>OU343060.1:11814607-14785857 GCA_910593695.2 Ocypus olens | reverse complement strand
TCAAGAAATTGTTGAAATGGCATCTTGGGACCCCAAAATGGATATTTCCGTAAAAAAAAATTTGAAAAAAAAATTACGATCACAATACTTTCTCGAACTTCGTAACGGAGAAAGTGAATATAATCGATTTTTGTTCACTATTGCGCATTTTTTCCGCGCTCAAAAATATTGTGACATCTCTAGTGTTTGACGTGTGACATTATTTTTTTTTTCAAATGGAATTCGATTTCTTTTATTTGTAAACTTTTTTAGAGCTGTTAAGGATGGAAAAAATGGTGATAAATATCCGCAATATGAAGTAAGGGACGATTTTTTCAAATACATTTTTTTACTTCACAACTTTTGTAGAGCCTGTGATTCTCTTTACAGTAACTTTTTTTTTTAAATACTTGTCATTTTATCCAGGAACAAGAAATGGGAAAATTAACATAAAAAAAGTAATATTTTTTTATGTTTAATGAAGCAATTATAAATTTTGTGCGGAACTTCATCACAATTTTCCCATTTCTAGTTCCTGGATAAAATGACAAGTATTTAAAAAAAAAAGTTACTGTGAGGAGAATCACAGGCTCTACAAAAGTTGCGAAGTAAAAAAAATGTATTTGAAAAAATCGTCCCTTACTTTATATTGCGGATATTTAACACCATTTTTTCCATCTCTTGTTTTCAGATCAAATGACGAGTATTTTTCAAAAAAATAAAATTTTTGAATTTGGTCCGAGTTATCATCTTCGCGATCTGCGTATAGTTAAATTAAAAACACGCCAACTTTCTGGATAAATAGTCAGATGATTAAAAAAAAGTCAAAATGTGTATCAAGTCGTGTATTAAAAATCGACATAAATTCTTAATTATGCTGCATTAAGGAAATTCAAACTTTTTTCATAAATAAAACAATCCGCAAAGCAACCTATTTTACCAAAACTTATGGTTTGTATTTTCAAAAATTTTGTCGTGGTAATCCATAATTATGTTCTAAAAAATATAGTGAATAATTTCAATTTTGTTTAGTTTCGGAGTATGTTCAAACGCCACTAGTTTTCTAATAAAATCGATATTGCAGACTTTAAACAATGTAAGAATCATAAAATGATTTTTTAAGTAATGGATTTATGTACTTTTGAAAATTTTCAAAAATTAAGTTTATTTCTAAACAACGGACACCAATGTATTCAATAAAATAAATTAAGTCGTGTAAAGGTTATCGATTTGAAGAATTTGTAAGCATGAAGGAGTTACTAAGAATTTAAAAAATGGACTCTATTGCAATTCTTAAACTTTTAAAATCAACTGGGTTTATCGAATTATCTACTTTTTTGAGAAAGTTTACACCGTGTGTTAATTTTGAGCGCGCATTTCGAAAATTCGTAAAAAAATGGTGATGTAGCCATCATGTTACTTTCTCCGACTTGATGGTATCATAGTCATGTATATTTACGCTTTCATGGTTTATTTTCTATTTAAATCATATTTTAAATGTACATCGAGAGGATGAAACTGACGTTTAAAACGTCAAAATTATGAAAGATGGAAAAATTATACGTCAAATTCAAAAACCCTGTATACTCAAAAACTAAAGAGATTTCGAAAAAAAAAACGTATTCTTTATAAGTTGTTCATTTTGGCATTCTCTACAATTATTAATAAATTAATAAATTTTTTTCTCGAATAAAAATGATTTTATAAAAAATGTTTTCAAGCAAAAGATGATCATTTCTTTGTTGTCTTCAATTTTGGTTTAAATGTTTTTGTGATATTTTTCATACTTAAGAAAATATTGGCAAAAAACAAAAAACATTTAAGGTAAACACTCACTTCCGGTGTACTAAATTTTACCAAAAGCTTTTCAATTCTTCAGATTATCAAATAAGACGGATGTTCAAAGTTTCATATCAATTGCTTTATTAGTTTTTGAGATACAGCGCGCATAGACACACACACACAACAGACACAATTTTTTTTTCTTCAGAAATTGTTGAAATGGCATCTAGGGACCCCAAAATGGATATTTCCGTAAAAAAAATTTTGGAAAAAAAAATCACGATCACAATACTTTCTCATACTTCGTAACGGAGAAAGTAAAAAATTCCAGAAATTGTTGAAATGGCATCTAGAGACCCCAAAACGGATATTTCCGTAAAAAAATGTTTGGAAAAAAAAATCACGATCACAATACTTTCTCCTACTTCGTAACGGAGAAAGTAAAAAATTCCAGAAATTGTTGAAATGGCATCTAGAGACCCCAAAACGGATATTTCCGTAAAAAAATGTTTGGAAAAAAAAATCACGATCACAATACTTTCTCATACTTCGTAACGGAGAAAGTAAAAAATTCCAGAAATTGTTGAAATGGCATCTAGAGACCCCAAAACGGATATTTCCGTAAAAAAAAAATTGAAGAAAAAATCAGGATCACAATACTTTCTCGTACAAAAAGATATATGCCTCAAATGAAAAACGTCGCTTTCTTCAAGAGGTGGTTTCAGCCCCAATCCTCCAGATAAGCACTAAAAAATACAGGTCTCTTATTTTTTATGCTCTACAACATATACTGAAGGAAAAAAAATTAAACACTTGAAATTCGTGAAATTTCGACCATTTTCAAACCGCCATAACTCTCATCGATTTTGATTAATTTTTGAGGGCGAAAAACTTTGAAGTGTCTTCTTTAAAGTCATGCATGCGAAACTAAACGTAACCCCTTCCGCCCCCCTCTAGCTCCCCTGTGAAAAAAAAAGTATTTTCTGTAAACCATGTCCAACTTTGACGATATCTACGGAGTTGGAAAGATTTTGTCCACTCGATCCACCATAGAGGCATTAAAATTTGATCAATTCCCTATGCAAGACTCAAAGAACGAAGTTCCTACGACGATTTGGCACAAAGTTATGGGTGTTTGAAAAAAAAAGTGCATTTTGAGATATTTCGCACATAACTCAGCGACTTTTCAACCAAATTGGATGATTATTTCGGGAAAAAAATCCCATTTTGGCTCTACTTTGAGGGGGTGAACTCAGATTGGAATGATCCCTTTTCGGACCCTTCAACCCCTGAACAAGAAAAACACGTTTTTGGGCGAAAAAAAACGTCCAACTTTGGCAACGTGAACCGAGTTGGATAAAATGCGTCGACTCGATCCACCTAAAGGGCATTGAAATGTGTTCAATTACCTGTGCAGGACTCAAAAACGAAGTTCACAAAGTTATGGGTGTTTAAAAAAAGTGCTTTCTGTGGTCTTTTTATTTTTTCGTTTGGTGTCTTTTTGTTTTTGAAATTGAATTTTTCTACGAATTTCCAAAAAAAATCGATTTGCTTACAAAACGTCGTAATTGCTGTATTCAAGAAATTTAAATGGCTTTGGATAGTCAAAAAATTGAGCTTTTGCAAAAATTGCGAAAGTTGTGGTGTGTATTTGTATGCAATTTTCGTTCACATAGAGTTGAGTTAGAATAGTACTAATGTTCATAACAGTCTTACAAAGATACAAAGACTAAAAATCAAAACAAAAAATATTAAAACCTCTACCTCCCTGGCTAATGCCATGCCGGATATTGAATGATACAAGAGAATTTTGTATGTTGATATTAGTACCACTATAAAATAAATAATGGTTTAAGATCAAAATTATTTAAAAATAAAATTTGAAAACTAAAAAAAAATCAATACAACTGAAGGTGGTTTTCCCTTTTCAGGCAATACATCCCCTGAATTCAAAATGGGGCAATAAAAGACGATATTAAATAATACCGGGGCGCGATCAGGGGAGAGAGAAGTAAGTATTCCTGAGAGCGCATAATACTTGATGCCTCGCCGCTGTTGCTACCCTAGCAATGACCTCGTTTTTCCAGCTGATCAATACGGGGGCCCGGGAGCGCACCCCCGGCAGGAAAATGGGCTCGCCCTCCGAAATATGGGACTCATCTGGAGCGTTCCCTTTCCCTCTGGCGCACGGGGCATCGCCCGCGTCCGACTCCCTCGCGCGCGCCAACGCGGATGCAGGGGCAGAAACCGCCCCCCACCCCCGCCCGCAGGCGAGGTACTATTTCGGGATGTTGTTTAATGTGTTTGCATTAAAATTTCATAGTGTGCCAACGGTAAATATTATCAAGGCTTAATTGTCTGATGGGAGTGTTTCGGAGCGTTGAAGTGTTTCGAGTATTTCAAAGATTGATTGTGTTTGATAAAACCTTTTTCAAAGCCATATTAACGGTATAAAATTAAAAGTTGAGGAAACATTTATAATAATAATAACAGGTTAATTTCCCAACAGAACAAAAAAATATTCCAATTACAGGAAATTTTACAATTAACAAATACAAATTAAAAACTAAAAAATTTTTTTTTTCAAATTCTAAGAGAAATTTAAGTGAAAATTGTTAGATACAGAAGATACTTTAGCTTCAATTGTTTCTTCTTCTGTTTTAGATACAGAAGATACTTCAGATTCAATAATCTAAATGATTTTTCATAACTATACCAAAGTTCAAAATTAAACTTTGTTCAAATAAATTGTGTTTTTTTTAAGAGAAATTTGGTTATACAGGGTGTTGCAAATTCGATGCTAAAAAAACTGAAGCTGTTAAAAGTAGGACTCTGGAAGATGGGAATTAACAAAAATCACTATTTCCTGAAAGTATTTTTTTTTCTTCTAAAGTTGAAGTTTTGAGTGTCGCCATTTTACCGCCATTTGTGGTATGTCAATTGTTTCTTCAGGATATTAAAAATAGGTTTATCCTGAATGGATTTTCTAATTTTTAAGAGAATCCTAGCTAAGCTAATTTTTCTACAATTTTTCTATTTCCTGAAAGTATTTTTTTTCTATAATTGAAGTTTCGAGTGTTGCCATTTTATTTCCACTTGTGGTATGTCAATTGTTTCTTCAGGATATTAAAAATAGGTTTATCCGGAATGGATTTTGTCATTTTTAAGAGAATCCCAGCTGAGCTAATTTTTCTACAATTTTTCTATTTCCCGAAAGTAATTTTTTTTCTAAAGTTGAAGTTTTGAGTGTTGCCATTTTATTGCCATTTGTGGTATGTCAATTCTTTCTTCAGGATATTAAAAATAGGTTTATCCTGAATGGATTTTGACATTTTTAAGAGAATCCCAGCTAAGCTAATTTTTCTACAATTTTTCTATTTCCCTAAAGTATTTTTTTTTCTAAAATTGAAGTTTTGAGTGTTGCCATTTTATTTCCACTTGTGGTATGTCAATTGTTTCTTCAGGATATTAAAAATAGGTTTATCCTGAATGGATTTTGTCATTTTTAAGAGAATCCCAGCTGAGCTAATTTTTCTACAATTTTTCTATTTCCCGAAAGTAATTTTTTTTCTAAAATTGAAGTTTTGAGTGTTGCCATTTTATTTCCATTTGTGGTAGGTCAATTGTTTCTTCAGGATATTAAAAATAGGTTTATCCTGAATGCATTTTGTCATTTTTAAGAGAATCCTAGCTAAGCTAATTTTTCTACAATTTTTCTATTTCCTGAAAGTATTTTTTTTCTATAATTGAAGTTTCGAGTGTTGCCATTTTATTTCCATTTGTGGTATGTCAATTGTTTCTTCAGGATATTAAAAATAGGTTTATCCTGAATGGATTTTCTAATTTTTAAGAGAATCCCAGCTAAGCTAATTTTTCTACAATTTTTCTATTTCCCGAAAGTATTTTTTTTTTCTAAAATTGAAGTTTTGAGTGTTGCCATTTTATTTCCACTTGTGGTATGTCAATTGTTTCTTCAGGATATTAAAAATAGGTTTATCCTGAATGGATTTTCTAATTTTTAAGAGAATCCCAGCTAAGCTAATTTTTCTACAATTTTTCTATTTCCCGAAAGTATTTTTTTTTCTAAAATTGAAGTTTTGAGTGTTGCCATTTTATTTCCACTTGTGGTATGTCAATTGTTTCTTCAGGATATTAAAAATAGGTTTATCCTGAATGGATTTTGACATTTTTAAGAGAATCCCAGCTAAGCTAATTTTTCTACAATTTTTCTATTTCCCGAAAGTATTTTTTTTTTCTAAAATTGAAGTTTTGAGTGTTGCCATTTTATTTCCACTTGTGGTATGTCAATTGTTTCTTTAGGATATTAAAAATAGGTTTATCCGGAATGGATTTTGACATTTTTAAGAGAATCCCAGCTGAGCTAATTTTTCTACAATTTTTCTATTTCCCGAAAGTATTTTTTTTTCTAAAATTGAAGTTTTGAGTGTTGCCATTTTATTTCCACTTGTGGTATGTCAATTGTTTCTTCAGGATATTAAAAATAGGTTTATCCTGAATGGATTTTGTCATTTTTAAGAGAATCCCAGCTGAGCTAATTTTTCTACAATTTTTCTATTTCCCGAAAGTAATTTTTTTTCTAAAATTGAAGTTTTGAGTGTTGCCATTTTATTTCCATTTGTGGTAGGTCAATTGTTTCTTCAGGATATTAAAAATAGGTTTATCCTGAATGGATTTTGTCATTTTTAAGAGAATCCTAGCTAAGCTAATTTTTCTACAATTTTTCTATTTCCCGAAAGTAATTTTTTTTCTAAAGTTGAAGTTTTGAGTGTTGCCATTTTATTTCCACTTGTGGTATGTCAATTGTTTCTTCAGGATATTAAAAATAGGTTTAGCCTGAATGGATTTTGTCATTTTTAAGAGAATCCTAGCTAAGCTAATTTTTCTACAATTTTTCTATTTCCCGAAAGTAATTTTTTTCTAAAATTGAAGTTTTGAGTGTTGCCATTTTATTTCCACTTGTGGTATGTCAATTGTTTCTTCAGGATATTAAAAATAGGTTTATCCTGAATGCATTTTGTCATTTTTAAGAGAATCCCAGCTAAGCTAATTTTTCTACAATTTTTCTATTTCCCGAAAGTATTTTTTTTCTAAAGTTGAAGTTTTGAGTGTTGCCATTTTATTTCCATTTGTGGCATGTCAATTGTTTCTTCAAGATATTAAAAATAGGTTTATCCTGAATGGATTTTGTCATTTTTAAGAGAATCCCAGCTAAGCTAATTTTTCTACAATTTTTCTATTTCCCGAAAGTATTTTTTTTCTAAAGTTGAAGTTTTGAGTGTTGCCATTTTATTTCCACTTGTGGTATGTCAATTGTTTCTTCAGGATATTAAAAATAGGTTTAGCCTGAATGGATTTTGTCATTTTTAAGAGAATCCTAGCTAAGCTAATTTTTCTACAATTTTTCTATTTCCCGAAAGTAATTTTTTTCTAAAATTGAAGTTTTGAGTGTCGCCATTTTACCGCCATTTGTGGTATGTCAATTGTTTCTTCAGGATATTAAAAATAGGTTTATCCTGAATGGATTTTCTAATTTTTAAGAGAATCCTAGCTAAGCTAATTTTTCTACAATTTTTCTATTTCCCGAAAGTATTTTTTTTTCTAAAATTGAAGTTTTGAGTGTTGCCATTTTATTTCCACTTGTGGTATGTCAATTGTTTCTTCAGGATATTAAAAATAGGTTTATCCTGAATGGATTTTGTCATTTTTAAGAGAATCCCAGCTGAGCTAATTTTTCTACAATTTTTCTATTTCCCTAAAGTATTTTTTTTTCTAAAATTGAAGTTTTGAGTGTTGCCATTTTATTTCCATTTGTGGCATGTCAATTGTTTCTTCAAGATATTAAAAATAGGTTTATCCTGAATGGATTTTGTCATTTTTAAGAGAATCCCAGCTGAGCTAATTTTTCTACAATTTTTCTATTTCCCGAAAGTATTTTTTTTTCTAAAATTGAAGTTTTGAGTGTTGCCATTTTATTTCCACTTGTGGTATGTCAATTGTTTCTTCAGGATATTAAAAATAGGTTTATCCTGAATGGATTTTCTAATTTTTAAGAGAATCCCAGCTAATCTAATTTTTCTACAATTTTTCTATTTCCCGAAAGTATTTTTTTTTCTAAAATTGAAGTTTTGAGTGTTGCCATTTTATTTCCATTTGTGGCATGTCAATTGTTTCTTCAAGATATTAAAAATAGGTTTATCCTGAATGGATTTTGTCATTTTTAAGAGAATCCCAGCTGAGCTAATTTTTCTACAATTTTTCTATTTCCCGAAAGTATTTTTTTTCTAAAGTTGAAGTTTTGAGTGTTGCCATTTTATTTCCATTTGTGGCATGTCAATTGTTTCTTCAGGATATTAAAAATAGGTTTATCCTGAATGGATTTTCTAATTTTTAAGAGAATCCCAGCTAATCTAATTTTTCTACAATTTTTCTATTTCCCGAAAGTATTTTTTTTTCTAAAATTGAAGTTTTGAGTGTTGCCATTTTATTTCCACTTGTGGTATGTCAATTGTTTCTTCAGGATATTAAAAATAGGTTTATCCGGAATGGATTTTGACATTTTTAAGAGAATCCCAGCTAAGCTAATTTTTCTACAATTTTTCTATTTCCCGAAAGTAATTTTTTTCTAAAGTTGAAGTTTTAAGTGTTGCCATTTTATTGCCATTTGAGGTATGTAAATTGTTTCTTCAGGATATTAAGAATAGGTTTATCCTGAATGGATTTTCTATTTTTTAAGGGAATCCCAGCTAAGCTAATTTTTCTACAATTTTTCTATTTCCCGAAAGTATTTTTTTTCTTCTAAAATTGAAGTTTTGAGTGTTGCCATTTTATTTCCATTTGTGGTATGTCAATTGTTTCTTCAGGATATTAAAAATAGGTTTATCCTGAATGGATTTTGACATTTTTAAGAGAATCCCAGCTAAGCTAATTTTTCTACAATTTTTCTATTTCCCTAAAGTATTTTTTTTTCTAAAATTGAAGTTTTGAGTGTTGCCATTTTATTTCCACTTGTGGTATGTCAATTGTTTCTTCAGGATATTAAAAATAGGTTTATCCGGAATGGATTTTGTCATTTTTAAGAGAATCCCAGCTGAGCTAATTTTTCTACAATTTTTCTATTTCCCGAAAGTAATTTTTTTTCTAAAGTTGAAGTTTTGAGTGTTGCCATTTTATTGCCATTTGTGGTATGTCAATTCTTTCTTCAGGATATTAAAAATAGGTTTATCCTGAATGGATTTTGACATTTTTAAGAGAATCCCAGCTAAGCTAATTTTTCTACAATTTTTCTATTTCCCGAAAGTAATTTTTTTTCTAAAATTGAAGTTTTGAGTGTTGCCATTTTATTTCCACTTGTGGTATGTCAATTGTTTCTCCAGGATATTAAAAATAGGTTTATCCGGAATGGATTTTGTCATTTTTAAGAGAATCCCAGCTGAGCTAATTTTTCTACAATTTTTCTATTTCCCGAAAGTATTTTTTTTTCTAAAATTGAAGTTTTGAGTGTTGCCATTTTATTTCCACTTGTGGTATGTCAATTGTTTCTTCAGGATATTAAAAATAGGTTTATCCTGAATGGATTTTGACATTTTTAAGAGAATCCCAGCTAAGCTAATTTTTCTACAATTTTTCTATTTCCCTAAAGTATTTTTTTTTCTAAAATTGAAGTTTTGAGTGTTGCCATTTTATTTCCACTTGTGGTATGTCAATTGTTTCTTCAGGATATTAAAAATAGGTTTATCCTGAATGGATTTTCTAATTTTCAAGAGAATCCCAGCTTAGCTAATTTTTCTACAATTTTTCTATTTCCCGAAAGTATTTTTTTTTCTAAAATTGAAGTTTTGAGTGTTGCCATTTTATTTCCACTTGTGGTATGTCAATTGTTTCTCCAGGATATTAAAAATAGGTTTATCCGGAATGGATTTTGACATTTTTAAGAGAATCCCAGCTAAGCTAATTTTTCTACAATTTTTCTATTTCCTGAAAGTATTTTTTTTCTATAATTGAAGTTTCGAGTGTTGCCATTTTATTTCCATTTGTGGTATGTCAATTGTTTCTTCAGGATATTAAAAATAGGTTTATCCTGAATGGATTTTCTAATTTTTAAGAGAATCCCAGCTAAGCTAATTTTTCTACAATTTTTCTATTTCCCGAAAGTATTTTTTTTTCTAAAATTGAAGTTTTGAGTGTTGCCATTTTATTTCCACTTGTGGTATGTCAATTGTTTCTTCAGGATATTAAAAATAGGTTTATCCTGAATGGATTTTCTAATTTTAAAGAGAATCCCAGCTAAGCTAATTTTTCTACAATTTTTCTATTTCCCTAAAGTATTTTTTTTTCTAAAATTGAAGTTTTGAGTGTTGCCATTTTATTTCCACTTGTGGTATGTCAATTGTTTCTTCAGGATATTAAAAATAGGTTTATCCGGAATGGATTTTGTCATTTTTAAGAGAATCCCAGCTGAGCTAATTTTTCTACAATTTTTCTATTTCCCGAAAGTAATTTTTTTTCTAAAGTTGAAGTTTTGAGTGTTGCCATTTTATTGCCATTTGTGGTATGTCAATTCTTTCTTCAGGATATTAAAAATAGGTTTATCCTGAATGGATTTTCTAATTTTTAAGAGAATCCCAGCTAATCTAATTTTTCTACAATTTTTCTATTTCCCGAAAGTATTTTTTTTTCTAAAATTGAAGTTTTGAGTGTTGCCATTTTATTTCCACTTGTGGTATGTCAATTGTTTCTTCAGGATATTAAAAATAGGTTTATCCGGAATGGATTTTGACATTTTTAAGAGAATCCCAGCTAAGCTAATTTTTCTACAATTTTTCTATTTCCCGAAAGTAATTTTTTTCTAAAGTTGAAGTTTTAAGTGTTGCCATTTTATTGCCATTTGAGGTATGTAAATTGTTTCTTCAGGATATTAAGAATAGGTTTATCCTGAATGGATTTTCTATTTTTTAAGGGAATCCCAGCTAAGCTAATTTTTCTACAATTTTTCTATTTCCCGAAAGTATTTTTTTTCTTCTAAAATTGAAGTTTTGAGTGTTGCCATTTTATTTCCATTTGTGGTATGTCAATTGTTTCTTCAGGATATTAAAAATAGGTTTATCCTGAATGGATTTTGACATTTTTAAGAGAATCCCAGCTAAGCTAATTTTTCTACAATTTTTCTATTTCCCTAAAGTATTTTTTTTTCTAAAATTGAAGTTTTGAGTGTTGCCATTTTATTTCCACTTGTGGTATGTCAATTGTTTCTTCAGGATATTAAAAATAGGTTTATCCGGAATGGATTTTGTCATTTTTAAGAGAATCCCAGCTGAGCTAATTTTTCTACAATTTTTCTATTTCCCGAAAGTAATTTTTTTTCTAAAGTTGAAGTTTTGAGTGTTGCCATTTTATTGCCTTTTGTGGTATGTCAATTCTTTCTTCAGGATATTAAAAATAGGTTTATCCTGAATGGATTTTCTAATTTTTAAGAGAATCCCAGCTAAGCTAATTTTTCTACAATTTTTCTATTTCCCGAAAGTAATTTTTTTTCTAAAGTTGAAGTTTTGAGTGTTGCCATTTTATTGCCATTTGTGGTATGTCAATTCTTTCTTCAGGATATTAAAAATAGGTTTATCCTGAATGGATTTTGACATTTTTAAGAGAATCCCAGCTAAGCTAATTTTTCTACAATTTTTCTATTTCCCGAAAGTAATTTTTTTTCTAAAATTGAAGTTTTGAGTGTTGCCATTTTATTTCCACTTGTGGTATGTCAATTGTTTCTCCAGGATATTAAAAATAGGTTTATCCGGAATGGATTTTGTCATTTTTAAGAGAATCCCAGCTGAGCTAATTTTTCTACAATTTTTCTATTTCCCGAAAGTATTTTTTTTTCTAAAATTGAAGTTTTGAGTGTTGCCATTTTATTTCCACTTGTGGTATGTCAATTGTTTCTTCAGGATATTAAAAATAGGTTTATCCGGAATGGATTTTGTCATTTTTAAGAGAATCCCAGCTAAGCTAATTTTTCTACAATTTTTCTATTTCCCTAAAGTATTTTTTTTTCTAAAATTGAAGTTTTGAGTGTTGCCATTTTATTTCCATTTGTGGTATGTCAATTGTTTCTTCAGGATATTAAAAATAGGTTTATCCGGAATGGATTTTGACATTTTTAAGAGAATCCCAGCTAAGCTAATTTTTCTACAATTTTTCTATTTCCCTAAAGTATTTTTTTTTCTAAAATTGAAGTTTTGAGTGTTGCCATTTTATTTCCACTTGTGGTATGTCAATTGTTTCTTCAGGATATTAAAAATAGGTTTATCCGGAATGGATTTTGTCATTTTTAAGAGAATCCCAGCTAAGCTAATTTTTCTACAATTTTTCTATTTCCCTAAAGTATTTTTTTTTTCTAAAATTGAAGTTTTGAGTGTTGCCATTTTATTTCCACTTGTGGTATGTCAATTGTTTCTTCAGGATATTAAAAATAGGTTTATCCGGAATGGATTTTGACATTTTTAAGAGAATCCCAGCTAAGCTAATTTTTCTACAATTTTTCTATTTCCCGAAAGTAATTTTTTTCTAAAGTTGAAGTTTTAAGTGTTGCCATTTTATTGCCATTTGAGGTATGTAAATTGTTTCTTCAGGATATTAAAAATAGGTTTATCCGGAATGGATTTTGTCATTTTTAAGAGAATCCCAGCTGAGCTAATTTTTCTACAATTTTTCTATTTCCCGAAAGTATTTTTTTTCTTCTAAAATTGAAGTTTTGAGTGTTGCCATTTTATTTCCACTTGTGGTATGTCAATTGTTTCTCCAGGATATTAAAAATAGGTTTATCCTGAATGGATTTTCTAATTTTAAAGAGAATCCCAGCTTAGCTAATTTTTCTACAATTTTTCTATTTCCCGAAAGTATTTTTTTTCTTCTAAAATTGAAGTTTTGAGTGTTGCCATTTTATTTCCATTTGTGGTATGTCAATTGTTTCTCCAGGATATTAAAAATAGGTTTATCCTGAATGGATTTTGACATTTTTAAGAGAATCCCAGCTAAGCTAATTTTTCTACAATTTTTCTATTTCCCTAAAGTATTTTTTTTTCTAAAATTGAAGTTTTGAGTGTTGCCATTTTATTTCCACTTGTGGTATGTCAATTGTTTCTTCAGGATATTAAAAATAGGTTTATCCTGAATGGATTTTGTCATTTTTAAAAGAATCCCAGCTGAGCTAATTTTTCTACAATTTTTCTATTTCCCGAAAGTAATTTTTTTTCTAAAATTGAAGTTTTGAGTGTTGCCATTTTATTTCCATTTGTGGTAGGTCAATTGTTTCTTCAGGATATTAAAAATAGGTTTATCCTGAATGCATTTTGTCATTTTTAAGAGAATCCCAGCTAAGCTAATTTTTCTACAATTTTTCTATTTCCCGAAAGTATTTTTTTTCTAAAGTTGAAGTTTTGAGTGTTGCCATTTTATTTCCATTTGTGGCATGTCAATTGTTTCTTCAAGATATTAAAAATAGGTTTATCCTGAATGGATTTTGTCATTTTTAAGAGAATCCCAGCTAAGCTAATTTTTCTACAATTTTTCTATTTCCCGAAAGTATTTTTTTTCTAAAGTTGAAGTTTTGAGTGTTGCCATTTTATTTCCACTTGTGGTATGTCAATTGTTTCTTCAGGATATTAAAAATAGGTTTAGCCTGAATGGATTTTGTCATTTTTAAGAGAATCCTAGCTAAGCTAATTTTTCTACAATTTTTCTATTTCCCGAAAGTATTTTTTTTCTAAAGTTGAAGTTTTGAGTGTTGCCATTTTATTTCCATTTGTGGCATGTCAATTGTTTCTTCAGGATATTAAAAATAGGTTTATCCTGAATGGATTTTGTCATTTTTAATAGAATCCCAGCTAAGCTAATTTTTCTACAATTTTTCTATTTCCCGAAAATAATTTTTTTCTAAAGTTGAAGTTTTGAGTGTTGCCATTTTATTTCCACTTGTGGTATGTCAATTGTTTCTTCAGGATATTAAAAATAGGTTTAGCCTGAATGGATTTTGTCATTTTTAAGAGAATCCTAGCTAAGCTAATTTTTCTACAATTTTTCTATTTCCCGAAAGTATTTTTTTTCTAAAGTTGAAGTTTTGAGTGTTGCCATTTTATTTCCATTTGTGGCATGTCAATTGTTTCTTCAGGATATTAAAAATAGGTTTATCCTGAATGGATTTTGTCATTTTTAAGAGAATCCCAGCTAAGCTAATTTTTCTACAATTTTTCTATTTCCCGAAAGTATTTTTTTTCTAAAGTTGAAGTTTTGAGTGTTGCCATTTTATTTCCACTTGTGGTATGTCAATTGTTTCTTCAGGATATTAAAAATAGGTTTATCCTGAATGGATTTTGTCATTTTTAAGAGAATCCCAGCTAAGCTAATTTTTCTACAATTTTTCTATTTCCCGAAAGTATTTTTTTTCTAAAGTTGAAGTTTTGAGTGTTGCCATTTTATTTCCATTTGTGGCATGTCAATTGTTTCTTCAGGATATTAAAAATAGGTTTATCCTGAATGGATTTTGTCATTTTTAATAGAATCCCAGCTAAGCTAATTTTTCTACAATTTTTCTATTTCCCGAAAATAATTTTTTTTCTAAAGTTGAAGTTTTGAGTGTTGCCATTTTATTTCCATTTGTGGCATGTCAATTGTTTCTTCAAGATATTAAAAATAGGTTTATCCTGAATGGATTTTTTAATTTTTAAGAAAATCCCAGCTAAGCTAAGATTTTCTACAATTTTTCTATTTCCCGAAAGTATTTTTTTTTCTAAAGTTGAAGTTTTGAGTGTTGCCATATTATTTCCATTTGTGGCATGTCAATTGGTTCTTCAGGATATTCAAAATAGGTTTATCCTCAATGGATTTTGTAATTTTTAAGCCAATTCCAGCTAAGGTAAGGGTTTCACAATTTTGCTAATCGTCAAATGCAATTTTTGGAAAAATCAACTTATTAATAATCATAACAGGGTATTAAAGTGCACATTATATTTCATCAGAAGAATGAAAAAGATCGATTGCCGTTTTAAAATTTCAAGTATCTAACAAAAAAAGTTATCTTGTCAAAATTTTCGAGAATTCTATTTTGCGCCATTTATAGTAATTTCAATGGTTTTTACCATTTAAAACACTAAATAAGCGCCTTATTTCCAACCAAAACATAAGAAATGTTATTTTGCGCCATCTGTAGACATCTCATGTCAAAAATAAACCCTATAATAAAGGACTATTTAAACATTCTTAAGCCAAAAATGGGTAATCCGTTTAATAACACAGCCGGCTTTATTTAACAATTCACATTTTTCGACGTAAAGGAAAAAAAATGTCAAAAATAAGTAATCGTACTTAAATGACATGCGCCGTAAATCACTTAAGATTCCCGCGAAGGCCTGAGAATGCGAGTCCAGACTTAACCCACATACCTACTTATAATTTAATTCCTTCAAACGCCATTTTGCATTACAATAATCGCCTATATCCCTTGTTTCAATTCATGAAGCGGCTCGTTACTCAAGATTATCAAACCATCATATCATATCAGTTACATAACGCGCATAACGTCCAAGGACAAATGCGCGAACGTCCCGGCCATCACACATTCCTTCTCCAAACAAAAATCTTATCTCTCTCTGCGCAACCAGACAGATAATTAACACAATACATAATAACAATGATAATGATAATACAAAAAATATGTATTTTATTTAATAAAATTATTTGTGAATTTTTGTAGAAATATTTTTTTAGGCTGAAATACCTCCGGTCGGTTGGCTGTTGAAATGTAAACATGTGTCTTGACTTATTTTAGACTTATTTTAATTAATTTAAGAATTCCAATTTTTAGTTGGGAGTCAAATAGATTAATTAAACTGATAGAATGATTTTATGTTAGCAAGTTTCCGATGACAGGTGTTTCAAAATTTAACATCTTGTCGGTCAGTAAATAACCTCACATACCATAAAATTATGCCATAACAAGCGAATGGTTTAGTGCACCAAGAGACATATACCCCTTTATTAATTCTCGCGATGTCAGTAGTGCATTCTAGGTGCATATTAGGTTGTCTATATACAGGCCAAGCGGTGCGTAGTGTTTTACCTAGCATATACAGTGTATTTTGTGTATTCTAAAATAGCTAAAAAAAATGGTGATGTGGCCATCATGTTACTTTCTCCGACTTGATGGTATCATTATATTTACGCTTCCATGGTTTATTTTCAATTTAAATCATATTTTAAATGTACATCGAGCGGTTTGAAATGGAAAAATTATACTTCAAATTCAAAAACTTAGTTTACTCCAAAACTAAAGGGATTTCGAAAAAAACCTATTCTTTATTAGTTGTTCATTTTAGCATTCTCTACAAGTATTATTCACATAAATTTGCTGTAACTACTATCGTTTCAAAATTATGAACCAGAAATGAAAAAAAAATTAATACATTTTTTTCTCGGATAACAATGATTTTATAAAAAATATTTTCAAACAAAAGATGTTCATTTATCTGTTATCTTCAATATTTGTTTAAATGTTTTTGAGATATTTTTCATATTTAAGAAGATATTGGCAAAAAACAAAAAACGGTTAAGGTAAACACCCACTTCCGGTGTACGAAATTATACCAAAAGCTTTTCAGTTCTTCAGATTATCAAATAAGACGTATGTTGAAAGTTTCATATCAATTGCTTTATTAGTTTTTGAGATACAGCGCACACAGACAGACACACACACACACACAGACAGACAGACACACACACACACACACAGACAGACAGACACACACACACACACACAGACACAAATTTTTTTTTTCCAGAAATCGTTGAAATGGCATCTAGGGACCCCAAAACGGATATTTCCGTAAAAAAAATTTTTGAAAAAAAAATCACGATCACAATACTTTCTCGTACTTCGTAACGGAGAAAGTAAAAAAACAGAAAACATAAACAGTGTATGCAGCAGTTTTTAAAGATAATTAAATGTTTGTATGTGAATTAATAACCTTAGAGAGATGTGCCCAGGTGTGCACGGGAAGGGCTATACAGAAGCACACATCTATACTTTGATCAATGGATCTTTGCGTGCACGTCATAGATGGTCGTACCAAGCTCCGACAACACGTTCATGCGTTTACTCTCTCTACGATAAGTTAAAATAGACGCAACCTTATATGCACGTATATCGTCCAAGGTGAGAAAACTCAGTCTTCGGCAATGACGCACACGCAAAGATCCATTGATCAAACTATATCTTAAAACTCCGACAGCAAAGCTCGTAAGAACTTCAAAGCATATAGCTTCGACTCCAAGGCTACTTGGGACTTAGAAACAAGCTTCGAACTCAGGGGCGGCTCATTATATAGAGCCAAGGAGCCATGGCACTACCTCTAATTTCAAGCTGAACAAGAATTTTAATTAATTCTTAAAACACTTTTTCGCCAGTTACTTTGGTCTAGGAAGATAAATCGTTCTTTTTTTCAAAAAAGGAGGGGGTGTGGGGGGGGGCTATATTGTATAAGTGGCGCTACCATCAACATGTTCCGCAAGCCGCCATTGAAATTAAGTACAGTTTTTGAAAATTCACGAGTTGTGAGTTTTTGAAAATTTTAATTTTCGAATTGTGTGGATAAAAGATAAAAAAAAATATAAAACGTGTTGACAGAATTCTGCAAAAATTAAAATACATTTGCAAATCACCGTTTTATCAAATTAAATGCACTTTTTGAAAATCCATAAATTATTTCGCAAGTTGTGAATTTTTGAAAATTTTAGATTTCCAATTGTGCAATACTAGAAAAAAAAATAGAAAAAATGTAAAACATGTAGACTAAATTCTACAAAAATTAAACTGGATTTGCAAACCATTGTTTTATCAAATTAAGTGCAGTTTTTGAAAATCCACCAATTACTTCGTGAGTTGTGAATTTTTGAAAATTTTAGTTTTCGAATTGTGTATTACTCGAGCAAAAAATTAAAAAAATATATATAAAACGTGTCGACTAAATTCTACAAAAATTAAACTGGATTTGCAAATCATCGTTTTATCAAACTAAACATAATATATTCGAAGGCATTGTCAAGTCATTGTCAATCAAAAGTGTGTGTTTGGCCTCATTTAGAAATTATTTTGATGACCACAAATGTTCTTCATAGTCTCATTAACAATATTAAACAATAATTAAAGAACTGTTTTTCTTCCAATTTGTTTAAACATTTTTTTTTCCAAAAACGCATAACATATTCGCAAACATTGTCAAAAATCAAAAGTTGGTGCTTAACATCATTTAGAAATTATTTTGATGGCCACAAATGTTCTTCATAGTCTTATTAACAATATTACACAACAATTAAAGGCCAGTTGTTTTTACATTTTGTTTAAACAATCTTTTCCTGAAACGCGTAAGACATTTTTTTTATTTATTCATTCTACGGGAAACCCCAATTTTAAACAATATAACAGAGCATATGGATTCTTCAAATTCCTTAAACTGTGACCTCATTTAGAATTTATTTTGATGGCAATAGATGTTCTTCATAGTCTTATTAACAATATTAAACAACAAAAAAGGACAGTTGTTCTTCCCTATGTTTTAAAAAAATTCTTGAAACGCATAATATATTCGAAGACATTGCCAACTTACAAAAATCAAAAGTTGGTGTTTGACATAATTTAGAATTAGTTTGATGGCCACAAATGTCCTTTATGGTCTTATTAACAATATTAAATAACAATTAAAGGACCGTTTTAATTATTTTTTTTTTAATTTAGTGTATTTTATAAAATTGAAACGAATCCAAAAACGATATTTTCGCTACACAAAAAATAATATTAAAAAAAACAAAGAAGATTAAGTAATAGAAGTTCAAGATATAAAATCTTTGAAAATAAAAATAAAAAATAATTTGTTTCAAGATTTTAACGAAACCAAAAATAATGATTTTTTCACTCCAAAATTTTACTAAAAAAATAAAGTGGTTAAAGTAATGCAATTTTTGAAAATACAAATTCTGCAAATAAAATTATTTATTCTATACGATTTGAAGGAATCTAAAAATTCGATTTTTCCACCATAAAAATAAAAAAACATCTTCAGTTCCAGGTGGTGAAATTTTTAAAATTTCAACTACAAATTTTTATAAGATTCGAATTAATTCAAAAATACGATTTTCCACTTCAAAAAAATTATTTAAGAATTAAATAGTTCGAGTAATAAAATTAAAAAAAAAAATCAAATAACAAAATAATGTATTCTAGAAAAAAAAAATGTATTTTCCAGCACACAAAAATAATAAAAAAAGAAGTTCTACATAGAAAATAATGTATATATACAAATTATAAGAAATACATAAACAAGTAAAAACATGGAGTTCTTTTTTTCTCATGTCAATTGGCTATCGACCGAAGTTCTTTCTGCCAGGTATTTAGTGGTCAATCATTATTTTATAAGATTCGAAGAAATTTTAATTTTCGATTTTCCACCAAAAAATTTTAAAAAAATGGTGATGTGGCCATCATGTTACTTTCTCCGACTTGATGGTATCATTTATATTTACGCTTTCATGGTTTATTTTCAATTTAAATAATATTTTAAATGTACATCGAGCGTTTTGTAGACTCGGATGAAACTGACGTTTAAAACGTCAAAATTATGAAAAATTGAAAAAATATACTTCAAATTCAAAAACTAAGTTAGAGATTTAGAAAAAAACTTATTTTTTACAAATTGTTCATTTTGGCATTATCTTTTATTATTAACATAAATTTGCTGTAACTATTATCATTTCATAATTATAAACCAAAAATGAAAAAAAAAATGTTTTTTCTCGAATAACAATGATTTTATGTAAAATGTTTTCAAATAAAAGATGTTCATTTCTTTGTTGTCTTCAATATTTGTTTAAATGTTTTTGTGATATTTTTCTTATTAAAAAAAATATTGGAAAAAAAAACAAAAAACATGTAAGGTAAACACCCATTTCCGATGTACGAAATTTTACCAAAAGCTTTTCAGTTCTTCAAATTATCAAATAAGACTTATGTTTAAAGTTTCGTATCAATTTCTCAATTAATTTTTGAGATACAGCGCGCACAGACAAACTGCCACAAATTTTCTTTTTCCTGAAATTGTTGAAATGGCATTTAACGACCCCAAAACGGAAAACGGAAAAAAAAATGTTCACGATCACAATACTTTCTCGTACGTAACGGACAAAGTAAAAATAAAGTAGTTGAAGCAATGCAATTTTTGAAAATACAAATAACAATATAATTTATTCTATAAAAAAATATGTGTTTACCTGCAAAAAAAAGAAGTTCTACAAATAAAATAATTTATTCTATAGGATTCAAAGGAATCTAAAAAATCGTTTTTTCACCATACAAATTAAAAAAAAACATGTTCAGTTCAGGTGGTGAAATTTTTGAAATTTCAACTACAAAATTAAATTTTATAAGATTCGAAGGAATCCAAAAATATGATTTTTTCTCTTCACAATGAATTCATTAAAAAAAAAGTTTAAATATTAGAAGTTCAAGTAATAAAATTATGTAAAAAACAAATAATAAAATGATTTGTTTTATAAGATTCGAACGAATCCAAAAATACGAATTTTTCTCCAAAAAAGGTAAAATAAATAAATAAATAAACATTGACTAAAAAACATAGAGAAGTTCCGGTAATAATTTTTTTTTAATACGAAATTTATTTTTAAGATTCAAAGAAATCCAAAAAATACGAACTTTTCTCCAAAAAAGGTAAAATAAATAAATAAATAAACATTGATTCAAAAACATAGAGAAGTTCCGGTAACATTTTTTTTAAATACAAAATAATTTATTTTTAAGATTCGAAGGAATCCAAAAATACGATATTTGCGCTGCACAAAAAAAAAAATATAGAACAAACAAAGAAGTTTGAGCATGAGTAGTTCAAGTTATAAAATTTACAAATGACAAAATAATTTGTTTTATAAGATTCGAAGGAATCCAAAATTTGATTTTTTACCACAAAAAATTAATTTAAAAAAAAACATGAAAGTTCCAGTAATCAATTTTTTTTTAAAATACAAATGCAAAATAATTTATTTTATAAGATTCGAAGGAATCCAAAAATGTGACTTTTCCGCCCCACAGAAAATAATGAGAGAAGAAGAAGAAGAAAGAAGGGAGTCGTAAATTATAACAACATGTAATCTTCTCCTACAAATAACAAAATTATTTGTTTTATTTATTTGTTTGTTTATTTATGCAACTCCTTTTTAAACAAACGATTTGCATATTAATTATATAAATATTTCCATTAAATCACGTTAGGAATAATAAATGATATGAGCTTCGAACAAATCCAAAAATACGATATATTACCACAAAAAAATTATTCAAAAAACAAAGAATAGTTGGAGTAATGCATTTTTTGAAAATACAAACAAAATAATTTATTTTATAAAGTAATGAAATTTTTGAAAATATAAATAATTTATTAGGATTATTCCCTTAAATTTTTACAAGAACAAGGCATCTAATTTTAACATTAAAGTTTATTTTATCAATTTATTTATGAAATTTAGTTTGAGGGAATTATATTTAATAAAATTAGTAGCTTTAATACTTAATTATTAATTTCGGCATTCGATTCGAACGAATCCGCCACGCAAAAAAAAATAATTGAGAAAAAGTATTGTTCAAGTTCAAGAAATGATTTTTTTTTAAATACAAAAAAAAATTGTTTAATAGGATTCGAACGAAACCAGAATACAAAAATATTAAAAAAATTATAAAGTGAATTTTTCCATTCACTTTAATTATGGATTACCAGGTAATAACGGTCGCAACCATCCTTTTCATAATGAAGTTTAATTTAAAAAAATGAAAATACAAATAACAAAACAATTTATTTCATAAGATTTGAGAAAAATCCAAAAATATAAAATACGTGTTTTCCACCATAAAAAAATTACAAAAAAAATAAAGACGTTCAAGTAATGAAATTTTTGAAAAAATAAATAACAAAATAATTTTCGATTCGAACGAATTCGCCACACAAAAAAATATTTTAAGTATTGGAAGTTTAAAGTATAAAATTTTATGAAATTCTAATAAAATAATTTTTAAGATTTGAACAAAATGTGATTTCTTCGCCACAAAAAAATGAATAAAAATAACAAAGAAAATTCAATTTTAGAAATTCAAGATATAAAATGTTTGAAAATACTAATGACAACATGATTTGTTTTATAAGATTCGAACGTATGAAAAATGCGATGTTTCCACTACAAAAAAATATTTAAAAAAATGGTGATGTGGCCATCATGTTACTTTCTCCGACTTGATGGTATCATAGCCATTTATATTTACGTTTTCGTGGTTTATTTTCAATTGAAATCATGTTTTAAATGTACATCGAGCGTTGTGTAAACTCGGATTAAACTGACGTTTAAAACGTCAAAATTATGAAAGATGGGAAAATTATACTACAAATTCAAAAACTCAGTTTACTCAAAAACTAGAGGGATATAGAAAAAAACTTATTCTTTATAAGTTGTTTATTTTAGCATTCTCTACAATTATTATTAACATAAATTTGCTGTAACTATTATCGTTTTAGAATTATAAACCAAAAATGAAAAAAAATTAATAAATTTTTTTCTCGAATAAAATTGATTTTATGAAAAATGTTTTCAAGCAAAAGATGTTGATTTCTTTGTTGTCTTCAATGTTCGTTTAAATGTTTTTGGATATTTTTCATATTTAAGAAAATATTGACAAAAAACAAAAAACAGTTAAGGTAAACGCCCACTTCCGGTGTACGAAATTTTACCAAAAGCTTTTCAGTTCTTCAGATTATCAAATAAGACGGATGTTCAAAGTTTCATATCAATTGCTCTATTAGTTTTTGAGATACAGCGCGCACAGACAGACACACACACACACACACAGACACACACACACACAGACACACACACACACAGACACAAAAAATTTTTTTCCAGAAATTGTTGAAATGGCCTCTAGGGACCCCATAACGGATATTTCCGTAAAAAAATTTTTTGAAAAAAAAATCACGATCACAATACTTTCTCGTACTTCGTAACGGAGAAAGTAAAAATGTAAAATTTTTGAAATTATAAATAAAATAATTTATTTCGAAAGATTCAAGCGAATCGAAAAATACGTGTTTTCCAACACAAACATTAATATAAAAAAATTAAATTTTTAAAAATATAAATCCGAATCCGCCACACAAAAACTAATAAAAAATCAGTATTGAAAGTTCGAAATATAAAAAAAAAAAAAAAAACCTTTATTGGCATAATTAAACAAATCCATAATTTCTTCTATATACAAATACTTTTCTTCTATATAGAAATACTATTCCCTCCTTTACCTTCACCTTCTGTCCTCCTTCTCGCGTCCCACTTTCTCCAGTGTCTTTACCCCCGCCCCATTCTCAATAATATAAAAATTTTGCAAATACAAATAACAAAATAATTTGTTTTATATTTATAAGATTCGAACGAAACCACAAAAAAAAATATTAAAAAAAAATGAAAGAAGTGAATTTTTCAATTTAATTTAATTATGGATTATCACGTATTAACGGTCGCAACCATCCTCTTCATAAAGAAGTTCAATTACAGACATTTTAAAAAATACAAATAACGAAACAAACTATTTCATAAGATTAAATACGATATACAGGGTGCGTAAAAAGTATCGCACCAAGTGGGATTATATGGAAACAATTTAGAAGGTTTAAATAAGATATAAATATCTATATTTTGAGATGAGTTTCATTTGTTTCTCACGACTTGTTTTTTGTCAGAGGTCGCCATTTTGAATTTTTTTAAATAGAAACATAGGTTTTTTGTGTTATTTAATTAGAAGTACAGCGTACTAATGGTGTACCACGCTGTACTTCTAATTAAATAACCTTTTAAAAAACACCAAAGAAACCTAGGTTGCTACAATCGGCGTCAAAAAAAGCGCCACTCGAAAAATCGCGAAAAAACTCAATTTTTCAAACGGTGGGTGGGTTGGACTTGGGGTCAAAATCAACTACACATTCTTAAAGATAAAACTTGAATCTTTCCCAAACTGAAAGATTCATCGATTTTCGACCAAATTGAACCAAGTTACGACGGTTTGAAAAATCGAGTTTTTTCGAGTGGCACTTTTTTTTAACGTCGAGTGTATTTAGAAAAATTCAACATGGCGGCCTCTGACACAAAGAAAATCGTGCGAAATACATGAAACTCGTCTTAAAATATGAATATTTATATCTAATTTGAACCTACTAAATGTCAAATCGTTCCCATATAAACCCATTTGGTGCGATACTTTTTACGCACCCTGTATACGCCACAAAAAATAGCATAGCAGCTCATGAATTTTTTTTTTAAACACAAATAAAAAATGGTGATGTGGCCATCATGTTACTTTCTCCGATTTGATGGTACAGTTAATCATATTTACTTTCATGGTTTATTTTCAATTTATCAATTTAAATCATATTTTAAATGTACATCGAGCGTTGTGTAAATCGTCAAAATTATGAAAATTGAAAAACACTTCAAATTCTTATAGTTAATTTACTCAAAAACTAAAGAGATTTCGGAAAAAAAATTCTTTATAAATTTTCTGTAATTATTATCGTTTCATAATTATAAACCAAAAATGATAATAAAAAAAAATAGTAAATCGTTTTCTTGAATAACCATGATTTTATGAAAAATATTTTTAAACAAAAGATGTTAATTTCTTTGTTGTCTTCAATATTTGTTGAAATGTTTTTGAGATATTTTTTATATTTAAAAACATATTGGAAAAAATAAAAATAAACACCCACTTCCGGTGTAGCCATTTATATTTACGTTTTTATGGTTTATTTTCAATTGAAATCATATTTTAAATGTACATCGAGCGTTGTGTAAACTCGGATGAAACTGACGTTTAAAACGTCAAAATTATAAAAGAAGGAAACATTATACTTCAAATTCAAAAACTCAGTTTACTCAAAAAGTAAAGGGATTTCGAAAAAAACTTATTCTTTATAAATTGTTCATTTTAGCATTCTCTACAATTATTATTAACATAAATTTGCTGTAACTATTATCGTTTTATAATTATAAACCAAAAATTAAAAAAAAATAATAATTTTTTTTCTAGAATAAAAATGATTTTATGAAAAATGTTTTCAAGCAAAAGATGTTCATTTCTTTGTTGTCTTCAAAGTTTGTTTAAATATTTTTGTGATATTTTTCATATTTAAGAAAATATTGGCAAAAAATAAAAAACAGTTAAGGTAAACGCCCACTTCCGGTGTACGAAATTTTACCAAAAGCTTTTCAGTTCTTCAGATTATCAAATATGACGGATGTTCAAAGTTTCATATCAACTGCGCTATTAGTTTTTGAGATACAGCGCACACAGACACAAAAAAAATTTTTCCAGAAATTGTTGAAATGGCATCTAGGGACAACAAAACGGATATTTCCATAAAAAAAAATTTAAAAAAAATCACGATCACAATACTTTCTTGTACTTCGTAAAGGAGAAAGTAATAATAATATTTTTTCTCGAATAACAATGATTTTATGAAAAATATTTTCAAACAAAAGATGTTCATTTATTTGTTGTCTTCAATATTTGTTTACATGTTTTTGTAATATTTTTTACAGTTAAAACATATTCGAAAAAATAAAAAAAACACCCACTTCCGGTGTAGCTATTTATATTTACGTTTTCATGGTTTATTTTCAATTGAAATCATATTTTAAAAGTCCATCGAGCATTGCGTAAACTCGGATGAAACTGAAACGTTTAAAACGTCAAAATTATGAAAGAAGGAAAAATTATACTTCAAATTCAAAAACTCAGTTTACTCAAAAACTAAAGCGATTTCGAAAAAACTTGTTCGTTATAAATTGTTCATTTTGGCATTCTCTACAATGATTATTAACATAAATTTACTGTAACTATTATCGTTTCATAATTATAAACCAAAAATTAATAAAAAAAAAAATCTCGAATAAAAATTATTTTATGAAAAATGTTTTCAAGAAAAAGATGTTCATTTCTTTGTTGTCTTGAATGTTTTTGTGATATTTTTTATATTTAAGAAAATATTGGCAAAAAACAGTTAAGGTAAACACCCACTTCTGGTGTACGAAATTTTACCAAAAGTTTTTCCGTTCTTAATAATAATAATAATAATAATAATAATAATATGTTTATTTCCCAACAGATCTTACATCTTATTACAGGGAAAAAATATATAAAAACTAAGTAGCTTAAAAGAAAAAAGAAAATTTCGGATTATCAAATAAGATTTATGTCTAAAGTTTCATATCAATTGCTGTATTTGTTTTTGAGATACAGGCCGCACAGCCTGACATACAGACACACACAGTCACAAAAAAAAAATCCAGAAATTGTTGAAATGGCATCAAAACGGATATTTCCGTAAAAAATTTCACGATCGCGATAAAAATAATTAATTTTTTAAGATTATGTTACTAATTAATAAGTAAAACCTAGGCCGAAAGACCTATATTATAAGATTATGATATTATTTAATAAATACAACCTAGGGTGAAAGATCTAGGGCCGATGGCCAAAGAAGATTAAACATTTTGTTTATTAAATATTGAAAAATCACCAAAACGTATGTTCTAATTTTAAGTTATTTTTGTCATCTTTAGTGGCTGAATGGTCAAACCTATGCCAAAAAACAAAAACAAAAAAAAAGTAATTTTTGAGTTTGAGAATGATAAGAATTTTTTCGAAACTATGGTCACAAGTCTTCAATATAACGAGATTAAGAAAAATGGTGATGTGGCCATCATGTTACTTTCTCCGACTTTATATTTACGTTTTCATGGGTTTATTTTCAATTGAAATCATATTTTAAATGTACATCGAGCGTTGCGTAAACTCGGATGAAACTGACGTTTAAAACGTCAAAATCATGAAAGATGTAAAAATTATACTTCAAATTCAAAAACTCGGTTTACTCAAGAACTAACGAGATTTCGAAAAAAACTTATTCTTTAGAAGTTGTTCATTTTAGCATTCTGTACAATTATTATTCACATAATTTTTCTGTAACTATTATCGTTTTATAATTATAAACCAAAAATTAAAAAAATAATATTAAATTTTTTTCTCGAATAAAAATGATTTTATGAAAAATGTTTTCAAGCAAAAGCTGTTCATTTCTTTGTTGTCTTCAAAGTTTGTTTGAATGTTTTTGTGATATTTTTCATATTTAAGAAAATATTGGCAAAAAACAAAAAACAGTTAAGGTAAACGCCCACTTCCGGTGTACGAAATTTTACCAAAAGCTTTTCAGTTCTTCAGATTATCAAATAAGATGGATGTTCAAAGTTTCATATCAATTGCTCTATTAGTTTTTGAGATACAGCGCACACAGACACACACACACACACAGCTACACACACACACACAGACACAATTTTTTTTTTCCAAAAATTGTTGAAATAGCATCTAGGGACCCCAAAACGGATATTTCCGTAAAAAAAAATTTTGAAAAAAAAATCACGATCACAATACTTTCTCGTACTTCGTAACGGAGAAAGTAAAAAGTGATTTATTTCAAAATCTTCGAGATGTACCACAAACTGAACGCTTGCAATAGTTTGTCTTCAATAAAGATTATTTATTTATTTAATTATATGTCTATTTACCACAATTTGATGGAAGAAAGATGATTGCATTTGTTATTATACAGTGCGCGCCTAAAGTATGGAATAAATTCAGTAAAACCGAAATAAAATATTTTTCGAAAAAATCCTCAATTTCTTATGTAAGATGGCAACATTGTTATTTTAGGGGTTGTCATTTAAAAAGAAAATGGCTGACGCCATTACTCAAAAAGAAATGACGACTGAAAATCGGCTTTCATGTAAAAATGTGTATTTTGATCAAAAAAAAAACCAAATTTCCAAAAAGATTTTATTTCGGTTTTACTGAATTTATTTCATACTTTAGGCGCGTACTATACAGGGTGTCCCACGAGGTAGTGGACGGCCGATATCTCGAAAACGGTAAGTAGTACGAAAATGAAATTTGGTGGCTTTAAATGGTTTGAAATGATGCCCCTTTCTGCATACATAGATTTAATTTCTGTTTCTCCATTTTCGAGAAAATGACATCAACTTCAGAATTTCAAATGGGACACCCTGTATATTTATGGATTTTTAGAAAGGTGATTGAAAGACAAATACAGCAATACCATATTATTAGGGAGTTTTATTGTAAGATAAGGGAGTATTGTTGAAGTAATAATCGAAATAGATAATCGCGGTGGCATGGATTAACAAAAAAAAGCGTAAAAAATATTGAAAACGCTTCATGTCAAATGTTCGATGTCAAGTTGACAATACATTCTGATTACGTGTAAGTAATGCCTCCCAGTTTTACGTATGACGAGTATGTAGACATGCTCCTTATCTATGGAGAATGTCTCAAAAACAGTCGACGCTCTCGAGATTTGTACAGAGTTAGATATCCGAATCGCCAAACTCCGAGCAAAAATACCTTCGTGAAGTTAGAAGAAGGATTGCGCAGAGGTTCTTTTCCGGTTGGAAAACATGAAACACCCCGAAAAAGGCCAGTTCTAACGGAAGATAACGTTATAAATATTTTGGCATATGCACAAGCGAACCCGCATGTATCTACTAGACTTCTTTCTCGAGAATTAGGAGTTAGCAAATCATCAGTATACAGAGCGTTGAAATTTAATAAATACCACCCATTCAAAGTTCATTTAGTGCAAGGATTAACACCAAAGGATCCTGGACGAAGATTAACTTTCATTGCTGAAATATTAATCAAACTTGAATAAGATCCAAGTTTCTTAAATAAAATATTATGGAGTGATGAAAGTCGATTTCACAACAATGGCACTGTTAACCGACATAACTGCCATTACTGGTCTCCTAATAATCCGCGTTGGATGCAAGAAACTCATTTTCAGCACATTTGGGGAGTAAATGTATGGTGTGCTTTATTTAATGGTCGTGTAATTTGTCCTTACTTTTATCAAGGTACACTGACTGGCGCTGTATATTTAAATTTCCTCCAAAATGAACTTCCAGAATTATTAGAAGAAATTCCGCTAAATCAGAGAGCAATGATGTGGTGGCAACATGACGGTGCCCCCCCTCACTATTCTCGACGAGTGAGTGAGCATATTGATACTACTCTCAAAGGACGCTGTATCGGACGAAATGGTATGATACATTGGCCAGCGAGATCCCCAGATATTACACCTTTTTCCTTTGGGGGTATTTAAAAGATGTCGTATATACCGCACCACCTACAGATCTGGAAGACTTGCAGAATCGAATCGTAGCAGCATGCCGAACAATTACTGCAGATATGATGAGAGCAACTTGCACCTTATGGCAAGACTTGAATTTTGTGTTAACGAATGTGAAAATCAATTTGAACATCTTATAGCCTGAGTCCTTATCGTACAACGAATTAGTAACGTAATTAGTTTGTTATTTTTGGTTGTTAATTTGTTCGTTGTTTTTATATACACTGTTCTTTTGTTTTTCTAAACACAATATATGAATAATATGGTATCGCTGTATTTGTCTTTCAATCACCTTTCCAAAAATCCATAAATATACGGGGTGTCCCATTTGAAATTCTGAAGTTGATGTCATTTTCTCGGAAATGGAGAAACGGAAATGAAATCTATATATGTAGAAAGGGGCATCATTTTAAACCATTTAAAGCCACCAAATTTCATTTTCGTACTACTAACCGTTTTCGAGATATCGGCTGTCCACTACCTCGTGGGACACCCTGTATAACAAACCTCGTATATAGACTTCAAAAGCTTTCACTTCAAAAATTAAAATCACTTATTTCATTTATTTCAAAATCTTCAATATCTGACAAAAACTGAACGCTGTCTTCAATAAAGATGAATTATTGTATTATTTAATCATATGCCTATCTATCATAATTTGGTGCGCAATACAGATGATTATATAATAAACCTCATATATAAACTTTAACAACTTCAAAAAAACTTTTCACTTCAAAAATCAAAATCACTTACATCATCTTCATTCGGCGTCGGCGGATCCATAACGAGGGGAGGGGGGATCACAAAACGAACTCACAGGTGTGTAAAAAAGTGTGTGCGAAAAGGGGTGTGTTTAAGTCTAGTACTGTTTTTTTTACAGTTGCGTGTGATCTACACTGCCGGAGTCTGGAAGCCAACTGAAGAGCAGTTTGCAACAAGCACAAGCACACAAAACCTAATTGTACCTCAATTACATCGCGCCCATTACATGTCATTACGGTATCATTGTAACTATTTTGTAGACCACCAACATTATTTCATCGTCCACTGTGCGCTAAGGTTAATAGAAACTGCTGGAAAACCACTTATCTTAAAAGTATAACGACTCGGAGAGACGGCACACTAGTTACTGCACATCCTTTGCGGGTTTCGCACAGTTTCACAAACGATTTGCGATTCCAAAATTTTTGCCAAGAAAACTTCCTTTGTATACACCACTACAAAACTTTTTCGCCCAGAATGTAAATTTCGTTTCAAAGCCAAAACTGTTTTTCACGGCAAAAAAAAACTTTCCACAAAGTTTCTCACTGCTAAAATTGATTCTGCCAATTTCGTTTCAAGCCGAGACTGTTTTTCACAGCAAAAAAAAAACTTTCCACAAAGTTTCTCACTGCTAAAATTGATCAAATTCAATATATTTATTTGTTTTAATAAATAATTAATCAATTCAAAAAAGTACTTTCTACAAAGTTAAAGTTGCAATCTTTCAAATCCAGGAGGTTTATTTGATTTTTAATTAATCAAAAACGGCTTTCTACAAATCCAAAATTGTTTCTCTTTCTGCAATTTATTCGATTTCTAATCAACCTGTTCAAAAACGTAATTTCCATAAAGTCTTTTAATGCCAAAATTGCACGAATCCAAAACTGTTCTTCTCCCTGTTAATAAACACACTTTCCCAAAGTTTTTCGCTGCGTACGTCCAAAATCCAAATTTCCAAAACTCTTCACTACCAAAGTTGCACAAATCCACAATTGCATTTCACTCAGTACATTTATTTCATTCCTAATCAGCCAGTTCAATCTTCTTTTGGACAAAAGTTTTCACTGCGAAAATTCCAACATAACGTTTGTTTACTGTAAATATTTTATGTTACACTTCTTCATTATTTTATTTAGATACCGAGCGTGGTTTACGAAATTTAGGCACGCGCTAAGCCTACTTGGTATGCTGACTGACTGACTTAAGCATGCGCTGACTGGTCGGATCTGGCACGTTCTAGAATCACTCGCGATTTCTTAACTGAGTCAAGATAACCTCTTCGCCATGACTTTGATAAAGTGGGCTGCGGCTTTAAACCAATAATTTCTAAAACAGCAGTTCAACACTGCTATCTGCTGTAAAGTGCATGGAAACACATTGTCTTCAGAACTTAATCATTTATCTTTGTTACTTTTGATACATTTGATAATTTCATTGCAGAATTCACAATACATTTGAATGCTTTACAGCAAGAGGCATCTTACTGTGTGTTCGAGCCCCACGTCTTGGGTGGTTTAATGTATTAAAAAGCAGTGGCGGCTCGTGGAACATGTTGATGGTAGATCCACTTTTACAATTTATTGGACGAAAGATGGAAATGACAAATTATGCAAATTAAATACCGGCCAAAAAATTAAAAATTTGCACATAAAAATCAATCACGTTAACAATAAAAAAAATATAAGCACGAAAAAACGAAATGCAGACCAAAAATCCGAAAATTTCACCAAAAAATAAAAATAAAAAGTTTAACCAAAATAAAAAATATTTAGGGCAAAAAACTCTAAAATTTGGAACGAAGAAATGATAAATACAGGTCAAAGATCGAAAATATAGGCCAAAACAAAAACAAAAATGCGGTCTAAAAATGAAAAATGCAAACCAAAAAATTAAAAAATCAAGGAAAATATGTTACCGACCAGAAACTAGAAAACGGCAGTCAAAAAGCAACCAAAAAGTAAAAAAATTCTAAAATTAAGGGGAAGAAATCGAAAAACTGTAATTCAAAATATCGACAAAAAAATTTTAAAAAGTCGCGTACAAAAATCAATCATTTAGATTAAAAAAAATCTTAAAATCGACCAAAAATTCGATCCCAAAAATCAAAATTGCGGTCCAAAAAATTGCGAAAATTTTAACAAACAAATCGAAAATTTAAAAGATCAAAAATTTAGACCAAAATATCAAAATCTCACCTTAGCAATAAAAAATGAAAACAAAAAGATTGAAAATTCAAGTACCAAAATTGCCATTTTCAGCACTCGGGGTGATTAGCCCCAGAAAACAAAGGAAAAAAACTCAAAATTTGCTTTGTAGCGAAGGAAATTTGCACACGACGATTTGAAAAATTGTAAAAAATGTATTACCCCAAGGATTCGCTTCAAATAAACTTCAATTATTCAAAAATAGTGTACTTGATTTCCTGCGAAAACAACGACATGCTCCTGCAGAAAACAAAGGAGTAAACTCAAAAATTGCTCTGTAGTGGGGAAATTTGCACTCAATGTTTTGAAACAACAAATTGTAAAATATTAATCACTTGTGGAATTAGCTCCAAAATTACTAAAACTACGCAGAAAAGTGCATTTTTGATTACTTGTACAAATAATTGCAATATTGCTACTCAAAACAACACGAATTGGTTCAAAACTGCACTGGAGGGAACGAAAATTGCACTCAATGTTTTGAAAAATTGTAAAAATTTAATCATATGCAGAATTAGCTCTTAATTAACCTCTTTACGCATAGGTCTCCACATGTGGCGACAAGCAAAAAAATAATATATTTTACAAATAAAGAAATACCGCTTCAGCGCCATCTATGGAATATTTTTCATATTTTTTTTGCATAAGTGAGTTTATGACAGTAAAATAATATTTCGTAGAAAACCGTAACAACAACGAAAAAGTAATTTTTCCATAAAAATGAGATTATGCAATAACCCAATCAAAGCAGCATGGGCGCGAAGTGGTTAAGGTAAAAAAGTAAAATATAAGCACAAAAAATCGAAAATTCGCGGTTAAAAAATGCAGACCAAAAATCCGAAAATTTCAACAACAAAAAATCAAAAAGTTTAACCAAAATAAAGAATATTTAGGGCAAAAACTGTAAAATTTGGAATGGAGAAATAAAAAAACAGGTCTAAAAATAAAAAAATGCAATCCAAAAAATTTGAAAGATCAAGGAAAACAAAATGAGTTGCCGACTAGAAACACGAAAACCTCGTTTTCTGGAAGTCCCATAAAAATTTTTTATTGACAAATAGTCTTCGGAATGGTCGCAGACTTGAAAAAAACCAAACAATGTTTAAAGAAAAATTAAATTTAATCGATTTTAGTCAAAAGTAACCTAAAAGTAAAAAAAATCGCACATAAAAAATAATAACTCAAGTCAAAAATCTAAAATGAAGGGCAAGAAATCAAAAATTGTCAAAAAAACTTGAAAATATCGGCAGAAAAATAAAAAAGTTGCGTATAAAAATCAATAATTTAGGTTAAAAAAATCTAAAATATAGGATAAAAATTTAAAAAAATTCGATCCTAAAAATCAAAATTGCGGATCAAAAATCGAAAATTTAAAAGTAAATTATTTTGTTTGGAAATTTGTAAAGACACATTATTCAGAAATAGTCTGTCAAAATTTTAACCATCTGTTTAAATTAATGTGGAATTTCCATGCGGTGTTTAACATTTAAAACGTTTTTGGGAATCAGTTAAAAATTCTTACTAAGTTCGAGTCTACAGGTAGTGCCATGGCTCCGTAGCTCTATATAACGAGCCGCCCCTGTTAAAAACTACTTTCCAGAAAGTCTTTTAATGCTAAAATTGCACAAATCGAAAACTGTTTCTCTCTGTTAATAAACAAAGTTCTTCTATTAGGATCTTCGTGGTTGCAGTAAAACCTGATTTGTAAAAATTACGAAAAGGCTAAGTTTACCACAATTTGCCATTGATTCGTTTTCCCTGACCAACATTTCCTTTCTTAGAAAACAAAAAAGTTAAAATTTAAAGGTCTGAATTTATTTGTGAAAATGATCTTCACCTGAAGACATTTTTGTAGGTTCTTAAAAGTCTTCGAACAGTAATAGTCAATGAGCCTATTTTTTCTAAGATAAAAGGATCAAAAGTATTTCGTTTTTCTAATAGGTTTTGCAATAAAAATAAAAATAATAAAGACAAGGTCGTGTCTATGTCGAAAATAAAAAAAATACGGAAAATACAAGTCATAATCTCTCAAAATAAGAAGATATTCCTTATTAAAACACTGAGGTTTCAAAATATTTGATTGTTCTACAACAATTGTTTCGCCACACAGCGGCTTTAAAATATTGTTCATCTACTTGATGAAGCCACTGGGCGATGAAACAATTGTACACTCCGCGTCAAAAAAAAAGCGCCACTCGAAAAATCGCGAAAAAACTCGATTTTTCAAACCGTCGTAACTTGGACTTGGGGTCAAAATCAACTACACATTCTTGAATCTTTAATCTTTCCCAAACTGAAAGATTAATCGATTTTCGACCAAATTTAACCAAGTTACGACGGTTTGAAAAATCGAGTTTTTTCTAGATTTTTCGAGTGGCGCTTTTTTTGACGCTGAGTCTAGAACAATACAATTTACATCTGCAACAATAGTTTTACCACACAGTGGCTTCAAAAAAATTGTTCATCTACCTGATGAAGTCACTGTGCGGTGAAACAATTGTAGAACAATAAAATCTACAACATCTACAATTGTTTCACCACACAGCGGCTTCAAAATAATTTTCATCTACTTGATGAAGCCACTGTGCGATGAAACAATTGTAGAACAATACAATTTACATCTACAACAATAGTTTTACCACACAGTGGCTTCAAAAAATTGTTCATCTACCTGATGAAGTCACTGTGTGGTGATACAATTGTTGAACAATAAAATATATAACATCTACAACAATTGTTTCACCACACAGCGGCTTTAAAATATTTGTAGATTTTCATCTACTTGATGAAGCCACTGTGCGATGAAACAATTGTAGAACAATACAATTTACATCTACAACAATAATTTTACCACACAGTGGCTTCAAAAAATTGTTCATCTACCTGATGAAGTCACTGTGTGGTGATAAAATTGTTGAACAATAAAATATATAACATCTACAACAATTGTTTCACCACACAGCGGCTTTAAAATATTTGTCATCTACTTGGTGAAGCCACTGTGCGATGAAACAATTGTAGAACAATACAATTTACATCTACAACAATAGTTTTACCACACAGTGGCTTCAAAATATTTTTCATCTACTTGATCAAGTCACTGTGTGATGAAACAATTGTAGAACAATACAATCAACAACATCTGCAACAATTGTTTCACCACAAAGTGGTTTCGAAATATCTTTCATCTACCTGATGAAGTCACTGTGCGGAGAAACAATTGTTGTAGAACAATACATGTTTTGAAACCTTCCACCGCGCCAGTGTTTTATTAAGTGTTATCATGGAGTTTCAACAAGTAACAGTCGCATTGATTTAAAGAAGATATTCGTCTGTTTGATATCTAATGAAGAAACTGGGAACAGAGTGGAAGAACACAATGTAAAGTAAACTCCTCCTACTAGCTTGTCATCAAAATTATCGTCTGTACGTATTATTCTCAGGTGTTTGTTGATTTTTGAAATATTCTGTAAGACTGGTAAAGCATGAGCACTTTTTGCCCAATACAAGAGATTTTGGCAATTTTTACGCCCTAACCGAAAAATTAGGTCGAAGCGCTGTTGATGTCGCTTGTATACTACATGAAGTTGAATGTCAAAATTACATAAGTGACCTCAATACTTGAGCAAATGACCCCTTGGTCAACGAAAGAAGGCCTTCCGGATCGTCGTCTATTTAAACAGTCCTGAATTTTTGATATCAATTTTGTGCAGTCCCTTCTAAGATGATAGATATGACTGCACCAAACTGATATCAAAAATTGAGTATATTTTTTTGTGCTGTCCGATGTAAGATGACAGATCGGACAGCACAAAACCGATATCAAAAATTCAGTAATGTTTAAGTAGACGGCGTTCCAGAAGACCTTCTATCGTAGACCAAGAGGTCATTCGCCCAGGAATTGAGGCCACTCCAGGAATCTTGACATTCAACTTCACGTCGTATACAAGCGATCAACAGCGCTTCGACCTAATTTTTCGGTTAGGATGTAAAAATTACCAAAATCCCTCGGTTTCTATTGGACAAAAAGTGCACAACGCAAAAATAAAACTTATTGTAAACATTAAATATTGTTTCCCCATCAGAACACCTACAGACCGGTTTCGACCTTTCAGGTCTCATCAGTGCAATTAGTTGCTGATGGGGAAACGGAGAATACTATTCGAATATAAGTATTCCAAACACCGTTAAAGGTAGAAAGACCAAAGTGGCGGAATCTATTGCCTGAATCCATATCTGTCGGTGGTTAGGTCACTCGGATTGGGTTTAGTACAGCATTCAGGCAATAGATTCCGCCACTTTGGCGTTTCTACCTAAAACTTATTGTATTTATTTATCATGTTTTACTAGTCTTGCAGAATATTTTAACATTTTTACATTAAGCACATTTTGACGCTTCAATCTTATCAGCGCGTTATAAAGTTATCAATAGCCAAAACTTCTATTTTTATCTTAAAAACCAATTTAATCATATTTTTCAATAATTTTGAAAAAAGATTATTTAAATATCATTACATTTCGCATGTTTAAACGCTTAAATGGTACATTTCTGTCACGCATTATCGATTTATGAACTGCCAAACATCGAAATTGAGCGCGTTTGTTTTTATCTTAAAAAACATAATTTTTTATATGTTCAAATAAGTTTTTGGCAGAAGTATTCCCCAACACTGCTGTTAAAGTTGAATGTCTGCAAGGTAAATTATTGAAAATTTAATATTTTCTTCGATTTTTCGACCTTTAAAATGGCCAGTTTTGAGTTTTTTTTTTTAAATATTGAAGCCCAATGTTTCCCCAATAGTGCTGTTAAATTTGTTAGTCTGTATTTTAGTCAGTTTTTGAAAAATTAATACTATTTCGATTTTTGAGCCTTGAAAATGGTCATTCTAGGGTTTGATTTTGATTATCTAGAAAACTAAAAACTTAACATTGTTTGATTTTTAACTAAATAATTAACGTGGTTTGTTTTTTTTTAATAATAATAAAGGCCAATTATTTCCCAATACTGCTGTTATAAAGTTGGAAGTCTGTATTTAAATAAATTTTTGAAAAATCAATACTTTTTCAATTTTTGAGCCTTAAAAATGGTCATTCTAGGGTTTGATTTTGATTATCTAGAAAACTAAAAACTTAACATTGTTTGATTTTTTTATAATATTAAAGCCCAATTATTCCCCAATAGTGCTGTTATAGTTGGAACTCTGTATTTAAGTCAGTTTTTGAAAAAATTACAACTTTTTCGATTTTTGAGCATTGGAAATGACCATTCTTGGGTTTGATTTTGATTATCTAAAAAACTAAATAATTAACATGCTGTGACTTTTTTTAATAATAATAAAGTCCAATTGTTTCCTAAAAGTGTTGTCAAAGTTAGAAATCTGTTTTAAGTCAGTTTTTGAAAAATGAATACTTTTTCGATTTTTGAGCCTTAAAAATGGTCATTCTTGGTTTTGATTTTGATTATCTAGAAAACTAAATCACTAACATTGTTTGTTTTTTACTTTCTCCGTTACGAAGTACGAGAAAGTATTGTGATCGTGATTTTTTTTTCAAAATTTTTTTTTACGGAAATATCCGTTTTAGGGTCCCTAGATGCCATTTCAACAATTTCTGGAAAATTTTTTTTTGTGTCTGTGTGTGTGTGTGTGTGTCTGTCTGTCTGTCTGTCTGTGTGTGTGTGTGTGTGTGTGTGTGTCTGTCTGTGTGCGCTGTATCTCAAAAACTAATAGAGCAATTGATTTGAAACTTTGAACATAGGTTTTATTTGATAATCTGAAGAACTGAAAAGCTTTTGGTAAAATTTCGTACACCGGAAGTGGGTGTTAACCTTAACTGTTTTTTGTTTTTTGTCAATATTTTCTTAAATATGAAAAATATCACAAAAATATTTAAACAAACATTGAAGACAACAAAGAAATGCACATCTTTTGCTAGAAAATATTTTTCATAAAATCATTGCTATTCGAGAAAAAAATTATTATTTATTTTTCAATTTTTGGTTTATAATTATGAAACGATAATAGTTACAGCAAATTTATGAGAATAATATTTGCAGATAATGCTAAAATGAACAACTTCTAAAGAATAAGTTTTTTTCGAAATCTCGTTAGTTTTTGAGTAAACCGAGTTTTTTAATTTGAAGTATAATTTTTCCATAATTCATAATTTTGACGTTTTAAACGTCAGTTTCATCCGAGTTTGCGCAACGCTCGATGTACATTTAAAATTTGATTTCAATAGAAAATAAACTATGAAAACGTAAATATAAATGATACCATCAAGTCGGAGAAAGTAACATGATGGCCACATCACCATTTTTTAATAACATTAAAGCCCAATTATTCCCCAATACTGCTGTTAAAGTTGGACGTATGTATTTCAGTCAGTTTTTGAAAAATGAATACTTTTTGCGATTTTTGAGCCTTGAAAATTGTCATTCTTGGTTTTGATTTTGATTATCTAGAAAACTAAATAACTAACATTGTTTGTTTTTTTCATAATATTAAAGGCCAATTATTCCCCAATACTAGTGTTATAAAGTTGGAAGTCTGTATTTAAGTAAGTTTTTGAAAAATCAATACTTTTTCAATTTTTGAGCCTTAAAAACGGTCATTCTTGGGTTTGATTTTAATTATCTAAGGAACTAAATAATTAACATACTTTATTTTTTCATAATATTAAAGCCCAATTGTTCTCCAATAGTGCTGTTAAAGTTGGAAGCCTGTATTTAAATCAGTTTTTAAAAAATGAATACTTTTTCAATTTTTGAGCCTTAAAAATGGTCATTCTTGGGTTTGATTTTGATTATCTAGAAAACTAAATAATTAACATGGTTTAATTTTTTATAATATTAAAGCCCAATTGTTCCCCAATAGTGCTGTTAAAGTTGGAAGCCTGTATTTAAGTCAGTTTTTGAAAAATCGATCCTTTTTCAATTTTTGAGCCTTAAAAATGGTCGTTCTAGGGTTTGATTTTGATTATCTAGAAAATTATATAATTAACATGGCTTGATTTTTTTTATAATATTAAAGCCCAATTATTCCCCAGTAATGCTGTTGCAGTTGGAAGTCTGTATTTAAGAGAGTTCTTCAAAAATCAAAACTTTTTCGATTTTTGAGTCAATTCTTGGGTTTGATTTTGGATTATCTAAAAAAACTAATTAATGAACATTGTTTGATTTTTTTTTATAATATGAAAGCCCAATTATTCCCCAATACTGCTATTAAAGTTGGAAGTCTGTATTTGCGTCAGTTTAAAAAAATCAATCCTTTTTCAATTTTTGAGCCTTAAAAATGGTCGTTCTAGGGTTTGATTTTTATTATCTAGAAAACTATATAATTAACATGGATTGATTTTTTTTATAATATTAAAGCCCAATTATTCCCCAATAGTGCTGTTGCAGTCAGAAGTCTGTATTTAAGTGAATTCTTCAAAAATCAAAACTTTTTCGATTTTTAAGTCCATTCTTGGGTTTGATTTTGAATTATCTAATAAACTAAATAATAAACATTGTTTTGTTTGTTTATAATATTAAAGCCCAATTATCGCATATTAATGCTGTTAAAGTTGGAAGTCTGTATTTAAGTCAGTTTTTGGAAAATCAATACTTATTCTTACACTTCAGCTTCCAGTACACTGCTATTGCCATCTGTCTGCAAAATCAAAATTTGGATTTTTTTAACTGATGACATCGTTGTTGGATTTTGATGATTCAAACGTCAAAATGTAGCCAATTCAAAAACCAATGAGGAATTTTCTTTCAAAATAATGCAAAACGTTCAAATCACTTTACTTCCAAGCACAATTTTGATTTTTAACTATCAACATCATTGTTGGATTTTGATAATCAATATGTAAAAATGTAGCCAATTCACTGCACTTCAAGAACCATTAAGAAATCTGCTTTCATAACCAAGCAAAAGCAAAATTTCACCATAACTCTGAAAGACCTTCTTATTTTCAATTGAGTCACTTCAGTTGACTCCCTCAGGAGTTACCCATCTCTTTTTTGCAACTCAATATACAACACACGTGCACATCATGTTGTCTAAGCATACATACGTACGTACGGATAACCAGCGGTTTTAATTATATGGACATTACAGGATATGCACGTTTATCTTCAAGAGCATTTGGGTCAAATTTAACTGCGCCGAAATTTCCCATGAGACAGATCTCCAGACGTTTGTAACCCCATTTTTTTTTAATCCGTTGGCGTAGGCACATACTCCAGCCATGACTAACGTAATTTAATCGTTAAATTTTACACTTTGCTTACACTTATTACCAGGAAACGACCGTTTAGATTATTAAGCCACGTCTCTATAGATATGATGAATTATTTTCTTTTCGCACTATGCATATTTATTATGTAACCTTACACTATCAGCCGTGACTAACGCTGTTTATAAATGAAACAATAACTATTATAATCGTTTCTTTAATAATAATAATAATAATGAAGATAGTAGAAGGAATGGTGTTTGTTAAGACTTTTTCTCAACTGGCTATCTATCACAAGATCCTCGGAACTTAAGTGCGTGTGTGTGTGAGCTTGTTACTTCAGAGGATCGTCGTCGTTACTTTGAAGCACCATTAATTGTTTACCAATGGCGAATGGTATCCTCCACCCATTCCACTTTAGACTCGGGACAATTTTATCCACTGAGGTGATTCTGTTGTTAATTTTAATAATAATAATAATAATAATAAACGTTTACTGTACTTACTAAATACATAATAAATACAATGGCCATCGAGCGGAGTCCTTCAGTTAGTTAATTTTTCTTCTTGTTAATTTTATTTTTTAAGCTTTCTCAGTTGTGTATGAAAGTAATAATCATTTTCAAACAATGGAAATTCCCTAAAATTGTTTTGCTTGTAATGGGTTTTTAAATAAACAACTTTTTTTTTAAATATCTCGCAAACCATTTTGGATATATCAAAACTTTTATTATTGGCTTAAAGTACAATCAATTATGAATGGAACTCGACTTTGCTCATATGTCCACCAAGGGCACGATTGCAGCGGTCGATTCCTTGAAGCCAATTTTCGATGACTCGGCCACACAATTCGACGGAAATGGCCGCTATTTCTCGTTCGATGTTTCTCTTAGGTCCTGTAACGCCGCCGGCTTGTTGGCACAGACCTTCGACTTAACGTAGCCCCACAGAAAAAAGTCTAGAGGTGTTAAATCACAAGATCTCGGCGGCCAATCGACATAACACGTTCACCGAACTTGGACTTCAATAAGTCGATTGTTTCTCCAGCTGTGTGGGATGTGGCACCCTCTTGCTGGAACCACATATCACTGAAGTCTAACCCATGCAATTGATTGAAGAAATAACGCTGCAACATGTCTCTGTAGCGTTCACCATTGACTGTAACGTGACGGTCATTTTCACCAACAAAAAGAAATGGCCCAATGACGTCACCGGCATGGAAACCGCACCATACAGTCACTTTATGTGGATGAAGTGATGTTTCATGAAGCACATGAGGGTTTTCAGCACTCCAATAACGCATGTTTTGTTTGTTGACACGAAGCCATTCAACCAAAAATGCGCTTCATCACTGAAGATAATTTTGCGATTAAAGTCGTCATTTTCGGCTAACATCTCTTAGAGCCCATTCTGAGAACGAGCGTCGCTTCACCATAAAAAAACGGTAATTTTGAACTATCTGAAATAGCGATTTTCAACGGTCAAAATAGCGATTTTCAATAGTCGATAGTAGTGACTTTCTGCACTCAAAAAATGCGAATTTCACTCTCTGGAGATTTCAACTCTCAAAATGGTGATTGAATACTCTTGAAAATAGTGAGATTCTACTGTTTGTCAGTTGAAAATCACCATTTTTGACAGTTCAATGTTGCTATTTTTGACAGCTAAAAAGCACTATATTTGACGGTCAAAATCACTATTTTTGACAGTTAAAAAGACATATTTTTAATAGTTGAACGTCTATATTTCAGGAAGTTGAAAATTATTATATTTGACGGTTGCAAATTACTATATTTGACAGTTAAAAATCACTATATTTGACAGTTGAAAATCGCTATATTCGACATTTGAAAATAACTATTTTTGAGTTGAAAGTCATTTTAGTAGATAGTAAAAGATCGCTATTTTTGTCAGTTAAAAGCACTATTTTTGGCGGTTGAAATCACTTTGTTTGACAGTTGAAAAGACCTATTCTTGATAGTTGAACATCTCTATTTCACAAAGTTAAAAATTACTATATTTGACAGTTGGAAATCACTATTTTTCAGTTGAAAGTCACCACATTTGACAGTGAAAGATCACCATTTTTAGCAGTTGAATGTCTTTTATTTCAGGCAGTGGAAAAATCACTACATTGGCAGTTACAAATCACTACATTTGACAGTTGACAATCACATTTTTTGACAGTTGAAAATTAGTAGTTTTTGACAAATATAAATCCACATTTTGGGAGTTGAAAGCCGCCATTTCAGACGGTTGAATGTCTCTATTTCAGGCAGTGGAAAGATCACTATATCGGCAGTTACAAATCACTGTATTTGACAGTTGAAAATCACATTTTTTTTACAGTTGAAAATCACTAGTTTTTGACAGTTAATCAGTTATAAAAGCCGCCATTTTAGACAGTTGAATCTCTATTTCAGGCAGTGGAAAAATCACTACATTGTCAGTTACAAATCATTACATTTAACAGTTGAAAATCACTCGTCTTTGACAGTTACAAATAATTAATAATAATAGTAATATTTTTTGGAGTCGACAAAATAATGATCACAAGAAATTATAAACCACAAAATTTCGTGATTGAATTATCTAACTTTTTACGGAACCCTAAAGCCGAATGAATTTTGAGTAATTTTGGAAAAGTCGATGGCAAATGTTTCTACATATTCTTTATCGAGTCTCCAAAATTGTTCTATTTTTTTACAACTTTACGCTCACAAGGAATTCTACCAACATCTAGTGACAGGGTGTTTGAAGTTTTTCTGTCAAATCAATCTTAATTGAATTTTTAACCATTCTGGAAAGTTTCAAATCGATGGCAATTGTTTTTACATTTTTATCTAGTCGTCGAAATTATTATATTTTTTTTTTGCAATTTTACGCTTGCAAGAAATTATTACAAAATTCAGCGACAGGGTGTGTGATTTTTTTTAGGATATCAATAGTAAATGAATTTTGAATAATTCTGGAAAGTATCAAGTCGATAACAATTGTTTTTATATTTTTTATCGAGACGTCAAAATTATTAATTTTTTTTTACAATTTTATACTTACAGGAAATTATCACAAAATCCAGTGATAGGGTGTGTGATTTTTTTTTTATGATATCAATCTCAAATACATTTTGAATAATTTTTGAAAGTTTCAAGTCGATGACAATTGTCTTTATATTTTTTATCGAGTCGTCAAAATCATTAATTTTTTTTTTACAACTTTACGCTTACAAAATATTATCACAAAATCCAGTGATAGGGTGTGTGATTTTTTTTCAGGATATCAATCTCAAATTAATTTTGAATAATTTTTGAAAGTTTCAAGTCGATGACAATTGTTTTTATATTTTTTATCAAGTCGTCAAAATTATTAATTTTTTTTTTACAACTTTACGCTTACAAAATATTATCACAAAATCCAGTGATAGGGTGTGTGATTTTTTTTTTAGGATATCAATCTCAAATTAATTTTGAATAATTTTTGAAAGTTTCAAGTCGATGACAATTGTCTTTATATTTTTTATCGAGTCGTCAAAATCATTAATTTTTTTTTTTACAACTTTACGGTTACAAAAAAATATCACAAAATCCAGTGATAGGGAGTGTGATTTTTTTTTAGGATATCAATCTCAAATTAATTTTGAATAATTTTTGAAAGTTTCAAGTCGATGACAATTGTCTTTATATTTTTTATCAAGTCGTCAAAATTATTATTATTTTTTTTACAACTTTACGCTTACAAAATATTATCACAAAATCCAGTGATAGGGTGTGTGATTTTTTTTAGGATATCAATCTCAAATTAATTTTGAATAATTTTTGAAAGTTTCAAGTCGATGACAATTGTCTTTATATTTTTTATCGAGTCATCAAAATCATTAATTTTTTTTACAACTTTACGCTTACAAAATATTATCACAAAATCCAGTGATAGGGTGTGTGATTTTTTTTAGGATATCAATCTCAAATACATTTTGAATAATTTTTGAAAGTTTCAAGTCGATGACAATTGTCTTTATATTTTTTATCGAGTCGTCAAAATTATTAATTTTTTTTTACAACTTTACGGTTACAAAAAAATATCACAAAATCCAGTGATAGGGTCTGTGATTTTTTTTAGGATATCAATCTCAAATTAATTTTGAATAATTTTTGAAAGTTTCAAGTCGATGACAATTGTCTTTATATTTTTTATCGATACGCCAAAATTGTTAGAGTTAAAAGCCGCCATTTTAGACAGTTGAAAATCACAATTTTTGACAGGTGAAGATAACCATTTTGACAGTTTAAACCATCTTTTTGGACAATTGAAAATCACAATTTTTGACAGGTGAAGATCACCATTTTGACAGTCTAAACCATCTTTTTTGACAGTTGAAAATCACTACTTTTGACAGTTGAACGTCAAAATTTTCCACAGCTAAAAATCATAATTTTTTACGGTTGAAAATCACTAGTTTGATAGTTGAAAATTATTATTACGGGCAATTGAAAATCACTATGCCAACCATTGCAAATAACTATTTTTGACATTTTCAAGTGACTATTTCCGGACAGTTGAAAAATGGACTATTTGGAACCTAGGCCCGCGGTGGTGTAGATAGTAAAAGATCGCTATTTTTGTCAGTTAAAAAGCACTATTTTTGGCGGTTTAAATCACTTTGTTTGACAGTTGAACAGACCTATTTTTGATAGTTGAACATCTCTATTTCACAAAGTTAAAAATTACTATATTTGACAGTTGGAAATCACTATTGAGAAATCACTATTTATCAGTTGAAAGTCACCACATTTGACAGTGAAAGATCACAATTTTTAGCAGTTGGATGTCTTTTATTTCAGGCGGTGGAAAAATCACTACATTGACAGTTACAAATCACTTCATTTGACAGTAGAAAATCACATTTTTTTGACAGTTGAAAATCATTAGTTTTTGACAGTTATAAATCCCCATTTTGGGAGTTGAAAGCCGTTATTTTAGACAGTTGAATGTCTTTATTTCAGGCAGTGGAAAAATCACTACATTGGCAGTTACAAATCACTACATTTGACAGTTGACAATCACATTTTTTTGACAGTTGAAAATTAGTAGTTTTTGACAAATATAAATCTACATTTTGGGAGTTGAAAGCCGCCATTTTAGACAGTTGAATGTCTCTATTTCAGGCAGTGGAAAGATCACTATATCGGCAGTTACAAATCATTGTATTTGACAGTTGAAAATCACATTTTTTTGACAGTTGAAAATCATTAGTTTTTGACAGTTAATCCGTTATAAAAGCCGCCATTTTAGACAGTTAAATGTCTCTATTTCAGGCAGTGGAAAAATCACTACATTTGACAATTGAAAATCACTCGTTTTTGACAGGTGAAGACAACCATTTTGACAGTTTAAACCATCTTTTTGGACAGTTGTAAATCACAATTTTTGACAGGTGATGATAACCATTTTGACAATTTAAACCATCTTTTTGGACAGTTAAAAATCACAATTTTTGACAGGTGAAGATCACCATTTTGACAGTCTAAACCATCTTTTTGGACAGTTGAAAATCACTACTTCTGACAGTTGAACATCACAATTTTTTACGGTTGAAAATCACTAGTTTGATAGTTGAAAATTACTATTTCATGACTATGCTAACCATTGGAAATAACTATTTTTGACATTTTCAAGTGACTATTTCCGGACAGTTGAAAATTGGACTATTTGGAACCCAGGCCCGCGGTGGTGTCCATACGCCACTGGATACGACCAAAAACGTTTAATTTGTAGTTCAACTGTTTTCTGTTTTTTGAGGATAATTCTTGAACGAAAAGGCAGATTTTGAAAATTCTTTCAGCAAAGTGTTGTATTCATCCGAAAGATGTAGACATGATCAAAACAAATTTTTGTTTCGTTTTTAGAGGATTGGACGGATGACCAAATTTGTCAAATTCTTCCAGCTCATCGAATAGATGCAGATGAGACCAAACAAATTAAATTACAATAAGGTAATTATTTTTAGTCAATGGTAATATTACAAGAGGTTAGGATTTGACCGGATAAATTTAATTTTTTTGAGTCGACACAAATTTCGAGAATGAAATGTGATGGAAAAATCCATCGGTTTTCAATTATGTTTCTCAGCAGAGATATGCAGAACTGACACGAACTGTCACTGTTCAACTGAAGTTAGCTGTTTTCGAAAATTTTTAATATAAAGATCGTTGTTACGGTGAAGGTAAATACATTTTTATCCACTTGCAATTTTTTTCCGCCATTTTAAATACATATTTCTATACATACAAGTTGAATTAACTTTGTAAAACGTAATTTTGCAGAGTTACAGAGAGATTGAATATTTATATATGCAGGCATTTTTCGCCTTTATTTAATTTATTTATCGTTTTTTAGAGATAATATATAAATATTCTGCAAAAAAATGTATTGTAAACTAAGTGGCTCTACCATCCAAATGTTGCACGAGCCGCCACTGCTAGATGCATTATTTAAGCGGTTGGTGGTAACATTATTCAAAGTAAGGACTGACAACAAAAGTTATGCATTAAAAAAAAATTGCAATTGAAGGAATTGCTAGTTTCACACACAAAATTAAAGAATATCCAAACTATTTTGTCCAGATTCTTGATGACATTCTGGAAAACTCATCAATAACGCGAATAACTCAGGAATCGATCGCGGGTCATTCTTAAAACCCCAACGAAAATAGTCCAACGGTGTTAAACATCATGAACTTGGTCGCCAATTAATCACACGTCATTGAAACTTTCCCTGTAACAACGATCAGTGACAGGTTGCGCCATCCTGCTGAAACCACGCGTCCTCCAGATTATTATTATTCAATTCGGGCCACAAATATCAACTCACCGACATCGAAAACCATTCACAGTTACAGCTCCACCTGCATCAATAACTAAGAAGTATGGACACCTCCTGGCTATAATGCACCACATAATTACGAACAGGCTGATTATTCATTTAATTTCCTCTATTATAAAGTTAATAATGGAGTTTTAGCAAGTAACACCCTCATCAACCCTACATAAGCGAATTAAACTATGAAAAGCCAGAAAATGGCAGAATACAATTCCCATTATGTCCGCGAAACGTCTACGTGCGATTACGCAACAGACAAACGCGGGGAAAATCGGGTAAAATATTGAGCGTCACGTTTCGGGAGGCGGAGGAAGGAGAGCAGAGGAGATTACTATTCCGACCTAGATTCCCGAGCTTGAACCAATTTCGCGGGATTAATTCGGAAAATAGAGTGTGCTTTAATTTGAACATTGGATAAAGGGTGGAATTCCTTATCGAGGCGGAATAATGAGGGGGGTCGATGCGCCAGAGTATTGATATCGGCCTCCTAGACACACACTTGACGTTAACTGGGGTAAACCGCAGGTCGTCGACTCTAACTGATTATCTGGAAAATACTCTGCTGTACATAAAAATATTTTATTCAGTACAGGGAAGAGGGAATAATCGATGACTCACGTATATTATTTACTACCAATTTACTATAGTTTCAACTAAAGCAGGTCGTTGTTAAACACCTGACACGTGTCAGGAAAGTAAAGACAGAATCATGAAATATCAAGCAAATGCTATTTTAAATTTACGAAGGCTATTTTTCGTCTTTATTATTTTAATTCAATAAATCTGCAATAAGTGACGTTGTCTCAAGTTTATTTATTACGAATTTTGTTCGTTTTTGTTTGTTTCAAGTATGAAACGTGGCCAAAAAATCAACGTCAAATCATAGCCCAAGTCTTTCTAACACCAATCAACATCGTTTTTATTGTTGACGACATTGATGAAAAAAAGTCCCCATTTCTACAATTTCATGGCTCAGATTGAGTCACGAAATTTGCACTGGAGTTACGAGACTCCTCGAATCACTTCTAAGAGTCACTCGTGAGTTGTCCATCTCTTTGCCCCATCGAAAGAGTTTAGACCAAAATTTTACTCTAAAATAAGATGGTGCATCTTCCCCGTACAAACAATCTTGAATTGTGTATACTACACATTCAAAAACCAAAATATTTTGAAAGATCGACGTCTTGTGAAGTGAACTGAATTTTTTTAGGATTTTATCCATGCGTTTCATATTTATTTTTATTTTTTTGCGCTCGAGAGTTCGACATTAAAAAAATACATTTTCAAAAATTCAAATTCAAAGATCGAGGTCTTGTAAAGTGAACTGAATTTTTGTAGAATTTTTGTTCTTGCGTTTCATATTAATTTTTAATTTTTTGCACTCGAGTGTTCGTCATTGAAAAAAGATACCTTTTTTAAAAATTCATAACTCCATTGAAAATTGCTGCACATTTAAAAACCAAAATTATTTTGAAAGATCGACGGCTTGTGAAGTGAAATGAATTTTTGTAGAATTTTATTCTAGCGTTTCATATTAATTTTTAATTTTTTGCACTCGAGAGTTCTACATTGAAAAAAATCATTTTCAAAAATTCACAACTCAACTGAAAATTGCTGCACATTCAAAAACCAAAATTATTTTGAAAGATCGACGTCTTGTGAAGTGAACTGAATTTTTGTAGAATTTTATTCTTGCGTTTCGTATTAATTTTTATTTTTTTGCACTCGAGAGTTAGACATTGAAAAAAATCATTTTTAAAAATTCACAACTCGACTGAAAATTGCTGCACATTCAAAATCCAAAATGATTTTGAAAATCGACGGCTTGTGAAGTGAACTGAATTTTTGTAGAATTTTATTCTTGCGTTTCGTATTAATTTTTAATTTTTTGCGCTCGAGAGTTCGACATTGAAAAAAATACATTTTCAAAAATTCATAACTCGACTGAAAATTGCTACACATTCAAAAACCAAAATTATTTTGAAAGACGACGTCTTGTGAAGCGAACTGAGTTTTTGTAAAATCTTATTTTTGCGTCTCATATTAATTTTTAATTTTTTGCACTCGAGAGTTCGACATTGAAAAAAATCATTTTTAAAAATTCACAACTCGACTGAAAATTGCTGCACATTCAAAAACCAAAATTATTTTGAAAGACGACGTCTTGTGAAGCGAACTGAGTTTTTGTAAAATCTTATTTTTGCGTCTCATATTAATTTTTAATTTTTTGCGCTCGAGAGTTCGACATTGAAAAAAATACATTTTCAAAAATTCATAACTCGACTTAAAATTGCTGCACATTCAAAACCCAAAATATTTTTAAAGATCGACGCCTTGTGAAGTGAACTGAATTTTTGTAGAATTTTATTCTTGCGTTTCGTATTAATTTTTAATTTTTTGCACTCGAGAGTTCGACATTGAAACAATTCATTTTCAAAAATTCACAATTCAACTGAAAATTGCTGCACATTCAAAAACCAAAATTATTTTGAAAGACGACGTCTTGTGAAGCGAACTGAGTTTTTGTAAAATCTTATTTTTGCGTCTCATATTAATTTTTAATTTTTTGCACTCGAGAGTTCGACATTGAAAAAAATCATTTTTAAAAATTCACAACTCGACTGAAAATTGCTGCACATTCAAAAACCAAAATTATTTTGAAAGATCGACGTCTTGTGAAGCGAACTGAATTTTTGTAGAATTTTATTCTTGCGTTTCATATTAATTTTTATTTTTTTGCACTCGAGAGTTCGACATTGAAAAAAAATCATTTTCAAAAATTCACAACTCAGATGAAAATTGCTGCACATTCAAAATCCAAAATTATTTTGAAAGACGACGTCTTGTGAAGTAAATTGAATTTTTGTAGAATTAGAATTTTATTCTTGCGTTTCCTTTTAATTTTTGCACTCGATAGTTCCACATTGAAACAATTCATTTTCAAAAATTCACAATTCAACTGAAAATTGCTGCACATTCAAAATCCAAAATTATTTTGAAAGATCGACGTCTTGTGAAGCAAACTAAATTTTTGTAACATCTTATTTTTGCGTCTCATATTAATTTTTAATTTTTTGCACTAGAGTGTTCGTCATTCAAAAAAATACCTTTTTTAAAAATTCATAACTCCATTGAAAATTGCTGCACATTTAAAAACCAAAATTATTTTGAAAGATCGACGGCTTGTGAAGTGAAATTAATTTTTGTAGAATTTTATTCTTGCGTTTCGTATAAATTTTTAATTTTTTGCACTCGAGAGTTCGACATTGAAACAATTCATTTTCAAAAATTCACAATTCAACTGAAAATTGCTGCACATTCAAAAACCAAAATTATTTTGAAAGACGACGTCTTGTGAAGCGAACTGAGTTTTTGTAAAATCTTATTTTTGCGTCTCATATTAATTTTTAATTTTTTGCACTCGAGAGTTCGACATTGAAAAAAATCATTTTTAAAAATTCACAACTCGACTGAAAATTGCTGCACATTCAAAAACCAAAATTATTTTGAAAGATCGACGTCTTGTGAAGCGAACTGAATTTTTGTAGAATTTTATTCTTGCGTTTCATATTAATTTTTAATTTTTTGCACTCGAGAGTTCGACATTGAAACAATTCATTTTCAAAAATTCACAATTCAACTGAAAATTGCTGCACATTCAAAAACCAAAATTATTTTGAAAGACGACGTCTTGTGAAGCGAACTGAGTTTTTGTAAAATCTTATTTTTGCGTCTCATATTAATTTTTAATTTTTTGCACTCGAGTGTTCGTCATTGAAAAAAATACCTTTTTTAAAAATTCAAAACTCCATTGAAAATTGCTGCACATTCAAAAATCAAAATTATTTTGAAAGATCGACGTCTTGTGAAGCGAACTGAATTTTTGTAGAATTTTATTCTTGCGTTTCATATTAATTTTTAATTTTTTGCACTCGAGTGTTCGTCATTGAAAAAAATACCTTTTTAAAAAATTCAAAACTCCATTGAAAATTGCTGCACATTCAAAACCCAAAATTATTTTTAAAGATCGACGGCTTGTGAAGTAAATTGAATTTTTGTAGAATTTTATTCTAGCGTTTCCTTTGAATTTTTGGCACTCGAGAGTTCGACATTGAAAAAAATACATTTTCAAAAATTCATAACTTCTTGCGTTTCGTATTAATTTTTAATGTTTTATTTACAGTGTTCAAATTTTCATACCAAATTTAGTCTTTAAACCATTAAATCTCGATTGTAACACCCTGTATATTTTTACATATTCTAATGCAGAATTCAATTTTGCATTGATCTATACCAGTGATTGCGAACCTTTTCAGATCGGTGTGTCAAAATTTTGAAAATTCGAACCATAATTTTCATGGCGTGTCACACATCACAAAAGTAAAGACTAAAAAAATAGAAATATTTATAAATTTAGTATTAATTAATTATAATTTTGTTAATTATTATTAACGTAAGTAATAATATTATTAATAACCTACTCTGGCCGTTATGAAAGACAGATATTTGAATTATGAAATTTTTTATCTTTGAAGATGCGTGTCACCAAAAATGAGCATCATAGGTTCGCCATCACATTCACCTTCTTTTGTTTTCAAGTTTTCAAAAGTTTGTAAAAATTCGTCAATATTCTGTGATTTATTAAGTGGGCGTAAAAAATCAAAAATAGGCTAGCAAATTTACTTTGTTGGTCACCTCTCTAAAAAAAAAACATTAAATAACATAACTTAACCGTTTTCAAGATATTTGACTTTTTTTTTAATTTAGCGTTTTTTCACAATTTACTTCTAAAATACCCAGAAAGAAAAACTTGGCTACAAAACGGCAATACCCGAAGGTACCTAGTGGTTATTTATTTTTGGAATAATGCAATACGAAAATTTCATACCACATTTAGTCAACTTTAATCGGTACTTCTCGATTTTTTTTAATGGAACACACTTTTTTAGTTTTTAAGTTATTAACACATTTGCAAAAATACGTTAATATTCTGTGCAATAGTACAAAACAAATATATATTTTAATGTGCGGTTTCGGCGGGACACCCTGTATATATATATATATATATATATATATATATATATAAAATATTTAGAATCTAATCCAAAAATTTTAATTTTTAACGTCAATCTTGAACAAATTTACTCGGCATATAAGAGATCAAACAGTTTTTTTTTTATGATAAATAATTTCTCACTTAACCCGGGGTTAAAAAAAAGTTTTTTTTTCATTTCTTTCGTCAGACAAAAAATATCTTACAAGATCAATAGATCAATTTTCGGCTTGAACTATGAATTTTCTGACGGATCCTCGGACAATAATCATAAAGACACCCGTCCGAAATTAGATACAAATGCGTCACAACACATGTCTGGCAGACGTTTAGAATAGACTTCCCAGTATAAAAATACATATTGTGTTCTAGCGAAACGTGTTTGCATTGCTCAACGATCTTCCTTTTCGAAATTCTTGCCTGTAAACGTGTCTACCGATAATAAAATGCACAAGTCAAAATTTTTATATTTACTTCTATCCCTATGATAATTGACTGCAACAATAATGGTCATTATGCATTTCTCGTGATTTTTCTTTTGTGAATATTAACCCTCTATTGCATGATTTATTTAGACATAAAAATATAAACTTTTACATTAAAGCAATAAGGCAAAATTATATTTTCTATAAAATGTGTTTTATATCTTTTATTTGGTTTGGTACTGACGTAATTGGATCAGTATTTTTGACAGCAACACAATTATCAAATAAATGAAGAAATCGTTTGAGTTCTTCAAACTTTTTAGAGGCATAACATCCGTAATTTGAACCAAAGTTGTCTGATGAGAGACATCCAAATCAATATTCCTATCAATAGCTACATTTCCTTAGAGTTACTTGTATTTACTTGTGTAGTTCTTTCTGTGCGCTGTACGTACATGTTTGCTCTACCAGCTGAGAAATCAAGAAAAAAATTAGTCTTTCCTCAAAAATAAATTTTGTTGAGGATCTCCACAGTTTTCGAATCTTTTTTGATTTATTTTAGTAATTATTTATTTCGTAAGATAGCTGCACTTTGCACAAAAATTATGTTCCCATTTGGAAACAGTATGCAATAGAGGGTTAACTCTTACGAGTTGACATTTTCAGAAAAAAAATATGTAGTATTTTTTTAGATCTAAACCCAACAGCAATCAGGGGCGGCACTCATCTTTTGCCTCTTTTTGACTCGCCTCAGGCGACCTGCCCTGCCATCCACTGTTTTCATACTTCAGTTTTCGGCAACAACAGAAAGAGTTAATTACATTACCATTGGTAAAAAATATTACAGCAACTGGATTTATCCGGCCTATCAACATTGTCAAAAAAATTTTGAGCAGGTAATTTATCTGCAAATGCGAGAACATTTAGAAACACACAACCTTCTACCCCCAGAACAGGCTTTAAGACTAGCTAAAATTGCCTAACATGATATTTTGGAGTCGGGATAGGCGAAAAATAACAGATCTGGTAATAATTTACTGTGTATCACGATACATCTTTTCTTGACGAAAGGAAAGCAAAGAACCCTAAGCAACAGAAATGTATATGAAAACATTGATGTTTTAAATGGTCTGCCTCGGGGAGCCATAACAAGTCCATTTTTTTTAATAGGATATACTTGACTCCGTAATACATTTTAATAATAAATAAAATAATAAAATAGATTTTTATTTTGTGTTATTTAATATTACATTAAATTCTTTTGAATATTGGAATTACAGCAAAGGTTTGACACTACATATCTGTCAATGTTAAAGATATCTCTTCAAAAAGATATCAACACATTTATGGTGAGATAAGTAAAAACTTTTGGTTACTTGCAGATTATTTAAAGCTAGAATTTACACTAATTATCATTTCCCATCAACGAGAAACTACAGACAACTACAGATGGGAGATTTAGTGGCGGCTCGTGGAACATGTTGATGGTAGCGCCACTTATACAATATAGCCCCCCCCCCCCCTCCTTTTCTGAAGAATCTTCCTAGACTAAAGTAACTGGCGAAAAAGTGTTTTAAGAATTAATAAAAAATTCTTGCTGAGCTTGAAATTAGAGGTAGTGCCATGGCTCCTTGGCTCTATATAACGAGCCGCCCCTGGGGAGATTACTATAAGGATCCTCTCAGGTACTGAAATTGGTTGATAAAACGTTTACCGCCATATAATTGGCATTTGTCTGGATTCTGTTCGGGTTGTACATAATTCTGAGAAATGTTTGTAAAAAGTAGGACAAATCGTTAAAGGTCCATGATTGTATCGTACACAATCGGATCGCTTTAACGTAATTACAAGTCTCCAATGAAAAATAGTTGCGCCGATAGACATGCAGACAGATTGACATGCCAGACATGTCAATTAACTAAACTGATGATTCTAGACATTGCGATTAGATTTGTTGATTTATAGTTATAAGAATTTGTGTATAAGAAACACATAAGATGTAAGATTTTAAAATCAATTCTATAATAAAATACGAATGTACTTCTATTTGCGAGAGACACTGCTGCAATACTTTCACCACACAGTGGCAAAACATTCATTGTTCAAGTGCCTGATGAAACAGGCGTAATATACAGACCTAAACTGATTATTTAATTCTAAATCTAATAAATAATTTATTTAATGATTTCTGCAACAAGTAAGGTTGTTTCTAATTTATCTAAATCTAAGATTTAATAGCTTTAAATTTGATATTTAATTCACGAATTATAGCACTCGATCGACATAATAGATGCCGTTAATAAATCTTGTGATGGCAATATATACATAAACATGTGTCATGAATTAAAAGTCTTCAGCGTCAAACAAAAATCTAGCTCAGCCCTAGAAATAAATTAAAAATTAATGAAGCCAATTTGGATCCTTGTGGTATACCGGAAGAAGATATAAAAGTGTGGGATTTATACCAATTGAAATTACCGTTATCAGGTTATGATGCTAAAAACTTCCGATCGGTTCAAATACAAAAAGCATATGTAGTAATATTCTATGATGAAGTGTTAAAAGTTCGCAAATAATCTATGCATATAACGTAGACTTGACTGGGATTATGAAGAGCTTCACTTGACCCTGAGTATTTATTGCCAGGTCCGTTAAAGTTGATCTTCAGGTCATCTTGATGTTGAAAAATATAAATTTCACAATAAATATCACTCTGACTTAAATTGACATAACACTGTATTATATTTTCGGCTTACAAATGGTAAACGGAATACATAAGTTGAGGTTATGTTCTGCGAATACATTACACATATTTTGATTGATACTTAATAGTCCACAATGTTTACTAACAAATTATTTTCTATTTCGATGTAATTTTTACCTTAAATGCTCTTCCAAGGCTCCATTTCTAATTTAAACAGTAACGATTCAAAAATGTATTTGGTGAGTGACATTGACAGTCGATGGCGCATAAAGAAAGTTTACACAGCTGAAAATATAATACTGGCTTACGAAAAACCTGGCTTCAATAAATGTTTGTGAAATCTGCCGTTAGAGTTTTTCAATTAAATTCGAACACGTTCTTAGCAAACAAATTTCCTTCTGAACAATTTTCTGTCCAAGACAGTGATTAATCTTCTAAGCTACCATTCCGAAGAAAACTGGGATACCGATAATTATTATTGTCGGTTAGTTTTAATATTTTAATACTTTGCGATCACTTTTGACATTTACAGACATTGGAAACTAGTATCATGCAGTGGCGGCTCGTGGAGCATTTTGATGGTAGAGCCACTCAACATATAATATATCCTACCGCCTCCTACAGTAGCCTGCACATACAGGGTGCAGTGGCAGCTCGCGGAACATGTTGATGGTAGAGCCATTTTTTTTAAGAAACAAAGAACCATTTATCTTCCTAGACCAATCAAATATTTTGACCAAAAAATAAAAAATTTGGAACAGCCGAAGATCTAAAATATCGGCCAAAAAATAAAAAATCCTGGTTTAAAAATAAAAAGGAAGACCAAAAAATTGAAAATACAAGCAAAAGAAAAATAATTTGCCATTTTCAGCCCCAAAAATAACTCTTTTTAGCTTAAAATAAGTTCCAACGAGAAATTCGAAAATAATAGCAAATATAAAAATTTAAAAAAAGTCGTACAATAAAATCAATAATTCAAGTTAAGGAAATCTAAAATATGGGACAAAAAAAAAATTAAGACCAAAACTCTAAAATTCCTATCCAAAAATCAAAGTGGTAGACCAAAAAATCAAAATTTTTAACAAACTAATCGAAAATTTAAGTCAAAATAAGAAAATTTCTGCCAAAAGACCAATAATCGAAAATACAAAATATAGGCCAAAAAAGTAAAAATCTACAATAGGATCTAAAATGGTGAAAATTTAGACAAAACATCGAAATCGAGCGTAAAGTTAAAAATTGCAGACAAAAAATCAAAAATTTCTACAAACCAATCGAATGTTTCGGTCAAAATAAAGAAAAATAAAAAAAATGAAACAAAAAAATCGAAAATACAGAAATCTCAAATATGGACCAAATAATCAAGAATCCTGATCTAAAAATAAAAACGCAGACAAAAAATCGAAAACTTAGGTAGAAGCAAAATAATTTTCCACTTTCAGCCACCATAAATAAGTTTCTGACCAGAAATTCGAAAATAATAGCAAAAATCACGAAATAAAATCAATAATCCAAGTTTAAAAATTTAAAATATAGGATAAAAAATAGACCAAAAATCAAAAATTCTTTCCTAAAAATAAAAATAGTGGACCAAGGAAAGAAAAATTTTAAGTCAAAATAAAAAAAATGATAAAAAATTTAAACCAAAAAAAAATCGAAATTACAGTTCAAAAATCTAAAAATTAAAAATTTGGCTCGAAAAATCAAAAATACGGACAAAAAAAAAACGAAAATATTAACAATTAAATTGAAAATGTATGTCAAAATAAAGAATATTTAGGTTAAAATATTGAAAATTTAGTCCCAAAAGAATCGAAAATACAGGTCAAAAATCTAAAAATTAAAAAAATGCGGGCCAAAAAGTCGAAAATTTAAACAATTAAATCGCAAAAGGTCAAAATAAAGGATATTTAGGCAAAAATTTAAAATATTTTGACCAAAAATATCGAAAATACAGATCAAAAATTTAAAAACTAAAAATTCGTCGGGAGAAATAAAAAATGCGGCCCAAATAGTCGAAAATTCTAACAATGAAATCGAAAATTTAAATCAAAATAAAGAATATTTAGGCCAAATGATCAAAAATTTAGACCAAAAAAAAAATCGAAGATTCAGTCTTAATAATAAAATATGCAGAATATTCTAGTAAGAAAATGGTTTAAATCACTCTATTGTTCAAAATAATTTTCCATTTTTTTTTTTTAATAGGAAAAGATTTTTTTTTAATTTTCGCTATAATCGTCCAAAAAAGTGAAACTAATTTGAAAAAGAATTTAAATAAATCCATTAACTTTGTTTCACCTTTTGTGCCGGCAGTTTCGACAACTATAGAATTAGTGGATACATTTTGAATAATTCAAATATAACAATTCACTTGGTTAGTATGACTCTCAGTAGCGGCTCGTGGAACATGTTAATGGTAACGATTAATATTCATAGTCCAAGATTATTTTGAGTTGTAAAGTAAAGGTTCATAATTTCAAACAGCCGAACAAGCTGAAAATATGATTATGTATACTTTCGATTTATCGTGCGTTTACATTTTGTGCCAGACATGCACTAAATCTGGAACCATACTTACATTGAAAACCTTGTAAAATCGAAATGGTCATACGATGGACATTTTCCAATTATCATCAACATTTTAACAAAATAATAGATGCTATTAACAAATCGTGTGATGGCGAAGAAAGTGGTGTTCCAATTTATATAGAAAGCCGCTTCCAGCATTAATCAATAAATCCAGGGCCGTAAAATTTCAGTTTGGAAATTAAAAATCGCCCAGAAGGGATTTTTAATTTCCGAACTGAAATTTTCACAAATTTACATTGTAATTTCATTGTAAAATGAGCAAATTTGATTTCATGATTTTTTTTTATAAATTAATACATATTTAGGATTTTGTTATTTTTATTATAACGAAGCTTTATTTGCAGGGCTATTTTTATATCCCTCACAGGAGTGATGGTTATTTATCGGCAGGAATTTCGAAAACATGTACGTGTTGGGAAATTGGGGCAGCACCGCCCTATTTGGAACGCATCGCCCTTGCCAGAATCAATAAAAGTCGCGACATCATGGCCACACACTGTCTGCCTCGGCAGCCCTTGCGAATCCACAGCTGCACCCATTTTCCCTTTTAGCTGAATAATAGTATCTATAAAGCATGTCTTCGATACTAAAAATGCAACGGCAGAAACGTGTGCAAGAGCAAAATTAACATTTTACTGCATGTATTCAGAAAGTACGACGTGAATACATAATTAGTAAAAGAACAAAATTTGCTGATATATATTAAGAAAACACCTTTCAATTATCAAAAAAAATTCGTTAAAGTATTCAGAAGTTACGCGCTTAAAAAATTTGAATTTTCAAAAATAATTTACTCGCCGCATAAAAAACTGCAATTTGAACACTTAAGAAAAAATTCTTTTTAGATGTTTGAATGCTTTTTTAAAGAACAAAATTCCCCAGATTTTGACGTTTCGGTTGGAAAAATCCGTTAAAGAATTCAGAAGTTACGCGCTTGTAAAATTTGAATTTTCGAAAATAATTTGCTCGCCGCATAAAAAAACTGCAATTTGAACACTTTAGAAAAAATATTTTTAGATGTTTGAATGCTTTTTTAAAGAACATAAAATTCACCAAATTTTGACTTTCGATTGGAAAAATCCGTTAAAGAATTCAGAAGTTACGCGCTCGTAAAATTTGAATTTTCAAAAATAATTTGCTCGCCGCATAAAAAAAAACTGTAATTTAAACACTTTCGAAAAAAATATTTTTAGATATTTGAATGCTTTTTAAAGAACATAAAATTCACCAAATTTTGACGGTTCGATTGGAAAAATCCGTTAAAGAATTCAGAAGTTACGCGCTTGTAAAATTTGATTTTCAAAAATAATTTACTCGCAGCATAAAAAAAACTGCAATTTTAACACTTTAGAAAAAATATTTTTTAATGTTTGAATGCTTTTTTAAAGAACATAAAATTCACCAGATTTTGACGTTTCGATTGGAAAAATCCGTTAAAGAATTCAGAAGTTACGCGCTTGTAAAATTTGAATTTTCAAAAATAATTTGCTCGCCGCATAAAAAAAAACTGTAATTTAAACACTTTCGAAAAAAATATTTTTAGATATTTGAATGCTTTTTAAAGAACATAAAATTCACCAAATTTTGACGGTTCGATTGGAAAAATCCGTTAAAGTATTCAGAAGTTACGCGCTTGTAAAATTTGATTTTCAAAAATAATTTACTCGCAGCATAAAAAAACTGCAATTTTAACACTTTAGAAAAAATATTTTTTAATGTTTGAATGCTTTTTTAAAGAACATAAAATTCACCAGATTTTGACATTTCGGTTGGAAAAATCCGCTAAAGAATTCAGAAGTTACGCGCTTGTAAAATTTGAATTTTCAAAAATAATTTGCTTGCCGCATAAAAAACTGCAATTTGAACACTTAAGAAGAAAATATTTTTAGATGTTTGAATGCTTTTTTAAAGAACATAAAATTCACCAGATTTTGACGTTTCGATTGGAAAAATCCGCCAAAGAATTCAGAAGTTACGCGCTTGTAAAATTTTAAATTTCAAAAATAATTTGCTCGCCGCATAAAAAAACTGCAATTTTAACACTTAAGAAAAAAATATTTTTAAATGTTTGAATGCTTTTTTAAAGAACATAAAATTCACCAGATTTTGACGTTTCGATTGGAAAAATCCGTTAAAGAATTCAGAAGTTACGCGCTTGTAAAATTTGAATTTTCAAAAATAATTTGCTTGCCGCATAAAAAACTGCAATTTGAACACTTAAGAAGAAAATATTTTTAGATGTTTGAATGCTTTTTTAAAGAACATAAAATTCACCAGATTTTGACGTTTCGATTGGAAAAATCCGCCAAAGAATTCAGAAGTTACGCGCTTGTAAAATTTTAAATTTCAAAAATAATTTGCTCGCCGCATAAAAAAACTGCAATTTTAACACTTAAGAAAAAAATATTTTTTAATGTTTGAATGCTTTTTTAAAGAACATAAAATTCACCAGATTTTGACATTTCGGTTGGAAAAATCCGCTAAAGAATTCAGAAGTTACGCGCTTGTAAAATTTGAATTTTCAAAAATAATTTGCTTGCCGCATAAAAAACTGCAATTTGAACACTTAAGAAGAAAATATTTTTAGATGTTTGAATGCTTTTTTAAAGAACATAAAATTCACCAGATTTTGACGTTTCGATTGGAAAAATCCGCCAAAGAATTCAGAAGTTACGCGCTTGTAAAATTTTAAATTTCAAAAATAATTTGCTCGCCGCATAAAAAAACTGCAATTTTAACACTTAAGAAAAAAATATTTTTTAATGTTTGAATGCTTTTTTAAAGAACATAAAATTCACCAGATTTTGACATTTCGGTTGGAAAAATCCGCTAAAGAATTCAGAAGTTACGCGCTTGTAAAATTTGAATTTTCAAAAATAATTTGCTTGCCGCATAAAAAACTGCAATTTGAACACTTAAGAAGAAAATATTTTTAGATGTTTGAATGCTTTTTTAAAGAACATAAAATTCACCAGATTTTGACGTTTCGATTGGAAAAATCCGCCAAAGAATTCAGAAGTTACGCGCTTGTAAAATTTTAAATTTCAAAAATAATTTGCTCGCCGCATAAAAAAACTGCAATTTTAACACTTAAGAAAAAAATATTTTTAAATGTTTGAATGCTTTTTTAAAGAACATAAAATTCACCAGATTTTGACGTTTCGATTGGAAAAATCCGCCAAAGAATTCAGAAGTTACGCGCTTGTAAAATTTTAAATTTCAAAAATAATTTGCTCGCCGCATAAAAAAACTGCAATTTTAACACTTAAGAAAAAAATATTTTTAAATGTTTGAATGCTTTTTTAAAGAACATAAAATTCACCAGATTTTGACGTTTCGATTGGAAAAATCCGTTAAAGAATTTAGAAGTTACGCACTTGTAAAATTTGAATTTTCAAAAATAATTTGCTTGCCGCATAAAAAACTGCAATTTGAACACTTAAGAAGAAAATATTTTTAGATGTTTGAATGCTTTTTTAAAGAACATAAAATTCACCAGATTTTGACGTTTCGATTGGAAAAATCCGCCAAAGAATTCAGAAGTTACGCGCTTGTAAAATTTTAAATTTCAAAAATAATTTGCTCGCCGCATAAAAAACTGCAATTTTAACACTTAAGAAAAAAATATTTTTAAATGTTTGAATGCTTTTTTAAAGAACATAAAATTCACCAGATTTTGACGTTTCGATTGGAAAAATCCGCCAAAGAATTCAGAAGTTACGCGCTTGTAAAATTTTAAATTTCAAAAATAATTTGCTCGCCGCATAAAAAAACTGCAATTTTAACACTTAAGAAAAAAATATTTTTAAATGTTTGAATGCTTTTTTAAAGAACATAAAATTCACCAGATTTTGACGTTTCGATTGGAAAAATCCGCCAAAGAATTCAGAAGTTACGCGCTTGTAAAATTTTAAATTTCAAAAATAATTTGCTCGCCGCATAAAAAAACTGCAATTTTAACACTTAAGAAAAAAATATTTTTAAATGTTTGAATGCTTTTTTAAAGAACATAAAATTCACCAGATTTTGACGTTTCGATTGGAAAAATCCGCCAAAGAATTCAGAAGTTACGCGCTTGTAAAATTTTAAATTTCAAAAATAATTTGCTCGCCGCATAAAAAAACTGCAATTTTAACACTTAAGAAAAAAATATTTTTAAATGTTTGAATGCTTTTTTAAAGAACATAAAATTCACCAGATTTTGACGTTTCGATTGGAAAAATCCGCCAAAGAATTCAGAAGTTACGCGCTTGTAAAATTTTAAATTTCAAAAATAATTTGCTCGCCGCATAAAAAAACTGCAATTTTAACACTTAAGAAAAAAATATTTTTAAATGTTTGAATGCTTTTTTAAAGAACATAAAATTCACCAGATTTTGACGTTTCGATTGGAAAAATCCGCCAAAGAATTCAGAAGTTACGCGCTTGTAAAATTTTAAATTTCAAAAATAATTTGCTCGCCGCATAAAAAAACTGCAATTTTAACACTTAAGAAAAAAATATTTTTAAATGTTTGAATGCTTTTTTAAAGAACATAAAATTCGCCAGATTTTGACGTTTCGATTGGAAAAATCCGTTAAAGAATTCAGAAGTTACGCGCTTGTAAAATTTGAATTTTCAAAAATAATTTGCTTGCCGCATAAAAAACTGCAATTTGAACACTTAAGAAGAAAATATTTTTAGATGTTTGAATGCTTTTTTAAAGAACATAAAATTCACCAGATTTTGACGTTTCGATTGGAAAAATCCGCCAAAGAATTCAGAAGTTACGCGCTTGTAAAATTTTAAATTTCAAAAATAATTTGCTCGCCGCATAAAAAAACTGCAATTTTAACACTTAAGAAAAAAATATTTTTAAATGTTTGAATGCTTTTTTAAAGAACATAAAATTCACCAGATTTTGACGTTTCGATTGGAAAAATCCGTTAAAGAATTCAGAAGTTACGCGCTTGTAAAATTTGATTTTCAAAAATAATTTACTCGCAGCATAAAAAAAACTGCAATTTTAACACTTTAGAAAAAATATTTTTTAATGTTTGAATGCTTTTTTAAAGAACATAAAATTCACCAGATTTTGACGTTTCGATTGGAAAAATCCGTTAAAGAATTCAGAAGTTACGCGCTTGTAAAATTTGAATTTTCAAAAATAATTTGCTCGCCGCATAAAAAAAAAACTGTAATTTAAACACTTTCGAAAAAAATATTTTTAGATATTTGAATGCTTTTTAAAGAACATAAAATTCACCAAATTTTGACGGTTCGATTGGAAAAATCCGTTAAAGTATTCAGAAGTTACGCGCTTGTAAAATTTGATTTTCAAAAATAATTTACTCGCAGCATAAAAAAAACTGCAATTTTAACACTTTAGAAAAAATATTTTTTAATGTTTGAATGCTTTTTTAAAGAACATAAAATTCACCAAATTTTGACTTTCGATTGGAAAAATCTGTTAAAGAATTCAGAAGTTACGCGCTTGTAAAATTTGAATTTTCAAAAATAATTTGCTCGCCGCATAAAAAAACTGTAATTTAAACACTTTCGAAAAAAATATTTTTAGATATTTGAATGCTTTTTAAAGAACATAAAATTCACCAAATTTTGACGGTTCGATTGGAAAAATCCGTTAAAGTATTCAGAAGTTACGCGCTTGTAAAATTTGATTTTCAAAAATAATTTACTCGCAGCATAAAAAAAACTGCAATTTTAACACTTTAGAAAAAATATTTTTTAATGTTTGAATGCTTTTTTAAAGAACATAAAATTCACCAGATTTTGACGTTTCGATTGGAAAAATCCGTTAAAGAATTCAGAAGTTACGCGCTCGTAAAATTTGAATTTTCAAAAATAATTTGCTCGCCGCATAAAAAAAAACTGTAATTTAAACACTTTCGAAAAAAATATTTTTAGATATTTGAATGCTTTTTAAAGAACATAAAATTCACCAAATTTTGACGGTTCGATTGGAAAAATCCGTTAAAGTATTCAGAAGTTACGCGCTTGTAAAATTTGATTTTCAAAAATAATTTACTCGCAGCATAAAAAAAACTGCAATTTTAACACTTTAGAAAAAATATTTTTTAATGTTTGAATGCTTTTTTAAAGAACATAAAATTCACCAGATTTTGACGTTTCGATTGGAAAAATCCGTTAAAGAATTCAGAAGTTACGCGCTTGTAAAATTTGAATTTTCAAAAATAATTTGCTCGCCGCATAAAAAAACTGCAATTTTAACACTTAAGAAAAAAATATTTTTAAATGTTTGAATGCTTTTTTAAAGAACATAAAATTCACCAGATTTTGACGTTTCGATTGGAAAAATCCGCCAAAGAATTCAGAAGTTACGCGCTTGTAAAATTTTAAATTTCAAAAATAATTTGCTCGCCGCATAAAAAAACTGCAATTTTAACACTTAAGAAAAAAATATTTTTAAATGTTTGAATGCTTTTTTAAAGAACATAAAATTCACCAGATTTTGACGTTTCGATTGGAAAAATCCGCCAAAGAATTCAGAAGTTACGCGCTTGTAAAATTTTAAATTTCAAAAATAATTTGCTCGCCGCATAAAAAAACTGCAATTTTAACACTTAAGAAAAAAATATTTTTAAATGTTTGAATGCTTTTTTAAAGAACATAAAATTCACCAGATTTTGACGTTTCGATTGGAAAAATCCGCCAAAGAATTCAGAAGTTACGCGCTTGTAAAATTTTAAATTTCAAAAATAATTTGCTCGCCGCATAAAAAAACTGCAATTTTAACACTTAAGAAAAAAATATTTTTAAATGTTTGAATGCTTTTTTAAAGAACATAAAATTCGCCAGATTTTGACGTTTCGATTGGAAAAATCCGTTAAAGAATTCAGAAGTTACGCGCTTGTAAAATTTGAATTTTCAAAAATAATTTGCTTGCCGCATAAAAAACTGCAATTTGAACACTTAAGAAGAAAATATTTTTAGATGTTTGAATGCTTTTTTAAAGAACATAAAATTCACCAGATTTTGACGTTTCGATTGGAAAAATCCGCCAAAGAATTCAGAAGTTACGCGCTTGTAAAATTTTAAATTTCAAAAATAATTTGCTCGCCGCATAAAAAAACTGCAATTTTAACACTTAAGAAAAAAATATTTTTAAATGTTTGAATGCTTTTTTAAAGAACATAAAATTCACCAGATTTTGACGTTTCGATTGGAAAAATCCGTTAAAGAATTCAGAAGTTACGCGCTTGTAAAATTTGATTTTCAAAAATAATTTACTCGCAGCATAAAAAAAACTGCAATTTTAACACTTTAGAAAAAATATTTTTTAATGTTTGAATGCTTTTTTAAAGAACATAAAATTCACCAGATTTTGACGTTTCGATTGGAAAAATCCGTTAAAGAATTCAGAAGTTACGCGCTTGTAAAATTTGAATTTTCAAAAATAATTTGCTCGCCGCATAAAAAAAAAACTGTAATTTAAACACTTTCGAAAAAAATATTTTTAGATATTTGAATGCTTTTTAAAGAACATAAAATTCACCAAATTTTGACGGTTCGATTGGAAAAATCCGTTAAAGTATTCAGAAGTTACGCGCTTGTAAAATTTGATTTTCAAAAATAATTTACTCGCAGCATAAAAAAAACTGCAATTTTAACACTTTAGAAAAAATATTTTTTAATGTTTGAATGCTTTTTTAAAGAACATAAAATTCACCAAATTTTGACTTTCGATTGGAAAAATCTGTTAAAGAATTCAGAAGTTACGCGCTTGTAAAATTTGAATTTTCAAAAATAATTTGCTCGCCGCATAAAAAAACTGTAATTTAAACACTTTCGAAAAAAATATTTTTAGATATTTGAATGCTTTTTAAAGAACATAAAATTCACCAAATTTTGACGGTTCGATTGGAAAAATCCGTTAAAGTATTCAGAAGTTACGCGCTTGTAAAATTTGATTTTCAAAAATAATTTACTCGCAGCATAAAAAAAACTGCAATTTTAACACTTTAGAAAAAATATTTTTTAATGTTTGAATGCTTTTTTAAAGAACATAAAATTCACCAGATTTTGACGTTTCGATTGGAAAAATCCGTTAAAGAATTCAGAAGTTACGCGCTCGTAAAATTTGAATTTTCAAAAATAATTTGCTCGCCGCATAAAAAAAAACTGTAATTTAAACACTTTCGAAAAAAATATTTTTAGATATTTGAATGCTTTTTAAAGAACATAAAATTCACCAAATTTTGACGGTTCGATTGGAAAAATCCGTTAAAGTATTCAGAAGTTACGCGCTTGTAAAATTTGATTTTCAAAAATAATTTACTCGCAGCATAAAAAAAACTGCAATTTTAACACTTTAGAAAAAATATTTTTTAATGTTTGAATGCTTTTTTAAAGAACATAAAATTCACCAGATTTTGACGTTTCGATTGGAAAAATCCGTTAAAGAATTCAGAAGTTACGCGCTTGTAAAATTTGAATTTTCAAAAATAATTTGCTCGCCGCATAAAAAAAAACTGTAATTTAAACACTTTCGAAAAAAATATTTTTAGATATTTGAATGCTTTTTAAAGAACATAAAATTCACCAAATTTTGACGGTTCGATTGGAAAAATCCGTTAAAGTATTCAGAAGTTACGCGCTTGTAAAATTTGATTTTCAAAAATAATTTACTCGCAGCATAAAAAAAACTGCAATTTTAACACTTTAGAAAAAATATTTTTTAATGTTTGAATGCTTTTTTAAAGAACATAAAATTCACCAGATTTTGACATTTCGGTTGGAAAAATCCGCTAAAGAATTCAGAAGTTACGCGCTTGTAAAATTTGAATTTTCAAAAATAATTTGCTTGCCGCATAAAAAACTGCAATTTGAACACTTAAGAAGAAAATATTTTTAGATGTTTGAATGCTTTTTTAAAGAACATAAAATTCACCAGATTTTGACGTTTCGATTGGAAAAATCCGCCAAAGAATTCAGAAGTTACGCGCTTGTAAAATTTTAAATTTCAAAAATAATTTGCTCGCCGCATAAAAAAACTGCAATTTTAACACTTAAGAAAAAAATATTTTTAAATGTTTGAATGCTTTTTTAAAGAACATAAAATTCACCAGATTTTGATGTTTCGATTGGAAAAATCCGTTAAAGAATTCAGAAGTTACGCGCTTGTAAAATTTGAATTTTCAAAAATAATTTGCTTGCCGCATAAAAAACTGCAATTTGAACACTTAAGAAGAAAATATTTTTAGATGTTTGAATGCTTTTTTAAAGAACATAAAATTCACCAGATTTTGACGTTTCGATTGGAAAAATCCGCCAAAGAATTCAGAAGTTACGCGCTTGTAAAATTTTAAATTTCAAAAATAATTTGCTCGCCGCATAAAAAAACTGCAATTTTAACACTTAAGAAAAAAATATTTTTTAATGTTTGAATGCTTTTTTAAAGAACATAAAATTCACCAGATTTTGACATTTCGGTTGGAAAAATCCGCTAAAGAATTCAGAAGTTACGCGCTTGTAAAATTTGAATTTTCAAAAATAATTTGCTTGCCGCATAAAAAACTGCAATTTGAACACTTAAGAAGAAAATATTTTTAGATGTTTGAATGCTTTTTTAAAGAACATAAAATTCACCAGATTTTGACGTTTCGATTGGAAAAATCCGCCAAAGAATTCAGAAGTTACGCGCTTGTAAAATTTTAAATTTCAAAAATAATTTGCTCGCCGCATAAAAAAACTGCAATTTTAACACTTAAGAAATAAATATTTTTAAATGTTTGAATGCTTTTTTAAAGAACATAAAATTCACCAGATTTTGACGTTTCGATTGGAAAAATCCGTTAAAGAATTCAGAAGTTACGCGCTTGTAAAATTTGAATTTTCAAAAATAATTTGCTTGCCGCATAAAAAACTGCAATTTGAACACTTAAGAAGAAAATATTTTTAGATGTTTGAATGCTTTTTTAAAGAACATAAAATTCACCAGATTTTGACGTTTCGATTGGAAAAATCCGCCAAAGAATTCAGAAGTTACGCGCTTGTAAAATTTTAAATTTCAAAAATAATTTGCTCGCCGCATAAAAAAACTGCAATTTTAACACTTAAGAAAAAAATATTTTTAAATGTTTGAATGCTTTTTTAAAGAACATAAAATTCACCAGATTTTGACGTTTCGATTGGAAAAATCCGTTAAAGAATTCAGAAGTTACGCGCTTGTAAAATTTGAATTTTCAAAAATAATTTGCTTGCCGCATAAAAAACTGCAATTTGAACACTTAAGAAGAAAATATTTTTAGATGTTTGAATGCTTTTTTAAAGAACATAAAATTCACCAGATTTTGACGTTTCGATTGGAAAAATCCGCCAAAGAATTCAGAAGTTACGCGCTTGTAAAATTTTAAATTTCAAAAATAATTTGCTCGCCGCATAAAAAAACTGCAATTTTAACACTTAAGAAAAAAATATTTTTTAATGTTTGAATGCTTTTTTAAAGAACATAAAATTCACCAGATTTTGACATTTCGGTTGGAAAAATCCGCTAAAGAATTCAGAAGTTACGCGCTTGTAAAATTTGAATTTTCAAAAATAATTTGCTTGCCGCATAAAAAACTGCAATTTGAACACTTAAGAAGAAAATATTTTTAGATGTTTGAATGCTTTTTTAAAGAACATAAAATTCACCAGATTTTGACGTTTCGATTGGAAAAATCCGCCAAAGAATTCAGAAGTTACGCGCTTGTAAAATTTTAAATTTCAAAAATAATTTGCTCGCCGCATAAAAAAACTGCAATTTTAACACTTAAGAAATAAATATTTTTAGATGTTTGAATGCTTTTTTAAAGAACATAAAATTAACAAGATTTTGACGTTTCGGTTAAAAAAATCCGTCAAGGGATTCAGAAGTTACGCGCTTGTAAAATTTGAATTTTCAAAAATAATTTACTCGCAGCATAAAAAACTGCAATTTTAACACTTTAGAAAAATTCATTTTTAGATGTTTGAATGCTTTTTTAAAGAACATAAAATTCACCAGATTTTGACGTTTCGATTGGAAAAATCCGTTAAGGGATTCAGAAGTTACGCGCTTGTAAAATTTGGATTTTCAAAAATAATTTGCTCGCCGCATAAAAAAAAACTGTAATTTGAACACTTTAGAAAAATTGTTTTTGAATGTTTGAATGCTTTTTTAAAGAGCATAAAATTCACCAGATTTCGACGTTAGGGTTGGAAAAATCCGTTAAAGAATTCAGAAGTTACGCGCTTGTAAAATTTGAATTTCCAAAAATAATTTGCTCGCCGCATAAAAAACTGCAATTTGAACACTTTAGAAAAATTATTTTTAGATGTTTGAATGCTTTTTTAAAGAATATAAAATTCATCAGATTTTGACATTTCGATTGGAAAAATCCGTTAAGGGATTCAGAAGTAACGCGCTTGTAAAATTTGAATTTTCAAAAATAATTTGCTCGCCGCATAAAAAACTGCAATTTAAACACTTTAGAAAAAATATATTTCAAAATGTTTGAATGCTTTTAAAAAAAAAACATAAAATTCTCTAGATTTTGATGGCTCCTTGGCTCTACATAACGAGCCGCCCCTGAGTGAGATCAGAAATTCGAAAATAGTTGGCGGCACATTTTCTGAAAATAGAGATAATAATTCATGTAATATTATGTTGGCTGCCTGGATCAGTGCAGTAAATAAGAATGTTGTCTATTTTGACGTATTGTGGTTTTTTGAGGTTACATGTTTTAAAACAAGTAATGTCAAAATAAATAAAATACACATTCACTGCACTGAAATAACTCAGGCAGCCAATATGAGATTACTTAAATTATTATAGGGATTGTCAAATATTTTCGACTTTTTATATTAATTTGAAACTGTCCGACTTTGCTTTAGATATAAAATGCACGTTTAAGGAAATTCTCCAATGTTTCGCGAGTGACCGAGCCGTATTATAACAAGTGTATAAATGATTCTGTCAATGAATTAACGACTTGATAATAGTTGAATAACGTGTAGCCTTGTGACGTAACGAGGGGGCGACCGGAAATATTCCTATATTGCACTGGATAATGGACTTTTTATACAAAACTTGGGCCGAAAAGGCGCCAAAATTGCGTTTCCGGTTTACGCGGTGTTAGCGTGCCCGTGTGTGTGTGTGTGTTGCGAAGGCAAAATGGCGACGCTGCCGTCGTTGTCATTATTACAATCGCACACACAAATACACTTGGTGCAAAACGAAATAGCAGGACACATTAGTTAACGTATTAAAATACACGAGTTCACATTGATCATTGTATTTTGACCAATGTGACGTCACGCCGGTCCAATTTACGTTTTGACTTATTATAATTGGCACTTTAAAGCTTCCCTTGTGCGTGTGTATGTAGTAACGTTTTCAATGTGTGCTGCTCGCGTGGAATATTTTAAGTAATCGTGGGATCGAACGACAGCCCTTTTTTCTCTAAATTGAGCCGCCACCAATATACCGTAGACCGGTTTCGAATTATTAGCGCACCGGTTTTAATTGATTGTTATCGACCTCGCGACATATTCGTAGTTGAAATTAGAGATGTAGAAAATGTCTCTTTTCATTTGTGTCCAAGAACTGTTACGCTGAGCCCGGTCTAAAAAGCTGCTGCATAAGGGCCATCGTGCACTACAGCGAAAAGAAGCGCCACGAATGGAAGCGCACCGAAGATCAACTTTGGAACAGCGAAGCGCAACGTATTCCACATAAGAATACATGTAACGGAAAAAATGACCTTCGCAGCGCTTCTCTAGTACACGATGGCCCCATATGCGTTTTGCATAAGCCGAAGTCAATGCGAGCCGAATTAAATTAATTAAAAAGGGGACGCGGTTCGAAAAGACCTGTAAATCACCGCCTGATTTCACTGAGCCGGTTCACTTATTAGTTATCCAGCAGTGGCGGCTCGCGGGGTGACTCATGGTACGGCCGAGGTATCAGGGATGGTAATACAGAAAGGGCGGTCTCTGCAACGGACCCTACCTACCTGTATTGCTACCTCAGCCGTACCGTGCGTCACCACGCGAGCCGTCGCTGTTGCCCAGTTCAAATTATTAGAATAGTAATATGAAATAGCAACTGTATGACTATACTTTTGCCCTTTACCCTTTGCTGATTCGGTACTAAATCAATGCGAGTCGGAACTAAATTCGGCTCAGTCGGACCCGTCCGTTTAAAACATGGCCCAATAGGAGCCGGCGATTTCGTGGCCGCCGTGGCTCAAAATAGCTGCAAAATTTTGAAATAGATGACCAAGCAGTCAACGCTAATAGTCACGATTTATAAATTGTAAACAAAACAAAAACCTCTGCTGAGTGGTCAATCCAAATTAAATCAACCAATTTAATTTGAAAAGGTTGCTGACGTTTTGTATGTCAATTCCTAACATGTGTGCCAACTTAAATTTTTTTTAATAAAAAATCATGGCACACTTAATGAACATAGCGTGTGGTTGGTCATACAGTCTGTCTGCCCGCGCTGTATCTCAAAAACTAATACAGAAATGACCATGAAACTTTGAACATAAGTGTTATTTCAGAATCCGAAGAACTGGAAAGCTTTTGCTAAAATTTCGTATTTCCGAATATTTACCTTAACAGTTTTTTGTTCTTTTAGCCTTTTTGGGACTTCGGGACAATGTTTTCAGACCTTTTTTTAGGTCTATTTTAAGGACTTTTTTTTCTTTGGGGATTTTTTTTCAGGACTTATTTTTAGGACTTTTTCTTTCAGGACCTTTATTTTCAAAATTTTATTTATTTATTTAACAGGATTTTTTGCAGGAATTTTTTCTCCAAACGTTTTTGGGACTCTCTTAAGAACCCTTTGTTCAGGATTAATTTTTGCGATTTTTTTCAGAATTTTTTTTTATTTTCTTCTTTTATTTTAAGGACTTTATTAAGTTTTTCTTTGAGGATTCTTTTCCAGGACTTTTTAAGAAACTTTTTCAAGACTTATTTTTAGGACTTTTTCTTTCAGGACCTTTATTTTTAAGATTTTATTAACAGGATTTTTTTTCAGGAATTTTTTCTCCAGACGTTTTCGGGACTCTCTTAAAAACCCTTTGTTCAGAATTAATATTAGGGATTTTTTCAGATTTTTTTTTTATTTTCGTCATGACGTTTTTTATTTTATTTTTAGCATTTTTTTTCAAGACTATTTTCAAAACTTTTTATTTCAGGGTTTTTGTTAAGGATTTATTTTAGGCCTTTTTGAAGGACTTTTTCAACACTCTGGGATTTCTTTTTCGGGACAATTTCTTCAGATCTTTCTAAGGACCATTTTAGGGACTTTTTAAAATGCTTTTTTCAGAATTCTTTTTTGTTTATTTCAGGGTAATTTTTCAATACTGTTTTACAGAACAATTTTTTGTGATATTTCATCAGGACTCTTTGTCTGAACTTTCTTCAGGACTTTTTAGGACTCTTTTTCGGAACATTTATTTCTAGTATTTTGTATGAAGACTATTTTTCAGGACTTTTTTTCACAGCTTTTGTCAATACTCTTCTCACGATTTTATTTCCAGGACTGTTCCTCCAGGACATTTTTTCGGAACTTTTTCGAGACTTTCTTAGGAACCTCTTGTTCGGGACTTCTTTTCAGGATTATTTTCAGAATTTTCATCATTACTTTTTCCAAAATTATTTTTTCGGGATTTTTTTTCCTTTTCCTTCTTTTCCTACTTTTTTCAGTACTATATTTCAGGACATTTTGGAAAGTGATAATATTTTTAAGGGTAATTTCTTCAGAAGTTTTTCAGGTCTATCTGATCCTTTTACAGGGTTTTTTTCAGGAATGTTTTTTTTAGGATTTTTTTACGATGTTATTCTCATAACATTTTTCAAGACTGTTATTACGGGATATTTTATCAACACTCTCTTTCGGGGCTTTTTTCAAGACTTTCTTCAGGAGTTTTTTCAGAACCTATTTTAGAACTCTTCTTTGGGTCTCTTTTTCGGACTTCTTTCGGGATTTTTTTAAGGACATTTATTTCTGGTGTTTTATATGAAGACTTCATTTTTCAGACCTCTTTTGCAGTACTTTTTTCAGGACTTTTTTCGCAACTCCTTTTCGCAACTTTTTAACAGTACTCTTTTTCAAGACATTATTTCCAAAACTGTTTCTCCAGGACTTTTTGTGTCAGAACTCTTTTTTCAGGTCTTTCTTTTAGGTCTTTATTTCTGGTCTTTTTGAAGGACCTGGTTTTCAAGACTTTTTTGTCAGGACTTTTTTATCGGGACTTTTTTCAAGACTTGTTCAGGACTTTTATTAGGTTTTTTATGACTTTTTAATCACGACTATCTTTAGAAATCATTTTCAAGACTTTCTTGTTCAGGATTTTTATTAGATTTTTTTAGGACTATTAATCAGCACTATTTTTATAAATATTTTTCAGGACTTTTTTTAGTTTTTCAGTAAACTTACGGTAAAGATTATTATAATTTGAAAAATAATTCGTCATTTTCACCTTTCATAATTTTGACGTTTCAAACGTTATTAACATTCGATTGTTGTAATTGAAGGATCACGTCGTGTGAACTAGCTGTTGTGGTTGATGATTCTCGTTGTTCCAACAATTCAACACTTGTAGATCAGTCGTTATCGACTTGATACAATATAATTTAACTTCAAAAAGAGAGGCAGGTCGACGAATAAGGTGATTACTTTATTTTTGGTAGGAATTACAAAAATGAGTGTGTTTTCTGTATTCCAGCAAAATTCTTCTTTTTTTATTAATTGTTTTTCTCGCCTCCCTGGTAACCGCGTTTTTCCGGGCTACCCGTGATCCTCGTTTCCATTTCTCCGTTCCATGACCCAGGCGGTCACCACACCACTCCCCGTCTAAAAGAGGCTACGGAAGGAAACAGAACAAGAGAAAGATACGTGTTTGCGAGAAATAAAAGGTTTTGTAGAAGATTTGTTAGATTTTAAAATTGAACGTGGAAAAACAGAAAGGTTGGTGGTGTTTTGTGTGTTTTTAACTGAAGTGGCCGAAATAGTGGAAAAATATCCAGGTTTCAGTCGGTCAATGGAAACGTTGTCTTGTTTACCGTCAATTTCAATTGTGTAAAATTTTGAATTTCGACTTAAAATTTTGAATGGGCCGTCGTAGCATGGATGTGTAATGTTTTTTACGCAATCCCGACGGACGAAAACATGCGTGCAAGTGTTTAAGTCGGCAGGAACGTAATTCCTGCGAACGGATGGCCGCGCCGCTGCAGGACCAAGTGTCTGCATATTGTCCCTCAGGTCGTCGAGAAATTTTGAACCAGAAGGAATTTTTTTACGCGCGGAATTTGGAAATATGAAATCGCCCGGCAAGCGTAATGTCTTGCCGTAGACGAACTCTGCAGTCGTTGCCAAAAGAGATGATTTGAAGACTGTCCGGAGCCCTAGGAGAATTAAAGGGAGTTGGGTTACCCAGTTCTTAGGATCGTTGCTCATTCGGATTGAGTCTTTTATTTGGCGATTGAGCCGCTCTACCAGGCCGTTACATTGCGGATGGTAGGCGGTTGTGGATTTGTGTTGTATACCGAAAGTCCTGCAGAATTCCTTCCAAGTGTTGGACTGGAACTGTCGACCTCGGTCAGTAATGACCGTAGATGGAGTTCCAAAACGTGCAATCCAACCACTCAGAAATGCTCGTGCAACGGAATCCGCAGTAATTTCGGTAAGAGGAATTACTTCTGGCCAACGCGTAAAGCGATCAATGCAGACCAGAAGGTATCTGAAATTGTCACAAATAGGCAAAGGGCCGATTATGTCGATGTGGATGTCGGTGAATCGGTCATCCGGGTCTGGAAATTTCACAATGGGTGACACAGTGTGGCGATGAATTTTGTTCTTCTGGCACTTCAAACAGGACTTGACGAAAAGTGCAATGTCATGGTTCATCCGCGGCCACACGTACCGTGCTGCTACGAGACGTCTCATTGCACGAGTACCCGGATGTGTAAGTTCGTGAAGCGAACAAAGAACTTCCTGTCGCATTGCAGGAGGAACATAGGGTCGTCGTGCAGCTAGAGACGTGTCTACGTAGATGGACGTGTTGGAGCCGGCCGGAATGAACTGTTCCAGTTTGAGTGCTGTAGTGCCACTACCCAGAAGGGATTTGAGTTCCACATCTTCAGATTGTAATTTTGCCAGTTGGTTGAGGTCTAAAGCATTAATTTCGACTCGCGACAGTGTGTCAGCCACATTGTTGTCCTTTCCAGGGATGTGCCTGATGTCAGTGGTGAATTGTCCGATGTAGTTCAAATGTCTGTGCTCTCGTCCTGAAAAACGATCTGAGTGAGAACAGATAGCAGATATCAAAGGTTTATGGTCTGTAAAGACAGTAAATTCTCTACCTTCGAGATAATATTTGAACTTTTTAATTGCCAAATATACGGCTAACAATTCACGGCCGAACGTGCTGTATTTGCGTTCTGTCGGAGTGAAAGATTTTGAAAAGAAATATAGCGGTTGTTGAACGCCAAATTTATCCTTCTGCTGCAAAACCGCACCAGCAGAGGAGGAGCTTGCGTCTACCATTATGCTTAACTCCGCAACAGGATCTGGAAGCGCGAGCATGGCAGAGTTGGCCAAGGCGGCCTTAGCTGCCGAAAACGCGTGCAATGCAGATTGATTCCAGATCACTGGTTTGTTGCGTGGAGTTGTTGCAGCAAGTTGATTTAGCGGTGACAATATGCTCGAGCATGATTTTACGAAACGGTGATAAAAATTAATCATGCCGAGGAAACGTTGAAGTGCTTTTAGGTCAGCGGGTTGAAGGAAAGACAAGATGGCATCCACCTTGCACTGCAGAGGTTTTATCCCTTCACCACTAATGCTGTGTCCTAAGAAGCTCAATTTAGGTTGGCCGAAAACGCATTTTTCAGGGTTAATTTTAATACCAAATGATGTCAACCGCTCAAAAATTTGGAAAAGGTGACGATCATGTTCGCGTTCGTCTTTGCTGAAGACGAGTATGTCGTCAATGTACGCGAAACAAAATGGTAGTCCGCGTAAAACCGAATCCATAAACCTTTGAAAGGTTTGAGCGGCGTTTCTTAGGCCAAAACTCATCCTGGTGTATTCGAATAGTCCGAAAGGTGTTGTGATTGCCGTTTTCGGTATATCAGGAGGATGAATTGGAATTTGGTGGTATGCCTTGACCAAATCGATTTTAGAAAATAACGTGCAACCACAACAGTTATTTGCGAAATCGTGAAGAAGAGGCAAGGGATACCGGTCTGGAGTTGTTACCCTGTTTAAGCCACGGTAATCTCCGCAGGGACGCCAAGTACCGTCTGGTTTTGTAACCAAGTGCAATGGCGCAGCCCAGGGACTTGCCGAAGGCCGTAGGAAACCGAGTTTGGTGAGTTTGTCAAACTCGTTCCTAGCCGCCTGGTACTTTTGTGGTGGCAACCTGCGGGGCTTAGCAAAAACAGGGGGACCCGTGGTCGTGATGTGATGCACAACATCATGCTTCACGGGTTCTGTAAGGTCAAATGGGGTTGTTAGGCCAGGAAATTGCTGAAGTAATTTTGAATAAGGTGAATTTTGAATCAGCAATGAATTTAGTTCTGATTTGCCGAAAGCATTTCTCAATAATTTATTATGGGCAATATCAACAGTGATGTTGAAATGCCTGAGAAAGTCGGCGCCCAGAATGGAATGGTTCACTTGTGCAAGAACAAAGTGCCATGTAAAATTTACATCCAGGCCGATATTAATGTTTAATTTTGTTTGACCGAACGTGGGTATTGAATTCCCATTCACCGTTGTTAAGAAAAATTTAGCGCGGTGATGAGTGTTGGCATAATTTTGATCTACCGCCAAAATGCTAATTTGGGCACCCGTGTCAATTAAAAATTTGATACCTGAATTTGTGTCGCGAACAAAGTATAGCTGACCTGGAGCGCTAGCAGGACAATAGGCCGACATTAGCCCTGCAGCTGCCCGTTTCCCCACTCGCACGGAGGTACACATTTGGTGGCTTTACCCGTGAACTTACGGTGGTACCAGCAATACCTGTTTTCCGGTTGTCGGTTGGCTGACTTAGACCGACTTCTGCTGCGTGTTTGGCGTGAAACAGATATTTCAAGTTGTGCTACTTTGGTAGCCAAAGTGGCAACTTGTTGTTGCAGCAGCAGAATTTGTCGGTCGACCGGAATTGCTGGTACCGCTGTCGGGGTGGAAGATACTGCGCAGATGTTATGAGCGCCTGATATCTCTAGAATTTGGTCTGCCATGTCGGCGAGCGTAGCCAGGTGAGTCGTGTTTGCGGAAATCAAGATGCGCTGCACATCTGTTGGGAGGCGGCTAACAAAAATTTCTCGTAAGAGGCCGTCGTCGATGGCAGTATCTCCCAAAAGATGCTGCAACCTCCTAAGCAACTGGGATGGTGTTTGATTACCCAATGTTTCCTTAGAAAGGAGTTGCTGCATCCTTTTTTTGTCTGAGATAGAGGTACGTCTGATAATTTCCGTCTTAAGTGTTTCATACGGAAGAATTTCCGGGGGATTCACTAACATTTCACGGACGTCCAAAGCTACTTCGGCTGGGAGTGCCGAGACCACATCGTGGAATTTGCGCAACGAGTTGGTAATGCGGTTATTCCGAAAGGTGGATTCTACTTGAATAAACCATATCGTGGGGTCAAATTTTGAATAGACCGGAAGTTTATAATTAAATGTATTGACGGTCGTTTCCATCTGATCCTCCATGGATTTGTGTGAAAATGTGCGTGTATGTGTGAGAGAATATAGGATAGAGGAAAAGTGAGGGAAACGGAGAAATGGTTAGCAATCACCTGGAGCACGGAACAGAAAAAAAAAAAAAACGGGTTGAGGACGTCGGTGGGCGGAGGCTGGACGTGGGACGGTCGACGTCGGGTGTGTGGTTCCAACGGCGTCGGTTGTACAGCGTCAAACGTCAAAAATGACAGTGGGGCTCCGCGCGGCGTTTTTCGTGGAGTTTGGAAGGTGTCGCTCAGTGGCTCTCGGGCGTCTTCTGTCGGGGTCACCAGATGTTGTAATTGAAGGATCACGTCGTGTGAACTAGCTGTTGTGGTTGATGATTCTCGTTGTTCCAACAATTCAACACTTGTAGATCAGTCGTTATCGACTTGATACAATATAATTTAACTTCAAAAAGAGAGGCAGGTCGACGAATAAGGTGATTACTTTATTTTTGGTAGGAATTACAAAAATGAGTGTGTTTTCTGTATTCCAGCAAAATTCTTCTTTTTTTATTAATTGTTTTTCTCGCCTCCCTGGTAACCGCGTTTTTCCGGGCTACCCGTGATCCTCGTTTCCATTTCTCCGTTCCATGACCCAGGCGGTCACCACACGATCATGTGAAACTCTCGATTTAAAATATGATTTAAATTGAAAATAATGAATTAATCTATAAATATAAATAATTATTAACCATCAAATAATCGAAGAAAGTAACAAGACCTTTTTTTGAGGATAAAATAGTATTTAAATTGCCAACATTTATTTTTACGAGCACAAATTTTGCCCAATGCTATATCCCTATGTTCAGATGTATTACCAACCACACGGTATGTATTTTATGTAATAATATTTTATTTTTATTTTATTTATTTTTTATATTTTTTTTGAAATCTCCAATGAATGTAGGCTATTAATTAGTCCACCTATTTCAGTCCATTTACATTCGTTTTTTTTTCTTTGATGTAATGATTGATAATCGCCAGCGTTTTTGATTATTAAACTAAAAATAAACAGTTTTATAACGCGTATACACTTTGGTTATTAATACAGGCGTGTTTTACCTCCGAATTATTAATGAGTTTACATAACGAACAGAATATTTGAATAGGATATTTTTTTACAGCTGTAAATCTTGCGCGCAGCGGAGCCGTCGTTCGTCACCAGTTAGTTTGCTCAATTTTAAAGGGATACGCTCAGACGACGGCGCAGCGCAGCGGAACCGTCGTTCGTCACCAATTAAAAATATTGAAAAAAAATTAAAAAATTGGAAAAAAAATAAAAAATTGGAAAAAAATTAAAAAATTAAAAAATATTTTAAAAAGATTAAAAATTTGTTTTTATTAAAAATTGAAAATTAATAATTAAAAAAATTTAAAAAAATTTTTTTTTGTTTAAATTAGAGAAGACAATTTTACCTAAAAGTAGCTTGAAAAACTAGTTGAAACAATACTAATCGTAAAGAATTCGTTTCAAAGAAATTTATTTCATTGGCAAAAATTTCAAGCAAAGTACGAATTTTTGGAAATATAATATTTATGAAGCATCAAAGAAAAAATTGTAATGAAAAATTTCCACCAAAATATATTACCAAAATAACGCTTTTGTTTTCAGATTCATCCATTTTCAAACGGGTTGCGAATTTTTGAAACTTTTGATTTTCGCGTTGTTGAACATTTGGGACGTATCAGTAAAATATGTTTTTTTTTTAATATAAACCGCAGAAAATAAATTCTAGAAAAATTGTATTAAATTACCAAAATATCATTCTTTAAAATCTACTTTTGTTGTTTTTTTTTTAATTCACCAATTTTCAAACGAGTTACAAACTTTTGAAAATTTCATTTTTTCCATTTGAAAAAAAAAATCAAAAAAATATGTACCGTGGAGAATACATTCTAACAAAATTACATTCAATTGTTAAAATATGGCTCTTCAAACGCACTTTTGTTTTTAAGGATTCGTACATTTTCGAACGAGATACGAATATTTGAAAGTTTGGATTTTCGCGTTGCTGAACATTTGTTACGTAACAGTAAAAACAATTCGTTAAAAATATAAACCGCAGAAAAGAAATTCTAGAAAAATTGTATTATATTACCAAAATAACACTCGACAAAATTCAATTTTCTCTTTTAAAACTAACCAATTTTCAAACAAGTTACGAATTTTTTTAAATTTAATTTTCCCATTTGTTGAACATTTGAGAAAAAAAAATCAAAAAAATCTGTAGTGTGGACAATACATTCTAAAAAATATCTTCAATTGTAAAAACATAGCTCTTTCAAAGGTACTTTCATTTTTAAAGATTCAGATAAAGTATTTGTTTATGGTCAAAGGGTATAGCGCATTAAGACAAAAAAGTAGCCCCCCGCCCCCTCTCATCCCTTGCTATAGTCAAAAACGGGTTTTTTTTTGGTTTTTAATTTATCCTGTGCATCCAACTAACTTTTGACTTTCGGTAGGTGTCAGTACCTTAAGATAACAATATAATCTAATGTATTTTTATAAAATATTTTTAGCGGGAAATTCGAATTTTGACAATATAAAATATCACTAAATAGCGATTATTTTAGGTATGTTAAAAGGTGCACCTCTAGAAATAATATATAAAGGGTGTCTGTTGTTTCTTAATATGTGTGATTGTTTTCAAAATTTTCCGAATGGTAGAACATGGTCAAAATAATTAAAAACCGCAATTTTTACTAATTTTAACCTTATTTATCACTTTCATTTTATGGAATGTATTTCCAGAAATATACTTATCTATTAGTACCATTTATTTAAGTAAAAATTACTTGCTTAACATTTTATATTAATTCGGCAGTAGCACCTTTATTTTAACGAAAAAATTTTGAATGATTTTTTTTAGTTTCAGGTTTTGGAGTTTTCCACTAAATAAGCAAAACTAAATTGTGTAGCATACATCAATACAAGAAATGACCTAAAATGTGCAAATGAAAAGTTTTGCAATGTTTTTTTTTTTCGTTTGAAAGTGATAAATAAAGTTAAAATTAGTCAAAAATGCGGTTTTTAATTATTATGGCCATGTTCTACAACTGGGAAAATTCTGAAAAAAATCACACATATTAAGAAACAATAGTCACTTGTATATATGTTTTGTAGAGGTGCACCTTTTAACGTCTCTGAAATAATAGCTATTTAGTGATATTTTAGATTTTCAAAACCGAAATTCCCGCCAAAAATTTCCGTTTTATGAAAATACATTAGATAATATTGTTATCTTAGGGTACTGATACCTACCGAAAGTCAAAAGTTAGTTGGATGCACAGGAAAATTAAAAATCAAAAAACAAGTTTTTGACTATAGCAAGGGATGGGAGGGGGGCGGGAGGCTACTTTTTTTGTCGAATCTGACTTTTTTATGATCCTAAACATTATTTTAAAAATTTTAACTGAAAAAAATAAGAAGGCAACAAAAAAAGTGGCCAAATAAGAAATTACTCAATTCCTTAAAAAAAGTACTGATTTAACACTCGCACATATTTAATCAACCAAACAAATAACAATAAACATTTTTTTAATATCTTCACGTGATTGAATGAATTATATTTCCAAACCAAATGATTTACGAGCGATTACTTAGAACTTTCGTCTTAATACCTTCATTTAAATTAGTCGTGCAATTAGAAAACGAAATTGCTCGCAGCCACCTTTATCAGTGAATATAAATAAGTGCTTATCAGTGGCGAAGGTTATTACGAACCGCAATGCTATTCGAAATTAAAACCACAGCCGAGTGTGTTCTTGGAAAAAAATCCATGATAAAACCGTGTCGCTTGATGAATGAAAATGTGTATTGCTGATATAAAAAAAATTGCAACGCGTGATTATACAATTTCCATATGTAAAGTTTACGCTCGAGTTGCCACAGTAATGATCCAGTGAAAATGTTTGGAAAATGCGATTCTGCGTTGGTTACGACATCTCTGATCTAATGGAGGAAGCACGCGCGATATCTGTTTTTTTTTCTTACAGATAACTATATGTACGAATACGAAATTTATAATTATAAAAAAGACTATAGTACGATAAAACTGGCATATTTTAACAGTGAAAAATGGTATATTTTACCACTCAAAAATGGATAGCATATTTTAATAGTCAAAATGACTTATTGTACCAGTCAAAACTGACATATTTTAACTGTTAAAACCTGGCATATTTACCAGACAAATATGGCATATTTTAACTGTCAACAATTGCATATTTTACCAGTCAAAAATAGATTGCACATTTTAATAGTCAAAATGACATATTGTACCAGTCAAAACTGACATATTTTAACTGTCAAACCAGTCAAGTATGACATATTTTACCAGTCAAAAATAGAGACAAGACTTATACGCAAGTAGCAGTTAAATACTAATTAGTTAATACAATAATCTAGCATTGGTTTATTATGACCAATCCTTTCACGTAGAAGCTCTATTTTTTTTCTGGTGTGTGTTAATGTGCACCCGCGAAAAGTTACCTAGCGCGGTAAGCAGTATTTTCTGTCCCTGAAATTGCAGATGGCTGGCTAGGTGATGTGTTGGCAATTTAGCAAAGATGATTTGATTTTTGTTAGTTTCTCATTACAAGTGGAATTTATATTTACGGATTTCTTTTCCACGAGATGTTTGATTTAAAACTGTTGGAATAATGCCCAACGGAACGGTTCTTTTTGAGACGATTTATTTCGGTATTGGCTGGAAATATTCAGTTACAGCTGCTTTTGTTTATTAACTCAACTTGTTAAGATGTGTTCACGCAAAAGTAATACTTAACACTGACACACACACACACACACACACACACAAACATACAAGGTGTTAAATAATATTATCAACATGTGATATTACACAATACGACCATTTTTAAATTAATCAGCGAATGCAAACAATAAAATACAATGTGAAATAGATATTAATTCTACGAAATAAAAAAATCAGTTTAGATTCTGAATGTTTACAATTCTCGGCTAATTTCGCCGGGAATTTTGAAGAGAATTTTTTTTTATAAATTATATATATAAGAAATCTTTATTATCAGTAATTGCATTTAGTACATTTTTTTTTATTCCTACAGTTAGAATTTTTCATATTTTGATTCCTGATAAGGGCTATAGACCTTAGGCCTTTCCGCCTTTTATAAATTAATATGTCAATAAATTTATTTATGCGCAAACTAGAGAAAATTCTAAGGTAACACTAGTCGTTTTTTTTTTAAATTTTTATCATGAGGTACGTTTTAGGGTGCGATTTGCTTCCATCTCTATTTTTTTTTCAAAATTGTTGGAACCCCCAGCGGTTCCAAAATGCGTGATTTGGCACCGTTTACAAGACATGTTTAGGGATGCGTTTTCAGCCTCCGTTTTTAATAGAAGATGACGTTAAAGTACTTCAAACACTTTACAAAGAACTCCCCTATAATATTTGTATCAGCACATGTTTCCGTTTGTTGTCCCTTTAACGAGATATGATTTTTAAATTTTTTTTTCAAGATTTGCCAAAATGCTCCACCAATTTTCATACTTCTTTCAAGAACGCTTTTTATTCTTATAAATTGCAATTGCAAAAATTTTTACGGATAGTAAAGAGTACGACTAGATTTTTGTGTCATTTTTTCAAAAATGTTGCTTTTTTATTCACTAACGAAATTCTAGTTATTTTATTTAAGAGAAAATTGAAAAAAAAATCGATTTTTTTTAAATTTCATTTTCTGAAATTAGACTTATTTATGAAGAAAGTGATACTATTCGCACATTTTTATTTGCACTGTAAAGGGTCGATAATCATCCCCAAAGTGAGCTATGGCCGGGTGAAAATGCCGCGACCCGTTTTCGCTTTTCGCTCTCCTGAAAAATAGCATTTCTTTTATTGATGTTTTGTTTTCTTTTTCCTATGAGAGATATCAAGTTATTTTTTTCTTATTAGTTCGTGGCGACTTTAAGATCATCTAACTATAACATAATCAAGTTATGGTCTCACAAGCACGTCAGGACACGCTCCATTTTTCATAAAATGCTATAAAATCAGTTTGAAAAAAATAATGAAAATAAAATTATCATCAGTTCTTATTAACCTGCACCTGACTTCCCCATGAGTGTAATATTCTTAATGGAAATAAACAAACTCTAAACTCTATTAGTTATCTAATTGACCATACAAAATTGCAAGTCATACGGATGAACGGTTTCAGAGAAAAAGCATGATTTTCAATGTAAAACGGCCGCTGTAGTGATCCCCTTAAGTAACTTCTAAATGAAATTAACAAATGAATAATGTAAGACGAATACAACGACCAGGGACCCAAGCGTATATTTCTCGGTCAGAAAAATATTCCGCTCGAGCGGGGCATCGAAGGCACTCGACTCGTGATGCAGCAGGCAGGTGTTCGCGCTCTTACCTACTGCACCAACTTTTTTCAAGCAATTTTCAAAAGAGCGAAACAGCACTTGGCGAAATCATGACAAATCATATTTTGGTTATTTGATGTTATTTTGGAACATTTAGAATTCTAAATTAGGCACGTACGTGTTGCTGTAAATCTTCATTAGAACCACAAATTCGACTGTAAGATAACTTCCGACTGAACATTGCCACTCCCGGACAATCGGCTTCACTACTGAATAACATATTTTTAAGACAAAAGATCCTCAACAATAATCGGTCAACTCTAGATAACATTATGCGTTATTACACTGACGTACAAAATTATCGCATATTTTCCTTTTTATAATTTCTCTAAAATAAATTTAAAACGTCTACTAAGAAAAAAAAAACATAACTAACTCGTAAATTATTAATATTTTTATGACAAATATTTATAATTTTATCTATTAAATGTGCAGATAATGTAAAAAATAGTTGATTTGAATCTTGGTTAGAAAAATTATAAATACAAATTTGAGGTAACAAAACATGATTTTTTCAAAACTGGACGGGAAGGTAAAGCAGCTCTACTTGACCAAGTCAATTTTTTCAAAATTTTAAAATATAGCCAAAAGTAAAGTATGTTCATTAAAAAAAAACCTCAAGTGTGCCACGATGTGTCCGGACTCCTTGCGGATTTTTTGAGCCAGGTCCCGTGTCTTCATTTTGAAAACTATAAAGGAAGATGTAGATAACGTAAAAGTCTACATTTTTGGAAATTTTCACGCCTCGGATCCTTAAAAAAATCGGCCCTCTTAAGAGGATGACGGTGGAACGACGAAATTTTTTGAGGAGTTGGACAGAGGATGGGTTGAGGGGGTTTAAAGGTCAAACAATTTTTCACGTAAAAATTAGATCCCATTCCCTGATTTAGTTAGAATATAGTAAGAAATAGTTAGAGCTAAAGTATGTTCATTAAAAAAAACCTCAAGTGTGCCATGATTTTTGATTTTTTTAAATTTAAGTTGGTAACATATATTGCGGGTTCCTACGGATAAATTAAATTGCTGGGATAAACGACGCAGAGAAGACGTATGTTCATCTTCCAAAATTACTTGCGCTGTGTTAACATCCCGAGTACGTTTGACTGGGCCACCACTTCCTGGTTTACGGAGAATACTACCCGTTTCATGAAATAATACAACAGATCGTGATAAGGTTTTTTTAAATTCATCGTAAATATTGAGAATGTTGAAACTCTGCCATATATGCGTCGAATGAATACATCCAATTTCCGTCCACTTTAGTCCCATTTCGGAAATAACTTTCAACTAGAAACGTTTTTGGCGGTTGCTGTAAATCATTGTGACCACGGAATAATTGTGACTGTTAGAACGATCTGACGTTTTGTATGTCAATTCCTAACATGTGCCAACTTAAATTTTTTTAAATAAAAAATCATGGCACTCTTGAGGTTTTTTTTATAATGAACATACGATACCATCTAATAATGTGGAATAAAATTATTGGGAATTAAGTAGGTTCGACACGGATTACATTTTTGTGTAGGGGATACACTTTAAGGCAAGGGCGTTTCCAGCCAACTGGTATAGGGGGGGTAATTAAAAAAAAGATAAATAAACTGGTGCTTTCGTTCTCATATACCACACCTGTTCCGTGAAATCTCCCTATCCTTTTCCAACGTTTTAAAGCGTTGAAAAAATTTACCGGTTATATTATTTGTTTGGAATATGGAATACCGGTAATTTTTAACAATAAAAATTGATAAGCGAAAAATTCTTAGGGGGGTAATTACCCGATTATCCCCCCTTTGATACCGCCACTGCAAAATATACCAAAAATTAAAAAAAAAAAAAATAGTGGACCAAGGAAACAAACATTTGAACAGACAAATAAAAATAAATAAAGAAAAATTTAGGGCAAAAGATTAACAAAAAATCTACAATGTTGGTCAAAAAGTCGAAAATTTAGACAAAACATGGAAAATTCGGACCTAAACATAATAAATGCAGACTAAACGAAAAACCAAAAATGGGAGCCAAAAAACCGAAAAATTTTAACAATAAAATCGAAAAGAAAAAATGATTTAAAAAAATAATAAATATTTATAATGTTGGCCAGTATATCGAAAACTCGGGCCTGAAGATAATAATTGCAGACTAAAAAATCGAAAATTTCAACAAACAAAACTCGAAAATACCGAAAAAAATAAAAAGAAATCTCGCATATAAATCAATCATTCAGGTTATAGGTATTTTAACCAAAATTAACTCAAACTTTTGGAACTAGAATTAAAAAATCGGCCCGAAAAATCAAAAATGCGGACAAAAAAATCAAAAATTTTAACAATTAAATCGAAAATTTATGTCACAATAAAGAATATTTAGGTCAACAGATCAAAACTTTAGACCAAAAATAATCGAAAATACAGGTAAAAAATCTAAAAATTTGGGCCAAAAAGTCGAAAATTTAAAAAATTAAATCGCAAAAGGTCTAAATAAGGGATATTTAGGCTAAAAGTTAAAATATTTTGACCAAAAATATCGAATATACAGGTCAAAAATTTAAAAACCAAAAATTCGTCAGGAGAAATAAAAAAATGCGGACCAAATAGTCGAACATTTTAACAATGAAATCGAAAATTTAGGTAAAACTAAAGAATATTTAGACCAAATGATCAAAAATTTAGCCAGAAAACAAATCGGGAATACAGGCTTAATAATAAAAAATGCAGAATATTCTAAGAAAAGGGTTTAAATTAGTCTCAAAAATCACTCTATTGTTCAAAATCATTTTCCATTTTTTTTTTATAGGAAAATATTTTTCTTTAATTTTCGCTTTAATTAGCTTTAAAAGTTGAGACAAGGCACTTTTCCACTAAATGAAATCAGTGGCGGCTCGTGGAACATGTTGATGGTAGAGCCACTTATACAATATCCGTCCTCCTTTTTTGAAGAAACAAAGAACCATTTATTTATTTAGGATTGCTTTAATTATAAGTTAAAAACCTCAATTACATTATATTTTCTCTTTTATTTTAAGCTACTTAGTTTTTATATATTTTTTCCCTGTAATAAGATCTGTTGGGAAATAAACATATTATTATTATTATTATTTATCTTGCTAGAAAAATCGAATATTTTGGCCAAAAAATAAAAAATTTGGAACAAAACAGCCGAAGATCTAAATTATCGGCCAAAAAATCAAAAACCTGGTTTAAAAATAAAAATGCAGACCAAAAAATTGAAAATACAAGCAAAAGAAAAATAATTTGTCATTTTTAGCCCCAAAATAACTCTTTTTAGCTTAAAATAAGTTCCAAAGAGAAATTTGAAAATAATAGCAAAAATAAAAATCGATAGCCCTTTCAGAGCCAACGGAAAGCGGATTTCAAGTTTTTAACATAATGTATTTAGATGTTATTTCTGTGAATAAAGATGTTTGTATATATAAAAATAAAAAATAAATTCGCAAGAAAATCTAAAATATGGGACAAAAAATAAAAAATTAAGACCAAAAATCTAAAATTCGTACCCAAAAATCAAAGCTGTAGACTAAAAAATCAAAAATTTTAACAAACGAATCGAAAATTGAAGTCGAAATAAAGAAAATTTCGGCCAAAAAACCAAAAATTGAAACAAAATATAGGCCAAAAAAGTAAAAACCTAAAAAGGTGAAAATTTAGACTAGACAACAAAAATTCGAGCGTAAAGATAAAAAATGCAGACAAAAAATCCAAAATTTCTACAAACCAATCGATTTTTTTCGTCAAAATAAAGAATATTTAGACCAAAAAATAAAAAAAACTACAATATAGCCTAAAACGGTGAAAATTTAAACAAAACATCGAAAACGAGCGTAAAGATAAAAATTGCAGACAAAAAAATCGAACATTTCTACAAACCAATCGAATATTTTGGTCAAAATAAAGAAAAATAAAAAAAAGTTGGAAATGCAGAAATCTCAAATATGGGCCAAAGGAATCAAGAATGCTGATCTAAAAATAAAAAAGCAGACCAAAAAATCGAAAGGTAGAAGCAAAATAATTTGCCACCAAAAATAAGTTTCTGACCAGAAATTCGAAAATATTAGCAAAAAATTAAAAAATCACGAAATAAAATCAATAATCCAAGTTAAATAATGTAAAATATATTATATTATTTGTTTGGAATATGGAATACCGGTAATTTTTAACAATAAAAATTGATAAGCGAAAAATTCTTAGGGGGGGTAATTACCCGATTACCCCCCCTTTGAAACCGCCACTGCTTTAAGGGCCAATCATTCCCCCACTTGTACATTTCTCGCTTCTTATTAATTTAAAATTTACATGACTAAAACCGAGTAAAACTTCAATGAAGGCCAGATTTGCGTCCTCTCAATGACAATGGCACGAGTTGCAAATTAATTTATAAACATATTATGCTTTTCTGATCCGTCGGTTGTTATTTTTGTTCAATTGGATCGCATGCTCAAGGTTTTCCACTTCTAAATCTTTCTTCGAAATTTTCCACTTATCGAAACAGATTAATATTCCCGTATCGTAAGCACACGGGTCCAACCTCGGCCCAGACCTTCCGAAATAGTCTTTTCTTTTTGCCATTAAACGTTTTCTGGGTCATTGCTAGACATTTGAAATTGTAATTAATCCGCTGACCAAAATAACTCGCGGGCATGTTGTTACACAATTTATTTGCCATTTGCAAAATATATGTAAATACCGGGTGTTTGTAATTGATTGCGTTGTATTTATTCTATAACTGTAACAATATTGTTTTTTTATTTTAATTTGGATTTTAATGTGTTGTATTTATTTATAATTGAAACAATGTTGTCGTTAATTTTATTTTTTATTTTAATATGTTGTATTTAATTTTATATCATTTAGACTATATATTTTGACGCTCACATCCACTGCAAACGCATTTTGCTTGGGCTTTTTGTATTTTTGTGTATGGTGGCTACGTGAAATAAATAATTGAATTGAATTGATTGAGACTTTTTTTTATGATGTTTGCTTCAAAGAAATTGGCAGTAGTCTGACGTACGAGATAAGCGCACGGTGTTGTAGAATTAATTCAGAAATAAATTATCTAAAATGTTAATTTTTAATTCTTTATTAAGATGGCATTATATGCATACCTAATAGTATATTATACAGTGCGATCAACAATTATTTAGCCCTTGAGATTTTGGAAGCATGTCTGCTTGATTCAGATTCTCTGGAATGCATAGAAGTATTTTTGGTTGCATATACTTGTTTCAATTTAAATTAATTTTATTGGTACGACCACAATCGACAAAATTATTTGCCAATTATTTAGTTAACTGTAAATATATTCTAAAAGACTGCCGGGAATTTGGGAAGTAATAAAAAAGGGAGAAGCTTATCGGAAAAATACAGAAAAAAACAAACGAAATTAGAGAAGGTGCTGAAAATGTTGCCCCCCTTGATGTATACATAAATTGATCCAGGTTTTTATTAAAAACATTGTGTAAAACTGCCTTCCCCGGAAATTCTTCCTTGTGTAGAAAGTGTAAATCGTAATGTGACAGCAAACGTCACTTTTTAGAACAAAATGAAATACCCGCCATTATGATTTCATGGCAAACTTTGTTTTTAATTTAAAATAACAGTAAATATCTCGGTAAATACTTTGCAGAAACTATTGAGTAAGGCGCCAAATCGTTCAGCTTAAAAAGCTTTAAAAAAAATACACTAATACAAGCGTAGTTCCAATTGACCTGAGGCACCAACAAGGCACAATTGTGCACAAGGAGTACCCAAAAAATTAACGCCCGTTTACGAACTTAATCTATTAGTTCCAACTTGATGACCGTATGAAAGGAAGCGAAACGTGTTTCGAAAGACGTTACCGAATGAAATTCCGCTCGCGATTAAATAAACACGAAACGCACTTAATCATAATTTATGAGGAAGAATGGTGTCAAATGACGATGATGCGAAGTGTGTCAAGGTCGGACCCCGTTCACGCACATCTAATCTCCACTTATTTTATCAACTGGTGGTGTTTGATAAAACAATAAGCAGGCAACCGTTAAAGATTTGAATAAACAATAAACAGCCTACGCGAATTGACCGCTACACATGCACGCACACACACACAACACACGCGCAGTGATTTAATTTGTTCGAATCGTTGAAACCAGTGGCGGCTCGTGGAACACGTTGATGGTAGAGCCACTTTTACAATTTATTGGATCGGATGATACTGATATTTGAAACGTCAAAATTATGAAAGATAGAAATGACAAATTATACAAATTAAATACCGGCAAAAAATCAAAAATTTGCACATAACAATCAATCATGTTAAAAATCTAAAGTATAGACCAATAAAACATACGCTCTTAATTAAGGTAAAAAACTAAAACTATAAGCACAAAAAATCGGAAATTTACACAAATATCGAAAATTTGCGGTTAAAAAAATACCAAAAATCCGAAAATTTCAACAAAAGTTTAACCAAAACACAGAATATTAAGGGCAAAAACTCTAAAATTTGGAACGAAGAAATGAAAAAACAGGTCAAAGATCTAAAATATAGACCAAAAAAATCAAAAATGCTGGTCTAAAAATAAAAAATTCAAACCAAAAAATTGAAAAATCAAGGAAAACAAAAATAATTCGCCTTTTTCAGCCCCGAAAATAACTCTTTGGCTGAAAATAAGTTGCCGACCAGAAACTCGAAAACTTCAGTTCCTGGAAGTCCCACAACACAATTTTATGGACAAATAGTGTTCAGAATGGTCTCCGTCTTGAAAAAAATCAATTTTTTTTTAAATTAAATTTAATCGATTTTAGTCAAAAAGTAAAAAAAATCATCCATAAAAAATAGTAATTCAAGTTAAAAAATCTAAAATCAAGGGCAAGGAATCAAAAACTATAAAAAAAAACTTGAAAATATCGACAAAAAAATACAAATAATCGCATATAAAAATCAATCATTTAGGTTAAAAAATCTAAAATATAGGATAAAAAATTCGATCCTAAAAATCAAAATTGCGGACCAAAAAATCAAAAATTTTAACAAACAAATCGAAAATTTAGAAAAAATTTAGGCTAAAAGATTACAAATTTAGACCAAAATATCAAAATCCGGGCTTAACGATAAGAAATGAAAACAAAAAGATTGAAAATTCAAGTCCGAAAATTGCCATTTTCAGCACTCGGGGTGATTAGCCCCAGACAACGTTGGGAAAAAACTCAAAATTTGCTCTGTAGCGAAGGACATTTGCACTCGATGATTTGAAAAATTAAAAAAAAAATATTACTTGAAGGTTTCACTTCAAATAAACTTCAATTATTCAAAAATAGTGTACTTTTGATTTCCTGAAAACAACGACATGCTCCTGCAGAAAACAAGGGAATAAACTCAAAATTTGCTCTGTAGTGAAGGAAATTTGCACTCAATGTTTTGAAATATTGTAAAAAATTAATCACTTGTAGAATTAGCTCCAAAATTACCTTAACTACGCAGAAAAGAGTGCATCTTTGATTACTTGTAAGAATAATTTCAATATTGCTACTGAAAACAACAGGAATTGACTCAAAACTGCACTGGAAGGAACGAAAATTGCAATGTTTTCAAAAATTATAACAAATTAATCACTTTCAGAATTCGTTTCAAAATTGCTGAAACCATTCAGAAACAGTTATTTTTGATTATTTGAAAAAAACAATTGCAATATTGCATCTGAAAACAACAGGAATGGACTCAAAACTGCACTGGAGGGAACGAAAATTGCATGTTTTGAAAAATTGTAAAAAATTAATCACTTGCAGAATTAGCTCTTAATTAAGATAAAAAACTAAAACAAACCGAAAATTTACAAAAATATCGAAAATTTGCGGTTAAAAAAAATGCAGACCAAAAATCCGAAAACAAAAAGTTTAACCAAAATAAAGAATATTTAGGGCAAAAGCTCTAAAATTTGGAACGAAGAAATGAAACATACAGGTCAAATATCTAAAATATAGGCCAAAAAAATCAAAAATGCTGGTCTAAAAATAAAAAAAATGCAAACCACAAAATTGAAAAATCAAGAAAAACTCAAAATTAGTTGCCGACCAGAAACTCGAAAACGGTAGTAAACAAGTAACCAAAAAGTAAAAAAAATCGCCCATAAAAAAATAATAATTCAAGTTAAAAATCTAAAATAAAGAAATCAGAAACTGTACTTAAAAATATCGGCAAAAAATAAAAAAGTAGCGTATAAAAACCAATCATTTAGGTTAAAAAATCTAAAATATAGGATAAAAAATTCAAAAATTCGATCCTAAAAATCAAAATTGCGGACCAAAAACTCGAAAATTTTAACAAAAAAATCGAAAATTTAGAAGAAAATTATTTTCTTTGGAAATTTGTAAAGACACATTATTCAAAATGAGTCTGTCAAAATTTCAACCATCTGTTGCAATTAATGTGGAATATCCATGCAAATTTCTGAAAAATTGATTGCTTTCTTTGGAAATTTGTAAAGACACATTATTAATAATAATAATAATAATAATACTTTTATTTCCCAACAGATCGTGGAATCTAATTACAGGGAAAAAGTAATAAAGATAATAAAGATATCAAGATATAACATATAAAAAAATAAAACAAAAGAATAAAAAAATAAATAAATGAACAAAATATAGCAAATATTCACATAATTAAATTAGAATTGACTATAAAGCATAAATCATAGTAATTCACGTAATAGGGATGAGAACTCTCTGGAACTATTGCCAAAAATATCAAGCGAATGCTGGTTACAGTTATACAATCTTTGCATGATAATTAATGGCGAGTTGAAGTGCGCACCCGTTCTACATGTGTCATATCTGAATAATGGTGCATTTTTGTAGTTGTATCTAGGTGTATAGAAGTTAACGCATGAAAGAAGATCAGGGTTATGTATTTTACCATTTACCAGTTTATATAGAAATTCAATGCGATAGATATCTCTACGGATTGACAAAGGCGAGAACTCAAAAAATGCTAAAAGATCCAGATATGAGACAGTGTAGTCCGGATATACATACATTGACTTATAATATAGGTATCTTAAAAAATTCTTCTGTATCCTTTCAATTGACACAATGTGTATTTGATAAGCTGGTGACCAGACCTGGCAACAGTACTCCAATTTAGAACGCACAAATGCAAAATATAAAAGTTTAAGAACACCTGTGTTATTGAAAGACTTACATGAACGTTTAACAAAGCCCAGCATCTTATAAGATTCCGAACATACATTCTTAATATGTGCGGAAAAAGTTAATTCGGGGTCAAACGTGACGCCAAGATCTTTTATGCCCGAACATCTCTCTAACGGCACAGATTTAATATTGTAAATGTACTCTATTAGAGTTTTCTTTCGCGCGAAGGACATGTACTTACATTTATTAACATTTAACACAAGTTTGTTTTTGTCGCACCAATTACTAATACGCATAAGATCATTTTGTAGACAATTACAGTCTTCAATATCAGTAATTTTACAGAAGATTTTTACATCGTCTGCGTAGACCAAAATATTAGATGAGATACCGGAAACAATGTCGTTTATGAACATAACAAAAAGGAGGGGACCGAGGTTGGAACCCTGGGGGATCCCACTAGTAGGGGTGAAACTGTAAGACCTGTACTCTTTATGTTGTATGAACTGACTTCTGTTGTACAGATACGATTTAATAAGTTATTCAGAAATAGTCAAAATTTTAACCATCTGTTGAAATTAATGTGGAACTTCCACGCGGTATTGCAGGTGTTGTTTAACATTTAAAAAGTTTTTTTTAAGAAGCAGTCAAAAATTCTTTCTGAGCTTGAAATTAGAAATCTAACTGCTCCATGAAATACCAGGGACGGCTCGTTATAGTATAGAGCCAAGGAGCCATGGCACCACCTGTAGTTTCAAGCTCAGCAAGAATTTTGAATTGATTCTTAGAACACTTTTTCGCCAATTACTTTGGTCTAGGAAGATAAATAGTTCTTCAAAAACGGAGGGGGGGATATTGTATAAGTGGCTCCACCATCAACATGTTCCACAAGCCGCCACTGTGAAATACCATTTAATTTCTAGTTATAATAAAACACTTTTAACTTTGTTTTGTATAACTTATATATTTATTTTTGTGACTTAAGTTTCGGTAATACAATTACCATTTTCAAACAAGTGTTTTAGAAACCGATTTACAAAGGTATATATACAGGTAAGATACAGATAAAAACTAATTACACAAGGGCTTTGAAAATTAGTTTTTATCTGTATCTTACCTGTATATATACCTTTGTAAATCGGTTTTTAAAACACTTCTTGTTTGAAAATGGTAATTGTATTACCGAAACTTAAGTCACAAAAATAAATATATAAGTTATACAAAACAAAGTTAAAAGTGTTTTATTATAATATTTAAAATGTATAACGAAGTAGAAGCCTCCAGCATAAACAATATTATAATTTCTAGTTATTAGAACATTTCGATCAACTTTACCAATGCAATAATAGTACATTGTTATTCAAGTTTAATGAGAGGGTATATTGTGGCACGAGTGGGATCCAATGTAACGAGTGCCCCACAATGCCTCTTATTAAACAAGTATAATATACTATTTTTTCTACTTTAGTTTTAGTTTAGGATTCATTTCTAAAATAAAATATATACTTAAACATAGTGAGTTTTATCTTTTAACATGTGGCAGCACTGACAGCAGTGTTTCGTTTCGAACGAATTTAATATTTGACATACGTATTTCTACGGCGATTTCAATAGTTAATTTTCAAACATATTAAATCAAGAATATTACTTACACACTTCCAGAAATAAGTTGCTAAGGGTGCGATAAACAAACTATTTCCAAGTAAGTTGTAAGCTTACAGAATAATGCAACGGACTTGCCTAAATGTTAATCGAAATTTTACAATTTTACATTTTGATGTCGACCCAAGTCACGTTTAAGTTGGTTAAAAATGTCAGAAGACCACAGCTGCTTGGATCAAAATTATATACAGGGTCTTTTTTTAAACTCAGAACATATGATTGTTAATGTCTATGTTCTATGTCATAATAATCACCTCAACGCATTGTAATGTAGGCAGCCGTACTTACACTCAGTTTTATTTAATTGTCAAAATTGTGTTATTAATAAAAATGTGTTACACCACTGAAGAAAGAATACAGATAATTAATTGGTACAAGAGTGCGAACAGCATTCGACGTGTTAGAGATTTGTTTTCGGAATGGGTATCGATAAGGAATGAGGAATACTAACCTATAATTTTGTGGATTAACTTCACCATTTGAAAATGATGCCTCATCAGTAACTATTATTCTGTGTAAAATTTCTTGATCATTATTAATTAAATTGAATACGGTTTCACAAAATTCTGTTCGTTTGCCTTTGTCCTCATTTGATAGTTGCTGATGATTTGAAAACTTGTAAGCATTGTATTTAAATTCTTTTAATGTCTTTGGAATGTCAACGGAAGCTGAACTTATTTGAAACTGTGCTGCGATTACTCTTAACGATGATATGGGGTTCTGCTCTACATAACATAAAATGTTGAATTTCATCTCTTCCGGTAAAATGTGATTTCCTTTAGCCCTTTTAATGTGAAAATTACTCAAGCAGCCAGTATTGTCAGAATGATGGACAATATTACAAATTGTTGAGATGGATGGAACTCAACCAAAAACAAATCTCTAACACGTCGAATGCTGTTCCCACTCTTGTACCAATTAATTAACTGTATTCTTTCTTTGGTGGTGTAATACATTTTTATTAATAACACAATTGTGACAATTAAATAAAACTAATAAGTGTAAGTATGGTTGCCTACATTGCAATGCGTTGATGTGATTATTATGACATAGAACATAGATATTAACAATCAAATGTTCTGAGTTAAAATAAAGGCCCTGTATATATGTTAACAGCAACGGCATCTAGCAGAATAAGATAACGTATAATCTGTTAAAAGTATGCTTATTGTTTGTGGAACGTTAAAGAACTAGAAAGTAATTATTCGCGAAAAATGAAGGAACATGTTGACGCAAAAGCGGAACGTAAATATGCGTCTACAGCAGCGAAAGGGTTAAGCATTTATTGAAAGAAATATCGAATTTCTGGAAACAATTTCTAGAGAAACTGTCTTTTATCGCAGACATTTATGTTGCTGCAAAATTCAGATTTTGTTTAGGTAGTTAGATAATTTCCGAGATCATTTCTGACTGTTATGAAATACCAATGAAGTTAGCTCATTATACGTCATGTGTCAAAAATGAACCAATCAGAACGAAAAATGGCGGGTTAATTATCGTTACTGGTAAGTGCCCTGGATGGTTACACCATGTTTATGCACAAACGGACACATTTCTTTCAAACGTCAGATACATGAAATTGAAATGTCACGATTTGGTACGGCGAGCATATCATCAGTCGATGAATTTATTAATGACTCTACTGCTATAGTTAATAGATTTCCACATAATTTCCACAGAATCAAAATCTGCAATTACTTCGTCAACATACCAATCCGAATTATTTTCATCCGAATACATTTTCTTAGGTTAAAAAATTCATAATTTATTGTGATTCTCCAAAATAAAAGAATCATGGGAACGATTATAAATGTTCGCAGCGAGGTGCTCCCAAACCAAAACTGATGTGTTTGAAATAATTAAACTGAAAAAATTTATAATAAAATGCTGTTCGGATTAGACGAGGAACTTTTATCTCAAAACAAATTCTCGTCCTTGGGCCGATAATAACAAAGCGGTCAATGCCTACCTAATTTATGTGCCGACACGCACCAATTTAGGCCGACCATCCGAAGACTGCGCGGATCCAGATGTTATTTTTCCTGGAATATAACAATTACCAGTTTTGACCTGTTTTTGCCGTGACGCACCCCCTAAGCGGCATGGATTTGTGTGTATTTTTCATTTTTGTATATATTTTCTGTTATGTAGTTAGTAAGAATTTTAGAATTGTAACGGAAGGTTGTCTTTCAATATAGAAGTTAAAAGTGTTTACTTCCTTTCAAAAAGATCACCCATTAATTATTCTTTTGGTCGTAGCAACTCGTCGTCTTACAAACGACAAAGTGATCAAGACTATCACAAAACTCTACAAATGCTTCCCAGACGATGATCACCTTCTTTATTTGATGTCATTTTTGTTTAAATTGATTTATATATCGTATATTTTGTTTTATTTTATTTTGTGTAGGTATTTTCAAACTATCTAATGGTCTCCCGTAATAAAGAATTATTATTATTATTATCACGGTCTCCCGCAAAACAACGACACTAATTCACGTCTCCCACCATCTTTCGTTTCCATTTTAACTTAATTTATAAATCACTGACTCATTAAAAAACGTCGTATTGTTAGTCAAAACACTTGAGACTGCTATTAAATAAATCGATAGGGATTTAACCTAATGGTTTATTGTTTTGTTTTTAAAGCCAAAATTCTTTCGACATAATAGTAAGAACAAACTTATAGGCATGGCCAGTTGCGTATTCAAAGGGGCCCAAATTCTCAACAAATTAAAAGTTAATATGATAATCTTCCAGTTACTGGTACTAAAGAATGGACTGAAGTAAACGCAACAACTTCAGACCAATATTTGCGGATTTCTTGTCTCACTATAACTGACGTAAAATAAAATAAAAAATAATTAAACTACTGGGGGTTAAACTACCAGTCGGTCTTTGGGGGGGAACTTAAACTGATCCTAACCTAAGCATAAGCACCTACCATTTGCAACCATTAACTTGCATACAGTATAAGCACCAATAGTTGCAAATTATTGTAAATGAAAATACCCAGATTAAAATAAGGAGACCTGACAACATACCATACCGTCCGCATGATTTTCGCGCATGCGTATTGTTTAGTATCAGTAACTGGAAAATTACCGTTAATATTTATAACAGAAAAATAATTCCTGCTAACGTAGATTTACTGTTTTACGCACTTTCATTTGTGTTTGAACATCTGTTGTACATTGAGTTACAATTCATTTTAACATGAGTAGTTACAAGCAGGCGCTGCTAAACGCAAACAAACAAAAGGATGCCGCTGAAAAAATTCAAAAACTTCCAGAAATAGAAAGTTTTTTCAAAACACAAAGTGATGAAAGTGTTTTTAATTGCAAAAGTGACTTGAGGTCATAAAACTGGCAAAATCGTGCAGTCTACAAATTTAAAAAAAAGAGACGAATTAAACCAAAATTTTAGTTCGCTGAAAGAAGAAATCTACTACTATGGAATAATAAACCAAGACTATCTAATTTAGCTTCAATTTCAATAGAAAACGTAATTGGAAGAGAAACAACAAAGTTTTGCTAATGCAAAGGCGTGAAAAAAATTATTTTCTTAAGTAAAGGGTGGGCCATCTAGTGGTTTCTTTTTAAATCATAGATTATTTTGACACTGACATCTTTTTCCCGCTCGAAATCTTGACAGAAAGTCGGTATCATTCCTCCGCGGTACGAAATGAGTCGCTTTACGCTTGAACAACGTTGGGAAATATTGCAAACTTATTTCCAAAGTGAGTGCTGTGTAGCCCAAACAGTGCGTTTGTTGAAAAGAAGTTTTGGCCGAAATGAATCACCCACCGCGCCTGCTGTACGCAAGTTTGTGCAAAAAGTTCGTGAGACTGGCATGCTAGTGGACAACACTCATGGTCCTCGTTCTCGTACGGTGCGCACAGACGAGAATGTGGCTGCTGTAACCGAGAGTGTGAGACTCAATCCACGAACATCAACTCACCGTCGATCTCAACAGCTCAACATTGCACGCACTAGCCTGAGGAGAATTCTGCACAAAGATCTCGGATTATTCGCTTAAAAGGTCCAATTGACTCAGCAATTGAAGGCGCATGACCATCCGCTTCGTTATCGCTTCGCAGTTTGGGCCTTAGAGCAGCTTGAATTGGACAACGATTTTGGGCGGAAAATCATCTTTTCTGACGAGGCGAATTTACATCTTGGCGGCTACGTTAACAAACAAAATTGCCGCATCTGGGGCTCTGAAAACCCGCACGTTATTGTCGAGAAGCCAATGCATCCCCGGAGAGTGACAGTTTGGTGCGGATTGTGGAGTGGTGGCATCATTGGACCATTTTTCTTCGAAATTGAGGCTGGGAACAACGTTTCGGTCAACAGTGAGCGTTACAGAGCCGTTATCCGACTTTTTCTTTAATGAAATTGAAGACATAGATTTGGACAACCTCTTGTTCCTGCAGGATGGCGCGCCATGCCACACAGCCCGTGCCACAATCGATCTTTTGCGCACCAAATTCCCAAATCGTGTTATCAGCCGTCTTGGCGATGTCAATTGGCCGCCTCGGAGCTGCGATTTAACCCCTGGATTTTTTTTTTGTGGGGAACCGTGAAGGACCTATGTTATGCCAACAATCCAGAAACGATTCAAGCACTTCAGGCCAATATCATCCAAGCAATCCGTGAGCTACAGCTCGAAACCATCAACAAGGTCTTGGAAAATTGGAGTGACAGAATGTGCTACTGCGAAGCCAGCCGAGGCAGCCACTTGAACGAAGTTGTGTTCCATAATTAATGGGAATGTTTGCTCTTACTAATAAAGCCATAATACATGTGAAAAAATTTAATTTTGTTCATTTTATTGCATTTTTTAAAAGAAACCACTAGATGGCCCACCCTATACATGTGTTGTGTGTTGGTTGGTTTACATGTTTGATTTTTTGTAGTTTTTTTTTTGGTAAAAGTTTGAAATTATTACATTAATAACATTAAAGTATTTTTCTTATAAGTTACTCCTATAAAATAAGCAAATTTGATAACGTTCGGCAAGTATGGTTCCTGTTTTATTTATCGTCATTAATTACTCGAACCACTTTTTTTCTAATCAAGATACATATGTAAGTAGCATAACAAAATTGATAAACATTTTCATAAATTAAATTTTACAGGCAATCTATAATCCGCAAGCAAATCCGAAAAGAGGGCTGCGAGAATATTTAGAACCCAGGCCCGCGTTGGTGTCCATACGCCACTGGGCATGGCCTAGTTGTAAAGGTCTTTAACCACAACAAGAGCATTTGTCAAAGGAGGCTACGGAAGAAATACTTGTTTCCTTTATTAACCAGTTAGCTGTGTATGACGAATATACTCGTCATGAAAAATAGCAATATTTTGAATACCTACTCGACATAAACAAAAAATTTTACCAATTCTTCTTTTAACTGATTGAGGTTGGCGGCACTTACTTCGTGATACATTTTTAATTAAATAAAACACACTTTTACTTAGTTAATATCACCCTGATTATTTATTAGTGACTGCAGTTTCAATAAAACAATGATCATTATCAAACTATAAGTTTGATATTAACTAAGTAAAAGTGTGTTTTATTTAATTTTTTTCTGATTGAAACAATATTGAGTGATATTGCCTTAGTTATGATATGTTATAACGCACTTATATTTCCCTAGGGAAATATGAAGCGCTCATATTTCCCTAATAACAAAATCGTAGCAACATACCAAATCTTCAAAATACGACGCCGACACCGTTCACCAAATTTTTGTTCCCTCCAGTCTTTAAAATCTTCGTACACCGGAACCAAACATTCACAGCCTTTCGCCTCTTGCGTTAACACATAGTTTGACATTTCACCAATTTATGAAACAACGCAAAAATCAAAACAAGTAAACTATGATATTTACAAACAAGGCCCTTAGCAACGTTACCAATCCGATAAATTCAAAAATTTACAATCCAATATTTTTCCATTTACAGAACAATACTCTTTCAATCAGAAAAAAACTATTGATTACAACACGGGAAATATGAATACATTTCCCTTGGTTGTCTATACATCCCGAGGGCGAAGCCCGAGGGATGTAACTAGCCAACCTCGGGAAATATACTATTCATATTTCTCTAGTTGTAATAATAGCTATTCTTCTTTTCTTGCCGTTTTTGATGAGAATACTCGTCATGAAGAAATGGCAATATGACAAGTACCTACTCGACATAAGACAAAATTTTACCAATTTGTTCATGACGAGTATACTCGTTACACAGCTAGCTAACTGGTTAAAGTAGTGCATAAGCGGTTGTTATGGAGATGCATTAACATTTCTTCCTCAGCCTTCTCTAGAAAATTCACGATCCGCCACTGCTGATTATGTTTTAGAAGTTATGGTAGTCGCTACGTTTTATCTAACTATCTATAATATCACAAAATACTTCCTCGATAGTCTACTAAACTTTAACCTCAATGATCCGCACTAAATTACTAGTCCGCTGCTGTAGCCAAATATAACAACCACCGGCGGCGCTTTGGTATTTGTTAATTTTAAGCGATTATCAGCAGTGGTACGTGAAAGTTCAGAAAGGAGGCAATGGAAGAAATAGCTGTTTCCTTTATTGTTATCGAAACACGCATTAACATTAGCCTTTTCTAGAAACTTCACGATCTGCCATTGGCGGTTATGTTTATGCAGCTACGGTAATCGCTACGCTTTATGCAATCACAAAATACTTCCTCGGTTACTTCAAGGATGGATCATACACGTAATAATATGTACTTCCAAAACAACACGGCTGTGTCATTACAACTGCAATTAATGAATCATGTGCGTTAATTAATGGGCACACCTCGAGTTCAATAACTTTCCAGCTGCTTACGCGCGTTTTCCTGGAAAATTTCCGCGGCCAAACGTAAATGGGCGAATATTAAAATGTCAAAACCGAAAAACATCAACAAACGAAAATAGGCGTGGCCTTGACAACCAACTTGTTGCTGGCCCGGCGGTCCCGATTCGGCGCGGGGTGAAAACGGCGCCGCACGTGCCGGACCACCGGGCGGACTTTCACGGGGGTGTTCTGTTCAATTAATCGGCGCTTAAGTAAATTTTTGGAAACTCACCTCGTCGTTAAGCACCGTCTTCGCCATTTTTCCAACACTACTGACCGCTCGCCGCACGTAAACTGACGACGCGACGCGAAGCAAAGAAAACTCGTTTGTCCCCGAACGGTGCGCGACGTTTTCCGGCGGAAGGACGGGCACATTCAAATTCACCTGAAAACGTGATTTTATTTACCAAACATTCACGGTCTTTCGCCGCTTGCGTTAACACGTAGTTTGACATTTCACCAATTTATGAAACAACAAAACAAATGAAACCAGTCAACTATGATATTTACAAACAAGGGCCATAGCAACGTTACCAATCCGATAAATTCAAAAATTTACAATCCAATATTTTCCCATTTACAGAACAATATTCTTTCAATCACAAAAAAACTATTGATTACAACACGGGAAATATGAATACATTTCCCTTGGTTGTCTATACATCCCTCGGGCTTCGCCCTCGGGATGTAACTAGCCAACCTCGGGAAATATACTATTCATATTTCCCTAGTTTTAATAATAGCTATATTCTTCAGAGAGACAGAGACAATACATTTATTGAGACACTTTTACAAATGACCTCAACAGGCAATTGACCAGAGGTCTTTCAGCCTTTCATCATGGATTTTGGTAATTATTTTTTATAATTTTCTTAACTGCTTTACTCTTATTTCTATAAACTTACCTGAGTGGTAATAAACCCTCCGTTGGAATTCCTCTGCGTACCCAACCAACGAACAAAGGCGTTCTTCATTAAACGAAAATCACGTTTCTACTAAAATAAAATACAATCTAAAAAAATATATCGTAATGGAGACTAAAATTACAAAATAATGTGGAATCCCTATAAGACAGGTACACAATAATAAAATAGTTAAATCACATCAATTACACGAAAAAGTGTTGACAGATGAGCAAATCCTTAAGAAAGAACTGTCGAAAAAGTTGTAATTTACATTTAAAATATGGGCGGTTGAACGAAATAATCACTTCAGCCGTTTATTCTTCCAAAAATTAAAACGTATACGGGATAGTTGAATTCATTTCTTCACGCCATTTTAGTAACGAATAATTTAAAGGCATTATAGTAGTGACGGTTCGCGGGGTTTTTTCTGGTACGGCCGAGGAACAAGAGGTGGTAATACAGATAGGTGCGTTCACGCAGCCAGCCGTCTCTGCAACTGACCCTACCTATCTGTATTACCCTTGTTACCTCGGCCGTACCAGAAAAAAACTCGCGAACCGTCACTGATAAATAGATAATAGTATAACTCAACGTCCGGCAACCTATGGTGATTATAGTAATCTTGGCTCTGCCGGCGACCCCCAGGGTAGTCAATAATAATAATAATAATTTATTAATATTATTAAGGTGACCAACTTTTCTACAATGAAAAAGGGACATAAATACATAGAGTCAAAAAAATATAGGTTTTTAGATTCGAGAAAATTAAACAAATTCATCACGTATTTTTCAAAAAATCACCATGAAACGAAATATTGGCCATTTTCAGCACTCAAAAATTGAGTTGAAATTGAGAAAAAATGGTGCGACCTTCCAACTTTCACAAAATTGTGAAAATGATTAGACTTTCATATTTCAAAAATAAATAATAAAAGAATCGCCGTGGAACCCAAGAATGACAATTTTCGCAGCCACAAACTTTTAACTCTTGCCAAATCGTTCAGAAGTAATTGGGCATTCAAATTCTAAAAGGATAAACTCATTCGTCACGTAGTTTTTCGAATAATCGCCATCAAAGCCAAAAATGGCAAAATTAGATATGCATTGCATTGATTTTTCAAAAACTTAAACAAACGCAGACTTTTAACTTTTTCAAAATTGTTCAGAAATTAATAAGTTTTAAAATTTTAACAATAGGAAGAACATTCATCACGTATTTTTCCAAATAATCACCACCAAAGGCAATAATTGCCATTTTTAGGGCCTGTGTTTTTCAAAATCTAAAACAAAATGTTTCTTAAATTTCAGAAAAACTAAGCATAACAAACAGCTAGGTTGTTTTAAGTAATAGTTATTGCAAGAACAAAATGTTTTGTAGACAAAACTATTTTTAAAACAAATAACCTTAAAACATCACAAGATGTCAAAATTAACAAAATAGTAAAAAAATGGTGATGTGGCCATCATGTTACTTTCTCCGACTTGATGGTATCATTTATATTTACGCTTCCATGGTTTATTTTCTATTTAAATCATATTTTAAGTGTGCATCGAACGTTTCGTAGACTCGGATAAAACTGACGTTTAAAACGTCAAAATTATGAAAGATGGAATAATGTACTTCAAATTCAAAAACTCAGTTTACTCAAAAACTAAAGAGATTTCGAAAAAAACTTATTCTTCATAAATTGTTCATTTTGGCATTCTCTACAATTAATATTAACATAAATTTGCTGTAACTATTAGCATTTCATAATTGTATACCAAAAATGAAAAAAAAAATACATTTTTTTCTCGAATAACAATGATTTTATGAAAAATGTTTTCAAACAAAATAATTGAATTTCTTTATTGTCTTCAATATTTGTTAAAATGTTTTTGTGATATTTTTCATATTTAAGAAAATATTGGCAAAAAACAAAAAACAATTAAGGTAAACACCCACTTCCGGTGTACGAAATTTTACCAAAAGCTTTTCAGTTCTTCGGATTATCAAATAAAACTTAGGTTCAAAGTTTCATATCAATTGGTCTACTGGTTTTTGAGATACAGCGCGCACAGACAGACACACACACACACACACACACACACACACACACACACACACACACACACACACACACACACACACACACACACACACACACACACACACACACACACACACACACACACACACACACACACACACACACACACACACACACACACACACACACACACACACACACACACACACACACACACACACACACACACACACACACACACACACACATACAGACACACACACACACACACAGACACAAAATTTGTTTTTCCAAAAATTGTTGAAATGGTATCTAGGGACCCCAAAACGGATATTTCCGTAAAAAAAATTTTTGAAAAAAAAATCACGATCACAATACTTTCTCGTACTTCGTAACGGAGAAAGTAAAAATGGTGATGTGGCCATCATGTTACTTTCTCCGACTTGATGGTAACCATTTATATTTACGTTTTCATGGTTTATTTTGAATTGAAATCATATTTTAAATGTACATCGAGCGTTTTGTAGACTCGGATCAAACTGACGTTTAAAACGTCAAAATTATGAAAGATACTTCAAATTCAAAAACTCAGTTTACTCAAAAACTAAAGTGATTTCGAAAAAAACTTATTCTTTATAAGTTGTTCATTTTAGCATTCTTTACAATTATTATTAACATAAATTTGCTGTAACTATTATCGTTTTATAATTATAAACCAAAAATTTAAAAAAATAAATAAATTCTTTTCTCGAATAAAATTGATTTTATGAAAAATGTTTTCAAGTAAAAGATGTTCATTTCTTTGTTGTCTTCAAAGTTTGTTTAAATGTTTTTGTGATATTTTTCATATTTAAGAAAATATTGGCAAAAAACAAAAACCAATTAAGGTAAACGCCCACTTCCGGAGTACGAAATTTTACCAAAAGCTTTTCAGTTCTTCAAATTATCAAATAAGACGGATGTTCAAAGTTTCATATCAATTGCTCTATTAGTTTTTGAGATACAGCGCGCACAGACAGACAGACACACACACACACACACACACACAGATTTTTTTTTTCCAGAAATTGTTGAAATGGCATCTAGGGACCCCAAAACTGATATTTCCGTAAAAAAAAATTTGAAAAAAAAATCACGATCACAATACTTTCTCGTACTTCGTATTCGTAACGGAGAAAGTAAAAAACACAGGTCGTTATTGTTACTAATGGACGAATTTCACCGTGATTGCGACTGTTAGACAAAGTTACCGATATTAAAAAGTAGCAATCACAGGTAGAAAAGTGATTAAAAAGTAGCAGTTTTGCCCATCTCTAACAAAATTCAGATTTTCAGAAAATGTGCTGCCAACTATTTTCGACTTTCTGATCTCACTGTATAATAATTTAATTGTGTTAACATGTTAGTAACAACAACGAATTCGAAGCTATCTGCTCATCAGTGACGGTTCGCGGGTTTTTTTCTGGTACGGCCGAGGAACAAGAGGTGGTAATACAGATAGGTGCGGTCACGCAGCCAGCCGTCTCTGCAACTGACCCTACCTATATGTATTACCACCTCTTATTCCTCGGCCGTACCAGAAAAAAACCCGCGAACCGTCACTGCAGCTCATTCAGATAACATGTATATCGCTACTGTGCATTTATAAAAAAACTGTACTGTATATTTTTAATTTGTCGTGAAATTTTGTTCATTCCATTTTTACTTAAAACTATTACAAACAAATTGGGAATAACCTTACTTGTTGCAGAAAGCATTAGATAAATACAATAAAACGAAATTTAGTTTTATTGTATTTATTTATCTAAAACTATTAGCAAAAACTATCACCATAGGCAACCTTAAGAACATTTCATAACGGCCCCTGTTGTAGAAGTTGCATTTTTAATTTTATCGGAATGTAGTGGAGCGGTTGTAAGAAAAAAAAACCTCACTGATCACTGAATTCATCCCCGCTGCGATGAAATTCTATTCATCATTCCATCTATAAATCCAATTTATATCAAATCCCGCCAAAACCGCAACACGAGCTTCCCTAAATATGGCAACCCTGTAGTATTCGAATCCTTTTAAATCACCCGTCAACTCGGTGCACACGCCGCCGTGTTCCTCACGAAACATTCCAGTTATCTACTACTCGCAAGTAGAACTTATCGTTATTAGTGTTTGTAAGTGTAAACACCGCGTCAGTGGCTTATTTGTGTGTTTGCATTCGTTCGCCGGAGCGTAACCTAAAAAACAAACGATGGCCAAAGCGAAGGCGCCGAAACGCAAAGTTAACGGCTACAAAATGCCAGACCCGATCCCCAAAGGCGAGGTCCTGCAGGATTTGTACAAGAAGCAGTGGAGACTTGGCGCCTCGATAGGCAAGGGAGGCTTCGGGGAAATTTACTCCGCACAGGAGGTCGACGCCAAGGGCAACAGTTATCCGTACGTTGTGAAAATTGTAAGTGCAGTAGACGTATATTAGTAGTTTAATTGTAGTACAGTCTGGCTGCGCTACGATGGCATCTGAGGTCATGGTGCAGTATCGGTTTTTATTTATAAATCAATGGTTCTTGAAAGGTTACAAATAACTTTCGCAGTAAAAACATGCATGTTCGCTTATTGAGAACCTCAGGCATTCGACACCCCGCACATTACGCAAATGAGGGTGGCCCAAGTTAATCACCTCAGATGTCATCGTTGCGCGGCCAGCCTATCTGTAATTAATTCTATTGCACTCGGGTTTTTATAACCTAATATTCTATTAACCCTTAACTACGGACACGGAGTCTACCAGTTTTGCAATCCACTCGTCGTTGTATTTTTAATTTGTAGCTTCCTAAACATCGGTGTTCTCTAACATAGTGTTTCGAGTAAACATTTCTAAATAATTCATTCCAATAACCTTTATTGGCGTAATAGATACAACCGTATAATATTACAAGTAGCATGACTCTCATCTCTCTCCCCTCCCCGATCCACCCCTACTGCCTTCTTTTTCTCGTCCTACTTGCTCCAGTATCCTTACCCCTTACCCTTTAGGTGAATCGGTCCGTGAAGTGAATCTTAGGAGGTTTTCTTTTTCTCCTACAATATCTCGAATAGTTTGCAATCCAATATTATATTCTTTTGCCAACTTAGAAACAGTATCGCCTTTCTCGTGACATTCAATCAACTTGAGCTTTGTTTCGATTGTCAGAACCACTTTCTTTCTTTTTGCGTCCATTTTTGGTTGTGTCTAAACGAAAACATATTCATGAGCGTCTATTTTATGCAAAACAGTAGCGTCTTACCTTGTATAAATAAAACGCGCACTACTATAGAAACTACAGAGTCTACATGAAATCAGCTGAACTCACGTATACACGAACAAATTGGTGCGGAAATGATGCAGGTTCGTGCCAAACTGAGGTCAGGGGCATGACGAGAGATATGGGAAACAGGGCATAAGAAATTGAGCTTTCCGTGTTGGTGCTAGTTCCCGCAGCTAATCACAGATGGCGGTTATCTCTTCCAATTTATCAACATGCCTTGCCGCATCCTGTTATCCTTCCATGACTAAGATGAGCGGCGAATCGGCGATAGATATATGTACTAGCAGTAAGAGTGATGCGTCAGCGAATCGACCGAAAAACTAGTTAAGCACGGTTAACCGGGTTCAAAATGTGTACATACACATGGAAATGCACGGATATTTGAAATGAGGGCTTTGCATGGATTACCGAGAAAAACGGATTATTGAGGTTCCACTGTACTACCCTTTCCTCTCTGCTCCAACTCCCTTTCCATAAGTATCTCGGTACCCTCCCAAACACCTGCCATTTCCTAAACATATCATTATACTCACTTCCGTCTATCTTTCCCTGCCTCTTCTTCTCCTTCACATATGCAGCCACGTCCACGCCTCCCGAACCACTCTTTTATTTTTAACTCTCGCAGACCTACCTTCTCTCTTCTCTCCACACTCCCGCATGTCCCCCACAACGCCTTTACCAGTCCTTCCTCTCCCATTTCCCATTGGCGTAAGCTAACATTTATAACTTACATTTCCCGATCACTTACCCCTCAGTAATTTTCAGCTTTTCTTTCATCTCCTCCTTTGTGTATACGGCACATCCTGCCTACCTTCCAAGATGCTGGAATGTTCGACTGCCCTCTCCATAATTGTTTCTTTATTATTTTGATAATTAAAGACTTATTATACTTTATGTTGCTTTTTTCAACTCTGTAATAATAATAACTTCAATATTTTATTGTTATAAACAACTGCAATTGTTTTACTTCCATCTTTTTCATGGCTAATTATTTTTTTATTTCGATTAAACTTAAAAATGACTGTAACTCACTTATATTTACAAATTAGTGTTACCCGGCATGCGTTGCACTGCCACTCAAATATAGAGATAAAGATTAAATTTGTTTATTGGAGTGCTTTAGGATACACAATATTTTTAGTTTTTCCGTCTGGTGTGCACACAAATAAATCTGATGGTTTTCCAACACGTGAGCAGGCCACATATAGTTGTCCATGTGAGAAGCATGGATTCTCCAAATTTAGTCCACACACTTGTAGCGATTGGTCCTGTGCTTTGTTGATTGTCATTGCAAAAGCGAGTCGCACAGGAAACTGCAAACGTTTAAATTGAAATGGCATATCTGTCGGAATCATTGGGATGTGTGGTATTAGTACATCTTCCCCTTTAAATTTTCCATTCAAAATGGTAGCTTGGATGATATTGTTCACCATCTTTTTCACTGAAAGCCTGGTACCGTTGCAAAGTTGTGGTGGATTGACGAAGAAGAATTATAGGCACGCCAAGTTTCAATGTTAAAATGTGCGGCGGCATGCCTGGCAAATCAAGTGAATTCAGGTCGCACCAATTTCAGTTGGTAACGCCTGACGTACATTATTTCATCCTCCTGACATTTGCTAAATACAACAAATACTATTAGTTAGGTTATGTACATTGAAAACCAAGAAGTGGTAGACAAACATATTCTATTTTACACAGAAACCTTCCCCCGCATGATTACATTAACCCCTGAAAATTTCATCCAAATCCGATGAATAGTTTAGGTGTCTATAAATGACAAACAAACCAACAAACAAACATTCATTTTTATATATGTAGATAACTATGTTAAAGAGAAAAAAAATAGTCCTTCGAATGAGGTCATAGCCAACTATGGTTTCCATTTAAAAAAATGTAAGTTTGCGTCATATCTCGGAAAATAATGGCTTTAAAATTTTTCTGAATTTATTTTATTAAGCTTCGTAAAATTATCTACAACTTTGTCCTTTACAGTTTTTTTCTATCTGTTATAATAACCGAGATATATTTATTTGAAAAAATTGACACTTTTTACATTTTTCAAAATATCTAGTTACCCTTCACTTTTTTGAAAACTTTGAAAGTGTTATTTTATTGGGCTCGTAAAACTGCACTTCTTTGCCCATTTAACCGTTCGTCTATCTCTTATAGTTTCCGAGATCCCCATAGAGAACATCGAAAAAAACTCACCATGTATAATTAAAAAAATATTCTTTTAATAATTTTATCTACTCCCACCTCTAAAATGCCATTTATCGCATGTTTCCATGACTCTAAGTGATTCTTACCTTGACAAACTGTGACTTCGTGCATTTTGGTTATGGGCTGAAGTTAGCTCCAGATTTTTAATTCGCTAAAATCAATTGAAACTCAAAATCAAGTTATCAACAATCTGTCAAAATAAAAAATTAAATAAATGAAACAAGCAATACTTTGAACTTAAATTAAATGAATAAAACAAAACATCAAATGAAATTTAGGGGAATCAATGACTTACCAATTTAGTCGTAGAAAAAGTATAGTATGCAATTCGTGTTATAAACTTCTCTAGGCACTCGCACTGCTATGCTCCGCTCGTACCTAATTAACTCGTGACTAAAGTGCCATTTATAACACTTGTTGCATAATATACTATTTTCACTGTTCATGTATAAAACTTTATACAATAAAACCACAGCCTTCTTAGTTAAAAATAACAATGGAACAGAGTATATTATTATTAGATGTAAAAAACTTAACCTCTAATTGTGATGTCAAAATGACTTTATTAATAATAATTTTTAGAACAGGGCAAATGTATTCTTACTATAATTGTAAAAGTTTTTTTTTTAATATCCCGATTTGACTTCTCAGGAACCTCATGAAAACGGTCCGTTGTTCGTCGAGATGCATTTCTACACGAGAAATGGGAAGAAAGCCGATGGTAATTTGATCACGGCGGTGTTTCAATTTGTGGCGATTACTGGCGTGTTTTTCTTATAGTTGATGCTTTCAAGACCGAGAAGAAGTTGAAGAGCCTTGGGATGCCGGTGTTTATAGGCTCCGGTTCTCATGAATATAAAGGTCAGAAATATAGATTTGTCGTCATGGAGAAATTCGGAAGTGACATATGGAAGCTGTACTTGTCGAACAATAAGAAATTTCCCGCTGCTACTGTTTATAAACTAGGACTTCAAATGGTAAGTGTTAATATGATAACGATAGTCTTTTCACAAACTTGTTACAACTTTGTCGCCTAAATGCCAAAAAATATAACTCATGGTACTTGAGCGATCAGAATACTATGATTTTTTTCGACTCTTTGATTTCGCGGGAGGATTGAAAGGGTTAAAAAATTAATTTGAAAACAACTTGCATATTTGAGGTATGCTTGTAGAAAATTAAACCCAAAGGTTTTTGTATCTAGTTGATAAAGTACTGTTAATTTTTTCTTTTTTTTTCTTTCATTTTGATAGATCGATGTTTTGGAATATATACATAGGAAAGGGTACGTACATGCTGATATCAAGGGTGCCAACATTCTGCTCGGAGAGAAGGACAAAAATCAGACCTATCTGGTGGATTTTGGTTTGGCAGGTCGCTTTACCTCCGAGACAGTTTTCAAGCCTAATCCCAAGAAAATGCACGATGGTACCATTGAATATTTGAGCAGGGATGCACACCAAGGAGGTACGTACTTTTTGCGTATTTTGATTGCTGAACTATAGGCTTCCCATAACGTGGTTAAGGTTTACATAATGTGTCACGCAACCTTCAAAACATAATTTTTCTACTTTGGTTTAACAATCGACCTTTTGTTATATCAAAAATAGTTTAATAATGAGATTTTTTATTTTACAGTTTTGCTCATTATTAAACTATTTGTGGTAACATTTTAGTTGTTGCGATTGGCAGTACTTAAACGTGACATATGTCGACATCAAAATGTAAAATTGCCGTTAATTCATAGGATAATTGGAACCGTCCAATGTGTTACACACTGAATATGTTCGAATGCATATTGGGAAGTTCGCCACCAGAACCACTAAAGTTAAAGAAAACGGAGGCGTCATATTGTTCACTTTTTATCCGCGTGGAAAATGTAGGAACTCGGTGACAATGGCCGGACGCATGAATTCACTTGGCTCTCGGTGACGACGTTTAGGCAACAAAACATGCACAGAGGAAAGCTTGTAATTTATTATATGTATTATCACTTTGTTTGCAAAACGAATATCACAGAAGAAACAGCGAGAGTATAATGCATGTTTCATTCGTGGCGAAAAAGAGCCGCTCGAGTCGGTGTGTTAATTCGGTGTGGATTTTTAATTGGCGTCGATCCATGCCTGACACGAGGAACGAGAAACAAATGTAAACATAACCTTAAATTTCGATTATCATTTAGGCGTTCCATTATTTTATAAGCTTAAATTGGTTACACTTACGTGGAAATAGTTTGTTTATCGCACCCTTGGCAACCTCCCTTATTTTTGGAGGTGTGTAAGTAATATTCTTGATTTAATATGTTTTAAAATTAACTATTGAAATCGCCGTAGAAATACGTATGTCAAATATTAAATTCGTTCGAAAGGATCAAATGCTTTTAGTGCTGCCAAATGTTAAAAGATAAAACTCGGTAGGTTTAAGTATATATTTTATTTTAGAAATAATTCCTTAACTAAAACCAAAGTAGAAAACATAGTATATTATACTTGTTTAATAAGAGGCATTGTGGGGCACTCGTTACATTGGAGCACTCCTCGCTGCGTCCAATCCTACTCGTGTCACAATATACCCTCTTATTTAACTTGTATAATAATGTACTATTGTTGAGGATCTCTTGCAGTTTTCGAATCTTTTTTTATTTATTTTAGTAATTATTTATTTCGTCAGATAGCAGCACTTTGCCTAACAAAAATTATGTTCCCATTTGGAAACGGCAATAGAGGGTTAAAATTTTATTATCTGAGTTGAGTTAGTTTCTTTTCTAAGTGCACGTAATAAACTCCTGCATTTTTTTATTCAGTTCAAACAAGGAGAGGAGACTTGGAAATCCTGGCCTACAACCTCATACACTGGCTCGGGTGCACTTTACCATGGGAAAACAACCTTACAAATCCGAAGACTGTTGAAGAAAGCAAGATCAAGCACATGTCTGATGTTTCCATGTTTATGAAGACATGCTTCAAGAATACCACAGCTCCAGGTAAATATTTGTCTACAGAATAAATGAATGCTTACAAAGCTACACTCTTGATATGTTTAATACATTACTGTAACATCACCTATTATGTTCATTTTATGCTAAATATTTATTGATAATTATTAGGATCATGATACTTTAATTCCATAATGCGTTAGTTACTCATAATACGTTGGTTACGAAATCAGCAAATTATTTTTCGTATAATTCATCAATGGACCTTTAGTTTTTTTACCTACTCCCACTTTGTAATTGATGAATTACCGAACTGTTTTCACCAATCGTAAGCGACCCATTACGAATATATAGAGCATATATAAATGTTAAATGTTGTACATATATGTGTAACGTGTACTATTACCTAGCTATAATATATACTCATTAGCCAATTACAATTAACGTCCGCCGAGTCCCTCTGCATTCGTCTGTTCATCTTTAAACATCAAAAGTGACAGTGACATTTAAACGTCAGATTACAACTTATTGGTTAAACAATAACCGACACAATAAACTTCACACCATGCCTTATTGGTACTTCCATCGCAATGTATCTTCGTAGATTAACACTTCACAGTGAGTACAACGATCCGTATCCTTAAATTTGTTCAATCAATGTATTGGACAATATATTATTCGATTGTTCGAACGGTAATTCGTTTGTTTAGTTAGTAGTCGTCCTACATTACCATTACCGGCTAATTTAATACAAATTTAAACGTCACCCTGACAAGATTCAGTTTCAATATTTCTTTAGTTTAAGCGAATAAATGTAAGGTCGAAGGTAAAGTATAGTACATAACGCGAGTTGTAATGCTACGCGGCTCGTACGCAATATCTTTCACTTGCGCGTAATTTGCTACTTACAACTCATTATGTAATATACTATTTAATATGTTAGTTACGTTAATAGAACGTGCAAATTTTGAGGTTATTATTTTTGTATGTCGGAGATGATTTATTTATTTGATTTACATAGCATCGGTAACATCGATGATACAATGAAACTTTGAATGTAACTCGAGCATTTGCTGTTTACAATAATTTTAGGTGACTCGGTGCCTCGTCGCCTAAAAGTGTCCTCGATTATTATGAATCGTATAATATTCTCGTTATATTAATAGCTATTTGCTGTGATCTATATTTTACTAACAGTTTCTGAACACATTTTAAGATTTATCTTCAAAGGAGTACATCCAAAAAAATTTTTTACACGGTTGATATGTTCTAATGAAAACCGTGCAAAAAAATAAATGTCGCATTGTAAAATTTCATCGCTTTAAAAAACCCTGTAAGGTAAAAAATAACTACAAAAAATCAAATAAGAAACCCAAATTATATAAATTTTAATAAAACAAATGTGTGAGCCACAGAATTTTGTTTCAGAGTTGGCCATGACTGAGAGAGAGGAACATAGCAGTCGTGTCTGAGATTAATTCATTTTTTTAAATCTAATTCACTTGAACTACTCTAATCTCATAACATGAACTGTCATTTTAAAATCTGACAAGTCGAGACAATTTGTGTTAAATATTGCCTTTTTTATTTAATGAAGTTTAAAGTGATACATGGTAGAAATTAGAGATATCCGGTAACTATCCGGGATCCGGCCTATCCGGCACACGTTTACGATTCGGGCGAATACCGGAAAGTAACCTGATATCCGGCCGGATACCGGATATTCAAAAAGTATGACAATTTTCTCAAATCAACTTTAAAACATACATTTTTATATATGCTAATTGATGCTCTGGTAAACTTAACTCCTTTTTAATCGCTAGCAGTTTTTCTTGCGCTAAACCCAAATGATTAAAGTGAGTTACGAGACGTCTACCTTTGGCAATCATGTCCATTACTTCAGACTGTATCTTCAATGATCCTGCACAACCCTCTGAAGCCTTTCACCATATTAGCACCGCTGTCATGTACAAGTACGTGTATTTTGCTTTGCTCAATATCCCAGCGAGCTGCTATAGCATTGAGTTCATTTGCTATGTTTTCTCCTTTGTGAGATCCTGAAAACGATTTCATTGCAAGAATTTCCATGTTGAAGCTGGAATTCTGGAGACAATCAATGAGCTGTGAAACTCAGAAAGCTTGAGTTATTATGTAAACACGTCCACATATCAGAAGTAACAGAAACTGCAACAGCGTTTGAAATGCTTGTTTTGATTTTCTCAAAAATTCTGTTGTAGATTTCGGGAATAATTTTTAGGGTCATATAAGGCTTGGCAATTCATAGCGTAAAGCTTGTTGAAGGAGTCTTGTGAATCCAACCTTTTCTACAATAGAAAGTGGCTCATTATCTAGTGCAATCATTTCGCCAATCAGATAATGATATTTTTCGCCTTTGCATCGTTCACATCCCAAAGCAGTTTTCTTTCAAATGATTCTGCCAAAGTTAGCTGCCTCTGTGCCGAAACCGAACTTGTGCTAGGGACGGCAGGCTCCACAAGCGTACGTCTTTGTCTTTACCTTTATTTAACAATTGAAACTTTTCTAGATGTTTTGATTTTAAATGATTATTCATGGCAGAAGTGCCTGCGGGAAAATAAATAAAAATCAATATTGCATATGACATTATTCCATAAAAAGGAGTTAGGCAGGGCCACCAATAAAAGATAAGACGAATTCTACGTTGCAGCTTTTTTCCCTTCACCACCACGAGATATTTGAAGCCGGCATAACAAACAAATAGCAAACTTATTATTTTCATTGTTTATGTCAAAATATTGCCAAATAGGTGATCTTTTTTTCACTGATGACATGTTTTTTTACTCAAATCACTCACTTCACGCAGCTTACAAACAACTAATTTTCGCTGAACAACTACTCGATGACGCCACTGTCCACGATCACTTACGATGACACCCGAAACCGCCCGGCTTTTGCGCTAAACTTGTCACAGCATGTAACGAGAACACTGGCCGGATATCCAGCTGCCAGATATCCGGCCATCCGGGGCTTCACAGCTAGCCGGATATTCGGAATCCAACTATCCGTTTCATCTCTAGTAGAAATCTACTTAAGAAATGGTAGGAAAATCAATGGTGAATGCGTACGAAGAATTTCCGCATGAAGCTGTTCCGTACGACCATTTCAGCAGATCTATTCGCTGTTTTGTGGATTTGTTTAGGGAAACGGGTAAAGTAAGTCGCAGAGAAGGCACTGGGTCAGCAAGAGTAAGAAATGAGGAGACCATTGAGGCAGTAAGGCAGGTAATGGAGGAACGTGTACGACTCGTACAGCAAGAACTAAGTCTTTCTTATGAAACTATCAGGCGTATTCTCAAAAATGATCTATATTGTCATCCTTACCGTTTACAAGCAGTGCACGAAATACTACCTCTTGACAGACCCCGACGACAAGAATTTTTTCAGCGATTCATTGATCGTTTTAATGATGATGATGATGATGCAGCTTTGGGAAAAGTGTTTTTTACGGACTAATCGTGGTTCCACCTCTCTGGGTTTATGAGTGATAAGTTGATTATTAAGTGCATTAACATTGTGATAAAAAAGCAGGGCAACAGATTCTCCTTCGGGATATTGTCAGCCATATACCAACCTTCTGAGGATGTAACAAAACCTCAACAAAAATATGTATTAGTACATACTTTCCATTTGCCGAGGTCAGTCAACTTGAGGTAACGAATACGATTGTCAATCTAAAAAGATCACTTACTTGTGACATTTGTGACCTAGCCTACTCAATGGTATCATTAATGTTTTCATTTCTTCCTTAACTCATCTAATAAACGAGTGTATCAGAACCTCTGACTTTCCCGAATGTCTAAAAATTGCAAACATACCATTTTTCAAAAAAGGAGATATAAATGAGCTCAATAACTATATGCTGATAGTTCTATTGCCTTTTTTCTCGAATGTGCTGGAGAAAATATTGCTACAACAAATGGTGGCATTTTTAGAACCTAACTATATCTTCAATGCCAATTACAGGTCTACTTTATAACTCGTAACGATGTCCTTGTAATTCGATTCTCGTTCCGATAACGATTTTTCAATGAAAATCAATTTTGTAACTTTTCAGAATTGTTACGAAACGATGAAATCGTTCCGTTGTAATCGTTCAGGAACGACAGCTCCGCTGTCAATCGTTGACGAATATTTTGACCTGATACTATATGAATTATATATTTATATTTAATTTTCTCATGTAATTTGTGGTGGATAGGAATTATATATTGGAACGAAGATAAGTTAATTTTTATTTAACTACATAATATCATTGTACATTGTGTTACAATGCAAAATTGCTATTCCTATATTACTAGAAAATTATTTACAAATCTAGAAAATGTATTTTCCGAGGAAGAAGTCAGCACATGAACTCGTATTTATGAGACACAAGTCCTTCTTTATTTTCGACGAAAGCTTTAGAAACATGTGTAGACAAATCTAAGAAATACTTCTATAATCCATTGCTCAACTTTTTTTATTGGTACTCCTGCTGCATTTAATTGTAGGGCTAATGACCTCCATGATTCATCCAAAATATCCGGGTTTTGGGACTATTTATTCCTTCATTCCATTGTAACTCTTCTAGATATATTTGATACTGCTGTGCAGTGATCTCTGGAGCAAAATTTTTCACGACTTTCACTTTCATTATTAACACTTCATTACTTAATTAAATTAATTCAGTTCAATTATAATTTGATTTTTGAAAGTATCTTCAAAAATAAGCACAATGTTTAGATTTGAAATGTAAACGTCAACTGTCACGACGCTGACGAAATTAGAAATGAAGTGAGCTACAAGTGTACTCTTCGTTCTAAAATCACAAGTTCATCGTTACGAATAAGCATTCAAGGTCAACGCCTAACAATGTTGGTTACAAAATAACATTTTAACCTAAATCGTTCGCAACATTGCAACTGACGTTCCGAACGATTATAGTTGGCTAACGAATCGTATTGTAACGATTGTTTATAAAATAGACCCGTTAGTTTGGCTTTCGCAAGGGATCCTTAACTGAAGATGCAATCATGGCCTTGAATTTTTTTACTGTTCCATCATTTTTAGACCTCAGTAAGGGCCTTTGACATGGTTCTCTTGCTCCTTCTAGTTGCCGGCTGATAAACTCTTGTATTACTGGCAGGAGACAGTTGAAAAATTAAAAAATGGTGATGTGGCCATCATGTTACTTTCTCCGACTTGATGGTATCATACAGTGGCGCTCGTGGAACAAGTTGATGGTAGAGCCACTTATACAATATACCCCCCCCCCCCTTTTTTTAAAGTAAGAAAGAACGATGTATCTTCCTAGATCGAAGTAACTGGCGAAAAAGTGTTTTAAGAATTAATTAAAAATACTAAAATTTTCAAAAATTCACAACTCGCAAAATAATCGGTGGATTTTCAAAAACTGCACTTAAGTTGATACAACGATGATTTACGAATCAAATTTAATTTTTGTAGAATTTAGTCGACACGTTTTATATTTTTTTAATTTTTTTTGCTCGAGTATTACACAATTCGAAAACTAAAATTTTTAAAAATTCACAACTCGCGAAATAATTGGCGGATTTTTAAAAACTCTATTTAATTTTATAAAAGGATAATTTGAAAATCTAATTTAATTTTTGTAGAATTTTGTCAACACTTTTTATGTTTTTTTTAGAATTTTTCACTCGAGTATTACACAATTGGAAAACTAAAATTTTCAAAAATTCACAACTCGCGAAATAATCGGCGGATTTTCAAAAACTGCACTTAATTTGATAAAACGATGATTTGCAAATCTAATTTAATTTTTTTAGAATTTAGTTGACACGTTTTATATTTTTTTTGCTCCAGTATTTCACAATTCAAAGATTAAAATTTTCAAAAATTCGCAACTCGTGTGTTTTCAAAAACTGTACTTAATTTCAGTGGCGGCTCGTGGAACATTCTGATGGTAAAGCCATTTATACACCCCCCCCCCCTCCTCCTTTTTTGAAGAAAGAACAATTTATCTTCCTAGACCAAAGTAACTGGCGGAAAAGTGTTTTAAAAATTACTTCAAAATTCTTGCTGAGCTTGAAACTTCAGGTAGTGCCATGGCTCCTTGGCCATATTTTAAATGTACATCGAGCGTTGTGTAAACTCGGATGAAACTGACGTTTTAAACGTCAAAATTATGAAAGATAGAAAAATTATACTTCAAATTCAAAAACTCAGTTTTCTCAAAAACTAAAGCGATTTCGAAAAAAACTTGTTGTTCGTTTTAGAATTCTCTACAATCATTATTGACATAAATTTGCTGCAACTATTATCGTTTTATAATTATAAACCAAAAATTAAAAAAAAATAATAAATTTTTTTCTCGAATAAAAATGATTTTATGAAAAATGTTTTCAAGCAAAAGATGTTCTTTGTTGTCTTCAAAGTTTGTTTAAATGTTTTTGTGATATTTTCCATATTTAAAAAAAATATAGGCAAAAAACAAAAAACAGTTAAGGGGAATCTCCATACCCACGGTTTCGAATGAAAAGTAATACCGGCACATCTCGGACACTATAGGTCATATTAAAAAAAGAAAAATTGCAATGAATTCAGAAAATTCAGGAGCTTACCGATAGTTTAGTACTTTTTGTAATTTGTTAAATTTTAAAAATACCTAAATAATTACGCATATTTTTGGGCGATAAAGGAGCCGCGCTACGTGATTTATGTGACAGGCTCGCTCCGTTCGTATGAGTCAAGTGCCCTTGCCCTCTCGGCTTTCATAAACAAACACAGCTAGATAATTCAGTAAATGTATTTCAAATAGTTCCGAGCAGTTCTATTCTATAACATTATTTTCATTTCAGTTGACAGAGAGGTATTTGTGCGAAAACACTTTCGGGCGAAATAAATTGTGTAAAAATTCCACAAATAATTTCATTGAACTCTTCAGAACAATTTGGAACACATTAGAAATATGGACCACCGCTTCCGTGAAGTCTTTTTTGCAATTTGATTTCAAAAGTACCTAAATAATGAGGCATATTTCTGGGCGATACAGGAGCCGCGCTACGTGATTTATGTGACTGGCTCAGTCTATTCGTGTGAGTCAGGTGCCCTTGCCCTCTCGGCTTTTATAAACAACAGTTAGATAATTTAGCAATGTAATCGTATTATTTATATTATAGCCCAGTGAAATTATACCATAAAAATGGTGATGTGGCCATCATGTTACTTTCTCCGACTTGATGGTATCATTTATATTTACGTTTCCATGGTTTATTTTCAATTTAAATCATATTTTAAGTGTGCATCGAACGTTTCGTAGACTCGGATAAAACTGACGTTTAAAACGTCAAAATTATGAAAGATGGAAAAATGTACTTCAAATTCAAAAACAGAGTTTACTCAAAAACTAAAGAGATTTCGAAAAAAACTTATTCTTCATAAATTGTTCATTTTGGTATTCTCTACAATTATTATCAACATAAATTTGCTGTAACTATTAGCGTTTCATAATTGTATATCAAAAATAAAATAAAAAATAATAATTTTTTTTTCTCGAATAGAAATGATTTTATGAAAAATATTTGCTAACCAAAGATGTTCATTTCTTTTTTGTCTTCAATATTTACTTAAATATTTTTGTGATATTTTTCATATTTAGGAAAATATTGGAAAAAAACAAAAAACAGTTAAGGTAAACACCCACTTCCGGTGTACGAAATTTTACCAAAAGCTTTTCAGTTCTTCGGATTATCAAATAAAACTTATGTCTAAAGTTTCATATCAATTGGTCTATTCGTTTTTGAGATACAGCGCGCACAGACACACACACACACTGACACACACACACACACACACACACACACACACACACACACACACACACACACACACACACAAAAATTTCCAGAAATTGTTGAAATGGCATCTAGGGACCCCAAAACGGATATTTCCGTAAAAAAAATTTTTGAAAAAAAAATCACGATCACAATACTTTCTCGTACTTCGTAACGGAGAAAGTAAAAAACACGATAATTAATTACGGGATACTGCAGGGATCCATCCTTGGCTCCCTGCTGTTCCTGCTATAAGTGAATGGTCTCCCGCACTGCATACTTGACTCTAACTCAATTATGTAAGTGGATGATACTACTTGAATAAATCAGTCCGCTGACGCAAACTTCCCATCTGATCAATGCTGGTGCAAATGCTGATATTCGTAATTGGTTCAATGCTAACACTAAATGCAGACAAAACTGCAAAACCCTATGAACGGGTAATTTTGATAGGTTGCTAGCGCATCGCCCAGCTGCCTATCTCAATCGGCAAACACACATAGCTATTATCTACTGTGGGGGTTGCGTTCGATGTGGTCGTAACAGTTTATTTACAGAATACGAATATATACAGGTACAGATAATTAAGGTTAGCGCGGTGTCGGTATCGCGACGCAGACTGAAAATCGGCGCGGGTCCTGTGGGTGCACGGTCGTCGGGTTTTACTCCGGTGTACAGGACCTCGGTCAGGTTCAGTCGTCGTGGTGTCCTATACGTGGAGGTCCTCGTCGGCGAGGCCTCGACACGGGCGTCCTTGCTGGCCCTCTGGGTCTCGCCTCCGTGGTGTCGATAGGATTGGTGATAATAGCCTCGGGTGGTGCACGCAGTAGCGTCGTACTCTTCTACTGACGTGGCGTCGACTCCGGCGTAATGTGCTTCGGGTCTGATGCTGCCGGACCGGAAGGCGTAGCATCGGATGCCGTGGGGAGCTTGTCATAGCGTGCCTTGGTGAGCTTGCTTTGATTCACGTGCCTTGGTGAGCTCGCTTGTCAGACTATCTTACCGACTGTACTGACTGTTCGATTGCAGCGCGCTGATCGAAGTGACGAGATGACGGGGCACATACCCTATTTAAGTGGGTCGTGCGGCCACAACCGTCGTGCGAGCGTAGGGCGCGCCCTCTCTTCAGGTTGCGGGCGGCCCTTTTCTTTTGGTGGGGGATCGTGCGTAGCTAGTGCCGCTGGTGGTTAGTCACCCTAGTGGCGAGCGTCTTTCGCGCGCCCGGGCGCGGATCGCCACATCTACCATAACTTCAATTAAAAAAAAATAAATACTAAAATTAATAAAAAGCAACCCTGCAAATTCCTTTTATTCTTATACTAACAGAAGTGACCGACGTCCTGTCTCTTAAGATAATTGAGATCCCACGGTAAAATCGTCAACCTGCTCCAACCTACAGTGCTCCACTACTTGTTTCCGTAGCGCATCCCAAGCTGTAATTATGGAGATAATTCAACATCACCCTCTTCGCCTCCTCCTTGAAAATCCACTAACCGCTACTGCCGACCTGTATACTGTGTTAACTCCTCATATTATTACACAGTTTCTAATTACATCTGCTTCCTCCATAGACGGTATACTAAACCTCCTAAAATACATCAACTCGATGGAATTCAACGAATCCCCCGACTACGGAAAAGTCCGCCAGATACTGCGCGCCGAGCTCAAACTGCAGGGAGGAACGGAGGCCGGCCCGCTGCAGTTCAAATCCGCCCAGAAGAGAAAATCCGATCAAATCACGCCGGCCAAGAAAACGCGCGGCAAGAAGGCCCCCGAAAACAGCGACGACGACGAATCGAAAGAAAACATCGGCGATCCGGAAGAACCCGCGGAGGAGGAGGACACGTCCAGGCAGAAAAGGAACTCCAGGAGGGAAAAGGTCAGCACCGAGAAAGTTAAAACACCGCGAGGGAGGAAACCAAAGGCTAAGAATGATACGGAAGAGGAGAACGAAGATGAGGTTGAGAAGAAGACGCCGGTTAAGAGGGTTGTAAGGAGGAAGATCGCAAACGGCGATGTTCCGAAGAAGAATAACAGGTTGGAGGCGCCGGCGGAGCGTGTGGTGGAGACGAAAGAGATGAAGAGGATCAAGGAGCTGCTCGCGAATAAATCGAAGAGTAAAAGTGTTGGGAGGAAGAAGGTGGTGGAATCTGTTAGTGGTGGTGATGATGATGACGATGTTATTCTGGATTCCAGTGATGAGGAGGAGGAGGTTGTCCCGGTGTCGCGGAGAGCTAGGAGAGGAGTGAACAACGTAAATTAATTTTAACGTTAGGTTACGAGTGAAAGAAAGTGTTCATTACCGTGATTATGATTAAATACAAGAGCAACAGTTACCGTCAGTGTTGAATTGCATTTTTCTCCAGGATACCTTTCTGGGTGTAATTCATTTTTGTATTATTATTCAATGTCGCACACTTTATTTATTATTCGTAACATAATTAACCAATTCGCGCCCATGCTGCTTTGATTGGGTTATAGCATAATCCCTTTTATTGAAAATTTACTTTTTTGTTCTTACGATTTTCACAAGTAATACCACAAGAGGCTAAATTTTGCTGGAAAAATATTAATTTACACAAAATGTTGGTTGCCTAGCAATTTAACGAGTTCGAACTGACATGATAAGAGCTACGCTCTCGCGATTTTATCAAATGTCAGTTTGAACGAGTTGAATTTCTTAAGGCAACCAACATTGAGTGAAAATTTGTTTTTCTTTTAAAAATTTAACCTCGAGTGTGTATTTTGCATGATTATTTCATGAATAAATAAATAAATTTCATAGCTACAATTTCACTTGCAGACAAAGCAGTTGAGCTGGACTTACGTTTATTGGAAATCTTCTGTAGTTCACGTCTTTTTGCATTTCTTGCATCGTGAGCACTTTTAAATGCGATGTCTTTAAATGGATCAAAGTTAATTTTATATTGGGTGAAGTATATTTCCTGTAGCATCTTAGCTGTAACGTTCCAAAGGACCTTAACCACACACTCTTTGTATTCATTTGGCTCACAAAATGTTGTAAACTGTTTCCAGATTGATCTCTTACTTTTAGTAGTGCTGACTAGAACCGTTTTTTTCTACTTCTGCATCTATTTCATCGGTAGATTTATCACCAAATCGATTCATGTTTACTGTCACTGTCACAAATTTCGCGATTGTTTGATATTTGCAGGAGCATAAAATCGGAAAAACTTCATTCTACCATAAACTTTTTCCAAAATAATACGTCAATTTTAACCAATCAGAAACGCCCATTTGTTTATGAATGAAATAATCTATGAAATATTATTCCATTGTCACAAACTTACTCATTTATGCGAAAAATATGAAAAATATTCCATAGATGGCGCTGAAGATTTTTTATTTGTAAAATAATTTTGTTTCCTTTCTCTTTGCTTGTCGCCACATGTGGCGACCTGGGCGTGAAGAGGTTAAGGAACAATAAATAAAGTGTGTGATGTTAACAAAGCTACTTGTGTTTTTGACTTTCAATTTTGCTCTGAGAGACAATGAATTAACAATCCGGAGGCTTACAACATTGATTACAGTATTAGCCGGTGGTCTATAAAGTGGGGAATAATAAATACAAAGCATTTTTTAATTAAAGAAAATTACTTCACTGTTTTAACCTCAAAAAATATTTAATAATTATTATGTAGATCCTGAGTAAACCCTGTAAATTTTTATTATTGTATTTCCTGTATTTCCTCAATTTTTACGTATCCTTACAAAGGGAAGTGTATTTTCCAATTTCCTTTTCCCTCTGAAGGTTTGCGATGTCGGACCACGTTGATATTCCAAAGATTGAAATAATGTTAACACGTTAAGCGCCGCGTGGTATTAGTGCACGTGCCACGCGTGTTTTATTCCTGGGGTGTCGTGGTATACATAGAGTACCACACTGCAAACTATTTTATTTTGTGCTGTGGTATCGTATAGATGTCACCGAAATTTCGTGAATATACATATACAGGGTGATTCAGAGCTCTGGGAACGGTCAATCACGTGCTTATTTGTCAAAATTTCGAAAAATGTTTTATACAAAAGTTGTGTATAATAGTGAGCTGCACGCCCTAAAAATATTTAAATTTATACAGGGTGTCTCATAACAAAGTTACAGACCAAACTTATGTTTTTTTAAATGGAACACCCTGTATTTTTTGTCATTTTTGAATTATATGGAGCAAATAAAGGTGAGTTCCTTCAATACTCCCTATACCTATTGTTTGCCGTTTTCGATATATTTGAAGATTTGTTGAAATGCATTGTCTGGGTGAAATTTTATTTTTACCCCAGTGATTATCGTTGAACGATTAAAATCATTTCTATTATTTGCTTGAAGGTTCAAACTATAGAGCCAACCATGATTTCATACAAAAAATTATACAGGGTGATAAAAAAATGCGGTAGAAAAACCGAACTTATAAAGTTAAATAACTTCGTTTTTTCAAATGGCACACCCTATATTTAGTAACGTATTCTTAAGTAGAATCCAATTATCTTTCAGATTGTATAAGGGTTCCCTGTTCCTAATCTCAATAGTTTTCTTGTATTCGGCGATTATCATATCAGGAATAATTATTATAATCTGAAAGATATTTGGATTCTACTTGAGAATACGTTACTAAATACAGGGTGTGCCATTTGAAAAAACGAAGTTATTCAACTTTATAAGTTGGGTTTTTCTACCACATTTTTTTTATCACCCTGTATATTTTTTTGTATGAAATCATGGTTGGCTCTATAGTTCGAACCTTCAAGCAAATAATAGAAATGATTTTAATCGTTCAACGTCAATTACTGGGGCAAAAATAAAATTTCACCCAGACCATGCATTTCAACAAATCTTCAAATATTTCGAAAACGGCAAACAATAGGTATAGGGAGTATTGAAGTAACTCACCTTTATTTACTCCATATAATTCAAAAATGACAAAAAATACAGGGTGTTCCATTTAAAAAAACATAAGTTTGATCTGTAACTTTGTTATGAGACACCTTGTATAAATTTAAATATTTTTAGGGCGTGCAGCTCACTATTATACACAACTTTTGTATAAAACATTTTTCAAAATTTTGGAAAATAAGCACGTGATTGACCGTTCCCAGAGCTCTGAAACACCCTGTACATGTCAGACACAAACGTCTCAAAAAAGACAAAAAAAAATTTTTGGATTTTTGAGACCAGATACCATGGTGGCGTTCAACTTGTTAAATTAAGTTATTTTGAATCAATTCAGTCGACACACCTATTATTATTTAATTATATATTATTAATCCGGTCGAAAAGCCATTAAAGATGCTGAATAATCATGTAATTGTTTTCATGTCATGTATTATGTACCAGCGTAGAGCGAGAACGTGTTAACCTAGCCCGGGGCCGTGCATACAGTAGGAAACGGCTGGTACCTAGGCGCTACATTCGCGTATCTGGAACTTGATTTGACGAGAGGGAGCGACTGTCTTGCACGAGATTAAGCTCACAGCGCACCCTCACCCCAGACCAGGTTAAAACGTTCGTGCTCTACTTGATATTTTATTCAATTCTGGATTGCAACGCAGAAATGGTCACAACAAATTTTTTGATGAAAAAAAACATGGAATTATTTGTTGAAGAAGGAGTTGAATTTTGATCAACTCTTCAGCTACACAATATTAATAACCTAAGCAGACTCGAGCTCGTACTTATTAATCAAAAACAATAGATCAATTTAGAAATCAAAAAAGCAGATGCTACGTGGAGTGTTTTACAAACTTGTTTTCGATTATGGACCGTCTTGTAAATGCTTCATGTTATTATCTCAAATATGAGTCCCAGTAGTGATTATTACTATTCTCATGATTACCATTGAAAATGTTCGTTTTCCGATCATCCTTAAATATTTAATTGTTTGCATACCCATTACACATCATTTATGCATTAAGCATTAACCCCTTAATGTACACGCCCGAGTTAATTTGATCGCGCTAAAAAAGTGTGCGTTGAGGGGTTAACCTATATCCAATTTGTTGAAACAATTGCATTTCTTTACCGTTTACGTTTGAATGAGATATATTTATTTAAGTTGTTTTTATCTGTAAGCGAGTCTACACCTTTTATGTAACATTGGTTTCAGATTTCTTGCCGACTTTTTTTGTGAATGAATGCGGTTACTTTTCTAAAAATATTTTTGTAAATAATATTGTTTTATTAACCTCGTACCTGAACCAAATTTCATTAAACAGATGATGTATTAGTTCTGCTGAGCCTAACTGACTATCGAGTACATGGTTCTTATAAAAGGTGAAAAAGTGAAGTTTCGGCCATTTGTAATATGTCATGATCTGTCATTTATTTTTCATTGTATTCAGTAGTGTTTACAATTTCATCATGGAGAGATATACTCAAGAACAACGTTTACAAATTATTCAGTTTTATTATCAAAATAATCGCAACTTTTCGTGCCCTTTTGCCATTTTATGGTCGTAATAATCGTCCAAGTGTGCTCGCTTTTCGTCGAATTGTTGAAAATTTTGAACGTACATTTTCTTTACATAATGTTAAAGTGCCAATACGGCAAAGAACCGCTCGAAGTAATGCAAATATTGCTGCCGTTCAGGCAAGTGTTGCTGAAGACTGCAATTTGTCAATTCCAAGACGTTCTCAACAATTGGGACTATCTCAAACCACAACCTGGCGGATTTTGAAAAGGGATTTGGGTTTGCATCCTTCTAAAATTGTTCTCACTCAAGAACTGAAGCCATTGGACCACCGTAAATGTCGTGAATTTGCTGATTTTGCCTTGGAACAACTTGAAAACGATAACGATTTTTTTAAGAAAATCATCTCCGATGAGGCTCACTTTCATCTGAGTGGTGCGGTAAATAAACAAAACTGTCGATTCTGGTGCGAAGAAAATCCACAAATTATTCAAGAAAAACCATTACATTCACCTAAATTGACAGTTTGGTCTGGTGGAATCATCGGTCTGTACTTCTTTCTGGTAACACCGTTACTGTCAATGGAGAGCGGTATAGATCGATGCTAACCAACTTTTTATGGCCGAAATTGGAAGAAGTTGATCTTGGCAACATTTGGTTCCAACGAGACGGGGCTACGTGCCACACAGCAAATGCAACAATTGAATTATTGCGAGAAAAGTTTGGAGATTCGATTATTTCAAGAAATTGTGATATTTAATGGCCTCCAAGATGTTGTGATTTAACACCATTCGACTATTTCTTGTGGGGTTATTTGAAGTCATTGGTCTTTCGAAATAAACCAGACTCTCTTCTAGCTTTACAAGTCAATATTGAACGTGCTATTCATGACATACGACTTGATTTAGTGGAAAACGTGCTCGAAAATTGGGTTCATCGAATTTGTTCCTGCAGAAGAAGTCGTGGAGGCCATTTGAATGACGTTTTATTTAGAACTTAATTGTATCGATTGTACTTGACATTAAATAAAAAACATTTGAATTTCCTTAACAATAAGTGTGTTTTTTTTTGTATCTTCGTGGAAACACAGATGTTTTTACGCTTTCTAAAAATGTGTTATTCCAAATAGGGATTTTCAGAAAATCTGCTGCCAACTATTTCGACTTTCTGATCTCACTGTACAATGTTACCTGTTAACATGTTAATATATTTTGACATATAGTGTACTACGCAATTTACAAATTTATTATTCAAAAACCAAAATATAGTTACTGTTCTTATTTAATATTAACTTTAGAAAATTTCTAATGTAGCTCTTATTAAGGATAAAAATCATGTTGTAACTGGATGGCTTAAGCCCAAGTCAAAAAAATACTGTTGGAATTTTATTATTTAGGTTGAAACTGATGAGATTAATTTCTAAGTATTTAGTCCTCTAGAACTATACTATGGTTTAATTACGATCACCAGTGACGGTTCGCGGAGTATTTTCTGGTACGGCCGAGGAACAAGAGGTGGTAATACAGATAGGTGCGGTCACGCAGCCAGCCCTACCTATCTGTATTACCACCTCTTGTTCATCGGCCGTACCAGAAAAAAACCCGCGAACCGTCATTGATGATCATTGATATCAAAAACAGAAATTATTTTGTATTTTAGAAATTTGAAAAATCAAATTCTGTGCGTTTTACACGAATTGCCAACATAACGCACGCGCTCTGTCAAACGTCAGAATTTCCACTCGAGTTATGCGGCTCAAAGTCCATCGCTCACTCCACCACCAATTTGTGAATTCCGTAAATTAATCGGTGTATCCAGTATCGTTTCAATCTTCCCCCTAAAATGGCACGTGTTTTGGTCGGAGTCAAAAGAGTCATCGACTATGCAGTCAAGGTAATGAAAAAATAAAAACATTTACATACGCAGACAACGCTAAATTTGAATAAACGACAACTATTAAATAGAACATCCCTAAACGTGTTCGAGCCATTGATAAATTCAATTGTGCTAATTAATTATCAATTTATAATTAATTACACTTGTGTCAACAGAAAAATTTTTGGTTATCAATTTTTAGTTTAAATTACATAACTGTATAAACTTGCGTGTTATCAGTGATTTATAGACTGTGGTTGGAATAAAAGATTTATTACTATTTAATACATGTAGCGAATCCTCCAAAAAAGGGGGTGGCTGATCACTTGAACCAAGACCTCATTACGCTTTCAAGGGATTTTTATAAAGTGTCTCCAAAAGACTTTCTATCGGCCACCTTTGGAAGGCAAAAAATGGATGTTAAAGTTCAAGTTTCAATTTTATCTGCCAAATGCCTGTTTGTTAGGTTATGCTACTAGTAACGACTTGTACGTTCTTAAATTCAATTGGCTCCGGAGATTTGTTGTCGTGTATACTTTTTCCGCTTGAAATTCCATCATTAATAAGTAAAAATATATACAGTAAATGCGTAGATTTGTATACTTTTTCCGTTTGAAATTGAAAATCTACCTTCGAAGGGATTTTATTGCAGCCCATTGTGCGCTCGGATTTTTATTAGGGTCATGAGAAGAGGCTGGCCGTCTGCGGACGTCTAGAGTCGGCTTCGCTAATTGCATATTTGCCCCCATTTCTATGTTCATCATCATCTAAAATAGTGTTATTATACTTATTACATTTTACTACAATAATTAAAAGAAAGTAGATATTATCCGAGTATCCGAGTCGAGACTAGTTGATTTCCACAAATTTTTAACATATTCACTGTCTGCTTTTTAATGCTCCTTTTGAATAATTTTTAATGATTAATGCCAATAGTGCAAGATTATAGATGGCTTTAGGTTATTAAAACATACAAATTCCTCAACTCTTTCCTCTTTGTTACAGTACAAATATAATGCTCCCTTTAAATCCTTTTTAATGATGAATGCCATTAGTACAAGATTAGGTTATTAATAGTTACAAATTCCTTAATTCCTTCCTCTTTGCAACAGTACAAATAAAATGCTCCCTTTAAATTTTTTTTAATGATAGACGCCATTGGATAATTATGAGTTACAAATTCCCCCACTATTTAAGTTGTAATAAGTTTAAGAATTACATAAAGACAGCCTCAAATAGATTTGTGTTTCAATTGGTGTAATATTTTTCTTTGCAACGGTACAATTATTATCTTGTGAAAGGTTTAAGTGCACGATGGAAACGTCATTAAGTGAAACAGCAAAATTAATTTCATCTATTTATAATGAAACTTATTTCGATGATCCCCAACCATGTAAGGAGAGAGGCTTCTCCGGAATGTATGTAGAAGATTTCTATCAACAATCTACAGAGTCCCTTAAATCTATCAATGGAAACTCTGTTCAAATTAATTTTGACAAATTTCCGAATAACGGCGAGCAAATCAACAATAGAAGATGAAAATCAGACGTCAGCAAAACATGTTTCTTTTAACGGATATTAAGAGAGTGGTGGTACACATGTATAACACTCATATAAGCAAGAACCATCAATCTGCATTGCGGAGAATTTCGGATCTAACTGGAATTCCATATTCAACAGTGTGGAAAATAGTCAGAAAAGGACCATTGGAAAGGAGACGTCGAAGAAGTTCAAAATTTGTGAAAATAGAGCTAAGAGGATTAAAAATACTATCTACGACTCGTATAAATCAGGTAAAGTTCCAACAATTGAATTTATTCTGGAAAAGCTGAGAGATGAGTTTCCATACAAACGAACAACCCTGCATGAATATCTCCTCAGTCAAGGTTTTAGATACAAAACGCTAGACAAACGAATTGCAATAATGGAATCACCAAGATTGCAAAAACACCGATATGAGTATTTAGAAAAAATTAAGGAATATCGGAATGCAGGGAGGTCGATCATTTATTTGGATGAAACGTGGTTCGATACTCACGACGTCGTTTCCAAGGGATGGACAAATCTAATAAATGTTACCTTAGCACTCCATGTAATAGAGGAAAAAGAATTGTAATTCTACATGCGGGAGGAGATTCAGGTTTTGTGCCAAATGCTTTATTGTTATCAGCGAAAAATGTTGCCTCAAGCTCTTTAGATTATCATCAGGACATGAATGCTGAACTATTCAAAACTTGGTTCCGAAATCAATTATTAACTAATATTGGAAATAATACAGTTATTGTAATGGATAATGCAGCATACCACTCAAGGCAACTGAACAGAATTCTTACCATGGCTTCTAAGAAAAATGATATAGCTGAGTTTCGCATTCAGAATAATCTAATTTTTTCCCCCAATTCGAAAAAAAAGATTTGTTGACAATTATCAAAGCACGAAATTTCAAAAAGGAATATGTAGTTGATAAGATGGCAGAAGAATTTGGCCACCAAGTGTTGCGACTTCCTCCTTACTACTGTATATTAAATCCAATTGAGCTTGTATGGTCAACAGTAGAAAGTAATTTGCGGAAAAATAATACAAATCCCAAAATGAGCGAAGAAACAATTAAAATGATCCAACAAGAATTTAACAAAATTCCAACTACCACGTGGAAGAACTGCATCAGTCATGTTATTCAAATTGAAAACGATTATACGACGCTTCAGGAACCAACTGTATGTTTCAATATTAATCTTCAAAGTGAAAGTGATATTTCAAGTTATGCGGAGTAATATTTGTTTCTTTATGTAATTTTTGTCCTATTTATTTATTTATTGTAATATTGCACTCTTTTATTATTAAAATAGGAATGTAATGAATTTTATTGTGTAAATATTTGACTTGATGCAATATATGTATTTTTCTGATAATGTATCTTTCTAATTTTCGCACGTACTGCGAAACCGGTTCTGGACGGCCAGTCTCTTCCCATTACCCTAATAAAAATCCGAGCGCACAATGGGCTGCAATAAAGTCCCTTCGAAGGTAGATTTTCAATTTCAAGCGGAAAAGTATACTCCGAATACTTTTTCACTCTGCGCAAACTATACCCACACAAACACCAAATGGTGGGTAATACTGTATCTTTGCGTTAAGGATTTTTTTTAAAGCTGCAGTCGTAACCTTGCAACCATTACCTACATAAACGTGCAGGAGCAGGAAAATATTTTTTTTTCTGATTGAAACAATATTGAGTGATATTGCCTTAGTTACGATATGTCATAACACACTTATATTTCCCTAGGGAAATATGAAGTGCTCATATTTCCCTAGGGAAATATAGACATCAAACAATTGTCATTAGGAGCTTCTCACAAGAATTATTTTAATTGCTCTCGGGACAACACTTCCGATTTCTTAGGAACGTATCCTTTATTTTTATTTTTTACAAATGCCTCCACTTCATATTTGGCCAAAACGTATTTGGTGAATATTTCTGTGACTACACATATAATACACTAGTCAAAAAGTAACAAAATCGTAGCAACATACCAAATCTTCAAAAAACGTCGTCGACACCGTTTACCAAATTTTTGCTCCTCCTGTCTTGAAAATCTTCGTACACTTTGGTGTTTCGGAGGATGGAAGTATACATATAGACATCGATCAGAATTCTTTCCCGTACTTTATAACGGAGAAGTATAAATAATTGTACCATAATGTTTCACAAGTCCACAATTTCTTTGACCCCTTCATACCCAGGTAGCCACATGTGGCGACAAACGAAAAAGAAAGAAAACATTTTACAAAAAAAAATTACCCCTTCAGCGCCATCTATGGAATATTTTTTCATATTTTTTGCATAATTGAGTAAGTTTCCGACAGTGGAATAATATTTCATTGAAAAACGTTACAACGAGAAAAAAGCATTTTTTCAATAAGCCTGGGATTATGCTATAACCCAATCAAAGCAACATGGGCGTGAAGTGGTTAAATATGCTTTAATACTGCCCTGCAGTGGCGGCTCGTGGAACCTCTCCTTTTTTGAAGAAAGAAAGAACGATTTATCTTCCTAGGCCAAAGTAACTGGCGAAAAAGTGTTTTAAAAATTAATCCAAAATTGAAACTACGGGTAGTGCCATGGCTCCTTGGCTCTATATAACGAGCCGCCCCTGCTGCCCTGAATTTATTTATATTTTCCACTTCTTTTATTTCGTTATGTTCTATTGCTGTTCTAAGGGTACAAATAGCTATTATTACAACTAGGGAAATATGAATAGTATATTTCCCGAGGTTGGCTAGTTACATCCCGAGGGATGTATAGACAACCAAGGGAAATGTATTCATATTTCCCATGTTGTAATCAATAGTTTTTTTCTGATTGAAAGAATATTGTTCTGTAAATAGGAAAATATTGGATTGTAAATTTTTGAATTTATCGGATTGGTAACGTTGCTAAGGGCCTTGTTTGTAAATATCATAGTTGACTGGTTTGATTTTTGCGTTGTTTCATAAATTGGTGAAATGTCAAACTATGTGTTAACGCAAGCGACGAAAGACCGTGAATGTTTGGTAAAATCCAAAGCTATAAAATCCATAAAGAATACCTTCCTAAGAAATCGGAGGTGTTGTCCCGAGAGCAATTAAAACAATTCTTGAGAGAAGCTCCTAATGACATTGTTTTGATGTTTATATTTTCCTAGGGAAATATGAGCACTTCATATTTCCCTAGGGAAATATGAGTGTGTTATGACATATCGTAACTAAGGCAATATCACTCAATATTGTTTCAATCAGAAAAAAATAACTATTGCACAGAATAAAACAAACTTTTTCGCAAACAAAACTTGCTATATCAGCCGTCAAAATATATAATGACAATGTGTCTTAAGCTGTGTTAAGTCCTCTGTTGGGAAAAAAAACGAAATTACTTTCCGAATAACCCAATGATACTGAAGATTTTTAATGCGAAATTAGGAGTAGAGTATGTTTGAATAGAGAAGAACCTTGCGCACGAACGAAAACTGGTTTTTAGCCGTTAGTCGAGTCTATTATGCAGAATAGGGTGTGGCAGTGTTTCATTGGCGTAGTTGCTTCCGAGTTCCGAGTGTCATTCTGGTTTTTATTGTTCGTTGTTTTGCTATGATTCGTTTTTCCTGTGTTTATAAAAATCAGTTCTTTTTAGAACTTATTAGTTAGTGAATTGTACGATAGTGGTTTATATTAATTGTTTCATTTTTGATTAAATCATTTATCGCTGCATTCCGATGGCCGCCGAAAGGAAGTGTTTGTTGGGGAAACGTGGACAAGTAATTCACTCTCAATCTCGTGGCATTATCTGTACAGAGTTTATGCAATACGAAGCAATATAAATGTTTTTGAAGGCGGCACCTATATTGGGATTTAACGGATTATTTTCTGCCCTCCCGAATATATTCACTGGAATTGCGCACGCCACTGGCACAAGCGACCGTTGAAATCTCGCGCAACCTTGGGCTCTTCTCCATTCAAACGTACTCTACCTATGATGACCTACGACTTGGTAATTTTGTTCATCCGTCGTTCTTCTCTTTTAAGATTCGCGTTAAGCCGGATAAAACGGGTGTCGTCACCGAGGGCACGAAACACTCGATGAACCCATTCGACGAGATCGCCGTGGAGGAGGCCGTCAGGATGAAGGAGAAGAAGGTGGCCGCCGAAATTATCGCCGTTTCCTGCGGACCGGCGCAGAGTCAGGACGTCATCAGGACCGCGCTCGCCATGGGCGCCGATAAGGGAATCCACGTCGAAGTTTCGGGCCCCGAATACGAAACCCTTCAACCCATTCACGTTTCCAAAATTCTCGCCAAAATCGCCGAGAAGGAGAAAATCGATTTGATCATTCTGGGAAAACAGGTGAGTTGTCTGCTGTAGTTAGAATTTGCTTGACTAATCCTGTAAGTACGAGTACTGTAACATCACTTAACGGACGTGTAACCTACAACTTTTTCTAATATAGAATCCCGTTCACGGTGGATTTCACAAACGTTTATTTAAGCCAGGTTTTTCGTAAGCCGGTAATGTGTTTTTAGCTGTGTAAACGTTCTTTATGCGCCATTGTCTGTTGCTGTTAGACACGGAATACAATGAGCGCGTTCGTCAGACAGAACAGTTTGGTGTTTACTACCAACAGTTGGGGTATTTTCTGATGAACGTACTGTTGATCGTGAACTAGTTCGTTTTCCCAAGCGTACAAATTAGACCGATCGGTGTTAGAATTAATCGCTGGAGTTGTCGAAGGCAAGGAGATTACCAAAGCCTCATGATAAAAATATAATTTATCATGTAACTGAAATTGAGAATATGTACGTATTGCTGATGGGTAAGAAAGCAATTGCTTTTGTGTAAATAGCTTAATTGAAATTATATTAAAAGTACACACACAAAGCACTGCAATCAGAATGGCCGAAATAGCGTTCAGTAAATACCAACATTCAGCGTTAATAAAAATAAACATGTTGACCACAGAACACATACCTTCTTCATAAATTCTGACGAACGCGCTCATTGTTGAATCGTTACTGTTTACATTAGAAATGGAGCCTCGGAAGACAATTTAAGGTAAAAAATATATCGAAATAGAAAATAATTTCTTAATAAACATTGTGAAAGAGTAAATATCAATTCAAATATTTGTAATGTAATCGCAGAACCTAACCTCAAATTATACATTCCGTTTACCGTTTGAAAGATCGTTTACACAGCCGAAAATAAGGTGTGAGCCACAGAATTTTGCATCTGAGTCGGCCATGTGTGTGTGAGAGAGAGAGAAGCATAGCAGTCATGCTTGAGATAAATTCATTTTTTTTTAAATCTAATTCAATTCGAGTAATCTAATCTCAGGACGTAATAATATGCGACATTTATCTTACAGCCAACTGGCTTACACGATATAATACCAGTGTTATGTCAATTTAAGCCAGGGTTTATTTATTACCACCTTTGTCAAATCCACTGTCACAGCAGTTATAAGTTTACACCAGGCATGTCAAACTCGTTTATCACCAAGGGCCACATCAAGTGTTACACACAAGCCGCGGGCCGCATTACCAAAAAAAAAACTACAATTGAAACAATTTCCGCATTTTTTTTATCACCCTGTATAATTTTTTGTATGAAATCATGGTTGGCTCTATAGTTCGAACCTTCAAGCAAATAATTAAACTGAGTTTAATCGTTCAACGTCAATCGCTGGGGCAAAAATAAAATTTCACCCAAACCATGCATTTCAACAAATCTTCAAATATTTCGAAAACGGCAAACAATAGGTATAGGGAATATTGAAGTAACTCATCTTTATTTGCTCCATATAATTCAAAAATGACAAAAAATACAGGGTGTTTCATTTAAAAAAAAAACATAAGTTTAGTCTGTAACTTTGTTATGAGACACCCTGTATAAATTTAAATATTTTTAGGGCGTGCAGCTCACTATTATACGCAACTTTTGTAAAAAAACATTTTTCGAAATTTTGAAAAATAAGCACGTGATTGACCCTGTATACAGGGTGTTTCAAATTCGAGGCTCACCATGGGGATCTCGCTTATTAGAAGAGACAGAGGCTATGTTTAAATTTGGCACTTTTGTAGAATTTTATGCTGATTAATAATCCACTGGAAAAAATCACTTAAATTCTTTTGTTTTCGAGTAAAGTAAAAAAAAACCGAAAAAACTGAATTTCGTTTTTTCTTTATATCATCATTATTTGAGGAGATATTTAAAAATGGTAAAGACATTCTTATAGCACTTTTTTATTATCTAATATATGGCATAAGATTGTTAGTTGTAACATGTTTCGGTTCTTTTAAACCATCATCAACTTTCTTATTTCTTATGGACGCCATATTTATTTTTTGTCACATCTGAATGCTTAATTTTTTGTGATGACAACAATATAACACAACATACATTTAATTTCATAAATGAACATATAATCTTCTAAAACACTTTTATTGGCAATCTCTGTAGTGCTTACTAAAAATCATCGGTGCCATGGCATTAAAAACAATGAAACATCTGAATAGCTCTTTGTTTGTCAAACATTATTATTTTTTTATGAATAAAAATGTCGTTCGATAATTTAGTAAATAGAAATATAGTATTAGCTAGTGAAAAATATTTACAAATGTATCCAGAAACAAGACAACCTCATCGAACATTTTTTTCTACGGATGGACAGAAATTTAGGAGAGTTTGGATCGATGATTCAACATCACAAAGCATACGATAGTAAAATTACCCAAGAAGATAGCAGTTATGTTTTGGAAATGGTAATACTAAATGTATCTTAATTCTTTAATTTTAGAGCAAGTTTTAAAAAAATGTTTTTTGGGATTTTTTGCAAATGGAAACATTTTAGAGCAATTCTGGGGGCAGGAATGGATTCCTTGGAGAATTTTACATCGATTATAGGTACTCTCAAATTTTCCAGCGTACGATGTGTTTCTGCTAACGTTTTGGAGAAAATTTGTCATCGAAAACAGAAAACGCGAAAAAAACGAAAATTGGCCGTAAAAAACGCAAGGAGTAATATTTTTGGCTGAAAATTTGGGATAATACTTGTATCAAACCTACAATAGAATGAAATAGTTTTGTTTGGGAAAAAAAATTATGACGCACTAATCTCACGTCAGTTGACATGGAATCGCCCTTATTATTAATAAGCTCCATATTTGTCTTATAGTTATTAGTATTGTATATTATTTTATTTATTAAGTCCTTTTAATTTTGTATCGTCTATATCGACCAAAATAATTGTTCATTTGCATAAAAAATTGTTAGATGCAGTAGCCTTCTTTCTGTATACATTTGTAAATATTTTTGACTAGCAAATTCTGTATTTCTGTTTACTGAATAAAAAATACGTAACATCTCGCTTTTCTGAATTGTCGAACGACATTTTTATTCATACAAAATAGTAATGTTTGACAACCAAAGAGGTATTCAGATTTTGAATCGTTTTTAATTCCATGGCTCGGATGATTTTTAGTAAGCGCTACAGAGATTTCCAATAAAAGTGGTTTAAACGATTATATGTCGATTTATGAAATTAAATGTATGTTGTGTTATATTTTTGTCATCACAAAAAATTGAGCATTCAGATGTGACAAAAAATAAATATGGCGTCCATAAGAAATAAGAAAGTTGATGATGGTTGAAAAGAAACGAAACATGTTACAAAGAAAATTCTTACGCCATCTATTAGAGAGTAAAAAAGTGCCATAAGAAGGTCTTTACCGTTTTTAAATATCGCCTCAAATAACGAAGATATAGAGAAAAAACGAAAATCAGTTTTTTCACTTTTTTGGACTTTACTCAAAAACAAAAGAATTTAAGTAATTTTTTTCAGTGGATTATTAATCAGCACCAAATTCTGCAAAAGTGCCAAATTTAAACATACCCTCTATCTTTTCTAATAAGCGAGATCCCCATGGTGAGCCTCGAATTTGAAACACCCTGTATATATTTTTTTAAATATTTGATACCAACCTTGCCGGGCCGCAGACAACTTGTAAGCGGGCCGCGTGTTTGACATGCCTGGTTTACACAAAATGGCGTCACCATCCTCTTTTTCATAGTTTTAATGTATTTCAGGCTATAGATGATGATTCCAATCAAACAGCACAGATGACGGCTGCAGTCTTGGATTGGCCTCAAGCAACGTTCGCCTCAAAGGTAATAAAACTTTTAACCGAAAATCTCTTCATTGTAAAAACTTCCTGTTTTATAGGTCGAAGTGGCAGGCAAGGAAATGACGGTTAAACGCGAAGTCGATGGCGGTATGGAAACGATTAAATGCAAAATTCCGGCCGTGATCAGTGCCGACCTCCGTCTGAACGAGCCCAGGTATGCCACACTTCCGAATATCATGAAAGCCAAGAAAAAGCCCATCGCTAAGATGACCCCGAAAGATTTGGGCGTCGACGTGTCTCCCCGTATTAAGGTGATAAGTGTGGAGGATCCGCCGGTGCGCCAGGCCGGCGTAATTCTCCCCGACGTGGACGCTCTGGTTGGTAAATTGAAGGAGGGTGGACATATTTAAGCCCCAGCCGTGTCTTAAGTGAAGCGTTTACGCTTTTAATACTGTTGAATAAATATTTTTTTATCACTGTTTCAATTCGTCATTTTCTGCAAGCATTATCATTCCAGCACGGCTAATTTAAATCCCGTTTTAACACTTTTTCCACCCTCCAAATTCAGTAATTATCCTTGTTTCTGTGTTCTATATTAATATCATATTCCCACAAGCCTGTCTCATTGGTTACTTTATAATTTATTCACTTCAATCATGAATTTTTAAATCGAAAATCAGTGGGAAGGCATAGGAAAAATACCGTTATCGATTGTATCCTTGGAGAGCCAACCCTTTTTAGATGGAAAATGCAGGGGAAACAATTTGCTTAATACTTTTATTTATCTCCATACAATCCTACATAATAAAATAAACGCAGTCTCAACATTGTTAAATATATACATATATTTATATATACTTCAACCGGAGCAAATTGAAAATTTTTAATAACAAGCATATAATTCTTATTTAAGTACACGACCTAGGAATACAAAATGCGTTCAAATCGAACACCCTCGAATATCGCGCTATATAAATCTTTGGTACATCAACAATTACACAAACTAATTGTATAGATAATCAGTGATGGTTAGCTTCGGTAATTTGCATCAGCAAGATGTGCGTGAAAAGCTCCGGAAAGCTCTCGACACATGATTACATGGAATTTTTTTGTAAATTCTGAACCATACCGAAAAAATGGCACGCAAAATGGTGTGTAGGGGGGAGATATGGGCTATATTGTCTCAACACACCAATCTTCCCATTTTTTTGCTAGTTTTAACACAAGTGGTAAAAGTTTATTTTTTTTTAGTAGAATCTGAATTATGAGAAAACTAGATAAGGCTTAGAAACACTGAATAAAACACTTACTAAGTTTTTTACCACAATTTATTTGATGTATGTACAAATATTATTTATACATACATATCACGACTTAAGTTTCGACGTTTTACTGTCATTATCAAGTGACAGTTTTACTGTCATTATCAAGTGACAGTAAAACGTCGAAACTTAAGTCGTGATATGTATGTATATGTAATATTTGTACATACATCAAATAAATTGTGGTAAAAAACTTAGTAAGTGTTTTATTCAGTGTTTCTATAATAAATTACCAAGTAGTAACGGTCGCAACCATCACCATGATTAGATAAGGCTTGTGAAAATTCGGGGAGATTTTAATGTTTTTGCTGCACACACACCAAGAATTTTTACTGGAGAAAACGTCGAATTTATACAGTAAATATTTTCATTCGTAACATTTAACTTATCTCAGCATTTAACTCCTTAAACATTTATTTATTGTCAAGAATTTGAATAGATTTATTGACTATCAAAAACTAAATGCAGATAAAAGAAATTTTATTTTGGCAATTGGCAGATTTTATGTATATGACTGACGGGATGATGATGATGATGGTTTGTGGAGGGCGACCAAATAGTCGCAGCACTTAGACCATTCGTTGGTCTTTTCTACCACCTCCTGAGCCCTACTCCTCAAGCCAACCTAAACTTCTTGTGAAGTCAAGTAGTTGGCCGTGTGGAGTGTTGCCCAGTTGTGACCAATGTGGCCACTCCTCTCCGAATACGGACCACCTGAGTTGTTTGAGTGACTCACAATCGCACAGGATGTGTCTTAGGGTCTCCTCTTCTTGCATCTCCGACATAGGGGATCTTTTACCACCCCTATGTTATGGAGGTGCTTGTTTAGTTTGCAGTGCCCACTAAGGGTACCGATTAGCAGCCACAAACTACTTCTTGGTAATTCGATGTATTTCCTGCTCAGCTTCGGTGTTGGTGAGTGGATGAATTTTTTGGCGACCACATACTTGTCAGTTTGTAGCCGTTCCTTTTTGTGTTCTTCAAGGGAGTCTGCTTTAAGTATTTGGGAGATAGTGAGTGGTGCCAGTGGCAAAGCCTTAGAGCCTTCCCTTTTCAGGGCAGCCCTTTTGACTAGCCTATCGGCTACCGAGGTATTTCGCCTCGTCTGCCAAGCATAACTGGTTATTAAAGAGTTTGGGAAGTCCACCTGTGTTGATCTTCTTTTTTCTTGTGAACAGTACTAATTCTGTCTTCTTGGGGTTAACCGAGAGAGACTTTTTTCGCACCATTCCTCTATGATTTTGAGAGCGTTCTGCATTAGGCTAGACAGAACACTCTCGTGTTTTCCAATGAGTAGGATTACCACGTCATCTGCGTAACCCACAGTAAGGTATCCTGTGTTGTTTAGTTGCCATCTGCAATGACATTCCACAGAAGCGGAGATAGCACCCCACCCTGTGGACGGCTGACGGGAAGTACTAATACTATTTGGCAGTTTTTGAACTTTCATAGTGGAAGCTATACTCTATCTACTCATAAATTAGACATTTTTGACATCTTCAGTGATAAACACTAAAAAATGAAAAGTCCCAACACGGCTATGAGAAAAATGTAATTTTGCAGCAAGAAAGGTTGGTACCCGTATACTTCCAATATATTCATACGCAACGTCGCCAGACACATTATTAACTGTTTGTTATTGTTCTTGATTTCCACCATGAAGAACGTTCTAAATGATGTGACTAACCAATTACACACCTACACGGTAAGATTCTTGAGTGCGATTTTCTAAATAAATTAAGTTTGGTAAGTACAACTTTTGTGCCGAGAGTTGTTCAGCAACGTAGTGGAATTTCCATCACTCAAGATATCAAAAAAGTCTAATCTATAAGTAGACGGAGTATACAGGGTGTTTCAGAGCTCTGGGAATGGTCAATCACGTGCTTATTTTTCAAAATTTCGAAAAATGTTTTATACAAAAGTTGTGTATAATAGTGAGCTGCACGCCCTAAAAATATTTAAATTTATACAGGGTGTCTCATAACAAAGTTACAGACCAAACTTATGTTTTTTTAAATGGAACATCCTGTATTTTTTGTCATTTTTGAATTATATGGAGCAAATAAAGGTGAGTTACTTCAATACTCCATATACCTATTGTTTGCCGTTTTCGAAATATTTGAAGATTTGTTGAAATGCATGGTCTGGGTAAAATTTTATTTCTGCCCCAGTGATTGACGTTGAACGATTAAAATCATTTCTATTGTTTGGTTGAAGGTTCGAACTATAGAGCCAACCATGATGCCATACAAAAAATTATACAGGGTGATAAAAAAAAATGCGGTAGAAAACCCCAACTTATAAAGTTGAATAACTTCGTTTTTTCAAATGGCACACCCTGTATTTAGTAATGTATTCTTAAGTAGAATCCAATTATCTTTCAGATTGTATAAGGGTTCCCCGTTCCTAATCTCAATAGTTTTCTTGTATTCGGCGATTATCATATTAAGAATAATTATTATAATCTGAAAGATTATTGGATTCTAATTGAGAATACGTTACTAAATACAGGGTGTGCCATTTGAAAAAACGAAGTTATTCAACTTTATAAGTTGGGTTTTTCTACCACATTTTTTTTATCACCCTGTATAATTTTTTGTATGAAATCATGGTTGGCTCTATAGTTCGAACCTTCAACCAATTAATAGAAATAATTTTAATCGTTCAACGTCAATCGCTGGGGCAGAAATAAAATTTCACCCAGACCATGCATTTCAACAAAACTTCAAATATTTCGAAAACGGCAAACAATAGGTATAGGGAGTATTGAAGCAACTCACCTTTATTTGCTCCATATAATTCAAAAATGACAAAAAATACAGGGTGTTCCATTTAAAAAAAAACATAAGTTTGGTCTGTAACTTTGTTATGAGACACCCTGTATAAATTTAAATATTTTAAGGGCGTGCAGCTCACTATTATACACAACTTTTGTATAAAACATTTTTCGAAATTTTGAAAAATAAGCACGTGGTTGACCGTTCCCAGAGCTCTGAAACACCCTGTATAATGTTATTCACATTTCTACGCATACTTTTGTTTACTTAGCCGATACAAATTATTGAAACAAGCATCACTGGTATAAATAATACTGTTACACAGTAATAGATTAAAATAATACATAAAAACCCATTGTACAATAAATAATGTAAGAACATTACGGTGGAATTTATCTTTGTTTTCGGTACAAAAAAACAGTAGTGTCCACCAATGACTGCTCGCTTTTAGAGCCACAGTAGACCCTCATTCTGGGGAACCATTTATCAAGCCCAAGTGGATATCAACTTTAAGTATCGTTTAACAAGGCGAGTTTCATAAACTGGTCTGGTCTAGCCGAATTTTGACAGTACGACAGGGTGTGACCGAATTACGAATTTGTATAACATTTTTATTAGTTGCATTTGTAAATCATAATTATGGTTCTGTGACGTGATATACAAGAGGATGGATCTGGCGTGGTGTGACACCTAGCAACATTGGGGGCGGGGATAAAATTTAGTGACATAATTTATGGATTTATTTGGTATCCATGTTAGCTTTCCGTAAATTATGTCACAGAATTTATGAAAAGTTAACATGGATAGCAAATTTCGAACACATTTTGGCTTGATAATAATCTGTTCCCCAGAGATTAAGTTAAAGAAAAGATAAAAGTTGACAAATCAAGAGAAAAACAAACACAGGAGAAATACAAACACGTATTACAAAATAAATTCAGAGAGAGCGAAATAAAGACAAACATACACTCGGCTTAAAAAAAAGCGCCACTCGAAAAACCTCGTAACTTGGTTCAATTTGGTCGAAAATCGATGAATCTTTCCGTTTGGGAAAGATTCAAGTTTTGTCTTTAAGAATGTGTAGTTGATTTTGACCCCAAGTCCAACCCACCCCCCGTAACAACGCGATGGAAAAAAAATGTTTTTTATGTAAAAAATTATCCAACTTTGACAAGCTCTACCGTGCGCAAAGAAAATCGGCGGGAAATTTCACCACAATGGCAGAAAAATTTAATCAATTTCCTTCAAATGCCTTAAAAATTCGAGTGGTTTCGATGATCTGGAGCAAAGTTATGAATTTTTGAAAAAAAAATGACATTGAAAATGAAAACAAGTTGTAAAAAAATAACATTTTTTGTCAATCCAAAACACTTTTTGTGGGGGTTTTCAGGGGGTCACGAAAGTAGAAAACTTCTTAGATCGCAAAATTCCATCGAAAGGCGCAAAATGTATTTTTTTTTCAAAACTGCAAACTTCGCGCCAAATCATCGACTTGAATTTTGGAGGAAAATGATTGAACTTTATTGCCATGCTGACTGATTGAGTCCACGATTTTTCTTTTGTACACGGTACAAGAAACCAAATTTGCACATTTAAACTTCAAAAACATTTTTTTCCTTTCGGGGTGGTAGGGGGTGGAATCGTTTTAGCAACAAAACAATTCACATGACGTTGAAGAGAAAATTTGAAACTCAGAAACTTCAGACTGCAAAAGTTCATTGATTTTGGTGCAAAATGACTCAAGTGAAAAATGTAATTTTTTTTTCAAAAATTCATAACTTTGCTCCAAATCATCGAAACGACTCAAATTTTTAAGGCATTTGAAGGAAATTGATTAAATTTTTCTGCCAATTGTGGTGAAATTTCCCTCCGATTTTTTTTTTGCGCACGGTACAGCTTGTCAAAGTTGGACAATTTTTTACATAAAAGACATTTTTTTTCCATCGCGTTGTTGCGGGGGGGGTGGGTTGGACTTGGGGTCACAATCAACTACACATTCTTAAAGACAAAACTTGAATCTTGCCCAAACTGAAAGATTGATCGATTTTCTACCAAATTGAACCAAGTTACGATGGTTTGAAAAATCGAGTTTTTCGCGATTTTTCGAGTGGCGCTTTTTTTGACGCCGAGTGTAGAAGAAAAATGGGAAACATTCAAAAGAAATATACTAGAAGCGGGCAAAGTAGAGCTGCAGAACAACAAAACTGGGAAACAGAATGAAAACGGCTGGTGGACAGAGGAAGAAAGAGAAAAGGAAAAAATACCTGCAAATTAAAAAAATAGAAGATTATGAATAATACAAAGAAAAGAAAAACAAAATAAAGACAATAATTTATCAGTTAGCCGTGTTTGAAAAGTGGCAATATTTTGTGTTATAACGAATACCTACACAACATAAACACAAAATATTGGCATTTCTTCTTTTTTACTGTTTTGACGAGATGATTGGTTAACCTCTTCACGCACATGTGGCGACAAACAAAAAAAATAAAAAACAAAAATATTTTACAAAAAAAAAATTACATCTTTAGCGCCATCTATGGAATTTTTTTTTCATATTTCTTTGCATAAATGAGTAAATTTGTGACAGTCGAATAATATGTCGTAGAAAAAGGTAACAATTATCAATCAAAGCTACATGGGCGCGAAGTGGTTAACCTCTTCAGGGACAGAAACACATTTGTGTACGTTTTAAAAAATGACGAACACATTTTAAACAAATTTAATTTATCTCATCTGCCATCTCATTTCAAGCTCTGAAAGCTGCTACAGTTGCACATTTCCATGCAGATACCTCCTGTCCGGTTCTACTGGCGAGATATCGATTGTTTCTTAAAGGATTTGAAACTTCAAAATTAATTTGTACCTGAAGAGGTTAAAGAAAAAAAACAAAAATCATGGAAGAAATTTGGTGAAAGAATGAATGAGAACTTTGGGCAGAACCAAGAAAAAACATAAATTCACAGATTACAAAAGGAGGGTCATCGCACTCTAAATATAGGTGTAGTTATATACGAGTAATCACCGGCTTCGACATTGGAATGAATCAACGAACAATTTTATCACATCTGAAAACAAACTTTGAAAAACTTAACCCTAAATATTTTTGGATGGAATTATACCACAATGTTCCAGTCGAATCTTTGATTATTGGAATGCGTGACGGGAGGGCACGGCGGCTCGACTATCTTCCACGTGTCCTCGTCGTTCTCCACGACGATCAAACTACAGTACGGCACTTTCTGTATAACCTTCGACATCTCGCTGGCCACCCTGGGCTTCAGCCCGACCAACTCCCGGGTGCACACCTCGACCGTCGCCGCGTGCCCCACAAACAGCAAGTTCCCCGAAGAGTACTTTTCCAAAACCTTCGTCGTCACAAAGTGGCTCCTCTCGTAAAACTGCTCGCACGACTCCCGCGAGCCGAACAGCTTAATTTTTGGTATGAACGGTATGTACTCGACGTCGATATTAAAACCGGCTTCGATCAGCTCGGCGGGAGTTAACCAATCGGGCGTGGTGTCTTGGTACCATATTAACCACTCGAACAGCCCCGGTTCTAATTTAATCTTGATCGAATCCACCAAGCCTAGACCTGTCAAAACCCCGTGGCAAGTTTGCACGCACCGTAATGACGGAGAGGAAAAGGCGAACTCTATGGAAGCGTCGCTTTGCTTCAAGGCTTCCCCGGTTAAGTTCGCTTGTAGCGCTCCAACGTTGGTCAACGGGGAATCTTTGATGAAACCCTTCGGACCCAGTTTTCGGTGCGGCACCGTCAACGGCATGTTCAGGTCTTTTCGCACGTAGTTTCCTTCGGTGTCGAAACAGTAAGGGATCCACGAGCCGAAGGTGAAGTCTATCCGCTCGCCGTGTCGCATTATGTACAGTTTTTGTTTGGGGTCGCCTCTGGATTCCTGGAAATGGAATTGATGTGAAAATAGCTTCTATAAATAATATCACAGGTTTCGTGAGAGTGCTTTCTTAAAACTAAATTCAAAGATGTCGGTAGTGTGACATCTTGCGGCATTGGGGGGTTAAAATTTAACGAAAAATCTGTGACATCTGCCTAAGTCAATGGTGTTTGAAATTGAACAAAAACAATAATTATCTGGGGCTAAATTAAAAAAAGTCAAAAGTATTTAAAATCTGTACTATCAAATGTATCTGTGCAATACTGTACTGTGCATTCTAAATGATAGCTAAGTATGTAAATTAATAAATAAATAAAGAAAATCACACCGAATGTACTTAATATCTCACGTTACATTAACAATAACAAATAAAATAAAAATTCCCTGACTTCTTGTAGAAAAATACGATACTTTTCGTATTTTCAAAAAAGAAAGTAAAAACCAACGTAAATGTAAAACTCTTACCTTATCCGAATGATTAGTAGCTACACAAGCAACGTTTTCATAGGAAACCTCAAAGCTCGGTTCCGGATTTTGGCTCCTACTACTCGTGCCAACGTTCTCAGCAGAAGCGCCGCTGTTTTCGGCATTTGGTTCGGTGCTGAGGTTTGTCGAGATGTTCTTAAAAACGGCAACGTGCGCTGGTTCCACATTTCCGATTTGGTTTAAGGCAACTTTCTTGTGTAGGGTCCACGCGTCCGACTCGGGCGTCCTCTCCGTGTAACTTCCCGGCAACAGTCCGGTCTGTCCGGTGAGCCAAGACGTTCCTTCGACCCAACCGTCCGGGGAGTTCGCCAGAGCATCGTTGCTTATGTACACGTAATCGCCGATGTGCAGCTCCAGCTCGTCACTTTCCAACGGGGAATAGGCGTGGACGACCTTGATGGAAATGAAAAAAATACATTTTTTTTGTTTATATGTTCAAGTCAAGTGGAAGTTTTGGGCAAAAATTTCTCTAAAATTACAAGAAAAAAGTGAAATTTCCTGTCAAACGACAACTGAAAACTGTTTTCGACCTTCTATGGTCAGCACAGTATATTCACTGACAAAGAAGTGGTAGGTACACCGCAACCAAGCTTACAAAAGCCCTGGAAAATATGCGAACCTTTGACTATACCGGGTGTGGCACTTAAGACGCCTCGGACCATAGCTCCTTTACGATAAAAGCTATCGAAAAAAATCTAAGAACAAAGTGGTGCATAGTTACCGTCGCTATGTTTCAAAAATATTTTTAATCATCAGTGGCGTGCCGTACTCCAGTGGCGTACCAAACTTATGTTTTTTTAAATGGAATGCCCTATTTTTTATTGCAGATTTGGAAAGTGCTCGACGAGTACTTATTTTTTTATCTAACATGTTATACCCTTCACTTTAGCGGTTTCGCTGTTATAACCCCTTCTTTCAAAATTGCGCCCCATTTTTGAGATTTTTTTGTAGAGAAACTAATTGACGCCGGCGCCTAAATTTTGAATTGAGGTACAGCTTAAGACCTCGTATACCTTCACATAATTTTTTTTCGGGTAATTTATGGAAAAAAAATAATTTTTGATTGATCTTCGCATGTTGTCATTTTTTCCGAAAATTTCAAATGGCACCCCCCTAAAAAAATTACGGCGTTGTACAGCCAAAACTCTAAATTTTTCATTGGTGTAAAAAAAATTACACATTGCATAACAAAATTTCGGAGAAAAAAAGGAATTTCATCGCAAATGTCGGGAAACGTTTTCCGTTCCCAAGTGTGCCATGAGAAAACAAAAGATTGGTAATTGTCAAAGTAAATTATTAGACGTCAGTAGCAGCCATAAGTCATTTTTGATAAACGTTCTAAAAATGTTCCGAACTCAAGAGGAAATGGTTGACATGATATTTATTCTTGGAGAATGTAACAAGAATTGTTTCTTGGCATCACGAGTGTACGCTGCGAGATATCCGCACAGGGCACATCCAAATGAACGTGCGTTTCAAAAAGTGTTGGAGAGATTTACTACTACGGGAAGTGTGAAACGGCCAAGGAGAGTTAGAAAGAAGGCAGTTATTACCGAAAATAATGAACTGCAGGTTCTGGAGGCAGTTATTGAAGATCCTCATACCAGTATCCGTGATATTAGTAGGAATCACGATATTTCAACGCGATCCGTACATCGTGTTCTTAAAAAGTACAAATTCCATCCATTTAAGATTCAACTGCACCAAGAATTGCAACCTCAAGATTTTCATGCGAGGCAAAATTTCTGCATGTGGGCATCAACAAAATTGAGCAGGAGCAATCATTTCTTATGCGCGTATTATTTTCTGATGAAGCAACATTCCATAGAAATGGGCATGTCAATCGCCACAACTACCATTATTACGCCGATGAAAACCCACAAGCCATGCGAATGATAAACCACCAGCAAAGATAATCGCTGAATGTTTGGGGAGGCATACTTGGAGAACACCTTTTGGGTCCTTATTTCATCGAGGGGCACCTGAACGGCAACAGTTATTTGAGGTTCCTTTGCGACGACTTGGATGATCTCTTGGAAAATGTCCCTCTAGCCTCTCTTCGACAGATAGTTTTCCAGCACGATGGAGCTCCTGCATATAATAGCTGTGTCGTTCGGGAATTTCTCGATGAAACGTTTCCGGACTCCTGGATTGGTCGTGGGGGTCCTGTGAGGTGGCCGCCAAGATCACCAGACCTCACTCCCCTTGACTTCTTCCTTTGGGGCCATATCAAAGACAAGGTTTACAGGACGGTACCAACTACTGTCGAGGATATGAGGGAGAGAATCCGCGCGGCTTTCCGCGGTATATCACCAGAAGTCCTTAGGGCAGTGTCTAGAGCCAGTGAGTCGAAGTTGCGGTTATGCCTCTAGCAGGAAGGTCGTCATTTCGAACATTTAGTTTTCTTTATCTGCATTTTTCATATCATGTTGAATAAATAGGTACATACTATTATGTTGACCGTATTTGTGTATTTGTTTTCTCATGGCACACTTGGGAATGGAAAACGTTTCCTGACATTTGCGATGAAATTCCTTTTTTCTCCGAAATTTTGTTATGCAATCTGTTTTTTTTTTACACCAATGAAAAATTTAGAGTTTTGGCTGTACAACGCCGTAATTTTTTTAGGGGGGTGCCATTTGAAATTTTTGAAAAAAATGACAACATGCGAAGATCAATCAAAAATTATTTTTTTTCCATAAATTACCCGAAAAAAAATTATGTGAAGGTATACGAGGTCTTAACCTGTACCTCAATTCAAAATTTAGGCGCCGGCGTCAATTAGTTTCTCTACAAAAAAATCTCAAAAATGGGGCGCAATTTTGAAAGAAGGGGTTATAACAGCGAAACCGCTAAAGTGAAGGGTATAACATGTTAGATAAAAAAATAAGTACTCGTCGAGCACTTTCCAAATCTGCAATAAAAAATAGGGCATTCCATTTAAAAAAACATAAGTTTGGTACGCCACTGGAGTACGGCACGCCACTGATGATTAAAAATATTTTTGAAAGATGGCGACGGTAACTATGCACCACTTTGTTCTTAGATTTTTTTCGATAGCTTTTATCGTAAAGGAGCTATGGTCCGAGGCGTCTTAAGTGCCACACCCGGTATACAAATGGACTGCTATTCCTTCTCCATTTCCCATATGATCACTGCTCCAAAAGTTGTCCACGAGCTGGAGCCCGATATAAGTCCCGCCCCAGAGCCGAAAATGGAGCGTAATTTAAAAACCGGAAAGCAAAAAAAATTATTTCTCGATGTATTCATCAGCAACGTGGAGAATGCAAATGCGAGCATATTTCGGGCATTCGGGTCCACTTTCCTGTCTGTTCTTTACAAGCAAAGCATCAACCCATAATTTGCGAAGTTCCGGATTTGATGGAAACCTAATACAGAATTTTAGGTTATAAGTCAAAAGTCAACTGACGTGTACATCAGCTGACGAGTATTATAACCGCGTTGGCATATATACTTGGACGTATTGCAGCCTTTCGCATAGCAATATTTTGACATGGTGTGAATATTTCACAATATAAATGTTTATATATTCAAAGGTGTGAATAAATTGCAGGGTATCACAAAATGCAATGCGAGCTCATAGAGTCATATGTCATAGACACAAAATAGCTACCAATTTAGTAACATACCGCAACCACTTAGGGTCCCGCCGCGCCACCGTTGCTTGGGGACACACATGAAGTGGCGCTAGCAGTCCATAAGTATATAGTCAAAGATGCGAACTAAATTAATCGATAAACAATACTGACCAATCATAGTCGAGATTTTCTGTGTGTACTTTCTTCACTAGAGTGTTAGTTAATAGTCTTGACATTTATTTGGGACATTGTGTTGATCATTGTCTTGCATGAACTCTTTATCGTTTATCGGATCTATTAAACAGTCTTTTTACACGTGCATTTTATTATTTAAAATTGAAATTGTCATTAGAGCGACAGTTTTATTATTAAAAGTTACCACTGATATATTTGTGCACTTGAAAATGTACTTTGTAAGGATTCAGTTCCACCCCAGACACGCCCCCTCAGAGCCTTTATAAGCTTTGTTTAACAGTACCATGAAGTTTATAAATCTCCAAATTTGTTAGTATATACACTGTGGCGACATCTGTTGTCTTAAATTTTCCTAATTGAGAGTGAATTGAAGGAAATAGTCAACAAGCGACGATTTTAACAATTATAATGTAAATCATAAAGCCCCTATGCAAAAGCCATACCTTCTATACCGTGTGTTCGATAAAAAACGTCCAACGCCATAACTCTGTTATTTATTGAGCGATATGAATGAACTAAAAACCAAAGTCAATGGCCGTTTAAATACCAGCAAATAACATCAATATTGATTTTTTTCAATAATAACTTCATTGTCAAATGACAGCCATTGACTTTATTTTTTAGTTCATTCAAATCAGTCAATAAATAACAGAGTTATGGCGTTGGGCGTTTTTTATCGAACACACGGTATACCCCTGTCCCGGGAATACGATGCATGAAATTAACAACGATTTGAAATTTGTTTATTAGCTCACCTTGTGGACTTGTTTACTGTTTACTCTTGGGTCTCTGGAGTACAGCCGGAGTTCCCAAGATGACGAAGAGCCCGGATCTAGGGTATCAACAAGGCCCTTCAGGTTCGCGTACTGGCTGCTTGGAAACTGGTAGGCTAATGTTAGGTGTAAGGATTTCACGTGTGGCTCCAAACTAACGGCTAAAATGAATATTAGATATTCTTTCAATTTTGTTCATTACCAGAAAGAATGTTTGACAAAATTTCTAGTTAAGGATAAGAAAATTGACCTAGGTCACAAGGCCATTCTTTCACCACCAAAATGTATAATATTTTTTATCCAAAACCATGTACCAGCAAATTACTGTGGTCATTTGAGGGAAATAATGTTGCTCATTACCCACTAGTGAGAGAATAACTCGTACGCATGGAATAATTAGGTCCATTTTTGAAATAATTCAAATCGGAGCCACGTATGTCCAAATTTTATAAACGTTATTTCAATATTTAATGGAATTACAGAGGATTTTGGATAAAATCTTATATTACACTCATGTGGAATTACTCATGAGTCCCTTAAAAAAATTATCCGTAAACTCGAAAAGCTTTTTAATTAATAAATAACTATTATAAATTACAATGCAACGAAACAACCATTAAACATCCTTGAAAGCATGTGTCAAACCTCTCCGCCACTGAGTGCCCCTGGAGATAAATTCAATCTAAATTTTAACAATACCAAACTTTTCATAAAATCTACAGTTTTCAAGTTATTTTTTTTTAAGTTGTCTATTTTGAGGAGGTATTACAAGGAGTCTCCACGTTTATTATAATTCATGTAATTGGTGCTTTGGCAACTTTTTAAAATGTTATTTTACTTGGTGTAATGGTGGCGTATTGCACTCGGCCTAAGAAAAAAACCATTAGATTTACTTCAAATTCAACAATGAATTTATTCTTGTGAAACCCTCCTTTTAAAGGATTGAAGGGTAGGGTAGGAGCCACTGTATCAACTTTTAATCAGATAGCTGTGTGATGAGTATACTCGTCATGAATAATTGGCAATATTTTGTGTTATGTCATTTGCCATTTCTTCATGACGAGTCAAAAACAGCAAAAAAGAAGAAATGGCAATATTTTGTATCTCTGAGTAGATACTCATTATAACAAAAAATTTTGCTATTTGCCATGACGAGTATACTTATCAAACACAGCTAATTGGTTAACCTACAAAACTATGTTTTGTATTTACTTGAATTTGTCAGAGATGTAATTATAAGGTCGAGTCATAAGTAACCGATGCAGCTAAGTAGAATCTATTATTCGTATCTACCCGCAATGAGTTACCGGGACAACAAGATTTTGTTTTCACTATATAGACGAGGCTTTAGTTAGTCTTTTGTCAATTGTTTTGTTGATACACGTTACGTTAAATTTTTTTCTTTTTACCTCTGAAATGGAGAGCCAAAAGTACATATTCGTCATTTAATTTAAACAAGGCAATAGTGCTAAGGCAACAGCTGAAAAAATATGCAGTGTATATGGTGAAGGACTAATAACTGATCGGACAGTTAGAAATTTAAAATCCTATTTTGGAAATACGACCTTAAAAGATGAACCGAGGGCGGGACCTCGTTCCGACTTTGATGACAACCATTTAAAGGCAATATTGGAGGAAAATCCATGTCAATCAACTAAAGGTATAGCAGAATGGTTGAAGAACCCACCCACCTCCCTCCAGATGAATCTATATTTCATCTAACGACCCTGTTTGTTGGTAATTATTACCCTTCAATTACTCCAACAAGAGGGCCTACAGCCCAGGGTTATTATAATTTAACTAATTCATAAAATTTAATATGAGGAATACAATATTTCCATTTTTTATTCATTATTTGATGCATGTAAACTTTTGTTGATGTTCAACTGTTTAAATAAGGCCCACCCACTATTCAACCATTTCAATAGGGCCCACCCACTATTCAACTGTTTCAATAGGGCCCACCCCCCACCCATTGTTCAACTGTTTCAATAGGGCCCACCCACTATTCAACTGTTTCAATAGGGCCCACCCCCCACCCATTGTTCAACTGTTTCAATAGGGCCCACCCACTATTCAACTGTTTCAATAGGGCCTGGGGGGGGGTAGGCAATGGGTGGGGGGACCCATTGCTCAACTGTTTCAATAGGGCCCACCCACTATTCAACTGTTTCAATAGTGTCCACCCACCACCCCACCCACTGTTAAACTGTTTCAATAGAGCCTACTCACTTTATTAATTTTAGTTAAGGCTACAATACTGCATGTTTCTAATAGTATTTCCATTTACTTTATTAGGGACATTAAAAGGAAATAATCACCAAAAAATAGGGTTCATTGTTGGAGTAAAGGTTAATGCGGAGGGCGGTGGGTGGTTCCTATCCTACTCTCCAAACGGTTGAACATCGACGAAGGTTCTGCTCATTCATTTAAAGCAATACTAAAGCTCAAAAATATTGTATTCTTGTTTTTTACATTTTACAAATTTTTAAGATATATACTACGTGACATAGAAATCCGAACACCCAGTATAAAACATTATATTTTCATAATATTTTCTACAATTGCAAGGGAAAACATAGTAAACAAATTAACAAAATTTTTCTTCGATTCAACGAACTTTATGAAAAGAAAACATTAATAATGTGTTGATTCGCCACGGTGGGCGCCTAGGATCGCTTCTATCGGAATTAGGTGATTGATGTCCTTCTGTGGTATCTCATTCCAAGCAATTACTAACGCATTTCGAAGTGCTTCTAGAGTTTGAGGGGATGCTGCAAATTAAGGCGTCTTCGGCCCATCATATCCCACACATGCTCAATTGGAGATAAATCCGGTGACCTCGGTGGCCAGGGCAACAAATTGATTTCAGCGTGCTCAAAGAAGTTCATTGTAGCTCTTGCGATGTGTGGGCGAGCATTATCTTGCTGAAGAGTTGAGTTTGGCAATGTCCGAAGATAGGGTGGCAGATGAGGTTCCAGAATTTCTTTGATGTAACGCTGTACCGTCATGTTGCCTCTAACGAAGATTAGAGGTGACCTAGAGCCATACGCAATGGCACCCCATACTATAACCCCAACAGTGTGATGAACGTGCCTTTCGACAAAAAATTGTGGATTTCTTCTTTCACTATGTCACCTTCTGACTTTGGCCTGGCCATGATGCATCCCTAAACAAAATCTAGATTTGTCACTAAACACTATATCATTCCATTCCTGGTCCCAAATTAATCGTTCTCTACACCACTCGAAACGATTTCGTCGATGCTCTGCGGTGAAAGAAAGCACCCAGTGCGGCCGGAATGAAATAAGGCCAAAACTGCAAATCCAATGGTAAACTGTTCTAATTGCAATCAGTCTTCTATGCTCTTCATACCACTGGTTTGCAGTGGACCTGGTGGTGGAGAAACGATCTCTTAAAGCCAACAGTTTCAAACGCCGATCTGCACGCTCTGTGGTCCTGTACCTCTAGCTCTTCGTGTTCGACCCTCGACAACATCTTACTATTGTATCTAAACTTCTGTCCACCCTGTCCCCAATTTCTTGGAAAGAAAGTCCAGCCTCTCTATGTCCAACTATCCGCCCTCTCTCAAACTCAGAAAGTTGATGAAAATTTGCGCGTCTTTGCACCCTAGGCATTGTAAAAGATTACAACAAAAGCTTAGAACCGCACTCAATAAAATTCAAATTGTTACTACGGCAAATATGTTAAATTTCACCTTGTGCACCAATAAATAAACAAGTTGAATAAAAAATGAAAACTTTATCTGAAACAGCTGAATTTTTTATCGTTGTTTCTTTTCACCAAGATAAGCCCATGTATAAAATTTTATCAAAATAAAATGATTTATACTGGGTGTTCGGATTTCTGTCACGTAGTATATTAATTCTACTGAATGAAAAAATTTAAATTTTCTATGAAATAAAATGGTAATCTTATTGAACAAGCACAGTGGTGTTATAATTTGATTATATACACCGTGTATCACCAGTGGTGTACAACAGCTATAGCGTTCAGGTGTGTACTACCAGTGGCGCACATTGGCGTGAACGTGTTACCTTTACACGCCGTTCGCAACTTCAGTGAGATATCCCTACAGAAACAAATAAAGTGAGACTTATTTTATGGAATATTTCGTAGATATAATCTATAAGAAAATTTTGTCAGTTGTAACAGTCAAAATTTGTAGATTTTATGGAATATTTGGTATTTATCAAAGCGTCATTTGAAAATTTTTTAATAAGTAAAGCGATTGCAGATGAAAAATCAAACACGAGTCGTTTTTACTAGAGGCAAATGCTGAAGATTGTAAATTGATTGATGCAAAGCAAAACTACTTTTATGCAAAACAGTGCAGACATGAAACAATTAATGGTACATACACAAGCGCTACATACATTTTTAAGGAATTAGGCAACCTACAGATTAAGGGCTCCATCACACCAGGCCACCATGGTGGATCCCGCCACCAAGTAAAGCAACCAGCCGAGACACCAGGCAGCCGGCATCCTGGTTGTTCCACAAGTAAAGTCTGGCCGACCGTATTCGATTGGTGGCGCCACCAGTCCGATACCAGGTGTGTTATGTTCAATTTCACTTATTACATTTGACTGGTGGCGCCACTGGTGCCGCCACCATGGTGGCCTGGTGTGATAGAGCCCTAAGGGCTTATATATATCCAGACATTCGAAAAACATTTTTTGACGGAAATTATGTGTCTAATCTAAGCTTTCAGACAGCGCGCCTGGTCATTCAGTAAAATTCATAAAATTTTGACGGATGAGAAACCTCAACATTATTACTGTTCACCCAGAGAAAGTAGTTGTTGACCTGTTCTCGATATTAGAGATGGGCATAATGACTCTTTTTTGTGAACTGCTTCTTCACAAGCTCTGACTCGGCCAAAAGAGTCGATTCGGAGGGTCAGGTCATGATTCAGCTGAATAAATTATTTGAAAAAGCATCTGTAACATCACTGACTTGACTCCGAGTCGGATCACTCATGAGTTACCCATCTCTACATATGAGTTGGCGGCTAGATGCAAAATGCCAACGAGATGTAGATGTAGATATTGGTGTACTTACAAATGCTTGAAATCACGCAACATCTGTACAAGAGAATGAAAACAAAAATTGTATGCGCCAAGTAAAAGTACAAGCGGCTCATACTGCTCGCGGGTTGTCAGCAAAAGCCTCAAATGCCGAGGAAGCACCGCCAAATGTAAATTTAGATTAAATTTCAATAACATTATAATTTTTCATTTCAAAATTTAAAACTCGTTCATCTCAAAACGACTTTTTTGCTGCAGCCTCATAACTCGAACAATTTTCAATCATTTTGCAAGAACTACATTCCGTTTTATACAGAATTTAATTGCCTATTGGGCATGGAGACACATTTTCCAAATTCGAATTTTTAATATTTTCCAAAAAATTATACTTGAATCTTGGAGGCGTTCACTTCGTGGTACATTTTCAATTTCGATATAAAGAAAACACTTTTTTATACCACTTTTATTTTACTTTACGTGACTAGTTTCAATTACACGGTAATCATTATCAAACTGAGTACTTAAAATACGAAATACAAAGGTATATATACTAAAACTAGAACGCTTCAAAAAGAGGGGTGTACATCAGGTCAACCTGGTCGTTGAGGATGGAAATTCCCGGATTAATTTTTACCGGAAGCCCTTGAAATTCACAAGGCAAAAATTAATCCGGGAATTTCCATCCTCAACGACCAGGTTGACCTGATGTACACCCCTCTTTTTGAAGCGTTCTAGTAATTGAAACTAGTCACGTAAAGTAAAATAAAAGTGGTATAAAAAAGTTAAGTGTTTTCTTTATATCGAAAAAATTATACTTTTCTTTTAAATGAATTTTTCTTTAAATTCAAAAATCTGTCCCAACATCCCATAGTGACTTACTTACCCTCCAAATTGTTAACACATCGCGTGCCACGCTGTAATCGGGAAAATAGTCGCAGGGTCCAAACCACATTCTTTCATCCTTTGTAGTTGAAAAAATGTAACTTTGATTTTTACTTCGTTATGTTAAGTTTTAAGAATAAGTTTTTGCAGAATGAGTTTTGTGTTAATATTTCGTAAAATAAATATTTTGTAAACTTTATGTTGTGTTGAATCTGTCTTTCCAATTTTGCTCAAACCAAAACACGTATTACTTTCCCCAAGGGCCACGCTCATGATTCCCCATTAGAAATATACCGTAGCAGGTTTCCTATTTGATATACATGGCCACACAGTGAAAGATGTGTGTGTCTCAAAGCGACATGGCCCTTTGCGAAATGTTGGTGTCTCTCACATATGAGCGACGTGGCACGCAATGTGTTAATACCTTTTGATGATGATGCCCGCACAGAATAATTTTCACAACATGAACAGATAGATCGCAATTTTTATTATCAATGATGACATATTTTGTACAAAAAAAGAAAGAAATGTTCAAAAGGCAATATACCATTATTCAATCTACTTTAACCTGTTAACTGCGGAATTAATTTTAAAAACTCCTCACAGAGTGCGGAATTAAAATCAAGCAATGACGAGTATACACGTCGAACGAAGGGCAAATGGTCTCATTATAAATTTTACGAAAAACGAGAAAGAATTATATCTTTATTTGATAAAAAATTAACAATTCATTTTTGAAAAGATTTTTTTTATAACTTAATCTGTTAGTTGTGTTTGACGTGTATACACGTCGAACGCATTTAACTGGTAGCATCCATATATAAAAAAGTCCATGTTGCACATAAGTAAGCCCTTAAATATTTTAGTGGAAAATAAATGATTTTACAAAAAGTAAGAGTACTTTTGCGAATTATTTACAAAACGAGTACATTTTATATAAGCCAGAAGCAACATTAAAATACATCACAGGCAGCCACTAAAAAAATAACATGCTAAATCTATAAAGATCTTACATCTGCTACCCCTTGGAATACATCTAGCTGTGGTATTTGAGCACCATGGGAAGCAGGCGGTTAGTGCATCGAAATGCTCATAAGTGTCACTAATTACTGAAAGAACCAACCCCCGATTATTCCAAAATTTACCAGAGCATACATTTTAGAAACAGGAGCCGTATTAAATAATTCATCCCAAAAACAACTTACTGGCATTCGAGACTTCTTTCACGTACTGCATGGCGATTCTTTTCAAATAGTCGGCGTGCTCTTCCGTCACGAAAAATCCCATGAAATTCGGCGAGGCGTACGTCTCCAGTTTCAATGGTTCGTTCAAAGTCGCCCCTTGTCTTTCCATTACGGATTTCAGGGTTTGCGCCAAATGTAGAGCGTCTTCATCGGGAGCCTGAAATTAAGTTTCATTTAACATAAGAAATATAACTATCGCTAAATATCTCATATACGGGGTGTCCCAACCATCCTTGGAAGATTGTATAATAATTATTCCTGATATGATAATCGCCGAATACAAGAAAACTATTGAGATTAGGAACAGGGAACCCTTATACAATCTGAAAGATAATTGGATTCTACTTAAGAATACGTTACTAAATACAGGGTGTGCCATTTGAAAAAAACTAAGTTATTTAACTTTATAAGTTCGGTTTTTCTACCGCATTTTTTTATCACCCTGTATAATTTTTGTATGAAATCATGGTTGGGTCTATAGTTAGAACCTTCAACCAAATAATAGAAATGATTTGAATCGTTCAACGTCAATCACTGGGGCAAAAATAAAATTTCACCCAGACCATGCATTTCAACAAAACTTCAAATATTTCGAAAACGGCAAACAATAGGTACAAGGAGTATTGAAGTAACTCACCTTTATTTGCTCCATATAATTCAAAAATGACAAAAATACAGGGTGTTCCATTTAAAAAAACCCAAGTCTGGTCTGTAACTTTGTTATGAGACACCCTGTATAAATTTAAATATTTTTAGGGCGTGCAGCTCACTATTATACACAACTTTTGTATAAAACATTTTTCGCAATTTTGACAAATAAGCACGTGATTGACCGTTCCCAGAGCTCTGAAACACCCTGTATAGCAAAAATTATAGATTCTTGGCTAAAAAAATATTTCGGCTCTAAATGGGTTAAGTTATATCTTTCTATTAATATTATTACATCTTAATTTTTTTTTTCTCTTACCTTAAAAAATGAGACGAGCGTGATGTGTGGTGTAAAATTATGGGCGCCATTCCATCCGCAGTGGTTTAAGGAGAGCTTCCAAAAATTCTGAAGTTTTTCCAAAAACTGCCCGACCGGACATGCGTACAGTATGTATTCCCTTGGACTCGTGTCATCCAACAGTGGATCATTAACATGTGCCAATAACCAGTCGGAAGCTAATTGGACACCTCGGTTACCAGTAGCTGCTAATGCTTTCTCACTAAACAAAAATTTGAATAAATGTTCAATTCACCTTTTTTTGATTTGATAAATGATTTTGATATTTTGCATATTTATTCATACATAAATTTGGCAATTATTTACAATACATTATTTTAAATACTATTTGATAATAGTGGAAGCCTATTTTGCTACAGACTTAAGGTCTTTATTAATTATTCATTTTGACATTTAAAATAATTTTCAGGTTAGTCCTTGTATGTAGAAATAATAGTTATTTAAGTAACAAGGAACGTAAGGACGTATTAACATTTGAGGTAGGCGAATACGAGCCGAGGCTCGTCGCCTGCCGAAAATGTTAGTTGTCATTACGTTCCGTGTTGCTTATTAATTTTTTTCCGCTGCCGGAAATATAATACTTAAAAAAGATCAGAAAATATTCTAAAATACGGCTTGTTACATTTGAGATTCAAATTTTTATAGTAACCTATGCATCCTATGGTAACCCAGCAACCGAGAAAACAATGTCGAATTTTGTTTGTTTATGTCAATCCAGTGACAGTGTTTGCGGGCATGGATGCAAACGAAGCTGTGAATATTGAGTGTCAGAACCTGTTACCGACAAAATTGAAAAAGGGAAGGGGTCCTGTTACGACTATTTTAAGCAGTGGTTATGTGAAAAGGTTGCCGATGCTGTAGGTATAGACAAAAATGTGTTGCTCGCCTATATGTTGGAGCGTTACGTTTCTGTTTATTATTTTCCTAGGTCCGTAAGTAAAAACTAAGTTCCGTCGCCAAGGACAACAAACACCACGAATGTTATCAGACACTTACGGTACCTGTAACTATGTATGCAATGCTTATTTACGTTGTCGATAGCGGAAAAACAATCTTAAACTAATGTTATTTCAATAGTATTACTATTAATAAGATGGAAATTTCTTTGGTATCATTCAATATCCAGTGAGGCATTAGCCAGGGGAGTAGTTGTTTCAAAAAGTTATTGGTTATTTGGGTGTGATACACCCCAGCCTTTTTTCGACGTTGAATAAGGCTCTGAAATTGAAAGTAAACGGGACATGTTACTCCATCTACAGATAGTTTGAACCTTCTATTGTGGACCCCAATAGATATTATTTGAGCTCACGCGTCAGTGTTAATGTGGTACCTGTTTGAGTCAATTCGTGAAAAATTGTGGGGTGTACGACACCCCGTATGATCATTGGGCCAGAAAAAAAATTCTGAGCATTTTCTTCTCTGTGGATTATTCCGAGATTGCCAAATCAAAAGCGCTGCGATATTTGTTCCAGAAGAAGCGACAAAAGTCGCACATGCTATGTCGCAGTTGCGAGAGGTCGATGTGCGACATACATCGCACATATTTATATGTGCGTCGAATGCTCTTTTGGGATCGGCTATTGTCTTTTACATTATAATAGCCTTTTTTCTTCATAATAATAGTTTTAAAAATATTTTCATATTCATATTTAACATTAAATTGACTTTATATTAGAAAAATACTAATATAATTTTTTCAAAAAAATCCCACCTTCGATCATGAAAATAAATATACTTTTTGGAAAGGTCGCAAAATTTATTAATTCCACTTGGAATGATACTATTTCAGGTTTTCAGGTTCAAACTATTTTATTTTTTAGCTGAAAATTGAAATTACTACCGTATTTTTTTGCAAAAATACTCATATTTTGCAACATTTTTTTTTCACATGTAAAGTTGCAGGTTTCGAAAACTATTCACATATTCTTATAACTAGAGGTTCAAAGTGTATCCCAGATTGTTATTTTTTGTTTTTTGTCAATTTAACATTAATTGACCGAAGTTCAAAGACGTGGGGTGTACCACACCCCGAATGACTATTACGTCATTTTTTGGAGGTGTGACTATTAAGGGTTAATGAATGTTTTATGAATAAAAATTGATATTATGATAGCAATAAATAAGTCCAGAATTAATGTTATAAGAATCGAACAAAATTTTTTAATATGGCCTTGTTTTTAACGCTGTTTTGTTTAAGGGGGTCACTACAAGATAATTGAAAAAAAAAGTTTTTTTTTTTAATTTAATTTTCTGAAACTAGACTTGATACTGTGTTGATACTCCTGACTAGTCCCAACTCGAACCCTTAATTAGTATTTATTGCCGGTCCAAAACATGAGAAAGTGCGGCCAGCGAAAATAGTTCACATGCCAGCCATGTTAGTTTTCATGTGATTGTGAGCGTTGCGAACAATACCCAGTGTTCCCATTGGCCCAGCGGCGTATATCTGACAAACAGACTACCGCAACGCGACTCTGATAGGTACGTTAACACCCCTTCACCACCTGAGCACCCGAGAAGACAACAACAAGCCTCCCAAGAAAAGAAGAGTTGATGACCGCATGTCGAATATTACTTGGCATTGTAAATCGTTTTTAATTATTGTTGAATATACGTGAAGTTCAATTCCTAATCGACGATTATTCCATGTTGGTCCTCCAAAATAAACATACAGGGTTGGGATAAAGTATGGAACCAAGTAAATATCTTTAAAACGAAAAGGGCTAAATTTATGAAACTTTGCAGGCAAGTATAATGACACATAACGCATCTGATGCCATATTTTTTGTTACTACTGTACTTCCGGTTTCACCGGAAATACCCTCAACTTTTTTAGTTCAAATGGGACACCCTGTATATTTTTACATTTTCAAATAGACAGCTTTCAACAATTACAATGATATAGGGTTTGGACTAAATTTGGTGTTTTTTAAATAATAAATAAAATAATAAAAAATGAAATTTGTGAATTTCATAATAATTTTATAATAAAACACTTTTAACTTTGTTTTGTATAACTTATATATTTATTTTTGTGACTTAAGTTTCGGTAATACAATTACCATTTTCAAACAAGAAACTTCTTGTCACAAAAATAAATATATAAGTTATACAAAACAAAGTTAAAAGTGTTTTATTATAATATTTAAAATGTATAACTAAGTAGAAGCCTCCAGCATAAACAACATAATAATTTTGTTCAACCCTTGGAAAATTTTGATTTATAAATATTAGAATTGCTCTCAGGGAATGTTGTCTTAAAAATATTGCATGCATCTTGTGGAGATCTCTTTCAATCTCCAAAACTAACCATCATTAACAAAGTAATTTTTTCATGTTCAGTTAGTTCACCCAAAATTGAACAGCAATGTTAATATTTCACATGGATACTATCTGTCAGTTACAGAAAACGTAAAAAACTCGAAATTGTTTTATCAGAAAACAGCGTAAAAAGATGTAAAAAGCCAACTCGATGTAGAATTATTTTATTTAATATTTAAAAAACTACAAATCACACACCCACCGAACCATACATCATTGCAATTGTTGGAAAAGTATCTATTCGAAAATGTACAAATATAAAGGGTGTCCCATTTAAATTAAAAAAGTTAACGGTATTTCCGGTGAAACCGGAAGTACAGTATTAACAAAAAAATATGGCATCAGATGCGTTATGTGTCGTTATACTTGCCTGCAAAGTTTCATAAATTTAACCCTTTTTGTTTTAAAGATATTTACTTGGTTCCATACTTTATCCCAACCCTGTATACTAACATACTGTTTGCACATTTTTATTCGCACTGTGAGGGGTCGTGAATCATCCCCAAACTGAGCTATCGCCGAGTGAAACTGCCGGGGCCTACTCATGCTTTTCGATCTCCCCAAAAGTAGCATTTATTTATTTATTTATTTATTTACGGAAGGCCATTACAAATTAAAATACAAAAATATAAATAAAATAGAAACAACCTTACTTGTTGCAGAAAGTATTAAATAAATTTAAAAAAAAAACGAAATATAGCCTGAATATATAAATATTGAACCTGTTCGTAACTCTGCAAGCAAAATTAAGTCTTACTAAGACTATAAACAAATAACTTATTGAAACAACTACTTCCCTGCAACTTACTGCAACAAGTAAGGTTGTTTCTATTTTATTTATTATTTAAATCGAGTAATCAGTTTTCCAACTGAAAACAAGATCATTTATTTCTTCACATCTATACTTTCACTAATCACCTAAATTCAAGTATAAAATCAGTCCAACCCTTCTATAATTTCCTCATTTGTTTACGACTCCTTCACGTTCACGGTCACCTTCACGTAAACGTATTTTATTCTTTAACATTCAATTTAAATGCGAAGCTGCACTGATGAGAGATAAATCTCGAAAAGCGTCTGCAGATGGCTATTTACTTAATTTTTACATATTTTAGGGTCAGTTTTATAATTTACAGTTTTCAAATTTAATTTAGTTTTATTTTTCAAGTTAGTCCTGTGGGTAGAAATAGGGGATCTTAAACCAATGTTATTTCACTAAGTACTTAGTACTAGTAATAACGCAAATTTCTTTTGTATCATTCAATATCCGGCGTGGCACTAGCCAGAGAAGTAGTTGTTTCAATAAGTTATTTGTTTATAGTCTTAGTAAGACTTAATTTTGCTTGCAGAGTTACGAACAGGTTGAATATTTATATATTCAGGCTATATTTCGTTTTTTTGAATTTACAAAAATATATATAGTTAAAATTATAAAAATGAAATAAAAAATTTTAAAACATTTTAAAAGCACGTGCACAACTACTATACCTATCACTAATTAAAACTAAAAATCACAGATATAAGTATCAAAATGAATAGATTACTCGTAATTGCGCAGTAGTAAATGTAGTTTATTAATCTTAAATTGCAAAAGTCAGCATTAAATCGATTGCAATTACGAGCAATTCTTGCAATGCCAAAGTGCCCAGTATAATCAGTTCTAAAACATTTCTCTTCAAAAAAGCGAAAAGAACGCAACTCTCTACTGGGCACATGAATAAAAAGTAAACTTAGTAAAAATGGAAAGTTTAGTAAGCCATTTATAAGTTTAAAGCCCGTAGTTATGTCTGAATTTCTTCGTCGCTGTTCTAAAGATTCAATGTTTAGACAGTTTAACATTACACAATAAGATCCTGTTAGCCCAAATTTGTAAGAAAGTTATTTGAAAAATTTAATTTGAACGCGCTCAATTTTCTCAATATCAGCCTTGTTAAATGGGCACCAAATTATGGAGCAGTACTCTAAATGTGGGCGGACAAGGGATGTATAGAGATTTAATAAAGTGTTTATATTTTTGAAGTCCGCACTACTTCGTTTTATGAACCCAAGAACACGATAGGCTTTTGATGTTATAGAGCTAATATGATTATGGAAGTTCCACCTATTTGAGAGAATTAGCCCTAAATCTTTAACTGTGTATACTCGTGGAAGTTTATTATTAGCGAGGAAATAATCTCTATCCGCTAATGTTCTCTTTTTAGAAAATGTAATCACGCTACATTTATCAATATTAAGCCGCATACTGTTAACTTGACACCAGACATCAAACCGCTCTAGATCCTGTTGAAGCAAGTCAGAGGAAGTTCTGTCCGTGATGGATTGAAATATTTTCATATCGTCGGCGAAAAGAAGGCATTCAGAATGATGAAAACAATTGACTACATCATTTATAAATATGTTAAATAGTAGTGGTCCAAGATGCGACCCTTGGGGTACACCCGAAGAGACTAATATTTCCGACGAAATGAAACTACCGACCCGTACAGCTTGAGTTCTATTGGCTAAGTATGATCGAATCCAGTCCAGCATTAAGTCATTTATACCAATATATTTAAGTTTCAAAAGAAGAATGCCATGATCCACTGTATCGAAGGCCTTTGAAAAGTCGGTGTAGATAGAATCTACTTCACACCCGTCTTCCAAGGATGATGTAATAAATTGACCGTACGAAAGTAAGTTTATTTGATTGATGTTCCTTTTTCTCTGGTTCTATGAGAGATATCAAGTTAATTTATTTTTTAATTTGTTTGTGATCTTAAATTCATCTGGTGATAAGCAAGAATTTCAAACTATAACATAAATAAAGTTATGGTCAGGACAGGCTCGATTTTTCAAACTGCTATAAAATCAGTTTAAAAAAACTAATGACAATAAAATTATTACCAGTTCTTTAGATTAGCTATCTAAATAACCCTACAAAATTGCAAGTCAATTGGATAAACGGTTTCAGAGAAAAACGAACATAAATGCATGATTTTCAACGTAAAACGACCGCTGCAGTGGCCCCCTTAAGCAGGGTTTTACTCTAGTTTATATATTTTTGGTAATAATAATATTATATCTAGCAATGTATAAAATTGTTTTAAAGTTTTTCATTCTCTTGAATGGGTTAGAATTAATAGATTACGTTTAGACCAAGTTCTTGTAAGTTTGCCAACGGCATGGTCCCCATATTTATTATTACTCCAACAAATGCCCACGATTCTTCGTTGCTCATGTCATGCCAAGTTGCGCACATCAACTATGCTGTTGTTTATATATTTTTGGTAATAATAATATTATATCTAGCAATGTAATTCTTTTAACGAGCACTGTATACACCGTGACCTCGTCACCCTCCGTAAAATAAATGCCCTCATTATATTTGCACATTTTTTAACTAAAATGAAAAATAATTGCAACCATCCTCAAGTTCTCACAGAAAGTAAACAAGCAGCGAAAACCACAAACTAAAAAAAAATCGCACTCTAGTCACCTTTGATCGAAACACGACCAACCCACGCGTACATTTCCTTCAATTAACAAACGCACATACAATCTTCATTACCAAAAAGAAACAGCAATTACCTATCAAACATACATTTACATATTTCTACTCACGCCCTGTGCTTGGGAAATCCCATCTGCAGAAGGATCTGCAGAGGAGAAAGGTGCTGCTTGCTGATCTTCGTCGGGGTGGGGTTCCTCCTGGGGGGCAAAGTTGCCATACTAGTTTTTATTATTCTGCGCCCCTTTAATTTCTCGTTATGTTGTTTACAGGTTAATGTTGACACCGCAGTATTTTGACGTTTGACGCAGGCGATCGAACCGCTAGGTTGGCAATCCGGGTGAAAATTTGAATTTCCAGAACGTGAAGAGAAGAAATTTGCGAAGCACGTAGTGTGGAAATTGGGGCAATCAAGAGGAAATGGCGGGGGTTTTGTTCGAAGATATCTTCAACGTCAAAGATATAGATCCCGAGGGGAAGAAATTCGACAGGGGTGAGTGTTTTTTTAGTTATTTTTGTACGAACGCGGTTTACAGGTTATGTTACGCTGCGATTTTTGTTTCTTGTGTGTAGATCGAATTTATTTATTCCTAGTTTAGGTTTATGTGAATGTTGCGTATTAACATTGAGCAATGTATTCCAAATGTATTACAGTTTGCCACTGCGGTTACCAACTGCACGTAGAAAACAATGGTTCGTTTTAAATATAGTAATACGATACAGAAACTAACACACGCACTGTCGGAACGAATATAATAACAACTGCTTCTGCTACTGTTATTAATCTTCTGCGATCGAGGCCTGATTCGCTCGGTGAACCAGCACGTCGGGACGATTTATTAAATTTTTGGTGAATTTTTTGCGGAAATTGTTTTGTCTGTAGATCTAATTTATTCTCCTAGTTTAGGATTATGCAAATGTTGCGTATTAACATTGAGCAATTTATTCCAAATGCATTACAGTTTGCCACTGCTGTAACCAACTGCACGTAGAAAACAATGGTTCATGTTTTAAATATAGTAATACGATACAGAAACTAACACACGCACTGTCGGAACGAATATAATAACAACTGCTTCTGCTACTGTTATTAATCTTTCGCGATCGAGGCCTGATTCGCTCGGTGAACCAGCAAGTCGGGACGATTTATTGCATTTTTGGTGAATTTTTTGCGGAAATTGTTTTAAAATTTTTCACTCTCTTGAATGGGTTAGAATTAATAGATTACATCTGGACCAATATTCTTGTAAGTTTGCCAACGGCATGGTCCCCATATTTTTTATTACTCCAACAAATGCCCACGATTCTTCGCTGCTCATGTCATGCCAAGTTGCGCACATCGATTATGCTGTTAGTGTAATATTGATTCTTATATTAGGTATTCTAAACTCCTCAGCATTGAGGACAAAGCAGTGAACATCATTATATAGCCATGTAATGGTATTGACTGGGGAGTTATAGTGCGCTGTGGTATAGCGTAAAGCTAAACTATTGCTAGTCGATACTCCTGGGGGGTTGTAATCAGTGACCGCTCATTAAGTTTTGGTCTGGTGAGGCACAGATTTAATATGATCTACACAGCTTTTTAAAACCTAAGAGAAAATCCAACTCAAAAATGGTGCCAACGGTTTCCAAAGCTCAAGTTTAAGAGAAACAACTGAAAAGGAAATTTAAAAAATCATAAATGAAAAAGCAAGTGATGCCAACTGTGCATTTCCAGGCGGAGAATTAAAACTCAAAAGCGGTGTCAACTGTTTTCCAATGCTCAATTTCTAAAAACCGCCAAGCGGGAATTAAAAAAAATCAAAGGAAGCGAAAAAAACACTGTGTGCGCAAGTGCTGCCATCTATGAAAAATCTGGGAGAATTTCATTGCAGGAAATATAAATCTGGGGGAATTTTGTCGTGTAAAATAAAAGACCTAACTGAAATTCAGGAAATTCAAACTCAAAAGTGGTGCCAACTGTTTTCCAAAGCTCAAGTTCTGGCAAAACAGTCGAGGGAAATTAAAAAAATCCTGAGAAGTGAAAAAAGCAAGTGATTTCAACTGCCAATATTCAGGTGGGAAATTCAAACTCAAAAGTGGTACCAACTGTTTCCCAAAGCTCAATTTCCCAGGAACAGCCGAGGGAAATTAAAAAAAATCATTAGAAGTAAAAAAAGCAAATAAAACACAAACCTTCTGCCATTTCTGGTGGAGCGAGAAATTTAAATTATAACCCAACGGTGATACCAACTGTGAATTTACAAGCGGAAATTTAAACTCAAAAGTGGTGCCAACTGTTTTCCAAAGCTCAAGTTCTGGAGAAACGGCAGAGGAAAATTTAAAAAAATCACAAGTGGTACCAATGGAAAATTCAAACTCAAAAGTGGTGTCAACTGTTTCCCAAAGCTTTTTAAAAAACCCATATATTCCTTGACGTTGATATTATACATTTTGATTTCAATTTTCCGAGCCGTGCTTAAAACATTAAGTATATTTTGCTTACACAACTAACAACTAATTTCCGGTAACGGGAACAACAAGCTAGGTACATTTTCGTTCCTGTTCCTGTTCTCGTTACCGTTCCTGGGTTGTTGTGAAGCTGCCCTATCCAGCGTTGCCATCTGATCAAATAATATTTCCGCCAGACAGCCAACCTAATTCCACTAGAATTCTGCCAGAAAATATGAAAATATAAAGTACGAAATAAAACTATCTTAAATAATAATAAATAAATAAATAATTATTTATTATTTATTCACTATGCCACAATATACATGCTGTATGCAAGAAAAGCAGTGGTATTTGCAAATGTCAATATATAACAAACATACAATAAAATTATCTATGAGATAAACGTAGTAATAACATAGAATGTTACAAACATACAAAAACATATTAAAAACACATTCATGATTATTGCGCTATAAATTCTGCTATAGTATAAAAGCACCTCTCAATGAGAATTTTTTTGAAACTCTCTTTAAATCGTTTATGAGTTTGTGTCTTAAGCGCATCAGGAATTTTGTTGTAAATTATTCCGCATGATTAAACTCTTGATTTTTCGAGTAATGTGCTATGACGTTTGGGCAGTTTTATGTTTGCTGCATTGCGGGTCTGATATTGGTGATTAGTACCGTTTCTATTGAACGATTGGATGTTACCATGTGCATATAAGGCTGCTTTAAGTATATATATACCAGCGAGGGTAAGAATTCCATGTTGTTTAAAAGTGTCGCGACATGATTCGGTTCGTTTTATGTTGAAAATTAGGCGGATTATTCGCTTTTGCAACACGAACAGTCTATTAAAATTATTTAAATTCGTTCTCCCCCAGGCTAGTATATTATAGCTCAGAAGTGAGTGCAGTAGAGCGTAGTAAATATTTATCAATATTTCCGTAGAAACATGTTGTCTAAGTGATGATTTGCTTATTTTTTCGCAAATGTTATTTACTTGAACTTTCCAGGTTAGTTGTTGGTCCACAAAAGAGCCCAGGAATTTAACGCCATCAGAGGCGCAATGAACTTTAGTCTTAGATTTTCTGTTGTAAGAATTAATAGTTACAGTTTTACTGTTGTTTATAAGTAAATTATTTCTAAAACACCACGTAGTTATTTGATTGTTGGTCTGTTCGATTTTGTCGGTCAATTCCTTTTCCGAAGATGCGTTGACTATTACAGAAGTATCATCAGCGTAGTTTATCACGTGTTCACTTGTTATGTTTTCTTGAATGTCATTAATAAATAATATAAATAACAAAGGTCCGAGAGTTGATCCTCGGACTATTCCTTTTGTAATATGGTATTCACTGGAGTCACACTTGTTTATGCGCACGTATAACTGTCTGTCTGTTAAAAACGACACTATTAGACTTAAGGCATTTCCCCGGATGCCTAACGCGAACAGTTTTTCTTGCACGAACGTTACGTCGACGGTATCGAAGGCTCGCGTAAAGTCATAAAACAATCCAACAACCCATCTTCCCGCGTCGATGTGTTTGGTGATTTCTTCTACGAGTTTTACTGTCGCTGTTTCTGTCGACTTCTTCTCTCTGAACCCATGCTGATTTTCTCCAATTAATTTGTATTTATTAATAAATTCCCAGAGCCTGTTTGAAATTGCCGTTTCCAATATTTTTGAGACGGTGTTGAGTACTGCAATTGGACGATAGTCTTCTACGTCTTCTTCGTCGCCTTTTTTGAATACAGGTATCACTTTTGCAACCTTCAGTACATTAGGGAATTTGCCACTTTGGAATGCCAGATTAATTAATATAGTTAGTGGCTCTATTAATTGGTCTTTAACCTCTTTAATAACAGATGCTGATATCTCGTCTTTTCCCGGACTGGCTTTATTATTTAATGATGTTATAATATTATTTATTTCAAGAGGGGTTACAGGTTTTAAAAAAAGTGTATGCGATATAATTTGTCATGTTGTTGCATCTGTAGAGCGAACGTTTCCTAATCTTTCTTCTAGTTTTTTATCAGCGATTGTAGAGAAGTATTTAGCAAATATTTCTGCTACTTCATATGGGTTTGTCGTTGCTTCTCCGTCCGTGTTTTTGATGTTCAACGGCTTAATGTCTTTTACTTTGCCCATTTCTTTTCTTACCAATTCCCATATTTTTTTAGGTTTATTGACTGAACGCAGAATTGCCTTGTCATGGTACTCTCGTTTAGTTTGGACTATTAGCTTTTTATGTGTTTTTTTGTAGGTTTTATATTTTTCCCTCAGTTCTGGAGACTCCAGAAATATTTTTAATAAATTATATAAACCTTTCAACTTTGCGGCAGAATCCTTGACCGCTTGGATAAGCCACCTGTTTTTAGCATGTTGTTAAAATAACTTTTTCGTGGAATTCAGAAAAAGCTTTATTTATGTCCATGGACGTTAGTTTTTGTTTCCAATTCACTCTCTGTAAATGAGTTTTTAATTCATTTATATTTGACTCTTTAATTTGTCTGGACGTTATTGTGTCGACCGTTTTTGTTGAATTATTTTGTAAATTGTTTGTCAGAGTCATCACTTGTGCATAATGGTCGGATAATCTGAGATCAGCATTTATGCACTGGTATTCCATATTTGCAACTAGATAGTCAATTTGCGTTGCAGATGTTCCTGTTTCCGTTTTTACAATTCTAGTCGGTTCCTTCAATTTATTTATAATGCCAAATTGTGCAAATAGGTCCACTAACATGTTCTTATTTGTGGTATCTTTTAAAAGTTCTATGTTTAAGTCTCCACATAAAATAATATATTTATGCGTATTTTGAGCTTCTTGGATCATATCAGATATCATATCATATCTTATATTTTAGGAGTTGAATTTAACGTTTTGCGTACAAATTAAGGTTTAATATTAGGTAGAACAATAAAATTATCCGAAGAAAAATAAATGCAGATTTGAGTGAATTCCTTAAAAATTTCAATCTTAGTAAAAAAAAATGATATAATACGGGTGTGAAGTTGGCAATAAATTCCAGCAATAGATTTTAAATTACGGTTTTCCATTAAAACGAGATAAATAACTGAATGTTTCTATGATTATTATGAAACACATGAACAATGTAAACTCAAAAAATATTTAACCCATAATTGTCCTCTTTTGAAACCACCCCCACTACCCCTCAAAAATAACTCCCGCTTTTATAACAAGAATACAAATTCCAATATGAAAACAAAAAGTTCAGCTGTGTTCTGCAGACACCCTTGAATCATGATCATAAAAAAACCGCAGGAGCACTCCCCATTTTTTGAGAGAAAAAATTATTTGCATAACGATGTACAACATTCATATATTTTCTCAATAAAAACAAGGAAGTCATACTCCCATAGAAAAAATAAAATCAGATAAACGTTGCTTACATACTGCTGAACAATAATCAAAGAAAAACCGTAGGCAAACCCTCCCATTTTTTCGAGAAAAAAATAATTTGCGTGACGCTGTACGACACTCATATATTTTCTCAAAAAAAACAAGGAAGTCATACTCCCATAGAAAAAATAAAATCAGATAAACGTTCCTTACATACTGCTGAACAATAATCAAAGAAGAACCGTAGGCACACCCTCCCATTTTTTCGAGAAAAAAATAATTTGCGTAACACAACGTTAATTTATTTTCTCAAAAAAAACAAGGAACCCCTGACTAGTCGTTACTGGTTGTAATGTATTGATGAAATAGCATTGTAACGTAGGCCACCCAATATACATGTAGTAGCTGAAATCGTTACACAGTATTACGAATATTTCTCTTCTTACCTCAGCAGCCGTTGTGTTAAGTTGAACATTAGACTTCTATCACAGCCAAATAATTTTGAAGTCCCGAATGGACTGAAAAATCATCTGCATACAGTGAAATTTTTTTCTACTCCTTACGTTATATTGATGAATTCCCTAACAATAAACTGTACGGATATAAGATATTTTTTGGTCAGTTGTGTGGATATGAAATCATTGCTAGGTTACAGATAATAACAACCGTATGAAATTGTTACGGCAGTGGAGGTGACGACGGAACAAAGTCAAATAATCACTTTACATTTTTATATAACCAGCAATCATTGAAAAAACAAAAAACGTCACAAATCAAATGTCAGATACATTTCACATGTTTGTATTCGGTATTCATTATGAAAAGTGAAAGGGATTTCGTAGAAAAAGTTACAACGCGAGTGGATATGATGCCCATAACTCACTCGACATTCGGGGCACTCGCCTACGGCGTTATGTCCCAAACTTGACTTTGGGAGATATGAGCAACATATCCACTCTTGTTGTATTGTGTGAGCCACAAAATTTTGTTCAGAGTTGGCTGTGAGATAAATGAGGTATGTCGCATATTATTACATCATGAGACTAGATTAGTTCAGTTGAATTAGATTTAAAAAATGGATTCATCTCAGTCATGACTGCTATGGTTCTCTCTCTCAGGCATGGCCAACTCAGAAACAAAATTCTACCATAAAATTACCCCGGATTTAAAATTTCCTCCATGAAATTTCCCCAGATTTTTGACAGTTAGCACGCACAATTTTCCACTTCCCATGATTTTTTTTAATTTCCCGCGTGGCAGATTCACCAGAGCTTGAGCTTTGGAAAACAGTTGGCACCACTTTTGAGTTTAAATTTCCGCCTGTGAAGTCACAGTTGACACCACCATTGGGTTTTAAAAAAATTACCTCAGAATTGAATATCACCCTATGAAATTCCCCAATTTTTTTAAAAATTGGCAATACTTGCGCCTAGGTTGGGTTTTTTCATATGCCATATTTTAATTTAAGCTTTGTGAAATACTTGACACCACTTTTGTGTTTGAATTTCCCGCCTGGAAATTGACATCTGGCACCGTTGGTCTTTCACTTCTCATATTTTTTTTTTAATTTCTCTTTCTGTAGTTTCCTCTAAACTGTTGGTACCACTTTTGACTTTAAATGTCCGCCTGTAAATTCACAGTTGGCACCACCATTGCGGTTTAATTTGAATTTCTGGCCCAACGAATGACAATAGGAAAGACTTTTGAGTTTTTATTATAGAATTTTCTAATCCTAAATTCCATAAGATTTGAATATTCCATCATAAAATTATCCCAGATTTAAATTTCCCTCAATGAAATTTCCCCAGATTTTTGACAGTTGGCATCTCTTGCGCAGTCTTGGGGATTTTTACTTGCCATGATTTTTTTAATTTCCCGCTTGGCAGATTTCCCAAAGCTTGAGCTTTGGAAAAGAGTTGGCACCACTTTTGAGTTCGACTTTCCCGCCTGGAAATTGACATCTGGTGCTGCTGTTTTTTTTTTCACATCATAATTTCTTTTCCTCTGCCATTTCCTCAGAAATTAAGCTTTGGGAAACAGTTTGTACCACTTTTGAGTTTGAATTTCCCACCTGAATATTGACAGTTGATACTACTTGCTTTTTACTTCTCAGGTTTTTTTTTGGAAAACAGTTGGCACCACTTTTGAGTTTGAATTTTACTAGAAATTGACTGTTGGCTTTTCAGTTGGGTCTTAATTTAAATTCGCCCCGCAAATGACATTTGGCAATACTTGTGCTTCGATTTAAATTATCCACCTATAAATTTCTCCAGGTTTCAATCTATCACCACAGTTGCCCTCCATAAAATTCATCCAGACTTTTAGCAGTTGGCAACATTTACTTGCACAGTGTTCCTTTCTTTCACTTCCGATGATTTTTAAAATTTCCCGCTCTGCAGTTTCCCCAGAACTAGAGCTCTTTGGGAATCAGTTGGCAACACTTTTGAGTTTGAATTTCTTTCCTGGAAAGTGATGATTCTGACATTAATTTAAATTTCTTACCACTAAATTCCCCCAGATTTTTAATAGATGGCAGCACTTGCGCGCACTGCTTCACTTAATAATTTTTTTAAATTCCTGCATGGCAGTTTTTTTAGAACTTGAGCTTTGGAAAACAGTTGGCACCGCTTTTGAGTTGGCTTTTCTGTTAGGTTTTAATTTAAATTTCCCCCCACAAATGACATTTGGCAATACTTTTGAGCTTTAATTTAAATTACCCCCCCCCCCTACATTCCCCCAAATTTGAATGTTCCACTACAACAGTTGGCAACATTTCCGCGCATAGTGTTCCTGTCTTTCGCTTCCAATAATTTTTAAAATTTCCCGCTCGGGTGTTTCCCCCAAAACCAGAGTTCTTCGGGAAACAATTGCCAACACTTTTGAGTTTGAATTTCTCACTTTCTGGAAAGTGATGGTTCTGAATTTAATTTGAATTTCTTACCACTAAATACCCGAAGATTTTAGTTTACACGACAAAATTCCCCTAGATTTATATTTCCTGCAATGAAATTCTCTCAGATTTTTTATAGATGGCAGCACTTGCGCACACTGTGTTTTTCACTTCCTATGATTTTTTTTTAATTCCCGCTTGGGAAAACAGTTGACACCACTTTTGAGTTTCAATTCTCCACCTGGAAATGCACAATTGGCATCACTTGTTTTTTCATTTATGATTTTTTGAATTTCCTTTTCAGTTGTTTCTCTTAAACTTGAGTTTTTAAACCGTTGGCATCATTTTTGAGTTGGATTTTCTGTTAGTTTTTAATTTAAATGATCTACCCCTGAATTCCCCCAGATTTCAATCTTCCGCCACAAAATTTCCCTCCATAAAATTCACCCAGACTTTCAGCAGGTGGCAACATTTGCGTGCACAGTGTTCCTTTCTTTCATTTCCAATGATTTCAAAAATTTCCCGCTCGATAGTTTCCACAGAACCATAGCTCTTCAGGAAACAGTTGGCACCACTTTTGAGTTTGAATTTTTCACCTGGAAAGTGATAGTTCCGAATTTAATTTGATTTTTAAATTCCTCTAGATTTGATTTTCCATAACAAAATTCCCCCAGATTAATTTTTTTTTCAAATTTTTAATAGTTGGCAGCACTTACGCGCACAGTGTTTTCTCCTCTTCCATGATTTTTTAAAGTTCCCGCTGGGCAGTTTCTAGAAATTTCCGGTTGGAAATTGACAGTTGGCACTTTTGTTAGATTTTCATTCACAAATAATATTTGGTAACACTTTTAGGCTGAATTTTCCACCTCTAAATTCCAGACAGATTTGAATTCTTCACCATAAAGTTCTGCCAGGTTTCAATTTTCAACAAAAAAATTCCTCCAAATTTGAGTTTTCCATAAAGAAATTTTCTTGGGTTTTTGAAAGTTGGGAACATTTCTGCCATTGATTTTAATTCTTTACCAGAAATTTAAATTTTCACCACGAAATTCCCCCAGATTTGATTTTTCCGCAATTAAATTCTCCCAGATTTTTGAGAGTTGGCAACACTTCTGCGCGTAAAATGTTGTCAATTTCGCTTCAGGAAATTACCACAAAATTTTTCTCAGGTTTCAATTTTCAACAGAAAATTCCACCAGATTTTAATTTTCAACAGAAAATTCCCCCAGATTTGAGTTTCCTTTAAAGAAATCCTCTTATTAGATTTTTGAAAGTTGGCAAAATTTCTGCCATTGATTTTAATTCTCCACCGGAAATTTAAATTTTCACCACGAAATTCCCCCAGATTTGATTATTCCGCAATTAAATTTTTCCATGTTTTTGAGAGTTGGCAACACTTCTGCGCGTAAAATTTGTCAATTTCACTTCAGGAATTTACCAGAAAATTTCCCCAGGTTTCAAATTTTCAACAGAAAATTCCATCAGATTTCAAAATTCAACAGAAAATTCCCCCAGATTTGAGTTTCCTTTAAAGAAATCTCCTAGATTTTTGAAAGTTGATTTTAATTCTCCACCGGAAATTTAAATTGTCACCACGAAATTCCCGCAGATTGAATTTTTCCGCATTTAAATTTGTCCAGATTTTTTGATAGTTGGCAACACTTCTGCGCGTAAAATGTTGTCATTTTCTCTTCGGGATTTCAATCAATTAATCAATCAATTTATTGGTGTTAAAATATAATATACATTTTTACACACGTTAAAAAAAAACAGGAATGAGATCAATTTCAAGGTCACATCCAGTTTCAGAATCGGCAAATAGCTTCTACTTCCACCGCATATTATAAATACAAGGCCTTATATTTGCCATTGGATTTTTGGTAGTAGTGGCATTTGTTAGACAATTTGCCTAACTTGCCCTCGATCCCGAGATTCTTTAGCAGTGTAACATAAGACACGGGCTGACGGTAAATGAACCGGTTCTTGGTGAAGAACGTTTCGGAGACCGTTCAGATATCGGCTCGGTAATGCATTAGCTGCCTCTAGAGGGATCCAGCCTATACGCGGTGAACTTCACGTGGCTTTGTAGCGAGAATTTCAAATCACCAGTGACGGTTCGCGGGTTTTTTTCTGGTACGGCCGAGGAACAAGAGGTGGTAATACAGATAGGTAGGGTCAGCACCACCTCTTGTTCCTCGGCAGTACTAGCAAAAATCCCGCGAACCGTCACTGCCGGTCACCGTGCGAACGTCACGCGGTTCATCGTATGAACTTCACTCGACTCACAGTTCGATTTGCTTTCTCTCTCTTCAAAGCTTGCCCCCGTTTTATTTTCAAAGTTATCATAAGTTATCATAACAATTATTGTCGACGGTTCAGGAACCACTCAAATGAACCGGTTCGCAACAATGAACGCCATGGAGTCCGTTTGAAGATAACGAACCATTGGCGTGAACGAGAACTTCACGCGGTTTTCTCGGTGCATGAACTACACCCTTTTTATTTCCGGTTCTCGAAGAAAACTTAAATTCTTATTCGGCTCGCGTCTTGAATGTCTTGCTTGTATACAGTGGCGGCTCGTGGAACATGTTGATGGTGGAGACACTTATACAATACATCCCCCCCTTTTTAAAGAAACAAAGAATTATTTATCTTCCTAGACCAATCGAATATTTTGGCCAAAAAATAAAACATTTGGAACAAAACAGCCTAAGATCCAAAATATCGGCCAAAAAAATCAAAAATCCTGATTTAAAAATAAAAATGCAAACCAAAAAATCGAAAATATAAGCAAAGGAAAAATAATTTGCCATTTTCAGCCCCAAATATAATTCTTTTTAGCTTAAAATAAGTTCCAAAGAGAAATTTGAAAATAATAGCAAAAATAAAAATAAATAAAAAATTTGCACAATAAAATCAATAATTCAAGTTAAGAAAATCTAAAATATGGGACAAAAAATAAAAAAATAACACCAAAAATCTAAAATTCGTATCCAAAAAACAAAGTGGTAGACCAAAAAATCAAAATTTTTAACAAAGGAATCGAAAATTTAGGTCGAAATAAAGAAAATTTGGGCCAAAAGACCTAAAATTGAAACCAAAACAATCGAAAATACAAAGTATAGGCCAAAGGGCCTTAAAAGGTGAGAATTTAGACAAAACATCGAAAACGGGCGTAAAGATAAAAATTGCAGACAAAAAAATCGAAATTTTCTACAAACCAATCGAATATTTGGTCAAAATAAAGAAAAATAAAAATAATTGGAACAGAAAAATCTAAAATATGGGCCAAAGAATCAAGAATCCTGATCTAATAATAAAAAACGCAGACAAAAAATTAAAAAGTTAAGTAGAAGCAAAATAATTTGCCAAAAATAAGTTTCTGATCAGAAATTCGAAAATATTAGCAAAAAAATAATTTAAAAAAACTCACGAAATGAAATCAATAATCCAAGTTCAAAAAATCTAAAATATTGGATAAAAAAATAGACTAAAAATCTAAAATATCCGATACAAAATTTAGGCATAAAAATAAAAATGGTGGACCAAGGAAAGACAAATTCTAACAGACATATAAAGAAAATTTTAGGGCAAAAGATAAAAGAAAATTAAAATCTACAATGTTGGCCAAAAAGTCGAAAATTTAGACAAAACATCGAAAACTCGGGCATAAAGATAATAAATGTAGACTAAACGAAAAATCAAAAATGCGGACAAAAAATCGAAAATTTTGACAATCAAATCGAAAAATTAGGTAATATTAAATAAATTAAATGAAATGAAAAATAAAGAAAAATTTAGGTCAAAAGATTAAAAAAATGATAATAAAAATTTGTAATGTTGACCAGAAAGTCAAAAATTTAGACATTGCATAGAAAATTCGCTCCTTAATAAATGCAGGCTAAGAAATCGAAAATTTCAACAAACAAAACTCGAAAATACCGGAAAAAATAAAAAAAATCTCGCATATAAATCAATAATTCAGGTTAATTAAAATCAAATCAAAAATTTGGAACTAGAATTAAAATTTCGGCCTGAAAAATCGAAAATGCGGACCAAAAAATCAAAAATTTGAACAATTAAATCGAAAATTTAGGTCAAAATAAAGAATAATTAGAGATTTATTTATTTACGCGAATTTCCCTTTATAATACACAAAATATCTCTAAAAATATTATATTATTATTATTAATCTGAGAAAATTGTACAAAAGATCAAAAATTTAGACCAAAAAAAATTCGAAAATACAAAGATAAAATATTTTGACCAAAAATATCGAAAATACAGGTCAAAAAATTAAAAATTAAAAATTCGTCGGGAAAAATAAAAAATGCGGATCAAACTATCGCAAATTTTACCAATTAAATCGGAAAATTTATGTCAAAATAAAGAATATTTAGGTCAAAAGATCAAAAATTTAGACCCAAAATAATAGAAAATACAGGTCAAAAATCTAAAACATAAAAATTCGGCGGGAAAATAAAAAAATGCGGGCCAAAAAGTCGAAAATATAAACAATTAAATCGCAAATTTAGGACAAAAGATAAAATATTGTGACCAAAAATATCAAAAATACAGATTCGTCGGCAAAAATAAAAAATGCGGACCAAATAGTTGAAAATTGAAAAACAATTAAATCGAAAATTTAGATCAAAGTAAGGAAAATTTAGGCCAAATGATCAAAAAATTTAGAAAAAAAAAATCGAAAATACAGGCTTAATAATAAAAAATGTTCTAGTAAGAAAATGGTTTAAATTAGTCTCAAAAATCACTTCAAAGCAGGGTTCGGACGATATACAGGGTGTTTCAGAGCTCTGGGAACGGTCAATCACGTGCTTATTTTTCAAAATTTCGAAAAATGTTTTATACAAAAGTTGTGTATAATAGTGAGCTGCACGCCCTAAAAATATTTAAATTTATACAGGGTGTCTCATAACAAAGTTACAGATCAAACTTATGTTTTTTTTAAATGGAACACCCTATATTTTTTGTCATTTTTGAATTATATGGAGCAAATAAAGGTGAGTTACTTCAATACCTCCTATACCTATTGTTTGCCGTTTTCGAAATATTTGAAGATGTGTTGAAATGCAGGGTGGGGGTGAAATTTTATTTTTGCCCCAGGGATTGACGTTGAACAATTAAAATCATTTTAATTATTTGCTTGAAGTTTCGAACTATAGAGACAACTATGATTTCATACAAAAAAATTATACAGGGTGAGAAAAAAAAATGCGGTAGAAAAACCCAACTTATAAAGTTATATAACTTCGTTTTTTCAAATGGCACACCCTGTATTTAGTAACGTATTCTTAAGTAGAATCCAATTATCTTTCAGATTATAATAATTATTCCTGATATGATAATCGCCGAATACAAGAAAACTATTGAGATTAGGAACAGGGAACCCTTATCCATTAAAAAAAAACATAAGTTTGGTCTGTAACTTTGTTATGAGACACCCTGTAGAAATTTTTATATTTTTAGGGCGTGCAACTCACTATTATACACAACTTTTGTTTAAAACATTTTTCGAAATTTTGACAAATAAGCACGTGATTGACCGTTCCCAGAGCTCTGAAACACCCTGTATATTTAACTTTAAACTACTAATAGCTAAAAATATTAATTTGGATGTAGCAAAGATGTAGACGAACTGTTTAAAAGATTCAGAGAATTAATCGTTTAACGAAGGTGATCCGTTTTCCACGTCTTTGGCGATAATTAAATGAATTTTGAGCATGCTTCGATCATACGTAATGTATTGTTCAGTAGCGACACTTCCTAATAATTTAAAATATATCTGCAATGTTACGAAATAAAATTTCAAATTCGCCATATTGTGGAATGCCAGACGTGGGAGCCCGATAAGCATTTAAAAGTCAACAGTACGAACATTAAATGAGCAATTTGATTTGTTATTTTCCTGGTCAGCTGTTTCCGACGATTAAAAAAAATAATAATCGGAAATCGTTTCGACCCAAGATGATGTAACGCCGTCTCTGGCCGACGTGCAAACATGCATATTAATGATGCAATTTTCTATTTTTACCGCCGAACCCATTCATTTTCCCCGGTTCGATTTTCGCCGAGGAAAATTCCGCCGTAATGCATTTCGCCAATTTTCGAGCGAAGAAAAAAGCGCCAGCAAAAAACGTGGGCGAATCGTAATTATGGATTACCGCCCGCGGGGCAGATACACACCGCGACCCACTGAGGGGATGATGATATAAGGCATGCGCCGATCCCGACGCCGGATCGATCCAGCTCCTGACGGTCAAGGTCATCAGGTCTAGGTCGTATTCCCTATTCCGCACTAAATAACGAAACGACTTTATGCAAAGAAAATTATTGTGAAATTTTTTGACCGTTTTTCGAAACGCGCAATATGGAATATTATGGATTTTTTGGTCGTAGCTTGTATATCTGGCTTTCTGCGTGTATTTGTGTGTGTGTATGTGTAGTTGTATGCAATGCAAAGGTGGTGGGGCAAATTGCGCATTTCCAACCTCGGGGCCCCCCGTTCGCGAATTTCGCTACCATCATGGATCAGATCATGGTCGATCATGTCAAAGTCACGGCGCCTTCGCCTTGTGCCTTGTGGTGCGGTCTCGTGGTCTCGGTCGATTTTCCCTGAGGATGGTCGGAATGGCCGCGGCGCTACGGTGAGTGGCTTTTATTTATTTTTTTGATGATCGAGGTGTTTTTAATGCGTTGTTGCATCAATGGCAAGGTTACCCGCTGACATTGCAGCCGCAACTAGCAACATTGTCTATGGCTATATTTAGACGTATTTTCGTACGTAGGAAATGGGTTTGTTTTTATTATTGTTCGCGTTTCGATAAATGTCGATTTTCTCAAGTCCGGTTCGAAATTAATTTTGAACGCAGGTTAAATTTGGGCGTGTAAAGTCAGATCATAAAATGTAGAAGCAAAATTAATTTTAGCTAAAACAATCTGCGACTAAACCGGTTAGTTACAAGAAGAAGTTTGTTTAGTTTCCATTGCAGTTGTTTACACTGTGAAGTCGTTTTTTTGCCAAAAGCAAAATTCATGAAAGTCAAATATCAACTGCCATCTGTTAAAAGTTTTAGTTAAATTTTGACCAGAGTGTTGGAAAAATATATACAGGGTGTTACAAATTCGAAGCATTTTACTATACCGTGTGTTCGATAAAAAACGCCCAACGCCATAACTCTGTTATTTATCAACCGATTTGAATGAACTAAAAAATCAAGTCAATGGCTGTTTAAATACTATAAAATGACGGTAATTATATATTTTTTCAAAATCAAGTTTATTGCCAAATGATAGTTAACTTTAAATTTTTAAATGGCTGCCTATACTTTTCTAATTTTATAATATTAGACATTGTTTTTCTGAATCCAATTATGCCCGTTATGTTGGTGTAAGGTTAATATTTAAGCCAGAAAAAAATAATAATAAATCTTGTTCACATGATTTTTTGGTAATAAATGTAGTGTGCCTTGAAAAAAATTCGAATCGAGAAATGTCATTTATTGTATAAGTAATGTCAACCATTTGTTATTAGTGTGTGTTTCAGACATACTCATGAACAATAGCGAATTACAGTGACGGTTCGCGGGTTTTTTTCTGGTACGACCGAGAAGCAAGAGGTGGTAATACAGATAGGTAGGGTCAGTTGTAGAGACGGCTGGCTGCGTGACCGCACCTATCTGTATTATCACCTCTCGTTCCTCGGCCGTACCAGAAAAAAAAAACCCACGAGCCGTCACTGGCGAATTAACAGGCATGTTACAAATTTATTTTCTATGTAAAAGAAATCGAAGAGCTGCGGCACGAATTTATTATCTGCAACTCCTCACACGGAAAACTCCGCACACAGAAAATAACGCACAGTGATAATTGCGCACACGAACATTGCTCACACTGAAAAATGCTCACACGGAAAATTACTCACTTTTATCAATCCTCACAGGGTGCGCACAACAAATATTTTTGCTATAATGATCAGTGGCGGCTCGTGGAACATGTTGATGTTAGATCCATTTATACAATATATCCCCCCTCCCCATTTTTGAAGAAAGAAAGAGCGATTTATCTTCCTCGAACAAAATATGTTTTAAGAATTAATTAAAACTACAAGTAGTGTCATGGCCCCTTGGCTCTATACAGGGTGTATTTGAAATAACGAACAGGCATTTAAGGGCACATACACAATATATTTGTGAACCCATTTCCGTCAAAATTTATTCGAATTTTTTTTTTGAATTTTCCTAATTTTTCGAGGTTTTTTAAACATTTTGAGAACCGATGCTTTTCTCATTTAATAAGGTCTGCATGGAATGTGTGTTTGTTTATTTAAAACGCGAGATACGATTTCTTGCCTCCGAAATTTGAAGAGTTATCGCAACGTTTTTTTTTTTGTAAAAAAAGTTCATTGACGCTTAAAGAGCACTCAGATATTTCCTACGCGCTTGTTGTAATTCGATATCTAAAGCCGATGCCGTTTAAAAATTAGGTCACATTTCCACTGCCCCCAAACATGTTGCGTATTTTCACTCATTAACTTTAATAATTAATTGCGGGGTTTTCGTTACAGTTATAAACAAAATAATTGCGAATATTGTTTAAAAATAATATAATCTCTTTGTGGTTACGAGCCTGTTCGTTATTTCAAATACACCCTGTATAACGAGCCGCCCCTGACTGCGATTACTTTCTATTTGAAACATATTGTATATAAAGGTTAAAAAATTCAAAACTAGGTTGCAAAATCTAAAAAAAAATCCAAAAATTCCGCGAAAAAATCAATAATTCAGGTTAAAAAATCTAAAATATAGGATTAAAAAAAAATTGACCAAAACGTCGGGCCTGAAAATGCGGAAATATTGAAAATTGTAACAAAGTAATCAAAAATGTAGACCAAAATAAAGAATTATTGATTTATATGCGAGAATTTTCCAGTTTGTTCGTTGAAAATTGTGCATTTTTTTTTTCTTTTGCCTGTATTTTCAAGTTTTTTGGTCTGCATTTTTATTTTTAGACCAGGATTTTTGATTTTTTTTGACTGATATTTTAGATCTTCGGCTATTTTGTTCCAATTTTTTTATGTTTTGGCCAAAATATTCGATTTAGGCGTGGTGGGTACAGGCGAGCGCTTGTGCCGGTTGCACCGCGTAATCCCAGCCCGGGCGAAAGATTTTTCGGGGATCGAGAAGTATTCGCTCGGGTCCGTGGTTGTTGTATACGCCTGACATTATTCATTTGTTCATTTATTTATTTAATTTATAACTTAAAATACATATATAAAAATTGATGATGGCTAATGGTCATTGCACCAAGGCATAACGCCGAAAACAACAAAAAAAAATTCGATTTGTTTGTTGAAATTTTGGATTTTTTAGTTTCCATTTTTCATCTTCAGGCCCGAGTTTTCGATGTTTTGTCTAAATTTAGGCCAAAAGGTCGAAAACTCAGGTCCAAAAATAAAAAATGCCAACCAATAAATCCAACATTTCAATAAACGAATCGAATATTTTGGCCAAAGAACTCAAAAATTTGGAACAAAATAGCCGAGGATCTAAAATATCAGTCAAAAAAATCAAAAATCCTGGTCTAAAAATAAAAATGCAGACCAAAAAAGATTTAAAATATCGGCCAAAAATCAAAAATCCTGGTCTGAAAATATCTCTTTTTAGCTTAAAATAAGTTCCGACGAGAAATTCGAAAATGATGGCAAAAAAAATTCAAAAACCGCACAATAAAATCATTAATTCAAGTTAAGAAAATCTAAAATATGGGACAAGAAATAAAAAATTAAGAACAAAAATCTAAAATTCGTACCTAAAAATCAAAGTGATGGACCAAAAAATTAAAATTTTTAACAAACAAATCGAAAATTTCAACAAACAAATCGAAAATTTAAGTTAAAATAAAGAAAATTTCGTCCAAAAGACCAAAAATTTAAGTAAAGTGGCCTTTTAATAATAATAATAATAATAATAATGGTTTATTGTGCTAAACAAAAGTTACACTCGTCAATAAAAAATAATTTAATTTATTTATCAAAAATTTATTTTTCAAAAAACCGAAAAAATCGAAAATACAAAATATAGGCCAAAAATGTAAAAATTCTCGATATGGCCTAAAAAGGTGAAAATTTAGACAAAACATCGAAAACTTGGGCGTAAAGATAAAAAATGCGAACAAAAATCGAAAATTTTGGCCAAAATAGAGAATATTTAGGCCAAAAAATAAAAAATACACAAGTCTAAAATATGGGCAAAAGAATCAAGAATCCCGATCTAAGAATAAAAAGCGTAGACAAAAAATCGAAAATTTAGGTAGAACCAAAATAATTTACCACTTTCAGAACCTAAAAATAAGTTTCTGACCAGAAATTTGAAAATAATAGCCAAAAAAACACAAAAAATCGCACAATAAAATCATTCAAGTTGAAAAATCTAAAACATGGACAAAAAATAAAACATTTAGACCAAAAATACTAAACAACTAAAATTCGGGCATAAAAATGAAAATGGTGGTCCAAGAGGATAACATTTTTAACAAACAAACAAGCAAAACAAAATTATAATAGCAAATAATAATAATAAACGTGGACTAAAAAATTGAAAATTTCAGCAAACAAGACTCGAAAAAATTCTCACAAAAATATTTAAGAAATCAAAAATTTGGAACTAAAATTAAAAATTCGGTCTGAAAAATCAAAAAAGCTGGCTAAAAAGTCTAAAAATTAAAAATTCATCCTAAAAATTCAAAAACCGAAAATTTGAACAATTAAATCAAAAATTAAGATAAAAATTTGGAAAAAAATCTAAAAATTAAAAATGCGGACCAAAAAGATTGATTCTGCTGTTTCGTATATTTGAATATTCACAACTTCTCCACCTGATAATCAAATGAAAGTATTTTAAAATCCAGTGAAGGGGTGTAAATGGATTTTCATGAAATCATAATCTCGAATGCATTTCTTGTCATTCTAGAAAGTTTAACACCGTTGGCAATGGTTTTTCTATTTTTTTCGAGTTGGCGAACTTATTAGAAATTTTCACAAATTCGATTAAATGAAAGTATTTCAAATTCTAGTGAACTCAAAAATTAAAATTCAAGAATTAACACTCCGTCGCGCTGTTAAAATCTAAAACACCGAACAAACTCACCGGTGGAACTGGCAAGTTGCGAACCGCCGAATCATTTGACCTTTACCCCGGAGGCAATTAACATCCGGCAAAAACACATTCTTCCGTCGTCTGTTATCAATCCTTATCTACGATGCATGGACGCATTCCAGATTAAATCACTTTTTAGTCATTGAAAACCGTTCGATTCGGCAGTTTACCTTCGACCGAGTGAGTGAGTGTTCGTGTGTTTTAGTTTGTGCAGAATATTGAAAATTACATTAATGGAAATGGATTATCAGTTATGAAGATAGTTCCTACTGTTGGTAAGCGATTAAATGAAATTAATTCAACTTTATTGGATGAATAATTTATTGTGAATTTTTCAATGCGATTTAACAATATCTCTCAACACAAATAACGATACTAGAGAGACCATCAGGTCAATAGCTCATATATGTAAAATTTATTAAATGAATAATTCGCAATAATGATTTTTTTCAATGCGATTTAATAATATTTAAATACAAAAATTACGGTGTAGTAGAGACCATCCGGTCAACAGTTCATTTATGTTATGCTACAATAATGTATACAAAAAAATGCGGCATTAGTAGAGAGACCATCAGGTCAATAGCTCATTGACGTACAGAATCTTACCTTCTTACCAGTAGTATTTTGATCACGAAAATATTTTCAAAATTTTTTTTATGGAAATATCCGCCATTTCAACAATTTCTGGAAAAAAATTGTGTCTGTGTGTTTGCTGTGCGCGGTGTATCTCAAAAATTAATACATTAATTAACATGAAACTTTGAACATTAGTCTTATTTGATAATCCGAAGAACTGAAAAGCTTTTAGTAAAATTTCGTACACCGGAAGTGGGCGTTTACCTTAACTGTTTTTTGTTTCTTCCCAATATTTTTTTCCAAAAAATATCACAAAAACATTTAAACAAACATTGAAGACAACAAAGAAATGAACATATTTAGTTTGAAAATATTTTTCATAAAATCATTGTTATTCGAGAAAGAAATATTGTTTTTTTTTCATTTTTGGTTTATAATTATGAAACGATTACAGCAAATTTATGTTAGTAATAATTGTAGAGAATGCCGAAATGAACAACTTATTGAGAATAAGTTTTTTTTTCGAAATCTCTTTGGTTTTTGAGTAAACTGAGTTTTTGAATTTGAAGTATAATTTTTCCATCTTTAATAATTTTGACATTTTAAACGTCAGTTTCATCCGAGTCTACAAAACGCTCGATGTACATTTAAAATATGATTTAAATTGAAAATAAACCATAAAAGCGTTAATATAAATGATTCCATCAAGTCGGAGAAAGTAACATGATGGCCACATCACCATTGTTTATACGTTATTGTCAGACCTAACATTACTCTGACTATAAGATTATGTACCATCTGTAAAATGGCCTGTTGGTCTTGGAATTGGAACAAAAATAGGGGGTTGCCATTTAAAAACAAAATGGATGACGTCATTATTTAAAAACTAATGACTGAAAATCGACTTACATGCGTGTATTTTTATAACAGAAAATCGACGTTCGAGGATTTTTTCATAAAATATGTTATTTCGGTTTTACTGAATATATTCCATACTTTAGGCGCGCACTGTATACATATTAACTACAATGGCCATCGACCGAAGTCCTTCAGCAACGAATATTGTTTATTTAAACGTGGTTTTTTATTTTCTGGCCATTCTTTTCGAGTTATGGGTCGGAAACTTAGTTTTGGGTAAAGAATTATTTTTAGAGCTAAAAATAGCAAATTATTTTTCTTTGACTTGAATTGTCTATTTTTTGGTATGCATTTTTATTCCTAAAGTAGGATTTTTGACCGTTTTTCCGACTTTTTCTTCTTCTAATTCTTGATTTTTAATATTTTTAATTTTGGCGACAATTTCCGATTAAAGCTACGCGCACACTTGTCGGAATCGGACGGACGGCACGCATCGGTTAAAATTGCTTAACAAAGTTGTAAACGAGTAAACGCACATTTATCCGTTCCATGCCGTACCGATAAATGTGCGTCGACTCGTTTACAACTGTGTTAACCAATTTTACCCGATGCGTGGCGTCCGTCCGATTCCGACAAGTGTGTAGCTTCAGGGTGTGTATTTTTTTATTTTTAGGCACGAGTTTTTGATTTTCGTCTAAATTTTCCATTTCTTTGCCCACAATTGTTCCCCAAATTTTAGATTTTGTCATGTATTTTTTATTTCTTTGGTCTAAATTATAAATCTTCTGTCCAAATTTTCTTTATTTTGACCCAAATTTCGAGTTTTTTTAAACCCAAAATTTAAACAAATACAAAATTTGAATGCAGATTGTAATCTGCATTTTTTATTTTTCGGTTTTTGCTCTAGATTTAGGATTTTTTGTCTTATATTCTAGCTTAAATTATTGATTTTAGTTTTTGGCTGTTATTTCCGAGTTTCTGGTCGGAAACTTACTTTGAACTAATGAGTTATTTTTGGGGGAGAAAATGCCAAATTATTTTTCTTTTACTTGTATTTTCAATTTTTTGGTCTGCATTTTTTTATTTTTAATCCTGGATTTTTGATTTTCTGGCCGATATTTTATATTTTTGACATCTTATTTCGTTTGTTGTTCCAAATTTATGGTGTCTTGGCCAAAAAATTCTTTCATACATATCACGTCATATCATTTATTTAGTCACCTAAGCCACCATTTATAAACAATACATAATTATAATATTTGCAGCGGATGTGAGCGCCAGTATATTAAATCTAAATCTTAAATACGATGACATTTATTTTGGCCCTTAATTTTCGAATTGTGTGTTGAAATTTTCGATTTTTTGTTCCGTATTTTTTATATTTAGGACCGAATTTTGGGTCGAAATTTTACCAATATTTTAGGTTTTTTCAATCGCGATTATTGATTTTTTTTAAAGAGCGAATTTTTTATCGGTATTTTAGAGTTTTTTTGGTTGTTTTTGATTTTTGCCCTTTATTTAAAAACAATTAACCTCAATTATTTCTTTTTATTAGCATTTTTTTTAATTTTTTGGCCATTATTTTCGAGTTTCTGGTCGGAAACTTTTGGGTCTTAAAATGGCTAATTATTTTTCTTTTACTTGAATTTTTATTTTTTTGGTCTAGATTTTTTTTGCCCATATTTTAAATCTTTGCCTGTATTCTCGCCTTTTTACTTTCTCCGTTACGAAGTACGAGAAAGTATTGTGATCGTGATTTTTTTTTCAAAAAATTTTTTTACGGAAATATCCGTTTTGGGGTCCCTAGATGCCATTTCAACAATTTCTCGAAAAATTTTTTTGTGTGTGTGTGTGTGTCTGTGTTGTGTGCGCTGTATCTTAAAAATTAAATTATCAATTGATATGAAACTTTCAACATACGTCTTATTTGATAATCTGAAGAACTGAAAAGCTTTTGGTAAAATTTCGTAGACCGGAAGTGGGTGTTTACCTTAACTATTTTTTGTTTTTTGCCAATATTTTCTTAAATATGAAAAATATCACAAAAACATTTAAGCAAACATCAAAGACAAAAAATAAATGAACATCTTTTGCTTGAAAATATTTTTCATAAAATCATTGCTATTCGAGAAAAAAAATTATTTTTTTTTTTTTAATTTTTGGTTTATAATTATGAAACGATAATAGTTACAGCAAATTTATGTTAATAATAATTGTAGAGAATGCCAAAATGAACAACTTCTAAAGAATAAGTTTTTTTAGAAATCTCGTTAGTTTTTGAGTAAACCGAGGTTTTGAATTTGAAGTATAATTTTTCCATCTTTCATGATTTTGACGTTTTAAACGTCAGTATCATCCGAGTTTACGCAACGCTCGATGTACATTTAAAATATGATTTCAATTGAAAATAAACCCATGAAAACGTAAATATAAAGTCGGAGAAAGTAACATGATGGCCACATCACCATTTTTACTTTTTCCGTTACGAAGTACGACAAAGTATTGTGATCGTGAACATTTTTTCAATTTTTTTTTACGGTTATATCCGTTTTGGGGTCCCTAGATGCCATTTCAATTTCTGAAAAGAAAATGTGTGTGTGTGTGTGTGTGGCTGTGCGCGCTGTATCTGAAAAACTAATAAACCAATTGATATTAAACTTTGAACATGAAAGAGAAGAGAACTGAAAAGCTTTTGGTAAAATTTCGTACACCGGAAGTGTTTATACCTTGACCGTTTTTTGTTTTATTCCAATAATTTTTTAAATATGAAAAATATCATAAAAGCATTTAAGCATTTATTATTATTATTATTATTATTAAACAAATATTGAAGGCAACAAAGAAATGAACATCTTTGGCGAGAAAACATTTTTCATAAAATCATTGTTATTCGAGGAAAAAATGTATATTTTTTTTTCATTTTTGGTTTATAGTTATGAAACGATAATAGTTACAGCTAATTTATGTTAATAATAATTGTAGAGAATACCAAAATGAACAACTTTTAAACAATAAGTTTTTTTCGAAAATCTTTAGTTTTTGAGTTAACTGAGTTTTTGAATTTGAAGTATAATCTTTCATAATTTTGACGTTTTAAACGTCAGTTTCATCATGGTAGCGTAAATATAAATTATACCATCAAGTCGGAGAAAGTAACATGATGGCCACATCACCATTTTTTTGTTCCAAATGTGTCTCTCACGAACTTTTATTTCTTTTTAACTTTTGTACAAACGTTTTGGTTAGTTCTAGGAATTCTGATTCGAGCTGCACTCGAAGAGTTCTAAAAAAGAATGAATCAGAAAATATACTCAAATTCATAGAACTCTCAATTTCCTTTTCGCTTTAAAACTTTAAATAACAGGAAATCGGTATTTTCGAAATTAAATTATCACTTTTGAAATAACTACTTTATTAAAAAAAGTTTAAATAATGCTTTTATTGGATTTTTTTTAACTTTTGGACAAAACTTCTTCAAAATATTTCTTTTTTGGTTAGTTCTAAGAATTGTGATTTGAACTCTGTGTTGTCCTCAAAGAGTTCTAGAGTAAAAGAATGAATTAGATCCAGAAAATGTACTCAGAACTCATAGAACTCTCAAAGTTCCTTTGGCTTTGAAACGTTTTTTCAAAATATTGTGCGGTTCCAAGAGTTGTCTTTCGACTTCTTATTGTACCCAAAGATTTCTCAAGAAAACTCTAATGACAAATTGTAATTAAATAACAGGAAATCGATATTTAAGAAATGATATTGTTAATTTTAAATTAACAGCTTAAATAACAAAATGTTATTATCGAATTTGTTCATATAAAATAGAACTCATTATTTAGAACCAGAAGATGTACTCTGAATTATTTTTTGACAGTTGGACGAAACATATTTTTGGGTACTTCTAGTTCCGATTTTAATTCTGTGTTGTCTTCAAAGAGTTCTAAAGAAAACTCTAATGACAAATTGCGATTAAATATATGAAGTGTTTTCGAAATTAAATTGTTTAATTTGAAATAAAGAATTTATTAAATAAATGCTAAATCGTCACGTTTTCGAGTTTATTTATATAAAAGAATTACTGAACTCATTAATTAGATCCAGAAAATGCAATTTTTTTTTTTTTTTTTTTTTTTCCGGCGTTATGCCTGGCTTTGGTGCTATGACCATTAGCCATCATCTATATTATATTTGTTTAGGTTAGAAATGAAATGAATAAATGAACAAATGAATAATGAAAGACGTATACAAACAACCACGGACCAGAACGAATACTTCTCGACAGAAAAGTCTTTCGTCCCGGCTGGGAATCGAACCCACACGGCCGCGGTGCAGCCGGCTCAAGCGCTCGCCTGTACCCACTACACCAACGGCCGCCCCTAAATGCAATTAAAACCAAAAGAACTCTGGACTGAAACTTGTTTATATCATAATAATTATGATAATCAATTTACAATTTTAAACGGTAAAGTTAAAAACCCTAAATTGAACACAACTTCAGTTAAAACAACCATATCATCTCCGCGCAAACAATGAACTTTAACACATCAAAGGCGCACTTTTCCTTCTCAGCGTGTACTTTCGTAGAAGAGGCCGCGATAGAGACATTAACGCACCTCCATAGCAACCGCCCGGGATGCACTACTTACTCTTGTAAACGAAGCGAGTATTAGGTCATTGCTTTCTTCCTCTCCGAACTCTTACGAACCGCCGCCGCTTCTTTGACTGTGGGCAAAGACTTCGATGCATAATGTAGGTCGCCATCCAGTTAAGAATGAAACCGGTAATTCGAAAAATCTATCTGGTCGTCGTTACGTAAGCGCTGCCGGTCGTCGCGAATAACTCGCGAAAGTCTGCAGGAGCCGTAATTAATGATTATCTAGAAATCTGCCAGACAAGACTCGACACATGCACACGTGTGGTGAGGCCTTGAACTCGCCTAGAAGATTGTCGGGTTTCTGAACCGGATAACAGTGCCGAAGGATAATTATTATAAACACTAATTCCACGTTACGGTAATTTGTAATGTTATTATATAAATGAAGTTGTTTCCCATTATGTCTTCTTATAAATATCAAGATGCCAATATTTATAAATGTATATATATAGAGAGAAAGAGAGTCTGCGTGAATGAGACAATTTTTAGATCATCAGCACCGAGCGTCAAGATCGATTCTATTGTTGCGCAATAACACAGCTGGTGGCGAAAGAACTTTGCAGACGTTAGAATTTGCCCGTGTAAAGAACGATAACTGGCCACTTTTGGTTACGGGGATTGATTTAAATAGATCTTTAAAATTCACACTAAAATTGCACTTTTCCTGCTGCTGGTGATTTGAATGTCAGTTGCTTGGCACTACTGCTAGGCAGAGATGGGTAACTCCTGAGCGAGCCGACTCAAAGAGTCAAAACATTGAAGTGAGTCGCGTTGTCAAGTGACTCGATTGAAAATATGAAGGTCTTTTTGAGTCTTGACTCAGTTCAGAATGTATTGTTTGAAAGATTGTCAATGGTGAAATGAGATAGTGAGGACCTTTTTTGCTCTTCTCTGTATGCGGTGGTAACATTGAAGTGTGATTATTGCGATGAGTCGACATATTGACACATATTGGAGCCGATTTCGGGTTCGCGGGTTCGAATCCCATCCGGATAGTCACTTTTTCCATACAAAAAATGGCCTTGGGTGTAAGAATTGAACGTGGAAATCCCTACGGTGCGTGAACCGATTCTACACACTGTATAATAAATTATTCTAAACAAATCAGTAGTGGCAGAAAGCCCTAGTTGACTATACCCAAATCATCCGCGCTTCCTCACCGCGAATTCCTTTCAACCATCCTTCCTTAAAAAAGGTCTTAAGAAAAACCTGAAAAAGTCCGAAGAAACAGTCCTAACCAAATCATAAAAATAGTTCTGAAAAATAATCCTGAAAAAAATACCTAAAAGTCTTGTAAAAAAATCCTGAAAAAGGGCCTTGATAAATGTCCAGAAAAAAGGCCTTAAAAACATCCCGAAAATAGGCATGAAAAAATCCCTGAAATAGAGTCGTGAAAAGAAAGTCCTCAAAAAAGTGTCCCGAAAAAAAGTCATGATAAAAAGGCTTGAACAATAAGTCCTGTAATAATAATAAAATAAAAATTCCCTAACTTCTCGTAGAAAAATACAATAAATAATTATTAATTTTCTCCTGAAATAACTAGAAAGGTAAACAAGTAGCTCAAGAGTCTTGAAAAAAAAATTCTGGGGAGAGTCCTGGTAAAACACTCTTCAAAAAGTTCAGAAGTCCTAAAAAAAAATCTTGAAAAAAACTCCCGAAAATTTTCAAAAGCGTCCTTCAAAAAGTCCTGAAAAGAATCGGGCAAAAAGTGCTGAAAACATCCCGATTAAAACTACTGAAAAAAAAAATCCTGAAAAAAGTCCTAAAAAAACACTCGAAAAAGTACTGAAAGAAGTCCTGAAAAAAATTGTCCTAAAAAAATCCCTGAAAAGGAGTTCGAAACGAGTTCTCAAAAATCGGCCCGAAAAAAGCTTTTGAAAAGTCTTGAAAAAAACTCTTGAAAAATCTTCAAAACGTCCTTCACAAAATCTTGAAAAGAGTCGGGCAAAAAGTGCTGAGAAAATCCCGAAAAAAAATCCTTTAGAAAGTCCTAAAAAAACATTCGAAAAAGTACTGAAAGTACTAAAAAAAAAACTTGAAAAAATCTTCAAAAACGTCCTTCAAAAAGTCCTGAAAAGAGTTGGAGAAAAGTCCTGAAAAGAATCGGGCAAAAAGTGCCGAAAAAATCCCGATTAAAACTACTGAAAAAAAATCCTTAAAAAAGTCCTAAAAAACATTAGAAATAGTACTGAAAGAAGAAAAAAAAATCTTGAAAAAAAACTCCTAAAAAATCTTCAAAAACGTCCTTCAAAAAGTCCTGAAAAGAATCGGGCAAAAAGTGCTGAAAAAAATCCCGATTAAAACTACTGAAAAAAATCCTTTAAAAAGTCCTAAAAAAACATTCGAAAAAGTTCTGAAAGTACTAAAAAGAAATCTTGAAAAAAACTCCCGAAAAATCTTCAAAAACGTCCTTCAAAAAGTCTTGACAAGAGTCGGGCAAAAAGTCCTGAAAATAATCGGACAAATAGTGCCGAAAAAATCCCGATTAAAACTATTGAAAAAAAATCCTTTCAAAAGTCCTAAAAAAACATTCGAAAAAGTTCTGAAAGTACTAAAAAAAAATCTTGAGAAAAACTCCCGAAAAATCCTTTAAAAATGTCCTTTAAAAAGTCTTGAGAAGAGTCGGGCAAAAGGTGCTGAAAAAATCCCGATTAAAACTATTGAAAAAAAATCCTTTCAAAAGTCCTAAAAGAACATTCGAAAAAGTACTGAAAGAAATTCTGAAGAAAATTGTCCTGAAAAAAATCGCTGAAAAGGAGTCTGAAACGAGTTCTCAAAAATCGGCCCGAAAAAAGCCTTTGAAAACTCTTGAAAAATCTTCAAAAACGTCCTTCAAAAAGTCTTGAAAAGAGTCGGGCAAAAAGTGCTGAAAAAAATCCCGATTAAAACTACTGAAAAAAAAAATCCTTAAAAAAGTCCTAAATAACATTCGAAATGGTACTGAAAGTACTAAAAAAAAAATCTTGAAAAAACTCCCGAAAAATCTTCAAAAACGTCCTTCAAAAAAGAATCGGGCAAAAAGTGCTGAAAAAATCCCGATTAAAACTACTGAAAAAAGAAATTCCTTAAAAAAAGTTCTAAAAAGAAACATTCGAAAAAAGTACTGAAAGAAGTCCTAAAGAAAATTGTCCTGAAAAAAATCCCTGAAAAGGAGTCCGAAACAAGTTCTCAAAAATCAGCCCGAAAGAAGCCTTTGAAAAGTCTTGAAAAAAAACTCTTGAAAAATCTTCAAAAACGTCCTTCAAAAAGTCTTGAAAAGAGTCGGGCAAAAAGTCCTGAAAGGAATCGGGCAAAAAGTGCTGAAAAATCCTGATTAAAACTTCTGAAAAAAAAAATCCTTAAAGTTCTAAAAAACATTCGAAAAAGTACTGAAAGTACTAAGAAAAATCTTGAAAATAAACTCCCGAAAAATCTTCAAAAACGTCCTTCAAAAATACTTGAAAAGAGTCGGGCAAAAAGTGCTGAAAAAAATCCCGATTAAAACTACTGAAAAAAAAAATCCTTGAAAAAGTCCTAAAAAACATTCGAAATGGCACTGAAAGTACTAAAAAAAAATCTTGAAAAAAAGTCCCGAAAAATCTTCAAAAACGTCCTTCAAAGAATCTTGAAAGGAGTCGGCCAAAAGGTCCTGAAAAGAATCGGCAAAAAGTGCTGAAAAAATCCCGATTAAAACTACTGAGAAAAAAAATCCTGAAAAAAGTCCTAAAAAAACATTCGAAAAAGTACTGAAAGAAGTCTTGAAGAAAATTGTCCTGAAAAAAATCGCTGAAAAGGAGTCCGAAACGAGTTCTCAAAAATCGGCCCTAAAAAAGCCTTTGAAAAGTCCTGAAAATAAAGTGTAGGAAAAAAAACTCGCGAAAAAAATTTCCTTAAAGAAAAATCCCGAAGAGTCCTGGCAACAAATCTTTCAAAAAGTCCTGAAGAAGTCTTAAAAAAGTCCTAAAAAAGAGTTCTGAAAAAAAATTCCTGAATTTTTTTTAAATCAAAACATCTTTAACCCTGCACTCGAGGCATTTTTCGCTCGGGTGAACCAGCAACTCGAGAAGAGTTGCTGGGTTCGCCCGAGACGAGTTACAGGTACTTTAAAATCATTGGGTTGGGTTAGGTAGGGTTGGGTAAGGCAATAATGGTGTGTTGCAATTGTCAATAATGGTTTGTTGCAGTTGTCAAGAATGGTATGTTTCAGATATTAAAAATGGTAGCTTTCAGCTGTTAAGTATTATTCAACTGTCGAAAATTATATTTTTCAGTTGTCAAAGATGATATTTTTCAGCTGTCAAAAATGATATTTTTCAGCTGTCAAAAATTATATTTGTCAGCTGTCAAAAATAAAAATTTTCAGCTGTCACAAATGATATTTTTCAGCTGTAAAAAATGATATTTTTCAGCTGTCAAAAATGATATTTTTCAGCTGTCAAAAATGATATTTTTCAGCTGTCAAAAACGCTATTTTTTAGCTGTTAAAAATACTATTTTTCAGCTTTCAAAAATTATATTTTTCAGCTGTCAACAATGGTATTTTCCAAAAATGGTATTTTTCAGCTGGCAAAAGCTGCATTTTTCGACATTTTTTATTGTCAAAAATGGCATTTTCAGCTTTCAAAAATTGTATTTTTTAGCTGACAATAATGGTATGATACAGTTATCAATCATAGTGTGTTGCTGTTATCGAGCATGGTATTTTTCAGCCATTAAGAATTATATTATTCAGCTGTCAAAAATGTAATTTATCAGCTGTCAAAAATGATATTTTTCAGCTGCCAAAAATGGCATTTCCCACCTATATAAATCGTATTTTTCAGCTATCAAAAGCAGCTTTTTTGATATTTTGTAACTGTCAAAAATGGCATCAGCTGCCTTGTATATTTTGTATATTTTGTTGTCAAAAAATGATTTTTTTTTGTTGTCAAAAATTGTTTTTTTTTTGTTGTCAAAAATTGTTTTTTTTTTGTTGCCAAAAATTGTATGTTTCAGCTGTCGGAAATGGTATTTTTCTGCTGTCAAGAATGGTAATCCCCAGCTGTTGAAAATAGTATTTTTCAGCTGTCTCAAGTTGTATTTTACAGTTGTAGACAATGGTATTCTTCAGCCATGTTTCAGCTGATAAAAACAGTATTTTCAGCTAATAAAAATAGTTTTTTCGACATTTTTGAATAGTCAAAAATTGTATTTTTCGGCTGTCGAAAATAGTATATTTTGCTGTCGAATCATGGGCGGCTCGTTATATAGAGCCATGGCACTACTTGTAGTTTAAATCTCGGCAAGAATTTGGTCCAGGAAGATAAATCGTTCTTTCTTTTTTCAAAGAAGGAGGGGGGGGGGGGGCGAGTGTATTGCATAAGCGGCTCTATCATTAACATATTCCACGAGCCGCCACTGCCTTGTACAAAACATGCATATTTTAAAAATATGTAGAATGGGTTGCGGGTACCAGTTTATGAAAAATTGAAGTCGATATCTCAAATAGCAAACAAGTTATGGGGTTTTACAGATGGTCCCAGAGTCACCCGGTATATCCTTATGAAATTACTTTAATTGTTTGATTTCAAACTATATATTTTTACATAATTTAATTCGTCTCTAAATTCTGAGTTTATAGATGTATTATATTTTGTTTGTTTTGTTGGTTTTTTTAAATTTAAATTTACTTTATATTTGTTTTTTGTTTAAATTTAATTTAAATTTGTTTTTTGTTTAAATTTAATTTAAATTTGTTTTTTGTTTAAATTTAATTAAAATTTAATTTAAATTTCTTATCTGTTTAGATTTAATATAAATTTGTTTTTTTTTTAATTTAATTTAAATTTGTTTTTTGTTTACATTTAATTTAAATTTGTTTTTTGTTTAAATTTAATTTAAATTTGTTTTTTGTTTAAATTTAATTTTAATTTGTTTTTTGTTTAAATTTGTTTTTTGTTTAAATTTAATTTAAATTTGTTTTTTGTTTAAGTTTAATGTAAATTGGTTTTTTGTTTAAATTTAATTTAAATGTGTTTTGTGTTTAAATTTAATTTAAATTTGTTTTTTGTTTAAATTTAATTTAAATTTGTTTTTTGTTTAAATTTAATTTAAATTTGTTTTTTGTTTAAATTTAATTTAAATTGGTTTTTTGTTTAAATTTAATTTAAATTTGTTTTTTGTTTAAATTTAATTTAAATTTCTTATCTGTTTAGATTTAATATAAATTTGTTTTTTGTTTAAATTTAATTTAAATTTAAACAAAAAACCGAAAGGTCACTTATGATACATCTCGTCTATCAGAATTCAGTTACACTCGGTATATTTTGAAAACCAGTTTGTGTCCAAAAAGCAAAAATAATTGGTAGTTCTATTTCTTGGTTTATTTTCTGGCTCTAATTAATCACTTCCGTTTTATGTAAAAAAAATCGCTAAATAACATATTTTTTTTAAATAAAGTTGTTTTTTTCAAAATTGACGATTTCATTTTGAAAATATCGATTTCTTATTAAACGCAATTTTCTGGTTCTAATTATTGATCGGTGTTTTATAAAAGCACGATTTATTAATAAAGTTGTTGATACAAAATTGACAATTTAATTTCGAAAATAACGATTTTATCATCATTTAATTGCAATTGGTCATTCAGAGCTCTGGGAACGGTCAATCACGTGCTTATTTTTCAAAATTTCGAAAAATGTTTTATTCAAAACTTGTGTATAATATTGAGCTGCACGCCCTAAAAATATTTAAATTTATACAGGGTGTCTCATAACAAAGTTACAGACCAAACTTATGTTTTTTTTTAATGGAACACCCTGTATTTTTTATCATTTTTGAATTATATGGACCAAATAAAGGTGAGTTACTTCAATACTCAGTATACCTATTGGTTGCCGTTTTCGAAATATTTGAAGATTTGTTGAAATGCATGGTCTGGGTGAAATTTTATTTTTGCCGCAGTGATTGACGTTGAACGATTAAAATCATTTCTATTATTTGGTTGAAGGTTCGAACTATAGAGCCAACCATGATTTCATACAAAAAATTATACAGGGTGATAAAAAAATGCGGTAGAGAAACCCAACTTAAAAAGTTGAATAAGTTCGTTTTTTCAAATGGCACACCCTGTATTTAGTAACGTATTCTCAAGTAGAATCCAATTATCTTTCAGATTATAATAATTATTCCTGATATGATAATCGCCGAAAACAAGAAAACTATTGAGATTGGGAACAGGGAACCCTTACACAATCTGAAAGATAATTGGATTCTACTTAAGAATACGTTACTAAATACAGGGTGTGCCATTTGAAAAACGAAGTTATTTAACTTTATAATTTCAGTTTTCTACCGCATTTTTTTATCACCCTGTATAATTTTTTGTATGAAATCATGGTTGGCTCTATAGTTCGAACCTTCAGGCAAATAATTAAAATGATTTTAATCGTTCAACATCAATCACTGGGGCAAAAATAAAATTTCACCCAGATCATGCATTTCAACAAATCTTAAAATATTTCGAAAACGGCAAACAATAGGTATAGGGAGTATTGAAGTAACTCACCTTTATTTGGTCCATATAATTCAAAAATGACAAAAAATACATGGTGTTCCATTTAAAAAAAACATAAGTTTGGTCTGTAACTTTGTCATGAGACGCCCTGTATAAATTTAAATGTTTTTAGGGCGTGCAGCTCACTATTATACACAACTTTTGTATAAAACATTTTTCGAAATTTTGAAAAATAACCACGTGGTTGACCGTTCCCAGAGCTCTGAAACACCCTGTATGTATTATTGTTCTTAAAAACGAATAGAAGTCCCGTCCGCCATTCAAAGCAGAGATTTGTTGCCGGAACTGGTTTGATCTCCACCATATATATTTTTTTAAATCACATGTTTTTAAAAACTTTCAATAAACATGATTAAAATTCCTTGTTTTTCTTTAAAATACGTTTTTAGGAGATTTCTTAGAATATACATCTTAACTGTCTCCAAAGTATCTTTTTTAAGTGTTTTAACGTTTTATCTGCTACAGTTATGGTCGAGCTTTTAAGGAATTTAACAAGTTCATTGTTCCTCTCAAATGATCTTTTCAAAAGAATACTCTAAAATCTTACCGTAGGCATCAGCAATCTGAGGCCTTAGTGGAAAAGGGATCAACTCGGTTTCTCGATTTTCTGCTAACGGCAGTTTGTAATATTGAATTTTTAACCTCAATATACAAAATAACAAAAAGTTCTAGGGGCCGCGGTGGCCTAGTGAGTAGAGCTCCTGCCTCGTGGTCGTGGGTTCGAATCCCATCCGGGCGGTCACTTTTTCGGAACGAAGAAGTGGACGTGCGGGTCCATGGATGTCTAGTGTGTCCCATTCATTATTAAAATGGAATTTCAAAAACTTAATTATCGTCAGTGGCCGAATAGCTAGATGCTTACGCCAATTCCAAATCATCTGCACTTCCTCAACCATCCTTCTTTAAAAAAAAAAGTTCTAACTGTTGACAGAAAATCCGCGTTTTCTCATGCTATTAAAACTCCCCCTTTTGCACTAAGAGCTTTAATTATGATCGGACTTTCCACGTTTTTTTTTAAGTTGAGGCAACATTAATTATGGTCAAGTTTTTCATTGTTCCTAAAAAATGTCTCTTCATAAGAAACATTTTTATGGCACACCTGTAAACACCTACATTAAAGAATTTTAGAGTTCGGGTCTGATGCCGCGTTTCTAGTAAGTAATAAGCTCACTTATAAACTCGAAAGGATTGCGTGACCAATAGACAATTATGAAGAGAAACTCCATCGAATCTAAATGCGTCATTTCAGGAGTTTCCCAAGTTCGAATCATCTCTTCATCGATCGCGTATGAATGCCCCAGATGACTAAACCAATTTCCCGTATCATCCGCAATTCCCTTTTATAAAATAAAATCTTTAATGATCTTCCATTGCTGGTCGTGAAAATATATGTGATTATCATCGGTGTGTGATTTGTCTTTCCACGTCCTGAAATTTGGTCGCAATTCATGTCGTCCTCTGTGCACCCTGACCTTCCGCTACTAGGAGGATGAGTCATTGGGGAAAGCGCGTGGGCGTGGCGAGGAAAGCCTCCCTCCGCCAATCGCCGGGCGATACTTCCCCTGCAGTTCGTACTACGACACAATATGGCGTTTCCAGGACGCGAATTTCCCGAAACGCTTCCATCATGCCCGGCGGCAATTAAGCCGCCTAATTGCACACATCGGCGCGGTTAATTACACGCCGCGTTCGGATCAATTGGGAAAACCGGGAAAAATTACGCGGGGGAGAGGGCCAAAAATTTCAGACCCCAACGGCGACGGCTCGCGTGCCCCAGATATCTTATTTACGCAGTTGTGTGTGAAAAGGAAAACGCTCTGATCAATAATCGCTTCGCCGTGTATATTGCGCAGTTTTGTTTTTGGCAGTGCTCTCTGGCCGGAATGAGTTTCGTGTTTCGTAATTCCGATCCGCCGCCGGTAATGGTCTTCCAAATAAATGGCTCTGAATTTGTAATGGCCTTGAAAATTTAATGGATCGTGTGCCTTACTTTGGCTTCATTGAAATGTAATTAGTTGGCCGTTTCTTATGTACGAGTTGTTCGATTTCAAGCTTTCGTGGCCGAAAATGTTTCCTTCAAAATATTTCATAGATGGAAACAACAGTTACGGTCTGAAAATATTGTTTTGATCATCATCTATTCTAAATCTTTAGTTTTCAACAATTAGGATCCAGCGGGCTTTTCTGGAAGTGTGTATTCTAAACTCCGAAAATCTTCCTTCGATTCTCTTTTGCAAAGCACATACCAGGTCTAAAGTTTTTAGAGTAGAGACCAACGATTTCGGGTTGTTTAGGAATAATGTATTCGAAGCTTTAAAATGTTTCTTTGTCTGTCTTTCCCAAAGATTACACCAAGTCGAACATTTTCAGGGTAGAGGTCAACAATTATGGATGAGCGGGCATTTTTGGAGTTGTGTATTCGAAGCTCTGAAAATGTTCTTTCCCCAAGAACATTCTAAATCTAAAGTTTTTAAACTTTAAAGCTCTAAAAATGTTTCTTTGAATACATTTCCCAAAGATTACACTAAGTCTGAAGTTTTCAGGGTGCAGACCAAGAATTGTGGTCATGCGGGAGTCTCAGATATTGTGTATTCGAAGCTCTAAAAATGTTCCTTCGATTATCTTTTCCAAAGAACATACCAAATCTAAAGTTTTTAAAGTTTGCTCTATAAATGTTTCTTTGACTGCCTTTCCCAAAAATTACACTAAGCCTGAAGTTTTCAGGGTGCAGACCAAGAATTGTGGTCAAGCGAAATTCTCAGATATTGTGTATTCGAAGCTCAGAAAATGATCCTTCGATTATCTTTTGAAAAGAACATACTAAAGCTAAAGTTTTTAAAGTTTGAAGCTCTAAAAATGTTTTTTTTAACTACCTCTCCCAAATATTACACCAAGTCTGAAGTTTTTAGGGTGCAGATCAACAATTGTGGTCGCACGGGATTCTCAGATATTGTGTATTCGAAGCTCTGAAAATGTTCCTTCGATTATCTTTTCAAAAGAACATACCATATCTAAAGTTTTTAAAGTTTACTCTATAAATGTTTCTTTGACTGCCTTTCCCAAAGATTACACTAAGTCTGAAGTTTTCAGGGTGCAGACCAACAAATGTGGTCGTGCGGGATTCTCAGATATTGTGTATTCGAAGCTCAGAAAATGTTCTTTCGATTATCTTTTCCAAAAAAACATACCAAATCTAATTTTTTTAAATTTTACAGCTTTAAAAATGTTTATTTTACTGCCTTTCCCAAAGATTACACTAAGTCTGAAGTTTTCAGGATGCAGACCAACAAATGTGGTCTTGCGGGATTTTCAGATATTGTGTATTCGAAGCTCTGAAAATGTTCCTTCGATTATCTTTTCCAAAGAACATACTAAATCCAGAATTTTTTAAGTTTTAAGCTCTAAAAATGTATCTTTGACTACCTCTCCCAAATATTACACCAAGTCTGAAGTTTTTAGGGTGCAGACCCACAATTGTGGTCATGCGGGATTCTCAGATATTGTGTATTCGAAGCTCAGAAAATGTTCTTTCGATTATCTTTTCCAAAGAACATACTAAATCCAGAGTTTTTAAAGTTTGAAGCTCTAAAAATGTTTCTTTGGCTACCTTTCCCAAATATTACGCTAAGTCTGAAGTTTTCGGAGTGCAGACGAACAATTGTGATCCTCATATATTGTGTATTCGAAGGTCTAAAAATGTTCCTTCGATTATCTTTTCCAAAGAACATACTAAATGTAGAGTTTTTAAAGTTTTAAGTTTTAAAAAATGTTTCTTTGACTACCTTTCCCAAATATTACGGTAAGTGTGAAGTTTTCAGGGTGCAGATGAACAATTGTGGTCATACGGGATTCTCAAATAGTGTGTATTCGAAGCTCTAAAAATGTTTCTTCGATTATCTTTTCTAAAGAACATACTACATCTAAAGTTTTTAAAGTTTCTAGCTCTAAAAATGTTTCTTTGACTGCCTTTCCCAAATATTACGCTAAGTCTGAAGTTTTCAGGGTGCAGACCAACAAATTGTGGTCATGTGGGATTCTCAGATATTGTGTATTCGAAGCTCAGAAAATGTTCCTTCGATTATCTTTTCCAAAGAACATTCTAAATCTAAAGTTTTTAAAGTTTGATGCTCTAAAAATATTTCTTTGAATACATTGCCTTACTAAGTCTGAAGTTTTCAGGGTGCAGACCAACAATTGTGGTCATGCGGGATTCTCAGATATTGTGTATTCGAAGCTATGAAAATGTTCCTCCGATTATCTTTTCCAAAAAACATTCTAAATCTAAAGTTTTTAAAGTTTGAAGCTCTAAAAATGTTTCTTTGACTATCTTTCCCAAAGATTACACCAAGTCTGAAGTTTTTAGGGTGCAGACCAACAATTGTGGTCATGCGGGATTCTCAGATATTGTGTATTCGAAGCTCGGAACTGTTCCTTCGATTATCTTTTCCAAAGAACATACTAAAACTAAAGTTTTTAAAGTTTAAAGCTCTAAAAATGTTTCTTTGACTGCCTTTCCCAAATATTACGCTAAGTCTGAAGTTTTCAGGGTGCAGACCAAGAATTGTGGTCATGCGGGATACTCAGATATTGTGTATTTGAAGCTCTGAAAATGTTCCTTTGATTATCTTTTCCAAAGAACATACTAAATCTAGAGTTTTTAAAGTTTGAAGCTCTAAAAATGTTTCTTTGACTACTTATCCCAAAGAGTACACTAAATCTGAAGTTTTCAGGGTGCAGACCTACAATTATGGTCGTGCGGAATTCTCAGATATTGTGTATTCGAAGCTCAGAAAATGTTCCTTCGATTATCTTTTCCAAAGAACATACTAAAGCTAAAGTTTTTAAAGTTTGTTTGAAGCTCTAAAAATGTTGCTTTAACTATCTCTTTCAAATATTACACCAAGTCTGAAGTTTTTAGGGTGCAGACCAACAATTGTGGTCATACGGGATCCTCAGATATTGTGTATTCGAAGGTCTAAAAATGTTCCTTCGATTATCTTTTCCAAAGAACATACTAAATCTAATGTTTTTAAAGTTTGAAGCTCTAAGAATGTTTATTTGACTTCTTTTCCCGAAGAGTACACTAAGTCTGAAGTTTTCATGGTGCAGACCAACAATTGTGGATTATCTTTTCCAAAGAACATACTAAAGCTAAAGTTTTTTTAAAGTTTGAAGCTCTAAAAATGTTTCTTTAACTGCCTCTCCCAAATATTACACCAAGTCTGAAGTTTTTACGGTGCCGACCAACAATTGTGGTCATACGAGATTCTCAGATATTGTGTATTTGAAGGTCTGAAAATGTTTCTTTGATTATCTTTTCCAAAGAACATGCCAAATCTAAAGGGTTTGGAGTAGATAACAAAAAATTCTGTCGGGTTCCTTAGGCACAATATATTAGAAGCTATAAAAATCTCTGTTTGACTATCTTTCTTAAAGATTAAATTAAGTCTGAAATGTTCAGGTCAAAGACCAACAATTATGGTCGTGAGGGATTCTCAAATATTGTGTTAAGCTCTGAAAATGTTTATTCGATTATCTTTTCCAAAGAACATAAGTCTAAAGTTTTTTTTTTAAGTAGAGATCAACAACTATTGTCTGGCTTCTTAGGAATAATATATTCAAAACTTTGAAAATGTTTCTTTGACCCAAAAATTTTCCTTCGATTTTTTTCAAAGAATATACCAAGTCCAAAATGTTTAGAGTAGAGACCAACATCTACCGTCTGGCTCCTCAGGAATAATATATTCAAAACTATGAAAATGTTTCTTGGACCATCTTCCCAAAGCCAACAATTACGGTCGAGCGGGCTTTTCTGGAATTGTGTTTTCGAAGCTCTGACAATGTTCCTTTGATTATCTTCGAATGAAATAAATAATTAAAGTGAAACAAACCAAGTGATTATTCTTTATTATTTTTCAATAATACAAATATTTGATTATCTTCTCTATAAAATATATTATTTGTAAGTATAAAGTTTTCAGAGTAGAGACCAACAATTACGGTTGGGCTTTACTGGAATATTGCATCCGCTCCTATAATGTTCATTCGTTATATGATTTTTTCCAAAATCTTAAATTTTAATAGAATAAAGACCAAAAATTATTGTCGAGCTTACCAAGAATTTTAGTTTACATTTTTTTTATAATAATGTATTTGAGAGTAGGTTGGGATTTGAAACCACTTGGATGGCAAACATATTCCGCACTTCACGAAAACTGCTACCAGCATAGCACCACTTCACAATTTGCACTTTTTCTTGAATAGAATACATTTTTAATAAAAAAACTTGTAAAAAGTTATGAAGTATTCAATAAATTTGACAGTAGCCAACAAATCAACAGCGCACCGTTTTTGTTAAATTTCATGGCAACCATTATTTTCGTGAAAATGATCATTTTTATTTTATCATTTTTTAGAGTTTTTATGAATGCTACAAAATAACTAATAGCATGACATGTTTTCTCTAAAATGATTAGGGAAGAAGATATTCCAGTATAAAGGTATTAACATTGAAAATCCTAACCGTTTTGTTCCACTACACCCTGTATGAACATGTCAACCTCTATTGCATGAATTATTTTTTTTTTTAATAAATGTTCCAAAAAATACAAAGTATAAATTGCAGTCATTAGATATCCAAAAACATTTTGCTTTAGAATGTAAACAAACTTTTGCATTTTTGCATCCTGTCTTCTTACTTGTTTCTTCCCTCTCTTCTGTCCACTCTGGCCAGTGATAGAAGGAATCTTGTCTCATTTCATTAGATGGTCTTGGTACGACCTAAAACTAAAAAAAAATCATAATTTGGATTATTTAAACTGAACCGCGTCAGCCATCTGACGGACAATGGCAAATCTCAAATCTCAATGACAATCTTAAATCGTCACAGTTTTGCCATAAATGTCTTGTATACTGCATAAGAAACGTGTATAAAAATTCCCAAATAGTCACAAAATGCAATAGTGGATTAAAACAATAGTGGGTCAGATGTTCTGACTTTTTGCTTTGAAAATCCAAATTTTTACAATCGTCCAACTTCATGAATCCTCCAATGGATTTTAACGTCAAAAGGCGGGGTATTTTATATTCTTTATAAAAGCATTCAAATACTTCGCAGTAATATTTTTCAAAGTGTTAAAATTGCAGTTTTTTGCCATGAGCTTGTTATTTTTGAAAATCTATATTTTACAAGCGTGCAACTTTTGAATCCTCTGGTGAATTTTTGCAATTCAAACGACAAAATCTAGCGAATTTTACGTTCTTTAAAAAGCATTCAAATACTTTTTAGTAAATTCTTTGAAAGTTTTGAAATTGATTTTTTCGCAATTTCTGAAAATCCAAATTTTATAAGCGCGCAACATTTCAATCCTACGACGGATTTTCGCAACTGAAACGTAAAATTCTATGCAATTTTATGTTCTTCAAAAAAAACATCCAAACCATTTTACAGTATTTTTTTAAGAGTTAAAATTGCAGTTGTTTTGCTGCGAGGTCGTAAGAAACTGCAAATTTTACAAGCGTGCAACTTCCGAATCCTTTGAGGATTCTTTGCAATTGAAAAGTCGAAATCTAGGGCATTTTATGTTCTTTAAAAAAGCATCCAAGCACTTTGTACTGATTTTTTTGAAAGTGTTGAAATTGTAGTTGTTTCACTGCGAGCTATTTATTTTTGAAAATCCAAATTTTACAAGCGTTCAACTTCTGAATTCTTTAGCGGATTTTTGTAATTGAAACGTCGAAATCTAGGGAATTTTATGTTCTTTAAAAAAGCATCCAAGCACTTTGTAGTGATTTAAGTGTTAAAACTGCAGTTGTTTCAGTGTGAGCAAGTTATTTTTGAAAATCCAAATTTTACAAGCGTGTAACTTCGGAATACTTTGAGGGCTCTTTGCAATTAAAACGCTAAAATCTAGGGAATATAATGTTCTTCAAAAATGCATCCAAGCACTTTGTAGTGATTTTTTTGAAAGTGTTGAAATTGCAGTTGTTTCGCTGTGAGCTATTTATTATTGAAAATTCAAATTTTGTAAGCGTGCAACTTCTGAATTCTTTGGAGGATATTTGCAATTGAAACGTCAAACTCTACTGAATTTTACGATCTTTAAAAACAGTAATTTTTATGAAAGTGTTGAAATTGCAGTTTTTTCACTGGGAGCCATTTTTTTTTAATCCAAATTTCTGAATCCTGATTTTTACAAGTGAAACGTTTTTTTGAAAGTGTCGAAACGTGCAATTTACGGTTACATATAACGGTTACTTTATCTTTAGAAACTTTTTGGTAAACAAATTTTCGTGCAATGTGTGTATGTGTCTGTCAGCGAGCGATCTCAAAAACAACTAAACATTTTTAAATTAAACTTTGAACATAAGCCTTATTTGAAAATCTGAAGAATCGAAGAAGCTTTTGGTAAAATTTCGTACCGTTTTTTGTTTCTTTTTGTTCCTAGAATTTTTTAAATATGAAGAATTATAGAAAAACATTCAAACATTAAAGACAACAAAGAAATTAAAATCTTTTGTTTAGAAATATTTTGATTTTATTTCCAGGACTTTTGACGGTTTGACCTTTCAGAAAATTTTTTTGCAGGTTGTTTTAAATATTTTTTTAGAGTTTCAGGATATTTTTTTCCGGATTTTTTTTTTTCAAGACTTTGTTTTCAGGACTTTCTTCAGGATTTATTTTCTGACTTTCTTTTAATACTTTTTTTTAAGGCCCTATTTCAGTTAACTATTGAAAATGAACACATCGTGTTCGAAATGTACATTTAGTGTTATAAACGAGTGAAGTAAGGTGTTTAATTATTTAATTACGCAACTTTACATAACTCACAAATACATAATAAACCCTATTTCAGGACTTTCTTCAACTCCTTTTGGGATTTATTTTAAAGACTTTTTTTGGGACTTTTTTTCAAGAGTTGTTCGGGACTTTGTGAAGGCCTTTTCAGGACTATTTTCAGAACTTTTTTCCGGACTTTTCTTACATCTTTTTTTAAGAATTTTTGGTAAACAAATTTTCGTGCTGTGTGTGTATGCGTCTGTCTGCGAGCGCTCTATCTCAAAAACAACTAGACATGTTTAAATTAAACTTAACATGGGCCTTATTTGAAAATATGAAGAATCGAAGAAGCTTTTGGTAAAATTTCGTACCGTTTTTTGTTTCTTTTTGTTCCTTGAATGTTTTAAATATGAAAAATTATAGAAAAACATTCAAACATTAAAGATAACAAAGAAATCAAAATCTTTTGTGTAGAAATATATTTTCAGGACTTTTTTTAAAGCCTTTATAGAATTTTTGACTTTATTTTCAGGAGTATTGACGGTCCACCTTTTAGAACATTTTTTGCAGGTTGTTTTTCATATTTTTTTAGGCCTTTCTTCGAGAGTTGTTTAGAGTTTCAGGATATTTTTTCCGGACTTTTCAAGTTTTATTTTCATGACTTTCTTCAGGATTTATCTTCCGACTTTCTTTCAAGACTTTTTAAGGCCCTATTTCAGTTAACTATTGAAAATGAATACATCTTGTTGCACGTTTCAACTTTCGACTTTTGACGGTCTACCTTTCAGAACATTTTTTGCAGGTTGTTTTTCATATTTTTTAAGACTTCTTTCTTCGAGAGTTTTTTCGAGTTTCAGAATATTTTTCCCGGACTCTTTTTTCAAGTCTTTATTTTCATGACTGTCTTCAGGATTTATTTTCTGACTTTCTTTCAAGACTTTTTTAAGGCCCTATTTCAGTTAACTATTGAAAATGAACACATCGTGTTCGAAATGCACATTTAGTGTTATAAATAAACGAGTGAAGTAAGGAATATAACGGTGTTTAATTATTTAATTACGCAACTTCACATAACTCACAAATACATAATAAGCCCTATTTCAGGACTTTCTTCAACTCTTTTTGGGGATTATTTTGAAGACTTTTTGGGACGTTTTTTTTTCAAGAATTTTTCGGGTCCTATTTCAGGACTTTCTTCAACTCCTTTTCGGATTTATTTTGAAGATTTTTTTGGGACGTTTTTTTCAAGAATTTTTTGGGACCAATTGCTTAGGACTTTTTGAAGGCCTTTTCAGGACTATTTTTAGAACTTTTTGAAGGCTTTTTCAGGTCTATTTTTAGAACTTTTTGAAGGCCTTTTCAGGACTATTTTCAGAACTTTTTTCAGGACTTTTCTTACATCTGTTTTTAAGACTTGAGGATTTTTTTTTCAAACATTTTTTCCGGAATTTTTTTACACTTCTACAGGTCTTTTTAAAGGGCATTTTTATAAAACTCTTTTTTACTTTCGGTATGATTTATTAAATCAAAAGTACCACTTTACATAAATCGTACCGAAAGTAGTTGTTTTCGGGACGATTTTGTTTCACTTCCGGAACGATTTCTTTACTTTCGGGACGCTTTTTGTTACTTTCGGGACGATTTTGCGTGTATATGTAGGCGTCAAAAACATGAACTTCCTTATTAATTATGACAGCGCTTGTCATATAACATTTGTGTATGTTTTTGCTTTTTCAACATAAAAAACGGCTGTAGAAAAAATATTGTACGTAACTCGTTCCAAAAGTGATTTTACGGGACTCGCAGGATTCCAAAAACTTCCTACTCATCCCGTAAAATATCACTTTCGGAACTTGTTACGTAAATTACTATTAAACAAATATTAAAGATAACAAAGAAATTAAAATCTTTTGTTTAAAAATATTTTTTAGGGCTGTTTTTTCAGGACAATTTTATCAGAACTTTTTTTTTCCAAAACTTCATTTTCAGGACTTTTTTGTTCAGGTATTCTATTTCAGGGCTTTTATAGGGATTAGGTTTCAGGACTTCTTTCTTCAGGACTTTTTTTTCGAGTATTTTTACGACTTTTTTTTCACAACTTTATTTCCATGACTTTTTTTGCAGAAGTTTTCCAAGGCCTTGTTTCAAGAATTATTATCCGTACTTTTTTTGGGAGTTTTTCAGCACAATTTCTTTAGGACTTTTTTTGGAGACTTTTTTCGTGACTCTTTTATCAAGACTTTATTTTTACGACTTTTCAAGAATTTTTTACGGACTATTTTTTCATGCTTCAGGATTTTACGAAGGCCTTTGTTAGGACCATTTTTCAGAACTTTTTTCAGGACTTTTCTTACAACTTTTCCTTCAAGGCTTTTTATGATTTTTTCTCAGGTTATTTTTTTTCAGAACTTTTATGAATTTTTTCCGGTCTTTTTAAAGGACGTTTTTAGGACTTTTTGTTCAGGACTTTTTTCAAGACTTTTGGGATTTATTTTTAGGACAATTATTTCAGAACTTTTATATAGATCTTTTTTAAGGACTTTCTCAGGACTTTTCTAGGATTTTTTTAGTGCCGTTTTTGAGTAAACTTACGGTAAAGATGATTAGAATTTGAAGTATATGTCATTTTCAAATTTTCAAAACGCTCGATGTATATTTAAAATATAATTTCAATTGAAAATAAACCATACAACTAAATATTATACCATCAAATCGGAGAAAGAAACATGATACCCATATCATCATTTTTATGCCAAATCGACGGGCTTAAAGAAACACTTATTGACGTGTTTTCAGTTTTTGCGAAAACATAAATTTCTGAAGATTGCCATAAGGCGAAACTAGTCGAGAATTTTAAATATTCCTAGTTTTTATGTGGTAGAGTTGATATCTTATTCATTTTACTATCCTTAACGTATTTTTTCCACTACCGACAACGTAAATACGCATTGCATCCATGGTTACAGGTACCGTAAGTGCCTGATAACATTCGTGGTGTTTGTTGTCCTTGACGACGGAACTTAATTTTTTACTTACGGACCTAGGAAAATAATAAACAGAAACGTAACGCTCCAGCCGAAAATGTGAAATAACTATTAAGTTTTATGAATTCTGTGCTTTACTTTAAATTCACCCTGTATAATATATAATAATGATAAGATTTGTTTTTTTTTAATTGTTGTTATTTTAATAACAGATATTTCAAAATATTAAAATAAATTGTTTACGTGAACTTTTCATTACATGAACATAGTTTTGAAGATTAAGTTACAGCTGATACCATTGGATGGTGGGTTTCACAGGTGTAAAGCAACATAGAAAACATAGGAATATTGTCTATTAATTTGTTTTTGTAAATACGTTTATTTCTCGAAACACTAAACTATGGTCAACTGGTTGGATTATAGGATAGGACCCACCCACCAAGTTTCAGATGAACATTTATTTAAGCTACAAACCTTACGTTTAGTTATTACCAAGCCAATGAATTTACAGAAAAAAATCATTATACCAAGTTAATTTGTTAGCTTAAATTAAGGGTTCAGTCTAATTTGCAGACCTGAAAAAAGGTGATTTTCGGTATTTTTTTCGAGACGACTAATAAAGTTTTTAACTTGAATGTTTTTCCCAGAAATTTAATAAGCCTTTAAGTACAAATTGTGATTTTTTTTTGATAGTTTTATATAAAAATTAATTATGTTGTCACATCGTCGAAGTTAGGATATCACACGGGCATGCCTCACTCATCGAGTCCAATTTGCAAAGATCTTAGACGATGGTCCAAAGGCCTTCTGCTAGCTAGTTTTCTTCGAATTTACCCGAATTTGTAAGATTTTCGAACATATTTTGTTTAATTCTATTTCATTTTAACTTCGGATTAGTTGTAGATTTATATGTTTTCATCCACAGTTCGTTCTTCATTTGATAATTACATTTTTTTTTTAAGTTGCACAGTCTCCTGTTGAAGGTTGGCGATCCAAATCATTGTGTTGGACGCCGTAATGCTCATGGACCTCCCCAAGTCCTTTAACCATAAGTTTTGACTTCTTTCAATTGATCTTCCTCGTTGAACGTTACCCTCTATGATGAGTCTCAGTTTCCGTTGTGAACATGTGAAGTACTAATCTTTTTCCTCTTCAAGTTTTTGTTAAGTCAACATCTCTATGCAATCTGGCAACTATAATTCCAATCCCTGATGACCAAAAATTAAATTTTAGTCTCGTCTTGTAAGATTTCAGATATCAACAATTTTCTAAAATTTGTTAAAAATAGAGTCTTTCTATTCAGATGCTTCCCTCTATTTCTATTCGAATGAATTGAGGAAAGTATCGATTTAATTTATTTATGCAAGTGAAATTTCCGCCGTCGACAACAGTTTTTAACTTATGGATTCCGTCGGAAAACGGAACCGGGCGCATTGACGTCACGATTACGTCACGTTTGAAGTGTCCCGATCCGGGGGCGCGCTCCCCGACCGTCCGCACCCCCGCGGCCGCTCCGCGGGCACGCGCAACCCCGCTTCCGGCCCGTTTCGAAAACGGGAGAGAAACGGCGGTATTGTGGGATTTCACCGCCACCCCCCTTTCGGTCGGGTGAGTGGGAGAGATGTGCGCTCATCATCCCACAGGTGGACCCTTCCAGCGGTCGTGTAGTTTCCTGGATTGTTCCACCGAAAGTGTGCGCGCCCCCACTGTGTCACAATATGTCAAGGTAAATATGTCGTAACGTTTTTGTGTGTGTAGTAGTCCCTTTTGGTTTTCCAAAGTAAATACGCCATATGTTGAGGTATGGGATAAATTAGTTTTCCAATTGTGATGGTAATCTGGTGACACGCTATCGACCGTGCGAGAGTGTATTTGTGTGTGTGAGTGTTTAAGTGAGCTTGTTATTTCATCCCATTCTATTTCTGAACCTACGCAGTTGTTTTGCCTTAGCAATAGTAGTCAGGGTGTTTGTTGGGCATGTGATTGGTTGCGACCGTTACTACGTCTTAATCCATAATTAAGCTAAAGATAGAAACCGTAAATTTTTAATTCAATATCCGTTATGCCATCTTTATTTGGGTCTGCGTATCATTATTTTCAGGGCCTCGTGCCCTAAATTCATTTATTCAGGGCCAACAAATTATGAACTTATAACTTTCTGAATCGCAAAAGTGCCAATAATTTCATTTATACAATGTGCTTGCATCATCTTCACTCAAGTCAATTGATATTACAAAATGTTGCATTAATATTAACTTATAATCTTTAATGCGTCTTGTTATAGTTAATGTAGACTAATTTTATTGGCATTAGCCAAACTCTCGGATAATGGTTTTCTTTTCTTATTTATATTTTTTGTGATATTTTTCTAATTGGAAAGTCGATTTAGAAGTAGAAATGGGTAACTCTTGAGTGAGTCAACTCTGAGAACTGAGTCGACTCCATGAGTCAATTCTAAGGACTCAGTCAACTTTGATAACTGAGTCGCGGAGTCCAGAAAAGTCGTGGAAATTTGTAGCTCTGTTCGAGCCATGTAAAATTGTTTAGATTTTGGTTTTCGGAGCAAGTTGGAAAATTTTGGATGCTTGGTTTGTTTTTTTTAAGACAATTCCGTCTGTTCTTGGAAAACAGCTATTTTGGTCGTTGCATTTAAAAAAACTAACCAAATTTTAAATTTTTAAAAAGTAAACTATATTACTTGCTAAATATTGTTTACGACACTAAAATATTGTTTAAGCCAAAGTAGGAGTTTTTCAAAATGCTAGAGTAGTGTTAGCTCTTGATTATAGTAGGGTTTTCAGTGGTATTTTTCATGTTTATTGATTTTTATTTATTTCTTTATAAATTTTCCATTTTGTCATTCTGCAATTATTGTTTCATGTGTTTACAAAACTACAAAAAAAAATTTTCTTTTTCAAAAATCAAAAGATGTTCACTTTATTTTTGTCTTCAATTCCTGTTGAAATGGTTTTCTGATATTGTACATATTTAAAAAAATTGTCGATACAAAAACAAAAAAACGGTTTACGTAGACACCCACTTCCGGTGTTCGAAATTTTACCAAAAGCTTTTCAGTTCTTCGAACTGTCAAATAAGGATTATGTTTAAAGCATTTAATGGCTTTTGGTATATAGCGCCCACACGCAGAGACACAAACACATACATACACTGTAGAGGTCGGCGAATGACTTTTTTTTTTTTTAGTCGACTCATTGTAAAGGGTAGAAAAAAGGTGCTCAATTCTAAAATTTCATTACTCATAATGAGTTAGGAAATTTTCACTGAGTCACTTGACTCCTCGGCTCATTTCGAAGAGCTGACTCTTCGAGTTACCTCGCTTATGAATTACCCATCTCTAATATATAAAGTATGGAATATAGTCAGTAAAATCGAAATCAAATATTTCTGGAAAAAATCCTCGAACACGTCGATGTTCTTTTATAAAAATACACATTTTTGCATGAAAGTCGATTTTCAGTCGTCATTTGTTTTTGAGTAATGACGTCAGCCATTTTGTTTTTAAATGGCAACCCCCTATTTTTATTCTTGATTTTGAGAGATCTTTTCATTGTCGAACTGGCAGTATAAAAATATTGCCATCTTACATAAGACATTTTTCGAGTAAATGATAATTGAAGGTGAGAACCCGATATTTAATTTTTTTTTTTTTCAAAATGATCTTGTTCCAGCGCTTGTAGCAATTTTTCCAAACAACAATGGTCTTAACCTTTTATATAATACAATATGGTTTCAGCAAAACGGCGCATTCCCGCACTAGGCGCGTTTTTTAATTTTTTTTTTAAATTTAAATTTGGTTTTTGTTTTTAATTCTTCTAGAACATGTTGAATATTTTCCAGGCTAATTCTGCGCATTTATCTCTTTCGCGGGCTATTCTATTGGTCCTCACCTGTCAATCCACCTATTCGTAATACAATTGTCCAAAAAACACGCATTGTGCGGGGTTGCGCCATCTTGCTGAAACCATATTGTATGTATGGAAGGTTAAGATCATTTTTGTTTGGAAAAAAAGCGCTACAACAAGATCATTTTGCAAAAACTCTAGATGTCAAGTTCTCACCTTCAATTGTCATTTACTCGAAAAATTTCTTATGTAAGATGGCAATATTTTTATACTGTCATTTCGACAATGAAAAGATCTCTCAAAATCAAGAACAAAAATAGGGGGATGTCATTTAAAAACAAAATAGATGACGTCATTATTCAAAAACAAATGAAGACTAAAAATCGACTTTCATGCAAAAATGTGTATTTTTTAAAAAACAAAATCGACTTGTTCGAGAATTTTTGCCAAAAATATTTTATTTCGGTTTTACTGAATATATTCCATACTTTAGGCGCGCACTGTAGAAACACAAACACACAGAGCCACTCACACGTAGCCATACAGCCTCACACACACCCACGCACCCGCAAAAAAAAAATGTTTTTGGCAAAAAATCGGTTAACCCTCTTCCAGTGTACAAAATTTTACCAAAAAGCTTGTCAGTTCTTCAGATTGTCAAAGAAGGCTTATGTTCAAAGTTTCATTTGAAAACATTTAGTGGATTTTGATATACAGCGCCCACAAACAGACAGACACACCACAGAGACACAAACACATATACAGGGTGTCCCGTTTTAAATTGCCACCCCAAATATCTCGAAACCTGAGCAACACGGAAAAAAATGTTTCAGATAAAAGTTTTAGGGTTCGGAAGGAGGCATATGCTGGTGACCTTAAAAATGACCTTGGCGGTTATTTTCAAGGTCAAACGAAGGTCAATTTCGATTTTTTTTAAGTAGAACCCCCTATTTTTTATTGCGGGATCGTATTCTAGGGAAAAAAATACAAACTTTTTGTAGGAAACGGTTTTTTCTTAAATGCTTTTTGTAAGAGAATCCCAGATGAATCCAGGCATTTTCGTTTTTCAAAATTTGATAAGAATTGCAGCCATCATGTTACTTTCTCTTATTTGATGGAATAAAAGGGATTTTTATGATACATTTCATATTTAGTTTTTTGTGGTATTTCGAAAAATATTTCTTGTTGATCAATATGAACATAATCAACGCAATCCACCTGGAGATCAAATGTCGCCACACTGAACATGAATTTGATAGTGTAATGTGCACCTCGTGATCCATCATTAACTTGGACTTAATATATTATTTTTGAATCGAAATCTTAATGCAAATGCATAATTTATTTTGCACTTTGTTTCGTACGTGTTTGAAAAATGATAATTGTGCTTGTGGGTGGGTTTTGGTATGGCAAGGGCGTATAGTTATTATTAACAATTTCACTGTAAATAATTTATTATAGATTGTATATTGTCATGTGTCAAGGTGACACGTTTCTCGGGCAGCCTTCAACAGGTGCTATTTAATCAACGGGTTTGTCATTGTTGGCCGTTATCATCGGTACGATCGTCATCATCGTAATAGCTATATGCATCATCAAACAACAATTTAGTTTTAAAAAATTAAAAATTTATTTTGGGAAAATTACAATTGCAATATGGGCAAATTTTTATATTTTTGTATATTTATGTGTGTAAAACTAGTCATCACGAAATAATGAAATTGTCACACGTTATTCTTTTTCGCGTCGGCTAATGTTTACCGTGCTCGATCGGCCGGTGTACATGATTAGGCAAATATGGTTGGTCCAAAACAAAAAACAAAAGTATCCCCATTAACTACATGCCATTAGCTATGGCGTGACGGAGCTTTTTCTTTTTTTTTCCTCTTAAGTTACGAGAAAAAAATTCCGGAACTTTTCGCAGTTCTCGGAGCAACAATACAAGTTATTATTATTAATATACACTGCTCAACATTTGAACTGGTACACTTACAAGAACATATATAAAAAACAATTTACAACTTTTTGAGCAACACCTTCTTGCTTAATTGATAGTATATGGTTCTGGAAACACTTTTAGGGCAATGAATTAAAAGAATAAAACTTAAATTACAAATTTCAAATGTTCTAATAGAAAAATAACAAAATCTTCATTTTAGTATTACAGAAAAGTTTGCTCTGGGAAGAAATGATAACAAATACTTAAAGATGAATAATGCGTGGGACCTCCTCTAACTCTTATGACCTCTTGGAAACGTCTTGGCATGTTGGAAATCAAATCCCGAATGTAATACTGAGGAATATTTAGCTATTCGAGAAATTCGCAAAAATTCTCTTAAAACTTGATTAAGTATAAGCATTAGGCATTTGTTCGCATTCCGAAACAGAGCCCTGATCATTTAGGAAGTTATGCCAAATGCCTAAAAATAGTTGTTTGCTTTTACTGCATTTTATATAAGTGTACCAGTTCAAATGTTGAGCAGTGTTTATTGCAAAACAAAACGTACTGAGAAAATCGTCCGTCACGCCTAAACTGGCAATCCTCTGAACATGTGTATCAAATTTCAAGTCGATTCATCAATCACCGCCTGAGATATCGTGCACACCGTTTTATAAAAAAAAAAACATTGTTTCGAGAAAAACGCGTTGCCGGTTCGTTAGTCTAACTGCGCGTTCAATTCTTCCTTTGCTACAAACTCTCTAACTCAAACAATATCAACATGGAATATTTTGCATATCATTCTAAACACTTCCAACAGTTTTTGAAAGACATTTTTATGATAAATATCACAAAAACGTTTAAACAAACATTGAAGACAACAAAGAAATAAACATCTTTTGCTTGAAAATATTTTTCAAAATCATTGCTATTTTTTTTTTGTTTATAATTATGAAACGATAATAGTTACAGCAAATTTATGTGAATAATAATTGCAGAGAATGCCAAAATGAACAACTTCTACAGAATAAGTTTTTTCTGTTTTTTCTTCTGTCCTTTTTTTTTTTTGTTTCCTGGCGTCGGCTACTAGGCCATCTGCCACAACCAATCTTCTGTCCTAATTTTTTTTTATTTTGGCCGAAATTTTTGATTTGTTTGTTAAAATTTTCTATTTTTGATTTTTAGCACCGAAGTTTTTAGTCAAAATTTTTGATTTTTTTGTCGTATATTTTAGTTTTGTTAACTTCCATTATTGTTTTTATTGCGTATTTTTTAGCTATTGTTTCGGAGGTTCTGGTCGGAAATTAATTTCAAACTATTTTTTTGGGGGTGAAAATTAAAAAATATTTTTTTCCTTCAATTTTATTTCTGCATTTTTATTTTTAGACCTAGATTTTTGATTTTCTGGCCGATATTTTAGATCTTTGGCCTGTAATTTCGTTTCTTGTTAAAAATTTTGATTTTTTTGGCCTAAATATTTGAATTGTTTATTAAAATGTTCAATATTTTGGTCCGCTTTTTGATATATTCAGGTCTAAATTTTTGTTTTTTTGCGCTATTTTTTTAACTTGAATTATTAATTTTTATGGGCGAATTTTTGATTGTTTTGTCGGTATTTTCTGTTTTTTTTTTTTAGTTTTTTATTTCCAATTTTTTTTTGCTATTCATTTCGAGTTTATGGTCGGAAACTTATTTTGGGTTAAAAAGTTATTTTTGGAGCTTATATGGCAAATTATTTTTCTTTTGCTTGAATTTTCAATTTTTTGTCCCATATTTTAGACCTTTACCTGTATTTTCACCTTTTTTATTCCAAATTTTGACCTAAATATTTTTTATTTTGGACAAAATTTCGAATTGTTCGGTAAAATTGTCGACCTGCATTTTTGATATTTATAACCGAATTTTGAATTAAAATTTTTGTTTTTTTTGCCCTATATTTTAGATTTTTTGAATTATTGTTTTTATGAGCGAATTTTTGATTTTTAAATAAATCAAGTGTGGGAAATTACAATTTTTGACTGCCAAAAATGACAATTTTGAACTGCCAAAAATGCCAATTTTTAACTGCCAAAAATGCCAATTTTCAGTTGCCAAAAAGGCCAATTTTCAGTTGCCAAAAAGGCCAATTTTCAAGTGTCGGAAACGACCATTTTTAACTGCAAAAAATTACAATTTTTAACTGCTAAAAATGACAATTTTTAACTGCCAAAAAGGCCAATTTTCAAGTGTCGGAAACGACCATTTTTAACTGCAAAAATGACAATTTTCAACTGCCAAAAATGACAATGTCAACTGCCAAAAAGGGCAATTTTCAACTGCAAAAAAGGCCCATTTTCAAGTGTCGTAAACGACCATTTTAGCTGCCAAAAATGAAAATTTTCAACTGCCAAAAGGGCCAATTTTCAACTGCCAAAAGGCCAATTTTCAAATGTTGGAAACGACCATTTTTAACTGCCAAAAATGACAATTTTTAACTGCCAAAAAGTCCAATTTTCAAGTGTCGGCAACGACCATTTTTAACTGCCAAAAGGTGACAATTTGGAACTGCCAAAAGTCACAATTTTTAACTGCCAAAAAAAGACAATTTTCAACTGCTAAAAATGATAATTTTCAACTGCCAAAAAGGCCAATTTTCAAGTGTCGGAAACGACCATTTTTAACTGCAAAAATGACAATTTTCAACTGCCAAAAATGACAATGTCAACTGCCAAAAAGGGCAATTTTCAACTGCAAAAAAGGCCCATTTTCAAGTGTCGTAAACGACCATTTTAGCTGCCAAAAATGAAAATTTTCAACTGCCAAAAGGGCCAATTTTCAACTGCCAAAAGGCCAATTTTCAAATGTTGGAAACGACCATTTTTAACTGCCAAAAAGGCGAATTTTCAAGTGTCGGCAACGACCATTTTGAACTGCCAAAAGGTGACAATTTTGAACTGCCAAAAGTCACCATTTTTAACTGCCAAAAAATGACAATTTTCAACTGCTAAAAATGATAATTTTCAACTGCCAAAAGGCCAAGTGTCGGAAACGACCATTTTTAACTGATAAAAATGACAATTTTTAACTGCCAAAAAGGCCAATTTTCAAGTGTCGGAAACTACTATTATTAACTGCAAAAAATGACAATTTTCAACTGCCAAAAATGACAATGTCAACTGCCAAAAAGGGCAATTTTCAACTGCAAAAAAGGCCCATTTTCAAGTGTCGGAAACGACCATTTTAGCTGCCAAAAATGAAAATTTTCAACTGGCAAAAGGGCCAATTTTCAACTGCCAAAAGGCCAATTTTCAAATGTTGGAAACTACCATTTTTAACTGCCAAAATGACAATTTTTAACTACCAAAAAGGCGAATTTTCAAGTGTCGGCAACGACCATTTTTAACTGCCAAATGGTGACAATTTTTAACTGCCTAAAGTGACAATTTTTAACTGCCAAAAAGGCGAATTTTCAAGTGTCGGCAACGACCATTTTTAACTGCCAAATGGTGACAATTTTTAACTGCCAAAAGTGACAATTTTTAACTGCCAAAAAATGACAATTTTCAACTGCTAAAAATGACAATTTTCAAGTGCCAAAAAGCGAAGTGTCGGAAACGACCATTTTTAACTGATAAAAATGACAATTTTTAACTGCCAAAAATGACAATTTCAACTGCCAAAAAGCCAAGTGTCGGAAAGGACCATTTTTAACTGCCAAATGGTGACAATTTTTAACTGCCAAAAGTGACAATTTTTAACTGCCAAAAATGACAATTTTCAACTGCCAAAAAGGCCAATTTTCAACTGCCAAAAGGCCAAGTGTCGGAAACGACCATTTTTAACTGATAAAAATGACAATTTTTAACTGCCAAAAATGAGAATTTCAACTGCCAAAAACGACAATTTAAAACTCAAAAAAGAACACATTGTCAAAAAATAAAGTTTTTTTTAAGGTGCATAAAGTGTTATGATAGCGGACTTTTTAAAGAATTCAATCAAATCGATATTATTTTATTTTTCTATTTTTTTTTGTTCAAATATTTCGACCAATTTTCAAAAAAAAAATCAGCACGCAGAAATTGGCAGAGTTAGTTAGTTTGAAAGGTAAATGTTTTGTAAAGATATCAACATTTTTGAGGAATTAGTATTATATCAATATTTATTTTTTAGCCAAAATATTAATTTTCAAAAATTAATAACTCGCGTAAAAATCGCCTCAATTTCAAAAATCAAGGTTAATTTTAAAGGTAAATGTATTATGATTTCATCAGAGTTTTTAAGGAATTGAATCGTATCGATATGGTTTTTTTTTCTAGTTTTTCCTTGTAAAAATATTTGACCACTTAAAAATTGATTTAAAAAAATCAAAATTAATTAATAATGTATTTAACAAAATTAATTTGTTCAACTTATAAAAAAAAAAATTCAAAAAATCATAACTCGGGGTGAAATTGGCGAATTTGCAAATGATGGATGTTGTACCTCTCACAATTCTATTCTCTCCACTATTCCCAACGCTCTTAATAGAGCGGCCATTGCTACCGCGCGATAAATTTGTTGAATTAAAAACGCGGTAAAAATGCTTTTATACAGGGTGAAAATTACCGTACATTTGTGTACGGTTTTAACATTTGGACCGTATACCGTACTTTCGCTCAGAATACCGTACAAGTACGGTAATTACCGTACGTATGGCAACACTGCTTTGAATTGTCTATCAAACATTTCCACGCAATTGGTTTGTAGTCAGTGGCGTAGATAGAATTTTATTGTTACACATCTAGATGAATAATACTAATAATTAATACCTCCTATCTTATACAAACTGAAATTGAAGACAAATTGAATATTTATTAAGCTAATCTGTCTGAATGATGCGAACTAATGAATTGATGGATGTTTATATTTGGAGGAAATATTGGGAATACTGGTAATAAAAAAAGAATTGGCTGCAAATTTTCCACTAATGGCCAATGTATGCTGATTAACCCGCCTATGGTGACCTACTGGTCTGTGAGACCGGGTTTGTCGAATAACTTTATTCTCCGTTATTGTTTTTTTGTTGCAATTTCGAGCAGCTGCCGCATTGCAGAGCTTAAATTGATTAAATATCTTTGTTTTATTGTCAAAGAGCATACATTAAAAAAAAGACATGAACTATTTGTAATACGTTTCAAAAAATCTTCAGTTGAAAACCCCGGTACGTGAGACCGGCGTAACCATTAAATTTGCGTCACCAATGGCGGATTAATGGAGTACATATTAGTACGACTTGATATTTGATTAGAGTTTGGACCAACATCACCTGATGCCGTTCCATATTATATTTATAGTTGATGTCATCCTATTGAAGTTCAATATGCTGAAAAACGCTTTCCAGGTGTTTCGCTTTAATTGTGATAAGAAGTTATCGGAAAATGACGAAGTTCCTTTTAACGACCGAGACGTAATAAACCGTTCCATGACTAATCGCCTTCAGTAATATACGTGCAATTTTCCAATGCATGTTCATTGTTATGATTTGGAAAATGTTTTCTCAGATAGACCGTAAACTATCTGGGAAAATATTTCTCAATGCGTATATTTGAAAATTACAAAATTGTTAATTATTGTTTGTTCGTCGAACGACAACTGCAGACCGATTTTCTTTTAAGCTCATTCTTCTTGGTGAAGATATATTCAATGCGAATATTGTTTCTTCGGCCTAGAAGTAGAGTCAGGATATTCATTTATTACACTGAGACAACAGTCAATTAAAGAGTGCTCTTTGAAAAAATCTTGTAGGGAACTTTCAGAATATAAATCAATCAACTTTTATTTTTCCAGTAAAGCTGTAAGAAGTGTATGAATTTTTATCTTCCTAAAAAGGACTACATACTAGAGATGGGCAAAGCTGCTACTTTGAAATCACGTTGCTACCTGTGATTGCTATTTTTTAATATCAGTGATTTTAAACTGTGACTGTGATCACGGTTAGTAAACGCCGTATTATTTTAAAATAAAATCATTAACCAATAGAGATATGGATTTTTGAAAAATTTCGTTATAATTTTTTGAGCACTTGGCAAAAGACATCGCAGAAAAAATATAAAACGTGCAGACAAAATTCCATAAGAAATCATCCTCAATGGCTGAAGTATCGCTTATTCAAAATCAATTTGGGGCTTAAAAATTGAACAATTTTCAATAGAGATATGGATTTTTGAAGATTTTCGTTTTAATTTTTTGAGCACTTGAATGAAAACATCGCAGAAAGAAATATAAAACGCGTAGAAAAAATTCCTTAAAACAATATCCTCAATGATCGAAGTATCGCTTATTCAAAATTAATTTGGTTTTTGTAAATTTAACAATTTTTAATGGAGATATGGATTTTTGAAAATTTTATTTTTATTTTTTTGAGCACTTGAATGAAAAAATCACAGAAAAAATATAAAACGCCAAGACAAAATTCCATAAAAAATATCCTCCATGGTCCAAGTATCGTATATTCAAAATCAATTTAGTTTTTCTAAATTCCATAGTTTTTAATGGAGGTATGGAATTTGAAAATTTTAATTTTAATTTTTTGAGCACCTGAATGAAAACAAAATTCCATAAAAAATGATCCTCAGCGGCCGAAGTATCGCTTATTCAAAATCAATTGGGGGCTTGAAAATTCAACAATTTTCAATTGAGATATGGATTTTTGAAGATTTTAGTTTTAATTTTTTGAGCGTCTGAGCATTTGGAGATTTTCGCAGTTTGGTAAATTGTTTTTATTTATTTTTTTCAGTTCATGAAGTTTTCAATTTCAAAATTAGTTTCGTGATATTATTTTAAAATGTATGTTTAGATATTTGCACTGAATCTTAAATTAAAATTAATTTTGAGTCATTTTGGGTTTATTAAATTGTCGGACCCATCACGTTCGATCACAGCGAGTTTGTGGTTCAATTCCATGCCGAGCAAGATAATTTTTTCGTTTTTATAAAATCTCAATTAATTAATTAATAATTGTTAGCACATAGGTTGTAATTTATTTCAATTTATATAGTATACTATGGCACTTTATAAATATTTGTCTTTTTTATTAAATATGTATTCAAAATTTAACTATGAATTAATATTAAATAACATCTAGAAATGCCAATTTGTACTGTCATCTTACAATTATGTTTTAAGTAACGGTCACAGTTTTTTAATAGTGATTTAAAGTAGTTGTGATTTTAAGTAACAGTTATATTAAGTAACAGTGATTTTAAGTAGCAGTAAAATTCGCCTATTGTTAATAACAGTAACGACCTGTGATTTTTCAATACCAGTGAAAAATCACAGGTACGAGAAATATCACCCATCCCTAATAGGAGCGAAGGACAGTAATACATGTATGGGATGCAATTAGATGAACCACCAATACCTTTTCCAACCGTTTTACGACCTCAGCCGCCAGATTCCAGCGAACAGACTATACATACATTGATAATGCATAATATAAAACTTCATAAAATGTATCAACCATATCATCAATAGATAAATCTTGGAACAAGAGTTGCCAGTTTAGGTATTCATTTAAGGGCCTAGTCACAAATTTAAAAAAAATCGTTTTTTTGGGTTTTGACATTTTCAGTAAGTACAATGTTTGAAGAATATTCTCTAGAAAGTTGGAATTAGTCCGATTCAAGTTTACGAAGTTACAGGCGTTCAAAGTACGCTCCGATTGTATAGTCGAATGGAGTATTGAAATTTTGAACGCGTTTTTCTCAAAAAAAAATTTTAACACGGTGACCACGTTATCTCGAAAACTGCTGCACCGATTTTTTTTCAAACTTGGCAGATTTATTTGAAATATAATAGGCCAGTGATTGAACAAACGGTTTTTTTTTCCAGGTATAGTTTTTTTTCTCAGCGAAAAACGACCGATATATTCAAACAAAAAACAAAATTTTAGCTTTTAAAGTCCGCCATTTTGTCCCAGATCAGTGGGTTATGAACAACATTACTTCCCTCAAATTACCACAGTAATTCGCTTATTATACACGAATTTTGATAAAATAATCGTTTAATTGAAATGTAAATTTTGGGTGTTTAATGGAATTACAAATTACAAATTCATTTGTGGGCTTAAACCCACAAGAAAACATATCCAATATGAGGAGCCAAACCTAATTTACTAGTCGTTGTTGGTGTTGCCCTTACGAGGGAATTTTAGATGTGAAATGGAAAAATGTAGCAATATTTCAATACAAATATATGTGTTATTAAATCCAGTGGCGGTTCGTGGAACATGTTGATGATGGAGCTACCTATACAATATACCCCCCCCCCCTCCTTTTTTTTTTGAAGAAAGAATGATTTATCTTCCTAGACCAAAAGTGTTTTAAGAATTAATTAAAAATTCTTGCTGAGATTGAAACTACAGGCTCTATATAACGAGCCGCCCCTGACATAAAGTAGAATCTATTTTGAGTAAATTTAGAAACTTTCAAGTGTGAAGTAATTGTTTTTATATATACAGGGTGTCCCCGAATGGTCTGTACAACGCTCTACCACATATTCTCTGAAACAAAATAAGACGATTTAACTGAACTTATCTCTATCCAAAAGTGGTTCCTAAGCCATCTACGAGGCCTCAAAGATATTTTTTTTTTCATTATTTTTTAAATATTTTTATTTTAGACTTGGACAATGGTTTGGTATTCGGCGATTTGGAAATCTTTCACTGTACACTCTTACACATTTGCGGCCATTACCTTCACAAAACCCAAAAACTAAAACAATATCAGTTAATTCATTAATTGAGTACATGACTGACGTTGTCACAAAATCGATAACTGAATTTCACAGGTGTCTCAATTTCTATTGTAAATAAAGAATCAGTTTTTTTTTAGAATTTTATTTCTTTGTTGTTTTGACAAATAAAAATATTTTTTTTGTGGGGAAAATAGCAAAATTTTATAAGAGACAAAAAATACGTAAAATTGAATGATCTTGCAGAAAAAAAGTATTCCTTATGATTTGACCTGTTGAATAAAAATATTTAGGTATCTTAAGAAGTCGATGGTCCTAGTTTGACCACTTACTTTAAACGTAGGATAAAGAAACATATCGCAAAAAGTGCATGGTATCAATGTAATTAAATGTGCCAAATTAGGTTTTCTTACCTAATTCCAAAATAAAAATATTTGAAAAATAATGAAAAAAAATAATATCTTTGAGGCACTCGTAGATGGCTTAGGAACCACTTTTGGATAGAGATAAGTTTAGTTAAATCGTCTTATTTTGTTTCAGAGAATATGTGGTAGAGCGCTGTACAGACCATTCAGGGACACCCTGTATATTTTTTTATATTATGAAAATTGAGTAACACCAGAGTGACTAAATACTAAGTTCTGGTGGGTTTATCTCGGAATCTAATGAAGGGTTTTTTTAGGTTTTTCTTGTACCGTAAAGTAGAACCAATTTTGAGTAGATTTGTAAAATTTTAAGTCTGTATCAATTGTTTTTATACACTCGGCGTCAAAAAAAAAATAGTGAAAAAACTCGATTTTTCAAACCGTCGTAACTTGGTTCAATTTGGTCGAAAATCGATGAATCTTTCAGTTTAAAAAAGATTCAAGTTTTATCTTTAAGAATGTGTAGTTGATTTTGACCCCCAGCCCCCGTAACAGCGCGATGGAAAAAAAGTTTTTTATGTAAAAAATTGTCCAACTTTGACAAGCCGTACCGTGCGCAAAAAAAATCGGCGGGAGATTTCACCACAATGGCAGAAAGATTTAATCAATTTCCCTCAAATGCCTTAAAAATTCGAGTCGTTTCGATGATTTGGAGCAAAGTTATGGATTTTTGAAAAAAAATGACATTGAAAATTAAACAAGTTGTAAATTTTTTTGTCAATCCAAAACACTTTTTGTAGGGGTTTTCAGGGGGTCACGAAAGTCGAAAACTTCTTAGATCGCAAAATTCCATCGAGTTTCGTGCGATATTCGCCTAGTTATGGCCAAAAAGGCGCAAAATGTATTTTTTTTTTCAAAACTGCACAACTTCGCGCCAAATCATCGCATCGACTTGAATTTTGTAGGAAATTGGAGGAAAATTATAGAACTTTATTGCCATGCTGACCGATTGAGTCCACGATTTTTTTTGCACACGGTACAAGAAACCAAATTTGCACATTTAAACTTCAAAAACATTGTATAAGGGTTCCCTGTTCCTAATCTCAATAGTTTTCTTGTATTCGACGATTATCATATCAGGAATAATTATTATAATCTGAAAGATTATAATATTTGGATTCTACTTGAGAATACGTTACTAAATACAGGGTGTGCCATTTGAAAAAAAAACGAAGTTATTCAACTTTATAAGTTTGAGTTTTTCTACCGCATGTTTTATCACCCTGTATAATTTTTTGTATGAAATCATGGTTGGCTCTATAGTTCGAACCTTCAAGCAAATAATTGAAATGATTTTAATCGTTCAACGTCAATCACTGGGGCAAAAATAAAATTTCACCCAGACCTTCCATTTCAACAAATCTTCAAATATTTCGAAAACGGCAAACAGTAGGTTTGAGTATTGAAGTAACTCACCTTTATTTGCTCCATATAATTTAAAAATGCCAAATTATACCGGGTGTTCCATTTAAAAAAACATAAGTTTGGTCTGTAACTTTGTTATGAGACACCCTGTATAAATTTAAATATTTTTGAGGCGTGCAGCTCACTATTATACACAACTTTTGAATAAAATATTTTTCGAAATTTTAAAAAATAAGCACTTGATTGACCGATCCCAGAGCTCTGAAACACCCTGTATAAAAATTGATGATGGCTAATGGTCATTGCACCAAAGCCAGGCATAACGCCAAAAAAAAAATGTTTGTCTACTGCTATTTTGCTTCCGAAAAGGCGCATGCTCATAATGACAATTTGTTTGGTCTCGGGTGATCATTTCAAAATGGGCGAAGAAGCATTTATAATTTTTTTGTATAATCGTATAGTAGAATGTATTAAGAGTTAATTTTAAAAAATTTCGAGTATGTAGCAAATGCTTTTCTGTTTGCTTTGTCTCTGAAATAGCGCACTTTCAGAATAACGACTTTTTTTAAATCTAGTTGAGAAGTATAGAAGATTTTTGCAGAATCGTAAAGTGGAAATAATTATGAATCATTTCGTAAGGTCTCAAGTAAGTGATCATTGTTTTTCTATTTTTGTTTTGCCTCTTCAGAATGATGATTTGCTCTGTTACCGAGGGATTGTTTTTAAATAAAATAATTAACGCCGAGGAGCAATATGAGATTTTGCAGAATCGTTCAGTATATTTTCAGTAAATTTAGAAAGTTCCCGATTTGTAGCAATTGTTGTTTTTTTAATTCATGAAATTTGTAATTTGAAAATTGGTATAAGTGCTGGTTTGTTGGTATTATTATTTGTTTTTAATTGAATTAACATGGCCCAACTCAATTCTGGTAGACCCCAAATATCATTCGCATTTTTACTCTATCTTTATGAAATTTAGTATAGTGTTTTTATGGAAATGACCATAACTTTACAATTTCAAATGGAACACTCTGTATATTTTTGTATAATTTTATTCGTCTCTAAACTCTAAGTTCAGAGATGTATCACAATATTTTGAAAATTAAGTAACACCAGGATGACTGCATACTGAGTTCTGATGAGTTTATCTCGGAATATAATGAGGGGATGTTTTTAGGTTTTTCTTGTATCGTAAAGTGGAATCAATTTTGAGTTGACTTGTAAAGTTTTGAAGTCCGTGGCAATTGTTTTTATATTTTTTTCAATATTTTTAAAATTCAGTAACACCAGAATGACTGCATATTAAGTTCTGATGAGTTTATCTCGGAATATAATGAGGGGATGTTTTTAGGTTTTTCTTGTATCGTAAAGTAGAATCAATTTTGAGTTGACTTGTAAAGTTTTGAAGTCTGTGGCAATTGTTTTTATATTTTTTTCAATATTTTTAAAATTCAGTAACACCAGAATGACTGCATACTAAGTTCTGATGAGTTTATCTCGGAATATAATGAGAGGATGTTTTTAGGTTTTTCTTGTATCGTAAAGTGGAATCAATTTTGAGTTGACTTGTAAAGTTTTGAAGTCCGTGGCAATTGTTTTTATATTTTTTTCAATATTTTTAAAATTCAGTAACACCAGAATGACTGCATATTAAGTTCTGATGAGTTTATCTCGGAATATAATGAGGGGATGTTTTTAGGTTTTTCTTGTATCGTAAAGTAGAATCAATTTTGAGTTGACTTGTAAAGTTTTGAAGTCTGTGGCAATTGTTTTTATATTTTTTTCAATATTTTTAAAATTCAGTAACACCAGAATGACTGCATATTAAGTTCTGATGAGTTTATCTCGGAATATAATGAGGGGATGTTTTTAGGTTTTTCTTGTATCGTAAAGTAGAATCAATTTTGAGTTGACTTGTAAAGTTTTGAAGTCTGTGGCAATTGTTTTTATATTTTTTTCAATATTTTTAAAATTCAGTAACACCAGAATGACTGCATATTAAGTTCTGATGAGTTTATCTCGGAATATAATGAGGGGATGTTTTTAGGTTTTTCTTGTATCGTAAAGTAGAATCAATTTTGAGTTGACTTGTAAAGTTTTGAAGTCTGTGGCAATTGTTTTTATATTTTTTTCAATATTTTTAAAATTCAGTAACACCAGAATGACTGCATACTAAGTTCTGATGAGTTTATCTCGGAATATAATGAGGGGATGTTTTTAGGTTTTTCTTGTACCGTAAAGTAGAATCAATTTTGAGTAGATTTGTAAAGTTTTAAGTCTGTAGCAATTGTTTTTTTTTCTTCAATATTTTCGAAATTGACTACTTACTAAATTTTGCTGAGTTTATCTCGAAATCTAGTGAGGGTAGGAGCCACTTATACAATATTCCCTTCTCTTCTTTTTTTGAAGAAAGAAAGAACGATTTATCTTCCTAGACCAAAGTAACTGGCGAAAAAGTGTTTTATTAAGAATTAATTAAAAATTCTTGCTGAGCTTGAAACTACAGGTGGTGCCATGGCTCCTTGGCTCTATATAACGAGCCGCCCCTGATTGAATTGTTTCCGTGACTTTTTACAGATACTCATTACTATTGAAATAACTACAGTGCGTTTAAAAAAGAATCACAATCGCCTATGAATTGAAATGCGCATGTCTGTTATTAAACATTCGCAGTTGTCATTAAAAAAAATGGTGATGTGGCCATCATGTTACTTTCTCCGACTTCATATTTACGTTTTCATGGGTTTATTTTCAATTGAAATCATATTTTAAATGTACATCGAGCGTTGCGTAAACTCGGATGAAACTGACGTTTAAAACGTCAAAATCATGAAAGATGGAAAAATTATACTTCAAATTCAAAAACTCGGTTTACTCAAAAACTAACGAGATTTCTAAAAAAACTTATTCTTTAGAAGTTGTTCATTTTGGTATTCTGTACAATTATTATTAACATAACATTTCTGTAACTATTATCGTTTTATAATTATAAACCAAAAATTAAAAAAATAATAATACATTTTTTTCTCGAATAAAAATGATTTTATGAAAAATGTTTTCAAGCAAAAGATGTTAATTTCTTTGTTGTCTTCAAAGTTTGTTTGAATGTTTTTGTGATATTTTTCATATTTAAGAAAATATTGGCAAAAAACAAAAAACAGTTAAGGTAAACGCCCACTTCCGGTGTACGAAATTTTACCAAAAGCTTTTCAGTTCTTCAGATTATCAAATAAGATGGATGTTCAAAGTTTCATATCAATTGCTCTATTAGTTTTTGAGATACAGCGCACACAGACAGACACACACACACACACACACACACACACACACACACACACACACACACACACACACACACACACACGCACACAGACACACACACAGACACAAAATTTTTTTTACCAGAAATTGTTGAAATGGCATCTAGGGACCCCAAAACGGATATTTCCGTAAAAAAAAATTTTGAAAAAAAAATCACGATCACAATACTTTCTCGTACTTCGTAACGAAGAAAGTAAAAAGACATGTGTGTTTCTATTCATATACATTTTTGCAACACCATGTACCATTTTAAACAATTATTTCGCTACATCGGGCAGATGGTAATTAATTATTTCATCTGCTTGACGCATATATTCACCTCAGTAAATGTACTACTACTACTATCTACATTGACTTGAAAGATTTATTGATATAAATGAATAACATTAATTTTTATTGAATGTTTACGTGCGGTACGTTAAAACAATTATTGCACGTCACACCGAACCGTATGATTCATAACAATGTTCGAGTACGAGTTGCATAATAAAGCAATTATTATCACCGGCTGACTGTAATCAATAAAAATAATTTTTAAATTTATCGGAACATGTCACGAACGACCTTGTCCAACATATGACTCGGGCGATAAACAATTGCTATGGCGAGTTTATTTTTCTCTCCTTTGGTCGACCGCGCGATACGTCTGTCGACGTAAAAAGGAAACATCATCGCGATTATTAATATAATTATTACAATAAATAATTACTGTATAAAGTATAATTTAAAATTTGGGGCTGTGGGTTCGAGTCGTACAGTGTGGCGTACAGCATCAAGTTTCTTATACTTTGGAATCTCGAAGTATAGAATTTCAACGAAATAGTCTTTATGATTAACGAGTGATTAATTCACAAACATGGGCAACTTCAAGAAGTGAAATTTGAAGAAAATCGATGCTACAGGTTAAATTTTATTTAAATTAGAAACAACCTTACATGTTGCAGAAAGCATTAAATAAATTAAAAATTATTATATTTCGTTTTTTTTAATTTAAATTTTATTTATATACAGGGTGTTTCAGAGCTCTGGGAACGGTCAATCACGTCCTTATTTTTGAAAATTTCGAAAAATGTTTTATACAAAAGTTGTGTATAATAGTCAGCTGCACGCCCTAAAAATATTTAAATTTATACAGGGTGTCTCATAACAAAGTTACAGACCAAACTTATGTTTTTTTTAAATGGAACACCCTGTATTTTTTGTCATTTTTGAATTATATGGAGCAAATAAAGGTGAGTTACTTCAATACTCCCTATACCTATTGTTTGCCGTTTTCGAAATATTTGAAGATTAGTTGAAATGCATGGTCTGGGTGAAATTTTATTTTTGCTCCAGTGATTGACGTTGAACGATTAAAATCATTTCTATTATTTGGTTGAAGGTTCGAACTGTAGAGCCAACCATGATTTCATACAAAAAATTATACTGGGTGATAAAAAAATGCGGTAGAAAAACCGAACTTTTAAAGTTAAATAACTTCGTTTTTTTTCAAATGGCACACCCTGTATTTAGTAACGTAAATAAATAAATTTTTAACCATTTGCAAATTTTGTTTGTCCGCCGTTTTAAATGCACCTTTTTATACATGAGTTGAATTATCGATAACAAAAAAAAAAACTAAAATCTTATATTTATTTTAATAACTTTTGTATTTTTTTTTTGTTACAGTGAGCAGGCTTCACTGCGAATCCGAATCGTTCAAAATGGATCTGATACTGGACATCAACAATTGGCTGTATCCAATGGAGTTGGGTGAGTTTTCAATTTTAACGAATTCCACGGTGTTAAGGAAAATGCTGCTGACAATTATCCAATTGTACTAGTGACCTTGCGGATAACGGTTATCGTCTGATGAATTAGATCCATTGTTGTAGATTCTCGGAAATTATGAGGTGATTAATACACCTCCCGAAAAGAATGCGACGTAGCAGATTATATAATGCTATTAATCAATTTTGATTTTTTTTAATTGAACGGAGGATGCGGTTAAAATGAAAGTAATACAAACGAAACAGTGTTACCATGTTACCATGTGGTACAAAATAGTTAGAAAATTTAGGATAACATATACAGGCTAGTCAAGAATTTAAAGAAATAAGTACTCTATTTGTTTAGTTTCGAATAAAATGTTACTCTTAATTCGCACTTATAACTAAAAAGGGAACTAACCGAAGTATTCTCCTTCGATTTTAATGAAATTTGGTGAATTTGTAGAGGGGGCCAAAATTTTCGATACGTACTTTTCTCTGACTAAAATAATTGTTTGGGGATTGAACTCGTCTCTCAATAATCAGCCTAATTTTTGTTTTCAGGGCTGTAACAAATCAAGACAGCGTAATTTCGTAAATGTAAAAAATGGTCTAAAAAACAGGGCTTGAGGACATTGTAGATGGCCCTTTCTAACTTTGTAATCCTTAGTTGGAATAAAGTTCTTTATTATTATTATTATTGTATAAAAAACTTAATTTTCGTATTTTCCGCTAGCAAACATGAAACCTTTTTTTAGTAAAAAAAGTTTATTTAGACGAGATGTATCAATATATATATTTTGATTCCGCGTTTGAAAAAAAAAAACTAAACTATTTTCGGTCATCTTATGTATGATTTTTTTAACTAATTACATTGCAACAAATACCATTAATATCAATACTTTTTTACAGTTCCGAAGTAGTCAATATACATATTTTTTACACTAGTGGATAGGCTTTGAAATTTTGTTACGCTCAAGATCAAGATTTGTTCAGAAGTTACAGCCAAAAAAACAAATCCACCAAATTTTATTAAAATTAGAGCGAAAACCTCTTATATTGATTTAAATTTTTTTTAAATATAGGGTATCTTAAAAGTATCGCATACTGAGTATCTAATGAAAGATATAAGATAAATATGATCTTAATAAAATTTGTAGGGCATTTAAAAACGTAACTGAATATTTTTTAGCCTTGACTGTTTCGTTGCTATGACAACAAACTTTTTCTCGGATAGCAACCGACCTACCTTGTTTTTTATATTACTTTTTGGAAAGATCATTTTTTGCTTTATATGACTGTACTGTATTTGTTGTAGTCACATTAGAAAATTTCTTAGTATATTCGATTTGAATGCATACCCAAAAAAATAATTTTGTAGTTCAATTCTTTTCTGTTTTTTTTAGGATAATTCTTAAACGAACAGGCAAATTCTTTTAGCAAAGTGCTGTTCTAATAAAAAAAAGATGTAGGCTAAAAAATTAAATTAATTTCTGGTGTTTTAAAGATAACTTTTGAACTGATGACCAGTTTTGTAAAATACTTTCAGCAAAGTCTTATATTCATCCGAAAAATGGAGATAGAACCAAAAAGTTAAATTCGTTTTTTAATTGTATTTTAAGTTTAAATTTTTGAACGGATGACCAAATTTAAAAAAATAATGCATTTCTAAATTTACCATAAAAACAATTGTCAAACAAAATGGCAGCCATCTGAACTTGAACAAGAAAAACGAAAAATGCATTCAACAATTTGAAAAATTCTACAAATTTAATGAGTCAAGGAATTTGCGCCAATAGCTCAAAATCTGTCGAAAAATAATGCATTTATAATTTATCATAAAAACAATTGCCATATCATAGATCAAAACAAAATGGCAGCTATCCTAACTTGAATTGGGAAAAGGAAAAATGCATTCAACATTTTGAAAAATTTAAATAGATTTATCAGTCAATGAATTTGCGCCAAACGCTCAAAATCCACTAAAGAAATGTGCATTTCTAATTACCATAAAAACAATTGCCATATCCGAGGTCAAAACAAAATGGCAGCGATCTAAACTTGAACTCATAAAACGAAAAATGCATTCAACAATTTGCAAAATTCTAAAAATTTAATCAGTCAAGGAATTTGCGTCGATAGCTCAAAATCTGTTGAAAAATAATGCATTTATAATTTACCATAAAAACAATTGCCATATCCTAGATCAAAACAAAATGGCAGCAATCTTAACTTAAATTGGGAAAAGGAAAAAATGCAACATTTTGAAAAATTTAAATAGATTTATCAGTCAAGAAATTTGCGCCAAAACCTCAAAATCCACTGAAAAAATGTGAATTTCTTATTTGCCATAAAAACAATTGCCATATCCGCGGTCAAAACAAAATAGCAGCGATCTAAACTTGAACTCAGAAAACGAAAAATGCATTCAACATTTTGAAAAATTTAAATAAATTAATCAGTTAAGGAATTTGCGCCAAAAGCTCAAAATCTATTGAAGAAAAAGTATTTTTCCCTTCTTATTAAATAAAATAAACGTTGTTAAATCGTTTTTGATTGAGAAAGTTGTCCATTATTCGGTGGAATGATTTTCTCCACAGGTGACGTCCAATCAAATGATGGCGGTTTCTTTGCCCAACAGGTTTCAGCCAATGGCATGACGACGATTTTACTTTCTCAACAGTTTAGTTGTTACTATGGTTACGATTTGTTTTTTGTCAGCCAACTGCCGCAATTTCCAAATAGAAAAATTATTCGTTATAATTTAATATAAACAGAAAAAATCTTTAGGCAATTATTTAATATAATGCGAAAAAGTATAGTATAATAATATACCATATGTATAAAAATTATTTCGATAAGGCATGGCCATGATAAAAAAAATCACGGTCTTAGATTAGTTCAGCACGTTGTTGACTTTATGTCAATTAAAAGTAAGTGATGCGACATATCAAACCTACAACATACGTTCCGAAATACAAAGCCACCCTTTATCTAAATAATTTTTATACATATGGTACTATTATAATTTACTATAAAAATAATTACCGTATCCTAGATCAAAACAAAATGGCAACCATCTTAACTTGAACTGGGAAAACGAAAAATGCAATTAACAATTTGAGAATAAGTCTAAAAAAAATCATGAATCAAGAAATTTACTTCTAAAACTCAAAATCGATAAGATAATAATGTATTTGTAATTTTCTATTAAAACAATTGCCACATCCCGGGTGAAAACAAAATCGCAACAATCCAAACTCGAACCGGGAAAACGAAACATGCGTTCAACGGTTCGAAAAATTCTAAAAAATATTATCAACCAAAAAAATTGCTCAAAATCAATAAAACTATAATGCATTTCTGATTTTCCAACAAAACAATTGCCACATCCTTGGTGGAAACAAAACGGTAACAAACTTGAAATAGAAAATCAAAAATGCATTCAACTTTTTAATAAATTCTAAAAAAATTTATTAACCGATTTTTTTTCAAAAGCTTAATAGTAATTAAGGTATCTAGGGCGTTATGAGTACAATAACGCCCCAGGTCGACGGTGAACAGCCCGAGGGATGTACGTCGACCGTGGACGTTGTGCTCATAACGCCCGTGGTGCATTCAACGTTTTATGTCATACTTGTAGTTTAAATTTATCGAAGATTTTCTTATACTATTTTCTGACAGATTGTGCGCCGCGCAAATGTCTACGGCGTTCGCACGCTTGATTTGCGTTTGGCGAATTGTTGACAGTCGATCTGTTGATAATTACTAAAAGCGGGCGTTATAGAAATAACGCCCTAGAGCGTTATTGGTTATTCAATATACGTTGTTTCCATGCCATTATTATTTCAATAATAAACAAGTATGACATAAAATTCATAAAACAACAATGTGTATCTGACTTGCGATCAAAACAATTGCCATATTTTAAGAAGAAAGTAAACGGTAATAATCCAAACTTCTACTGGGAAAACGAAAAATGCATTCAACGGTTTAAAAATGTTTACAAAATTCAATCAACTGATAAATTTTCTTCAAAAGCTTAAAATCCATAAAACAATCAAACTTCTCTGATTTGCGATCAAAACAATTTAACAATGTAAACGTAAACTAGGAAAACAAAAAATGTTCAAAAAACGTCCAGCAAAGTAAAAAGTACTCGTCTAATAGATGCAGTTAAGACTAAACAAATAAATTTGTCATTCAATTGTTTTCTGAATTTTGAGGAAAATTTTTGAACTGATAACCAAATTTTGATTATCCTTTCAGTAAAATATTGTACTCGCCGTTAGATGCAGATTTAAAAAAAAATCGTTGTTCAATTATTCTGTGGTTTTGAGAAGATGACTGAACAAAATACCAGATTTTAAACATTCTTCCTCAAAAGTATTGTACTCATCGAATAAATATAGACAGAACCAAAAAAATGTTTTTTTTTTGAGGATAACTTTTGAACGGAAGACCAAGTTTGGTAAATCCTTTCAGCAAAGTGTTGTATCGCTATACATATGAGACATAAAAAGAATGTGTAGTTTTTTTTTTGAGGATAACTCTTGAAAGAAAGGATAGATTTTGCAAATCCTTTCAGTACTTTACGTTTTTTACTTTCTCCGTTACGAAGTACGAGAAAGTATTGTAATCGTGAAAATTTTTTTTACGGAAATATCTGTTTTATGGTCCCTAGATGCCATTTCAACAATTTGTGGAAAAAAAAATGGTGTGTGTATGTCTGTTGTGTGCGCTGTATTTAAAAAAACTAATAGAGCAATCGATATGAAACTTTGAACATACGTCTTATTTGATAATCCGAAGAACTGAAAAGCTTTTGGTAAAATTTCGTACACCGGAAGTGGGTGTTTACCTTAACTGTTTTTTGTTTTTTGCCAATATTTTCTTAAATATGAAAAATATCACAAAAACATTTAAACAAACATTGAAGAAAACAAAGAAATGACATCTTTTGCTTGAATTTTTTTTTTTCTAAAACCATTTTTATTCGAGAAAAGAAAAAAATATTATTTTTTTAAATTTTTTGGTTTATAATTATACAACGATAATAGTTACAGCAAATTTATGTGAATAATAATTTTAGAGAATGTCAAAATGAACAACTTCTAAGGAATAAGTTTTTTTCGAAATCTCGTTAGTTTTTGAATTTGAAGTATAATTTTTCCATCTTTCATAATTTAGACGTTTTAAACGTCAGTTTCACCCGAGTTTACACAACGCTCGAAGTACATTTAAAAAATGATTTCAATTGAAAATAAACCATGAAAACGTAAATATAAATGGCTATGATACCATCAAGTCGGAGAAAATAACATGATGGCCACATCACCATTTTTTTAAATTAAAAACTGAGTTTCAATTTTTAAAGTAAAGCAATCACGAAAGAGTTGTGGATAAGGTTATAAAATAAAATTTGTCGTTTAATTGATATCCGTTTTTTTTTAACGTGAAGGAAGAACGGTATTACATATTTGATACAGCCTACTTTGCGTCTTTATGTTGTTTTTTGAAAGGTTTTCTGATTATTTTTTCTTTTTTCAAAAAGGAGACGGTGGGATATATTGCATGCCAAGTGGCTGGCTCTACCACCAAAATGTTCCACGAGCCGCCGCTGGTTGTCAGAATCATAGAATAAATTCGTACGAATGCAAATCTTTCGCTGTATACTTTCAAGTCTCTCGATGTGACACTGGTAGTGGGGAGACCAAATCACACAGCAGTAATAAATAATTAACCTGACCAAGGTGGTATATAAAGTCAAGTAGGTACGAATACATTTAAATTTAAAAGCAACCCTTCGTATAAAGCCAACCGTTTTTAATGATTTTGCTGAAATCATGCTAAGATCCCTGAAAATCAATTTAGCGTCAAAGAGCACACCCAAATCCTTCCAGAGAGATGGAGATGAATCATCCTTGAAAGATCGATTAAGAAGTATGGTAATAGGCAATGAAAGAGCAGATGCTCATGCTTTGACGAAAGAGGAAGGTAATCCGTCAGGATCTGGTACTGCGTTGACATTGATTTTGGATAAGCATTCAATAATATCGGTTTCAGTAAATTTTAAATACAGAAAAGTCCGCCAGAAAAATATATACACACTTTAAGGAACGAAAACTATTTATTATTCATTCAGTTTCACATTTAAATACTGATCGCACATGTAGTACTGTCTTCAGTTAATTAGATGCTCAAAATGTCCGCCGTTGGTGGCCAGACATCTAAAAGAACGATGAGCGATCAATTTTTCAATGGAGATCGCTGCAAACTTTCCTCAGATTTTGGCGTACATATGTACTGCTAATCTCTACTTCACCTGCATATTGCGTAACAGATTTCTGTGGAGAAGAAGCAAACCTTTCCCACTAGAAAGTCGACGAAGCAGAACTTGTAACTCTTCCCGATATTCCTTTATGAGCATCACAGATCGTTACATGCGCCTCAAGCTCATCAATAATACTTTTAATTGTAAGGTGGGTTGAGGTTTCTGTTTCAAACTTCCGCTTCCACCTTGAATGGCATTGCCAAACCTGGTAAACCGCTTCAAAATTCCTTTTTGCTGTCCGAACATTAAGCGTGCTCCAGCCATTTCGTTTTCTCCCTCGTGATGATGATAGTACCGGTATCTATTAGGCGAAAGATCGTACTACAACATACTCGAAATTCAAAGCAATTGACAATATCAATGTCCCGATACAGTCCGACAAAGGGTGTATACATTTTTCTGGCGGACTCTGTAGTTAAAATTCAAGCAACCGGTCTCATCAATCTTGAAAGTAATTGGAAAATGGGTTCGCAATGTCAGGTTTTGAGTTGGCAACAAATGATCCATTGGTCATGTTAGAAGGAAGGCCACCGCCACTATAATACTTCCAAAATATACTAATATTATTGGGTATGTTCATCAATACCTTCAATATAATCTAAATGATTATATCGATTAATCAAAATATTTATTAATCACATAATCAATGAATCAAATGAAATGATCAATGTTATCAAATAATGGTATTAATTGCTTAAGGGGTAACACCACTCTAGAACTTTGGAAAACTCGTTTTTTGCCTAAACAATATTTTAGGGTCTTATAAACAATATCCAGTTGGTCCTATAGTGAGAAAATTCCTTAGGGTTCCTCAGGAGTTCACCAAAGTGCGCGAATGCTGTAAGGATTTATGTGCTCGTAAAACTTTGAACATGTTTTTTCGAAACCACTTTTTTCAAATTGCATGGATCGATTTCAAATTTTGACAGTAGCTTCACAATTACATTATCTGTGGAAGTACGTAGCCTTTTTTTAAATATTTAATGTGAACTTTTTTTATAAACCATTTACTGCCTATTTTTTGGCCAAAAATAAAAACGTGCACCGTTTCTACAAAATTTGATTTAGAAAAAAAAACCTACGCACTTAAATAGCCTATAGTAACTATCTTTTAAACGAAATTGTTTTTTTTTGTCCCAGATCTTGTACAGGGTGAGCAAAATTCGATGTTTCGATGGGGATCTCGATAACTGTAATAGATAGAGAAAAACTTATGGCGCATCCTCGTTCTCAATGGTGAAAACAAAATTTATTTATCTTCTTTTGTTTTCGAGTCATAGCCAAAAAGTCAATTTTTCCATTTTCGATATATTGCAATATATCAGTTGTTTATCGTTTGACAATAATGAAAGGTATACAGGGTTGGGATAAAGTATGGAACCAAGTAAATATCTTTAAAACAAAAAGGGCTAAATTTATGAAACTTTGCAGGCAAGTATAATGACACATAACACTTCTGATGCCATATTTTTTATTACTACTGTACTTCCGGTTTCACCGGAAATACCCTCAACTTTTTAAGTTTAAATGGGACACCCTGTATATTTTTACATTTTCAGATAGACACCTTTTTAACAATTACAATGATATAGGGTTTGGAAAATAATAAAAAATTAAATTTGTGAATTTCATAATAATTTTGTTCAACCCTTGGAAAATTTTGATTTATAAATATTAGAATTGCTCTCAGGGAATGTTGTATTAAAAATATTGCATGCATCTTGTGGAGATCTCTATCAATCTCCAAAACTAACCATCATTAACAAAGTAATTTTTACTTTCTCCGTTACGAAGTACGAGAAAGTATTGTGATCGTGATTTTTTTTTCAAAATTTTTTTTACGGAAATATCCGTTTTAGGGTCCCTAGATGCCATTTCAACCATTTCTGAAAAGAAAAAAATTATGTGTGTGTGTGTCTGCTGTGCGCGCTGTATCTCAAAAACTAATAGAGCAATTGCTGTGAAACTTTGAACATAAGTCTTATTTGATAATCCGAAGAACTGAAAAGCTTTTGGTAAAATTTCGTACACCGGAAGTGGGTGTTTACCTTAACTGTTTTTTGTTTTTTGCCAATATTTTCTTAAATATGAAAAATATCACAAAAACATTTAAACAGATATTGAAGACAATAAAGAAATTCAATTATTTTGTTTGAAAACATTTTTCATAAAATCATTGTTATTCGAGAAAAAAATTTATTTTATTTTTTTTTATTTTTGGTATACAATTATGAAACGCTAATAGTTACAGCAAACTTATGTAAATAATAATTGTAGAGAATGCCAAAATGAACAAATTATGAAGAATAAGTTTTTTTCGAAATCTCTTTAGTTTTTGAGTAAACTGAGTTTTTTAATTTGAAGTACATTTTTCCATCTTTCATAATTTTGACGTTTTAAACGTCAGTTTTATCCGAGTCTACGAAACGTTCGATGCACACTTAAAATATGATTTAAATTGAAAATAAACCATGGAAGCGTAAATATAAATGATACCATCACGTCGGAGAAAGTAACATGATGGCCACATCACCATTTTTTAATATGCATTCCTGTTAAAATGTATGCGTTTGCTTGTGCGCGCTGTATCTAAAAAAACTACTACTTGAACTGACATCAAACTTTGAACATAAGCCTTATTTTATAATCCGAAGAACTGAAAAGCTTTTAGTAAAATTTCGTACACCGGAAGTGGGTGTTTACCTTAACCGTTTTTTGTTTTTCTCCGATAATTTTTTAAATATTAAAAGTACTATAAAAGCACTCAAACAAATCTTGAAGAAAGCAAAGAAATGAACATTTTTTGCTTGAAAATATTTTTCGTGAAATGTATGGTTTTTGAAAAAAAATTTTTTGTAATTTTTGGTTTAAAATTATGAAACAATAATACTTACAGCAAATGTATTTTAATAATAATTGTAGAGAATGCCAAAATGAACAACTTATATGGAATAAGTATTTTTCGAAATCTCTTTGGTTTTTGAGTAAATTGACTATTAGAATTTAAAGTATAATTTGTCATTTTCATCTTTCATAATTTTGACGTTTTAAACGTCAGTCTCATCTGATTTTACTAAACGCTCTATGCACATTTAAAATATGATTTCAATTAAAATAAACCATGAAAGTGTAAACATAAAGTACTATACCATCAAATCGGAAAAAGTAACACTATTTTTTTATTTTTTTTTTGCCATTATTTTAGAGTTTCAGATCGTATCTTAATTTGAGCTTGTGTTATTTTTGGGGCAAATTATTTTTAGACCAGAATTTTTGTGCTCGTATTTTATATTTTTTGCCCGTTTCTTCGATTTTTTTCCTTTAATTTCTTGATTTTTTTTATAAATAATCTTTATGTTGGTCCCAATTTTAAAATGATCTGTTGAAATTTTCGACTTTTGTGGTCAGTATTTTGATTTTTAAGCTCGTGCTTTCGATTTTTGGTCTAAATTTTCGATTTTTTGCCACAATTGTTGAATTTTTATTTGTATTTTGGATTCTTTTGGTCTAAATTTTTGATTTTATGTCCTAATATTTCTTTATTTGGCCAAAATTTTCGATTTGTTTATTAAGATTTTCGATTTTTTAACTTTTTGGTCTGCAGTTTTTTATTTTTAGGCCCATGTTTTCAATCTTTTGGCCACAATTGTTGAATTTTGACCTGTATTTTCGATTTTGTAGTCTAAATTTTTGATCTTCTGTCCTAAGATTTCTTTATTTGGCTGAAATTTTCCATTTGTTAATTAAGATTTTCGATTTTTTAATCTGTATTTTTTATTTTTGGCGCCAAATTTTCGGTATTGGTCCAAATTTTGTTTTTTTCGTCCTTTATTTTAAATTTTTCAATTTTCAATTTTAGTTTGTGTTCGGAAACTTACTTTGAGCTACAGGGTTATTTTGAGGGTGAAAATGGCAAACAATTTTTTCTTTGCTTGAATTTTTTTTATCTGCATTTTTAGAGCTCTGGCCTGTAATTTCTTTTTTTTCAAAGTTTTGATTTTTGGCCTAAATATTCTTTATTTTGGTCTGCTTTTTTTAATTTTTTTTGTCCCAAATTTTCAGTATTTGGTCTAATTTTTTGTTTTCTTGGCCCATATTTTAGATTTTTTATTTTCAATTTGAAAACGGCAAACTATTTTTCCTTTACTTGAATTTTTTTATCTGCATTTTTGGATCTCTGGCCTGTAACTTCGTTTTCTATTCCAAATTTTTGATTTTTGACCTAAATATTCTTTATTTTAGCGTGAAAATTTAGGTTGCATGTTAAAAGTTTGGATTTTTTGGTCCGTATTTTTGATATTTAGGTCCTAATTGTTGGTTTTAAGTTTTAGCTTTTTTGTATTATATTTTAAATTTTCTAATCTGAATTATTGATTTTTATGCGCGATTTTTTGCCGGTATTTTCGAATTTTTTGGTCGGTTTTTGATTTTTTGCCCTTTACTTTTTAACTTGAATTATTGTTTATTATTATTATTTTTTTTGCATTATTTTCGAGTTTCTGGTCGGAAACTTATTTTGAGCCAAAGAATTATTTTAGGGGCTACCTAAATATTTTTGAATTTACAATATTTTGGTCTGCATTTTTTTGGTCCATATTTTAGATCTTTACCTGTTTTCGCCTCAATTTATTCCAAATTTTTATTTTTTTTTGCCTGAATAATCTTTATTTTGGACAACGTTTTTTATGTTTAGGCCATAGTTTTCGATATTTAGATTTTTTTTAGGCCTATGTTTTAGTTTTATTGTTTAATTATTGATTTCTATTAGCGAATTTTTGATTGGCGAATATTTTAGATTTTTAACCTAAAGCAGCGATTTTTTAATGTTTTGCCAGTATTTTCAAGGTTTTGGTCTAATCGTCAAAACGGAGAAAGTAACATGATGGCCACATCACCAGTTTTTAAAACTGTTTTTACAGGATATTTTTTCAGGATATTTTATCAGGACACTTTTTTCGGGACTTTATTCAGGACTTTTTCAGGATTTTTTAAGGACATTTATTGCTGGTGTTTTATATGAAAACTTAATTTTTCAGGACTCTCTTTTCAGTACCTTTGTCAGGATTTTTATCACGACTCTTTTTCACAACTTTTTAACAGTACTCTTTTTTCAAGACTTTATTTCCAAACTGTTTCTCCAGGACTTTTTTCGGGACATTTTTTCGTCAACTCTTTTTCAGGACTTTCTTTCTGGTATTTTTGGACCTGTTTTTCAAGACATTTTTTTGTCAGGACTCTTTTTTCGGGATTTTTTATCAAGACTTTTTTATCGGGACTTTTTCAAGACTTTCTTGTTCAGGACTTTTTTTAGGACTTTTTAATCAGGACTATTTATATTTTCAGAAATATTTTTCAGGACTTTCTTGCTCAGGGCTTTTATTAGGTTTCTTAGGATTTTTTAATCAGGACTATTTTTAGAAATCTTTTCAGGACTTTTTTTGCATTATTTTTAATTTTTCAGTAAGCTGACGGTAAAGATTATTAGAATTTGAAACATAATTTGTCATTTTTACCTTTCATAATGTTCACATTGCAATCATTCGATCATGTGAAACGCTCGATGTACTTTTAAAATATGATTTAAATTGAAAATAAACCATGAAAATATGAAATATAAATGATACCATCAAGTCGGAGAAAGTAACATGATGGCCACATCACCATTTTTTGTTTTTTGCCAATATTTTCTTAAATATGAAAAATATTTAAACAAACATTGAAGACAACAAAGAAATGCACATCTTTTGCTTGAAAATATTTTTCATAAAATCATTGCTATTCGAGCAAAATTTTATTATTAATTTTTTCATTTTTGGTTTATAATTATGAAACAATAATAGTTACAGCAAATTTATGTGAATAATAATTGTAGAGAATGCCAAAATGAACAACTTCTAAAGAATAAGTTTTTTTCGAAATCTCGTTAGTGTTTGAGTAAACTGAGTTTTTGAATTTGAAGTATAATTTTTCCATCTTTCATAATTTTGACGTTTTAAACGTCAGTTTCATCCTCTCGATGTACATTTAAAATATGATTTAAATTGAAAATAAACCATGAAAACCTAAATATAAATGACTATAATACCATCAAGTCAGAGAAAGTAACATGATGGCCACATCACCATTTTTTCACGTTCAGTTAGTTCACCCAAAATTGAACAGCAATGCTAATATTTCACATGGATACTATCTGTCAGTTACAGAAAACGTAAAAAAACATGAAATTGTTTTATCAGAAAACAGTGTAAATAGATATAAAAAACCAACTCGATGTTGAATTATTTTATTTAATATTTAAAAAACTACAAGTCACACACACATCGAACCCTATATCATTGCAATTGTTGGAAACGTATCTATTCGAAAATGTAAAAATATACAGGGTGTCCCATTTAAATTAAAAAAGTTGACGGTATTTCCGGTGAAACCGGAAGTACAGTAGTAACAAAACATATGGCATCAGATGCGTTATGTGTCATTATACTTGCCTGCAAAGTTTCATAAATTTAGCCCTTTTTGTTTTAAAGATATTTACTTGGATCCATACTTTATCCCAACCCTGTATGTTGTTCAGGCACTTTTTTGAAAAGAAAAAAATAAATTCAACAGCATTCCGATATCTTCATTAATATGAGAATTATAAGATAAAGTTATTTTTTTTTTCGATGAATATTGTTTTTTCACACGTGAATAATGTATTGTTTTTTCACGTGTGAAAAAACGGTTGCCTTGGCGATTTTATGATTTTTTTTAACGTGTTAAAAAATGGCAAACTTCGCATTCTGATAGCAATGCGTCGATGTCGGCCTTTTCTGACGATTGTAGAAAATAGCTATTTATGTAACAAGTACATAATTTAGGACTTTATAAATGAGCCTTAAAGTTCACTCGTAACATCGCTCGGACTATAAATAAAGCGAATCCTTAAAGTATGTTGGCATTTTTGGAAGACTTTTTTAATATAAAAAAAAATATATACAGGGTGTCCCATCGAAACCGCAAATTAAAATTATATGGACTTTTATACCATATCCACCGATAGATTAGACATCTTAAGTGACAAACACTAGAAAGTTCCAACGCGGCTACGAAAAAAAAATGTAATTTTGCAGCACGTAAAGTTCAATACATTCATACGCGAAGTCGCCAACAAACTTATTTTAAATGGAATACTATATTTTTTATTACAAATTTGTAATCTACATAACATTCTGCGAAAAAGTCATTAAATTGCAAATTAAATTGATATTTGATATTTTCAAAAATCCCGCGCTTTTTCATAATTCACTTTAAAAATACGTATCCCCGAACAGAATAAAATCGAAGAGATGCAATGTTGGTTATAAAAAGCCAGTATCGGTGATCTACCATATGTATAAAAATTATTTAGATAAAGCATGGCCATGATAAACAAAATCACGGTCTTAGATTAGTTCAGCACGTTGTTGACTTTGTGTCAAATTATTATTTTGAACAACTGGTGGCGAAGACGTGATGCGACATATCAAACCCGCAACGTACGTTCCGAAATACAAAGCCACCCTTTATCTAAATAATTTTTATACATGTGGTATTTTTGGAATTCTAAAATACATAGTGTTCAAAATTTCTTATCACATTGTCTAAACGTGGTACGAAATTTTAAACACTCTGTATTTTATAATTCCAAAAATAAACCACCACTGTACTACTATTTCTATACAAACCAAAATACATAGATATTACGGTTAAATTACCTACGCCAAATAAACCAATAATACAATCTTGATTTAACATTTGTCTGGCGTTTATTCAGCGTATTTTTTTAAATTGTAAAATTATACAAAATGCACCGTTCTCGGTAGTGGAACATACGAAGGTAAGTGAATAAATCAGAAGGCGAACTTAAGATATGCAAATGGAAATGATTAATATTGAATGGATTGTTCACGCAAGCATTAGTATTAAACTTGACCGGGGAATATGCAAGAGCATTTCAACATCAACATTGCACCGGGAATTAAGGTCACGGGCATCACGCCAACTCACTATAAACACACACACATGCACACGAACACATGACTTTCAATGAAGAAATGTCATCAATAACACGAATCTATTTATAAACTAGAAAAATATAAATAAAAACAATAACAAAGTTTACCATGACTCACGCTCTCATCACAAACATTTGTTTTGGTTTAGATATGAAATAAGCCAAAAAAAATCTCAAAAAATCGTTGTAATCATACGCTTCGGAAGAATGTTGAGGTTTTAAGGAGTAAACATGTTGATTGATAAGGAAGTTTACGTGAAATTATCGTTTACTATCAATGGTAAACTACAGACCGGTTTCGGTTTACTAGTCGTCATCAGTATAATTAATATGAGTGTTGAAGTTAAGCCTAAGTTTATTTTGCGAGTAATGAAAAAAGGAATGGGGTTTTCTTTTTAGAGGGTTTATTTAACACTTATTGTTGTTATTATTATTTTAATGTAAAATGGCGGCAACAGAGCCAATCTTTGAAATCGCCGTTTTTTTTTTAACTTCTAAACGGGAGGACGGATTTTTTTCCCGGGAAAAAAATTTTTTTTAGTAGTTTTTTTTTATAATTTTATAAAAAAGTCGATTTTCAGTCATTTGTTTTTGAGTTACGACGTCCGCCATTTTGTTTTTAAATGGCAACCCCCTATTTTTGTTCTTGATTTTGAGAGATCTTCTCATTGTCGAACTGGCAGTATAAAAATGTTGCCATCTTACATAAGAAATTTTTCGAGTAAATGAGAATTGAAGGTGAAAACTTGATATTTAGAGTTGTTGCAAAATGGCATTGTTCCAGCGCTTTTTTTCCAAACAAAAATGATCTCGACCTTCCATATAATCACATAATACAATATGGTTTCAACAAGACGGCGCACCCCCGCACTAGGCGCGTTTATTGACAATTGCTTTACGAAAAGGTAGATTGGCAGATGATGACCGATAGAATAGCCCGCGAGAGAGATGAATGCGCAGTATTAGCCTGGAAAATATTCAAAATGTTCAAGAAGAATTTCTACGAAAACAAAAAACAAAAAACCCAAAAAAACAAAAAAAACGCGCCTAGTGCGGCGATGCCAGTTTTGCTGAAACCATATTATATTTTCATCATTTTTGATTGAAAAATTTTTTACAAGCACTAGAACAAGGTCAATTTGTAAAAACTCTAAAAATCGGGTTCTTACCTTCAATTGTCATTTACTCGAAAAATGTCTTATATAAGATGGCAACATTTTTATACTGCCGGTTCGACAGTGAAAAGATCTCTCAAAATCAAGAACGAAAATAGGGGGTTGTCATTTAAAAACAAAATGGCTGACGTCATTACTCGAAAACAAATGACGACTGAAAATCGACTTTTATGCAAAAATGTGTATTTTCATGAAAGAAAATCGACCTGTTCGAGGATTTTTTTCTAAAAATATTTTATTTCGGTTTTACTGAATATATTCCATACTTTAGGCGCGCGATGTATATCTATTAACAGTTGAACAGTAACTTTATGTAAAATAATTAATAATATTTTAGTACTAATAATTTTTTTCCAGTTTCGTATAAACAACCCCATTTTTGCCAAGATATGACCTTGAAACTTTTTTTAACCACTAAAAAATTATTTTAAAAATCTGAAAAAATTCACACATATTTTGGATTGAAATACCAAATCAGGTGAATTTTTCAGGGTCATTGAAGGTTATTTAGAGTATTCAATTATTTTTTTTAGAAAGTTTAATAATTTTAAAAATTATTTAAAAAATTTATTTAGGGTATTCAATTTTTTGTTTAAGTTTAATAATTTTAAAAATTATTTAAAAAATCTGAAAAAAATCACACATATTTCGGATTCAAATACCAAATCAGGTGAATTTTTTTCAAGGTCATTGAAGGTTATTTAGGCTATTCAATTTTTTTTTTTGAATGTTTAATAATTTTAAAAATTATTTTAAAAATCTGAAAAAATTCACACATATTTTGGATTCAAATACCACATCAGGTGAATTTTTCAAGGTCATTGAAGGTTATTTAGGGTATTCAATTTTTTTTAGAAAGTTTAATAATTTTAAAAATTATTTAAAAATCTGAAAAAATTCACAGATATTTTGGATTCAACTAGCAAATCAGGTGAAGTTTTTTCAAGGTCATTGAAGGCTATTTAGGGTATTCAATTTTTTTTTGAAGTTTCGTGATTTTAAAAAGTATTTTAAAAATCTGAAAAAAATCACAGATGTTTTGGATTCAAATACCAAATCGGGTGAATTTTTTCAAGGTCATTGAAGGTTATTTAGGCTATTCAATTTTTTTTTTTAAAGTTTAATAATTTTAAAAATTATTTTAAAAATCTGAAAAAATTCACACATATTTTGGATTCAAATACCACATCAGGTGAATTTTTCAAGGTCATTGAAGGTTATTTAGGGTATTCAATTTTTTTTAGAAAGTTTAATAATTTTAAAAATTATTTTAAAAATCTGAAAAAATTCACAGATATTTTGGATTCAACTAGCAAATCAGGTGAAGTTTTTTCAAGGTCATTGAAGGCTATTTAGGGTATTCAATTTTTTTTTGAAGTTTCGTGATTTTAAAAAGTATTTTAAAAATCTGAAAAAAATCACAGATGTTTTGGATTCAAATACCAAATCGGGTGAATTTTTTCAAGGTCATTGAATGTTATTTAGGATATTCAATTTTTTTTTAGAAAGTTTAATAATTTTAAAAATTATTTTAAAAATCTGAAAAAATTCACACATATTTTGGATTCAAATACCACATCAGGTGAATTTTTCAAGGTCATTGAAGGTTATTTAGGGTATTCAATTTTTTTTAGAAAGTTTAATAATTTTAAAAATTATTTTAAAAATCTGAAAAAATTCACAGATATTTTGGATTCAACTAGCAAATCAGGTGAAGTTTTTTCAAGGTCATTGAAGGCTATTTAGGGTATTCAATTTTTTTTTGAAGTTTCGTGATTTTAAAAAGTATTTTAAAAATCTGAAAAAAATCACAGATGTTTTGGATTCAAATACCAAATCGGGTGAACTTTTTCAAGGTCATTGAAGGTTATTTAGGATATTCAATTTTTTTTTTAGAAAGTTTAATAATTTTAAAAATTATTTTTAAAATCTGAAAAAATTCACATATATTAGCGACCCAAACACAAAATTAGGTGAATTTTTTTCCAGGTCATCGAAGATCATTTAGGGTGTTAAAAAATTATTGAAAATTAAAAAAAAAATTGGCCGCTAGTCTAAGAGCGGCGGAAAATTTTATTTAGTCATATGATTGCTATCAATAAATACCATTTATTTGATATTTTTCATCTTTCAACGTTTCGAATAACTAATATTTTTATGATATTTTGATATTTTTTATAAACTTATTAACAATTAATTATTGAGAATATTTTAGTATTCACAATTTTTTTTTTTGTTTCGTAGAAACAACCTACTTTACTCAGCTTTTAACAATTGCATTCATTTTCCAGATTAAAAGTGAAAACCTCTGAAAAAAAAACTAGTAATTTTGAAATTTTTTAACACGTGTTTTGGCTCAAAAAATATTTGAAAAACCCTCAATTTGGGCCCTTCTGGGTCATATAGGTTTTTTTTTTTTATATACGGCTTACAGCTACTTTAGTTTAATGGCACAACTAATGATATTTTCATATTTATTTATAAATCCATGTCGGGTGCCATTTTGACCGTCTTATCCCAGGATGCCCTTTATTTATTTCATTGCTTCAAAAACGCATTTTTCCGAAACTAATGGCCGGATCTATAATTTTCAGGAAATATTTCTGAGATGTTGTACTTTCAGAAAATAAGATAAACTCAAATAAAAAAAAAATCATTCCCCTTAATTTTTACTTTCTCCGTTACGTAGTATGAGAAACTATTGTGATCGTGATTTTTTTTTCAATTTTTTTTTAACGGAAATATCCGTTTTGGGGTCCCTGGATGCCATTTCAACAATTTCTGGAAAAAAAAAATTGTGTCTGTATGTGTGTATGCTGTGTGTCTGCTGTGCGCGCTGTATCTCAAAAACTAATAGAGCAATTGATATGAAACTTCGAACATCCGTCTTATTTGATAATCTGAAGAACTGAAAAGCTTTTGGTACACCGGAAGTGGGCGTTTACCTGTTTTTTGTTTTTTGCCAATATTTTCTTAAATATGAAAAATATCACAAAAACATTTAAACAGACTTTGAAGACAACAAAGAAATGAACATCTTTTGTTTGAAAACATTTTTCATAAAATCATTTTTATTCGAGAAAGAAAATATATTTTTTTAAATTTTTGGTTTATAATTATAAAACGATAATAGTTACAGCAAATTTATGGTTATAATAATTGTAGAGAATGCTTAAATGAACAACTTATAAAGAATCAATTTTTTTCGAAATCCCTTTAGTTTTTGAGTAAACTGAGTTTTTGAATTTGGAGTATAATTTTTCCATCTTTCATAATTTTGACGTTTTAAACCTCAGTTTCATCCGAGTTTACACAACGCTCGATGTACATTTAAAATATGATTTATATAAAAAATAAACCATGAAAGTGTAAATATAAATGATACCATCAAAGTCGGAGAAAGTAACATGATGGCCGCATCACCATTTTTAAAATAATTTTTTATTGGTTAAAAAAATTATATTTGAAAAAACCACAATTTGGGGCCTCCTGGGTCATGTAGGGGGTTTTTTGATATACGGCTACAGCTACTTTGGTTTAATGGCACAACTAATGATATTTTCATATTTATTTAAAAATCCGTGTCGGGTGGCATTTTGACTATTTATCCCGGGATACCCTTTATTTATTTCATTGCTTCATTTTTCCGAAACTAATGGCCGGATCTATCTGTAATTTTCAGGGAATATTGATGTTGTACTTTCAGAAAATAAGATAAACTCGATTTAAAAAAAGAAATTAAATTCCCCTTAATGGAGATATTTTACAAATTAGAAACAACTTTACTTGTTGCAGAAAGCATTAGATAAATACAAGAAAACGAAATGTAGCCTGAATATATGAATATTCAACCTGTTCGTTAATCTGCAAAGCAAAAAAAAAAAAAAAAGGTTGAATATTCATGTATTCAGGCTACATTTTATTTTTTTTTAATAATTTCTGCTTTAAATTTTGAAATTTTTTTAAGATAATCTGAACCCGCGTACAAAACTGCACAGCATCGCCCATTTAACCAGATCTCTAACTTTGAGAACAATTCTACTTTATATAAATTAATGAGCACTACTTGCTGCTATAATTATTTCTGTAAAAACCTTCAATTTAGATCTTTCCCAAACCATCTTTATAAACCTAAGTGATTATATCACCAATCGATGTAATAAGGTCAAATCATGGTTACACCTTCGTGACATAATATTGACTTGAGGTGTTTTTACATCCATTCGCCGTTTACAAAAAAAACCGCAAATGCTAATTACAATACGGGTATTATAGAATCCACCGCGCAGTCTGTTGTCTAAATATCGCTATTGGAAAACCTTTCGGGGCCCCTCCTCTCTCTCACTCTCGACTTCCGTGTTTCGAACAACAAAACACCCAGCTTGTGCGATGCAAAACTCGCGAGAGGGAATCCTCTCCTCCGGCGCCGTATGTTGCCCGAGGTACGCCCATTTGACCTATTTATTCCTTGCGTAACCCATGACCTTTTCGGAATGCAATTTCCGACGGCACGGGTTGCGCAATTTCCAAAAATTGAAGTGGGTAAAAGTAAAAAAAAAAAAAAATATTCGGATTGTTTGTAAACACGTATGTTGCAATTCGGGAAGGACTGATGAAAACGGGCGGTATGTGTGTGAGCTGAAATTATCGACCACTATTCGTGTGACGCATCCAAGTTCAATGCCAAGGTTGGGTTTGGCGCATGCGCGTCATAATGCAGCCGCCTTACCGGGGCCTCCTGGACATTGCGTAACACTCCGCCAGTCCGTCCTGCCGCCACATCTGCAAGCCGTCGCACCAGGTCCGTCCGCCGGAGCCCCGAGGATGCCAGTACCGACGGGACGAGGACGGCGGCGGCAAGTGTCCGCGCCGGGCCGCACCGCACCGCACCGTGCGATTGGTTGGTGGTGATGGGGTGCGCTCCGCGGAGAGTGTTCACCAGACGAGGAGCCCCGGGCCGCTGGAAACCCCACGGATCCGCAGGACCGCGCACAAGAACAAGGTGACCCTCAATTGCTTTTTTGAACGCCTCAAGGTCGCGCCAATACACCGTGCACGTACTCAATCCACCGCCTGGCAACAAACCTGCTGCTGCCGAGCGCGCTACGTTTCGCTTTTGTTTCCTGCGTTTATTAATCTACGTACAGTGCGCGAAAACCTAAACAAACAAAAAAAAAACATCCTTTGTTATTATTTTTGTTTTCACAGCGACCGTGTTTTGGCTTATCTTGGCGCGCGCGCGCGCGCGCCAACTTTATCAATATAAACATCATCGACCAATTAATAGTTCTGTAATTGCGCAACGTTTCCCAACGATAAGTACGGACGGATGTGTGCGGTTTAAATTTTTCGGATTGTCCTAGTCCTAGGTGTGGTGGGTATGCAGCAGTAACACAATGGTTATTGATCGAGAGCGAGCGAGAGAGAGAGCGCCAACATCAGCTGAGCGCAGCAAAGGGCGCGTCCGTGTTCTGGCGCACAAGAGCGACCGCGCGCGTTCGTGAATGATGCCAATGTTAAGGACAACCTCGGCAAGGACAAGGTCCTCCGCCGTTGCGATTCGCTCGGGCGGCTCGCCTAGCAACACATCGCGTTCACGGCGAAATTCGTCTTGGCGTTCCCTTTTTCGGGTATTGTGCAACTTTCGTTTATGCAATATTCGCAAAACCCGTCGCCGCCGCTGCCGCGTAACGTAACGGCTCTTCTGTTGGTCAGGATTTGTCCTTTATTTTTTTTTATCGGTGCGTGCCGCATGTTGCGTTTTATTGTGAACACCAGGGACGTCCGCAGAAATTTATTCAAAGGGTGCCAAGATTTACAGTTTACAGTTATGGTATTCTAAAATAAAAAGTTTCTATTATTATTATTTATCGGCTGAATGGCGCAACATCGCCTGTAATCAACATTTATGGTTAAACGGAAACTCGCTGCGCGAGGGGTGTGAAACATGAAACCTTAAAATGTCCTCAACAAAATAAACTCGAAGTAGCTACAATTAAAAGAAGTGTGCAATCAAATCGTATCCCTAGGCGGTTATGGAAAAAGTGCAAATACTACCAATCTAAAATATCATTTATCTAAATTCCATCCTGACTAAGAATAAATCTGGTAAGTTATTTAAAATAGTATTTAGATAAACGTTGGGGCGCCTCGCGCGGGCGCTTCAAACTAGAGCCATGAAGGGCAATTGCCGCATTTTCGAGTTGTTGCGAAACAAGAACACATCTGCGCGATCACCACTCCAAGATGCAAAATTATTATTTTGAACTCACTGCCCCAAAAGCAATGTTTTACGCACTCTAAGCATAACCAGTGTTTCCCGGCCTACTACACTGGGAAACATTGTTTCCTGGTCTACTACACCGGAAAACGCTGAGAAATTGACTGTGCCGTATTTAGACTTTCGGCGGCTGTGTAATTTTTACCTTGAGATGATGGCGGCTTCCCTTGTATCGGTTGCATCAGTTATTGTATTAGCGATGTCTCTTAATTCGTGGCAGAGTACACGGCACTTCAGAAACGTCAACTGTCAAATTGTTTTGCAGTCATGACTAGAGTCCGGATTGATATGCGCTGAAAAAGGCATTATAATTTTTTTATATGCGCTAAAAAAAAGACGTTATAATTTTTTTATATGCGCTAAAAAGGCATTATAATTTGTTTATATGCGCTTAAAATTAGCCAATATACACGACAAAATGATTCAAATATGGATTTTATATGCGGTTTAATTAAAAATAATGTTGCAAAATAAAAAAAAATATACAAATAGCAACTATTGATAATTTATTTATTGGAATATTAAAATTTATTATGTCCTCCTCAGTCTCAATCTTTACATTTTTTAAGTGCTGCCGATTTTTCATCATTAAAATTAAGAAGAATATTTTCTAATTTTTCAAAATTATTGGCGTAAAATAAAGCAGCTTCCAGCCAAGCACAATTACCGGGTACGGTTGCATCGAGTATCATCTGCATAGGCGTACTAGCTTAACTTGCTTATCCCCGTATTCTATATAAATAATATAATATATACATATCTACCAGTGGCGGCTCGTGAATCATGTTGATGGTAGAGCCACATATACAATATGCCCCCTCCCCCTCTTGTTTTGAAGAACGGTTTATTTTCCTAAACCAAAGTAACCGGCGAGAAAGTGTTTTAAGAATTAATTAAAAATTCTTGCTTAGCTTGAAACTTCAGGTAGTGCCATGACTCCTTGGCTCTATATAACGAGCCGCCCCTGCATTCGACAGCAACATATACTACTTTTGACAGCTAAAAAATACAATTTTTGACAATTCAAAAATGTTGAAAAAAACTATTTTTATTAGCTGAAAAATACTGTTTTTGACAGCTGAAACATATCATTGTTGACACACGAAAATAGCATATTATTAAACGAGTAAGAAAGTTGGCCATTGCCACGAGGGTGAAGTTTCAATTCACCCGAGTGGCAATGGCCAACTTGTTCACGAAATTAATACTATACTTTTTCGTATCATATTAAATAATTACCTAAAGATTTTTCTGTTTGTATTAAATTATAACAATAATAATTTTTCTATTTGGAAACTGCGGCAATTCGCTGACAAAAAACGAATCGTAACCATAGTAACAAGTAAACTGTTGGGCAATGAAACCGCTATCATTTGATTGGACGTCACCTGTGGAGAAAATGATTCTGCCGAATAATGGACAACTTTCTTATTCAAAAACGATTTAACAACGTTTATATTATTTAATAAGATGCGAAAAATACTATTTTTGGCAAAAAAGTACTATTTTTGACAGTTGGAAAATACTAATTTTGACAGTTGGAAAATACTAATTTTGACAGTTGGAAAATACTAATTTTCAACAGCCGAGGAATACCATTTTTTTCAACTGAAACATACCATTCCTGACACAGGAAAAATACTCTTTTTGACAAAAGTACTTTTTTTGACAGTAAAAAATACTACTTTTGACCGCTGAAAAATACAATTTTTGACAATTCATAAATGTCGAAAAAAACTATTTTTACTAGCTGAAAAATACTGTTTTTGACAGCTGAAACATATTGTTGACACACAAAAAATACTATTTTTGGCAAAAAAGTACTATTTTTGACAGTTGGAAAATACTAATTTTCAACAGCCGAGGAATACCATTTTTCAACTGAAACATACCATTCCTGACACAGGAAAAATACTCTTTTTGACAAAAGTACTATTTTTGACAGTAAAAAATACTACTTTTGACCGCTGAAAAATACAATTTTTGACAATTCATAAATGTCGAAAAAAACTATTTTTACTAGCTGAAAAATACTGTTTTTGGCAGCTCAAACATAGCATATTTGGTGGCTGAAGAATACTATTGTCTACAACTTTAAAATACAACTCGATGCAGCTGAAAAATACTATTTTCAACAGCTGGGGATTACCACTCTTGACAGCCGTAAAATACCATTCCCGACAACTGAAACATACCGTTATTGGCAGCTAAAAGATACAATTTTTGACAACAGCAAAAAAAAAATTTGACAACAAAATATACAGGTTTTGACAGCTGAAACATGCCATTTTGACAGTTAAAAAATGTCAAAAATGTTGCTTTTGATAGCTAAAATATACTATTTATATAGGTGGAAAATATCATTTTTTGCAGCTGAAAAGTATAATTTTTGACAGCTGACACATTACATTTTTGACAGCTGAATAATACAATTCTTATTAGCTGAAAAATACCATTCTTGATAAGCAGCAACACACTATTATTGACAACTGTATCATACCATTATTGTCAGCTAAAAAATACAATTTTTGAAAACAAAAAATATAATTTTTGGCAACAAAAAGTACAATTTTTTAAAGCTGAAATATGCCATTTTTGACAATTAAAAAAATATCGAAAATGCTGCTTTTAATAGCTAAAAAATACCCCATTGTTGACAGCTGAAAAATATCATTTTGGACAGTTGATTAATATACTTCTTAACAGCTGAAAAATACCATTTTTAACAGCTGAAACATACCATTCTTGACAACTACAACAAACCATTTTTGACAACAAAAAGTACAAGTTTTTACAACTGAAAAATGCTATTTTGACAATAAAAAAATAACCAAAAATGATGGCTGAAAATACGATTTTTATAGGTGAGAAATACCTTTTTTGACAGCTTAAAAATATTATTTTCGACAGTTGAATAAATACATTTCTTACCAGCTGAAAACTACCATTTTTAACAGATGAAAAATACCATTCTTGACAACTGCAACAAACCTTTATTGACAACTGTAACATACCATTATTGTTAGCAAATATAATTTTTGACAGCTGAAACATGCCATTTTTGACAGTTAAAAAATGTAAAAAAATGCTGCTTTTAATAGCTGAAAAATACCATTTTATTGGTAAGAAATACCTTTTTGACACCTGAAAAGTACCATTTTTGACAACTGAAAAATATCATTCTGCAACAAACCATTATTAGCAACTGTAACAAACCATTATTGCCTGCTAAAAAATGCAATTTTCGACAACACAAAAAATACAAATAAAAGTTTTGACAGCTGAAAATGCTATTTTTGACAGTTAAAAAAATGCTGCTTTTGATAGCTAAGAAATAAAATTTTTATAGATTGAAAAACATCATTTTTGACAGTTGAATAATACACTTTTTAACAGCTGAAAAATACCATTGTTGACAACTGCAACAAAACATTATTGATAACTAAAACATACCATTATTGCCTGCTAAAAAATACAGTTTTTGACTACAAAAAGTAAATTTTTGGCAGCTGAAAAATGCCATTTTTGAAAATTAAAAAAAAGTCGCAAAAAGCTGTTTTTGATAGCTGAAAAATAACATTTTAATAGGTGAGAAATACATTTTTTTGACATAAAAAAAACATATTTGATAACTAAAGAATATCATTTTTGACAGCTCTTAATAGCTGAAAAATGCCATTTTTAACAGCTGAAAAATACGACTTTTGACAATTGCAACAAAACATTATTGACAATTGTAACAAATCATTATTGCTGTCTAAAAAATACAATTTTTGACAACAAAAATAAAAAAATGTTGAAAAATACCATTTTAATAGATGAGAAATACCTTTTTTGACAGATGAAAAATAACATTTTTGACAACTTCTTTTATCTTCCTAGACCAAAGTAACAGGTGAAAAAGTGTTTTAAGAATTAATTAGAAATTCTTGCGAGCTTGAAACTACTACAGGTAGTGCCATGGCTCCTTGGCTCTATATAGCGAGCCGCCCCTGATATATACATAACACAAGGTTACATTCGCTAGTTAGGGGAATCCCTTAAATTTATCTTATACGATGTTATAAAAAAGATTTCCACGCTCGCAAATTTATAAATAAATTTCAACAAAATCAATTACAATTAATGGAAATATTGACTTTATATGTAGTTATATGCGGATATATGCTCAAATAAGTTTAATGTGACAAAACCTCGAAATATTAAGTTATATGCGAAATAAAACTTGGTACTTTGATTTATATCAGAGAGAAACGTATAGATACAATTCGCCAGTTTAATACGAAAGAGCAAATAAAACATGCAAAAAAATATAAATCCGGACTCTAGTCATGACTTACTTTATTTCTTGTTTTAAATAAAATTCGAAATATAGCTATGATTACAACTAGGAAAATATGAATAGTATATTTTCCGAGGTTGGCTAGCCCTCGGGATGTCTACACAATCAATGGACATGTATTCATATTACTTTCTCCGTTACGAAGTACGAGAAAGTATTGTGATCGTGATTTTTTTTTCAAAATTTTTTTTACGGAAATCTCCGTTTTGGGGTCCCTAGATGTCATTTCAACAATTTCTGGAAAAAAATGTATGTGTGTGTGTCTGTGTGTGTGCCTGGCTGTGCGCGCTGTATCTCAAAAACTAATACAGCAATTGATATGAAACTTTGAACATACGTTTTATTTGATAATCCGAAGAACTGAAAAGCTTTTGGTAAAATTTCGTACACCGGAAGTGGGTGTTTACCTTAACTGTTTTTTGTTTTTGCCAATATTTTCTTAAATATGAAAAATATCACAAAAATATTTAAACAAACATTGAAGACAATAAAAAAATGAACATCATTTGCTTAAAAATATTTTTCATAAAATCATTGCAATTCGAGAAAAAATGTTTTTTTTTTTTAATTTTTGGTTTATAATTATGAAACGATAATAGTTACAGCAAATTTATGTTAATAATAATTGTAGAGAATGCCAAAATGAACAACTTCTAAAGAATAAGTTTTTTCGAAATCTCGTTAGTTTTTGAGTAAACCGAGTTTTTGGATTTTAAGTATAATTTTCCATCTTTCATAATTTTGACGTTTTAAACGTCAGTTTCATCCGAGTTTACGCAACGCTCGATGTACATTTAAAATATAATTTCAATTAAAAATAAACAATGAAAACGTAAATATAAATGGCTATGATACCATCAAGTCGGAGAAAGTAGCATGATGGCCACATCACCATTTTTTTACTTTCTCCGTTACGAAGAACGAGAAAGTATTGTGATCGGAATTTTTTTTCAAAAAATTTTTTTACTGAAATATCCGCTTTGGGGTCCCTAGATATCATTTCAAAAATTTCTGAAAAAGAAATGGTGATGTAGCCATCATGTTACTTTCTCCGATTTGATGGTATCATTTATATTTACACTTTCATGGTTTAGTTCGCGAAAAAAAAATTATAATCAGTTTTAAAATTACACTAAATTTGACATATTTTGCCGTTCAGTTCATCAAAATCGGACAGTACATTCGGCAGTTGTGTAATTTCAAAACTCAAATTCACGATTTTGAAATCTTAACTTTAAATTAAGTGCGATTTTGTGCAGTTTGTGCTAAGTTCGCGAAAAAAATATTATCAGTTTTAAAATTACTCTAAATCTGACATATTTTGACGTTTGAATAATCAAAATCAGATAATACGTTTAGCAGCCGTGGAATTTAAAAACTCAAATTGCCGATTCTGAAATCTAACGTAAAGAAAGTGCAATTTTCGCAGTTAGTGTTAAGTTCGCAAAAAAAATTATAATCAGTTTTAAAATTAAACTGTATTTGCCATATTTTGACGTTTGAATCATCAAAGTCTGACATTTGACAGTTGGGCAATTTCAAAACCCAAATTCATAATTTTGAAATCTAACTTTAAAAAAAGTGCGATTTTTGCAGTTCGCGAAAAATATTTAGACATTTTTTAAATTACATTAAATTTTCAATAATTTGACGTGCTAATCAACAAAATCGGGTGAAGCGTTTGACAGTTGTGCAATTAAAAAAAAATCAAAATCGCAATTTCAAATCTTAAAAAATGAAATTTGGCGGTTTGTGTTAATTTCACGAAAAAAAGGTGATGTAGCTATCATGTTACTTTCTCCGGCTTGATGGTATCATTTATATTTATGTTTATTTTCAATTAAAATCATATTTTAAATGTACATCAAGCGTTTTGTAGACTCGGATGAAATTGACGTTTAAAACGTCAAAACTATGAAAGGTGGAAAAATTATACTTCAAATTCAAAAACTCAGTTTACTCAAAAACTAAAGGGATTTCAAAAAGAACTTATTCTTTATAAGTTGTTCATTTTAGCATTCTCTACAATTATTATTAACACAAATTTGCTGTAACTATTATAGTTTTATAATGATAAACCAAAAAGTAAAAAAAAATTATACATTTTTTCTCGAATAAAAATGATTTTATGAAAAATGTTTTCAAGCAAAAGATGTTCATTTCTTTGTTATTTTCAAAGTTTGTTTAAATGTTTTTGTGATATTTTTCATATTTAAGAAAATATTGGCAACAAACAAAAAACAGTTAAGGTAAACGCCCATTTTCGGTGTACGAAATTTTACCAAAAGCTTTTCAGTTCTTCAGATTATCAAATAAGACGGATGTTCAAAGTTTCATATCAATTGCTCTATTAGTTTTTGAGATACAGCGCACATTGACAGACAGACACACAGACACACATTTTTTTTTCCAGGAATTGTTAAAATGGCATCTGGGGACCCCAAAACGGATATTTCCGTAAAAAAAAATTTTGAAAAAAAATCACGATCACAATAAAAATTAAACTCTAAAATCTCTTTAATGAGTGCAACACTTTGGGAATTTGAACTTTGTTTCTCAAAAGAAAAAAAAAGGGAAAGCAATTACACTGCGAATTTATTTTTTTGATCTTATCTACATCTATTTAATGAGTACTTAAATAATAAGCAAAATCTATTCTTTAGTTCAAAAGTTATACTCAAAAAAAAAAACAGTAAACAACTACAAATAAAAGAAAATTTGAAACGCTAAATCCAAGTTTTTGGCCCTTACACGCAGAACTTGAGATCCAAAATCCAATATTTGGATTCTATAGTTTGATCAATTGCATTTAAAATCTGGTATTTGGAACATAATATCCAAGTTTTTGACAATTAAACGCAAAATTTTGCCCTAAATTCAAAAATTTGGACTCTAATCCGAAAATTTCATGTAAAATCTGAAATTTGGGACGCAAAATATGACCAATATTTGGATAATTGCATATAAAATCATAAATTTGGACTATAAAATTCCAGTATTTGGCTCTTGAACGCAAAATTGGACACCTAAAATCCAAAATTTGAATAATTGCATATAAAATATGACATTTTGACAATAAAATTCTAATTTTCGGCCTCCTGTTCATAACTCAACCTGTTCATAACTCAAAAAAAAAACGCAAAAATAATAGAAATGTTATTTTTAATTTCTTTATACGAAAACCGCATTTTTTACTAAGCAATGGCGCACTTTTTGATGAAGAAATTAAATTCGTTTTTAGATTTACTGTCGCTTTAAATATGGCGGAGGAACAATAGACAACTTTTGCTTTTCTAAAGGCCCCCATATTGGATTTTAAGATTTTCCAATGCAATTTTTTTTTCTGTTCACTAAACTTCATGGTTTAATTTTACATTTGAGCTAAAACTTATAATTGATTATATTTGTAAGGTGTTGTTTTACTGGACGTATAAAATACACTTTTCAACGAGAGCCAGCACCCTAGAAAAGTTTGTTTCCCGCCCTTTAACTCGTGCTACGCCACTGGTAGGAAATTTATCTGTACAAAAGTCGTGCATTTAACAAATGATTGCATTAATTCGTATTGACATCAAAGGCTGACTTCAATTACTAAATATTGGGTTGATCGTCCACAATAGCACTCCATTATTAGCCTCTCTCGCTTCGCTCGCTCGGCCATAAAACGTCTCGTCCAAGAAAGTGACATATTGTGGACTTGTTACATAAATAGCTTTTAACATGAACCCCATGTCATTTAACTAACCTAAAATGAAAATCAAAATCAAATGTTGGTTCTACATTGTAATTTCAATAAATAAATTATCATCAGTTGCTATTCGTGTCTTTTTTTATTTTTAACATTATTTTTAATTAACACACGTGTTTTACTAACCACATACTTCAATTACTAAATTAATTTAAATATTGAAAATGTGCATCAGTGGCGCACTAGAAAAGTTTGCCCACCGCCCTTCAACATACGCTACGCCACTGGCAGGAATTTCAAACACTTTCCTTTTTTTTTATTTTCAACGAGAGCCAGCGCCCTAGAAAATTTGTTTCTCGCACTTTGAGTCGTGCTACGCTACTGGCAGGAAATATATCTATGCACAAGTTGCGCATTTACCAAACAACTGTATTAATTCGTATAGGCATCAAACGCTGACATCAATTATTAAATTAATTACGATGAAATAATGATCAAAATCTGGTTGCCCGTTCGAGTTATCCTCAAAAACCAGAAAACAATTAAAGGATATATTTTTTTTTTGGTCTTATCTGCATCTATTCGATGAGTATATGACTTTGCTGGAAGAATTTGCCAAATTTGGTCATCAGTTCAAGAGTTATCCTAAAAAAAAAACAAACGACGAGTTTATTCTTTTTGTTTTAATCTGCATCTATTCGATGAGAATATTTTGTTAGAAGAATTTTCAAAATTTGACGTTCACTCAAGAATTGAAAAAAACGATGGAACGTTAATTAAAAATAATGTTAAAAATAAAAAAAAGACACGAATAGCAACTGATGATAATTTATTTATTGAAATTACAATGTAGAACCAACATTTGATTTTGATTTTCATTTTAGGTTAGTTAAATGACATGGGGTTCATGTTAAAAGCTATTTATGTAACAAGTCCACAATATGTCACTTTCTTGGACGAGACGTTTTATGGCCGAGCGAGCGAAGCGAGAGAGGCTAATAATGGAGTGCTATTGTGGACGAGTTACATACAAAGCTTTATGTTCGGCTGCTTTTAGCATTTTTGGAATACTTTTTAAATACAAACTGAAGCAATTTATTTATATATATTTTAATCATTGTGTGCATTTGCTGGCACACTAATGTCATTCATTGTAAATTTGATCCGTATACTGTCGACGGCAGTCGTGTGAACACGCATATTTAAATATATGCGCCACTATACAAGACGGCAAAATAACCGAATCGGTAAAACGACCGATTTGGTGCCGTGTGAACGGGCTGTTATTGAGACACTTTTACAAATGACCTCAACAAGAAATTGACCTGAGGTCGTTCAGCCTTAATTCTAATGAAATTTTTAGGAAATAATATAAATATGTGCAGATATAAAGCAAATGAAAAATACAATGTTCTTTCAGAATTTTCCATCAAAAATTATAACTTTTCAAATTATGTATATCACTTGCTAATTAAGTGCTCCGGATTAAAAATTAAATAATGTTTACATTTTGTCGACCAAACAGGAAATTCGATTAATTGCGATAAAAATTGAATTGTCTGTTATAAAAATATACAATTCCAAATCGATGTTTATTTATTTTGTGGTAAACCGTTAATAGAGCAATGCATTACCATAGCGAGTTTAGGAAGTTTACACTTTATCTTACTGAGAAAATCAAATACTGTATAATAATATTTATAAGCATAGCCAAAACCAGTGGCGGCTCGTGGAATATGCTGATGGTGGAGCCACTTCCTCAATACCCCCCCACCCCCCCTTTATTTTGAAGAATCAAATAACGATTAATCTTACTAGACCAAAGTAAGTGTTTTAAGAATTAATAAAAAAAGAAAAAATAAAAAAAAATAGGTAGAAACGTCAAAGTGGCGGAATCTATTGCCCGATTGCTGTACTAAACTAAATCCGGGTGGCTTTAACACCGACAAGATATGGACATTGCCAGCGGCGGCAAATATAACAATATTTAATGTGAACATTACACATTGTTCCTACCATTTCTACCTTTAACGGTGTTTGGAATACTTATATTCCAATAGTAATCTCCGTTTCCCCATCAGCAACTAACTACACTGATGAGACCTGAAAGCTCCAAACCGGTCTGTAGGTGTTCCGATGGGGGAACAATATTTAATGTTCACAAAAAAAAAATCTTGCTGAGCTTGAAACTACTACAGGTAGTGCCATGGCTCCTTGGCTCTATATAACGAGCCGCCCCTGACTGCGATTACTTTCTATTAATCACATTGCATAAACTAATCAATAACAAAGCTCCTGCATTGCTTACAATTGACACCCATCAATTGTTTTTTTTTCTGTTTTTTCGAGAATAAATCTTGAATGGATGACTAGATTTCGAAAAAATGTTAGGTTTGGTATGGATAAGATACAGAAATTAAATTCGCCCTTCAATTGTTTTTCAATTGTTTATTTTTCTCGGATAACCCTTGAACCAGCGGCGGCTCTACAGAAGAAAATAGAGACCAAATCAGCAGCGTAATATTTTCTTCCTCTACACGAGTGAGTAGTGCAGCACGAGCGACATCTCTGTCATAGCCTCCTCTACAAAGATCCACGAGCCGCCGCTACCTTGAACGTATGATGAATGAAGTCTAGTATTGTACTTAGCAAATAAGTTTAGATCAGATAAAAAAAATCTAAATTAGACATTCAATTGTTTGATGCAAAAAATCCAAAATTCCTACAAATATTTGAAAATTAAATAATTCCTTAACATAAATCCCGGAGACTATATTTTCCAGATAAATATCGAAGTAAATTATTATTTTTTTTTTTGACATAGGCCTGAGCCATACCGTTACACACGGCTAGGATAAATTAATTTTATCTAAAAATAAACCCCATTTTTAAATTAAAACCCACAAAACAAAAAATATAAAATTAAATAAATAACCTGAAATGAATGCAAAACCCTTGAAAATACAGGTCAAAAAATTTAAAAATGTAGGTGACAAAAATAAAAAACTTTGACCCCCCAAAAAAAATCTGCAAATAAATAAAAAAATTCCGCGTAAAAATAAATAATTCCGGTTAAAAAATCTAAAATGAAGGAAAAAAAAAATTTAACAAAACGGAAAATCGAAAATGTGGATATATCAAAAATTTCAACAAACCAATCAAAAATGTAGGCCAAAATAAAGAATTATTGATTTATATGCGAGATTTTTTTCCGGTATTTTCGAGTTTTGTTTCATTTCATTTAATTTATTTCACGTCTGCCAACAGTATACAAATCATACATAAGATGCAAAAAATTTGTTGCGGATGTTTGTCAATTAAAAGTTACATTAAAAATTAAAATTAAATATTACAATGTCAATTTCGTAAAAATTACTACAATGTCGAGTTAATATAATAAAATAATGACACAATTTACATCTATACATGTTATTTGTTGAAATTTTTGATTTTTTTGTCTGCAGTTTTCATTTTTAGTTTTCGATATTTTGCCCAAATTTAGGACAGAAGGTCAAAAACTCGGGTCTAAAAATAAAAAATGCAGACCCAGAAATCCAAAATTTCAACAAACAAATCGAATATATATACAAACATCTTTATTTAAGAATTGATACAAATATATATACATACATATAAAAATTTATGGTTTTCCGCAATTCTTAATTGGCTATCGACCGGAGGTCTTTCAGCCATCAAATCGAATATTTTGGCCAAAAAATCAAAAATTTGGAACAAATCTAAAAAATCGGCAAAAAAATAACCTGATCTAAAAATCAAAATGCAGACCGAAAAATTGAAAATACAAGTAAAAAAAAAAAATAATTTGCCACTTCCAGCCGCCAAAAATAAGTTTCTGACCAGATATTTGAAAATAATAACCATCTAAAAAATATTAGACATTGTAAATAAATTTATGAGTTTGTGTATATGTTTGTATGTCCGTGCGCCGATTATTTTTAAGGTTATATTTTTCCGTGATTATATTACTTTAATTTTATTATTATTTTTATAAAATGGATTTTCCGTAAATAAACATTATTATTATTATTATTAAAAAATTTAAAAAAAATACGAAATGAAATCAATAATCCGAGTTAAAAAATTTAAAATATACGATAAAAAATCTAAAATTCAGGCCTAAAAATAAAAACGGTGGGCCAACAAAAGAAAAAATTTAACAGACAAATGAAAGAAAATTAATAAAAATTTAGGGCAAAAGATACAAAAAAATAAAAATCTACAATGTTGGCCAAAAATTTGAAAACATCGAAACTCGTGCCTAGATAATAAATGTAGACTAAACGTAGAATAAAAAATGCGGACCAAAAAATCGAAAATTTTAACAATGAAATTGAAAATTTAGGGTCAAAATAAAGAAAATTTAGACCAAATGATCAAAAATGTACATCCAATAAATCGAAAATACAGGCTTAATAATAAAAATGTACTCATTGATCACTAAATACCAGAAAGACCTTCGGTCGATAGCCAATTGACATGAAAACTCCATGTATTTATTTTTTTATGTATTTATGATAATTTGTAACCACTTTGTCAATAAAGATTTTGTATATATAATAAAAATGCAGAATATTTTAGTCAGAAAATTGTAAATTAGTTTCAAAAATCACTGTATTGCTCAAACTAATTTTCCAAATTTTTTTAAATTAAAACATTTTTTAGTTTGAAACTTCAGGTAGTGCTCTATATAACGAGCCGCCTCTGGCCAAAAAATCTTTGTCGCTGTCACGGTTCCAGCAGTAAAAGTTTTGTTGCGAATTATTTATAGAAAATAATGGAAGATATTCAGTAGTCCACTCCACCTGAAATTCTGAAGATGTCGTTAGAGACGTCTTTCGAAATTCTACCACAAAAATCAGTAGCAAAATAAATAATAAAAATCCATCTTTTATAAAAAATTGGGAGGGCCCGTTGGTGTAGTGGGTAGAGGCGAGCGCTTGTGCCGGTTGCACCGCGTGCCGTGTGGGTTCGAATAATCCCAGCCCGGGCGGAAGATTTTTCGGGGATCGAGAACTATTCGCTCGGGTCCATGGTTGTTGTGTATACGTCTGACATTATTCATTTATTCATTTGTTCATTTATTTATCCCAAAAATTAAAAATACAAAATTACATATTCGATGTGACCGAATGGCACATGCCTAAGTAAAAAAAAGGAGAATTGGTTGGCCAAAAAAAAAATTACGGTTGGCGATAAAAGTAAGCACCACGTCAGTAAAGTGTCTTTATTGAACTCGTCTGTTACTCGCCTCGCTCGCTCGGCTTATAATCTCAGACACGTTCGTTAAAGAATTACTTTACTGTCTTGTCTATTATTCCGTACGGAGCATCGCCTGCTATCCGATATTACCCTTGTGTGAAGTTGTAAGTGATTTTTACTGATTGTGAGTGGAAAAGAATAATGTGTATTATTAATTACGCTAGTTTTTTTCTACAATCCAAAATAATTCCAGTCGCTAAAACGAAAAATATTCGCCGGATCTAACGGATTTTCCGCTGACACGGCAACACGTCACGTGATCGCAATAGCGCAAATTCTGCGCGCACACACACACACAATGATGTGTAACATCGATCAAAAAAATTCGCGAGACAAGCAAATTACGTTCGTTTTAATGATGGCCGGAGATTTTAATCTGGCGTGGCCCCACCACACATTACCAGGTGTCGACTAGTTTCGCCGTTAGCAACCGAACAGGTGGCTAGCTGGCGGCACTTGCGCCAAAAACAAAAGCTATTCTTTTTTTTTGACACACAAAACTTAATATCAACTAGAATTAGGGGCCGCGGTGGCCTAGTGAGTAGAGCTCCTGCTCACGGGCCTAGTGGTCGTGGGTTCAAATCCCATCCGTGCGGTCACTTTTTCGGAACGAAGAAGTGGCCGTGCGGGTCCATGGATATCCAGTGTATGTCCCATTCATTATTAAAATGAAATATCAACGTAATTATCGTTAGTGGTCGAATAGTACATGCTTACGCCAATTCCAAAATCATCCGCACTTCCTCAACCCGAATTCCCATCAACCATCCTTCCTTAAAAAAAAATAATTAGAATTAGCTTCAAAATCCATCCAGAATGAAGAATTGACATATCATAGCAGAACACAAATTAGCAACACTGAAAACTTTAACGGAAGAACGAAATATTGCATTCGGCAATAAAAAAAAAATACTAAAAAACAAATAGCCGTTGATAATCAAAGAAAACTTTAAACTTTCTTTTAAAAGTAATAAGAAAAAAAACAGACTTTTAGTCAGAAATCAGGTCGAAAAAATCTGCATCTACCGAGCAATAAATTTTATCGCGAGGTCGGCATCGAAAATAAGTGTAGGGCGAATAGTTCTTGTTGTGTTATAATAATAGCAACCCTAGATAATGACCACAATCCAGAAAATCGGGGATTTCCACCCGCAACTACTCAGCAATGTCCATTTTGTAGGACGAGAATTTTGTTATTTAATTGTCTAATAAAGATAAACGTAAAATTTTAAATTTTAAGGATATAGCCCATTGTATTCAATTTATTAACCCTTTGCACTCGAGGCCTTTTTCGCTCGGGCCAACCAGCAACTCGAGACGAAGTGTTTACAGGTACTTTAAAATCATTGAGTTAGGTTAGGTTAGGTAGGGTTGAGTTAGGTTGGGTTAGGTTAGGATGCCTCCCGGGCGCCGTAGCAGCGCCGCTCGAGTGGACGCATCAAACCGCCTAGGCGCCGTAGCGGCGCCGCTCGAGTGGACGCATCAAATCGCCTGGGCGCCGTAGCGGCGCCGCTCGAGTTCAAAGGGTTACATGCATATACTATATGAGTTCGTAGGTGAAACCAAGAAAAGGGATTTATTTCCATATATGGTGGAGGCGCCGAGTTATTGCTAGAAATATTCACATACATTCGAACATGTAATCCTTTTAGAATTGTATCGTGTGAACACGCATATTGAAATATATGCACCACTATAGAAGACGGCAAAATAACCGAATCGATAAAACGACCGTGTGAACGGGCTGTAAATGTATTGTCTCTTTCCCTCTCATTAGAATTCATCAAGAGGCTTTTGTGAAAAATGGAGAAATGTAAGTGATTGTGCACAATTTGAAAAGTTTTGATGGAAAATTCTGAAACGCTTTATTAATTTCGTACGTTATTACTTTCTCCGTTACGAAGTACGAGAAAGTATTGTAATCTTGATTTTTTGATAAAAAAATGGTGATGTGGCCATCATGTTACTTTCTCCGACTTTATATTTACGTTTTCATGGGTTTATTTTCAATTGAAATCATATTTTAAATGTACATCGAGCGTTGCGTAAACTCGGATGAAACTGACGTTTAAAACGTCAAAATCATGAAAGATGGAAAAAATATACATCAAATTCAAAAACTCGGTTTACTCAAAAAATAACGAGATTTCGAAAAAAACTTATTCTTTTAAAGTTGTTAATTTTGGCAATGTCTACAATTATTAGTCATATAAATTTGCTGTAACTATTATCGTTTCATAATTATAAACCAAAAATTAAAAAAAAATAATAAATTTTTTTCTCGAATAGCAATGATTTTATGAAAAATATTTTCAAACAAAAGATGTTCATTTCTTTGTTGTCTTCGATGTTTGTTAAAATGTTTTTGTGATATTTTTTATATTTAAGAAAATATTGGCAAAAAACAAAAAACAGTTAAGGTAAACACCCACTTCCGGTGTAAAGCTAAATTCTACAAGGTTCGAAAAATCTGAAGGTACTACTAAATGGCGAATGTGGCAATGTGGGTGAGAGAGAGGGAGAAAGAAGTGGAAGTGCAGGAGAGACAGGAATGTATTGAGAGAAGCGAATACAATCACATGTATGGGAGTTGGCAGGTGCATGGAAGGAGGCCGAAGTACTTGGACGAGGACGGATGGAGGAGAGATGGATGGAGAGCCCTGGCTAGGGCTAGGTGTGGGTCAGGAGAGAGAGGGAGGAAGAAGAGAAAAGCAAAGAGGAAGCTGAAATGACCAGTCAGATTAGACAGATAAACGGCAAATGGGCTAGGAATAACAACGAAAAGGCTAATCTTTACCGAAGACCTTGACAATGTCATTAAACCACTACCATCAGAACTACCCACAGAAGAAGATAACGATATAACAGAAGAAGATTCCTATAAGATTGGACCTCCCAACAAAAACAGCACCATCAAAGAAGTAGCATACACAGTCACCTGGATACGTACTAATCGCCTCAAAAATAGTACAATAACTTACAGTCAAATCTATACGCCTTATCACAATGCCGCGCTACGATTGACCTATTTTCCTTCGTAGTGGAAATTAGATCCTGATACTTAGACCAGGAAAAGACCAAAAGGTGGTTATTTCATACAGGCCAATAAATTTGCTAGCTACATTATCAAAAATTTTGGAACCTTGACCTTCAAAAAATCGATTTTTTGTTTTTTGGCAACAAATATTCCTTGGGATGTGTACTTTAATTTAGCATTCATCCCAAGTACGCCAGAAACATTTAAATTGGTTAACGAGACGATTTTCTAAAAAATGTCCCGGCGCGCAAAGCAAGCGTCAGGTGCTCCTGGCAGAAGGCGAAAACGACGGGTTTACTTCAGGGAAATCGACACAAGCCAGCGATGAAGAAGGAGATTTCTCGCGAATTTCCGTTTTAGGTCACAACTTGGCGTGGCAGTGAAAGTACAGTTATGTTTAATGTCTCTGCATAAGATAAAATCGCTTAATAGAGAGTTAGATAACGAGGAGGTCAATTGGCTCAAAATGGGGAGACGCATTGACGCCACTGCGAATTTATTGTTGCACACAGAAATTTATTAAATACAGAAAATGAAAACTGTAACTCCTTTATAAGGCATTCTTTTACAAATCGAACGGAAATATGGGGTCTATTTGTATTTTTTCCGTTACGAAGTACGAGAAAGTATTGTGATCGTGATTTTTTTTCAAAAATTTTTTTTACGGAAATATCCGTTTTGGGGTCCCTAGATGCCATTTCAACAATTTCTGGAATTTTTTTTTGTGTCTGTGTGTGTCTTTGCGCACTGTATCTCAAAAACTAATAGACCAATTGATATGAAACTTTAAACATACGTCTTATCTGATAATCCGAAGAACTGAAAAGCTTTTGGTAAAATTTCGTACACCGGAAGTGGGTGTTTACCTTAACTGTTTTTTGTTTTTTGCCAATATTTTCTTCAATATGAAAAATATCACAAAAACATTTAAACAAATATCGAAGACAATAAAAAAATGAGATTATTTTGTTTGAAAACATTTTTCATAAAATCATTGTTATTCGAGAAAAAAAATTATTTATTCTGTTTCATTTTTGGTTTATAATTATGAAACAATAAAAGTTACAGCAAATTTATGTTAATAATAATTGTAGAGAATATCAAAGTGAACAACTTATAAAGAATAAGTTTTTTTCGAAATCTCTTTAGTTTTTTTCAGTAAACTGAGTTTTTGGATTTAATAGTATATTAAAGTATAAGTGGATATTTAGGTCTTTAAAGCACGCACGATTTTGCAAGCACGACGGCGCCAGCCGGAGTGCTTGCAATAGAGTAAGTGCTTTAAAGACCAGATATCCACGCATACTTTACGCTATTTTTTTTTATTGATGCATTTAAAGACCATAAATTGGCCCGAAATTTTGAAATTTCGAGCATGTTTAAGATGACGGAATCAATGTACCTTTGGTTGTCAAGGTGTGAAATAAACAAATTATCAATTTCTCATCAGTTTGTCATTACCCTTTGAAAATGCAATCAAAGATTGATAGCTTGAGCGCTAAAGCTGAGAATCGGTTGATTCCGCAAAAGTCGGAAGTAGCCTACAAAAAAGAGTACAACCGTTTGATTAAATGGATGGAAGAATGCCAAGTTGCCAGTGTAACAGAACAAGTTATGCTTGCGTACTTACAGGAATTGTCAGAGAAGTACAAGTCGTCCACAATGTGGGCCATACATTCCCAATTACAATGTATGTTACGATTACAACAGGGAGTGGATATCAAATCATTTGGAAAAGTGCAAGCATTTATGAAGGCGATTAGTAAGAATTGTAACGCAAAAAAGTCCTATGCCTTTAGAGAGGAAGATTTAAGAAAGTTTTTTGAAGATGCTTCAGATATAACGTATTTGTTTTTGAAAGTTGTTGCCATTTTTGGAATCTTTGGTTCTTGTCGCAGATGCGAATTGTGCGATATGCGTTTATCCGACATTAAGGAAGAGGGTAATACCTTACTTATTCTCATACGTCCGTCTAAGACAGAAAAGTCTCGGCGTTTTACTGTCGCTGACAGTAATGGTATACCCTACGTTGGGTTTATTAAGAAATATTTGTTGTTGCGTCCTCAAAATGTGAGTACTGACCGTGTTTTCTTACGCTTTGATAAGGGAAAGTGTACTAAACAAGTAGTGGGTATTAATACTTTTGGTTTATGCCCATTTCAAATTGCACTTTTCCTTAACTTAGACGAACCAAAGAAGTACACAGGACATGCGTTCCGGCGTACTTCTGCAACTATTATGGCCAACGGTGGGATGACTATAGATCAAATACAGCGGCAAGTTGGTTGGAAATCGGCATCGGTGGCTACTGGATATGTCGAAGAGTCCATCAACAATAAAAACAGTGTTTCCAATATTATATCAAATGCTATTAGCGGAAATACGAATGCATGCACATCTGGAAGTACATCAGTTACCAATGTTCATGTGAGCAATGTTGATTCCGAGTTAAAGCACGGAAATATTAATTTTTCAAATAATACAGATTGTATATTCAATATTTATTATAAATAAAATGAACGAGTTATTAAAGTTTAATAGATAGTGACATTTATGTTTGACTTTAAGTTTGAATTGACGTTGTTGTCCTTAGCAACTTTAAAACATGCGCGTGTTTTAATATTGAATTTAAACACGCTGCGAAGTATTTGAAATAAGACATATGATGCATCAATAAAAAAAAGTATAATTTTTCTCATTCGTAATTTTGACGTTTTAAACGTCAGTTTCATGCGAGTCTACAAAACGATGTACATTTAAAATATGATTTAAATACAAAATAAACCATGAAAGTGTAAATATAAATGATGATACCATCGGAGAAAGTAACATGATGGCCACATCACCATTTTTCTATTTGCCTCAATTTTTTATAGTATTTACAAGTGGCGACAACACCCGCACCCTGAGGGATGTAAAACTGATTTTTTCCTTGAAAGAATGCGTCCCCTTTTGCCAAATAAACAATTAAAGTACGACTCCACGGACACAGCGCTCGCAGACGCGTTTTGCCGTACGAATTAATTTATTTGATACTGATGTAATCAAATGAGCATTCTAAAAAAATATGATTTTGATATAAAATGAAACGAGGAATACAATGGTATTTGTTTCAAATTTTTAAAGTGATGGCCTTGAGTAATAAAATGACTTTAAATATTTTAATTGTTTATAATAATTATAAATTAACAACAAAAGTAATATTAATTAACATAAGAATGAAGATAATTCTATTACTTTTGAAATGAGCCGTTGCTGACCTCCATATGACTACTAGAAAGGGAGTTATAACGATCTAAAGGCATGCTTAATTTGCGAGTTTTGATGGAAAATTCTGAAACGCTTTATTAATTTCGTACGTTATTACTTTCTCCGTTACGAAGTACGAGAAAGTATTGTGATCTTGATTTTTTTTTCAATTTTTTTTACGGAAATATCCGTTTTGGGGTCCCTAGGCGCCATTTCAACAACTTCTGGAAGAAAAAAAAATTGTGTCTGTGTGTGTCTGTCTGTGTGTCTGTGCGCGCCGTATCTCAAAAATTAATAGAGCAATTGATATGAAACTTTGAACATCCATCTTATTTGATAATCTGAAGAACTGAAAAGCTTTTGGTAAAATTTTGTACCCTGGAAGTGGGCGTTTACCTTAACTGTTTTTTGTTTTTTTGCCAATATTTTCTTAAATATGAAAAATATCACAAAAACATTTAAACAAACCTTGAAGACAACAAAGAAATGAACATCTTTCGCTTGAAAACATTTTTCATAAAATCATTTTTATTCGAGAAAAAAAAATTATTATTATTTTTTAAATTTTTTATTTATAATTATAAAACGATAATAGTGACAGCAAATTTATGTTAATAATAATTGTAGATAATGCCAAAATGAACAACTTATAAAGAATAAGTTTTTTTCGAAATCTCTCTCTGAGTTTTGGAATTTGAAGTATAATTTTTCCATCTTTCATAATTTTGACGTTTTAAACGTCAGTTTCATCCGAGTTTACACAACGCTTAAAATATGATATCAATTGAAAATAAACCATGAAAACGTAAATATAAATGGCTATGATACCATCAGTCGGAGAAAGGAACATGATGGCCACATCTTCATATGTTTTATACACATATTTTCTGGTGGAATTAGGTTGGCTTTCTGGCGGAAATATCATGTGGCCAGATGGCAACGCTGGTCACGTCTTTTCTCAAGTCGGTCGCCAGTCGGTAGTTTACATCTTCCAACATATACTCGCCGACCTTGACTCCGTGTTACATAACTCTCGCGGTGTCTCGCCTGTTCGTCATGCCTGTGTTGGTAAATAGCGGGGACTTAAAACGAAAAATATTTCCTGCGTTTCTGATCGGAATGAAAACGAAATCGTTCCCACACAAAAATTATGGTTTCCGTTTTCGAGAAACGAAATTAAATTACGGTAATACCGGTTATGGCTATATTAAAATTTAATACGATATAAAATAATCAGATATTTCAGATTTATTTAAGTAGTAATAAGTAGATTATTACAATTTGAGGTGTAATTTGTTATTTTCATCTTTCATAATTTTGACGTTTCAAACGTTAGTATCATCCGATCCTGAAAAACACTCGATGTGTTGTTCTATTCAATAAAAGAAAGCGTACACTTATCTACAGTGAGATCAGAAAGTCGAAAATTGTTGGCTGCACAATTCACGTAATATTATGTTGGCTGCCTGGATTAGTGCAGTACATAAGAATTTTGTCTATTTTGATGTCATAAAATGACATTTTTCACTTTTTTGGCCATAACTTGAGTAACTATACATAACCATGATACTCGACATGCTTCAAAGATTCACATACCAAACTTCAATACTGAACAACAACGAAAATCCCCTATCCACGCAGGTAGTGTCCTGTATAACAAACTCCCGGAAAACATAAAACAAAACGATTTAAAGCACTTTAAAAGCAAATTAAAACTACTGTTGGCATCGACCTCTATTTACAATGTAAAAGAATTTATTGATCTATTGCAAAGCAAACCTATATAAATAAACGGACTTGTATCACATGTAAATTTTAACTTGTACCTTATATTATGTCTCATTTTTGTAATATTTTATTTTCGTAATATTTATATTTTTATTTCCATTTTAATTTAATCTTATGACGAATGTATCTGCATTAAATGTAGCAACCAACATAATAAATAAATTGATTGATTGATTGATTGAATTTTGCACCAAAATCGATGAACTTTTGCAGTCTGAACAGTTTAAAATTTTCTCTTCAACGTCATGTGAATTGTTTTGTTGCTAAAACGATTCCACCCCCTAAAGGAAAAAAAGTGTTTTTGAAGTTTAAATGTGCAAATTTGGTTTCTTGTACCGAATGCAGAAAAAAAACGTGGACTCAATCAGTCAGCATGGCAATAAAGTTAAATAATTTTCCTCCAATTTCCTCCAAAATTCAAGTCGATGCTATGATTTGGCGCGAAGTTATGCAGTTTTGAAAAAAAAAATACATTTTGCGCCTTTTTGACCATAACTAGGTGAATTTCGCACGAAACTCGATGGAATTTTGCGATCTAAAAACTTTTCGACTTTCGTGACCCCCTGAAAACCCCTACAAAAAGTGTTTTGGATTGACAAAAAATGTTAAATTTTTACAACTTGTTTTTATTTTTTTCAAAAATTCATAACTTTGCTCCAAGTTATCGAAACCACTCGAATTTTTAAGGCATTTGAAGGAAATTGGTTACATTTTTCTGCCATTGTGGTGAAATTTCCCGCCGATTTTTTTTACGCACGGTACAGCTTGTCAAAGTTGGACAATTTTTTACATAAAAAACTTCTTTTTTTCCATCTCGTTGTTACGGGGGGGGGGGGGGGTGGTAGACTTGGGGTCAAAATCAACTAATTCTATTCTTAAAGATAAAATTGAATCTCTCCCAAACTGAAAGATTAATCGATTTTCGACCAAATTGAAACAAGTTACGCGTTTTTCTAATATTCTCTATATAAAAAAAAACATGTTTTTATATATATATATTTTAATATAGAGAATATTAGAAAAACGCCTTAACAAATACTAATGACAACTAAAGACTAAATATCTTTTATAAATAAATATTTTTCATAAACCACTTAATTTTCTAAACGGAAAGAAATGAATAATTTTGATATTTTTGGTTTATAATTACAAAATTTTAATAGTTGTATGAAATTGACATTAACGTTAATTGTAGAGTATGCTAAAATGACCAATTTATAAAAAAAATATATTCTTTTTTTTCGAAAACTCGTAAGGTACAAATCCACTCCAATTCAGAGAAAGTTACAAGATGGCCATATCACCACTTTTACTTTCTCCGTACGAAGTACGAGAAAGTGCTGTGATCGTGATTTTTTTTTAATTAGAAATTTCAATTGAAATGTCCGTTTTGAGACAATTTCGATCATTTTTGAAAAATGTATCACTGTCTGCCTGTGTGCGCTGTATCTCAAAAATTAATGAAGCAATTAACATGATACTTTGAAAATCCGAAGAACACCGGAATTTACCATTTTTAGTTATTTTCCAATAATTTTTTTGAATACGAAAAATATTTCAAAAACATTTGAACAGTTATTGAGGACAACAAAGAAATTCTTGAAAATATTTTTCATAAAATCATTGTTAAGAAAAATGATGGAAAATGTTTTTGGTTTATAATTATGAAACGATTACAGTTACATCAAAATTATATTAATAATAATTGTAGAGAATGCCAAAATAAATAACTTATAAAGATTTTTTTTTTTACTTTCTCCGTTACAAAGTAGGAGAAAGTATTGTGATCGTGAACATTTTTTCAATTTTTTTTTGCGGAAATATCCCTAGAGGTGAATTCGAAGATTTCTGGAAAAAAATTCTGTCTGTGTGTGAACATAAGTCTTATTTGACAATTGACAATTTATTAATTGTTTTGATTTTTGGTTTATAATTATGAAACGATAATAGTTACATAAAATGTACATTAATAATAATTGTAGAGAATGCCAAAATAAACAACTTATGAAGAATAAGTTTTTTCGATTTTTTATTTTTTTATTTTAGTGTAGTAATCTGAATATTAGAATTCAAAGTATAATTTGTCATCTTTCAAAATTTTGACGTTTTAAACGTCAATTTCTTCCGGTTCTACAAAACACTCGATGCACATTTAAAATATTTACATTGAAAATAAATATAAATAACTACACTGTCGAGCATAAAACTAAGGTCATTTTTTTGATAATTTTTAGTTTTTTACGTGTTTTTTCGATTGTAAAAGTGTACTAACTGATTGTTTGAATAAAAAACAGTTTTTGTTGTATTTCTAAATATCAAAAATGGCAATTTCTAGATTTAAAAAAGACAATTATTAAATCTAGAAATTGCCATTTTTGATATTTTGATGTTTCTTCGATTGTAACAGTGTACTAACTGATCGCTTGAATAAAAAAAGTTTTTGTTGTATTTCTAAATATCAAAAAATGACAATTTCTAAATTAAAAAAGGCAATTATTAAATCTAGAAATTGCCATTTTTGATATTTTGATGTTTTTCCGATTGTAACAGTGTAGTAACTGATTGCTTAAATAAAAAAAGTTTTTGTTGTATTTCTAAATATCAGAAATGGCAATTTCTAGATTTAAAAAAGACAATTATTAAATCCATAAATTGCCATTTTTGATATTTAGAAATTGACATTTTTGGCCATTTAGACATTTTTCTTATTTATAAATTGTCATTCTTAATATTTAGAAATAATCTCTACGCTATTTAGAAATTGTCATTCTTAATATTGGGAAATTATCATTATGACATTTAGAAATAGTCATTTTTCGCATTCCGAAGTTACCGTTTTTGGCATTTATAAATTGTTACTTTTCACATTAGTAAGTAAGTAAATAATTGATTTCAGCAGAGTACAATGGTCTGAGAAACAAGTCAAATTAGGATGTGTAAGTTTTGACATTTTTAATATTTTTATATTTAGAAATGATGATTTTTAACTTACACTCTGTACATACAGTAAGGAATCAATTCGTTTAAAATGCAGGGCATTTTCTTTCAGAAAAATGCTCGGACGCATGTATTATTTTTTTTACCGCGCATTTTTTGAGATAAAATTGAAATGTACAGGGTGTCCCAAAATTGAGTTACGACCCCTAAGTTAAAATTTTCAAATGTGAACCCCTTTTTTGTTGCATTTATGGATTCTACGTTCTGAGTATTTTTTATGTAGCATACCCCATGTTGATATTCAGCTGTTTTCGAAGAAATGGCGTTTAAAAAAAGGACTACTACTATTTCGTTTCTGGTAAAAGATGGTTTCTTCGAAACATTAATAAGGCAAAATCATGATTTACTTAATGAAATTTGAAAAAGTGGTTTCGAGAAAAGCGTGTTTAAAGTTTTACGAGCACATAAATCCCTACGGCATTCGCGCACTTTGGTGGACTCCTGAGGAACCCTAAGTAATTTTCTCAAGGACCAACTGGATATTGTTTATAAGGCCCTAAAATATTGTTTAAGCAAAAAACAACAAAAACAGGTTTTCCAAAATCATAGAGTGGTGTATTCCCTTAATCTAGAAAAGTGTCGTTTATGATATTTAGAAAATTTCATTTTTTTGTATTCTTTATAAATCGTATAGGTACCATATATCAAATTATTCAATTTTTGTTTTTAGAACATTAATCAATTTATGAAAAATTATTATTAACGAAGGATGTTTAGTCTTTACTAGTCTTTAAGATTTGTTGAAGTATTTTTCTAATATTTTCGACTTTCAAAATTATACGGAAAACAACAAAACCTCTTAAGGTAAAGTACCGCTTCCGGTGTACAAAATTTTGTGAAATGAAGCTTCTGTTTAAAGCGCCCACAAACAGGCAAACACACAGACAGATTTTTCCCAAAAATGGTAGGAACAGTCTTGGTGACCTCAAAACGGAGATTTCCGCCGAAACTTCAAATTCTAAATTATCACGAGCATTTTCGCACGGAGAAAGTAATAATGGTCATCAGGGGCGGCTCGTTATGTAGAGCCAAGGAGCCATGACACTACCTCTAATTTTAAGTTCAGCGAGGATTTTTAAATAATTTTAAATAATTCTAAAAACACAGATTCGTCATTTTAAACGTTAAAACATTGCCTGCGAAATTTTTTCAATTTCGTTTTTTCCTCAAATTGAAGGCATATATTGTATGCTAAGTGGCTCTACAATCAAAATGTTCCACCAGCCGCCATTGATGGTGATGTCGTAACTTTTTCCAAATTACCGAAAGAACGTCATGCAAAAACCTTCAAAAGGGTCAAACATAGCTATTCGAATCAGAATTGGTCGCACATCAAGAGGAAGAAGGAACTTCAAGACAAGATTTTCTGCTCACTTGTTGGGACAGCAGAGAACTGACCGTTTTATCATCGTTATCAAGTGATGGGCAATAAGTAGTTTTTTCGTGGTAGAAGCGAGGCGAAAACTCCGGACAGAGCTGAAAGTCTAATTTCTTTATAATTTACATTATACTATATGTATAAAAAATATTTAGATAAGGCATAGCCATGATAAACAAAATCACGGTCTTAGATTAGTTCAGCACGTTGTTGACTTTATGTCATATGAACAACTGGTGGCGAAGATGTGATGCGACGTACAAACCTGCAACGTACGTTCCGAAATACAAAGCCACCCTTTATCTAAATAATTTTTATACATATGGTATTTTGTTTCAGAAATTGTAGTTCTACTTTCTCCGTTACGAAGTACGAGAAAGTATTGTGATCGTGAAATCAATTTTTTTTGCGGAAATATCTGTTTTGTAGTCCCTAGAGGCGATTTCAAAGATTTCTATGAAAAAAAAAATGTGTCTGTATGTGTGTGTCTGTCCGCGCTGTATCTCAAAAACTAATACAGCAATTAACATTAAACTTTGAACATCTTATTTGATAATCCGAAGAACTGAAAAGCTTTTGGTAAAATTTCGTACACCGGAAGTGTTTACCTTGACCGTTTTTTGTTTTTTTTTCCAATAATTTTTTAAACATGAAAAATATCACAAAAACATTTAAACAAATATTGAAGAGAACAAAGAAATAAAAATATTATTTATAAAATCATTTTTATTCGAGAAATTTTTTTTTTCATTTTTGATTGATGACAGGTACATCAAATTTATAAAAATAATAATTATAGAGAATGCCAAAATGAACAACTAATAAGATTTTTTCGAAATCTCTTTGGTTTTTTAGTAAACTGACTCACTGGCGGCTCGTTACATTGAGCCAAGGAGCCATGTAGCCTGTAGTTTCAAGCTCAGCAAGAATTTTTAATTACTTCTTAAAACACTTTTTCGCCAATTACTTTGTTCTATTATGATAAACAGTTCTTTCTTTCTTTTGTTGTCAAAAAACATATTTTTTAGCTGACAATAATGATGTGTTGCAATTGTCAATAATGATTTGTTGCAGTTGTCAAGAATGACAATTACCTGTTAAGAATTGATTCAGCTGTCAAAAGCAGCATTTTTCGATTTTTTAATTGTCAAAAATGACATTTTTTAGCCGCCAAAAATTGTACTTTTTGTTGTAGAAATAATGGTTTGTTGTAGTTATCAAGAATGATAGTTTTTAGCTGTTTAGAAATGTATTATTCAACAGTCGAAAAATATATTTTTCAGTTGTCAAAAATTTTATTTTTCAGCTGTCAAAAAAGGTATTTCTCACCTATTAAAATGGTATTTTTCAGCTATAAAAAAAGTATTTTTCGACATTTTTTATTTGTCAAAAATCACATTTTTCAGCTGTCAAAAATTACCCTTTTTGTTGTCAAAAATTATATTTTTTAGCTGACAATAATGGTTTGTTACAGTTGTCAATAATGGTTTGTTCTAATTGTCAAGAGTGCCATTTTTCAGCTGTTATTCAAATGTAAAAATTGATATCTTTCAGTTGTCAAAAATGTTTTTTTAATGTCAAAAAAGGTATTTATCACCTATCAAAATGTTATTTTTCAGCTTTCACAAACAGCATTTTTGACATTTTTTTTAAATTGTCAAAAATGGCATTTTCAGCTGTCAAAAATTGTCTTTTTGTAGTCAAAAATTGTATTTTTTAGCAGGCAATAATGATGTTACAATTGTCAATAATGGTTTGTTGCAGTTGTCAACAATAGTATTTTTCAGCTGTTAAAAATGGCAGTTTTCAGCTGTTAAAAAGTGTATTATTCAACTGTCAAAAATGATATTTCTCAGCTGTCAAAAATGCGATTTCCCACCTGTAAAAATGTTATTTTTTTGCTATCAAAATCAGCATTTTTCGACATTTTTCTTAATTGTCAACAATGGCATTTTTCAGCTGTCAAAACTTGTATTTTTTGTGTTATCAAAAATTGTATTTTTTTAGCCAGGAATAATGGTTTGTTACAGTTGTCAATAATGGTTTGTTGTAGTTGTCAAGAATGATATTTTTCAGCTGTTAAAAATGGTATGTTTCAGCTCTTGAGAAGAGTATTATTCATACTGTTAAAAATAATATTTTTCAGTTGTCAAAAATGGTACTATTCACCTGTCAAAAAGGTATTTCTCACTATAAAAATTGTATTGTTCAGCTATTAAAAGTAGCATTTTTTTGACATTTTTAATTGTCAAAAATGACATTTTACAGCTGTCAAAAATTGTATTTTTTGTGTTGTCGAAAATTGTATTTTCTAGCTGACAATAATGGTATGTTACAGTTGTCAAAAATGGTTTGTTGCAGTTGTCAAGAATGGTATTTTTCAGCTGTTAAAAATGGCAGTTTTCAGCTGTTAAAAATGTATTATTCAACTGTCGAAAATTATATTTTTCAACTGTCAAAAATGTTACTTTTCAGCTGTTAAAAAGGTATTTCTCGCCTACAAAAATGGTATTTTTCAGCTATCAAAGGTAGCATTTTTGGTCATTTTTTTATTGTTTTAATGTTGTCAAACATTGTATTTTTTAGCTAACAATAATGGTATGTTACAGTTGTCAATAATGGTTTGTTGCAGTTGTTAAGAATGGTATGTTTCAGCTGTTAAAAGTGGCATTTTCAGCTGCTAATAAGTATATAGCTGTCAAAAACGATATTTTTCAGCTGTCAAAAATGATGTTTTTCAGCTGTCAAAAATGATGTTTTCCAGCTGTCAAAAGTTATATTTTCAGCTGTCAAAAATGATGTTTTTCAGCTGTCAAAAATGATATTTTCAGCTGTGAAAAATGCTGTTTTTCAGCTGTCAAAAATTATATTTTCAGCTGTCAAAAATGATATTTTTCAGCTGTCAAAAATGATATTTTTCAGCTGCCAAAAATGATATTTTTCAGCTGTCAAATATTATATTTTTCAGTTGTTAAAAATGATATTTTTCAGCTGTCTACAATGGTATTTCCCACGTATAAAAATGGTATTTTTCAGCTAACAAAAGTTGCATTTTTCGACATTTTTTTAATTGTCAAAAATGGCATTTTTCAGGTTTCAAAAATTGTATTTGTTAGCTGACAATAATGGTATGATACAGTTGTCAATAATAGTGTGTTGCTGTTATCAAGCATGGTATTTTTCAGAATTGTATTATTTAGCTGTCAAAAATGCCATTTTTCAGCTGTCAAAAATGACATTTTTCAGCTGCCAAAAATAGCATTTCCCCCTATATAATTGCTGTTTTTCAGCTATCAAAAGCAGCATTTTTGACATTTTTAAACTGTCAAAAATGGCATTTTTCAGCTGTCAAGACTTGTATATTTTGTTGTCAAAAATTGATTTTGTTTTTGTTGTCAAAAATTGTATTTTTTAGCTGCCAATAATGGTATGTTTCAGCTGTCGGGAATGGTATTTTTCGGCTGTCAAGAATAGTAATCCCCAGCTGTTGAAAATAGTATTTTTCAGCTGTCTCAAGTTGTATTTTGCAGTTGTAGAAAATGGTAGTCTTCAGCTACCAAATATGCTATGTTTCAGCTGATAAAAACAGTATTTTTCAGCTAACAAAAATAGTGTTTTTCGACATTTTTGAATTGTCAAAAATTGTATTTTTCAGCTGTCGAAAGTGGTGTATTTTGCTGTCGAAGCATGGCCGGCTCGTTGTATAGAGCCAAGGAGCCATGGCACTACCTGTAATTTTAAGCTAAGCAAGAATTTTAAATTAACACTTTTTCGCCAGTTACTAGATAAATCGTTCTTTCTTTCTTCAAAGAAGGAGGGGGAAGGGGAGTATATTGTATAAGTGGCTCTACCATCAACATGTTCCACGAGCCGCCACTGAACTGACTATTTTATTATTTCATAATTTTGACGTTTTAAACGTCAGTTTCATCAGAGTGTACAGTGTATGATTTAAATTGAAAATCAACCATGAAAGTGTAATTGTAATTATGGTATCTAGGGCGTTATGAGTACAATAACGCCCCAGGCCCCCTGCCCTAGTGATGTACGTCGACCGTGGGCGTTTTGCTCATAACCCCGTTTTATGTCATACTTGTAGTTTAAATTTATCGAAGATTTTCTTATACTATTTTCTGATAGATTGTCGCGTCGAAAGCCGCGCCGCGCAGATGTCGACGGTTGACAGTCGATCTGTTGCTGAGACACATAATTACTATGAGCGGGCGTTATGGAAACAACAACCCTAGAGCGTTGTTTATCATTTAATATACGTTGTTTTCATGCCATTATGATTTCAATAATAAACAAGTATGACATAAATATAAATAACTATAAGGTGTGAGCCACAGAATTTTATTTCTGAGTTGGCCATGCCCGAGAGAGAGAAACATAGTCCCATAATTGATAGAGTAAATTAGACTCTAATGTCAGTGTCAGAAATGACAGATTTTACTTTTGGTTAGAACACCCAATAAATACAATACAAATTACTAATGAAAATGAGAGATCAACTATGATAGTTCTTTATAGCGATAGTACTTACTATTATTCATTATATTTAACGCCACTAAACTTCTGTTAATTACCTTATTTTTTAATTGCTGCCAACTATTTTCCGTATTTTGATCGTATCGAATTGTGTGACCATAGTGCGTTATTTAGGTTTCTAAATACTTATCGCACGTTAAATAGTAGTGCCATAGAGGGTTTCCGCAAATTTCAAAACGTATTTTACGAAGGGTTTCGCAATATATCTTATCCTGTTTTAACCAAACCGTGCTGAAGGAAGGTTACCTGTAATCTGTAATTATCACGAGCCCTTTGAATGAGTTCATTAATTTTGTCAATGCTCGCTCGCTAGAATCAAGGTAATCTTGTTCTTTCTTTTTGAGTGAACAGATCCTATTCAATACACAAGGTTGAGGTTAGATTGAACTTACAACAGGACCACAAAATCAATAGCCGATTGGGATTACCCAATTAAAGTCTCGTTACATTTGATAGATAGATAGTTTATTTATGTTAATAACGAACGTTGTACGTAAGTCAGTTTTAAAATTGAAATTGAATTTTGGGTTTAAGGCGCATCGCCATCTATGGTCATTCGCGCTCGTTACATTAAAAAAAAAAGTTTTGATAGCCTTGAACAACACCGACATAAAACCCGCATCTGGATATCTCTTGAAATGTTATCTTTTCCGATTGCAGGTGATAAGTTCCGGCTCGTCCTGGCGACGACGCTCCGCGAGGACGGATACCCGGACGGCGGCGACTGGAACCCGCAGGGCTTCGAAAACGAGAGTTCGCGCGCGGACAGCTTCGAGTACGTAATGTCCGGAAAGGTGTACAGGATCGAGGGCGACGAGGCCGCGAACGAGTCCTCCAGTCGGCTGTAAGTGTCCAATTAGTGTTGTAGATTGTAGACATACCTTGAACTAGTAGCGGTCATCCGGTGTACGTACGTACCCTACCTGTCGCGCGCGCCGCCGCGGTTTCCTCCGGCCGCCTCTTCAGTGTCTGGCCGGTGATTGAGCTGCTGGGGACCACCCTGTGTTGACTGTGGTATTTAAAGCTAGTGAACACAGCTGGTGGTATCTCAGTGGCTTGTCACCACAACATCATCGAGGGATGCGCGCCCTTAATTACGCGTGATGACGTACGGTGTGTGGTTTAAATCAGGACAGGTGATGATTGTTTCTTTGCGTCTATGAAGAAGAGGATAGTTAAAACCGTTACTACGTGGTAATCCATTATTAAATTAAATTGTTAAATTTAACATGTTTTAACCATAATTACAGAATAATTTTGTTTCACCAAAATTGCCTATTTTTTTTTAATACATAGTATTGGATCACCTGTCCTAATTTTGACTATCGAAAACTTACGCGTGTCATAAATAAATTAACTGTTTTATTTAAATAATAAACTTTAAACCTACGAAATAATAAATTAATCTTTGTTATGTAGGAAGCTTCTACTTCGTTATACATGCTTTTTATATAGAATAAAACACTTTTTTACTTTGTTTGTATAACACTTATTTATTTATTTATTTACTACTTTAGTTTTGATAATGGCAAGCTGAGTTGCCGAAACTGCAGTCAAACAAAATAAATAAATAAGTGTTATACAAACAAAGTAAAAAAGTGTTTTATTCTATATAATAAATTAATCGCATACACAATTGAAATAAATTGAATTAAATTTTTACTGGGCAACAAAAAAAAATATATTTCCTGTTGCATGAGATGTTTCAACTGATTCCGAGTATTTTGACAATGCTGATTTCAAATCTGAAATCAGTTTTCTTCTGCAAGCTACGGTTATCATGCAATTTGACATTTTGATTTTTCATTATTTCTGTAGTTTGGTGATGAATTTATTTAATTGCTCGCCAATGAAAAACGTTAGAGCGATGGGGTTGGCCTACTTTCGTAGCCAAATATATCACAAATAACCTCTCATTTTTCGTTTTTTTAATATTTCGCACAGGTGCCGAGGAATAGCTGCCCAATCGCCCGAGTTCGGCCAATTTCGACATCTAAAATTTTTGCCTCATTTTTCTGTTTTCTTAAAATTTAGTTCACCATACTTTTATAGCAAGACACCTCACGAACAACCTTCCGTTTTCCGTTTTTTTTTTAATATTTTAACCAGGTGCCAAGGAATAGCCGTCCAATCGCGCGAGTTCGGCCAATTTCGACATCTAAAATTTTTGCCTCATTTTTCTGTTTTATTTAAATTTAGTTCAGCATACTTTTGTAGCAAGAAATCTCGTAAATAAACTGGTGTTTTCCTTTTGTTGATATTTTGAATAGGTGTCGAGCTAGTGTGTTCAGGCGCATCATTAGTTGCCGCGTAAATATCTCGAAATTCTTTGCACCAAAAACACAAATTTCTTCTCGAACGCACTGAAAAGAAAACAATCATTAGACATGTGACTTGTCTGTAAACTACAAGCGTTTGTTGACTGGAAGTTGGGGTGCAAATATTTGAGTATTTAATAATTCCTTAAACATCTCGCAGACCATATTTTCCCGATGAATATCAAAATAAATTAAGTTTTATCTAAAAATAAACCTCATTTTATTAAATCCACGAAAACAAAAAAAAATATAAAATCAAATAAATAATCTAAAATGAATACTGATCCCTTAAAGATACAGGTCAAAAAATTAAAAAATGTAGGTGGCAAAATCTAAAATAAAGGAAAAAAAATCAAAAACTTTGACAAAAAAAAATCAAAGATTGCCGCGTGAAAATAAATATTCCAGGTTAAAAAATCTCAAATGTAGGACAAAAAATCAAAAATTTTGACCACAAAAGAAACCGCAAAAAATCAAAGATTTCCGCGTAGAAATAAATATTTCAGGTTAAAAAATCTAAAATGTAGGACAAAAAATCAAAAATTTTGACCACAAAAAAAATCCGCAAAAAATCAAAGATTTCCGCGTAAAAATAAATAATTCAGGTTAAAAAATCTAAAATCTAGGACAAAAAATCAAAAATTTTGACCACAAAAAAAAATCCGCAAAAAAATCAAAGATTTCCGCGTAAAAATAAATAATTCAGGTTAAAAAATCTAAAATGTAGGACAAAAATCAAAAATTTTGACCACAAAAAAATCAAAGATTTCCGCGTAGAAATAAATATTTCAGGTTAAAAAATCTAAAATGTAGGACAAACAATCAAAAATTTTGACCACCAAAAAAAAATCCGCAAACAAATCAAAGATCTCCGCGTAGAAATAAATATTTCAGGTTAAAAATCTAAAATCTAGGACAAAAAATCAAAAATTTTGACCACAAAAAAAAATCCGCAAAAAAATCAAAGATTTCCGCGTAAAAATAAATAATTCAGGTTAAAAAATCTAAAATGTAGGACAAAAAATCAAAAATTTTAACCACAAAAAAAACCGCAAAAAAATCAAAGATTTCCGCGTAGAAATAAATATTTCAGGTTAAAAAATCTAAAATGTAGGACAAAAAATCTAAAATTTTGACCACAAAAAAAATCCGCAAAAAAATTAAAGATTTCCGCGTAGAAATAAATATTTCAGGTTAAAAAATCTAAAATATAGGACAAAAAATCTAAAATTTTGACCACAACAAAAAACCGCAAAAAAATCAAAGATTTCCGCGTAGAAATAAATATTTCAGGTTAAAAAATCTAAAATCTAGAACAAAAAATCAAAAATTTTGACCACAACAAAAAACCGCAAAAAAATCAAAGATTTCCGCGTAGAAATAAATATTTCAGGTTAAAAAATCTAAAATATAGGACAAAAAATCTAAAATTTTGACCACAACAAAAAACCGCAAAAAAATCAAAGATTTCCGCGTAGAAATAAATATTTCAGGTTAAAAAATCTAAAATATAGGACAAAAAATCTAAAATTTTGACCACAACAAAAAACCGCAAAAAAATTAAAGATTTCCGCGTAGAAATAAATATTTCAGGTTCAAAAATCTAAAATCTAGGACAAAAAATCTAAAATTTTGACCACAAAAAAAAATCCGCAAAAAAATTAAAGATTTCCGCGTAGAAATAAATATTTCAGGTTCAAAAATCTAAAATATAGGACAAAAAATCTAAAATTTTAACCACAAAAAAAATCCGCAAAAAAATCAAAGATTTCCGCGTAAAATTAAATATTTCAGGTTAAAACATCTAAAATATAGGACAAAAAATCTAAAATTTTGACCACAAAAAAAACCGCAAAAAAATCAAAGATTTCCGCGTAGAAATAAATATTTCAGGTTAAAAAATCTAAAATGTTGGACAAAAAAAATCCAAAATTTTGACCAAAACGACGGGCCTGAAAATCAAAAAATATCAAAAATTTTAACACACCAATCAAAAATAAAGATTTATTGATTTACATGCGAGATTTTTTTCCGGTATTTTCGAGTTTTGTTTGTTGAAATTTCCGAATTTTCGATATTTTGTCTCAATTTAGGATAAAAGGTCAAAAACTCAGGTCTAAAAATAAAAAAAAATGCAGACCAAGAAATCCAAAATTTCAACAAACGAATCGAATATTTTGGGCAAAAAAAACAAAAATTTGAAACGAATCTAAAATGTCGGCAAGAAAAATCAAAAAAACTGGTCTAAAAATAAATTATGCAGACAAAAAATACAAGCAAAAAAATAATAATTTGCCATTTTCTGCCCCTAAAACTCTTCATTTTAGCTTAAAATATGTTCCGACGAGAAATTCCAAAATAATAGCTAAAAAATAAAAAAAAGTCGCACAATAAAATCAATAATGCATGTTAAGAAAATCTAAAATACGGGACAAAAAATAAAAATTAAAGACCAAAAATCTAAAATTCGTACCTAAAAATCAAAGTGGTGGACCAAAAAATATTTGTTTTTAACAAACAAATCGAAAATTTAAGTTGAAATAAAAAAAATTTCGGTCAAAAGACCAAAATAATCGAAAATACAAAATATAGGCCAAAAAAGTAAAAATCTGCAATAGGGCATACGGTGAAAATTTGACAAAATATTGAAAATTCTCACAAATCAATCGAATATTTTGGTCTAAATAAAGAAAAATAAAAAAACATTGGAACAAAAATAACCGAAATACAGAAGTCTAAAATATGGGCCAGAGAATCAAGAATCCTGATCTATGAATAAAAACGCAGATAAAAAATCGAAAACTTAGATAGAAGCAAAATAATTAGCCACTGTCAGCCGCCAAAAATAGTTTCTGACCAGAAGTTCGAAAATAATAACCAAAAAATACAAAAATTCACAAAATGAAATCAATAGTCCAAGTTAAAAAATCTAAAATATAGGATAAAAAATAGACAAAAATCTAAAATACCCGATAAAAAATTTAGATCAAAAATCTAAAATTATAAAAAACTTCGATGAGGTTTAAAAATTTGTAAAAAATATACAGGGTGCTCTGAAAATTCATTCATTTCCAATTTATAGATGTACGATTTAACAATTCATTTGTTTTTCAATTCGAAGCACTTTTTAAGAAAGTTGTGTTTTTTTTAATTAATGATGCAAAAATACAAAAACTAGCGTGAGGTTTAGAAATGTGGAAAAAATATACAGGGTGCTCAGAAAATTCTAGGAACTTGCTAATTTACAGCTGCAACATCAAATTAATTCAATTCATTCACAATTCGAATCACTTTTTTTTAAGTTGTGTTTTTTCAAAATTAAAGATGCAAAAATACAAAAATAAACTTGGATGACTTTTAAAATTGTGGAAAAAATATACAGGGTGCTCCGAAAATTCTGAAAATTGACACAATTCATTTGTTTTCTCAATTCTAATCCCTTTTTAAGGAAATTGTGATTTTTCAAAATTAATGATGTAAAAATACAAAAACTTGGGTGAAGTTTAAAAATATATAGGGTGCTCAGAAAATTTCGAAAAATTACCAATTTATAGATGTATAGTTGATTTAATATAATTCATTTGTTTTGTCAACTCGAATCACGTATTACGAAAGTTATGATTTTTTTTTCAATTCATGATTAAAAAATATTTAAAAAAAAACTATGAGTTATATGTTAAAAAATATGGAAAAAATATACAGGATGCTCAGAAAATTCGGCAAATTGCAGATGATTATTGATTTAACACAATTCATTTGTTTTCTCAATTTGAATCACTTTTTAAGAAAGTTGTGTTTTTTTCAAAATTAAAGATACAAGAATACAAACAGTTGGGTTAAGTTAAAAAATATAGAAAAAATACACAGGGTGCTCAGAAATTTCTAGGAACTTGCTAATTTACGGATGTAACTCTGAATTAACACAATTCATATGTTTTTTTCAATTCGAAACACTTTTTAAGAAAGTTGTAATTTTTCAAAATTAACGATGCAGGAATACAAAAACTTGGGTGAAGTTTAAAAATATAGAAAAAATATACTGGGTGCTCAGAAAATTTCGAAAAATTACCAATTTGTAGATGCATTGTTGATATAACACAATTCATTTGTTTTCTCAATTTGAATCACTTATTAGGAAAGTTGTGATTTTTTTCAATTAATGATATAAAAATATAAAAAAAATTGGGTGACGTTTAAAAATGTGGAAAAAATATACAGGGTGCTCAGAAAATTCTGAAAACTCGGCAAATTGCAGATGGATCATTGATTTAACACAATTCATTTTGTTTTTCAATTCGAATCACTTTTTAAGAAAGTTGCGATTTTTCAAAATTAAATATACAAGAATACAAACAGTTGGGTTAAGTTAAAAAATCTAGAAAAAATACACAGGGTGCTCAGAAAATTCTAGGAACTTGCTAATTTACGGATGTAACACTGAATTAACACAATTCATTTGTTTTCTCAATTCCAATCACTTTTTAATAAAGTTGTGATTTTTTTAAATTAAAGATGCAGTAATACAAAAACTTGGGTGAAGTTTAAAAATATAGAAAAAATACACAGGGTGCTCAGAAAATTCTAGGAACTTGCCTATTTACGGATGTAACATTGAATTAACTCAATTCGTATGTTTTCTCAATTCGAATCACTTTTTAAGAAAGTTGTGATTTTTCAAAATTGAAAATGCAAGAATACAAAAACTTGGGTTAAGTTAAAAAAATATAGAAAAAATACACCGGGTGCTCAGAAAATTCTAGGAACTTGCTAATTTTGCAGATGTAACACTGAATTAATTCAATTCATTTGTTTTAACAATCCGAATCACTTTTTAAGAAAGTTGTGTTTTTTCAAAATTAAAGATGCAGGAATACAAAAACTTGGGTGAAGTTTAAAAATCTAGAAAAAATACACCGGGTGCTCAGAAAATTCTAGGAACTTGCTAATTTGCAGATGTAACACTGGATTAACTCAATTAATTTGTTTTAACAATTCGAATCACTTTTTAAGAAAGTTGTGATTTTTCAAAATTAAAAATGCAAGATTACAAAAACTTGGGTGAAGTTTAAAAATATAGAAAAAATACACCGGGTGCTCAGAAAATTCTAGGAACTTGCCTATTTACGGATGTAACATTGAATTAACTCAATTCGTATGTTTTCTCAATTCGAATCACTTTTTAAGAAAGTTGTGATTTTTTTAAATTAAAAATGCAAGAATACAAAAACTTGGGTGAAGTTTAAAAATATAGAAAAAATACACAGGGTGCTCAGAAAATTCTAGGAACTTGCTAATTTACGGATGTAACACTGAATTAACTCAATTCATTTGTTTTAACAATTCGAATCACTTTTTAAGAAAGTTGTGATTTTTCAAAATTAAAAATGCAAGAATACAAAAACTTGAGTGTAGTTTAAAAATATAGAAAAAATACACAGGGTGCTCAGAAAATTCTAGGAACTTGCCTATTTACGGATGTAACATTGAATTAACTCAATTCGTATGTTTTCTCAATTCGAATCACTTTTTAAGAAAGTTGTGATTTTTCAAAATTAAAAATGCAAGAATACAAAAACTTGAGTGTAGTTTAAAAATATAGAAAAAATACACAGGGTGCTCAGAAAATTCTAGGAACTTGCCTATTTACGGATGTAACATTGAATTAACTCAATTCGTATGTTTTCTCAATTCGAATCACTTTTTAAGAAAGTTGTGATTTTTCAAAATTGAAAATGCAAGAATACAAAAACTTGGGTTAAGTTAAAAAAATATAGAAAAAATACACCGGGTGCTCAGAAAATTCTAGGAACTTGCTAATTTTGCAGATGTAACACTGAATTAATTCAATTCATTTGTTTTAACAATCCGAATCACTTTTTAAGAAAGTTGTGTTTTTTCAAAATTAAAGATGCAGGAATACAAAAACTTGGGTGAAGTTTAAAAATATAGAAAAAATACACAGGGTGCTCAGAAAATTCCAAGAACTTGCTAATTTGCAGATGTAACACTGGATTAACTCAATTAATTTGTTTTAACAATTCGAATCACTTTTTAAGAAAGTTGTGATTTTTCAAAATTAAATATACAAGAATACAAACAGTTGGGTTAAGTTTAAAAATATAGAAAAAATACACAGGGTGCTCAGAAAATTCTAGGAACTTGCTAATTTACGGATGTAACACTGAATTAACACAATTCATTTGTTTTCTCAATTCCAATCACTTTTTAATAAAGTTGTGATTTTTTTAAATTAAAGATGCAGTAATACAAAAACTTGGGTGAAGTTTAAAAATATAGAAAAAATACACAGGGTGCTCAGAAAATTCTAGGAACTTGCCTATTTACGGATGTAACATTGAATTAACTCAATTCGTATGTTTTCTCAATTCGAATCACTTTTTAAGAAAGTTGTGATTTTTTTAAATTAAAAATGCAAGAATACAAAAACTTGGGTGAAGTTTAAAAATATAGAAAAAATACACAGGGTGCTCAGAAAATTCTAGGAACTTGCTAATTTACGGATGTAACACTGAATTAACTCAATTCATTTGTTTTAACAATTCGAATCACTTTTTAAGAAAGTTGTGATTTTTCAAAATTAAAAATGCAAGAATACAAAAACTTGAGTGTAGTTTAAAAATATAGAAAAAATACACAGGGTGCTCAGAAAATTCTAGGAACTTGCCTATTTACGGATGTAACATTGAATTAACTCAATTCGTATGTTTTCTCAATTCGAATCACTTTTTAAGAAAGTTGTGATTTTTCAAAATTAAAAATGCAAGAATACAAAAACTTGAGTGTAGTTTAAAAATATAGAAAAAATACACAGGGTGCTCAGAAAATTCTAGGAACTTGCCTATTTACGGATGTAACATTGAATTAACTCAATTCGTATGTTTTCTCAATTCGAATCACTTTTTAAGAAAGTTGTGATTTTTCAAAATTGAAAATGCAAGAATACAAAAACTTGGGTTAAGTTAAAAAAATATAGAAAAAATACACCGGGTGCTCAGAAAATTCTAGGAACTTGCTAATTTTGCAGATGTAACACTGAATTAATTCAATTCATTTGTTTTAACAATCCGAATCACTTTTTAAGAAAGTTGTGTTTTTTCAAAATTAAAGATGCAGGAATACAAAAACTTGGGTGAAGTTTAAAAATATAGAAAAAATACACCGGGTGATCAGAAAATTCTAGGAACTTGCTAATTTACGGATGTAACATTGAATTAACTCCATTCATTTGTTTTAACAATTCGAATCACTTTTTAAGAAAGTTGTGTGTTTTCAAAATTAAAAAATGCAAGAATACAAAAACTTGGGCGAAGTTTAAAAATATAGAAAAAATACACCGGGTGCTCAGAAAATTTCAAGAACTTGCTAATTTGCAGATGTAACACTGGATTAACTCAATTAATTTGTTTTAACAATTCGAATCACTTTTTAAGAAAGTTGTGATTTTTCAAAATTAAAAATGCAAGATTACAAAAACTTGGGTGAAGTTTAAAAATATAGAAAAAATACACCGGGTGCTCAGAAAATTCTAGGAACTTGCTAATTTTGCAGATGTAACACTGAATTAACTCAATTCATTTGTTTTAACAATTCGAATCACTTTTTAAGAAAGTTGTGTTTTTTCAAAATTAAAAATGGAAGAATACAAAAACTTGGGTTAAGTTAAAAAAATATAGAAACATATACAGGGTGATTCGAAAATTCTAGGAACTTACTTACTTAATAGATGTAATACTGAACCGTCCACTTATATATCGCTGCTGAAAGTAATTTTTTTTGACCGCCCACCGGTTCCTCGTTTTTTTCCAAATCTCGTGCGCTCTTTTTTTTGTTCTTTTTGCAAATATTAACTCGTGCGCTCTTTTTTTTTGTTCGTTTTGCAAATTTTAACTCGTGCGCTAATAAATGCATAATGTAATTGAGAGTTTCTTAACTTTTTAGCAATCACAGTAATGCAAACAAAATGGCTGTTTTTGGTGAGTCGAGCGGACGTCGGCTCATGACTCTCTTTACAAAATGAAAAGTATGTTGGGCAAAAAGTAATGATCACCTTCAAAAAGTCTTCACAAAAAAATGTCAATTTTTTCAAAATGGAAAATTTTCCCTGGAAAATAATTTGACGACCAAAAAAAGTTAGTACCCTAAAATATCTTTTTTTAAATTTAGGTTTACGTTTTTTCACATTGATAATTTTTTTATGTAGTTTAGTCGACTTTTGCTTATACACACAAAAAATATCAATCAGTCACGATTGCGATAATTCACTAACGCGTCGTAATTCCGAATAGGTTTCTAGATTTTGAATCTACTTTGCTGTAAAAATGATGTACAGGAGTAGATTTGAAACAAAGGCAAAGCTCGTCTAATAGATTTTTATGAATAAGACAAGTGTATGGTTTATTTAAATCACCAAGCACCATCTACAGACAAGACGCGCAAACAGGAAAAGCCGCCTACAGATTCCTCGCCGCGAACCGAACGGCGCATGCCCCGCTTACGCAATCCCCAAATTCGATTAAATTCGCAAGACGCGTCCATCTTCTCCGCCATCGCATTAAATCGCGCCAAAGGAGAGTTTGTGCGGAATCCCAAACAAAAAAGACTAATTACCACCACAGTTTGTATACCTAAACTTGTTTTTTTTTACGCTTGCTTGTAATTACACGCGCGAAACGAAAATAATTTGGGTGAATAGCCCAGATGTCTTGGCCCACTTATCCAGATTCTGATCTATATTCGACCGTGCAAATACCTATTTGCGGCCTTGCATTTCGTACATGATAACACATTGGCATGGTACATTTTGGCATTAGACTGCATCACTCTCTTGCATAATGCAAAATGTTATTTAGAGAGTAGAGCCTGAGCGTGTGTATTGTTGGAACGGTTTTAACACACCAGCTGTTGCTGCCGGACGGACGCAGTCAGTTTCGGCAGTTTGTTATTGCCGTCCTCACCACCCATACCTACAGTTACCTAGTGTTAAGTGGTAAATCGGGTATCACCATCCGAGTGTGTGTGTGTGTGTGCGTTCTTTTATTTATTTGTGCTTTACTTTCAATTCAACCCTGTGTTACGTAATTAGTTTCAGTTTGAACTAACTTAACTACTCGCGAGAGAGAGAGAGTGCGCATGCGCTGTTTACCTAATCCGTTTTGCCTCAAGTCTAACCCATTGATTTTATTCGATCAATTTTGTAGGTGTGGGTGGTCAATCCCGGATTTCCGAAAGTATCACAAAAAAAAATTTATAAATCAGCGCTGGGCTGCGTGCCAGAAGCGCGTTTACACTGTAGCCAACGTTTGAGTCTGTAAATGCACTATCTGGTACGACACTCCAGCGCCTAAATACCACCAATCCCGTCGAATATATAGATCTGGAATCTTGGATTATGTAAATGTGTTGAATAATGTATTTATCTTGTAATAAACGATGTTTCTCTTTTAATTTATTTATTTTCTATTAATCCGTGAAATCCGCGATTTTATGATTGATGTAAAGTGGCTATTTTTAAAAGATTCGCTGCAGGATCAGGATGAGCGTTTCCGCACACTTGGATCGAGTCCAAGGCGTGCATTGGCTCAGTTTCGTCCGATTTTACAATTATTTCGGAATCCGAGAGATTTCGTACATCTGCGTTATTTTTACACCCAGTGTTTCGCGGGAAAAAATCCGGAAGCACACGTGTAAAGATTTTTTTTCGTGTGTTGACGAATCGCGATCCTATGCCAGACTTGAAAGAATTTTTTGGCAGAGGTTACGGAGGTAATTGATGCAATCCATTAGTCATTGCGTTGCGTGAGTAAAGTTTTATACATAAAACCTTTGTTTTGTATTCAGAACATTTATTCTTGATCTCCTTAATAGTACTTAATCTTTTGCCGAGAAAAGATTAATATGTTGTTGCTGGTAGTCAGAAGGGTAAAATCCTTGGTTGGAGTGGAATCGGAATCGATGCTACCTTGAAAAATAATTGGAATCAAATTATCTCGTTTGCTGTTGGTTGAAGGTGTAAGAACAAAAACTGTACAGCTCAAAAAAAATTTGTCCGAAGCCTCCTGTAGTTGGTGATCAAAAAGATAGAGGGCGTCAAAGCTTCCAAAAAAACGTATTTGGATTTAAACTGATTGTTTTTTTATAGAACTAGTAGATCTCGAAATCTATTACAAACCTAATTATAACTTTTTTCAACAATTTCCGAGTTACAAATTTTGATACGCATCAAAAACTGGCGAAGCTTCCAAGGACTAAAAACGAAAAGTAATTAATTGGTTGTTGATTGGAACGAAAACGAAATTTTTCGCATAAAAATTTCCGAGACCTGAAACGGTTAATAGCGGTTATTATATTTAAATTATCTTCAGATTTATATAAACTAGGTAAAATGTAATTTAATTCTTTGCAACTGTAAATAAAAGGAAAATTCTTCGAACGGTGATTTGCCGGGTATGATACGTATTAGGGATAGGCGATATATCATGTACCTGTGATTTTTCACTGATATTAAAAAAAATCACCGATCGTTACTATTACTAATAGGCGAATTTCGCCGTGATTGCAGATGTTACTTAAGATCACGGTATTCAGATGTGACGAGCGACTATGAGAAGTCATATTAAAGAGAGAAAAAAACTGGAGGCGGGCTCGGAAACATCACGTATCTACCCTTTCCATTTTTTTGCTATATACGATGCGTGGCTCACACAAAGGCGAGAACTATAATCACACCCCCTTGAATATATTATCGTTATCAGCATCCACCTGATTGGAGAGAAGGGGATGAGCGCTACTCGTGAGGAATGCGTTGAACTAAATTTCGTCGCGCGCATTCAACTTCAATTTTAAGAAATCTAACTTCTTATTGAAGTTGAGTAATTGGCAATCAATAATGATGAGTTTTAGTATGGTCACTTTAAATTGAATTATCTATGCATCAAACTCAAAATAAGTTACTATTAAACAATTTTACGCTAATTAATGACAAAAAAATAAGAATTTTTTTTTTTACAATAACACATAGTTCAAGACATAAACAGTTTAATTTTATTTATAATTTTTGGTTTCTTAACTGTTTACAGGATCAACTTTAGGAGAACAATATGAAGTTTCAAGAAGCGTACGAATTCCCTGCCCTTAAACCGTAAATGTTATTTAAAATCTCAACTGTTACTGCTAATTAAACAGTGATTGCTACTTAAGGCGTGATTGCTATTAAAAATTACAACCGTAGCTAATTCTTAAAATGTAACTGTTACCTAAACAGTGATTTCGTTATTTAAAACATAATTGTAAGAAGACAATAAAGAATAGCATTTCTAAATATTGTTTTATATTCAATACTCTTACGCTCATGTTCAAAATACGATTTTCATGAATTGAAATTTGTTGTATTTAAAATTATTGTAAATTACGTAAATGAATACGGAATCTATTAATTGTAAATTGTAAAGGAGATTTCCGTAAAATAAATTAAATGAAATGAAAAAAAATGGTGATGTGGCCATCATGTTACTTTCTCCGATGGTATCATCATTTATATTTACACTTTCATGGTTTATTTTCTATTTAAATCATCAATCAATGTACATCGAGCGTTTTGTAGACTTGCATAAAACTGACGTTTAAAACGTCAAAATTATAAAAGATGGAAAAATTATACTTTAAATTCAAAAACTCAGTTTACTCAAAAACTAAAGAGATTTCGAAAAAAACATATTCTTTGTAAGTTGTTCATTTTGGTATTCTCTACAATTATTATTAACATAAATTTGCTGTAACTATTATCGTTTCATAATTATAAACAAAAATGAAAAAAATAATAATAATTTTTTTTCTCGAATAACAATGATTTTATGAAAAATGTTTTTAAACAAAATAGTCTCATTTCTTTATTGTCTTCAATATTTGTTTAAATGTTTTTGTGATATTTTTCCTATTTAAGAAAATATTGGCAAAAAACAAAAAACAGTTAAGGTAAATACCCACTTCCGGTGTACGAAATTTTACCAAAAGCTTTTCAGTTCTTCGGATTATCAAATAAGACGTATGTTCAAAGTTTCATATCAATTGCTTTATTGGTTTTTGAGATACAGCGCACACAGACACACAGACACACACACACACACAGACACAATTTTTTTTTTTCCAGAAATTGTTGAAATGGCATCTAGGGACCCCAAAACGGATATTTCCGTAAAAAAAATTTTTGAAAAAAAAATCACGATCACAATACTTTCTCGTACTTCGTAACGGAGAAAGTAAAAAAATGATAAAACAATTGCTGCAACAAATGGTAAACCCAAAATTACTGAAAATCATTTTAATTTAGGATTCAGTGCGAATATCTAAACATACATTTTGAAATATTGCAAAATTGCAAACTTCATGAACTGAGAAGAAATAAATACAAACATTTTACCAAACTGCGAAAATCTCCAAATACTCCTTGTTCAGGTGCTCAAAAAATTAAAACAAAAATCTTCAAAAATCCATATCTCTATTGAAAATTGTTGAATTTTCAAAACCCAAATTGATTTTGAATAAGCGTTACTTCGACCATTGAGGGTGATTATTTATGGAATTTTGTCTGCGCGTTTTATTTTTTTTTCTGCGATGTTTTCATCCAGGTGCTCAAAAACTTAAAATTTTCAAAAATCCATATCTATTAAAAATTGTTGAATTTACAAAAACCAAATTAATTTTGAATGAGCGATTCATCGATCATTGAAGATATTGTTTTATGGAATTTTGCCTGCACGTTTTATATTTTTCTCTGCGATGTTTTTGGTTAAGTGGTCAAAAAATTAAAATGAAAATCTTCAAAAATCCATATCTCCATTAAAAATTGTTGAATTTATAAAAACCAAATTGATTTTGAATTAGCAATACTTCAGCCATTGATGATGCCTTTTTATGGAATTTTGTCTGCGCGTTTTTTATTTTTTTCTGCGATGTTTTCATTCAAGTGCCCAAAAAAAATAAAACAAAAATTTTCAAAAATCCATATCTCCATTAAAAATTGTTGTATTTACAAAAATCAAATTAATTTTGAATAAGCGATTCTTCGATCATTGAGGATATTGTTTTAAGGAATTTTTTCTACGCGTTTTATATTTTTTTCTGCGAAGTTTTCATTCGTGCTCAAAAAATTAAAACGAAAATCTTCAAAAATCCATATCTCTATTGAAAATTGTTGGATTTACAAAAACCAAATTGATTTTGAATTAGCTATACTTCGGCCATCGAGCATGATTTTTTATGGAATTTTTGCTACGCGTTTTATATTTTTTTCTGCGAAGTTTTCATTCAAGTGCTCAAAAAATTAAAACGAAAATCTTTAAAAATCCATATCTCCATTGAAAATTGTTGAATTTACAAAAATCAAATTAATTTTGAATACGCGATTCATCGACCATTGAAGATATTGTTTTATGGAATTTTGCCTGCACGTTTTATATTTTTTTCTGCGATGTTTTCATGCAAGTGCTCAAAAAAATTAAAATTAAAATATTCAAAAATCCATATCTCCATTAAAAATTGTTGAATTTACAAAAACCAAATTAATTTTGAATAAGCGATTCATCGACCATTGAAGATATTGTTTTATGGAATTTTACCAGCACGTTTTATATTTTTTTCTGCGATGTTTTCATGCAAGTGCTCAAAAAATTAAAATTAAAATATTCAAAAATCCATATCTCCATTAAAAATTGTTGAATTTACAAAAACCAAATTAATTTTGAATAAGCGATTCATCGACCATTGAAGATATTGTTTTATGTAATTTTGCCTGCACGTTTTATATTTTTTTCTGCGATGTTTTCATTCAAGTGCTCAAAAAATTAAAACGAGAATCTTCTAAAATCTATATCTCCATTAAAAATTGTTGTATTTACAAAAACCAAATTGATTTTGAACAAGCGATAAGGATAATGTTTTATGGCATTTTGCCTGCACGTTTTATATTTTTTTTTCTGCGATGTTTTTGTTCAAGTGCTCAAAAAATTAAAAGGAAAATTTTCAAAAATCCATATCTCTGTTGGTTAATGGTTTTATTTTAAAATAATCTTTCAAGAACGGAGCAAATCATCTTTCAAAAGATGCATTTTGTTCAGAGGTAAAACAAAAATAGGAAAATAGTTGCCACATACCCAAAACCTACCAACTTTTCATATTTACTGAACAAACGTTCCATTATAAGATTCTGCAAAAATCTCCAAATGCTTCTCGAATTTTGAATCAAGAACAGTCGTATGTTTATTTGGTATAGCAGAAACGGAAATTTTTGGCGGGAAATTCGAATTTTGGCAACATAAAATATCACTAAATAGCGATTATTTCAGAGACGTTAAAAGGTGCACCTCTAGAAAAAATATATAATGGGTGTCTATTGTTTCTTAATATGTGTGATTTTTTTCAGAAATTTCCCAGTGGTAGAACATGGCCAAAATAATTGAAAACCGCATTTTTGACTAATTTAGACCTTATTTATCACTTTCAAACGAAAAAAAAAAACATTGTAAAACTTATTATTTGCACATTTTAGGTCATTTCTTGTATTGATCTATGCTACACAATTTTGTTTTGCTCATTTAATGAGATACTCCAATACTTGAAACTAAAAAAAATCATTCAAAATTACTTTTTTTGTTAAAATCGAAAGGTGCTACTGCCGAATTAATATAACATGTTAAGTAAGTATTTTTTACGCAAAATAAATGGTACTAATAAATAAGTTTATTTCTGAAAATACATGCCACAAAATTAAAGTGCAGACTTCCAAATTTTCTAGAACTGCTCAAAAATTACTGGGTTTTTATATTCCGCAAAATTCTAAACACGTTAATTATCTAATTTTTCTAATAATCAAATCTACGAATATTCATTTTCAGCAGCCAAAAATAAAAAATGCATTGTTGATTTTTCAAAAACGAAAACAATTCAGACTTCCAAATTTCCTAAAACTGCTAAAAAATTACTGGGTTTTTATATGCCGCAAAATTCGAAACACGTTAGTTATCTAATTTTCCCAATAATTATCATCAAACCTAAGAATATCAATTTTCCAAAACATGCAGACTTCCAACTTTTACAAAATTGTTCAGAAATAATTGAAATTTCATATTCCCAAAAAACAAAAAAAAAAAACAACTGAAGTAGATCAATCACCTACTTTTCCAAATAATCATCATCAAATTGAAGGATATCCATTTTTAAACTCAAAAATTGAAAAAAGCGCTGATTTATAAAAATCCAAGACAAATGCAGCCTTCAAACTTATACAACATTATTTAGAAATGATTGGGCTTTCATATTCTCGAAAAATCCATGCAAGTTAATCACCTAGCATTCTCAATAGTCATCATCAAACCCAAGAATATCAATTTTCGACACTCAAACAACGAAAATTCGAAACTTCTAACTTTTCTAGAACTGCATTTCACAAAAATCTAAAAACGTTAATTACCTAGTTATCCAAAAACTATCGAAAAAGCGTTGATTTTTTTAAAATCCAAAACAAATGCAGACTTCCTACTTATAAAAATTGTTCAAAAATAATTGGCCTTTCATATTTCAGACAAATTGTTTTACAGAACGAAGCGTAAGGTATCAGGACCTTCAATGTTTATAGCGGTTTCTTTTTTACTTCATTATTTAGGTTATTTTGATGTTTAGAAATGTGTTAAATTTCTTTTTTATTGTTCAAATTGCAAGTCCTTTTCATTTTGATCACGATAAATCAGAAAATCTAAAGAAAACAAAATTAAAGGAATCGAAACAATATTTTTTCTCTTTCAAAATATAAGTTAAGTTCTTGGAGGTTATTTTGAAATTATAGAGAATGTATGAAGTTTCGGGTAATTAACAAAAAAATCCGATATAAATCGTTTAAACATTTTTTTTTTCAAAAATTGCTATTTTTTTAATTTCATGCTTTCGATGTAATGTAACACATTTAACCTTTAACAACTTGCCTTACTATCCCGAACCAACTCGTTTTGACTTTATCGGTGTATAGTTTACGATTTATATTGTTTTATTTTAACATCATTTATGGAAAATGTTACAAAAAAGGATTTAATTAAAACTGACCGTTTTTCGACAGGAAAAGTCGCAACGCAAGCGGCTAACCGCCCCGAGACATGTTAGCTGTGTCTCAACAATTTAGGCCCGCCTCGCAGTGATACTCAATATCAATATAACTAGCTAGTTTTAAGTTGCAGCCTTGTTGAACTGCAACCATGTCTCGCTTTTTTGCATTTCATGCTTTCGATGTAATTCACCCTTTAACCGCCATGAGACATGTTAGCCGTGTCTCAACAGTTTCGGCTCGCCACGCTAATTTTAAGTCACAGCCTTGCGGAATTACCACTGGGTCTCGCTTTTTTGCACTTCATGCTTTCGATGTAATGTAACACATTCACCCTTTAACCGCCATGAGACATGTTAGCCGTGTCTCAACAGTTTCGGCTCGCCACGCTACTTTTAAGTTACAGCCTTGTGGAACTACGACTGGGTCTCGCTTTTTTTGCACTTCATGCTTTCTCGATGTAATGTAACACATTCCCCTTTAACCGCCATGAGACATTTAGCCGTGTCTCAACACTTGCGGCTCGCCACGCTACTTTTAAGTTACAGCCTGGGTCTCGCTCTTTTGCACTTCATGCTTTCGATGTAATGTAACATATTCATCTGCTTGAGACGTGTTAGCCGTGTCTCAATAGTTTTGCGTTGACATGCGACATTAATAACTCTAGCTAGTTTTAAGTTGCACAGTGTGGTGCCTGCGACGGGCAGTGCCAACGACCTTGGCTGATTTTCTTCCACTCATCTAACATGAAAGAAGAAATTTTTTGGAAAGGATAATCGAGAGTTTACTGTACTTGTATAACTAACACCGCGACCAATATTGAGTTGAATTATTATACAAACAAAATATGCTAAGATCAATTTTTACAGTTACATCCGGATAATGATTTCACGGTGTGACTTTTTACTGTTTTGATTAAACAGGTAGTTAATTTCGTTGTAGAACAAAGTCGCTGCAGCCGCACACGTGTAAAACTGTATAAATTCGAAGCGCTCCTCTTTTTTTTATGTGTTTTGCTCTACTTGACTGCAACAATTTTATATAATTAGTTCCGTTAATACGCAATAATAATAGATAATTGTCTCTATGGTTACGGGGCGAGGTGAATAGCCTGCGATTAAACCGCGACGCGGACAATTACGAATTACTTATTACCTTTAGATTTTATACAGAGAACATCCTCTTCATAATTACACGTACGAACAATTTTCAAGAAATGCAGAGACGTTATAAATAGTTTTTAAATCAGTCAGATCTATAACTAGTCTTAATTAAGCTGTTTTTTTCAATTTCTTTATACAGGATCCTGCATTTCACCTCCCGTCTTCTATAGCTCATTTACTAATTAAGTTGGAATTTTGATATTTTGCAGAATAAATTTGCATCCTAGAATGCGTTTCAGGAAAATATTTTTGATTATACAGGGTGTCTCAAAAAAGCGTGACGTCATGATGATTTTTTTTAAATTACATGCTATGTATTTTATTGTTTATTTGGGTACCTTTTATGGTTGCCTACATACTCCTATAATTTTATTGGAATTGATTGAGGGATATCAGCAAAAAAATTAAAACTAAAAAAAAAACAGTTTTGCACTATTGTTTTAAAAAATTAATAAAAAATAAAAATAGTGCCTTGTTAATAAAATCATACAAGGTACTTATTAAATAAGGTCTGATGGTCCCGTTAACCAACTTTGATCGATATGAATTATACAGGGTGTCCAAAATTTAGTGTCAAACATTTCAAACTTTGAAGCACTTTATTTTTCTTATTTTAAATTGGAGCCCCTGTATATTTTTATGTCATTCCGTGCAGAATTAAAAAAAACATTTTTCCTAATAACAACCCTGTTCCAATTCCTAATGCATTAAAAGTTATTTGCAGAAAACTCCTTTTATCAACCATTTCAATAGCTATTTTACTAAATCAAAATCAAAGGTGGCTTTGAAAAACAATTTATTGACTATACCTCATTTATCTCACAGCCAACTCTGAAACAAAATTTTGTGGCTCACAAGATAACACGTCCATTATTATTAATACCGTGTAGAGTATTATCAGTAAACATGAATGTCTTCATTTCGCACATTCCAAAACACGCACATTGTTAGGTTTATAAGACTTGCATTATTATTATTAGAGTATTACATCGAACCGGAGTAGTAATATACACAGTGGCAGTGTGGTTAGCTGGTTGTGATATCGAACCACGGCCACTATCCATACTACCCTTGTGAGTATCACTCAGACAACTGGTCTCCAATGTCTGGTAACTATAAGCGCCAAACAAATGGTCCTCCGAAACGGCAAAAGCTAACGTGTGTTTTATTTCCTTTGCAGAGCCGCCTACGTTTCCTTCGGTGGACTTCTTATGAGGCTGCAGGGGGATGCGAACAATTTACACGGGTTCGAGGTGGATCAGCACATGTATCTGTTGATGAAGAAACTCGCTTTTTAAATTTATTTATAGTGTAAGACTACAGTGTTTTGTAAAAAAAAAGGTTTTATAATAAAGAAAATATCAATTTGTTAGTGTTTTCTCGTTCCAAAATTTGGGATAGGGAGAAAATGACTTCTGGAGCAGTTCTGTTTGGATTGAATAAATGGTAAGGGGTGTTACGATGTTGGTGCTTACTTTAAAACCTAATTGTTTTTGAAAGAATAACATATTTTATCAGTGTTCGAAAAAATTTCGTTTTGTATCTATAACATAAGAAAAATTAAAATGCCTAAATCGGTGCATTTAAAATAAACATACTTGTGTTCAGTTTCTGAATAATTCAAAAAGTTATGTCTTTCCAGTCTCAATCAATTATCATTTAAGGATTATTATTGTTTCATAATTATAACCTAAAAACTAAAAATAAATTAATACATTTTTTCGTCAACCGCCGTGAAAGTGACGGCTTTCCGACTTGACACCATTAATCGAAAATTGAAAATTCCAGTACACCGAGAGGTTGTTAGGCTACGATGAAATAACAGTCCGGGAAAATTTTTGTCAGACAGTAGATGTAGCGATTGACGAAAAAATAGTATGTGCGTCACGTAGGAAAAATGCATTCCCGGACGACTGTGAAGTTTGTTGGGCGAGGCGCTAGCCGAGTACTTCATTTTTCCCACTAGACACACAATCTACTATTTTTCTCGAAAACCAATAATTTTATCCAAAAGTTGTTCATTTCTTTGTCGTCTCCTATATTTATTTGAATGTTTTTGTGATATTTTTCATATTTAAAACAATATTGGAAAAAAACGGTTAAGGTAAATACCCACGAAATTTTACCAAAATAATAATAATGTTTATTGTTGTTAGATACCTTGAAGGTTTACAAAAGTCGAGCACATTAATGATAATAAAATAAAATACAATAAAATATAATAGCATGTGTACACGCTAAAAGCACACATAAAACTAATTACACTCATGGTCAAATTAAAATCTACGGATATTACACTATCACAGTCAATTTATAAAAGAAATTCCAGGAGGTTACATTCAAGAAATTCTCGCACTGTAGAACGCACTTTTTATTAAAATATCCTTAATTTTGGTTTTAAAGGTTTCAACATTGCTATTTGTGATATTTATTGGCAGTTTGTTGTATAAAGTAGGTGCAAAATAATTAAACACATTTTTGCTTTTTTCAAGACGTACAAATTTTTGTTGCATGTTATCTTTGTGTCTAGTGTCATGTTCAGGCAATTCGCTATGCGTTGAGTACAAGTGTCTTTGTGTTTTAGCATAGACTAAACATTGATAGATAAATATGCCCGATACTGTTAAAAATCTTAATTCAGTAAAATACTTTTTGCAATCAGCTTGATAGAAAATGCCTGCCATGGTTCTTAAAACTCGACGTTGAATTTTAAAAATTCGTTCTAAGTGGGGTGTGTATCCCCATACCAAAATTGTGTATTTGCATACTGATTGAAAAAGTGCAATGTAAATTGTTCTTAGTACAGTACAGTTTTGTTTTAAATTGCGTAATAGGTATGCGACTTTGGATAACTTGCAGCATACGTAGGATTTGATCAATGTTAACTCCCAATAGTTTTACACCCTCTTTATTCACAAAAAGCTCTTCCATTTGTTTATTACTAAAGATGATTTGTTCAGTTTTACTTTGATTTAAATGCAGTTTATTTGACGCAAACCATTCCTCAACCTTTGATTGCTTGTCGCTCATCCTATTTAACAGTTCCTGAATGTTGTTATTACTTACAGATGTATCATCCGCAAATAAAATAAACTTTGACATCTTATCACAGAGAGGCAGGTCATTTATATAAACGATAAACAAAATTGGGTCCAGGACTGATCCTTATTTAATATGTGCCATTTTTGATACTTCGCATCTGTACGATGTCGTCTGCTGTCTGTCTGTAAGATATGATTTAAGCAACATAACACTTTCGTGACCTATCCCGTATTGTTTTAATTTTGCTAATAAGATATCGGCGACACACAATCAAACGCCTTAGATCACATAACAAGGTGCCAACCATTTCATGTTTCTCGAAAGCATTGACCACATTTTGAACTATTTGTGACAATGCCATGCTGGTGTTTCTCTTTTCTCTGAAACCAAATTGGGATTCCGTGAATAATTTATTCTTTTCAAAATGTACAACCAATTGGTTTTTCAAAAGAGTTTAAAAAATTTTGCTAAAGATAGGGATCAATGAGATAGGTCTGTAATTTGTCATTTCATCAGCGTCCCCTTTTTTTTTAAATTGGTTACAACTTTTGAACGTTTAGGGTATGTAGGATATATGCATTTTCTTATGCATTCATTAAATAATTTTGTTAATGGTATGATTATAATGTTTACAACGGACTTTATTAATACTACGCTGATCTCATAGATATCTCTACTGCTTTTATTTTTTTATGTTCGCTATTGTTTCCCGTACCTTATTGTAAGATATTGAATCAAAATTGAAATTATCCCTCATAGACGTGTTATCAAAGAATTCCATAGGGTTTTTCTTATTTATTGGAATACTTTTAACAATTTCCTCACCAATACTTGAAAAAAAATCATTAAACATTTGAGCATTTAATTTCCCTTCAAGAATCTCATTGTAATCCCCCCTTTCCCTATTTACTAGGTTCCATATCTTTTTAGGAATCGTAATTGTTCTCTTTGAGATGTTTTGCAAACGCTTGTTTTTTTGCTGATTGCAGCTTCCGTTTATATTCGGTTTTGTATTTTTTTTAAATTGCCACATTTCGTGCTGTTGGATATTGGCTGCAAATATCTTTAAGAAAGTGCATTTTATTTCTTATTTCCTGTAATTTATCGTCAAAATAAGGAACGCAGGTGGGGGAATTCTTTTTAATCATTTTGTACGGGAATGAGGTGTCAATACATTCTTGAAATTTCTTAATAAAAAATGGTGATGTGGCCATCATGTTACTTTCTCCGACTTGATGGTATCATTTATATTTACGCTTTCATGGTTTATTTTCAATTTAAATCATATTTTAAATATACAGCGTTGCGTAAACTCGGATGAAACTGACGTTTAAAACGTCAAAATTATGAAAGATGAGAAAATTATACTTCTAATTAAAAAACTCAGTTTATTCAAAAACTAAAGGGATTTCGAAAAAAACTTATACTTTATAAATTGTTCATTTTAGAATTCTCTACAATTATTATTAACATAAATTTGCTGTAACTATTATCGTTTTATAATTATAAACTAAAATTTAAAAAAATAATAAATTTTTTTCTCGAATAAAAATGATTTTATGAAAAATGTTTTCAAGCAAAAGATGTTCATTTCTTTGTTGTCTTCAAAGTTTGTTTAAATGTTTTTGTGATATTTTTCATATTTAAGAAAATATTGGCAAAAAACAAAAAACAGTTCAGGTAAACGCCCACTTTCGGTGTACGAAATTTTACCAAAAGCTTTTCAGTTCTTCATATTATGAAATAAGACTTATGTTCAAAGTTTCATATCAATTGCTCTATTAGTTTTTGAGATACAGCGCACACATGCAGACACACACACAGACACAAAAAAAAAATTTCCAGAAATTGTTGAAATGGCATCTAGGGACCCCAAAACGGATATTTCCGTAAAAAAAATTTTTGAAAAAAAAATCACGATCACAATACTTTCTCGTACTTCGTAACGGAGAAAGTAAAAATTCACATTTTTGATTAACATCTAAGGCTTCAGAGTCAATAAAATTCCAGTTACAATTATAGACACTCTCAAAGAATTCAATTTTTCCCCTTTCCGTTATTGGTCGCACTCTTATATGTTGGTCATGGTTTACGTCCTTATATATTGGAAACTTACAAGTAATCGCTTTATGATCCGACAAACAAGTTTCTTTTACATTAGTTACAAGATTTTTAATATTTGTTAGTATATTATCTATACAGTTATTAAGTCGTGTTCTTTCACTAATCGTGACTTTCAGACCAAACGAAAGCTTTTCAGTTCTTCGGATTGTCAAATAGGTTTTATGTTCAAAGTTTCATATCGATTGCTTGATTTTACTTTTTGAGATACAGCGCGCACAGACACACACACACAATTTTTTTTATATCCAAAACGGATATTTCCGTAAAAAAAAATTTGAAAAAATTTTCACGATCACAATACTTTCTCGTACTTCGTAACGGAGAAAGTAAAAATAAATTAAAAATGTGAAATCATTTTCGCGCCCAAATTACTCTTTTCATTTCTGCGATCCTATTACTCCTGGCGGAAATTTTTGTGTGAAAATTTTGTTAAAAATAAATAAAAATGTGAAATTATTTTCTCGCTCAAATTACTCTTAATTTCTGCGATCCTGTTATTCCTGGTAGAAATTTTTGTTAAAAATAAATTAAAAATGTGAAATTATTTTCGCATCCAAATTTCTCTTTTAATTTCTGCGATCCTGTTACTTTTGTGTGAAAATTTTGTTAAAAATGTGAAATTATTTATGATGTTTTTAAAGTTATAGCTTAATATGATAATTTTCGGAGTAATCCTTAATTTTATGATTTACTCTATCAATTGCGCCCCCTTGCGGCGAACTGCGGGACTTAAAAATCATTTCCAGGATTTTCTCATGGCCACTATATAATTTGTTTTCTTGAATTTCTACGTCCAATCGTTTTCTAGATATAGCCGGTGGCCATCCTTAATCAAACACCCGGTATATTCAACCAAACCGCCACCCAACTCAAGCTTAATATACCCAAACCAATTTACAGGACGGCAAACGTAACTTGCCGTTGCGCAGTGGCAAAATTGTGGGCGGAACCTTCGAAGGGCGCTCTCAATAGATTTCGTGAACAGTTCGCGCGCCTGTTACATTCAATTATGTGGAGGACGCCCGATAGAGTTGTAAATGAATAGAAGAATATGTGTTTGCTTATTACAGAGACTGTACTCGGCCGGCTGTAGAGAGAGAGAGCTTTCGCTTGCTCTCTGCGCGTCTGGCCAACTTACATTTGCCGTCCTGTACTATCAAAACAAATCACAAAAAATAAGGACTTGTAATAACTAAATACGATGACCCATTTCTTGACGAGAATCCATCCAAAGTTTTGTTTAAAATTTTAGACACGATACAAAGCGATTTATTTAACGCTCGTATGAACACCTATTTAAGAGCGTTTTTTTTTCAGCGCTCGTGCGAACTATCGTATGCATCTAATGAAGTGATCACGTGGCTCTTACGCAGTTAAGCCACAAGACTTTAGGCTAAATCAGAATATTATAAACGTGTCAACATCCTATCTGTATCTAACTTGTTGGAAATCTACGGTTGTCAATCAAAGTGGTATGTTGTAAGTAGTGGTATTCCTCAAGGATCCAATTTGGAGCCTCCTCTTTTGCTGCTATTTATGGATGTGTGCAAAATCTTCAAGTGTGTTATGTTACTATATGCTGACGACATAAAAATATATCGGGTGTGTATAAATTGGCGGATAATCTACACGTGACGATATTCTTTCAAAAATTTTAAGCAGCTTATCTTAATTCTAAAATGTTGTACCAAGTTTCCTGGGTCTTCACGAGGTCCTCAAACATCCAGTCGATAAATATGCATTATTCATTATTAATTTACAGAAAACCCTGCAATTTCGATAGTATGACTAGTTTGAAAATTATTTGTCAGTGTGCTATCTTTCCATCCAAAACTTGTATTTTTAACACTTCTTAATCAGCTTATTTTTATAAAAAAAATACGTTCGGCAACGTGACACCCGCTTATGTCACTTTGACACAAATAATTCATTCAAACTTGCTAGTTCCAAGTTTATGGCAATTCTGCTCTTCTCATTATTATCCGTTTGTATTAGTGCCCGCGTTTCAGTGTTATTTTCGTTTTGTTTTGTTCAATTACAATGGATTTTACTATTTACAAATAATCTGTTTTACCTTGCATCTGTAAATAAACCCTGCTCTATCTATCTATTACCTTCTACTCTGAACCATGAGATTATTGATAAACAGGACAGCTCGTAAATGCTATGTTGCCAAATGTACATTTCTTTTAAATGGCTCCTGAAGGCCCATGAGGCATGGTAGAACATTTCTTCATCGACGTTTTCTATTCAGAATTTTAGGAAGAACATCGCCACGTGATTATCCCCCAATTTATACACACCCGATATAGTGTTATTGATGGAATCTCGTAGGTTTTAGGTTGAATCGAAACCCATTATCAACACGACTGATTTATTATAATAAAATTTATCAAACATACAAAGACAATAAAACTCAATTATACAACCTATCTATAATATCTTGGGTGGAGAACATGGCCTCCGACGAGACCACGCTCTCCTGCGTCGGCACCGGCGCCTCCTGCGACACCCTTTCATCCTGCGTATCTTCCGCAAAGGAAACGGCCGTGCAGCTCTTCGCCGACTCCCTTTTCGGCAAACTCACCCCGGAGACGCACTCTCCCCCGCTCGGACTGTCCACTGGACTTTGCAGCAGCAAATCCTCGTCTTCGTCATTGGACATTTGCGAGGTGGCCTCTTGGGAAACATCGGAACCGGCTTGCGATGTCAGTTGGCGATCGTCGACCGTGGAGACCGCCTCTTCGGCATCGTCGTCGAGTTTGGCTCGTTTCGAAGGAATCGTGTTGAGGAACTGCGAATCTATCAGGTCGGTGAGGTATTGGATTCGGCGTTTTTTCTCGTTTAATAACAGGACGAAGGAGCTCAACAGTTTCTTCTCGTAGTTGGCGTTGTGCACCACTTTCTCTTCCAACAGTGCTTTTAGTGATGTACAATCTGGAAAATCGCACATTGAAATCGAAAATAATTTGTTAATACATGACATAGCGTGGATTCTAAACTTACGCCGTTCTATAATTAAAAATGTTAAATTTGTACACAGTTTGTGCCATAGCACATATTATTTCGAAAAACTTAACGGTCACGGTTCTGTAGCCTGGCGCACCCTCAGTGGAACGACATCGATTTTGTCGTCATAGTAACATCCTAAGCCGATAGAGAGCGAATTGAGCAAATGTCAAGACAATATAACTCTTGTATAAATCGTAAATATATACGTAAGTAGGGTTGTTGTGTATAGGCAATACAATAGGGCATTATCTGGGGTTTCGCTACATACTACTTTACTCAATAATCTTATAACCCAAAATATATGTTATATTACTTAGTTACCATTAGTTCGCATCTGTCCAGTCTTTAAATCCAAGAACAGGTCGAAATTTGAAAATTATCGACCTATTGCTCTTCTCACTAACTTCTCTAAGATCTTTGAATCGGTTCTGAGTAAGCACACCGCCATTATGATTTCATGACAAACCTTTGTTTTTAATTCAAAATATTTGTAAAGTTTTTTGTAAATATCTCGGTAAATACTCTGCAGAAATCATTGAGTAAGGTACCAAATGATTCAGCTTAAAAAGCTTTCAAAATAATGTGAGAAGACCGATGCTGTCAAATAATTAGGAGAGCCAATATTAACACATTTAAAATTTTACATGTAAATCCCTATGGCCCGCTTTGCAATTCAACACCCTGTATAGGTAACGTGCAGCAAAATACACTGACATTACCTCCTTTACGTTTTCAATACACAAATAGCTATAATATTGTCATGTTGTTATCAACACATCAAATTTTGTAGATTACAATCTCCTTACCATTTAAAATTGTTCTCTTTTTCTCTTCCAAGACGTCCACTTTCAGTTGCAAGGCCGAGTTCTCGGCGAAGATGTTTTCCAGTATTGTTTCCAGTTTTGAATTGTAGTTGCACTGTTGAAAAATGTGAAATCAGATAATTTAAATTTCTGGAATAAAATGCTAAGTCTGTAGGTTAACACGTTGGCTGCCAACAACAAGGATACTCGTAGTTTTCTAATGCAGTTTGCAAGGCTATGGCAGTCAACGTGTTAATGTGTGAAATGCCACATCAAATCATCTGCCTTTAACCTGTTTCACATTTTTTGTCGAACTGTTTTCACTTTTTCCGTTCAAAGTAAAGCTAGGTATTGTGATCGTGAAAGTTTTCACTTTTTTGGTCTACAATTATGAACTGATGATAGTTACATTAAACTTTTGTGAACAAAAATGGTAGATATTGTTACAATGAACAAATCTCACTAGTTTAAAAAAAAAAATCGATAAACGTGCAAAATATCACAAAAATTATTTTTATACCATCAAATCGAAGAAAATTACATGTAGCCGTATTAACATTTCTTTCAGTGGCATACGATTCAACTGTGCAGTACATTGCTCTAAGGAAGATTGAAAGGGTCATACCAGTGACGGTTCGCGGGGTTTTTTCTGATACGGCCGAGGCAATACAGATAGGTAGGGTCAGTTGCAGAGACGGCAGGCTGCGTGACTGCACCCTCTTGTTCCTCGGCCGTACCAGAAAAAACCCCGCGAACCGTCACTGGGTCATACATTACAAAGAAAACTTGATACTGCAAACTTTGACTAGAGATTAATTTAAAAATGTGCATCAAGTTACACACTTACCTTGTCGACTTTCTTGACGAAGTAAATGATGTTCTTGTTCTTGTACACGGTCAAATGATCGTCCAACACAGATATCGTAGCCGTGGTGGTGCCGGACAACTGCTGATGTAATGTTTTCATGTAGGAATCGACATCTATCTCAAACGAGTTGGCGAATTCGACGGCCTCCTCAATATTGACCTAATTGGAAGGACAAATGCAGAAGTCATTATTAAAAAACCAAAGCTACTGTCTAGCACTCCTTCTAGGCTGGAGGAATATACTCTTGATAAGTTCTTTCATAAATAAACAACCAATCAGATTGGCCCATTTCTGGCGAACGCCGCAAGCTACAGAAACTTAGAATGTCAATGTCACTGAGAAACAGTAACAACCCTCGCGTCAGGGCGATTTGATAACACCCCCGCTGTCAGTGTGGATGTTCAGATTTATATCATATTCATAGATACCCTTGAATAAAAAATTACAATTGATCTGTCAAGTATAAACATCACTCTTCGTGACAGAATGCGATGAAGCAATTAATAATTTAATCACAACACCAAAAAACATGGTCAAAAGTAAAAAATACGTACGGAAACTGTTCCAGCATTTTTGTGAGGTAAGAAAATACGAATTGAAAATTGTACTTTTAATAAATAGTTTTGTACATAATTCAAGAACTTATCTTACCGAATGTACCTCGGGGAATGATAAATTCGCGATAATTTTGACTAGTTCCCTCAAGTGTGTTCCTTTAAGTAATTGCCTAAGCAACACATTTTCGGGGTTTAGTCAAAATTATCGCGAAATTATCATTGCCCTTGGGACATTATAGCTGATAATACACCAAGGCTGATGTATCGTGTGAGCCACAAAATTTTGTTTCAGAGTTGGCCGTGAAATAAATGAGGTATGTCGCATATTATTACACCATAAGACTAGATTAGTTCAATTGAATTAGATTTTAAAAAATGAATTAATCTCAGACATGACTGCCATGTTTCTCTCTCTCAGGCATGGCCGACTCCGCAACAAAATTCTGTGTCTCACACCTTATGATTAATCATACACCGTGCAGAGCGAAACATCTGCAGTGGTATATGATTAATCATACACACTGTAGCAAAAGTGTTAAAAGACTTCATAGACTCTGTTGGCCCAAAATTTTTATGAAAGGCATTTGAACAGCGACGCCTCGTGGATGTTCGGCGGTGAGGCAACGGAAGAAAATTTGATCGAAAAAGCAACGGAATATTTGCTTCCTCTATTAGAGTAAGTAGTGCAGCACGAGTGGCATCTTCGTCTTTGCCTCACCTACGGAAATCCACGAGCCGCCGCTGCATTTGAATCCTCTCAGTCTTTTCGATCTTTGCTATAAGGGTTTGAAATTATACAGGGTGTAGTGGAACAAAACGCAACATAGGATTTTCAATGTTAATTCCTTTATATTGGAATATTATCTTCCCTGATCATTTTATAGGAAACATGTAAATAAATGTTTTATAGAATAAAAATTTCTGCATGCAGTCATGCTATTATTTATTTTTTAGCATTCATAAAAACTCTAAAAAATGAAAAAATGAAGCGCTGTTGATTTGTTGGCTTCTGTCAAATTTATTGAATACTCCATAACTTTTTACAAGTTTTTTAATTAAAAATGTATTCTATTCAATGAAAAGTGCAAATTGTGAAGTGGTACCATGCTGGTAGCACTCTTCGTGCTCTGCATTTGATGTCCTCCTAGAATTCCGTAATACTGAGCCACTCGTTTCCAATTTATGAACTAACCTTTGGATCGTTGCAATAGAGGGAGTTGGTCGATTGGGATAGTTGACAGCAAACATATCCCGTACTTTACGAAAATTGCTACCAGCATAGCACCACTTCACAATTTGTACTTTTTCTTGAATAGAATACATTTTTAATTAAAAAAATGAAGTGTTCAATACATTTGACAGAACATTTTTGTTTAATTTCATGGCAACCATTATTTCCGTGAAAATCATAATTTTCATTTGATCATTTTTTAGGGTTTTTATGAATGCTAAAAAATAAATAATAGCATGACTGCATGCAGAAATTTTTACTCTACAAAACATTTATTTACATGTTTCTTCTAAAATGATCAGGGAAGATAATATTCCAGTATAAAGAAATTAACATTGAAAATCCTATGTTCCGTTTTGTTCCCCTACACCCTGTAGAACAAGTCTCTAAATGAGGGCGGACAAATGAACTAGTAAGATTTAAAATAGTTTGTATGTTATTGAAGATCTCGATAAGGTTTAGATATCCTAGAGCTTATGTACAGTGTTGCCAGATTGGGGTTATTTTCCCCAAAATGGGGGTAAATTAAGGTTTTGGGGTGTATTTTGGGGAATTGCAATCAATGGGAAATTTTTTGAGGTGGGAATTTTATACGAGGAAAATAAGTATGAATGAACATAAGGTGTAAGCCACAGAATTTTGTTTCAGAGTTGGCCATGCCTGAGAGAGAGAAACATGGCAGTCAAGTCTGAGATTCATTTTTTTTTTAATCTAATTTAATAGTCTCATAACATAATAATATGTGACATACCTCATTTATTTCACAGCCAACTCTGAAACAAAATTTTGTGGCTCACACGATATTATTACATTTGCTAGAAATCATCATTATCATGCACAACCGTAAAGAAGTCAGCAACGAGTAATTCATTTTTTCGCATCTTATTAAATAATATAAACGTTGTTAAATCATTTTTGATTGAGAAAGTTGTCCATTATTCGGCCGAATTATTTTCTCCACTGGTGACGTCCAATCAAATGATAGCGGTTTCATTGCCCAACAGGTTTCAGCCAATGACATGACGACGATTTTACTTTCTCAACAGTTTCGTTGATTACTATGGTAACGATTTGTTTTTTGTCAGCGAACTACCGCAATTTCCAAATAAAAAAATTATTCGTTATAATTTAATATAAATAGAAAAATCTTTAGCTAATTATTTAATATGATGTGAAAAAGTATAATATTAAACTCGTGAGTAAGTTGGCCATTGCCACTCAGGTGAATTGCAACACTCGTGTTGTAAACTTCACCCTCGTGGCAATGGCCAACTTTCTCACTCGTTTAATAATATACTATTACTGCATTGAGCACCTTTGAAAATGTTAGGAAAAACCTGTAAATCCTTACAGGGCGTAATTTTGGGGGGTTTTTATGAAATATTTGGGGAAAATTAAAAATTACTCCTGGCAACACTGCTTATGTATTTGAGGACATTCCACTTATTCGAGACATCGTCCTGTTAACATTAGACCGAGAAGTGATCAGATAATAAGTCCTAGATCTTTAACACTCGTGCGAGCTTGTTATTTGCAAGAAAATTTCTAACATTAGATATTCATCAGTCCACCCAACATTACATTAAGTGAGTGTTGGAAAAGCAATCGATATCAATTTACCTGACACGAGTACAAGTTCTCTCCATCCAAAATGGTGATATTCAATTCATCACTGGCCAGAGATGTTATGACCCTGTAACTTTTGCTACCAGTGCAATTATTTGTTATCTTCGCCAGTTTACTCATTTTGTAAACTCCAGGCTCAACATGTTTATTTACATGTTCTCCCTCAACATAACCCTACTTTTCATTTGTTATGTCACCATTAAAACCGGGGGTATGACAAGAGATATGGGAAAGAGGGCATAAGAAATCTAGCTTTACGCCGCTAATATTGGATGGCGCCACCATAAAAATTCGATGGGTTTCTGTAAATTATGTTTGTTGCTAACACTAGACGGCGCTTTTCCTGTAAAATTTATCTATATGCCGTGTAATTCCCCGTGTTACTTGAAAGAAACGTAGAATGTCAAATAGTGCGGAAATCGAGGACGAATAAAACAATCATTTCTTATGTTACCCTCATAACAGAATATGTATAAAATATCCGTGTACATCACACGATGAAACGTTATTAACAAGGTAAGGTAATTTTCCAGTTACTGATACTAAACAGTACGCATGCGCGAAAATCATATGCGCGGTATGGTATGTTGTCAGGTCTCCTTATTTTAATCTGGGTATTTTCATTTACAATAATTTGCAACTATTAGTGCTTATACTGTATGCAAGTTAATGGTAGTTGCTTAGGGTAAGTCTAATTCTCGAAAGGAGAATGCACAAAACTTGTAGAAGTATAATGTTTAATCAATATAAATTATAAAACAAGTAAAACCAAGTGTTTTTGATTACCAATATTTAACTTATTTTAGTTGGTACGAAAGAATATACACACACACGTACGTATCGGTTGTGTGCTTGGTTGGTGTTAGTTCGCGCCGCTATTCACGGATGGCGCTTATCGATTCCAATTTATCAACATGCCTTGTCGCTTCCTGTCATTCCTTGGATCTTTCTAAAAGTCACAATTATTCCGTGGTCGCAATGGTTTATAGCACTAGTTGAAAGTTATTTCCGAAATGGGACTAAAGTGGACGGAAATTGGGTGTATTCATTTGGCGCACCTTTGGCGGAGTTTCAGGAAGAATATCCTATCGTTCCCATTATTTATAATAAATTTAAAAATACCTTATCATGATGTTATGTCTCCGTAAACCATGAAGTGATACGTGATTCTATGATTAAAACATTCTTTGTCTTCGATGGGTAGAAACCTGTAATTTCAGTGACATCTATTACAATGAATGAAGATGTAGATCGGAATCTGTATTTATTGGTGAATTAATTTAGAAATTCCTGGTTTGGTATAAATCAATTCTAGGGAACTATTTCTGTTTTATAAACTTACGATCAACATGAGCCCATTTTTAATTTCTTACGTCACCTTTTCAAAAGTTGGAAACCTTTAATTACAGCGACATCTATTGGAGAATACATCAAGTTTTTATTCGTAAAATTGATAATTTTTGGTTCAAATTTTTAAGTGGTATAATATTCTTCGTTTCTGCTCTCCTGGTACAAATCCTCAAATCGAAAAATTTCTAATCGTGTATTTAGATCATATGAACGTAAAAACGTATTGTGGCGCGAAAAAAATACCTTTAATTGCAGTGACATCTATCGGAGAATACATCAAGTTTTTATTCGAAAAATTGATCATTTTTGGTTCAAATTTTTAAGTGATACAATACTCTTTTCGTTTCTGCTCTCCTGATACAAATCCTCAAATTTTCGTGCAAAATCCATTGAAAAATTTCTAATAGTGTATTTAGATCATATGAACGTAAAAACGTATTTTAACGTAAAAATGTATTTTGGCGCGAAACAAAATGCTTTGAAAATTTGTTAATCGTGTATTACGATCATCATAGGAAGCTAAATTTGATTTAATCCACAATAAGCAGGGGTAGTAAATCGAATTTTGAAAAGTTTTATTAACACGTTCGCTGCCACCGACTTTATACTTGCGTAAATGCAATCCCAATTGCGGTGGCAGCGAACGTGTTAAAACTGAACTGACTAAGAAGAAATGATGACAGGTATATAAAACAATCATAGACAGTGTACATATTTATTAATATCAATAAATACTTTTTATATAATGACATATAGAAAAATCTCAATCAATTCGTTCGGCCTCCCATTACCTAAATTCCGTCTAAATTATATACATAATGCAGTCGAGCTTACAAACTAGTGATAGCACGTTAAAAAAAAAAAAAACGATATATATTAGATATAAACAATCTCTACAGTAACAGTAATGGAATTAGTACAAAAAGTTACGTTTAAAAATTACAATTACATGGCTTCCAATGGCCTAGCTACAATTTATCACAAACGATTCGTTCCTGGACGATATGAAAATTGTGTTCGTTAATTATCAATAGGTGATATAAATGTAGATTCATTCGAGTATCATTAAAAAAAAAGCGGCGGTTGTTAATTTATTCGAGTAAGGTTTTGATTAAATGCATTTTGGCCGAAAATTCGATTCCATGCATGGGAATTTTAAATGCAAATAAAGAGGCAACTGTTACCACATTATAATTTATGATTAAATTGAGTTCAAAAATTAATCGTGTTTTTAAACACTGAACATACTATTATTAACGCCTGTGTTCAATCACAAAATAATCACATCAACACATGGCATTTAACACGTTCGCTGCCACTACAATTGGGATTGCACATACGCAAGTATACAGTCGGACGCACTAGCGCGTCGGTGGCAGCGAACGTGTTAATTGAAAACGTATACAACCAAGTATATGAAGGTGTCAGTGACAGTACGAATAAAGTTAGGTTAAATTAATTAGAATTCCGTTTGTTTGATAATTGCTGATGATTTGAAAACTTGTAAGTATTTAAATTCTTTTAATGTCGGAAGGTAAACTTATTTGAAACTGTGCTGTAATAACTCTTAAAGATGATATGGGGTTCTGTTCTACGTAACATAAAATGTTGCGTTTCATCTCTTCCGTTAAAATGTGACTTCCTTCAGCCCTTTTATGATGAATATTACGCAGACAGTATTGTCAAAATTATGGACAATATTAAAAATTGTTCCGATGGATGGAAGTTATCTGCTCGGGTATGCAACCGAAAACAAATTACAATGCTGTTCTTGCTCTTATACCAATTATTTGTATTCTTTCTTCATTGGTGTAATACATTTTTATTAATAACACAATTTTGACAATCAAATAAAACTGAGTAAGTGTGGCTGATGTGATTATTTTACGATTGAACATAGGCGTCAACAATCAAATGTTCAGAGCTAAAAATAAAAGCCCTGTATACATTATTCAAAGGCCAGTCGACCTATTAAAACACGAGTGAGCTGAATATTGAATTCTGTATGGGTAACTCTCGCCTATTAAAACAACAACTCGGTGGGTTGTCAAAATTCCAAACTTTATCACCACCGCAAGCCGGAATTATTTATAAATTGCAATAAAAACAATACCCCTAATATCCTATTTTGTTTTATTTGTGTTAGTCGATGAGTGCCTTCTAAAAACCCTACATCCAGGACGCGAATGAAAACAATGGATACAAATATAGAAAAATAAAGACCGTCTGTTTGTACCGTCGTTATTCCACGTCAGCCTCGCGATATTCAATCCTCCAGGACGTCCTCGGCGACGCCGTTCGTTTCAGCGTGCGGCGTGCCGTTCTGGAGTTCCGATTGCAGCTTCTCACCGAAACCGGGATCGATGTCAGTGATTTGCTTCATGAAATTCTCCTTGTGCTCGCCCGTCCACTGCGGTATCCACTCTTTGAACAGTTTTATCTGCAAAGAGAGGAAGGAATTTAGTAAACGTGAAGTTTAGCCTGAATATATGAATATTCAAACTGCTTGTAAATCTGTGATACAAAGAGGAAGACTGTTTCATTCCTTTTAATATTATTTTTCATAACATCTAAGTCAATAACGAAGGTATTCTGATGAGAGATAAATCTTGAAATCTTAATTTTAGTCTTTTAGTTAATTTAAACGAAGTTTCCATTTTTACATTTAGTTTTTATCAAATTTGTATCATCTGGAAGTAATTGATAAGTTAATCACTGTTTTCTAGTTTCCTGACAAATCATTTTTAGCCAAGTGCTGACCAAAACTTCCACAATCACTCGGTGCTCAGTTTTCGTAATGGAAAAAAAAATTCGAAACATTCTACCATTATAAAAGTTTATATATTGGTGTGCTTGTAATTGAGCTTAGTACTTACACTAAGAAGAGCCGCTAATCTTACCTCAATTGGTAATTCGAATGTGTTCCGATTACAAAAATATCATGTGAGCCACAAAATTTTGTTTCAGAGTTGGCTGTGAGATAAATGAGGTATGTCGCATATTATTACTAGATTAGTTCAATTGAATTAGATTTAAAAAAAAATGGATTAATCTCAGACAAGACTGCTATATTTCTCTCTCTCAGACATGGCCAACTCAGAAACAAAATTCTGCGGCTCACACCTTACATTTCCTTATTTGAACAAAAAAAAAAAACAAAATTTATTAATTGAGAAGTACAATTTTAACATCTGTTTTACTAAAAGCCACCCTCGATGAACACAATTTTTTACCATTGCTTTTTAGATCACTCACCCTGCATTGGAATAAAGACATGGGCTTATCCTGGCAGTTAACGTTCGATATGCTGTTGACTATCCCATTGACGTAGATCTTGTTGGCCAGATTCTCCACGATGACGGGGAGAAAGTCCGACCTCTGCAGCTCGCTCCACTCGACGAACCACTGCACCAGGTACCTGATCTGGGTGTCCACGCTGATAGTCATCCTGGCCGCCGGCTGGGAACTGAGCTTTTCTGGAAACTGAGGCTTTGTGCCTCGTCGAATTTAAAAATACACGTGAAAGGTTAGTGGCAGTGATGACTCTGCACAGTTCTTGTTTACCGCACGTTTTGTAAATAAAACCGGATGACGAATGGGATTATTACTTACGTTTAGTGTTCCGCCGTCGAGCCGCCGTGCATTATTTCCCCTATTCGATCGGCGTTGAACCGTAATAACCTCGCGGTTTTTTTTCCACCCGTCCTTGACCTATGTTATGTGGGTTCCGTTGCTCGGGCTGGAACAACGGTGCTCGGTGCCGGTGTTGTTGGAGAGGGGCGTAAAACTTTGTACGTCGCGTTTCCACGCACACGGTTGCGTGCGGTTGATCGATAAATGCATAAATAATCGACCCAGCGAAGAACAGGTGGTGCAAGAAATGAGCATAACAAACGGGGGCAGTGTTAAATAAACGACAATTATCGCGAGTTTTGTGATAGTTCCGCTCTCAATTACTAGCGGAGCTGTTGTTGAAATGGTTAGGAAATTGTAATTAGGTTTGTATCATCGATAATGGTTAGGATACTGTATAATTACAGTTTCCTATCCGGTGGATAAGAAAGTTGGTTGTGTTATCGATAATAGTTAGGAAACTGTATAATTACAGTTTCCTATCCGGTGGATAAGAAAGCTGGTTGTATTATCGATAATGGTTAGGAAACTGTATTATTATAGTTTCCTATCCGGTAGATAAGAAAGTTGGTTGTGTTATCGATATTGGTTAGGAAACTGTAATTACAGTCTCCTATCTAATGGATAAGAAAGGTGGTTGTTTTATCAATTATGACCAGGAAACTGTTACGGTGATAAGGAAGGTAATTGATATAGAAAATTGTAAGAATTATCGACAGAATAAAATAATTACAGGAAACAATGTTTAAAATTAAATTGGAATCTTCTGGGTGTCCCATTTTAAATTACCACACCAAATATCTCGATGCCTGAGCAACTTAACAAAAAATATTTCAGATAAAAGTTGAAGGGTTTAGAGGGGGACACTTGCTGGTGACCTTAGCGTTAAATTGGCAGTAAAATACCTCTTTGCGTTCCTAGTCTCCTGTTACAAATCCAGAAAATTTTTCAAAATTAATTTACACATTCTGAACCGTAAATTTTCGATCGATTTTTCGAGAGTAAAATACCTCTTTGCGTTCCTCGACTCCTGATACAAATCCAGAAAATTTTTCGAAATTAATTTAGGGTACACATTCTGAACCGTAAATTTTCGATCGATTTTTCGAGAGTAAAATACCTCTTTGCGTTCCTCGACTCCTGATACAAATCCAGAAAATTTTTCGAAATTACATTAGGGTACACATTCTGAACCGTAAATTTTCGATCGATTTTTCGAGAGTAAAATACCTCTTTGCGTTCCTCGACTCCTGATACAAATCCAGAAAATTTTTCGAAATTACATTAGGGTACACATTCTGAACCGTAAATTTTCGATCGATTTTTCGAGAGTAAAATACCTCTTTGCGTTCCTCGACTCCTGATACAAATCCAGAAAATTTTTCGAAATTATTTTAGGGTACACATTCTGAATCGTAAATTTTCGATCGATTTTTCGAGAGTAAAATACCTCTTTGCGTTCCTCGACTCCTGATACAAATCCAGAAAATTTTTCGAAATTAATTTAGGGTACACATTCTGAACCGTAAATTTTCGATCGATTTTTCGAGAGTAAAATACCTCTTTGCGTTCCTCGACTCCTGATACAAATCCAGAAAATTTTTCGAAATTATTTAGGGTAGACATTCTGAACCGTAAATTTTCGATCGATTTTTCGAGAGTAAAATACCTCTTTGCGTTCCTTGACTCCTGATACAAATCCAGAAAATTTTTCGAAATTAATTTAGGGTACACATTCTGAACCGTAAATTTTCGATCGATTTTTCGAGAGTAAAATACCTCTTTGCGTTCCTCGACTCCTGATACAAATCCAGAAAATTTTTCAAAATTATTTAGGGTAGACATTCTGAACCGTAAATTTTCGATCGATTTTTCGAGAGTAAAATACCTCTTTGCGTTCCTCGACTCCTGATACAAATCCAGAAAATTTTTCGAAATTATTTAGGGTAGACATTCTGAACCGTAAATTTTCGATCGATTTTTCGAGAGTAAAATACCTCTTTGCGTTCCTCGACTCCTGATACAAATCCAGAAAATTTTTCAAAATTATTTAGGGTAGACATTCTGAACCGTAAATTTTCGATCGATTTTTCGAGAGTAAAATACCTCTTTGCGTTCCTCGACTCCTGATACAAATCCAGAAAATTTTTCAAAATTATTTAGGGTACACATTCTGAACCGTAAATTTTCGATCGATTTTTCGAGAGTAAAATACCTCTTTGCGTTCCTTGACTCCTGATACAAATCCAGAAAATTTTTCAAAATTATTTAGGGTAGACATTCTGAACCGTAAATTTTCGATCGATTTTTCGAGAGTAAAATACCTCTTTGCGTTCCTAGACTCCTGATACAAATCCAGAAAATTTTTCAAAATTATTTAGGGTAGACATTCTGAACCGTAAATTTTCGATCGATTTTTCGAGAGTAAAATACCTCTTTGCGTTCCTTGACTCCTGATACAAATCCAGAAAATTTTTCGAAATTAATTTAGGGTACACATTCTGAACCGTAAATTTTCGATCGATTTTTCGAGAGTAAAATACCTCTTTGCGTTCCTCGACTCCTGATACAAATCCAGAAAATTTTTCAAAATTATTTAGGGTAGACATTCTGAACCGTAAATTTTCGATCGATTTTTCGAGAGTAAAATACCTCTTTGCGTTCCTCGACTCCTGATACAAATCCAGAAAATTTTTCAAAATTATTTAGGGTAGACATTCTGAACCGTAAATTTTCGATCGATTTTTCGAGAGTAAAATACCTCTTTGCGTTCCTAGACTCCTGATACAAATCCAGAAAATTTTTCAAAATTATTTAGGGTAGACATTCTGAACCGTAAATTTTCGATCGATTTTTCGAGAGTAAAATACCTCTTTGCGTTCCTCGACTCCTGATACAAATCCAGAAAATTTTTCGAAATTAATTTAGGGTACACATTCTGAACCGTAAATTTTCGATCGATTTTTCGAGAGTAAAATACCTCTTTGCGTTCCTCGACTCCTGATACAAATCCAGAAAATTTTTCGAAATTATTTAGGGTAGACATTCTGAACCGTAAATTTTCGATCGATTTTTCGAGAGTAAAATACCTCTTTGCGTTCCTTGACTCCTGATACAAATCCAGAAAATTTTTCGAAATTAATTTAGGGTACACATTCTGAACCGTAAATTTTCGATCGATTTTTCGAGAGTAAAATACCTCTTTGCGTTCCTCGACTCCTGATACAAATCCAGAAAATTTTTCAAAATTATTTAGGGTAGACATTCTGAACCGTAAATTTTCGATCGATTTTTCGAGAGTAAAATACCTCTTTGCGTTCCTCGACTCCTGATACAAATCCAGAAAATTTTTCGAAATTATTTAGGGTAGACATTCTGAACCGTAAATTTTCGATCGATTTTTCGAGAGTAAAATACCTCTTTGCGTTCCTTGACTCCTGATACAAATCCAGAAAATTTTTCGAAATTAATTTAGGGTACACATTCTGAACCGTAAATTTTCGATCGATTTTTCGAGAGTAAAATACCTCTTTGCGTTCCTCGACTCCTGATACAAATCCAGAAAATTTTTCAAAATTATTTAGGGTAGACATTCTGAACCGTAAATTTTCGATCGATTTTTCGAGAGTAAAATACCTCTTTGCGTTCCTCGACTCCTGATACAAATCCAGAAAATTTTTCAAAATTATTTAGGGTAGACATTCTGAACCGTAAATTTTCGATCGATTTTTCGAGAGTAAAATACCTCTTTGCGTTCCTTGACTCCTGATACAAATCCAGAAAATTTTTCGAAATTAATTTAGGGTACACATTCTGAACCGTAAATTTTCGATCGATTTTTCGAGAGTAAAATACCTCTTTGCGTTCCTCGACTCCTGATACAAATCCAGAAAATTTTTCAAAATTATTTAGGGTAGACATTCTGAACCGTAAATTTTCGATCGATTTTTCGAGAGTAAAATACCTCTTTGCGTTCCTCGACTCCTGATACAAATCCAGAAAATTTTTCGAAATTACATTAGGGTACACATTCTGAACCGTAAATTTTCGATCGATTTTTCGAGAGTAAAATACCTCTTTGCGTTCCTCGACTCCTGATACAAATCCAGAAAATTTTTCGAAATTATTTTAGGGTACACATTCTGAACCGTAAATTTTCGATCGATTTTTCGAGAGTAAAATACCTCTTTGCGTTCCTCGACTCCTGATACAAATCCAGAAAATTTTTCGAAATTAATTTAGGGTACACATTCTGAACCGTAAATTTTCGATCGATTTTTCGAGAGTAAAATACCTCTTTGCGTTCCTCGACTCCTGATACAAATCCAGAAAATTTTTCAAAATTATTTAGGGTAGACATTCTGAACCGTAAATTTTCGATCGATTTTTCGAGAGTAAAATACCTCTTTGCGTTCCTCGACTCCTGATACAAATCCAGAAAATTTTTCAAAATTATTTAGGGTAGACATTCTGAACCGTAAATTTTCGATCGATTTTTCGAGAGTAAAATACCTCTTTGCGTTCCTCGACTCCTGATACAAATCCAGAAAATTTTTCAAAATTATTTAGGGTAGACATTCTGAACCGTAAATTTTCGATCGATTTTTCGAGAGTAAAATACCTCTTTGCGTTCCTCGACTCCTGATACAAATCCAGAAAATTTTTCAAAATTATTTAGGGTAGACATTCTGAACCGTAAATTTTCGATCGATTTTTCGAGAGTAAAATACCTCTTTGCGTTCCTCGACTCCTGATACAAATCCAGAAAATTTTTCAAAATTATTTAGGGTAGACATTCTGAACCGTAAATTTTCGATCGATTTTTCGAGAGTAAAATACCTCTTTGCGTTCCTCGACTCCTGATACAAATCCAGAAAATTTTTCAAAATTATTTAGGGTAGACATTCTGAACCGTAAATTTTCGATCGATTTTTCGAGAGTAAAATACCTCTTTGCGTTCCTCGACTCCTGATACAAATCCAGAAAATTTTTCAAAATTATTTAGGGTAGACATTCTGAACCGTAAATTTTCGATCGATTTTTCGAGAGTAAAATACCTCTTTGCGTTCCTCGACTCCTGATACAAATCCAGAAAATTTTTCAAAATTATTTAGGGTAGACATTCTGAACCGTAAATTTTCGATCGATTTTTCGAGAGTAAAATACCTCTTTGCGTTCCTCGACTCCTGATACAAATCCAGAAAATTTTTCAAAATTATTTAGGGTAGACATTCTGAACCGTAAATTTTCGATCGATTTTTCGAGAGTAAAATACCTCTTTGCGTTCCTCGACTCCTGATACAAATCCAGAAAATTTTTCAAAATTATTTAGGGTAGACATTCTGAACCGTAAATTTTCGATCGATTTTTCGAGAGTAAAATACCTCTTTGCGTTCCTCGACTCCTGATACAAATCCAGAAAATTTTTCAAAATTATTTAGGGTAGACATTCTGAACCGTAAATTTTCGATCGATTTTTCGAGAGTAAAATACCTCTTTGCGTTCCTCGACTCCTGATACAAATCCAGAAAATTTTTCAAAATTATTTAGGGTAGACATTCTGAACCGTAAATTTTCGATCGATTTTTCGAGAGTAAAATACCTCTTTGCGTTCCTCGACTCCTGATACAAATCCAGAAAATTTTTCAAAATTATTTAGGGTAGACATTCTGAACCGTAAATTTTCGATCGATTTTTCGAGAGTAAAATACCTCTTTGCGTTCCTCGACTCCTGATACAAATCCAGAAAATTTTTCAAAATTATTTAGGGTAGACATTCTGAACCGTAAATTTTCGATCGATTTTTCGAGAGTAAAATACCTCTTTGCGTTCCTCGACTCCTGATACAAATCCAGAAAATTTTTCGAAATTATTTTAGGGTACACATTCTGAACCGTAAATTTTCGATCGATTTTTCGAGAGTAAAATACCTCTTTGCGTTCCTCGACTCCTGATACAAATCCAGAAAATTTTTCGAAATTAATTTAGGGTACACATTCTGAACCGTAAATTTTCGATCGATTTTTCGAGAGTAAAATACCTCTTTGCGTTCCTCGACTCCTGATACAAATCCAGAAAATTTTTCAAAATTATTTAGGGTAGACATTCTGAACCGTAAATTTTCGATCGATTTTTCGAGAGTAAAATACCTCTTTGCGTTCCTCGACTCCTGATACAAATCCAGAAAATTTTTCAAAATTATTTAGGGTAGACATTCTGAACCGTAAATTTTCGATCGATTTTTCGAGAGTAAAATACCTCTTTGCGTTCCTCGACTCCTGATACAAATCCAGAAAATTTTTCAAAATTATTTAGGGTAGACATTCTGAACCGTAAATTTTCGATCGATTTTTCGAGAGTAAAATACCTCTTTGCGTTCCTCGACTCCTGATACAAATCCAGAAAATTTTTCAAAATTATTTAGGGTAGACATTCTGAACCGTAAATTTTCGATCGATTTTTCGAGAGTAAAATACCTCTTTGCGTTCCTCGACTCCTGATACAAATCCAGAAAATTTTTCGAAATTAATTTAGGGTACACATTCTGAACCGTAAATTTTCGATCGATTTTTCGAGAGTAAAATACCTCTTTGCGTTCCTCGACTCCTGATACAAATCCAGAAAATTTTTCAAAATTATTTAGGGTAGACATTCTGAACCGTAAATTTTCGATCGATTTTTCGAGAGTAAAATACCTCTTTGCGTTCCTCGACTCCTGATACAAATCCAGAAAATTTTTCAAAATTATTTAGGGTAGACATTCTGAACCGTAAATTTTCGATCGATTTTTCGAGAGTAAAATACCTCTTTGCGTTCCTCGACTCCTGATACAAATCCAGAAAATTTTTCAAAATTATTTAGGGTAGACATTCTGAACCGTAAATTTTCGATCGATTTTTCGAGAGTAAAATACCTCTTTGCGTTCCTCGACTCCTGATACAAATCCAGAAAATTTTTCAAAATTATTTAGGGTAGACATTCTGAACCGTAAATTTTCGATCGATTTTTCGAGAGTAAAATACCTCTTTGCGTTCCTCGACTCCTGATACAAATCCAGAAAATTTTTCAAAATTATTTAGGGTAGACATTCTGAACCGTAAATTTTCGATCGATTTTTCGAGAGTAAAATACCTCTTTGCGTTCCTCGACTCCTGATACAAATCCAGAAAATTTTTCAAAATTATTTAGGGTAGACATTCTGAACCGTAAATTTTCGATCGATTTTTCGAGAGTAAAATACCTCTTTGCGTTCCTCGACTCCTGATACAAATCCAGAAAATTTTTCAAAATTATTTAGGGTAGACATTCTGAACCGTAAATTTTCGATCGATTTTTCGAGAGTAAAATACCTCTTTGCGTTCCTCGACTCCTGATACAAATCCAGAAAATTTTTCAAAATTATTTAGGGTAGACATTCTGAACCGTAAATTTTCGATCGATTTTTCGAGAGTAAAATACCTCTTTGCGTTCCTCGACTCCTGATACAAATCCAGAAAATTTTTCGAAATTATTTTAGGGTACACATTCTGAACCGTAAATTTTCGATCGATTTTTCGAGAGTAAAATACCTCTTTGCGTTCCTCGACTCCTGATACAAATCCAGAAAATTTTTCGAAATTAATTTAGGGTACACATTCTGAACCGTAAATTTTCGATCGATTTTTCGAGAGTAAAATACCTCTTTGCGTTCCTCGACTCCTGATACAAATCCAGAAAATTTTTCAAAATTATTTAGGGTAGACATTCTGAACCGTAAATTTTCGATCGATTTTTCGAGAGTAAAATACCTCTTTGCGTTCCTCGACTCCTGATACAAATCCAGAAAATTTTTCAAAATTATTTAGGGTAGACATTCTGAACCGTAAATTTTCGATCGATTTTTCGAGAGTAAAATACCTCTTTGCGTTCCTCGACTCCTGATACAAATCCAGAAAATTTTTCAAAATTATTTAGGGTAGACATTCTGAACCGTAAATTTTCGATCGATTTTTCGAGAGTAAAATACCTCTTTGCGTTCCTCGACTCCTGATACAAATCCAGAAAATTTTTCAAAATTATTTAGGGTAGACATTCTGAACCGTAAATTTTCGATCGATTTTTCGAGAGTAAAATACCTCTTTGCGTTCCTCGACTCCTGATACAAATCCAGAAAATTTTTCAAAATTATTTAGGGTAGACATTCTGAACCGTAAATTTTCGATCGATTTTTCGAGAGTAAAATACCTCTTTGCGTTCCTCGACTCCTGATACAAATCCAGAAAATTTTTCAAAATTATTTAGGGTAGACATTCTGAACCGTAAATTTTCGATCGATTTTTCGAGAGTAAAATACCTCTTTGCGTTCCTCGACTCCTGATACAAATCCAGAAAATTTTTCAAAATTATTTAGGGTAGACATTCTGAACCGTAAATTTTCGATCGATTTTTCGAGAGTAAAATACCTCTTTGCGTTCCTCGACTCCTGATACAAATCCAGAAAATTTTTCAAAATTATTTAGGGTAGACATTCTGAACCGTAAATTTTCGATCGATTTTTCGAGAGTAAAATACCTCTTTGCGTTCCTCGACTCCTGATACAAATCCAGAAAATTTTTCAAAATTATTTAGGGTAGACATTCTGAACCGTAAATTTTCGATCGATTTTTCGAGAGTAAAATACCTCTTTGCGTTCCTCGACTCCTGATACAAATCCAGAAAATTTTTCGAAATTATTTTAGGGTACACATTCTGAACCGTAAATTTTCGATCGATTTTTCGAGAGTAAAATACCTCTTTGCGTTCCTCGACTCCTGATACAAATCCAGAAAATTTTTCGAAATTATTTTAGGGTACACATTCTGAACCGTAAATTTTCGATCGATTTTTCGAGAGTAAAATACCTCTTTGCGTTCCTCGACTCCTGATACAAATCCAGAAAATTTTTCAAAATTATTTAGGGTAGACATTCTGAACCGTAAATTTTCGATCGATTTTTCGAGAGTAAAATACCTCTTTGCGTTCCTCGACTCCTGATACAAATCCAGAAAATTTTTCAAAATTATTTAGGGTAGACATTCTGAACCGTAAATTTTCGATCGATTTTTCGAGAGTAAAATACCTCTTTGCGTTCCTCGACTCCTGATACAAATCCAGAAAATTTTTCAAAATTATTTAGGGTAGACATTCTGAACCGTAAATTTTCGATCGATTTTTCGAGAGTAAAATACCTCTTTGCGTTCCTCGACTCCTGATACAAATCCAGAAAATTTTTCAAAATTATTTAGGGTAGACATTCTGAACCGTAAATTTTCGATCGATTTTTCGAGAGTAAAATACCTCTTTGCGTTCCTCGACTCCTGATACAAATCCAGAAAATTTTTCGAAATTACATTAGGGTACACATTCTGAACCGTAAATTTTCGATCGATTTTTCGAGAGTAAAATACCTCTTTGCGTTCCTCGACTCCTGATACAAATCCAGAAAATTTTTCAAAATTATTTAGGGTAGACATTCTGAACCGTAAATTTTCGATCGATTTTTCGAGAGTAAAATACCTCTTTGCGTTCCTCGACTCCTGATACAAATCCAGAAAATTTTTCAAAATTATTTAGGGTAGACATTCTGAACCGTAAATTTTCGATCGATTTTTCGAGAGTAAAATACCTCTTTGCGTTCCTCGACTCCTGATACAAATCCAGAAAATTTTTCAAAATTATTTAGGGTAGACATTCTGAACCGTAAATTTTCGATCGATTTTTCGAGAGTAAAATACCTCTTTGCGTTCCTCGACTCCTGATACAAATCCAGAAAATTTTTCGAAATTATTTTAGGGTACACATTCTGAACCGTAAATTTTCGATCGATTTTTCGAGAGTAAAATACCTCTTTGCGTTCCTCGACTCCTGATACAAATCCAGAAAATTTTTCAAAATTATTTAGGGTAGACATTCTGAACCGTAAATTTTCGATCGATTTTTCGAGAGTAAAATACCTCTTTGCGTTCCTCGACTCCTGATACAAATCCAGAAAATTTTTCAAAATTATTTAGGGTAGACATTCTGAACCGTAAATTTTCGATCGATTTTTCGAGAGTAAAATACCTCTTTGCGTTCCTCGACTCCTGATACAAATCCAGAAAATTTTTCAAAATTATTTAGGGTAGACATTCTGAACCGTAAATTTTCGATCGATTTTTCGAGAGTAAAATACCTCTTTGCGTTCCTCGACTCCTGATACAAATCCAGAAAATTTTTCAAAATTATTTAGGGTAGACATTCTGAACCGTAAATTTTCGATCGATTTTTCGAGAGTAAAATACCTCTTTGCGTTCCTCGACTCCTGATACAAATCCAGAAAATTTTTCGAAATTACATTAGGGTACACATTCTGAACCGTAAATTTTCGATCGATTTTTCGAGAGTAAAATACCTCTTTGCGTTCCTCGACTCCTGATACAAATCCAGAAAATTTTTCGAAATTATTTTAGGGTACACATTCTGAACCGTAAATTTTCGATCGATTTTTCGAGAGTAAAATACCTCTTTGCGTTCCTCGACTCCTGATACAAATCCAGAAAATTTTTCAAAATTATTTAGGGTAGACATTCTGAACCGTAAATTTTCGATCGATTTTTCGAGAGTAAAATACCTCTTTGCGTTCCTCGACTCCTGATACAAATCCAGAAAATTTTTCAAAATTATTTAGGGTAGACATTCTGAACCGTAAATTTTCGATCGATTTTTCGAGAGTAAAATACCTCTTTGCGTTCCTCGACTCCTGATACAAATCCAGAAAATTTTTCAAAATTATTTAGGGTAGACATTCTGAACCGTAAATTTTCGATCGATTTTTCGAGAGTAAAATACCTCTTTGCGTTCCTCGACTCCTGATACAAATCCAGAAAATTTTTCAAAATTATTTAGGGTAGACATTCTGAACCGTAAATTTTCGATCGATTTTTCGAGAGTAAAATACCTCTTTGCGTTCCTCGACTCCTGATACAAATCCAGAAAATTTTTCAAAATTATTTAGGGTAGACATTCTGAACCGTAAATTTTCGATCGATTTTTCGAGAGTAAAATACCTCTTTGCGTTCCTCGACTCCTGATACAAATCCAGAAAATTTTTCAAAATTATTTAGGGTAGACATTCTGAACCGTAAATTTTCGATCGATTTTTCGAGAGTAAAATACCTCTTTGCGTTCCTCGACTCCTGATACAAATCCAGAAAATTTTTCGAAATTAATTTAGGGTACACATTCTGAACCGTAAATTTTCGATCGATTTTTCGAGAGTAAAATACCTCTTTGCGTTCCTCGACTCCTGATACAAATCCAGAAAATTTTTCGAAATTACATTAGGGTACACATTCTGAACCGTAAATTTTCGATCGATTTTTCGAGAGTAAAATACCTCTTTGCGTTCCTCGACTCCTGATACAAATCCAGAAAATTTTTCAAAATTATTTAGGGTAGACATTCTGAACCGTAAATTTTCGATCGATTTTTCGAGAGTAAAATACCTCTTTGCGTTCCTCGACTCCTGATACAAATCCAGAAAATTTTTCAAAATTATTTAGGGTAGACATTCTGAACCGTAAATTTTCGATCGATTTTTCGAGAGTAAAATACCTCTTTGCGTTCCTCGACTCCTGATACAAATCCAGAAAATTTTTCAAAATTATTTAGGGTAGACATTCTGAACCGTAAATTTTCGATCGATTTTTCGAGAGTAAAATACCTCTTTGCGTTCCTCGACTCCTGATACAAATCCAGAAAATTTTTCGAAATTAATTTAGGGTACACATTCTGAACCGTAAATTTTCGATCGATTTTTCGAGAGTAAAATACCTCTTTGCGTTCCTCGACTCCTGATACAAATCCAGAAAATTTTTCGAAATTAATTTAGGGTACACATTCTGAACCGTAAATTTTCGATCGATTTTTCGAGAGTAAAATACCTCTTTGCGTTCCTCGACTCCTGATACAAATCCAGAAAATTTTTCGAAATTAATTTAGGGTACACATTCTGAACCGTAAATTTTCGATCGATTTTTCGAGAGTAAAATACCTCTTTGCGTTCCTCGACTCCTGATACAAATCCAGAAAATTTTTCGAAATTATTTTAGGGTACACATTCTGAACCGTAAATTTTCGATCGATTTTTCGAGAGTAAAATACCTCTTTGCGTTCCTCGACTCCTGATACAAATCCAGAAAATTTTTCGAAATTAATTTAGGGTACACATTCTGAACCGTAAATTTTCGATCGATTTTTCGAGAGTAAAATACCTCTTTGCGTTCCTCGACTCCTGATACAAATCCAGAAAATTTTTCGAAATTATTTTAGGGTACACATTCTGAACCGTAAATTTTCGATCGATTTTTCGAGAGTAAAATACCTCTTTGCGTTCCTCGACTCCTGATACAAATCCAGAAAATTTTTCGAAATTAATTTAGGGTACACATTCTGAACCGTAAATTTTCGATCGATTTTTCGAGAGTAAAATACCTCTTTGCGTTCCTCGACTCCTGATACAAATCCAGAAAATTTTTCGAAATTACATTAGGGTACACATTCTGAACCGTAAATTTTCGATCGATTTTTCGAGAGTAAAATACCTCTTTGCGTTCCTCGACTCCTGATACAAATCCAGAAAATTTTTCGAAATTAATTTAGGGTACACATTCTGAACCGTAAATTTTCGATCGATTTTTCGAGAGTAAAATACCTCTTTGCGTTCCTCGACTCCTGATACAAATCCAGAAAATTTTTCGAAATTACATTAGGGTACACATTCTGAACCGTAAATTTTCGATCGATTTTTCGAGAGTAAAATACCTCTTTGCGTTCCTCGACTCCTGATACAAATCCAGAAAATTTTTCGAAATTAATTTAGGGTACACATTCTGAACCGTAAATTTTCGATCGATTTTTCGAGAGTAAAATACCTCTTTGCGTTCCTCGACTCCTGATACAAATCCAGAAAATTTTTCGAAATTAATTTAGGGTACACATTCTGAACCGTAAATTTTCGATCGATTTTTCGAGAGTAAAATACCTCTTTGCGTTCCTCGACTCCTGATACAAATCCAGAAAATTTTTCGAAATTAATTTAGGGTACACATTCTGAACCGTAAATTTTCGATCGATTTTTCGAGAGTAAAATACCTCTTTGCGTTCCTCGACTCCTGATACAAATCCAGAAAATTTTTCGAAATTACATTAGGGTACACATTCTGAACCGTAAATTTTCGATCGATTTTTCGAGAGTAAAATACCTCTTTGCGTTCCTCGACTCCTGATACAAATCCAGAAAATTTTTCAAAATTATTTAGGGTAGACATTCTGAACCGTAAATTTTCGATCGATTTTTCGAGAGTAAAATACCTCTTTGCGTTCCTCGACTCCTGATACAAATCCAGAAAATTTTTCAAAATTATTTAGGGTAGACATTCTGAACCGTAAATTTTCGATCGATTTTTCGAGAGTAAAATACCTCTTTGCGTTCCTCGACTCCTGATACAAATCCAGAAAATTTTTCGAAATTACATTAGGGTACACATTCTGAACCGTAAATTTTCGATCGATTTTTCGAGAGTAAAATACCTCTTTGCGTTCCTCGACTCCTGATACAAATCCAGAAAATTTTTCAAAATTATTTAGGGTAGACATTCTGAACCGTAAATTTTCGATCGATTTTTCGAGAGTAAAATACCTCTTTGCGTTCCTCGACTCCTGATACAAATCCAGAAAATTTTTCAAAATTATTTAGGGTAGACATTCTGAACCGTAAATTTTCGATCGATTTTTCGAGAGTAAAATACCTCTTTGCGTTCCTCGACTCCTGATACAAATCCAGAAAATTTTTCGAAATTAATTTAGGGTACACATTCTGAACCATAAATTTTCGATCGATTTTTCGAGAGTAAAATACCTTTTTGCGTTCCTCGACTCCTGATACAAATCCAGAAAATTTTTCGAAATTAATTTAGGGTACACATTCTGAACCGTAAATTTTCGATCGATTTTTCGAGAGTAAAATACCTCTTTGCGTTCCTCGACTCCTGATACAAATCCAGAAAATTTTTCGAAATTAATTTAGGGTACACATTCTGAACCGTAAATTTTCGATCGATTTTTCGAGAGTAAAATACCTCTTTGCGTTCCTCGACTCCTGATACAAATCCAGAAAATTTTTCAAAATTATTTAGGGTAGACATTCTGAACCGTAAATTTTCGATCGATTTTTCGAGAGTAAAATACCTCTTTGCGTTCCTCGACTCCTGATACAAATCCAGAAAATTTTTCAAAATTATTTAGGGTAGACATTCTGAACCGTAAATTTTCGATCGATTTTTCGAGAGTAAAATACCTCTTTGCGTTCCTCGACTCCTGATACAAATCCAGAAAATTTTTCAAAATTATTTAGGGTAGACATTCTGAACCGTAAATTTTCGATTGATTTTTCGAGAGTAAAATACCTCTTTGCGTTCCTCGACTCCTGATACAAATCCAGAAAATTTTTCAAAATTATTTAGGGTAGACATTCTGAACCGTAAATTTTCGATCGATTTTTCGAGAGTAAAATACCTCTTTGCGTTCCTCGACTCCTGATACAAATCCAGAAAATTTTTCAAAATTATTTAGGGTAGACATTCTGAACCGTAAATTTTCGATCGATTTTTCGAGAGTAAAATACCTCTTTGCGTTCCTCGACTCCTGATACAAATCCAGAAAATTTTTCAAAATTATTTAGGGTAGACATTCTGAACCGTAAATTTTCGATCGATTTTTCGAGAGTAAAATACCTCTTTGCGTTCCTCGACTCCTGATACAAATCCAGAAAATTTTTCAAAATTATTTAGGGTACACATTCTGAACCGTAAATTTTCGATCGATTTTTCGAGAGTAAAATACCTCTTTGCGTTCCTTGACTCCTGATACAAATCCAGAAAATTTTTCAAAATTATTTAGGGTAGACATTCTGAACCGTAAATTTTCGATCGATTTTTCGAGAGTAAAATACCTCTTTGCGTTCCTAGACTCCTGATACAAATCCAGAAAATTTTTCAAAATTATTTAGGGTAGACATTCTGAACCGTAAATTTTCGATCGATTTTTCGAGAGTAAAATACCTCTTTGCGTTCCTTGACTCCTGATACAAATCCAGAAAATTTTTCGAAATTAATTTAGGGTACACATTCTGAACCGTAAATTTTCGATCGATTTTTCGAGAGTAAAATACCTCTTTGCGTTCCTCGACTCCTGATACAAATCCAGAAAATTTTTCAAAATTATTTAGGGTAGACATTCTGAACCGTAAATTTTCGATCGATTTTTCGAGAGTAAAATACCTCTTTGCGTTCCTCGACTCCTGATACAAATCCAGAAAATTTTTCAAAATTATTTAGGGTAGACATTCTGAACCGTAAATTTTCGATCGATTTTTCGAGAGTAAAATACCTCTTTGCGTTCCTAGACTCCTGATACAAATCCAGAAAATTTTTCAAAATTATTTAGGGTAGACATTCTGAACCGTAAATTTTCGATTGATTTTTCGAGAGTAAAATACCTCTTTGCGTTCCTCGACTCCTGATACAAATCCAGAAAATTTTTCGAAATTACATTAGGGTACACATTCTGAACCGTAAATTTTCGATCGATTTTTCGAGAGTAAAATACCTCTTTGCGTTCCTCGACTCCTGATACAAATCCAGAAAATTTTTCGAAATTATTTTAGGGTACACATTCTGAACCGTAAATTTTCGATCGATTTTTCGAGAGTAAAATACCTCTTTGCGTTCCTCGACTCCTGATACAAATCCAGAAAATTTTTCGAAATTAATTTAGGGTACACATTCTGAACCGTAAATTTTCGATCGATTTTTCGAGAGTAAAATACCTCTTTGCGTTCCTCGACTCCTGATACAAATCCAGAAAATTTTTCAAAATTATTTAGGGTAGACATTCTGAACCGTAAATTTTCGATCGATTTTTCGAGAGTAAAATACCTCTTTGCGTTCCTCGACTCCTGATACAAATCCAGAAAATTTTTCGAAATTATTTTAGGGTACACATTCTGAACCGTAAATTTTCGATCGATTTTTCGAGAGTAAAATACCTCTTTGCGTTCCTCGACTCCTGATACAAATCCAGAAAATTTTTCGAAATTATTTTAGGGTACACATTCTGAACCGTAAATTTTCGATCGATTTTTCGAGAGTAAAATACCTCTTTGCGTTCCTCGACTCCTGATACAAATCCAGAAAATTTTTCAAAATTATTTAGGGTAGACATTCTGAACCGTAAATTTTCGATCGATTTTTCGAGAGTAAAATACCTCTTTGCGTTCCTCGACTCCTGATACAAATCCAGAAAATTTTTCGAAATTATTTTAGGGTACACATTCTGAACCGTAAATTTTCGATCGATTTTTCGAGAGTAAAATACCTCTTTGCGTTCCTCGACTCCTGATACAAATCCAGAAAATTTTTCAAAATTATTTAGGGTAGACATTCTGAACCGTAAATTTTCGATCGATTTTTCGAGAGTAAAATACCTCTTTGCGTTCCTCGACTCCTGATACAAATCCAGAAAATTTTTCAAAATTATTTAGGGTAGACATTCTGAACCGTAAATTTTCGATCGATTTTTCGAGAGTAAAATACCTCTTTGCGTTCCTCGACTCCTGATACAAATCCAGAAAATTTTTCAAAATTATTTAGGGTAGACATTCTGAACCGTAAATTTTCGATCGATTTTTCGAGAGTAAAATACCTCTTTGCGTTCCTCGACTCCTGATACAAATCCAGAAAATTTTTCAAAATTATTTAGGGTAGACATTCTGAACCGTAAATTTTCGATCGATTTTTCGAGAGTAAAATACCTCTTTGCGTTCCTCGACTCCTGATACAAATCCAGAAAATTTTTCGAAATTACATTAGGGTACACATTCTGAACCGTAAATTTTCGATCGATTTTTCGAGAGTAAAATACCTCTTTGCGTTCCTCGACTCCTGATACAAATCCAGAAAATTTTTCGAAATTATTTTAGGGTACACATTCTGAACCGTAAATTTTCGATCGATTTTTCGAGAGTAAAATACCTCTTTGCGTTCCTCGACTCCTGATACAAATCCAGAAAATTTTTCGAAATTAATTTAGGGTACACATTCTGAACCGTAAATTTTCGATCGATTTTTCGAGAGTAAAATACCTCTTTGCGTTCCTCGACTCCTGATACAAATCCAGAAAATTTTTCGAAATTACATTAGGGTACACATTCTGAACCGTAAATTTTCGATCGATTTTTCGAGAGTAAAATACCTCTTTGCGTTCCTCGACTCCTGATACAAATCCAGAAAATTTTTCAAAATTATTTAGGGTAGACATTCTGAACCGTAAATTTTCGATCGATTTTTCGAGAGTAAAATACCTCTTTGCGTTCCTCGACTCCTGATACAAATCCAGAAAATTTTTCAAAATTATTTAGGGTAGACATTCTGAACCGTAAATTTTCGATCGATTTTTCGAGAGTAAAATACCTCTTTGCGTTCCTCGACTCCTGATACAAATCCAGAAAATTTTTCAAAATTATTTAGGGTAGACATTCTGAACCGTAAATTTTCGATCGATTTTTCGAGAGTAAAATACCTCTTTGCGTTCCTCGACTCCTGATACAAATCCAGAAAATTTTTCGAAATTAATTTAGGGTACACATTCTGAACCGTAAATTTTCGATCGATTTTTCGAGAGTAAAATACCTCTTTGCGTTCCTCGACTCCTGATACAAATCCAGAAAATTTTTCGAAATTACATTAGGGTACACATTCTGAACCGTAAATTTTCGATCGATTTTTCGAGAGTAAAATACCTCTTTGCGTTCCTCGACTCCTGATACAAATCCAGAAAATTTTTCGAAATTAATTTAGGGTACACATTCTGAACCGTAAATTTTCGATCGATTTTTCGAGAGTAAAATACCTCTTTGCGTTCCTCGACTCCTGATACAAATCCAGAAAATTTTTCGAAATTAATTTAGGGTACACATTCTGAACCGTAAATTTTCGATCGATTTTTCGAGAGTAAAATACCTCTTTGCGTTCCTCGACTCCTGATACAAATCCAGAAAATTTTTCGAAATTATTTTAGGGTACACATTCTGAACCGTAAATTTTCGATCGATTTTTCGAGAGTAAAATACCTCTTTGCGTTCCTCGACTCCTGATACAAATCCAGAAAATTTTTCGAAATTAATTTAGGGTACACATTCTGAACCGTAAATTTTCGATCGATTTTTCGAGAGTAAAATACCTCTTTGCGTTCCTCGACTCCTGATACAAATCCAGAAAATTTTTCGAAATTATTTTAGGGTACACATTCTGAACCGTAAATTTTCGATCGATTTTTCGAGAGTAAAATACCTCTTTGCGTTCCTCGACTCCTGATACAAATCCAGAAAATTTTTCGAAATTACATTAGGGTACACATTCTGAACCGTAAATTTTCGATCGATTTTTCGAGAGTAAAATACCTCTTTGCGTTCCTCGACTCCTGATACAAATCCAGAAAATTTTTCAAAATTATTTAGGGTAGACATTCTGAACCGTAAATTTTCGATCGATTTTTCGAGAGTAAAATACCTCTTTGCGTTCCTCGACTCCTGATACAAATCCAGAAAATTTTTCGAAATTACATTAGGGTACACATTCTGAACCGTAAATTTTCGATCGATTTTTCGAGAGTAAAATACCTCTTTGCGTTCCTCGACTCCTGATACAAATCCAGAAAATTTTTCGAAATTAATTTAGGGTACACATTCTGAACCGTAAATTTTCGATCGATTTTTCGAGAGTAAAATACCTCTTTGCGTTCCTCGACTCCTGATACAAATCCAGAAAATTTTTCGAAATTACATTAGGGTACACATTCTGAACCGTAAATTTTCGATCGATTTTTCGAGAGTAAAATACCTCTTTGCGTTCCTCGACTCCTGATACAAATCCAGAAAATTTTTCGAAATTAATTTAGGGTACACATTCTGAACCGTAAATTTTCGATCGATTTTTCGAGAGTAAAATACCTCTTTGCGTTCCTCGACTCCTGATACAAATCCAGAAAATTTTTCGAAATTAATTTAGGGTACACATTCTGAACCGTAAATTTTCGATCGATTTTTCGAGAGTAAAATACCTCTTTGCGTTCCTCGACTCCTGATACAAATCCAGAAAATTTTTCGAAATTAATTTAGGGTACACATTCTGAACCGTAAATTTTCGATCGATTTTTCGAGAGTAAAATACCTCTTTGCGTTCCTCGACTCCTGATACAAATCCAGAAAATTTTTCGAAATTACATTAGGGTACACATTCTGAACCGTAAATTTTCGATCGATTTTTCGAGAGTAAAATACCTCTTTGCGTTCCTCGACTCCTGATACAAATCCAGAAAATTTTTCAAAATTATTTAGGGTAGACATTCTGAACCGTAAATTTTCGATCGATTTTTCGAGAGTAAAATACCTCTTTGCGTTCCTCGACTCCTGATACAAATCCAGAAAATTTTTCAAAATTATTTAGGGTAGACATTCTGAACCGTAAATTTTCGATCGATTTTTCGAGAGTAAAATACCTCTTTGCGTTCCTCGACTCCTGATACAAATCCAGAAAATTTTTCGAAATTAATTTAGGGTACACATTCTGAACCATAAATTTTCGATCGATTTTTCGAGAGTAAAATACCTTTTTGCGTTCCTCGACTCCTGATACAAATCCAGAAAATTTTTCGAAATTATTTTAGGGTACACATTCTGAATCGTAAATTTTCGATCGATTTTTCGAGAGTAAAATACCTCTTTGCGTTCCTCGACTCCTGATACAAATCCAGAAAATTTTTCGAAATTATTTTAGGGTACACATTCTGAATCGTAAATTTTCGATCGATTTTTCGAGAGTAAAATACCTCTTTGCGTTCCTCGACTCCTGATACAAATCCAGAAAATTTTTCAAAATTATTTAGGGTAGACATTCTGAACCGTAAATTTTCGATCGATTTTTCGAGAGTAAAATACCTCTTTGCGTTCCTCGACTCCTGATACAAATCCAGAAAATTTTTCAAAATTATTTAGGGTAGACATTCTGAACCGTAAATTTTCGATCGATTTTTCGAGAGTAAAATACCTCTTTGCGTTCCTCGACTCCTGATACAAATCCAGAAAATTTTTCAAAATTATTTAGGGTAGACATTCTGAACCGTAAATTTTCGATCGATTTTTCGAGAGTAAAATACCTCTTTGCGTTCCTCGACTCCTGATACAAATCCAGAAAATTTTTCGAAATTAATTTAGGGTACACATTCTGAACCGTAAATTTTCGATCGATTTTTCGAGAGTAAAATACCTCTTTGCGTTCCTCGACTCCTGATACAAATCCAGAAAATTTTTCGAAATTACATTAGGGTACACATTCTGAACCGTAAATTTTCGATCGATTTTTCGAGAGTAAAATACCTCTTTGCGTTCCTCGACTCCTGATACAAATCCAGAAAATTTTTCAAAATTATTTAGGGTAGACATTCTGAACCGTAAATTTTCGATCGATTTTTCGAGAGTAAAATACCTCTTTGCGTTCCTCGACTCCTGATACAAATCCAGAAAATTTTTCGAAATTAATTTAGGGTACACATTCTGAACCGTAAATTTTCGATCGATTTTTCGAGAGTAAAATACCTCTTTGCGTTCCTCGACTCCTGATACAAATCCAGAAAATTTTTCGAAATTACATTAGGGTACACATTCTGAACCGTAAATTTTCGATCGATTTTTCGAGAGTAAAATACCTCTTTGCGTTCCTCGACTCCTGATACAAATCCAGAAAATTTTTCAAAATTATTTAGGGTAGACATTCTGAACCGTAAATTTTCGATCGATTTTTCGAGAGTAAAATACCTCTTTGCGTTCCTCGACTCCTGATACAAATCCAGAAAATTTTTCAAAATTATTTAGGGTAGACATTCTGAACCGTAAATTTTCGATCGATTTTTCGAGAGTAAAATACCTCTTTGCGTTCCTCGACTCCTGATACAAATCCAGAAAATTTTTCAAAATTATTTAGGGTAGACATTCTGAACCGTAAATTTTCGATCGATTTTTCGAGAGTAAAATACCTCTTTGCGTTCCTCGACTCCTGATACAAATCCAGAAAATTTTTCAAAATTATTTAGGGTAGACATTCTGAACCGTAAATTTTCGATTGATTTTTCGAGAGTAAAATACCTCTTTGCGTTCCTCGACTCCTGATACAAATCCAGAAAATTTTTCAAAATTATTTAGGGTAGACATTCTGAACCGTAAATTTTCGATCGATTTTTCGAGAGTAAAATACCTCTTTGCGTTCCTCGACTCCTGATACAAATCCAGAAAATTTTTCAAAATTATTTAGGGTAGACATTCTGAACCGTAAATTTTCGATTGATTTTTCGAGAGTAAAATACCTCTTTGCGTTCCTCGACTCCTGATACAAATCCAGAAAATTTTTCGAAATTACATTAGGGTACACATTCTGAACCGTAAATTTTCGATCGATTTTTCGAGAGTAAAATACCTCTTTGCGTTCCTCGACTCCTGATACAAATCCAGAAAATTTTTCAAAATTATTTAGGGTAGACATTCTGAACCGTAAATTTTCGATCGATTTTTCGAGAGTAAAATACCTCTTTGCGTTCCTCGACTCCTGATACAAATCCAGAAAATTTTTCAAAATTATTTAGGGTAGACATTCTGAACCGTAAATTTTCGATCGATTTTTCGAGAGTAAAATACCTCTTTGCGTTCCTCGACTCCTGATACAAATCCAGAAAATTTTTCAAAATTATTTAGGGTAGACATTCTGAACCGTAAATTTTCGATCGATTTTTCGAGAGTAAAATACCTCTTTGCGTTCCTCGACTCCTGATACAAATCCAGAAAATTTTTCAAAATTATTTAGGGTAGACATTCTGAACCGTAAATTTTCGATTGATTTTTCGAGAGTAAAATACCTCTTTGCGTTCCTCGACTCCTGATACAAATCCAGAAAATTTTTCAAAATTATTTAGGGTAGACATTCTGAACCGTAAATTTTCGATCGATTTTTCGAGAGTAAAATACCTCTTTGCGTTCCTCGACTCCTGATACAAATCCAGAAAATTTTTCAAAATTATTTAGGGTAGACATTCTGAACCGTAAATTTTCGATCGATTTTTCGAGAGTAAAATACCTCTTTGCGTTCCTCGACTCCTGATACAAATCCAGAAAATTTTTCAAAATTATTTAGGGTAGACATTCTGAACCGTAAATTTTCGATCGATTTTTCGAGAGTAAAATACCTCTTTGCGTTCCTCGACTCCTGATACAAATCCAGAAAATTTTTCGAAATTACATTAGGGTACACATTCTGAACCGTAAATTTTCGATCGATTTTTCGAGAGTAAAATACCTCTTTGCGTTCCTCGACTCCTGATACAAATCCAGAAAATTTTTCAAAATTATTTAGGGTAGACATTCTGAACCGTAAATTTTCGATCGATTTTTCGAGAGTAAAATACCTCTTTGCGTTCCTCGACTCCTGATACAAATCCAGAAAATTTTTCAAAATTATTTAGGGTAGACATTCTGAACCGTAAATTTTCGATCGATTTTTCGAGAGTAAAATACCTCTTTGCGTTCCTCGACTCCTGATACAAATCCAGAAAATTTTTCAAAATTATTTAGGGTTAGACATTCTGAACCGTAAATTTTCGATCGATTTTTCGAGAGTAAAATACCTCTTTGCGTTCCTCGACTCCTGATACAAATCCAGAAAATTTTTCAAAATTATTTAGGGTAGACATTCTGAACCGTAAATTTTCGATCGATTTTTCGAGAGTAAAATACCTCTTTGCGTTCCTCGACTCCTGATACAAATCCAGAAAATTTTTCGAAATTATTTTAGGGTACACATTCTGAATCGTAAATTTTCGATCGATTTTTCGAGAGTAAAATACCTCTTTGCGTTCCTCGACTCCTGATACAAATCCAGAAAATTTTTCAAAATTATTTAGGGTAGACATTCTGAACCGTAAATTTTCGATCGATTTTTCGAGAGTAAAATACCTCTTTGCGTTCCTCGACTCCTGATACAAATCCAGAAAATTTTTCAAAATTATTTAGGGTAGACATTCTGAACCGTAAATTTTCGATCGATTTTTCGAGAGTAAAATACCTCTTTGCGTTCCTCGAGTCCTGATACAAATCCAGAAAATTTTTCGAAATTAATTTAGGGTACACATTCTGAACCGTAAATTTTCGATCGATTTTTCGAGAGTAAAATACCTCTTTGCGTTCCTCGACTCCTGATACAAATCCAGAAAATTTTTCGAAATTAATTTAGGGTACACATTCTGAACCGTAAATTTTCGATCGATTTTTCGAGAGTAAAATACCTCTTTGCGTTCCTCGACTCCTGATACAAATCCAGAAAATTTTTCGAAATTAATTTAGGGTACACATTCTGAACCGTAAATTTTCGATCGATTTTTCGAGAGTAAAATACCTCTTTGCGTTCCTCGACTCCTGATACAAATCCAGAAAATTTTTCGAAATTAATTTAGGGTACACATTCTGAACCGTAAATTTTCGATCGATTTTTCGAGAGTAAAATACCTCTTTGCGTTCCTCGACTCCTGATACAAATCCAGAAAATTTTTCGAAATTAATTTAGGGTACACATTCTGAACCGTAAATTTTCGATCGATTTTTCGAGAGTAAAATACCTTTTTGCGTTCCTCGACTCCTGATACAAATCCAGAAAATTTTTCGAAATTATTTTAGGGTACACATTCTGAATCGTAAATTTTCGATCGATTTTTCGAGAGTAAAATACCTCTTTGCGTTCCTCGACTCCTGATACAAATCCAGAAAATTTTTCGAAATTAATTTAGGGTACACATTCTGAACCGTAAATTTTCGATCGATTTTTCGAGAGTAAAATACCTCTTTGCGTTCCTCGACTCCTGATACAAATCCAGAAAATTTTTCGAAATTAATTTAGGGTACACATTCTGAACCGTAAATTTTCGATCGATTTTTCGAGAGTAAAATACCTCTTTGCGTTCCTCGAGTCCTGATACAAATCCAGAAAATTTTTCGAAATTAATTTAGGGTACACATTCTGAACCGTAAATTTTCGATCGATTTTTCGAGAGTAAAATACCTCTTTGCGTTCCTCGACTCCTGATACAAATCCAGAAAATTTTTCGAAATTAATTTAGGGTACACATTCTGAACCGTAAATTTTCGATCGATTTTTCGAGAGTAAAATACCTCTTTGCGTTCCTCGACTCCTGATACAAATCCCGAAAATTTTTCGAAATTAATTTAGGGTACACATTCTGAACCGTAAATTTTCGATCGATTTTTCGAGAGTAAAATACCTCTTTGCGTTCCTCGACTCCTGATCCAAATCCAGAAAATTTTTCGAAATTAATTTAGGGTACACATTCTGAACCGTAAATTTTCGATCGATTTTTCGAGAGTAAAATACCTCTTTGCGTTCCTCGACTCCTGATACAAATCCAGAAAATTTTTCGAAATTAATTTAGGGTACACATTCTGAACCGTAAATTTTCGATCGATTTTTCGAGAGTAAAATACCTCTTTGCGTTCCTCGACTCCTGATACAAATCCAGAAAATTTTTCGAAATTAATTTAGGGTACACATTCTGAACCGTAAATTTTCGATCGATTTTTCGAGAGTAAAATACCTCTTTGCGTTCCTCGACTCCTGATACAAATCCAGAAAATTTTTCGAAATTAATTTAGGGTACACATTCTGAACCGTAAATTTTCGATCGATTTTTCGAGAGTAAAATACCTCTTTGCGTTCCTCGACTCCTGATACAAATCCAGAAAATTTTTCGAAATTAATTTAGGGTACACATTCTGAACCGTAAATTTTCGATCGATTTTGCGAGAGTAAAATACCTCTTTGCGTTCCTCGACTCCTGATCCAAATCCAGAAAATTTTTCGAAATTACATTAGGGTACACATTCTGAACCGTAAATTTTCGATCGATTTTTCGAGAGTAAAATACCTCTTTGCGTTCCTCGACTCCTGATACAAATCCAGAAAATTTTTCAAAATTATTTAGGGTAGACATTCTGAACCGTAAATTTTCGATCGATTTTTCGAGAGTAAAATACCTCTTTGCGTTCCTCGACTCCTGATACAAATCCAGAAAATTTTTCGAAATTACATTAGGGTACACATTCTGAACCGTAAATTTTCGATCGATTTTTCGAGAGTAAAATACCTCTTTGCGTTCCTCGACTCCTGATACAAATCCAGAAAATTTTTCGAAATTAATTTAGGGTACACATTCTGAACCGTAAATTTTCGATCGATTTTGCGAGAGTAAAATACCTCTTTGCGTTCCTCGACTCCTGATCCAAATCCAGAAAATTTTTCGAAATTACATTAGGGTACACATTCTGAACCGTAAATTTTCGATCGATTTTTCGAGAGTAAAATACCTCTTTGCGTTCCTCGACTCCTGATACAAATCCAGAAAATTTTTCAAAATTATTTAGGGTAGACATTCTGAACCGTAAATTTTCGATCGATTTTTCGAGAGTAAAATACCTCTTTGCGTTCCTCGACTCCTGATACAAATCCAGAAAATTTTTCGAAATTAATTTAGGGTAGACATTCTGAACCGTAAATTTTCGATCGATTTTTCGAGAGTAAAATACCTCTTTGCGTTCCTCGACTCCTGATACAAATCCAGAAAATTTTTCGAAATTAATTTAGGGTACACATTCTGAACCGTAAATTTTCGATCGATTTTGCGAGAGTAAAATACCTCTTTGCGTTCCTCGACTCCTGATCCAAATCCAGAAAATTTTTCGAAATTACATTAGGGTACACATTCTGAACCGTAAATTTTCGATCGATTTTTCGAGAGTAAAATACCTCTTTGCGTTCCTCGACTCCTGATACAAATCCAGAAAATTTTTCAAAATTATTTAGGGTAGACATTCTGAACCGTAAATTTTCGATCGATTTTTCGAGAGTAAAATACCTCTTTGCGTTCCTCGACTCCTGATACAAATCCAGAAAATTTTTCGAAATTACATTAGGGTACACATTCTGAACCGTAAATTTTCGATCGATTTTTCGAGAGTAAAATACCTCTTTGCGTTCCTCAACTCCTGATACAAATCCAGAAAATTTTTCGAAATTAATTTAGGGTAGACATTCTGAACCGTAAATTTTCGATCGATTTTTCGAGAGTAAAATACCTCTTTGCGTTCCTCGACTCCTGATACAAATCCAGAAAATTTTTCGAAATTAATTTAGGGTACACATTCTGAACCGTAAATTTTCGATCGATTTTTCGAGAGTAAAATACCTCTTTGCGTTCCTCGACTCCTGATACAAATCCAGAAAATTTTTCGAAATTAATTTAGGGTACACATTCTGAACCGTAAATTTTCGATCGATTTTTCGAGAGTAAAATACCTTTTTGCGTTCCTCGACTCCTGATACAAATCCAGAAAATTTTTCGAAATTATTTTAGGGTACACATTCTGAATCGTAAATTTTCGATCGATTTTTCGAGAGTAAAATACCTCTTTGCGTTCCTCGACTCCTGATACAAATCCAGAAAATTTTTCGAAATTAATTTAGGGTACACATTCTGAACCGTAAATTTTCGATCGATTTTTCGAGAGTAAAATACCTCTTTGCGTTCCTCGACTCCTGATACAAATCCAGAAAATTTTTCGAAATTAATTTAGGGTACACATTCTGAACCGTAAATTTTCGATCGATTTTTCGAGAGTAAAATACCTCTTTGCGTTCCTCGAGTCCTGATACAAATCCAGAAAATTTTTCGAAATTAATTTAGGGTACACATTCTGAACCGTAAATTTTCGATCGATTTTTCGAGAGTAAAATACCTCTTTGCGTTCCTCGACTCCTGATACAAATCCAGAAAATTTTTCGAAATTAATTTAGGGTACACATTCTGAACCGTAAATTTTCGATCGATTTTTCGAGAGTAAAATACCTCTTTGCGTTCCTCGACTCCTGATACAAATCCAGAAAATTTTTCGAAATTAATTTAGGGTACACATTCTGAACCGTAAATTTTCGATCGATTTTTCGAGAGTAAAATACCTCTTTGCGTTCCTCGACTCCTGATCCAAATCCAGAAAATTTTTCGAAATTACATTAGGGTACACATTCTGAACCGTAAATTTTCGATCGATTTTTCGAGAGTAAAATACCTCTTTGCGTTCCTCGACTCCTGATACAAATCCAGAAAATTTTTCAAAATTATTTAGGGTAGACATTCTGAACCGTAAATTTTCGATCGATTTTTCGAGAGTAAAATACCTCTTTGCGTTCCTCGACTCCTGATACAAATCCAGAAAATTTTTCGAAATTAATTTAGGGTAGACATTCTGAACCGTAAATTTTCGATCGATTTTTCGAGAGTAAAATACCTCTTTGCGTTCCTCGACTCCTGATACAAATCCAGAAAATTTTTCGAAATTAATTTAGGGTACACATTCTGAACCGTAAATTTTCGATCGATTTTTCGAGAGTAAAATACCTCTTTGCGTTCCTCGACTCCTGATCCAAATCCAGAAAATTTTTCGAAATTACATTAGGGTACACATTCTGAACCGTAAATTTTCGATCGATTTTTCGAGAGTAAAATACCTCTTTGCGTTCCTCGACTCCTGATACAAATCCAGAAAATTTTTCAAAATTATTTAGGGTAGACATTCTGAACCGTAAATTTTCGATCGATTTTTCGAGAGTAAAATACCTCTTTGCGTTCCTCGACTCCTGATACAAATCCAGAAAATTTTTCGAAATTACATTAGGGTACACATTCTGAACCGTAAATTTTCGATCGATTTTTCGAGAGTAAAATACCTCTTTGCGTTCCTCAACTCCTGATACAAATCCAGAAAATTTTTCGAAATTAATTTAGGGTAGACATTCTGAACCGTAAATTTTCGATCGATTTTTCGAGAGTAAAATACCTCTTTGCGTTCCTCGACTCCTGATACAAATCCAGAAAATTTTTCGAAATTAATTTAGGGTAGACATTCTGAACCGTAAATTTTCGATCGATTTTTCGAGAGTAAAATACCTCTTTGCGTTCCTCGACTCCTGATACAAATCCAGAAAATTTTTCAAAATTATTTAGGGTAGACATTCTGAACCGTAAATTTTCGATCGATTTTTCGAGAGTAAAATACCTCTTTGCGTTCCTCGACTCCTGATACAAATCCAGAAAATTTTTCGAAATTAATTTAGGGTACACATTCTGAACCGTAAATTTTCGATCGATTTTTCGAGAGTAAAATACCTCTTTGCGTTCCTCGACTCCTGATACAAATCCAGAAAATTTTTCGAAATTACATTAGGGTACACATTCTGAACCGTAAATTTTCGATCGATTTTTCGAGAGTAAAATACCTCTTTGCGTTCCTCAACTCCTAATACAAATCCAGAAAATTTTTCGAAATTAATTTAGGGTAGACATTCTGAACCGTAAATTTTCGATCGATTTTTCGAGAGTAAAATACCTCTTTGCGTTCCTCAACTCCTGATACAAATCCAGAAAATTTTTCGAAATTACATTAGGGTACACATTCTGAACCGTAAATTTTCGATCGATTTTTCGAGAGTAAAATACCTCTTTGCGTTCCTCGACTCCTGATACAAATCCAGAAAATTTTTCGAAATTACATTAGGGTACACATTCTGAACCGTAAATTTTCGATCGATTTTTCGAGAGTAAAATACCTCTTTGCGTTCCTCAACTCCTGATACAAATCCAGAAAATTTTTCGAAATTACATTAGGGTACACATTCTGAACCGTAAATTTTCGATCGATTTTTCGAGAGTAAAATACCTCTTTGCGTTCCTCAACTCCTGATACAAATCCAGAAAATTTTTCGAAATTACATTAGGGTACACATTCTGAACCGTAAATTTTCGATCGATTTTTCGAGAGTAAAATACCTCTTTGCGTTCCTCGACTCCTGATACAAATCCAGAAAATTTTTCAAAATTATTTAGGGTACACATTCTGAACCGTAAATTTTCGATCGATTTTTCGAGAGTAAAATACCTCTTTGCGTTCCTCGACTCCTGATACAAATCCAGAAAATTTTTCGAAATTATTTTAGGGTACACATTCTGAATCGTAAATTTTCGATCGATTTTTCGAGAGTAAAATACCTCTTTGCGTTCCTCGACTCCTGATACAAATCCAGAAAATTTTTCGAAATTAAATTAGGGTACACATTCTGAACCGTAAATTTTCGATCGATTTTTCGAGAGTAAAATACCTCTTTGCGTTCCTCGACTCCTGATACAAATCCAGAAAATTTTTCGAAATTATTTTAGGGTACACATTCTGAATCGTAAATTTTCGATCGATTTTTCGAGAGTAAAATACCTCTTTGCGTTCCTCGACTCCTGATACAAATCCAGAAAATTTTTCGAAATTATTTTAGGGTACACATTCTGAATCGTAAATTTTCGATCGATTTTTCGAGAGTAAAATACCTCTTTGCGTTCCTCGACTCCTGATACAAATCCAGAAAATTTTTCAAAATTATTTAGGGTACACATTCTGAACCGTAAATTTTCGATCGATTTTTCGAGAGTAAAATACCTCTTTGCGTTCCTCGACTCCTGATACAAATCCAGAAAATTTTTCGAAATTAAATTAGGGTACACATTCTGAACCGTAAATTTTCGATCGATTTTTCGAGAGTAAAATACCTCTTTGCGTTCCTCGACTCCTGATACAAATCCAGAAAATTTTTCAAAATTATTTAGGGTACACATTCTGAACCGTAAATTTTCGATCGATTTTTCGAGAGTAAAATACCTCTTTGCGTTCCTAGTCTCCTGATACAAATCCAGAAAATTTTTCGAAAATATTTTAGGGTACACATTCTGAACCGTAAATTTTCGATCGATTTTTCGAGAGTAAAATACCTCTTTGCGTTCCTCGACTCCTGATACAAATCCAGAAAATTTTTCAAAATTATTTAGGGTACACATTCTGAACCGTAAATTTTCGATCGATTTTTCGAGAGTAAAATACCTCTTTGCGTTCCTAGTCTCCTGATACAAATCCAGAAAATTTTTCGAAATTATTTTAGGGTACACATTCTGAATCGTAAATTTTCGATCGATTTTTCGAGAGTAAAATACCTCTTTGCGTTCCTCGACTCCTGATACAAATCCAGAAAATTTTTCGAAATTAAATTAGGGTACACATTCTGAACCGTAAATTTTCGATCGATTTTTCGAGAGTAAAATACCTCTTTGCGTTCCTCGACTCCTGATACAAATCCAGAAAATTTTTCGAAATTATTTTAGGGTACACATTCTGAATCGTAAATTTTCGATCGATTTTTCGAGAGTAAAATACCTCTTTGCGTTCCTCGACTCCTGATACAAATCCAGAAAATTTTTCGAAATTATTTTAGGGTACACATTCTGAATCGTAAATTTTCGATCGATTTTTCGAGAGTAAAATACCTCTTTGCGTTCCTCGACTCCTGATACAAATCCAGAAAATTTTTCAAAATTATTTAGGGTACACATTCTGAACCGTAAATTTTCGATCGATTTTTCGAGAGTAAAATACCTCTTTGCGTTCCTCGACTCCTGATACAAATCCAGAAAATTTTTCGAAATTAAATTAGGGTACACATTCTGAACCGTAAATTTTCGATCGATTTTTCGAGAGTAAAATACCTCTTTGCGTTCCTCGACTCCTGATACAAATCCAGAAAATTTTTCGAAATTAAATTAGGGTACACATTCTGAACCGTAAATTTTCGATCGATTTTTCGAGAGTAAAATACCTCTTTGCGTTCCTCGACTCCTGATACAAATCCAGAAAATTTTTCAAAATTATTTAGGGTACACATTCTGAACCGTAAATTTTCGATCGATTTTTCGAGAGTAAAATACCTCTTTGCGTTCCTCGACTCCTGATACAAATCCAGACAATTTTTCGAAATTAAATTAGGGTACACATTATGAACCGTAAATTTTCGATCGATTTTTCGAGAGTAAAATACCTCTTTGCGTTCCTAGTCTTCTGATAATCTTGGCTAAAAGTTTTCAATACTTTATTATGAGATCACTTTGGTTTTTCATTCATACATGCATTCATTCATTGACAAAGAAGAATCTTTAGAATTAGTTAGTTTTTATGGCCCTTAAAAGGGCCGTTGTTTTCGTTGGAGGGGCGCCCAAAATTTATAGCTGTCATATCTCTAGAAGATGTTGGTGTGGTCGAGTACCTTCTCCAGGGAGCCGGTTTCTCGTGACGGTCACAGATACCTCTTGCTTCTTCTTATCCTGTCAATCTTGGTGCAATTCTTGGAAGCGTTTTCAATTATTTTATTGGGTCAAAAAAATTGGGTAGGAAATGATAAGCATATTAGGTTTTATTTATATAATTCACCAAGGCTTCCAAAAATATCCACCTGAAAATGGTTAAACAGCGTTGACCGGAGTTTTAGTCGTAAAGACAAAGTAATTTTAACTTATACTATAAGTTGCATTTAACTAAATGCAATAAAGTCCAATTTTCGGAATCATATCAAATCAAGTTGAACAAACATAAACACACACATGAACACACACATCACACACAAAAATTTTTGTACGTATTTTTTCCCGAGTAAAATACAATGGAAAAAATGGCGAAAATGATCAAATGACCAAAACTTTTTTTTTCTGAAAATAATTACTTTACCCTTGTCATTAAGAACCGTCGTGAATTTTTTAAAATCTTTCTGAGATCAAACATTTTTACTTGCATTTTTTTCTGAGTAATACCATGGAAAAAATTACGAAATCGTAAAATGTTGAAACTTTTTTTTTTGTAATAATAAACAACTATTAAGCAATATTTTCAGTACTTGCAATTTAAGATTGACTTACAATTGTAAAAGGGGAAGCCCATGTAAACATTGTTCCAAAAAGTCCAACAATTTAACATGCTTGAAGAGGTTTCTATTCGGTGTTGAAGAAGAACGAATTAATTAAAACACAATAAAATTATCGGCTTTATTATAAAAAAACAAATACATATATATAAAAAATCTACACTTACAAAAAGTACGTTTACAAATCTATATACAGGGAAAATAAAAAAATAATAATAAATAAAAACGGTCACCACTTTCCGTCGCGAATTCTGCACACTAATCATACTATTTGTACTAAAATACAGTGCGGATACAAATAAATAATACTAGAAGAATAACATGTTCATTAAGTATTTCTCGGCAGTGTCATTTTAATTACAATCCTCCAGACCTGAAAATCATCACCGTATAAAATTTTAGAGTTATTAAAAATAAAGAGATGTTCCTCGCAGTTTCTTCATTTCAAGTAAGTTTGAACAGAAACGCGGCATTTTTGTTTTAAAATAAATAATGATCTTACTTTATATTGCAAAATTCTGAATGATTTACAGTAAATTATTTTCAGGTGGAGATTGTACTCTGGACCTCGCATAAGTTGCTAAAGATCACGAGGTTAATATATTATTTCGTCATGACGTAATACTTTTTGGAATGTAATTATGTAAATTTGAAGTTTGAACCATTGCTGTTTTGTGAAGGTATAGTAATTTAAAAAAAATATTGAAAATTTATTAAAACATGAAATACTAAAAATATATAAAATACTGATTGGATTAGTTTTAAGCATAATTTCCAACTTCTCTCACGTTTTGAGAAATTTAGTTTGTACGTTAATTGGATTGGAACGGGCCAGTCCAAGCGCGCGGGATTGCGCGTACGTGTGAACGCCGTTAACGGAAGACCCCTTGGAAACTCCAATTACCAAATTACACCATCAGAATCAAGCGTTCGAGTGATAATCGATTCGAATGAAAGTTCACTGCTAAAAATATCCGCGAAAAGTTGATGTTTATTAAACTGAAATTATACGTTAAAAAACGGCTAATGGACGCTCGCAAAACGAAAACGTGTCTAACTCGAAAACACCACTTTCAGTACCGTGCACTAAGAGATTTTTGTGTCCCCGCATTTTATTACCTTTTATGGCACTCGGCAGCGCGCCCAAACACCAGTCGAGGTGTGAAGTGAGGCGAAAGAAGTTTTTTTTTTTTGCTCCTGTATATCCAGCGAGCAAATGCGAAAACAATAAATGGAAAATGATTCTCCGTTTCAAAACAATCCCCGGCGAATGCAATGAAATCGCATTGCAGTTATAAACAATAATTTACAGTGGTAATATGATCCTTCTGAGAGAGAAAGGCTGCTCCTGCTGGGTGTGCTTATTATCCTCATCGATTGCGCGATCAATTAAAATTGCCCAATCGCGCGTATTATTTTTAGACATAACAGAAATAATTAACGCTCCTGGTTAGTGCACTCTGAATAATACCAAGTGTCCACTCTGAGGTTAATTTTGGAACCGGAAATAAGTAGTGAAGGAGTTGGACGTAATTATTCAGAAATTCAACGAAAAGTTTCACTAAGGGTACTTCAGGCACTTTTAGTGCCGCGTACAGCGACACTAAAAATATTTCAGCCAAAATATCGTCGGCTTACAATAAAAACCAGATAAGTACAATTTTGTCATTTTTGAGATAATTGCAGTTCTGGGCCTAAAATTCACTCTACTAAGTACTGACAAAACGATATATGTGCAAGGGTTTCCAACCAACTAGTCTAGGGGGGGGGGGGTAATAAAAAAAAGATAAATAAACTGGCGCTTCCGCTCTGAGTGACTAAAAACTATTTTTTCCTCGTTTTCAGGCGTTTCCAGTCGATCTAAGCACTATTTACGACTAAAGTTATTTAGCATATCTTCGTTCCTGGAACTCTCACAAAAAAATCTTATATGCAAAAAAAAAATCTTGAAAGGATCACCAGATTTTGAAAATTCTTGGTGCAATGTGTTGTTCACTCATCGAATAAATGCAGATAAAAACAAAAATAAATTCGTCGTTCAATTGTTTGAAAGTATGGTCACATTTTAAAAAATCATCCAGCAAAGTGTTACCCGTCGTTCTTTTTTTGAGGAACTCGTGTAACGGATAATCTGATTTTGAAAATTCTTCCGGCAAAGTATTGTACGTACTGAATTGACGTAGATAAGATAAAACATTAAATTCGTCGTTCATTTTTTTGCGGTTTTAAAAGCATAACTCTTGAACAAAATGGCAGATATTAAAAATTCTTTCAGAAAAGTGTCATTTTTGACAGTTGGAAATTGTGGTTTTTGGCAGTTGAAAATTGCAATTTTTAGCAGTTGACAATATAAGTTTTTGGTTATTGAAAATGATCAATTTTGGCATTTCAAGATTGTAGTTTTGGGGGTTGAAAATTGTCATTTTTGATAACTCAAATTATTTTTGGCAGTTGAAAATAGCCAAAAAAATTGTCATTTCTGCCAGTAAGCAGATGGTCATTGTAAGCAGATAAAAATTACAGTTTTTGACAGTTGAAACGGTAATTGATTGCAGTTGAAAATTTGTCATTTTTGGCAGTTGGGAATTGTGGTTTTTGGCAGTTGAAAATTGCCATTTTTACCAGTTGAAAATATAAGTTTTTGGTTATTGAAAATGATCAATTTTGGCATTTCAAGATTGTAGTTTTTGGAGGTTGAAAATTGTCTTTTTTGTTGCTAAAAATTATTATTTTTAACAGTTAAAAGTAGCCATCGTTAAATTTGTAATTTTTGTCGCGATTTTGATATTTGAAATTGCACACCTGCCGAATGCGTCGTCCGATTTTGATGATTTAAACACGTCAAAATGTGACAAATTTAGTGCAATGTTAAAACAGATTACAAAACATTTTTGTGAAATTAACACAACATGCAAAAATCTCACTTTTTAAAATCGAAATTTCGATTTTTGAAATTGCACACCTGCCGAACGCGGTGTCCGATTATAATTATTTAAATTTCAAAATATGTCGAATTTAGTGTTATTTTAAAATGGATTCATATATTTTCTCGCGAAATTAACGCAAAATGTAAAAAAATGCAATTTTTTTAATTTCCAGAATTTAAAAAAACGCGATTTTAATTTTTGGAATTTTACACCTGCCGAATGCGTAGTCCGATTTTAATTATTTAAACGTCAAAATATGGCGAATTTACTGTTACTTTAAAACTGATTACAAAATTTTCTCGTGAAATTAACACGAAATGCAAGATTGCAGCTTTTAAATTTCTAAGATTTAGATTTTTTTTTAAATTGCACTACTGCCGCACGCATTGTTCAATTGTGATGATTTAAACTTCAAAATATGGCAAATTTTATGAAATTTTATTACGGGTTACGGAATTTTCTCTTGACATTAACACAAAATGCAAAAATTGAATTTTTTAAATTTTCAACATTTTAACTTTTGAACCGAGGACGAGATTTGTAACTGTAAGATGTAGAAAAAATGTCTCGACTGATGGAAAAAGAATATTACTCAGTAGAGGATTATATCAATTGCAAATGATTTTGTTCTTATTTTCTGCGACGTATTCAATTATCTGTAGAATTTGATTTTGTTGTGATGTACTTTGTTATAATTTTTTATGTACTATATCTAAATTTGAATAAAATAAAAAAAAAGAACCAAAAAATTTAAATTTGTTCAATTGTTTTTCGGGTTTCACAGGATAACTCTTCAACGTATGACCAAATTTGTTTGTTTTTGAGGATAACTCTTGAACGGATGATCAAATTTGGGAAATTCTTCCAGCAAAGTCGAATAGATGCAGTTAAGACCAAAAAATTAAATTTGTCATTTAATTGTTTTCTGGTCAACTCTTGAACGGATAAACATATATTGAAAAATCTTTCAACAAAGTATGTGTATATAAAAAAAATAATTGCTCAATAGTTCTGTGGTTTTGAGAAGATAGCTCTTGAACAAAATGGTCGATTTTAAAAATTCCTCCTGAAAAGAATTTCTACTCATCGAATAAATGTACAGGACCAAAAAAATCATTTATTTAAGATAACTTGTGAACGGATGACCAAATTTGGCAAATTCTTTCAGCAAAGTGTTGTACTCGCCGAATAGATTTTTAGAAATTTGTAGTTTTTTGAGGATAATTCTTAAACGAAAGGAAAGATTTTGCAAATTCTTTAAGATAAGATAAGAGTAACTTAGGTCAACTAACAAACCATTACCCAAAAATAACTTAAAAAATAACTTACTACAACTCAACGTTTTAAATCTTCTAATTTTTATTTTTTTTCCTTTCGGTAGTCATTAAAGAGATATAGATAAGATAAAAAATAATTTTTCGTTTTTTAACCAAAAATAAGTTTGAAATTCTTAAAGTATTATACTATGCCCCACTATAGTGGCTTTCGCGGATACGATTTTCAAATTGAACTCTGCCGTACAAAGAAACAGCCCCGTGCGGGCTATTTTTCGTTTTTTTTAGTGCTTCTTCTGATCGATTTTTCTTTCCTAAAAAATGAGACGGTGAGATATAATTGTGTGTGCTAAGTGGCTCCACCGTCAAAATTTTCCTAGAGCCGCCACTGCTCCGAGCACAAGTATTATTTTTTTAGAGCAAAAGTACTTCATCTTATCTGTAAACATTGGGCTTTTCACTGTTGTATTAATTATTTTAAAATACTAATATTTCATTTATTATGTTTTTCAATTATCTATCTACAGTTCAAGTTTAGAGGCAAGTTTCTTTCAGGTTGTAAGATTCTAGATTGATTTTAATAGTAAATTCCAGACTGAGATCAAGAAATAAAAAAAAAAAGGTGAAGTGCCCATCATGTTACTTTCTACGACTTGATGGTATCATTTATATTTACGCTTTCATGGTTTATTGTCAATTTAAATCATATTTTAAATGTACATCGAGCGTTTTGTAAACTCGGATGAAACTGACGTTTAAAACGTCAAAATTATCAAATTCAAAAACTCAGTTTACTCAAAAGCTAAAGAAATTTCGAAAAAAACTTATTCTTTATAAGTTGTTAATTTTGGCATTCTTTACAATTTACATAAATTTTTCGTTTCAAAATTATAAATCAAAAATGAAAAAAAAAAATAAAATGAATTTTATGAAAAATATTTTCAAATAAAAGATGTTCATTTCTTAGCTGTCTTCAATATTTATTTAAATGTTTTTATAATATTTTCCATATTTAAAAAATTATTGAAAAAAAAAACAAAAAACGGTTAAGGTAAACAACCACTTCCGGCGTACGGAATTTCACCAAAAGTTTTTCAGTTCATCGGATTGTCAAATAAGACTTATGTTCATGTTAATTGCTGTATATACACACACACACGCACACACACATCGACACAAAAATTTCTTTTCCAGAAATTGTTGAAATGGCATCTAGGGATCCCAAAACGGATATTTCCGTTAAAAAAAAATTGAAAAAATTTTCACGATCACAATACTTTCTCGTACTTCGTAACAGAGAAAATAAAAAGAGTCATATCTGTTCAGAGGTCTGTTCAGAGGTCCCCAAAAAACATGTGTACATGTAAGTTTTGGATTAAACTCTAAAATCAGCTATAATGTTGGTTAGTTGTTGGACGTATCTATAATTTTTACTTTCTCCGTTACGAAGTACGAGAAAGTATTGTGATCGTGATTTTTTTTTCAAAATTTTTTTTTACGGAAATATCCGTTTTGGGGTCCCTAGATGCCAATTCAACAGTTTCTGAAAAAAAAAAAATTGTGAATGTGTGTGTGTCTGTGTGTGTGTCAGTGTGTGTGTCTGTGTGTGTGTGTGTGTGTGTCTGTGTGTGTGGCTGTGTGTCTGTGTGCGCTGTATCTCAAAAACCAATAAAGCAATTGATATGAAACTTTGAACATACGTCTTATTTGATAATCCGAAGAACTGGAAAGCTTTTGGTAAAATTTCGTACACCGGAAGTGGGTGTTTACCTTAACTGTTTTTTGTTTTTTGCCAATATTTTCTTAAATATAAAAAATATCACAAAAACATTTAAACAAATATCGAAGACAACAAAAAAATGAATAGCTTTTGCTTGAAAATATTTTTCATAAAATCATTGCTATTCGAGAAAAAAAATTATTAATTTTTTTTTTAATTTTTGGTTTATTTTGGTTGAAACGATAATAGTTACAGCAATTTTATGTGAAAATAATTGTAGATAATGCCAAAATGAACAACTTCTAAAGAATAAGTTTTTTTCGAAATGTCGTTAGTTTTCGAGTAAACCTAGTTTTTGAATTTGAAGTATAATTTTTCCATCTTTCATGATTTTGACGTTTTAAACGTCACTTTCATCCGAGTTCACCCAACGATCGATGTACATTTAAAATATGATTTCAATAAAGGCTATGATACCATCAAGTCGGAGAAAGTAACATGATGGCCACATCACCATTTTTTTAAATTTTTAAGCAAAAACAAACAATTTTATTAAATCTTCATTTGGTTTAAAACCATCGGAACCTTCATTTTAGTCAGGTTATAAACCAAAAAGCCTTTATTAAAGATTTTATGAAAATGACAGAATATGTTTGAAGTTTTTAACTGATACGTTTTTTACTTTCTCCATTACGAAGTACAAGAAAGTATTGTGATCGTGATTTTTTTTCAAAAATTTTTTTTACGGAAATATCCGTTTTAGGGTCCCTAGATGCCATTTCTACAATTTCTGGAAAAAAAAAATTGTGTCTGTGTTTGTGTGTGTCTGTGTGTCTGTGTGTCTGTCTGTGTGCGCTGTATCTCAAAAACTAATAGAGCAATTGATATAAAACTTTGAACATCCGTCTTATTTGATAATCTGAAGAACTGAAAAGCTTTTGGTAAAATTTCGTACACCGGAAGTGGGTGTTTACCTTAACTGTTTTTTGTTTTTTGCTAATATTTTCTTAAATATTAAAAATATCACAAAAATATTTAAACAAACATTGATCACAGCAAAGAAATGAACATCTTTTGCTTGAAAACATTTTTCATAAAATCATTTTTATTCGAGAAAAAATGTATATTTTTTTTAAATTTTTGGTTATTAAACGATAATAGTAAATTAATGTTAATAATAATTGTAGAAAATGCTAAAATGAACCACTTATAAAGAATAAGTTTTTTTCCAAATCTTTTTTGAATTTGCAGTATAATTTTTCCAGCTTTCATAATTTTGACGTTTTAAACGTCAGTTTCATCCGAGTCTACAAAACGCTCGAAGTACATTTAAAATATGATTTAAATTGAAAATAAACTATGAAAGCGTAAATATAAATGATACAATCTAGACGGAGAAAGTAACATGATGGCCACATCACCATTTTCAACTTTCTATTTAATTTCAAGACCAACAACACAACGTTTATACAGTTTCGATTTAGTTTTTATTTTCTCCGTGCAAAGTACGGAAAAGCACTGTAATTTTTCTTTAAGGAAATATGCGTTTAAAGGTCTCTGGAAACGATTCTGTTATAGTTGTCCAATAGATATAAGGCGTTTATGGCCTTTTACCGTTTGACCGTCTTAATAAGTTTGGGGTCATCATATCGTAAAACCGAACTCATTAATATTCTCGGGCTGGTCATTAATTTTCTCTATACGAATGTGTGCATTAATAAGTAATAAAAAATACTGGGCCTGAGACAGGGTTAGGAGGATCCGTTGCTGAACATTTATTGTGGGGCTGGGCATGAGAGTTTGCGGTCGGTCCTTCATAAAAATTAGTGAAAGTTAAATACCCTAAAAGACCATTATAGTAATTTATTATACGAATGTGGAATGTACGTAATTAGTCCCGCAAGAATAAGTTTAACGGGTAATTTTCTTAAGGGACTAATGAGGAATTCCACATGAGTATAATAGAAAATTTTATCCAAAATCGTCTGTAATTGCGTTAAATATTGAAATAATGTTTATAAAATTTTGACGTACGTGGTGTCAATTTGAATTATTTCAAAAACCCTATGAAAGATCTATGCATTCCATGAGAGAAACTTATTCTCTCACTAGGAGGTAATGAGCCACATTACATGGCTTAAATGACCACTATCTATTATTACACCAGATTTTGGATAAACGCCTTATATCTTTCGGTGAACTATATCTGTGTGTGAGCCTGTGAGTCTGGGTACACTGTGTCTCAAAAACGAACATAGACTTTAAAATGAAGCTTGGAACATAATTTAAATACACACCCACCATGAGGCCCACCCACCCTTCAAGATAGGGCCCACCCATCACCCTCCGTATCAACTTTAACATAATCTACAAAACAGTACGACTCAATGAAATTCGTCGATTCATGTACGATTTTGGAAGTTTAACAATCACAAAAAAAGCAGGGTTTGTAGCTGAAGTTAAAGTTAATATGGAGGGTGGTGGGTGGTCCCCATGCCATTCTCCAATCCTTCAGATTTAGATTCAGATTACGCAAGTGTAAATTAATCGAATAGAAAATAATCTAACGGGTTTCTAGTAAAAAAAATATCATTTACAGAAACTCTCGGGGGTGTTCAAAACGTTGGATGGTAAGCCCACCCATCATCCACCGTTTCATCTAAATTTTTCCTACAAAAGCTCTTTATTTATGCTTCTGAAACTATTACATGATCTCGTGATCCGATCAAGAAATTAGTGTTTTCAAAGTCAGGTTTACGTGAAAATTAAGTGCGGTGGGTGGGTGGTAACCCAGACAAACGAGGGTTTTGCTGATGTAAATTAATTGATAAGGACAGAATCTAACGATTATTTTGGACTTTTGACAAAAGTTTTAATAATAGAAACTCCGGGGTATGTTTAAAAGGTTGGAGGATGGGATAGCACCCACCCACCACAGTTAGTGGGGTAGGGCCCACCCAGCACTCTCTGTTTTATTTAAATTTTATCCGCAAACGTTCTTTTTTTATGCTTTTGAAACTATTACATCTCTCGTGATCCGACTAAGAAATTGGTTTATTCAAACAGTGTTTTCTAGGTTAGGTTTAAGCAGAAACGAAGGGCGGTGGGTGGGCCCTATTCTATCCTCCAATCCTTAGAACACAAACCAGGGTTTTGCAAGAGTAAATTAATCGATAAGAAAATAATTTAACGGTGGTTTGGACCTTTGACAAAAAAATTGGTTTAATCAAACAATGTTTTCTAGGTTAGGTTTAAGTGGAAACGAAGGGCGGTGGGTGGACAACCTGCAATCCTCAGAACACAAACGAGGGTTGTGCAAGAGTAAATTAATTGATGTTAAACTTTTGACAAACGTTAATATTTAAAGAAAGTCGGGAGAGTGTTCTAAGGGTTGGCGGGTAGGATTGGGACCACCCACCACCCTCTCATTCATTTACATTATTCCCACGAACGCTCTTTTTTTTTATACTTTTGAAATTATTACATCTCTCGTGATCCGACTAAGAAATTGGTTTAATCAGACAATGTTTTCTAGGTTAGGTTTAAGTGGAAATGAAGGGCGGTGGGTGGGCTCGATCCCAACCTGCAATCCTCAGGACACAAACGAAGGTTGTGCAAGAGTAAATTAATTGATAAGAAAATAAGTTAACGGTTGTTTGGAACTTTGACAAACGTTATTATTTAAAGAAAGTTTGGAGAGTGTTCTAAGGGTTGGATGGTAGGATTGGGGCCACCCACCGCCCTCCGCTTAAATTACATTTTTCACACAAACGCTTTTTTTTATGCGTTTGAATTACATCTCTCGTGATCCGACTAAGAAATTGGTTTATTCAAACAGTGTTTCCTAGGTTAGGTTTAAGCGGAAACGAAGGGCGGTGGGTGGGCCCTATCTCACCCTCCAATCCTCAGGACACAAACGAGGGTTGTGCAAGAGTAAATTAATTGATAAGAAAATAATCTAACGGTTGTTTCCATCTTTGACAAACGTTATTATTTAAAGAAAGTCAGGAGAGTGTTCTAAGGGTTGGATGGTAGGATTGGGCCCACCCACCGCCCTCTGATTTATGTACATTGTTCCCACAAACGTTTTTTTTTTATACTTTTGAAATTACTACATCTCTCGTGATCCGACTAAAAAATTGGTTTATTCAAACAATGTTTTCTAGGTTAGGTTCAAGCGAAAATGAAGGGCGGTGGATGGGCCCTATCCCACCCTCCAATCCTCAGAACACAAACGAGGGTTGTGCAAGAGTATATTAATTGATAAGAAAATAATCTAACGGTTGTTTCTATCTTTGACAAACGTTATTATTTAAAGAAAGTCAGGAGAGTGTTCTAAGGGTTGGATGGTAGGATTGGGCCCACCCACCGCCCTCTGATTTATGTACATTGTTCCCACAAACGTTTTTTTTTTATACTTTTGAAATTACTACATCTCTCGTGATCCGACTAAGAAATTGGTTTATTCAAACAGTGTTTCCTAGGTTAGGTTTAAGCGGAAACGAAGGGCGGTGGGTGGGCCCTATCCCACCCTCCAATCCTCAGAACACAAACGAGGGTTATGCAAAAGTAAATTAATTGATAATAAAATAATCCTACGGTTGTTTCCATCTTTGACAAACGTTATTATTTAAAGAAAGTCAGGAGAGTGTTCTAAGGGTTGGCGGGCAGGATTGGCCCCACCCACCGCCCTCTGATTTATGTACATTTTTCCCACAAACGCTCTTTTTTTATACTTTTGAAATTACTATATCTCTCGTGATCCGACTAAGAAATTGGTTTATTCAAACAATGTTTTCTAGGTTAGGTTTAAGCAGAAACGAAGGGCGGTGGGTGGGCCCTATCCCACACTCCAATCGTCAGAACACAAACGAGGGTTGTGCAAAAGTAAATTAATTGATAATAAAATAATCCTACGGTTGTTTCCATCTTTGACAAACGTTATTATTTAAAGAAAGTCTGGAGAGTGTTGTAAGGGTTGGAGGGTAGGATTGGGCCCACCCACCGCCCTCTGCGTCATTTACATTTTTCCCACAAACGCTCTTTTTTTATACTTTTGAAATTATTACATCTCTCGTGATCCGACTAAGAAATTGGTTGAATCAGACAATGTTTTCTAGGTTAGGTTTAAGTGGAAATGAAGGGTGGTGGGTGGTCCCTATCCCACCCTCCAATCCTTATAACACAGACGAGGGTTTTGCAAGAGTAAATTAATCGATAAGAAAATAATTTAACGGTGGAGAGTGTTCTAAGGGTTGGAGGGTAGGACAGGACAGGACCCACCCACCACCTTTATTTACATTTTTAACACAAACGCTCTTTTTGATACTTTTGAAATTATTGCATCTCTCGTGATCCGACTAAGAAATTGGTTTCATCAGACAATGTCTCCAAGGTTATGTTTAAGTGGAAACGAAGGGCGGTGAGTGCTCCTTACCCCACCCTCCAATCCTTAGAAAACGAGGGTTTCGCAAGCCAATGAGATGCAAGGAAAGCACTAGGACCATGTGCAAACAAACTGATGAACGCGAAGCCCTTACATTTGACAGGTCTCGGTCTGTGAGATTCCTTACCAATTCTGAACAACTTTGATAAATTCGTAAATAATACACGATAACACTTTCAAATCATTTATTGTGCAAAATCGCCACACTTCTTCAGGCAAAGAAATCAAGCCACATAAAATATTTGTATTATCGTGTATTATTTACGAATTTATCAAAGTGAACATGAACTTTCAACAACTATCAGCCGCAATTATTTAATTTTAAATAATGTTTTCGGTTCAAATATGATGTTTGGTCCAATTGTTCGATCTTCGCATTTGCAAAAGATTATAAACCATCACATTCAACAATCTGCGGTACCTATCCTCAAGTTCCTCAATAATATTTTCCTGGTTTACATTTGCAGTCACAGATTTTAAAGATTCAACGTCTTCCAGCTTGGCAATACTCTTATTCTAATATTTATTCTTAGCAAAATCTTTCAGTAATGCTCGCTCTTGGCAAGAAAATACACAAACTCTAACATATTTTTATTAAACGTCACTTGTAGCATATGTATAAAAATTATTTAGATAAAGGGTGGCTTTGTATTTCGAAACGTACGTTGCAGGTTTGATACGTCGCATCACATCTTCACCACCAGTTGTTCAATAGTATATTGTACAACGAGCATATAATGATAGCTATTAATCACGAGAACGATGTTTGCGGAAGGAGCCGATAGGCGAGTGGAGCAAGTCGTGCTCGTGATCAATGGCCATTATATGCGAGTTGTACACTATACTTTGTCCACGACAAAAGCTTTCTAGTGATTTTTGTCTTTGTATTATGCACATTTATTAAAAAAACTGATCTTGCAAATCATTCATTTTTATGCAATACATTTCATTAGTCCGACAAGCACCCATTACTCACATTATTAATGCAACCTTTAAAGAAAGAAATGAATGATTTTTGGAGAGAAAATTATATAAATCTTACCTTTGTTGCCAGGTATTTATCATCAGAGGCTTTAATACAATAAATTATTTATTTAACACCAATAAAACAGCTTCCGAGGAGGAATTGGTTTTCTTTTCCCTTCTTCATTCCAAAAATGATTCATACGCCGCTAAATATATTTTTCTTGATTTTTCGGGCAATAAGTTTAATGATGCTATTTCTGCAGCTTCTTTTATATTTGGCGGTGTTAAAGAAATCTCGTTATCACTGTCGTTCTCCATTTATCTTCTAATTTTTGATATTAAACCACTTCAAAACTCTCTTATAATGTAAATGATTTTGACGTTTCAATTTAATTATATGACAGTTTGCGGACTACTAGATAAAATTTTGAAAATGATAGTAAGCAGTGAATAATGATTAATCACTGACTGTAGTGAATAATGAATATACTTATAATTGAAGAAACACAAATACAATGAGTATATTATAAGATAGTCGTAGACAAAGTAATTAATTGACATAAGGTCAATAACGCGCTGAACTAATCTACGACCGTGATTTTGTTTATCATGGTTATGCCTTATCTAAATAATTTTTATACATATGGTACAAATTTGCACATGTTCCAAATGGTCGCAGAAAAAATAGTATACCTTGCACCCCAGGAAAGTTTCAAAGGTTTTACAAAGGTATATTAATTCAAGCTGCTAGTCACTAAGTAATCTGCCTTTGGCCACGTACTTCGATTTGCCCTTCGTCTAATAAAGCATCACTTTCCTGCCTTTCAGGTGATATACTATTGTATTTACCTGATCAAGAATTTTACCATGAAAATGATTAACATGTCATTTTCATCTATCAGTGTGGGATACGAACATTCTTAACCATTCTTAAGACACACTAGCTCTTCTGGTATTATCCAGAACCATGAGAGGTCAGTCGCCATTGCTTAGATGCGTTCCATTTCAGATAATTCGAAAGTAAAATATGCTTAAGGTGTTATTAAAGCAGTGGCGGTTCGTAAATTTTCGTAGATGAGACTAAGAGAGAGATGTTAACGAGTCTCCACAAAACATCAATGGTTCAAAAATACAGTTCGAATGAGATGAATATGATTTAACTTTTCAGTTTTCGAAAAAATGAATTTACTTGCACGTGTGCACGTCGATCGTTTTGATGCAAGTCTTGCACTGCACCTCACAACACCATTTGAACTTGCACTGGCACCGTTCCCTCATCGTCGTTTTGAGGGTGTTGTAGCCCCTTCCGCAGCATAACAAGTTACACCCGTCCATGTCCTGCGAGGTCCTGTTGCACGCGCGCCCCGTCGTGCCCAGGGAACCCAGGGTTTGGTCCGCCACGCAGTAATTGGGGGAATCCTCGAGGTACACCAAGTCGTTGGGCGTGGGCAGTCTGTACCTTCGGTCTCCCAGTTGTAACCTACCTCTTTTGTTGACGCGCACCTCCGTCGCTCCGTCGTATTTTTCGCGGATATAATCGCCTGAAACAAGGAAAAATAAAAGATTTTCATTAGCAAATTATTCCTATAAAAATGTTTAATGCGTTTATCATTTCCATGAGTACAAAAATTGTTGATATTGTTTCCATGCCACTCTTTACAAAAAGTAAAGAAGTTTCCTATATAACATTTTGACCTGAATCTAAAATGAAACCATAATGTGTGACACATCATCATAAACAGAAAATAAGTTTGCATTAAAAAGTGCAAAAATCCAATATGGCGGCGTCAAGAAAAACAAAACTTGTTTGTTGTTGTTCGTCCGCCATCTTGAAAGCTAAAATAAATCTAATAACATAATTAGATTCTCCACAAAAAAGTGCTTCAATAATGTTTTACTTAAAAATGCGTAGTGTTAATGGTTTTTGCATTAAAAACTAATAACAAAAATGGAAAACAACCATTTTTTCGCAGTTAAACAGATTAATACTACAGGTACAAATCCATATCAAACGTAACAGAATGAAATCAGGTTATTGAGAGGATGGTTAGGACCGTTTATTAATCTGTAAATTACAAATTAAAATTCTTCAGAAATTTCAAGACTGTGGTATTTGGATCGTCCGGATTTAATTGAATTTGTTTACGATTAATTAGAACGCGTGTCTTTCCTAATTAATTACCCCACTGTTTGGTAGAAAAGTGGTGTTTCTGTCTTGAAAGACGGGTGTAGGATGGGTTGAATTTATTTTCGAGCGGCTTCCAATGATGGATGCACCTTGCGCAAGAGTTAATAGTCCTTTAATTGCTGTTTGGTTGTAACAGCTACACCCGTATTTCTAATTAATGGTTAATTGGATAAACCAGAAGGTGAACGTGAAATTTTCTAGATGTTTGAGTAGTAGTGAAATGGACATTTTTAAAATAGTTGTGAAGAAGAGATGTTTGAGAATAAATATTTGATGTTTGAAAGATATCATTTTTATAAAATGCACGAAAGGCGATCAAAATGCATTTTTTAAGCTAGAGCCGTCCCAAAATGCTAAGACACCTGTGGGCAAAGTGAGAAAGTATTCGCGAGAAAATGCGATAACAAATCTAGGCGTGGCCGCATCACCGAATTCAAGATCACTTCGCAGACTGTGTCACGACATTTTGCGACGGCTATAACCTTGAAATCCGTGAAATTGTATTTTTTTTTTAAATTAAAGTCGCGAGTTTTTATTTGTATCATTCAAATGCCACAATGTTCTAGAAAAAAGTATTTCAAGACTTTTTTTGGATGAAACGTGGTAAGTATACGAATTTTCCAAACGTTCAAATCTGTTCAATTTTTACAAATTCATAGCGAATAAACGCGTTGTTCAATTGAAAAAATTTTGACATCAAATTGTGGAGTAAAAAAAACGTAATAACGCCCTTGAAATTCAAGGAAATGGTCAAACAATGACATTTTATAAACTAACCTTAAAACCATGAGATCGTTTTTTTTTTAATTAATGGTGCTTAAACCCGTGGGTTAATTTTGATGATATAAACCTAGAAATGTTGACAAAGCTGTTATCTAAAAATAATTGTAAATATATTTTTTTTATAAAAAGTATGCGATTCCGCGTGTGATTATTTTTATCCAATTCAAGTTTCGAGTCTCGTCATTTTGTTTCCAGTTGGGGGATAAAAATTATTTTTTAGTATGTCAAAAATACATCATCCATTAGTATTTTTGAAGTTTTCAAGACGATTCCGCGTGTGATATGTTTTTTAGTATTTTTCGAATCGCGACATACAAGTCTCACTACCTCCAATTCAAGTTTCGAGTCTCGCCATTTTGTTTACAGTTCGGGGATACCAATTATTTTTTAGTCAAAAATACATCATTCATAAGTGAGTTTTGAAAAAAAAATTCAACTTTTACTTTTGTAAATTACCTAACTGTCTAACGCGTTATTGGTTTTTTAATGGTTTAAATGACAACATTTAGTAAGTTAAGTAATTTTTTTAAATATTAAGAAATGTCTATATTAAATCAAGGCCAAAATTGCAATTTTAGATTTGATTTCAATTTCGTAACTGCCTAACGCGTTATTGGATTTTGATGATTTAAACGTTAAAATGTAGCAAATTAAGAATATTTTGAAATATATGAAGAAATTTCTATGTTAAATCAGCGCAACTTGCTAAAAATTACAAGGTTTCCGAGTACAGAAAAAAGATCCAATTTTTATTTTTGTAACTGTCGGTTTTTAATGGTTTAAACGACAAAATATAGAAAGTTAAGTATCTTTTTGTTTAATATTAAAAAATGTTTACGTCAAATCAAGGCGACTTGCCAAAATTTCAAGTTTTAAAAAAATGCAATTTTAGATTTTTTACAATTTCATAACCGTCTAACGCGTTAATGGATTTTGACGATTTAAACGTGAATTAAGGGTATTTTGAAATATTATTAAGAAATTTCTATGTCAAATTAAAGCATCTTGCCAAAAATTTTCAAGTTTCCCGCAACAAAATCCATTTTTTGTTAATGGATTATAAAAATCTGAATATAAAAATGTGGCGTTTTAAAAAATATCAAGGGTTTATTATATCAAGTCCAATTTTTATGTTTTCAATTATGCAGCCTGCTAACGCGTTATTAGATTTTGAACATTTCTATTACAAATGGTGGTGAATTAAATATATTTTGAAAAAATGGCAAGGCAAAAAAATCAAGGCAACTTGTCAAAATTACAAGCTATCCGAGTCCAAAATCGATCAAATAGAATTTTAGATTTGTTTAAATTGCCCAACTTTATTTGGATGATTTAGATGTCAAAATGTATAGTGAATTAAGTATATTCGGAGTAAATGACGTTTCTATGTCAAATTAAGGCAATCTGTCAAAATGACAAGGTTTTCCAAAGTTAACAATCTTTTTAAAATTACTCAACTGCCTTGTATTTTGTGGATTTAAATCACAAAATGTGGCAAATTATAACACATTTTTATATCAAATCAACGCGGCCAAAATCAAAAATGTCCATTTTTTTATTCTTTTTGTTTAGCGGGTTATTGGATTTTGATGATTTAAATGTCAAAATGAAGAAAATTGAGTATATTTTGTAACGTTATTAAGAAATTTCTATGCCAAATCAACGCAACTTGGCAAAAATTGCAAGTTTTCTGCAGACAAAGTCGAGAACGTCCATTTTTTTATTCTTTTTGTTTAGTGGGTTATTGGATTTTGATGATTCAAATGTCAAAATGAAGAAAATTGAGTATATTTTGTACCGTTATTAAGAAATTTCTACGCCAAATCAACGCAACTTGACTAACATTGCAAGTTTTCTGCAAATAAAGTCGAGAACGCCAAATTTTTTATTCTTTCTGTTTAGCGCGTTATTGGATTTTGATGATTTAAATGTCAAAATGAAGAAAATTGAGTACATTTTGTAACGTTATTAAGAAATTTATATGCCAAATCAACGCAACTTGGCAAAAATTGCAAGTTTTCTGCAGCCAACGTCGAGAACGTCCAATTTTTTTAATTCTTTTTGTTTAGCGGGTTATTGGTTTTTGATGATTTAAATGTCAAAATGAAGAACATTGAGTATATTTTGTAACGTTATTAAGAAATTTCTACGCCAAATCAACGCAACTTGGCAAAAATTGCAAGTTTTCTGCAGACAAAGTCGAGAACGTCCATTTTTTTATTCTTTTTGTTTAGCGGGTCATTGGATTTTGACGATTTAAATGTCAAAATGAAGAGTTTTCTTCTCTGAGCGTAAGCCAACAAAAAGCAATTTTTTATTTATTATTTAAATTGCCTTATTGGATTTTGATCATTTTTACGTCAAAATGTTGCGAATTCAGTATGTTTTCAAATTCTTTGCAGAGGATTTCAAATCAATTAATTCAACGCAAGTTGCCAAAAAATCCAAGTTTTCTGAAGGCAACAAAATGAACTTTTTAGTTTTTAAACTATCCAACGGATTGTTTGGATTCGATTGATTTGAAATATAAAATGTAGGCAATTTTGTATTTAAAAAAGTCTAGAAATCCGTTTAGTTTTTCGTTTTTAAAAAATTGCTCAACTGACTAACGCCTTGCTGGTTGTTGTTCAAATATTACGAACTTAGTGTATTTTAAATATGGTGTTACGTTCTCCGATATTGATGGTATAATAGTTATTTCTATTTATAGATAGTTTATTTTTAATTTAAATGATATTTTAAAACTACATCGAGCATAGCAGGATCAGATGACACTGACGTTTAAAACGCCAAAATTCTGAAAGATGGAAATGACAAATTATCCTTCAAATCCTAGTAGTCGATTTACTCAAAAACTTAAGATATTTCGAAAAAGAATTATTCTTTATAAGTCGTTTATTTACAATTATTACGCACATAAATCTTACCCGACTGTACTTTAATTAATCTGACATGATTGTAATATATGCAACCCAAATTACATAATTTCTTATATTGTCTAGTCCAGCAACGACATGGAATAGATTTTAAATAGACGAGAAAATCATAATCCGTGGTCAGTCATGAAAAACATAATATACTTGGTTGCTTATTCAATTTGAACATTTAATCAATCTCCAAATACTCGTTTCATTAAAATATACAACCTAAATATTGAAATTAAAACATGCATTTTAAAAATCGTATCAAGATGAACATCTCAGGTGTCCCTTGAAGGGGAAACGTTGCCGCACACCTGTTCCCCTTTTCACTTTCCATTAAGACGATGCAATTGTTAATACCTGACCTCAGCGTGCCGCAATTAATCATCTCCATAAAGCCCATAATTTACAATTTAATTCCAGCTCTCGACCTTTTTCTCCTTTTGTTCCTTCCCTCTGTAATTATCATGTTGCTCAAAGTTCACCGAACCGAAATTTACAACCATTTCCACCGCAACGCGAAAAATCTTATTTACAATATATATAGGTAAATAAATACACGGCTTGATTGCATATGCAAATACAACGTGTGCGGTCAGTCCTCAGCGTTGTCTTGTCTTGTCTTCTACTCTTCTAGCCATAAATATAAATACACTCTCGTGCAATCAATTGGTCAACTACTCTGCCCCGTCCATTCTGGAGAAGATCTTGTACGTGCGTATGTTCGTCTGTCTCCTTATAAAATGTTTATGCTAATCCAACCCTTGTCATACGGAATTTTATTAAAAAAAAACTTGTGTTTAATTAATTACCGTTTAGCTGGGGAAAATAAACCTTTCCAGACCCACCCAAATGAAGATTATTTATTGGCTGTTGTTCGTTTTGGAACTATGTATGAATGGACAATGATACGTCGTTAAATTAGTTATGTGTAATTAAAATTGTGGTTATTGAATGATTTTCTTCGGTGTGGTGATGATTTACAACTCCGGCGGTTGCTGAAGTATTTAAAATCCCATAAATCATCGCGCCAGTTTATAATTTACTACACCGAAAATTGTAAATCTAAAGATGTTAATAATCGTCATTCGGACGTAAATAAATTCCATAACTCAACATAAGTGAATACTAATTTTGAATATATGAAATCTTCCGAGATGTCTACAAGAAATTTCGTATGAGAAATATTAAAATATTAGCTTTTTAAAAGTGACTTTTTCCATGCCATAATTTTAGCAACAATTTGATGTTAAAATTACCACAATTTATTTGCTATGAAATTGTGAAAAATACAATATCACAGATTATTTTAAGGTCTGTTGAAAAATTCATTTATTTATCACGTTTCATAGATTTAAAAAAAATTGTACACCCGCGCACTATAAATTTTAGAAAAATAAAATTTTACGGATTTCACGTTTTCTTCCAAAATTTGCATTTTGAGCACTTTTAGTGCACTTCATAAAAAAAATATCTTGATACTTTTTTGTAAGCAATAACTTTTGCAATATTTCCGCGTTTAAATCATCGAAATTTACCCACGCGTTTAAGCGCTATTAATTTTTGAAAAAAAGTGATTTCATGATTTAAAAATTTGGATTTTGAAAATGTCAATTTTTGACCAATTTCCTTAGATTTTACAAATAAGTCTTTACATACTTATTTACAAGTAATTATTTTAGTGATCATTTGATGTTGAAATGAATTTTTGAAAAATACGATGTCACGGATTTCTAGTTTGTCTTCAAAAATTTGCATTTTGACCACTTTACTTGCACTTAATAAAAAAAATATATATTGATACTTTTTTGTAAACAATATCTTTTGCAATATTTCTGTGTTTGAATCATCGAAATTTGCCCACGCGTTTAAACGCTATTAATTTTTGAAAAAAGTGATTTCATGTTTTAAAAATTTTGATTTTGAAAATGGCAATTTTTGACCAATTTCCTTAGATTTTACAAATAAGTCTTTACATACTTATTTCTCAGTAATTATTTTAGTGATCATTTGATGTTGAAATGAATTTTTGAAAAATAAGTTTTCACGGATTTCAAGTTGTCTTCAAAAATTTGCCACTTTACATGCACTTTATAAAAAAAAATATATTGATACTTTTTTGTAAACAATATCTCTTGCAATATTTCTGCGTTTGAAACCTTGAAATTTACCCACGCGTTTAAACGCTATTAATTTTTGAAAAAAGTGATTTCATGATTTAAAAATTTTGATTTTGAAAATGTCAATTTTTGACCAATTTCCTTAGATTTTACAAATAAGTCTTTACATATTTATTTCTAAGTAATTATTTTAGTGATCATTTGATGTTGAAATGAATTTTTGAAAAATACGATGTCACGGATTTCAAGTTTGTCTTCAAAAAATTGCATTTTGACCACTTTACATGCACTTTATAAAAAAAATATGTTGATACTTTTTTGTAAACAATATCTCTTGCAATATTTCTGCGTTTGAATCATCGAAATTTACCGACGCGTTTAAACGCTATTAATTTTTGAAAAAAGTGATTTCATGATTTAAAAATTTGGATTTTGAAAATGTCAATTTTTGACCAATTTCCTTAGATTTTACAAATAAGTCTTTACCTACTTATTTATAAGTAATTATTTTAGTGATCATTTGATGTTGAAATGAATTTTTGAAAAATAAGTTTTCACGGATTTCAAGTTGTCTTCAAAAATTTGCCACTTTACATGCACTTTATAAAAGAAATATATTGATACTTTTTTGTAAACAAAATCTTTTGCAATATTTTTGCGTTTGAATCATCGAAATTTACCCACGCGTTTAAACGCTATTAATTTTTGAAAAAAGTGATTTCATGATTTAAAAATTTTGATTTTGAAAATGTCAATTTTTGACCAATTTCCTTAGATTTTACAAATAAGTCTTTATATACTTATTTATAAGTAATTATTTTAGTGATCATTTGATGTTGAAATGAATTTTTGAAAAATACGATGTCACGGATTTCAAGTTAGTCTTCAAAAAATTGCATTTTGACCACTTTACATGCACTTTATAAAAAAATATATATTGATACTTTTTTGTAAACAATACCTCTTGCAATATTTCTGCGTTTGAATCATCGAAATTTGCCCACGCGTTTAAGCGCTATTAATTTTTGAAAAAGTGATTTCATGATTTAAAAATTTGGATTTTGAAAATGTCAATTTTTGACCAATTTCCTTAGATTTTACAAATAAGTCTTTACACACTTATTTCTAAGTAATTATTTTAGTGATCATTTGATGTTGAAATGAATTTTTGAAAAATAAGTTTTCACCGATTTCAAGTAGTCTTCAAAAATTTGCCACTTTACATGCACTTTATAAAAAAAAATATATTGATACTTTTTTGTAAACAATATCTTTTGCAATATTTCTGCGTTTGAATCATCGAAATTTACGCATGCGTTTAAGCGCTATTTATTTTTGAAAAAAGTGATTTCATGATTTAAAAATTTTGATTTTGAAAATGTCAATTTTTGACCAATTTCCTTAGATTTTACAAATAAGTCTTTACCTACTTATTTATAAGTAATTATTTTAGTGATCATTTGATGTTGAAATGAATTTTTGAAAAATAAGTTTTCACGGATTTCAAGTTGTCTTCAAAAATTTGCCACTTTACATGCACTTTATAAAAGAAAAATATTGATACTTTTTTGTAAACAAAATCTTTTGCAATATTTTTGCGTTTGAATCATCGAAATTTACGCACGCGTTTAAACGCTATTAATTTTTGAAAAAAGTGATTTCATGATTTAAAAATTTGGATTTTGAAAATGTCAATTTTTGACCAATTTCCTTAGATTTTACAAATAAGTCTTTATATACTTATTTTTAAGTAATTATTTTAGTGATCATTTGATGTTGAAATGAATTTTTGAAAAATACGATGTCACGGATTTCAAGTTTGTCTTAAAAAAATTGCATTTTGACCACTTTACATGCACTTTATAAAAAAAATATGTTGATACTTTTTTGTAAACAATATCTCTTGCAATATTTCTGCGTTTGAATCATCGAAATTTATCCACGCGTTTAAACGCTATTAATTTTTGAAAAAAAGCGATTTCATGATTTTGAGGTTTCAAATCATGAAATCGCTCTTTTAAAAATCTCAATTTGATTTCAAGAAAGAGTGTTGTGTACTTTTATCTATGCCATAATTGTAGCAACAATTTTATATCAAAATTTTTATGTGCTATGAATTTGTGAAAAATGCGTTATCACGGATTTTTATGTTTGCTTGGAAAATTCGAATATTTTCAACGTTTCATAGATTTTGCAAAAAAATACTTTGGCGTTCAAATGATACAAATTGGCACACGTATTTACGAGCTATAAATTTTTGTAAAATACAATTTCAAGTTTGGCTTCCAAAATTTACATTTAGATTTAGTGACATTTGCATCTCGTGATTCGACAAATTCTAAAAAAATATCATACACGGAATCGTCTTGAAAACTTAAAAAAAAACACTTATGACATACATGTTGACATACATAAAAAAACAATTGATATCCCCCAACTGGAAACAAAATGACGAGACTCGAAACTTGATTTGCATCTCGCGATTAGGAAAATTCTAACCAAACCATCTTAAAAACTTCAAAACCCACTTATGGATGATTGAAACTAATCAAAAATTTGATTCTGCTGACTTTAAACTCAACTCGCAACATTTTTTTCATTTAAATCATCAAAACCCTATAATGCGTTGGAGAGCTAGGCAAATAAGAAAAATAAAAAAAAATCGCTTTTTTGACTTTTAAACTTTGATTCGAATCAATTAAAAAAACTTTTTGTAACTTTTTAAAAATACCTTGTAATTTTTGTCGGAATGAAAATTTCTTAATAATTATTTTAAATACATTTCCCGTCACGGCACGGGAAAGTATTGTGATTGTTATAAAATTTTCAAAAATATTTTTGATGGGAATATCCGTTTTAAGTATTTTTTTAAATGATTTAATTTTACCAGTATTTCAGGCTCAATTAAAAAAAAATACAACTTTAATGTTAGTCAAAATTTCTCCAAGGAGTCAACTGTTCTGGTTAGTAAATGGATGCAAAAATATCTGTAAGTATTTGCATAACAATAACGCAACGGATTCATTGTTATTTTTTTTCTAATTTGAGCTTACTGCACAGGCAATTTTGAAAATCCATAACTTGCGTCAAAGTAAATGTTTTATTTCGTGAAAAGATGTTTTATGTAACTTTTTCAATTTATTTAGCTTAATTTTTCGAAATTAACAACAAACTGATCCTGATGTACAGCGTTTACATTAAGCTCATTACAAGAATCATATAATCTTAAAATCAACTGCGTATTTAAACATTTTTCTTGAAATTCAATCCGCACTTCTTCCACACTCCTAACCATTTTTTTTTTGTTAGACGAATAGCTCCGCATTCATAGTCGGAATCAACTGTTACAAAGTACTGTTATCGTTTTCAATGAAAGCTAGCACCAGCTACTGTTACAAAACAATCCTTATCTTTACTGAGAAGTGAATAGAAGACATCGCGCACTGCCAAAGAATATTCCTTTCATGTTCTCGGAATGCATTGCTTCTGCAGCAACGGCAACAGCAGCAGCAGCAGCGCACAATGCTGTCAGTTAATTGTTCTGGCGAGGAGGAGATAAGTAATGGACAATTTCATTCCAGATAATATCGCCTGGTTTCTGCACCCATTGCACTTCACTTCGATCCAAACCAGTTTCTGTTCTTGGGTTATTCTTCGGCTTTGTGTGTGTGTGTTTGTGTGTGTGTGCGTTAATTCGACACGAGGTATTTTTATTAATGTATTACAATTTCCTTTGTAAGGAAAGAGCATCAATCAATGTTTCAAGTGGAGTTGTAAAAACGGTTTACAAGAAATATTTTGGAAATATTAATTAAAATCGAGTATGTAAAAAGTACGACAAATTAAGAGTGACCCAAAAACGTTTCTTTTTTCATCTATCTATATAAACTTATTTACAAAAAGTATCTAACTGAGGAAAAAATTAAAATAAGTATTAAATGACTATCGATGATAACAATGTATTATTTTGATGGATGTGCTCTTATCAATCCAAAATCTGATTCTAACTATACTGTTCATAGATAATTTTTTAAAAAGCCATATTTTACAGTTAATTTAAATCTCTAAACTTAAACTAGGAAAACGAACTTGAAAAATTGCAATCCAAGAATTTTGCTTTCAAAATCAAAAACTTAAGATCCATTTATAAACAACGCATTTATGATTCTCCATCAAAACAATTGCCATGGTTTAGGTGGAAACAGAACGGCAGCACTCCAAACTTAAATTGGAAAAAGGAAAATTGCAAAAATTGTAAATAACTAAAAAACCGGAAAATTTGTTTCAAAAACTTAAGATTCGTAAACAAACGATGCATTTATGATTTTTAATCAAAATAAATGGCTTGTTCTAGGTGGAAACAAAACGGCAACGCTTCAAAGTTGAACTGCGAAATCGAAAAATTCATTCAACGATTTGAAAAACAGTACAAAATTATTAATCAACCAAGAAAATTGCTCCACTAGCTCACAGTGGTGTATTTAGATTGAAAATGAAAAAAAAATTGTCAAAAGTTTAATTGTTTAAAAATTTTATATGAAGAAACATTAAATATTGGGAAAATCAAAAAAAGTTGACTTAAAAAACTATAAAATGTTATTTGCCACTAGTAGATTGTTAATAGAAGTTAAAAATTTCTACCGCAAAAAGAAGTTGAAAATTGACAATATGTGTTAAAAAGGTAGAAAATGGAAACATTTTATTTGTCAAGGGAATTATTATTAATTGAATTTGTGAATTTAGAAAATTACATTGAAAAATCATATCTTTTAACATAGTAGAACATAAAAAAATAAAAGTTTTATTGCCAAAGGAAAAAGTTTCATCTCGCAAAAAAAAATATTTGTCAAAAAAAAATTGTGAAAAGTTTTATCGTCAAAATATTGATAAATCATATCTGTTAAAATAGAAGTTAACAAGTGACAAATGATATTTGTCAAAAATGGATTCAAATTAAAAAAAAAAAGTATTTGTGAAAAATCCAAAAATGTTATATGACAAAAGAGTATTGATAAATCATATCTGTTAAAATAAGTTGAAACTTGATATTAAAAATTTAAGTATCACAAAAAAAAATCTGAGAATTTCTTAAAAATACTGACAACATATTTTTTCTAAAAAAATTGAGAAATTAAAAAAAAATATTTTCCAATCGTTTTTTAAATTAACGTAAAAATATAGGAATTACATCCGACAAAAAATTAAATATCAACAAATTTTATTCACCAAAAAAGCTGAAAACTGAAAAATTTTGATTGAGGAAAAATGTTAAAATTTAAAAATGTTATTTGCTCTACTAGTGGCAAAATTTAAAAATGTTATTTGCCACTAGTAGATTGTTGATAGAAGTTAAAAATTTCTACCGCAAAAAGAAGTTCAAAATTGACAATATGTGTTAAAAAGGTAGAAAATGGAAACATTTTATTTGCCAAGAGAATTATTATTAATTGAAGTTGAAAATTTAGAAACTTACATTAAAAAATCATATCTTTTAACATAGTAAAACATTTAAAAAAATAAGTTTTATTGTCAAAGGAAGTTGAAAATCCAAAAGTTTCATCTGGCAAAAAATGTATTACTAAAAAAAAAAAAAATTAACACAATAAAAATGTGAAAAGTTTTTACGTCAAAATATTGATAAACCATATCTGTTAAAAAACAAGTTAACAAGTGACGCATGATATTTGTCAAAAATTGATTCAACTTAAAAAAAAAATATTTGTGAAAAATACAAGAGTATTATAAATCATATCTGTTAAAATAATATTAAACATTTAATTATTACAGAAAAAAATCTAAGAATTTCATCTGACAAAAAGGAGTTGTATACAGACAACATATTTTTTTCAAAAAATTGAAAAAGTAAAAAAAAAATTTCCAATCGTTTGTCAAATTAAGGTAAAAATATAAAAATTACATGCGACAAAAAATTAAATATTAACAAATTTTATTCATTAAAAAAGCTGAAAACTGAAAAATTTTGTTTGTGGAAAGTTGAATTGCCAAAAAATGTATCTAAGAGAAAGGAGTAAAAAAATTGACCATCATATCTGTCGAAATAAGTTAAAAATTGGATAATAGCATTTCCCGAAAGTTTAATTATCAAAAGATGTTTTGGTATTAAAAAGGAATTAATTTTTGGAAATAAAAAAAAAAAAATATGTGAAATTGTTGATTTGTTTCTGGTCAAATTTAAAGAATTGCAACTTTCTTGCGGCGGTTTTTATAAGTAATGTCTAGCGTACTGTATTATGTTGTTTTTAACTTGTTTTTATTTGTTTGTCACACAAAGTTGTCGCAATTTTAAATTTTAAATTGTAATTTTATTTTTTGTATTTTTATATTTTATATTTATATTTTATTTTATATTTTGTTTTATATTTTATATTCTAATTAATACATGAATGTACGGGGCGAATCCCGTAAATATATTATTATTATTATTATTATTATTATTATTATTATTAAATTCTTGATTTAGTACTATATTCTAACTCAAGAAAATTAAATTTAAAAAAGTCTTCTTATTTTTCCAGGAAACAAAATCATGACTCCATATGTAAAATGGTACCAAGAAAAATCAAAACACAGATTATGGAGACCTGATAAAAGATATGGCATCTGCGGAAAAGAAGGCGTTAAGAAAGTTGAAAAAAACATTAAACATTTTGCCACAAGAAGTTGAAAAATACGAAAAATGCATTCAACGATTAAAAAAAGTAATAAAAAAAAAATCAACGAAATTTTTTCAAGAGCTCGAGATCCATAAACAATTAATAGATTTTTGGTTTTCCATAAAAAAAAAACAATTGCCATATGCGACGTGGAAATAAAACGGCAAAGCTCCGAACTCGACTTGCAAACCAAAACTGCGTTTAACGTAAAATTATAAAATATTAATTAGCCAAAGAATTTGCTTCAAAAGCTCAAGATTTATAAAAAAAATCCAATGCATTTATTATTTCCTGTTAAAACAATTGTCATATCCTAGGTGGAAACAAAACGCTCCAAGCTTGAATCGGAAAAACGAAAATTGCATTAAACGATTCGAAAAATTGCGAAAACCTAATAAAGGGAGAAATTTGCTTCGAAAGCTTAAGATTTATAAATAAATAACGTAGTTATCATTTTCAATCAAAATTAATGGCGTGTTCTAGGTAAAAACAAAACGGCAACGCTTCAAACTTGAACTGGGAAATTAATAAAATGCGTTCAACAATTTGAAAAAATGTAAAAAAAAAATAGTGATGTGGCCATCATGTTATTTTCTCCGACTTAATGGTATCATTTATATTTAAGTTTTCATGGTTTATTTTCAATTGAAAATCATATTTTTAAATATACATCGAGCGTTGTGTACACACGGATAAAACTGACGTTTAAAACGTCAAAATTATGAAAGATGGAAAAATTATACTTCAAATTCAAAAACTCAGTTTACTCAAAAACCAAAGGGATTTCGAAAAAAACTTATTCTTTATAAGTTGATCATTTTAGTATTCTCTACAGTTATTATTCACATAAATTTGCTGTAACTATTATCGTTTTATAATTATAAACCAAAAATTAAAAAAAAAAATAATTTTTTTTCTCGAATAAAAATGATTTTATGAAAAATGTTTTCAAGCAAAAGATGTGCATTTCTTTGTTGTCTTCAAAGTTTGTTTAAATGTTTTTGTAATATTATTCATATTCAAGAAAATATTGGCAAAAAACAAAAAAACAGTTAAGGTAAACACCCACTTCCGGTGTACGAAATTTTACCAAATGCTTTTCAGTTCTTCAGATTATCAAATAAGACTTATATTTAAAGTTTCATATCAATTGCTCTATTCGTTTTTGAGATACAGCGCGCACAGGCAGACACACAAACAGACATAATTTTTTTTTCCAGAAATTGTTGAAATGGCATCTAGGGACCTCAAAACGGATATTTCCGTAAAAAAAAAATTAAAAAAAAATCACGATCACAATACTTTCTCGTACTTCGTAACGGAGAAAGTAAAAATGAATTAGTCAGGGAAATTCTTCCACAAGTTTAAGATCCATAAATAAATAATCAATTTCTAATTTTCTATAAAAATAATTGCCGTATCCAAAGCGGGAACAAAACATAAACGCTAAAAACAAAGTTTTGAAAAATTGTGAAAAATGAATTAAACCGAGGAATTTTCTTCAGAAACAAACAATGCATTTATGATTATCTGTTAAAATAATTGCCTTATCCTGGGTGAAAATAAAACGGCAAACTGGTAAAATTATTTCAAAATTGTAAAAAAATAATAAATCGAGAAATTTGCTTTAGAGGCTTAAGAATGATACATTCACGATTTTCAATCAAAATAATTGGCATAATTTACAATCTATGCTACAATCTAAGATGGTGGGTGGGCCCTATCCTACAATCCAACAAGTCAAATATAAAGCAGAGTTTCTTGCGTAAAATGCACATAAAAACATTATTTAATCATTATTTCCATCATCGCTAACATCTGTAGAACTGTTGATTATATTCTACTATTTGGAGGGTGGGATAGGGCCCACCTATCAGCTTCAGTTTTTACTGTTTACTTAACCTATAAAAAAGGCGAAAACAGTTTTCAGGTAATTTAATTGGACCTTCAACTTTTCCAATTATTTGCCATAGAAGTGTCTTTAACCCAACAGGATTTGTAGGTTAAAATAAAATTGATACGATGGGCGGTGGGTGTGCCCTTTCCTACAATCCAATCTGTTGCCACGCTCCGATGTTTCCACCAATAAATAAGTGAATCACAAAAACATGAAGTCTTAAATGTCTTTCTTACTCTTGTGTTATTAATTAATTTCAGCATGTAAACACTTTTTTATCATCTGTAAATTGGAGGGTGGGACAGTGCCCACCCACCTGCCCCTCGCATTACTCAGTTTTAAACTACAAAATAGCGTTTTGTATACTTTCAACTTTTCCAATTATTTATCCCAACAGGATTTATAGGTTAAAATAAATTTGATACTACAAGTGGTGGGTGGGCCCTACCCTACAAGGTGGGTGGGCTCTACCCTACAATCTAATCTGTTGCCCCGCGCCGATATTTCCACCAATAAATAAGTGAATGACAAAAACATAAAATCTTAAATCTTTCTTACTCTTGTGTTATTAATTAATTTCAGCATGTAAACTCTTCTTTATCATCTGTAAATTGGAGGGTGGGACAGGGCCCACCCACCTGCCCCTCATTCCACTCAGCTTTAAACAACAAAATCGCGTCTTGTATACGTTCAACTTTTCTTATTATTTGTCATAGAAGTTCCTTTAATCCAATAGGATTTGCAGGTTAAAATAAAGTTGATGCGACGGGTGGTGGGTGGGCCGTATCCTACAATCCAACCTGTTGCCCACGCGCTGATATTTCCACAAGAATCAATACAACACCAACGAATGCATAAACAGTGACTGTGGGATAAGTAACAAATACAACGGTGGGTGGGTCCCATCCCACAATCCAATCAGTTAAACATAAAACAGGGTTTTCTCACATAGATCAATTAAGCGTAAAGCAAAGTTTTATCAAAAGAGAAAATTTATCAAATTTGATTATGTGAAAGGTGTGATAGAGCACACCCACCGCCCTCTGTTTTTCTACTTAACCTATAATACCTGTAAGTACGAATGAATCACGCTCAGGGGCGGCTCGTTATGTAGAGCCAAGGAGCCATGGCACTACCTTTAATTTCAAACGAAACAAGATTTTTTTTATTAATTCTAAAAACACTGATTTGTCATTCTAAATGTTATAACGATGCCTGCGAAAGTTTCATGAGACGAGAAAATTATTTGAGAATATATCTCTTAAACAAATTAGCAGATTTGAAAAATTCTTCCAGAATTGTGTTTTGTGTTGTTATCTTGAAAACCAGTGATGGGGTATTTTGAGTTTTTTGGGGGTTTATTAAGATTAATGTACTTTGAGTAAATCTGAAAAGTTTCAAGTGTGTTGCAGTTGTTTGTGTATTTTTTTTCACTCCGAAGAAGTGAAACTTAAAAAATCTTAAGGGCTGTTCTCGGTCGGTTATCTTGAAAACTTGTGATGGGTTTTTTAGAGGCTTATTGTGATTAATATATTTTGAGTAAATTTAGAGAGTTTCAAGTGTGTTGCACTTGTGTTTATATTTTTTTTCACTCGGAAGAAGTGAAACTTAAAATCTTGAAAACCAGTGATGGGTTTTTTTTGAGTTTTTTGGAGGATTGTTAAGATTAGTGTATTTTGAGTAAATTTGGAAAATTTCAAGCATGTTGCAGTTGTTTTTATAAAAAAAAATTTCACTCGTGCAAATTAAAAAATCTGAAGCGCTGTTCGGTTATCTTTGAAACCTGTGATGGAGTTTTTTGAGTTTTTGGAAGATTATTAAGATTATTGTATTTTAAGTAAATTTAGAAAGTTTCAAGTATTTTACAGCTGCAACAAAAAAATTATAATTTTTCATAAATTTACACGAAAAATCGCAAAAGCAATCGACGGAATGTATTTGAATTTTGTACGAAATCACTCTTGAATTAATATTGAGTGATTTTGCAAAGATTCAAGTAAATGGAAATTGTTTTTATATTTTTTTTCGCGTCGACAAATTTATTGCAATTTTTTTCTAAATTTTATCTGCTTTCACATTGAAATATTTTAAAATTTAGAAACAATGCATTTCTAATTTTCACGGAAATGTAGAATCACATGTGTTGTCAGTTGTTTTGGAAAGTTTCAAGTCGATGGCAATTGTTTTTATATTTTTTTCGCGTCGACGAATTTATTGCAATTTTTTTTTAAATATCATCTCCGTTCACATTGAAATATTCTAAAATTTAGAAACAATGCATTTCTAGTTTTTACGGAAATGTAGGATCACATGTGTTGTCAGTTGTTTTGGACAATTTCAAGTCGATGGCAATTGTTTTTATATTTTTTTCGCGTCGACGAATTTGTTGCAATTTTTTTTTTAATTTCATCTCCGTTCACATTGAAATATTCTAAAATTTAGAAACAATGCATTTCTAATTTTTACGGAAATGTAGAATCACATGTGTTGTCAGTTGTTTTGGACAGTTTCAAGTCGATGGCAATTGTTTTTATATTTTTTTCGCGTCGACGAATTTGTTGAATTTTTTTTTTTAATTTTCATCTCCGTTCACATTGAAATATTCTAAAATTTAGAAACAATGCATTTCTAATTTTTACGGAAATGTAGAATCACATGTGTTATCAGTTGTTTTGGATAATTTCAAGTCAATGGCAATTGTTTTTATATTTTTTTCGCGTCGACGAATTTGTTGCAATTTTTTTTTTAATTTCATCTCCGTTCACATTGAAATATTTTAAAATTTAGAAACAATGCATTTCTAATTTTTACGGAAATGTAGAATCACACGTGTTATCAGTTGTTTTGGATAATTTCAAGTCAATGGCAATTGTTTTTATATTTTTTTCGCGTCGACGAATTTGTTGCAATTTTTTTTTTTAATTTCATCTCCGTTCACATTGAAATATTCTAAAATTTAGAAACAATGCATTTCTAATTTTTACGGAAGTGTAGAATCACATGTGTTGATAGTTGTTTTGGAAAGTTTCAAGTCGATGGCAATTGTTTTTAAATTTTTTTCGCGTCGAGGAATATGTTGCATTTTTTTTAACTCTTGAACTTATGATCGGATTTCTAAGACTCTTTCAGCGAAGTCTTTAATTCATCCGAAAGATAACATAGACGACCAAAGAATTTAATTCGTTGTTCAATTGTTTTTGGTTTACAGAAGATAACGGGTGACCAAAGTCAAATTCTTTCAGAAACGTCCATCGAATAGATACAATAAGTTCTTTGTTTGTTAGCCTTTGTAAGACTTAATTTTGTAGAATTACGAACTGCTTAAATATTTATATATGAAGGCTACTTTTCTCTTTATTTAATTTACTGAATAATTTTGCAACAATAATCGTTTTTTTTCTTTCTCAAAAAGTATATTATATGCTAGTGGCTCTACCAACAAAATGTTTCACGAGCCGCCACTGATCACACTACTGATTACACTGCAGACACAATTCCGGGAATATTTTTTTTTATCCGTGTACTTATCTTAATTATCGAATAATTCAATTAGCCATCGGTTTTTTTTTTCAACAAACAACTTTTACAAGACGCAAAATGCACGCAGCAATCTTTAAAACTCGCTAATTAGCCGCGATGCTCTTATCTCGGTCGCAGTAACACTTATCCAATTAAAATTATACGACGTCCTGAGTATTTTCCGATGATAAGAGGTTTACTGCTTTTACACGTACGTCTCCGTGCGTATATATTGGCCGTAAAATTCTCTCCAGCCAGAGAGTTAGACAAGTCATTAACTGGCCACGCTTAATTATGGATTAGTCGCGAGCTTTGGGAGTAGGATTTATCGCTGGCGAGAACAATGAGAGAGAGTTTGAGGAAAAAGGAAAAAATTCATATGCTGATTCTGAATGTAACCAGAACTAAAAAGTGTCGACAATGGCAGACAGAAAAGGTGGGGCCGAAAATACCGTTGTCAGTTTTGGCGCCATCTATTAATTAACTAAAATATGCAGATATCTAAAGCAATGATTAACAGATTAAAGAATTCAATTTTATTGAAATTATTGTGTTAAAGTAATCCCAATATATTAATCCTGTAACCGCGAGTTAATGTATAAAACATGCGCAATTGCTTTATTTATTTTGTAATTAAATGAATGATGGTTTCTTCTCCTTCAAACTGCTTTATTTTATTCGTGAAACTTTGGGCAAGAGTCTGTGTAATTTTTGTAGCTCTCGGTTACGTAATAATTAAGTCTAATCGTTGTTAGCTCTCAAAATACATGTAAATGTCTTATTTTAAGTTTTTAAGTAAAAAAAAAACACTATTTTAGGGATGTGTTTCCTAGCACAAATAAGTTCAATGTAATTTGATTGAAGGAAGAAAAAATAATGAAGAAATTGGTGGTGTCCTCATGATAATAACAAACGGAACTGTCTTCTAAGAAAATAATCAATAAAATTATTACCTTTCTGTGCATAAATTTGAGTTGGTAGCAAAATAAATGGTTGTTGTAATTTGACACTCGTCGTGAATTAGTTGCTGCTAATGCTTTTTGTCTGCGTATTACAAAACTTATTACCAGACGGTGAAGAATAATCGAAAAGGAACAATAAGTGCGGACGGGTTTCCAATTAAAGCGAGACAGGTTTGATTTACACAGCGTAAACCAGAAGCAATTTAATTTGATCCTTTTTTTTGTTCGTTCTCGTGAATGTGAATCCCCACGTCGCCGATTGTAATTTATGTGAAAAGCGGCACCATAAAGTATTAGCCACGCTAAAGATTTAAAAAAATAATAAATTATATTAAAAAATGGAGAGCAAAAAGATCGTAAGACACACCCTTTTTTGTTTATGCGTGTATATTCATCAGACATGTATTATTATTATTATTATTATTATTACAGTCCTATTTACCAGACATGTATTATTATTATTATTATTATTATTATTATTATTATTATTATTATTATTATTATTATTATTACAGTCCTATTTACCAGACATGCATTCTTATTATTATTATTATTATAGTGTGATTGCTTTAATTATAAGTTAAGAAACTCTCAATTACATTATATTTTCTTTTTTCTTTTAAGCTACTTAGTTTTTATATATTTTTTTCCCTGTAATAAGATGTAAGATCTGTTGGGAAATAAACATATTATTATTATTATTATTATTGGTTGTTTTGAGAAAATTTAAGTAGTAAATAAATTTTTCGTTTAACTCAGAATTTAATTTATTTCCATTATTGTGTAGTATATTTCGGATTTACTTTAAACTTGCTGAATTTGAATATTTTTCAGGAAACAAAAATTTTATAATATTTTTGAGAAAATTCTAGAAAGATTTAGCTATGAAACAATCCGAAAAAAATATTTTTTTTTATTTTTTCAGGAATGCCTTCGCTACTTCACAACTAGCGCAATTTCCTTTAAATTTTCTTAATTTTCCAGAAATCTTCACGACGAATTTTAATATATTTTGAGGAAAATTAACTTTAAAATAAATAAAAAATCTAAAAAATGATCTCGTCCATTTTTCCGAAATATTCAAAATCGCTGCAGATTTTCTAAATTTTCTTAATGAATTTTATTTTTCTTTCTAGGAAAAATTCACGACATTTCTACGCAACAAATGAGAAATTAAAAAAACACTAATTTTTCTAGAATTTTTGATTTAAAATGCTTTGTAAGAAACGCACCAGATTTTCCGAATTTTCTCGAAATCCCATCGAAAAATTTGAATTTTCCTTCTACCAACAAACATTGTAGACATTTTTAACCATAAAACAAATGACAAATTCAAAAATTGGATATCAATCATTTTTCCAGGATTTTTTAATTTAAAATTAATGATTTGTAACGAACGCACTTTCGACCAGATTTCCTGAATTTTCTCGAAATCCTGCCGAAGAATTTAAATTTTCTTTCTTCCAAACATTGGATACATTTCCAGCCATGACAGAAATTATAAATTCAAAAATTGGTTATCAATAATTTTTCCAGAATTTTCCATTTAAAATGATTTTTTTGTACCGAACGCACTTTCGAACAGATTTTCTGAATTTTCTCGAAACCCTGTCGAAGAATTTGATTTTTCTTTCTTTCAAACATTGTATACATTTCCAGCCGTGACACAAATAACAAATTCAAAAATTGGTTATCAATAATTTTTCCTAGAATTTTCCATTTAAAATGAATTTTTTGTACCGAACGTACTTTCGACCAGATTTTCTGAATTTTCTCGAAATCCCGTCGAAAAATTTGAATTTTCTTTCTACTAAACAAATGAAAAATTCAAAAATTGGTTATCACTAAATTTTCCAGAATTTTTCATTCAAAATTTTTTCGTAATCCTCTAGATGAAATTTATTTTTTTTAGGAATCATTCTAGATATATACAGAGTGTTTTAACGCTCTGGGAATAGTCAACCACGTGCTTATTTATTAAAATTTGGAAAATTTGAAGTGATGGTGATCACGTCGTAAAAATATTATTATATCATAACAAACTTTCAGATTAAACTTATGTTTTTTTTTAAATGGAACACCCTATATATATATTCCACCATTTATCATCACAGTGTATTGAAAATCTGTAAAATATTCCTTAAAAGAACTTCATTTAAAGTTTTTTTTTTAAAGTAAGAATTTCGGTTTTATCGAAAAAAAAAAATTACGAAGCAACTGCTAAGGACAGATTTTTTTTTAATGGATGTCTGAAGGAATTGGTTATAAAAGGGAAGTGAACGATTCGGAGAATTGGCATAGGCTACAAGGCCATTCTGCCACCACTAATTTATTTGTAATATGTATTAATAAATTTCAATAAGAAAAAATTAGGACAACCACTAAACCTCCATGGACTAGTGATGAGATAAACGGTTATTTTGCAGCAACGGTTATAACAGTTACTGTTATTATAAAATAACTAGTTATTTAAACGGTTATTTAGTAACCGTTATTTAAAGTAACATAAGAAAACTTTACTCAACAACATTTTGTAACAAATTAAAGGCTAAATTTCGGAGGAGTTATGGTTAAATCAAGTAAAATTCAAAATTGCAAATTTAGGTAACTATCCTAAAAATCTAATTCATAACGCCTAAAGGCTTTAATCAATTTTGATGATTCAAATGTCGCCGAAGTTAAGACTTTTGCGAGGAATCAAGCGAAATATGCAAATTTTGGAAATTCTCTTTAAACTCAGTGAAATTACAAAAAATCATAGCGCTTAAATTTTGATGACTTAGACTGTATGAAGAAGTTATAAAAGTATAGAAGTATAAAAATCTATTAATAAAACCCAGTTTGAACATTCAACAATTTCATGATTCTTTTTATATCCATAGATTTCTATTTTCTGGTAGATAATTGTACGTTCGCATATGTTTATCGTGAAGAAGAAATACTTGTGGTAGGTCTTTAAAAATTCAGGTCTTGATAATTGGGGAAGGCGTTCTAATAACCCGAGGACACCATTTACCCGACATAATAAATTGGAGAAAATTAATAAAATACACGAATTTCGCCCAATACTTCGCGTAATGTCCAATAATTATCGTTCCAAAATTGTCCCACTTAAGAAAACCCGTTAAGAACGACTTGAATATTGTTTTGCTGTATTTGATACGACACGACAGGTTATCGTGTTCATCTTGATTATAAAAAAAAAAACTTATAAATATTTATTAACATAAGATTTGCAGTATTTTCTGGATCTTTGTTTATCCATATAAAATAATTATTGTACAGACTAGCATCGATGAATTGAACGCATTTAGATGTAATTTCAAATTGCGATTTTTTAGAAGGGTCTATTTATTTCTCTGCGTACTGCATGTACTTTTAGAACCATAAAACGTGAATAACATCAATGTGTTACTTGGTTGGCTACATTCATCAACGATGTAATTTTCTCATTAACTGACTTAATTTTATTATTAACTATCAGACGCCTGGACTCAATGACCTAATTTTCTTATTAAATGTCAGAGGCTTGGACTCAACGATCTAATTTTCTTATTAACCGAAAGACGCCAGGATTCAACGACCTAATTTTCTTATTAACTGTCAGACGCCTGAACTCAATGACCTAATTTTCTTATTAACTGTCAGACGCCTGAACTCAATGACCTAATTTTCTTATTAACTGTCAGACGCTTGGACTTAACGACCTAATTTTCTTAATAACCGACAGACACCTGGACTCAATGACCTAATTTTCTTATTAACCGAAAGACGCCAGGACTCAACGACCTAATTTTAGTATTAACTGTCAGACGCTTGGACTCAACGACCTAATTTTCTTATTAACTGTCAGATGCCAGGACTCAACGACCTAATTTTCTTATTAACTGTCAGACGCTTGGACTCAATGACCTAATTTTCTTATTAACCGAGAGATGACAGGACTCAACGACCTAATTTTATTATTAACTGTCAGACGCTTGGACTTAACGACCTAATTTTCTTAATAACCGACAGACACCTGGACTCAATGACCTAATTTTCTTATTAATCGAAAGACGCCTGGACTCAACGACCTAATTTTCTTATCAACTGTCAGAGGCTTGGACTCAACGACCTAATTTTCTTATTAACCGAAAGACGCTTGGACTTAACGATCTAATTTTCTTATTAACTGTCAGACGCTTGGACTCAACGACCTAATTTTCTTATTAACTGTCAGATGCCAGGACTCAACGACCTAATTTTCTTATTAACTGTCAGACGCTTGGACTCAATGACCTAATTTTCTTATTAACCGAGAGATAACAGGACTCAACGACCTAATTTTCTTATTAACTGTTAGACGCTTGGACTTAACGACCTAATTTTCTTAATAACCGCCAGACACCTGGACTCAATGACCTAATTTTCTTATTAATCGAAAGACGCCTGGACTCAACGACCTAATTTTAGTATTAACTGTCAGACGCTTGGACTCAACGACCTAATTTTAGTATTAACTGTCAGACGCTTGGACTCAACGACCTAATTTTCTTATTAACTGTCAGACGCTTGGACTCAACGACCTAATTTTCTTATTAACTGTCAGATGCCAGGACTCAACGACCTAATTTTCTTATTAACTGTCAGACGCTTGGACTCAACGACCTAATTTTCTTATTAACTGTCAGATGCCAGGACTCAACGACCTAATTTTCTTATTAACTGTCAGACGCTTGGACTCAATGACCTAATTTTCTTATTAACCGAGAGATAACAGGACTCAACGACCTAATTTTCTTATTAACTGTCAGACGCTTGGACTTAACGACCGAATTTTCTTAATAACCGACAGACACCTGGACTCAATGACCTAATTTTCTTATTAATCGAAAGACGCCTGGACTCAACGACCTAATTTTAGTATTAACTGTCAGACGCTTGGACTCAACGACCTAATTTTCTTATTAACTGTCAGACGCTTGGACTCAACGACCTAATTTTCTTATTAACTGTCAGATGCCAGGACTCAACGACCTAATTTTCTTATTAAATGTCAGACGCTTGGACTCAATGACCTAATTTTATTATTAACCGAGAGATGACAGGACTCAACGACCTAATTTTCTTATTAACTGTCAGATGCCAGGACTTAACGACCTAATTTTCTTATTAAATGTCAGACGCTTGGACTCAACGACCTAATTTTATTATTAACCGAGAGATGACAGGACTCAACGACCTAATTTTCTTATTAACCGGGAGATGACAGGTCTCAACGACCTAATTTTATTATTAACCGAGAGATGACAGGACTCAACGACCTAATTTTCTTATTAACTGTCAGACGCTTGGACTTAACGACCTAATTTTCTTAATAATCGACAGACACCTGGACTCAATGACCTAATTTTCTTATTAATCGAAAGACGCCTGGACTCAACGACCTAATTTTCTTATCAACTGTCAGACGCTTGGACTCAACGACCTAATTTTCTTATTAACCGAAAGACGCCAGGACTCAACGACCTAATTTTAGTATTAACTGTCAGACGCTTGGACTCAACGACCTAATTTTCTTATTAACCGAGTGACGCCTGGACTCAATGACCCAATTTTCTTATTAACTGTCAGACGCCAGGATTCAACGACCTAATTTTAGTATTAACTGTCAGGCGCCTGAACTCAGCGACCTAATTTTCTTATTAACTGTCAGACGTTTGGACTCAATGACCAATTTTTTTTATTAACCGGCAGACGCCAGGACTCAATGACCTAATTTTCTAATTAACTGTCAGACGCTTGGACTCAATGACCAATTTTTTTTATTAACCGGCAGACGCCAGGACTCAATGACCTAATTTTCTAATTAACTGTCAGACGCTTGGACTCAATGACCAATTTTTTTTATTAACCGGCAGACGCCAGGACTCAATGACCTAATTTTCTAATTAACTGTCAGACGCTTGGACTCAATGACCAATTTTTTTTATTAACCGGCAGACGCCAGGACTCAATGACCTAATTTTCTAATTAACTGTCAGACGCTTGGACTCAATGACCAATTTTTTTTATTAACCGGCAGACGCCAGGACTCAATGACCTAATTTTCTAATTAACTGTCAGACGCTTGGACTCAATGACCAATTTTTTTTTATTAACCGGCAGACGCCAGGACTCGACGACCTAATTTTCTTATTAACCGAGTGACACCTGGACTCAATGACCTAATTTTCTTATTAATCGAAAGACGCCAGGACTCAATGACCTAATTTTCTTATTAACTGTCAGACGCCTGAACTCAATGACCTAATTTTCTTATTAAATGTCCGACGCTTGGACTCAACGACCTAATTTACTTATTAACCGAGAGATGCCAAAACTCAATGACCTAATTTTCTTATTAACTGTCAGACGCCAGGACTCAATGACCTAATTTTCTTATTAACTGTCAGACGCCTGAACTCAATGACCTAATTTTCTTATTAAATGTCCGACGCTTGGACTCAACGACCTAATTTACTTATTAACCGAGAGATGCCAAAACTCAATGACCTAATTTTCTTATTAACTGTCAGACGCCAGGACTCAATGACCTAATTTTCTTATTAACTGTCAGACGCCTGAACTCAATGACCTAATTTTCTTATTAAATGTCCGACGCTTGGACTCAACGACCTAATTTACTTATTAACCGAGAGATGCCAAAACTCAATGACCTAATTTTCTTATTAACTGTCAGACGCCAGGACTCAATGACCTAATTTTCTTATTAACTGTCAGACGCCTGAACTCAATGACCTAATTTTCTTATTAAATGTCCGACGCTTGGACTCAACGACCTAATTTACTTATTAACCGAGAGATGCCAAAACTCAATGACCTAATTTTCTTATTAACTGTCAGACGCCTGGACTCAATGACCTAATTTTCTTATTAACTGTCAGACGCCAGGACTCAATGACCTAATTTTCTTATTAACTGTCAGACGCCTGAACTCAATGACCTAATTTTCTTATTAAATGTCCGACGCTTGGACTCAACGACCTAATTTACTTATTAACCGAGAGATGCCAAAACTCAATGACCTAATTTTCTTATTAACTGTCAGACGCCTGAACTCAATGACCTAATTTTCTTATTAAATGTCCGACGCTTGGACTCAACGACCTAATTTACTTATTAACCGAGAGATGCCAAAACTCAATGACCTAATTTTCTTATTAACTGTCAGACGCCAGGACTCAATGACCTAATTTTCTTATTAACTGTCAGACGCCTGAACTCAATGACCTAATTTTCTTATTAAATGTCCGACGCTTGGACTCAACGACCTAATTTACTTATTAACCGAGAGATGCCAAAACTCAATGACCTAATTTTCTTATTAACTGTCAGACGCCTGGACTCAATGACCTAATTTTCTTATTAAATGTCAGACGCTTGGACTCAACGACCTAATTTTCTTATTAACCGAGTGACGCCTCGACTCAATGACCCAATTTTCTTATTAACTGTCAGACGCCAGGACTCAACGACCTAATTTTAGTATTAACTGTCAGACGCTTGGACTCAACGACCCAATTTTCTTATTAACCGACAGACGCCAGGACTCACCGATCTTGAGGAGAATGCGCGGATGATTGACAACGATTGTGAAAGTAATCATTCGCCATTGGAAAACAATTAGTATACTAGAAAAATAAAATAAGGACCGCATTTTAATGCTTCAGAGCCAAATTTAACATGGAGTTATAGGTAAAAATTTTGAAGATGAAGCCGTTACACCTTCATCGGATTTACAGTAAGACATTTTATTCGTCCCATTTTGAGCAGAATATCTTGTAGTCGTAAACATGATCGAAAACGGGCAATAAATTCGTTTCACGTATAATTTATGCGACGTTTAGATAAATAAATGCCAAGTAAAATTACAGACGACGGCGTTGCAGAGCGGCAATCATTCACCATTAACAATTATTAAAATGACTGTAATTCATGTCGAGGGAAGGGTGTGCGTTGTTCGACCACCCCGAAACAACACAAGGCGGGAATGCAGAAGGTATGTACGTCACCAAAATTATGTACAAGCTGGAGTACAATACGCGTCCTCGAAAATGATTTATCTCAACTTGAAAATAATTTATAATTCATTTCGAAACGATTACGTAGTTTATTTTTCAATTTGGACATGTATAATTACCCTACATGACCTCAATGTCGTATTATTATTACAGATTTCATGCAATTGATTTGTGTAATATAATTTCCGATGCACGTCACAGTAGGTGCATGTTACAGTTATAAACCTATCAACATGCGCGCCTGGTTTGTACATCTCCTGTGTGCATAACAAGTTCCTTACAGTGTTGTCGCGTTCGCAAGTCTTTCGTGCGCTTCAACGTTGCATGCTCAACTTATGCAACCAACGAGATTATGGAACAAACAATGATAATTTTATTAAACTTCTAATAAACAAATTTTCAATATTATGCAACTTATTAAAAAAAAACATGTCAGGAAACTGAATATATGAATATGAAACCAAACAAGTGTTTTAATTACCGTAATAGATGAAGTTGTATATCCAGTGCACAAATATGTTGCCATTTTCACTTTCGGTTTTGAAGGTTAGTTCCGGAAGCACCCTGTTTACGAAATGGTGATAAAGCATTTCCGTTCTTCGGGTTGTCAAATAAGACTTATGTTTAAAGTTTCATGTTGCTGTATTAGTTTTTGATATATAGACAGACAGACACTCAGAAGTGTCATATTACTGACCGCTACTTCCCACCCTCATTTCCGCCTGTATTTTATCAACTTACGTTTATTTGACTTTATTTAACTTTAATGCTATAATAAAACACCTGCCATACAGATGAATGAAAACAAATTATCTGGGCACCGATTCTACTCCCGGTGCTTTTTCGCGTCATTTCGGTGAGTCACGAGCAAATAGAACACGGTACTCGCCCGAAACGGGTTACAAACGCGTCATATCGGCGGCAAGTCACGGGTATGTAGAATCGACCCCCTGAATTTTCGCCAAAGAAACTAATGAATAAAATGGTATACAAACCTCGGTGAAACGTCTGTCAGGTGATAAAGTTGACCACGACGTCGCATGTCTCGGTTAACTTGACAGTAATGAAACATTTCCCACCTCAGTATCTAATATACCATTTCTTCCTAGACTCTTATTTTTCTCTTGTTCTACACTTCAATTGCAGTAATCGTTTATCCTTGTTTGTGGTACAACTGACCGAATCTACATAAATACGACAAACGAGTTGTGACCGTGGCGTTGTAGTACTTATTACCATGCGTGGTTAAATTTTATTACACGCCTATTTTTTTTTTTTTCGATTTTACTTTTGTATTATTGTCGCACCGTCCGTGGATAATATAACTAATGGTGGTTATTATTTTCCTCTCTAATAAACACCGACCAAACGTTCGGAATGCGTACGTATATGGCCTTTATGTTCCCGTTTTCTCATCGCTTTCCAATTCCATCGTCGAATAAATGAAATAAACGGCCATTTAGGATGTTTATTTTACTACACAGACAAAAAGACCATCAAGTGATTGGCTACAAGCGTGGATTACGGAAATTAACATGACTCTCGGGAGTAATGTGTGACTGGTAAGTTGCGGCCATCTCTAAAATGGATATGTGTTTAGTAAACAAATTTTATGTTTAATATTTGTATGAAACGGCGCGTTTTTCTTAAATATGGGTATATTAAAATCAAATTTGTGTTGTTTTGTTTAGTAAACAATTTTTATGTTTAATGGTGACGGATGAAGGCGCAGCGCAGCGGAGCCCATTCAAATTAATTGTCCAAAAAATTCCCAAAAAAGGTCTAAGATCTTTTAGGTTAAAGAAGCATCGATAGCTACGGTCAATCGCGCCATCTATCACCGCTGACAGTAAAATTTTACGACTGGGATGAACATAATACATGCGTTGGTTACAACGTGACTAATATTTAAAGGTAAGTGTAATTCGATTACAAAAACAAAACATTCGGCAACACTGTCGACAATGTTTGATTATCTGTTTGTTATCGAAATCAAGTGGTATTGTTCGGTGCGTTCATTGTGTTCGTTCGGAATTTATGTGATCAAAAATTCTTCGGCTTCGGAAGAACAATGAGCAATTTACGGCGCGCGCGCTATCGTCGATTGTTTCTTGTGACTTACCGACTTCCCTGAAGGTCGGCAACTGCTGCCAACATGTGATCATCGAGCAGGAACCCGACACGCCGTGGCACTTGCAGATCACCCGCGATTTATTGATCACCGCCTGAAAAAAATTTAAAAAAAATTAAAATTATTAATCACAACTTAATACAAAAATTCATTGTTAAAAAACATAAACTGCGCCAAACAAACCAATTTTAGTTCGTGCGGGGGGGGGGGGGGGGGTTAGGGGTTCATCACTATTCAAATAAACTCTACTATACAGTATAATCAATAATGTCTGCGGTTTTTTATTGTTGTTAAGTTTGTCTGTTGGCAACAATGACGACCCGAGCGGTGTAGAAGAAATCAATTTTGATTTTCTAGCAGGAATTTGTCGATTATAAACTCTACTGTACTGTATAATCAATAATATCTCTGGAAATTTTTATTGTTGTTAAATTTGTCCGTTGGCAACAATGACAACCCGGGCGGTGTAGAAGAAATCAATTTTGATTGTCTAGCAGGAATTTGTCGATTATAAACTCTACTGTACTGTATAATCAATAATGTCTGTGGAAATTTTTATTGTTGTTAAGTTTGTCCGTTGGCAACAATGACAACCAGGGTGGTGTAGAAGAAAGCAATTTTGATTTTATCAAGTTCAAAACTTCAAGATTCTTCCCCGTTTGTTTCCAGCAGGAATATGTCGATTGTTTTTATGGAAAATAAAAAAAAAACAGTTATTGAATCGTTTCTTCAATTTAAATGCTAATTTTTCAAGCTCTTCATGTTTCAAAATCGCCGAGTATAATTTTCGTTACAGCCGTACCAAAATCTCGAATCACCTGGGGGTAAATATTACTCAGAGTGAGAAAGTATTCGTAGAGAACGCGATAAACATATCTCCGCGTGGCCGCACCACCGAATTGAAGATGAATCATCACTTCGCGACGATTCTGTGTCTATATTTATACCGTGTGTCTCACGAAAAAGGCCCCAAGCTCTAGCGACTTTATTTTTGACTTAAATTGAACAAAAAAAAACAAATATAATATTAAATCGATGGCTGAAAGACTTAGGTCGCTGCCCCATTGTATTCCCCTAAGGAGGGCACGATTTTTATTAAATTATTATTATTAAATCGCATCTCGATTGTTACAATCTGCTTGTAACAGATTTTTTTAGAGAGCGGCCATCTTACCACCACGACGTCATTTTTTTAAATGGCACCAAAAAGCAGATTGTAGCAATCGAGATGTGATCTACTATATTATTTGTTTTTTTTTCAATTTAAGTCAAAAATAAAGTCGCTGGAGCTTGGAGCCTTTTTCGTGAGACACGCGGTATATTATATTATTATTTACCTGCCAAATAGCATTGTAAAATCTTGATTATATTATATTATTGTAAATTTATATATTTTTTATTTTATTTTCTGTTTAGATTTAAAGCGTCTGCATGTATTTAACACTAATTCTATATTACAAGTTGTAAATAATTTCCTGTACTAAGATTTCTTGTATTGGGCAATAAAATTTATTATTATTATTGTTATTATTCACGCGGCGCTAGCTGAACAATTATGAGTTTCCGGCGTCCCCTCTCTTGAAATTTGCAATGTGCCACCAGATTTTGGTACGGCTCTACTTCTGTTGCATGTTTGAAGTCTTTCTTTCTCTTTTGTTTTCAGCAGAAACATGTCTATTGTATTTTTATTGAAAATTATTCATTAATTTTGCAGATAATACTTTAAGTGAATTATTTTTGACAATATTTAAAATTTCGTTCAAGCCATTGCAAGTCCAGAAATCGTTCATTTTCATTTCCAGGAGAAACCTGTCGACTGTTTTCATAGCAAATCAAAAAAATAATTTTGAGTAGTTTTAAACAGAAGCAGAAACAAATTATTCCACTGTAACATTTTTTTTTTTGAGCCGCGGTGGCCTTGTGAGTAGAGCTCCAGCTCACGGGCGTCGTGGTCGTGGGTTCGAATCCCATCCGTGCGGTCACTAAGAAGTGGCCATGCGGGTCCATTATATAATATAAAATTATTATACAGTGCGCGCCTAAAGTATGGAATATATTCAGTAAAACCGAAATAAAATATTTTTGAAAAAAATCCTCAAACAGGTCGATTTTCTTTTATAAAAATACATATTTTTGCATAAAATTCGATTTTCAGTCGTCATTTGTTTTCGAGTAATGACGTCAGCCATTTTATTTTTAAATGGCAACGCCCTACATTTTATTTTTAAATGGCAACGCCCCATTTTTGTCTTTGATTTAGAGAGATCTCTTCATTGTCGACCTGGCAGTATAAAAATATTGCCATCTTACATAAGAAATGTTTCTAGAAAATGACAATTGAAGGTGAGAACTTGATATTTAGAGCTTTTTGCAAAATGCCCTTGCTATATAATACAATATAGTTTCAGCAAGACGGCGCACCCCCGCACTATGCGCGTTTTTTGGCAATTGCAAGCCTGGAAAATATTCAAAATCTTCAAGAAGAATTTCTACATGTTCGAAAACAAAACAAAAAATAAAACAAAACAAAAAACAAGCATAGTGGGGGATGCGCCGTCTTACTGAAACCATGTTGGAAAAATTACTATAAGCGCTGGAACAAGGACATTTTGTAAAAACTTTAAATATCGGGTTTTCACCTTCAATTGTCATTTACTCGAAAAATTTCTTATACTGCCATTTCGACAATGAAAAGATCTCTCAAAATCAAAAATAAAAGTAGGGGGTTGTCATTTAAAAACAAAATGGCTGACATCGTTACTCAAAAACTAATGACGACTGAAAACCGAATGTCATGCAAAAATGTTTATTTTTATAAAAGAAAATCGACCGATTGGAGGATTTTTTTCAAAAATATTTTATTTCGGTTTTACTGAATATATTCCATACTTTAGGCGCGCACTGTATATGTAATAAATATTTAGAAATCGATATACACAGTTAATTGAAACTCTGGCGGAATGGACTAGTTTCTTATGCCAAAAAAATTAACTTTTTTTTTTAAATTTCGAATGTAATTTCTGTTGCCTCCAGTGCAAGTTTTGAGTATTTCCCTTTTGTCTCCAGCAGGAATATGTCGATTGATTTAATAGAAAATCGAACACATTATTTTGCAACGTTTTATTTCTTTAGTAATTTGGAGATAAATTTTCAAGCAACAGATTTTTTTACATTATTTCTCTAATAAATTAAAATAAATCTTGTTTGTTACTAGCACCAATGTTCTTCTAAGTTTCACAGTAAAACCCGAACGCGGGTTTCTCAGGTTAAAACAATGAATATAACAAATAAATAATGCCTTTCTATATTTTTTTTTCTTTATTTATTTATTCTACCCTAAAGACAGTAATACATCTCACAGATTGAAAGCAACGGATAAAACATGGAAATAATGTCTTTTCATTCAAATGAAGGTATTGTTGAATGTTAAAAAAAATAAGTAATATCAGTCACGGTTTTTTGACAGTTTGTACTGTTAAATATACTTGCAGGAAGACATTGCAAAAATAAAATATTTTCTTGCAATGCCCTTTTCGACTAATGCGCCACCATGGATTAAAAAAAAAATAAAAGTAATATCGGTCACGGTCTTTTAACAGTTTCTAATTGTTAAATATATTTGCAGGAAGGCATTGCAAAAATAAAATATTTTTTTTTGCATGCCCTTTTTGAATTATGATTTTTTTAAATGCCACCCACGCACCCAGGCACTGTGTACGAACTATAGAAATAATAATAATAATAATAATAATAAATTTATTCATGCCAGATCTATAAAGTTTTACATAAGTCCAGAAAAATGGAGACATGAAATGGACAAGATGAGATTGAGTATTAAATAAAGATACATTTCCAGGCAAAAAACAGCGTATTAAAAACAGATGTATAAATAGATGAAATTAATGGCCAATAGTAATTTATTGACTATAGAAATTAGTGGACATATCGGAATATCTAAAAAAAAGTGTTAGAAAAAATGTTTTAAATAGAAGTTGTAGGGTTTAGAAATACCTTTTTACTGGTGTTATTCGTTTGACCTTGAGTGGTATCGCCAAGGTCAAGGCAAGGTCGCCTTAAACGTTTTAAATAAAATACTCAATTTTTAATTCCATATTTTTATAGGACTTTTCGAATCCTTTTCAAAACACGAAATTTGATTAATTTTGAGTTAGCCGTTTCAAAGTTATTGCAATTCTTAAGTTTCAATGTTTAATCAAAAAAACCGATAGGATAAAATGTTATAATAAAATGGTTTGTAATAAAACAACGTGGGGATGTGTAGTTTTTGGGAAGACATTACGGCATAAAATAAAATGGGATCTTATCGGATAAAACTGTACACCAGTGACGGTTCGCGAGGTTTTTTCTGGTACGGCCGAGGAACAAGAGGTGGTAATACAGATGGGTAGAGTCAGTTGCAGAGACTGCTAGGTATCTGTATTACCACCTCTTGTTCCTCGACCGTACCAGAAATAACCCCGCGAACCGTCACTGCTGTACACTTCAAAATACCGCTCGAGACCGCAGCTAAAACTTATGCGATTTTTTAATAGACAAAAGGTTCTTCAAAATATAATATAACAAATGCGATTTTTTTTATATCACTCAATAAACATGTGACTTGTGTTGAAATATGTCCTAACTCTTCGTAGAGAAATATTAATAACGAGTAATTAAATCTGACCACTGAGATAATTAAAATAAATTTTATAGATATATTATAAAAATTTTAATCTAGCACAATGAATCCTAAAAATCACAATAACTTTGAAACGACTAAATCAAAATGAATAAAATTAGTCTTTTGAAAAGGTCTCAAAAAGATCGATAAAAATGTGCTATAAAAATAGGGCATTTCTTAAAAAAAATAAGGTGACCCTGCCTTGACCTTGCCGACATCGCTCAAGGTCCAACTAATAAAAACTATACATGGATATTTTTAAACCGTGCAACTTTTATCTGAAACATTTCTTTCTAACATTGGATACTTTTTAGATATTCCGATGTCCACTAATTTCTACACTTCGTCCCACTGTGACACGGATTAAGGAGCTGCTAGATAAAAAAAATATTTTGTTCACGAAAATGTTATAATGTGCTCATTATTTAATTGTATGGGCAGTATAGACGGGGTACATTTAACACTCAATGCCTTAAACACGCGTTTGCGTGTTTAATACGCTTATTAAACACGCACACGCATTTGCGTGTTTAATATGGTTATTAAACACGCTAATTCGGGCTTTAATTCATAGAACGCGATTTATCATAATATTTTGTTTACCCTGTTTAATACTGATTTTAATTTTTTTTTCAATTGGAATTGTAATTACAACTTTAATTTCGATTTTAGTTTTGTTGTTGTTTTTTTTTATTTTTATTTTTATTTTCGTGAACAAAGTCTAGTGTTCAACTCGCATATAATGGCTAATGATCACTCAAACGATTTGCTCCACTCGCCTACGGCTCGTTCCGCAAACATCGTTCTCGTGATTAATAGCCGTCATTATATGCTCGTTGTACAATATACTAATTAGTAATGTTTACGGCTTTTTGACAGTTTATATTTGCTAAATATACCTACAGAAAGGTACTCCATAAATAAAGTTTAAAAATATAATCCTATTTTGGTGGACGCGCCGGGCACCCTGTGGCTGGGATTTACGGCTTACTTCTCGTCGGTGAAATAATGTCGTACTGTTTTTTCTCTGTGGTAGATTAGCTTAATTGTACAAACAATGGGCTATGTATAATTAATTGGGTTGTGGATAAAGGCCCACCCACAACCTTCTGTATCAATTGTAAGATAAACAAAATCATATCTAATTCAATACATTTTCTTGTGAATACATCTGTGATACTAAAAGTTGAGGAATCACAAAAGCAGGGTTTCTGGGTTAAGTTAAAGTTAATACAGAGGGTGGTGGGTGGGCCCTATCTCACCTTCCAAACAGTAAAATACGAACAAGGGTTTCATAATGAAAGCAACATGGAAATAATGCCGTTCTGTTTTTCTCTGCGTTTAATTTGTAGAAATCATGGGCTATGTTTAACTGGTTGAGTTGTGGCCCACCCACCATCCTCTGTGCCAATTGTAAGATAACCTACAAAATTGTGTTTAATTCAATACACTTTCTTGTAAATTCATCTGTGATACTTGAACAACCGCAAAAGTAGGGTTTTTAGGTTAACTTAAAGTTAATGCGGAGGTTGGTGGGTAGGCCCCATCTCACTCTCCACACAGTAAAATACAAACGAATAATGAATACAACTAGAAAAAATGTCATTCTGTTTTTCTCTTTGGTAAATTAATTCATTAGTAGAAACTCTGGGCTATATCAAACGATTGGATGTAGAATAAGGCCCACCCACCATCCTTTGTATCAACTTTAATAAAATCTACAAAACTCTGTTTAAACTAATTAATTTACCTATGATGCTGAAAGTTTAACATTTACAATAGCAGCCTTTACAGATTGAGTTAAAGTTAATATGAAGGGTGGTGGGTGGTGCCTACCTCCAAAAAGTAAAACGCAAAAAAGGGTTTTACAGGCGAAGACTAATGAATGTAACATAGAAATAATATCGTATTTACTAAAGATTCCCGTCGGTTTTTTTTTACTTTCTCCGTTACGAAGTACGAGAAAGTATTGTGATCGTGATTTTTTTTTCAACATTTTTTTTTACGGAAATATCCGTTTTGGGGTCCCTAGATACCATTTCAGCAAATTCTGGAAAAAAAAATTGTGTCTGTGTGTGTGTGTGTGTGTGTGTCTGCCTGTGTGCGCTGTATCTCAAAAACTAATACAGCAATTGATATTAAACTTTCAACATACGTCTTATTTGATAATCTGAAGAACTGAAAAGCTTTTGGTAAAATTTCGTACATCGGAAGTGGGTGTTTACCTTAACCGTTTTTTGTTTTTTGCCAATATTTTCTTAAATATGAAAAATATCTCAAAAAACATTTAAACAAACTTTGAAGACAACAAAGAAATGAACATCTTTTGCTTGAAAACATTTTTCATAAAATCATTTTTATTCGAGAAAAAAATGTATTATTATTTTTTTAATTTTTGGTTTATAATTATAAAACGATAATAGTTACAGCAAATTTATGTAAATAATAATTGTAAATAATGCTAAAATGAACAACTTATAAAGAATCAGTTTTTTTCGAAATCCCTTTAGTTTTTGAGTAAACTGAGTTTTTGAATAATTTAAGTATAATTTTTCCATCTTTCATAATTTTGACGTTTTAAACGTCAGTTTTATCCGAGTTTACAAAACGATCGATGTAAATATGATTTTAATTGAAAATAAACCATAAGAGCGTAAATATAAATGATACCATCAAGTCGGAGAAAGTAACATGATGGCCACATCACCATTTTTTTGATCTGAGATGATGGAGCCCAAAATGGAAATTGGCACCGCAAGAGGTCTTTTTTTTGTTGGTCCTTCGAAGAATTACTTTAAACTCGCTTGTTTATGAGTATTTTGTGATGTAAAAAATATTATAACAACTTAAAATGTGCACTAATCGAATGGAAAAGGAATTATCACAAATATTTAAACCAGGCTTGAAAAAAAAAAATAAAAAAATAACCTTGTTTTTGACACTGCGAGACACTCAAATCAAGTGGTTAGTTTATTGCCTTCAGTGCAAGTTTTGAGTACTCCTCTTCGTTTCTCGCACGAATATGTGAATTGTTTTTATAGAGAATAAAAAATATAGTTGTTGGATGGTTGGATGGTAATTAATGAATTTCAAGTTTATAATTTTGAATTCCAAATTTTACACTGTGCTCTTGTATTTTAATTTGGATTTTTTAATATGTTTACTCACGTTGTTGTTGTTGTTTTCTGCATGATAGCAATTTTTGTTATTAATATTCTACTTCTACTTATATAACTAGCATCAATAAATAAATCTATATTTTGAAGCCGATTCTTCAAGCGATTAATTTTCCACAATTTTTTAAACCGTCGAGTGTAATTTCGTTATAACCTAAATTTTGAATCTGTTTTTTTCAATCCATCGCGAACATGTTGATTGGTTTTAATGGAAAATAAAAATTATGCGGTTTTATTATTTTGAATTTTATACTTGCGATTAATTATTCAGAATTATTCCAATAGTTGTGTCCAATTTACATCAAACATTTTTGGAACTTTGTAACTCTTCATTAGACGATAAATAATTGTTAAACATTTTAAGTGTGAGGATTGCGTGATAAATAACTGCCAAACTGCACCTGCGTTTCTGCGTTTGGAATGTCAACATTCGCGAACTGGCATGATTTAAATTGTCATTTGTACGTTTAGGAATGTCGCACGTTTAACGTGAAATCCGAAAATTCCTCATTGCCAAGTTACCATAAATCTTAAAAGCACGTGTGCCTAATAAATGTCTCATTGTACAGTTGGTAATCATATGTTATGCTTTCAAATTAACTTGCAATACGATTTTTGAGTAGTTTAGCCAACACATATTTTATAATAAAGGCAATACTTGCTTTTCGTAAAATAATATGTAAACAAAATTTCAGGTCAATTTTTCAAGCATGCTAGATTGGGATACAATAAATGGTACTTCAAAGTAATAAAGTTAACCCTCTAAAGTCTAAAGTAACAAGCTCAGTTACGAAAGCATGTACACGGCTGAAGGACCTCATAATCGATGGCCAGTTAAGCGAATGCAGTTACTACCACTGTAACATCAATGATATTCAAGGATCTGCCATATGTATAAAGGCGATCTCGTATTCTTTCAAAGATGCAATCTGTGCACCATTCGGGTTGATTAAAAAGTATACGAGTGCCCTCGTGCATCTGATATATTAATCTGTATGATATTGCTCACGCAACCGGACGAAGAGGCAATCAAAATGCAAAACAGCCACGAGCCAATAAACATTTACCTATCTAAATTAAACCACGCAATTTCATCCACTTACACACTGTGATCGTATATTTTCATTAGAAAAAAAAATAATAACAACGATATGAAGTGTGAACACCTTGCCTGTGAAGTCAATTCACTCGATGGATTGTTTTGAAACTTCACAAATTTATTCAGAATTATACCATCTCTAAATTAATGTTAAGAACTGAAATTACTTCATTTATACTTTTCCCTTCAAAGTTTAAAACAAAAGTGAATGGCGATTTTGTGAAATGTCTTTTTTGAGAAATTAGCAGATTTGGTCGTAGAGCATCTACTTCTATATCCCAAGCTTGTAGGTTCGATTCCCATCTGAACGGTGCATTTTTCTAACGAGAAATAACCGCGTGGATGTTTAATGATTATCCAATTAATTCAAAATTAATAACTATACAAAATATGAGATATATCAAAGACCGGTTACAGCGATTGTGGAAAAGTTCCGATTGTGGAAAAGTAAAACACACAATCCGTCCCTAATTAAAACCGTATAATTATGACATACCCATCAAGACTTAAAGCTCAACTCCGATCATAACAATAATAATAAATATCGTGTTTAAGTCCTTTCTCCGGACAAGCGTAATTACCGTTAAAAGAAAGAACACGAAAACTTTAATCGTAGTATAATTCATAACTAAATACTTTCTCTCTGGACGCTAATTACGTATTCAATTCCTCCGTAGGTACGAAGGCAGAAAGGTAGGGCTCCCCTGGAAATGATTTACCATTTCACGCGTGCCGACGTTAATTAATTTCCCATTACTTCGGACGTTCGTTGATTTGTGGTGGAAAAACGTTTGCGTCCTCTTGTTCACACTCCGCGGTAAACATCGTAAATTTCGTCTTTTATTAAATATTCAAGAAAGTTTTATGGACTTCATTTCCAATCAATAAATGTACGACAAGGCGGAGAAATATTTCCTGGATTAGGTTCTCGTTTAGCGCTAGGTTAAACATAATTTAAAAAAAATCACAATCACTATAATTATGTGCATATTTTGAACCTCCAAAAAGTTGAGAAATTAGTGATTCCCTGTAAAGATATACCTCTTGGTCGGCAAAAACATTTTGCGAACCTCTATTTAAAAGTACAGAAATTGTCAATACATAATGTATTTTTGTTAACTTATAACAAAGTTAACGGTGTTTGGAATACTTATATTTCAATAGTAATTTCCGTTTCCCCATCAACAACTTACTACACTGATGAGACCTGAAAGGTCGAAACCGGTCTGTAGGTTTTCTGATAGGGGAACAATATTTAATATAACGAAGTTATTATTTAATTATAATTTTCTTATACAAACTATAAATGTTGCTGTCAATAAATACAATCCACGATGATGATGAACTAATGTCTAATTTATTCTGAAAAACACCGTCGGTTCGGGAATACACCTGGAGGACATTGTTAGGGACTTTATTGTCCGACAAATACGAAACCTGTACGCTTTAATTGCACATAAAGAATACGAGAAAGACATTGGGCAATTAAACAGTGAGATAAATAGTTTGATGGACAAGATTATTAAAATAAAACGGTTTCTGTAATCATCACAAATTATCAATAAAAAAAACGACTCTGAAAAATTAATAACAAGCACATTTTCCACTGGGCAGTTGTATTTTATTGATTGAAATAAAAAATATAGTATGTGATGAATTTATAAAAAAAAAATGGTGATGTGGCCATCATGTTACTTTTTCCGACTTGATGGTATTTACGCTTTCATGGTTTATTTTCAATTTAAATCATATTTTAAATGTACATCGAGCGGATGAAACTGACATTTAAAACGTCAAAATTAGGAAAGATGGAAAAATTATACTTCAAATTCAAAAACTCAGTTTACTCAAAAACTAAAGGTATTTCGAAAAAAACTTATTCTTTATAAATTGTTCATTTTAGCATTCTCTACAATTATTATTAATATAAATTTGTTGTAACTATTATCGTTTTATAATTATAAACCAAAAATTAAAAAATAATAATAATTTTTTTTTCTGGAATGAAACTGATTTTATAAAAAAAAATTTCAAGCAAAAGATGTTCATTTCTTTGTTGTCTTTAAAGTTTGTTTAAATATTTTTGTGATATTCTTCATATTTAAAAAAATATTGGCAAAAAACAAAAAACAGTTAAGGTAAAGGCCCACTTCCGGTTTACGAAATTTTACCAAAAGCTTTTCAGTTCTTCAGATTATCAAATAAGACGGATGTATAAAGTTTCATATCAATTGCTCTATTAGTTTTTGAGATACAGCGCACACTGACAGACGCACAGACACACACACAGACACACGCACAGACACACGCACAGACACCATTTTTTTCCCAGAAATTGTTGAAATGGCATCTAGGGACCCCAAAACGGATGTTTTCGTGAAAAAAATTTTTGAAAAAAATCACGATCACAATACTTTCTCGTACTTCGTAACGGAGAAAGTAAAAAAACGACTCTCCAAAATTAATAAAAAGCACATTTTTTATTTGTGCAGTAGTGTTTTATTGATTGAAATAAAAAGTATAGTATGTGATGAATTTATAAAAAAAAATGGTGATGTGGCCATCATGTTACTTTCTCCGATTTGATGGTATAATACTTATTTATATTAATAGATTCATTCATTATTTTCAATTTAAATCATATAAATAAATAAAATAAATAAAAATAAAATATTTTAAATCGAACGTTTCACATGGTCGAGTGGTAATGGCGTTTATAACGACAAAATTATGAAAGGTAAAAATGACAAATTTTGTTTCAAATTCTAATATTCTTTACCGTAAGTTTACTGAAAAACTAAAAAAAAAAATGCTAAAAAAGAGTCCTGAAAAATTTTTCTAAAAATAGTCCTAAAAAAAAATCTAATAAAAGTCCTGAACAAGAAAGTCTTGAAAAAGATTTCTAAAAATAGTCCCGATTAAAAAGACCTGAAAAAACTAATAAAAGCCCTGAACAAGAAACTCCCGAAAAAGATTTCTAAAAATAGTCCTAATTAAAAAGTCCTAAAAACCCCAATAAAAGTCCTGAACACGAAAGTCATGAAAAAAGTCCTGTTAAAAAGTCCTGAAAAAGAGTCCTGACAAAGAACTGTCCTGAAAAACAGTTCCTTCAAAAAGACCTGGAAGAAAGTCCAGAAAAGGAGTTCTGGCAAAAAAAGGTCCTGAAAAAAAGTCCCGGAGAAACAGTTTTGAGAATAAAGTCTTGAAAAAAGAGTCCTGTTAAAAAGTTGTGAAAAAGAGTCGTAAAAAAGTACTGCGAGAAGAGTCCTGAAAAATTAGGTCTCCAGAAATAACTGTCCTCAAAAATATCCTGAAAGAAGTCGGAGAAAGTGTCTTGAGAAAAAGTCCGGAACAAGAAGTCCTGAAAATTAATCCTAGAAAAAATATGCTGAAATATAGTAGTGAAAAAAGTCCTGCAAAGAAAGCTTGAAAAAAATTCCCGAAAAGATAATTCTGAAAAATGTAATTAAGAAAATTCAGAAAAGAATCCTGAAAAGAAGTCCTGAACAAGAGGTTCTTAAGAAATTCTCGAAAAAGTCCCGAAAAAAAGTTATGGAGGAAAGTCTTGAAAAAAGCCGCGAAGAAAAGTCTCCATACAAAATACTAGAAATAAATGTCCCAAAAATCCTGAAAGAAAGTTAAAAGAAAATAAGTCCTGATGAATGTTCAGAAAAAGAGAGCTGATGAAATGTCATAAAAAAATTGTCCTTGGAAAAATTGTACTGAAAATAATTTCTGAAAAAAAAGCATTGTAAAATCCTTTAAATGGTCCTTAAAAAGATTTGAAGAAATTTTCCTGAAAAAGAAATCCCAAAGTGTCTTGAAAAAGAATACTGAACAAAAAGGCCTAAAATAAGTTTTTAGCAAATTTCCGGAAATAAAAAGTTTTGAAAATAGTCTTGAAAAAAAAAATACCAAAAATATCCTTAGAAAGGTCCAAAAAAGGTCATGAAAAGCAGAATTCTAAAAAGTGTCATGAAGAAAATTCTGAAAAAAATCTCTGAAAAAAATCCCAAAATATCATCGAAAAATTGTCCTGTAAACAGTCTTAAAAAAATGACCTGAAAATTTGTTTAAAAACAAAAACAAAACAAAAATCTGAAATAACGCATTGTGAAAAATCCTTTAAATGGTCCTTAAAAAGATCTGAAGAAATTGCCCTGAAAAAGAAATGCCAGTCTTGAAAAAAAGTTCTACAAAAAGGCCTAAAATAAGTCCTTAACAAAATTCCTGAAATAAAAAGGTTTAAAATTGTCTTGAAAAAAATATCTGAAGTTCTTAAAAAGGTCCAAAAAAGGTCATGGAAAGTAAAAATTCTAAAAAATGTCGAAGAAAATTAAAAAAAAATCCCAAAATATCAAAAAAAAAATTGTCCTCTCTTGAAAAATTGCCATGAAAATAATATGTTTAAAAAATCAACAAAAGCATTTCTGAAAAAGAAGCATTGTAAAAAGTCCTTAAAATGGTCCGTGAAAAAAATGTCCTGCAAAAAGGCACACACACAGACACAATTTTTTTTTTTCCAGAAATTGTTGAAATGGCATCTAGGGACCCCAAAACGGATATTTCCGTAAAAAAAAATTCGAAAAAAAAATCACGATCACAATACTTTCTCGTACTTCGTAACGGAGAAAGTAAAAAACTGTTGAACAATTTTTACTTTCTCCGTTACGAAGTACGGGAATGTATTGGAATCGTGAAAATTTCTTAAAATTTTTTTTAACGGAAATATCCTTTTTGAGATCTCTTTTTTTCGGAAAAAATGGTGATGTGTCGATCATGTTACTTTCTCCGTTACGAAGCACGACAAAGTATTGTGATCGTAAAAAAAAAATCAATTTTTGCAGAAATATGCGTTTTTGGGTCCCTAGATGCCATTTTGAAAATTTCTGAAAAAAAAGTTTGTGTCTATGTGTGTGCGCGCGCGCGCTTTGTCTCACAAACTAATAGAACAATTAATATGAAACTTTAAACATAAGTCGTATTTGACAGTCCGAAGAACTGCAAAGCTTTTGGTAAAATTCCGTAAACCGGAAGTGGGTGTTTACCTTCACTGTTTTCTTTTTTTTTCCAATATTTTTTTTTTAAATATGAAAAATATCACAAAAACATTTAAAAAAACATAGAAGACAACAAAGAAATGAACATCTTTTGTTTGAAAATATTTTCCATAAAATCATTGTTATTCGAGAAAAAAAATTTTTTTTTTCATTTTTGGTTTATAATTATGAAACAATAATGGTTACAACAAATTTATGTTAATAATAATTGTAGAGAATGCCAAAATGAACAACTTATAAAGAATAAGTTTTTTTCGAAATCTCTTTGGATTTGGAGTAAACTGACTATTAGAATTTGTTCAAAATTAATCAATCATTTCTGAACAATTTTGTAAAAGTTTAAAGTCCGAATTTGTTTTGAGTTTTGGAGAATTAACCATTTTTCGATTTTACGTGCAAAAATTTGATTTTCTTAGGTTTGATGATGGTTTTTGGGAAAACTAATTGAATTACCACGTAGTAACGGTCGCAACCATCACCATGACTAATTAATTGATTTATATGGAATGTTTTGGAACGTGAGCAAATATTTCCACACAAACAACTACGTTAATGTTGGAAGTGTGCAATTGTTTTGAATTTTGAAAATTTAACGCTTTCCCGATTTTTTGTGTGCAGAAAATGAAAATTCTTGCGTTTGATGATTATTATTGAGGAAACTAGGCAATTGACTGGTTTATATGTTTCTGGAATATAAATATTCAATTCTTTTTTGATCATTTTAGAAAAGTTAGATGTCTGCAATTGTTTCGAATGGAAAATCAACGCTTTTACGTTATTTGAGCGCCTAAAATGATGATTACTTGCAAAACTAGAAAATTGAATTGTTTTGATTTTTCTGGAATATAAGACCGCAATAATTCCTGAACAGTTTTGTGTAAAGTATAAATCTTCACTTGTTTTGGATTTTAAAAAAATCAACGCTTTTTCGATTTTTGTGTATTAAAATGGATATTCTTGGGTTTGATGATGATTATTGGCAAAACTGGGTGATTAAATTGCTTGGATTTTTCAGGAATATAGGAGCGCAATCATACCTGAACAATTTTATATAAGTTACGAATCTTCACTTATTTTGGATTTAAAAAAAATCAACGCTTTTTCGATTTTTGAGTATTAAAATGGATATTTTTTGGTTTGATGATGATTATTGGCAAAACTGGGTGATTGAATTACTTGCATTTTTCAGGAATATAAAAGCGCAATCATTCCTGAATAATTTTGTATAAATTAGAAATCTTCGCTTGTTTTGGATTTTAAAAAAAATCAACGCTTTTTCGATTTTTGTGTATTAAAATGGATATTCTTGGGTTTGATGATGATTATTGGTAAAACTGGGTGATTAAATTGCTTGGATTTTCAGGAATATAAGAACGCAATCATTCCTAAACAATTTTGTATAAGTTAGAAATCTTCACTTGTTTTGGATTTTAAAAAAATCAACGCTTTTTCGATTTTTGTGTATTAAAATTGATATTCTTGGGTTTGATGATGATTATTGGCAAAACTGGGTGATTGAATTGCTTGGATTTTTCAGGAATATAGGAGCGTAATCATACCTGAACAATTTTATATAAGTTATGAATCTACACTTATTTTGGATTTAAAAAAATCAACGCTTTTTCGATTTTTGAGTATTAAAATGGATATTTTTCGGTTTGATGATGATTATTGGCAAAACTGGGTGATTGAATTGCTTGGATTTTTCAGGAATATAGGAGCGCAATCATACCTGAACAATTTTATATAAGTTATGAATCTACACTTATTTTGGATTTAAAAAAATCAACGCTTTTTCGATTTTTGAGTATTAAAATGGATATTTTTCGGTTTGATGATGATTATTGGCAAAACTGGGTGATTAAATTGCTTGGATTTTTCAGGAATATAGGAGCGCAATCATACCTGAACAATTTTATATAAGTTATGAATCTACACTTATTTTGGATTTAAAAAAATCAACGCTTTTTCGATTTTTGAGTATTAAAATGGATATTTTTCGGTTTGATGATGATTGTTGGCAAAACTGGGTGATTGAATTGCTTGGATTTTTCAGGAATATAGGAGCGCAATCATACCTGAACAATTTTATATAAGTTATGAATCTTCACTTATTTTGGATTTTAAAAAAATCAACGCTTTTTCGATTTTTGAGTATTAAAATGGATATTTTTCGGTTTGATGATGATTATTGGCAAAACTGGGTGATTGAATTGCTTGGATTTTTCAGGAATATAAAAGCGCAATCATTCCTGAATAATTTTGTATAAATTAGCAATCTTCGCTTGTTTTGGATTTAAAAAAAAATCAACGCTTTTTCGATTTTTGTGTATTAAAATGGATATTCTTGGGTTTGATGATGATGATTGGCAAAACTGGGTGATTAAATTGCTTGGATTTTTCAGGAATATAAAAGCGCAATCATTCCTGAATAATTTTGTACAAATTAGAAATCTTCACTTGTTTTGGAATTTAAAAAAATCAACGCTTTTTCGATTTTCAAGTATTAAAATGGATATTTTTCGGTTTGATGATGATTATTGGCAAAACTGGGTGATTAAATTGTTTGGATTTTTCAGAAATATAAGAGCGCAATCATTCCTGAACAATTTTGTATAAGTTATAAATCTTCGCTTGTTTTGTATTTTAATAAAATCAACGCTTTTTCGATTTTCGTGTATTAAAATGGATATTCTTGGGTTTGATGATGATGATTATTGGCAAAACTGGGTTATTAAATCGCTTGGATTTAATAAACTATGTTATTATTATAATTACATGATGGCCACATCACCATTTTTTGATGTTAAATATATTTCATTATAAACTCCTCATCCTTATATTCACTACAAACTGTATTCGTAATTTTTATCTTTATGCGTCTTTCTGGATAATAAATAAGAGGTAAACAGCGAGGATGTCAAGTGATAACATCGCCATTAATTTCTTGTGTATGCGTGTGTGTGTACACATGTTGCGCAATTACAATTACATAAGCGAGAGATTCTCGGATGGCTCCGTTTTATTAATTAGATTTTTATTTATCGAATGCCAATGACGGATATGGCCTTTTTATATTTTTTCATCCACTTCTGTTCCCTTTTCTTCTCGTAGTACCGTCGGTGCTCGCATGGGCGAGACTGCGATACGCCGCATAAATTCAATTTTAATTATTATTAATAATAATAATAACGATTTTTCCACGTCGATAAATAATCGAGTTTGATTCATAAAGAATCTTGGTCTCCGTTGTGTGTATAACAAAAAATATTATGTTTTTCTTTTCATCAACTTATGGACTTGGTAAAATGAAAATCTATTGTTTCTCTATCACCGACAATTGGGGCGGCAACAACAGAAGTTACAGTTTCCAGATTTGAAGCCATACCGATAATTACTTTTTTAAATTGATGAACACTGCCCGGAAACTCCGGGTTAAACGTCCATTAAATGTATCATACAAATAATAACCGGGTCTCGATTATTTACCGTCCACGTCGGTCGGAAAGAGGTAAAGAGGAGAAGAGAGAAAGGGCGATCTTAATTGACGCATAAATATCAATCGTGCATTCGAAGCGAAGTTCAGGTAAAAGCACAATCCAATTTATAATTAAAAGCGCAATCCAATTTATAATTTCTATGAGCGTTATTATTCCAGAGAGAGAGAGAGAGAGAGAAATGTAATCTCGTCAGTACAGGAAGACACGATTGAATTGGAAATATTAGAATTAACTTCAAAATTTAAAAAAAAAATCATAAATTTTGTCGCAACTACGATCTTAATTAATCATTTTAAGGAAAAAAAATATGACTATTTCAATTCAATTTTAACATTGCATAAGAAAGAAATTTTAAGGCTAGTTGTAATTCGTTGGGAAAATTGTGATAATAATAATAATAATAATAATAATCTTTATTAACGGGCGTACCCTTTTTTACAATAAATACATAAATGTTTTTATACATGAATAATGACTTAATATATACACAACTACTAATACAAACGCTACTATAATTAATACATATTATACAGATCTTACAGATCAACTCGCTATTGTAATAATTTGAGCCTTATTTAAAATACTATATTATCATGGAAAAGAATGAACCAATATAATGTCCCAATTTACTCTAAATAAATACAATTTGAACCTTTCATAGCTATATGAGAAAAGAGGAAATGATGAAATTTCATTTAATCTATTAGCCAGACGCATAATTCTACAAACAGGATTATTTTGACCATAATTCGTTCTATGAAAATTGTATCTGAATATTGCTTTGCTTCTGGTTCGAACACTTAAAACCAAGAAATGCACTTTACTCAATAACTCATGACATATTATTTGGCAATTTAGAATTTTATAAAGAAAACAAATATCGGCAACACCTCGCCTATGTGTTAATGACTGGATATTGAGTATAGATAATAAATTATCATAGTTAATATTTATTGACGGTATTCTCCATTTATAGGCAATCATCCTTAAAAATTTTCTCTGAACTTTTTCAATTTTTTTGATCAGGTATGACTGGTAAGGGTTCCAGACCACAGATGCGTATTCCAATATTGATCTAACAAATGTACAGTAGAGCAACTTTAGGGTACCAGCAGAAAAGTCTTTACCCACTCTGGAGATAAATCCCAGCATTCTCATCGCTTTATTTACTATATTAGTGATGTGAGTTTGAAAATTCATTTTACGGTTGAGCGTAACACCAAGATCTCTAATTTCCGTTACTACCTCTAAGGGTACATTATTTATTGTGTAAGTTATGTCAACGCTGATGTTATTCTTAAGAAATGAAATGTGTTTGCATTTGTTAATATTAAGGTGTAAATTATTACTAAGACACCAGTTAAAAATAGCATTCAAATCTGACTGAAGTAAAGTACCATCCATTTGATTTCGTATTATTCTGAATAATTTAATATCGTCGGCATATAGCAATATGTGAGAATTATTTATTTGATCCACAACATCATTAACAAATATATTAAATAAAATGGGGCCTATGTGCGATCCTTGGGGAACACCGGAAGTAGCAATGAATTCCTTAGATAGCGTACCATTAATTCTCACACATTGTTTTCTACCAGAGATGAAGCTATTTATCCATTTAACAATGCCTATATTAAATCCGAGAACCCGAAGTTTATTAACTAAAACTTTATGACTAACCCTATCGAATGCTTTGGAAAAATCTGTGTAAATAACATCAACTTGATGTCGACCTTCCAAAGCATCCAATATAAAAGTCTCAAATAAGACTAAGTTCGTAGTGGTCGACTTCCCTCTTTGAAATCCATGTTGCTGCTCTGTAATAATATTAGTGCACAACCATCGAAGTTGTTGTGTTATAATTGAATCCAGAATTTTAGGAATCACAGATTGCAAGCACACGCCCCTATAATCTGTCACCTCATCAGTCCTACCCGACTTAAAAATAGGAGTAATGTAGCTGCGTTTCCATAAGCTTGGAAATACTTCTTCATTTATTGATAAGTTAAAAATATGCGTAATAGGAAAAGTTATTGAATAAATGCATCTTTTTAAAAACAAGCTAGGAATTCCATCTGGACCACAAGTGGAAGTACTTTTTAGATTGTTTATTGCCTCAAATACTTCAGAAGAGTTTATTATAAATTTGTAATTAAAGTTTACTGATTTGTCTGATGTAAATAACGGCACTTGATCAACATCAGTTGAGTAGACCGCAGCAAAATGCTCTGCGAAGAAGTCAACCGTTTCTTGAATATTATTACTACGTTTTCCATTATAATTCATTGAACTAGGAATTCCATTAATTTCTCTTTTCTCTTTTATGTATAAACCAAAAATTATTACAGTTATTTTTTATATTCATTTCAATTTTTAGAATATACTCGGAGTAAAGTTTGTTACTTAATTCTTTGCATTGAATTCTCAAATTTTGAAAAATTAGGTAATCAGAGTAATTTGAGGTTGATTTATATTTATTATGTGCAATTTTTTTTTCAAATACTAAGTTAATTAATTCTTTATTGAACCACTTTGGGTAATTACTAATGAATCTCTTTTTATACGGAACGAACAAATATATAACATAGTAAAGAACAGAATAAAACAAATCAACCACTTCATTGACATCACGACATAAGCTAAAATAATCTAACCAATCCATAAATGATAGGTAACTATTTATTTCAATGAAATTGGCATGTGAGAAATCGTAGCATGAGAAGTCATCCGTAACTATTTGAGGATGATTACAAGTCCAATTAATTGAATAAGCAATGTGATGTTGAGAATTATATAGTAACGGATCAATCGCAGCACTCACTGTAGTACACTCACTATGTCCAAACACTAAATCTAAAAATACACCACGATTATTTGGATACTTGTTTAATTGGCGCATATTCAGGAACGATGCTGATTCCATAAGTAGTTGAGCATTTTCATTCAATCCAAAATTATTGTCCTCCTCGAAATCGTCTTTACCCCAATTAATATCGGGTAAATTATAGTCTCCACAGATTAATACCTTGTGAAGATCACATAAGTTTGTAATTTCTTCAAGTGTCTCGCAATGCGACAAATAATATTCAGTTGGACTATTGGGTGGGATGTAGACACCTCCTACGACATACGTATTCCTATTTACGTTGATTTTAACCATAACTTGTTCTACTAGTGTTTGTGATATAGCAAGCTTACATGCATTTATTGACTTTTTAACTCCGATCAATACCCCTCCCCCACGTGTTTTAGAGCTGGATGAAACAGATCGGTCACATCTGAAGATATTGTAATTATTTATTGAGAGTTCACTATTAGCAATGTTGTCCGTAAAAAATGTTTCTACTATAATAAATATATCATATGTACTTGTGTGTACGTTTCGAGAGAATTCCTTAATTTTTGTTGTCAATCCTCCCACGTTTTGAAAAAAGATATTTAAATTACTCAGTTTTTTGTTAGTCGCGATGTCGATTTTTCCATTAACACAATTTTCGGTATTCCTTTAGTATATTTGATGGTAATATTTTCTTCACCCTTTTCTCTCCTCTCTTCCAACTCTCTACGTAGATTAGTTAAATAATCACGCTGATATTTAGTAAGGTCTGCCTTAATTTTCACATTAGTGATCTTGTTACTGTTTTTTAACATTGATATGGCATCATTCTTATGTGGTAGAATAACTTTTAATGGCCTTGGTTTATTAGATTTCTTCCCAATTCTTATCAACTTGACCGGAGACGTATTAACATTGACCGTTTTTATTATATTATCCACCGCCACTTTATCTGCATTAAGTAGTTCGTCGACTGACTGATTTGCGGGTTCGGGCAAGTTGTAAATAATTATATTTGAACTACGTTGGTGTCGTTCATCAAGTTCTTGAAAAATATCATTTTCAGTTAAAGTTAGCGAAGTGGGAACGGATGTTCTTTGAGATTTCAATAATTCCAATTCCGGTTTCAGTAAATTTAACTCTTGTTCGACCACTTTTAGCTTGTTATTAATTGTTTTAATTTCATCACTAAATGATTTTAGAATATCATTTTTGAACTTTAATAGCTGGTTATTTAAAGTTTTTTCAATCGTTTTCTCAATTAGACAAAATAAAGTAGATTTTGAGGTGAAATCACTTTCAATGGCATCATCCACAGAAATTGGAAGTAATAATGAGTTATCAGCGGATAGAGATTCATCAGGCATGCATTCGCCACAAATAAATCTATCACCATCCACTTTTTTGGCTTCCTCGCTATAATATTCCCATCGAGAGCGGTCCACGTCACAGCAAGCAGCATGAGACCACTGTGTACAGTTGCCGCATTTTAGCGCCCAAGATCTGGGACTAATAAATTTAGTACAGATTTTACAATTTAACACCATGGCAATGGAATAATGAAAAATTAAAAAATGTGATTGTGAATAGTTAATAGGGATAGGCGATATTTCACGTAACTGTGATTTTTCACAGTTACTGAAAAATCACCATTCGCTACTGTTACTTAGAGGCGGATTCTACCGTGACTGTGAATGCAAGCGCTACTGTTAATTAAACCGTAATTGCGCCTATTATGACTACTACTTAAACTATGATTGCTACTTAAAATCACAATACTGTTACCCAAACGGTGACTACTACTTAAAATGTGATTGCTACTTGAAACGTGATTGCTACTCTAACTGCGACTGTTGCCCAGTTACACCATTATTAACAAGGGTCATTTGTAAAAGTGTCTCAATAAATGCCTCGCTCTCTCTTAAAAATACCAAAAATAGTAAAAAAATTAAAATTATTTTTAGCTTTCATTTCAAAATTTTCTGTAACATTATTATATAATGATTTTAACTTTCAAGCATTGTATTAAATGAATAATTCAAAACCCAAAATATACGAAATTGGTTGTTTTTTCATTAAGCGATCGCCATAGAAGTTAATTTTTGATGTAAAATCATCACTCTCGCAATTTAGATGAAATAACTCAAAAACTATGGAATGCACCGTTTCGTTGTTTATTGAGTTCCAAAGAACATGCAATTCTTAATATGCGTGCCAAACTTAGAGATGTTCCAATGAGCGAATTTCGAGCAATCGCCCTCGAAATTAATATTTGATGTAAAATCATTACACTTTCATGATTAAGTCAAATAACGCATATTTTTCTGTCAAAATAACTCAAAAACCAGGCAAAACATATTTTTTGATTTTGATGGATTCAATTCTCAATTTGCATGCCAGATTTGGTAATGTACCAACGAGTTAATTTTGAGTTATTTTTTATTATTTAAAAGCATCACACGCTCACTCCTAAATCCAAATAATCCGAAAATAGGGAAAAGGATTATTTTTTTTATTTTGATTGGATTTTAAAGAACATTAAATTCTAAATTTGCGTACCTAATTCAGCGATGTTCTACAGAGGGAATTTGGTGCAATCGTCCTCGAAGTTAATTTTGTTTGTAAAATTATCACATTTTTATAATTAAGTAAAAATAATTCTAAAACTGGGGAAGACACGGTTTTGGATTTTTATTTATTTTCAAAGAACATTAAATTGTCAATTTGCGTGGCTAATTTAGTCATGTTCCTCTAAGATATTTTTTTATGTAAAATTAGTCATTTTTTATAATTAAGTCAAAATAATTCTAAAATTGAGGAAAGCATGGTTTTGGAATTTTATTGATTTTCAAATTTGGTCATGTTCCTCCAAGGTAATTTTTTACGTAAAATTATCACATTTTTGTAATTAAGTAAAAATAATACTAAAACTGGGGAAAGCATGGTTTTGCATTTTTATTGATTTTCAAACAACATTAAATTGTCAATTTGCGTTTTAAATTTGGTAATGTTGCTCTAAGATGATTTTTTATGTAAAATTATTAATTTTTTATAATTAAGTCAAAGTAATTCTAAAATTGAGGAAAGCATGGTTTTGGAATTTTATTGATTTTCAAATTTGGTCATGTTTCTTCAAGGTAATTTTTTATGTAAAATTATCGCATTTTTATGCGATATAATTTTTAATTTATAATTAAGTCAAAATAATACTAAAACTGTGGAAAGCATGGTTTTGGATTTTTATTAATTTTCAAATAACATTAAATTGTCAATTTGCGTTTCAAATGTGGTAATGTTCCTCTAAGATGATTTTTTATGTAAAATTATTAATTTTTTATAATTAAGTCAAAATAATTCTAAAATTGAGGAAAGCATGGTTTTGGAATTTTATTGATTTTCAAATTTGGTCATGTTTCTTCAAGGTAATTTTTTATGTAAAATTATCGTATTTTTATAATTAAGTCAAAATAATACTAAAACTGGGGAAAGCATGGTTTTGGATTTTTATTGATTTTCAAAGAACATTAAATTGTCAATTTGCGTCGCTAATTTGGTCATGTTCCTGTAAGATAATTTTTTATGTAAAATTATTATTTTTTTATGATGAAGTCAAAATAATTCTAAAATTGAGGAAAGCATGGTTTTGGAATTTTATTGATTTTCAAATTTGGTTATGTTCCTCCAAGGTAATTTTTTATGTTAAATTCTTGCATTTTTATAATTAAGTCAAAATAATACTAAAATTGGGGAAAGCATGGTTTTGGATTTTTATTGATTTTAAAAGAACATTCAATTGCCAATTTGCGTATCAAATTTGGTCATGTTCCTCCGAAGGAATTTAGAGCAAACTAGGAAAGATGTATTTTTGGATTTGAAAATGATTTCCAGAGAATATTAAATTCTCACTAAATTTGGTCTTTTGTGGGAATTTCGAGCAATCGCCCTCGAAGTAATTTTTGATGTGAAATCATCACATTCTCACAATTAAGTCAAAATAACTCTAAAACTGGGGAAAGGCGTATTTTTTTTATTTTTATTCATTTCCAAAAAAACATTAATTTTTTAATCTAAATTTTTAAATGTTTTACAGCGGAAATTTCGAATAATCGCTCTTAAAGTTATTGTTTGTTGTAAAAGCAACACTTTTGCGATTAAGTCAAAATTACTAGAATTTTTGGATTTTGATTAATTTCAAAAAAACATTAATTTATCAATCAAGGTGCCAAATTTAATGATGTTCCACTTGGAAAATTTTAAGCAATTTTTCTCGAAGTTAATTTTTGATGTAAAATCATCCGTCAAAATAAGTCAAAATCTGGGCAACGCATATTTTTGGATTTCTATTGATTTTTCAAGGACATTTGCGTGCCAAATTTGTTGATGTTCCACCAAGTTAATCGCCATCGAATTTAATTTATTTTTTATTTAAAAGTATCACACTCTTACTATTAAATTAAAATAGCTCGAAAACAAAGTAACGGCGTATTTTTGGATTTTTATGGATTTTCAAAGAACATTAAATTTTCAATTTGCGGGCATAATTCATCAATCTCTAATGTTTTTAATGACCTGCATAAAACTTTAGAAAAATATGATACTTAGATATTATTGCCTAAAATGATTAAAAATATTTTTCTGGGAAATACATTGACCTTACGTAAATTATATTCTTTTTTGGAATTCGATTGAATTATATAAAACGATTACAAATATTTTATTTTTTAATCATCAGTCTTATCGTAAATGTTTCGTTATGACGGGTTAACAAAATATACAAATACGCATAAATTTTGTGTACAGTTATGAAATTCTTGAAGGTTAACGGTCCAGAAAGTGGCCGATCCATCGAATTAATCAATTAAGGGCCCCGACGATCGAAAGCACTCGTTTATAATTACGATTTTATCTCCGTTTAAACGTTCCTCTGTGTGTTCAGTCCGGATGCAATTTGTCTCAACTTAGAGACTCCGATCGCTCCAAATTGGCCGTCTTTCTCTAGATCGGGATCAATGTGTTAATCAATCGATTATTCACTCGTGTGACGTAATGCCGGTTAATTATTTTTTTTAACACGTGAAATTTTCTTCGTGTATCTGAAGCCATCCATCAATTCTTGCATTCCGCAAATCTATACTACTGTTTAGTAAAAAAATATTCATTTGGTAGAATTAATAATTATTTCATAATCTGATTGATTATTGAAGCCATTACTTTGTGATACATATGGAATTAGTAAGGAGGTTGAATTAAAACATTTTGCTGGTATAGCCCGTTCTCTGGAATCTGGCGGCTGTGGTCGTAAAAGAGGGTCGGAGCTCGGTAAGTAGAGGACGTAATATTTTTTATCTCAAACCAATCTTTGTTGAGAAGTACTGGTGTAAAAGGAGCGAAGGACAGTAATAAATGTATTTGATGCAATTAGACGAACCACCAATACCTTTTCTTCGAGGGTGCGTCGATCGTCAGTTTTACGACCTCAGCCGCCAGATTCCAGCGAACAGACTATATCACGAATTTTTTCATTTTATTGTGCCGTAGTTTCGTATCAAACAATACACTGTGTATTGTTTGATTATGTGACGAAACTAGTCACAATAAAATAAAAAATTCGTGATACCAGCAACTAAATTTACTTTAAAATTACTACTTTGTTACTTAAATTATACTTCATATTTGTTATTTAATTTTTGTTAAAAGGGATCTCCCGTTTATGAATGGATAAATAAATAAATAAAAACTCCTTAGTAAAACACCTGAATTGTTATTAACAATAAGTAATTGTTATTATTGCCAATTGGTAGATGAGTAAACAAGTTGTTGGGAAAGTAGTTTTTTTTTTCAGGGTGAAAGGTCTCTTTTATAACAACGTTTACAATGTTGTTAAACATGTTATTGTCAATAATTTTCATTAGCAATATTTCGACATGCGAGAACATGAAATAAAATAAATAACGATGCACCGTTTCGGTGTTGTGTGTTCGTGTGTGTTTGTGTAGGCACTCGACCTAAAATTTCAGAACACTCTCATGAATAAATAATTATCTAACCGATGCCAATCAATGTAAACAAATTAAGGACTCTTAATATTATCAAATTTCTACACTTTCCGCATCTGATCATTACTTTCCTTATTACTCAACGGTGCATATATTGAAAAACATATTTTTTAACATCATTTATGTACGAAATCAGAAGCGTTCACAGTTTTCAAATTTTAAGTTTTGCCTTGTAACACGAATATGAAATAAAAATTTGATCAGCCCAGTTTTTATCGTTACATCTTTTTTTAGTAATTTTGATGATTTAACTTTTATATTTAAAAAGTCGAAAACTTAAAAATCGTCGAGATCGAGACGAGCAAAAACGAATATTAAGCCAGAGATCGACTTAGCCTATTTAAATATATGTGTGTGTGTACGATAATAAAATTAAAAACAAAAATGTCAATCATATAATTCGTAATATTTGTTTGCAAACTCACCCGTCGTCCAGCTTCGTTATTATGTAAATTCATCAGCGATCTTCCTTGTTCTCGAGATCCCTTTTTGAATTTCCTCTCTCGTTCTCGCACGTCAACAAATCCTTGCGTGAATCTGCAATAAAAAAATCTAATCAGTAAGTTCCAAAGCAATCTCATTCAGCAAACAAAATTTTATAGATTAGCTTAAAATAATTCGGTGGGTGGTGGGTGGGTCCTATCGTACAATCCCGACAAGTACAACATTAACCTTAAAAGTGGGTTCCGTGGAAGCATCATCAGCGAAGTATTAGTTAGATTCTAACCAGCCAAGATAGAATATAAAATAATATACAGGGTTATTTTAAATGATGGACCCATTTTTAAAAATTCGTATTTAAACGATTTTTTTAAAGGCAGCAGACATGCTAGCTAAAGTAGACGCCTTATTGTCAGATCATTTAAATAAAATTGAAAAATCTAAAGAGAAGTCGAAGAAGAAATCCTACACTGTATGCAGAGGAGGCTCATTATATAGAGCCAAGGAGCCATGGCACTACCTGCATATAAATATTTCTTTATATATATTTTTTTAAATACACCATTAATCAATTTAAAATACACCAAATTTTCTGAATTTTGGCCCCCTATAAACCAATTAAGAAACCGTCAGGAAAAAAATAATTAGGGCGACATCTATCGCCGATATATTATAATTTCAGAACGTTGTAACATTTTCGGCGATAGATGTCGCCCTAATTGTTTTTCTATTCTAACAGTTACTTGATTGGTTTATAAGGGCATAGTCAAATTCTGTTTCTCGTCAACGACGATCGTAGTGTGCTGATGTGAGACTAATCTAGGTCCAAATCGGTCCTCAGTTATTGTCGACGGTGAAATATAATCGAAATTACACAAATGATTGTATATAGAAATAAATTAATACACGATAACACTTTTAAATATAATTAGAGATGGGCAAAACTGCTACTTTTGAATCACGTTGCTACCTGTGATTGCTACTTTTTAATACTTACCACATAATATCAGTGATTTTAAAGCGTTATCACGGTTAGTAAACATCGTAATACCTTTTGTAATTGTGATTATTTCAAAATTAGTGAAGAAGCATTTCTAGACTGTTGCGGAAACGTAAAGTGGAATGTATTTTGAGTAAAGTATGTTGCAAATGTTATTCTATGTCTCTGAAAAAGCTCATCTTCAAAATAACGATTTGCTCTGTTCTCAGGGAGTTGTTTTAAAATCTAGATGAGAAGTATTTAAAGATTTTTGCAGAATCGTAAAATGGAATGAATTTTTAGTCACTTTGTAAAGTTTCAATTCTAATACTTGATAATCGTTTTTTTTTTACTAGGTCTAGGAAGATAAATCGTTCTTTCTTTCTTTAAAAAAAGAGGGGCGGGCTATATTGTATAAGTGGCGCTACCATCAATATGTTCCACGAGCCGCCGTTGAAATTGAAAATCCACGAGTTGTGAGTTTTTGAAAATTTTAATTTTCAAATTATGTAATACTCGAGCAAAAAATATAAAACGTGTTGACAAAATTCTGCAAAAATTAAAATACATTTCCAAGTCACAGTTTTATCAAATTAAGTGCAGTTTTTGAAAATCCATCAATAATTTCGCGAGTTGTGAATTTTTTAAAATTTTAGATTTCCAATTGTGCAATACTCGAAAAAAAATATAAAACGTGTCGAATAAATTCTATAAAATTAAACAAGATTTGCAAATAATTGTTTTATTAAAGTAAGTGCAGTTTTTGAAAATCCACTAATTATTTCGCGAATTGTGAATTTTTGAAAATTTTAGATTTCCAATTGTGTAATACTCGATCAAAAAAAAAAAAAAAATATAAAACGCGTCGACTAAATTCTATAAAAATTAAATTGGATTTGCAAATCATAGTTTTATCAAACTAAATGGAGTATTTGAAATTCCACCGATTATTTCGCGAGTTGTGAATTTTTGAACATTTTAGATTTCCAATTGTGCAATACTTGAAAAAAAAAATTAAAACGTGTCGACTAAATTCAACAAAAATTAAACAAGATTTGCAAATCATTGTTTTATCAAATTAAGTGCAGTTTTTGAAAATCCACCGATTACTTCGCGAGTTGTGAATTTTTGAAAAATTTAGTTTTCGAATTGTGTAGTACTCGATCAAAAAATAAAAAAAAAATATAAAACGCGTCGACTAAATTCTATAAAAATTAAATTGGATTTGCAAAATATAGTTTTATCAAACTAAATGGAGTATTTGAAATTCCACTGATTATTTCGCGAGTTGTGAATTTTTGAAAATTTTAATACTCGAGCAAAAAATTTAAAAAAAATATAAAATGTGTCAACTATATTCTACAAAAAATAAACTAGATTTGTAAATCATTGTTTTATCAAATTAAGTGCAGTTTTTGAAAATCCACCAATTATTTCGCGAGTTGTGAATTTTTGAAAATGTCAGTTTTCCAATTGTGCAATACTCGAAAAAAAAAAAATTAAAACGTGTCGACTAAATTCAACAAAAATTAAACAAGATTTGCAAATCATTGTTTAATCAAATTAAGTGCAGTTTTTAAAAATTCACCAATTACTTCGCAAGTTGTGAATTTTTGAAAATTTTAGTTTTCGAATTGTGTAGTACTCGATCAAAAAATAAAAAAATGTATAAAACGCGTCGACTAAATTCTATAAAAATTAAACTGGATTTGCAAATCATCGTTTTATCAAAATAAATAGAAAATGTGAAAAGCCACCGATTATTTCGCGAGTTGTGAATTTTTGAAAATTTTAGTTTTTGAATTGGGAAGTACTCGATACAAAAATTTAAAAAAAATATAAAACGCGTCGACTAAATTCTATAAAAATTAAATTGAATTTGCAAAATATAGTTTTATCAAACTAAATGGTGTATTTGAAAATCCATCAATTATTTCGCGAGTTGTGAATTTTTGAAAATTTTAGTTTTCCAATTGTGCAATACTCGAAAAAAAAAATTAAAACGTGTGGACGAAATTCTACAAAAATTAAATTATATTTGCAAATCATCGTTTTATCAAACTAACTAGAGTATTTGAAAATCTACCAATTATTTCGCGAGTTGCGAATTTTTGCAAATTTTAATACTCGAGCAAAAAATTAAAAACAAAAACATAAAACGTGTCGACTAAATTCTACAAAAGATAAACTAGAATTGCAAATCATCGTTTCATCAAACTAACTAGAGTATTTGAAAATCTACCAATTACTTCTGGAGTTGTGAATTTTTGAAAATTTTAGTTTTCGAATTGTGTACTACTCGAGTGAAAATTTAAAAAAATATATATAAAACGTGTCGACGAAATTCTACAAAAATTAAATTAGGTTTGCAAATCAACATTTTATCAAATTAAGCAGGGACAGTTCGTTATACAGAGCCAAGGAGCCATGGCACTAGAAGATAAATCGTTCTTTCTTTCTTAAGGGGGGGGGGGGCTGTGAGAGGGGTATATTGTATGAGTGGCTCTACCATCAACATGTTCCACGAGCCGCCACTGGTTTAACTGTTTGGATTATGAGATAGGGCCCACCCAGCACCCTCTGATTAACTTTTACTACGGTTACAAACTCTGTTCCTTTGTTTTAATTTAATTTCAAAGATTTTCAAAAAAATAACAAATAAATCCCATTTAGCTTTGTAGATCAGATTGAAATAATTCAGAGGGTGGTGGGTGGTCCATATCCTACAATCAGATAAGTACAATATTTACCTAGAGTTATTATAAATGATCTTAATTACAGAAAGAAATTGTTCAAAAATATTTCTGTATTTTTTATTAATTGCTTCACACTGACAGTTGTTCAACTGTTTGGATTATGGAATACGGCCTATCCGGCACCCCCCAATTAACTTTTACTACAGTCACAAAGTCACAAACTTAGTTCCTTTGTTTTAAAAAATTATTAAGAAAACAATTTTATATTTTTTTTTTCAAAAATTAAAAACTTTATGAAATAAATTTATTAAAGAGATTATCTCCATTAAATATGTGAGGTATTTGAGGTTTATTTAAGATTTTGGTTTGACATTGTATGCTCGTTGCCTAGCTCAGCTTATACTGTGGGGTGAAGGTGTGTTTAAAGTTTGCCTACGTTTGTTGTTTCTAAGCTCAAATTGAATTTTAGAATAATTTTCAAGTCAGTCCTGTACGTAGAAATAAACGATCTTAAACCAATGTTATTATCTAGTAGTACTAGTAATGACAGGCACATTTCTTTTGTATCATTAAATATCCGGCGTGGCACTAGCCAGGGAAGTAGTTGTTTCAATAAGTTATTTGTTTTTAGTCTTAATACGACTTAATTTTGCAGAGTCACCAACAGGTTGAACATTTTTTTTTTCATTTTTCGTTTATAATTGAGGCGTTGATTTCATAATGTCCAAAATGTCCAAAATTGTAGAAATCGACATTTTTGCTGCACCTGGTGGAGTATTTTGCAAGCTATCCGACGGTGGACGTAGCTCATTTAAAAACCATACATGTACAGAGTTACAACGTTTTAAATTCTCTGTATGTTATTGTTTATTATAACATTGTTCTTGTTTCTGTTAAAAACAACATATGTACAACTGTTTTTCTTTGTTTCTTCTTAATATAAGTAAATTGATTAGTCACTCAATTTGATCAGTTATCGGTGATAAGTAATGAAATTAATTGGGAAAATAGAAGTTGTAACGGCTACCAACATTTTTTTTTCGATTTTCTCAAAACGTCATTTTTGAACAAATGCTGTTTATGAAATCAACGCCTCAATTTTTTTCACTGATACGTCCTAAATGTTCAACAAAGTTATATTTTATATTCTAATTAATACTTTAATGTACAGGGTGAATCCCGTAAATATATTATTATTATTATTATTAACGAGAAAATCTAAAGTTTCGAACATTCGTATCTCGTTCGAAAATGTATGAATCTTTAAAAATGAATGTGCCTTTGGAGTCGTGATATTTTAGCAATTGAATATAATTGTTTTAGAATTTATTCTCCACAGTACACATTTTGTGCAATTTTTTTCTCAAATGTCCAGGAAGTGGAAAAATTATATTTTCATAAATTCGCAACTCGTTTGAAAATTGGAGGATTTTAAAACACAAATTTTTTTCTAGAATTTATGTTCTTCGGTTTATATTTTGAACGAATTGTTTTCACTAATACATGCCAGATATTCAACAATGCGAAAATTAAAAGTTTTAAAAATTCGTAATTCGTTTGAAAATGAATGGACTTTTTAAAACAAAACCGTAATATTTCGGCAATATAATTTTGGTACAATTCTTCTTTAAAAAATTTTTTTCGGTACTCAATAAATAATAACCAATCTGTGAATTTACGTCAAATGAGTCTGAGCATTATTCTATTTTTTTGTGATCAAACTAAAAATTTTAGGAGACAAAAAAGATACAGATTGAGTCCCTCCATTTAAATACATGTAGAAGCATTAAAAAGTTCTGTTGCAAACTATTATAGGGGTTGATTTTTTCACCCCCTTGTAATAACATTTTAGGGTTACAAAAATCGCCAAAAAGTGCCATTTTATTAGGAACAGTTATCTGCCAAATTTCATTCTCCACAAATAAAAACCGTTTTTTTTCCTTTAACTTTAGAGGGCTGTAACTTGGAGAGGAAGGGGTTTTGATCATAAAATTATATGAAAGACCTTCCTTAATTTCTGCTGAAAAATCACCCTTTAAAATCTTTCGCATCAATTCAGAAACACCCTGTATACATACATCTTTATTCAGACTAATTTTTACATATAGCAATTTGTTTGCGTTGTTTTACTAAATTTAGTTTGGTTAGTCTGTCTGTGCTATCGACCATGGGTCTTTCTGCCCTACATTTTTCGAATTATTTTCACCGAAGCATCTCAAATGATCAATATCGCAAAAAACCAAATATTCAAAAATTCGCAATTAGTGCTGCATTTTTAAAAACGAATGTGGCTTTGAAAGAGTAGTGTTTTAGTAATTGAACGAATACAAATTTTCTGCGGTTTATATTTTGTTCGATTCTTCAGAAATTAAAGATTTTCTAAGTGTCGGTTTGAACGAAATCAGAGTAGATTTTGAAAGAAATAAATAAATTTGCCTTATGATAGAAACTTCTTTTACACCATCAAATCGGGGAAAGTTACAGTATTACCACTCGAGACACGGGGGGGTGTAAAGTTAGAGCAGAGTGAGAAAGTATTCGGAGAACGCGACAAAAAATCTCCGGAGACAATTGAATTTAAGATGGTTACTGCGCAACACGCCTCGAGTGCTTGGTACAACTCTACATGATGGCCACATCAACATGTTTTATGTTTTAACAATTAATGTGCAAATTTTGGTGACCTAATCAAAAGTGTATTTGACTTTTATTAATGTTTTTGTCTTGAGTGCTACCTATTTATATAATTTTATTTATTTAGTACAATGACATGTAAAACTTGTTATAAACTACTAAAAATATTATTATTATTAAATAAACAAACACGAGATATTTGCCGAACCGTACAGCCATTCTTCGTTAGAAAAGTAACCGCCAGGACGGGACTCGAACCGTCACCGCTTGGTCCAGAGGTCGGACCTCACTGCGGCCCTAACGATGATTACGATGATGACAAATATAAATGAATATGTAAAACATTAATCTCAGACTTTCATTATTTATTTTATTTATTTAACCATATGCACTTTCTCCTTGTATTTTTATTCATATAGGCCTTCAAATATCTGGTGTCACATGGGGGGTAAAGTTTGTGCAGAGTGAGAAAGCATTCGGAAAGAAAGCAAGAGAAAGAACGCTTGGTGAGAAAGCATTCGGAAAGAAAGCAAGAGATAGAACACTTGGCGATTCTGTGTCTATATTTACATTATGTTCACTCTTCGGCGCCTGCTGAATAATTATGAATTTTCTTGAAATTTATTCACTGCGCAATGCGACACCAGATTTTTGGAGGCCTATAACTCTTCGCTGTGTGACGGAGTTGATGTTTCGTTTTTCGGAGTTCGATGAAAAACGAATGATCAATTCTTAAAAATCAACTTTTTTCTTAAAATGTTCTACTTTTGCGTAAGATGGACCTCCTTGAGGGTGTATTTCCAGGACATAAATTTTATAGCAGTGTCCCTGAGTGTGATGAATGCTGGCTGCCCCGAACAGAACGAGGGCCGTTTATGGAAACGTCAGAATCATCCCTAAAATTCACTCAAGTGTACTTTACCCCACAAATTATGTGACCACTGTGGACATCAAATACACACACACACATATAAAATGAATTTATAAAACAGTCACAAAACATAATTTTCTAACTCAAATTAAAAGATACATTCAGGTTAAATAAATTAACAAGTTTCACCTTCAGACAAGTAAAAACTTATCTTAGAGTTTAATTGATAGTTTTTTTTAGTAGGTGTGGTATTTGTTAAACAATCTGATTATCGAACGCGAGATGCTTCAGACCAGTGACGGTTCGCGGGGTTTTTTTCTGGTACGGCCGAGGAACAAGAGGTGGCAATACAGATAGGTAGGGTCAGTTGCAGAGACGGCTGGCTGCGTGACCGCACCTATCTGTATTACCACCTCTTGTTCCTCGGCCGTACCAGAAAAAACCCCGCGAACCGTCACTGCTTCAGACGTATAAATTTATGTGTGTTTGTGTTACTTCAGGGGGTCACCGCAGTCCAGTGTTGCCAGATTGGGGGGTTTTTCCCCAAAATGGGGATAAATTATTGTCTTGGGGTGTATTTTGGGGAACTTCAATCAATGGAGTATTTTTTGGGGTGGGTATTTTATACGAGAGGTATTTTTGGGGAAATTAATGAACATGTTATTACATTTGCTATACTTGACGCGCCGACAGGGTGGTATGATCACGTAAGCCTGATTCACACAGCCTTGCCACATTTTAGTTCTGTGCCAGAAATATAAATCTTTCTACTTTAACCCACAAAATCTAACTATTTACTACTTCCTAATTAATTGTAATTAAAATAGGCTGATTTAAGGATAGAACGTAATCACTACATTTAAATAAGACAGAAAAACGGGAACATATGGCCTAATTAAAAATTTCGGCTGCGTGATACACGCTTCACGCTGACCAATCAGCGAACATCAAGCGAAAATCACGCAAACCCATGATACCACCAATTCGGTGCGCCGAGTATAGAAATCATCATTACCATACAGAAGTCAGTCATTTTCTTCAGCAATGAGGAAAAACCTGTAATATCATTTATGGAAGTTGTCATACGGATTCTGTTATTGCCGTTTTCGTAATTGTGTTATCCCCAATGAGATGCTGCACTTTCATTTAAAAAATATGTATATGTGCCGAAAAGAAGATGAAAATATTGAGGATAAAGATGAATAATAAATTTTAATAAATGTTATAATTATAATGCTTTCATTTTTTATATTTTCCACTGTATTTACGTTTTATTTTCAAAATTTATTATTTTGGAGAGGGACAGCGGCGTAATTTTGGGGGAGTTTTATTAAATATTTGGGAAATTACAAATTGCTACTGGCAACACACGTTGCCGTAAATAAATTATTATTATTATATTAAATATTCAATCTTTTTGTTTGCATTTTTTATCGTTAGGCCTGGATTTAGATTTTTGACCTGCAGTTTCTGTATAACTGAATAATTTCTTTCTTCATTTTGGTTTAAATTTTCGATTTGTTCGTTAAAATTTTCGATTTGTTTGTTAAAATTTTCGATTTGTTTGTTAAAATTTTCGATTTTTTTGATAAGAATTTGTTTCTTTTTAGGCCCGAATTTTTTATTTTCTGCAGTTTCTGTATATCTGAATAAATTTTCTTCATTTTGGTTTAAATTTTCGATTTGCTTGTTAAAAATTTTCGATTTGTTTGTTAAAATTTTCGATTTTTTGGTAGGAATTTGTTTCTTTTTAGGCCCGAATTTTTGATTTTCTGCCCTATATTTCAACCTGAAATATTCACTTTTATGCGTGATTTTTTTTGCCGGTATTTTCGAGTTTTGAATTTTTTGTCCTTTATCTTTTTTTAAACATTTTCGCGTTTCTGGTTGGCAATTTATTTTGAGCCAGAGTTATTTTAGGTGCCGAAATTGCCAAATTATTTTTCTTATACTTGAATTTGTAATTTTTTGGTCTGCATATTTTATTTTTTAGACCAGGAATTCTATTACTTTTGTTTATATTTTAGATATTTGGTCTGCATTTTTGATTTATTTGTTTGTTCTAACTTTTAGAGTTTTTGGCTAAAATATTTTGATTTTGGTCAAAATTTTTAATAGTTTGTTGAAATCTTCAACATTTTTTTATTTTTCAGTTTTTTTAATTTTTGTATCTTAATTATTAATTTTAACGAGCAAATTTTTGATTGTTGATTTTTATGGGCGACTTTTGTTTTGTTTTGAGGGTATTTCCGAGTTTTTTGTACTATGTTTTTGATTGTTTGCCCATCGTTTTAGATTTTTTTTAACCTGAATTATTGTTTTTACGGCCGAATTTTATTTAATTACTTTCGAGTTTAGAGTTTCGGTAATTTATTTTGGGATAAAGTTTCTATTTTATAGTCTGCATTTTCTATTTTTTACATCAAGATATTTGATTGTTTGTCCATATTTCAGATGTTTGGTCTGTGTTTTTCATTTCTTTGTTCCAAATTTTAGTTTTTGGCCTATAAACCAAAATTTTCGAATGTTTAGTTAAAATTTTCGTTTTTTTTGTCTGGTCTTCTTTCTTTATTTTTGCCGAGAGTTTACGATTTTTGGTCTAAATTTTCGATTTTTTGCCTATATTCTTAGTTTTTTTACCTTAATTATTAATTTTAACAAGCGAATTTTTGATTAGTCTATACTTTAGATTTTTAACCTGAATTGTTGATTTTTGTGTGCGAACTTTTGGCCGGTATTTTCGAATTTTTTATTTTTTGCCCTTCATTTTTGATGTTTTAACCTGAATTATTGTTTTTATGAGCAAATTTTTTAAATTATTATTGAGTTTAGAATTTCGGCAATTTACTTTGAGGTAAAGAGTTTTGGGGTTGAAAATGGCAAATTATTTTCCAATTGCCTGAATTTTCAATTTTAAGCCTGCATTTTATTTTTTAGACCAGGGTTTTTGATTGTTTTGGCCTATATTTTAGATGTTTTTGGCACCTGAACCAAAATTTTCGATTTAGTTGAAATGTTTTGAATTGTTTTTTTGACTGCATTTTTATTTTAAGAGTTTTCAATTTTCAATTTTTTACCATTGTTTTTAGTTCTGTTACCCTAATTATTAATTTGAATGTTGTTTAATTGTTGATTGTAATGAGCGAATTTTTGGTCGTTATTTTCGAGTGTTTTGTTTTTTGCCCTGTAATTAAGATTTTGCAGACTGAATTTTTGATATTTTTGGCTTGTACTAATTTTAGGTTATTTATTTAATTTGAAATTTTTTGTTTTTGTGGTTGTTTTACGATAAAGCTAATGTACTTTGATATTTATATAGAACATACAGACTGTGCGATTTGTGTTTAAGGGATTACTTAATTTTCAAATATTTCGATTCGATTTTTGATTTTTTTTTTCGAAAATTTTTAAATCAAAAAAATAATTTTTGCAGTCAATTTAGTTTTTTTAGTAATTGTTAAATATAATACTTTGGCCCGGAATGAAACTGATCACCCGGGTATAACTAGAACTGTTTGGAAATTATGAAAAAAAATGCGAACAATTTTAAGTAGTTAATTAGCGATGCTTTCCGAAAAATTAAAGAATTATTTTAATTATTTGGAGGATACCACAGCACGATTAATTTTTTTTTAAATTTTGGCCTTTTTGTACTACCTACCTATTTTTGGAAAAACGGAGTTCTTCAATCCATGGGGTATTTTTTGGGGAGGGTATTTTATGCGAGGGGTATTCTGGGGGGTTTTTATGAAATATTTAGGGAAAATTAAAAATTACTCCTGGCAACACTGCCGCAGTCACCATTTATTGTATCCCAATGGCGTATGTTATCGGTCACTAGCAGAGCCATCCCAAAATATCGTGACACCTGGGGATAAGTTTGCGCAGAGTGAGAGAACGCGATAATAAATTTACGCGAGGCCGCATCGCCGAATTTCATCGCGCATTGTGACATCAGATTATGGGATGGCTCTACCAACGTTGCTTGACTTCGCATCAGCGTTTGTATTTTTCTTTATTACAGAACAAAAGATGATTTAGTAAACATTTTCACTTGAAAAATGACTTCGATTAATTTTTTCTTTATTGCAGAACAAAAGATGCTTTAGTAACATTTTCTTTCACTTGAAAATGACTTCCATGAATTAAATACACATAAGTTAGCATTATTTGTTCAACCAGATTTGCAACAATTTTCTCCATTTTGAAACGAGGTGGCATTACGCACTCCCTTCTAAACAAACAGTTTTAGTTAATTGACGAAACGTGAATCATTGATCAAACGATAAATATAGAGTGGAGCGTTGTCGGTAATTTATGGCGAAACCGCAGCTAGAGGTAGAGGAAGGAAGAAAGAAAAAAAACAATAATAATGGATCGTTAAGATCTCGTAGATGGTAAAAAGATATTATACTTTCTCCATTATATCTTTATCAGGTGATAAATCTGGACCACACGATATGATCACGATGTGTGCTTTAATTGATTGATGAGCCGTAAAAAATTACAAGCGGCTTTTTCGATTTATTACCGGGCACTTAATGAAATCGTTTTTTTTTTTATATATGTATAAGCTCGGTACAAACATTGATTTAAAAGATGCTGTCAGTTTATGGAATCATTTAAAATAGAGTTAGAACTTAAAATTAAACTAAAAGTCATGTGCGTATTTTGACCTTGCTGTCTAAAAATATTTAATTTTCATTAAATAATAATTATTTCATATTTAGAAAACACACCTCATTGTATTTTTTAAGTATCTCTTTGAAAATGTAGAAATATACAGGGTGGTCCATTTAAAAAAATGCCGATAGCGACATTTCTCGAAAAATAAGGTAGCTGTTAGATATCGAAGTACGTCGCTCATAAGAATAAAAAATAAAAAAAACTACAAAAAATTCTTTTAAAAGTAATAAAAAAAGTTTACAAAGCATTCAGGTGATGTTGAACATTGTTCTTTGTCAAACATCACCTGATTGCTGGGTAAACTTTTTTTATTACTCTTAAAATATTTTTTTCTACTTTTTTTTTAAATTCTTATGAGCGACGTACTTCGATATCTAACATCTGCCCTATTTTTCGAGATATGTCGCTATCGGCATTTTTTTTAATGGACCACCTTGTTATTATTATTATTATTATTACCCTTGTAATTAAGAACGATTACAATTACAGATGTAATTTTTTTTTCTTTTTTGAATTCAATTTTCAGGAAGATTACTGGCGGATTTACAAGGCAAATGGTGGTTTATTAATAAACATTTTCAATTTGGCGGCACTAATCCTCTCCGGGGACTTTACTGAATGCATCATTTCGTCGTTGATTTATGCGCATATCCCGCGTACAAACAGGATAGTCCCCCTAATGGAATTCCAGAAGAGCGATTTGTAGAGATGATAACAAATCACGACCATCGAGGACGCATCTGCGCGCAGCAAATCCAAAGACATAATCCCGATTAGCGATTCGTCGCGGTAAGGGGATGACGGATTGATATAAGGGTGGAAGCGACCTTTATTATTCGAGGGTTCAGTTCCCAGACTCGGCCCACCGAAAATACACACAGAAAAATTTTTGATGTGGCCAGCATCCAACTTTAATCGATTTTTCTTTTAATGTGTAAAAATGTTGATGCTCTTCACATGTGCTGTTGCTCCAACTTGTTAAAACTACCACAATCAACGTAAAGTCTGTTATTTTCAATAAGAGTAACTAACGATGATTTCATCATTTTGTTTTTTTTTCACTAAGTTGGCACTGTCTGTCATTTGTTAAAATAAATAATAATTGCACACAAGCATGTTTATTGAATATCAAACGCCAGTTGCCAAGAAATGTCAACCAAATTACGCAGTAAACAATTTTCAAAAATTTTAAATTTTGAAAATTTGAATGGCTCAACGGACCTTATTCGTTCCTAACCTAAAATAAAAAATGCGTGATGATGTTTTATAAGCCCTTAAGAATTTTTTTAAATTTATCGAACGGAGTTTTGAAACGTAGCTGCCATTAAAAAAAAATCATGCAATTCGGCGTAATTTACATTCAATTTTAAGTATGCAGTAAATTTTTGGAAGTGTGCTTAACAAATATTAACGCTCAAAAATGCGTGATTATGTTTTATAAGCCCTTAAGAATTTTTTCAAATTTATAGAACGGAGTTTTGAAACGTAGCTGCCATTAAAAAAAATCATAACTGCAATTCGGCGTAATTTACATTCAATTTTAATAATGCAGTAAATTTTTTGAAGTGTGCTTAACAAATGTTAACGCTCAAAATGCGTGATTATGTTTTATAAGCCCTTAAGAATTTTTTCAAATTTATCGAACGGAGTTTTGAAACGCAGCTGACATTAAAAAAAATCATAACTGCAATTCGGCGTAATTTACATTCAATTTTAAGTATGTAGTAAATTTTTGGAAGTGTGCTTAACAAATATTAACGCTCATAAATGCGTGATTATGTTTTATAAGCCCTTAAGAATTTTTTCAAATTTATCGAACGGAGTTTTGAAACGTAGCTGCCATTAAAAAAAAATCATAACTGCAATTCGGCGTAAGTTACATTCAATTTTAAGTATACAGTAAATTTTTGGAAATGTGCTTAACAAATTTTAACGCTCAAAAATGCGTGATTATGTTTTATAAACCCTTAAGAATTTTTTCAAATTTATCGAACGGAGTTTTCAAACGTAGCTGCCATTAAAAAAAATCATAACTGCAATTCGGCGTAATTTACATTCAATTTTAAGTATGCAGTAAATTTTTGGGAGTGTGTTTAACAAATGTTCATGCTCAAAAATACGTGATTATGTTTTATAAGCCCTTAAGAATTTTTTCAAATTTATCGAACGGAGTTTTCAAACGCAGCTGACATTAAAAAAAATCATAACTGCAATTCGGCGTAATTTACATTCAATTTTAAGTATGCAGTAAATTTTTGGGAGTGTGTTTAACAAATGTTCATGCTCAAAAATGCGTGATTATGTTTTATAAGCCCTTAAGAATTTTTTAAAATCTAAATAAGTAATTCAGACATTACGGTTTTCAAAGCCATCCTGATTAAAACGTTTAAAAATGTTGTTTGAGATAATTGGCCAACATTTTCTCTCGGTAAGTAATTTAATTTGAACTTAGAGTAAATGTGAAAAAATTGCAATAATTTTAGCGTCTCGAAAAAAAAATATAAAAAACAATAGACATCGACTTGAAAATTTCCAAAATGACTCAAAATTAATTCAAAATTAAACAAGCAAAGAGTTGCACAAATTTCTTTACTGGATATTTAAATCATTTAATTTTAACTTAGTGTAAATTTGAAAAAATTGCAATAATTTTAACGACTCTAAAAAATATAAAAACAATAGATATCGACTTGAAAATTTCCAAAATGACTCAAAATTAATTCAAAATAAACAAGCGAAAAGTTACACTAATTTCTTTACCGGATATTTAAGTCATTTAATTTGAACTTACAATAAATTTGAAAAAATTGCAATAATTTTAGCGACTCTAAAAAAATATAAAAACAATAGATATCGACTTGAAAATTTCCAAAATGACTCAAAATTAATTCAAAATTAAACAAGCGAAAAGTTGCACTAATTTCTTTACCAGATAAGTATATTTAAGTCATTTAATTTTAACTTAGAGTAAATTTGGAAAAATTGCAATAATTTTAGCGACTCTAAAAAAATATAAAAACAATAGATATCAACTTGAAAATTTCCAAAATTACTCAAAATTAAACAAGCAAAGAATTGCACTAATTTATTTACTAGATGTTGAAGTTATTTAATTTTAACTTCGAATAAATTTGGATTTTTTAAAATAATTTCGTCTTTGCTACAATTGCTACCAATTTCTCAAAATCGCGCAAAATCCATTCGAGCTTAATTCCAAATTTAACCACATACATCCTATGACTAGACAATATAATAATATTTTTTTAACCTAGAGCGAATTTGTGACAAATTGTAATAATTTTGGCAATTGACTTGAAGTATTTAAAATTACTCAAAATTAATTTGAGATTGAATAAGTGAAAAGTTGCGGGAATCTCTTTAATAAATTTATTTCATAAGCCTTTTGATTTTTGAGAAAAAAATTAAAATTGTTTTCTTCCGATCATTTTCTTAAATATGAAAAATACTACAAGAACATTTTAACAAATTTTGTAGATAACAAAGGAATAAAAATCTTTTGCTGACAAATATTTTTCATTAAAAAAAAATTTGTGTCATTTTTGGTCTTGCAGACTTGCCCTCTACAAAAATTATTCAAAATTGATTGTACTTTGATGTTCTATAAAAAAATAGAAACATCGATTGATCAATTTTTGAGAAATTTGAGCGCCAAGATGAGAAATTGCATTTTTTGCAGCGACAACAAACGATAATTAATTTTGAAAAAACTATGACACGTGCAGATTTGCCCATTACAAAAATTATTCAAAATTGATTGTACTTTGATGTGCTATAAAAAAATAGAAACATCGATTGATCAATTTTTGAGAAATTTGAGCGCCAAGATGAGAAATTGCATTTTTTTGCAGCGACAACAAACGATAATTAATTTTGCAAAAACTATGACACGTGCAGATTTGCCCATTACAAAAATTATTCAAAATTGATTGTACTTTGATGTTCTATAAAAAAATAGAAACATCGATTGGTCAATTTTTGTGAAATTTGAGCGCCAAGATGAGAAATCGCATTTTTTGCAGCGACAACAAACGATAATTAATTTTGAAAAAACTATGACACGTGCAGATTTGTCCATTAGAAAAATTATTCAAGATTGATTGTACTTTGATGTTCTATAAAAAATAGAAACATCGATTGATCAATTTTTGAGAAATTTGAGCGCCAAGATGAGTAATTGCATTTTTTGCAGCGACAACAAACGATAATTAATTTTGCAAAAACTATGACACGTGCAGATTTGCCCATTACAAAAATTATTCAAAATTGATTGTACTTTGATGTTCTATAAAAAAATAGAAACATCGATTGGTCAATTTTTGAGAAATTTGAGCGCCAAGATGAGAAATTGCATTTTTTGCAGCGACAACAAACGATAATTAATTTTGAAAAAACTATGACACGTGCAGATTTGTCCATTAGAAAAATTATTCAAAATTGATTGTACTTTGATGTTCTATAAAAAATAGAAACATCGATTGGTCAATTTTTGAGAAATTTGAGCGCCAAGATGAGAAATTGCATTTTTTGCAGCGACAACAAACGATAATTAATTTTGCAAAAACTATGACACGTGCAGATTTGCCCATTACAAAAATTATTCAAAATTGATTGTACTTTGATGTTCTATAAAAAAATAGAAACATCGATTGATCAATTTTTGAGAAATTTCAGCGCCAAGATGAGAAATTGCATTTTGTGCAGCGACAACAAACGATAATTAATTTTGCAAAAACTATGACACGTGCAGATTTGCCCATTACAAAAATTATTCAAAATTGATTGTACTTTGATGTGCTATAAAAAAATAGAAACATCGATTGATCAATTTTTGTGAAATTTGAGCGCCAAGATGAGAAATTGCATTTTTTGCAGCGACAACAAACGATAATTAATTTTGCAAAAACTATGACATGTACAGATTAGCCAATTATAAAAATTATTCAAAATTGATTGTACTTTGATGTTCTATAAAAAATAGAAACATCGATTGATCAATTTTTGAGAAATTTGAGCGCCAAGATGAGTAATTGCATTTTTTGCAGCGACAACAAACGATAATTAATTTTGCAAAAACTATGATACGTGTAGATTTGTCCATTACAAAAATTATTCAAAATTGATTTTTTCTTTCATTGTAATCTGTGAAATATGTATCGGGCACTCGATGGTCTCTAAACAAATGAACAAATTTTTGTTTTAAAAATTGTGTGCACTTACTTGTAACCGTATTCTAGATTATCCCCGCATCCTCCCCAGACCCAGTCCTTCCGCAGATCGCGCGGCCTTTCCATCCTGCTGCATCCGCAGGATTGCAGCTGACCGTCCCTGCAGGATCTGGCGATGGCGTGAGTCACTCCTGCCGAGGAGAGGGCATGAGCGAACGCACTCTCTCTGCTCGCTGAAACGAAAAATAACGCGATGATGATGATGATGATGACAAAGCTAAAAGGGACTTTTATTTTTAATCAGTTTTAAAACGGGCGAACACATAAATCCGCTTTGGATATCATTTACATTAATTGCGTTGGAGTAAATCCCATACTTTCAACGTTCAACACGTCATGAATTAAGTTCCTGACAAGTTTATCAAATATTCATGCTGTTATTTATGTACAAGAGAAAACATGGTAAAGGATATTTGATTTTCAATTGTGTACGAATGAAACTTAAAAGTTGGTAACCATTTATAATAATATAAATGACGAAATCTAAAAATGCATTCAGGTACTTGAAAAATTGTAAAAAATTAATTTCAAGTGAAATTAGCTTAAAAATTTGGGAATACGTCCAGAATGAACGTATTTTTAATATCCCATGAAAAAAACAGACAAATCCTGCCTGAAAATAAATTGCAACACTTTGAACTTAAAATGAAATTTAAAATCGCATTCAGCGATTTGAAAAATTGTAGAAAATTAATTTCAGCTGAAATTAGCCTAAAAATTCGGGAATACATCCGGAATGAACCTATTTTTAATATCCCATGAAAAAAACAGACAAATCCTGCCTGAAAATAAAATTGCAACACTTTGAACTTGAAATGATGAAATTTAAAATTGCATTCAGCGATTTGAAAAATTGTAGAAAATTAATTTCAGTTGAAATTAGCCTAAAAATTTGGGAATACATCCGGAATGAACCTATTTTTAATATCCCATGAAAAAAAACAGACAATTCCTGCCTGAAAATAAAATTGCAACACTTTGAACTTGAAATGATGAAATTTGAAATTGCATTCAGCGATTTGAAAAATTGTAGAAAATTAATTTCAGCTGAAATTAGCCTAAAAATTTGTGAATACATCAAGAATGAACCTATTTTTAACATCCCATGAAAAAAAACAGACAATTCCTGCCTGAAAATAAAATTGCAACACTTTGAACTTAAAATGATGAAATTTAAAATTGCATTCAGCGTTTTGAAAAATTGTAGAAAATTAATTTCAACTGAAATTAGCCTAAAAATTTGGGAATACATCCAGAATGAACCTATTTTTAATATCCCAGTAAAAAAAATAGACAATTCCTGCCTGAAAATAAAATTCCAAAACTTTGAACTTAAAATGATGAAATTTAAAATTGCATTCCGCGACTTGAAAAATTGTAGAAAATTAATTTCAACTGAAATTAGCCTAAAAATTTGGGAATACATCAAGAATGAACTTATTTTTAATATCCCATGAAAAAAACAGACCATTCCTGCCTCAAAATAAAATTGCAACACTTTGAACTTAAAATGATGAAATTTAAAATTGCATTCAGCGTTTTGAAAAATTGTAGAAAATTAATTTTAGCTGAAATTAGCCTAAAAATTTGGGAATACATCCAGAATGAACCTATTTTTAATATCCCATAAAAAAACAGACAATTCCTGCCTGAAAATAAAATTGCAACACTTTGAACTTGAAATGATGAAATTTAAAATTGCATTCAACGATTTGAAAAATAGTAGAAAATTAATTTCAGCTGAAATTAGCCTAAAAATTTTGGAATACATCAAGAATGAACCTATTTTTAATATCCCATGAAAAAAACAGACAATTCCTGCCTGAAAATAAAATTACAACACTTTGAACTTGAAATGATGAAATTTAAAATTGCATTCAACGATTTGAAAAATTGTAGAAAATTAATTTTGGCTGAAATTAGCCTAAAAATTTGTGAATACATCAAGAATGAACCTATTTTTAACATCCCATGAAAAAAACAGACAATTCCTGCCTGAAAATAAAATTGCAACACTTTGAACTTGAAATAATGAAATTTAAAATTGCATTCAGCGTTTTGAAAAATTGTAGAAAATTAATTTAAGCTGAAAGTAGCCTAAAAATTTGGGAATACATCCAGGATGAACCTATTTTTAATATCCCATGAGAAAAACAGACAAGTCCTGCCTGAAAATAAAATTGCAACACTTTGAACTTGAAATAATGAAATTTAAAATTGCATTCAGCGTTTTGAAAAATTGTAGAAAATTAATTTAAGCTGAAAGTAGCCTAAAAATTTGGGAATACATCCAGGATGAACCTATTTTTAACATCCCATGAAAAAAACAGACAAGTCCTGCCTGAAAATAAAATTGCAACACTTTGAACGTGAAATGATGAAATTTAAAATTGCATTCAGCGTTTTGAAAAATTGTAGAAAATTAATTTAAGCTGAAAGTAGCCTAAAAATTTGGGAATACATCCAGGATGAACCTATTTTTAATATCCCATGAGAAAAACAGACAAGTCCTGCCTGAAAATAAAATTGCAACACTTTGAACGTGAAATGATGAAATTTAAAATTGCATTCAGCGATTTGAAAAATTGTAGAAAATATTTCTTCGAGTAAATTTGGAATGCTTCAAGCCAATAACAATTGTTCTTTATATTTTTTTAGAGCCGCCAAAATGATTACAATTTTTTTAAACTTTTATCTCTGTGAAAAAAAATCAAACTTTTCGTTCTGCTTAAGTGGGATTTTCTCAAAAATTAGGGATGAGTGTTAGCAGCTGTTTACAAAATCATAACCTTAACTGAACTTTGAGTAAATTTAGAATGCTTCAAGCCAATGGCAATTGTTTTAATATTTTTTTTCAGCTGCAAAAATTATTTAAAAAAATTCAAACTTTTGTTCTGCTTAAGTGGGATTTTCTCAAAAATTAGGGATGAGTGTTAGCAGCTGTTTACAAAATCATACTCTAAAATGAACTTTGAGTAAATTTGGAATGCTTCAAGTCAATTGCAATTGTTTTTATATTTTTTTTCAGCTGACAAAATTATTTAAAAAAATTCAAACTTTTCGTTCTGCTTAAGTGGGATTTTCTCAAAAATTAGGGATGAGTGTAAGAAACTGTTTACAAAATCATAATCTAAAATTAACTTTGAGTAAATTTGGAATGCTTCAAGTCAATGGCAATTGTTTTTATATTTTTTTCAGCTGCAAAAATTATTTAAAAAAAATTCAAACTTTTGTTCTGCTTAAGTGGGATTTTCTCAAAAATTAGGGATGAGTGTTAGCAACTGTTTACAAAATCATACTCTAAAATGAACTTTGAGTAAATTTGGAATGCTTCAAGTCAATTGCAATTGTTTTTATATTTTTTTTCAGCTGCCAAAATTATTAAAAAAAATTCAAACTTTTCGTTCTGCTTAAGTGAGATTTTCTCAAAAATTAGGGATGAGTGTTAGCAACTTTTTACAAAATCATAATCTAAAATGAATTTTGAGTAAATTTGGAATACTTCAAGTCAATGGCAATTGTTTTTATATTTTTTTCAGCTGCCAAAATTATTTTTAAAAAATTCAAACTTTTCGTTCTGCTTAAGTGGGATTTTCTTAAAAATTAGGGATAAGTGTTAGCAACTGTTTACAAAATCATAATCTAAAATGAACTTTGAGTAAATTCGGAATGCTTCAAGTCAATTGCAATTGTTTTTATATTTTTTTCAGCTGCCAAAATTATTAAAAAAAATTCAAACTTTTCGTTCTGCTTAAGTGGGATTTTCTCAAAAATTAGGGATGAGTGTTAGCAACTGTTTACAAAATCATAATCTAAAATGAACTTTGAGTAAATTTGGAATGCATCAAGGCAATTGCAATTGTTTTAAAAAAAATTTCAGCTGCCAAAATTATTAAAAAAAATTCAAACTTTTCGTTCTGCTTAAGTGGGATTTTCTCAAAAATTAGGGATGCGTGTTAGCAACTGTTTACAAAATCATAATCGTAAATGAACTTTGAGTAAATTTGGAATGCTTCAAATGAATTGCAATTGTTTTTATATTTTTTTTCAACTGCCAAAATTATTTTAAAAAAATTCAAACTTTTCGTTCTGCTTAAGTGGGATTTTCTCAAAAATTAGAGATGAGTGTTGGCAACTGTTTACAAAATCATAATCTAAAATGAACTTTGAGTAAATTTGGAATGCTTCAAGCCAATGGCAATTGTTTTTATATTTTTTTTTCAGCCGCCAAAATGAATACAATTTTTTTTTATTTTTTTGCTGCGATAAAGTGGGATTATCTCGATAATTAGGGAAGGGTGATAAAATCATAATCTAAAATGAACTTTGAGTACATTTGGAATGCTTCATGCCAATTGCAATTGTTTTTATATTTTTTTTTCAGCCGCCAAAATTAATACAATTGTTTTAAATTTTTTTGATGCGATAAAGTGGGATTATCTCGATAATTAGGGAAGGGTGATAAATTCATAATCTAAAATGAACTTTGAGTAAATTTGGAATGCTACAAGTCAATGGCAATTGTTTTTATTTTTTTTTCAGCCGCCAAAATGAATACATTTTTTTAAAATTTTTTGCTGCGATAAAGTGGGATTATCTCGACAATTAGGGAAGGGTGGTAAAATCATAATCTAAAATGAACTTTGAGTAAATTTGGAATGCTACAAGTCAATGGCAATTATTTTTATATTTTTTTTTCAGCCGCCAAAATGAATACAATTTTTTTTTATTTTTTTGCTGCGATAAAGTGGGATTATCTCGATAATTAAGGAAGGGTGATAAAATCATAATCTAAAATGAACTTTGAGTACATTTGGAATGCTTCATGCCAATTGCAATTGTTTTTATATTTTTTTTTCAGCCGCCAAAATTAATACAATTGTTTTAAATTTTTTTGATGCGATAAAGTGGGATTATCTCGATAATTAGGGAAGGGTGATAAATTCATAATCTAAAATGAACTTTGAGTAAATTTGGAATGCTACAAGTCAATGGCAATTGTTTTTATTTTTTTTTCAGCCGCCAAAATGAATACATTTTTTTTAAATTTTTTGCTGCGATAAAGTGGGATTATCTCGAAAATTAGGGAAGGGTGGTAAAATCATAATCTAAAATTAACTTTGAGTAAATTTGGAATGCTACAAGTCAATGGCAATTATTTTTATATTTTTTTTTCAGCCGCCAAAATGAATACAATTTTTTTTAATTTTTTTGCTGCGATAAAGTGGGATTATCTCGATAATTAGGGAAGGGTGATAAAATCATAATCTAAAATGAACTTTGAGTAAATTTGGAATGCTACAAGTCAATGGCAATTGTTTTTATATTTTTTTTTCAGCCGCCAAAATGAATACAATTTTTAAAAAAAAAATTGCTGCGATAAAGTGGGATTATCTTGATAATTAGGGAGGGGTGATAAAATCATAATCTAAAATGAACTTTGAGTAAATTTCGAATGCTACAAGTCAATGGCACTTGTTTTTATATTTTTATTTCAGCCGCCAAATTAATACAATTGTTTTAAATTTTTTTGATGCGATAAAGTGGGATTATCTCGATAATTAGGGAAGGGTGATAAATTCATAATCTAAAATGAACTTTGAGTAAATTTGGAATGCTACAAGTCAATGGCAATTGTTTTTATTTTTTTTTCAGCCGCCAAAATGAATACATTTTTTTTAAATTTTTTGCTGCGATAAAGTGGGATTATCTCGAAAATTAGGGAAGGGTGGTAAAATCATAATCTAAAATTAACTTTGAGTAAATTTGGAATGCTACAAGTCAATGGCAATTATTTTTATATTTTTTTTTCAGCCGCCAAAATGAATACAATTTTTTTTTATTTTTTTGCTGCGATAAAGTGGGATTATCTCGATAATTAAGGAAGGGTGATAAAATCATAATCTAAAATGAACTTTGAGTACATTTGGAATGCTTCATGCCAATTGCAATTGTTTTTATATTTTTTTTTCAGCCGCCAAAATTAATACAATTGTTTTAAATTTTTTTGATGCGATAAAGTGGGATTATCTCGATAATTAGGGAAGGGTGATAAATTCATAATCTAAAATGAACTTTGAGTAAATTTGGAATGCTACAAGTCAATGGCAATTGTTTTTATTTTTTTTTCAGCCGCCAAAATGAATACATTTTTTTTAAATTTTTTGCTGCGATAAAGTGGGATTATCTCGAAAATTAGGGAAGGGTGGTAAAATCATAATCTAAAATTAACTTTGAGTAAATTTGGAATGCTACAAGTCAATGGCAATTATTTTTATATTTTTTTTTCAGCCGCCAAAATGAATACAATTTTTTTTAATTTTTTTGCTGCGATAAAGTGGGATTATCTCGATAATTAGGGAAGGGTGATAAAATCATAATCTAAAATGAACTTTGAGTAAATTTGGAATGCTACAAGTCAATGGCAATTGTTTTTATATTTTTTTTTCAGCCGCCAAAATGAATACAATTTTTAAAAAAAAAATTGCTGCGATAAAGTGGGATTATCTTGATAATTAGGGAGGGGTGATAAAATCATAATCTAAAATGAACTTTGAGTAAATTTCGAATGCTACAAGTCAATGGCACTTGTTTTTATATTTTTATTTCAGCCGCCAAATTAATACAATTTTTTTAAATTTTTTTGCTGCGATAAAGTGGGATTATCTCGACAATTAGGGAAGGGTGATAAAATCATAATCTAAAATGAACTTTGAGTAAATTTGGAATGCTACAAGTTAATGGCAATTGTTTTTATATTTTTTTTTTCAGCCGCCAAAATTAATACAATTTTTTTAATTTTTTTGCTCTGCTAAAGTGGGATTATCTCGACAATTAGGGAAGGGTGGTAAAATCATAATCTAAAATGAACTTTGAGTAAATTTGGAATGCTACAAGTCAATGGCAAATGCTTTTATATTTTTTTTTCAGCCGCCAAAATGAATACAATTTTTTAAGAAAAATTTGCTGCGATAAAGTGGGATTATCTTGATAATTAGGGAGGGGTGATAAAATCATAATCTAAAATGAACTTTGAGTAAATTTGGAATGCTACAAGTCAATGGCAATTGTTTTTATATTTTTTCTTTCAGCCGCCAAAATTAATACAATTTTTTTAATTTTTTTGCTCTGCTAAAGTGGGATTATCTCGACAATTAGGGAAGGGTGGTAAAATCATAATCTAAAATGAACTTTGAGTAAATTTGGAATGCTACAAGTCAATGGCAAATGCTTTTATATTTTTTTTTCAGCCGCCAAAATGAATACAATTTTTTAAGAAAAATTTGCTGCGATAAAGTGGGATTATCTTGATAATTAGGGAGGGGTGATAAAATCATAATCTAAAATGAACTTTGAGTAAATTTGGAATGCTACAAGTCAATGGCAATTGTTTTTATATTTTTTCTTTCAGCCGCCAAAATTAATACAATTTTTTTAATTTTTTTGCTCTGCTAAAGTGGGATTATCTCGACAATTAGGGAAGGGTGGTAAAATCATAATCTAAAATGAACTTTGAGTAAATTTGGAATGCTACAAGTCAATGGCAAATGCTTTTATATTTTTTTTTCAGCCGCCAAAATGAATACAATTTTTTAAGAAAAATTTGCTGCGATAAAGTGGGATTATCTTGATAATTAGGGAGGGGTGATAAAATCATAATCTAAAATGAACTTTGAGTAAATTTGGAATGCTTCAAGTCAATGGCAATTGTTTTTTTTTTCAGCCGCCAAAATTAATACAATTTTTTTAAATTTTTTTGCTGCGATAAAGTGGGATTATCTCGATAATTAGGGAAGGGTGATAAAATCATAATCTAAAATGAACTTTGAGTACATTTGGAATGCTTCAAGCCAATTGCAATTGTTTTTATATTTTTTTTTCAGCCGCCAAAATTAATACAATTGTTTTAAATTTTTTTGATGCGATAAAGTGGGATTATCTCGATAATTAGGGAAGGGTGGTAAAATCATAATCTAAAATGAACTTTGAGTAAATTAGGAATGCTACAAGTCAATGGCAATTGTTTTTATATTTCTTTTTCAGCCGCAAAAAATGAATACAATTATTTTTAATTTTTTTGCTGCGATAAAGTGGGATTATCTCGATAATTAGGGAAGGGTGGTAAAATCATAATCTAAAATAAACTTTGAGTAAATTTGCAATGCTTCAAGCCAATGGGAATTGTTTTTTATATTTTTCTTCAGCCGCCAAAATTATTACAATTTTTTTAAACTAAACTAAAGTGAGATCGCTTAAAAATTAGGGAAGAGTGTTGGAAAACGATTTGTCATTTTTGGTCTATAATTATGAAATGATAATAGTTACATAAAATGTCCATTAATAATAATTGTAGAGAATGCCGAAATGAACAACTTCTAAAGAAAACACATTAGGTTTTGAGTAAACTGACAATTTGAAGTATCATTGCAAAATTAATTCACCTATATTTTAAAAATCAAAGAACTTATTTAAAAATAATAAATACATTTTTTCTTAGCTTTAATCAGTTCAGATAATTGATGTAATCAAAATGAAAATCTATTCCATTATTCTGTAGCCTTTTGCTACACCAAAAATCACAGTTAAGTTATAGACCATTCACTAAGTGCATTATTGTTTTTGATCAATTTACTCAAAGATAAATTAACACAACGTGTTACATCAATCTTATCATAACACACATTTGAGGAAAGGTAAGGGAACCGCCCCAACCGCCAAAGGTCAGTCCAAAAAATATCAGTCACTTAGCTGTAATCGCTTACCTTCGAGAAACAGTGTTGTTATAACGCCAACCGCTGCAAACCCTTCAAATCTTTGTCGCAAAATCAAAAACCACAGCACCAAAACAACACACCCGTTCAAACAACGAAATCACACTGACGAAATTGCAAAACATCGCCGGGCGCGATCGGTCTAATCTTCTGGCGTTTGCCCCTGAGGCAACTAGACCGGCGTAGAGGACACAGAGACACATTCTTCCAACTGTTATCATCTGCCGCCTGCCCCGCCGGAGGCAATTAGCGTCACAATCTTCACCTGTTATCAATGCGTATCCACAATACACCTGTTTTTAATATTATGTACATTTAATTGAATTAATGTTTGTTGGTAAAACAGTTGCCTGTGGGTGTGTGTGTGTGTATTTGTGCAAGAAGGCAGAAAGTGAGATGACCGGTTTCGGCGAGGCGGTAAATCCGCATCAGGCCCATCTATCCGGCGGTATTCCTCCTCTGTGTATCATTACTTCCACACCATTATGCAAATTATGGCCTTCCATGCTCTTCCGTACCGTTTGGAGCCCTACCCTCGCCAATAATTCCAAACATCAGTGACAAACAACAACTACGGCATTTTTATTATCTCCAAATAAACGACAATCAAAATGTACTATTTTTTCACGTTGAAATTAAGCTACAACAATCTTTTTCTCCAAAATGATCTTTACTTGCTTCGGCGATTTGTGTGATTCTTCCCGTTGAAATTATAATTGATGTGAATCTACTTTTTTTCCCCTCGTTTATTTGCTCAAGACTACGGAGTAGAGTATTAATTTCATTTGGAAGCACGCGACGGCTGTAATTTGTCCAAGACATGAATTATGTCTCTGTAAAAAATGATTACACTCATTACCGGCGACGTTTGATAGATGCTCTACAACGTGAACTACAAATGAACGAACGCAGGAATGTTACTATCTTTTTAAACTATCTCTTTCTACTCGATCCCGGTTGCATCATATTATTTCGGGTGTGATATTTCAGTGCATTGCATGTTTACGTAATAATACAAAACCATACAAAAACAATTACTCCAAATTTACTCGAGATATTGATTCTGTGAAAAACTCCATACATCACATCACTAGATTTTGTAACAATTGCATGTCATTCGAGCGTGGATTTGTGAAAAATTTCAATAATTCCGGCGACTTGAAAAAAATACAAAAACAATTGCCATCGACTTGAAATTTTCCAAAATTACTCCAAATTCATTCGAGATATTGATTCTGTAAAAAACTCCATACATCACATCACTAGATTTTGTAACAATTGCATGTCATTCGAGCGTGGATCTGTGAAAAATTTCAATAATTTCGGCGACTTGAAAAAAATACAAAAACAATTGCCATCGACTTGAAATTTTCAAAAATTACTCCAAATTCATTCGAGATATTGATTCTGTGAAAAACACCATTCATCACATCACTAGATTTTGTAACAATTGCATGTGATTAGAGCGAGGATTAGTGAAAAATTTCAATAATTCCGGCGACTTGAAAAAAATACAAAAACAATTGCCATCGACTTGAAATTTTCCAAAATTACTCCAAATTCATTCGAGATATTGATTCTGTGAAAAAATCCATACATCACATCACTAGATTTTGTAACAATTGCATGTGATTAGAGCGAGGATTAGTGAAAAATTTCAATAATTTCGGCGACTTGAAAAAAATACAAAAACAATTGCCATCGACTTGAAATTTTCTAAAATCACTCCAAATTCATTCGAGATATTGATTCTGTGAAAAACTCCATACATCACATCACTAGATTTTGTAACAATTGCATGTGATTAGAGCGAGGATCTGTGAAAAATTTCAATAATTTCGGCGACTTGAAAAAAATACAAAAACAAATGCCATCGACTTGAAATTTTCCAAAATTACTTCAAATTCATTCGAGATATTGATTCTGTGAAAAACTCCATACATCACATCACTAGATTTTGTAACAATTGCATGTGATTAGAGCGAGGATCTGTGAAAAATTTCAATAATTCCGGCGACTTAAAAAAATACAAAAACAATTGCCATCGACTTGAAATTTTCCAAAATTACTCCAAATTCATTCGAGATATTGAATCTGTGAAAAACTCCATACATCACATCACTAGATTGTGTAACTATTGCATGTGATTAGAGCGTGGATTTGTGAAAAATTTCAATAATTTCGGCGACTTGAAAAAAATACAAAAACAATTACCATCGACTTGAAATTTTCCAAAATTACTCCAAATTAATTCGGGATATTGATTCTGTGAAAAACTCCATACATCACATCACTAGATTTTGTAACAATTGATGTGATTAGAGCGAGGATCTGTGAAAAATTTCAATAATTCCGGCGACTTAAAAAAATACAAAAACAATTGCCATCGACTTGAAATTTTCCAAAATTACTCCAAATTCATTCGAGATATTGAATCTGTGAAAAACTCCATACATCACATCACTAGATTGTGTAACTATTGCATGTGATTAGAGCGTGGATTTGTGAAAAATTTCAATAATTTCGGCGACTTGAAAATAATACAAAAACAATTGCCATCGACTTGAAATTTTCCAAAATTACTTCAAATTCATTCGAGATATTGATTCTGTGAAAAACTCCATACATCACATCACTAGATTTTGTAACAATTGATGTGATTAGAGCGAGGATTTGTGAAAAATTTCAATAATTTCGGCGACTTGAAAAAAATACAAAAACAATTACCATCGACTTGAAATTTTCCAAAATTACTCCAAATTAATTCGGGATATTGATTCTGTGAAAAACTCCATACATCACATCACTAGATTTTGTAACAATTGATGTGATTAGAGCGAGGATCTGTGAAAAATTTCAATAATTCCGGCGACTTAAAAAAATACAAAAACAATTGCCATCGACTTGAAATTTTCCAAAATTACTCCAAATTCATTCGAGATATTGAATCTGTGAAAAACTCCATACATCACATCACTAGATTGTGTAACTATTGCATGTGATTAGAGCGTGGATTTGTGAAAAATTTCAATAATTTCGGCGACTTGAAAATAATACAAAAACAATTGCCATCGACTTGAAATTTTCCAAAATTACTTCAAATTCATTCGAGATATTGATTCTGTGAAAAACTCCATACATCACATCACTAGATTTTGTAACAATTGATGTGATTAGAGCGAGGATTTGTGAAAAATTTCAATAATTTCGGCGACTTGAAAATAATACAAAAACAATTGCCATCGACTTGAAACTTTCCAAAATTACTCCAAATTCACTCGAGATATTGATTCTGTGAAAAACTCCATACATCACATCACTAGATTTTGTAACAATTGCATGTGATTAGAGCGAGGATCTGTGAAAAATTTCAATAATTTCGGCGACTTGAAAAAAATACAAAAACAATTGCCATCGAGTTGAAATTTTCCAAAATTACTCCAAACTCATTCGAGATATTGATTCTGTGAAAAACTCCATACATCACATCACTAGATTTTGTAACAATTGCATGTGATTAGAGCGTGGATTTGTGAGAAATTTCAATAATTTCGGCGACTTGAAAAAAATACAAAAACAATTGCCATCGACTTGAAATTTTCAAAAATTACTCCAAATTCATTCGAGATATTGATTCTGTGAAAAACACCATTCATCACATCACTAGATTTTGTAACAATTGCATGTGATTAGAGCGAGGATTAGTGAAAAATTTCAATAATTCCGGCGACTTGAAAAAAATACAAAAACAATTGCCATCGAGTTGAAATTTTCCAAAATTACTTCAAATTCATTCGAGATATTGATTCTGTGAAAAACTCCATACATCACATCACTAGATTTTGTAACAATTGCATGTGATTAGAGCGAGGATCTGTGAAAAATTTCAATAATTTCGGCGACTTGAAAAAAATACAAAAACAAATGCCATCGACTTGAAATTTTCCAAAATTACTTCAAATTCATTCGAGATATTGATTCTGTGAAAAACTCCATACATCACATCACTAGATTATGTAACAATTGCATGTGATTAGAGCGAGGATCTTTGAAAAATTTCAATAATTCCGGCGACTTGAAAAAAATACAAAAATAATTGCCATCGAGTTGAAATTTTCCAAAATTACTCCAAATTCATTCGAGATATTGATTCTGTGAAAAACTCCATACATCACATCACTAGATATTGTAACAATTGCATGTGATTAGAGCGAGGATCTGTGAAAAATTTCAATAATTTCGGCGACTTGAAAAAAATACAAAAACAATTGCCATCGACTTGAAATTTTTCAAAATTACTCCAAATTCATTCGAGATATTGATTCTGTGAAAATTTCCATACATGACATCACTAGATTTTGTAACAATTGCATGTGATTAGAGCGAGGATTTGTGAAAAAATTCAATAATTTCGGCGACTTGAAAAAAATACAAAAACAATTGCCATCGACTTGAAATTTTCCAAAATGACTCCTAATTTACTCGAGATATTGATTCTGTGAAAAACTCCATACATCACATCACTAGATTTTGTAACAATTGCATGTGATTAGAGCGAGGATCTGTGAAAAATTTCAATAATTTCGGCGACTTGAAAAAAATACAAAAACAAATGCCATCGACTTGAAATTTTCCAAAATTACTTCAAATTCATTCGAGATATTGATTCTGTGAAAAACTCCATACATCACATCACTAGATTTTGTAACAATTGCATGTGATTAGAGCGAGGATCTGTGAAAAATTTCAATAATTTCAGCGACTTGAAAAAAATACAAAAACAAATGCCATCGACTTGAAATTTTCCAAAATTACTTCAAATTCATTCGAGATATTGATTCTGTGAAAAACTCCATACATCACATCACTAGATTTTGTAACAATTGCATGTGATTAGAGCGAGGATCTGTGAAAAATTTCAATAATTTCGGCGACTTGAAAAAAATACAAAAACAAATGCCATCGACTTGAAATTTTCCAAAATTCCTCCAAATTCACTCGAGATATTGATTCTGTGAAAAACTTCATACATCACATCACTAGATTTTGTAACAATTGCATGTGATTAGAGCGAGGATCTTTGAAAAATTTCAATAATTCCGGCGACTTGAAAAAAATACAAAAACAATTGCCATCGACTTGAAATTTTCCAAAATTACTCCAAATTCACTCGAGATATTGATTCTGTGAAAAACTCCATACATCACATCACTAGATTTTGTAACAATTGCATGTGATTAGAGCGTGGATTTGTGAGAAATTTCAATAATTTCGGCGACTTGAAAAAAATACAAAAACAATTGCCATCGAGTTGAAATTTTCCAAAATTACTTCAAATTCATTCGAGATATTGATTCTGTGAAAAACTCCATACATCACATCACTAGATTTTGTAACAATTGCATGTGATTAGAGCGAGGATCTGTGAAAAATTTCAATAATTTCGGCGACTTGAAAAAAATACAAAAACAAATGCCATCGACTTGAAATTTTCCAAAATTACTTCAAATTCATTCGAGATATTGATTCTGTGAAAAACTCCATACATCACATCACTAGATTTTGTAACAATTGCATGTGATTAGAGCGAGGATCTTTGAAAAATTTCAATAATTCCGGCGACTTGAAAAAAATACAAAAACAATTGCCATCGAGTTGAAATTTTCCAAAATTACTCCAAATTCATTCGAGATATTGATTCTGTGAAAAAACTCCATACATCACATCACTAGATATTGTAACAATTGCATGTGATTAGAGCGAGGATCTGTGAAAAATTTCAATAATTTCGGCGACTTGAAAAAAATACAAAAACAATTGCCATCGACTTGAAATTTTTCAAAATTACTCCAAATTCATTCGAGATATTGATTCTGTGAAAATTTCCATACATGACATCACTAGATTTTGTAACAATTGCATGTGATTAGAGCGAGGATTTGTGAAAAAATTCAATAATTTCGGCGACTTGAAAAAAATACAAAAACAATTGCCATCGACTTGAAATTTTCCAAAATTACTCCTAATTTACTCGAGATATTGATTCTGTGAAAAACTCCATACATCACATCACTAGATTTTGTAACAATTGCATGTGATTAGAGCGTGTATTTGTAAAAAATTTCAATAATTCCGGCGACTTGAAAAAAATACAAAAACAATTGCCACCCACTTGAAATTTTCCAAAATTACTCCAAATTAATTCGAGATATTGATTCTGTGAAAAACTCCATATATCACATCATTATATTTTGTAACAATTGCATGTCATTGGAGCGTAGATTTGTGAAAAATTTCAATAATTTGGCGCCTCGAGAAAAATACAAAAACAATTGCCATCGACTTAAAATATTCCAAAATTACTCCAAATTAATTCGAGATATTGATTCTATAAAAAACTCCATACATCACATCACTAGATTTTGTAACAATTGATGTGATTAGAGCGAGGATTTGTGAAAAATTTCAATAATTCCGGCGACTTGAAAAAAATACAAAAACAATTGCCATCGACTTGAAATTTTCCAAAATTACTCCAAATTCATTCGAGATATTGATTCTGTGAAAAACTCCATACATCACATCACTAGATTTTGTAACAATTGATGTGATTAGAGCGAGGATTTGTGAAAAATTTCAATAATTCCGGCGACTTGAAAAAAATACAAAAACAATTGCCATCGACTTGAAATTTTCCAAAATTACTCCAAATTCATTCGAGATATTGATTCTGTGAAAAACTCCATACATCACATCACTAGATTTTGTAACAATTGATGTGATTAGAGCGAGGATTTGTGAAAAATTTCAATAATTCCGGCGACTTGAAAAAAATACAAAAACAATTGCCATCGACTTGAAATTTTCCAAAATTACTCCAAATTCATTCGAGATATTGATTCTGTGAAAAACTCCATACATCACATCACTAGATTTTGTAACAATTGATGTGATTAGAGCGAGGATTTGTGAAAAATTTCAATAATTCCGGCGACTTGAAAAAAATACAAAAACAATTGCCATCGACTTGAAATTTTCCAAAATTACTCCAAATTCATTCGAGATATTGATTCTGTAAAAAACTCCATACATCACATCACTAGATTTTGTAACAATTGATGTAATTAGAGCGAGGATTTGTGAAAAATTTCAATAATTCCGGTGACTTGAAAAAAATACAAAAACAATTGCCATCGACTTGAAATTTTCCAAAATTACTCCAAATTCATTCGAGATATTGATTCTGTGAAAAACTCCATACATCACATCACTAGATTTTGTAACAATTGATGTGATTAGAGCGAGGATTTGTGAAAAATTTCAATAATTCCGGCGACTTGAAAAAAATACAAAAACAATTGCCATCGACTTGAAATTTTCCAAAATTACTCCAAATTCATTCGAGATATTGATTCTGTGAAAAACTCCATACATCACATCACTAGATTTTGTAACAATTGATGTGATTAGAGCGAGGATTTGTGAAAAATTTCAATAATTCCGGCGACTTGAAAAAAATACAAAAACAATTGCCATCGACTTGAAATTTTCCAAAATTACTCCAAATTCATTCGAGATATTGATTCTGTGAAAAACCCCATACATCACATCACTAGATTTTGTAACAATTGATGTGATTAGAGCGAGGATTTGTGAAAAATTTCAATAATTCCGGCGACTTGAAAAAAATACAAAAACAATTGCCATCGACTTGAAATTTTCCAAAATTACTCCAAATTCATTCGAGATATTGATTCTATGAAAAACTCCATACATCACATCACTAGATTTTGTAACAATTGCATGTGATTAGAGCGAGGATTTGTGAAAAATTTCAATAATTCCGGCGACTTGAAAAAAATACAAAAAAAATTGCCATCGACTTGAAATTTTCCAAAATTACTCCAAATTCATTCGAGATATTGATTCTGTAAAAAACTCCATACATCACATCACTAGATTTTGTAACAATTGATGTAATTAGAGCGAGGATTTGTGAAAAATTTCAATAATTCCGGCGACTTGAAAAAAATACAAAAACAATTGCCATCGACTTGAAATTTTCCAAAATTACTCCAAATTCATTCGAGATATTGATTCTGTGAAAAACTCCATACATCACATCACTAGATTTTGTAACAATTGATGTGATTAGAGCGAGGATTTGTGAAAAATTTCAATAATTCCGGCGACTTGAAAAAAATACAAAAACAATTGCCATCGACTTGAAATTTTCCAAAATTACTCCAAATTCATTCGAGATATTGATTCTGTGAAAAACTCCATACATCACATCACTAGATTTTGTAACAATTGATGTGATTAGAGCGAGGATTTGTGAAAAATTTCAATAATTCCGGCGACTTGAAAAAAATACAAAAACAATTGCCATCGACTTGAAATTTTCCAAAATTACTCCAAATTCATTCGAGATATTGATTCTGTGAAAAACTCCATACATCACATCACTAGATTTTGTAACAGTTGCATGTGATTAGAACGTGGATTTGTGAAAAATTTCAATAATTCCGGCGACTTGAAAAAAATACAAAAACAATTGCCATCGACTTGAAATTTTCCAAAATTACTCCAAATTCATTCGAGATATTGATTCTATGAAAAACTCCATACATCACATCACTAGATTTTGTAACAATTGCATGTGATTAGAGCGAGGATTTGTGAAAAATTTCAATAATTCCTGCGACTTGAAAAAAATACAAAAACAATTGCCATCGACTTGAAATTTTCCAAAATTACTCCAAATTCATTCGAGATATTGATTCTATGAAAAACTTCATACATCACATCACTAGATTTTGTAACAATTGCATGTGATTAGAGCGAGGATCTGTGAAAAATTTCAATAATTCCGGCGACTTGGAAAAAATACAAAAACAATTGCCATCGACTTGAAATATTCCAAAATTACTCCAAATTCTTTCGAGATATTGATTCTGTGAAAAACTCCATACATCACATCACTAGATTTTGTAACAATTGCATGTGATTAGAGCGAGGATTTGTGAAAAATTTCAATAATTTCGGCGACTTGAAAAAAATACAAAAACAATTGCCATCGACTTGAAATTTTCCAAAATGACTCCAAATTTATTCGAGATATTCATTCTGTGAAAAACTCCATACATCACATCACTAGATTTTGTAAAAATTGCATGTGATTAGAGCGAGGATCTGTGAAAAATTTCAATAATTTCGCCGACTTGAAAAAAATACAAAATCAATTGCCATCGGCTTGAAATTTTCCAAAATTACTCCAAATTCATTCGAAATATTGATTCTGTGAAAAACTCCATACATCACATCACTAGATTTTGTAACAATTGCATGTCATTCGAGCGTGGATTTGTGAAAAATTTCAATAATTCCGGCGACTTGAAAAAAATACAAAAACAATTGCCATCGACTTGAAATTTTCCAAAATTACTCCAAATTCATTCGAGATATTGATTCTGTAAAAAACTCCATACATCACATCACTAGATTTTGTAACAATTGCATGTCATTCGAGCGTGGATCTGTGAAAAATTTCAATAATTCCGGCGACTTGAAAAAAATACAAAAACAATTGCCATCGACTTGAAATTTTCCAAAATTACTCCAAATTCATTCGAGATATTGATTCTGTGAAAAACTCTATACATCACATCACTAGATTTTGTAACAATTGCATGTGATTAGAGCGAGGATCTGTGAAAAATTTCAATAATTTCGCCGACTTGAAAAAAATACAAAAACAATTGCCATCGACTTGAAATTTTCCAAAATTACTCCAAATTCATTCGAGGTATTGATTCTATGAAAAACTCCATACATCACATCACTAGATTTTGTAACAATTGCATGTGATTAAAGCGAGGATCTGTGAAAAAATTCAATAATTCCGGCGACTTGAAAAAAATACAAAAACAATTGCCATCGACTTGAAATTTTCCAAAATTACTCCAAATTCATTCGAGAAATTGATTCTGTGAAAAACTCCATACATCACATCACCAGATTTTGTAACAATTGCATGTGATTAGAGCGTGTATTTGTGAAAAATTTCAATAATTTCGGCGACTTGAAAAAAATTCAAAAACAATTGCCATCGACTTGAAATTTTCCAAAATTATTTCAAATTCATTCGAGATATTGATTCTGTGAAAAACTCCATACATCACATCACTAGATTTTGTAACAATTGCATGTGATTAGAGCGAGTATCTGTGAAAAAATTCAATAATTTCAGCGACATGAAAAAAATACAAAAACAATTACCATCGACTTGAAATTTTCCAAAATTACTCCAAATTCATTCGAGTTATTGATTCTGTGAAAAACTTCATACATCACATCACTAGATTTTGTAACAATTGCATGTGATTAGAGCGAGGATTTGCGAAAAATTTCAATAATTTCGGCGACTTGAAAAAAATACAAAAACAATTGCCATCGACTTGAAATTTTCCAAAATTACTCCAAATTAATTCGGGATATTGATTCTGTGAAAAACTCCATACATCACATCACTAGATTTTGTAACAATTGCATGTGATTAGAGCGAGGATTTGCGAAAAATTTCAATAATTTCAGCGACTTGAAAAAAATACAAAAACAATTACCATCGACTTGAAATTTTCCAAAATTACTCCAAATTCATTCGAGATATTGATTCTGTAAAAAACTCCATACATCACATCACTAGATTTTGTAAAAATTGCATGTGATTAGAGCGAGGATCTGTGAAAAATTTCAATAATTTCGCCGACTTGAAAAAAATACAAAATCAATTGCCATCGGCTTGAAATTTTCCAAAATTACTCCAAATTCATTCGAAATATTGATTCTGTGAAAAACTCCATACATCACATCACTAGATTTTGTAACAATTGCATGTCATTCGAGCGTGGATTTGTGAAAAATTTCAATAATTCCGGCGACTTGAAAAAAATACAAAAACAATTGCCATCGACTTGAAATTTTCCAAAATTACTCCAAATTCATTCGAGATATTGATTCTGTAAAAAACTCCATACATCACATCACTAGATTTTGTAACAATTGCATGTCATTCGAGCGTGGATCTGTGAAAAATTTCAATAATTCCGGCGACTTGAAAAAAATACAAAAACAATTGCCATCGACTTGAAATTTTCCAAAATTACTCCAAATTCATTCGAGATATTGATTCTGTGAAAAACTCTATACATCACATCACTAGATTTTGTAACAATTGCATGTGATTAGAGCGAGGATCTGTGAAAAATTTCAATAATTTCGCCGACTTGAAAAAAATACAAAAACAATTGCCATCGACTTGAAATTTTCCAAAATTACTCCAAATTCATTCGAGGTATTGATTCTATGAAAAACTCCATACATCACATCACTAGATTTTGTAACAATTGCATGTGATTAAAGCGAGGATCTGTGAAAAAATTCAATAATTCCGGCGACTTGAAAAAAATACAAAAACAATTGCCATCGACTTGAAATTTTCCAAAATTACTCCAAATTCATTCGAGATATTGATTCTGTGAAAAACTCCATACATCACATCACCAGATTTTGTAACAATTGCATGTGATTAGAGCGTGTATTTGTGAAAAATTTCAATAATTTCGGCGACTTGAAAAAAATTCAAAAACAATTGCCATCGACTTGAAATTTTCCAAAATTATTTCAAATTCATTCGAGATATTGATTCTGTGAAAAACTCCATACATCACATCACTAGATTTTGTAACAATTGCATGTGATTAGAGCGAGGATCTGTGAAAAAAATCAATAATTCCGGCGACTTGAAAAAAATACAAAAACAATTGCCCCCCTTTGAGTCTAGATCTGCCGTGAACTTTACGAAAATGTCAGTGGTGGCGTTTCAAAAAAATAAATGTTTATTACCTATATTAATGGCTGGTCCCAAGACTTTAACATCGTCCAGCATTGAGCAATTCCACCTACGGCTTTGGAATTGGTGTTTACACTCTTGGAGCGTTTGACGAGCACCGACGGCTACTGATGGCATGTGATCGGTGTAAAGTTGGCACAGCCTCTTTTGCCCGGCGCTGAGACCGGGCAAAGAGTGACATCCCGGGGTTTCTTCGCCTTTCATCATCTCACCGACGATCATACCCATTCTCCTGAAAAGATAGAAAAAAAAATACAGAACTATATTATGAAAAATTTATAAAGTATTATAATGTCTTCTGAAAAGATAAAAAAAATACAGAACTTGCAATATTATGAAAAATATATAAAGTATTATAATCCTGAAAAGATGAAAAAAAAATACTGAACTTGCAATATTATGAAAAATATATATAAAGTATTATAATCAATATTCCACCAATTAATAATTACAGAACTCGTAATATTTTGAAAAATATATTTTTCTTTAACAGAAACTATATGTATAGGATGTATGGGAATTCCACCTATAAATTAATAGAGCGGAGTTCGTAGTTATTTATATTGAATACGAAAATAGAACAAGTTAATTCTATTAATCTTTTGAAATTGTTGTTATAGCTGTAACTCGAGAATATCGGTAAATTATAAATTGGAAAGGAGTAAAGGGAAAAACTATGAAATCGATATGATGCGGTGATTAAAGTGCGAACATCAAATTTTATGTTTGGACATAACTCAAAACGGTTTCCACATGTTTTTAAGTGCATAATCGTGTACATTATTTAATTTACGCCTTATTTGTTGCCATCGTCCGAGTTTCCGAGATAAACACACTTTAGAGCATTATTTTGCTTATCTTAAAATAGAAATTTTTCTATTGCCGATATTCATTTTCACATAGAAATAGAATGTGAACTTTAGAATTTTGAATGTTACGAAAAAACTTGAGTTGAGTAGTTACGGAAATCTCACATAATAATTGTAAAACAAATTTGGCAAACAGTATTATAGTAAAAAGAGCAAAATTTATCACGTGCATAATTTAATGTTTCAATTGAATTCAATTAAATTGATTTATTGGTGTTAAGTAAAGTGCATCTTTATACAAAAAAATAGTATGCAATTTGTATATGTATATGCATACTTGATAATAATTAAAATTTTCTTAAAATTACACAAGTATAAAGAACATTCAATTAAATACGTAGAATCCTGGGATTATTCCATTCAATTGAGAGCTAAGGCAATAAATAAAAATATTATAAAACTCAGATTCCAATGTAAAATTCAAAATACTTGCCGTGGCATTAGACAGGAAAATTTATTTCAATTAGTAATTACATTTATTGTGGTATTTGTAAAACTCAAATTATAGAAGACGGTGTTTTTTCATGGTAATACATTTTTGAGACAGGAAAATAGTTGTTTTCATTAATAATTTGTACATTTATTGTAATCTTTAAAAAACTTACGTTATAGAAAACGGTTTTTTATTCTTGAGTTTCGGGTAAAAAATTAGTTACGAATCAAATATAATGAAGCAAAAAAAACATTGAAAGGCATCAACGGAAGAGCAATTTAGAAAATCGCTTTATAATAATCTGATGGATGTTTAATTGGAGCTTCTATGTAATGATGTTTAAGTGCTTTCCGTGTCGTCATTTAAACATAATGTCTTAATTACGATCGAAGAAACATGACAAGAAGTACAAAGGCGGCTGAAAATACCGCAAAACTTCTTGGCAAAATTAATGAGAAATAATATACAATGCATTTCTAATTTTTACGGAAAAATAGAATTACATGTGTTGACAGTTGTTTTGGAAAGTTTCAAGTCGATGGCAATTGTTTTTATATTTTTTTCGCGTCGACGAATTTATTGCAATTTTTTTCCAAATTTTATCTGCTTTCACATTGAAATATTCTAAAATTTAGAAACAATGCATTTCTAATTTTTACGGAAATGTAGAATCTCATGTGTTGGCAGTTGTTTTGGAAAATTTCAAGTCGATGGCAATTGTTTTTATATTTTTTTCGCGTCGGCGAATTTGTTGCAATTTTTTTCTAAATTTTATCTGCTTTCACGTTGAAATATTCTAAAATTTAGAAACAATGCATTTCTAATTTCTATGGAAATGTAGAATCACATGCGTTGACAGTTGTTTTGGAAAGTTTCAAGTCGATGGCAATTGTTTTTATATTTTTTTCGCGTCGGCGAATTTGTTGCAATTTTTTTTCAAATTTTATCTGCTTTCACATTGAAATATTCTAAAATTTAGAAACAATTCATTTCTAATTTTTACGGAAATGTAGAATCTCATGTGTTGGCAGTTGTTTTGGAAAATTTCAAGTGGATGGTAATTGTTTTTATATTTCTTTCGCGTCGACGAATTTATTGCAATTTTTTTCTAAATTTTATCTGCTTTTACATTGAAATATTCTAAAATTTAGACACAATGCATTTCTAATTTTTACGGAAATGTAGAATCACATGTGTTGACAGTTGTTTTGGAAAGTTTCAAGTCGATGGCAATTGTTTTTATATTTTTTTCGCGTCGACGAATTTATTGCAATTTTTTTCCAAATTTTATCTGCTTTCACATTGAAATATTCTAAAATTTAGAAACAATGCATTTCTAATTTTTACGGAAATGTAGAATCTCATGTGTTGGCAGTTGTTTTGGAAAATTTCAAGTCGATGGCAATTGTTTTTATATTTTTTTCGCGTCGGCGAATTTGTTGCAATTTTTTTCTAAATTTTATCTGCTTTCACGTTGAAATATTCTAAAATTTAGAAACAATGCATTTCTAATTTCTATGGAAATGTAGAATCACATGCGTTGACAGTTGTTTTGGAAAGTTTCAAGTCGATGGCAATTGTTTTTATATTTTTTTCGCGTCGGCGATTTTATTGCAATTTTTTTCTAAATTTTATCTGCTTTCACATTGAAATATTCTAAAATTTAGACCCAATGCATTTCTAATTTTTACGGAAATGTAGAATCACATGTGTTGACAGTTGTTTTAGAAAGTTTCAAGTCGACGGCAATTGTTTTTATATTTTTTTCGCGTCGGCGATTTTATTGCAATTTTTTTCTAAATTTTATCTGCTTTCACATTGAAATATTCTAAAATTTAGACCCAACGCATTTCTATTTTTTACCGAAATGTAGAATCACATGTGTTGACAGTTGTTTTGGAAAATTTCAATTCGATGGCAATTGTTTTTATATTTTTTTCGCGTCGGCGATTTTATTGCAATTTTTTTCTAAATTTTATCTGCTTTCACATTGAAATATTCTAAAATTTAGACCCAATGCATTTCTAATTTTTACGGAAATGTAGAATCACATGTGTTGACAGTTGTTTTGGAAAGTTTCAAGTCGATGGCAATTGTTTTTATATTTTTTTCGCGTCGACGAATTTCTTGCGATTTTTTTCTAAATTATATCTGCTTTCACATTGAAATATTCTAAAATTCAGACACAATGCATTTCTAATTTTTACGGAAATGTAGAATCACATATGTTGACAGTTGTTTTGGAAAGTTTCAATTCGATGGCAATTGTTTTTATATTTTTTTCGCGTCGGCGATTTTATTGCAATTTTTTTCTAAATTTTATCTGCTTTCACATTGAAATATTCTAAAATTTAGACCCAATGCATTTCTAATTTTTACGGAAATGTAGAATCACATGTGTTGACAGTTGTTTTGGAAAGTTTCAAGTCGATGGCAATTGTTTTTATATTTTTTTCGCGTCGACGAATTTCTTGCGATTTTTTTCTAAATTATATCTGCTTTCACATTGAAATATTCTAAAATTCAGACACAATGCATTTCTAATTTTTACGGAAATGTAGAATCACATATGTTGACAGTTGTTTTGGAAAGTTTCAATTCGATGGCAATTGTTTTTATATTTTTTTCGCGTCGACGAATTTCTTGCGATTTTTTTCTAAATTATATCTGCTTTCACATTGAAATATTCTAAAATTCAGACACAATGCATTTCTAATTTTTACGGAAATGTAGAATCACATATGTTGACAGTTGTTTTGGAAAGTTTCAATTCGATGGCAATTGTTTTTATATTTTTTTCGCGTCGGCGATTTTATTGCAATTTTTTTCTAAATTTTATCTGCTTTCACATTGAAATATTCTAAAATTTAGACCCAATGCATTTCTAATTTTTACGGAAATGTAGAATCACATGTGTTGACAGTTGTTTTGGAAAGTTTCAAGTCGATGGCAATTGTTTTTATATTTTTTTCGCGTCGACGAATTTCTTGCGATTTTTTTCTAAATTATATCTGCTTTCACATTGAAATATTCTAAAATTTAGACACAATGCATTTCTAATTTTTACGGAAATGTAGAATCACATATGTTGACAGTTGTTTTGGAAAGTTTCAATTCGATGGCAATTGTTTTTATATTTTTTTCGCGTCGGCGATTTTATTGCAATTTTTTTCTAAATTTTATCTGCTTTCACATTGAAATATTCTAAAATTTAGACCCAATGCATTTCTAATTTTTACGGAAATGTAGAATCACATGTGTTGACAGTTGTTTTGGTAAGTTTCAAGTCGATGGCAATTGTTTTTATATTTTTTTCGCGTCGACGAATTTATTGCAATTGTTTTCCAAATTTTATTTGCTTTCACATTGAAATATTCTAAAATTTAGAAACAATGCGGGAAATTCAAATGGAAACTCAGAAATGTCGCCAATTTGTATTTGTTGGGGGCGAGAAATTCAAATCTGAGGCAATTTTGTCGCGAGAAATTCAAATTATAATAAGTATTGCCAACTACCATTTGTTAGAGCAAGAAATTCAAACGGAAACTTCAAAATGTTCCCAACTTTCATTTGTTGGGGGGCGGAAAATTCAAATTTTTGGCAATTTTGTGGTGAGAAATTGAAATTATAATTCATAAGGGTTGCAACTACCATTTATAGGGGCGGAAAATTCAATGGAAACTCAAAACGGTTGCCAACTAATTAAACTAAAAATAATGTAAAAATGTGTACCCATTGTTTATATTAGTTAAGTACGTCTTTTTACAATACTGCATCTTAGAATTGCTCGAAGCCCGGGTTAATAGCAGTACCAACTGTAATCAAAGTCTAAGTTATTGGCGGGAAATTTAAAAATGGAAATATCGGATCGTCCGAATTTGAATTCTATTTCAAAATCCTACTAATATTCGAAAAAAAAAATACGATAATAATGAAAAATACCAGAAAAATCTATCCATAGCCACATAAACTTTTTTTTCTTGTAACTAAGTAAGAAGCTATTTATTAGTTTTCAGGCCTTATTAAGGCCCTCCTATCCTCTCGATAAGACTTAATTTACAGGACGATAGTACGCAGGTAGGATTTATGATAATCACTGGCACGGATTCCACTTAGGCTAATTTAATGGGGGATCACTGGAAATAAATAAACATGCCCTTAAAATTATCTAATATAATCCATTAATGACGGCAGATACTCCTCGAAAATCCTTCCAGCCACTATCGGTTTATTAACATATCGTTTATTAGCCGCCAGTCCTTATTAAGTCGTGGATTAAAATGTATTTTAAACTATCACACTCCATTCATCTTTTGATCACATTTTTTTATATATAGATTTACATTTGTAATTATCCAATTAATAATGTTAAATAATGATGGAAAATTAATTTCATTAATTGGAAGGTGTAAACTTTAAGTCTACAAAAATAATACTGCAATTTGCAATAAGGAAACCATTAACAGATATAAAAATTTCATAAGAAACGAGCGAGGAATTGGGTTATATAAATCTATAAAAAAATACGACTCGTGAGAAAAAAATCAGGCAACTTTTATACAAAATTAGAAACTGAAATAAACTTTGAAAAAATTTGCTATGTTTCAAGACAAATGCAATAATTGTTTTTATAATTTTTTTTCAGTCACGAAAATTAATACAATTGTACTCTAACGACATGAAATTATCTCAAAAACTGGAAAAGAAGTGTTTGGAACTTTTTATGAAATCAGTTTGAATGTATTTTGAGTATTTTTGAAAAGTTTGAAGTCGTTGGCATTTGTTTTTACATTGTTTTTTAGTCATCAAAATAATTACAATTTTTTACAATTTTACTCTCTGATGGATGACGTAAAATTATGGCAAAATCTGGTAAAGAGGTGTTTGAAACTTTTCACGAAATGAGTTTGAATGTATTTTGAGTATTTTTGGAAAGTTTGAAGTCGTTGGCATTTGTTTTTACATTGTTTTTTAGTTACCAAAATAATTACAATTTTTTACAATTTTACTCTCTGATGGATGACGTAAAATTATGGCAAAATCTGGTAAAGAGGTGTTTGAAACTTTTCACGAAATGAGTTTGAATGTATTTTGAGTATTTTTGGAAAGTTTGAAGTCGTTGGCATTTGTTTTTACATTGTTTTTTAGTCATCAAAATAATTACAATTTTTTACAATTTTACTCTCTGATTGTTGACGTGAAATTTAGGCAAAATCTGGTAAAGAGGTGTTTGGAACTTTTCACGAAATGAGTTTGAATGTATTTTGAGTATTTTTGGAAAGTTTGAAGTCGTTGGCATTTGTTTTTACATTGTTTTTTAGTCACCAAAATGATTACAATTTTTTACAATTTTACTCTCTGATGGATGACGTGAAATTAAGGCAAAATCTGGTAAAGAGGTGTTTGAAACTTTTCACGAAATGAGTTTGAATGTATTTTGAGTATTTTTGGAAAGTTTTTATTAAGCATTTATTTTTACAATGTTTTTTAGTCACCAAAATGATTACAATTTTTTACAATTTTACTCTCTGATGGATGACGTGAAATTCAGGCAAAATCTGGTAAAGAGGTGTTTGAAACTTTTCACGAAATGAGTTTGAATGTATTTTGAGTATTTTTGGAAAGTTTTTATTAAGCATTTATTTTTACAATGTTTTTTAGTCACCAAAATGATTACAATTTTTTACAATTTTACTCTCTGATGGATGACGTGAAATTATGGCAAAATCTGGTAAAGAGGTGTTTGGAACTTTTTCACGAAATGAGTTTGAATGTATTTTGAGTATTTTTGGAAAGTTTGAAGTCGTTGGCATTTGTTTTTACATTGTTTTTTAGTCATCAAAATAATTACAATTTTTTACAATTTTACTCTCTGATTGTTGACGTGAAATTTAGGCAAAATCTGATAAAGAGGTGTTTGAAACTTTCCACGAAATGAGTTTGGATGTATTTTGAGTATTTTTGGAAAGTTTGAAGTCGTTGGCATTTGTTTTGACATTGTTTTTTAGTCATCAAAATAATTACAATTTTTTACAATTTTACTCTCTGATTGTTGACGTGAAATTTAGGCAAAATCTGATAAAGAGGTGTTTGAAACTTTCCACGAAATGAGTTTGGATGTATTTTGAGTATTTTTGGAAAGTTTGAAGTCGTTGGCATTTGTTTTGACATTGTTTTTTAGTCATCAAAATAATTACAATTTTTTACAATTTTACTCTCTGATTGTTGACGTGAAATTTAGGCAAAATCTGATAAAGAGGTGTTTGAAACTTTCCACGAAATGAGTTTGGATGTATTTTGAGTATTTTTGGAAAGTTTGAAGTCGTTGGCATTTGTTTTTACATTGTTTTTCAGTCACCAAAATGATTACAATTTTTTACAATTTTACTCTCTGATGGATGACGTGAAATTTAGGCAAAATCTGGTGAAGAAGTGTTTGGAACTTTTTCACGAAATGAGTTTGAATGTATTTTGAGTATTTTTGGAAAGTTTGAAGTCGTTGGCATTTGTTTTTACATTGTTTTTCAGTCACCAAAATGATTACAATTTTTTACAATTTTACTCTCTGATGGATGACGTGAAATTTAGGCAAAATCTGGTGAAGAAGTGTTTGGAACTTTTTCACGAAATGAGTTTGAATGTATTTTGAGTATTTTTGAAAAGTTTAAAGTCGTTGGCATTTGTTTTTAGATTGTTTTTTAATCACCAAAATGATTACAATTTTTTACAATTTTACTCTCTGATGGATGACGTGAAATTTAGGCAAAATCTGGTAGAGAGGTGTTTGAAACTTTCCACGAAATTTTATTTTGAGTATTTTTAGAAAGTTTGAAGTCGTTGGCATTTGTTTTTACATTGTTTTTTAGTCACCAAAATGATTACATTTTTTTACAATTTTACTCTCTGATGGATGACGTGAAATTAAGGCAAAATCTGGTAAAGAGGTGTTTGGAACTTTTTCACAAAATGAGTTTGAATGTATTTTGAGTATTTTTGAAAAGTTTGAAGTCGTTGGCATTTGTTTTTACATTGTTTTTTAGTCACCAAAATGATTACAATTTTCTACAATTTTACTCTCTGATGGATGACGTGAAATTAAGGCAAAATCTGGTAAAGAGGTGTTTGGAACTTTTTCACAAAATGAGTTTGAATGTATTTTGAGTATTTTTGAAAAGTTTAAAGTCGTTGGCATTTGTTTTTAGATTGTTTTTTAATCACCAAAATGATTACAATTTTTTACAATTTTACTCTCTGATGGATGACGTGAAATTATGGCAAAATCTGGTAAAGAGGTGTTTGGAACTTTTTCACGAAATGAGTTTGAATGTATTTTGAGTATTTTTGAAAAGTTTGAAGTCGTTGGCATTTGTTTTTACATTGTTTTTTAGTCACCAAAATGATTACAATTTTCTACAATTTTACTCTCTGATGGATGACGTGAAATTTAGGCAAAATCTGGTAGAGAGGTGTTTGAAACTTTCCACGAAATGAGTTTGGATGTATTTTGAGTATTTTTAGAAAGTTTGAAGTCGTTGGCATTTGTTTTTACATTGTTTTTTAGTCACCAAAATGATTACATTTTTTTACAATTTTACTCTCTGATGGATGACGTGAAATTATGGCAAAATCTGGTAAAGAGGTGTTTGGAACTTTTTCACGAAATGAGTTTGAATGTATTTTGAGTATTTTTGGAAAGTTTGAAGTCGTTGGCATTTGTTTTGACATTGTTTTTTAGTCATCAAAATGATTACAATTTTTTACAATTTTACTCTTTGGTGGATGACGTGAAATTATGGCAAAATCTGGTAAAGAGGTGTTTGGAACTTTTTCACGAAATGAGTTTGAATGTATTTTGAGTAATTTTGGAAATTTTGAAGTCGTTGGCATTTGTTTTTACATTGTTTTTTAGTCACCGAAATGATTACAATTTTTTACAATTTTACTCTCTGATGGATGACGTGAAATTATGGCAAAATCTGGTAAAGAGGTGTTTGGAACTTTTTCACGAAATGAGTTTGAATGTATTTTGAGTATTTTTGGAAAGTTTGAAGTCGTTGGCATTTGTTTTTACATTGTTTTTTAGTCACCGAAATGATTACAATTTTTTACAATTTCACTCTTTGGTGGATGACGTGAAATTATGGCAAAATCTGGTAAAGAGGTGTTTGGAACTTTTCACGAAATGAGTTTGAATGTATTTTGAGTAATTTTGGAAATTTTGAAGTCGTTGGCATTTGTTTTTACATTGTTTTTTAGTCACCGAAATGATTACAATTTTTTACAATTTTACTCTCTGATGGATGACGTGAAATTATGGCAAAATCTGGTAATGAGGTGTTTGGAACTTTTTCACGAAAGAAGTTTCAATATATTTTGAGTATTTTTGGAAAGTTTGAAGTCGTTGGCATTTGTTTTTATATTGTTTTTTAGTCACCAAAATAATTACAATTTTACTCTCTGATGGATGACGTGAAATTTAGGCAAAATCTGGTAAAGAGGTGTTTGAAACTATTTTTTGAGCACAGAAACTTTCTTTATCACATTCAAAAAAATTGTTGTGCATTCTTTTCGGAACCGATTAAGGAAACGTAATTTTTTGCAATGAACGATTGCAATCGTCGCGAATTTCATTAGCATTCATTTTCCATTGGGGAATCGTTTATCGTTTTAATCGTTGGCGATTTGCAAACCTTATGCGACGCCGAGCAAGTTTTTTCGAGTTCGGAATTTTCATGAAAATTCATAATCTTCTTGCTGCGTCCGTCATATCCCAGGAAAATGCCGGACGAAGAAGGCTGCGTGTAAGTCGTTAGTTCATGCTGGGACATCGATGATTATTAATTAGCCATCACGTGGTGAGGTTGTTGAATCTTACATAAAACATAGTTTTTTGTTTGAATTATGTATAAAATCGAGTTTCTAGAATACTCCAAACACGCACAGAAAAGTTTACCAAAGAGTTAAAAAATTTGGGTTCAGTAGTTAAGCTTTTGATCTTCTTATTTTGGCCAAGATTCAGTCCGTAATTTTACGCAACAATAACTTACTTAAACATAATCCATAATGACAGCGCAGATTCGTGTCTGAAAGTGGTAAATCCGTTGTGAAACCAACCGTGCGTGTCTCTCAATGATTAACACAAAAAAGCCACCGTAATTGATTTTTATACCGACAACCACAATAATTCAACGTATTATGGCCCATTTTCACCGTTAATTGCCCAAACGATAAATCTGCGATATTTACTGTAACCGCTGAAATTATTAATGGCCAGCGTGATACCACTTATTTCTTTCGAGATAATTGTATTGCGAAAAGTTGAGACTTTTCTTTTTTCGTCGTTTTCTCCGGCATTACCAACAGCTTATATTGCGAAAAGTGGATTTAAGTAGAACATTCTCTAATTATATTTATTGTTGGACAAGTTAATTCGCAACTTTTTGACATTGTTATCAGAGATTGGGATCAAGCGGCTTGTAGTTGTGTTACGGAATTGTGTGAAGGTTTTAATGAAGGTGATAAAATCGCTACAAACATAAATTGGAGTATATTCGACCTCAAAGTGTGAAATTTTAAATAAATATAATTTTTTTAAATTTAATTTCTTACTCACTCATTTATACTTAGAATATAACTTCAACATATTACACACTAATTTCTTAAGTTTTTTGTGTCAAGTTGGCACCCCAATGAAGAGTTCTGATAGTTCTGAATAGAGTTCTCAATTCCTTTTGATGTATCTAGAAGTACTATCAACTTTTAAAAAAGAGTTCTGTAAAATTGGGCTGTCAGAAATTTTTTGAAAAATGGGGTGCCACCTTGACACCGCACCACAACATTGTTATCGAATAGTTCTGAACTAGTTTTAAGATGTGTTTAGGTTAGTGCTATAGTTCCTGATACTTTTAAAAAAGAGTTCTGTTGAATTTCCAGAGATAAAAATTTTCAAAGTTGGAAATTTAAAATTTTCAAATTCATATTACTCACTTAATATTGGTTGAATCTAAATATTTCATAACAACTACGGATAGAACTCACGAAGAACCACATGAAACACCTATCAGAATTATCCGGAACTATCAAAAATATTTTTTTTTAAACATCGCAAAGCAAAAAAAATTGAGAGTTGCAGGAGTTCTGAGTCAATTTTCTATTTCTACTCATTGAGTACAATAATTCTTTCTTATAAACAAATTCGATACAATCACGATTTATGGCATTTTTAAATACATTTAAAATTCGATAATAGAAAAATTAAATTTTGAAAATACCCATAAATCGTGATTGTATCGAATTAGTTTATAAGAAAGAATTATTGTACTCAATAATTAGAAAAAGAAAATTGACTCAAAACTCCTCGAACTCTCAATTTTTTTTTAATTTCGGACTTGGATTTTTTTTTAAATGTTGATTTTGAGTTCTGATTTGACTTATGGGTTGTATTCAAGGAATTCTAACGAAAACTCTAATAGCAAATTGCGATTAAATGACAGGAAATGGGTATTTTCAAAATTTATTTTTTTTATAATCGAATTTTAAATTTATTTAAAATTGCCATAAATCGCGATTGTATGGATTTTATTTATAAGAAAGAATTATTGTAATCAATGAGTAGAAATAGAAACTGACTCAGAACTCCTGGAACTCTCATTTTTTTTTATTTCGGACTTTTTCTTTTAATTTTTTTAAAAATGTTGATTTTTTTTAATAGTTCTTGGAGTTCTGATTTGACTTATGCGTTGTACTCAAGTAGTTCTAACGAAAACTCCAATAGCAAATTGCGATTAAATGACAGGAAATGGGTATTTTCAAAATTTATTTTTTTTATTATCGAATTTTAAATTTATTTAAAAATGCCATAAATCGCGATTGTATTGAATTTGTTTATAAGAAAAAAATATTGTACTAAATGAGTAGAAATAAAAAATTAACTCAGAACTCCTGGAACTCTCTTTTTTTTCCATTTCGGACTTGGAATTATTTTCAAAATGTTGTTTTTTTTAATAGTTCTTGGAGTTCTGATTTGACCCATGGATGGTACTCAAGGAGCTCTAACGAAAACTCTAATGGCAAATTGCGATTAACTGACAGGAAATGGGTATTTTCAAAATTTAATTTTTCTATTATCGAATTTTAAATTTATTTAAAAATGCCATAAATATTGATTGTATCGAATTTGTTTATAAGAAAGAATTATTGTACTCAATGAGTAGAAATAGAAAATTAACTCAAAACTCCTGGAACTCTCAATTATTTTTTTTTTCATTTCGGACTTGGAATTATTTTCAAAATGTTGATTTTTTTTAATAGTTCTTGGAGTTCTGATTTGACTTGTGGATTGTACTCAAGGAGTTCTAACGAAAACTCTAATGGCAAATTGCGATTAAATGACAGGAAATGGGTATTTTCAAAACTTAATTTTTTTATAATCGAATTTTAAATTTATTTAAAAATGCCATAAATCGCGATTGTATCGAATTTGTTTATAAGAAAGAATTATTGTACTCAATGAGTAGAAATAGAAAATTAACTCAGAACTCCTGGAACTCTTATTTTTCTTTTATATCGGACTTTTTCTTTTAATTTTTTTCAAAATGTTGATTTTTTTAATAGTTTTTGGAGTTGTGATTTGACTTATGGGTTGTACTCAAGGAGTTCTAATGAAAACTCTAATAGCAAATTGCGATTAAATGACAGGAAATGGGTATTTTCAAAATTAAATTTTCCATTATCAAATTTTAAATTTATTTAAAAATGCCATAAATCGTGATTGTATCGAATTTGTTTATAAGAAAGAATTATTGTACTCAATGAGTAGAAATAGAAAATTTACTCAGAACTCCTGGAACTCTCAACTTTTTTTTTGCTTTGCGACTTTTTTCAAAAAAATATTTTTGATAGTTCCGGATAGTTCTGATAAGTGTTTCCTGTAGTTCTTTGTGAGTTCTATCCGTAGTTGTTATGAAATATTTAGATTCAACCAATTTTAAGTGAGTAATATGAATTTGAAAATTTCGAATTTCCAACTTTGAAAATTTTTATCTCTGGAAATTCAACAGAATTCTTTTTTTAAAAGTATCAGGAACTATAGTACTAACCCAAACACATCTTAAAACTAGTTCAGAACTATTCGATAACAATGTTGGGGTGCGGTGTCAAGAAGGCGAGCACATCTTGCAAATCCAGACCACAATCGCTCCAAGCTACAAAATACATTCATGATTTTGTGAAAAGTTTCAAACACGTCTTTACCAAATTTTGCAATAATTTCATTTCGGAATTGATTGTACTTAAGTTATCTTTACTTAAACCAATTATATTGTTACACATTTTCTCATCCGATAAAAAAAAATAATAGAAAAACAATTGTCACAAACTGCAAACTTAAGCAAATTTGATTCAAAATCGATTGTACTTCAAGAATCAGAAAAAATCACTAGATTTCAAGTTATTCTAACTAAATCCAAGTCTCATCTTTTACGTTTAAATTCTAAATACTAATACTCTTGTCAATTAATAAAGATTGTTTTTAATTTAATTTAAAGAAATATAATTTTTTTAATTTATATGTATCTGCAAATTATTTTACACTTATTTTGTAAGCAATGCTAAAAAAGATAAATAAACTAAACTAAACTAAGTAGGTATATCCTGCAATTTTTTTTTTGTGATTAAATATAAGAATTCCAAAATCTCCACTTAATTAAGTTAACGGCGTCGTAATAATAATTTTCGACGCGATAAAAATGAAATAAACAAGTTGTGCGGATTGCGAATTCGTTGCGTTAAATCGCGAATTTATTTTAATATCTTTCCGTGCGTCGCGCAGATGTAAAAAAAAAAAATTAACGATACACGTTTATAGCGTAATTACGCAATCTGTATTCGCTGGACCATAAAGTAAATAGCCCTGAGGAATTTTCCTCTTTTTATTTTTCTCTTCGGGCTTAATCCGCCGTCGAGCTGTTCAGATTAGCCGGCGAAGAAATTTCCCGGAGGCAAGGAAGGTTAATTAAGATACACTGTGTATCGTTCACAAATGCTTAGTAACTATTCCGAACGAGATAAATAACTTTCAGATGGTTTGAAAGAATTTACCACAATTTGTAATTTTTTAGACCCTCTATAACAAAAAAAAAAACGTTATTGATCTCGTTCAAAATAGTTTTTAAGTATTTGTAAAGGATACACAGTGTATCTTAATTGATCTTGCTTGCCTCTGGGAAATTTCTTCGCCGGCGGGTTAAGCCTAAAGTGGATGTTCAAGGAAATGTTTTCTCAATATTTCTCAAAGCGTCTACCTTAAAATTTTCAAGCAATTTATGATTATCAAAATGTGTCGATTTCAGATGGTGACTGTGTTATTTAAAAAAATCTTTAAAAAAAATAGAAACATTTGAGATCTATTTTTTTTAAATTGATACGTTGATAAAAAAAGCGTTTAAGCTTAACAATGAATTAGTTTCTTAAAAAAAAACAATTTTTACGAGATTTGTGATCGTTCAAATTGTGTCGATTTCAGATGGTGAGTTATTAAAAAAAAAAATTAAAAATAGAAACATTTGAGATAATTTTTTAAAATTCACACGTTGGTAGACGAAGGTCTTATCTTAAAAATAAATGTAGGTTTCTTGAAAAAAAAAAAAAATTTTCAAGCGATTTCTGACGATTGAAGTGGCGAGTTGGATTTTTAAATCAAGAAAATAAAAACAGACGAGGTGGATTTTTCAAAATTCGAATATCAATAAACGGGTGTCTAAGCTTTACATCAAATTTCGATTTGTAAAAAAAATCATGCGAATTATGACGTTTTAAAATATGCCGGTTTCAGATGATAATTGCGTTTTTTTTAATCCAAAAAAATACAGATATATTTTTTTTTAATTTGAACTCTGATAGATGACGGTCTAGGCTTAACATCCAATTTTCTATTTCTTGTAAAAAAATCATTTTTCAAGCGATTTGTATCGTTTCAAAATTTGCCGATTTCAGATAGTGAATGCGTTTTTTTTAATCGAAAGAAAACAGGTAAGATGGATTTTCCAAAATTCGGGCATGGATAGACGGCTATTAAAATTTAATATCAAATTTTGGATTCTTGTAAAAAAATCATTTTCATGTGATTTGCGACGTTTCAAATTGTGCCAGTTTCAGATGATAATTGCGTTTTATCAAATAATTAAAAAAAATATAAACGGGTAAGATGCTTTTTTCCAAAATTCAGGCAGATAGACGGGTATCTAGATTTAACATTAAATTTTGGTTTCTTGAAAAAAATATTTTTATGCAATTTGTGACGTTTTAAAATTTTCCGGCTTCAAATGATAATTTCGTTTTTTATTAATCCAAAAAAAAATAGAAACGGTTAAGATAGATTTTTAAAACTTACACTTTAATAGATGGCGGTCTAAGCTTAACATTAAATTTTTTATTTCTTGTAAAAATAACAATTTACAAGCGATTTGTAACGTTTCAAAATTTGCCGGTTTCAGATGGTGAACGCGTTTTCATTTAAATCGAAGAAAATACAAACAATTAAAATGGATTTTCCAAAATTCGGGCATAGATAGACGGTTATCTAAATTTAATATAAAATTTTGTTTTTTTGTAAAAAAATTATTTTCATGTGATTTGCGACGTTTCAAATTGTGCTGGTTTCAGATAATAAAAAAATACAAACGGGTAAGATGTTTTTTTTAATAAAATTCAGGCATAGATAGACGGATATCTGAATTTAACATTAAATATTGGTTTCTTGAGAAAAAAATCATTTTTTATGCAATTTGTGACGTTTTAAAATTTTCCGGTTTCAGACGATAATTGCGTTAATAAATAAAAAAATACAGACAGTTAAGAGAGGTTTTTAAAACTTGCACTTTGATAGATGACGATCTTATATCTACATTATATTTTTATTTCTTGTAAAAAAATCAATTTTCAAATGGTAATTACGTTTTTTTTTTAATCCAAAAAAATACAAACAGGTAAGATCGTTTTTCCAAAATTCAGGCAGCATAGGCGGATATCTAAATTTTATATTTTAATATTTTTATTTAATTTTATAATAGTTGTTTATTTTAATTTGTTATAATTAATGGTCTAATGTAAACATACAAAGTATTACAATTTTTCGGTTGTTTGTAATGAAACATATTTTACAAATCTGATTTATTCTAAAAGAGATTCCGTAAATGAATAAATAAATATTTCAAAAGGGACGCACTTTAAAATTCCAAAATTTTCAGAAAACATTCTTCTATTGTGTTATAATAAGTGGTTAACATGACATCGCTGAGACTTTATTATTTTTAGTTAGAAATTTTTAAATATAGCTAAAATTGTAAAGTTGGACATGGTTTCCAGAAAAAACTTTTTTTTCACAGGCCCACTATAGGGAGCGGAAGGGGTTGCGCTTAGTTTCACATGCATTACTTTAAAGAAGACACTTTAAAGTTTTTCGCCCTCAAAGGTTCATTAAAATCGATTGAAAATACGCCGAGTTATGGCGGTTTGAAAATGGTCAAAATTTCATGAATTTCAAGTGTTTCATTTTTTTTCCCCCAGTGTATTTTTTACACAAACGGATGTTTTAAAAGAAAAACGTTCGTTCCTTAAACCGAACCTAGAGAAAAACGTTATCAGCCGTAACAGTTAAAATAAATAATGGAACCTCATAGGCATAGAAATATTTACTTCCCACCCTAGGGAGAGAAGTAATCACTCCTCTCCTTTTGTGAAAAAAAATAAAATAAAGCCAGGGCTATTTGTAGTTTATTATTACCCAGGAGCGGCTCGTTATGTAGAGCCATGGAGCCATGGCACTACCTCTAATTTCATGCTCGCAAAGAATTTTTATTTCTGAAAACACCTAAATATTAAAACAATGCCTGTGAAAGTTATTTAAACTAACCTCAGTGTAACAAAGATAATCTTAGATTCTAATAAAATTTTGCCTGATTCTACAAACGTGGCAAATTTAGTGCAATCCGGTTTAATTTTATTACGAAATCAACGCAAAATGACAAAATCGCACGTTTTTAATGTTCGAAACTAAAAAATCACGATAATGATTTTTGAAATCACACAATTGCCGAATGCGGTGTTCGATTTTGAAAATATGGCAAAAGTGTAATTTTAAAACGGATTTAAAATCTCACTTTTTTTAATTTCGAAAATTTTAAAATCGTGATTTTGATTTTTGAAATTGCACAACTGCCGAACACACTGTTAGATTTTTATGATTCAAACGTCAAAATATGGACAATTTAGTGTAAGTTTAAACGGATTGCGAAATTTATACCGAACGCGTTGTCCGATTATGATGATTGTAACGTCAAAATATGGCGAATTTAATGTTGCTTTAAAACTGATTACAATATTTTCTCGTGAAATTAACACGAAATGGAAAATTGCAGTTTTTAAATTTCCAAGATTTCTAAATCGCGATTTTGATTTTTTAAATTGCACACCTGCCGAACGCGTTGTCCGATTATGATGATTTAAACGTCAAAATATGGCGAATTTATTATTTTAAAACGGATTACAATATTTTCTCGTGAAATTAACACAAAATGGAAAATTGCTGTTTTTAAATTTCCAAGATGTTAAAAACGCGATTTTGATTTTTTCTAATTGCACAACTGCCGCACGCATTGTTCGATTTGGACGATTCAAACGTCAAAATATGGAAAATTTTATGTATTTTAGAACGGGTTAAGAATTTTTTTCTTGATATTAACACAAAATGCAAAAATTCCATTTTTTAAATTTCCAACATTTTAAAAACGCGATTTTGATTGTTTTTTAAATTGCATAACTGCCGCACGCATTGTTCGATTTTGACGATTCAAACGTCAAAATATGGAAAATTTTGTGTATTTTAGAACGGGTCAAGAATTTTTTTCTTGACATTAACACAAAATGCAAAAATTGCTTTTTTTAAATTTCCAGCATTTTAACTTTTGAACTGGAGACGAGATTTGTAAAATTCTTTTGGCAGTCTTATATTCATCGGAAAGATGTAAATAGAACCAAAAAAATAAATTTGTTGTTCAATTGTTTTTCGGGTCTTGAATGGATGACCAAATTTGGAAAATTCTTCCAGCGTTGAAAAAAGCGTTCCAAGTGTTGAATTCGTCGAATAGGTAAGACCAAAAAATTAAATTTGCCGTATAATTGTTTTCTGGTCTTTGAGGATAACTCTTGAACAGATAAACAGATATTTAAAATTCTTCCAGGAAAGTATTACACTCACCGTGTGTATATAAAAAAATAAATTCATTGCTCAATTGTTCTGTGGTTTTGAGAAGATAGCTCTTGAACAAAATGGCCGATTTTAAAAATTCCTCCTGAAAAGTATTGTACTCATCGAATAAATGTACAGGACAAAAAAAATCATTTATCTTCAATTGTTTTTTTTTAGGATAACTTGTACACGGATGACCAAATTTCGGAAATTCTTTCAGCAAAGTGTTGTACTCGCCGAATAGATGCAGATAAGACACAAAAAAATATTTTTTTTTCAGATTTTGCTAATTCTTTCGATACTTGATAAGATCAAAAAAATAATTTCCGTTTTTTAACCAAAAATAAGTTTCAAATTCTTAATTTAAGGAGATGTAGATACGGTTACAAAATACAATTCGTCGTTTAATTGATTTCTGTGGACGAAGAAGATTGAATGCGGACTATTTTTCGTCTTTATTAATTTTTTTTAATGCTTCTGCAACAAGTAAAGGTTTTCAATTATCGATTTTTCTTTCTTCGAAAAGGAGGCGGTGAGATTTATTGTGTATGCTAAGTGGCTCTACCATCAACATTTTCCACGAGCCGCCACTGTTATTACCAACAATAAATGCTGCGAAAACATCGTATGATAAAATTAGAATGGATTGTAATAGGAAATGACAAAACTCGAGATTTATTATCACCAATTATAAAAATGAGATGCACGAATGATATTTATTGGAAAGTGCATTATGCGCTCGTAACTTTCGTTTCGACATCACATAAGAAATGGTCAGAATTTCATTTTCTCATAATAAATATGAAAATCGTACGACACTTAATACCAATTAGTTCACGAGCCATAACCAACGCAACAAAAATATTTCTTGAAAATTGTTTGTAGGTAGACCAAATCTAACTGTCATTAATAAGTGGAAATCTTTTGCTGTCAAAGATATCAAATTTTATTCAATTACACAATTGAACTTACAGATAAAAAAAACTAAAACTACAAATCCTGGCTATGTATGAAATAAAAAATCCCTGACTTCTTGTAGAAAAATACAACAAAATGAGAAATACGATGCTTTAAATTGTAGAAGACGAAAAGTATCGTAGTCCTCAGTTTGTCATTGTCCTGTTGGGAAATAAATAAATAAATTTTATGGCTAACTATGTTATGTTACAACTTAATATAGATAATCAAAATTTAACACAGAAATGAATTACTTCGTTTTATGGTTTGTGTCATCACGATTTTCTTACCGAATCTGCACTCGAGCATCAATTAATCTTTGGATTTTTTTTGCAGTGCATTTCAATTAATTCGTTTTTTACCGAATCTGTTAAAAATTTACGGAAATAATTGATAAAGTGAAAATTTTTCAATGTTTTTTGTTTACTTACAGCCAAGATCCGTTCGGTGCAGACCTTCTAGCCGCTTCGACGATGCCCAAAAATACCATTCCGAAGAACAGTCCAGCGATGAAGTTATAGTCGACGCCGATTTTTCTTCGAAATTTCTCCGAAAACTTCATATTGGCACCTGAAACAATGAAAACAAAATGTTATTCCAACTTTACAATCAATTAGGCGATCGTATTATTTATTTATTTATATACTATATTTCAGAAATTTTTTCGTCCTAACAACAATACAATTTTGATCTTTATAATACTTTTTCTTGGGATCATATAAGTTAGCATGTTGTCCTTCAAGCACTTGCCATCTATATTTTTCACAAAAAAATACGTGTCTATTGCAGATGAAACGTGTTCAATTAACATTATCTAAGTGTATAATTGATTTTAATAATTATTATCAATGAAAAACCGTAAATCCGAATATTTTACAAAATTTACATTTCTTTACAAATTATTTTTCCTTATTAGATTTGTTTCATTATCAAAAAACCGTATTTAATATTTACTGCATTACCGAATTAACAATTAAACTCGCATCTTAAGCAAGAAATTTAATTACGCAATTTATAATGGAGGAGGAGATGAAAGACTGGAAAGAAAAAATGTAAATATATAAAAGAGAAAACGAGAAGATGAAAGACTAGAAAGATCTAAAGGCGTTTGCGTGCGCGAAGCAATTAAAACGAAATCCATTTGATTCGGCCTGCGTACACATTAAACCTCCTGTTTTTCTTATTTCGAAAATTTTATTCAAATTACTTACGCCCAATATAAATCAAACAGATGTAACAATTAATTAAGCTATCACATCCGCTTCTTGTGCTGCGCTTATCGTCGCTTAATTACCGCGATTTTTTCGAAGCGCGAAGACCGCTTTAATTAAAGTCTGCACTCCGCGCACGCAATGGTATAAACGTCTTTATTAATAACTCGATAAATTATTCATGTGGATATGAAATAGAATACCAGACTCGATGATGATATGAAAAGTTTTACAGGTACATTTTTCAGTAGTACAAATTTGCATCTTGCGATTAGAAAAATTCTAAAAGCTTCATTACACGTGGAAATGTCTTCGAAATTTCTAAAATTGCTTAGAAATAATGCATTTTTTACATACTAGAAAATAATTAATATTCTTAAGCTACCAACAAAATGGCGACGTTCGTAACTTAAATTCAAGTCAGAAAAATTTGCATCTTGGAATTAGAAAAATTCTAAAAGTTTAATTACTCGTGGAATTGTCTTCAAAATTTCTAAAATTGTTTAGAAATAATGCAATTTTCACACACTAGAAAACAATTGATATTTTTAAGCTACCAACAAAATGGCGACGTTCGTAACTTAAATTCGAGTCAGAAAAATTTGCATCTTGGGATTAAAAAAATGATAATGTAGCCATCATGTTGCTTTCTCCGATTTTTATTGCATAATAGTTATTTATATTAATACTACCATGGTTTACTTTCATTTTAGATCAGATGATACTGACGTTTAAAACGTCAAAATTATGAACAACTAATTATACTTCCAATTCAAATCAACTTAGATACGTTTATTCTGAAACTAAAAAAAATCCTAATAAATTCTTGAAAAAAGTCTTAAATTAAAGTCTTGATAAATCCTTAAAAAAGTCCTGATAAATATATCTAAAAAAGCCCTAAGAATCCTGGTTATAAAGTTCTAAAGAGAATACCCGAAAAAAGTCTCGATTAAAACTGTCCTGAAAAACCTCATAAAAAAAGTCGTGATAAAAAATCCAGAAAGAGAGTCCAAAAAAAAGCTCTGGCAAAGAAATGTCTTGAAAAACAGGTCCTTGAAAAAGACCTGAAAAAAGTCCCGAAAACAAAAAAAAAATCTGAAAAAAGGTCCTGGAAAAAGACCTCATAAAAATCCACTTGAAAAATACTGAAAATTGTCTTCATTCAAAAAAAGTTCGAAAAAAGACTAAAAAAGCCTGCAAAATAGTCCAGAAAAAAAGTCCTAAAAAGGCCTGCAAAGAGTCCTAAAACAAAGGTCCTAAAAAAGACCCGAAAAAGGTCCCAAAAAAGACCTGCAAAGAGTCCTTACAAAGGTCCTAAAAAGACCCGAAAAAGGTCCCAAAAAAGGCCTGCAAAGAGTCCTTACAAAGGTCCTAAAAAAGACCCGAAAAAGGTCCCAAAAAAGGCCTGCAAAGAGTTTTTACAAAGTTCCTAAGAAAGACCCAAAAAAAAAATCGAGAAAATAGTCTTAACAAAAATCATGAAAAGGCCTTAGAAAAGACCTGATAAAAGGGATTAAAAAAAATTGGAAAAAATGATCCTGAAAAACGTCTTGAAAAAATAATTATGATAAAAAAATCCTGAAAATAGGATCCTAAAAAAAGTCCCGATAAAAGGCCAGAAGAAAAGTACCGAAAACGCCTACAAAAAAGGCGGAATAAAGACCCTAAAAAGTCCTGAATAAAGCCTATAAAATAGTCCCTAAAAAAAGTCATGAAAAAAGTCCTAAAAGAGTCCTGAAAGTAATTTCTGAAAAAAGTCCTGAAAAAGATTTCTGAAAAAGCCCTGGAAGAGTCCTGGTTATAAAGTTCTAAAGAGAATACCCGAAAATCTTGAATAAAACTGTCCTGAAAAAACGTGAAAAATAGGTCATTGAGAAGGACCTAAAAAAAAAAAAAATCTGAAAAAACGGTCTTAGAAAAAGACCTCATAAAAAGCCACTAGAAAAGTACTGAAAATAGTCTTCAAACAAAGTTCAAAAAAGACCTAAAAAAGTCTTTAAAAAAAGCCTGTAAAATAGTCCAGAAAAAAAGTCCTAAAAAGGCCTGCAAAGAGTTTCTACAAAGGTCCTAAAAAAGACACGAAAAAAAGTCCCAAAAAAGGCCTGCGAAGAGTTTTTACAAAGATCATAAAAAAAAGTCGAAAAAAATCGAGAAAATAGTCTTAACAAAAATCATGAAAAAGCCCTAGAAAAGACCTGATAAAAAGCATTACAAAAATTTTGAAACGATAATCCCGAAAAACGTCTTGAAAAAATAATCCTGATAAAAAATTCCTGAAAATAAGAAAAGTACTGAAAAATCCTACAAAAAGTCGGAATAAAGACCTTAAAACGTCCTGAATAAAGCCTGTGAAATAGTCTCGAAAAAAAGTCCTGAAAAAGTCCTAAAGTCCTTAAGAAGGTCCAAAAAGATCTGAAAAAATAAAAATGAAGAAAATAGTCCTGAAAAATGCCTTAGAAGATACCTGATAAAAGACATTAAAAAAAGTCTTGGAAAAAATAACCCTGATAAAAAATACCCAAAAAAAGGTCCAAAACATAATAGTTTTTAAATAGTCTTGAAATAAGGGCCCTGAAAAAATTCGAAAGAGATAGGATCTAAAACAAAAATCCTGAAAATAAAGTCTTAAAAAAAGGTTTTGAAAACATTGTCCTGTAAAAAAAATCCTAAAAAGAATCTTACAAAACGCATAAGAAAAAACCTGAACAAATGCATTAAAAAATAATCCAGATTAAAAATTCTGAAAAAAAGTCTAAAAAAAGGCCCCAAACAAAAACTTAAAAAAAAGTCTTGTAAAAAGAGACCCGGAAAAAATTCTGGAAAAGAAAAGTCCTGAAAAAACGTCGTTAAAAAAAAGTCTTGAAAATAAAGTTCTGAAAAAACTCTCAACAAAAGTTTTGAAAAAATTGAACTGCAAAAAAAAACCAAAAAGAGTCTTGCAAAAAGCCTTTAAAAAAGGCATTCAAAAAGTCGCGAAAAAAAAGTCTCAAAAAAGGTCCTGAACAAAAAGTTTTCAAGATAGTCTTGAAAACAAGGGTCCTCGAAAAAAATTCTGAACAGAAAAGTCATGAAAAAAACATCGTTAAAGAAGAGTCCTGAAAATATGGTCTTGAAGAAAAGTCTTGCAAAATAAGTCCTAAAAAAAAGTTCTTAAAAAACACCTGAAAGAAGAAATGAAAAAATCCTGAAAATAAGGTCTTACAAAAAAGACCTGAAAAATCAATCCTGAAAAAAAAAATCCTAAAAAAGCCGTGAAAAAGTCCTGAAATTTTGATTTATACTTTCATGGTATTTTTTCAATTTAAATCATATTTTCAATGTACATCGAGCGTTTTGTAGACTCGGATGAAACTGACGTTTAAAACGTCAAAATTATTAAAGATGGAAAAATTAAACTGCAAATTTAAAAACTGAGTTTACTCAAAAACTAAAGAGATTTCGAAAAAAAAATATTCTTTATAAGTTGTTCATTTCGGCATTCTCTACAATTATTATTAGAATGAATTTGCTGTAACTATTATCGTTTCATAATTATACACCAAAAATTTAAAAAAAGAAAAAAAAAATTTCTCGAATACCAATGATTTTATGAAAAATATTTTTTAACCAAAGATGTTCGTTTCTTTGTTGTTTTAAATATTTATTTAAATGCTTTTGTGATATTTTTCATATTTACAAAAATATTGGAAAAAAACAAAAAACCGTTAAGGTAAACACCCACTTCCGGTATACGAAATTTTACGAAAAGCTTTCCAGTTCTTCGGATTATTAAATAAGACTTATGTTCTAAGTTTCATATCAATTGCTCTTTTAAAAGATTCGTTTTTGGCATACAGCGCGCACAGACACACACAAACACACACAGCCAGACAGACAGGCAGACAGACAGACAGACAGACGGACAGACAGACGGACAGACAGACAGACACAGACCGACAGACACACACAGACACACACACACACATTTTTTTCCCAGAAATTGTTGAAATGGCATCTAGGGACCCCAAATCGGATATTTCCGTAAAAAAAAATTTGAAAAAATTTCACGATCGCATTACTTTCTCGTACCTAACGGCAAAAGTAACGATTCTAAAAGCTTCATCTCTCAAAATTTATAAAACTGCTGAGAAATAATGCATTTTTCAACTACTAGAAAATAATTGATATTTCTAAGCTGGAAACAAAATGGCGACGTTCGTAACTTGAATTCTAGTAAGCAAAATTTGCTTCTTTGGATTAGAAAAATTCTAAAAGCTTCATTACTCATGGAATTGCCTTCAAAATGTCTAAAACTGATTAGAAATAATGCATTTTAATTAATTCAGGTTTTCAAGATACAAATTAAAAACCAAAGCAAGTGGTTGTTAAATAATTAATTTCCGCGCTTAATTTTACTTTTAATGGCAAAAATTAAAACAAAAGCCATAGGGGTTGTTAAATAATTGATCCAATAAACAAATAATTTGTGAAGAATTATTAACGCCGGAACTCATTCACTTAACACGAACTAATGTGCTTAAATGGCATCATTTATCATCGTCAAAAGAAGGAGCACCTTTCAATTTTAAGACTTTATAATTTGTAAAACTACCAAACAACAAAAAAGCAGGGAGAATTTGGTTGAGAAAAGCAGAAAACATTTTCTAGTTAAGAAGATTTAATCCCGGCACTAATTATTCCTGGAATGTGCAGTATTCAAATTAAAATCGTTTAAAGAGAAAAGCGCGGAGAAATCGGCGATTTTTTCCGCCCGTTCTCGGTTCTCGAAAAAGAAAGAAAAGAGTTTTGCGGAAATGAGCCGGCGATAAATTTCATAAATGCCAACCTTATATAAAACACCTGCAAGAGTGCACACAATCATCGGAGAGAAAGAGAATAAATCGGTGAATGTTATGTTCCACTTAAACATCGGATCCCAACAATGAAACGGCGAGAGTTTTAAAGTTCAAACGGTCCAGTTCCACAATCGGCTAATTGGCCGAATGCAGGAGTCTTCAGGAACTGAAAACGCGAGCGGTTTTACCGTTACCAGAGACGGTGGTCCATTAGTTTTAATCGGTTTCCTCATTTTAATATTAATGAAGATCGCGCTAATAATTGTTTGGTATGTTGATTGAAAATTACAATCTTTGTTTTTATCACTTCCGGAATCGATTTATAAAACGTAAGTACGGATAATAAGAAACCGAGAATGGCCAAAATTTTATAACGGACATTAAAAGAAAACAATAGAAGCTTATTGAACTACGAGTAGTTATTGAGACTTCAAATGCTTTTGATTTGAAATTAAATTAAAAATCTTAAGATTCAAATCACGAGGATAACAAAAAAGTAATAATTTAAATTTGTATTTGCAACTTTATAAGAACGATTTCTTTCTAGGATAAAAATACTTCAAGAACTTGAATTGTTAGCAAAATTTATTATAATAAAAAAATAGGCCGAAAGACCTTAGGTCGATAATCCACGTGACAGTCTAGTTTATTCGATAAATATGTAAGAAAGTGCAACTATGTCAAAAGACTGTTAATAAAGATTATGTATATACAGGGTGTTTCAGAGCTCTGAGAACGATCAATCACATGCTTGTTTTTCAAAATTATAATAATTATTCCTGATATGATAATCGCCGAATACAAGAAAACTATTGAGATTGGGAACAGGGAACCCTTATACAATCTGAAAGATAATTGGATTCTACTTAAGAATATGTTACTAAATACAGGGTGTGCCATTTGAAAAAAACGAAGTTATTCAACTTTATAAGTTGGGTTTTTCAACCGCATTTTTCTATCACCCTGTATAATTTTTTGTATGAAATCATGGTTGGCTCTATAGTTCGAACCTTCAACCAAATAATAGAAATAATTTTAATCGCTCAACGTCAATCACTGGGGCAAAAATAAAATTTCACCCAGACCATGCATTTCAACAAATCTTCAAATATTTCGAAAACGGCAAACAATAGGTATAGGGAGTATTGAAGTAACTCACCTTTATTTGCTCCATATAATTCAAAAATGACAAAAAATACAGGGTGTTCCATTTAAAAAACATAAGTTTGGTTTGTAACTTTGTTATGAGACACCCTGTATAAATTTGAATATTTTTAGGGCGTGCAGCTCACTATTATACACAACTTTAGTATTAAACATTTTTCGAAATTTTCAACAATAAGCACGTGATTGACCATTCCCAGAGCTTTGAAACACCTTGTATATATAAAAAATATGTCTATATTTTTTTGGAACAATATACTGTATTGCATATCTTACTTTAACATTATCCATTTGTTGTACAATAATTTTCTTTCTCCAGCGTGTCCATTCTCTTCTCATCAATAACACATTTTTTTTTTATTAAATCAAATTACAATCCAAACGAGAGATGCAAAAGGTCGTAGCGATAAATCACAATCAATTTACTTCAATTATCTTTGCTCGAACAATGGCAGAAATGCGTTGCTGCGGTAACGATATGAAAAAAAAATGGGAACGGTTTTGTCGAGAGAAGAGCGAAATAATAGAAGAGAAAGGAGTCGAGGAGCAATAAATTAAATAGAATTGCGGTATCATGAATGGATAGAAATGAACGTGATCATTGCTGAAAAAAAATATGATACCTCGTGGTATAAGAAAGTAAAGTTACGAAATTTTTTCATCATAATTGTGGATATTGTTCTGACAGAAATTCACATTTGATGGAAAAGGCAACAAAAAAAAAATGTTGATCGGCCAACATGTAATTATTTTGGCTACACCTTTAATTGCACCAAAAAAAATCTTGAATTTTGGTGCGGCCATTTTTTTGGATGCACCTATCTTTAATTTTTACCAAAAAAATCTCTGTTTTTCTGCTTGATTGAATGACATTTTATATAGAAAATGAAGGTACGAAATTTTGGCATCATAATTGTAGATATTCTTGATATTGTCTGACAGAAATTCACATTTGATGGAGAAGGTAACAATTTTTTTTTTTTTATGTGGTCAACACATCATAATTGTAGATATTGTTCTGACAGAAATTCACATTTCATGGAAAAGTCAACCAAAAAAAAATGTTGAAGCGGCCAACATGTAATTATTTTGGAAACACCTTTAATTACACCAAAAAATTCTTGAATGTTGCTACGGCCATTTTTTTGAAAACACCTTTCTTTTAATTTCACCAAAATATTCTCGATTCTTTTGCTTGATTGAATGTCATTCAATATACTCGGAGTCAAAAAAGCACCACTCGAAAAATCGCGAAAAAAACTCGATTTTTCAAACCGTCGTAACTTGGTTCAATTTGGTCGAAAATCGATGAATCTTTCAGTTTGGGAAAGATTCAAGTTATATCTTTAAGAACGTGTAGTTGATTTTGACCCCAAGTCCAACCTCACCCCCCGTAACAACGCGATGGAAAAAAAATGTTTTTTATGTAAAAAAATATCCAACTTTGACAAGCTGTACCGTGCGCAAAAAAAATCGGCGGGAAATTTCACCACAATGGCAGAAAAATTTCATCAATTTCCTTCAAATGCCTTAAAAATTCGAGTCGTTCCGATGATTTGGAGCAAAGTTATGAATTTTTGAAAAAAAAAATAATTTTTCACTTTTTTGGCCATAACTTGAGTAATCGAGAAAGTTTTTAGTCAACAAAACGTCGAAGGATTTATAGAAATTTGTTCTTTCAAAAATTGTCATAGGTGAACATGTTATCTTTGCAGGTTAGGTTGGGTTGGGTTAGATTAGGTTAGGTTGATTTAACCCTTTTGGCCCTGGTGGTGGCAATTACCACCGTAACATTTACATGTCTCTACTTACTATGACAATCCATATTTTTGCTGTTTATCACTAGATGTCACTTCAACTAATTAATTCCTATACTAATTAATCAAATGAGTTCAAATTTGGTATTTATGGTCTTAAGAAGCTCCCCATCAATAATAATTAACAAATTTTTTTTTTCAAATTTAAAAATCCAGGGCTGAAAGGGTTAAGTTGGGTTTGGTTGTGTTAGGTTAAGTTGATTACTACAGGTAAAGAAATACAAACCCGAAAGTTTACAAAAACTTTTTATATATGACTTAATATTTTCAATAACGTTCTTTCAAACGTTTGAAATGATGAAGTTATAATTAAATCCAGTTGCACCTACCACCGTGATTTTCAAATTCCCCTTTCCGCTAAACGATTTCTTTTCACTGTTAAACAATTTCCTACAGCCCGGAGATGCAAATTTCAATTAACTCACCTTTTCCGCGTTGCATTCTCGTCATAATTAAAGGCGGCGCAATTAAAAATTGTGCTCGGTAATACCACACAAATTTATTATAGATTACGAAATTACCAACACGTCCAATTAATTAATTAATTTTAAGAAGAACAAAGTTCTAAGACTGTCTCGTGCAACTCGTATACTTATGTATACTCTGGCCGTGCTATGAAGGCGTCTCAGGTGATTAATGAAGGCTCGGAAGGGCCGCCCTCATCAGAAGTGATTGGATATTTTGTTACTTTACACTCACAGATGTTTACACTTTACTTGCTAGCTATTGGTGCACTATCGGTTTCTATGTATAAATGACGTTTTTAAAAGGTTATAGATAGCACCTCAGATGCCTTCATAGCGCGGCCAGACTTGTATTTTAATTTCTAGTGTATGAAAAATGCAGTTTTAGAAATTTTGAAGACAATTCCACGAGTGATGAAGCTTTCAGAATTTTTCTAATGCCAAGATGTAAATTTCGCTTACTCGAATTCAAGCTACGAATGCCGCCATTTTGTTTGTGCCTTAACCTTCACCTGGCACCATGGGGTATGCACGAACCCCACGCTCTTTCTCGTCGATTTTCGATATCTAAATCTTCGAAATCGAAACTCGTAACGACATCTATCGGTAGTCCAGGGTTACACTTTTATACCTATGCCACTGGGATAGCGCTGCGACCGTTAGTTCGTCTGCAGCAGTCATCAAAAGCAGTTTGGGGAGTGTACGTACTCCACGCTGCCATCAACGTCGTTTTTTGTAAATTGTAGAATTTTTTGTGTTTTTCATTTTCGTGTTTAGGAAGAACACAGAGGTATAGCCTATTCGGTAGAATCTGGCGGCCGAGGTCGTAAAACGGTCGGTCCGCCCTGAGGATCGACGCGCCCTCGAAGAAAAGGTATTGGTGGTTCCTCTAATTGCATCCCATACATTTATTACTGTCCTTCGCTCCTATTGATACTTCTCAACAAAGATTGGTTTGGGATAAAAAATATTACGTCCCCTACTTACCGAGCTCCGACCCTCTTTTACGACCACAGCCGCCAGATTCCGGAGAACGGGCTATAAGTAATCATCGTTTCTATGCATCAATTTTTTTTAACGTTTTTCGACGATTTTCCACGTTTTTTGTTTATGTTTAGAATGGCGTATAATTTGCGTTCTCGATATTTACGAGAGCACTTGCTCGAGGATGACTTAGACGAGGAACCAATGGAAGATAATAGTGCCGACGACCATCTTTCAAGCTTCGTTCTTCGAGTCCTGCATAGGGAATTGATCAAATTTTAATGCCTTTATGGTGGATCGAGTTGACAAAAGTTTTCCAACTCCATAGACATCGTCAAAGTTGGACATGGTTTCCAGGAAAAACATTTTTTTTCACAGGGGTGCTAGAGAGGGGCGGAAAAAGTTACGCTTAAGTTCGTATGCATGACTTTAAAGAAGACACTTCAAAGATTTTGCCCACAAAGACTCATCAAAATTGATTGAAAATACACCGAGTTATGGCGGTTTGAAAATGGTCGAAATTTCACGAATGTTTTTTTTCCACCAGTGTAGATGTTTCTTTAGATTGATCCTAATGATAATTGCTATTGTTATTAAATAGTAATGACTGTGTTAACATTTTGGCAATGGTTTCGGGAAGTATTTTGTTGTATTTCCTTCCTGCTACCACAAAAGAAATGTAATTTAAAAGGCTAGGGTGCAGCAGCGAAATCGGAAAAACTTCTAAAAAATGGATGCTAATAAAAGTTTCTAAGATTGATCCCAAGAATCATTGCTTTTGCTAGGAAATAGCAATGAATGTGTTTGTTTAGGCAACATTTCAAAGGCAAAATCAGAAAATTCCCTCTGTGGTAAAGTTTTTAAAAATTTTATATTTTGGTAACATTTTCGGCAAATTGTACTGTTTTATTCGCTTCCTGCTTACCACAATAGATATGCCATCAAAGTTTAAGTGCAGAAGCTAATTTAGAAAAATCCTGCTGTGATAAACCTTCTAAAAAAATTTATGGTGTTGCATAGATTGCTATTGTTTTCAAATAGTAACGACTGTTTTAACATTTTGGTAACATTTTCGACAAGTTTTCTGTTTTATTTGCTTCCTCTTCACCACAATAAAAATGCTATTTTGAAAGCTATTATGCAGCAGCTTGATAAGTGAAATCCTGCTGTGGTGAACCTTCTCAAAAATTTGTTTCTTGCATTGATCCTAAGAATGATTGCTAGTGTGTTATTAAATAGTAATGATGGGATTAACATTTTTTCGGCAAGTTTTATTTGCTTCCTGCTCGCTAGGATTTTAAGTTCACGTAAAATAAAGGTACAAACACAATCTATAGATCAAAACGGCCATTCTTCGTTAGAAAGAAATTCATGTTCGCATGGGAGTCGAACCCGCACCGATTGAGTTTAAAGGCCAGTCACTGATTCACCGCAGTTTAAAAATCGATAACTAATTGAACAGAAAAAATAGTGATGTGGCCATCATGTTACTTTCTCCGACTTGATGGTATCATAACCATTTATATTTACGTTTTCATGGTTTATTTTCAATTGAAATCATATTTGAAATGTACGTCGAGCGTTGCGTAAACTCGGATGAAACTGACGTTTAAAACGTCAAAATTATGAAAGATGGAAAAATTATACTTCAAATTCAAAAACTCGGTTTGCTCAAAAACTAACGAGATTTCGGAAAAAACGTATTCTTCAGAAGTTGTTCATTTCGGAATTCTCTACAATTATTCTTGACATCAATTTGCTGTAACTATTATCGTTTCATAATTATAAACCAAAAATATAAAAAAAAAATAATTTTTTTTCTCGAATATTAATGATTTTATGTGAAATATTTTCAAGTAAAAGATGTTCATTTCTTTGTTGTCTTCGATGTTTGTTTAAATGTTTTTGTGATATTTTTTTGGCAAAAAACAAAAAATAGTTAAGGTAAACACCCACTTCCGGTGTACGAAATTTTACCAAAAGCTTTTCAGTTCTTCGGATTATCAAATAAGACATATGTTCAAAGTTTTATATCAATTGCTTTATTAGTTTTTGAGATACAGCGCACACAGCCAGACAGGCAGACAGACACACACACACAATTTTTTTCCCAGAAATTGTTGAAATGGCATCTAGGGACCCCAAAACGTAAATTTCCGTAAAAAAAATTGAAAAAAAAATCAAGATCACAATACGTTCTCGTACTTCGTAACGGAGCAAGTAAAAAATATGCCATGGATGAAGGGGGGCAGCAATGATCATTATTATTATTTCAATAAAATGTGATAAAGTACTGCAAAGAAACTGCAGGAATTATCATCGGGCGACTTTAATTAGTGTAAAACTTGTTTGAAGTTCAAATCATTTTGATTTATAAAAAAAAAATCATCTGTTAATGATTTACGCCTGTAAAACAGTTTGCAGCATGGGATAGAGCCCACCCACCATCCTTCGTATCCACTTAAACTTAACCTAGAAGGAAAGTTTGTTTAATGTGTTTTTTTTGCTGATTTATGAGTGTTCTGAAGTTTCATTACCAAGAATGTTTTTTTTACATCTGCCACAACCGTTTCCTTGTAGGTTTCTATTTTTATATTACCAAGAAATAATACTCCACCTTAAATAAAAGTTAATTTACCAGAAAAAAAAAACTGAAACAGTTAATGATTTCTTCGCTAGTAAAACCTTCATTTATGTTTCGATTGAAGAATTTAATTTATTTCTATGTGAATCCATCCATTTACCAATCAACAATAAATGGAGGTTCGTGGGTTATGTTAAAGTTAATAGGAAGGGCGATGGGTGGGCTTTATCCCACCCTTTAAATATTAGAACATACACGAGAGATTCATTGGTAAATAACTCATTTTTTTTCCAATCATTGTGGAAAATGTCAGAGTTTATCCTGATATAGTTTTCTTTCGTGCCGCGATCTTATAATAATAATAATAATAATAATTTATTTTATTTTTTATGCCCCAACTTCCTCCTTCACTCCTTTGACATGTCTTCCACACACCTCCCCCTCACGAATGTGAGCTATCACATCCTAAGTGAGAGGCCTGAAGTAGTAAATATTTCCCCTTATTATTATTTTTATTATTTTAAACAAATATACAATAATAATAATAATAATATATCTTTATTTCTAGATTAATGTATACAGAAATACAAATTAGAAATGTCAACAACACAAAATCTAGTACGAAAGCAGTATTAATAATTTGGAAGAAATTCCATTATTTTATAGTAAACATGTTAACATTTTTTTTTCAATTAATAATTTAAATTTATTAATTGGCAAATGCAAATAATTTCGTAATTAATCGTATATAGATTGTATTCAAAGTTTAACATGTATTCGACAGGGATCGAACTTGCAACCTCAAGTTTGCTAGACTGCGTCACAGAAGCCGTGTTTGATTCCGCCACTCTCAGTCTCCCAAGTTGGCGCAAATGGCAGCGCCTTAGTTTAGCAAGCTGGTTGCACGTTCGAAGCGACGAGCAGTTAGCCTCCACCATTATCTGAATTATGACCAATCTCAAGAAAATATTAATTACAGACGTTTGGGTGCAGTCCCTGCCCAAATTTTAGCAGAAACATTTTAAGCGATTTCCTACTAAGAATTAGTAATAATTCGTTTAAAATTTTCCTCAAAACTTGGGAAGAAAATTCAAGAATTATACACTAAAGTAAAACAATTATAACTGCCGTTTGGAGCAAAATACTTTTAATTTTTTCACGTAAACAATACAAGCGACAATTTAAACTGATTTATTTATAGTGCCCTTTAAAAACAACCAAATAATATTTTTTTAAATCGATGATGTCTACGAATTCGAGAGATCTACAATCTCAAAAAATTGTAAGTAATTATATAGTACGTTATTTCCGGAAGGCACTATAAATATATAAAATAAACTATATATAAATTTATTTAAAATTCTTTATTGCATGTTGCTTTTTGCATTTTATGTTAAAAATTTGAACGTATGTAGCGCCAAACGGCACTTAGAAATTTTTGAAATTTTAATTCTCGCGCATCCCTGGAGATACATCGATTAAAAAATTCATTGGTTCGCTATTTCTGAAGATCACTATGAAAAAGTAATTTCAAGTTATTTATTACATGTTGCTTTATGCATTTATGTTGAAAATACGAACGTGTGTAGCCCCAAACAGCACTTAGAAATTTTTAAAATTTTAATTCTCGCGCATCCGTGGAGATTGATCGATTAAAAAATTCATTGGTTCGCCATTTCTGAAGATCACTATGAAAAAGTAATTTCAAGTTGTTTATTACATGTTGCTTTATGCATTTATGTTAAAAATTCGAACGTTTGTAGCGCCAAACAGCACTTAGAAATTTTTGAAATTTTAATTCTCGCGCATCCGTGGAGATAGATCGATTAAAAAATTCATTGGTTCGCTATTTCTGAAGATCACTATGAAAAAGTAATTTCAAGTTGTTTATTACATGTTGCTTTATGCATTTATGTTGAAAATTCGAACGTGTGTAGCGCCAAACAGCACTTAGAAATTTTTGAAATTTTAATTTTCGCGCATCCGTGGAGATACATCGATTAAAAAATTCATAGGTTCGCTATTTCTGAAGATCACTATGAAAAAGTAATTTCAAGTTGTTTATTACATGTTGCTTTATGCATTTATGTTAAAAATTCGAACGTATGTAACGCCAAACGGCACTTAGAAATTTTTGAAATTTTAATTCTCGCGCATCCGTGGAGATTGATCGATTAAAAAATTCATTGGTTCGCTATTTCTGAATATCACTATGAAAAAGTAATTTCAAGTTGTTTATTACATGTTGCTTTATGCATTTATGTTAAAAATACGAACGTGTGTAGCACCAAACGGCACTTAGAAATTTTTAAAATTTTAATCGGCGCGTATCCCTGGACATATATCGATTAAAAAAATCATTAGTTTGCTATTTCTAAAGGGCACTTTGATAAAGTAATTTCAAGTTGCTTATTACATGTTGCTTTATGTATTTACGTTAAAAATTCGAACGTATGTAGCGCCAAACAGCACTTAAATTTTTTTAAAATTGTAATCCTCGCGTATCCGTGGAGATAGATCGATTAAAAAATCATTAGTTCGCTATTTTTGAAGGGCACTATAATGAAGTAATTTCAAGTTGTTTATTATATGTTTTTTTGTGCATTTATGTTAAAAAATCGAATGTAAGTATCGCCAATTTTTTTTTTTGAAATTCAGCAAAAAATATTTTCAGGGAAAATAAAAAAAATCACTTTCGTTAGAATAGTCACATGAAACAATGCAATTGAGAAATTTCATTTAAAATTTCTTGAATCGTTCCAGAGTGTTCCATATTAAATCTCGTGGTAATAATTTATGACGGGTGTGAAGTTAGCAATAGATCCAGCAATAGATTTTAAAAATTCAATCGTTAAATGGAAAATGTGTTATATAAAGTTTGTATTGATCATAAATTAACGGGTGTGAAGTTAGCAATAGATCCAGCAATAGATTTTAAAAATTCATATCTCGGAGAAAAGAAAAGAAAGAAAAGCAATTCGAAAAAAAGTGAACCATGCGATTAGGGAAGATCTAAATTAATAACACAAAAAGAATCAACCCTTAATTGTAACCCTTCATATTTTGTCACCCCTTTCAAAAAAGTTTTTTTTTTTAAGTTTGCAATCTGTCATAAATAAATAAAAATTCTTATTCTCGTCACTATTACAAGTACTTTAATAATCAAGAGTCAAAAAAACGTTACGGGCGCTCCTTCAACAAAAAAATAATTCCGAAATCCGATTTTCTGCGACTTACGGAGAAATTATTTTTTTCAGGGTCGAAGGAGTACCCGTAACGTTTCTTTGATTTTTAATTATGAAAGTACCTATATTAGTGATAAGAATAAGAATTTTTATTTAGTTATGGCTGATTGCAAACATTGTCAAAAACGGGGATTTATATCCCGAAATGTGGATTTCTGCGACTTACGGAGAAATTATTTTTTTCTGGGTTGAAGGAGTGCCCGTAACGTTTTTTTGACTTTAGATTATGAAAGCACCTTTATTCGTGATAAGAATAAGAATTTTTATTTAGTTATGGCTGATTGCAAACTTTGTCAAAAATGGAGATTAATATTCCGAAATGTGGATTTCTGCGACTTACGGAGAAATTATTTTTTTCTGGGTTGAAGGAGTGCCCGTAACGTTTTTTTGACTTTTGATTATGAAAGCATCTTTATTAGTGATAAGAATAAGAATTTTTATTTAGTTAAGGCTGATTGCAAACATTGTCAAAAATGGAGATTTATATCCCGAAATGTGGATTTCTGCGACTTATGGAGAATTTTTTTTTTGGGTTGAAGGAGTGGCCGTAACGTTTTTTTGACTTTTGATTATGAAAGCACATTTATTAGTGATAAGAATAAGAATTTTTATTTAGTTATGTCTGATTGCAAACATTGTCAAAAATGGAGATTTATATCCCGAAATGTGGATTTCTGCGACTTACGGAGAATTTTTTTTTTGTTGAAGGAGTGCCCGTAACGTTTCTTTGACTCTTGATTATTAAAGTACTTGTATTAGTGATAAGAATAAGCATTTTTATTTATTTATGGCAGATTGCAAACTTGAAAAAAAAAAACTTTTTTGAAAGGGGTGAAAAAATATAAAGGGTTAAAATTAAGGTTTGATTCTTTTTGTATTATTAATTTAGACCTTCCCTAATGGTATGGTTCATTTTTTTCGAATTGCTTGTCTTTTCTCCGAGATATGAATTTTTAAAATCTATTGCTGGATCTATTGCTAACTTCACACCCGTTAATTTATGATCAAGTAAACGACAAACTTTATATAAAACATTTTCCATTTAACGATTGCAATATTTCCTGTTTTCTTTTCTTATGAGCACGACAAACGAAAGTGGACGAAATTAGTAATTATGAAAACTGAAATGTGTTCACCTTTAGCGTGAATTACGAATTACGGGTAACGCGCGAGAGAGAAACTCGTTACTCTTTTTCTTTTTTTTTGTAGAGCGGATTTTTCGAGTGAATAATGAGAACGTCGAAGGGGATTCAGGTTGAAAGGTTTATTTATTTGTTAATGTCGAAAATTTACCTTTAAATATCAACCGCATTTTTTTCAACATTCACCCCGATTAAAACACAATTACGAGTCTGAATGATTGCTGATTATATAAACAGGCTATTATTCATTCAAGGTTTAAAATTTATTCAAAGTAAGTCAGTCTTTATTTATTTATTTATTTATTTACTATTGTCCAAACGAATAACTCAACTCTTTATTTTCTGCTACGTGAGTATAGAATTTGAAAATTTTCAAAATTCCAAATTGGAAAATATAACAAGGGAAGATTGTTTTTTTTTTCTTTAGTTAAAAATTAAAATAGTAGTAAAACGATTTTATTAGGGCTATCGACTTGCCCTAAAATTCAAATATTTTAGGACCTTAGGAAAATAATTTCTGATTTTTATTCTTGAATTTGGTTCTTTTTAAATAAATTTGAGACAACCTCACTTGTTGCAGAAGCATTAAATAAAATTACTTTCCGCCTTTATTGATTTTATTGGTTATTTTTTCTGATTTAGACGTTTTGGTTCTCAATTAACAAAAAATTTTTTTTTTATTATTACCAAATAATTGCTGAGTATTTTATGTCAGTATATTTATTTAAATAATTAATTGTGAAGACTTTCACTTGATGATATTTTTATAAATCAAAAACCCAACAAAGTTATTCATGTTTTAAGATTTAATTAAATTCGTAAATATATTTATAGGTGTGTAATGTGACGCTAAAATTTTATAACTGATGTAATTGTTGCTATTGCATATATTACATGTAAATTTCCTGTAATTCCAACATTTTCTGTTGGGAATATATAAATTTATGTTTAGCTTTGGACTGTAACATTATATATGTATATTTTGCTGTAGTTCATGGAATAAAAATTATTATTATTATTATTATTATTATGTGAAAGATGATAATAAAAACTAAAAGTGTATTTTTTTTAATTGAATTGATTGCTATTGCAATAATAAATATTTAATTTTCGACTGTCTTTACCGTTAAGTCAGATGATGTGAAAGATAACAATAAACACTAAACGCGTATTTTTTTCCCATTTTACAAACTATTAAACTAGTCACGAATTTCCCATATCTTCCATTCACTATGGAATGTAATTTCTGTACATTTAAAGAATAAACCATGGATTGGCTTTTGGTATAATGACGGTCTCAACGTTGGTAATTTAATAGTAATGAAATAATGGCACGTAATAATAACGCAAACTACGAATTACTTAATCCTTTACGATTATCCGGAATTACTACCATGTAATTGATAAACGATGTGCACGTCTTTCCGAAGAGCGATCCTCTGCAATTACAAGCCATCGGAACAAATATTTAATTAGTGATCCTTCTACACGTACTCCACTGGAGAGATTTACGTTTGAAGATTATTGCACGGGGCAAAGATGTTGGTACAAGATGTTTAGAACAGAAACACCATTAAGGCGGCATCTACTGTCTGAAATGTTAAATTTTACCGAAAGCTTTTCAGTTCTTCAGCAAAAGTTTTAAATTTAAGTTCAATTCCTGTGCTGGATCCTGAGGTACAGCGCACACAGCAGACAGACATTTTTCAAAAATGATCGGAATCATCTTGCCAGGACTTCAAAATCAAGGAAACAATACTTTGTCCCGAAAAATTAAAAAAAATACTAGAATTAGTGATTTCCCGAGAAATTTCCTAATCCGCTTTAAAAATTACACTAAATTCCCCACATTTTGACGTTTGTATCATCAAAATCGAATAACGCGTTCGGCAGTTGTGCAATTTCAAAAATCAAAATCGCGATTTTATAATATTCGAAAATTTAAAAAATGCGATTTTTGGATTTTGTGTTAACTTCACGAGAAAATTTAATAATCCGTTTTAAAATTACACTCAATTCTACATATTTTGACGTTTGAATCATTAAAATCTAACAACGCGTTCGGCAGTTGTGCAATTTGAAAAACAAAATCGTGATTTTAAAATCTGGAAATTTAAAAAAATGTTATTTTTTAATTTTGTTATTTCCACGAAAAAATTTCGTAATCCGTTTTAAAATTACACTATATTCCCCACATTTTGACGTTTAAATCATCAAAATTGAATAACGCGTTCGGCAGTTGTGCAATTTAAAAAATTAAAATCGTGATTTTAAAATCTGGAAATTTAAAAAAATGTGATTTTTTAATTTTGTTATTTCCACGAAAAAATTTCGTAATCCGTTTTAAAATTACACTATATTCCCCACATTTTGACGTTTGAATCATCAAAATTGAACAACGCATTCGGCAGTTGTGCAATTTGAAAAATTAAAATCGCGATTTTAAAATCTTCGAAATTAAAAAAAAGCAATTTTTGCATTTTGTGTTAACTTCACGTGAAAATTTCGTGATCTGTTTTAAAATCACACTAAACATTCAAATATTTAACGTTTGATTCATTAAAATCTAACAACGGGTTCGGCAGTTGTGCAATTTCAAAAATTAAAATCACGATTTTAAAATCTTCGAAATTTGCAAAAGTGCGATTTTTGCATTTTGTGTTAACTTCACGAGAAAATTTTGTGATCCGTTTTAAAATCATACTAAATTCCCCACATTTTGACGTATTAATCACGAAAATCCTTTTCAAAACTACACGAAATTCCTCATATTATGACGTTTGAATCAGAAAAATCTAACAATGCCTTCGGTTGTTGTGCAATTTCTAAAATAAAAATCGCGAATTTAAAATCTTCGAATTTAAAAAAAATGCGAGTTTTTTGACATTGAGTTAACTTTACGAGACAATTTCGTAATCGGTTTTAAAACTACACTAAATTACCCACATTTTTACGTTTGAATCATCAAAATCGAACAATGCGTTCGGTAGTTGTGTAATTTTAAAAATCAAAATCGCGATTTTTAAATCTTCGAAATTTAAAAATTTGCGATTTTTGTATATTGTGTTAACTTTACGAGAAAATTTCATGATCTGTTTTAAAACTACACTAAATATTCCACATTTTGACGTTTGATTTATCAAAATATAACAACGCGTTCGGCAGTTGCGCAATTTTAAAAATCAAAATCGCGATTTTATAATCATCGAAATTAAAAAAAGGGCGATTTTGCATTTTGTGTTAACTTTACGAAAAAATTTTGTAATCCGTTTTAAAATAACACTAAATTCCCCACATTTTAAAGTTTGAATCATCAAAATCGAGGAACGCGTTTATCAGTTGTGTAATTTCAAAAATCAAAATCGCGATTTTAAAATCTTCGAACTTTAAAAATGTGCGATTTTTTGACATTGTGTTAACTTCACGAGAAAATTTTGTAACCCGTTTTAAAACTACACTAAATTCCCCACATTTTGAAGTTTGAATCAACAAAATCGAGCAACGCGTTTGGCAGTTGTATAATTTAAAAATCAAAATCACGATTTTAAATTCTTTGAAATTGGAAAAAGTGCAATTTTTGCATTTTATGTTAACTTTACGAGAAAATTTCCTATATTTTGACGTTTGAATTATCAAAATCTAGCAACGCGTTTGGCAGTTGTATAATTTCAAAAATCAAAATCGCGATTTTGAAATCTTCGAAATTTAAAAAACTGCGATTTTTGGATTTTTGTTAACTTGACAAGAAAGTTTCGTAACCGATTTTAACATTACACTAAATTTCCCACATTTTGACGTTTGAATTAGTAAAATCTAACAATGCAGTTGTGCAAATTCGAAAATCAAAATCGCAATTTTAAAATCTTCGAAATTTAAAAAAATGCGATTTTTGCATTTTGTGTTAACTTCACGAGAAAATTTCGTAATCCGTTTTAAGTAAGATTATTTAGAAATCTAGACAAACGTTATTTGCGATTTTTTACAAATTCATAAAGCAGAATCTATTTTGAGTTGTTTTGAAAAGTTTGAAATTCGTGGCAACGGTTTTTTTACTTTTTGGCGGATTTTAAAGTGAAGCAACAGGTGAATTAGAACCTAGAGTATTTAAGTGAGATATTTTTAGAAATCTAGAAGAGGAAAGTTTGTATATTTTTACGGTTGCTCGAAGCAATTCTGTGTAAATTTGAAACGTTTGAAAATTCTGGCGATTTTTTTTTTCAATTTGTTGGCCGACTTCGAAAATGAGCCAACTGCGAATTTGGAACGCGTTTGCAGATTTTTACAGATTCATCTTGTATACCTTCGTATGGAGAAAAAAAATTGTGTCTGCATAACTTGTGAGCGCTGTATCTCAAAAATTAATAGATTCAACTTGTAAAACGTAGTTCAAGGTTTGTTTCAACAAATTAATTATTCGACGAAAACAATAAAATACTGAAAGTCAAGGATAGTTAACTTGTTCAATGCAGTCTTTTTAAGACTCTTGGATTGTAGAAGACGAAAACAATCGTATTTGTGATTTTAAATTAAAATGAAAATTAAACCAAATATTATTTATGTTTTTTTCAGTTCGGTTTAACGACATTGAAACGGTCACAACCATCCTCTTCCTGCATTTTTTTTTTAGTATTTCCCACTAAAATAAATTATAATACACGTTAAATTTTTTCCGCGATTAATTAACGAAATGTTCCACTAACACATTTAATTGCCATCTTGATTATACGATTCTACATTTATCAAAAATCAGTGTCGGCGAGTGAAGAAGAAGAAAAAAAAAATAGCGAGGATATGTATATAAACGGATATCCAATTAATCAAATTAATTAACAGTTATTTGCTCGTACTTTTCGAATTACATTCTTCTTCTTTTTTCCTCGGCGAAACTGGACGCCGACAATGAGAACCAGCTTTGCTGCTCTCAGAAGCAATCGCTTGCATATTTCAGTCAAACTAATTAAAAAAAACAGAATTTCCAATTATTCTGCATTCTGAAAAAATAGCGCTAAAAACGGAGATTCGTGAGAAAAAATGTTCGATTTTAAAAATTGAAAAATTTTCAAAAATTAAAGTTAGTTTTAAGGGAAGATACATTTGTTATTTATCCACTTTACAGTTTTCTTTCTGAACGCATTTTTTGCATATTTCTACACCCTGTAAGTTTAAGTTTTTTTTTATACCTGGTATGACTCATATTATTTTTTTTAAACCACTTATTTATATTATGTATATTGACCTGTATAAACCCATTGTTATTGGCATATTAAATAAATTAAATTAAATAGATGTTTTGTGAATATATGAATAAAAAATAGATTTTTTGTCTTCAACAACTTTAAATATTCATTTTCAAAAATGAATCTCACGCAAAAATTGACACATTTTCAAAAGTCTTAGGTTGATTCTAAAGGCAGATGTTTTGTGAATATAATTTTATAATTTTTGAAAAATTAATCAGTTTTTTTTTTGTTCGGCAACTTAAAACGTTAATTTTCAAAAATTCATAACTTACGAAAAAGTGACGCATTTTTAAAAATTACAGTAAGTTTTAAATGGACATGTTTTGTGAGTGTATTAAAAAAATCTATTTTTTATTCAAGTCTTCGACTAAATATGAATTTTCAAAACTCAAAGTTAATTTTAAAGGTAAATATATTATGATTGCATTGAAGGTTTTAAGGAATTCAATCATATCAGTATTTTCTTTTCTATTTTTTTTTGTTCAAATATTCGACAAATAAAAAAAAAAAATTTTTAAACATTTATAACTCTCTCATTTTCAAAAATTTAAGATTATTCAGATGTTTTGTGAATATACTATTTTTTTTGTATTTTTGATAAATGCTAGCATATTATGTAATATATCAACTGCCAAAAATGCCAATTTCAATTAATAATAATAATAATAATAATATTTATTTCCCAACAGATATCAAGATCCATTAACAGGGTAATATAATAGCAGTTGAAGTTACAAATGAAATAAAATTAAATTAAATTCCGATGCATATATAAGTGAAACATTGCATTACGCATTATAATAATTACAGAACTTTAAGGAATCAGTGAAGTTACATTATTTTTAAAAAATATAAAGCTAGGGTGAAAAATATCCGCCTGGTGTTGAACTTCATGGTAACATTTATACATTTTAAAAAGGGGCGAGTGATAGTGATGAATTGAATGAGGTACTACAAATGAAAATGTGTCAGGGTTGCGTGAACTTAGTCTAGGAACATGAAATTTAAGTCTTTCAGTAAACATTTGATTATCAACTCTGCCATTGACAAGCTTATATAAAATGCAAATTAAAAGAAACCTATGTTTGTTTGCTATTGACCATAGATTAAATTCAAGTAGTAGGCTGGTGTACGATACAGCTCTGTCCGGGTAAACACCATGCTTCTTAAAAGATAAATACTTTAAGAATTTTTTCTGCACACCCTCGAGCAAGCTAATTAAATTCAATAGGTATGGCGACCATACTACAGAGCAGTACATCAGTTTACTATTAATGTATGAATCATATAGTGTAATAAGCGTGTCAATATTATAAAATTGTTTACAGTTCCTTAGAATAAAACCTAGCAGTCGATAGCACTCGTTAATTAACTTGTGAATATGACATTTAAAGTTTAACTTAGAGTCAAATGTTACACCTAGGTCCTTGAATTCAGAAACTCTCTGCAAAATAGACTGATCAATATAATAATCACTAAGGATGGTATTAACTTCAATTGCCAAAAGGCCAATTTTCAAGTGTCGGAAACGACCATTTTTAACTGCCAAAAATGATAATTTTTAACTGCCAAAAAAACGAATTTTCAAGTGTCAGAAAGGTCCATTTCTAACTGCCAAAAGTGACAATTTTTAACTGCCAAAAAATGACAATTTTCAACTGCGAAAAATGACAATTTTCAACTGCCAAAAAGACCAATTTTCAAGTGTCGGAAACGACCATTTTTAACTGCCAAAAATGACAATTTTTAACTGCCAAAAATGACAATTTCAACTGCCAAAAATGACAATTTCAACTGCCAAAAAGGACAATTTTCAAGTGTCGGAAACGATCAGTTTAAGCTGCCAAAAATGACAATTTTCAACTGCCAAAAAGGCCAATTTTCAAGTGTCGGAAACGACCATTTTAACTGCCAAAAATGACAATTTTTAACTGCCAAAAATGACAATTTCAACTGCCAAAAATGACAATTTCAACTGCCAAAAAGGCCAATTTTCAAGTGTCGGAAACGACCATTTTTAACTGCAAAAAATGATAATTTTTAACTGCCAAAAAAACGAATTTTCAAGTGTCGGAAAGGTCCATTTCTAACTGCCAAAAGTGACAATTTTTAACTGCCAAAAAATGACAATTTTCAACTGCGAAAAATGACAATTTTCAACTGCCAAAAAGACCAATTTTCAAGTGTCGGAAACAACCATTTTTAACTGCCAAAAATGACAATTTTTAACTGCCAAAAATGACAATTTCAACTGCCAAAAATGACAATTTCAACTGCCAAAAAGGACAATTTTCAAGTGTCGGAAACGATCAGTTTAAGCTGCCAAAAATGACAATTTTCAACTGCCAAAAAGGCCAATTTTCAAGTGTCGGAAACGACCATTTTAACTGCCAAAAATGACAATTTTTAACTGCCAAAAATGACAATTTCAACTGCCAAAAATGACAATTTCAACTGCCAAAAAGGCCAATTTTCAAGTGTCGGAAACGACCATTTTTAACTGCAAAAAATGATAATTTTTAACTGCAAAAAAAACGAATTTTCAAGTGTCGGAAAGGTCCATTTCTAACTGCCAAAAGTGACAATTTTTAACTGCCAAAAAATGACAATTTTCAACTGCGAAAAATGACAATTTTCAACTGCCAAAAAGACCAATTTTCAAGTGTCGGAAACGACCATTTTTAACTGCCAAAAATGACAATTTTTAACTGCCAAAAATGACAATTTCAACTGCCGAAAAGGCCAATTTTCAAGTGTCGGAAACGACCATTTTTAACTGCCAAAAATGATAATTTTTAACGGCCAAAAAAACGAATTTTCAAGTGTCGGAAAGGATCATTTCTAACTGCCAAAAGTGACAATTTTTAACTGCCAAAAAATGACAATTTTCAACTGCGAAAAATGACAATTTTCAACTGCCAAAAAGACCAATTTTCAAGTGTCGGAAACGACCATTTTTAACTGCCAAAAATGACAATTTTCAACTGCCACAAGGCCAATTTTCAAGTGTCGGAAACGACCATTTTTAACTGCCAAAAATGATAATTTTTAACTGCCAAAAAACGAATTTTCAAGTGTCGGAAAGGACCATTTGTAACTGCCAAAAGGGACAATTAACTAATTAACATTTCACTGCCAAAAATGACAATTTTCAACTGCGAAAAATGACAATTTTTAACTGCCAAAAAGGCCAATTTTCAACTGCCAAAAAGGCCAAATTTCAAGTGTCGGAAATGACCATTTAAGCTGCCAAAAATAACAATTTTTAACTGCCAAAAATGACAATTTTCAACTGCAAAAAAGCCAATTTTCAAGTGTCGGCAACGACCATTTTTAACTGGAAAAAATAACAATTTTTAACTGCCAAAAATGACAATTTCAACTGCCAAAAACGACAATTTAAAACCCAAAAATGAACACATTTTCAAAAATTTAAAAAAAGTTTTTTAAGGTACCTAAATGTGTTATGATAGCATCGGACTTTTTAAAGAATTCAATCATATCGATATTATTTTATTTTTCTATTTTTTCTTTGTTCAAATATTTCGACCAATTTTCAAAAATTCATAACTCACGCAGAAATTGGCAGAGTAAGTTAGTTTTAAAGGTAAATGTTTTGTAAAGATATCAAAATTTTTGTTTTTCCAAACCACAAAAACAATTGAATCAAACTCTAAATTTTTCTCGCAAAAATTAGATTGCACTTTATATTTCTAGAAAAAATTGCAAACACCGCTAACCTAGATTTTGAAATAATCACACGTTAACTCGATTCAATTTTAAGGTTAGACGTTGCAAGTTGCTTTAAATAAAAAAAAACAATTGCAAATAATTCCAGACTATTTAAATTTACTGAAAACAGATTAGTCTTCATTTCTGAAATAAAATAAAGCAGACATTTTGCAACCCAAATTAACATTATTCACTTCTTTCATGACAATGATGAACATTTACATTTTGACACACTCTAAAAAGAATCTATTTCCAAGGTAATACAATCTTGACGTTGTATAATTTTATGCCATCAGCATCTACAATGTCATTGATAAATATTACAAACAGCAGTGGTCCCAGGTTAGATCCTTGCGGAACACCACTAAATGCGGCATATTTATTTGAACTATGGCCCATGTACTCGACAAATTGTTGTCGGTTGTAAAGATATGGACGGATCAAAGAAACCGTTTTATCAGTAAAACCACAAAAAAAAAACAAGTTTTCTAGCAATAATATTATGAACAACTGTATCAAACGCTTTATATCAAGTAAGTTGTTGTACCACAAAATAATGGCTTCCTGTATTAATCATTCATATTAATTTTATAAAGATAATTGTACTAAGAATGTAATAAAAAACAAATTAATACATTTCTCAATTACAATAATTTTACGTAGATAATTCCTGTAATAGTTAATTGGTAAATATCATAATTATAATATTTAAAGAGACTTGTTAAATTATACGTGCATCAATCTTCGAGTCTATGCAAATATTTATTTGTACGCGAAGAAATAAATAATGATTTCCTGTGGAAACCAGGAGATCGCCTCGTTTGCTCGAAGAAACATTTGAAACTCGAGGTATTACTGTTAGCGTTGGGAAAAAGTGGGTTAACATGATTTTTTTCTTTCTCGAAACAAGAAACGCATTATCTTCCCATCATTTGTACATTCTGATTATTACACGATTTTCTTTCTCTCGATTCTTTAGTTTTTCTGTCGAATCAATAAATAGAAAGATATGGCTGTGGCGACCATCATATTTTTATTTAAATCAATACTATTTTAATAATCACGATTATAATATTGATATTGATCAGCAAGATATTGTTTTATTAAATAAATGCGTGTGCATCGATCAAACGGTTGCGAGCGGAGACCAAATATAGAAAAACTGGATTCGTTAAGTTGGAGAATTTCAGCGCCCTAAATGGCAGTTATGATTTATAGATTGTCGTGTTTGTCAATACCAACATGGTTTGAGGCTGTGGTGTACATATAGAATGTCGTATGGGTTCTTTGTAACGATTGAAACTTACATTAAAAACGAGAAGGAAATTAAAAAAAAACAAGGTTTGGATAAAAAGTAATAAAATATGTGTTTTTTGTTCGCGTTCCACCGCGGAAAATTTTTCGCCGTGGATATAAATCTCCCGAACGGTAATTTTTCTGATTTTTGTCAGTCTTGTAGTGTGTATACAGAATGTATGAAAATTTAAAATTGTACATTAAAAACTAGAAGAAAATTCCTAAAACGAGATATAGCTAAAAAGTAATTAAATGTGTTTTTTTATTTTTAATCGTGTTCCACTGCGGAAGTTTTTGCGCGGTGTATATAAATCTCTCGAACGGCAATTATTTATTTATTTATTTATCCATTCACGGGAATCCCCATTTTACATAAATTCGTCTATAGAAATATTTTTTTTTTTAGTTAAAATTAAACTTAAAACTAAAACTACCTAGTAAGAGTGTGATGTTTATTTAAGTTTTTCTTAAACACATATTTTTTTGTATCAAATAAATTGAACTAGTCATACGAGTTCAATTTATTAGCCGATCTTACCATTCGATTAATTGGATTATTATTTATTTATTTATCTATTTCAAACCCAACAGACTGCAAGTTCAGTTACAGGCAGTGTTGCCATACGTACGGTAATTACCGTACTTGTGCAAATGTTAAAACTGTACACAAATGTACGGTAATTTTCACCCTGTATAAAAGCAAATTTTTAAAATCTTTACAATACATCTACCTTTAAAACTAACTTACATTTTTTTTTTTAATTTGCCAATTTCTTATGAATTTTTGAAAAGTAATATTTTAAGTTGTCGAACAATTGAACAAATAAAAATAAATATTTAGATGATTGAATTACCTTAATATAAACTTGTATTTTTGAAAATGTGTCAATTTCTGCTCGAGTCATAAATTTTTAAGTGGTCGAATATTTAAACAAGGAAAAGCTAGAAAAAAAAATCATATCCCTATGATTGAATTCCATAAAAAAAGAACTCTGATGCAATTTACCCTTAAAATTAACCTTGATTTTTGAAATTGAGTCGATTTTTGCGCGAGTTATGAATTTTTGAAAATTAATATTTTGGCTAAAAAATAAATACTGATTTAATATTAATATATAATACGACCACATTATTAGTGATGATGACACGAATTTTTATTTAGTTATAGCTGATTGCAAACTTTGTCAAAAATCGACATTTATGGCGCCAGTTATGGATTTCTGCGAGTGACGGAAGAAATTATTTTTTTGGGGGTTGAAGCGGTGCCCGTAACGTTTCTTCAACTTTCTAATACTAAAGCACACTTATTAGTGATGATGACACGAATTTTTATTTAGTTATATCTGATTGCAAACTTTGTCAAAAATCGACATTTATTTCCCCAGTAATGGATTTCTGCGAGTGATGGAAGAAATTATTTTTTGGGGGGTTGAAGGGGTGCCCATAACGTTTCTTCAACTTTCTAATACTAAAGCATACTTATTAGTGATGATGACACAAATTTTTATTTAGTTATATCTGATTGCAAACTTTGTCAAAAATCGACATTTATTTCCCCAGTAATGGATTTCTGCGAGTGATGGAAGAAATTATTTTTTTGGGGGTTGAAGGGGTGCCCATAACGTTTCTTCAACTTTCTAATACTAAAGCACACTTATTAGTGATGATGATAAGAATTTTTATTTAGTTACAGCTGATTCCAAACTTTGTCAAAAATCGACATTTATAGCGCCAGTTATGGATTTCTGCGAGTGACGGGAGAAATTATTTTTTTGGGGGTTGAAGGGGTGCCCGTAACGTTTCTTCAACTTTCTAATACTAAAGCACACTTATTAGTGATGATGACACGAATTTTTATTTAGTTATATCTGATTGCAAACTTTGTCAAAAATCGACATTTATTTCCCCAGTAATGGATTTCTGCGAGTGATGGAAGAAATTATTTTTTTGGGGGTTGAAGGGGTGCCCATAACGTTTCTTCAACTTTCTAATACTAAAGCATACTTATTAGTGATGAAGACACGAATTTTTATTTAGTTATAGCTGATTGAAAACTTTGTCAAAAATCGACATTCATGGCGCCAGTTATGGATGTCTGCGAGTGACGGAAGAAATTATTTTTTTGGGGGTTGAAGCGGTGCCCGTAACGTTTCTTCAACTTTCTAATACCAAAGCACACTTATTAGTGATGATGACACGAATTTTTATTTAGTTATAGCTGATTGCAAACTTTGTCAAAAATCGACATTTATGGCGCCAGTTATGGATTTTTGCGAGAGACGGAAGAAATTATTTTTTTGGGGGTTGAAGGGGTGCCCGTAACGTTTCTTCAACTTTCTAATACTAAAGCACACTTATTAGTGATGATGACACGAATTTTTATTTAGTTATATCTGATTGCAAACTTTGTCAAAAATCGACATTTATTTCCCCAGTAATGGATTTCTGCGAGTGATGGAAGAAATTATTTTTTTGGGGGTTGAAGGGGTGCCCATAACGTTTCTTCAACTTTCTAATACTAAAGCATACTTATTAGTGATGATGAGACGAATTTTTATTTAGTTATAGCTGATTGCAAACTTTGTCAAAAATCGACATTTATGGCGCCAGCAATGGATTTTTGCGAGTGACGGGAGAAATTATTTTTTTTGGAGTTGAAGGAGTAAACGTAAAATTCTTTCAATTTTCTAATATTAAAGTACTCTTATTAATAATGGTGATAAGAATTTTTGTTCAGTTATTGCCGATTGCAAACTTTGTCAAAAAATCGGCATTTATAGCGCCAGTTATAGATTTTTGCGAGTGATGAGAGAATTTTTTTTTGGGGTTGAATGGGTACCCATAACGTTTCTTCAACGTTTTAATATTAAAGTACACTTATTAGTGATGATGATAAGAAATTTTATTTAGTTATAGCTAATTGCAAACTTTATCAAAAAAGGTACGGATTTGTGTGTCGGCAGAAAATTATTTTTTTGGGAACGAAGGGGTGCCTGTAACGCCCATTTGACTTTTTATTATTACAAATAAGTACAAATAATAGTAATAATAATAAGAATTTTTCTTTACTTAAAAAAAATCATTAATGTTTTTTTTTTTATTTCTTCTATGGTTATAATTTAGACCTTTCCTAATTGAATGGTTAATTTTTTCGATTTTCAAGATATTGATTGAACTTCACACCCGTCCATACTTTCGACGTTTGCAACGTTATTCAACAAAATAAATCTAAAATTGGTAAATCTGCCCAAGTTCTAGCTTGATATTCTTAATGTTTCCAATCTATTCAAAATCATCACATAATGTCAACCGATAATGAAAAGCCATTAAATGTATGCTGGCATTACGGAAGTGACATTTCCACGCATCATCGCTTAGCAACGGTAAGAACAATTGTTACCGAGATACGTGAGCTGTAAAAGCTTTGGTGCAATTCATTTCTAAAAGTTGTTAGTACTGAAATTACTAACGACAACGACAAGTGCGTCAATTATTGATAAACGGTATAAACATCATTTTTAGTTTATTTAATATAAGCGAAACTAAAGTCATCAACCAACACAAATTTTCAGGATTTTCAAATCCTAAAAGAAATGTTTTTCATCGTATAATTCATGGAAATTTACACTTTCATATCATCAACCACTATAAATTTTCAGGATTTTAAATTCTAAATCAAGATTTTCATAATTAATTTTTAAGCATTTTTAGTAAATTTGTTTTGTAATTTGTAAAAAAGGTGTTATCCGTTTAAATGAATAAATAAAAATAATGCAAATTTACACTTTCATAACTTTTTCTTACGCTTTGTAAAAGCTACTTGGTAAATATAATCGTACCAACACAATAACGCGGCAATTAAATCCACTAACCGGTAAACGCAATTGTTTGTTTATGGTTACGTCTTTTGGTATGTAAATAGAAGACATTTTTCCAAGATTCGATTCGACGTTGTGACATCTGGCGAATGCAGAAACTGTACACCGTCTTTAATTGAATTGAATATCAATTATGCGGAATGCGTGTCAGATTCAGGTTGATTACGATTGTTAGAACACGTTTTTGATCGCACGTAATATCGTGGACATTTTTAATCGCACGTTAAATTTGTTACGAGGAAATATATATGATACGACCACATCTAACAAACAAAGTTTAGCCTTTATCGTTTATTATGACAATAGTTGTTGTGCATCTTTGCCCTCTAATTCCAAAAATAGTAATTGTTTTAGTGCCTACTTGGTGGAATAACAACAACTATACTCGGCGCACCGAATCGGTGGTATAATGGGTTTGCGTGATTTTCGCGTGATGTTCGCTGATTGGTCAGCGCTAACGCATGTGAAGCGTATGTCACGCAGCAGTAATTTTTAATCACGCCCATGTGTTCTCGTTTTTCTGTCTTATTTAATCACTACATAGTGATTACGTTCTATCCTTAAATCAGCCTTTGTCAATTCCAATTAATTATGAAGTGGTAAATGGTTAGATTTTGTGGGTTGAAGTAGAAAGATTTATATTAAAATGTGGCAAGGCTGTGTGAATCAGGCTTTTTCATAACGTATCGACGAACCATCACGAGGACGCCGGGTGAACGCAACGTGACCATACCACCTATTCGGTGCGCCGACTATAGTTACATCCCAGGCAGGATGAAGTTAACATTATTATTACCACCACCAAAAGGAACTTCTGCCGATAAAAAAGTGATGCAACGAATTATGTAAAATGTTACAATTTAATTCAATTAACACGTTCGCTGCCACCGCAATTGGGATTGCATTTACGCAAATATACAGTCGGACGCACTAGCGCGTCGGTGGCAGTGTACGTGTTAAAGCGGGATAAAAAAAAAACATTTTAGAAACACTTTCCTCGTTAATATTGTTAAATTAAATTGTAAGATTTTACATAATTCCTTGCATCACTTTTTTTATTAATGTCATTAATGTAAACTCCTCCAGAATCAGATTGTTTCCTCCGAGAGGTCCTAATATGGTTCCTTGCGGAATAGAATTGTAGGTATGTCCGCAGAACCATAAATATCCATCAAGCGCAGAAATTTCATTCCTTTAGTTGTTGATTGTAGCGCTCAACACCAATATTAATGTTTCGAAAGGCTTCGCGGAATTCCATAAATCTTCCATCTGCAATTAGTGATTGGCATTCGATGTGTGCCATCGCTTCTAAGTGCTCCGTTTATGTTTTGCAATCTGTACACCAATCGGATTGACATTATTTTTTTTCACATCTCAACGCAGATTGACATTGTTTTCATCTCGACACATTTGATTTGTCCATCTTAACTTAGATTGACTTAAATTTGTTATTTCCTTCCGTATTCAATAAAAAAAACATCACAATTAAAAAAACAGATAACTTTGAATTAAACAACTTTCAACGTTTTTTTTGCCACTATTTATAAATAGTTTATAATTTTTTTTACCACTATTTATAAACTATTTATAAACGTCGAAAGTTGTTTAATTCAAAGTTGCCTGACAATGGACTATCACATAGTAACGGTCGCAACCACCATCTTCAAAAAAAAACAGAGATAATCTTCCGAAAATGGGTTGTTGCGTTAACAATTTCTTGTTTTTTTTTGCATAATTTTTAAATATTGAAAATATTAGAGAAATGCTTAATCAAAACTTAGAGACAACTAAAAACTGAACATCTCTTGTTAATAAAAAATTGAATAATTTTGATATTTTTGGTTTGAAATTATAATAGTTACATGAAATTAATTGAACAAAATTAACGACTTATAAAGATCAAATACTTTTTGGAAACGTGCTGTTTTTGAAAAAAAAGATAAATGTGAAAAATATCACAAAAATCCCGATTGTACCATGTTATATTTCTCAAAATCTCAGGTAATTAAACAAATTCCTCAGTTGATTACTTTTTACAATTTTTCAAATTATTAAATGCATTTTCTCTTATCTCAGCTCAAGTTTAGATTGTTGCCATTTTGGTTAAAGTAAGAATATTGGAATTATTTTAAGGGGAAATTAGAAGTGCATTGATTTTGAATGGATTCTAAGCACTTGAAGTAAATTCCTTGGTTGTTAATATTTTTCCAGTTAAAATATTGCAATTGTTTTAATGAGAAATTGAAAGTGCAGTATTTTGAAGATTTTAAGTTCTACTCATTTAGGACACCCTGTATACAAACAAACTCTTTAAGGATAAAATTTCGCAACAGTGAAATTTCTCTGCGATGTAATTTCTTGAGCTGAATATTCATGCATTGAATTTTTCTTGCGATGAAATTTCTTACCATCAACTTTTTGCGATGAATTTTCTGCGATGAATTTGCTCAACCCGGATCGCACTAAAAGGACATCCTCTATATACAAAAAACTCTTTAATGATGACCTTTCTTGCGATAAATGTTCCCCGCGGTGAATTTTCTAATCGTTGAATGCAATTTTAGTTTCCTCCAGTTTAAGTTTAAGGCGTTGTGGTTTTGTTTCTAGCTTAGATATATCAATTGTTTTGATGAGAAATCAGAAATACAATATTTCTGAATGGATTTGGAAACTTTCAAGTTAATTCCTCAATTTATTAGTTCTGCACAAATTTTCTAATCGCTGAACGCAATTTTCGTTTTTTTCAATTTAAGTTTAATGCGTTGTGGTTTTGTTTCCAGCTTAGATATATCAATTGTTTTGATGAGAAATCAGAAATACAATATTTCTGAATGGATTTGGAAATTTTCAAGTTAATTCCTCAATTTATTAGTTCTGGGCAAATTTTCTAATCGCTGAATGCAATTTTCGTTTTTTCCAATTTAAGTTTAATGCATTGTGGTTTTGTTTCCAGCTTAGATATATCAATTGTTTTGATGAGAAATCAGAAATACAATATTTCTGAATGGATTTGGAAATTTTCAAGTTAATTCCTCAATTTATTAGTTCTGCACAAATTTTCTAATCGTTGAATGCAATTTTCGTTTTCCCCAATTAAAGTTTAATGCGTTGTGGTTTTGTTTCTAGCTTAGATATATCAATTGTTTTGATGAGAAATCAGAAATACAATATTTCTGAATGGATTTGGAAATTTTCAAGTTAATTCCTCAATTTATTAGTTCTGGGCAAATTTTCTAATCGCTGAATGCAATTTTCGTTTTTTCCAATTTAAGTTTAATGCATTGTGGTTTTGTTTCCAGCTTAGATATATCAATTGTTTTGATGAGAAATCAGAAATACAATATTTCTGAATGGATTTGGAAATTTTCAAGTTAATTCCTCAATTTATTAGTTCTGCACAAATTTTCTAATCGTTGAATGCAATTTTCGTTTTCCCCAATTAAAGTTTAATGCGTTGTGGTTTTGTTTCTAGCTTAGATATATCAATTGTTTTGATGAGAAATCAGAAATACAATATTTCTGAATGTATTTGGAAATTTTCAAGTTAATTCCTCAATTTATTAGTTCTGCGCAAATTTTCTAATCGCTGAATGCAATTTTCGTTTTTTCCAATTTAAGTTTAATGCATTGTGGTTTTGTTTCCAGCTTAGATAAATCAATTGTTTTGATGAGAAATCAGAAATACAATATTTCTGAATGGATTTGGAGACTTTCAAGTTAATTCCTCAATTTATTAGTTCTGCACAAATTTTCTAATCGCTGAACGCAATTTTCGTTTTTTTCAATTTAAGTTTAATGCGTTGTGGTTTTGTTTCCAGCTTAGATATATCAATTGTTTTGATGAGAAATCAGAAATACAATATTTCTGAATGGATTTGGAAATTTTCAAGTTAATTCCTCAATTTATTAGTTCTGCGCAAATTTTCTAATCGCTGAATGCAATTTTCGTTTTTTCCAATTTAAGTTTAATGCATTGTGGTTTTGTTTCCAGCTTAGATAAATCAATTGTTTTGATGAGAAATCAGAAATACAATATTTCTGAATGTATTTGGAAATTTTCAAGTTAATTCCTCAATTTATTAGTTCTGCGCAAATTTTCTAATCGCTGAATGCAATTTTCGTTTTTTCCAATTTAAGTTTAATGCGTTGTGGTTTTGTTTCCAGCTTAGATAAATCAATTGTTTTGATGAGAAATCAGAAATACAATATTTCTGAATGGATTTGGAGACTTTCAAATTAATTCCTCAATTTATTAGTTCTGCACAAATTTTCTAATCGTAGAATGCAATTTTCGTTTTTTACAATTTAAGTTTAATGCGTTGTGGTTTTGTTTCTAGCTTAGAAATGTCAATTGTTTTGATGAGAAATCAGAAATACAATATTTCTGAATGAATTTGGAAATTTTCAAGTTAATTCCTCAATTTATTAGTTCTGCACAAATTTTTTAATCGTTGAATGCAATTTTCGTTTTCCCCAATTTAAGTTTAATGCGTTGTGGTTTTGTTTCCAGCTTAGATATATCAATTGTTTTGATGAGAAATCAAAAATACAATATTTCTGAATGGATTTGGAAACTTTCAAGTTAATTCCTCAATTTATTAGTTCTGCGCAAATTTTCTAATCGTTGAATGCAATTTTCGTTTCCTCCAGTTTAAGTTTAAGGCGTTGTGGTTTTGTTTCTAGCTTAGATATGTTAATTGTTTTAATGAGAAATCAGAAATACAATATTTCTGAATGGAATTGGAAACTTTCAAGTTTATTCCTCAGTTTATTAGTTCTGCACAAATTTTCAAATCGCTGAATGCAATTTTCGTTTTTTACAATTTAAGTTTAATGCGTTGTGGTTTTGTTTCCAGCTTAGATACATCAATTGTTTTGATGAGAAATCAGAAATACATTATTTCTGAATGTATTTGGAAACTTTCAAGTTGATTCCTTAATTTATTTATTACGTCACACATTTCCAGTCAGCTTTCTTTCATGAAGCTGCGATTCTTCGCCAAATACGAGAGAAAATGGATGAAATTTCACGTCCATCGAAGACAACGATTAGCGACATTACCGGCGGAAAGAATGCGACCACACTGAAGAAAATAAGACATCAAAACACTTGACCACGTTTAAAATGTAAAGAGTTGCACAATCGAAAATTGGAAAAACGAGGACGTCAACAACAGTTAAAAGCAACCAAAAAAGTTGCAATAAAATCGGAAAAATATGAACGTCAATAACGAATTTAAACAGCTGATATTTCTTCTTTCTTCTTTCTCCTTTATTTGAAAACAATTTAGAACGCGTAGTTTCGTTAAACAAAAAGTAAACCAAAGATATTTGTTTAGCCATAAAGTTTATAAAATTCACCGCGAATTGATCAAAAATCAAGTTTTTAATAATAATAATAATAATAATATATTTAACGGGATTCACCCTGTATATTTAAGAATTAATTAGAATATAAAATAAAATATAAAGTTTATGGAAAATACATTTATCAAGGAACAAATTTATCGAGTACGCGTTGAAATAATATTTTGATACTCCTCAAGACCTCTGATCGAACAAATTAACATTATTTTATCATATGCCTCCGTTAATAAAGATGTATTATGTACAGGGGCGGCTCGTTATATAGAGCCAAGGAGCCATGGCACTTCCTCTAGTTTCAAGCTCAGCAAGAATTCTTAATTCATTCTTAAAACACTTTTTCGCCAGCTACTTTGATCTGGGAAGATTAACCGTTCTTGCTTTCTTCAAAAAAGGGGGGGGGGGGGATTTGTATAAGTGGCTCTACCATCAACAAGTTTCACGAGCCGCCACTGATTATGTATAATATTTTTATTATTAAAGTTGGATCATGTAACTACAGCTGGAAAACTCATCTCCATTTATTTTTTCCAGCGTTGTTGATGGTTCTGTTCAACCATTAGAGCCTAGTTCAAAACATAAACAAACTCAAACTTCATTGTAGTTGATTCAACCAGCGGCGGCTCGTGGATGTTCAGCGGTGAGGCAACGGAAGAAAATTTGATCGAAAAAGCAACGGAATATTTATTTCCTCTATTAGAGTAAGTAATCCAGTAGTCTTTGCCTCCCCTACGGAAATCCACGAGCCGCCGCTGGTTTCAACCAATTAGTCTGCAAACTTTTCTTTGTTAATTTGCGAATAGGTAGAATATTCATAAGTAAACTTCATTGTATTTGTTTATCATTTAAAAAATTAAAAAATAGCACTCACCGTTTCACTTTTTGATTTCGTCCGCTCTCGATGCAAAAAATCACATATCCTCTTCCAGAACGAAAAAAGCAAAAAAAAAAAACAAAACACAATCACTCAACACAGACGATGGCGATTACTGATGAAGATGAGGACAACACCGACGGCAAGTCTGTGCGGCGCATACCGGCGTTCGCGTGCTCCGGAGAACGAGGAAGAAGAGCGGGCACATCAAAGAGTGGTGCTGTTATCGCGGCAACAGTTTGCTTTCATCTGATCGAACGGAGCGAGCAAGTGAGCATAAAGAACATTACTCTACCTCCGCAGCAAACTCGCTCTCGCTCTCTCTCTCTCTCAGTCGGTGGTTTCCGAAGAGTGCGCATTTCCCTGCCTCCGTCTCGCTCTTTATCTGTTGTGTTGTTTCGGCGCGCGTTTTGTGCGTGCGTGTGTCCGTGTGTCTGCCTGTGTGTGTTATGAATGGATCGAAATTACCACTACGCGTACACACACGCAAGAGTTTTTCATTGTGTGCGGGGTTCAACCCTTGCCTCGAACGAGGATCCGATTTGTTACGCTTCTGCGGATTTGCTCTTCTAATCCCAACTGCGTATTTTGTTCCATGCACGAACGAACCGATCTTCATGGTGGATCTATCTGTAACGAAAATAAAAAAAAAAAAACTTTTATTTCAGTTGGGTTGTGTAAATTTAATATATAATAGCGATTGTTGCTGACCAACTTTATACGTCTACAGATGAAATCAGCCGTTTTTTTACCATCAATCATTAATAATTCTTATCAAATTTTAATCGTGAAAAAATTAGAAATAATGGCCATGCTTGAACCGATTTGTACATTTGTATAGCATGTAGTGAAGGCGTTGACAAGCTCTTGTTACTTTCTCCGATTTAATGCCTTTTGGGATTTTTAGTAATAGTTTTCACGTTTATTGTTTTTTTTCTCAAAAATTAGTGGGATTTCAAGAAAACCTTATTTTTATAAATTGTTCACTTTGGCATTCTCAAAAATGTTTTTTTTTTGCTCTGACCATTCATCCACTAACGATGATACTCTACAATACTACTGTAAATGTTGTAACTATTATGATTTCATTTTTATGGACAAAACAATGACTACATTTCGACATGTTTTAAATAAACAACATTTTTACTTTCTCCGTTACGAAGTACGAGAAAGTATTGTGATCGTGATTTTTTTTTCAAAAATTTTTTTTACGGAAATATCCGTTTTGGGGTCCCTAGATGCCATTTCAACAATTTTTGGAAAAAAAAAATTTGTGTCTGTATGTGTGTGTGTGTGTGTGTGTGTGTGTGTGTGTGTGTGTGTGTGTGTGCGCTGTATCTCAAAAACCAATGGAGCAATTGATATGAAACTTTGAACATACGTCTTATTTGATAATCCGAAGAACTGAAAAGCTTTCGGTATAATTTCGTACACCGGAAGTGGGTGTTTACCTTAACTGTTTTTTGTTTTTTGCCAATATTTTCCTTAATATAAAAATATCACAAAAATATTTAAACAGACATTGAAGACAACAAAGAAATGAAAAGCTTTTGCTTGAAAATATTTTTCATAAAATTATTGCTATTCGAGAAAAACATTTATTTTATTTTTTTAATTTTCGGTTTATAATTATGAAACGATAATAGTTACAGCAATTCTATGTAAATAATAATTGTAGAGAATGCCAAAATGAACAACTTCTAAAGAATAAGTTTTTTTCGAAATCTCGTTAGTTTTCGAGTAAACCTAGTTTTTGAATTTGAAGTATAATTTTTCCATCTTTCATGATTTTGACGTTTTAAACGAGTTTACGCAACGCTCGATGTACATTTAAAATATGATTTCAATTGAAAATAAACCCATGAAAACGTAAATATAAAGTCGGAGAAAGTAACATGATGGCCACATCACCATTTTTTGTTTAAAAGTCAAATACAGCAATAATTAAGAACAATTTTTGTATCAATCATTGCAAAATTTGAATTATTCCTTCTTATCAGGATCGGTGCCATGTGTTGAGGAAATTCTAATTTCCATATAATTATTTTTTTCTTTCGTCAAAATTTAGCAAAATTTGTAAAGAGCGTGACAATGTTATCGATTACTAGATCTTAGGACTGGTAAAATTTGGGAAGCGGGTTTTTTGATTTTTTTTCAGATAATTTTTTAAATATGAAAAATATTACAATATTTAAACAACTACTGAAGGCAACAAAGGAATAAACATCCTTTGTTGATATTTTTTTCAGAAAATGATTGTTTTTCAATCAAATCAATAATAATATTTTTTCATTTATTTTGCCAATTTTGGTTTATAATTAGGAAACGATAACAGTAACATCAAATTTATATAAATAACAATTTTGCAGAATGTCGAAATGACCGACTTGTAAAGGATAAGTTTTTTCGAAATTTTTGAGAAAAAACAATAAACATATTTTTGAATAAAATACTTGCATGACAAAATAATATTATCGAAACTGCGCCCATAGAAAATTATTCAAAATGTATGTAAATCTGAAGTTACGGACACAAAAGTAAGAGTGATTCCAACTAAGTTTTAGGTTTTTGGATTCTTTTTAAAATAAGTTTGACTTTTTTAATCGATTAAAAAGAACATTTTGCAAAATGTTCTTTTTTAATCGATTAAAAAGAACATTTTGCAAAATGTTTTTAAATGTATAATAAATTGGAAAATTATATTGAGCTATCGAGTTATTTTTAAAACTACTTTAAAGTGCCGAGGACTAAAAATGGCATTTTTTACTGGAATATTCAATTTTTCTTGTCTGAATTTTTTTATAACAAGGCTTGGATTTTTGATTTATTTGGCCTAAATTTTAGATTTGTAACATTTTCTGGCCTATATTTTCGATATTTTTACCTGTATTTTCGGGTCTTTCAGTATAATTTGTGATCCTTTGGCCTAAATATTGTTTATTTTGCCCTAAAAGTTCGATTTGTTTGTTAAAATGTTCTATTCTTAACTCTTAGGCTAAAATTTTTGGCCCTTCATTTCAGATTTTTATTGCCAAATTTTTGATTCCGGCAAAAAATCAAAAATTTGGCAATAAAAATCTGGAATATAGGACCAAAAATTCTAGCCTAAAAGTTAAGAATAGAAAATTTTAACAAACAAATCGAGTTTTTTGGTCCAAGTTTCTTTTTTTAATTATTTGCCCTTTTTTCTTTAGAATGTTATGTATGTATCCATTTCTACTGGGTGAATTGTGTAGCTAAAAACTTCCCGGTATGTAAAATTATTTTATTTTCTCCACTAGTTTCGGGTTTATAAAAAAAAATATTTTCAGCAGAAAACTACAAATTAAAGTTATTCATATTCATCATTCATTTTTTTTTAAATTAACAATTAAGGATGTTCGTTTCTATGCGTTATTTAGCTAGTTATTTATTAATTTTTGATTTTGTAAAATGAATATTGTTTATTTATGAGTGATTTTTTTTTATTTTTTGGCCATTATTTTCAAGTTTTGGGTTGGAAACTTATTTTGGGCTAGAGTTGTTTTTGGGGCTAAAAATGGCGAATTATTTTTCTTTAACATGATTTTTCAGTTTTTTTATCTGCATTTTTTATTTCTAGACCGGGATTTTTGGGTCTTTGGCCTGTTTTCTATTTTTATTATAAATTTTTAATTCTTGTTTTTTGGCCTAAATATTCTTTATTTTTGCCAAACATTTCGATTTGTTTGTTAGTATTTTAAATTTTTTAATTTTAGGCTCAATTTTTTACTTTCTCCGTTACGAAGTACGTGAAAGTATTGTGATCCTGAAAATTTTTTCATATTTTTTTTTTGCGGAAATATCCGTTTTGGGGTCCCTAGATGCCATTTCAACAATTTCTGGAGAAATTGTTTTTGTGTCTGTCTGGCTTTGTGCGCTGTATCTCAAAAACTAATAAAGCAATTGATATGAAACTTTGAACATAAGTCTTATTTGATAATCCGAAGAACTGAAAAGCTTTTGGTAAAATTTCGTACACCGGAAGTGGGCGTTTACCTTAACTGTTTTTTGTTTTTTTCCAATATTTTGTTAAATATGAAAAACATCACAAAAACATTTAAACAAACATTGAAGACAACAAGGAAATGAACATCTTTTGCTTGAAAACATTTTTCATAAAATCATTGCTATTCGAGAAAAAAAATTATATTTTTTTTTAATTTTTGGTTTATAGTTATGAAACTATAATAGTTACAGCAAATTTATGTTAATAATAATTGTAGAGAATGCTAAAATGAACAACTTATAAACAATACGTTTTTTCGAAATCCCTTTAGTTTTTGAGTAAACTGAGTTTTTGAATTTGAAGTATAATTTTTCCATCTTTCACAATTTTGACGTTTTAAACGTCAGTTTCATCCGAGTTTACACAACCCTCGATGTACATTTAAAATATGATTTCAATTGAAAATAAACCATGAAAACGTAAATATAAATGGCTGTGATACCATAAGTCGGAGAAAGTAACATGATGGCCACATCACCATTTTTGTCTGTATTTTTGATTTTTTTCTGGAAAAATATTTCCGATTTTTGATTTTCAGGCTCGAATATTTGATTATTAGCCGTATATTATTGATTATTATTTATTTAGCAAGAACCCGCCAGACCCAATGTCCAAATTATAGAGGTGTAAACAATTCAAATTCAAAATAAAATTAATCTAAACTAAATAATATTAACACTAATGCCATGTTAATACTCAATAATAACTCAAATACATTAATTAATAATTGATTTTTATGCGCCATTTTTTGTGCTTTTTGGCGGTATTTTCGAGTTTTTATTTTATTTTGTAATCTGAATATTGTTTTCATGCGTAAATTTGTTTCTTTTTTGGCCATTATTCTCGAGTTTTGGGATGGAAATTTGTTTTGGGCTAAAGAGTTATGTTTCGGGCAAATTATTTATGTTTTACATGTATTTTCAGTTTTCTAGTCCGCATTTTTTATTTGAAGAGCAGGATTTTTGATTTTTTAGATCTTTCGCCTTTCTTCAGTTTTTGGCCTAAATATTTATTTATTTATTTATTTAATAACTTTACATATCCTGTTACTGTAATATGTGCAAAACAATATATAATTAAAGTTAATCTTTATTTTGGTCGCAATTTTCGATGTTTGCTGAAATTTTCGACTTTTTGCAGTTTCTATTTTTAGAACCGAGTTTTCAATTTTTGGTCTTCATTTTCTATTTGTGGCCACGATTGCTGATTTTTAATTGTTTTATTATATTTGTGTTTTTTTTGGTCTGAAGTTTTGTTCTTCTGTCCTAAATTTTTTAGATTTTTTTATTTGCATTTTTGATTTCTAGTCCCAAATTTTTGATTTTTTGTCCTATATTTTTTATTTTTTATTTTTCTCTGACCTATATTTTCAATGTTTAACCTCTATTTTCGATTATTTCGGTATAATTTGTGATCTTTTGGCCTAAATATTCTTTATTTTTGTATAACATTTCGATTTATTTGTTCTAATTTTCCATTTTTGACTTTCAGGCTCCAATTTTTGATTTCTGGCCCCATATTTCAGATTTTTTAACCTGAATTATCGATTTTTATGAGCGAATTTTGTATTATTTTGCCGGAATTTTTGATTTATTTTTGATTTTGCAATCTGAATAGTTTTAAATTTTAAGTTTTGGGTTGGAGTCTTATTTTGGGCTGGAGTTATTTTTGGGGCTAAAAATGGCAAATAATATTTCTTTTACATGAATTTTCAGTTTTTTTGGTCTGCATTTTTTTAACCGGAATTTTTAATTTTTTAACCAACATTTCCTCCAAATTCTTGATTTGTTAAGCTAAATATTATTTATTATGGCCACAATGTTCGATTTGTTTCTTGAAATTTTCGACTTTTTGGTTGGCAGTTTTTATTTTTTGCCCGAGTTTTCGAGTTTTGGTCTATTTTTTTAAATTTTTAGACGATTGTTGATTTTTCGTATTTTGTACTATATTTTAGATTTTTGACCTGTATTTTCGATTTTTTTTTATTTTCTCCGTTACGAAGTACGAGAAAGTATTGTGATCGTGATTTTTTTTTCAAATTTTTTTTTTACAGAAATATCCGTTTTGTGGTCCCTAGATGCCATTTCAACAAATTTGTGTCTGTGTGTGTGTGTGTGTCTATGCGCGCTGTATCTCAAAAACTAATAAAGCAATTGATATGAAACTTTGAACATACGTCTTATTTGTTAATCTGAAGAACTGTTTTTTGTTTTTTGCCAATATTTTCTTAAATATGAAAAATATCACAAAAACATTTAAACAAACATTGAAGACAACAAAGAAATGAATATCTTTTGCTTGAAAACATTTTTCATAAAATCATTTTTATTCGAGAAAAAAAAATTATTATTTTTTTTTAATTTTTAGTTTATAATTATAAAACGATAATAGTTACAGCAAATTTATGTTAATGATAATTTCAGAGAATACTAAAATGAACAACTTATAAAGAATAAGTTTTTTTTTAAATCCCTTTAGTTTTTGAGTAAACTGAGTTTTTGAATTTGAAGTATAATTTAATCTTTTATAATTTTGACGTTTGAAACGTCAGTTTCATGCGAGTCTACAAAACGTTCAATGTACATTTGAAATATGAGTTAAATAGAAAATTAACCATGAAAGTGTAAATATAAATGATAATACCATCAGATAAAGTAACATGATGGCCACATCACCAAGTTCTATTTCTAGAACAGGATTTTTGTTTTTCTGTCTCCATTTTAGATCTTTGACTTGTTTTTTCGATTTTTTTCTCCAAATTTTTTTGGCCCAAATATTCTTTATTTTAGCCACAATTTTCGTTTCAACGTTTAATGTTAATTTGAAATTTTCGGCTTTTTGGTTTGCATTTTTTATTTTGTTTTGCCCGAGTTTTGGTCTGAATTTTCGATTTTTTTGCTACAATTAATAATTCTTCATTTTTTTTTTGTACTATATTTATGGTATTTGACCTGTATTTTGGATTCTCTTTAAATTTTTAATCTATCTGTCCTAAATTTTCTCTATTTTGGCCAAAATTTTCGATTTTTGAATCTGCATTGTTTATATTAAGTTCCAAATTTTCGATTTTTAGTCTAAATATTTCATTTTCTGGCCTACATTTTTTGTATTTAGGCCTCGATTTTTGATCCTAAATTTTGGATTTTTGCTTTTTCTGGCCTATATTTTCGTTTTTTCGTATTATTTTCGATTCTATCGGTATAATTTGTGATCTTTTGGCCTAAATATTCTTTATTTTGGTGTTAATTTTCAATTTGTTTGTTAACATTTTTGATTTTCTACTTTTAGACTCAATTTTGTTATTTTTGGCCCCATATTTCATATTTTTTAACTAAAGTTATTGATTTTAGATTTACTTTAATATTATGCAATTTAATTTTAAGTTGTTTTTGTTTTTAAATCAATTCACAGTTTACAATATTATTTACTTTATATTATATCATTTTCCCTGCAATTGGAATAAACAGTTCAGAAATAAATGAATCATTATTAATTTTTGCGCGAATTTTTTTATTTTTTCGCTGGTATTTTCGAGTTTTTTATTTGTATTTTTGTTTTTTATTTTTAATTTTTTAATCTGAATATTGTTTTTAATGCGGGATTTTTTTTCCATTATTTTCGAGTTTTGGGTTGGAGTTATATTGGGGCTAAAAATGGCAAATTATTTTTCTTTTACATGAATTTTCAGTTTATAGCGTCTGAATTTTATATTTCTGGACCCGAATTTTTTATTTTTTGACCTTCATTTTAGATTCTTGGCCTGTTTTTTCGATTATTTTCTCCAAATTCTCGATTTTGTTTTGGCCTAAATATTCTTTATTTTGGCCACAATTTTCTATATGTTTGTTGAAATTTTTGACTTTTTGGTTTGCATTTATATTTTTAGGCCCGCGTTTTCGATTATTAGTCTAAATTTTCTATTTCTTGGGCACGATTATTGATTTTTCATTTTTTGTGGCATATTTTAGATTTTTGACCCGTATTTTCGTTTTTTTTTTTGGTTTAAATTTTTGATCTTCTGCCTTAAATTTTCTTTTGATCAAGTATTGTTGGGGCCGCGGTGGCCTAGTGAGTAGAGCTCCTGCTCACGGGCCTCGTGGTCGTGGGTTCGAATCCCATCCGTGCGGTCACTTTTTCGGAACGAAGAAGTGGCCGTGCGGGTCCATGGATGTCTAGTGTCCCATTCACTATTAAAATGAAATCTCAACGTAATTATCGTTAGTGAGTATTGTTATATTTTCATAAGTGTGATTTTAGCCTTTACATATTTTATTTTATCTCTGTAAAGTGTATTATAAATATAGGTAACTTTTGTACGCAATTAAGGTATATAACAACAATAATTATTATTATTATTATTTATTTTGACCAACATTTTCGATTTTTTATCTGCATTTTGTATTTTTAGAGTCGAATTTTCAATTTTTTGTCTAAATATTTGAGATTTTTTAACTTGAATTATTGATTATTTTATTGCGTGGATTTTTTTTATTAAACCCGAGTTTCTGGTCGGAAACTTACTTTAAGTTAAAGAGTTATTTTGGGTGTGAAAATGACAAACTATTTTTTCTTTACTTAGATTTTAATTTTTTTGGTCTGCAATTTTAATTTTTAGACCAGGATTTTTGCTTTTCTGGCGATATTTTAGATCTTTGGTTTGTTATTTCGATTTTTATTTCAAATGTTTGTTTTTTGGCTTAAACGCCAATTTTGATTTATTTTCATCGGATTTATCAAGAATAAATTTAATGTTTTTTTTTTATGCGCAGTAACTCTGTATTTATGATGATTGTTATGTTTAGTATTAGATTTGTTGTTAATTATTGCAAATTATACAAGAGAGAAATTGTTTTTGTTTATATTTTCTATAAAAAAGGTGTAAATAAATAAATATTTTATATTTTGGCTTAAGTTTTCAAATTGTTTGTTGATACGAATGAATCCGCACTATGTATGTCAAAATATTGTATTGTATTGTAATATTTCCAATGTTTTGGTCCGCATTTTTGATATTAAGGCCCGAATTTTTGGTCAAAATGTGATACAATTTTGGTCTAGAGAATTGTAAATTACTGATGTCACACATGACAAATAGAAGTTAGAAAGTCGTCCTAAATATCAATCCATCAGAAGAACTAATAATTGTACACGAAGTACCTCAAGGGCCAATTTTAGGTCCGCTGCTTTTCCTTTTTATATATAACCACGACCTTCCAATGCAAAGTTCAAATATGTTAACAGTCTCATATATTTTTCTCAATTACTTTTGATGTCCGTCATAATATTCATTAAACTTATTACTGGTTTAATAATAAAAAAAAAACGCAAAACGATGCGATATTTGCGTTCGCAAATTGGACGTTCGCGAAACGAGGCGCTTATTAAATTTAAAAATAATTCCCAACGGCCAATTAAATGCCAAAAAAGGTTCATTAAACATTTTCATGAATGGTCATTACGGTTTATGCGTATAAACGGTGATGAGAGCGTGCCCTGCTGGCGGAATTCACAACCGAAAATGGTAAAATAAGTGGTTTTAGGCAACGTAATTGCTATTCGGTCAACCAATCGAATGATCAGTAGATATAATAATGGCTATTTGATATTTTACATTAGCTACGTGCGACACTGTACTAGTTATTATATAACATAATATAAATATATATATAAAATAATAAGAAGAAGAGGAAGACGAAGAAAATTCATGAAACATTTCCGGTTCCGTTTCCAATGGTTAAATTATATCCCATGGAATCGAGTTATTGCGCTGCGATTTTTATTAAATTTTATGTTCGATGTTAGTGATTAACTAACTACTCGTTAAGAAAATTAAGAAAGTGTGAAGACGGGAAGAAATTATCCATTATGAGTAACGTTCGTCGTTAAACATTAATGTTTTTACATAAATTGAAAAACAATGTAAGATAAATACATTGTTAGTATTTACAGGTGAGGAATGTCAATTATTTTGTAATTTATAAAACATACGTAACTTCTAAGTGAATTCGGTAGTTTGGAGGATAATTCCGTGAGTGATCATTTTTTTTAAATTTTTACAATCACGAGATGTAAATATCGCTTCTTCCAATTCAGATTTCGAGTGTTATCACTTTATTTCCAGGTGAGGGATGTCACTTGTTTTGTAGTTTATAAAACATACGTAATTTCTAAGTGAATTCGGAAGTTTGAAGGATAATTCCGTGAGTGATCATTTTTTTTAGAATTTTTACAATCACGAGATGTAAATGTCGCTTCTTCCAATTCAGATTTCGAGTGTCATCCCTTTATTTCCAGGTGAGGGATGTCACTTGTATTGTAGTTTATAAAACATACGTAACTTCTAAGTGAATTCGGAAGTTTTAAGGATAATTCCGTGAGTGATCATTTTTTTAGAATTTTTACAATCACGAGATGTAAATATCGCTTCTTCCAATTCAGATTTCCAGTGTCATCACTTTATTTCCAGGTGAGGGATGTCACTTGTTTTGTAGTTTATAAAACATACGTAACTTCCAAGTGAATCCGGAAGTTTGGAGGGTAATTCCGTGAGTGATAATTTTTTAGAATTTTTACAATCACGAGATGTAAATTTCTTCCAATTCAGATTTTGAGTGTCATTTCTAATCACGAGATGCAAAATTTGCTTATATCGTACTAGAGTGAAATGATACTTTTAGATTTTTAATGAATTATGTAGCGGAATCTGTTTTTAGTAATTTTGGAAAGTTTCAAGTTGGAGGCGATTGATTTTATATTTTTCCAATTGCGATCCTACCAGTTTTAGACTTATTATGTAACTGACTACAGCATGTGTACTTCAATGGTGAATATTCCAGACAATTATCTGTAAGTAATGGGGTGCCGCAAGGGTCAAGATTAGGGCCTTTATTATTCATTGTGTACATGGCTGCAGAATTTATAGAAAACAGTAAAATTGCACTTTTTGGAGCTATAGTTCTGAAATTAACCACAAACAGGCAGTGGAAGTAAATGATGAAAATCTACAGACTGGATTCAATTGGATAAGCCATATTTCGTGTTTGGAAAGAACAGGTGCAAATAAAAAAATGCCAAAAAAATCATCAAATTTTAGAAATTTAAAATAATTTCATAATATAGAAAAGTTGTACACTTGGGTACACACTCCGTATATGTGCCAGAAAACTATACCGGGTGGTCGGTATTAATTGTTAAGTGTGTTTCGATAGAGAAAAACTATTGGATTGACTGCATAGATTAATTTTAAATTTTTTAAAAAACTATTTTTTTGTGAAATTGAAAGTAAATAATTTGAATAAAGATGAAAAATTGTCTGAACGGGGCTAGTTTAATTGAAAGTAAAATTGAAAAGTAATTGAAAGTCTTATTAATCTGCAGAGACACATCTTTTGAATATCATTGCGAAGGTGAAAGTGAATGATTCGCCTTTATGGATTAACACGAATCGTGTGTATCCTGTCGAGACTTATTGTTACTATCTAATTTTATTTTATTCGAAAGCATTTAAAAAATAATAAAATAGCTTCTAAAAAATTTGAAAACTGCGAGTAATTGTTTATAATAGTTGGGACAGTTTTGTGAAACCTGGACGAACAGTACCAAAATTTTCTAGAAATCGTATGTGTTTAATTAATCTCCATTTTTATAAAACAGAATGTTTTTCAAATAAAATTATCATAAAATTCAACGAGTTAAGATATTTTCCTTTTTTGCAAATTTTCATTCTTGTTCAAATAAAATGATCATAAAGTTTAGGAAGGATGTATATTCTGCATATAGTGTGAGAGAAGTTGGAATGTTTCGAATCATTGACAATTGCTTTTGTTTTTTTTTTTGGAAACGACAAACTTATTCAAAATTTTAACACTTCAATAAAAAAAAGTCGAAAAACAATAAATGCTTGTATGATTAAATTGCTTCAAATGTTTAATATATTCACAAGACATCAACCTTTAAAATTAATTAAAATTTTTGAAAATGTGGCAATTTTTTCGTGAGTTATGAATTTTTAAAAATTGACGTTTGAAATTGTCGAACACTTCAATAAAAAAAAATCGAAAAAAATAAATACTTACACGATTAAATTGCTTAAAATGTTTAATATATTCACAAGATATCAACCTTTAAGATTAATTAAAATTTTTGAAAATAAGTCAATTTTTTCGTGGATTGTGAATTTTTGAAAATTAACGTTTTAATTTGTGGAACACTTCAATAAAAAAAATCGAAAAAAATTAATACTTACACGATTAAATTGCTTAAAATGTTTAATATATTCACAAGATATCAACCTTTAAAATTAATTAAAATTTTTGAAAATGTGTAAATTTTTCCGTGAGTTATGAATTTTTAAAAATTGACGTTTTAAATTGTCGAACACTTCAATAAAAAAAAATCGAAAAAAATAAATACTTACACGATTAAATTGCTTAAAATGTTTAATATATTCACAAGATGTCAACCTTTAAAATTAATTAAATTTTTTGAAAATGTGTCAATTTTTCCGTGAGTTATGAATTTTTGAAAATTAACGTTTTAATTTGTCGAACACTTCAATAAAAAAAATCGAAAAAAATAAATACTTACACGATTAAATTGTTTAAAATGTTTAATATATTCACAAGATATTAACCTTTAAAATTAATCAAAATTTTAGAAAATGTGTCAATTTTTCCGTGAGTTATGAATTTTTGAAAATTAACGTTTTAATTTGTAGAACACTTCAATAAAAAAATGAATGAGCTATGAATTTTTAAAAATTAACGTTTTAAATTGTCGAACACTTCAATAAAAAAATCGAAAAAAATAAATACTTACACGATTAAATTGTTTAAAATATTTAATATATTCACAAGATATCAGCCTTTAAAATTGATTAAAATTTTTGAAAATGTGTCAATTTTTCCGTGAGTTATGAATTATTGAAAATTAACGTTTTAATTTGTAGAACACTTCAATACAAAAAATCGAAAAAAATAAATACTTGCACGATTAAATTGCTTAAAATGTTTAATATATTCACAAGATATCAACCTTTAAAATTAATTAAAATTTTTGAAAATGTGTCAATTTTTCCGTGAGCTATGAATTTTTGAAAATTAACGTTTTAAATTGTCGAACACTTCAATAAAAAAAAACGAAAAAAATAAATACTTACACGATTCAAATTGCTTAAAATATTTAATATATTCACAAGATATCCACCTTTAAAATTAATTAAAATTCTTGAAAATGTGTCAATTTTTCCGTGAGTTATGAATTTTTGAAAATTGACGTTTTAAATTGTCGAACACTTCATTAAAAAAATCGAAAAAAATAAATACTTACACGATTAAATTGCTTAAAATGTTTAATATATTCACAAGATATCAACCTTTAAAATTAATTAAAATTTTTGAAAATGTGACAATTTTTCCATGAGTTATGAATTTTTGAAAATTAACGTTTTAATTTGTCAACACTTCAATACAAAAAATCGAAAAAAATAAATACTTACACGATTAAATTGCTTAAAATGTTTAATGTATTCACAAGATAACAACCTTTAAAATTAATCAAAATTTTTGAAAATGTGTCAATTTTTTCGTGAGTTATGAATTTTTGAAAATTAACGTTTTAATTTGTAGAACACTTCAATAAAAAAATGAATGAGCTATGAATTTTTGAAAATTAACGTTTCAAATTGTCGAACACTTCAATAAAAAATCGAAAAAAATAAATACTTGCACGATTAAATTGCTTAAAATGTTTAATATATTCACAAGATATCAACCTTTAAAATTAATTAAAATTTTTGAAAATGTGTCCATTTTTCCGCGAGTTATGAATTTTTGAAAATTTACGTTTTAATTTGTAGAACACTTCAATAAAAAAAGTCGAAAAAAATAAATACTTACACGATTAAATTGTTTAAAATTTTTAATATATTCACAAGATATCAACCTTCAAAATCAATTAAAATTTTTGAAAATGTGTCAATTTTTCCATGAGTTATGAATTTTTGAAAATTAACGTTTTAATTTGTCAACACTTCAATAAAAGAAATCGAAAAAAATAAATACTTACACGATTAAATTGCTTAAAATGTTTAATATATTCACAAGATATCCACCTTTAAAATTAATTAAAATTTTTGAAAATGTGTCAATTTTTCCATGAGTTATGAATTTTTAAAAATTAACGTTTTAATTTGTAGAACACTTCAATAAAAAAATCGAAAAAAATAAATACTTACACGATTAAATTGTTTAAAATTTTTAATATATTCACAAGATATCAACCTTCAAAATCAATTAAAATTTTTGAAAATGTGTCAATTTTTCCATGAGTTATGAATTTTTGAAAATTAACGTTTTAATTTGTCAACACTTCAATAAAAGAAATCGAAAAAAATAAATACTTACACGATTAAATTGCTTAAAATGTTTAATATATTCACAAGATATCCACCTTTAAAATTAATTAAAATTTTTGAAAATGTGTCAATTTTTCCATGAGTTATGAATTTTTAAAAATTAACGTTTTAATTTGTAGAACACTTCAATAAAAAAGTCGAAAAAAATAAATACTTACACGATTAAATTGTTTAAAATTTTTAATATATTCACAAGATATCAACCTTCAAAATCAATTAAAATTTTTGAAAATGTGTCAATTTTTCCATGAGTTATGAATTTTTGAAAATTAACGTTTTAATTTGTCAACACTTCAATAAAAGAAATCGAAAAAAATAAATACTTACACGATTAAATTGCTTAAAATGTTTAATATATTCACAAGATATCCACCTTTAAAATCAATTAAAATTTTTGAAAATGTGTCAATTTTTCCATGAGTTATGAATTTTTAAAAATTAACGTTTTAATTTGTAGAACACTTCAATAAAAAAATCGAAAAAAATAAATACTTACACGATTAAATTGCTTAAAATGTTTAATATATTCACAAGATATAAACCTTTAAAATTAATTAAAATTTTTGAAAATGTGTCAATTTTTCCGTAAATTATGAATTTTTGAAAATTAATTAAGTTTCTAAGATCTAGCGGATTGTTCGCTGACTTGGTAACAGCGATGGGTCAGCCCTGTCCCACCCACAAACAGTGGTGGGTGGGCCCTATCTCACCCTCCAAACTTTTGAACATCAACCAGAGTTGGTGAATAACATAAATATTTGTCTTTCTATTTCGTAAATTAGTTCATTTGAAAGAATCGTCTTTCTCTAGTTTCAATACTTTTCTAAATAAATACTTTTTAAATTTTTTACTCATACCCTTAATTCAAATACATTCTACTCGGAATAGTTTTAAAGTTATTGCCGAAGAAAACAATGTCTTGAGCAGCCTAACTGACTTCTGGTATTGGCTAACTTAAATCAGTAAATGGGAATTTACCACCAGAGCACTAAATTAAAATTAAATTTCAACTCTAAAACAAAAAACTGCACTTTTCGCAAATCGCGTGCGTTACATAACTCCTCATTGCACGTATCGCAACCGGTAGAATTCTTGTTTTATAACAGTCGAAAAAAAGAACGCGTTGATGGAATGCATTTCCTTTCTGTGTTGGTATAATGGCCGAGGGATTACCACAATGCACCGCGTCGGTCATCAAAGACACGCGTTTTTTTTTGTACTTCTTCTTGTCTCTCGTTCAGCCGACAAAGGGGCACCTGGGTCCTGCTAATAACACCTCTACCACCAGGTAGACCAGTGGCGTACCGCCATTAAACGCAACTCGAGTCGAGAGCGGATTGAGTTTTAATTGTCCTCCTCACCAAAGATTCACGCTCCACTTGCCGCACCTGAATTCCGTAATTGGCGTGTACGTTTGTCTCAATCGTTACGATGGTGATGACGGAGGAAAAAGTCAACAGTTTGTGTGAGGAAGCCTTTCAGAGCATGACTAAAGGTTACTTCCTGGAAAGATATTAGAATGATGGGAAATATTCACGGTGACATATTTTGTAGCTTAATTGACCGCGATGAAAACTACTACAGAAAATTTACATCCCTTTGATCTAAATTTGTTAAAGAAAACAAAGCATTGTTATCTTATTCTTATTTCTTTGAAAGATAACGCAGTCATTCCATTTTGGTCTTCTTTTGATATTTCAATCAACCCCCTATAATAAGCATAGCTCGGTCATTTTCTCGAATCGAAATGAAAACGAAACGAACCGTGAAATTTCGGCATTTAATCTGGACAATCATGGGGGCGTAGATGAAGACTTGATTACCATAAGCCTACATGCCGCGGACTGTCTGGGGAGCAGTGGAATGCTCAATTAATTTGGCTTTTTATCTTCAATATTCTCGAATTTTACGGTTCATTAACTATTTTTAATCCATTCGAAATTATTACATAATTTCATTAATTACTCCCTTCCCACGCCGATCGAATGAATTTGAAATTATTGTAATGATTACGGCCACGACCTGAATCTCTGGATTAAGAAAATACTAAACTTCACACTTATCCTGAATAGTGTACGTTTACAATTAGAAAATTGTTCGTTTCTCTAAACGGCAAAAAATGGTAAATCTTGAGATTAGATAGATAATACAAAAAAATGATTTTTCTCAGAGAAACCATCGCCAATTCCACACACAATTTGACAGCTCTTTAAAAAATTAATAGAATAATCCCACGTTATGTATCTTCTTAACCATTCAACGAAAATATTGTATCTTCACCAGAACAAAAATGGCGGTGCTTGAAATTGTTTATTGATTACAAAAAAATGATTTTTCTCAGGGAAACCATCGCCAATCCCACACACAATTTGGCAGTTCTTTCAAAAATTTACATAATAATCCCACTTTATGTATCTCCATAACCATTCAACGAAAATATTGTATCTTCACCAGAACAAAAATGGCGGTGCTAGAAATTGTTTATTGATTACAAAAAATGATTTTTCTCAGGGAAACCATCGCCAATCCCACACACAATTTGGCAGCTCTTTAAAAAATTAACAGATTAATCCCACGTTATGTATCTTTATAACCATTCAACGAAAATATTGTATGTTCACCAGAATAAAAATGGTGGTGCTATAAATTGTTTATTGATTACAAAAAAATGATTTTTCTCAGGGAAACCATCGCCAATCCCACACACAATTTGGCAGCTCTTAAAAAAATTAACAGATTAATCCCACTTTATGTATCTTCATAATCATTCAACGAAAATATTGTATCTTCACCAGAACAAAAATGGCGGTGCTGGAAATTGTTTATTGATTACAAAAAAATGATTTTTCTCAGGAAAACCATCGCCAATCTCACACACAATTTGGCAGCTCTTAAAAAAATTAACAGAATAATCCCACTTTATGTATCTTAACAACCATTCAACGAAAATATTGTATCTTCACCAGAACAAAAATGGCGGTGCTAGAAATAGTTTATTGATTACAAAAAAATGATTTTTCTCAGGGAAACCATCGCCAATCCCACACACAATTTGGCAGCTCTTAAAAAAATTAACAGATTAATCCCACTTTATGTATCTTCATAATCATTCAACGAAAATATTGTATCTTCACCAGAACAAAAATGGCGGTGCTAGAAATAGTTTATTGATTACAAAAAAATGATTTTTCTCAGGAAAACCATCGCCAATCTCACACACAATTTGGCAGCTCATTAAAAAATTAACAGAATAATCCCACGTTATGTATCTTTATAACCATTCAACGAAAATATTGTATCTTCACCAGAACAAAAATGGCGGTGGTAGAAATCGTTTATTGATTACAAAAAAATGATTTTTCTCAGGGAAACCATCGCCAATCCCACACACAATTTGGCAGCTCTTTAAAAATTTTACAGAATAATCCCACTTTATGTATCTTTATAACCATTCAACGAAAATATTGTATCTTCACCAGAACAAAAATGGCGGTGCTAGAAATTGTTTATTGATTACAAAAAGAAGATTTTTCTCAGGGAATCCGTCGCCAATCCCACTCACAATTTGGCAGCTCTTTAAAAAAATTACAGAATAATCCCACTTTATGTATCTTTATAACCATTCAACGAAAATATCGTATCTTCACCAGAACAAAAATGACGGTGCTATAAATTGGTTTTTAATAACAGAAAAAACTGTAGATTTTAACTTCGTGTATTATCCGGAAGACTTTTCAAAACTAGTTTCTATTTGTTTCCGAACATGAAGACATTAGCTCGTGGGTAGAATTATTAGTCGCATTAATGTTAATCAAGTGAAGCTCAAAGCTACAAGCCATGAATTCAATAGAATATTATGCAAACTAATTATGATATACGTGCACACCTCACGCCTCATAAATAATTCAACGCCTTTTTGTAATTATATCCTTAGGAGCCGATCGAAATTATATCTCATACATCTACAAATAGTTCAAAAAAAAAGTGTAACGAATTAATTCAATTAAGTTTTTGCAGATCAAACTTGAATCCTTTTATAGAAATTAATGTAGTGTTTAATAATTAATATTTTAGAGAGTTTACAACTTTTTTTCCCAATCATTATTTGAAGTACGATCATGATTGTTATTATTTGATCATTCATACTTGTAAAAAACTGTATAATATAACATTTTCATCAGTGACGGCTTGCGAGGTGACTTATGGTACGGCCGAGGTATCAGATAGGTGCGGTCTCTGCAAATGAGCCTACCTATCTGTATTGCCACCTCTGCTACCTCGGCCATACCATGAGTCACCCCGCGAGCCGTCACTGATTTTTATTAAATGATGCGTGACTAGTACTAAAAAATCACAGACTAAAACATATCCACTCATTGGCCAATCAAAAAGCGAATTACTCCACCGAACCATCACGTGGCCGATATGTTCACATTCAAAATTTTTGAAGTACGCCAGTCCGTCAGCACCAACCACCATCCATCAGAATATCATGTTTCTATTATCCTATTATCCTGGATGTACGAGGGTCGTATTCCGGAATGGGCACAATGGGAATCAAAAGGGTTAATACAAATTGCCATTGTTAATGTTAAATGGCCGTGGATGCGAGCGAGAGGACCATTTCATATGCAAATTTGTGACCTGTGGGATGTCAACATGTACGCAAATGTTTTTAATGGGATCATTACCTTTGTGCGCCCGCCAAAGAAGTATTGCATTTTTCGACCCCCCCTTTTGCACGTCCTCGGGGTGTACAATTGTGTTATAAATTCGTCACGTTAGACGAGAGAGAAACGGGTGCGATGCGACTTATTTTTATAAACTGAACAGCCAAAATACACCAAAAATAATATTCCAATAATCAAAGCAAAGCAAAAAATTGTTTTTGCTCGCAAATAATAATCATTTCAATATATATTTAAAACTTCGTAAAAAGGGTAAAATCCTCTCATAAAAGTATTTTCCTTCCCATCAACCATTACGCGGGTAATTTGAACGCCGAACACTAATTTTTGATCATCCGTTACGATGCTTTCGAGGAAATGGAGTGGACACATTTTCTTTTCTAACTGGACATTGATGCCGATGATTTTATTATCGCGGAATTGGATTTACACATTTATCCGGCTGTGAATAATCGTTTCGTTATGGGAACCGTTTGACCCACATTCTTCAAACACTCTTTTCTCCCTTTTCCTATACAAACACCGAGACAGACAAACCAATCGACCGAAATAATTGGCTCATTTTTTTCATTCTGAGGAGAAAGGTGATTAAAATTAAACGGCATTAATCACGCCCGTGTAATTTTTTTTAACTATTAGAATGAACACGGTTTGATTTCGTTCACACGACGCTTTTAACACGTTTTATAAAGTGAAATTCTTTTGTTTAGAAATAACAGTCTTAGTATTAATATAATCAAGAGAGATATTTTGACTTTACGCTCTATAAATATTTTTTTACAAATTTTTAAAAATCCGCAAATTTCCACTACAGCGACTACTTTTTACTTTTGCCTTAAAACTTTTATCCACAATCAGAGCAGATGAAAATTTTCAAAATAACCGCGTAGAGAGTCAATCTTTACAATCCCAGAAAGAGATTTTGACTTTCCGCTCTATAAATATTTTCTACGAATTTTTGAAAATTCACAAATTTCCACTGCAGCGACTACTTTTTACTTCTACCTTAAAACTTTTATCCACAATCAGAGCAGATGAAAATTTTCAAAATAACCGCGTAGAGAGTCAATCTTTACAATCCCAGAAAGACATTTTGACTTTCCGCTCTATAAATATTTTCTACGAATTTTTGAAAATTCACAAATTTGCACTACAGCGACTACTTTTTACTTTTACCTTAAAACTTTTATCCATAATCACAGCAGATGAAAATTTTCAAAAGAACCGCGTAGAGAGTCAATCTTTACAATCCCAGAAAGAGATTTTGACTTTCCGCTCTATAAATATTTTCTACGAATTTTTGAAAATTCACAAATTTCCACTGCAGCGACTACTTTTTACTTCTACCTTAAAACTTTTATCCACAATCAGAGCAGATGAAAATTTTCAAAATAACCGCGTAGAGAGTCAATCTTTACAATCCCAGAAAGAGATTTTGACTTTCCGCTCTATAAATATTTTCTACGAATTTTTGAAAATTCACAAATTTGCACTACAGCGACTACTTTTTACTTTTACCTTAAAACTTTTATCCATAATCACAGCAGATGAAAATTTTCAAAAGAACCGCGTAGAGAGTCAATCTTTACAATCCCAGAAAGAGATTTTGACTTTCCGCTCTATAAATATTTTCTACGAATTTTTGAAAATTCACAAATTTCCACTGCAGCGACTACTTTTTACTTCTACCTTAAAACTTTTATCCACAATCAGAGCAGATGAAAATTTTCAAAATAACCGCGTAGAGAGTCAATCTTTACAATCCCAGAAAGACATTTTGACTTTCCGCTCTATAAATATTTTCTACGAATTTTTGAAAATTCACAAATTTGCACTACAGCGACTACTTTTTACTTTTACCTTAAAACTTTTATCCATAATCACAGCAGATGAAAATTTTCAAAAGAACCGCGTAGAGAGTCAATCTTTACAATCCCAGAAAGAGATTTTGACTTTCCGCTCTATAAATATTTTCTACGAATTTTTGAAAATTCACAAATTTCCACTGCAGCGACTACTTTTTACTTCTACCTTAAAACTTTTATCCACAATCAGAGCAGATGCAAATTTTCAAAATAACCGCGTAGAGAGTCAATCTTTACAATCCCAGAAAGACATTTTGACTTTCCGCTCTATAAATATTTTCTACGAATTTTTGAAAATTCACAAATTTGCACTACAGCGACTACTTTTTACTTTTACCTTAAAACTTTTATCCATAATCACAGCAGATGAAAATTTTCAAAAGAACCGCGTAGAGAGTCAATCTTTACAATCCCAGAAAGAGATTTTGACTTTCCGCTCTATAAATATTTTCTACGAATTTTTGAAAATTCACAAATTTCCACTGCAGCGACTACTTTTTACTTCTACCTTAAAACTTTTATCCACAATCAGAGCAGATGCAAATTTTCAAAATAACCGCGTAGAGAGTCAATCTTTACAATCCCAGAAAGACATTTTGACTTTCCGCTCTATAAATATTTTCTACGAATTTTTGAAAATTCACAAATTTGCACTACAGCGACTACTTTTTACTTTTACCTTAAAACTTTTATCCATAATCACAGCAGATGAAAATTTTCAAAATAACCGCGTAGAGAGTCAATCTTTACAATCCCAGAAAGACATTTTGACTTTCCGCTCTATAAATATTTTCTACGAATTTTTGAAAATTCACAAATTTCCACTGCAGCGACTACTTTTTACTTCTACCTTAAAACTTTTATCCACAATCAGAGCAGATGCAAATTTTCAAAATAACCGTGTAGAGAGTCAATCTTTACAATCCCAGAAAGAGATTTTGACTTTCCGCTCTATAAATATTTTCTACGAATTTTTGAAAATCCGCAAATTTCCACTGCAGCGACTACTTTTTACTTCTACCTTAAAACTTTTATCCACAATCAGAGCAGATGCAAATTTTCAAAATAACCGCGTAGAGAGTCAATCTTTACAATCCCAGAAAGACATTTTGACTTTCCGCTCTATAAATATTTTCTACGAATTTTTGAAAATTCACAAATTTCCACTGCAGCGACTACTTTTTACTTCTACCTTAAAACTTTTATCCACAATCACAGCAGATGAAAATTTTCAAAATAACCGCGTAGAGAGTCAATCTTAATAATTCCAGAAAGAGATTTGACTTTCCGCTCTTTAAATATTTTCTACGAATTTTTGAAAATCCACAAATTTCCACTGCAGCGACTACTTTCTACTTTTACCTTAAAACTTTTATCCACAATCACAGCAGATGCAAATTTTCAAAATAACCGCGTAGAGAGTCAATCTTTACAATCCCAGGAAGAGATTTTGACTTTCCGCTCTTTAAATTTTTTTACGAATTTTTAAAAATCCACAAATTTCCACTGCAGCGAGTATTTTTTATTTTTATCTTAAAACTTTTATCCACTATCAGCGCGCATTAAAATTTTCAAAATAACCGTGTAGAGGGTCAATATTTAAAATCCCAGAAAGAGATTTTGACTTTCCGCTCTATAAATTTTTTTAGGAATTTTTGAAAATCCACAAATTTCCACTGCTGCCACCACTTTTTTTTTTTACTTTAAAAGTTTTATCCACCATCAGAGCAGATTAAAATTTTTTAAATAAAATCAATATTCATAATTTCAGAAAGAAATTTTACGCTCTTTTTTTCAAGACTTTTTCGGGATTTTTTTTTTCAAAACTCTTTTCCGAATTTTTTTGGGACATTTTGTTTAGAACTTTTTTCAAGATATATCTTTCAAAAGATTATCCTCAGGAATTTTTTTCAAAAATTTCAACTATTTTGTGTACTCTTTTTGGGATTTTTTTAAGGGTTTTCTTTTAGAATATTTTTCAGGACTCGTTTTAGGACTATTTATCAGAACTTTTTTACGGGTTTTCTTTCTTCAAAACCAAATCATTGTTTCAAGAATTTCTTCCAAGACACTTATTCAAAAATTTATCAAGACTTTTTCAAGACCATTTTAAGGACTAGTTTATCTCAAGACTTTGTTTCAAGAATTTTTTTCAAGATCTTTTCTTCGAGCCCTTTTTGGGATATTTTTAGATTTTTTTTTCAGGACTCTTTATTAGGACTTTTTTACAGGGCTTCTTTCTTCGAGAGTTTTTTAAGGACCTTTGTTTCAGGATGTTTTTAAGACATTTATTTAAGACTTTTTTATCAAAAGTTTATTTTCAGGAAGTTTATTATTGAGACATCTTCTTAGAGACTTTTTTTCGGGATTTTCTTTTTAGGATTTTTTAAGAACATTTCCTTCAGGACTCTTTTTTAGTAACTTTTTTACAAGTTTTCTTTCTTCAAAACCAAATAATTGTTTCAAGAATTTCTTCCAAGACACTTATTCGAGACATTTATTCAAAAATTTATTAAGACTTTTTCAAGACTATTTTAAGGACTAGTTTATCTCAAGACTTAGTTTTCAAGAATTTTTTTGAAGATCTTTTTTTGGAGCCCTTTTTGGGATATTTTTAGAATTTTTTTTCAGTATTTTTTTCTGGAACTTTTTTACAGGACTTCTTTCTTCGATACGTTTTTAATGATGTTTGTTTCAGACATTTATTCAAGCCTAATTTTTATTTTTTTAGTTCTTCTTTTTCGGATATTTTTCAGGCCTTTTCTAAGGTCTTTTCTTCTGGACTTTTTGTCTGGCCGTTTTTTTTTCAGAACTTTTTTCCAGGACTTTTGGAGACTTTTTTTCTGAACGATTTTCAAGATCATTTTTGAGGAATTTGTAAAATGAATTTTTTAAGGGAACAGTGTTTTCCAAGATTTGAATTTCTGGACTTTTTTAAGAACTTAGTTTGCAGGACTTTTTTTGGTGTTTTCTTAAGGACTTTTTGACTACATCTCAAGACTTTATTTTCAGGACTATTTTACGGGATATTTCAGCTCAGTTTTTTAGGGCTTTATTTTTAAGACTTTATCTTTAGGAATTTTTTATTGAGACTTTTTCAGGACATTTTTTCGTGATTTTTTAAGGACTTTTTTCGGGACTTTACTTCAAGACTTTATTTTCAGGATTTTATTTCTGCAATTTATTCACGACTTTTTTTCAGGAGACTTGTTTACGACTTTTTTCGGACTTTTCTTTCTTCAGGACTTTTTATCTGGAATCCCCAATAATTAAAATTCGTTTAATTATCACTCTTCCGTTACTTGAGATTTAATCTGGGGGTAGCTGATTCACCACTGAAGGTTAATATTACTTACAATAATACACCCACACCTTTCATGGTAACTGAATATGCCATTCGCTTTACTGCACAGTCCGTAAGTAATGCAATTTCTTATCGATTCGTGTTTGTTCTTATCACACGATTTCAATGTTTTCACAGATGCAAACGCATAATTTCTTAATCACCCTCAAGAAAATATCGAATTTCTCGAAACGCACGTTTCTTATCCGCTCACTGATTAATTTCCTGCAGACATCGACTTTTAAAAGTACTGTTATATCAATGTCTACTTTGTAGGTGTTTTCTAAATCATACTGAAAATGTACCACGCAATAAATGCCTTCACTATCATTGTATTCAAAAAATGTTGACTACCTGATTTCTATTGTACAAACTTAATTTACAGCCGGTGTACCTTTCGACGATTGTAAATTCATAAAAGATTTCCGCATTTAATTTGGGTTAAGGAACCGCACATGTAAATATCGTGGAATTCGAAACGTGGAATGACCTGTGACCTCAGCTGCCTAATAATAATAAGCGCTACAAGATTTCTTCTTCTTCGTTCTCATCCCGCGACTAGTTCCCATTCATTCATCCTTCCTATGATTTTATTTAAATAAGTGATAAATTTCGGTTAACACGACTGCAACACGACCAATCCGTTATTTATTCCTCCAGTGCAAGGAAAAATGTCCGTGTTTTCGTTCACCACGTTCGACACGAGCTTTAATGGTTGAGTTGTAGGTGTGTGTAGGAATTTTTGGGAGACAAATTGTGGCCTGTGTACTGTATTTCAGTAAAACAATTAATTATTTATGAATACAAGAAAGAACAAACAAATACGGCCTTTAATTTGTCATTAACGTATTTTATTATGATAAAAGTTGGCAGATGATTTGCTATTATTGCTACCAACACTACAGACTGGAGCACCAACTAGAATACATTTTGAGTGAATTTGGAAATTTTTGTTTTTACATTTATTTAAACGTTCGTGAGAGAGTGAAAGAGAGAGAGAATACATTCATTGAGACACTTTTACAAATGACCTCAACAGGCAATTGACCAGAGGTCTTTCAGCCTTGTACAATAATAAACGTTCGATTAATTTAAAAATTTTAGAATGATTTCCTAACATTTTGAGCAGGGGCCGCGGTGGCCTAGTGAGTAGAGCTCCTGCTCACGGGCCTCGTGGTCGTGGGTTCGAATCCCACCCGGACGGTCACCCCCATTCATTATATAATAAATAATGATTATATATAAATCTAATATATAAAATTTTCGTGTCACAGTGTTTGTAACAAAACTCCTTCGAAACGGCTTGACCGATTCTTATGAAATTTTGTGTGTATATTGAGCAGGTCTGAGAATAGGACGTAAACTATTTTTAATACCCTTAAATGATAGGGGTGGTCCACCGCAAATTTTTTATTTTTATTTTTTGGACAAAATTTTTTATTTTTATTTTTTTGATTCGGCATAAAAAATACATACAACCCTTAATTTTCACCCTTCTACCACCAACCCCTATTTTTTAATAGCGATTTTAGTACTTTAATAATTTTCTACTCTCGGCGATCGACCGCTCGATCAGTTATTCCTTTTCCATTGTTTGCGCCGACGGTTTTTAATGGGTTTTAATGGGCTTACCCTGTAGATTCGAAACGATAAATGTAAATAAATAAGTAGCTGAAATTATAAAAAAAATATTAACAGCAAATGCTGCACTGAGCTCAATTGCAACACTTGCATCCGATGAACAATTAAGTGGTGATAACGATTGATTTATAATACGCGCCATCTCTTGGTGGTTGGAATGTCGCTCGCGGTGGTGTTACGAATTAAAATATTCTGCGGAAGATTCTGTGCGCGGTTGAGAATTTTTTTAATAATTTTGCCATTTAGTTCAAATTCGTTGATTATTAAAAAAGTTATAAATTTTTGAAGCAATAATTGCACGTTAAAGCGATTATGAATTTCAAAAATTCTAAAAAAATATTTCAACTCGCGATACATGTTTTTATTAGTAACAATACACTTCTTACATTCTTTAACTTTAATGATTTTGTTATTTAGTTTAAATCCGTTGATTATTAAAAAAGTTATGAATTTTTGAAGCAATAATTGCACGTTAAAGCGATTATGAATTTCAAAAATTCTAAAAAAATATTTCAACTAGCGATACATGTTTTTATTAGTAACAATACACTTCTTACATTCTTTAACTTTAATGATTTTGTTATTTAGTTCAAATCCGTTGATTATTAAAAAAGTTATGAATTTTTGAAGCAATAATTGCACGTTAAAGCGATTATGAATTTCAAAAATTCTAAAAAAATATTTCAACTAGCGATACATGTTTTTATTAGTAACAATACACTTCTTACATTCTTTAACTTTAATGATTTTGTTATTTAGTTCAAATCCGTTGATTATTAAAAAAGTTATGAATTTTTGAAGCAATAATTGCACGTTAAAGCGATTATGAATTTCAAAAATTCTAAAAAAATATTTCAACTAGCGATACATGTTTTTATTAGTAACAATACACTTCTTACATTCTTTAACTTTAATGATTTTGTTATTTAGTTCAAATCCGTTGATTATTAAAAAAGTTATGAATTTTTGAAGCAATAATTGCACGTTAAAGCGATTATGAATTTCAAAAATTCTAAAAAAATATTTCAACTAGCGATACATGTTTTTATTAGTAACAATACACTTCTTACATTCTTTAACTTTAATGATTTTGTTATTTAGTTCAAATCCGTTGATTATTAAAAAAGTTATGAATTTTTGAAGCAATAATTGCACGTTAAAGCGATTATGAATTTCAAAAATTCTAAAAAAATATTTCAACTAGCGATACATATTTTTATTAGTAACAATACACTTCTTACATTCTTTAACTTTAATGATTTTGTTATTTAGTTCAAATCCGTTGATTATTAAAAAAGTTATGAATTTTTGAAGCAATAATTGCTCGTTAAAGCGATCAAGAATTTCAGAAATTCTAAAAAAATATTTCAACTGGCGATACATGTTTTTATTAGTAACAATACACTTCTTACATTCTTTAGCTTTAATGATTTTGTTATTTAGTTCAAATCCGTTGATTATTAAAAAAGTTATGAATTTTTGAAGCAATAATTGCACGTTAAAGCGATTATGAATTTCAAAAATTCTAAAAAAATATTTCAACTCGCGATACATGTTTTTATTAGTAACAATACACTTCTTACATTCTTTAACTTTAATGATTTTGTTATTTAGTTTAAATCCGTTGATTATTAAAAAAGTTATGAATTTTTGAAACAATAATTGCACGTTAAAGCGATCATGAATTTTAAAAATTCTAAAAAAAAATTTCAACTGGCGATACATGTTTTAATTAGTAACAATACACTTCTTACATTCTTTAGCTTTAATAATTTTGTTATTTAGTTCAAATCCGTTAATTATTAAATAAGTTATGAATTTTTGAAGCAATAATTGCACGTTAAAGCGATCGTGAATTTCAAAAATTCGAAAAAAAATATTTCAACTGGCGATACATGTTTTTATTATTAACAATACACTTCTTACATCCTTAAGCTTTAATAATTTTGTTATTTAGTTCAAATCCGTTGATTATTAAAAAAATTATGAATTTTTGAAGCAATAATTGCACGTTAAAGCGATCGTGAATTTCAAAAATTAGAGCCTAAACCGTTTTCGGCCACTATCGTCACCACTTTATTTGCTTAATTTCAATGGGCCACACACTGACGACGGCGCAGCGCAGCGGAGCCGTCGTTCGTCACCAGTTACCTTGCTTGATTTTAAAGGACTACGCACCGACGACGGCGCAGCGAATGTTGTGTATCATAGAGCATTACAATAATAAACACTATGTTTTTGAATATTTTCTTTTTATGAATTATACCAATTCGAATTCAATATTCATAGTTAAGACAGGACAACGTCTGTCGGGTCAGCTAGTAAATATATAAAAATCGATACACAAAGTTAAATGGTACCTCTGGCGGAATGGACTAGCTTCCTATGCCAAAAAAAACATTTTGAGCTTTAAACCTTTAATAACAAAAAAAATATCTCTACCATTATTATCATCATGTTTAATATATTATTTGAATTGATTCATGGCTGAAGCAGGCGTTAACTTCGTATTCCATCTTTCAAATTAAAATAAAGAACACGTTTTCTTTAATAAATAAAAAAAACGATTACTCTGTTTTTATAAATTTCATTCATTTCCTTGACTATAGTTTCTTTAGTGATAATTAATTTTATGACCATTACACATGTGAAACCAAACACGGCTGAAAATTGAAGAATCAACAGATTGCACTTAAAGGCGTGAATGCGTGAAATCATTTTAGTTTTCAACTACGGAGAGAGTGTATTGTTTTTTTTTTTAGAAAGAGGACTAATGAAGCATCCTCGTGTCAATGTTTACTAATTACAGAAAGAATTTCGAATTGAAGTAATTAGTAAGATCCCAATTATTATATTTGTTAAAACTTATGAATGGCAGGTTTAGCATGTCTAGTAATCTATTTCTCATATTTTTTACGAAGTACATGTATAGGCCTCCAAATATCTGGTGTCACATTGCGCAGTGATCCACTCAAATTTCAATATAGACATAGAAAAGAAACGTCGCGGAGATTTGTTACGCGCCCTTTCCAAATACTTTATCACTCTGGGCAAACTTTACCTCCATGTGACACCAGATATTTCTAGGCCTAAACGTATTGTTGTCTTCATTGGGAATATCCAGTTTGAGGTTTCGCAATAATTGTATAAAACAGCGCGCGGGAACGACATTTTTTTAAATTGCTGAAGTAACTTATCGCTAAAAAAAAATTAAAAGCAATCGCCACAACCTAAAAAATTTCTAAATATTCTCAAAATGCATTCTAGTTGATGCTCCATTGCAAATTTTAAGACATCCCTTTATTAGTTTTCGAAATAATTGCATAAAACAGCGCGCACGTCATTTTTTTAAATTGCTGAAGTAACTTATCGCTAAAAAAAATTAAAAAACAATTGCTACAACCTAAAAAATTTCTAAATATTCTCAAAATGCATTCTGGTTGATGCTACATTGCAAATTTTAAGACTTCCCTTTATTAGTTTTCGAAATAATTGCATAAAACAGCGCGAACGACGTTTTTTTAAATTGCTGAAGTAACTGATCGTTAAAAAAATAATAAAAACAATTGCCACAACCTACAAAATTTCTAAAAATTCTCAAAATACATTCTAGTTGATGCTCCATTGCAAATTTTAAGACATCCCTTCATTAGTTTTCGAAATAATTGCATAAAACAGCGCGAACGACATTTTTTAAATTGCTGAAGTAACTTATCGCTAAAAAAATTAAAAACAATTGCCACAACCCAAAAAAATTCTAAATATTCTCAAAATGCATTCTAGTTGATGCTCCATTGCAAATTTGAAGACATCCCTTTATTAGTTTTCGAAATAATTGCATAAAACAGCGCGAACGTTATTTTTTAAATTGCTGAAGTAACTTATCGCTAAAAAAATTAAAAACAATTGCTACAACCTAAAAAAATTCTAAATATTCTCAAAATGCATTCTAGTTAATGCTCCATTGCAAATTTCAAGACATCTCTCTATTAGTTTTCGAAATAATTGCTTAAAACAGCGCGAACGACATTTTTTAAATTGCTGAAGTACCTTATCGCTAAAAAAAAAAATAAAAACAATTGCTACAACCGAAAAAATTTCTAAATATTCTCAAAATGCATTCTAGTTGCTGCTCCATTGCAAATTTTAAGACATCCCTTTATTAGTTTTCGAAATAATTGCATAAAACAGCGCGAACGACATTTTTTTTAAATTGCTGAAGTAACTTATCGCTAAAAAAAATTAGAAACAATTGCTACAACCTAAAAAATTTCTAAATATTCTCAAAATGCATTCTAGTTGATGCTCCATTGCAAATTTTAAGACTTCCCTTTATTAGTTTTCGAAATAATTGCATAAAACAGCGCGAACGTCATTTTTTTTAAATTGCTGAAGTAACTTATCGCTAAAAAAAATTAAAAACAATTGCTACAACCTAAAAAATTTCTAAATATTCTCAAAATGCATTCTAGTTGATGCTCCATTGCAAATTTTAAGACATCCCTTCATTAGTTTTCGAAATAATTGCATAAAACGGCGCGAACGACATTTTTTAAATTGCTGAAGTAACTTATCGCTAAAAAAATTAAAAACAATTGCCACAACCCAAAAAAATTCTAAATATTCTCAAAATGCATTCTAGTTGATGCTCCATTGCAAATTTGAAGACATCCCTTTATTAGTTTTCGAAATAATTGCATAAAACAGCGCGAACGTTATTTTTTAAATTGCTGAAGTAACTTATCGCTAAAAAAATTAAAAACAATTGCTACAACCTAAAAAAATTCTAAATATTCTCAAAATGCATTCTAGTTAATGCTCCATTGCAAATTTCAAGACATCTCTCTATTAGTTTTCGAAATAATTGCTTAAAACAGCGCGAACGACATTTTTTAAATTGCTGAAGTACCTTATCGCTAAAAAAAAAAATAAAAACAATTGCTACAACCGAAAAAATTTCTAAATATTCTCAAAATGCATTCTAGTTGCTGCTCCATTGCAAATTTTAAGACATCCCTTTATTAGTTTTCGAAATAATTGCATAAAACAGCGCGAACGACATTTTTTTTAAATTGCTGAAGTAACTTATCGCTAAAAAAAATTAGAAACAATTGCTACAACCTAAAAAATTTCTAAATATTCTCAAAATGCATTCTAGTTGATGCTCCATTGCAAATTTTAAGACTTCCCTTTATTACTTTTCGAAATAATTGCATAAAACAGCGCGAACGACATTTTTTTAATTGCTAAAGTAACTTATCGCTAAAAAAAATTAAAAACAATTGCTACAACCTAAAAAATTTCTAAATATTCTCAAAATGCATTCTAGTTGATGCTCCATTGCAAATTTTAAGACTTCCCTTTATTACTTTTCGAAAAAATTGCATAAAACAGCGCGAACGTCATTTTTTAAATTGCTGAAGTAACTTATCGCTAAAAAAATTAAAAACAATTGCTACAACCTAAAAAATTTCTAAATATTCTCAAAATGCATTCTAGTTGATGCTCCATTGCAAATTTTAAGACTTCCCTTTATTACTTTTCGAAATAATTGCATAAAACAGCGCGAACGTCATTTTTTAAATTGCTGAAGTAACTTATCGCTAAAAAAAATTAAAAACAATTGCTACAACCTAAAAAATTTCTAAATATTCTCAAAATGCATTCTAGTTGATGCTCCATTGCAAATTTTAAGACTTCCCTTTATTACTTTTCGAAATAATTGCATAAAACAGCGCGAACGACATTTTTTAAATTGCTGAAGTATCTTATCGCAAAAAAAAATTAAAAACAATTGCTACAACCTAAAAAATTTCTAAATATTCTCAAAATGCATTCCAGTTGATGCTCCATTGCAAATTTCAAGACATCCCTTTATTAGTTTTCGAAATAATTGCATAAAACAGCGCGAATGTCATTTTTTAAATTGCTGAAGTAACTTATCGCTAAAAAAAATTAAAAACAATTGCTACAACCTAAAAAATTTCTAAATATTCTCAAAATGCATTCTAGTTGATGCTCCATTGCAAATTTTAAGAGATCCCTTTATTAGTTTTCGAAATAATTGCACAAAACAGCGCGAACGTCATTTTTTAAATTGCTGGAGTAACTTATCGCTAAAAAAAAATAAAAACAATTGCCACAACCTAAAAAAATTCTCAATATTCTCAAAATGCATTATAGTTGATGCTCCATTGCAAATTTGAAGACATCCCTTTATTAGTTTTCGAAATAATTGTATAAAATAGCGCGAACGACAATTTTTAAATTGCTGAAGTAACTTATCGCTAAAAAAAATTAAAAACAATTGCTACAACCTAAAAATTTTCTAAATATTCTCAAAATGCATTCTAGTTGATGCTCCATTGCAAATTTTAAGACATTCCTTTATTAGTTTTCGAAATAATTGCATAAAACAGCGCGAACGACATTTTTTAAATTGCTGAAGTAACTTATCGCTAAAAAAAATTAAAAACAATTGCTACAACCTAAAAAATTTCTAAATATTCTCAAAATGCATTCTAGTTGATGCTCCATTGCAAATTTTAATACATCCCTTTATTAGTTTTCGAAATAATTGCATAAAACAGTGCGAACGACATTTTTTAAATTGCTGAAGTAACTTATCGCTAAAAAAAATTAAAAACAATTGCTACAACCTAAAAAATTTCTAAATATTCTCAAAATGCATTCTAGTTACTGCTCCATTGCAAATTTTAAGACTTCCCTTTATTAGTTTTCGAAATAATTGCACAAAACAGCGCGAATGTCATTTTTAAAATTGTTGAATTAACCGATCGTTTTAAAAAAATATAAAAGCAATTGCTACATGATGAAAAATTTCCAAATTCACCCAAAATTTATTCTAGTTTATGCTTTAGATAAAATATCAAAATGTCCATTCCATTTTGGACTTTTTTTTCTCAACATTTTTTAACAGGATTCTTTTTTCAGGACTTTTTATAAGGACCTTTTTCAGGTCTTTCTTTTTTATTAGAACACTTTTTTCAGAACGAAAAGTGTTCTTTTTTGTTTTTAGGACTCTTGTTTCAGGATTTTTTTTGGCCATATCACAATATTACTATCCTTAATAATATGAGCAACAGCGCGTAAATATTAAAACAATTAATCATTATGCATTTATATCATTTTTCATAATATACGAGGAGTAATTGAAAAATAGTTGCACAAAAACGAATGCTGTAAATAAAAAAAAAGCAAGTACATCAGCAAATAGAAGTAGAAGAGATCAAAAGTGCAGACGTTTCTCACTTTCTATTATATACTACTGTAAATACTGAATTGTAAATATTTGTCTAATTAGCCTCATGTAAGTTGTTATTAACTAATTTTACTTTAAAACCTCAATCTTCGTCTCGGTTTTAATAACCAAACAATTTTTATAAAAAATCTTAATTTTCTTCCAGTTCTGCATACATATTTATTCTTTCTACGTTTAGAAAGTGTTGTTGGCACATCGTTGAATTACTAGTCTACGCGACTAGACGATTTCCATATCATAATATTACAGATTACTGCACGCGAGTCATTTGAATGAATAAATTGAATTCGTATTTAATAGTATAATGGTCTGTACAAACAAAGGGCAGGGTGTGTGCGAGTGTAATCTTGCGAGTCTGCATTTTACCAGATGAAATATTTAACAGTGAATATCAATAGAGAGTTAGAATTGTCTCGACCTGACTGATTACAATAATAGTAAAATCGACGCTGAATAAATTAAGGACGAGTAGATGATCTGAATATAAAATAGTCAAATCTACATTAGCAGACGTGGTAATTTTAATTTCTGACTGCAAACATTTTGAAAGAAAATAATCATAAAATCTGAAAAATATCTAAACTTTTAACGATTGCATTCGATAGAGTACATTTCATAAAATTAACTTCTGGCCTTTTGACTAAACTTTTACTTTATTATTTATATGTAGGATCAAATTGCATGCATTATACCATTACATCGTGTGTGTTTTTTTCATATTTATGTAGAAATGTTACTAATTATTAACTTTCTATTTTTCATTATAAAACTATGTAATGTTATATTACATTCTATGGAAACCATTACAAAATAATCCTGAGAAAAGGGTCGATAGGAAAGTTCCGACAGACAGTCCTGAAAACATGGTTGAAAAAGTTTCTGAAAATAGTCTTGCAAAAAAATCTAGAAACAAGTCCGAAAAAAAAAGTCCTGAAAAAAATGTCTCGAAAACAGTCCTGAAAATAATATCCTGAAAAAAAAATCCGACAAAAAAGTCCTAAAAAAAGCCCGAAAAAAAACCTGCAAAAAGTCCGGAAAACGCCTTGATCAAGGACTTCTGAACATAACGTAAATGGTGATGTGGCCATCATGTTACTTTCTCCGACTTGATGGTGTCATTTATATTTACACTTTCATGGTTTATTTTCAATTTAAATCATATTTTAAATGTACATTATAAAAGATGGAAAATTATACTTCAAATTCAAAAACTCAGTTTACTCAAAAACTAAAGAGATTTTGAAAAAAACTTATTCTTGATAAGTTATTCATTTTGGCATTCTCTACAATTATTATTAACATAAATTTGCTGTAACTATTATCGTTTCATAATTATAAACCAAAAATGAAAAAAAAAATTTACACACAACACACACATAGAGAGAGAGAGAGAGAAAGAGAGAGAAATAAAATGTTTTTCCAGAAATTGTTGAATTGTCATCTAGGGACCACAAAACGGATATTTCCGTAAAAAAAATTTTTGAAAAAATTTTCACGATCGACATTTTTTAAATTGCTGAAGTAACTTATCGCTAAAAAAATTAAAAACAATTGCTACAACCTAAAAAACTTCTAAATATTCTCAAAATGCATTCTAGTTGATGCTCCATTGCAAATTTTAAGACATCCCTTTATTAGTTTTCGAAATAATTGCATAAAACAGCGCGAACGAATTTTTTTAAATTGCTAAAGTAACTGATCGATAAAAAAATAATAAAAACAATTGCTACAACCTACAAAATTTCTAAATATTCTCAAAATTCATTCTAGTTGATGCTCCATTGAAAATTCTAAAACATTTCTTTATTACCAAAAATGAAAAAAAAAATTTACACACACAAACACACACAGAGAGAGAGAGAGACACACAAAAATATTTTCCAGAAATTGTTGAATTGGCATCTAGGGACCACAAAACACAGCCCAATTTAGGGACCGAATTTTAAAATTTTACGTCGGAATTTTGGATTGCGGGTTTTAGAGTAAAAATTTTGAGTGTTCGAGCGTAGTTTTTGGATTTTAGATTAGGGTTTTAATCATGAAATTTAATGACTAAATTTCGGATTTTAGGCCTTAAATTAGAAATTGAATGCTATAATCTAAACTATAATCTTAACCCAAAAAATTAGATCTACAATGCGATTTAGAGAGAGAGAGGCACACAAAAATATTTTCCAGAAATTGTTGAATTGGAATCTAGGGACCACAAAACGGAGATTTCCGTAAAAAAAAAATTTTAAACAATTTTCACGATCACAATACTTTCTCGTATTTCTAACGGAGAAAGCAAAAAAAATCCGAAAAAGATACCTAAAAAAGCCCTGAAAGGGTCTTTAAAAAGGTCCTTATAAAAAATCTAAATAAAATGTTCCGACGAAAAGTTCTGAAAAAAGTCCTATAAAAAAGCCTCTTAAAAATGGCCTGAAAAATCCTGAAAATGATCTTGGAAGAAAGCCTTAGAAAAGTAATAATAATTCCAGAAAAAGCCCTAAAAAAGTCCTTGAAAGGTCCATATAAAAAACCTGAAAAAGTCCTGAAAAAAGTTCTGAAAAAATTATCCTAAAAAAATATCCCAAGTCCCTTGAAAAAATGTTTCAAAAATGGCCCAAAAAAAATCTTAAAAAAGCCACGTAAAATATGTCCTGAAAGATCCCAGAAGCGTCCTCAAAAAGTCTTACGGCAGTCCTAAGAAAGTCCCGAAAACAGTCTCGCCAAGCAGTCCCGAAAAAAAATCCTGAAACTCCCTGAATAAAACCTTGAAAATAGGTTCCGAAAAAAGCTCTAAAACCCGAAAATACGTCTTTGAAAAAAAGTCCTGAAGAAAAGGCCCGAAGGCCCGAAATAAATTGCTGCAGAAAAGAGTCCTAAAATAATTGTCTTGTAAAAAATCCCAAAAAGAGCCTTGAAAAAAAAGTGAACAAAAAGTCCAGAAAATTTCCTGCCAAAAATTGATCAAGGACTTCTGAACATAATGTAAATGGTAATGTGGCCATCATGTTACTTCGTAACGGAGAAAGCAAAAAAAATCCGAAAAAGATACCTAAAAAAGCCCTGAAAGGGGTCTCTAAAAAGGTCCTTATAAAAAATCTAAATAAAATGTTCCGACGAAAAGTTCTGAAAAAAGTCCTATGAAAAGGCCCTTGAAAAATATCCTGAAAAAATCGTTCAAAACGTCCTGAAGAAAAGGCTTGAAAAAACCTTAGGAAAGTCCCAAAAAAGTCCCGGAAAAGGCCTGAAAATACCCTGAAAAATTAAAACCCGGAAAAAAATTCCTTTAAAAAGGCACTGAAAAATATCCTTAAAAAGCAGTGACGGCTCGCGGTTTTTTTTTTGGTACAGCCGAGGTAGCAGAGGTGGTAATACAAATAAGTGCAATCGACCCTACCTATCTGTATTACCACCGTACCAAAAAAACCCACGTACTGTCACTGTTAAAAAGGTCCTTTTAAAAAACTTGTAAAAAAAAAGTCTTGAAAAAAATCCCAAAAAGAGCCTTGAATCCCAAAAAGAAGGCCCAAAAAAGCGTTAAAAAAAGCCTCTTAATAAATGGCACGAAAAATCCTGAAAAACGTCATGAAAAAACTTGAAAAAAAAGTCTGAAAAAAAATCCAAAAAGAGCCTCGAGTCCCGCAAAGAAGGCCCCAAAAATCGTTAAAAAAAGCCTCTTAAAAAATGGCCTGAAAAATCCTGAAAAACGTCCTGAAAGAAGGCCTTAGAAAAGTCATAATAATTCCAGAAAAAGCCCTGAAAAAGTCCTTAAAAGGTCCATATAAAAAACCTGAAAAAAGTTCTGAAAAAATTATCCTAAAAAATATCCCAAAAGTCCCTTGAAAAAATGTTCCAAATATGGCCCAAAAAAAAAATCTTAAAAAAACCACGTAAAATATGTCCTGAAAAATCTCAGAAGCGTCCTCAAAAAGTCTTGAAACACGTCTTAGGACAGTCCTAAGAAAGTCCCGAAAAAAGTCCCGCAAAGTAGTCGCGAAAAAAATTCCTGAAACTCCCTGAATAAAACCTTGAAAATAGGTCCCGAAAAAAGCCCCAAAACCCGAAAATACGTCTTTGAAAAAAGTCCTGAAGAAAAACAGGTCTTAGGACAGTCCTAAGAAAGTCCCGAAAAAAGTCCCGCCAAGTGGTCGCGAAAAAAATTCCTGAAACTCCCTGAATAAAACCTTGAAAATAGGTCCAGAAAAAAGCCCTCAAACCCGAAAATACGTCTTTGAAAAAAGTCCTGAAGAAAAACAGGTCTTAGGACAGTCCTAAGAAAGTCCCGAAAAAAGTCCCGCCAAGTGGTCGCGAAAAAAATTCCTGAAACTCCCTGAATAAAACCTTGAAAATAGGTCCCGAAAAAAGCCCTAAAACCCGAAAATAGGTCCGAAATAAATTGCTGTAGAAAAAAGTCCTAAAATAATTGTCCTGTGAAAAATCCCAAAAAGAGCCTTGAAAAAAAAGTGAACAAAAAGTCGGGAAAAATTCCTGAAAATAATGCTCGAAAAAAAATTCCTGGAAAAAGTCTTGAAAATTGTATAAAAGAAATCCTGTAAAAACAGTCCCAAAAAAGGTTCTGAAACAAAGAGTCCTTAAAAAAAGTCCGGAAAAAGTCCTACCAAAAATTCCTGAAAACAATGCCCGAAAATAAATTCCTGGAAAAAGTCTTGAAAATTGTCTGAAAGAAATCCTATAAAAAAAGTCCCAAAAAAAGTTCTGAAACAAACAGTCCTTAAAAAAAGTCCTGCCAAAAATTCCTAAAAACAATGCTCGAAAAGAAATTCCTGGAAAAAGTCTTGAAAATTGTCTGAAAGAAATCCTATAAAAAAAGTCCCAAAAAAAAGTTCTGAAACAAACAGTCCTTAAAAAAAGTCCTGCCAAAAATTCCTAAAAACAATGCTCGAAAAGAAATTCCTGGAAAAAGTCTTGAAAATTGTCTGAAAGAAATCCTATAAAAAAAGTCCCAAAAAAAGTTCTGAAACAAACAGTCCTTAAAAAAAGTCCTGCCAAAAATTCCTAGAAACAATGCTCGAAAAGAAATTCCTGGAAAAAGTCTTGAAAATTGTCTGAAAGAAATCCTATAAAAAAAGTCCCAAAAAAAGTTCTGAAACAAACAGTCCTTAAAAAAAGTCCTGCCAAAAATTCCTAAAAACAATGCTCGAAAAGAAATTCCTGGAAAAAGTCTTGAAAATTGTCTGAAAGAAATCCTATAAAAAAAGTCCCAAAAAAAGTTCTGAAACAAACAGTCTTTAAAAAAAGTCCGAGAAAAGTCCTGCCAAAAATTCCTGAGAACAATTCTCGAAACAAAATTCCTGGAAAAAGTCTTGAAAATTGTATGAAAGAAATCCTGCAAAAAAAGTCCCAAAAAAGGTCTTGAAACAAACAGTTCTTAAAAAAAGTCCGGAAGTAAGAAGTCCCGAAAAAAAATCCTGAAAATAATCCTGAAAAAAAGTCTCGAAAAAGAAGTTCTTAATATGTCCGGAAAAAAGTGCTGAAATAACCTCCTGATTTTTTTTTTCATTGATGGGAATCCCCAATTTACAATCACGCAACATAACCTATAAATTCTAAATTACCTTAAACTAAATTAAATTGAAATCTGCTATCAAAAAATGTCAAATAATATAATAATAATATAAATATATTTATTGATACAATCTTACACAGGTCAGGGAAGAATATAGAGGGAAAAAAAAGTATGCGTTTAAAATTTAAAAAAAAAACGTATGTTGGAATCAAAAATATTGACCAGTATCAAGTGTGAAAGAAAAGTCCTAAGCAAATGTCGAGAAAAAAATAATCCTGGAAGGAACGCCGGAAAAATAAGTTCTTAAAAAGGTCCTAAAGAAAGAAGTCCTGAAAAAGAAGTCCCGAAAGAAAAGTCCTGGATAAAATCTCGAGAAAAAGTCATGAAAAATATTCCTGAAAATAAATAAAGTCCCAAAATAGGTCCTAAAAAAAGTTTTGAGTCCTAGCTTCTTCTAATAAAGTTTTGAAGAGAAGTCCCAAGAGAAATCCCGAAAAAAAACCCGACAAAAGTATTTTGAAAAGGTTCTCAAAAGAGGCCCTGAAAAAAATGTCGAGAATTTTACACATTCTGAATCTAAATCGAGTTTTTATTTGATAATTCAACTCAAGTATAAAATGCGCATTTAATTGCAATAAATTAATAAAAAGGAAGATAAAATTTGCAAGTGAATAAAAAGGTAGGTACAAGTTTGTAAACGGATTAAACGATTAAAAAAATATAGCTTGTTCCGTAAATCATTATGTGTTATTAATTTGAATATGACTTTTTCATAATTCATATTTTTTTTTATAATTTTTAGTTTCAGTTTCTAGCTATTATGTTTCAATTTGGTATCTTTTATTATGTACGTATGTACGCTAAATTTAATTTAATTTAATTTCATGTAATTTATGCATTTTTCTTTGTATTATTATTTTATATAGAGATTTCATTAAATAAATAAATAAATAAATAAACGGTAGATACAAGTTTGCAAAGAGGGTACATTTTCTTTACCTTCACTATTTCAACGATCTGAACGATTTGAAATTATATATACAGGGCTTTTATTATAACGCTGAACACACTATTATTAACGCCTATGTTCAATCGTAAAGTAATCACATCAACGAATGATATTTAATTGAACTTGTATGCAACCAAGATCATTTTCTCATTCCAATTCATTCTCGAGATTTATATCGATTCAAACTCGTGCGAAATAAATTTTATCCGGCCAAATTGCAACCTCTTGTGGTATTACCCCCTATAAAATTAATATCTTTCCTTAATAAAATCATTAATAATTTACTCAAAACGTGTGAACGACGACACAAAAGTACGTAATAACTTAAACTAAACGTGTGAACAAACCCTTAAAACCACGTGATACAATTAACAATCCGTATGGTGTCTACCAAAGAAAAGAATTCAACGAGAATATTATGTAAAAAAATTACAAACAAATATGTTAAAATTTCCGGGTCGTAAGTTTACGAATTTATTGATATTTTTATCATCAGCACACACACACAAGTGTTAATAAATAATTTCGTGCCAAGATGATCCCATCTAACGGATCGAGACACTCCTGAATGGAAACACTACGAAGAGTGTTTATCAAGCCAGCATCTCGAACCGGCCGTGAAGAATTTTATGAATATTAATTGCGTTTCCTTTTTTAATAAATTAAAGAAATAAGTACGTCGTTCGAATTTTTCAGATAAATTACGATTTTTTTTATTTATTTATAGATTAGTAATATAAAATGGAATGAAGTGTTAAATATACTAAGATCAATAAATATATTTTCCGTTGCTCGTTGGTTAATGGCTATTTTTAATGTACCCAAATGTATCAAAAATCGTTCATTAATGACCCATATTAATGAACGATTTTTCATTAATGAACGATTTTTTATTAATGAACGATTTTTAGGGCCGCGGTGGTCTAGTGGGTAGAGGTCCGGCCTCTGGACCCCGCTGGTGCGGGTTCGAGTCCCGTCCGGGCGGTCACTTTTTTTTACTTTTTTAACACGAAAAATGGCCGTGCGGGTCCTTGGATATATTTAGTCTTTGTCCGCATTTCACTTAAATGAATTATAAATACTATCACAGGAACATCTAAAAAATATCTAAAAAAAAACTTACCCTGTATATATATTATCATCATTTTGTACATTTTATATTGTAGGATATGGACCACCCTTTGTATTGTAAGATGGAGCCCACCCACCATCCTTCAATAATATTTCAATTTAAGCAATAGAATTCTGTCAGTGGTGCAATAAAAAACAAATCTGAGATAGTGTTTTAATTGTAGAAAAAATAAAATCGAAGTGCGTTGGGTATCCTCCAAATAATTAAACCGGAGTTTTAGAGAAAGATTTGCTTTATAAAATTTAATTGAAATCGCATTTTTCTTCTAATTCTTTTAATACGGATGAGATCTTCGTTTATTGTTGAACTGTCTAGATTGTAGGATAGGGCCCACCCACCACACGCAATAAAATTTCTTTATTAATTTCTTGTCAACAACACTGAGGCAGTGTTTTAATTAAAGAAATAATAAAATCGAAGGGCGGTGGGTGGTCCCTCCACCACCCTCCAATTAATTGAAGCCAATCCAGGGTTTTAGAAAAAAGTTATTGCTTATTTTATGGAAATTAATTTTGGAAAATTATAACATATTTCACCACGAGGATGTTAAATATTTACATATTTGATTGGTAAATATACGAACAAGAATGTGAAGATTATTTCCTTTGCTTTTGTCTGGATCTTACGTGTGTTGATTAACGTTCCATCATATCTCGTTTCCTTCCATGAATGGGAAGATTAGTGGTATTTACATTTTTCTCCGTCTTGAGATTGAAAAAATGTAAATATTATTACTGCGTGCATATTTAAATATTGATTTCCACAATCAGTTTAAATTCTTTTATAACAAAAAATCTATTTTGGTTTAAGAATTACTTATCATCGAGAGATTTAGAGAAACTTTGAAAGGTTCCCAAGTCGACATCTATTGTTTAATCGCCAAAATTATTACAACTTAAAAAAATGGTGATGTGGCCATCATGTTACTTTCTCCGACTTGATGGTATCATAGCCATTTACGTTTTCATGGTATATTTTCAATTTAAATCATATTTTAAATGTACATCGAGCGGATGAAACTGACGTTTAAAACGTCAAAATTATGAAAGATGGAAGAATTATACTTCAAATTCAAAAACTCAGTTTACTCAAAAACTAAAGGGATTTCGAAAAAAACTTATTCTCTATAAGTTGTTCATTCTAGCATTCTCTACAATTATTATTAATATAAATTTGCTGTAACTATTATCGTTTTATAATTATAAACCAAAAATTTAAAAAATAATAATAAATTTTTTTCTCGAATAAAAATGATTTTATGAAAAATGTTTTCAAGCAAAAGATGTTCATTTCTTTGTTGTCTTCAAAGTTTGTTTAAATGTTTTTGTGATATTTTTCATATTTAAGAAAATATTGGCAAAAAACAGAAAACATTTAAGTTAAACGCCCACTTCCGGTGTACGAAATTTTACCAAAAGCTTTTCAGTTCTTCAGATTATCAAATAAGACAGATGTTCAAAGTTGACAAAAAATTTTTTTCCAGAAATTGTATCTCTGTATATTCTTGGGGGTGTTTTAATCTTCTTTTCAAACATATTTTTTTTTTATTGACTTAAACTTTCGCCATCCAGTCACGACATTTTTCAAACATATAATTAATAATAGTGCATTGCATTAATAAATATTAAAACATAATCGCTGTCTCAATAAATTAATCTTTTTCCTTTGTTATATTACTGCAGTAACGAGCTTGCGTTGCGTAAGATTGTCGTTTTTTTTTTCGTTGGTGTGGCAGGCTAATTGGCCGATAAAATTGATTCGCTTTTTTTGTTTTATAAATTGTATCGCAGGAAGAAAGTCCGAAAACCGGATTGAAATGGACTCGACGGGTAAAAAAATTAACAAGGCAATATTTGATTTACTAATTTCGCGCGGTAATTGGATTTCGACATAAACCCACGGGTGGTACACGATGCATAATCAGCAATTGTCATTTAAAGAAAAAAAAATCAGCGTAATAACATTTTAAGATATATAAATATAAAATCGCATTAATACTCGAAAAATTGGACAATGATCAAATTGACCATTCAAAAATGTTCTTTTCTTAATCATGTTGATTAGAAATAATGTGATTATACAGTGCACGCCTAAAGTATGTAAAAATGAGCAAAAATGTTATTTGGAAAAGTTATTTGTAACTGACAGATTAGAACCACCAAGAACCAATTTTTTGCACTTTGCTTGTTATTTGTATATGCGCCTAAAATATGTAATACATTCAGTAAAACCAAAAAAAAAATATTTTTGGAAAATTTTTTGAACAATTCGATTTTCTTTGATAAAAATACACATTTTTGCATAAAAGTGGATTTTCAGTCGTCATTTGTTTTTGAGTAATGACGTCATCCGTTTGTTTTTTAAATGACAACCCCCTATTTTTCTTCTTGATTTTGAGAAATATTTTGATTGTCGAACCGTCAGTAAAAAATGTTGCCATCTTACATAAGAAATGTTTCGAGTAAATTGACTTTCATGCAAAAATGTGTATTTTTTATCAAAGAAAACCGACCTGTTCGAGGATTGTTTCCAAAAATATTTTATTTTGGGTTTACTGAATTTATTACATACTTTAGGCGCATATACAAATAACAAGTTAATGGCAAAAAATTGGTTGTTGGTGGTTCTAATGTATTTTAAATCTTCTGTCAGTTACAAATAACTTTTCCAAATAACATTTTTGCTCATCTTTAATAACAAGTCTTAGAGTGTGTCAAGTTGGCACCCCAATGAAGAGTTCTGAATAAAGTTCTCAATTCCTTTTGATGTATCTAGAAGTACTATCAACTTTTAAAAAAGAGTTCTATAAAATTGGGCTGTCAGGAATTTTTTGAAAAATGGGGTGCCAACTTGACATTGTAATCGAATAGTTCTGAACTAGTTTTAAGATGTGTTTTGGTTAGTACTATAGTTCCTGATACTTTTAAAAAAGAGTTCTGTTGAATTTCCAGAGATAAAAAATTTCAAAGTTGTAAATTCGAAATATTCAAATTCATATTACTCACTTAATATTGTTCGAATCTAAATATTTCATAACAACTATGGATAGAACTCACAAAGAACTACAGGAAACACCTATCAGAACTATCCCAAACTATAAAAAATATATATTTTTTTTTAAGTCGCAAAGCAAAAAAAAATGAGAGTTTCAGGAGTTCTGAGTTAATTTTCTATTTCTACTCATTCAGTATAATAATTCTTTCTTATAAACAAATTCGATACAATCGCGATTTATGGCATTTTTAAATAAATTTAAAATTCGATAATGGAAAAATTAAATTTTGAAAATACCCATTTCCTGTCATTTAAAAGCAACTTGCCATTCGAGTTTTCATTAGAACTCCTTGAGTACAACCCATAGGTCAAATCAGAACTCCCAGAACTATTAAAAACCAACATTTTTGTAAAACTAAATTTTTTCCATTTAAATTCCAACTTCAAGCCCACGTGATCTTGTTTGCGGTGGATAATTAGAATTTTCTTTCAAGATCATCAAAACTGAAGCTAATTGAAGAAAGGCAAAGAATTAGAAAATCCTGTAGTGACAGGTACAGTTTTAACAACACTTTTTTGAAAAAATCAATTTTTTCCATTTAAATTCCAACTTCAAACCCACGTGATCTTGTTTGCGGTGAAGATAATTAGGATTGTCTTTCAAGATCATCAAAACTGAAGCTAATTGAAGAAACGCAGAGAATTAGAAATTCCTGCAGTGACAGATGCAGTTTTAACAACACTTTTTTGTAGAAATCAATTTTTTCATTTAAATTCCAACTTCAAACCCACGTGATCTTGTTTGCGGTGAAGATAATTAAGATTTTCTTTTAAGATCATCAAAACTGAAGCTAATTGAAGAAACGCAAAGAATTAGAAATTCCTGCAGTGACAGATGCAGTTTTAACAGCACTTTTTTGTAGAAATCAATTTTTTTCGCAGATGTTATGAGCGCCTGATATCTCTAGAATTTGGTCTGCCATGTCGGCGAGCGTAGCCAGGTGAGTCGTGTTTGCGGAAATCAAGATGCGCTGCACATCTGTTGGGAGGCGGCTAACAAAAATTTCTCGTAAGAGGCCGTCGTCGATGGCAGTATCTCCCAAAAGATGCTGCAACCTCCTAAGCAACTGGGATGGTGTTTGATTACCCAATGTTTCCTTAGAAAGGAGTTGCTGCATCCTTTTTTTGTCTGAGATAGAGGTACGTCTGATAATTTCCGTCTTAAGTGTTTCATACGGAAGAATTTCCGTATGTTGACATACGGAAAATCTTCTTCACGATTTCGCAAATAACTGTTGTGGTTGCACGTTATTTTCTAAAATCGATTTGGTCAAGGCATACCACCAAATTCCAATTCATCCTCCTGATATACCGAAAACGGCAATCACAACACCTTTCGGACTATTCGAATACACCAGGATGAGTTTTGGCCTAAGAAACGCCGCTCAAACCTTTCAAAGGTTTATGGATTCGGTTTTACGCGGACTACCATTTTGTTTCGCGTACATTGACGACATACTCGTCTTCAGCAAAGACGAACGCGAACATGATCGTCACCTTTTCCAAATTTTTGAGCGGTTGACATCATTTGGTATTAAAATTAACCCTGAAAAATGCGTTTTGGGCCAACCTAAATTGAGCTTCTTAGGACACAGCATTAGTGGTGAAGGGATAAAACCTCTGCAGTGCAAGGTGGATGCCATCTTGTCTTTCCCTCAACCCGCTGACCTAAAAGCACTTCAACGTTTCCTCGGCATGATTAATTTTTATCACCGTTTCGTAAAATCATGCTCGAGCATATTGTCACCGCTAAATCAACTTGCTGCAACAACTCCACGCAACAAACCAGTGATCTGGAATCAATCTGCATTGCATGCGTTTTCGGCAGCTAAGGCCGCCTTGGCCAACTCTGCCATGCTCGCGCTTCCAGATCCTGTTGCGGAGTTAAGCATAATGGTAGACGCAAGCTCCTCCTCTGCTGGTGCGGTTTTGCAGCAGAAGGATAAATTTGGCGTTCAACAACCACTATATTTCTTTTCAAAATCTTTCACTCCGACAGAACGCAAATACAGCACGTTCGGCCGTGAATTGTTAGCCGTATATTTGGCAATTAAAAAGTTCAAATATTATCTCGAAGGTAGAGAATTTACTGTCTTTACAGACCATAAACCTTTGATATCTGCTATCTGTTCTCACTCAGATCGTTTTTCAGGACGAGAGCACAGACATTTGAACTACATCGGACAATTCACCACTGACATCAGGCACATCCCTGGAAAGGACAACAATGTGGCTGACACACTGTCGCGAGTCGAAATTAATGCTTTAGACCTCAACCAACTGGCAAAATTACAATCTGAAGATGTGGAACTCAAATCCCTTCTGGGTAGTGGCACTACAGCACTCAAACTGGAACAGTTCATTCCGGCCGGCTCCAACACGTCCATCTACGTAGACACGTCTCTAGCTGCACGACGACCCTATGTTCCTCCTGCAATGCGACAGGAAGTTCTTTGTTCGCTTCACGAACTTACACATCCGGGTACTCGTGCAATGAGACGTCTCGTAGCAGCACGGTACGTGTGGCCGCGGATGAACCATGACATTGCACTTTTCGTCAAGTCCTGTTTGAAGTGCCAGAAGAACAAAATTCATCGCCACACTGTGTCACCCATTGTGAAATTTCCAGACCCGGATGACCGATTCACCGACATCCACATCGACATAATCGGCCCTTTGCCTATTTGTGACAATTTCAGATACCTTCTGGTCTGCATTGATCGCTTTACGCGTTGGCCAGAAGTAATTCCTCTTACCGAAATTACTGCGGATTCCGTTGCACGAGCATTTCTGAGTGGTTGGATTGCACGTTTTGGAACTCCATCTACGGTCATTACTGACCGAGGTCGACAGTTCCAGTCCAACACTTGGAAGGAATTCTGCAGGACTTTCGGTATACAACACAAATCCACAACCGCCTACCATCCGCAATGTAACGGCCTGGTAGAGCGGCTCAATCGCCAAATAAAAGACTCAATCCGAATGAGCAACGATTCTAAGAACTGGGTAACCCAACTCCCTTTAATTCTCCTAGGGCTCCGGACAGTCTTCAAATCATCTCTTTTGGCAACGACTGCAGAGTTCGTCTACGGCAAGACATTACGCTTGCCGGGCGATTTCATATTTCCAAATTCCGCGCGTAAAAAAATTCCTTCTGGTTCAAAATTTCTCGACGACCTGAGGGACAATATGCAGACACTTGGTCCTGCAGCGGCGCGGCCATCCGTTCGCAGGAATTACGTTCCTGCCGACTTAAACACTTGCACGCATGTTTTCGTCCGTCGGGATTGCGTAAAAAACATTACACATCCATGCTACGACGGCCCATTCAAAATTTTAAGTCGAAATTCAAAATTTTACACAATTGAAATTGACGGTAAACAAGACAACGTTTCCATTGACCGACTGAAACCTGGATATTTTTCCACTATTTCGGCCACTTCAGTTAAAAACACACAAAACACCACCAACCTTTCTGTTTTTCCACGTTCAATTTTAAAATCTAACAAATCTTCTACAAAACCTTTTATTTCTCGCAAACACGTATCTTTCTCTTGTTCTGTTTCCTTCCGTAGCCTCTTTTAGACGGGGAGTGGTGTGGTGACCGCCTGGGTCATGGAACGGAGAAATGGAAACGAGGATCACGGGTAGCCCGGAAAAACGCGGTTACCAGGGAGGCGAGAAAAACAATTAAATAAAAAAAAAGAAGAATTTTGCTGGAATACAGAAAACACACTCATTTTTGTAATTCCTACCAAAAATAAAGTAATCACCTTATTCGTCGACCTGCCTCTCTTTTTGAAGTTAAATTATATTGTATCAAGTTGATAACGACTGATCTACAAGTGTTGAATTGTTGGACCAACGAGAATCATCAACCACAACAGCTAGTTCACATGACGTGATCCTTCAATTACAACATGACAGTGGGGCTCCGCGCGGCGTTTTTCGTGGAGTTTGGAAGGTGTCGCTCAGTGGCTCTCGGGCGTCTTCTGTCGGGGTCACCAGATGTTGTAATTGAAGGATCACGTCGTGTGAACTAGCTGTTGTGGTTGATGATTCTCGTTGGTCCAACAATTCAACAATCAAAACTGAAGCTAATTGAAGAAACGCAGAGAATTAGAAATTCCTGCAGTGACAGATGCAGTTTTAACAGCACTTTTTTGTAGAAATAAATTTTTTCATTTAAATTCCAAATTCAAACCCACGTGATCTTGTTTGCGGTGAAGATAATTAAGATTTTCTTTCAAGATCATCAAAACTGAAGCTAATTGAAGAAAGGCAAAGAATTAGAAAATCCTGTAGTGACAGGTACAGTTTTAACAACACTTTTTTGAAAAAATCAATTTTTTCCATTTAAATTCCAACTTCAAACCCACGTGATCTTGTTTGCGGTGAAGATTATTAGGATTGTCTTTCAAGATCATCAAAACTGAAGCTAATTGAAGAAACGCAGAGAATTAGAAATTCCTGCAGTGACAGATGCAGTTTTAACAACACTTTTTTGTAGAAATCAATTTTTTCATTTAAATTCCAACTTCAAACCCACGTGATCTTGTTTGCGGTGAAGATAATTAAGATTTTCTTTTAAGATCATCAAAACTGAAGCTAATTGAAGAAACGCAAAGAATTAGAAATTCCTGCAGTGACAGATGCAGTTTTAACAGCACTTTTTTGTAGAAATCAATTTTTTCATTTAAATTCCAACTTCAAACCCACGTGATCTTGTTTGCGGTGAAGATAATTAGGATTGTCTTTCAAGATCATCAAAACTGAAGCTAATTGAAGAAACGCAGAGAATTAGAAATTCCTGCAGTGACAGATGCAGTTTTAACAACACTTTTTTGTAGAAATCAATTTTTTCATTTAAATTCCAACTTCAAACCCACGTGATCTTGTTTGCGGTGAAGATAATTAAGATTTTCTTTCAAGATCATCAAAACTGAAGCTAATTGAAGAAAGGCAAAGAATTAGAAAATCCTGTAGTGACAGGTACAGTTTTAACAACACTTTTTTGAAAAAATCAATTTTTTCCATTTAAATTCCAACTTCAAACCCACGTGATCTTGTTTGCGGTGAAGATAATTAGGATTGTCTTTCAAGATCATCAAAACTGAAGCTAATTGAAGAAACGCAGAGAATTAGAAATTCCTGCAGTGACAGATGCAGTTTTAACAACACTTTTTTGTAGAAATCAATTTTTTCATTTAAATTCCAACTTCAAACCCACGTGATCTTGTTTGCGGTGAAGATAATTAAGATTTTCTTTTACGATCATCAAAACTGAAGCTAATTGAAGAAACGCAAAGAATTAGAAATTCCTGCAGTGACAGATGCAGTTTTAACAGCACTTTTTTGTAGAAATCAATTTTTTCATTTAAATTCCAACTTCAAACCCACGTGATCTTGTTTGCGGTGAAGATAATTAGGATTGTCTTTCAAGATCATCAAAACTGAAGCTAATTGAAGAAACGCAGAGAATTAGAAATTCCTGCAGTGACAGATGCAGTTTTAACAGCACTTTTTTGTAGAAATCAATTTTTTCATTTAAATTCCAACTTCAAACCCACGTGATCTTGTTTGCGGTGAAGGTAATTAAGTTTTTCTTTTAAGATCATCAAAACTGAAGCTAATTGAAGAAACGCAAAGAATTAGAAATTCCTGCAGTGACAGATGCAGTTTTAACAGCACTTTTTTGTAGAAATCAATTTTTTCATTTAAATTCCAACTTCAAGCCCACGTGATCTTGTTTGCGGTGAAGGTAATTAAGTTTTTCTTTTAAGATCATCAAAACTGAAGCTAATTGAAGAAACGCAGAGAATTAGAAATTCCTGCAATGACAGGTACAGTTTTAACAACACTTTTTTGAAAAAATCAATTTTTTCCATTTAAATTCCAACTTCAAACGCACGTGATCTTGTTTGCGGTAAAGATAATTAGAATTTTCTTTCAAGATCATCAAAACTGAAGCTAATTGAAGAAACGCAGAGAATTAGAAATTCCTGCAGTGACAGATGCAGTTTTAACAGCACTTTTTTGTAGAAATCAATTTTTTCATTTAAATTACAACTTCAAGCCCACGTGATCTTGTTTGCGGTGAAGATAATTAAGATTTTCTTTTAAGATCATCAAAACTGCAGCTAATTAAAGAAACGCAGAGAATTAGAAATTCCTGCAGTGACAGATGCAGTTTTAACAGCACTTTTTTGAAAAAATCAATTTTTTCCATTTAAATTCCAACTTCAAACCCACGTGATCTTGTTTGCGGTGAAGATAATTAAGATTTTCTTTCAAGATCATCAAAACTGAAGCTAATTGAAGAAACGCAGAGAATTAGAAATTCCTGCAGTGACAGATGCAGTTTTAACAGCACTTTTTTGTAGAAATCAATTTTTTCCATTTAAATTCCAACTTCAAACCCACGTGATCTTGTTTGCGGTCAAGATAATTAGGATTGTCTTTCAAGATCATCAAAACTGCAGCTAATTAAAGAAACGCAGAGAATTAGAAATTCCTGCAGTGACAGATGCAGTTTTAACAGCACTTTTTTGTAGAAATCAATTTTTTCATTTAAATTCCAACTTCAAACCCACGTGATCTTGTTTGCGGTGAAGATACTTAGGATTTTCTTTCAAGATCATCAAAACTGAAGCTAATTGAAGAAACGCAGAGAATTAGAAATTCCTGCAGTGACAGATGCAGTTTTAACAGCACTTTTTTGTAGAAATCAATTTTTTCATTTAAATTCCAACTTCAAACCCACGTGATCTTGTTTGCGGTGAAGATAATTAGGATTGTCTTTCAAGATCATCAAAACTGAAGCTAATTGAAGAAACGCAGAGAATTAGAAATTCCTGCAGTGACAGATGCAGTTTTAACAACACTTTTTTGAAAAAATCAATTTTTTCCATTTAAATTCCAACTTCAACCCCACGTGATCTTGTTTGCGGTGATAATAATTAGGATTTTCTTTCAAGATCATCAAAACTGAAGCTAATTGAAGAAACGCAGAGAATTAGAGATTCCTGCAGTGACAGATGCAGTTTTAACAGCACTTTTTTGAAAAAATCAATTTTTTCCATTTAAATTCCAACTTCAAACCCACGTGATCTTGTTTGCGGTGAAGATAATTAGAATTTTCTTTCAAGATCATCAAAACTGAAGCTAATTCAAGAAACGCAGAGAATTAGAAATTCCTGCAGTGACAGATGCAGTTTTAACAACACTTTTTTGTAGAAATCAATTTTTTCATTTAAATTCCAACTTCAAGCCCACGTGATCTTGTTTGCGGTGAAGGTAATTAAGTTTTTCTTTCAAGATCATCAAAACTGAAGCTAATTCAAGAAACGCAGAGAATTAGAAATTCCTGCAGTGACAGATGCAGTTTTAACAACACTTTTTTGTAGAAATAAATGTTTTCATTTAAATTCCAACTTCAAACCCACGTGATCTTGTTTGCGGTGAAGATAATTAGAATTTTCTTTCAAGATCATCAAAACTGAAGCTAATTGAAGAAAGGCAGAGAATTAGAAATTCCTGCAGAGACAGATGCAGTTTTAACAACACTTTTTGTAGAAATCAATTTTTTCATTTAAATTCCAACTTCAAACCCACGTGATCTTGTTTGCGGTGAAGATAATTAGGATTTTCTTTCAAGATCATCAAAACTGAAGCTAACTGAAGAAACGTAGGCAATTAGAAATTCCTGCAGTGACAGATGCAGTTTTAACTACACTTTTTTGTAGAAATAAATTTTTTCATTTAAATTCCAACTTCAAACCCACGTGATCTTGTTTGCGGTGAAGATAATTAGGATTTTCTTTGAAGATCATCAAAACTGAAGCTAAGTGAAGAAACGCAGAGAATTAGAAATTCCTGCAGTGACAGATGCAGTTTTAACAACACTTTTTTGCAGAAATCAATTTTTTCATTTAAATTCCAACTTCAAACCCACGTGATCTTGTTTGCGGTGAAGATAATTAAGATTTTCTTTGAAGATCATCAAAACTGAAGCTAAGTGAAGAAACGCAGAGAATTAGAAATTCCTGCAGTGACAGATGCAGTTTTAACAACACTTTTTTGTAGAAATCAATTTTTTCATTTAAATTCCAACTTCAAGCCCACGTGATCTTGTTTGCGGTGGATAATTAGAATTTTCTTTCAAGATCATCAAAACTGAAGCTAATTGAAGAAACGCAGAGAATTAGAAATTCCTGCAGTGACAGATGCAGTTTTAACAGCACTTTTTTGTAGAAATAAATTTTTTCATTTAAATTCCAAATTCAAACCCACGTGATCTTGTTTGCGGTGAAGATAATTAAGATTTTCTTTCAAGATCATCAAAACTGAAGCTAATTGAAGAAAGGCAAAGAATTAGAAAATCCTGTAGTGACAGGTACAGTTTTAACAACACTTTTTTGAAAAAATCAATTTTTTCCATTTAAATTCCAACTTCAAACCCACGTGATCTTGTTTGCGGTGAAGATAATTAGGATTGTCTTTCAAGATCATCAAAACTAGAGATTCCTGCAGTGACAGATGCAGTTTTAACAGCACTTTTTTGAAAAAATCAATTTTTTCCATTTAAATTCCAACTTCAAACCCACGTGATCTTGTTTGCGGTGAAGATAATTAGAATTTTCTTTCAAGATCATCAAAACTGAAGCTAATTGAAGAAACGCAGAGAATTAGAAATTCCTGCAGTGACAGATGCAGTTTTAACAGCACTTTTTTGTAGAAATAAATTTTTTCATTTAAATTCCAACTTCAAACCCACGTGATCTTGTTTGCGGTGAAGATAATTAGGATTTTCTTTCAAGATCATCAAAACTGAAGCTAATTGAAGAAACGCAGAGAATTAGAAATTCCTGCAGTGACAGATGCAGTTTTAACAGCACTTTTTTGTAGAAATCAATTTTTTCATTTAAATTCCAACTTCAAACCCACGTGATCTTGTTTGCGGTGAAGATAATTAGGATTGTCTTTCAAGATCATCAAAACTGAAGCTAATTGAAGAAACGCAGAGAATTAGAAATTCCTGCAGTGACAGATGCAGTTTTAACAGCACTTTTTTGTAGAAATAATTGTTTTCATTTAAATTCCAACTTCAAACCCACGTGATCTTGTTTGCGGTGAAGGTAATTAAGATTTTCTTTTAAGATCATCAAAACTGAAGCTAATTGAAGAAACGCAGAGAATTAGAAATTCCTGCAGTGACAGATGCAGTTTTAACAACACTTTTTTGTAGAAATCAATTTTTTCATTTAAATTCCAACTTCAAACCCACGTGATCTTGTTTGCGGCGAAGATAATTAAGTTTTTCTTTCATAGAAAATTAACTCAGAACTCCTAGAACTCTCAATTTCTTTTTTACTTTGCGACTTTTTTCAGAACTCTTTTTTAAAAGTTGATAGTACTTCTAGATCCATTAAAAGAAATTGAGAACTCTATTCAGAACTATCAGAACTTTTCATTGGGGTGCCAACTTGACATACTCCAAGTCTTAAGTCATTTACCATACTTTAAGAAAAGACAACATTTCATACGCGAAAAAGTTATTTTTATAATTTTTTGGTAACAGGAAATTTGCACAAACTTGTGAAACGAATAAAACCAAATGATTTCAATCGCCAATTTTCCTTCATTGTTAAATTACGTTTCATCAATCAACATTTTTTGACACTATGATTTTTTAAACTTATTATGAGTATTATTTTCTCAACTAGCAGTTTTGAGATTAAATAAGGAAAAAGTAATGAAATTACAGCTTTTCTTGTAAGTCTAGTTTTTAGAACAATTTCTAATAAAATTCTTTAATTAAAGTTTGTATTGTTGGAGGCATGAACTCGTCTTGGATGCGCATGAAAGACATAAAAGGACAGAAGCGTTTATTTGCGCGAGATGGAGCGAGATATTGTGATGGTTGTAAATTGTGGTTTTATATGTGGAAATTATGGTCGCGGATTTTATTTCCCAGGACTGTTGGCAGAAAACCAGTAAAATATTTTAAAACCGGCGCTAATGCCAAGTTATCACAGCAGAGTGAGTGCTGTTCGCTTGAGAAATTAAAAGTTTTAGAAATTTACAACGTACTGGACATATCAGGTACATAATTCTCAACGTTTAACTGGAGTATTTCATGTATAAATAATAAATATAAATAAAATTTCAAACCAGAAGCCGAGTTATTTATTTTATTATTTATCTATACATATATTCGTGGATACATTTTTTTTTACTTTCTCCATTACGAAATACAGGAAAGTAAAAATCGTGAAAATTTTTGCAAACATTTTCTTAACGGAAATTGTATGTTTTTTCGTGAAATTGGGATGTTGCAGGCGAGGTATCCAAAATGTCTTTAATTGCACCGATAGGTACGATCTTTAGCAATGCTACCATGATAAAATATTTCAAAAATGTCTGCTCGATGTCCAAAAAATAAAATTTTGTTCATGTAGTCGTCTATGTTTTTCGTGAAATTGGGATGTTTCAGGTGAGGTATCTAAAATGTCTTTAATTGTACCGATGGGTACGGCCTTTGGCAATGCTTTCATGATAAAATATTTCAAAAATGTCTGCTCGATGTCCAAAAAATAAATTTTTGTTCATGTAGTCGTCTATGTTTTTTCGTGAAATTGGGATGTTTCAGGTGAGGTATCCAAAATGTCTTTAATTGTACCGATGGGTACGGCCTTTGGCAATGCTTTCATGATAAAATATTTCAAAAATGTCTGCTCGATGTCCAAAAAATAAATTTTTGTTCATGTAGTCGTCTATGTTTTTTCGTAAAATTGTGATGTTTCAGGTGAGGTATCCAAAATGTTTTTAATTGTACCGATAGGTACGACCTTTGGCAATGCTACTATGATAAAATATTTCAAAAATGTCTGCTCGATGTCCAAAAAATAATTTTTTTTTTCATGTAGTCGTCTATGTTTTTCGTGAAATTGGGATGTTTCAGGTGAGGTATCCAAAATGTCTTTAATTGCACCGATAGGTACGGCCTTTGGCAATGCTGCCATGATAAAATATTTTCAAAATGTCCGCTCGATGTCCAAAAAATACGGTACGGCCTAAATTATAATTTTTCAAGTGAAAAAAAAAATAAAAACAATTGCCACACACTTGAAACTTTCTTAATTTACTTAATAATTATCGTACTTCAAAACATCAAAACATTTCGTCACAAAATTTGGAGATAATCACATGAGAACAGAATATATTGACATTCTTAAAATTCTAATATTTCAAGTGAATAAAAAATATAAAAACAATTGCCACATACTTGAAACTGTCTAAATTTACTTAATAATTATTGTACTTTACAATTTATTAAAAATATCAAAACATTTCAACACAAAATTTGGAGATAATCACACGAGAACAGAATATGTTGTCATTCTGAAAATTCTAATTTTTCAAGTGAATAAAAAATGTACTTAATAACGATTGTACTTTACAATTTTGTAAAAATATCGAAACATTTCATCACAAAATTTGGAGATAATCACCTGAGAACTGAATATATTGTCATTCTGAAAATTCTAATTTTTCAAGTGAATAAAAAATATAAAAACAATTGTCACATACTTGAAACTTTCTAAATTTACTTAATAATTATCATACTTTACAATTTAGTAAAAATATCAAAATATTTCATCACAAAATTTGGAGATAATCACACGAGAACGGAATATATTGTCATTCTGAAAATTCTAATTTTTCAAGTGAATAAAAAATATCAAAACAATTGTCACATACTTGAAACTTTCTAAATTTACTTAATAATTATCATACTTTACAATTTAGTAAAAATGTCAAAACATTTCATCACAAAATTTGGAGATAATCACACGAGAACAGAATGTATTGTCGTTCTGAAAATTCTAATTTTTCAAGTGAATAAAGAATATAAAAACAATTGTCACATACTTGAAACTTTCTGAATTTACTTAATAATTATTGTACTTTACAATTTAGTAAAAATATCAAAACATTTCATCACAAAATTTGGAGATAATCACATGAGAACAGAATATATTGTCATTCAGAAAATTCTAATTTTTCAAGTGAATAAAAAATATAAAAACAATTATCACACACTTGAAACTTTCTAAATTTACTTAATAATTATTGTACTTTACAATCTAGTAAAAATATCAAAACATTTCATCACAAAATTTGGAGGTAATCACATGATAACAGAATATATAGTCATTCTGAAAATTCTAATTTTTCAAGTGAATAAAAAATATAAAAACAATTGCCACACACTTGAAACTTTCTAAATTTACTTAATAATTATTGTACTTTACAATTTAGTAAAAATATCAAAACATTTCGTCACAAAATTTGGAGATAATCACATGATAACATAATATATTGTCATTCAGAAAATTCCAATTTTTCAAGTGAATAAAAAATATAAAAACAATTGCCACACACTTGAAACTTTCTAAATTTACTTAATAATTATCGTACTTTACAATTTAGTAAAAATATCAAAACATTTCATCACAAAATTTGGAGATAATCACATATGAACAGAATATATTGTCATTCTGAAAATTCTAATTTTTCAAGTGAATAAAAAATAAAAAACAATTATCACACACTTGAAACTTTCTAAATTTACTTAATAATTATTGTACTTTACAATTTAGTAAAAATATCAAAACATTTCATCACAAAATTTGGAGGTAATCACATGATAACAGAATATATAGTCATTCTGAAAATTCTAATTTTTCAAGTGAATAAAGAATATAAAAACAATTGTCACATACTTGAAACTTTCTAAATTTACTTAATAATTATTGTACTTTACAATTTAGTAAAAATATCAAAACATTTCGTCACAAAATTTGGAGATAATTACACGAGAACAGAATATATTATCATTCTGAAAATTCTCATTTTTCAAGTGAATAAAAAATATAAAAACAATTGCCACACACTTGAAACTTTCTAAATTTACTTAATAATTATCGTACTTTACAATTTAGTAAAAATATCAAAACATTTCAGCACAAAATTTGGAGATAATCACACGAGAACAGAATGTATTGTCATTCTGAAAATTCTAATTTTTCAAGTGAATAAAAAATATAAAAACAATTGCCACACACTTGAAACTTTCTAAATTTACTTAATAATTATTGTACTTTACAATTTAGTAATAATATCAAAACATTTCATCACAAAATTTGGAGATAATCACATGAGAACAGAATATATTGTCATTCTGAAAATTCTAATTTTTCAAGTGAATAAAAAATATCAAAACAATTGTCACATACTTGAAACTTTCTAAATTTACTTAATAATTATCATACTTTACAATTTAGTAAAAATGTCAAAACATTTCATCACAAAATTTGGAGATAATTACACGAGAACAGAATATATTATCATTCTGAAAATTCTCATTTTTCAAGTGAATAAAAAATATAAAAACAATTGCCACACACTTGAAACTTTCTAAATTTACTTAATAATTATCGTACTTTACAATTTAGTAAAAATATCAAAACATTTCATCACAAAATTTGGAGATAATCACATGAGAACAGAATATATTGTCATTCTGAAAATTCTAATTTTTCAAGTGAATAAAAAATATAAAAACAATTGTCACACACTTGAAACTTTCTAAATTTACTTAATAATTATCGTACTTTACAATTTAGTAAAAATATCAAAACATTTCATCACAAAATTTGGAGATAATCACATGAGAACTGAATGTATTGTCATTCTGAAAATTCTAATTTTTCAAGCGAATAAAAAATATAAAAACAATTGTCACGTACTTGAAACTTTCTAAATTTACTTAATATTGATTGTACTTTACAATTTATTAAAAATATCAAAACATTTCATCACAAAATTTGGAGATAATCACATGAGAACAGAATATATTGTCATTCTGAAAATTCTAATTTTTCAAGTGAATAAAAAATATAAAAACAATTGCCACACACTTGAAACTTTCTAAATTTACTTAATAATTATCGTACTTTACAATTTAGTAAAAATATCAAAACATTTCATCACAAAATTTGGAGATAATCACATGAGAACAGAATATATTGTCATTCTGAAAATTCTAATTTTTCAAGTGAATAAAAAATATCAAAACAATTGTCACATACTTGAAACTTTCTAAATTTACTTAATAATTATCATACTTTACAATTTAGTAAAAATGTCAAAACATTTCATCACAAAATTTGGAGATAATTACACGAGAACAGAATATATTATCATTCTGAAAATTCTCATTTTTCAAGTGAATAAAAAATATAAAAACAATTGCCACACACTTGAAACTTTCTAAATTTACTTAATAATTATCGTACTTTACAATTTAGTAAAAATATCAAAACATTTCATCACAAAATTTGGAGATAATCACATGAGAACAGAATATATTGTCATTCTGAAAATTCTAATTTTTCAAGTGAATAAAAAATATAAAAACAATTGTCACACACTTGAAACTTTCTAAATTTACTTAATAATTATCGTACTTTACAATTTAGTAAAAATATCAAAACATTTCATCACAAAATTTGGAGATAATCACATGAGAACTGAATGTATTGTCATTCTGAAAATTCTAATTTTTCAAGCGAATAAAAAATATAAAAACAATTGTCACGTACTTGAAACTTTCTAAATTTACTTAATATTGATTGTACTTTACAATTTATTAAAAATATCAAAACATTTCATCACAAAATTTGGAGATAATCACATGAGAACAGAATATATTGTCATTCTGAAAATTCTAATTTTTCAAGTGAATAAAAAATATAAAAACAATTGCCACACACTTGAAACTTTCTAAATTTACTTAATAATTATCGTACTTTACAATTTAGTAAAAATATCAAAACATTTCATCACAAAATTTGGAGATAATCACATGAGAACTGAATGTATTGTCATTCTGAAAATTCTAATTTTTCAAGTGAATAAAAAATATAAAAACAATTGTCACGTACTTGAAACTTTCTACATTTACTTAACAATTATTGTACTTTACAATTTAATAAAAATATCAAAGCATTTTGTCACAAAATTTGGAGATAATCACATCAGAACAGAATGTATTGTTGTTCTGAAAATTCTAATTTTTCAAGTGACTAAAGAATATAAAAACAATTGCCACACACTTGAAATTTTCTAAATTTACTTAATAATTATTGTACTTTACAATTTAGTAAAAATATCAAAACATTTTGTCACAAAATTTGGAGATAATCACATGAGAACTGAATACATTGTCATTTTGAAAATTCTAATGGTCCGCTATGCAATTCAACACAAGCGCACAAAATAACAACATAAATGCAAAGTGATATTAATATTATTATTTTAGTCTACCGAACCCTTCCACCTCCGTTATGAATAAAAACATCCGACAAATAAACAGAAAAGGTTAATACAAAACCACGAGGATAATCATTAGAAATAAAGGACTTACGTACTCGCCAATTTCCTTATCTCTTCCCTTTAACTTGTACATACAAGCTATTCCATTCATTTGAGTTTTTCCAAGATCGAAGCGAACAATGGCGACACATTTTATCGTTTCTAATTGATTGCAGCACTGAGCAGAAACTAATATTCACGGTTGGGTTCACAGTCTTGTTTATTTACACACATTCCGATTCACTTATGCGTTGGTATTCTTTGATTACGATTCGCAAAAGCGGTAAAACTTAAACCAAACAATTCAATTTGTATGGCGTGTGCAGGGCACGCCGCGTCGTACTAACAGTTCCCTTGCTTGCCGGTTGAAAACTACACTCGAAAGAGAATTAGTGTAACAATCAGGACGATAGATGCCGCCTGCATCGACACACACTTAAAAAATTCTATATTCGACTAACCCTACACGAACATTTAAAAATATCCATATTTGACTAATCCGGCACCGTAACTGCAATAACACATCGAGCATTTACTTCTCTAACAACACAAACTCGTTGACATTAGTTCGCGGAGCAAAATCTGCACGGCGCAGCACTCAACTACCATTCTGTTAGTTGTTTCTCTTGAATTATTTACTATACGTAACTACTTGTACAAACCAACACTGCGGCGCTGTTAAGAATGTCTCAACTTCACACGTACACTCTGTTGTGTTAGACCGTAAACAATTCATTCCTGTGTAAGCTTTCCTTTGAATTAATAAAATCAAATCAAGGATTAATTTTTTTTTTAAAGACAGGATGATTGACGGAAATTTGGGTTGGGCAATTATTGATGATATGGGACATTGGCTTAGACAGCGTAGGTCATTCATTCAGCCACAACCGATTATTTATAATATATTATTCATTCATATTAAATGTAAATAGACATCCACAAACACACATGCCCTCGCCGGGATTCGAACCTCCGCATTAGTTCTTTTATTTTCCGAATTTTACAACACATTTAGGTAAACAGATTTAAACTGTAATTGAACGTTTGATTAATTAAAAGTCATCAAATAGTTTCATAATTCAAACCATTAATCTTAATAAATCTGGTCTTGACTGCGCCATCTATCAAATAAACTGCAAACTATTAAGTGGGGATTACAAGTCGCGTCAAAACCATCGAGCTCTACTATAACCAAAATGTAAAAAAAGCTATACATCAAATGATTAAATATTTAAAGTTTTATCGTTTCATGTATTACTCATTACTGGATGTTTGCACTTTGATTATAGGTACAAAGTTTAAGGATTTTGGTGCTAACTCCAATCATCACTTAGCAGTTCAGCGATCTTCTGGAAGATGGCGCAGAGGTAGCCGAATACGAATGTAAAGAATGGATTTTTAAAAGCATTTAAATCGCAATTTTAGGGGATAATTTTCATAATTGGAACGCTAAATTACAGCTAAAATTACAATCTTTTGATCTTTTTAAATAAATTTGCAGTAAAAATCCCGGAAAAATAAATATTGTCGTCGCAATTCTTTAACTTTTGAATTCATTTTAATGATTCAAACGGTAATTTACAGAGAAAATAATGGTTTATTATTAAACAATCAAGTAAGGTTTGTTATTGTTAAAAAATATCGTTTATTTTTCAATTTCGTATGGAGATATTTTAAAACTAAATAACTCCTAAATTTTTCCCTGGAAGTGATATATCGATTAATGTCTGTTAGCTCAATTATACTTTTAGTTTAATCCCTGTTAAAATTAGAATTAGAAGTTTTTCAAATTAAATTATTAGCAGTCGACGCCGCCTAAATATTTTTATTTAAGTTGTTTTGTCCGAATATTGGGTTGCCTGTGATTAGGCGTTTATAATATACCATATTTTGTGCAATTTAAATTATTACGAGTAAATTTATTTCAAGACAAAATTCTTCTTATTGCATGTGATAAAAATCAGTTAAATTTATTCGAAGATTAAAATTTAAATTAAATTTGGTTATATACAAAATACACATGGCACAAATGTCATTTAAAATTTAATCGTCAATTAAATTTAAATTGGCCTTTATTATGCCGGCCCTTAAGGTTTTAAATGTTCTTTGATTGTTAAAACAAAGATGAAATTCACAATTAATTTACTAGTTTACCCCCGCAATAACAGATACGCCTATGGAGATTAGTACTTCCTAGAATGTAGTGCATTAGCAATATATAAAGTTCAATAATTAATTAGTAACAAACATTGAGACCCGTATTTATTTAAAAAAATATTTCATTTTTAAGCTAGTTACTTTCAGTCAACTTTTGCGTGTATATTAGGTTGCATACAATAAAAAAGGGATTATTGATGGAATTACTTTTTTATAAATTGATGTAACACTACAAGTAGCGGTTAGAAGTCGTACAAGGGGATAATCTTTTAAATAATTCCAACAGCAAATAATTGCAAGAATTCCCTACCGCCAGTGGCGTAACTTCAAATTGGCGGCGCTGAGGCGAACCTATATTTTAGGAGCCCTTTCATATATACTTTTTACTTCAGCCTATGATATACAGTGTAACCCAAAATACACCTCAGGTTTTAAAATTGAACTTTCAATTTTAGCTTCTCTAAAAATATGAAGAATAAGACTTTGTAAATTGGAAATGGGTGTTTACCCTTGGCATTTTTTGCTTTTAATATTGCTATTTGCCAACCATTACTAAAGCGATTTAGAATCAATTACAATAGCCCAGATTTCTTTAAACAGCTTGAAAATAAGTTTTGTTCTTTTTTAAATTTTACTTTCTATTTTATCCAAAATATTAAATATTAAATCTAATCTGAAGCGATTTTGGCAGCTTGCGAGTTACAATAACACACATTTTTTTAACGGCTTGAAACTTAATTTTGCGCATTTTTCAATTCAAAATATTTATTTCCACCAAAGTCATTTTATTTCCACGGTGGATTTTTGAAAAACACTGATCTTTCCCAAACCAATTTTGGCAACTAGAGCCAGCACACATTGTTGTAACAGACTAAAAATCAATTTTGCGCATTCTTAATTAAAAAAATTTGACTTTCGGCCGAAGCCATTTTGTTTCCACAGTAGATTTCTGAAAAATCCTTTCAAAATATTAAAGACCAATCATTACTAAAGCAATTTTGACAGCTAGAATCAGTTACAATAACACACATTTTTTTATAACAGCTTCAAAATTAATTTTGCGCATTTTTTAATTAATAAATTTGATTTTCCACCCAAACCATTTTATTTTCAAGGTGTATTTTTGAAAAAATTCTTCCAAAATATTAAATTACTAAAGCTATTTTGAAAGCTAGAACCAGGTACAATAACACACATTTTTTACAAGTTTAAAAATTAATTTTACGCATTTTTAAATTTAAATATTTGATTTTCCACCCAAACCATTTTGTTTCCACGGTAGATTTTTGAAAACTTCTTCCAAAGTATTAAACATTGATCTTTGCCAAACCAATTTTGGCAACTAGAGCTAGTTACAATAGCGCACATTGTTTTAACAGACTAAAAATTAATTTTGCGCATTCTTAATTCAAAATTTTCACTTTCGACCGAAGCTATTTTGTTTCCACAGTAGATTTTTGAAAAATTATTTCAAAATATTAAACACCAATCATTACTAAAGCGATTTTGACAGCCCGAACCAGTTACAATAACACACATTTTTTATAGCAGCTTTAAAATGAATTTTGTGCATTTCTTAATTCAAAATTTTTGACTTTCGACCAAAGCCATTTTGTTACCAAGGTAGATTTTTGAAAAATTCTTCAAAAATACTAAACACTAATCATTACTGAAGCGATTTTGACAGCTAGAGCCAGTTACAATAGCACACATTTTTAAAAACAGTTTCAAAATTAATTTTGCGCATTTTTTAATTCAAAATTTTTGACTTTCTACCGAAACCATTGTATTACCACGGTAGATTTTTAAAAAATTCTTCCAACATAATAAACACCAATCACTACTAGAGCGATTTTGACAGCTAGAGCCGGTAACAATAACATACATTTTTTTAAACAGCTTCAAAATTAAATTTGCGCATTTTTCAATTTAAAATTTTGACTTTCAACCAAAGCCATTTTGTTTCCACGGCAGATTTTTGAGAAATTCTTTCAAAATAATAAAGACCAATCATTACTAGAGCGATTTTGACAGCTAGAGCCGGTTACAATAACATACATTTTTTGAAACAGCTTCAAAATTAATTTTGCGCATTTTTCAATTCAAAATTTTTAACTTTCGACCGAAGCCATTTTATTACCACGGTAGATTTTTAAAAAATTCTTCCAAAATAATAAACACCAATCATTGCTAGAGCGATTTTGACAGCTAGAGCCGGTTACAATAGCATACATTTTTTGAAACAGCTTCAAAATTAATTTTGCGCATTTTTCAATTCAAAATTTTGATTTTTGACCAAAGCCATTTTGATCCACGGTAGATTTTTGAAAAATTATTTTAAAATAGTAAACACCAATCATTACTAAAGCGGCTTTGACTGCTAGAGCCAGTTACAATAACATAATTTTTGAAACAGCTTCAAAATTAATTTTGCGAATTTTTCAATTTAAAATTTTGACTTTCGACCAAAGCCATTTTGTTTCCACGGAAGATTTTTGAAAAATTCTTTCAAAATATTAAAGACCAATCATTCCTAAAGCAATTTTGACAGCTAGAGCCAGTTATAATAACACACATTTTTTATAACAGCTTCAAAATTAATTTTACGCATTTTTCAATGTAAAATTTTGACTTTCGATCGAAGCAATTTTGTTTCCACGGTAGCTTTTTAAGAAATTCTTTCAAAATATTAAAGACCAAACATTTTTTATAACAGCTTCAAAATTAATTTTGCGCAATTTTTAATTCAAAATTTTGATTTTCGACCAAAGCCATTTTATTTCCACGGTAGATTTTTAAGAAATTCTTTCAAAATATTAAAGACCAAACATTTTTTATAACAGCTTCAAAATTAATTTTGTGCAATTTTCAATTCAAAATTTTGATTTTCGACCAAAGCGATTTTGTTTCCACGGTAGATTTTTGAAAAAAATCTTCCAAAAAATATTAAACACCAACCATTACTAAAGCGATTTTGACAGCTAGAGCCAGTTACAATAACACACATTTTTTATAACGGCTTCAAAATTTATTTTGCACATTTTTCAGCGAATTCTTTCAAAGTAATATTTAATTAATCAAATGCTCTTTTTTTTCTCTGTTTCTAGATTGTAAGTTATCTAATGTATGTATTGTTGACCTGTGTAAAACGAATGTTAAAACACCAATAATAAATAAATAAATAAATAAATTCAAAATTTTAATTTCTACCAAAACCATTTTATTTCATCGGCAGATTAAAAAAAAATCTCTTAAAATATTACACCAATCTTTATTAAAGCAATTTCAACAACTAGAGCCAATTATAATGACACACATTTTTTATAATAGCTTCAAAATTAATATTATGCATTATTTAATTCAAAATTTTGTTTTTCGATCAAAGTCATTTTGTTTAGACAGTAGATTTTTGGAAAATTCTTCCAAAACATTAAACACCAATCATTACTAAAGCAATTTTGATAGCTAGAGCCAGTTATAATAACGTACATTTTTTATGACAGCCTAAACATTAATTTTGCGCATTTTTCAATTCAAAATTTTGACTTTCGACCAAATCCATTTAGTTTCCACGGCAGAGTTTTGAAAAAGTCTTTAAAAATATTAAACACCAACCATTACTAAAGCGATTTTGACAGCTAGAACCAGTAACAATAACACTCATTTTTTATAACAGCTTTCAAATTAATTTTGCGCATTTTTAAATTCAACATTTTGATTTTCGACCATTTTGTTTCCACTGCAGATTTTTGAAAAAATATTTCAAAATATTAAGGACCAATCATTACTAAAGCGATTTTGACATTTGAAACGCTTTAGCAATTTATTTTTCACAAGCAAGTCTAAGCAATCAGTATGATTTAAGTATTTTATATTTGTGAATTGATTTTTTATAAAATAAATTAATCTAAATATGAAAAATACAGTTTTATGGCTAAAATAAAATTAAACCTGATAGTGGTGGGTGGCCCCTATCCTACAATTCAGCCATTTAACATGCTGGTGGTGGGTGGGCCCTATCCAACAATCCAGCCATTTTAACAATTACAACGATTTATAAAAATTTATGATTTTATAAAATTGATTTACTTTTTCTTTTACTTTCCCACATGTATGAAACCTTCTGTTCGGTTCTACCGGTTGTATCGATGCAAAACGCGTATCAACTTATTTGTTGTTTAGTACCAGCGGCGGCTCGTGAATTACCGTAGAAAGGGCAAAGACAAAGATGTCGCTCGTGCCGCACTACCTACTCTTATAGAGGAAGCAAATATTTCGTTGCTTTTTCGGTCAATTTTTTTTTCGTTGTCCCTGCGCCGAACATCCACGAGCCGCAACTGTTTAGTACTTAGAACAGTACTACTGTTTAGTACTTAGCAAAATACTACTGTTTAGTACTTAGAACAGTACTACTGTTTGGTACTCAGAAAAATACTACTGTTTAGTACTTAGAACAGTACTACTGTTTAGTACTTTGAACAGTACTACTATTTAGTCTCTTCAATGTACAACAGAGGGCGCCAGGCGTAAACTAAAAGCATATTTCTCGCCTACACGATTACTCCACCTTAATTAAAATCAAAATATAAAAAAAACATTAATGTAGTTCATGAGAGAGTAAACAATGAGGATTTTTAAATTATTCAAGCACATTTAGAATAAATAAACCTTGGTAAGAAATTTTTAATTTTTATTGATTTATGGAGGAGTATTAAAATTTGTTGTGTAATAAAACTCTTGCATTTCCACGAGGTCAATAAATAGTTGGGTTAATCCCAATAAACGCAATCGCCACACCGCAATCAAGCAGTTGTAGTTCTGGTTTAGATGATTGGGTGTGTGTTGGTACATCAAGATTACATTAAAACCGCAATTAGGAATTATTACCGCATTTACACGATTAGAGATAAACCCATGCCTTTTCTCTATACTTATATAGCGTTATCTCACTCCGTTTTTCCCTCATTGGGCGTAACTAAAGTACGTGTTAACCACAAGTAGCTGATTATTATTTGCTTTTTTTTACCTTTTTTTCCATCAATTACCACTCTATATTCGTGTTGTAGATTAACGATAATTATATCGGATTATTAGAAGCAAGATTTTAAAAAAATTATGCAGGAAGTTACTTTTTGTAATTCTTCTAGTTATATTATTTACTGTATTTTTTTTAACTTTTCTGTCTATTGGTTTTACGGTGACTTATACAACTAGCATTTGTATACAAAACTTGCTATATATATCAATATATTTATTGCAGATAATTCAACTAATGTATAAAAAGGTGCATTTAAAACGGCGGACAAAAAAATTTGCATGTGGATAAAAATTTATTTACCTTCACCATGACAACGACCTTTATATTAACATTTTTATAAGCTAACTTCAGTTGAACAGGGGCAGTCCATGTCAGTTCTGAATACCTCAGCGGTAAAATATAATTGAAATCCGTTTCGGACACGCTTCCACGTGAAATTTTTTATTCACGATTTAAAAAAAAATCTATTAGTAATTGTAACACATTATAGTTCGTTTATTTAAAACTTTTTTTCCACCAATTACCGCTCCATATTCCTTATGTTGGGTCTATTCGTAATTTAAGAAAATAAAGTAATTGCATCTCATTATAATTACCTCTTTTTTTTAACTTTTTTCTACCAATTACTCCATATTCGTGTTGAAGATTAGCGATAATTGTAAAGAATTACAAGCATTAACTTCTTTCACGATTTTTTGCGTTCATTTTAAAGAGTTTTATTAATACAATTCGTATAACATTGTATCGAATGATGAGAAAGGAAACAAAGATTATTTTAAGGGCAGAGCGAAATAGCAAAGGGTCCATTCCTTGGAGGGCTCTTCTGATCTTTTGGGGTTTCTGTTCTCCGTTCGTGTTTTAATTAAAATTTAGATTATGTTTGTGCACCGTGTATTATGTCGATGTAATAAGAATTCTTGGCGATTTGTTTTACAAGCGGCCGAAATATTTCCTTCGATGACCTTTCGTTATTATTATTATTATTATTATGTTCCGAAATGTACATTTAGCCGAATAAACCAATTTTTAAAGAAAGGATTTAGCGTGTTATTATTTAAACAATTATTATTAATGCATTGCTAAATAGTAGATTATATATCAAGGGAGAGAAATTTTATGTTTCCAAATTTAAAAAAAATCGTAAATCGTTTCGAAATTAAATTAGAGTGAAATTTCTTGAATATCCTTAAATTAGAAACATTTGTGGAGTATACTGATTTTATTGAATTTTTTTAGAGTGAAATTTAATATATGTTTCAAATTTTTTAAGTTTATCATGCGAAATTTTGTTTTCAAATTTAAAAAAATCATAAATCGTTTCGAAATTAAATTAGAGTGAAGTTTCTTGAATATCCTTAAATTACAAACATTTGTAGAGTATACTGATTTTATTGAATTTTTTTAGAGTGAAATTTATTATATTTTTCACATTTTTGAAGTTTATCATGAGAAATTTTACTTTTCCAAATTTAAAAAATCATAAATCGTTTCGAAATTAAATTAGAGTGAACTTTCTTGAATATCCTTAAATTATAAACATTTGTGGAGTATACTGATTTTATTGAATTTTTTTAGAGTGAAATTTATTATATTTTTCACATTTTTGAAGTTTGTCATGAGAAATTTTACTTTTCCAAATTTAAAAAATCTTAAATCGTTTCGAAATTAAATTGGAGTGAAGTTTTTTAAATATCCTTAAATTATAAACATTTGTGGAGTATACTGATTTTATTGAATTTTTTTAGAGTAAAATTTAATATATTTTTCAATTTTTTTAAGTTTATCATGCGAAATTTTGTTTTCAAATTTAAAAAATTCATAAATCGTTTCGAAATTAAATTAGAGTGAACTTTCTTGAATATCCTTAAATTATAAACATTTGTGGAGTATACTGATTGTATTGAATTTTTTTAGAGTGAAATTTAATATATTTTTCACATTTTTGAAGTTTATCATGAGAAATTTTAATTTTTTAAATTTAAAAAAATCATAAATCGTTTCGAAATTAAATTAGAGTGAAGTTTCTTGAATATTCTTAAACTATAAACATTTATGGAGTTCAATGATTTCATTGCATTTATTTAGAGTGAAATTTAATATATTTTTCACATTTTTGAAGTTTATCATGAGAAATTTTACTTTTCCAATTTTAAAAATTCATAAATCGTTTCTAAATTAAATTAGTGTGCAATTTCTTGAATATCCTTAAATTATAAACATTTGTGGAGTATACTGATTTTATTGAATTTTTTTAGAGTGAAATTTAATATTTTTTTCAATTTTTTTAAGTTTATCATGCGAAATTTTGTTTTCAAATTTAAAAAAATAATAAATCATTTCGAAATTAAATTAGAGTGAAATTTCTTGAAGATCCTTAAATTATAAATATTTGTGGAGTATACTGATTTTATTGAATTTTTTAGAGTGAAATTTAATATATTTTTCACATTTTTGAAGTTGATCATGAGAAATTTTACTTTTCCAAATTCAAAAAATCATAAATCGTTTCGAAATTAAATTAGTGTGAAATTTCTTGAATATCCTTAAATTATAAACACTTGCGGAGTATACTGATTTTATTGAATTTTTTTAGAGTGAAATTTAATATTTTTTTCAATTTTTTTAAGTTTATCATGCGAAATTTTGTTTTCAAATTTAAAAAATCATAAATCGTTTCGAAATTAAATTAGAGTGAAGTTTCTTGAATATCCTCAAATTATAAACATTTGTGGAGTGTATTGATTTTATTAAATTTTTTTAGAGTGAAATTTAATACATTTTTCACATTTTTGAAGTTTATCGTGAGAAATTTTAGTTTTCCAAATTTAAAAAATCATAAATCGTTTCGAAATTAAATTAGAGTGAAATTTCTTGAATATCCTTAAATTATAAACATTTGTGGAGTATACTGACTTTATTGAATTTTTTTAGAGTGAAATTTAATATATTTTTCACATTTTTGAAGTTTATCATGAGAAATTTTGTTTTCAAATTTAAAAAAATCATAAATCGTTCCGAAATTAAATTAGAGTGAAGTTTCTTGAATATCCTTAAATTATAAACATTTGTGCACTAGACTGATTTTATTGAATTTTTTTTAGACTGAAATTTGATATATTTTTCACATTTTTGCAGTTTATCATAAGAAATTTTACTTTTCCAAATTTAAAAAATCATAAATCGTTTAGAAATTAAATTAGAGTGAAGTTTCTTAAATACTCTTAAATTATGAACATTTGTGGAGTAGACTGATTTGATTGAATTTTTTTAGAGTGAAATTTAATATATTTTTCAAATTTTTTAAGTTTGTCAGGCGAATATTTACGTTTCCAAATTAAAAAAAATCATAAATCGTTTCGAAATTAAATTAGAGTGAAGTTTCTTGAATATTCTTAAATTATAAACATTTGTGGAGTATACTGATTTTATTGAATTTTTTTAGAGTGAAATTTAATATATTTTTCACATTTTTGAAGTTTATTATGAGAAATTTTAATTTTTCAAATTTAAAAAATCATAAATCGTTTCGAAATTAAATGAGAGTGAAGTTTCTTGAATATCCTTAAATTATAAACATTTGTGGAGTATACTGATTTTATTGAATTTTTTTAGAGTGAAATTTAATATATTTTTCACATTTTTGAAGTTTATCATGCGAAATTTTGTTTTCAAATTTAAAAAAATCATAAATCGTTTCGAAATTAAATTAGAGTGAAGTTTCTTGAATATCCTCAAATTATAAACATTTGTGGAGTGTATTGATTTTATTAAATTTTTTTAGAGTGAAATTTAATATATTTTTCACATTTTTGAAGTTTATCATGAGAAATTTTACTTTTCCAAATTTAAAAAATCATAAATCGTTTCGAAATTAAATTAGAGTGGAGTTTCTTGAATATCCTTAAATTATAAACATTTGTGGGGTATACTGATTTTATGGAATTTTTTTATAATAAAATTTAATTTTTTTTTTCACATTTTTAAAGTTTATCATGTAAAATTTTACTTTTCCAAATTGAAAAAGTCAAATTAGAGTCAAATTTTCGTTTTTAAAACCTAACCTAGAAGTTAGGTGACAGTTAAAATAAATAATGGAACCTCGTAGGGAGACAAATGATTATCAATCATTTCCCTCCCTGTTTTTTCTTTCGCGAATACTCGGATTTCTCTCCAGTTTGTGAAAAAAACTGTTTTAACAAATTCATGACATTAAATAATAACCGTAACGTCTTATTACCCATTTATTACAAAATAATTTACAACACAGAAACTTCTAAACATTCCAAGATTTTACAATCGTCAATAATCCCTCCGTTGTACCTGCGTATTATTACAGAGTTACGCCCATCGAAATTGTAAGAAGGGCTTAATTGCTTTATTACCCATCCGAGAAAATTTTAAGCCGATTTATCGTTATATTGCGCATTCCGGAGAAAGAAAAAAAAGATGGGCGTGCATCCGTACCCAAATTACCCTTTTCGGATTAGACGCAACATTCGTAAGATGATTATACTGCAGTTTTGAGGGTATTAAGCACCGAAATTATAGTCCCCGCGGGGGGAGGGCCGCTTCTCTTTTTTTTGGAAAAGTAGTTCGCTGCAATAAACACCCTGAGAATTTTGGTAATATGGTAATTTTTACGGAGAACGGATTAGAGGGTTGGTCAGGTAGAAATCGTTTTTGAATACAGTACGTTTGAAACAATATTTTTTTATGATTGTTCGTTTGGGAATTGGACGCAATCAGTCATTATAGTACTCTTATCGTACTAAATAATGTCAATTAAAGTTTTTATTGTACCCCCTATAGTTCAAGCTGCAAAACATGGCCCACCCACCTCACCTCTGTAATAATTGCAACTTAAAAATTCACTTGAAGTATTTACAGTTGATAAAATCTAACTATTCCTTTGTACATCAAGAGAACGTTGAAGTCACCACTATTGTCTCTCTATTGGTTAATCAAGTAGAGAGTAATTAATGTCAAAATGTAGTTTTAATTACAAAAAACAACAATACACACACATGTATATTTTTTTTTAATGTGTGCAAGTGTATAACGGCACTAATTACGGTAATTGTGAGCCCTCGTTGCCCGTGCTAAATTAATTATAATAATTAATATTGATGCTCACACATACACGAAAGGATACACAAATTGTTATTATATTAATACATTGAGCACTCGTGCAGAAAATTTAAGTCCACGCTAATTAAGGAGAGTGTGCATACCTCGATTAATAATTGCTTACATTAAAATGGGGGTTCATTTTGAATTCAAGTAGATTTTTGCTTTGAAAGAAAAAAAAACTATGAAATTATAAATTTTCACTAATTAGAAAAAAATAAAAAAATTTCAGATCGACTTAAAGTCGATTATAATTTATGATAAGCAAAAAAAAACGCAAGAACATCCCTTCATAATGGTTGATGGTGGAAGCCATTACTGTATCACAAAGTAATGGCTTCCACTATCAACCATAATAAAGAGATGTTCTTGCGTTTTTTTTTTGCGAATCGACTTTAAATTTTAATTCAGGAACTTTTTGTTGGTATCACACACGTTTATTTTTTTTTTAATTTTTGCAACTATTGTTTTGACCATTACAGGGTCATTATTAAACGTGTGTGATACCAACAAAATGCATTTTATTGAAAAGTTCCTGAATCCCTTTATTAGTTTTCGAGGTAATCTTGGGAAAACTCAGTGAATGCAATGTTTATGTTGCGATTAATTGCGAGCGGTTACCAAAATATATTAACAATTGCGTAGTACAACTATAAAAAAATTATAGTACTTTTGCAGTACTGGATAGTACCATCAATTTTTGTATGTATATCATAGAATTTAGAAGCAAAAAATATTTCAGATTAATTATAGTACTATTTCAGTACTAGATAAGTACCGAAAAAGTTTTTATGTACCCCTACAGTTTTCCAGTAACATTACCTAATCCAATTTGATTTAAACTACATTATTTTAGAAAAACTGAGTATATGACATTCAGGTGGTACTGGAGAGTACTATCAACAATTTTTTGTTTAGCAAGAAAAATATATTTTTTGCGTGAGGCTATCGCTTTTCAAAAACAGCCGTTTTTTTTAACTGCATGTTTTTTTATTAGTTTAAAAAATATCTCAAAAACTATTCCACCAATCTTGCCACGGATTTAAAAATATATAAATAACATAATTCATTTGCATGTGGATTTATTTCATTTTAAAAATGCTTGTAAAAATGTTGTTATTTTTAACACATTGGCTGCCAACAAGTTTTTTTGTAAAATGTCAAAAAAAGCTTTCTATGTTTTTAAATTTAATTTTATAAAATGAGTAAGCTTGCTTGTTTCATTCATTTTCGTGACTGACAGCGCTAAATAGTAAGTATAAATTAGGTACTGACTGTCAGTCATCGGGGACTGACGCAGCCCCATTGGCATACTTCAGTGTCAGTCAAAGGCGACTGACAAAGCGGTCAACGTGTTAAAAAAATTGCATTTTCGTTCAAAAGCGTATTTTTTTAAAATATACAAATTTTCGATATTTTGCTTTAATTGTGTTTCAGATCAGTAAAAAAAATCAACATAGTGTAGAGCCTAACCAAAATCTAGCTGCATGTTGTCCAGTGACCAGGGGCGGCTCGTTGTATAGAGCGATTTATCTTTCTAGACTAAAGTAACTGGCGATAAATATGTTTTAAGAATTAATTAAAAATGCTTGCTGAGCTTGACAGCCATGGCACTAGTTGTCAAGCTCAGCAAGCATTTTTAATTAATTCTTAAAACACATTTATCGCCAGTTACTTTGGTCCAGAACGATAAATCGTTCTTTCTTTCTTCAAAAAGGGGGGGGGGGTATATAGTATAGGTGGTTCTACCATGAACATGTTCCACGAGCCGCCACTGCCAGTGATCATCTTAAATCTCAATTCAGCGAACACTCTGCGCAAACTTTACCCTCATAGGCCACGAGATTTTGGTCGGGCTCTACACAAATGCACTCGTTCGTCAGCCCGCATCGCCGCCATTTTAGCTCCATTCAAAATATGAAATACAGAATGCTACACCATCAAAATCGTGGCGCCATTACCCTGACCCAAGTAATTATGAAAATAACAATTAAAACTATACCAAATGATAGTACTCCTAAGGTACTAGATAATAACAAAGAAAAAGTGGTAATTACACTCCTACAGTTTCTCAGAAAATAGATTTTTTCGAAAAATAAAATAATCAGTGTGTAGTATTTAAATGGTACTAGGTAGTACCATCTAAAGTTTTTGTATATATCATATGGTTTACCAAAAGAAAAATATTTCAATTTAAAAATTATTATTTAAGATTAAAGCTATACGAAATTATAGTACTCCCATGGTACTAGATAATACTAAAGAAAAAGTTTTTATTTTACCTCTACAGTTTCTCAGAAAATTGATGCAGATCAACGTTCTCGTAGCCCAATTATTTCTAATTTGCATTATTTTTGAAAAATAAAATAATCAGTGTGTAGAATATAAATGGTACTAGGTAGTACCATCTAAAGTTTTTGTATATATCATAAAGTTTATCAGAAGAAAAATATTTCAATTTAAAAATTATTATTTAAGATTAAAGCTATACGAAATTATAGTACTCCCATGGTACTGGATAAAACTAAAGAAAAAGTTTTTATTTTACCCCTGCAGTTTCTCAGAAAATTGATGCAGATCAACGTTTTCGTAGCCCAATTATTTCTAATTTGCATTATTTTTGAAAAATAAAATAATCAGTGTGTAGCATTTAAATGGTACTAGGTAGTACCATCTAAAGTTTTTGTATATATCATAAAGTTTATCGGAAGAAAAATATTTCAATTTAAAAATTATTATTTAAGATTAAAACTTTACGAAATTATAGTACTCCTATGGTACGTAAGTTTGTATTGCATCCGCACAGTTTCTCAGAAAATGCATGCAGATCAACGTTTTCCTAGCCCCTTTTTTTTTAAATTGCATTAGTTTTGAAAAATAAAATAATGAGTGTGTAGCATTCAGATGGTACTAGATAGTACCATCTAAAAATTTTGTATATATCATATGGTTTACTAGAAGAAAAATATTTCAATTTAAAAATTATTATTTAAGATTAAAACTATACGAAATTATAGTACTTCCATGGTACTGGATAAAACTAAAGAAAAAGTTTTTATTTTACCCCTACAGTTTCTCAGAAAATTGATGCAGATCAACGTTTTCATAGCCCAATTATTTCTAAATTGTATTATTTTTGAAAAATAAAATAATCAGTGTGTAGCATATTATTTAAGTTTAAAACTATACGAAATTATAGTACTCCCATGGTACTGGATAACACTAAAGAAAAAGTTTTTATTGTAGCCCTACATTTTCTCAGAAAATTGATGCATACGTTTTTGTATGTATCATAGTTTATCAGAAGAAAAATATTTCAATTTAAAATTATATCAAATTATAGTACTCCTATAATACTAGATAATGCTAAAGAAAAAGTTGTTATTGTACCTCTACAGTTTCTTAAAAAATTGATGCATGTCAACGTTTTTATGGTCCATTTTTTTCTAATTGCATTATTTAATAATAATAAAATACTCATTAGCATCTAGATGGTACTGAATAGTACCATCCAAAGTTTTTGTATACATCAAACAGTTTACCAGAAGAGAAATATTTCAATTTAAAAATTAATATTTAAGATTAAAACTATACGAAATTATAGTACTCCTATGATACTGGATAATACCAAAGAAAAACAGTTTTTACAGTATCCCTACAGTTTCTCAGAAATTGGATGCAGATCAACGTGTTCGTAGCCCAATTATTTCTAAATTGTATTATTTTTGAAAAATAAAATAATCAATGTATGGCATTTAGGTGATACTAGGTAGTACCATCTAAAGTTTTTGTATATGTCATAAAGTTTATCAGAAGAAACATATTTCAATTTAAAAATCATAATTTGAGATAAAAACTGGACCAAACTATAGTATTCCTATGGTACTAGATAATACAACAGAAAAGTTTTTATTGTACCCCTTTTATTGATGCAGATCAACGTCTTCGTAGCCCAATTATTTCTAAATTTTATTATTTTTGAAAAATAAAATAATCAGTGTGTAGCATTTAAATGGTACTAGGTAGTACCATCTAAAGTTTTTGTATATATCATAAAGTTTATCTGAAGAAAAATATTTCAATTCAATAATTATTATTTAAGATTAAAACTATACGAAATTATAGTACTCCCATGGTACTGGATAACACTGAAGAAAAAGTTTTTATTGTACCCCTATAGTTTCTCAGAAAATTGATGCATACGTTTTTGTATGCATCATAGTTTATCAGAAGAAAAATATTTCAATTTAAAAATTACGATTAAAATTATACCAAATTATAGTACTCCTATAATACTAGATAATGCTAAAGAAAAAGTTATTATTGTACCTCTACAGTTTCTCAAAAAATTGATGCATGTTTTTTATGGTCCCTTTTTTTCTAATTGCATTATTCAATAATAATAAAATACTCATTAGCATTTAGATGGTACTGGATAGTACCATCCAAAGTTTTTGTATACATCAAATAGTTTACCAGAAGAAACAAATTTAAATTTGAAAATAATTATTTAAGATGGTACTGGGTACTACTATCTAAGTTTTTGTATATATTATATTTCAATCTAAAAATTATTATTTAAGATTAAAACAATATCAATTTAATAATAAAACATTTTTTTCACAGGGTTGCTAAAGAGGGGCAGAAGGGGTTACGTTTAAGATCGCATGCACGACTTCAAAGTTTTTCGCCCTTAAAGATTCATCAAAATCGATTGAAAGTACGCCGAGTTATGGCGGTTTGAAAATGGTCGAAATTTCATGAATTTCAAGTGTTTCATTTTTTTTCACCAGTGTATATAGTTTAGCAGCAAAAAAATATTTAAATTAAAACTATAGCAAATTATAGTACTAGAAAATACCAAAACAAGTTTTTATGTACCTCTACAGTTTTCCAGAAAAAGTAACGTTACCTATCCCATTTTTAATTAAATTACATTATTTAAAAAAAATAAAATACCTAAGTATGTGATATTTGGATGGTACTGGATAGTACCATCAACATTTTCATATGTTCAGCAAGAAAAACATATTATTGTTTAAAATTAATGAAAATATCCAGTATGTAACATTTAGATGGTACTGGGGAGTATCATTTTTTTATAGTACCGTCAACAATGTTCGTATGTTTAGCAAGAAAAACATATCTAAATTTAAATATTAGTGTTTAAAATTAATAAAAGTTTAATTGATGAATATGACTAATTTAATAGTAATAGTACTGTTATAGTACTATAGTAGTAAATATGTTGGATAAAATAAAGGGTTGTATGTTATGTTAAATTGGGTATTGAGAGTGGTGGGTGGGCACTATTCTACAATATAACCAAAAAACATAACCTAAGGTTTCTTAAAAATAAATTAATTTACAAAAGTAAAACAAATTCATTGTTTTTTCAACAGTGTGAAACACTCAAATATGTTTTGCAGCTTGAAGGGTTCGATAGGGCCCACCCACTACCCTCCGAACTTACTTTAATTTAAACTACAAACCCTCTTTATTTGTGATTGTTCAACATTTCCAATATTACAAACAAATTGTGATTGAAAATAAATTGAATGAAACAAAAGGTTGTAGATTAGGTTAAAGTGGGTACTGTAAAGATGGTGGGTGGGTACTATTCCAGAAACTAACCAGTAAAACATAACACAGGGTTTTTGAAAATAAATGAATTTCCAATATTACAGACATATTGTCTGAATTGATTTTAGCGGAAAAACGAATTCGAGTCGCAATTGTTTTTAAAGCTTGATACACCCTGTATATATAGAAATAATTTAATTTCATGAGCGATAATTGAACCATAACGTAATTGGCTCGACGTTAATATCTATATGCGATAGAAAAAGTTGTCATTACTGACACAAACAAGAAAAACCTTTCGCGCCGCAATTACAATTATACGTATTAGAAATAAACGGCTTCATTTATTATTTATTTTCCACACCTTTTTATTTCAAGTAATGATCATTGAATTCGACACAAAAAATTGAACCTTTCGATATTTAATTTGAAAAAAAAACTTCTCTTTTCTCGTGGAGCAATGTAACGGAAGTTGCTGCGTGACGTAATTCTGTCAAAGTGGCAGTGGCATTTAAATTGGCATAATGTCATTCATGTAACGGAAATGCAACGTGTGACTTAATTTTGTCAAAGTGACAGTGACATTTAAATTGCCAGACTGTCATTCTTATAACGGAAATGCAACGGAAGTTGTAGTATGACGTAATTCTATCATAGTGACCAGTGGCGGCTCGTGGAACATTTTGATGGTAGAGCCACTTAGCATATAATATACTTTTTGAGGAAAAAAAACGATTATTGTTGCAAAATTATTCAGTAAATTAAATAAAGATAAAAGTAGCCTTCATATATAAATATTCAAGACTCGAAAAAATATAAAAACAATTGCTATCCACTTGAAATTTCTCAAAATTACTCAATATTAATTCAAGAGTGATTTGGTAGAAAATTTGATAAAAAATGCTTTGGCGATTTTTCGTGTAAATTTATAAAAATTTAATCATTTTTTTTTGGCGTGAAAAAATATAAGAACAATTGCCACCGACTTGAAACTTTCCAAAACAATTGACAACACATGTGATTCTAAATTTCCGTAAAAAATAGAAATGCATTGTTTCTAAATTTTAGAATATTTCAATGTGAACGCAGATGAAATTTAAAAAAATGCAGTAAATTCGTCGACGCAAAAAAAATATAAAAACAATTGCAATCGATTTGAAACTTTCCAAAACAACTGAAAACACATGTGATTCTACATTTCCGTAAAAATTAGAAATGCATTGTTTCTAAATTTTAGAATATTTCAATGTGAACGGAGATGAAATTAAAAAAAATGCAGTAAATTCGTCGACGCGAAAAAAATATAAATACAATTGCCATCGACTTGAAATCTTCCAAAACAACTGACAACACATGTGATTCTACATTCCCGTAAAAATTAGAAATGCATTGTTTCTAAATTTTAGAATATTTCAATGTGAACGGAGATGAAATTTAGAAAAAAATTGCAGCAAATTCGTCGACGCGAAAAAAATATAAAAACAATTGCAATCGACTTGAAACTTTCCAAAACAACTGACAACACATGTGATTCTACATTTCCGTAAAAATTAGAAATGCATTGTTTCTAAATTTTAGAATATTTCAATGTGAACGGAGATGAAATAAAAAAAAAATGCATTGCCATTTTACTCGTCTCATGAAACTTTCGCAGGCATCGTTTTAACATTTAAAATGACAAATCAGTGTTCTTAGAATTAATAAAAAAATCTTGTTTCGTTTGAAATTAGAGGTAGTGCCATGGCTCCTTGGCTCTACATAACGAGCCGCCCCTGATAGTGACAGTGACATTTAAATTGCCACAATGTCATTATTTTTTTAAGTTATATTAACCTATATAGCTTTCTTATTTCAATCCCCTCTAAATGCAATGCTGAAAATTCATATTGATTTAATGACAAACATTTTCTTTTTTTTTTCAATGTTTTTTCATCGTTCGTTTCTGAAGGACGTAGGGCGTCTTTTACAAACATCGCGGCAGTCTCGACGGTCGGTTTTGTTTTCTGGTTCGTTCGTTGTTTTTTTTTTGTTTGTTATTGTTTTGTTTTTCGAATGAGAAACTTTTCAGTTTTCAGTGGAGGGAATAAAGCAAATAAAAGCGCGCGCCGCGCTGCCGCTGGAAACGGGAACGCGCCGGGGAGAGGAGAGCGGCGGCTGAAATTTCAGGGCGGAGCGAGAGAGATGGGGCGCGCGTGCCGTTCGAACGGGAATATCCCCTGAAAATTCAAGCGGATGTATCGGTTGGCGAGACCGACGTCCCGTGCGCCACATCCGCCCCCGCGCTGCCAACTATTTTATTTTTTATTTTACATTTATTCTATTACGTACGGAGAGGAATTCGGTGCGGGAGAAAGGGAAAAAATGCAATTTTCTCGAGGCTCGGATGATTGAAAACAAAATAAAAAATAAATATTTTTTTTTTCGCTATAGTTTTGATTTTACATTAGATGCAGGAAGGCGTAAAAAGCAAATGGGAGTTGTGCGTTCTTTCAATTTATTAAACTTTTTTTTTTAATCCTTATAATAATTCAAATAATATTATATAGGCTGCATTAGCCAGTGCACTTTTTTGAGGTTACTTGTTTTCATAATAGTAATTGAAACATTAACAGTTCTTTTCAGAATCAATCATCATTATGTTTGCTTTTATTACATTTCAGGTTTTTCCATCCAAAAATTCCTATTCTTATGACGACGCCACTGAACCTATTTTTAAGGGCTGTCAATTATTTTCTACCTTTGGATGCCATAAAATCTATACTTCAAACTGATTCACAACGTTGCCTATTAAAGATTCAATTGTGATTAAAAGGGGTTCATCCAGAGAAAAAGTGACATCACAGATGAACTCGCATAGAAATTATTCAATAAAAACGAAATGTTTTTCTCATCTCATTTCTTTATTTTTTAACCGTTCAGCCACTAACGAAATATCTATGTATCCGGTTTGTATATATGAAATTAAATAATTAAATGAATAACGAAAGAGAAATGCAAGGAAAACGGACCCGAGCGGATATTTCTCGATCAAAAAAAATGTTCCGCCCTGGCGTGGAATCTTCGGATCCAGCGGGCAGATGTTCGTGCGTTTACATCACCACCAAGCCGGTTTATACATCAAAATCAAATCTTTCAAAAACCAGACAAACAAAAGAAATTTCTACTTAAGTAAACCAGAGTTTTATAGGTTATGATCCGGTTTTAAATATATTGAGTTTTTGTTTCTTGTCTAAAATTCATAATAATAATACATTGAATTAAAAAAATAGTTAATAAATATAGTTTATTTATCGTAGAGTTTAAGAAATAAACACTAGTTACAAAATACTCAACTCTGTTCAAATTATTGTAATTTTCTTCTTTTTCTGTATTTTTAGATAAACAGTATGGTCCTACCATTAATTGATGAAAAGAAGCACGAATGAAACATTTTGGTTTTCTTTCTTTTGTAAATTAATTAATGTTTACAGGCTCTAGGTTATGTTTTAGTGGTTGAATTATAGGATAGGGCCCACCATTCGATTTTAAAAATTTATAAAAGTGACACATTTTCAAAAATTAAAGTTAGCTTTAAAGGAAGATCCATTTGTTTTTTATCCATGTTGCTGTAAGTTTAAGTTTTTTTTTATATCTGGTATGACTCATATTTTTTTTTTTGACATAGGATATTTTTTTTTTTAAACCACTTATTTATATGATGTATATTGACCTGTATAAACCCATTGTTATTGGCACATGAAGTAAATTATATTAAATAGATGTTTTGTAAATATATGAATGAAAAATAGATTTTTTGTCTTCAACAACTTTAAATATTAATTTTGAAAAATTAATCTCACGCAAAAATTGACACATTTTCAAAAGTCTAAGTTGATTCTAAAGGCAGATGTTTCGTGAATATACTTACTAAAATTTTTAAGAAATAAATTCTATATCAGTTTTTTTATTGTTCGACAACTTAATTTTCAAAAATTCATAACGCATTTTTAAAAATTACAGCAAGTTTTAAAGGGAGATGTTTTGTGAGTGTATTAAAAAAATAGATTTTTTATTCAAGTCTTCGACAACTTTAAATACTAATTTTCAAAACTCAAAGTTAATTTTAAAGGTAAATATATTATGATTGCATTAAAGATTTTAAGGAATTTAATCATATCAGTATTTTTTTCTTCTATTTTTTCTATTTTTTCTTTGTTCAAATATTTGACAAATTTAAAAAAATCATTTTTAAACATAACTCACTTATTTTCAAAAATTGAAGATAATTCAGATGTTTTGTGAATATACTAATTTTTTTTTGTATTTTTGATCAATTCTAGCATATCATGTTATATATCAAGTGTGGGAAATGACCATTTTTCACTAAAAAAATGACAATTTTCAACTGCTAAAAATGCCATTTTTCAACTGCCAAAAAGGCCAATTTTTAAGTGTCGGAAACGACCATTTTAAGCTGCCAAAAATGACAATTTTCAACTGCCAAAAGGCCAATTTTTAAGTGTCAGAAACGACCATTTTTAACTGCCAAAAATGACAATTTTTAACTGCCAAAAAGGCGAATTTTCAAGTGTCGGCAACGACCATTTTTAACTGCCAAAAGTGACCATTTTTAACTGTCAAAAAGGCCAATTTTCAAGTGTCGACAACGACCATTTTTAACTGCCAAAAGTGACCATTTTTAACTGTCAAAAAATGGCAATTTTCAACTGCCAAAAATGACAATTGTCAACTGCCAGAAAGGCCAATTTTCAACTGCTAAAAATGACAATTTTCAAGTGTCGGAAATGACCAGTTAAGCTGCCAAAAATAACAATTTTCAACTGCGAAAAAAGACAATTTTCAACTGCAAAAAGGCCAATTTTCAAGTGTCAGCAACGACCATTTTTAACTGCCAAAAGTGACAATTTTTAACTGTCAAAAAATGACAATTTTCAACTGCCAAAAATGACAATTTTCAACTGCCAAAAATGACAATTTTCAAGTGTCGGAAATGACCAGTTAAGCTGCCAAAAATAACAATTTTCAACTGCGAAAAATGATTATTTTCAACTGCAAAAAGGCCAATTTTCAAGTGTCGGCAACGACCATTTTTAACCGGCAAAAATGACAATTTTTAACTGCCAAAAATGACAATTTCAACTGCAAAAAACGACAATTTAAAACCCAAAAATGAACACATTTTCAAAAATTAAAAAAAAAAGTTTGTTAAGGTACCTAAATGTGTTATGATAGCATCGGACTTTTTAAAGAATTCAATCATATCGATATTATTTTATTTTTCTATTTTTTCTTTGTTCAAATATTTCGACCAATTTTCAAAAATTCATAACTCACGCAGAAATTGGCAGAGTTGGTTAGTTTTAAAGGTAAATATTTGTATAGATAACAAAATTTTTGAGGAATTAATATTATATTAATATTTATTTTTTAGCCAAAGTATTAATTTTCAAAAATTCATAACTCGCAAAAATCGACCCAATTTCAAAAATCAAGGTTAATTTTAAAGGTAAATTGCATCAGAGTTTTTTTAATGGAATTCAATCATAGGGATATGATTTCTTTTTTCTAGCTTTTCGTTGTTTAAATATTCGACCACTTAAAAATTCGTTTTTAAAAATTTATGACTCGAGCAGAAATTGACACATTTTCAAAAACACAAGTCTATATTCAATCATATAAGTATTTATTTTGATTTGGTTAATTATTCGACAACTTAAAAGATTACTTTTCAAAAATTCATAAGAAATTGGCAAATTAAAAAAGAAAATGTAAGTTAGTTTTAAAGGTAGATGTATTGTAAAGATTTTAAAATTTTGCTTTTATACAGGGTGAAAATTACCGTACATTTGTGTACGGTTTTAACATTTGGACCGTATACAGTACTTTCGCTCAGAATAACGTACAAGTACGGTAATTACCGTACTTGTATGGCAACACTGTTCCTATCCTACCCATCAAGCTGCAAAACATAATTGAGTCTTTCACTACTGAATTTTTTCTCTTACGTCGATTAATTTAATTTCAAAAGCCCTAGGTTACCTTCCACCAGTTGGATTGTAGGATAAGGCCCGCCCACCATCCTCAGTATCCTGTTTAACATAATTCAGAACGCTTTCTTTAGTTCAATATATTTTCCACGATATTTTGTTTGTAATATTGGAAACGTTTTACAAACACAAATAAAGGGGGTTTGTTATTTAAATTAAAGTAAGTATGGTGGATGGGCCCTTCCTACCTTTCAAACTGTAAAACATACTCGAGGGTTTCACTGTTAAAAAAACCAGTATTCAAATTTTGAATTTCTTTTACTTTCGTAAATTAATTTACTTTTTAAAAACCCTGGGTTAGATTGTAGAATAGTGCCCACCCACCACCAGTGGTGGCTCGTAGAACATGTTGATGATAGAGCCACATATACAATATACCCCCCCCCCCATTTTTTTTTGAGGATAGAAAGAACGATTTATCTTCCTAGACCAAAGTAACTTGCAAAAAAGAATGAATTAAAAATTCTTGCTGACCTTGAAACTACAGGTAGTGCCATGGCTCCTTGGCTCTACATAACGAGCCGCCCCTGCCCACCACCCTTAGTACCTAGTTTAACCTAATCTATAATCATTTGTTTTATTCAATATTATTCTAGCACAATGTGTTTGTAATATTTAACAATAATAAAAAAAAGGATTTGTAGTTTAAATTAAAGTTAAATGGAGGGCGGTGGGTGGGCCCTATCCAACCCTTCAAGCTGTAAAACATACTTGTGTGTTTCCCCGTTGATATTTTTCTCTTACGCCGAATTAATTTAATTTTAAAAGTCCTGAGTTGTCTTTTAAGGATTTGGTTGAGCGATAAAGCCCACCCACCACGAGTTTAACAAAATCCAGAACCCTTTCTTTTGTTAAATATATATTCTATGATATTTTGTTTGTAATATTAGAAATGTTTTACAAACACAAATAAAGATTCAAGCTGTAATTTTTCTCTAGCATGAATTAATTTAAATTCAAAAACCCTGGATTATCTTTTACCGGTTGGATTGCAGGATAAGGCCCACCCGCCATCCTCAGTATCCTATTTAATATAATCGAGAACCCTTTCTTTGGAAATTAATTAAATTATTTTTAAGAAACCCTGAGTGATGATCTACTTGTTAGATTGTAAAATAGTGCCCACCCACCACACACCACTCTCAGTACCTAATCTATAACCCTTTGTTTTACCCAATATATTTTTTAATGACAATTCGTCTGTAATATTGGAAATTTATTTTCAAAAATCCTGAGTCATGTTTTACTGGTTAGATTGTAGAATGGTGCCCACCCATCATCCTCACATTATCCAGTTTAATATAATCGAGAACCCTTTCTTTTATTCAATATATTTTCTATGATATTTTGTTTGTAATATTGGAAATGTTTAACAATCACAAATGAAGAGGGTTTGTAGTATAAATTAAAGTAAGTTCAAAGGGTGGTGGGTGGTAACTATTCTACCCTTCAATCTGTAAAACATACTCGAGGGTTTCACTGTTGAAAAAACAATGAATGAAGCATTAAAACTTTGAATTTCTCTTATTTTCGTAAATGAAATTATTTTTAAGAAACCCTGAGTGATGATCTACTTGTTAGATTGTAAAATAGTGCCCACCCACCACACACCACCTTCAGTACCTATTCTGTAACCCTTTGTTTTATCCAATATATTTTTTTATGACAATTCGTCTGTAATATTCTAAATTTATTTTCAAGAATCCTGAGTCATGTTTTACTAGTTAGATTGTAGAATAGTGCCCACCCATCATCCTCGCATTATCCAGTTTAATATAATCGCAAACCCTTTCTTTTGTTCAATATATTTTCTATGATATTTTGTTTGTAACATTGGAAATGTTTAACAATCACAAATAAAGAGGGTTTTTAATTTAAATTGAAGTTAAAACGATGGGCGATACGAGAGTCCTACCTCACCCTTCAAACTATAAAGCATGCAAGAGGGTTTCACCGTTGAAAAACAATGAAAGAAGCATTCTAATAGAAAAAGTTCTGTCACAAATTAATTTATTTCTAAGAAACCCTGGTTGTATTGTAGGATAGCGCCTACCCACCACCTATTGTAGGTTAGGGCCCACCCGCCACCACCCTCAGTATCCAGTTTAACTTAATCTGCAACCCTTTGTTGTATTTTGTTTGTAATATTGGAAACGTTTAACAGTCACAAATAGAGAAGGTTTGTAGTTTAAAATGAAGTTAATAAGGAGGATGGTGGGTGGGCCCTATTGGTAGTGGGTGAGCCCTATCAGTGGTGGGTGGGTCATATCCTATCCTTCAAGCTGCAAAATATACTTGTGTTTCACTGTTGCATTTTTTCTCTTACGTCAACTAATTTAATTTCAAAGTTATCTTTCAACGGTTGGATTGTAGGATAAGGCCCACCCACCATTCTCAGTATCCAGAACCATTTCTTTTGTTCAATATATTTTGTTTGTAATATTAGAAATGTTTTACAAATACAAATGAAGAGAGTTTGTAGTTTAAATTGAAGGTAAAACGGAGGGCGGTGGGTAAAACACACTGTTGAAAAAAACAATGGCAGAAGTATTAAAATTTGGAATTTCTTTAACCTTCGTAAATTTATTTATTTAAAAGAAACCTGGGTTATGTTTTACCGGTTAGATTGTAGAACGGTGCCACTGACCATCCTCAGTACCCAGTTTAATAAGTGTGTGTGTGTGTCTCTGTGTGTGGCTGTGTGTGTGGCTGTGTGTGTGTCTGTCTGTGCGCGCTGTATCTCAAAAACTAATACAGCAATTGATATGAAACTTTGAACATACGTCTTATTTGATAATCTGAAGAACTGAAAAGCTTTTGGTAAAATTTCGTACACCGGAAATGGGCGTTTACCTTAACTGTTTTTTGTTTTTAGCCAATATTTTCTTAAATATGAAAAATATCACAAAAATTGAAGACAACAAAGAAATGCACATCTTTTGCTTGAAAATATTTTTCATAAAATCATTGCTATTCGAGAAAAAAAGTTATCAATAATTTTTTAATTTTTGGTTTATAATTATAAAACGATATTAGTTACAGCAAATTTATGTTAATAATAATTGTAGAGAATGCCAAAATGAACAACTTCTAAATAATTTTTTTTTCTATATCTTTTTCCATCTTTCATAATTTTGACGTTTTAAACGTCAGCTTCATCCGAGTTTGCGCAACGTTCGATGTACATTTAAAATATGATTCAAATTGAAAATAAACAATGAAAGCGTAAATATAAATGATACCATCAAGTCGCAAAAAGTAACATGACGGCCACATCACCATTTTTTGTTCTTTTAGTCGTTTTGGCACTTCAGGACAATGTTTTCAGAACTTCCTTCAGGACATTTTTAAAGGACCTTTCTTCGAGGATTATGTTTCAGGACCTTTTTTCATGTTTTTTTTTTTTAATTTTATTAACATTTTTTTCAGAAATTTTTTTTTTGAAACTTTTTGGGACGTTCTCAAGAACTTATTTTAGGCATTTTTTCAGAACGAATTTTTCAGAATTTTCTTCATGTCAATTTTTAGAATTTTTTTTCACGACTTTTTCTGGACCTTTTTAATGACTTTTTCAGATATTTTTAGCATTTTTTCAAGACTATTTTGAAAACCTTTTATTTCAGGAATTTTGTTAAGTACTTATTTTAGGCCTTTTTGCAAGACATTTTTCGGGACTTTTTTCCAAGACTCATTTTGGAATTTCCTTTTCAGGACAATTTCTTCAGATCTTTTTAAGAACCGTTTTTAGGACTTCTATGCTTTTTTTATAGAAATTCTTTTGTTTATTTTTTTTAAACTTTAATCAGGACTTATTTTAAGCCTTTTTTTAGGACTTTTAAGTACTCTTTTTCGGGACATTTATTTCTGGTATTTTGCATGAAGATTATTTTTCGGGACTTTCAAGATTTTATCTCCATGACTGTTCCTCCGGGACTTTTTTTCGAGACTTTTTAGGAACCTCTTGTTCAGGACTTCTTTTCAGGATTATTTTCATAATTTTCTTCGTTACATTTTTCAGAATTATTTTTTCGGGATTTTTTTTTTCAAGAAATTTTTCACAGGATTTCCTTCAGTACTATATTTCAGGAATTTTTTATAGGATTCCTTTTCAGGACTTCTTGTTCGGGACTTTTTCAAGACTCTTTTTGGGATTTTTTTCAGGACAATTTCTTCAGAACTTTTTCAAGCGTTATTTAATGACCTTTTTAAGGTTATTTTTACAGGGTTTTTTTAAGAAATGTGTTTCTAGCATTCTTTACGATGTTATTTTCGTAACTCGTTTTCAAGACTGTTATTACAGGACATTTTGTCAGGACTCTCTTTCGAGACTTTTTTCGGGACTTTGGTTAGGACTTTCCTACGGGTCTTTTTCGGACTCTTTTTGCAGTATTATTTTTCAGGATTTTTTTTTACGGCTCTTTTTTACAACTTTTTAAGACTTTATTTCCAATACTGTTTCTGTTTCTGCAGGAATTTTTTTTGTCAGAACCCTTTTTTCAGGACTTGTTTTTCAAGACTTTGTTGTCAGGACTCTTTTTTCAGACTTTCTTGTTCAGGACTTTTATTTGTTTTTTCAGGACTTTTTAATCAGCACTATTTTTAGAAATATTTTTCATAAGTTTTTTGTTCAGGACTTTTATTTGTTTTTTTGGGACTTTTTAATCAGGACTATTTTTAAAAATATTTTTTAGGACTTCTTTAGCATTATTTTTACTTTTTCAGTAAACTTACGGTAAAGATTATTAGAATTTGAAACCTAATTTGCCATTTTTACCTTTCATCATTTTGCCGTTACAATCATTAGATCATGTGAAATGCTCGATTTAAAATATGATATATAAATATAAATAACTGTTATACCAAATCGGAGAAAGTGACATGATGGCCACATCACCATTTTTTCCAATATCTTCTAAATATGAAAAATTCCACAAAAACATTTAAACAAACATTAAGGACAACAACGAAATGAACATCTTTTGCTTGAAAATATTTTTCATAAAATCATTTTTATTCAAGAAAAAAAAAATAATATTTTTCTTTAATTTTTGGTTTATAATTATAAAACGATAATAGTTACTGCAAATGTATGTTAATAATAATTGTAGAGAATGCCAAAATGAACAACTTATAAAGAATAAGTTTTTTCTGAAATCCCTTTAGTTTTTAAGTAAACTGAGTTTTTGAATTTGAGGTATAATTTTTCCATCTTTCATAATTTTGACGTTTTAAACGTCAGTTTCATCCGAGTCTACAAAACGCTCGATGTGATTTAAATATGATTTAAATATAAAATAAACCATGAAAGCGTAAATATAAATGATACCATAAGTCGGAGAAAGTAACATGATGGCCACATCACCATTTTTTTTCTTAATTGCTTCAATGCCAAAATTGCGAGGATCTCATTCATTCCATTTATGGAAATTGAATTTCCTATGGAAGGGTATTCATGCATTAGCTTCTAGAACAGGGAGTTTTTTTTTTCTAAGGTTTTGCAGTTTTCCTACATTTTTTTAATGAAATCGTTATTTGCATCTGAAATATTGAGACAGTAAGGGCCACTTGCACCGCAGGTACTTAATCGTGGTTAAGAAGTTAATCACGATTAAGCCTCTGAATAAGTCAAAATTCGGGAATATAAAAGTGTTATAAATTTGTAAGATATCCCAAATATGTCTATTTGATCAATATGTTATTGTCTAAACAATTTGCGAATAAAATTGTTGTGTTTTAAAGAAGTACTAACTGGTACTAACAATTGATTAAAGTTAATCGGCTGTGGTGCAACTGGGCATAACAGTTCCCACATTTTAACAGTGATGTATACCCAAATATGAACGTTTCGACCGTTACAAGTACTTTGAAACGAAACAACTCAACTATAATAATTTCTCTATTGTTATTTTTAATGTTCTAATGTTTTAAAAGCGATGGTGTGTCGATTGTTGTTATTCAAACTTTTTTTTATTATCGTGTAACCGAAACAAATGTAAAAACAATAGAGTACAGGACGGACCGGCCACCCGGTCCGCGGGCGAACAAGTGAGCGCTTGTTCCCGCAAAACCCGAAAAGTGGGGGGGAGGCGGCGTTATGGTGGGGACACGTCGGAACTGGCCTCGTGAAAACTTAAAAATGCCGCCGTCAGCGACCGAATCGATACGACGGCGGGGAAGTCACGTGGTGCGCGCGCCAGCCAATCCCCACCAGGTGGTGCATGTCGAGCCGTTCGGCCGACGACGGAGAGCCGAGCCGAGTTTGAGTTCAGTTCGTGTTGAGACGTTGTCGTAGTGAGGGCAGTAATCGCCGCCAGTTCACCCGTGACCGAAGTGTACGTAATGTGAAAGAAGGAAACGGGAAAAAATCGTGAGAGCTTTTTTACTACACGATGATGGAGGATCCGACGCAGGTGCTGTTCACGGAATTGCCGGTGCCGCTGTTGTCGACGGCGGCGCTGCTCCGGCACCATCACCACGGCGCGACCCGGTTCCAGCCGTACCACCGGCTCCACCAGCCGCAGCACTTCCACACGCCGGTGCAGGAGTTGAGGTATTTGCAGCAGAGGGACTACGAGGAGGAGCGCGTCGAGGTGGACCCGGGCCGGACGCACATCTCCTGCTTGTATCCGGAGATCTTGGCCATCATCTTCGGGTACCTGGAGGTGCGAGACAAGGGACGGGCCGCACAGGTGTGCACGACGTGGAGGGACGCCGCTTACCACAAGTCGGTCTGGCGCGGCGTGGAGGCCAAGCTGCACCTCCGGCGGGCGAACCCCTCGCTGTTCGCGTCGCTGGTCAAGCGCGGCATCAAGAGGGTGCAAGTGCTGTCGCTGCGGAGGAGTTTACGCGACGTCATGCAGGGAATTCCGAATCTGGAATCGTTGAATTTGAGCGGATGCTTTAACGTGGCCGACGTTGGAATCTCGCACGCCTTCATCGCCGACTCTCCCAGCCTAACGGAGCTCAACCTGTCGCTGTGCAAACAGGTCACCGACAACTCGCTGAGCCGGATAGCGCAGTTCTTGAAGAACCTCGAGGTCCTGGAATTGGGGGGCTGCTGCAACGTCACGAATACCGGTTTGGTCCTCATCGCCTGGGGCCTGAAGAAGCTGAAAAGACTGAACCTGCGCTCGTGTTGGCACGTCAGTGATCAGGGCATCGGACACCTGGCCGGGCTCAACTTGGATTCGGCCGGGGGCAACCAGTCGCTGGAGTATCTCGGCCTGCAGGACTGCCAGCGGCTGTCCGACGAGGCGCTGAAGCACGTCTCCACCGGGCTGACGTCGCTCAAGTCGATCAACCTGAGCTTCTGCGTCAGCATCACGGACAGCGGACTGAAGCATCTGGCGAAGATGGTGTCGCTGCGCGAGCTCAACCTCCGCTCCTGCGACAACATCTCCGACATCGGGATGGCGTACCTGGCGGAGGGCGGCTCGCGCATCTCCTCCCTGGACGTCTCGTTTTGTGATAAAATCGGTGATCAGGCTCTAGTGCACATCTCCCAAGGACTCTTCAACCTGAAATCCCTCTCCCTGTCCGCGTGCCAAATCACCGACGACGGCCTTTCCCGGATATCCAAGACCCTCCACGACCTGGAGACCCTTAACATCGGCCAGTGCTCGCGGGTCACCGACAAGGGGCTGCACACCATCGCCGACTCCCTGACGAGATTGAAATGCATAGACCTGTACGGCTGCACGAGGATAACCACCGTCGGACTGGAGAGGATCATGAAGCTGCCGCAGTTGGGCATACTCAACCTGGGACTCTGGCACGTCAGGTGAAACGCGACAACCTAGGTAGGAAACGTTCTATTATGTATATAATATTTGAGCATCGGAGGGTTTCCATGTCCGTTTGGGGGTCTCCGGTGCTGCGGATCTTAAAGCGCGCGCGCATGGCTGTCTCATCCGCAAAGGGTGGATGATGGTGATTATTACGACGGTGTTGAAAAAGACGAAAATCCACCTTTTGTCGGTGGCAGTATTGTTTTGTTTTTTAATCGCCTCTTTTCCCGTAAAACAATTTTTTTTATTCGAAATTTCTCCTAGATGAATTTTAATTTTTTTAGTTCGACATCCTGAAGCTTCATAAATTACATTCTCGATAAATACTTCAAGTTAAAGATTAATTCTTTACGGAAACACACTTTCAATTAAATATTTGCAAATGCGCAACAAATTATTCATCTTAAAGCTGTTTTATCGAACAAGAAATAAGTCGATTTTTAAATTGTCTGATTTCTACAGTAAATTGTCTCAAAAATTGGGTCAATTTGTATGAAACTAGAGAATTTAAATCAGGGTTTGGACGATATATATCATCGGATATATATCATGATATACAGTGCGAGTCTCTAACTTGGAATAAATTCAGTAAATCAAACAAAGTTTATTTTTCGGAAATATGCTCAGACACGTCGATTAGTATTTTAAATTGCGCTCTTTTTGTTGTAATAAAATTTTATACAGCGTGTCCCAAATTTGAGATATGACGTCATCGACTATTTTTTTTAATAGCAACCCTAATTTTTTATCACTATTTTTAAAGAGTATATCAAGTTACACATGTTTGCCAAATTTCAAATTTTTATTTCCTGTCATTTAGAAGATATTTAACAAACAGTATCAAATTTGAAAAATGAATTCAACTTAATAGCCTTTCTTCAATAAATGCTCAAAATGTTGTCCATTTTCTAACTGACAATACCCTAAACGGAACTGAAACTCGTTTTAAACATTTCTAATTACTTCGGGGGAAATTAGTCTACACTCCTGTCTTATTCGTTCTTTCAACTCCTCAAGATTTGGCGGTTTGGTCTTAAAAACTTTGCTTTTCAAGTACCCCCATAAGAAAAAGTCCATAGGTGTTAAATCCGGAGACCTGGGTGGCCATTCAACTGGTCCTCTTCTGCCAATCCATCTTCGTGGAAATACATTATCCAGGTACTCACGGACACGCCTTGCAAAATGAGGAGGCGCACCGTCCTGTTGAAACAAGATGTTTCTATTCGGGACGTCAGCTTCCACAGGGCAAGGAAACAAAATAGCCAAACTCGGAATTAGCTCTTCCTCCAAGAATTGTAAATATCCCGCTCCATTGAGATTATTTGGAAAGAAAATTGGTCCTAAAATTCGATCACCAACAATCCCTGCCCAAACATTAACTTTTTCTGGATATTGAGTGTGGCCTTCCCTCATCCAGTGTGGGTTCTTGTCTGCCCAATAACGGCAATTTTGACGATTTACCTCACCATTTAACATAAACGTTGATTCATCGGAAAACAATATATTTTCTATTTTTAGAACATTTCTATCTAGTAGATCCATCATTTTTTCGCAAAACTGAAAGTCTTCTATCCGGATCATCTTCGGTGAGTTCCTGGAGGATTGTCATTTTATAAGGATGAAATGTTTGCTCTCTAAGGATTCTTGACACTGAAGACTGGCTAATTTTGAGTTCCCTAGCCATCTGCCTAGAGGAGACATGATGATTTTCCTGAACAGAGAGAAGTACATCAATTTTGACCTCTTCACTCAGCGCATTCTGACGATGATTATTCGTTTTTCTTAAATGCCCATTTTCCCGAAACTGACTTTCAATCTTGCTTACGGTACTTTGAGATATGGCTGGTAAGTCAGGATACTTCTCTCTAAATAAATAAATAACTTCATTTTGTGTTCTTGTCCTATCTCCATAGCCAATCATCATTAAAATTTCGATTTTGTGGGTTTCAGTTAAGTACGGCATGTTAGTATAATTTTTCGACCAACGGTGAACAACAGTCAACACAACAATGGAACGACTAATACTCTCCTCACTCGAATATGCGTGGAATGCGATGCTACACTTCTTACTTGTTTTTATAACTAAACGTCAAAATGATAAACGTCAGTTTGAAAAAAAAAGACAAACCAGCACGTTTTGGCATTCCACTTTTAAAATGCATAAAAATTCGATTAAGGTGACTTGATTTCTTCATTCTACAAATTTGATAATGTTTGTTAAATATCTTCTAAATGACAGGAAATAAAAATTTGAAATTTGGCACACATGTGTAACTTGATATACTCTTTAAAAATAGTGATAAAAAAATTAGGGTTGCTATTAAAAAAAATAGTCGATGACGTCATATCTCAAATTTGGGACACGCTGTATAAAATTTTATTACAACAAAAAGAGCGCAATTTAACATACTAATCGACGTGTCCGAGCATATTTCCGAAAAATAAACTTTGTTTGATTTACTGAATTTATTCCAAGTTAGAGACTCGCACTGTATGTTATATCACGATATATATTCGATGATATATATCATGGATATTTATGAAACACACAATACTAAAAAATTCGCCCGTTTCTCAAATATTCACTGTTGCAGCAATATGAATAGTAAGCATTTGCTTTAATTTAAATTAGAGATGGGCGAAATGACTTTTTTTGTCGAAAAGAGTTGATTTTTGAAGTGACTTAAAAATGAAAAAGTGTGAGCAAAAAAAAACACAAAAAGGTCCTCACTTTGAAAAATCTTCAATTTATCCCTGAAAACATAGTGAAGAGCAAAAAAGTCTTAATTAAAAAAAAAAATCAATTTGATGTCAAATATATTGACATTTTAAATGTTATTTTTTAATATATCTTGTAAGCAACTGTGTTTGTTTGCAATAAATAAATATAATATAAATAAAGTATGCGCATTATATAATTAATAAGTCAAATTGGGTAAAGTAAAACGCTTGTTTTGTTCCATAATTTTATTTTCAGTTGCCTGACACGTGTTTCGATCGGTTAGGATCATTTTCAAAGTTAAACAAAGTTTAACTTTGAAAATAAAAAAAAAAATAAAATTATGGAACAAAACAAGCGTTTTACTTTACCCAATTTGAAAATATGGTTCCATCAAGAAAGTAGCACAACAAGTATTCAGTATATTAATAAGTCATATAAACATTAATATTAATGACCAAGAATAAATATCAAGAAGTTGATATATATCCGATATATTGATATTTATATAAATATCGGATATTTTCCGAACCCTGATTTAAATTACATAAGAATCTAACTTATTTCTTGTTTAATAAATCGTGTAGTGTAAAATGGCTCCAGAATATGAAACTTCAATTCTTAAATAATTTTGCACAAGTTGAAAGACTGCACTTGTTTCGGATTTTGGAAAAATCAGAACTTTTTCGTTTTTTTAAATCTAAAAATTGAAACTAGACAATTTCAATTGCACAAGAAATTAACAATGGAAACAACTCAATTTCAAAGAAAATTTCCTACACAATCTGTAAAACGGCCTCTACCCAATTTTACAATATTTCTCAATTTTCAGGACAATTCACTGTATGAAACTAGAAAATTTAAATTGACTAATTTCTTGTTCAAAAAAATTGTGTAGTGTAAAACGGCGTTTAAAGCTGTTTTCTTTGGCACTTTAATTTTTTTGGTTTCTTACAGTAAAATGTCCCAAAAAGTGATTCGGATGTAAAATTCCATAAAAATGGAAGCAACTCTATTTCGAAAACAATTTTCTACACAATTTTACAATATTTTTCATTTTTTAGGACAATTTACTGTATGAAACTTGGACAATTTAAATTGCACAAGAAATTGACTCATTTCTTGTTCTATAAATTGTGTAGTGTAAAACAGCCTTTAAAAGTCGTTTTACACTATACAATTGATTGAGCAAGAAATGAGGTAATTTCTTGTGCAATTTAATTTTTTTTAGTTTCTTACAGTAAAGTGTCCCAAAAATTGAGTTGGATTGTAAAATTCATAAAAATAGAAGCAACTCTATTTCAAAAAAAATTCCTACACATTCTGTAAAACGACTTCTACCCAATTTTACAATATTTCTCAATTTTAGGACAATTCACTGCATGAAACTAAAACAATTTAAATTGTGCAGGTAAATTGAAAATTTCTTGTTCAATAAATTGTTTAGTGTAAAACGGGTTTTAAAGCTCTTTTAAAGCCGTTTTACACTACACAATTTATTGAACAAGAAATTAGTCAATTTCTTGTGCAATTTAAATTGTCCAGTTTCACACAGTAAATGGTCCCAAAAATTGAGTTTGATTGTAAAAATGGAAGCAACTTTATTTCGAAGAAAATTTCCTACACAATCTGTAAAACGGCTTCTACCCAATTTTACAATATTTCTCAATTTTAGGACAATTCACCGCATGAAACTAAAACAATTTAAATTGCGCACGAAAATTGAAAAATTTTTGTTCAATAAATTGTTTAGTGTAAAACGGGTTTTAAAGCTGTTTTAAAGCCGTTTTACACTACACAAATTATTAAACAAGAAATTAGTCAATTTCTTGTGCAATTTAAATTGTCCAGTTTCACACAGTAAATGGTCCCAAAAATTGAGTTTGATTGTAAAAATGGAAGCAACTCTATTTCGAAGAAAATTTCCTACACAATCTGTAAAATGGCTTCTACCTAATTTTACAATATTTCTCAATTTTAGAACAATTCACTGCATGAAACTAAAACAATTTAAATTGCGCAAGAAATTGACTCATTTCTTGTTCAATAAATTGCTTAGTGTAAAACTGTTTTAACGCCGTTTTACACTACACAATTAATTGAACAAAAAATGAATTAATTTGTGCACAATTTAAATTGTCTAAGTTTCAATTTTTAGACTTAAAAATCGATTTTGATTTTTTTTAATTCCGAAACAAGTGCAGTCTTTCAACTTCTGCAAAATTATTTATGAACGATTGAACTTTCATATTCCGGAAACACCTAAGAACATAAATTCCCTAGTTTCTCAGATAACATCACCAAATTTAAGAATAGCAATTGTCGGCCCTTAAAATTGAATAAGAATTCATTTTTCAAAATCCCAAACAAGTGCAGACTTCAACTTTTACGAAATAATTAAAATCATATTTCAGCAAAATCCAAGCATATTGGTTCCTTAGTTTTTCGAATAATTATCATCAAACGCAAAAATAGATATTTTCGGCAGTAAACTGTTGAAGAAGGGCGGATTTTTCAAAATCCAAAATAAGTATAGACTTTAACTTTTACAAAATCATTAAAAAAATATTTGGTTTTCATATTTCAGAAAAAACCAACCATATTGGATCCTTACTTTTTCAGATAATTACCGTCAAACTCAAAAATAGATATTTTCGGCGTTAAACTGTTTAAGAAGGGCGGATTTTTTTAAATCCAAAATAAGTGCAGACTTCAACTTTTACAAAATCATTCAAGAATTATTTAGTTTTCATATTTCAGCAAAATCCAAGCGTATTGGTTCCTTAATTTTTCGGATAATTATCATCAAACCCAAAAATACATATTTTCAACATTAAACTGTAGAAGAAGGGCGGATTTTTTAAAATCCAAAATAAGTGTAGACTTCAACTTTCACAAAATCATTAAAAAAATTATTTAGTTTTCATATTTCAGCAAAATCCAAGCATATTGGTTCCTTAGTTTTTCGGATAATTATCATCAAACCCAAAAATAAATATTTTCGGCATTAAACTATTGAAGAAGGGCGGATTTTGAAAAATCCAAAATAAGTGTAGATTTTAACTTTTACAAAATCACTCCAAAAATTATTTAGTTTTCAAATTTGAGAAAAATCCAAGCAATCGTCAATCGCAAAAATAGATATTTTCGGCATTAAGGTATTTAAACAATTTATTGAACAAAAAATGAGTTATTTGCTTGTGCATTGTGCAATTTAAATTTTATAGTTTCAAACAGTAAATTGTCGCAAAAAGTGAGTCGAATTGTAAAGTTGCGTAAAATGGAAGCAACTCTATTTCGGAGACAATTTTTCCTACACAATCTGTAAAACGGCTTCTACACAAGTTTGCACTATTTTTTTTTATTTTTAGGACAATTAACTGTAGAAACTAGACAATTTTAATTGCACAAGAAATTGACTAAGTTCTTGTTCAAAAAATTGTGTAGTGTAAAACGGTCTTTAAAGCTGTTTTACACTATACAATTTATTGAACAAGAAATGAGTTAATTTCTTGCGCAATTTAATTTTTTTGGTTACACACAGTAAAGTGTTCCAAAAAATAAGTAGGATTGTAAAATTGCATAAAAATGGAAGCAGCTCTATTACGGAGACAATTTTTCCTACACAATCTGTAAAACGGCTTCTACACAATTTTACTGTTTTTTTATAATTTTTAGGACAATTTACTGCAAGAAACTAGACAATTTAAATTTCACAAGAAAGTGACTTATTTCTTGTTCAATAAATTGTGTAGTGTAAAACGGCCTTTAAAAGCCGTTTTACACTATACAATTTATTGAACAAGAAATGAGGTAATTTCTTGTGCAATTTAATTTTTTAGTTTCTTACAGTAAAGTGTCCTAAAAAGTGATTCGGATTGTAAAATTCCATAAAAATGGAAGTAGCTCTATTTCGGAGACAATTTTTCATACAAACCGCTTCTACACAATTTTACAATCTTTTTCAATTTTTAGGACAATTTACTGTATGAAACTAGAAAATTTAAATTGCACAAAAAATTGACTAATGTTGACTTGTGTTGTGCTTTTTCGAAGACAATTTTTTCTACACAACCTGTAAAACGGCTTCTATACAATTTTAAAATATTTTTCAATTTTTAGGACAATTTACTGTATGAAACTAGAAAATTTAAATTTGACAGGAAATTAATTCATTTCTCGTTCAATGAATTGCGCAGTGTAAAAGGGCTTTTAAAGCTGTTTTACAACACACAAATTATTGAACAAGAAATTAATTAATTTATTGTGCAATTTAAATTGTATAGTTTTTCGAACAGTAAATTATCCCCGAAAAGTGAGTCGTATTGTAAAATTGCGTAAAAATCTCTACTTCGGAGACAATTTTCTACACAATCTGAAAAACGACTTCTACCCAATTTTACAACATTTCCCATTTTTTTTATGACAATTTACTGTATGAAACTAAACAATTTAAATTGCACGAGAAATTAACAAATTTCTTGTTTAATAAATTCCGTAGTGTAAAACATCTTTTATGCACGCATTGCACAGTTTGTATATTTTGGTGGACGTGAAATAAAATAAAAAATAAATGAATACAAAAATAACATTTAAATTTTGAAATCTTGTTCTGAATACATTTTTTTTTTTCGCAAACTACACCGATCTCTACCATCGTTTTACATCACAAAAGTGAAATTTAAATCAGGTACGAAACCAACGTTTTAATCTCAATCCTCCTATTATACCGGGTGTCTCGCTGAAGCATCAAAGTTTTTAGCCCTAAATATTTAAGATAGAAAAATATGATTTATATAAAAGTTGTAGATAATTACCGACTCTATGATCGTATCCCTCTATCTTAAATAATTAAGGCCAAAAAGTTATTTTGACGCTTCAGTGAGACACCCGGTATAATATTTTAAGTTTTAACCTGATACATATTGATGAGGGGCCTCACTCTCACGCATCGCGGAATTTTGTATCTCATAGTTACGCCACTGTTTTCAACTTATAACTAGTTACGCCACTGTTTTTAACTTACAACTAGTTACGAAATAATAATAATAATAATATAATTTATTTCTCATACGAAATTCCTTAAAATTAAAATTTAGTACTGTCGGAATACAGTTGAAAAATTAAAACAGATGTTTTTTTTTTGTTATTACTATAACATATTGCAATACGTTTCACCAAGTGCTAAATGAGGACGTAATAAAAAATAAATTAAATTAAATTAATAGTTACAGGAAATATTTTGTTTTAAAAATTGTACCTTACCAAAAGTATTTATGAACCATAAACAAACGAATTTATCTCTAACATCAGATTTTTCTTTCATAAAACATTTTAGGACAGTTTTTAAGCTAAAAAAACAGTTCCAAACTAATAGTTTTCTTCAAAAACCTCAGCTCAGATTCCACAGAAAATTTTTCGTGAATCGTTTTTTTTTTCATATTCAACTTTTTCCTCAATAAAAATTAAAAATGCTTTCTTGTACAAACTCAAAAAGCGTTTTTATTTCCAAAATAATCGACGATATTTCTTCAAAAACCTTATCTCAGATTCCACAGAAAAATCTTGCTCGTGAATCGTTTTTTTTTTAATATTCAACTTTTTTCTCAATAAAAATTAAAAATGCTTTCTTTTACAAACTCAAAAAGCGTTTTTATTTCCAAAATAATCGACGATATTTCTTCAAAAACCTTATCTCAGATTCCACAGAAAAATCTTGCTCGTGAATCGTTTTTTTTTTTAATATTCAACTTTTTTCTCAATAAAAATTAAAAATGCTTTCTTTTACAAACTCAAAAAGCGTTTTTATTTCCAAAATAATCGACGATATTTCTTCAAAAACCTTATCTCAGATTCCACAGAAAAATCTTGCTCGTGAATCGTTTTTTTTTTTAATATTCAACTTTTTTCTCAATAAAAATTAAAAATGCTTTCTTTTACAAACTCAAAAAGCGTTTTTATTTCCAAAATAATCGACGATATTTCTTCAAAAACCTTATCTCAGATTCCACAGAAAAATCTTGCTCGTGAATCGTTTTTTTTTTCATATTCAACTTTTTCCTCAATAAAAATTAAAAATGCTTTCTTGTACAAACTCAAAAAGCGTTTTTATTTCCAAAATAATCGACGATATTTCTTCAAAAACCTTATCTCAGATTCCACAGAAAAATCTTGCTCGTGAATCGTTTTTTTTTTTTAATATTCAACTTTTTTCTCAATAAAAATTAAAAATGCTTTCTTTTACAAACTCAAAAAGCGTTTTTATTAATTTTAACGACCTGAATCATTTAAATATCAATGATGAGCGCTTACCAGTGGTTCCAACATGTTTTCGATTCTCAGCTCCCAATCCAGATTTTTCCCAAAGTGCTGAAATAAAAAAAAACAATTATTACTTGCGGTTCAAATATTTTTTCGAATTTTTCATTTTTAACTATGATTTACATGTAACGGTCGCAACCATCCTTTTCAGAAAGATATTCTTCTAAATGAAATAATTTTGTATTATAAATTCATTTCGTTAACACAAAAATGTTCATTTAAAAAAATTGGTGCAGATTTTTTTTTTATTCTAAAGTTGACAGCAAAACAATTAGGAATTAGAAAAAAATATATTGTTTTCATTTTTTTTTGTACGAAAATAAACATCTAGTTTAAATTTTCTTTTTATTGCGAAGAAGTCGCCTTTTTGAAGACCAAATTAATTTTGAATAAATGTAGTTTTCATACTGAGAAGGACTTTTATTTTTTGGACAACAAACTATTCGAAATTTTAAACGAAAAATCACTACAGCGAAGAAATATTTTGCTTCATTTTTTAAAACGCCATTTAAAAAATTGGTACAGATTTTTTTTTAATTCTAAAGTTGGAAGCAAAACAATTAGGAATTAGAAAAAAAACATGTTATTTTCATTTTTTTGTACGAAAATAAACATCTAGTTTCAATTTTCTTTTTATTGCAATGATGTCGCCTTTTTGAAAAAATTGCCAAATTAATTTTGAATGAATGTAGTTTTCATAATGAGGACTTTTATTTTTTGGACAACAAACTATTCCAAATTTTAAACTAAAAATCACTGCAGCGAAGAAATATTTTGTTTCATTTTTTTTCTTATTAAATTATTGTTTAAAATTATTTTCATTTTTTTCTTTATTAAAAAAGTCAAGAATTAATTTTCAGTTTCACGAAATACGTTTCTAATTCATTTGTTACAGAATTATTCTCACTGGTAAAACGAGACAGATTTGGTTATTATTTTTCCTGCAGCATTCGAGTTTTAAGAAATTAATTTCTTTATAATGAAAACAAAAAAAACTAATTTATATGTTTTTAAGAAACACGATTTTTTTGTTCAATCTCATTTAGTAAGTGGTGAAATTTATCAGTAACATACTTTTTTCTATATAATAACAACACAACTACGATTTAATTTTCAAATTCCATTTAGTTTTCTACCAATATTATATATTTACTCACATCAAAATGGATGAATTGCAGGGATTCTATGGTAGTTTCTTTTTTTCTTAATTGTTTATGTTTTTTTAAATTTTTATTCAAAAGTGTGAGTGAAGAAAAAAACCGATTATGTATTGCATTTATTTAAATTGGAATTATTTCAGGAGTTCTGTAATTATAAGATCGTTTTCGATATTTTAATTGAAAGTGTGTTTTTATATTTAAAAAAAATACTAATTTACTTAATCAATTTCTCTTATACCCCTATTAGGGGTTCAGGTTGTCTACTGTAGAAAATTTTCTAGTTATAATAAGAATAATAAATAATTACTCTTTTTTGTTATTTTCTATTTAAATGTAAATTTCTTAAACTTTTTTTGTAATGAATAATTCTTAATGTAATGTCGCTTCAGGATTAAAAATAATAATTTATTCAACAAAAAAAATCTACGTGTAATTTTGCATTACAAGTAATGGAGAAATGAGAGAAAATTTCTTGTTTTGGGATCCGCGTTATGAGCTGTGATAGTTATAAACGAATGACGTAACCGTTCGACTAAAGTAACTTATATGTAAACTATTAAACAACAAATTATTATTATATATATATTATACACAAACAAACCCATGTATAAAAAAAAATCATGAGTAAATAACACGTACATTTACGAAATATGGACGAACTGAAAATTCAGTAGAAACATTTCACAAATTTCACTTGGCCTCTGTTTAAATAATAAAAAAATAATTTTTTTATACATTTTGTAATGAACTTAACCGAGATTAAGCCACAACATAATATATTTATAATGTTGGAAGCAGCGGCGGCTCGTGAATTTCCGTAGGTGAGGCAAAGACAAAGACTACTTACTCTAATAGAGGAAGCAAATATTACGTTGCTTTTTCGGTCAAATTTTCTTCCGTTGCCTCACCGCCGCTGGTTATTAGTAGAAGCTTCCAGTAAAACACAATTTTAGAAGAAAATTACCTTCACTTCTAAAATAGTATTTTACTGGAAGCTTCTACATCCAACATTACAAATATATTATGTTGTGATTTAATGTCGGCAACTTTAACTTGTGTTATAAATTATTACTGGTTTGATCACGGGTACAGAAACATAAGACACCTCTGCAGGTTACGACTTTACCATTCCATGATCAAATTAATAATATATTGTAAAATTAAATATTTTACGGGTGTCAGTTTTCTCTGTAACATTTTAACATTGATTCATAATTTAATCGGTAATATGTTTAAGAAATTAGCTGTGTTGTTTAGATTCGCGTTAAATAAGGTGTATACAAATCTGTAGTTATTTTGTTTATTTTCAAAACAATATACACTCCGTATCAACTTTATTTTAAGCTACAAAACCCTTTTACGTTAACGAAATTTCTTTGCCAATTACAGGACGGCAAATGTAAGTTGGCCAGACGCGCAGAGAGCAAGCGACAGCTTTCTCTCTCTCTCTCTCTCTCTCTCTCTCTACAGCCGGCCGAGTATTTTCCGCCCACAATTTTGCCACTGCGCAACGGCAAGTTACGTTTGTCGTCCTGTAATTGAAGAAGTTTAGAAATAACATGACTTTATAGCTCAAGTAAAATTAAACCGGCGGGCGGTGGGTGGTCCCTATGCAACTTTCCAATGCGGGCAGTGGGTGGGCCATATGCAACCTTCCAATTTACGAGTGCAAATAAATACAAACGATTAAAATATAATCTAAAGAATTAATGTCCTTTTGTTGGAACCCTCGACGCAGTGGTAACAGGTTGTATTGTAGGATAAGGCCCACCCACCTCTCTTATAATCACTCTTTTTACCGTGGTTTTAATCTACAAGACTACAAAAAAAATGAGTTAATCAGTAATTTAGAAAAATCAAGAACAAAAGTAGGGGTTGCCATTTAAAAACAAAATGGCGGACGTCATAACTCAAAAACAAATCGACTTTCATGCAAAAAAACATGAACTATTATAGTCTATTCATTCTACAGATAGAGTTGTAAACACGCCCACAATCGCCGTATGTTCTGCGCAAAAGTCTGCTTTACACTATGTAAATGTATTATTAATTTCCTGACACACCTTAAAAATGTTAACAATTGATTCCTTGGCGGACTTTGAAAAGTGCCCCACACGACGAAGTTTTGGTGTAGATATTAATTTGTAATTTTTTGCTTTCGAGTGTTCGTCATTAACAAATACATTTTCAAAAATTCGTAACTCGACTGAAAATTGTTGCACATTCAAAAACCAAAATTATTTTGAAAGATCGACGTCTTGTGAAGTGAACTGAATTTTTGTAGAATTTTATCACTGTGTTTTATTTTGATTTTTAATTTTTTGCACTCGAGTGTTCGTCATTAAAAAAATACATTTTCAAAAATTCATAACTCGACTGAAATTTTCTGCAGATTCAAAAACCAAAATTATTTTAAAAGATCGACATCTTGTGAAGTGAACTGAATTTTTGTAGGATTTTATCACTGCGTTTCATATAAATTTTGAATTTTTTGCACTCGAGTGTTCGTCATTCAAAAAAAATACATTTTCAAAAATTCATAACTCGACTGAAAATTGCTGCACATTCAAAAACCAAAATTATTTTGAAAGATCGACATCTTGTGAAGTGAACTGAATTTTTGTAGGATTTTATCACTGCGTTTCATATTAATTTTTAATTTTTTGCACTCGAGTGTTCGTCATTGAAAAAAAAAATTCAAAAATTCATAACTCAGCTGAAAATTGCTGCACATTCAAAAACCAAAATTATTTTGAAAGATCGACGTCTTGTGAAGCGAACTGAATTTTTGTAGGATTTTATCACTGCGTTTCATATTAATTTTTAATTTTTTGCACTCGAGTGTTCGTCATTGAAAAACAAAAATTAAAAAATTCATAACTCAGCTGAAAATTGCTGCACATTCAAAAACCAAAATTATTTTGAAAGATCGACGTCTTGTGAAGCGAACTGAATTTTTGTAGGATTTTATCACTGCGTTTCATATTAATTTTTAATTTTTTGCACTCGAGTGTTCGTCATTGAAAAAAAATTCAAAAATTCATAACTCAGCTGAAAATTGCTGCACATTCAAAAACCAAAATTATTTTGAAAGATCGACGTCTTGTGAAGCGAACTGAATTTTTGTAGGATTTTATCACTGCGTTTCATATTAATTTTTAATTTTTTGCACTCGAGTGTTCGTCATTGAAAAACAAAAATTAAAAAATTCATAACTCAGCTGAAAATTTCTGCAGATTCAAAAACCAAAATTATTTTGAAAGATCGACGTCTTGTGAAGCGAACTGAATTTTTGTAGGATTTTATCACTGCGTTTCATATTAATTTTTAATTTTTTGCACTCGAGTGTTCGTCATTGAAAAAAAAATTCAAAAATTCATAACTCAGCTGAAAATTGCTGCACATTCAAAAACCAAAATTATTTTAAAAGATCGACGTCTTGTGAAGCGAACTGAATTTTTGTAGGATTTTATCACTGCGTTTCATATTGATTTTTAATTTTTTGCACTCGAGTGTTCGTCGTTGAAAAATACATTTTCAAAAATTCGTAACTCGACTGAAAATTGTTGCACATTCAAAAACCAAAATTATTTTGAAAGATCGACGTCTTGTGAAGTGAACTGAATTTTTGTAGAATTTTATCACTGTGTTTTATTTTGATTTTTAATTTTTTGCACTCGAGTGTTCGTCATTAAAAAAAATACATTTTCAAAAATTCATAACTCGACTGAAAATTGCTGCACATTCAAAAACTAAAATTATTTTAAAAGATCGATATCTTGTGAAGTAAACTGCATTTTTGTAGGATTTTACCACTGCGTTTCATATTGATTTTTAATTTTTTGCACTCGAGTGTTCGTCATTAACAAGTACATTTTCAAAAATTCGTAACTCAGCTGAAAATTGCTGCACATTCAAAAACCAAAATTATTTTGAAAGATCTACGTCTTGTGAAGTGAACTAAATTTTTGTAGGATTTTATCACTGCGTTTCATATTAATTTTTAATTTTTTGCACTCGAGTGTTCGTCATTGAAAAACAAAAATTAAAAAATTCATAACTCAGCTGAAAATTTCTGCAGATTCAAAAACCAAAATTATTTTGAAAGATCGACGTCTTGTGAAGTGAACTGAATTTTTGTAGGATTTTATTACTGCGTTTCATAATAATTCTTATTTTTTTGCACTCGAGTGTTCGTCATTGAAAAAAAAAAATTTCAAAAATTTATAACTCAGCTGAAAATTTCTGCAGATTCAAAAACCAAAATTATTTTAAAAGATCGACGCCTTGTGAAGTGAACTGAATTTTTGTAGGATTTTATCACTGCGTTTCATATTAATTTTTAATTTTTTGCACTCGAGTGTTCGTCATTGAAAAAAATACATTTTCAAAAATTCATAACTTAGCTGAAAATTTCTGCAGATTCAAAAACCAAAATTATTTTTAAAGATCGACGTCTTGTGAAGTGAACTGAATTTTTGTAGGATTTTATCACTGCGTTTCATATTAATTTTTAATTTTTTGCACTCGAGTGTTCGTCATTAAAAAAATATATTTTCAAAAATTCATAACTCAGCTGAAAATTTCTGCAGATTCAAAGACCAAAATTATTTTGAAAGATCGACGTCTTGTGAAGTGAACTGAATTTTTGTAGGATTTTATCACTGCGTTTCATAATAATTTTTATTTTTTTGCACTCGAGTGTTCGTCATTAAAAAAAAAAATTTCAAAAATTTATAACTCAGCTGAACATTTCTGCAGATTCAAAACCCAAAATTATTTTAAAAGATCGACGTCTTGTGAAGTGAACTGAATTTTTGTAGGATTTTATCACTGCGTTTCATATTAATTTTTAATTTTTTGCACTCGAGTGTTCGTCATTGAAAAACATAAATTTTCAAAAATTCATAACTCGACTGAAAATTGCTGCACATTCAAAAATCAAAATAATTTTGCAAGATCGATGTCTTGTGAAGTGAACTGAATTTTTGTAGGATTTTATCACTGCGTTTCATATTAATTTTTAATTTTTTGCACTCGAGTGTTCGTCATTGAAAAAAATACATTTTCAAAAATTCATAACTCGACTGAAAATTTCTGCAGATTCAAAAACCAAAATTATTTTAAAAGATCGACATCTTGTGAAGTGAACTGAATTTTTGTAGGATTTTACCACTGCGTTTCATATTAATTTTTAATTTTTTGCACTCGAGTGTTCGTCATTGAAAAACATACAATTTCAAAAATTCATAACTCAGCTGAAAATTGCTGCACATTCAAAAACCAAAATTATTTTGAAAGATCGACGTCTTGTGAAGTGAACTGAATTTTTGTAGAATTTTATCACTGTGTTTTATTTTGATTTTGAATTTTTTGCACTCCAGTGTTCGTCATTGAAAAAAATACATTTTCAAAAATTCATAACTCAGCTGAAAATTTCTGCAGATTCAAAAACCAAAATTATTTTAAAAGATCGACATCTTGTGAAGTGAACTGAATTTTTGTAGAATTTTATCACTGTGTTTTATTTTGATTTTTAATTTTTTGCACTCCAGTGTTCGTCATTGAACAAAATACATTTTCAAAAATTCATAACTCGGCTGAAAATTTCTACAGATTCAAAAACCAAAATTATTTTGAAAGATCGACGTCTTGTGAAGTGAACTGAATTTTTGTAGAATTTTATCACTGTGTTTTATTTTGATTTTTTATTTTTTGCACTCGTGTGTTCGTCATTGAAAAAATATATTTTCAAAAATTCATAACTGCACTGAAAATTGCTGCACATTCAAAAACCAAAATTATTTTGAAAGATCGACATCTTGTGAAGTGAACTGAATTTTTGTAGAATTTTATCACTGTGTTTTATTTTGATTTTGAATTTTTTGCACTCCAGTGTTCGTCATTGAAAAAAATACATTTTCAAAAATTCATAACTCAGCTGAAAATTTCTGCAGATTCAAAATCTAAAATTATTTCAAAAGATCGACATCTTGTGAAGTGAACTGATTTTTTGTAGGATTTTATCACTGCGTTTCATATTAATTTTTAATTTTTTGCACTCGAGTGTTCGTCATTGAAAAAAATACATTTTCAAAAATTCATAACTCAGCTGAAAATTTCTGCAGATTCAAAAACCAAAATTATTTTAAAAGATCGACATCTTGTGAAGTGAACTGCATTTTTGTAGGATTTTATCACTGCGTTTCATATTAATTTTTAATTTTTTGCACTCGAGTGTTCGTCATTGAAAAAAAAAATTCAAAAATTCATAACTCAGCTGAAAATTGCTGCACATTCAAAAACCAAAATTATTTTGAAAGATCTACGTCTTGTGAAGTGAACTAAATTTCATAGGATTTTATCACTGCGTTTCATATTACTTTTTAATTTTTTGCACTCGAGTGTTCGTCATTGAAAAACAAAAATTCAAAAATTCATAACTCAGCTGAAAATTTCTGCAGATTCAAAAACCAAAATTATTTTAAAAGATCGACATCTTGTGAAGTGAACTGAATTTTTGTAGGATTTTATCACTGCGTTTCATATTAATTTTTAATTTTTTGCACTCGAGTGTTCGTCATTGAAAAAAATACATTTTCAAAAATTCATAACTCGACTGAAAATTTCTGCAGATTCAAAAACCAAAATTATTTTAAAAGATCGACATCTTGTGAAGTGAACTGAATTTTTGTAAGATTTTATCATTGCGTTTCATATTAATTTTTAATTTTTTGCGCTCGAGTGTTCGTCATTAAAAAAATACATTTTTAAAAATTCGTAACTCGAATAAAAATTGCTGCACATTCAAAAACCAAAATTATTTTGAAAGATCGACGTCTTGTGAAGTGAACTGCATTTTTGTAGGATTTTACGACTGCGCTTCAGATTGATTTTTAATTTTTTGCACTCGAGTGTTCGTCATTATTAACAAGTACATTTTCAAAAATTCGTAACTCGACTGAAAATTGCTGCAAATTCAAAAACCAAAATTATTTTGAAAGATCAACGTGAAGTAAATTTCAGTAAGAATGACGCATTGGCGATTTTGGGCGTTTGTACAACTCTATCAGTAACACGTTTCGAAAAATCTTCAGTTGAAAAACCCGGTGCGTGAGACCGGCGTCACCAATGGCGGGTTAATTGGAGAAGTTGCAAGTTTTTTTTACAAATAATACGAAACGTAATTTTATAGATTGAGTAAAATTAAAATCGGCGGGCGGCGGGTGGGCCATATCCCACTCTCCAATTTGTGGATGACAAACATAATTTTCAATTTATTTGAATTAAATGTGTCCAGTAAATGCAGTTTTAGTTTTTGGCAATTAATTGGAGAAGTTGCAAGTTTAAAAATAATACGGAACGTAATTTTATTCAGCTTAAGTACAATTAAACTGGAGGGTGATGGGTGGGCTCTATCGCGGGCGGTGGGCCGGCCATATCCCACTCCAATTTGTGGTGGGTGCGTCCTATCCCACTCAAATGTTCAATTTGTTTTAATTAAATGCGACCAAATCAAAATGTAGTTGTTTTATTCCTAATCAAATCAATATTAATATTCATATAATTAATTACACTAAAACAAGTCTTCAAATTTGTTACTAAAATTTAGATCAATTATTTAGAATTTGTATCGTGATAAGCATTAATACAATTACACGAAAAAATAAATCAAATTTTAGATCAAAGTTGTTTTTAAGCAATCCGAAAGTTTCGTTATAACCAAAATTAAAATTAAATAAATACCAAATTCGTTTTATAACATGAAAGAAATAAAATTAAATTTATTTAATGCTTCTACAAGTAAGGGTTTTCAATTTTTTCAGTTTAATTAAAACATAAAAACAAGGATATCATAGAAAACTATCCTCGCAAATTTAATCTTAAACCCAAAATTAATTATTTTGGTCATTTTCATGATCAAAATTCTGAAATAAAGAAGAATTATTTTTTTATTGACATCGGCAACTACGCCTTGTAGGTTTCTATTTTAAGAAGAATAAATGTTAATTACATTCTGATGATCAAAATTCAATGCTTAATAGAGGTTTCATTAAATTGCGTTGAAAATTCACTAAAGAGGGAAATTCGAGGATTTAGAAAAAGTTTTCAATTTTAAGAAAACACATTTGGGCACTGAAAGACTGAAGAAAAAAAAGGTTATGATTAAATGAACAAAAAAATGTAGTCAATTATCATGTTTTTTTTTTATTTCTTTGTTCGAAAAGTACCATTTTTAAAGACGCATCTATAATTAGACCCTCGCCAGAACAAGTTTTCGGGACAGGTCCGGTGATTTTGAAAAGAGCCGATTTTGAAAAGGGTCCGTTTTCTAGGAAACCATGAATACCGTCCTCCTCCTCCTCCCCGCGTTCTCCCTCGGCATCACCCTCGCCAAGGAAACAAAAAAAAAACATTCTACCTGCTCTCTTTCCCCTAAACCCACACACGTGTTCACCTCATGGTCGGAACCGTGTAAGAATTTCGTTAACAATTGCAAAATTTGAATTTCAGATTTTTCTACATATAAAACGTATTTAATATAAAACAGAAATTAACACTTGATAAAACGTAATTACCAGTTGAAATTAAAATAAAGTAAACGTACGGCTTTGACATATTTCACGATGTTTATTCATTTTGTGATTTTAAATAAAATAAAAAAAATGCAAAATTTGAATTTCAGATTTTTCTACATATAAAACGTATTTAATATAAAACAGAAATTAACACTTGATAAAACGTAATTACCAGTTGAAATTAAAATAAAGTAAACGTCATGGCTTTGACATATTTTACGATTTTTTTTTATTTTGTGATTTTAAATAAAATAAAAAAATTGCAAAATTTGAATTTCAGATTTTTCTACATATAAAATGTATTTAATATAAAACAGAAATTAACACTTGATAAAACGTAATTACCAGTTGAAATTAAAATAAAGTAAACGTCATGGCTTTGACATATTTTACGATTTTTTTCATTTTGTGATTTTAAATAAAATAAAAAAATTGCAAAATTTGAATTTCAGATTTTTCTACATATAAAACGTATTTAATATAAAACAGAAATTGACACTTGATAAAACGTAATTACCAGTTGAAATTAAAATAAAGTAAACGTCATGGCTTTGACATATTTTACGATTTTTTTTTATTTTGTGATTTTAAATAATAAAAAAAAAATGTTTTCGTTAAAATAAACGTTTTTACGGTTTTATGATCATTTTGTGAGTTACAAGTAAATCACAAAAATAATACATTTTTTAAGAAAAATGTTTACAGAAGAAAAATTATATCAAATCATAATAATTTTGGTTTCTTATTGTTTTACAAATTGAAACTCTACTAAATAATCCCCGTTTTGAAATAACTACAGATTTGTATATGCTTTAAACGCAAAAACCTTTAACAGCTTCAGGTTTTGAATTAATCAAAAATTTCGGAACATTGCAATATTTTTGTATAATTTTATTGTTAATTTTTTCGCACCCACTTTCCTGTTGTATCTTATTGTAATTGTTTCTTGTTGTTGATTTTAATTTTGTTGTGCGACTCTGTTAAATTGTAGAGGCCATTGTAAATATAATTGCGAACAAAACAAAAAAAAAACAAAAAATGTTGACCGAAGAATTTTTAGTTTTCTAGGATTGTATAAAGCGGAAAAGTGTATTAAAAGGAAGGAAGGAAAATGTTGTACAGATTTGATGCATGTAAATATGATTATAGTTACATATTTGTTAAAATTGCGTTATGTTTTATAAATTGAACGAAATTTAAGACTTAAATAAATTTTTATCAATTGATTTATTTTACAATTCACTTTGGTATGTTATAATTAATCCCGTCATATTCCTGTGAAAAAAAATCCTCAAGTGTTCTGCTGTGAAAATTAATCCATGATTTTTTTGTTAAAAAAAAGTGTATCCAAATTTAAAAAAAAAACAGGTCTTTGGTAAATCGCCAACTGAAAAGGTAAGTAATTATTATTACTTATTTGGGTTTCAACCCCGAAATTATAATTATTATGTTATTTATTTATAAGATTTAGATTCTAGGAAGGTAAAGGTTGCCACCATTACTACGTGGTCAGTCAATTTTCAGGTAAATTCAAATTTATTTATTTATTCATTTCCCAACAGAAAACATCCGATTACAGGGAAACATTAAAATTAAATACATTAGCTATAAAACAATTAATAATTTCGTATTTCGTATTTCTATTTCATTAATATATCTCAAATTTCTCTTAATTTGACACCTCGTTATAATATCCAATCAACGATCTTTATACTGTTTACTTAACGATCGACGGGAGCTTACCGCATCGTGCCGCTGGGAGCTTACCGGCTCAATCGATATAAATCAACGAATCTACATATATATTTGTTGGACAGTTAATCCGAAATGTCGCATTTCGGAACAGAAAACAGTGAATATGTTCATTTTTCAACGTTTCTACATATGTGTTTTAATTGTACTGCTAGGTACGGCCTTTGGCAATGCTACCGTGATTACATTTTTCAAAAAAGTCTGCGCGAAATGTCCAAAAAATAAAATTTTGTTTGTGTAGTCGTCTATGTTTTCGGTGAAATGGGAATGTTTCAGGTGAGGTATTCAAAATGTTTTTAATTGTACTGATAGGTACGGCCTTTGGCAATGCTACCATGATTAAATTTTTCAAAAAAGTCTGCGCGGAATGTCCAAAAAATAAAATTTTGTTCGTGTAGTCGTCTATGTTTTCGGTGAAATGGGAATGTTTCAGGTGAGGTACCCAAAATGTTTTTAATTGTACTGATAGGTACGGCCTTTGGCAATGCCACCATGATTAAATTTTTCAAAAAAGTCTGCGCGGAATGTCCAAAAAATAAAATTTTGTTCGTGTAGTCGTCTATGTTTTCGGTGAAATGGGAATGTTTCAGGTGAGGTATTCAAAATGTTTTTAATTGTACTGCTAGGTACGGCCTTTGGCAATGCTACCATGATTAAATTTTTCAAAAAACTCTGCGCGGAATGTCCAAAAAATAAAATTTTGTTCGTGTAGTCGTCTATGTTTTCGGTGAAATGGGAATGTTTCAGGTGAGGTACCCAAAATGTTTTTAATTGTACTGATAGGTACGGCCTTTGGCAATGCCACCATGATTAAATTTTTCAAAAAAGTCTGCGCGGAATGTCCAAAAAATAAAATTTTGTTCGTGTAGTCGTCTATGTTTTCGGTGAAATGGGAATGTTTCAGGTGAGGTATTCAAAATGTTTTTAATTGTACTGATAGGTACGGCCTTTAGCAATGCTACCATGATTAAATTTTTCAAAAAAGTCTGCGCGAAATGTCCAAAAAATAAAATTTTGTTCATGTAGTCGTCTATGTTTTCGGTGAAATGGGAATGTTTCAGGTGAGGTATTCAAAATGTTTTTAATTGTACTGATAGGTACGGCCTTTGGCAATGCTACCATGATTAAATTTTTCAAAAAACTCTGCGCGAAATGTCCAAAAAATAAAATTTTGTTCGTGTAGTCGTCTATGTTTTCGGTGAAATGGGAATGTTTCAGGTGAGGTATTCAAAATGTTTTTAATTGTACTGATAGGTACGGCCTCGAGCAATGCTACCATGATTAAATTTTTCAAAAAAGTCTGCGCGAAATGTCCAAAAAATAAAATTTTGTTCGTGTAGTCGTCTATGTTTTCGGTGAAATGGGAATGTTTCAGGTGAGGTATTCAAAATGTTTTTAATTGTACTGATAGGTACGGCCTCGAGCAATGCTACCATGATTAAATTTTTCAAAAAACTCTGCGCGAAATGTCAAAAAAATAAAATTTTGTTTGTGTAGTCGTCTATGTTTTCGGTGAAATGGGAATGTTTCAGGTGAGGTATTCAAAATGTTTTTAATTGTACTGATAGGTACGGCCTCGAGCAATGCTACCATGATTAAATTTTTCAAAAAACTCTGCGCGAAATGTCAAAAAAATAAAATTTTGTTCGTGTAGTCGTCTATGTTTTCGGTGAAATGGGAATGTTTCAGGTGAGGTATTCAAAATGTTTTTAATTGTACTGATAGGTACGGCCTCGAGCAATGCTACCATGATTAAATTTTTCAAAAAAGTCTGCGCGAAATGTCCAAAAAATAAAATTTTGTTCGTGTAGTCGTCTATGTTTTCGGTGAAATGGGAATGTTTCAGGTGAGGTATTCAAAATGTTTTTAATTGTACTGATAGGTACGGCCTTTGGCAATGCTACCATGATTAAATTTTTCAAAAAACTCTGCGCGAAATGTCCAAAAAATAAAATTTTGTTCGTGTAGTCGTCTATGTTTTTCGTGAAATGGGAATGTTTCAGGTGAGGTATTCAAAATGTTTTTAATTGTACTGATAGGTACGGCCTTTGGCAATGCTACCATGATTAAATTTTTCAAAAAAGTCTGCGCGAAATGTCCAAAAAATAAAATTTTGTTTGTGTAGTCGTCTATGTTTTCGGTGAAATGGAATGTTTCAGGTGAGGTACCCAAAATGTTTTTAATTGTACTGATAGGTACGGCCTTGAGCAATGCTACCATGATTAAATTTTTCAAAAAAGTCTGCGCGAAATGTCCAAAAAATAAAATTTTGTTTGTGTAGTCGTCTATGTTTTTCGTGAAATGGGAATGTTTCAGGTGAGGTATTCAAAATGTTTTTAATTGTACTGATAGGTACGGCCTTGAGCAATGCTACCATGATTAAATTTTTCAAAAAAGTCTGCGCGAAATGTCCAAAAAATAAAATTTTGTTTGTGTAGTCGTCTATGTTTTCGGTGAAATGGAATGTTTCAGGTGAGGTACCCAAAATGTTTTTAATTGTACTGATAGGTACGGCCTTGAGCAATGCTACCATGATTAAATTTTTCAAAAAACTCTGCGCGAAATGTCCAAAAAATAAAATTTTGTTCGTGTAGTCGTCTATGTTTTTCGTGAAATGGGAATGTTTCAGGTGAGGTATTCAAAATGTTTTTAATTGTACTGATAGGTACGGCCTCGAGCAATGCTACCATGATTAAATTTTTCAAAAAAGTCTGCGCGAAATGTCCAAAAAATAAAATTTTGTTTGTGTAGTCGTCTATGTTTTCGGTGAAATGGAATGTTTCAGGTGAGGTACCCAAAATGTTTTTAATTGTACTGATAGGTACGGCCTTGAGCAATGCTACCATGATTAAATTTTTCAAAAAAGTCTGCGCGAAATGTCCAAAAAATAAAATTTTGTTCGTGTAGTCGTCTATGTTTTTCGTGAAATGGGAATGTTTCAGGTGAGGTATTCAAAATGTTTTTAATTGTACTGATAGGTACGGCCTTTGGCAATGCTACCATGATTAAATTTTTCAAAAAAGTCTGCGCGGAATGTCCAAAAAATAAAATTTTGTTTGTGTAGTCGTCTATGTTTTCGGTGAAATGGGAATGTTTCAGGTGAGGTACCCAAAATGTTTTTAATTGTACTGATAGGTACGGCCTTGAGCAATGCTACCATGATTAAATTTTTCAAAAAAGTCTGCGCGAAATGTCCAAAAAATAAAATTTTGTTTGTGTAGTCGTCTATGTTTTCGGTGAAATGGAATGTTTCAGGTGAGGTACCCAAAATGTTTTTAATTGTACTGATAGGTACGGCCTTGAGCAATGCTACCATGATTAAATTTTTCAAAAAAGTCTGCGCGAAATGTCCAAAAAATAAAATTTTGTTTGTGTAGTCGTCTATGTTTTCGGTGAAATGGAATGTTTCAGGTGAGGTACCCAAAATGTTTTTAATTGTACTGATAGGTACGGCCTTGAGCAATGCTACCATGATTAAATTTTTCAAAAAAGTCTGCGCGGAATGTCCAAAAAATAAAATTTTGTTCGTGTAGTCGTCTATGTTTTTCGTGAAATGGGAATGTTTCAGGTGAGGTATTCAAAATGTTTTTAATTGTACTGATAGGTACGGCCTTGAGCAATGCTACCATGATTAAATTTTTCAAAAAAGTCTGCGCGGAATGTCCAAAAAATAAAATTTTGTTCGTGTAGTCGTCTATGTTTTCGGTGAAATGGGAATGTTTCAGGTGAGGTACCCAAAATGTTTTTAATTGTACTGATAGGTACGGCCTTGAGTAATGCTACCATGATTAAATTTTTCAAAAAAGTCTGCGCGAAATGTCCAAAAAATAAAATTTTGTTTGTGTAGTCGTCTATGTTTTCGGTGAAATGGGAATGTTTCAGGTGAGGTATTCAAAATGTTTTTAATTGTACTGATAGGTACGGCCTTTGGCAATGCTACCATGATTAAATTTTTCAAAAAACTCTGCGCGAAATGTCCAAAAAATAAAATTTTGTTCGTGTAGTCGTCTATGTTTTCGGTGAAATGGGAATGTTTCAGGTGAGGTATTCAAAATGTTTTTAATTGTACTGCTAGGTACGGCCTTTGGCAATGCTACCATGATTAAATTTTTCAAAAAACTCTGCGCGAAATGTCCAAAAAATAAAATTTTGTTTGTGTAGTCGTCTATGTTTTCGGTGAAATGGGAATGTTTCAGGTGAGGTATCCAAAATGTTTTTAATTGTACTGATAGGTACGGCCTTGAGTAATGCTACCATGATTAAATTTTTCAAAAAAGTCTGCGCGAAATGTCCAAAAAATAAAATTTTGTTCGTGTAGTCGTCTATGTTTTTCGTGAAATGGGAATGTTTCAGGTGAGGTATCCAAAATGTTTTTAATTGTACTGATAGGTACGGCCTCGAGCAATGCTACCATGATTAAATTTTTCAAAAAAGTCTGCGCGAAATGTCAAAAAAATAAAATTTTGTTTGTGTAGTCGTCTATGTTTTCGGTGAAATGGGAATGTTTCAGGTGAGGTATTCAAAATGTTTTTAATTGTACTGCTAGGTACGGCCTTTGGCAATGCTACCATGATTAAATTTTTCAAAAAACTCTGCGCGAAATGTCCAAAAAATAAAATTTTGTTCGTGTAGTCGTCTGTTTTTCGTGAAATGGGAATGTTTCAGGTGAGTTATCCAAAATGTCTTTAATTCTACCGATAGGTACGACCTTTGGCAATGCTACCATGATAAAATATTTCAAAAATGTCTGCGCCAAATGTCCAAAAACTTGGAAAATAAAAATCGCAATCGAAGATTTGAAAAATTGTAAAAAATTAAGTAATTTTCTTCAAAATCCATAAAAGAGTAATATATTTATATCACGTAAAATCAATTGTCACATCCTAGGTGGAAGCAAAATGGCAACAATCCAAAACTGAACGCCAAAAACGAAAATTGCATTCAGCGATTTGAAAAATTGTAAAAAAATGGTGAATGTAGAAATTTGCTTCAAAAGCTCAAAATCCATAAAGAAACAATTAATTTCTGATTCTCCATGAAAATAATGTCCAACATTTAACTGTGTACAAAACGCTAACTCGGAAAATAAAAAATGAGTTCAATTTCGGATTTTAGATGATCGACAACATCGAACGAGTTTGAGAGTTAAGAAGAGAATAAAATAACGAAAGGATTCTAGATTATATTGGTGTCACGTGCGCGATCATAACATAAAATTGGAATCAAAAACTAAATAAACCGTTTGTTATTAAATTAGCGATCGCGTGATCTGTGATATCCTTAAAAGCATTTTTGATTTGTTGGCTATATTTTTATAAAAATAAATAAAGTAAAATTAAGGTAAGAGTAAATATGAGAGACTCGATAAGAAAATTCCTTATCTTATCAGCGTTATTCAAACGTTGTTTTCGCACCTTATCTATGATACGACGTACACTTTTTTTTTCATACAAATCGCTCAAATATCTTCACACCTTCAAATATTTCAACTGTGATAAGACTTTTGAAGTCTACGGAATGCTAAAATAACAGGAAATAACTGAAATGTTTAGCTGTCATATTCGATTGTTTATTGCGTACAAAAGATGACAAATATTTCTAGGGCGTTTTGGTGTTTTTTATCAATTTTTTTTTGTTCTTACTCACAACTTTAGAATGCTGGCAAATGACGGTAAATAATGTTTTAGGTAGAACTTCACAAAATGTGATTAAGAAGCAGCGACGGCTCGCGGGATGACTTATGGTACGGCCGAGGTAGCAGAGGTGGTAATACAGATCTCTGCAACCGACCCTACCTATCTGTATTGCCACCTTCCCTCGCGGGATGACTCATGGTACGGCCGAGGTAGCAAAGGTGGCAATACAGATAGGTCGGTTGCAGAGATCTGTATTACCACCTCTGCTACCTCGGCCGTACCATGAGTCATCCCGCGAGTGAAGGTGGCAATACAGATAGGTAGGGTCGGTTGCAGAGATCTGTATTACCACTTCTGCTAGGTCGGCCGTACCATGAGTCACCCTACTACCTCGGGCGTACCATGAGTCACCCCGCGAGTCGTCACTGCTAAGAAGTCTTTTAGCCAAGGGCTGAAGTTGGCAACAGGTTTTTACTCCCGGCATGAACTTAGATTCAGCAATTTGAAATTAAGTTAGAAATTGTTAAAATTACCTTCTTCCAGCGTTTAAAAACGGCTTCTAAAGTGAAGAAGGTGTTTGCTGGAGTACTCCACCTGAGTGCAGCATCATCAACTGCTAGTTTGCTGCCAGAAAGGCATTTAAACTTTTTCAAGATTGGCGTCAAGAATTCATTTTATGAAATCAAAAAAAAAAACAGAATGCCAATTTGTTATTGAAGGTCATTTCTATCAAACTATCAAAAATTTGGCAAATGTTCTTCTTGAACTATCAACTATGGAAAATGTACGAACAGTCCATTATTAGTGTTTAGACAAAGAGTTTACACAAGTCAAGTTATTTTGAAAATATATATTATTTACTTATTTACTTGCAAGTCAAAAGTACAGTTAGAAGAAATGAAAAGGAAAAATCGATATGTTTGTTGGTAGCAAAAGGATTTTATCAACTGTATGCTGTACAAGCACATGTTGATTCTTTTTTTAGAGCCCGAGGGTAGATAGCGGTTAATATCGCACGCGCATATATTTATTTATAAATAAACCTTTTCTACAATGGTTTTATTATTAGAGTAACGACTGATAACGAACCCTTTCATATTGCGATCGTACATACAGTGTAGATACACTGTCTGGAAAACAGGAAATTATAATTTCTGAAAATAGCGCTCGGATAAATCGATTTTGATTGATCAATTATTATATTTTTTATTGTTAGTTTAAATATTTTATTTTTTACGAGAAACTATCTGTAAAAACAATTAAATTATTAGATGATCATGAAAGCTAAAATCATGATAATAGTACTATTTTGTAGATAATTAAACACTTCATCGCTTCTATTTAAAAATCTTTTAAATTCAAATCATAAATTTTGAAAAAAAATAAAATTATCAAAAACGACAATTTGTTTGGTGTATCGGCAAAAACAATTAAATTATTAGATGATCATGAAAACTAAAATCATGATAATAGTACCATTTTGTAGAAAAAATAGTTCTTCATCGCCTCTATTTGCAAATCTTTTAAATTTAAATCACAAATTTAAGAATAAAAAGAAAATAAAATTATTCTGTTCTGTATATTCATTTTTGCTGATACAAAGGTTGGCTATTCCTTTGAATAATTGTAAAGACATGTCATTTGATAGAAAGCTGTCAAAATGTCTAGTATCTGTCGGAATAAATGTAGAATTCGCAGAGAAAAATTAGCAAAAAGTTAATTTTAGTTCTTCAAAATTTCTGTTCTGGTGTAGCCAATTTGTTGCTAGAAAAGTTGGCTATTTTTTGGGTGACTGTAAAGACACATCATTTAATAGAAATCTGTCAAAATGTCTAGTATCTGTCGAAATGAGTGTGGAATTCGTAGAGAAAAATTAGCAAAAAATTAATTTTAGTTCTTCAAAATTTCTGTTTAGGTGTAGCCAATTTGTTGCCACAAAAGATGGCCATTTTTTTAGATGACTGTAAAGACACATCATTTAATAGAAATCTGTCAAAATGTGAAATTCGCAGAGAAAAATTGGCAAAAAGTTAATTTTAGTTTTTCGAAATTTCTGTTCTGGTGTAACCAATTTGTTGCCACAAAAGTTGGCTTTTTTTGATGATTTTAAAGACAAGTCATTTAATAGAAATCTGTCAAAATGTCTAGTATCTGTCGGAATAAATGTGGAATTCGCAGAGAAAAATTAGCAGAAAATTAATTTTTGTTCTTCAAAATTTCTGCTCTGGTATAGCCATTCTTGTTGCTGCCAAGGTTGGCTATTTTGGGGGAAGGGATTCTAAATTCACGTCATTTAATAGAAATCTGTCAAAATGTCTAGTTGCTGTCGAAATAAATGAGGAATTCGCAGAGAAAAATTAGCAAAAAGTTATTTCCCGTTCTTCAAAATTTCTGTTCTGGTATAGCCATTTTTGTCGCTGCAAAGGTTGGCTATTTTGGGGGAAGGGATTCTAAATTCACGTCATTTAATAGAAATCTGTCAAAATGTCTAGTTTCTGTCGAAATAAACGAGGAATTCGCAGAGAAAAATTAGCAAAAAGTTATTTCCCGTTCTTCAAAATTTCTGTTCTGGTATAGCCATTTTTGTCGCTGCAAAGGTTGGCTATTTTGGGGGAAGGGATTCTAAATTCACGTCATTTAATAGAAATCTGTCAAAATGTCTAGTTGCTGTCGAAATAAATGAGGAATTCGCAGAGAAAATTAGCAAAAAGTTATTTCCTGTTCTTCAAAATTTCTGTTCTGGTATAGCCATTTTTGTTGCTGCGAAGGTTGGCTATTTTGGGTGAAGGGATTCTAAATTCACGTCATTTAATAGAAATCTGTCAAAATGTCTAGTTTCTGTCGAAATAAATGAGGAATTCGCAGAGAGAAATTAGCAAAAAGTTATTTCTTTTTCTTCAAAATTTCTGTTCTGGTATAGCCATTTTTGTTGCTGCAAAGGTTGGCTATTTTGGGGGAAAGGGATTCTAAATTCACGTCATTTAGTAGAGATCTGTCAAAATGTCTAGTTTCTGTTGAAATAAATGAGGAATTCGCAGAGAGAAATTAGCAAAAAGTTATTTCTTTTTCTTCAAAATTTCTGTTCTGGTATAGCCATTTTTGTTGCTGCAAAGGTTGGCTATTTTGGGGGAAGGGATTCTAAATTCACGTCATTTAATAGAAATTTGTCAAAATGTCTAGTTTCTGTCGAAATAAATGAGGAATTCGCAGAGAAAAATTAGTAAAAAGTTAATTTTAGTTCTTCAACATTTCTGTTTTGATATTGACATTTTTGTTGCTACAAATATAGGCTATTCTTTGGGGGGAATTGTAAAGACACGTCATTTAATAGAAATCTGTCAAAATAAATGTGGAATTTGCAGTGAAAAATTATCAAAAATTAATTTTTGTTCTTCAAAATTTCTGTTCAACTATAGCAATTTTTGTTGCTGCAAAGGTTGGCTATTTTTTGATAATTGTAAGGACAGGTCATTTAATAGAAATCTGTTAAAATGTCTATTATCTGTCGGAATAAATATGGAATTAGCAGAGAAAAATTAGCAAAAAGTTAATTTTTGTCCTTCAAAACTTCTGTTTTGGTATAGCAATTTTTGTTGCTACAAAGGTTGGCTATTTTTTGGATAATTGTGAAGACTCGTCATTTAATAGAGAGCTGTCAAAAAGTCTAGTATCTGTTGAAATAAATGTGGAATTCGTAGAGAAAAATTAGCAAAAAGTTAATTTTAGTTCTTCAAAATTTCTGTCCTGCTATGGCCATTATTGTTGCTACAAAGGTTAGCTATTATTTTTTTGGATAATTGTAAGGACAGGTTATTTAATAGAAATCTGTCAAAAAGTCTAGTATCTGTCGAAATCTATGTGGAATTCGCAAAGAAAAATTAGCAAAAAGTTAATTTTTGTTCTTCAAAACTTCTGTACTGGTATAGCCATTTTTGCTGATACAAAGGTTGGCTATTTTTTGGATAATTGTGAAGACTCGTCATTTAATAGAGAGCTGTCAAAAAGTCTAGTATCTGTTGAAATAAATGTGGAATTCGTAGAGAAAAATTAGCAAAAAGTTAATTTTAGTTCTTCAAAATTTCTGTCCTGCTATGGCCATTATTGTTGCTACAAAGGTTAGCTATTATTTTTTTGGATAATTGTAAGGACAGGTTATTTAATAGAAATCTGTCAAAAAGTCTAGTATCTGTCGAAATCTATGTGGAATTCGCAAAGAAAAATTAGCAAAAAGTTAATTTTTGTTCTTCAAAACTTCTGTACTGGTATAGCCATTTTTGCTGATACAAAGGTTGGCTATTTTTTGGATAATTGTAAAGACTCGTCATTTAATAGAGAGCTGTCAAAAAGTCTAGTATCTGTCGAAATAAATGTGGAATTCGCAGAGAAAAATTAGCAAAAAGTTAATTTTAGTTCTTCAAAATTTCTGTCCTGGTATGGACGTTTGTGTTGCTACGAAGGTTAGCTTTTATTTTTTCGGATAATTGTAAGGACACGTCATTTAATAGAAATCTGTCAAAATGTCTAGAATCTGTCAAAATAAATGTGGAATTAGCAGAGAAAAATTAGCGAAAAGTTAATTTTTTTTCTTCAAAATTTCTGTTCTAGTATAGCCATTTTTGTTGCTACAAACGTTGGCTATTTTTTTAAGGGAATTGTAAAGACACGCCATTTAATAGAAATCTGACAAAATGTTTAGTATCTGTGGAAATAAATGTGGAATTCGCAGAGAAAAATTAGCAAAAAGTTAATTTTAGTTCTTCACAATTTCTGTTCTGGTGTAGCCAATTTTTTGCCACAAAAGTTGTTTTTTTTGGGGGGGGGGGGGGTAATTATTGGCACAGACACGTCATTTAATAGAAATCTGTCAGAACGTGTAGAATCTATGGAAATAAATGTGGAATTCGCAGAGAAAAATTAGCAAAAAGTTAATTTAAAAAAAAAAATTTTTATTTTTCAAAATTTCGGTTTTGTTGCCACAAAGGTTGGCTATTTTTTTGGGATACGTCATTGAAGAAATCTGTCAGAATTTTTCTCTAAAACAATATTTGTACATTAAGAATTTAACATGGAAATTACTGCATTAATTAACTCTAAACCCTGTATAATACAAACAATTCTACATATACCAGGCATATGCCAAATGACCATCGACCAAAGATCTTTCTGCCTGTTTCTTCTTATTAACTCAGATTTTCCAACTATTACATGCATCTATATATAAATAGTCATTTACGGTTACCTTGTAACTTTTTTTATTTTGATAAGATAAGTGTGTAAATTAGCGATCTGGTTTCTGATTTCTGGTTTTGCCTTTGCTGCGGCGCATTGGTGGTGGTGGTGGTGGTAGAGTGAAACGAAGCGATGAACCGTGTCGTGTCGGAGAGTCGGGTACGAGGCCTAGACAGAAATTTCAAAAGCAACTTGTCAACTGTCAGTGAGTGGAGCGAGAGGCCCGAGGACGCGGAGAGAGATGGGCGAAATTCAGGTAACATGCCCTCGAGCCTCCTCCTCTCGGCCAGGTAAAGAAATGTGTATGTATGTGTGTGTGTGATGCTGAGACTTTATAAGAGAAGAGTGAATAACATTCAAGTTACAAACTGGATTTTTCAATATCTATCAGTTGTGGTGATATAAATTTCAAATGCAAAACGCATTTGATTTCTTATTGATTTTATTTATTAGGAGAATTAATTAAAGTAATTTCTATTTAAAAAAAATCAAAAAAAGGCAAAATTCTTTCAATTGATGATACTCGTAACTGTAGTGGCGTTTCCAATAAATACATGTTTTTAATGTGTAGATGTACATTTTGAGCACCAAGTGCTCATTATCTATTGATAATTTGAGCACCAAGTGCTCATTATCTGTTTATAATGAGCACTTGGTGCTCGAAATGTACAGTCAGAGAAAATACAAATGCGAAACTTGCTCAGCGAGGGAATGCTGCCGCATGTCGGTGCTTAGTTCAGTCGAAACCCGTCATTGCTTAAAATACAATTATGAGGTAATAAAATTTACAAGCCTAGTTCCTAAGTGATCGAGTGACGAACTCCATATCTGTGATTTTTTTCATCTTCCAATTTTTGGTGCATCTTCAAAAATTTGAATAACTAAAATTTTTACATTATATTGATATTTTTTATATATTTATTAATTGAAGAGTAATTTTATTTAAAATTATTGGTAATATTTTGGTATTAATAATTTTATTTCAGTTTCGTATAAATAATCCCATTTTTGAAAATGGTTTTATTTTTTTAACCACTAAAAATTATTATAATAATCTGAAAAAATCACATATATTTTTTACCCAAATAAAAGGTTATTTAGGGTATTCATGTTTTTATTAGGTTTAACCATTTTTTTCGTGACGGAAAATTTTATTTTGTCAATGTTCTTTCAATGTTTGTTGCGTCATCTTGAAAAATTTGAATAACTAATCTTTTTACGATATTTTGTATATATTTATCAACAATTGAGCAGTTATCAAATCAATAATAGAGTAACAATATGTTTATGTTGAGTTTAGATTCTTTTTTTTAAATTTCAAATACCTTATATCTTATACCAGTGGCGGCTCGTGGAACATGTTGATGGTAGAGCCACTTATATAATACCCCCCCCCCTTCCTTTTTTTTGAAGAAACAAAGAACCATTTATCTTCCAAGACCAATCGAATATTTTGGCAAAAAAATCAAAAATTTGGAACAAAACCGCCTAAGATCTAAAATATCGGCCGGAAAAATAAAAAATCCTGGTTTAAAAATAAAAATGCAGACCAAAAAATTGAAAATACAAGCAAAAGAAAAATCATTTGCCATTTTCAGCACCAACTATAACTCTTTTTAGCTTAAAATAAGTTCCAACGAGAAATTCGAAAATAATGGCAAAAATTAAAATTAAAAAAAAAAATCGCACAATAAACTCAATAATTCAACTTAAGAAAATCTAAAATATGGGACAAAAAAATAAAAAATTAAGAGCTAAAATCTAAAATTCGTACCCAAAAATCAAAGTGGTAGACCAAAAAATCAAGATTATTAACAAACTAATCGAAAATTTAAGTCGACTAAAATTGAAACCAAAACAATCGAAAATATAAAATATAGACCAAAAAAGTAGGGCCTAATAAGGTGAAAATTTAGACAAAACATCGAAAACTCGGGCGTATGCAGACAAAAAATCGATCATTTCTATAAACCAATCGAATATTTTAGTCAAAATAATGAAAAATAAAAAAAAATCGAAAATACAGAAATGTAAAATATGAGCCAAAGAATCAAGAATCCTGATCTAAAAATAAAAAACGCAGACAAAAAATTAAAAACTTAGGTAGAAGCAAAATAATTTGCCAAAAATAAGTTTCTGATCAGAAATTCGAAAATAATAGCAAAAAAAAATCACGAAATGAAATCAATAATCCATGTTAAAAAAATATAAAATATTGGATAAAAAATAAACTTTAAATCTAAAATATTCGATACAAAATTAAGACCAAATATCTAAAATTCTGGCATAAAAATAAAAATGGTGGACCAAGGAAAGAAAAATTTTAACAGGCAAATAAAGAAAATTTTAGGGGAAAAGATAAAAGAAAATAAAAATCTACAATGTTGGCCAAAAAGTCGAAAATTTAGACAAAACATCGAAAACTCGGACCTAAAGATAATAAACGCAGACTGAACGAAAAATCAAAAATGCGGACCAAAAAATCGAAAATTTTGACATTAATAAAATCCAGAAGTTAGTAAAGAAAAATTTAGGTCAAAAGATTAAAAAAATTATAATACAAATTTGTAATGTAGGCCAGAAAGTCGAAAATTTAGACATTGCATAGAAAATTCGGCCCTAAAGATAACAAATGCAGGCTAAAAATCGAAAATTTCAACAAATACCGGAAAAATTAAAAAAATCTCGCATATAAATCAATAATTCAGGTTATAGATATTTTAATCAAAATCAAATCGAAAATTTGGAACTAGAATTAAAATTTCGGCCCGAAAAATAAAAAATGGGGACCGAAGAATCAAAAATTTTTACAATTAAATCAAAAATTTAGGTCAAAATAAAGAATATTTAGAATATTTAAAAAAAATAAAAAATACAAAGATAAAATATTTTGACCAAAAATATCGAAAATACGGGTCAAAAATTTAAAAATTCAAAATTCGCCGGGAAAAATAAAAAATGCGGACCAAACAGTCGAAAATTTTACCAATTAAATTTAGGCCAAAATAAATAATGTTTGGGCCTGATAATAAAAAATTTAGACAAAAAAAATCGAATATACAGGTCAACAATCTAAAAAAAATCTATTTGCTGAGTCCGATACTTTGTACCGATTCTGGATTCTAATCCAAGAATTTCATGAAAATTCTCCAATTTGAACCACGGTTTTGGATTTTAAACGCATAATTTGTGACCAAAAATTATAAATTTGGATTTTAATTTGATAATTATATGTAAAATCCGAAATTTGAAATATTCAATCTAAGTTTTTGGCCCCTAAACGCAGAATTTGAGACTTAAAATTAAAAATTTGGATTCTAATACAAGAATTTCAATAAGCATCTTGAATTTGAACCATAGAATCCATGGTTTTTAAACGCAAACTTTATGTTGAAAAATCCAAAGTTTGTATTTTAATTTGATAATTATATGTAAAATCTCTAATTTGAAACTTTGAATCCAAGTTTCTGGTCCCTAAACGCAGAACTTGAGACCCAAAATCCAATATTTGGATTCAATTGATCCATTGCATTTAAAATCAGGCATTTGGAATATAAAATCCAAGTTTTTGATCCTTAAACGCAGAATTTGAGTCCTAAAATCAAAAATTTGGATTATAAACTAGGAATGTCATGTAAAATCTCAAATTTTGACCATAGAATTCATGGTTTTGAACCTTAAACCCAAAATTTTTGCAATAAAATCCAAGATTTTGATTTTAATCCGATAATTTTATTAAAAGTTTTATTAAAATACTGGGTGTTCTATTAAAAAAAAAACACAACTTTGATGTTTTAGGGCGTTTGGAACACCCCGTATAATATAAAATTAATTTTAAAAAGTAACCATAATAGACCGCTATATATCCTAAAAGTCAAACTTTTTGAAAGTCTCATATTTTGGCCACAATATTCCGTGCCGTATAGCGTGAATAACCCTATATATTTCAATCTATCCTAAATTTATTTCAATTGTAGATAAATTTATAAAAATATAAAATGACCTTGAAAAATTCATCTAGTTTGGTATTTTGATCAATAATATATGTGATTTTTTCAGATTTTTTTTAGTGGTTAAAAAAATTATATTTGAAAAAATCGTATTTTGGGGCTTCTCCCGGGTCATGTCGGGGTTTTTTGATTTTACGACTATTTTGGTTAAGGTCACAACTAATGATATATTTAAAAATCCGTGTCGGCGGCATTTTGACCATCTTATATCAGGATACCCTTTTATTACCTCATAAATGGATTTTAAGCAGGAACGGGATTCGACCGAACTAAGCACCGACATGCGGCAGCATTCCCTCGCCGAGCGGGTTTCGCATTTGTATTTTCTCTGACTGTACAACACATTCAAAATAAATTATGATGTTTTTTTCTTGAATAACTTTCTCACTTATCACTTGGTGAATCATTTTGAAAATAATAAAAGATAAATCAAAAATTAACACTTGGTTTGTTTCACAAATTATGAACCAGTATTTTATTTTCATTTAATACTTTTCAAGTAACTCACAAACCAAATGTTTATTAACTGAATTGATTTTCTCAAATTTAGACTTAGAAATTTGATCCAGAAGATCTTTGAAATAGTTTCCATTTATTTTTTTATGATTTGCAATTTAACAATACGAGAAACCGTAACACGTTCTGTTAAGAATGTCAGCGATTTTTCTGTGTTCTGTTAAAAAAAAAAAACTCGCCTTCAAAATGTTGTTTTGTTAGGAGTTTTAAATAAACTCAATACTTGATGGTCAATGAAATGGAACATTGGATTATGCCGCGTTATCATTGTGCAAGCATTTCTAAACACATAACGAGCGGCCCAATAAAAACAGCCTTGGACTCGAATAAAAGTTTGTTAACGCAATTTCCAGACTCGAACGGATGATTGTCGTAACGTCTGCCTCCTGTTTGGACATGCAATTTTTTTCTCTCCATAACTGCGACCAAGACAAACATCTAAAACGTCTAAAAAAACGAACTCGAAAATTTCCAAATTTACTCAAAATAAATTTAATAAAACGAAATATATCCTGAATATTTGAATACTCAAAATTGTTGTTAAATTTATGCTCCAGATAAAATCTCCAAAAAATTAACATTTTTTTAAATAACCACACGAGAATTGTGTTTGTGTTATTTTGAGTTTGCACATTTCACCGAGAGTCAAAAAAAAATGCAAAAACAATTGCCAAGGACAGAAAAATTCCTAAATTTACTCAACATTGATTTTAGTTTAAGCTCGAGATAAACAATAAGATTGCCACCAAAACCGGGATAAAAAATTCAAAAATAAAAATATTGTCAGAAAAGGGTGTACCCGAATAAGATGGTCGAAAGTGCCCCCAAAGCAAATCAATAATCGCGATGACTGGAAAGATAATTAAAAATGCCGTTGATTGCTCGAAATTTCAATCTCCTGAAGCAATTCGTTGTCGAGATATGACCGAAAACGTGAATTTTACGTTTTATTTTTTTTTCTCCGTTTCTATGGCACGAATCAAGCTGAAACCACTTCTACCCAAAACAAAAAAAAAAATACATCCCGCAGTATTTTTTTCAATTTTTTTGGCGCCAAATTCAAATAGAAAAATGAAGTTAAAGTTTTCAAAATTCATTTTTGCAGTGAAGGTTTCGAGGACTGTTTCAGTTTTTTTTTCTGTAAATGTGCTTTACCAAATTCTATAACATACATTTTTTTCAGAATTTTAAACAGTGTGGAAGATAGTTAAAATAATTAAAAACCACTTTTACCACCTTAAATATTTGAATTTCGCGCCAAAATTGTGCTATTTTTTGTGAAGTGTATCTCTCTAATTAAAAAAAAGATAATCATTTAATCAGTGTTTCCTGTAGTTCTTTGTGAGTTTTATGAAATATTTAGATTCAGCCAATATTAAGTGAGTAATATGAATTTTAAAATTTCGAATTTCCAACTTTGAAAATTTTTATCTCTGGAAATTCAACAGAACTCTTTTTTAAAAGTATCAGGAACTATAGTACTAACCCAAACACATCTTAAAACTAGTTCAGAACTATTCGATAACAAGTTGTCACCTCATTTTTCAAAAAATTCCCGACAGCCCAATTTTACAGAACTCTTTTTTAAAAGTTGATAGTACTTCTAGATCCATCAAAAGGAATTGAGAACTTTAATCAGAACTCTTCATTGGGGTGCCAACTTGACACACTCGGTAAATTGTTTATAAAATAATCAATAAATCGAAGTGAAGCAATATCTCAAGCATCAAGGCTGAAAAATTTCAAAATTACGTATTTCCTAGGTCGCGTTATTAATAATAATAATGGTGATTGTTTGGAAATATGTGAATATTTTAGATAATAATCTGTGTGGGCCGAGCAAGTAAACCAACCAAGGAACAAACGGTGGAGTTGAAAGTATTGAAAGTAACCGTGACCATGTCGGCAATGACCTTGAATTTTTATATTCAATAATTTATTCATCAGCTCCTTCCTTCACAAACACAAAACATATTCACAACAATTAAAATTACGAACGATGCAAGGTGAAAAGATATTTTTTAACTCTCGTCGAAGATGAAAATGTAATATCTATTGTCATCAAGTAATTGTGAAAAATTTTTTTTCAAACTCGCAAAATATGTTTTCTCTTTGGATCTTGCTATATTATTTTCAATAGATAAAAAAGATTAAAGTCGATTTTGAGTCATTGTTGATATTTTTGATTATTATTATAGTGGCTTTTTTTAAATATCCTCTTTTTTCGATTGTCTAAAAATCCAAATGTGTTACTGTAAGTTGATAATTGTTGAAATTGCTCCTTTACCATATATAGTGAATTAAAATTACCATCAACTTTAAACTTTTGTGATGAATCTTCCAAAGAGTTCTTGTTTGTTTCCCAATCAAAATTATCAATGATCCTTCAACGTCCGACCGGGCGCCGCCCCTGAATTTGGCCGCTACAGGCAGCTGCCTACCTTGCCTGTACGTTCCGCCGGCACTGTTTATAATGAATATCCTTATTTTGCATTAACTTTTTCTGTTTACTTGGTAACTATAGTAACCAAGATTTCAAAAATTTTGAACATCAAGTTTCCAAACTGTTTGTCTTTCTTAGAAAAGATTTTTACTTATTGGTCATCTTCGCGACGCGAAGATACCTTTTACGGTGCAGATGGTTTATTGCTTCCACAGCCATCCGTGATTTCCTGTCGTCGTGCGGTGTGGCATTGACGCATACCCACTTTTATGTAAACAAGTGAGGCACGTCATTCGGTCGGTTTTCGGTCGCGTCCAGTCGTCATTGAAATGTGGACATTCACCTGCAACGCTCGTCCGACACAAAACCACGAAAGCCGTGCGTGTATGCAGTGCACCTTTTGAAACGCAAAGGTCGATGATTTTTTTCTTCTTTATATGTAACGCCACTTCTAGAGTACTGAAAAGAGCCAAGTTCGGTTACATAGAGCCAAGGAGCCATGGCACTACCTGAAGTTTCAAGCTCAGCAAGAATTTTTAATTAATTCTTAAAACACTTTTTCGCCAGTTACTTTGGCCTAGGAAGATAAATCGTTCTTTCTATCTTCAAAAAAGGAGAAGGGGGGGGGGGGGGGGTGTATATCGTATAAATGGCTTTACCATCAACATATTCCACGAGCCACTGAGCCAATTAAGTATAGTTTTTGAAAATCCACGAGTTGTGAATTTTTGAAAATTTTAATTTTCGAATTGTAAAATACTGGAGCAAAAAAATATAAAACGTGTCGACTAAATTCTAAAAAAATTAAATTAGATTTGCAAATCATCGTTTTATTAAATTAAGTGCAATTTTTTAAAATCCGCCGATTATTTCGCGAGTTGTGAATTTTTGAAAATTTTCGAATTGTGTAATACTCGAGTAACAAATTCTAAAAAAAATATAAAACGTGTTGACAAAATTCTAAAAAAATTAAATTAGATTTGTAAATCATCGTTTTATTAAATTAAGTGCAGTTTTTGAAAATCCGCCGATTATTTCACGAGTTGTGAATTTTTGAAAATTTTAGTTTTCGAATTGTGTCGAGCAAAAAAAAAAAAAAAAATACAAAACGTGTCGACTAAATTCTAAAAAAATTAAATAAGATTTGCAAATCATCGTTTTATTAAATTAAGTGCAGTTTTTGAAAATCCGCCGATTATTTCGCGAGTTGTGAATTTTTGAAAATTTTAGTTTTCGAATTCTGTAATACTCGAGTGATATATTCTAGAAAAAATATAAAACGTATTGACAAAATTCTAAAAAAATTAAATTAGATTTGCAAATCATCGTTTTATTCAATTAAGTGCAGTTTTTGAAAATCCGCCGATCATGTCGCGAGTTGTGAATTTTTGAAAATTTTCGAATTGTGTAATACTCGAGTGACAAATTCTAGAAAAAAATATAAAACGTGTTGACAAAATTCTAAAAAAATTCAATTAGATTTGCAAATCATCGTTTTATTAAATTAAGTGCAGTTTTTGAAAATCCGCCGATTATTTTGCGAGTTGTGAATTTTTGAAAATTTTAGTTTTCGAATTGTGTCGAGCAAAAAAAATTAAAAAAAATATAAAACGTGTCGACTAAATTCTAAAAAAATTAAATAAGATTTGCAAATCATCGTTTTATTAAATTAAGTGCAGTTTTTGAAAATCCGCCGATTATTTCGCGAGTTGTCAATTTTTGAAAATTTTAGTTTTCGGATTGTGTAATACTCGAGCAAAAAAATAAAAAAAAAATATAAATGGGTCCTACTTGGGTAGTTTTTCAAGTTTTCGTCAAAAATTAAAAATTTCTAATTTTATTTGAAACTAATGAGCACAGATTTGAAAACCGCGTACGATTTGGATTCTTTGTTTAGCCGTTACGGCCGTTCAAAGTCTGAAAAAATCGACTTTTTTCAAAATTTTCGAACATTGTTATAATAATAGTAATAATAATAATAATAATAATAATAATAGACGTTTATTGCCCAACAGGAAACATGTCCCAATTACAAGACAACATACAATCATACATACAATATACAAAATAATACAATTATGGTGACTTGCCAATTTTTTTGCATTTTTTCCTAGATGAAATTGTTTAACGCCAATCGATTTAGCTCGTTCTTCTAATGAAAAAATATTACATGAAGGTCTACGATGATTATTAAAAAAGTAGATTTTTTCGATTTTTTCCATTTTCGCGTTTTCTTTGCTGACGCGTCACGGGCTTCAAATTGACATTCGTTCTTGCGAAAGTATATTTTCTGAAGCGTCTTGAAGGGATCTTTCGAGTGATGTATAGAAACCCCGAATCGAAAGAGTGGTTTCTTCAGGAAATCATTTTAAATGCAATTTTTGGGCAAAAGTAAAACCCTTGAGTAAGTTTTCATCAAAAATTAAAAATCGCCAATTTTAATTGAATCCAACTAATTTTCACCCGAGGAGCAGAGATTTGAAAACCGCGTTCGATTTAGATTCTTTGTTTAGCCGCTACAGCCGTTCAAAGTCTCAAAAAATCGACTTTTTTCAAAATTTTCCATAATGTTCGTGGTCAGGGGCGGCTTGTTATATAGAGCTAAGGATCCATGGCACTACCTGTGGTTTCAAGCTCATCAAGAATTTTTAATTTATTCTTAAAACACTGTTTCACCAGTTACTTTGGCCTAGGAAGATAAATCGTTCTTTCTTTCTTCGAAAAAGAAGGGGGAGGGGTATATTGTATAAGTGGCTCCACCTTCAACATGTTCCACGAGCCGCCACTGGCCAAGTCTATACATTCAGACATAGATTCTAAAAACTCTTCAAGTTTTTCTCATCTAGGTAAAGCAGAGAGGACGGAAAATCCGCCAAAACGTCAATTGCTGTGCCTTCAGACAAATTCTAAAAGTAGTAATCTCGCCTTTCAAGTTTTTTTCTCATCTAGGTAACGGAGAATCCGCCAAAAAGTGGGCCTTCTAGAGTGCACGAATATAATGTACAGCCAAAAACTGCACCGCCAAACCCAAAACTCGTACAAATATCTCATTGATGTATGAAAAATCGACCATAAAAAGAGTCACGTTTGAATAAGTTGATTTGGCAATTGCGAAAAATCTGCACGTAATGGGAAATTGTAGGCTCGGGTCTCGATAATTGCAAAGTGGGCGTCTTTTTTTTGCGACGTGTGTTGCGTTACAACCGGCGGAAACGCAAAAATTAATAAGCATTTCGTAAATTGCGCAAATTCTGTCCACACTTAAGGTTATGGAAAATTGAATAAAATCATAAAATCTTTCCGACACCTTCCTACCATCATATCAAAATTATTTTTTTCTGCATTTTGTGATTATGCAGATGCGAGCTTGTCTCACTTCAGATTTAATTATGAAAATCTGTAAAATTTGATTACATTCTTTGATTATTTCATCTGTCAAGAAGAGCTTAGTGTTCCAACTTGCCTCTCCAGATTTAGTCATTATGTGGTTACATAATTGCTTGTTCTTCTGTGTAATCCTTCCAGTGAGTATACAAAAAAATAGAAGTTCTGGCCTCATTCTTGAAGAAGTTGGAAGGTCAAGCCGCCAAGCCATGAGTTTTTGTTTATTTTGTTTATTAAATAATGGACATCGGAAGAACCATTCGTTCCACCTTGTCTCACTTCAGATCAAGGTTTGAAGCGGTTAAATTTTTTTCTTCGTTTTTATATAATTGTTGGATCAATTGTAGATTAATCTGTTCAAATGAATGAGCATCAGAAACCAATTTCTAGAAAAAGTTCATTTTTGCTCTCCAATGTTCGCCATTTTTGCAACAGCAAAGTTCGGTTAATTTGCTTTAGGCAATTGTAAAGACATGTTATTAAAAATTAATCTATTAAAACTAAAAACATCTTTCAAAATAAATGTGGGATTCACAAAGCGACTTCTTCCAAAAGTTCATTTTTTTTTCTAGCGCAGCCTTTTTTGTTTTAATTTTGATTGAGCAATTGTAATGACATCTCTGTCAAGACTTAAAACATCTGTCGTGATAAATATGCAACTCGCATAGCAATTTCTAGAAAGAGTCCGTTTTTGCTCTTCAATATTTCCATTCCCACGCAGCCATTTTTGTTACAGCAAAGTTTGGAGAGAATTATTTTCATTTCAATCATCAAAATGTTTCTTCTAGCGGAGTCATTTTTGTTACAACAAAGTTTTTTTGACAATTGTAATTCAATATTAATCTCAATGATTTCATCAATATTTTCCTTCTAACATTTTTGTTATATTTAAGTTTCTATGATTTTCTTTCAACGGTAATAAAGACACGCTATTTAAGAGTAATATGTTCTAAATTTCAAGCGCATGTAGAAATAGATTTGGCATTTCTAGAGCAATTTTTGCAGAAAGTTTTTTTTTATTTCTTCAAAATTTCTATTCTGCTATATTATTATTATTATTATTATTATATTAAATGACTAGAGGATGGTCAAAGTTGAAGTCATGATAACGGTATCGTTTTGTAGATAATTTAACTCTTCATCGCTTCTATTTGCAAATCTTTTAAATTGAAATCACAAATTTTCAAACAAAATAAAATTATCAAAAACGTATCTGTAAAAACAGTTAAATTACGTGATGATGGTGAAAGCAGAAATTATGATGATGGTATCATTTTGTAGATAATTTAACTCTTCGTCGCTTCCATTTGCAAAAATGGTACAAAACAAATTTACAATTAATTGCATTATTTTATTCTTTTATATTGAAATTTTGCCCAACAATGGAATGAACAAACGCAGAAATCCCGCGAGTTTGCTTAACCTCACATGGAAGTCCTTGGGTGCGCTCTCTTTTTTCTACATTACCATTAGTCCTAATTCTCTTGGCTCATTATTCGTCGTAATAATTTAAAGTTTTGTAATGTTTTTTTTTTGCTGCAATTCAGAGAATTTCATAAACAAGACAATAGAAATAAAAAGAATGGTAATAATAAATAGGGACCAAATAAAAATACAGTTTTGAGATCGAACATTAATAAGAAATTAAATTAAATTTTCTGCCAATATTTTAATTTTTGAATATTTTTTTTTGCCTTAATCCCGGTTTTTGTGGCAATCTTATTGTTTATCTCGAGCTTAAACTAAAATCAATGTTGAGTAAATTTAGGAATTTTTCTGTCCTTGGCAATTGTTTTTACATTTTTTTTTGTGCAAACTCAAAATAACACAAGCGTAATTCTCGTGTGATTATTAAAAAAAATGTTAATGTTCAATTGGATATTTTATCTGTAGCATAAACCAACATCAATTTTGAGTTAATTTAGAAATTTTTCTGTCCTTGGCAATTTTATTTTTCATTTTTCCATGACTCTCGCTGAAATGTGCGAACTCAAAATAACACAAACACAATTCTCGTGTGATTATTTAAAAAAATGTTAATTTTTTGGAGATTATATCTGGAGCATAAAGGGTATAGCCGAATAAGAATGTCAAAAGTGCCCCCAAAGCAAATCAATAATCGCGATGACTGGATGAAAGATAACTATCCGGAACTATCAAAAATATTTTTTTGAAAAAAGTCGCAAAGCAAAAAAAAAAGAGAGTTCCAGAAGTTCTGAGTAAATTTTCTATTTCTACTCATTGAGTACAATATTTCTTTCTTATAAACAAATTCGTTACAATCACGATTTATGGCATTTTTAAATAAATTTAAAATTCGATAATAGAAAATTAAATTTTGAAAAAAAAAATTCTACATAATTCCAACGCACCCCTTCCCTACTTTTCTGGATAATCTCACGAAGACAATGCTTATTGCAATTTTCAAATTGTACATTCCCTTGATGGGTTAAAAAAAATATAAAAACAAGTGCCACAAACCTAAAACTTTACAAATTTCTTCAAAATAGATTACTCTACCCGATTAATAAAAAATCCGAATACACCCCTTCATAAGTTTTCTAAATAATCTCCCAAAAACAAAGCTCCTTGCAATTTTCAAATTGTACATTTCCTTAATTGGCTAAAAAAAATATAAAAACAAGTGCCACAAACCTAAAACTTTACAAATTTCTTCAAAATAGATTACTCTACCCGATTAATAAAAAATCCGAATACACCCCTTCAGAAGTTTTCTAAATAATCTCCCAAAAACAAAGCTCCTTGCATATTTCAAATTGTACATTTCCTTGATAGGTTTAAAAAAAATGTAAAAACAAGTGCCACAAACCTAAAACTTTACAAATTTCTTCAAAATAGATTACTCTACCCGATTAATAAAAAATCTGAATACACCCCTTCAGGAGTTTTCTAAATAATCTCCCAAAAACAAATCTCCTTGCAATATTCAAATTGTACATTTCCTTGATAGGTTAAAAAAATATAAAAACAAGTGCCACAAACCTAAAACTTTACAAATTTCTTTAAAATGGATTACTCTACCCGATTAATAAAAAATCCGAATACACCCCTTCAGAAGTTTTCTGAATAATCTCCCAAAAACAAAGCTCCTTGCAATTTTCAAATTGTACATTTCCTTGATAGGTTAAAAAAATATAAAAACAAGTGCCACAAACCTAAAACTTTACAAATTTCTTCAAAATAGATTACTCTACCCGATTAATAAAAAATCCGAATACACCCCTTCAGAAGTTTTCTAAATAATCTCCCAAAAACAAAGCTCCTTGCAATTTTCAAATTGTACATTTCCTTGATAGGTTAAAAAAATATATAAAAACAAGTGCCGCAAACCTAAAACTTCACAAATTTCTTCAAAATGGATTACTCTACCCGATTAATAAAAAATCCGAATACACCCCTTCAGAAGTTTTCTGAATAATCTCCCAAAAACAAAGCTTCTTGCAATTTTCAAATTGTACATTTCCTTGATAGGTTAAAAAAATATATAAAAACAAGTGCCACAAACCTAAAACTTTACAAATTTCTTCAAAATAGATTACTCTACCCGATTAATAAAAAATCCGAATACACCCCTTCATAAGTTTTCTAAATAATCTCCCAAAAACAAAGCTCCTTGCAATTTTCAAATTGTACATTTCCTTAATTGGCTAAAAAAAATATAAAAACAAGTGCCACAAACCTAAAACTTTACAAATTTCTTCAAAATAGATTACTCTACCCGATTAATAAAAAATCCGAATACACCCCTTTAGCAGTTTCCTGGATAATCTCCCAAAAACACAGCTTCTTGCAATTTTCAATTCGTAGATTTCTTTGATGAAATTTACCAATTTCCAATTTCCAATTCCAAATTTTAACACTCATCATTTTTAGACTATTTAAAGCAACTATTCTCTAGAGACAATTCTTAGTTTTAGATAATTTTCTTGTCGGTTGGAATGAGGAGACGAAGGAAGAAGGCGAGTTCGAGTCGAGTGTATGGTCGAATTTAAAAATATTTTCGCAACATGAAAGAGAGCTAAAACCCACACACGCAAGCCTCCGAGGAACGAGGCTCGCTACGAACGCCACAGTCGACCTTCCGACTCGTATCGATTATCCGACGTGGTCAGCGAGTGCAACACTTGCTCTGGTCGACTGTGACATGTCAGTGCATTGTGGAGTCGGCCAGACACGGCCACCAGATACAGGATATCTTATGAAAATAAAAATGCTCACGTGACTCTCTCACACACACACACACATGCACACACAATTCCTTTCAACATTCCGTTTTTAATCTTCAGCATGAGAATTATTTTTAATAATAATTATATATTAAAGTAAAAATGTTGACGCATTCTAATTTGTAGTTGTCATAGAGACCGTTACCGATTGTCATTAGTTGTCCTGGCAACCAAACTGTATGGCTTTTTTTTCTGGCGACACTTTTGATTCCCTAAAATATAAACTTATTTATTTGCTTAAAAAGAACTTCAGGTCTTTAACACGTTCGCGTCGGTGGCAGCGAACGTGTTAAAGAAGAGGGTTACATCTGCAAGAAAATAAGAGTATTCTTTACTGCTGCTAATTAACAAACACATAATGCCTTGCACAAGTCATAAAGAGAGATGGAAGGATACGTAAAGAAGGAAGACATCAAAGATCTTTTCTCGTGTCCTTCTTTCTTGTGTGTACACGCATGGTCGGAGAGTACCGTTTCAAGGTTTCATTTTTGGGTCGCTTTTGTTATCCGAAAAATAAATAAAATACCGCTCTCTCGGACCTTCCGAAGAAGGAACGAGGGTTACGATGCGTGGATATACCGTGCGTTCTTACCTAACCTGAGATTGTCTTGTCTATTTTATTTATCTCGCCATAGTTGTCATGGCAACCAAACTGAGGTTTCTATTTTTCTATTTTCGTGGATGCTTGTTTACCTTCAAAGTTTGCTTTCGTGAAGACGTTGCAATGAAGGTCGGCCGATGGCGGAGAGAAAACATTTCGGTACGTAAATAATTAAAGTCGGCCAGTAAATAATGGAAGTGACGTCACGGTGGCCTTGAAGAAGCCGCGCGTACGGGCGATCGTGAATTATGGTTAAATTCGCGTGCAGACGTTCAGATTTGCATGACAAATGTCAAGAGAAGACAAAAAAAAAAGATTCTACAAAAATCCATTACGAGCACAACGTGTAATTGTAAAAGAATACAATAATTTCGTCGACTTGAAAAAAATACAAAAACAATCGCCACCGACTTGAAATTACACTGATCTATTCAAAATTCATTTGGGATTACGATTCTGCAAAAATGTAATAATTTCAGTTACTTGAAAAAAATATAAAAACAATTGCCATCGACTTGAAACTTCTCAAATTTGCTTATAATGAATGCCGAATTACGTTTCTGTCAAAACTATTAACACTTCATCCCTTAATTTTTGGATAATTTATTGACAACAGAGCGTTAAATTTTGAAAAAATGTAATAATTTCAGTGACTTGGAAAAAATATAAAAAAAATTGCCATCGACTTGAAACTTCTCAAATTTGCTTATAATGAATGCCGAATTGAGTTTCTGTCAAAACTATTAACACTTCATCCCTTAATTTTGGGATAATTTAATGAGAACAGAGCGTTAAATTTTGAAAAAAATGCAATAAATTCAGTGACTTGGAAAAAATATAAAAACAATTGCCATCGACTTGAAACTTCTCAAATTTGCTTATAATGAATGCCGAATTACGTTTCTGTCAAAACTATTAACACTTCATCCCTTAATTTTGGGATAATTTAATGAGAACAGAGCGTTAAATTTTGAAAAAAATGCAATAAATTCAGTGACTTGGAAAAAATATAAAAACAATTGCCATCGACTTGAAACTTCTCAAATTTGCTTATAATGAATGCCGAATTACGTTTCTGTCAAAACTATTAACACTTCATCCCTTAATTTTGGGATAATTTATTGAGAACAGAGCGTTAAATTTTGAAAAAATGTAATAATTTCAGTGACTTGGAAAAAAATATAAAAACAATTGCCATCGACTTGAAACTTCTCAAATTTGCTTATAATGAATGCCGAATTGAGTTTCTGTCAAAACTATTAACACTTCATCCCTTAATTTTGGGATAATTTATTGAGAACAGAGCGTTAAATTTTAACAAAATGTAATAATTTCAGTAACTTGGAAAAAATATAAAAACAATTGCCATTGACTTGAAACTTCTTAAATTTGCTTATAATGAATGTCGAATTATGTTTCTGTCAAAACTATTAACACTTCATCCCTTAATTTTGGGATAATTTATTGAGAACAGAGCGTTAAGTTTTGAAATCATTCAGTGACTTGGAAAAAATATAAAAACAATTGCCATCGACTTGAAACTTCTCAAATTTTCTTATAATGAATGCCGAATTATGTTTCTGTCAAAATTATTAACACTTCATCCCTTAATTTTTGGATAATTTATTGAGAACAGAGCGTTAAATTTTGAAAAAATGTAATAATTTCTGTGACTTGGAAAAAAATATAAAAACAATTGCCATCGACTTGAAACTTCTCAAATTTGCTTATAATGAATGCTGAATTATGTTTTTGTCAAAATTATTAACACTTCATCCCTTAATTTTTGGATAATTTAATGAGAACAGAGCGTTAAATTTTGAAAAAATGTAATAATTTCAGTGACTTGGAAAAAATATAAAAACAATTGCCATCGACTTAAAACTTCTCAAATTTGCTTATAATGAATGCCGAATTATGTTTTTGTCAAAACTATTAACACTTCATCCCTTAATTTTGGGATAATTTATTGAGAACAGAGCGTTAAATTTTGAAAAAATGTAATAACTTCAGTGACTTGGAAAAAATATAAAAACAATTGCCATCGACTTGAAACTTCTCAAATTTGCTTATAATGAATGCCGAATTATGTTTCTGTCAAAACTATTAACACTTCATCCCTTAATTTTGGGATAATTTAATGTGAACGGAACGTTAAATTTTGAAAAAATGTAATAATTTCAGTGACTTGGAAAAAATATAAAAACAATTGCCATCGACTTGAAACTTCTCAAATTTGCTTATAATGAATGCCGAATTATGTTTTTGTCAAAATTATTACCACTTCATCCCTTAATTTTGGGATAATTTATTGAGAACAGAGCGTTAAATTTTGAAAAAATGTAATAATTTCAGTGACTTGGAAAAAATATAAAAACAATTGCCATCGACTTAAAACTTCTCAAATTTGCTTATAATGAATGCCGAATTATGTTTCTGTCAAAACTATTAACACTTCATCCCTTAATTTTGGGATAATTTAATGTGAACGGAACGTTAAATTTTGAAAAAATGTAATAATTTCAGTGACTTGGAAAAAATATAAAAACAATTGCCATCGACTTGAAACTTCTCAAATTTGCTTATAATGAATGCCGAATTATGTTTTTGTCAAAATTATTACCACTTCATCCCTTAATTTTGGGATAATTTATTGAGAACAGAGCGTTAAATTTTGAAAAAATGTAATAATTTCAGTGACTTGGAAAAAATATAAAAACAATTGCCATCGACTTGAAACTTCTCAAATTTGCTTATAATGAATGCCGAATTATGTTTTTGTCAAAATTATTAACACTTCATCCATTAATTTTGGGATAATTTATTGAGAACAGAGCGTTAAATTTTGAAAAAATGTAATAATTTCAGTGACTTGGAAAAAATATAAAAACAATTTTATCAACTTGAAACTCCTCAAATGAATATAGCAAACAGTATTATCATTATTATTATTATTTCTTGATATATGTGTTTGAAATACATCATCGTCATAGCGTGCTGGTTCTGCACTAAAATAAACCAGAGCGCGCACGTACGAAACGCTCCGTCTCACTCTAATTTTGTCGGCGGTTTCGTGGACGAGAAAGAGAGGAGAGCGGGTTTTAATGAAAGCAACAGGAAGTGAATTTTCCTACGTTATCTCCTCCTGCATCGACCCGGAAATACCCGTCTAGATTTCTTGCGCTGCACATAAAGATAACTCACGAAAATTCCATACATTACAAAATAAAAAATAATTTTTATACATGCAAACAAACAAACGTGTAATTTACAACAATTTCCAAAATTAATTTTATATGGTTTGTATAAGTACACGTTTACTAAGCTGTTATTATTGCCTCATTACACGATGTTTGAAAATGACGAAAAAAAAATAAGGAATTTTTGGTTTTTAAATTGTATGTTATTAATTTTGTAAATTGCTGGACATTCTGTAACGCTAAGGTAAAATTTCACGCTCTGTTCATATGGAATTAACTCGAAATTTGAGTATGAAGAGCTAACAAATTTTTATGGAATCGTAATCTCGAATAAATTATCAATGGATTTCTGAAATTTAAAGACGATGGCAATTGTTTTTATAATTTTTTCAAGTCGTTGAAATTATTACATTTTTTTCACAATCACACGTTGCGCTCAAAATGGAATTATCTGAAAATTTAGGGATGGGGTGTTAATAGTTTTGACAGAAACGTAATTCGGCATTCATTATAAGAAAATTTGAGAAGTTTCAAGTCGATTGCAATTGTTTTTATATTTTTTCCAAGTCACTGAAATTATTAAATTTTTTCAAAATTTAACGCTCTCTTCTCATTAAATTATCCCAAAATTAAGGGATGAAGTGTTAATGGTTTTGACAGGAACGTAATTCCGCATTCATTATAAGCAAATTTGAGAAGTTTCAAGTCGATGGCAATTGATTTTATATTTTTCCAAGTCACTGAAGTTATTACATTTTTTCAAAATTTAACGCTCTGTTCTCATTAAATTATCCCAAAATTAAGGGATGAAGTGTTAATAGTTTTGACGGGAACGTAATTCGGCATTCCTTATAAGCAAATTTGAGAAGTTTCAAGTCGATGGCAATTGTTTTTATATTTTTTCCAAGTCACAGAAATTATTAAATTTTTTCCAAATTTGACGCTCTGTTCTCATTAAATTATCCCAAAATTAAAGGATGAAGTGTTGATAGCTTTGAAAGGAACGTAATTCGGCATTCATTATAAGCAAATTTGAGAAGTTTCAAGTCGATTGCAATTGTTTTTATATTTTTTCCAAGTCACTGAAATTATTACATTTTTTTAAAGTTGACGCTCTGTTCTCATTAAATTATCCCAAAATTAAGGGATGAAGTGTTAATGGTTTTGACAGAAACATAATTCGGCATTCATTATAAGCAAATTTGAGAAGTTTCAAGTCGATGGCAATTGTTTTTATATTTTTTCCAAGTCACTGAAATTATTACATTTTTTTCAAAAGTTAACGCTCTGTTCTCATTAAATTATCCCAAAATTAAGGGATGAAGTGTTAACAGTTTTGACAGAAACGTAATTCGGCATTCATTATAAGCAAATTTGAGAAGTTTCAAGTCGATGGCAATTGTTTTTATATTTTTTCCAAGTCACTGAAATTATTACATTTTTTTCAAAAGTTAACGCTCTGTTCTCATTAAATTATCCCAAAATTAAGGGATGAAGTGTTAACAGTTTTGACAGAAACGTAATTCGGCATTCATTATAAGCAAATTTGAGAAGTTTCAAGTCGATGGCAATTGTTTTTATATTTTTTCCAAGTCACTGAAATTATTACATTTTTTCAAAGTTGACGCTCTGTTCTCATTAAATTATCCCAAAATTAAGGGATGAAGTGTTAACAGTTTTGACAGAAACGTAATTCGGCATTCATTATAAGCAAATTTGAGAAGTTTCAAGTCGATGGCAATTGTTTTTATATTTTTTCCAAGTCACTGAAATTATTACATTTTTTCAAAATTTAACGCTCTGTTCTCATTAAATTATCCCAAAATTAAGGGATGAAGTATTAATTGTTTTGACAGAAACGTAATTCGGCATTCATTATAAGCAAATTTGAGAAGTTTCAAGTCGATGGCAATTGTTTTTATATTTTTTCCAAGTCACTGAAATTATTACATTTTTTTAAAGTTGACGCTCTGTTCTCATTAAATTATCACAAAATTAAGGGATGAAGTGTTAATGGTTTTGACAGAAACATAATTCGGCATTCATTATAAGCAAATTTGAGAAGTTTCAAGTCGATGGCAATTGTTTTTATATTTTTTCCAAGTCGCTGAAATTATTACATTTTTCCAAAAGTTGACGCTCTGATCTCATTAAATTATCCCAAAATTAAGGGATGAAGTGTTAACAGTTTTGACAGAAACGTAATTCGGCATTCATTATAAGCAAATTTGAGAAGTTTCAAGTCGATGGCAATTGTTTTTATATTTTTTCCAAGTCACTGAAATTATTACATTTTTTCAAAATTTAACGCTCTGTTCTCATTAAATTATCCCAAAATTAAGGGATGAAGTGTTAATTGTTTTGACAGAAACGTAATTCGGCATTCATTATAAGCAAATTTGAGAAGTTTCAAGTCGATGGCAATTGTTTTTATATTTTTTCCAAGTCGCTGAAATTATTACATTTTTCCAAAAGTTGACGCTCTGATCTCATTAAATTATCCCAAAATTAAGGGATGAAGTGTTAACAGTTTTGACAGAAACGTAATTCGGCATTCATTATAAGCAAATTTGAGAAGTTTCAAGTCGATGGCAATTGTTTTTATATTTTTTCCAAGTCACTGAAATTATTACATTTTTTCAAAGTTGACGCTCTGTTCTCATTAAATTATCCCAAAATTAAGGGATGAAGTGTTAACAGTTTTGACAGAAACGTAATTCGGCATTCATTATAAGCAAATTTGAGAAGTTTCAAGTCGATGGCAATTGTTTTTATATTTTTTCCAAGTCACTGAAATTATTACATTTTTTCAAAGTTGACGCTCTGTTCTCATTAAATTATCACAAAATTAAGGGATGAAGTGTTAATGGTTTTGACAGAAACATAATTCGGCATTCATTATAAGCAAATTTGAGAAGTTTCAAGTCGATGGCAATTGTTTTTATATTTTTTCCAAGTCGCTGAAATTATTACATTTTTCCAAAAGTTGACGCTCTGTTCTCATTAAATTATCCCAAAATTAAGGCATGAAGTGTTAACAGTTTTGACAGAAACGTAATTCGGCATTCATTATAAGCAAATTTGAGAAGTTTCAAGTCGATGGCAATTGTTTTTATATTTTTTCCAAGTCACTGAAATTATTACATTTTTTTTTAAAGTTAACGCTCTGTTCTCATTAAATTATCCCAAAATTAAGGGATGAAGTGTTAACAGTTTTGACAGAAACATAATTCGGCATTCATTATAAGCAAATTTGAGAAGTTTCAAGTCGATGGCAATTGTTTTTATATTTTTTCCAAGTCACTGAAATTATTACATTTTTTTCAAAACTTAACGCTCTGTTCTCATTAAATTATCCCAAAATTAAGGGATGAAGTGTTAACAGTTTTGACAGAAACGTAATTCGGCATTCATTATAAGCAAATTTGAGAAGTTTCAAGTCGATGGCAATTGCTTTTATATTTTTTCCAAGTCACTGAAATTATTACATTTTTTTCAAAAGTTAACGCTCTGTTCTCATTAAATTATCCCAAAATTAAGGGATGAAGTGTTAACAGTTTTGACAGAAACATAATTCGGCATTCATTATAAGCAAATTTGAGAAGTTTCAAGTCGATGGCAATTGTTTTTATATTTTTTCCAAGTCACTGAAATTATTACATTTTTTTAAAGTTGACGCTCTGTTCTCATTAAATTATCCCAAAATTAAGGGATGAAGTGTTAATAGTCTTGACAGTAACGTAATTCGGCATTCATTATAAGCAAATTTGAGAAGTTTCAAGTCGATGGCAATTGTTTTTATATTTTTTCCAAGTCGCTGAAATTATTACATTTTTTCAAAATTTAACGCTCTGTTCTCATTAAATTATCCCAAAATTAAGGGATGAAGTGTTAATAGTTTTGACAGAAACGTAATTCGGCATTCATTATAAGCAAATTTGAGAAGTTTCAAGTCGATGGCAATTGTTTTTATATTTTTTCCAAGTCACTGAAATTATTACATTTTTTCAAAATTTAACGCTCTGTTCTCATTAAATTATCCCAAAATTAAGGGATGAAGTGTTAATTGTTTTGACAGAAACGTAATTCGGCATTCATTATAAGCAAATTTGAGAAGTTTCAAGTCGATGGCAATTGTTTTTATATTTTTTCCAAGTCGCTGAAATTATTACATTTTTTCAAAATTTAACGCTCTGTTCTCATTAAATTATCCCAAAATTAAGGGATGGAGTGTTAATAGTTATGACGGAAACGTAATTCGGCATTCATTATAAGCAAATTTGAGAAGTTTCAAGTCGATGGCAATTGTTTTTATATTTTTTACAAGTCGCTGAAATTATTACTTTTTTTCAAAATTTAACGCTCTCTTCTCATTAAATTATCCCAAAATTAAGAGGTGGAGTGTTAATAGTTTTGACAGGAACGTAATTCGGCATTCGTTATAAGCAAATTTGAGAAGTTTCAAATCGATTGCAATTGTTTTTATATTTTTTCCAAGACACTGAAATTATTACATTTTTTTCAAAATTTAACGCTCTGTTCTCATTAAATTATCCCAAAATTAAGGGATGAAATGTTGATAGTTTTGACAGAAACGTAATTCCGCATTCATTATAAGCAAATTTGAGAAGTTTCAAGTCGATGGCAATTGTTTTTATATTTTTTCCAAGACACCAAAATTATTACATTTTTCAAAACTTAAAACTTTGTTCGTTCCTATAGTCAGAATTATTAATGACGAGACAAATAACGAACAATAATAATGAAAATTCATGAGCATACACAAACGAGATGCGTCTTGCATAACAATAAACTCGTGACGTCACCTCGCCCATTGTCTGCGGTAAAAAGCGAAACCGGTCGCGTTTGATATCCGATTCTGTTTTATTTTTTTATTTTTTTTTGTTTCATTTTCTTGCGGTTTGTGAGGAAATTCCGAAAACGGCTGTGCGGTCTGTCCGCGAAAGTGTATCAAAGTAGTCGCAGGCCGCGCGTCACGTTTCTCCAATTGTTGCAAATTTGAAAATTTTACCATTTTTGAATCGCGAAATTTCCGAGATAACGTCGTTAGTCGTCGTAGGTTGTTCAACAGATAAACGGGGTCACTCTGTTTATTTTAAAATGACGATAAGGAAATCACAATCATTTATATAATTATAAACCACTTGTTTCAGTCTCATGAATCAGCGGCTTTGTTGTGACTAAATGCGTGCAATACATATTTTAAAACTGTGTCACTATCGGAAATTGTTCTTAGAAATGTTTAGTTATTCGCATTCCTGACAACACTTCAAAATACAATAACAAAATTGCGAGGCATTTGTTCATAAACGTGGGGACATAGAATTTGATGTTTTGCAGGTGTAAAGGTTCTAAATTTTGGAATTATGGGGAAAATGGGGATGATTTTGAGTCACCTGAAGTTAGTAATACATAAAAACTTAAAATATAGAAGAAATTTAAAAGTTAACTTAAGAAATTTGTTGTATATCAATATGAAGTTTTTTTTTTAAATAATATTGTTGAAGGATTAAGTTTTATAATAAGGAATCCAGGAATTACCTTCAAAATTCCAAAATCCATCTAGAATGAACCTATTTTTACATACTGCCAAAACAATTGACATCTTACAACTGGAAACAAATTGACAACACTCAAAACCAAAAATGAAGAAAATTAAATTGCATTCGACGATTAGAAAAATTGTAAGAAATTAATCTCTGCAAGATTTAGCTTCAAAATTTCAAAATCCATCGAGAATTAATCTATTTTTGACATACTGCCAAAACAATTGACAAATTACAGTTGGAAACAAACTGACAACACTCAAAACCAAAATTCAAGAAAATTAAATTGCATTCGATGATCAGAAAAATTGTAAGAAATTAATCTCTGCAAGATTTAGCTTCAAAATTTCAAAATCCATCCAGAATTAATCTATTTTTGACATACTGCCAAAACAATTGACAAATTACAGTTGGAAACAAATTGACAACACTCAAAACCAAAATTGAAGAAAATAAAATTGCATTCGACGATTAGAAAAATTATAAGAAATTAATCTCTCTAGAATTTAGCTTCAAAATTTCAAAAACAATCCAGAATGAACCTATTTTTGATTTTTGATATACTGCCAAAACAATTGACATCCTACAGCTGGAAACAAATTGACAAATTGAAAAGATGATTTTGTTTCGTGTAGAAAAAAATGTTTCTAGGTTAGATAAAAATTGACAGCTGTCAAAATCCGATCATAAAGACAGGTATTTTAGTACCGCACCTTTTTAGTTTGAACATTTTCTATGTTTCTTTGAAATTGCTTAAAAATGTGATAAGTTAATTTTGACCGTTATTTCTAGGTTCGATAAAATGTGACAGTTGTAAAAATTGCATTATTATTATTTCTTTCTTGTAAATTTTCCACGTGAGAAGCTTAAATTTACTTTAAAACCGCAACTAATGTAGACAATAAGAATTCAGTTTGGTTTTCAAGTAGAAAAAACCATATTTCCAGGTTAGATGAAAAGTGACAGCTGTCAAAATTAGATTATTTGACACGTATTTTGACAACGAATCTTTATTTCTTGTTCATTTTCCACGTGAGAAGTTCATATTTTACCTTATTTTCAGGTTAGATAAAAAGTGACAGCTGTCAACATTAGATTATTTGACACGTATTTTGACAACCAATCTTTATTTCTTGTACATTTTCCACGTGAGAAGTTTAGATTTTCCTTGAAATTACAAAGAATGCAAAAAATTCAAAACTAATTTTATTCTTATGCAAAAAAAACATAATTTCTACGTTAGATAAAAAGTGACAGCTGCCAAAATTCATAATTTTTGATAGGTATTTTTATACCGCATCTGTGTTTCCCCAACATTTTCGGTGTAAGAAGCTCAGATTCATCTCGAAATTGAGAAGAATGTAGATGATTTTGTTTTCGTGCAGAAAAAAAGTTTCTAGGTTAGATAAAAATTGACAGTTGTCAAAATCACATCATTAGACACGTATTTTAGCAGCGCACCTTTTCTATTTGTACTATTTCTATGTGAGAAGCTCAGATTTTCTTCGAAATTGCTTAAAAATATGAGCTCAAATTTTCTTTAAAATTGCTTAAAAATGTGGGAAGCTCAGATTTCGCTTGAAATTGCTTAAAAATGTGAGAAGCGCAGATTTCCTTCAAAATGTGAGAAGCTTTGATTTCCTTTAAAATTGCCAAGAAATGTGAGAAGCTCAGATTTCTCTTGAAATTGCTTAAAAATGTGAGAAGCGCAATTTCCTTCAAAATGTGAGAAGCTTCGATTTCCTTTAAAATTGCCTAGAAATATGAGAAGCTCAGATTCCCCTTGAAATTGCTTTAAAAAGTGAGAAGCTTGGATTTTCTTTAAAACTGCCTAAAAATGTGAGAAGCTCAGATTTCCCTTGAAATTGCTTCAAAATGTGAGAAGCTTGGATTTGTTTTAAAATTGCCTAAAAATGTGAGATTAAAGCTTTTTCGATGTTTGAGCGCTAAAAATAGCAAATTTTGGCTTTGATGGTAATTATTTCGAAAAATACGTTATTAACGTGCTTGGATTTTCTGGGATATGAACGCTCAATGATTTCTAAACAATTTTGTAAAAGTGAGAAGTCTAAAAAAAATTAACGCATTTTTGATTTTTAGTGCCGAAAATGGCTGTTCTAGGATTTGATGATGATTAAAAAAAAATTGAAACCTGCGTGTTTAGACATTTTGGAATATAAAAGCCCGATCGTTTTTGATTAGTTTTTATAAGAATTGGACATTGGCACTTGTTTCGAATTTTGAGAATTAAAGCTTTTTCCATATTTAAGCGCTAAAAATAGCCAATTTTGAGTTTGATGTTAATTATTTCGAAAATTACGTGATTAACGTGCTTGGATTTTTCTGGGATATGAACGCCCAATAATTTCTAAACAATTTTGCAAAAGTGAGAAGTCTAAAAAAATCAACGCATTTTCGATTTTTTAGTGCCGAGAATGTCTGTTCTAGGATTTGATGATGATTTTTTAGAAAACTTTGAAACCTGCGTGTTTAGGTTTTTTTGAATATGAAAGCCTGTTAATTTTTGAATCGTTTTTATAAAAATTGGACATTGGCACTTGTTTCGAATTTTGAAAATTAAAGCTTTTTCCAGGTTTGAGTGCTAAAAATAGCCAATTTTGGGTTTGATGGTAACTATTTCGAAAATTACGTGATTAACGATTTTTCTGGGATATGAACGCCCAATCATTTCTAAACAATTTTGTAAAAGTGAGAAGTCTAAAAAAATCAACGCATTTTCGATTTTTTAGTGCCGAGAATATCTGTTCTAGGGTTTGATGATGATTTTTTGGAAAATTTTAAAACCTGCGTGTTTAGATTTTTTGGAATATGAAAGTCCGATAATTTTTGATTAGTTTTTTTATAAAAATTGGACATTTGCACTTGTTCCGAATTTTGAAAATTAAAGCTTTTTTCATATTTGAGCGCTAAAAATAGCCAATTTTGGCTTTGATGGTAATTATTTCGAAAATTACGTGATTAGCGTGCTTGGATTTTTCTGAGATACGAACGCCTAATGATTTCTAAACAATTTTGTAAAAGTGAGAAGTCTAAAAAAATCAACGCATTTTTGATTTTTTAGTGCCGAGAATGGCTGTTCAAGTATTTGATGATGTTTTTTAGAATACTTAAAACCTGCATGTTTAGATTTTTTGGAATATGAAAGCCCGATAGTTTTTGATGAGTTTTTATAAAAATTGGACATTGGCACTTGTTTTTGAAAATTAAAGCTTTTTGAGCGCTAAAAATAGCCAATTTTGGGTTTGATGGTAATTATTTCGAAAATTGCGTGATTAACGTACTTGGATTTTTCTGGGATACGAACACCTAAGCAATTTTGTAAGTGAGAAGTGTACTTTTGTTGAGAATTTTGAAAAATCAACGCTTTTTCGATTTTTTAGTGCCGAGAATGGCTGTTCTAGGGTTTGATGATGATTATCTAAAAAACTTGGAAACCTGCGTGCTTAGATTTTTTGAAATATGATAGCCCAATAGTTGTTGAACAATTTTTATAAAAGTTGGCGATTTTGAAAATAGAGCTTTTTCGATCTTTGAGCGTTGAAAATAGGCATTGTTGGATTTGGTAGTAATTATTTTGAAAACTATATAATTAAAGTGAGTGGGGTTTTCAGAGATATGAAACCCCTATGGAACTGTTAAAAAAATTTCTTTTGTTTTGGACTTGATAAATCAACACTTTTCCGTTTTTCGAGCGCCAAAAATGGCTAATGTGGAGTTTAATGTTGTTTGTTGGAAAAATTAGTTTGGATGTTTTTGACTCAATCATTTTTGGACAATTTCGTAAGGGTTGCATTTGTTTCGGAGTCTGAAATATTAACGCTTTTTCGATTTTTGGGCATGGATGATAAAAAAAGTTGATTTTACCAACAGTTACAAATCTCTTCAATGAGGTGCAAACAATATGCAAACTTGAATTTTCTAAAATTTCACATCATTTCTGAACAATTTCGTTAGGGTTACAGTTTGCTCGGAGTCTGAAATATTAACGCTTTTTCGATTTTTGGGAAAGTTGATTTTATCAACTGTGTTAACATGATAATGCCAAAATATCACATTATAACGTGAAAACTTGAATTTTCTAAAACTCCTCGATGTATTACGTTTCACCCGAAAATAACTTAAACAACACTGTTTTATGTCAACTTAAAAAAACTTAAAACCGTTCATCAGATGCATTAATGATTACGTCAGAACGTTTCGATTTTCTTAGAGTTTTTACAATTTTCGAAAAAAACAAACTCGATTTAAAATTTTTGACCTGAGCATATGTTGCTTATATTTTAGGTCGAGTCTGTAAACGGATGTTTGTTCGATGGATTATTATTCTATAGTAGATAATGAAATTTTAAATTTTGAGCAATTACAATTGACTTTAAAGGGCGAACATTCGCATTAAAAAAATTTTTAACTCCAACTTACATTTTGTAATAGTTCTCAACTAGGTATTTCAATTTTGGAAATCTGAAGGATCGTTTTCCAACAAAATCATTTCGAAGAAATTATTGGGGAGTCCAAGGCTAACTAAATTTTTCTTTTTTGGAAAATGTGAGAAACACTGTCCTACACAACGCCCAAGGAAGCTTAAGCGCATTTGCAACACTGGCTAGATTCGAATTCATTGAGACATACCGTATATCGTAAAATACTTGGGAAACTTGATTAAAACTGTCTTGAATATTACTTTTTTTTTGCATGTCTATAATGTAATATTTTCGCGAATAGTTTAAGAAATAGTTGCGATGGCGTGCGGGTTTTCTCGATTTTTGTTGCATGCAAGCTAGTGTGGTACGGCTTCACCAGACAGGCAACTGGTTCCAACACGCAATCCAAGGACCGAGACTTCGCCATCGTTGCGTCATTCTACAGCTTTCTACAAAACAGCCTTCCTTCTACACACACACACGCATATATGCATATGCATGTAACACATGGATAATATTATACCGTGTGTTCGAGTTAAAGAGCGAACATAGCAATTTAGCATGTAAACGTATGGTGTCTATTGAATCGTTACCAAGACAACAGTTTTTTTTTTTTAATCCGATATTGTTCATCCGCCTGCTGACGCCATTGCGTGGTTAAACAACTCTAGCAGTGTCTCTAAAAATAAAATATTTTTTGAAAGTTTGAAATGTTTTACTCGTTTTTTTTTACGGTTATCGTAAAGACTTTAATGACCAATTCTGCCTGCGCGTGAACTTGAAATTTTCGGAAACTGCACCGCACAAATTTTAATATTCATATTGTACGTAAAAGTGGACCTACAAATATTCCCATCGTTCGGCGCTTACTCCTCCTCCCCCACGAGGCTGTCACAGTGTGACAGTAACATGGGTAGGGTTGGAATTCTCGAAGGGTGGCCCCGGACCGACGGCGACGTCGGCCTTCCGAGAAGACCGAGAGGAGAAACAGGAATGTACCAGTTTTTCTGTCGAGCGAGGCATATACCTGCTGTGGATCCACGCATTGTACCTGAAGACCGGAGACTCTTAAGGGTACCCGACATAAGGGCGCCGGCATACGCGAAGCAGCACAAGTGTTGCACACAAAGAGTTTTTTTTCGGGAGGACCGTTTTTATTATCTCGAACCGTCACTCACTCGAACATATACCATGCGTGCATGAAAGCGGTGCACCGGATGATAAAACTCTTCGTTTTGTATATTAATATGAGCTTTATTTGGAGTTTGAGAGAAGGAAATCTTCTTGTTCTGCCGCATAAAGGATTCTTTATATTGTGACCTCGTAGCGCTCGTATGAGGACAACCTCAATATTTCATTGCGTAGTGTAGTGCGCATTTAATGTTCAGCTCCAATCGTTAAAAAGCTTAAGGTACATAGAAATAAATCTTTAAAAACTTTTTTTAATTTACTCACAATTGATTATTCTTTATAATTAAGTAAAAATTTCAAAACCCTCCCCCACTAAATTCCAAGAAAATCATACGAAAGCACAGCTTATGGTCTTGCTGGAGTTGCTCTCTCTCTTTGCAGCGGTTTGAAAAAATATAAAAACAATTGCCACGAACTTGAAACTTTCTAAATTTACTCAAAACAGATTATTCTTCATAATTCAGTCAAAATTTCAAAACCCTCCCCCCACTAAATTCCAAGAAAATCATACGAAAGCACAGCATATGTTCTTGCTGGAGTTGCCTCACTTGCAACGTTTTGAAAAAATATAAAAACAATTGGCACGAACTTGAAACTTTCTAAATTTACTCAAAACAGATTATTCTTCATAATTCAGTCAAAATTTCAAAACCCTCCCCCCACTAAATTCCAAGAAAATCATACGAAAGCACAGCATATGTTCTTGCTGGAGTTGCCTCACTTGCAACGTTTTGAAAAAATATAAAAACAATTGCCACGAACTTGAAACTTTCTAAATTTACTCAAAACAGATTATTCTTCATAATTCACTCAAAATTTCAAAACCCTCCCCCCACTAAATTCCAAGAAAATCACACGAAAGCACAGTTTATAGTCGTGCTGGAATTGCTCACTTTGCAACGGTTTGAAAAAATATAAAAACAATTGCCACGAACTTGAAACTTTCTAAATTTACTCAAAACAGATTATTCTTCATAATTCACTCAAAATTTCAAAACCCTCCCCCCACTAAATTCGAAGAAAATCATACGAAAGCACAGCTTATGGTTTTGCTGGAGTTGCTCTGTTTGCAGCGTTTTGAAAAAATATAAAAACAATTGCCACGAACTTGAAACTTTCTAAATTTACTCAAAATAGATTATTCTTCATAATTCAGTCAAAATTTCAACCCCCCCCCCCCCCACTAAATTCCAAAAAATCATACGAAAGCACAGCTTAAGGTCTTGCTGGAGTTGCTCTCTTTGCAGCGGTTTGAAAAAATATAAAAACAATTGCCACAGACTTGGCGTTTCACGAAAACCCAACTTAAAATCGAATAGTTGATGAGGGGGTAGTGCGGGAAACGGGGTGGGCACGAGAGAGAAATCAATCAATGTTAATTTGGAATGGAATTCCCGCGACAAATTTAAAATTCCATCCCCCGAAGCCCCAATATTGACACAGAGGGCGAATATTTGCCTTCAAATTGTTTCCGTGTGAATCGGGCGTAAAACAAACTCGCCGTCTCCGTCTTCCTCCTCTGCACCCCCCTCGACCGGCGCCCTCTTCCATTACAAAACCCCACCGCCTCCCTCTCTCTTACCATCACACACACACAAAGTTTCTCGATAATAAAACATTTATTCTATGATCGATGTGAGTTTAGGGACGTTAAGGTCGCGAGTTCGAATCTCTGAATTATTTTTACTTTTTTCCGTTACGAGTACGGAAAAGTATTGTGATGGTGAAATTTTTTTCAATTTTTTTTTGACAACAATTTCTCAATAAAAAATGTCTGTGTGTGTCTGTCTGCCTGTCTGCCTGTCTGCCTGTCTGTCTGTCTGTATATCTGTATGTCTGCCTGTTAGCCTGTCTGTCTGTCCATCTGTCTCTGTCCATTTGTCTCTGTCTGTCTGTCCATCTGTCTCTGTCCATTTGTCTCTGTCTGTCTATCTCTGTCTGTTTATTTGTATGTCTGTCTGTATGTCTGTATGTCTGTATGTCTGTATGTCTGTCTGTCTATCTCTGTCTGTCTATCTGTATGTCTGTCTGTATGTCTGTATGTCTGTATGTCTGTATGTCTGTATGTCTGTATGTCTGTATGTCTGTATGTATGTATGTCTGTATGTCTGTATGTCTGTATGTCTGTATGTCTGTATGTCTGTATGTCTGTCTGTCTGTATATCTGTATGTCTGCCTGTTAGCCTGTCTGTCTGTCCATCTGTCTCTGTCCATTTGTCTCTGTCTGTCTGTCCATCTGTCTCTGTCCATTTGTCTCTGTCTGTCTATCTCTGTCTGTTTATTTGTATGTCTGTCTGTATGTCTGTCTGTCTATCTCTGTCTGTCTATCTGTATGTCTGTCTGTATGTCTGTATGTCTGTATGTCTGTATGTCTGTATGTCTGTATGTCTGTATGTCTGTATGTCTGTATGTCTGTATGTCTGTATGTCTGTATGTCTGTATGTCTGTATGTCTGTATGTCTGTATGTCTGTCTGTCTATCTGTCTATCTGTCTATCTGTCTATCTGTCTATCTGTCTATCTGTCTGTCTGTCTATCTGTCTGTCTGTCTGTCTGTCTGTCTGTCTGTCTGCCCGTGTGTCTCTGTCTACCTGTCTGTGCGCGCTAAACTGTTGAGAAAGTAAAATCGTCGTCATTTCATTGGCTGAAATCTATTGGTTAATGAAACTGCTATCATTATATTGGACGTCACCAGTGAGGAAAATTATTCGGACACCTTTCTCAATCAAAAACGATTGAACAACGTTTATAATATTATTTAATAAGACGCGAAAAAATATTATCATAATAGTGATATTCCTGAATCCCACACATACAACTACAACTAGTCCTTGTATAATGTGATATGTATACTGCGAGAATTGAAAAGTACGATCCCAAATTTAATGGCGAGATTGTTTGATTACAATATATTCTCATTAAAATATACATAAGTGATAATCACTTCGAGATAAGCGAATACGAGCCCAGGTCTACCAACCAAGTAAGCAAGCAAGCGACCGATTTTAACGATCGGCGTAAATTTTAAATAATAAGCGACAGACGGATCAACACAGCTGCTCCTTTCGATATTTATAAAATGGGGAGAAAATGTACACAGGTTTTGGCACCGGACACGAAAATAATATATTTACACATTATATGGAGCAGTTAGTTGGCAAATATAATAATTACGACAAGGTATTCACGGAAAACGTTGTTTGTATATTTGGAAAAGGGGACAGTTTGAAACAAACGCGACTTTGTTTGGTTATACGACGTCCTGATTTTACAAATAATTGGATACACTAATTCCCATCCCTACTTTTATAAAAATCCCAAAATATCCCTTCCCTTAATTACAAAATAATTCGACAGGAACATCCTTGTGTTAATTTCAAAGTTATATTTTTGAAATTCGTCCAAGTATATTGAAAAATATTTGCTACAAGAATAAAACTTTCTGAAGTTACTTCAAATAGATGCTACTACAAGATTTCATAAAAATCCCAAATTACCCCCTCCCTCAATTACAACATAATCCCACTTAAACGCGTTAATTACGAAGTAACATTTTTCAAATTCCGGTAAAAAAAATTAAAAAACCATAGCAACAAGCTTAAAACTTTCTATAACGACTTAGTATAGATGGTACTACAAGATTTCATAAAAATCCCAAAATACCTCCTCCCTTAATTACAAGATAATCCCACTTAAACGTCACAGAGTTCATTACGAAGTAACATTTTTCAAATTCCGGTAAAAAAAAATTGAAAATCCATGGCAACAAGCTTAAAACTTTCTATAACGACTTAGTATAGATGGTACTACAAGATTTCATAAAAATCCCAAAATACCTCCTCCCTTAATTACAAGATAATCCCACTTAAACATCACAGAGTTCATTACGAAGTAACATTTTTCAAATTCCGGTAACAAAATTGAAAAACCATAGCAACAAGCTTAAAACTTTCTATAATGATTTAGTATAGATGGTACTACAAGATTTCATAAATATCCCAAAATACCTCCTCCCTTAATTACAAGATAATCCCACTTAAACGTCACAGAGTTCATTACAAAGTAACATTTTTCAAATTCCGGTAACAAAATTGAAAAACCATAGCAACAAGCTTAAAACTTTCTATAATGATTTAGTATAGATGGTACTACAAGATTTCATAAATATCCCAAAATACCTCCTCCCTTAATTACAAGATAATCCCACTTAAACGTCACAGAGTTCATTACAAAGTAACATTTTTCAAATTCCGGTAACAAAATTGAAAAACCATAGCAACAAGCTTAAAACTTTCTATAATGACTTAGTATAGATGGTACTACAAGATTTCATAAAAATCCCAAAATACCTCCTCCCTTAATTACAAGATAATCCTACTTAAACGCCACAGTGTTCATTACGAAGTAACATTTTTCAAATTCCGGTAAAAAAAATTGAAAAACCATAGCAACAAGCTTAAAACTTTCTATAATGACTTAGTATAGATGGTACTACAAGATTTCATAAAAATCCCAAAATACCTCCTCCCTTAATTACAAGATAATCCTACTTAAACGCCACAGTGTTCATTACGAAGAAACATTTTTCAAATTCCGGTAAAAAAAATTGAAAAACTATAGCAACAAGCTTAAAACTTTCTATAGATGGTACTACAAGATTTCATACAAATCCCAAAATACCACCTCCCTTAATTTCAAGATAATCCCACTTAAACATCACAGAGTTCATTACGAAGTAACATTTTTCAAATTCCGGTAAAAAAAATTGAAAAACCATAGCAACAAGCTTAAAACTTTCTATAACGACTTAGTATAGATGGTACTACAAGATTTCATAAAAATCCCAAAATACCTCCTCCCTTAATTACAAGATAATCCCACTTAAACGTCACAGAGTTCATTACGAAGTAACATTTTTCAAATTCCGGTAAAAAAAATTGAAAAACCATAGCAACAAACATAAAACTTTCTATAACGACTTAGTATAGATGGTACTACAAGATTTCATAAAAATCCCAAAATACCTCCTCCCTTAATTACAAGATAATCCTACTTAAACGCCACAGTGTTCATTACGAAGTAACATTTTTCAAATTCCGGTTAAAAAAAATTGAAAAACCATAGCAACAAGCTTAAAACTTTCTATAATGACTTGGTATAGATGGTACTACAAGATTTCATAAAAATCCCAAAATACCCCCTCCCTCAATTACAACATAATCCCACTTAAACGTCGCAGTGTTAATTACAAAGTAACATTTTTCAAATTCCGGTAAAAAAAATTGAAAAACCATAGCAACAAGCTTAAAACTTTCTATAATGACTTAGTATAGATGGTACTACAAGATTTCATAAAAATCCCAAAATACCTCCTCCCTCAATTACAACATAATCCCACTTAAACGTCGCAGTGTTAATTACAAAGTAACATTTTTCAAATTCCGGTAAAAAAAATTGAAAAACCATAGCAACAAGCTTAAAACTTTCTATAATGACTTAGTATAGATGGTACTACAAGATTTCATAAAAATCCCAAAATACCTCCTCCCTTAATTACAAGATAATCCTACTTAAACGCCACAGTGTTCATTACGAAGAAACATTTTTCAAATTCCGGTAAAAAAAATTGAAAAACTATAGCAACAAGCTTAAAACTTTCTATAGATGGTACTACAAGATTTCATACAAATCCCAAAATACCACCTCCCTTAATTTCAAGATAATCCGACTTAAACGTCACAGAGTTCATTACGAAGTAACATTTTTCAAATTCCGATAAAAAAAATTGAAAAACCATAGCAACAAACATAAAACTTTCTATAACGACTTAGTATAGATGGTACTACAAGATTTCATAAAAATCCCAAAATACCTCCTCCCTTAATTACAAGATAATCCTACTTAAACGCCACAGTGTTCATTACGAAGTAACATTTTTCAAATTCCGGTTAAAAAAAATTGAAAAAACCATAGCAACAAGCTTAAAACTTTCTATAATGACTTGGTATAGATGGTACTACAAGATTTCATAAAAATCCCAAAATACCCCCTCCCTCAATTACAACATAATCCCACTTAAACGTCGCAGTGTTAATTACAAAGTAACATTTTTCAAATTCCGGTAAAAAAAATTGAAAAACCATAGCAACAAGCTTAAAACTTTCTATAATGACTTAGTATAGATGGTACTACAAGATTTCATAAAAATCCCAAAATACCTCCTCCCTTAATTACAAGATAATCCTACTTAAACGCCACAGTGTTCATTACGAAGTAACATTTTTCAAATTCCGGTAAAAAAAATTGAAAAACCATAGCAACAAGCTTAAAACTTTCTATAATGACTTAGTATAGATGGTACTACAAGATTTCATAAAAATCCCAAAATACCTCCTCCCTTAATTACAAGATAATCCTACTTAAACGCCACAGTGTTCATTACGAAGAAACATTTTTCAAATTCCGGTAAAAAAAATTGAAAAACTATAGCAACAAGCTTAAAACTTTCTATAGATGGTACTACAAGATTTCATACAAATCCCAAAATACCACCTCCCTTAATTTCAAGATAATCCGACTTAAACGTCACAGAGTTCATTACGAAGAACATTTTTCAAATTCCGGTAAAAAAAATTGAAAAACCATAGCAACAAACATAAAACTTTCTATAACGACTTACTATAGATGGTACTACAAGATTTCATAAAAATTCCAAAATACCTCCTCCCTTAATTACAAGATAATCCCACTTAAACGTCACAGAGTTCATTACGAAGTAACATTTTTCAAATTCCGGTAAAAAAAATTGAAAAACCATAGCAACAAACATAAAACTTTCTATAACGACTTAGTATAGATGGTACTACAAGATTTCATAAAAATCCCAAAATACCCCCTCCCTCAATTACAACATAATCCCACTTAAACGTCGCAGTGTTAATTACGAAGTAACATTTTTCAAATTCCGGTAAAAAAAATTGAAAAACCATAGCAACAAGCTTAAAACTTTCTATAATGACTTAGTATAGATGGTACTACAAGATTTCACAAAAATTCCAAAAAACCTCCTCCCTTAATTACAAGATAATCCCACTTGAACATCACAGTGTTCATGCCGAAGTAATATTTTTTAAATTCCGTTAAAAAAACACAATGACAACAGGCCAATAATGAAGGGTGGTGGGTGGCCCTTAGGTGGTAGGTGGGCCCTATTCTACACTCGAATTCTAAGAACACAAACGCAAATGGTTACGCAATTTTAAATTAATTATTAAGAACAAAATGTAACTGCTTATTGTTTTTTTTTGGCAAACGGATTTATTTATAGAAACTCAGCAGTGTGTTTGAAGAAATGGAGGGTGGTGGGCGGGCCCTATCCCACTCTATAACCCGTTTAAAACACCCTAAAGCGTCTACAAACAAATTCTTTTGTCGAAGCAACGATAAACCGTTTGATACTTCTCTTATCAATTAATTCACAATTGCAAAACCCTCGTTTGTGTTCCAAGGATTGGAGGGTAAGATAGGGCCCACCCGCCGTCCTGAGTTTCCACTCACACCTAACCAAGAAAACTCCATTTGAGTAAAGAAATTTCTTCGTCAAATCATTGGAGTTTCAAAAGTTGCAAAACCACCAATAAGGAGGGTTGCTGGGTTAAGGTAAAGTGCAAGCGAAGGGTGGTGGGTGGGCCCTATCCTACTCTTCGACCCGTTAAACACGTCTCAAAGAAATTCTTTTATCGATTTGTCAATTTGATTCTTCTCTTATCAGTTAATTAACAATTGTGAAAGCCTCGTTTGTGTTCCAAGAATTGGAGGATAGGATAGGGCCCACCCACCGCCAAGAATTGGAGGATAGGATAGGGCCCACCCACCGCCCTTTGATTCCACTTTAACCTAACCAAGAAAACACTGTTTGGTTAAAGAAATTTCTTCGTCAAATCATTGGAGTTTTAAAAGTTGCAAGACAATAAAGAGGGTTGCTGGGTTAAGTTAAAGTGGAAATTAAGGGTGGTGGGTGGTCCCTATCCCACTCTCCAACCCGTTAAACACGCCCTAAAGTTTCTACAAACAAATTATTTTGTCGAAGGAACGATAAACCGTTTGATACTTCTCTTATCAATTAATTAACAATTATAAAGCCCTCGTTTGTGTTCCAAGGATTGGAGGGTAAGATAGGGCCCACCCACCGCCCCGAGTTTCCACTTTAACCTTACCAAGAAAACACGGTTTGGTTAAAGAAATTTCTTCGTCAAATCATTGAAGTTTTAAAAGTTGCAAAGCCAACTATCAAGAGGTTCGCTGGGTTAAGTTAAAATGGAAATGAAGGGTGGTGGGTGGTCCCTATCCCACACTAATTCGTTAAACACGCCCCAGAGTTTCCATTACCAATTCATTTGTCGAGGAAACAAAATATACAAAATTGTTCGGTACTCTTTTAAACAATTCATTAACAATTGTAAAACCCTCGTTTGTGTTCCAAGAATTGGAGGATAGGATAGGGCCCACCCGCCGCCCTGAGCTTCCACTTACACATAACCAAGAAAACTCTATTTGAGTAAAGAAATTACTTCGTCAAATCATTGGAGTTTTAAAAGTTGCAAAGCCAACTATAAAGAGGTTCGCTGGGTTAAGTTAAAGTGGAAATGAAGGGTGGTGGGTGGTCTCTATCCCACACTAATTCGTTAAACACGCCCCAGAGTTTCCATTACCAATTCATTTATCGAGGAAACAAAATATAAAAAATTGTTCGGTACTCTTTTAAACAATTCATTAACAATTGCAAAACCCTCGTTTGTGTTCCAAGAATTGGAGGATAGGATAGGGTCCACCCACCGCCCCGAGTTTCCACTTACACATAACCAAGAAAACTCTGTTTGAGTAAAGAAATTTCTTCGTTAAATCATTGGAGTTTTAAAAGTTGCAAAGTCAACAATAAGGAGGTTCGCTGGGTTAAGTTAAAGTGGAAATTAAGGGTGGTGGGTGGGCCCTATCCCACTCTAATTCATTAAACACGCCCCAGAGTTTCAATTACCAATTCATTTGTTGAGGAAACAAAATATAAAAAATTGTTCGGTACTTTTTTAAACAATTCATTAACAATTGTAAAACCCTCGTTTGTGTTCCAAGAATTGGATGATAGGATAGGGCCCACCCACCGCCCCGAGTTTCCACTTACACATAACCAAGAAAACTCTGTTTGAGTAAAGAAATTTCTTCGTCAAATCACTGGAGTTTCAAAAGTTCAGAGACCACCAATGAAGAGGGTTGATAAGTTAAGTTAACGTGGAAACGAAGGGTGGTGGGTGGGCCCTATCCTACTCTCCAACCCTTTAAACACGTCTCACAGTTTCTATAAACAAATTATTTTGACGAAGCAACGATAAACCGTTTGAATCTTCTTTTTTTTTTTTTTTCCTGGCGTCGGCTACTAGGCCATCTGCCACAACCATGGGTTTGAATCTTCTGTTATCAATTAATTAACATTTCTAAAACCCTTGTTTGTGTTCCAAGAATTGTAAGACGGGATTTTCACTTAAACCTAATCAAGAAAACACTGTTTGATTAAAGAAACTTCTCAATTCAATCACTGAAGTTTCAAAAATTGCAAAACCTCCAATAAAGAGATTCTGGATTAAGTTAAAGTGGAAACGTAGGGAGGTGGGTGGGCCCTATCTTACTCTCCAACCCGTTAAACAAGCCCTAAAGTTTCTACTAACAAATTCTTTTGTCGAAGCAACGATTAACCATTTGATTCTTCTCTTATCAATTAACAATTGTAAAACCCGCGTTTGTATTCCAAGAATTGGAGGGTAGGATAGGGCCCACCCACCACCAGGATAGGATAGGGAACACCCACCACCCTGAGTTTTCACTTTCACCTAACCAAGAATGCACTGTTTGATTAAAGAAATTTCTTCGTAAAATCATTGGAGTTTTCAAAGTTGCAAAGTCAACAATAAAGGGGGTTACATTAAAAAACGAAGGGCGGTGGGTGGGATCTAAATTTCTGAGTGAATAGCGCCCATACAAAACTATCCTCAAATAAAAAAAATAAAAAATTTTAACGTCTAGGCAGACTTTGAAAGGCATTTGTTAGCAAAGGGGGTTACAGAAACGAATGGTACCGAGTAAACGCGAAGTCTGGTCAGCTACCTAATTAATGGTTAGGGTCTGCAAAATGTTGGAACATTTTTCAAAATCGACTTTCGCCCGGTTGGATTGGGAATCGGCCATGGTGCGCCGGCGCCCCCAAGCCACCAGCGCCCCTAGGCAACTGCCTATATTGCCTTACGTATAATCAGGCCTTGACTACCATCTAAACAGTTGAACGAATTATAAGATATTGCAAAACTCCTATGTGGAACATGAATAAATGGCTATGCCCGTTATCATCAGTGACGGTTCGCATGGTTTTTCTGGTACGGCCGAGGAACAAGAGGTGGTAAAACAGATAAGTAGGATCAGTTGCAGAGACGGCTGGCTGCGTGACCCTACCTATCTGTATTACCACCTCTTGTTCCTCGGCCGTACCAGAAAAAAAACCGCGAACCGTCACTGGTTATCATATTGGCTTTTTAATTTTTTTTAGAAAGTCTACGCCTCCCCTAACAAAATTTCTGGAACTGCCCCCTGAACTCATATTTTATTCGAGATAGATTAATGTTTATGCCATTGAATATTAAAAAAAAAAGATCTGGACTGGATTTTGTTTATTGTCGAAATTATCAAGATACCTTTGGAAACACCCCAATTGGACCGCGAAGTTCTAATGGCGGCTCGTGGATCTTCGTAGAGGAGGCTAAAGCAGAGATGTCGCTCGTGCTGCACTACTTTTACAGAGGAAGCAAATACTCCGCGCTGCTGTTTTGGTCAAATTTTTTCGCCGTAAATCCACGAGCCGCCGCTGTGACTCGTGGTACAGCTGAAGTGCGGTCTCTGCAACCGACCCTACCTATCTGTATTGACACCTCTGCTACGTCAACCGTATCCTGAGTGACCCCACGAGCCGTCACTGCTGTATCCATAACCACTGAACTAACTTACATACGTTTTTATTTGATTTCTATTACATATGTATTTATTAATTTAATCACAGCCCATGAATGTGTTTTCAGCCGTAATATAACGACTGGTATGATTAATACGGTTATTAACTTATTGAGAGAAATATAACGAATAAAATTTTATAATCTTAACGACAACTTACATATTGCAATGTTTGAATTCGTTCTGTAGTTTCTTGCAGCACAAAAACTCCGTGAAGTGCCGCCACTGCAACTCGCGGTGTTTCTTGGCGTCGTATTTTTCACCATTTCACTGATTTCACTGTTGGAAATTGCAATTTTGATGTTTAAAATACTAACAGGACCACAACTAATGATCACAACAACTTTTGTTTTTTATTGTCAGGGTGGTAAACATAATTTTCTTGCATCTGATTGGCTGAAAAAACATTCGAGTAGGCTACGATTTGCATTCTCAATAAATAAAACCGCAGCCGACGCAACAATTTAACATAAAGTATTTCAAGGCATCCTCTCATCTTAATCAAATATTGCGACAGCTTTTATTTTTTCACCTTTTTTTTATTACAAATATTGTGGCATTAGAATAACAATTTGAATTGAACGGCTTTAAATAGCTGTTAATTACGCGTCCATTAAACCGCATTAATCATCGAACGACCAGGCGAGCATTTTATTCTCGGGGCAAACCAGAAGATCCACTTTTTCCCCATACGAGTATCAACCTCCCGCACATCCGAGTGCGCGTTGCATTCGGGGAACGGTGTGCAAGGTTGGCAGCAGTGGCGGCCGGCGCGTGCGCCCTCCAGTGAGAAGCGAAAATGGCGGCGCGTGTAAGGCACAGACGTCAGATCGCTGGTAAATTATAGTTTTGCAGTCCGTTCGCTTGCCCGAAAAATGGATCATAAAAAGAGTCCGATACGCAGAACGAAACGACAGGCGAAAGTGTTAGAGGACAGTTTTTGGGATTGCAGTGTGTGCACGTACAGGAACACGGCGGAGGCCTTCAAGTGCATGATGTGCGACGTCAGGAAGGGCACGTCGACGAGGAAGCCGCGTATCAATCCGCAGCTGGTGGCCCAGCAGGTGGCCAGCCAGTTCCTGCCGGCCACCAGCAACCAGAAGAAGGAGAAAAAGGACAAGAGGTCGCTGAAGAAGCGCAGACACCCGCCCCGGCTGAAAAACGTCGACCGGAGCACGGCCCAGACGCGCGAGGTGACCGTCAACAGCGTCACCGTCGTCATCACCGAATACAAGCCGAAGATCAAGTCGGCCGAAACGGTCTCCAGTTCCAGTTCTTCCGATCACGGTTCGCATTCAGAGTCCAGCATGGACGCGCGGTGAGTGGGCCCCAACCAACGCAGGACAATGACTCCCCGTCGTCACGTGTCTACTACATTTTGTTTATACACACACAAACACTGCCCGATACAAAATAATTAGAAAAAAAAGTGATCTCCGACTGTTTAAAAATTACGCGTATCGATTTGTTAAATGAGGACTTTGATTTAAAATTTGCGAATTGTTGGGAATGGTACAATGACTCCCGTGTTGTTGATCCGTCGGTGTGAGTGCGCGCGCGCGCCATTTGTTTTATTTCCGATCTAAGCTTACTGCCGAATTTTTATCGATGCGTTGAGTGATATTGCCTCGACGATTCTCCCCACACATCACTCGATTGGACACTGCCGTTAATATCAGAATCACTATTAGTGTTTACAATTATTACAAATCATCGATCGAGGAAGGATTACTGGAAAAGGTAACTATGGCATTATGTCTTCAATATTATCAACGGGACTTACCGAATTAAGTTATCGTAACCATGCTTACTATTCTCCCAATTGGAGTGTTAGGTTGTATAATTCTAACATTGCATACAGTTTAGGTTAGGTTAACCTAGTGTCATCAAACTGTCGGCATTTTTTCTATAATTCACCTGTATTGGTATGCAACCCAATATGCACTAGGTTATCTTAATCTGTTTGAATAGTAAGAAAAATAGTAGAAGTGGAGTATTGGGTTGAATAATTCTAACTTTGCCTACTGTTTGGGTTAGGTTAGCCTAGTGCAGTGGTGGCGAACCTATGTCATGCGTGCCAACAAAATGTTGTTGGCACGTGAACTATTTACAAGTGATATAATTTTTTCGCATCTAATTAAATAATATAAACGTTGTTAAATCATTTTTTATTGGGAAAGTTGTCCATTACTCGGCCGAATCATTTTTGATTGGGAAAGTTGTCCATTACTCGGCCGAATCATTTTCTCCACAGGTGACGTCCAATCAAATGATAGCAGTTTCATTGCCCAACAGTTTGGTTGTTATGGTTGCCATTTGTTTGTATAAACACGTATTCACAAACGTCAAAATGTCTCCAATGGAGTGCTCAACAGATTAGTGTTTTAGGTACGTTCACATATACACTCTTTCGCGGGTTATTGAATACCGTTCTAACAGTGCTGCCGTAACAGTCCTGCCGTACAGGACAAATTCTAGTGTGTGAATGCCAAAACTGTGTTATTCGAGTGGCTTGTAGAATTTTAAGCAGACTAAAAATTTTCAAGGATCTAATTCCCTGCGAGACGGGCGGAGACAAAAAGTGTGTGTTTTTATATTGTGCAATGTTCTTGCATTTACACGTACATTCCTTCGCCCGGGATTAGAAAGGGCCAGTCTAATCGTGCAAGATTGCACGTACGTGTGAGTGCCGCTTTTAAGTAGTAGCCTGTGCTCCACCATATTTTTTTTGTTACTACGGTTACCATTGAAAACATGAATTCATAAACATCCTAATATTGTCAGCGGAATGCCTTAATTTCCAAATATGAGAAAAATTCTTCGTTATAATTTAATACAAACAGAAAAATCTTTAGGTAATTATTTAATATAATGCGAAAAAGTATAGTATTAAATTCGTGAGCAAGTTGGCCATTGCCAAGAACCGTAGGCAAGTGTTACAAACTTCACCCTCGTGGCAATGGCCAACTTTCTCACTCGTTTAATAATATTTATTTTATTTATTTACAGTATTACAATATAATTACTAAGTTTACAGTACTAAAATTAAAATTAAATTTAGGCTATAAGCACCTAAGTGAATGAACACTTGTGATGTGCTGGAGTGTACAATATACTATTGTAACTTTGTTACAGAAACACTGATAGTGCTCGCAGCAGGGTTCGGATGATATATATCAACGTGATATACCGTGTGATTGATTAACCACGCAACATAGGGAATTAACATGGGAATTTTTTTATTTTTTTATTGCTGGTTCCCTGTTTAACCTGAAAGTAATCTTGTAACACCACCGTTGGATAGATTAATTTATTGCGTTTCCTATGGTACCATACAATCATTATTCAACGCTGTTTTACCATTCGTATAAAGCTTTAACCTGGTTACTACAGCGGCTATTTTACATTGAAAATTATGCATTTTCATGTCCCTTTTTCTCCGAAACCGATTGATTTACAATTTTGTAGGGCTCTTTAGATAGCTAATCTAAAGAACTGGTGATGATTTTATTATTATTACTTTACTAACTGATTTCATAGCAGTTTGAAAAGTTGAGCCTATCCTGACGTGCTTTTTAAGACCAAAACTTGATTTATGTTATAATTTGAAATTCTCGCTTATCATCGGATGATCTTAAGGTCACCACGAACAAAATAAAAAAAAATACCTTGATATCTCTCATAGGACCAGAAAAAAAGGAACATCAATGAAAGTAGTTTTCAGGAGAGCGAAAAGCGAGAGCTGGCTGCGGCAGTTCTGCCCGGCCCATAACTCACTTTGGGGAAGATTCTCGACCCCTTACAGCGCGAATAAAGTGTGAGAATAGTATCACTTTGTTCATAAATAAGTCTAGTTTCATAAAATGAATTAAAAATAAAGGATTTGTTTCTAATTGTCTAGTGGTGGCCTTCTTAAGGAGGTCACTTCCTTAACCCGCCATTGGTGACGCCGGTCTCACGCACCGGGGTTTTCAAGATTTTTCGAAAAGTGTTACTAATGTAACATTTTTTTTTAAATTTATGGTCTTTGACAATAAAACAAAGATATTTAATCAATTTAACCTCTGCAATGCGGCAGCTACTCAAAATTGCAATAAACAACAATAACGGAGAATAAAGTTATTCGACACACCCGGTCTCACAGACCAGTAGGGTCACCATTGGCGGGTTAAAATTAACAATTTATCGTTTTTTTTATCGTCGATTTTGATTCAACACTCAATCCTGCGTATAAAAAAGTGTATTTTACATTTTTCCGATTAATAAAAGTGATCGAAATTGGCAAGCAAAGTGAGGGACTATTTTTAAGTTTTTTAACTCTCCTGAAAAATTTACTTTTTTCAGTTTGGGTACACTTTTTTCAAAACTGCAAAAGCTATCAACACAATTTTTGTTTTGTTTTAAAGGTGGTATCGATACCCACCAGTATGGCCGAGATTATTTCCATATGTTGAGTGGCGGATTGTTTTGAAATGAAAAGAACTCAAAAAATGTTCATGCTTTTTTTCATGTCATAATTCTGAATTCAATTAATATTTTTTTTAATACCTCAGCCAGAAGTGCTTATTTTGGAGGTAGGAACATGTGTGCAAAATTTCAGAAAAATCGGTCCAGTAGTTTTCTCGAAAAGCGTACCTAAAAATCACATTTTTTAATGGAAAGCGGTTGAGGAAGTGACCCCCTTAAACGTAATTAAATTTATTTAAAATAATCGTGCTACTTTTGCTTTTTTTTGATTGATTGTACGTAGAAGTAGAATCTCTTGGCCAATTTGTATATTACCTGTACTATCAAAGATCCTAGAAAGTATACTGAATGAGCAAATATCTAACTATTTTTAAAATCAAGGACTATTCAACGGATCGCAATTTGGCTTCACGCGTTATATGTCTACCACTGGAGCTATGCTCGGGTTTGTTGATAGATGCATAGATGCATTTGAAAATGGCGAAATCGCAGTCTGTAACTTTCTAGATCTAAGTAGAGTTTTTGATTGTGTAACTCAGAGTATTCTCTATCAAAATCTCTACTACTATAATTTCAATCCAGCTGCATCTAGGCTTATACTCTCCTATTTATCCAATAGAACGCAATGTGTCTATAAAAACCAGAGATCGGAGTACTTAAACATCACAAATGGGGTACCCCAAGGATCAATCCTCGCCCCCTTGCTATTCTTGATCTATATTAATGACTTCCCGTATAGCATCAAGTCAAGCTCATCATTTCTTTACGCAGATGACACCACACTCTTAGCAACGGACAAAACATTAGACTTTGTGCAGACGAAACTTGATCTCGACATGCAAAATGCATGAGTGGTTTAACAGCAACAGATTGAAACTAAATGAATCAAAATCTGTGAAACTAACAATAACTTTGAAGCAAGTTCCCTTATCAGAGACAAAATCCACAAAATTTCTACCGACGAGAAGTTAGCCATAAAAATTCCAGCCATAGATTTCCCGGCGCATCCACCATTTCGGTGCGATTTTTAATTTTTATTTGTGTAGTGTCTTTCTGTGGGTGTATTTATCAACTATAAACTGTCAAAAGGCCATGAAAATTAAAACGAAAAAACAAAAAAATATCTGACAGTCATTAATTCATGGGTGGCGTTTAAAAAAATCGTAACTCAAAAAGGGCATTGCAAAAAAAATTATTTTATTTTCGCAATGCCTTTCTGCAAGTACAGTTAACAATTACAAATCGTCAAAAAACCGTGACGAACATTATTTATATTTTTTATTTAACATTAACTGAAAATCGTGGATGGCCCATAAAACAAAAAGGGCATTGCAAAAAAAATTATTTTATTTTCGCAATGCCTTTCTGCAAGTACAGTTAACAATTACAAATCGTCAAAAAACCGTGACGAATATTATTTATATTTTTTATTTAACATTAACAGAAAATCGTGGATGGCCCATAAAACAAAAAGGGCATTGCAAAAAAAATTATTTTATTTTCGCAATGCCTTTCTGCAAGTACAGTTAACAATTACAAATCGTCAAAAAACCGTGACGAACATTATTTATATTTTTTATTTAACATTAACTGAAAATCGTGGATGGCCCATAAAACAAAAAGGGCATTGCAAAAAAAATTATTTTATTTTCGCAATGCCTTTCTGCAAGTACAGTTAACAATTACAAATCGTCAAAAAACCGTGACGAATATTATTTATATTTTTTATTTAACATTAACAGAAAATCGTGGATGGCCCATAAAACAAAAAGGGCATTGCAAAAAAAATTATTTTATTTTCGCAATGCCTTTCTGCAAGTACAGTTAACAATTACAAATCGTCAAAAAACCGTGACGAATATTATTTATATTTTTTATTTAACATTAACAGAAAATCGTGGATGGCCCATAAAACAAAAAGGGCATTGCAAAAAAAATTATTTTATTTTCGCAATGCCTTTCTGCAAGTACAGTTAACAATTACAAATCGTCAAAAAACCGTGACGAACATTATTTATATTTTTTATTTAACATTAACTGAAAATCGTGGATGGCCCATAAAACAAAAAGGGCATTGCAAAAAAAATTATTTTATTTTCGCAATGCCTTTCTGCAAGTACAGTAAACAATTACAAATCGTCAAAAAACCGTGACGAATATTATTTATATTTTTTATTTAACATTAACAGAAAATCGTGGATGGCTCATAAAACAAAAAGGGCATTGCAAAAAAAATTATTTTATTTTCGCAATGCCTTTCTGCAAGTACAGTTAACAATTACAAATCGTCAAAAAACCGTGACGAATATTATTTATATTTTTTATTTAACATTAACAGAAAATCGTGGATGGCCCATAAAACAAAAAGGGCATTGCAAAAAAAATTATTTTATTTTCGCAATGCCTTTCTGCAAGTACAGTAAACAATTACAAATCGTCAAAAAACCGTGACGAATATTATTTATATTTTTTATTTAACATTAACAGAAAATCGTGGATGGCCCATAAAACAAAAAGGGCATTGCAAAAAAAATTATTTTATTTTCGCAATGCCTTTCTGCAAGTACAGTTAACAATTACAAATCGTCAAAAAACCGTGACGAATATTATTTATATTTTTTATTTAACATTAACTGAAAATCGTGGATGGCCCATAAAACAAAAAGGGCATTGCAAAAAAAATTATTTTATTTTCGCAATGCCTTTCTGCAAGTACAGTTAACAATTACAAATCGTCAAAAAACCGTGACGAATATTATTTATATTTTTTATTTAACATTAACAGAAAATCGTGGATGGCCCATAAAACAAAAAGGGCATTGCAAAAAAAATTATTTTATTTTCGCAATGCCTTTCTGCAAGTACAGTTAACAATTACAAATCGTCAAAAAACCGTGACGAATATTATTTATATTTTTTATTTAACATTAACAGAAAATCGTGGATGGCCCATAAAACAAAAAGGGCATTGCAAAAAAAATTATTTTATTTTCGCAATGCCTTTCTGCAAGTACAGTTAACAATTACAAATCGTCAAAAAACCGTGACGAACATTATTTATATTTTTTATTTAACATTAACTGAAAATCGTGGATGGCCCATAAAACAAAAAGGGCATTGCAAAAAAAATTATTTTATTACCGCAATGCCTTTCTGCAAGTACAGTAAATAATTACAAATCGTCAAAAAACCGTGACGAATATTATTTATATTTTTTATTTAACATTAACAGAAAATCGTGGATGGCCCATAAAACAAAAAGGGCATTGCAAAAAAAATTATTTTATTACCGCAATGCCTTTCTGCAAGTACAGTTAATAATTACAAATCGTCAAAAAACCGTGACGAATATTATTTATATTTTTTATTTAACATTAACAGAAAATCGTGGATGGCCCATAAAACAAAAAGGGCATTGCGAAAATAAAATATTTTTTTTTGCAATGCCTTTCTGCAAGTACAGTTAACAATTAAAAATCGTCAAAAAACCGTGACGAACATTATTTATATTTTTTATTTAACATTAACAGAAAATCGTGGATGGCCCATAAAACAAAAAGGGCATTGCAAAAAAAATTATTTTATTTTCGCAATGCCTTTCTGCAAGTACAGTAAACAATTACAAATCGTCAAAAAACCGTGACGAACATTATTTATATTTTTTATTTAACATTAACTGAAAATCGTGGATGGCCCATAAAACAAAAAGGGCATTGCAAAAAAAATTATTTTATTTTCGCAATGCCTTTCTGCAAGTACAGTAAACAATTACAAATCGTCAAAAAACCGTGACGAATATTATTTATATTTTTTATTTAACATTAACAGAAAATCGTGGATGGCCCATAAAACAAAAAGGGCATTGCAAAAAAAAATATTTTATTTTCGCAATGCCTTTCTGCAAGTACAGTTAACAATTACAAATCGTCAAAAAACCGTGACGAACATTATTTATATTTTTTATTTAACATTAACAGAAAATCGTGGATGGCCCATAAAACAAAAAGGGCATTGCAAAAAAAATTATTTTATTTTCGCAATGCCTTTCTGCAAGTACAGTTAACAATTACAAATCGTCAAAAAACCGTGACGAATATTATTTATATTTTTTATTTAACATTAACAGAAAATCGTGGATGGCCCATAAAACAAAAAGGGCATTGCAAAAAAAATTATTTTATTTTCGCAATGCCTTTCTGCAAGTACAGTTAACAATTACAAATCGTCAAAAAACCGTGACGAATATTATTTATATTTTTTATTTAACATTAACTGAAAATCGTGGATGGCCCATAAAACAAAAAGGGCATTGCAAAAAAAATTATTTTATTTTCGCAATGCCTTTCTGCAAGTACAGTTAACAATTACAAATCGTCAAAAAACCGTGACGAATATTATTTATATTTTTTATTTAACATTAACAGAAAATCGTGGATGGCCCATAAAACAAAAAGGGCATTGCAAAAAAAATTATTTTATTTTCGCAATGCCTTTCTGCAAGTACAGTTAACAATTACAAATCGTCAAAAAACCGTGACGAACATTATTTATATTTTTTATTTAACATTAACTGAAAATCGTGGATGGCCCATAAAACAAAAAGGGCATTGCAAAAAAAATTATTTTATTTTCGCAATGCCTTTCTGCAAGTACAGTTAACAATTACAAATCGTCAAAAAACCGTGACGAACATTATTTATATTTTTTATTTAACATTAACTGAAAATCGTGGATGGCCCATAAAACAAAAAGGGCATTGCAAAAAAAATTATTTTATTTTCGCAATGCCTTTCTGCAAGTACAGTTAACAATTACAAATCGTCAAAAAACCGTGACGAACATTATTTATATTTTTTATTTAACATTAACTGAAAATCGTGGATGGCCCATAAAACAAAAAGGGCATTGCAAAAAAAATTATTTTATTTTCGCAATGCCCTTCTGCAAGTACAGTTAACAATTACAAATCGTCAAAAAACCGTGACGAATATTATTTATATTTTTTATTTAACATTAACTGAAAATCGTGGATGGCCCATAAAACAAAAAGGGCATTGCAAAAAAAATTATTTTATTTTCGCAATGCCTTTCTGCAAGTACAGTTAACAATTACAAATCGTCAAAAAACCGTGACGAATATTATTTATATTTTTTATTTAACATTAACAGAAAATCGTGGATGGCCCATAAAACAAAAAGGGCATTGCAAAAAAAATTATTTTATTTTCGCAATGCCTTTCTGCAAGTACAGTTAACAATTACAAATCGTCAAAAAACCGTGACGAACATTATTTATATTTTTTATTTAACATTAACTGAAAATCGTGGATGGCCCATAAAACAAAAAGGGCATTGCAAAAAAAATTATTTTATTTTCGCAATGCCTTTCTGCAAGTACAGTAAACAATTACAAATCGTCAAAAAACCGTGACGAATATTATTTATATTTTTTATTTAACATTAACAGAAAATCGTGGATGGCTCATAAAACAAAAAGGGCATTGCAAAAAAAAATATTTTATTTTCGCAATGCCTTTCTGCAAGTACAGTTAACAATTACAAATCGTCAAAAAACCGTGACGAATATTATTTATATTTTTTATTTAACATTAACAGAAAATCGTGGATGGCCCATAAAACAAAAAGGGCATTGCAAAAAAAATTATTTTATTTTCGCAATGCCTTTCTGCAAGTACAGTTAACAATTACAAATCGTCAAAAAACCGTGACGAACATTATTTATATTTTTTATTTAACATTAACTGAAAATCGTGGATGGCCCATAAAACAAAAAGGGCATTGCAAAAAAAATTATTTTATTTTCGCAATGCCTTTCTGCAAGTACAGTTAACAATTACAAATCGTCAAAAAACCGTGACGAACATTATTTATATTTTTTATTTAACATTAACTGAAAATCGTGGATGGCCCATAAAACAAAAAGGGCATTGCAAAAAAAATTATTTTATTTTCGCAATGCCTTTCTGCAAGTACAGTAAACAATTACAAATCGTCAAAAAACCGTGACGAATATTATTTATATTTTTTATTTAACATTAACTGAAAATCGTGGATGGCCCATAAAACAAAAAGGGCATTGCAAAAAAAATTATTTTATTTTCGCAATGCCTTTCTGCAAGTACAGTTAACAATTACAAATCGTCAAAAAACCGTGACGAATATTATTTATATTTTTTATTTAACATTAACAGAAAATCGTGGATGGCCCATAAAACAAAAAGGGCATTGCAAAAAAAATTATTTTATTTTCGCAATGCCTTTCTGCAAGTACAGTTAACAATTACAAATCGTCAAAAAACCGTGACGAACATTATTTATATTTTTTATTTAACATTAACTGAAAATCGTGGATGGCCCATAAAACAAAAAGGGCATTGCAAAAAAAATTATTTTATTTTCGCAATGCCTTTCTGCAAGTACAGTAAACAATTACAAATCGTCAAAAAACCGTGACGAATATTATTTATATTTTTTATTTAACATTAACAGAAAATCGTGGATGGCTCATAAAACAAAAAGGGCATTGCAAAAAAAAATATTTTATTTTCGCAATGCCTTTCTGCAAGTACAGTTAACAATTACAAATCGTCAAAAAACCGTGACGAATATTATTTATATTTTTTATTTAACATTAACAGAAAATCGTGGATGGCCCATAAAACAAAAAGGGCATTGCAAAAAAAATTATTTTATTTTCGCAATGCCTTTCTGCAAGTACAGTAAACAATTACAAATCGTCAAAAAACCGTGACGAATATTATTTATATTTTTTATTTAACATTAACAGAAAATCGTGGATGGCCCATAAAACAAAAAGGGCATTGCAAAAAAAAATATTTTATTTTCGCAATGCCTTTCTGCAAGTACAGTAAACAATTACAAATCGTCAAAAAACCGTGACGAATATTATTTATATTTTTTATTTAACATTAACAGAAAATCGTGGATGGCCCATAAAACAAAAAGGGCATTGCAAAAAAAATTATTTTATTTTCGCAATGCCTTTCTGCAAGTACAGTAAACAATTACAAATCGTCAAAAAACCGTGACGAATATTATTTATATTTTTTATTTAACATTAACAGAAAATCGTGGATGGCTCATAAAACAAAAAGGGCATTGCAAAAAAAAATATTTTATTTTCGCAATGCCTTTCTGCAAGTACAGTTAACAATTACAAATCGTCAAAAAACCGTGACGAATATTATTTATATTTTTTATTTAACATTAACAGAAAATCGTGGATGGCCCATAAAACAAAAAGGGCATTGCAAAAAAAATTATTTTATTTTCGCAATGCCTTTCTGCAAGTACAGTAAACAATTACAAATCGTCAAAAAACCGTGACGAATATTATTTATATTTTTTATTTAACATTAACAGAAAATCGTGGATGGCCCATAAAACAAAAAGGGCATTGCAAAAAAAATTATTTTATTACCGCAATGCCTTTCTGCAAGTACAGTAAATAATTACAAATCGTCAAAAAACCGTGACGAATATTATTTATATTTTTTATTTAACATTAACAGAAAATCGTGGATGGCCCATAAAACAAAAAGGGCATTGCAAAAAAAATTATTTTATTACCGCAATGCCTTTCTGCAAGTACAGTTAATAATTACAAATCGTCAAAAAACCGTGACGAATATTATTTATATTTTTTATTTAACATTAACAGAAAATCGTGGATGGCCCATAAAACAAAAAGGGCATTGCGAAAATAAAATATTTTTTTTTGCAATGCCTTTCTGCAAGTACAGTTAACAATTAAAAATCGTCAAAAAACCGTGACGAACATTATTTATATTTTTTATTTAACATTAACAGAAAATCGTGGATGGCCCATAAAACAAAAAGGGCATTGCAAAAAAAATTATTTTATTTTCGCAATGCCTTTCTGCAAGTACAGTAAACAATTACAAATCGTCAAAAAACCGTGACGAATATTATTTATATTTTTTATTTAACATTAACAGAAAATCGTGGATGGCCCATAAAACAAAAAGGGCATTGCAAAAAAAAATATTTTATTTTCGCAATGCCTTTCTGCAAGTACAGTAAACAATTACAAATCGTCAAAAAACCGTGACGAACATTATTTATATTTTTTATTTAACATTAACAGAAAATCGTGGATGGCCCATAAAACAAAAAGGGCATTGCAAAAAAAATTATTTTATTTTCGCAATGCCTTTCTGCAAGTACAGTTAATAATTACAAATCGTCAAAAAACCGTGACGAATATTATTTATATTTTTTATTTAACATTAACAGAAAATCGTGGATTTACATTTCCAAAATATAAACATTTCAGTTGATGGAACATTTAAGTCGGTGCCAAATTCGATAGATGCCATGCAGTTATTTACTGAACACATTGTCCATGAAAAAATGGTGATTTTTTTTATTTTCTCATTGAAAAACTATTTTTTTATTATAATGAAATTAACCGTACATGAAATAATTTCTTTTAATGCTGTTAGGCCTTCCCTACTATATATGTGTTAATGAGAGACAAGAGACAAGAAAGTTATTCGCTTTAAAAACAATATTGGGGGTAAGAATATTATATAAAAATAATAAATATCCAGAACTATGCAATATATGGGACAATATAGTATTAATTATTGAATAAAATAGAAAGGGATGCGCGAAATTTTTACAATAGTTTTGTTTCGTTAATTAATAAAAAAAATCCCACATGTTGCAAATTTTCTGAAACTTCAAGTCGACGGCAATTGTTTTTAGATTTTTTATAAGAAATTATTGATTTTATCTTCAATTTCAAGCTCTATTTTGATTACCTCGAAACTTAGGGACAGGGTTTTACAGATTTTGCTAGAATTGTAACTGCAAATTAATAGATTTGTTGAAAAAATGTTTTTTGTAACAATAAATGCTAAAAAAATATTAGTTGTCGCCTATATACTCAGGAAAAAGTTCATACAGTTATTCAAAACAGATTTTAATATATAATTCATAAATTATTTTATTTGCAAAGACATTTAATCGATAAAAATATTATTTTCTCATACCAGATTTACATTTCTTCCTTCAGTGACTTTTTACGATTTAAATTACGTTCATAAAATGGACATAAATGGATATTCTGTATATGTTGCACTTTAAAATACAGTGTGTATCAGCCAAATGGAATAAATTCGATAATAAATAAATAGGGGCGTGTTCGACAAAACGCTCGGATACGTCGATTAGTATTTTTAGTTGTGCATTTTTTTCAGCAAAAACTTTTTATACAGGGTGTGTCATGTAGCAGAGCCCAATACCAACTTTCCTATTTTAAATGCAACACCCTATATATTATTCAATTTTTGGATTGTTCAGAAAATTCTAGATATATTTCATGTACCATGTCCTGTACCTATCTTCAACTGTTTTTTTTACTTATTAGTTTTTGAATGTATTGTAGCGAATTTCTGTAATCAAATAATATTCTTTTTTACTTTCTCCGTTACGAAGTACGAGAAACTATTGTGATCGTGAAACATTTTTAATTTTTTTTTTACGGAAATATCCGTTTTAGGGTCCTTAGATGCCATTTCAACAATTTCTGGAAAAAAATGTGTCTGTGTGTGTGTGTGTGTATGTGTGTTTGTTTCCGAAACAGTTGAAGATAGGTATAGGACATGGTACATGAAATATGTCTAGAATTTTCTGAACGATCCAAAAATTAAATAATAAACAGGGTGTTGCGTTTAAAATAAGAAAGTTGGTATTGGCCTCTGTTACATGACACATCCTGTATAAAAAGTTTTTGTTGGAAAAAATGCGCAGCTAAAAATATCAATCGACGTATCCGATTGTTTTTTCGAATACGCCATTTATTTATTGTCGAATTTATTCCATTTGGCTGATACACACTGTATGCTCCAATTATGCATCTAATGTTAATTTCTTGGTTTATTTTATCTATTCTCATTTTACTGTCAATGTGTAAACATTTTTTTATGTGTTAATCGCTATTTAAAACTTAAAAATACGTATAATATGAAATAAATATGAATTGAATGTATTTAAAGTATGTTAGTTTCAACCGGATATTGTGACGCATTCGTTGGAATGAATTTCTTTTAAAATTTAAAGGGATGGTCAAAAACAGGTAGAAAACTAGGGGTGTGACGAATGCTAACATCTGCGAAATACGAAAAAAATGTGGCATGGCTGAGTACTTCTATAGATATTTAAAAATAGTTTTTTTATTATTGCTATTTAAATTAATACCGAACTATAAGTTTCTTTGCGGTTTCAAACAGAATTTCAATGTAACGCCACTAGAGAAATAAGTGTTATATTTTCCATTTTTTATTACGTCCATTTTCTTGATAATATTTATTCATACATTGCTTATAAATATTAATATAGAAATAAATACCAAACAATAATAATAACGTAATTTCTGCATGATCACTGTTCACTTAAAAAAATCAAATTTGATAATTACATTTTTTATTACATTTTTTTAAACAAACCATCCTAGTAATGGCAAGCCATTGTGGCCAAATTTTAATAGTTCTATTTTGTATTTTCCAGATCAACCTCGAATAGCTCGTTCATGGGAATAAAAAAAATTAAATAATACTTAATACGATAATGTAATTTTAAATAAATATTTTAAAGTATAATTAAATGTTTTTAATCGGCAAGCGTATGGTTAAGACGTTTGCGATGTTTTTTTGAGAAGTGGCACTTCGAAACTTATTGTTGTTAATATTGTCTTTTTTAACAATTTCACTCTGGTCGTAATTTCTGGATCAGATTAAAGAAACATTTAAGGTCCATCTCATTAAATTAAACCAATTTCACATTCGCAAATCAATCAATAGAAAATAGACATTATTTTGGTGAGATACTCAAGTTAATCTATTTTACCGAAAAAAGGCTTTTGAAATACACAAAGCGAAGCGTAATCCAGAGTTTCCCATAATTAATAACCAAATTTATTTGGTTTTATCCTCATTACTTAATTTGGCAGTAATTATTCTAAAATTCAAAAAGGATTTTCAATTAAACGCATAATTTTCATGCGAGTAATTTGTATATAATTATAGATCGTATTGCCTAGAATTGTTAGTAGTTTATTCACTACCTGATAAAAACGGCTAGGGCATAGTCATAAATTTAAATTTCTTCACGGTTAGATCTTGAAAAGGATCACTAATGGTTGGTAGTAAACAAACCGCAACCATTGTTAATTTTATGAATAGGACCGTAGCGGGGGAAGCCACGCTCCCGGTCCATTGGGCAAAATGAGTAAGTCCTAAATAAAGCATATGGCGTAATAAAAAATTGCATAAAATGCATATATATATATATATATATATATATATATATAAATCATCTTTATTAAAGAATTCATACATTTAGTATATGATATAAACAAATCTTGCTTAACTATAATAATTAAATGTGTAAAGATTCTTTATTGGCTATCGACCCGGGGTCTTTCAGCCTGAATTCGTTTTAGTTGGTTATGCCTTTAGTTACGATTATGGATGGTTATGAAATGTGAGTATGAATTCATAAATGGTTTTATCGGGATAGTTTGATTTGGGTGCCTGATTAGGATTGCGAATAATGCAAAGATGTTTAAAGATGTCTAGGATATGGGAGTTGGAGGCGAATTTCTCGGAAAGGAAGGTCAAACGAGATTCGATTGGGATTATTTGGGTTTTTTGGTAAAGCAGAAGATTTGAGGGATTATGTAAAGGATTGTTAGGATGCCTTATTTTGGTAAGCGTTCTCAGTGCCGATCTTTCAGCAACTTGCATATTTTTTAGGACTTGTGGACGGGAATTGTGGAAGAGGATCGCTGCATAATCGAGTAGGGGTCGGCAAATCATTGCATAGATGTGTACGGCAGTTTTTGTTGTTATGCCATCGTTGCGATAAGTTAGCGACCTGAAGTGTCGAGCCCTACCTTTGATTTTGCCTTTGAGATTATGGGTGTGCGTTTTAAAAGATAGCTTTGTATCGAACGTTACTCCCAAATATTTGCAGGTGAGGGAGGGGGTAATGGGATTGTTATTTATGTGAACACTGTAAGGAGAATTGTACACACGATGGAAGGGCAACAATAGATTAGATTTATTTGGGTTGATTTCAATTCTCCATTTTACAAACCATAATTGAATTTGATCAATTAACTTCTGAAGGGCGTTAACTGCTGCTTTTGTTGTAGGTGCATGCGCTATTAGTGCAGTGTCATCCGTAAAATGCATATTTATTAGTATTTTTGCATTTAGAGCAGCGGTCTTCAACGTTTTACAAATCAAGGGCCAAAAAATTTATTTTTTCTGCACAGCGGGCCGCACCATAGGTATTTTTATAAGGTTTTTTGTATTGGCAATGGTCAGGATGATTAAACAAGTAGATAAGTAGAAAACATTTATTTATTGAGCCAACATCAACAAAAGGGGCAAATAAAAATCAATACAATGCAATTGGTCAATAAGATGTCTGACACTGCTTATTTTTAACCAGTTTATCAATATCTGGTTTAATATTGCTGGTTGCAATCCTCAAACTGTTCTCAAGGTGAACATCGGTGATTCTGGTCCTCGTTTTGGATTTCACGTTTTTCATGCGTGAAAATAACTGCTCACATGTATATGTGGATCCAAAAAGTGATATTGTTTTCAATGCATGATCTCCGATTTTGGGGAAATCTGTAATGGAGACGTATTTCGAATAGAAATCAATCAAATCAACATCAAATTTATTTTTTAAGGTTGAATTGCACTGTAGCTCTATCAATTCCATCTGAAATTTTTCCGGAACTTCTTCAACCGAAACGCTGAATGGACGAGCAAATCAATTCAGGTACTTTTCGTCTCTCCGAAAATCAAGGAATCGCGAATGGAATTGTGTTTTCAGATCCTGAAGTGCAGAAATATATTTGTCCATATTCGAAATCTGGAATAATGACAGATGAGGAAAATGCGTGGTAATGTTTCTTTGGAACTGGCTGATCCATAGTTCGAGTTTTAATTCCAAACGCTTTTAAAAAATCAAGTAATTCGTTAACTAAATAATCTTTTCCTTATAATTTCTGATTCAAGTCATTGAGTTGTGATGTGATATCGGTAAGAAAACCCAAATCGGCCAGCCATTCTTCATCGCTGAAATGCGGCGCAGCTTTATCTTTACTTTGCATAAAATCGGCAATTTCTTTTCGCAAGTCAAAAACTCGTTTTAACATTTTACCTCGGCTCAGCCAACGAACATCGCAGAAATAAGTTATGTCACTGTATTCAGCATTGAGAGTGCTGTTGGCGGGCCGCAGAAAACATATCGGCGGGCCGCAAGCGGCCCGCGGGCCGCGGGTTGAAGACCCTTGATTTAGAGCATATTTTTTTCATTATGTGCATAAAATGCATATTTTCGCTCTTTTTACCTATTGTGAATAAGTAAGCAAAATTCGTAAACTCTACGTGACCCGCCCTAGAAAATTGTATACGTGCACTTGCTGACGCATTTACCACGTTCCAACCACCGGATGTAATAAACTAAACTAAAAGAAATAATAACCTGTTTTTTATATTTTATTAGACGTAATAAAAATCAAGCAGAAATATTTCACAGGCTCAAGGCCTCCCTTGAGCGTGTGAAATATGTTTACGGTTAGCGGCTAGGGCGCGGAGTCTCCTTTGTACCGCTCGTAAAATTAAGTTTTATGGGTATATTGGGTTTTTAAAGGTTCTAGATAGTTCCTAATTTTCCTAATTTTTTGCAATGCCCTTTTTGTTTTATGGGCCATCCACGATTTTCTGTTAATGTTAAATAAAAAATATAAATAATATTCGTCACGGTTTTTTGACGATTTGTAATTGTTTACTGTACTTGCAGAAAGGCATTGCGAAAATAAAATAATTTTTTTTGCAATGCCCTTTTTGTTTTATGGGCCATCCACGATTTTCTGTTAATGTTAAATAAAAAATATAAATAATATTCATCACGGTTTTTTGACGATTTGTAATTGTTAACTGTACTTGCAGAAAGGCATTGCGAAAATAAAATAATTTTTTTTGCAATGCCCTTTTTGTTTTATGAGCCATCCACGATTTTCTGTTAATGTTAAATAAAAAATATAAATAATATTCGTCACGGTTTTTTGACGATTTGTAATTGTTTACTGTACTTGCAGAAAGGCATTGCGAAAATAAAATAATTTTTTTTGCAATGCCCTTTTTGTTTTATGGGCCATCCACGATTTTCTGTTAATGTTAAATAAAAAATATAAATAATATTCGTCACGGTTTTTTGACGATTTGTAATTGTTTACTGTACTTGCAGAAAGGCATTGCGAAAATAAAATAATTTTTTTTGCAATGCCCTTTTTGTTTTATGGGCCATCCACGATTTTCTGTTAATGTTAAATAAAAAATATAAATAATATTCGTCACGGTTTTTTGACGATTTGTAATTGTTTACTGTACTTGCAGAAAGGCATTGCGAAAATAAAATAATTTTTTTTGCAATGCCCTTTTTGTTTTATGGGCCATCCACGATTTTCTGTTAATGTTAAATAAAAAATATAAATAATATTCGTCACGGTTTTTTGACGATTTGTAATTGTTTACTGTACTTGCAGAAAGGCATTGCGAAAATAAAATAATTTTTTTTGCAATGCCCTTTTTGTTTTATGGGCCATCCACGATTTTCTGTTAATGTTAAATAAAAAATATAAATAATATTCGTCACGGTTTTTTGACGATTTGTAATTGTTTACTGTACTTGCAGAAAGGCATTGCGAAAATAAAATAATTTTTTTTGCAATGCCCTTTTTGTTTTATGGGCCATCCACGATTTTCTGTTAATGTTAAATAAAAAATATAAATAATATTCGTCACGGTTTTTTGACGATTTGTAATTGTTTACTGTACTTGCAGAAAGGCATTGCGAAAATAAAATAATTTTTTTTGCAATGCCCTTTTTGTTTTATGGGCCATCCACGATTTTCTGTTAATGTTAAATAAAAAATATAAATAATATTCGTCACGGTTTTTTGACGATTTGTAATTGTTAACTGTACTTGCAGAAAGGCATTGCGAAAATAAAATAATTTTTTTTGCAATGCCCTTTTTGTTTTATGGGCCATCCACGATTTTCTGTTAATGTTAAATAAAAAATATAAATAATATTCGTCACGGTTTTTTGACGATTTGTAATTGTTTACTGTACTTGCAGAAAGGCATTGCGAAAATAAAATAATTTTTTTTGCAATGCCCTTTTTGTTTTATGGGCCATCCACGATTTTCTGTTAATGTTAAATAAAAAATATAAATAATATTCGTCACGGTTTTTTGACGATTTGTAATTGTTAACTGTACTTGCAGAAAGGCATTGCGAAAATAAAATAATTTTTTTTGCAATGCCCTTTTTGTTTTATGGGCCATCCACGATTTTCTGTTAATGTTAAATAAAAAATATAAATAATATTCGTCACGGTTTTTTGACGATTTGTAATTGTTAACTGTACTTGCAGAAAGGCATTGCGAAAATAAAATATTTTTTTTTGCAATGCCCTTTTTGTTTTATGGGCCATCCACGATTTTCAGTTAATGTTAAATAAAAAATATAAATAATGTTCGTCACGGTTTTTTGACGATTTGTAATTGTTAACTGTACTTGCAGAAAGGCATTGCGAAAATAAAATAATTTTTTTTGCAATGCCCTTTTTGTTTTATGGGCCATCCACGATTTTCTGTTAATGTTAAATAAAAAATATAAATAATATTCGTCACGGTTTTTTGACGATTTGTAATTGTTTACTGTACTTGCAGAAAGGCATTGCGAAAATAAAATAATTTTTTTTGCAATGCCCTTTTTGTTTTATGGGCCATCCACGATTTTCTGTTAATGTTAAATAAAAAATATAAATAATATTCGTCACGGTTTTTTGACGATTTGTAATTGTTTACTGTACTTGCAGAAAGGCATTGCGAAAATAAAATAATTTTTTTTGCAATGCCCTTTTTGTTTTATGGGCCATCCACGATTTTCAGTTAATGTTAAATAAAAAATATAAATAATGTTCGTCACGGTTTTTTGACGATTTGTAATTGTTAACTGTACTTGCAGAAAGGCATTGCGGTAATAAAATAATTTTTTTTGCAATGCCCTTTTTGTTTTATGGGCCATCCACGATTTTCTGTTAATGTTAAATAAAAAATATAAATAATATTCGTCACGGTTTTTTGACGATTTGTAATTGTTTACTGTACTTGCAGAAAGGCATTGCGGTAATAAAATAATTTTTTTTGCAATGCCCTTTTTGTTTTATGGGCCATCCACGATTTTCTGTTAATGTTAAATAAAAAATATAAATAATATTCGTCACGGTTTTTTGACGATTTGTAATTGTTTACTGTACTTGCAGAAAGGCATTGCGGTAATAAAATAATTTTTTTTGCAATGCCCTTTTTGTTTTATGGGCCATCCACGATTTTCTATTAATGTTAAATAAAAAATATAAATAATGTTCGTCACGGTTTTTTGACGATTTGTAATTGTTAACTGTACTTGCAGAAAGGCATTGCGAAAATAAAATATTTTTTTTTGCAATGCCCTTTTTGTTTTATGGGCCATCCACGATTTTCAGTTAATGTTAAATAAAAAATATAAATAATGTTCGTCACGGTTTTTTGACGATTTGTAATTGTTTACTGTACTTGCAGAAAGGCATTGCGAAAATAAAATAATTTTTTTTGCAATGCCCTTTTTGTTTTATGGGCCATCCACGATTTTCTGTTAATGTTAAATAAAAAATATAAATAATATTCGTCACGGTTTTTTGACGATTTGTAATTGTTTACTGTACTTGCAGAAAGGCATTGCGAAAATAAAATATTTTTTTTTGCAATGCCCTTTTTGTTTTATGGGCCATCCACGATTTTCTGTTAATGTTAAATAAAAAATATAAATAATATTCGTCACGGTTTTTTGACGATTTGTAATTGTTTACTGTACTTGCAGAAAGGCATTGCGAAAATAAAATAATTTTTTTTGCAATGCCCTTTTTGTTTTATGGGCCATCCACGATTTTCAGTTAATGTTAAATAAAAAATATAAATAATGTTCGTCACGGTTTTTTGACGATTTGTAATTGTTTACTGTACTTGCAGAAAGGCATTGCGAAAATAAAATAATTTTTTTTGCAATGCCCTTTTTGTTTTATGGGCCATCCACGATTTTCTGTTAATGTTAAATAAAAAATATAAATAATGTTCGTCACGGTTTTTTGACGATTTTTAATTGTTAACTGTACTTGCAGAAAGGCATTGCGAAAATAAAATATTTTTTTTTGCAATGCCCTTTTTGTTTTATGGGCCATCCACGATTTTCTGTTAATGTTAAATAAAAAATATAAATAATATTCGTCACGGTTTTTTGACGATTTGTAATTATTAACTGTACTTGCAGAAAGGCATTGCGGTAATAAAATAATTTTTTTTGCAATGCCCTTTTTGTTTTATGGGCCATCCACGATTTTCTGTTAATGTTAAATAAAAAATATAAATAATATTCGTCACGGTTTTTTGACGATTTGTAATTATTTACTGTACTTGCAGAAAGGCATTGCGGTAATAAAATAATTTTTTTTGCAATGCCCTTTTTGTTTTATGGGCCATCCACGATTTTCTGTTAATGTTAAATAAAAAATATAAATAATATTCGTCACGGTTTTTTGACGATTTGTAATTGTTTACTGTACTTGCAGAAAGGCATTGCGAAAATAAAATAATTTTTTTTGCAATGCCCTTTTTGTTTTATGGGCCATCCACGATTTTCTGTTAATGTTAAATAAAAAATATAAATAATATTCGTCACGGTTTTTTGACGATTTGTAATTGTTAACTGTACTTGCAGAAAGGCATTGCGAAAATAAAATAATTTTTTTTGCAATGCCCTTTTTGTTTTATGAGCCATCCACGATTTTCTGTTAATGTTAAATAAAAAATATAAATAATATTCGTCACGGTTTTTTGACGATTTGTAATTGTTTACTGTACTTGCAGAAAGGCATTGCGAAAATAAAATAATTTTTTTTGCAATGCCCTTTTTGTTTTATGGGCCATCCACGATTTTCAGTTAATGTTAAATAAAAAATATAAATAATGTTCGTCACGGTTTTTTGACGATTTGTAATTGTTAACTGTACTTGCAGAAAGGCATTGCGAAAATAAAATAATTTTTTTTGCAATGCCCTTTTTGTTTTATGGGCCATCCACGATTTTCTGTTAATGTTAAATAAAAAATATAAATAATATTCGTCACGGTTTTTTGACGATTTGTAATTGTTAACTGTACTTGCAGAAAGGCATTGCGAAAATAAAATAATTTTTTTTGCAATGCCCTTTTTGTTTTATGGGCCATCCACGATTTTCTGTTAATGTTAAATAAAAAATATAAATAATATTCGTCACGGTTTTTTGACGATTTGTAATTGTTAACTGTACTTGCAGAAAGGCATTGCGAAAATAAAATAATTTTTTTTGCAATGCCCTTTTTGTTTTATGGGCCATCCACGATTTTCAGTTAATGTTAAATAAAAAATATAAATAATGTTCGTCACGGTTTTTTGACGATTTGCAATTGTTAACTGTACTTGCAGAAAGGCATTGCGAAAATAAAATAATTTTTTTTGCAATGCCCTTTTTGTTTTATGGGCCATCCACGATTTTCTGTTAATGTTAAATAAAAAATATAAATAATATTCGTCACGGTTTTTTGACGATTTGTAATTGTTAACTGTACTTGCAGAAAGGCATTGCGAAAATAAAATAATTTTTTTTGCAATGCCCTTTTTGTTTTATGGGCCATCCACGATTTTCAGTTAATGTTAAATAAAAAATATAAATAATGTTCGTCACGGTTTTTTGACGATTTGTAATTGTTAACTGTACTTGCAGAAAGGCATTGCGAAAATAAAATAATTTTTTTTGCAATGCCCTTTTTGTTTTATGGGCCATCCACGATTTTCAGTTAATGTTAAATAAAAAATATAAATAATGTTCGTCACGGTTTTTTGACGATTTGTAATTGTTAACTGTACTTGCAGAAAGGCATTGCGAAAATAAAATAATTTTTTTTGCAATGCCCTTTTTGAGTTACGATTTTTTTAAACGCCACCCATGAATTAATGACTGTCAGATATTTTTTTGTTTTTTCGTTTTAATTTTCATGGCCTTTTGACAGTTTATAGTTGATAAATACACCCACAGAAAGACACTACACAAATAAAAATTAAAAATCGCACCGAAATGGTGGATGCGCCGGGAAATCTATGGCTGGAATTTTTATGGCTAACTTCTCGTCGGTAAAATTTCTTGGGTTAGCAGTTGACTCACATCTTAGCTGGGAAGCACACTCAAAAGACCTCACATCTAGATTAGCGAAAAACATATTTCTATTGCGTAGTTTATCTCGTATAGTACCGGACGACGTACTGCGACACGCCTATTTTGCCTATATACATACACACATATCCTACGGGATATTAATATGGGGTCACTCGTCAATCCTTAGTGATGTGTTCAGACTACAAAGAAGAGCAGTACGGGTTGTCGCGCACCTTTCATACCATGATGACTGTAGATCAAAAAATACTAACCGCTCGATGTGTGTTTATGCTGGAGTGTCTGGTTCACCCGTAATAATCTTGAGAATTTCAGAGCAAACCAGGATTTTTACCGGTACCCCACTCGCGATAAACATGATCTGATGGTCAATCCCTTCCTACTAAATAAATCCATGACTGGTACACGTTAATATTGTATCAAGTTCTTTAACCTCCTACCAGACAGTATAAAAGATTTGCTGGTTAAAATATATAAAAACCGCATTAGACAATATTTTCTGAAACGTGCATTTTATTCTTTTGAATCAATTTTTAAATGTTCCCGGCCCGGATATGCAACTATTACTATATTTTATGTAACTATTACTTCTTTATTGATTTCATACATTTATGTCTAGTCCTATTTTAAAATGCGTCTTATTATATCTTCCCTTTCGATTAACCGAACTGTTATATGACTTGTGTAAAACATAACTTTTTCAATACACCAATAAAGGATTATTATTTGTTTATTTGACGTTTACTTCGGTGTCAATTTATTTGCAATACTTATACGAATTGGAAGAATCGGTTCCCCATGCATATTTCCTATGTTGCACGGTCAAAAAATCACACGGTATATCCGATGATATATATCATGGATATTTATGAAACACACAATACCAAAAAACTTTTCTGCAGCGGATCCCAATCGTCCGGTTCTGAGCAAAAGCACTTTTTAATGGAATAAAACATGTTTAAATTATTCCTCCAATCATCATGTAGAAAAGAATTAATTTATTTTACTAACTAAAATTTGTTTCAAAATTAAATGATAAAATATACATTAACACAAGGTATAATTTTTTGCATGCAAAATCCCATGGCCCACGATAAAAAAAACATACTGTATTTATTATGTCCAGACATAACCTCGGCAGATAAATTTATTTTGGAGGTATTTGAGTGGCTGAATTTGAAAGATAGTCGATCCAGTTCTCTATGGAAATGAACATTTGGTGATTAAAGAAATGCCTTAGAAATAATTGAAAGCGATCGATTGTTGGGAGTTTTTCAAAAAAATGTGGAAATAATAAGAACCTCCAGAAACCTAGCGAAGGCTATTTTATCAATTTCCTCTTCTACATACAGGGTCTTTTTTTTAACTCAGAATATATGATTGTTAATGTCTATGTTCTATGTCTAATAATCACCTCAACGCATTGCAATGTAGGCAACCATACTTACACTCAGTTTTATTTAATTGTCAAAATTGTGTTATTAATAAAAATGTATTACACCACCGAAGAAAGAATACAGATAATTCATTGGTACAAGAGTGGGAACAGCATTCGACGTGTTAGAGATTTGTTTTCGGTTGAGTATCCGAGCAGACAAGTTCCATACATCTCAACAATTTGTAATATTGTCCATCATTTTGACAATACTGGCCACGTGAGTAATTTTCACATTAATAGAGCTAAAGGAAATCACATTTTAACAGAAGAGATGAAACTCGGCATTTTATGTTACGTAGAGCAGAACCCCATATCATCGTTAAGAGTTATCGCAGCACAGTTTCAAATAAGTTCAGCTTCCGTTTATAAGACATACAAGTTTTCAAATCATCAGCAACTATCAAATGAGGACAAAGGCAAACGAACAGAATTCTGTGAAACCGTATTCAATTTAATTAATAATGATCAAGAAATTTTACACGGAATAATATTTGCTGATCAATGACTGGCATCATTTTCCTTAAATGGTGAAGTTAATGGAGAAGTTAACAAAATTATAGGTTAGTATTCTTCATTCCTTATCGATACCCATTCCTTACACCCATTCCTTCACCTTTTAGATTTTGGGCGTGCAATAAACCTCACTTACAAAATTTGACTCACACACAACACGCATAATCCAATGCGAGAGTTAATGTGTGGGCTGGACTAATTAATGATACCCTTATTGGTCCTTTTTTTATTAATGGAAATCTAAACAGTAATGTTTACTCAGATTACTTCTGCGAACTCGTATAATGCCAGAAATTCATACACTAAACATTGCTGCTCCTTATTTTCAGATGGATGGAGCGCCTCCACATTCTACAGCTGCCATTAATAATTATTTAAGTGAATTACTTCCTGATCGCTGGATAGGTAAATTTGGTCCAATATCTTGGCCACCCCGGTCGTCTGATTTGTCTCTAAACGACTTTCTATTGTGGGGGTATCTAAAAAGCAATGTTTATAATAACATTATTATAAACAATACTTCAGAGTTAAAAGATCGTATAATTACTGTTTGCGATGAATTAAGAAGAAATCCGCAACACATTAGAAATGCTATTCAAGGATTTTATAATCGACTTGGCTACTGCTTAGAACGTGAAGGTGGTCATTTTGAATATTATTATAATTACTTATGATTTATCATAGTTTGTTTCATTAACCTCACTTTATTCGTAATAATTTTAAGCTTTCACTGTACTGTGACAGGTCGACGGGACCTTTGTGTACTTGGTTGCCTACATTGTCAATACATTCCAATGCGTTGAGGTGATTATTATGACATAGAACATAGACATTAACAATCATATGTTCCGAGTTAAAAAAAAGGCCCTGTATGCTTGAGAGTGGAAACGAATTTTATAAAAGGCAATATTAGAAATAGAATGACTTAAGAATCCAGTTGGCGGGTTTTACTAAAAGTGACAAAATATGAGCCTGATGTAATAACTAGTGTGAAGTTAGCAATAGATCCAGCAATACATTTTAAAAACTAATATTTTTTAAAATTTGCAATAATGACTAAATATGCCAAATAAAGGTTTTTTTTAACTAAATAAAAATGCTTATTCTTATCACAAATGAACTTCGCTGAAGAAAAACAGAAGGACCATCAATTGTCCACGTGAATTAGGTTTGAGTGGAAGATCATTCTGTGAAGTGAACTCCGCTCGTGCTCCTTTCATCTGAAATTTTGAGTATGATTTTATAATTTTTTTGTAATACTGTGAATTTTATTTTGTAAGAAGAACAAAGATAAAGTAAATAAAAAATAAATAGATACAAGTACTTTATTAACCAAAAGTCAAAAACACGTTACGGGCACCCCTTCATCTCCCAAAAAATAATTTTCCCTGGCACTATACTTCGCGATATAAATCTCGATTTTTGACAAAGTTTGCAATCGGCTATAACTAAACGAAAATTCTTATCATCATCACTAATACGAGTACTTTACTAATTAAAAGTCAAAACAAAACTACACACACGCTCCGTCTTGTTAAAACCACATGTCAACCAATTTGGACTATTGTTTTGTTGCCGTTTGAAAAACCAAAACCGATCGAATTTTTTTTAAATTTGAGAAGAAAGTATGATTTAATTTGGTATGTAACTTTTTAAATAACGAAGCTGTGGCCTTTTTTGTGCTGTTAGTTTATACAAGGTCGATTTCAAATCATTTCTTAGTTGCGTACAAAAGGATGTCCTAATACAATTTGACGACCTTTTTACGGACGATATTTTCACAACACAAAAGGTTTACCCAACGACCACTGTGAATATTGAATGAATGGAGCAATAGATGGATTTAATCTAATAACTCATCTTGGTGTGCTTGCATCAATTGTTTCGTGCGAAAAAAGAACAGCGATGAAACGGAAAATGTAGGTTGAGGACTAATGGAGAGGTTTAATAAAGTGTTTGATGCAGATTACATATTTGAACTAATTAATCAGTAAAATCAACTGATCGGCGATCGATTATTTGACAAAAAAAAACTTAATGATTATTGTGAACATTAAATATTGTTCCCCCATCAGAACACCTACAGACCGGTTTCGACCTTTCGGGTCTCATCAGTGTAGTTAGTTGCTGATGGGGAAACGGAGATTACTATTGGAATATAAGTATTCCAAACACCAAAGTGGCGGAATCTATTGCCTGAATGCTGTACTGAACCAAATACGGGTGGCTTCAATACCGACAAGATATGGACATTACCAGCGGCGGCAAATATAACAATATTAATGTGAACATTACATATTGTTCCTGTTAAATATTTGCCGCCGCTGGCAATGTCTATTTCTTGTCTGTGTTAAAGCCACCCGGATTTGGTTCAGTACAGGATTCAGGCAATAGATTCCGCCACTTTGGCGTTTCTACCTTTAATGATTATTATTTTCTTCATTTAAAAGAAGTATTATTACTAATTATAAAAATTGATTAAGGTTTTATCGAATGTATTTAAAGTTACGGACGTAGAAACATTTTTGTATGAAACTCGAGAGTAAAGCAACTTTTTTTCACTTGTAGGAATTGCCGCACGAGCCAAAGGCTTTTTCTTTCCTACTCGTGTTACTCACTTGTTGCATAAATAACTATTTTATCCGGTTTAAAGATGTAAAAAAGTCGTATTCGCTTAAAAACAGAGTATATTTTTTATCGACACGTCGGTATTTGAATGCCGTGCTTGCGCCACAAAAAGTCTTCCACCACGAATGAAAGAAGTTGTTTTTTTTTTCTTCAAACGCCGAAAACGATTAAATCGGTCTGAAAAATTTGGCGTGTTTTATTAGAAGTAACTTTTTGTGTGATACAAACATACCTTCTACTTCTAATAAAATAAAATACTGTTGGTTTTTGATAAATTAAAAATATTATTGTTAGTGGCTGAATGGTCAAACCTATGCCAAAAAAAAATATATATTATTTGATTTTTGAATAATATTCCCAACGTATCTCCTTTTCAAATTGTTTTTTTCGATGTTTTTTTAATATCATTATTAGTTTAAAAAGTTTGTTTTTGTAATAAGACATTTAAAACATTTTTTTTTCTTTATCTGTTTCAGGAACATGGACAACGATTAGTTTCGTTGCCCAAAGAGAAAGACGCCGCTGAAAGAAGACACTTTCTGATTACCTCAAGGGACCCAACAGACATTTCCTCTTTAACAGTAGAAATAAGCGTATCCTTAAAAAAACGAAAATTCCTTGGCCCGTGAGATTTCGTAAAAATCGATTCCAACCGAATAAAAAATAAACCGTGGGTGTTCAGGTTCTCATGGCACCGAATGTAGTTACCATTTTTTTTTTTCGCTCGAAGACTGACCACCGCGATGGAATCGCCCTTCCACAGGTTTTTTTCTTTCAACAGTTCATTCACAGATTATATGAATTATATTCTACGTTGTTAGGTAGGTTTTTTTTTCACACACACAACCATTTTATAGTACAAATTTCCAAACCAGCCAGATCGTGTTTGTAATACTATTATTAGTATTACGTGTTGGTCGTGTTTTTTTTTCTTTCGCGAGGACCGTTAATATATGGTAAACCACTGGAGTTGAATACATTTTTTTTTTACAGTAGGGAAAAGTGCGATAATAATTGGTATTTCATACTTTACCACCATATTCAGGCAAAATTAACATTGGTTTTGCGGTGGTATAAGATTGGATTGTATAAAAAAATATTTAGAACACAAAATAATCAAAACTTACTTTTGCCGTGTTGGTTAATTTGAAAATAAAATGTTAATGCAATTAACAATGATTTTGGAGGTATTCACCTCTCGAAGATTTTTAAATAATAGTATATTATTATATGTCCGATTATGCCAGCCATTATTCACGAGTGAATAATGGCTATAATCATTGCTTTTTCTACACCTATTAAACAAAACAATTTATCAAAATAGGGGCACATTAATCGGTAGCTATTTGTACGAAATGCATACGTTGAAAACGTAAAAAACAAAGCAATATGGCGATGCATTTGGCTGTCACGCGAGTCGCGAAAAGAGTTGATCGCGGGCGATCATGGGATCACGCGATAGTGATTTTATACTTGTATTTGTGATTGGCCTATAGTAAATTATGAATGAACAATGAATTATAATTTAATTATTCACTGGAGTGAATTATAAATTCATTATTCACTATAGTGAATTATGAGTTCATTATTCACCTACAACGAATTATAATTTAATTATTCAATACAGTGAATTAAAAATTCACTATTCTCTTACAGCGAATTATAAATTCATTATTCACTACACTGAATTATGAGTTCATTATTCATTACAGTGAATTATTAATTCAATTTTCACTACAGTGAATTATAAATGCATTATTCTCTTACAGCGAATTATGAATTAATTATTCACAACAGTAAATTATTAGTTCAATATTCATTACAGTGAATCATTAATTCAATATTTACTATAGTGAATTATGAATACACTATTCACTTAAAGTGAATTATGAATTAATTATTCATTTCAGTGAATTATAAATTCATTACTCTCTTACAGCGAATTATGAATTTATTATTCACTACAGTGAAATACGAGTTAATTATTCATTACAGTGAATTATTAATTCAATTTTCAGTACAGTGAATTATGAATACATTTTTCACTTAAAGTGAATTATGAATTAATTATTAATTACAGTGAATTATAAATTCTCTTGCAGCGAATTATGAATTAATTATTCACAACAGTGAATTATGAGTTCATTATTCATTACAGTGAATCATTAATTCAATATTCACTACAGTGAATTATGAATACATCATTCACTTGAAGTGAATTATAAATTAATTATTCATTATAGTGAATTATAAATTTATTATTCGTTACAGTGAATAATAAATTCATTACTCTCTTACAGCGAATTATGAATTTATTATTCACTACAGTGAAATACGAGTTAATTATTCATTACAGTGAATTATTAATTCAATTTTCAGTACAGTGAATTATGAATACATTTTTCACTTAAAGTGAATTATGAATTAATTATTAATTACAGTGAATTATAAATTCTCTTGCAGCGAATTATGAATTAATTATTCACAACAGTGAATTATGAGTTTATTATTCATTACAGTGAATCATTAATTCAATATTCACTACAGTGAATTATTAATTCATCATTCACTTAAAGTGAATTATAAATTAATTATTCATTACAGTGAATTATAAATGTATTATTCGTTACAGTGAATAATAAATTCATTACTCTTACAGCGAATTATGAATTAATTATTTACTACAGTGAATTATGAGTTCATTATTCACTACAGTCAATTATGAATACATTATTCACTTAAAGTGAATTATAATTTAATTATTCATTACAGTGATTTATAAATTTATTATTCGTTATAGTGAAATAAAAATTCATTATTCACTACGGTGAGTTATAGGTACGATGTTTCGCGGAAAATATAATGAAATAGGTGTAGAAAAAAAATCCTTTTTAAAACTTTGTGATGCCACGAGTTTTCACAGTGGTGTAACAAAGTTTTGAACCAAAATTGAATTATGTAAATTACAAAAATTCAAGTTTATATAATCTATATATAAATTATTTGGTTATTTAGTAATTGAAAAATTCATCATTTAATTTTTTAGACAAAGAACTTGGTGATGAATAATTTTATTTAAATATTTTGTAATTTTTTTAAAATGGGGATTTCCGTAAAAAATGGAATAAAATCGATAAAGGAATATTTATTCGTTAAATGAAATTAATTTTTGGTTTCAAAAAAAAAAATAAAAAAATTGTTGCATGTTCCATCAAAATGTTTTTTTTTATTCAAATTGAATTTAGTTAAAATTAAATCATTGGTCTATCTATGTAATTGTTTGTTTATTGAAAAATTCAAAATTTAATTTTTTTATATCAGACTATGGCGAATATTATTTTTTAAATAAATAAAATTAATTTTTGTTTTCAAATATTAGAAAAAAATGGTTTCCATTTTTGTTTTTTTTTTAATCAAAATGGAATTTAATTAAATCATAAAATTAAATCGTTTTATTGTTTATTTAGCAATTGAAAAATTCATAATTTTATTTTTTATGGCAAACTTTCTTCATTCAATGAAATAAAATTTTTTTTTGTAGAGCAAAATGTTTTTTTTTAATTATAAAAAATTGTTTAAAGTAAAAAAATGGTTTCCATTTTTCTTTTTTTTTAAATCAAAATTGGATTTAGTTGAATTATAAAATTAAATCATTGTCTCTTGTTTATTTAGTAATTGAAAAATTTATAATTTTATTTTTTATGGCAAACGTTTTTCATTCAATGAAATAAATTTTTGTTTTCAAAGATTAGAAAACAATCGTTACCTTTTTTTGTGCAGCAAAATGTTTTTTATTTAAAAAAATTCAAAAAAAATTTGTTTTCAAATATTAAAAAATATTTTTTTTTCCATTTTTTTTTTTAATGATAATTGAATTTAGTTGAATTACAAAATTAAATCATTGGCTCTTGTTTATTTAGTAATTGAATAATTTATAATTTTATTTTTTATGGCAAACGTTTTTCATTCAATGAAATAAATTTTTGTTTTCAAAGATTAGAAAAAAATTGTTACCTTTTTTGTACAGCAAAATGTTTTTTTTTATTTAAAAAAAAAATCAAAAAAAATTTGTTTTAAAATACTAAAAAATATTTTTTTTTCATTTTTTTAATGAGAATTTAATTTAGTTGAATTATAAAATTAAATCATTGACTCTTCTATATACAATTATTTGTTTATTTCGTAATTGAAAATTTATAATTTTATTTTTTATGGTAAATTTTAGTTTTCAAAAATTAGAAAAAAATTGTTTTCTTTTTTGTCCAGCAAAATGTTTTTTTTCATGAAAATTGAATTTAAATAAATTAAAAAATTACGCCAAGAAATTCATTTTTGTTATCAAAATTTTGAAAACCATTGTTGCTTTCTTTTTTTATCCAGCAATATGTTTTTTTTTCCATTAAAATTGTTTATTTAAATTAAAATTTAAATAAATGAAAAAATCAAGTCATGAAATTTATTTTTGATATCAAATCTTTGAAAAAAAATGGTTTTTTGTCCAGCAAAATGTTTTTTTTTCATTAAAATTGTATTTAAATAAATTAAAAATGAAGTCATGAAATTAATTTTTGTTATTAAATTTTAGACAATTTTTTTTTTTATCCAGCAAAATGTTTTTTTCGTCAAAAAAGAATTTAAATAAATTGCAAGATTATTATTTTAAGTATAAAATTAAGTCATTGGCCCATCTGTATAATTATTTGTTAATTTGGTAATTGAAGTAATTGAAAAAATCATAATTTTATTTTTTATGGCAAACAGAAAAAGTCTTTCATTATTATTGTGCCCAACAATTTTTTTTTTTAAGAAAATTTAATTGAAATAAATTACCAAATTAACTCATTTGAAACTAATTTTTGTTATCAAATATTTGAAACAAACTTAATCTTTTTTTATCCAGCAAAAATGTGTTTTTTTTATCATAAATAAAGAATTTAACTAAATTATAAAATTAAGCCATTTGAAATTAATTTTTGCTATCATATTTTGAAAAAAAAATGTTTTTTTTGTCCAGCAAAATATTTTTTTAATCACCAAAAAAAATTTAAATAAATTACAAAATAAGTCATTTGAAATTCATTTTTGATAAAAATTGTTGCCATTTTTTTATCCAACAAAATGGTTTTTTTTCGTCAAATTTTTTTTTAAATAAATTACAAAATTAAGTCATTTAAAATTAATTTTTGATAACAATTGTTGCGATTTTTTTATCCAACAAAATGTTTTTTTTTTCGTCAAAGACGAATTTAATTAAATTACAAAATTAAGTCATTAGAAATTCATTTCTGTTACCAATATTTAAAAAAAATGTTGCCATCTTTTTTTGGCCCAGCAAAATGTTTTTTTTTTAACCAAAAAAGAATTTAAATAAATTACAAAATGAAGTCATATAAAATTAATTTTTATCAAATAGTTGAAAAAAAATAATTTTTGCCATCAAATTTTTGAAAAAAAATGTTTTTTGTCTACCAACATGTTTTTCATTCGCCAAAAGAAGAATTTAAATAAATTACAAAATAAGTCATTTGAAATTCATTTTTGATAAAAATTGTTGCCATTTTTTTATCCAACAAAATGTTTTTTTTTTCGTTAAAAAAGAATTTAAATAAATTGCAAAATTAAGTCATTAGAAATTAATTTCTGTTATTAAATTGAAATAATAATTTGACAAAAATTGTTGCCATCTTTTTTTGGCTCAGCAAAATGTTTTTTTTTATTAACCAAAAAAGAATTTAAATAAATTACAAAATGAAGTCATATGAAATTAATTTTTATGAAATAGTTGAAAAAGAATTATTTTGAAAAAAGAAAAAGTTTTTTTTGTCTAGCAAAATGTTTTTTAATCACCAAAAAATAATTTAATTAATTACAAAATAAGTCTTTATTAACCAAAAAAGAATTTAAATAAATTACAAAATTAAGCCATTAGCAATTAATTTTTGTCATCAAATATTTCAAAAAAGTTTTTTGTCCTGCAAAATGTTTTTTTTAATGACCGAAAAAAAATTTAAACAAATTACAAAATCAAGTGACATGAAAATAATTTTTGCCATCAAATTTTTGAAAAATATTGTTTTTTTGTTCAGCATGTTTTTTTTAATCACCAAAAAAAGAATTTGAATAAATTACAAAATTAAGTCATTTGAAAATCATTTTTGAAAAGAAATTGTTACCATTTTTTTATCCACAAAAAAAATATTAATTTTTTCGTCAAAAAAGAATTTAAATAAATTACAAAATTAAGTCATTAGAAATTAATTTCTGTTATCAAATATTTGAAAAAAAGCCATCGTTTTTGGGCGAAGCGAAATGTTTTTTTTTATTAACCAAAAAAATAAATTAAATTACAAAATGAAGTCATACGAATTGAATTTTTGTTATCAAATATTTGAAAAAAATGGTTGCCATCTTTTTAGTCAAGCATTTTTCTAATCATCAAAAATAATTTAAATAAATTACAAAATTAGGCCATGAGATTAATTTTTGCCATCAAATTTTTGAAAAAAATTGTTTTTGTTATCGCCAAAAAAGAATTTAAATAAATTACAAAATTAAGTAATTAGAAATTAATTTTTGTTATTTGAAAAAGAAAGTTTGCCATCTTGTTTTTGTCCAGCAAAATGTTTTTTTGTCATAATTAATAGAGCCATCCCAAAATGTCGTGACACCTGTGGGTAAAGTTTGCAAAGAGTTCATTAAATAGAATTAATTTTTGTTTTAGAATATTAGAAAAAAATTGCCATCATTATTTTGTTTAGAAAAATCTTTTTTTAACAAAACAATAATTAAAAATTTTGTTTGATTTGGTAGAGCCTTCCAAAAATATGGTGGCACACATTGCGCAGTGAAACTCTTAAATTTCAAGAGAGGCGACGCCGGCAACTCACAATTATTCATTAATCAGCGAGCGCCGTGTGAACATAATGTGAATATAGACATAGAAACGGTTGCTAAGTGATGATTCATTTTCATATTTATAGTATTTTGTAAGTTTATGTTAGCAAATGTAACAAAGTAGTCCATTAAACCGGGCGTAGATTTGTTATCGCGTTCTCTCACTTTGCAAACTTTACCCCCAGGTGTCACGACATTTTGGGGTGGCTCTACAAAAATCTTCTCCCGTTTTAGTCATTCAGTATTTTTTTTTCTTGCACTTATTGAAACAAAGCTAACGTTTCGATTATTTTTGTCTCGTGTAACATTGAAGACTGCCCGAATATTTAATTTTTTTTTCTAGCGATTTTTCACGTAATTATCACATGATAAGACTGTGTCCCGATCATTTCTTAGAACTTAAACGATTTAAGAATTCGTAAGCATGAAATGCATTTATTGATTAAACATCGCGGAATCGTTTTCCGCGATTTAGACTATTTGTAATAAATTGCTCATTGTTGAATTATATATCTATATTTATGGTGTAAAAAAAGTTGTACGTGTACATTTGCTGAATATAGGGAAACAAATAATTTTTTTATATATATATTTTAGAAATAAATTAATTTTCTGTATATTTCCGGGTATGTACATTTTTTTCGCGCCCTAAGGTGTAAAGTTTAGAACGTATGTTTTTTTTTTCTTCTTCTTTTTAATTGAATACATATTTATAAGGAAGGATGATAAGCGATGATTGTAAATACGGTTACTTGTATAATTTATTTTTAATAATAATGATAATATATTTTATTAGTTAAGTTCGAGAGCGTTTCTTCACCTTTCTGTCCAGATCCTTAAAAAAATGGTGATGTGGCCATCATGTTACTTTCTCCGACTTTATATTTACGTTTTCATGGGTTTATTTTCAATTGAAATCATATTTTAAATGTACATCGAGCGTTGCGTAAACACGGATGAAACTGACGTTTAAAACGTCAAAATTATGAAAGATGGAAAAATTATATTTCAAATTCAAAAACTCGGTTTACTCAAAAACTAACGAGATTTCGAAAAAAACTTATTCTTTAGAAGTTGTTCATTTTGGCATTCTCTACAATTATTATTCACATAAATTTGCTGTAACTATTATCGTTTCATAATTATGAACCAAAAATTTAAAAAAAATAATACATTTTTTTCTCGAATAGTAATGATTATATGAAATTTTTTTTCAAACAAGAGATATTTATTTATTTGTTGTCTTCAATATTTGTTCAAATGTTTTTGTGATATTTTTCATATTTAGGAAGATATTGGCAAAAAACAAAAAACGGTTAGGTAAACACCCACTTCCGGTGTACGAAATTTTACCAAAAGCTTTTCAGTTCTTCGGATTATTAAATAAGACGTATGTTGAAAGTTTCATATCAATTGCTCTATTAGTTTTTGAGATACAGCGCACACAGACAGACACACACACACACACACAGACACACACATACACGTCCCTACATATTTGTGGCACCGCATGATATATCCCCATTTGTGGCGCTTTTGTTAAGATACTGTCGTTCCGCTGCGCTTCTTTCCATTATTTCTGAATATGTGGTTAATTTTACGATACCCTCCATATAACAAAAGTTATTGCAAAAAAATCAAATGTGCCACAAATATTATGAAACGTGAAAAGTTAACACATGGTGTCACAAATATGACTGGTATCAATTTATGGTGCCACTAATATTGCATGCCATGAAAATGTGTGTAAGTGTGTGAAAAGCAATGTTGCCGTGGAGATGTGACCGTCTTATAATTTGCAAAGAAAGTCCTTGTCACGCATTTTCTTGCCCGCGCAACGCTTCCAATAGATAATAAAATAAAAATGTAATACCAAATAAATAAATAAATAAAATATAAGTAATTAAATGAATTAAAATAAAACATAAAGATTCAGATTCAAGATTTTTAACATTAAGCACAATATTGCAATTTGTATCTTATATACCGGGTGTAACTGAATTCTGGTAGACCCCAAATATCATTTGCATGTTTATATATATAAATATATATATGTATATATATATATATATATATATATATATATATATATATCTATATATATATATATATCTTTGTTCACGAAAATGTTATAATATGCGCATTATTAAATTGTATGGGCAGCATAAATGGGGTACATTTTCTATATAATACTTTATTAAATAGCTGCATATAAAATATTAAGTACATTCGACCAAGCCTTAATTTCATTAAACACGCATTTGCGTTTTTAATATGGTTATTAAACACGCCAATTCGCTCTTTGATTCACAGAACGCGATTTATGATAATAATACAGATTTTAGCTTTGATTTTAATTTTTTTTCAATTGTAATTGTAATTACAATTTGAATTTTGATTTTGATTTCGATTTCGATTTCGATTTCGATTTCGATTTCGATTTCGATTTCGATTTCGATTTCGATTTCGATTTTGATTTTGACTTTGATTTTAATTTTGATTTTGATTTTGATTTTAATTTAAATTTTGATTTTGATTGTAATTTTAATTTTGATTTTTATTTGAAATAGAAAAGTTAAACCGGAAATGGAATTGTTATTAAAAGTCTACATATTGACATACTTTGTTCCTTAAGAACACTATTCAAATGATATTTGATGCCTATAATTTGCATTTTTACATATATCTTTATGAAATTTAGTTTAGTGTTTTAAGGGAATAAAGTGTATCGACATGTGGATTTTTTATCAAAATTCCATTTCCATTTCCAATGACCACAACTTTTCTATTTCAGACGGAACAATCTGTATATTTTTACATAATTTAATTCGTCTCTAAATTCTGAGTTTAGAGACGTATCATAAGTGACCTTTTGGTTGTTAGTCTTTTGTTTAAATTTAAATTAAATTTACACAAAAAACAAATTTAAATTAATTTTAAACAAAAAATAAACAACCGGATGGTCACTTATGATACATCTATGAACTCAGAATATAGATAGGAATTAAATTATGTAAAAATATACAGGGTGTTCTATCTGAAATAGAAAAGAAGGCCATTTCCGGTTAAACCGGAAATAGATTTTTTATTAAAATTCCGCTTGCTGACCCAATTTATTCTCTTAAAGCACCATCCTAAATTTCAAAACGATATATGTAAAGATAAAAAAGATATTCGGGGTCTACCAGAATTCAGTTACACCCGGTATATCAATTTTTTCAAAGACTAGTGAGATTTCGAAAAATACTTATTCTTTATAAAGTGTTCATTTTAGAATTCTCTACAAGTATTGATAATGAAAATAATTTGAAATTTTCGTTCCAATATTATCAAATAATAATTTCTACATGAAATTTTCATTAACAATAATTGTAGAGATTTCCAAAATGAACACTTTATAAAGATTAAGTACTTTTCGAAATCTCATCAGTAATTTTGAAGACCAATGATCAAAAAAACTGTACAACTAAATTAACTATAGCTGGGACAAATGTGTTCAAATTTTTATATAAACAACTGAATAACATAGAAACGATATGGTTCAAACCCATAGAACTTTATATCGTTTCAATAATCCTTACGTAATGAGGAATCTAAAAATGTAAAAATATATATTGTGTTCCATTAAAAAAAAGAAAAGTTTTGTGTATAACTTTTATTGAACCACCCTGTATAAATTCCGATTTTTTTTTATAATGTGCAAGTCACTATTCTGCACAACTTTTGTACCAATTGTTTTTCTATATTTTGTTAAAATATGCACATTTTCTACTTAAAATAAAAAATGTTTAATTATAAAAACGCTACAAAACATTTTGTTAATAATTTATGTACAATGTCTTGTGCGTAATTTAAAATGATTATACCTTGCTATAATCTATTTCTAATTATACAGGGGTTCAATTAGAAAGTTCAGCAATTTCATTTTAAAAATTACAAGTTGCATATGAAGTATTTTAAAATCAAAGTCAACTTGATAATTTTTTTATTAAATAAAGATCTTTACTATAGATATGCATTACCATTAAATATAGTGTAAACTCTACTTATTTCACTCATTTGTATTATTGTAACAATTAAAAATAAGATGTTTCTCTTAATTATCTACAACGAATGATTTTCTTTTATCACTTACAAAATTTCGATATATTGAAAAACTTCTGTTTACTTAAAAAAATATACTTCTATGAATTATAGTATTAACATAAATGGTTCATTTATTAAGGATTATAAGTTATTTAAAAGATTCATGAATGTATTTATAATTTATCAGGTTACTTTTAAAAGTTATATGTTTTGTGTATAAAATTTACTATGTAGCGGCAAGTATCGCTACAAACGACTATAAAAACCACAACTATAGAGATAATGAGAAATACTATTTAGAATTTGAATATACTCGAAGGATAAATAAAATATGAATTATGTTGTATAATATGTTTCGCTAACAACGCCTACCATTTTCAAACATGAAAATAAAACAAGCATTTCTCATCCGGTTCAATTTGAATATATTACCATGTTATACAAAACAAAGTGAAAAGTGTTTTATTATATTATTCAACATGTATAAAGAAGTGGAAGTCTCCAGAATAAACAATATGAATGATATTGGTTTGAACCGGATTTTGAAATGAGTCGTCTGTCCTCTTTTCTAGGAATTCCTTTTAAAAATTTAAAGGGACGCTTGGTACCTGCTTTCGACTGCTGAGACGAACAATGCCGACATCTGGATATTATAAATGTTTGAAAATACAACTTTCCTAGTACTATAAACACTAAAAATGCAGTTTCAATATAAAGATTTAACGTGAATAATATTTAAATCTAGAATTATTTTATCTTGAATATAATCCTCATTTATAAATCGTGAAGTATCTTCGGGAGGAAAAATTTCCGTTTTCAGTTGTTTTAAGCTCTTGTAGTTTTTTAAACCTTTTTTCCCTTTTAATTTAAAAGGTAGACAAATATTATTTTTCTTACAGTTTTTTACAATTAAACGTTTAAAAGTCACGTGAATTTTCAATTTAAAATAGTATCAAATTCAAGATAAATTAAATTTATAATTTTCATATTCAATGCCGAAAACGAAACACTGGTAATGTCATGAAATCAATTTGTCAGTGTCAATTTTATCATAAGGGCTAACGTATGTTTGTAATTTCCTTACCATGTTCAAAAATTGAATTTGAACATCCCATCATTTTTTCAAAATATTAATAACCCCCAAAATGTTTCCACATGTAAAGTTTATTGCCTTTGGCAAATCAATTTCATTACGCTAATGAGAGTTTTGTTTTTGAAAATAAATATGAAAATGTCTGTATTAACTTTCAAATTAAGGAAATAAAAATAATATCCACAAATTGAAGCAATGACTTTTTTTGTTAATACAATTTGAAAGATAAACCACTCAAAGCTACGCTATGAACTAGATTTAGACTCCTTATTTATATGTTTTTTTAAATTTATAACCATCACAAAGTTTCGGCTCAGAACGAAATCGAAGTCAAAAAATGGTAGTTGAAGAGGCCAAAAACGGAAATAATCACGTTAATATTACATAATTATGCATATTAGCAAACTCTTGTCTGTTATCCTTTTAAAATACTTTTGTATGTAACCACAGAAAACAATAATTTATAAATATTGGTTACTGGATAATAAAGGAACTTAGCACAGGAGAAAAACGAGAATGATTTCTTATGTACTTACCCTTCGGATTTAAATAATTATAAACAGCGGAGCATGACAATACAATTTTTCCGAAATTATCTCTCCAATAACCTAAATAGGCCCCCATAAATATTTTTGGGTCCCACACGACAAGGATTTGTACGATGAAACCATAAATTTATATAATATCTATAAAAAAACGAGTATTAAACCATACCCTTTGAACTAATAATTTAACCTAATTTTATTGTACAAACATTTTAAGTTTGGGTTTATGATCAAAATGTGCCTTATAAACTAATTGAAAAATGGTAAAATAAATATTTTAGAATAAGCATAGCTTTAGAATATGCATGGCTTAATTAAATAACCTTGACAAAAAGTGATTTTTTATGTTTGTGCTTGAAATGCTCCAAGATTTCTGTTGGGACAATAAAAATAGTCTCTTGATGTTTTAAATGTATGAAAGCTCACAACTTTTACAGCAAACTTTTGTAATAGGATTAAAATTATTGGCCTTTTTGAAACTATTGTTACATCCAGTTATTTTAGGTAGGTTGATAATACTAATTATGTTACAACCGTCTTTAGTGAGGTTTATACATTTAAAACTTTTCTGGTATAAAAAATATAACAGAATATGCGAAAATGTTTTAAAGATATATTTTGAGTAATTGTACTTGAATTGCCTCGTCAGCTATCGGGTGAAATATAAAGGGTGATTGAAATTCAAGGGCGAGTATGGGGATATAGCTTATTATAGGAAATAGAGGGTAGGTTTAAATTCGACACTTTTGCAGAATTTTATGTTGATTAATAATCTGCTTTAACATTTAAATTATTTTAACGGTTTCTCTGCAGTTTGGAAAGAAGTGTAAATCGTAATTTCGTAAAAACGTTCCTACGGCATCTTTTTACGTCTTATCAAATGGCGAACGATTTTTATCTACAGGGTTAGTTTTTGTTTTTTTACACTTAGCTTTCGTTTTCATTGTGGGCACAATTTATGATATATACATATTTAAATCAGATTTTTTTTGCTGATTTCAGTGATGTGACACACGGGCATATCCGTTGCAATTTTATTTCAGTATTATGATTATTACAAGTATCATCTAGTACGAATCGAGCTAAGAGTCAATTGCCCATTGAATTTATGTGATTTGAATTCAATAACTGGCACAAAACGGTAAATAATTTTAATTGTATCAAATATTTTAATTAAATACAATTTCAATTTGTTTTTCTAAATTTACATATTTTGCTAATAAATGTCTTTCGAACATTGTAATTTAGTCAAATTATAGGTTTAGATGATATATTATTAATAGATTATGCTTTTAGGGGGTATGTTATAATATGCCGTGTATTTTATTACCACGGCCGTTAAGATTTTGCAAATTAACTTTTGGACCATATTTTAACATATGAAAATATTTGCTTAAAATCCATATTAAAATTTTATCTTTTTACAGCGAACTGATTGTTCTTATAATTAGAACATTTTTATAACAGACAATAGATTGTAATTCATAGGTTTTTGCTTAATTTTTAGGAAAATGACATTGACATGAATTACATTTTCTCGTATTTCGGTTATCAAAGTTAACATATCAACAGTTAAATAATTAAATTTTAATATAGTACCACTGAAAACTTAATATGAAAACTTTAAAAGTTCACAGTAAAAAATACACTACATATCAATTCATCTTATAAGTTGTGCTTATGTTGGTATCAATATATTTAATTTTTTTTTTGCATTGTAATAAATGATGTTAGTTTGCAGCTTCTCAACCATCCCATTTGAAAATTAATTTTAGGAAAAAAGTTATTCTTTATAAAAAGTTCTGCATGGTCCAAAACCTAAAATGCAACCATCAGCTGTCAAATTTTTTTGGTCATATACGGAGTTTGTGTGAAAATATGAATTTTGTTCCAGAATAAAGTACCTTTATTTTTGACAATATCAAGAACTGTTATAAAGAAAAGTTATTTAGAATTGAAAACTGGGTTCAATCATACAGTCATGTATACCTGTTGCTAAAAATAAGATTTTGTAATTTTTCTTTTTCTCTACAGTGATACATGCACATTGATATTTCAAATGTTGAAATGACAGTGACAGGTCTGTTATTAAACATCAGATATTATTTAAACATTATAAATGAATAGTAATTCCGGTGACATTGAGTTTGGAGAAAAAATAGAAATTGTATTAATTGTGATTGAAAATTATAAAACGTATCGGGAAGCAGCTGAAATATATTATAACAAACATCCAGATAAAAATGTACACAATACTACAGTAATGAATATTTATTTCGTTAGTTAGTTAGGGTTGAAGGTCATTCCATCATCGACAATTTTGGGAACTCACTGTACCATTTGAATTAAATGAAGCTTCATCTTCAAACATGATTATTCTAACCCAAAATGGATGCTCTTCTAACTCTCCTTGGATAAGAGAACAAAAATTGAAACCACTAACATAATCTCTAGGTTTTAATGTGGTTTATATGGGTGGAATTTGTGTGCTTTCAAAATATTTGCCATCATATCTTTACCCTTTTGCGCAGCTAATATTTAATATATTCTATTGTAGATAACATTACATTTAAAGTCCTCACTTTAAAGTCCTCAGTTATCGACGTTTGTTATTTAATTTATTTTTAACATATCCATATGTTTTAATTATTTTCATTTCAAAATATTAATTATTGTATGTACATTTGTGTCTGGATGTTTCTTATTAAATATTTCAGCTGCTTCCCGATACGTTTTATAATTTTAACTCACAATTAACACAATTTATATTTTTTTTACTTCGCAAATTTAGCATATCTTACTATGTTTATAATATTAGGCAAATTATTCTAAAATTTATGAATTCAAATTAAATTTTAAAATGAAAAAAAAAGATTTGTCATTATGTTGTTCTGTCTAACTTTTCTCTATTACACACACAATTTACGGCACAAAAGGATTATCAAATACAGGTTTAATACCGTAAATTATGCATTATTCATTATTCGAAGAAAAATCAGTTTACTTTTGAAAATCAAAACCAATACATTTTTTATTAAATATTATATTGGTATTCATTATTTATTTCCGGCGATTTAGCTGAAAAAAATCTCAGATTTATAGCTCAGGCAAATATAAGTTTATAAAATCATCGAACGTTACTTGAAATAGTATAATTTAGGCTATTATTTAACCACCAATTTTTAATTTAGTAAATGTTATATACAATTTAAAATTGTTCGAAAAACTCTAAACTAGTAAAGTCATGAGTAAACAAACGGTAGAAAAAACCACTTACGATTCCGCCATATTAGTAACGTCAAGCCCTGATTTACAAAATTTTTGCTTTGAAAAACTTATTTTAGGATACACTCGTCATTTGAAAGTTTCGGTTCTCATTTAAAAAATAATTATGTCCGAAACTGACACACTTATTTGTCGAAACTATGTAGTCAGAAAAAAGTCGATAGAGTTATTCGAAATAAGGATTTGAATGTAGATGTAAGTCATATTTTTTTTAGATTTACAATATCTCCTTACTTTAGTAAGTTTTGAATTTATAAACGTCACATAAATGGACATTTCGGGTATTTCACACGTTCAAATATTCGCAAATTATGTATCTAATGTTCATTTCATGGTTTATTTTATCCATTCGCTGTTTTGGGCAGCAAAAAATAATGAATTCCTTAATAGCATAAAAATTAAAAGATAATAGTTTGATTTTTACCAACATTATTTTTTGTAGTAAGTTATTATTATTGATTGGTATTTATTTCTATATTAAAATCTATAAGAAATGTATGAATAAAGTTTTATTGAGAAAATGGACGTAATAAAAAAATCGAAGATTTATTTCTCTAGCGTGCATTACAATAGCCATTGAAATTCAGTTTGAAAGAGCAAGAAATTTACAGAAAGTTATTAATTTAAATAGCAATAATAAAAGTCTATTTTTAAATATGTATAGAAGTAGGAGCCAGGCCTCAAATATTTATCTTTCGCAGATGTTAGCATTCGTCACCCCCAAGTGTTCTACCTGTTTTGGACCGTCCCTTTAAATTTTAAAAGGAATTCGTCGAATGAATGCGTCACATCCCAATATCCGGTCCAAACTAACACACAATAGCAATTAACACATAACAACATTTACACATTTACAGTAAAATGAGAATGGATCAAATAAACCAAGAAATTAATATTAGACACATAATTGGAGCTTATTTGACAGTGCAACATATACAAAATATCCATTTATGTGAGTTTTATGAACGTAATTTAATTAAAAAATCACTGAACTAATTGTAAGGAAGGAATGTAAATCTGGTATGAGAAAATGTTATTTTCATCAATTAAATGTGGTTGCAAATACAATAACATTTTCAAAAAAAAATCGACTAAATAAGCGGTCAGGGTTTTGCGTAATGACTTTACTTTTATTTTATTTACCGAATCCGAAAATGATTTGTATACAAGTTCTTTGGAATTTAATAATGCGTTTAGTGATGATGTTGGATATTCGTTGGAACTTATCGTTTTGTTGCTAGGACAACGCACTGTTGCTTTTATTTTCAAAACGAAATTACTCAAAAAATTTCTAATAATGCAACTTAAAAAAAATTACTAGAGAAAAATCTCCATAAAGAATAAAAAAGTGTATTGTTATAGCAACAAAATAATCAACTTTAGTTTGATGCAATACTGAATTTGGTAAATAATTTAAAAAAAAATGTTATTATGCGACAAATTTTAGACACGCAGCGCTTATTTTAGTCAAATTAACTTGAAAAATGCCTTAGGCGAGGGTATAATAGTATACTCTGTAACAAGGTTAAAATGGAAATTCTATGCGAGTGGACTAGCATCAGAATTTCCATTCTTACCTAGTAGTAGACTATACTTTCTCCTCGACCAGATAAAATAGACTAATACAATAATTATTGTATTAGTATATTAATTATAATTAACACAAAGAACTTACGTTTTATTATCGCGTTTGTGGTTATGTTTATAGTATTTTGACAATTGTGATATCCAAGGCTAATTGTTTTATTCGAAACGGTGTGAGAATATTCATTCCATTAGTTATTATGGAATGAATTACAAGCAAAACGCATAAGTGCATTTTATTTTGATCCATAACAAGAGTGAGAATGTATACGTTCTATGATCAAAATTGATTTCAGAATGCTTAAATTCTACAGTGGTCGTGGAGAAAAAATAGTATTGTATTGTAGTTAAAAATGCTCTATCTAAAAAGTAAACAACAAGGTAGGTTGTTATTTGAAAATAACAATATTTTTGCCATTCAAATGAAAAAATGAAATGAAATATGTCTCTCCTATAAACTTTATAAATTTACTAAAAATTAATTATAATTATTAATCCATAGAAACCTGCAAACACCCCATCCGCAAGTTGTGGGATAAATCCATGAGAATAAAGTATAAGTTCTTGAAAATCTGTAATAATTTAAGTGAAAAAATGTAATAATAATTACCATCGATTTGAAAATTTACTCAAAATTCATTCCGGATTGTATTTTAAGAAAATTATTAACAATCTATTTATAGATTTTCAATTGATGACAAGCGCGGTAACTCGTGTGAAATCCCAAATATTTTAATTTTATTTTTTCACTCTTGAGTAACAAGTTACAATACACGTTTTTTGTTATGCTATTGCCTTTTTTTGCCATCTGTATGGGAAGCAGGAGTTTGCATAAACATATAAATACAATGTAAATCGCCAATGTACATTGCTGAATTTTCTATTCGATACAGAAACCAAATTAGAATGAGTTACATTTTAATTGTTGTCAGAATAAAGACAGCACTCTCATACTATTCAAAGCAATTATGGTGAAAAATCTAATCGCTCATATTTTCTTTGGTTTTTATCAACTTTTCCTAATATTTTGCAAACAAACATGTAAGTATATGAACCAACCTAAATATTCCAGCGTTCATGAACATATATTTAGGGAGATGCATTTCAAACGAACTTCTTACTTATTGTTAGACAATTTTGAAACAATAAATATTATTTTTAAGAAGTAAACATATTTTTAAAACAGTTTGTTTGATTATTGTCTTTAGATTGTCACTAAAAATTCTTAGGGGTCAATCAAATCAACCAATTTAATTTGAAAAGGTCTCTGACAAAATTTATCTATTTTCGTTTTTTTACCTATGTTGTAGTATATTCAGAGAGTTGAAAACAGCTATGCATTAATTTTTCAGATGTTCAGTTTTTTTTGTGAACAGCCATTTTGTATTGGTGGGTCAGCCTATTTTGCATTTTGTAGAGATTTACGTTAAACTCTGTAGCTCCTCGGTTTTTGGAGATATTTGGTTCAAAAATAAACCATGTTAAAGAACATAAAATGTACAATTTTTTCTGTTAAGTATATATATATATATATATATATATATATATATATATATATATATATATATATATAGGCCTATACTAAATTGTAAATTAGCAGAAAATAGGTAAATGTTAACGTTTCCAAAATAAAAAGCTTCTCTTTAAAAATTAAAAGTGTTAAAGATAAAACGAAGACTCAAATTCATTTTTTGTGGATATAGTGTCTATAGTATACTACTTCCCTAAAAAGTATCAGGCCAGAGAGTTACATCCTTTTTTAAAGGGTCTTCAAATATTGCAATTTTCCTAAAATCAGGTATTTTCGATCTGAAATATCTCGGAAGGGACACACTTTAAAAACCCAATATTTTCACAAAACGTTCTTTAATGGTGTTATACTAAGTGGTTAAAATTTCATCACTGAGACTTTATTAGCTTTTTGGTTAGAAATTTAAAAAATAGCTAAAACTTCTGGAAAATAAAAAAAAATTAGCGACTATCATTGGTTGATTTGACATGGATTGACCGTTAGATACAGTATGTTTTTTATCGTGGGCCATAGGATTTTACATGCTAAAACTTTTACCTTGTGTTAATGTATATTTAATCATATAATTTTGAAGCAAATTTTTGTTAGTAATATAAATCAATTATTTTTCTATATGATGGGATTAATTAGAATTATTTAAACATGTTTTATTCCATTAAAAAAATATTTTTTTTAATATAAGTGTCGACTCAAGTACCTGTTCCCCGTACATGTTCAGGTAATGATATTTATTAATATTGTTTAGTGCTATTTCAAAATTAATCATAAACTTTTTGTATCCTTAATATGATGTATAATGCTCTAGTGCAGAGAAAGGAGCAGTGTTGAAGTTTTTTGCAACGCACATAAAAAGAAATACTGTACCAGGAAAAGTAAACTGCATAAAATGTATGAATAGCAATTCTATATTATCTTCACGCGGTTGGACTGACATTAAATTTTGTGTTAAAATGAATGAATAGATAAAATTAAAAATTCAAAGAAAGTGGGAAAATTTTGTTAATTGAATACGAAATAAATTATATTACATGCACTTTTTATATACATATAAAGATTGTAATAATATTTGTATCATTTTATCATCCCGAACCCGTTTAAACTTTAAAACAGAATCCAATAAATTAATATAAATAAATGCTATTTAATTTGGTGAATTTGCATAATTTATGCATAATTTTAACTGTAATTCAAGTAAAGTGGGAACAAAAAAATCAATTTAAGTTGGGTATTAATTGTCAAGAACAATAATAATTTAGACAATTACAAGAAATTCCGTGCATTTTTAACATTTAATTGTACATTTTATTTCTCTGTTTGCAATTTTATGTTTCATAAATAATTCAATTTTTATTTATTTATTAATAATTACTGTTATTAATTTAATTAATTTCTCTACTCACAATTTCTTATTTCATTAATATTTTAATATTTCAATATTTATTTATTAATAATTTATGTTATTTATTTAATTGAAATATTTATGAATGGACACTGCAAGTCCTAACGCCAATTGTAAATCTATTTCCAACCCGAGAATTGAGCAAACAATGCGATCCCCTCGGTAGGTATGTGGGATAGGTCGGCAACGCAGCATATTTTGTTCCAGGTGGCGCTACCAACAAGGGTTGTCACAATTTGGTGTGTAGCACACATGATCGGTACCCATGATGTGGCGTCATACACACAATTATTTTTAAGGTATCATAACTTTCGTGAGAATGATTTTAGAGAATTTTCGTATAGATAACTGAAATAATCTGATCTTCTTTAACATTGGTACTAAATGTCGTAAGTGTGACATATGAAGCAATGGAGAAATAGCCGAATGTACTTGTGGCACGGAGGGTAAGGTGCCACAAGAACGCGCCTCCGCCACAATTCAGGATGTAGCACACACAAAGTGCCACAAATATGTGGGGACATACACACACACACACACACACACACACAGACACACACACCCACACACAGACACAAAAATTTTTTTTCCAGAAATTGTTGAAATGGCATCTAGGGACCCCAAAACGGATATTTCCGTAAAAAAAATTTTTGAAAAAAAAATCACGATCACAATACTTTCTCGTACTTCGTAACGGAGAAAGTAAAAAATTGTTTCAACTTTTAGAACTTTTGATTACAAATTTAGCTTACGATTGAAATTTCAACCTTTTTGAGGATTCAAGGTCAAAACAAGGCATGTAAGGTGTGTGTTAAAATGTTCTTGAAAAAAATGTTTTTCTTAGGTCCTTTTTGTAACTTCTAAAAAGTTCCAAAAAGTTGAAATTCCAGATAATCTATAATGGACGTGTTTTCGAATTATTCAAGAACGTCCACAAGAAAAAAAAAAAATCCTGCGTCGTAAATTTGTTGGGCGATTAACTTTATTCATATATTGTTTTGCACATATTATATTAACAGGATGTGTAGAGTTAAAAAAAAAATAATTAAAAAAAATTCAACTAAACGTCCATTTTGACACTTTCGAAAAAATCGATTGAGAACAGGAGATCATGCAGTAATTTTAGAGTTAAAAGTGTCCAAAATGTTCACAAGAAAAATTCTGAACGTTTGCTTAATTAAAATTAGTAAAAATTTAAATTTAAACATTTTGCAAGTATTTTACGTTTTTAGGTTGAAAATTCAAAACATCTACATTAGACGTATTTTCGAAATATTGGTCAATTTTAAAGCCTTGACTGGAGAATGTCTACAAGAATGATTAAATTCCATCGAGGGATTTTCGTGACATTTCGAAAAATTTAACGGAACGTCCAGTTTGCAACTTTTGAGGTAAGTGAATTTTCAAGTTTTTAGATTATAGACTTATCATACAATTTAACCAGCACAGCCAGAAAGAAGAAGTAGAGAAGGAAAATGTACTCAAAAAAAAAAAAAAATCCGTGAAATTTCGAAAAATTCGGAATTTTTGAAAAATTTCAAGTTAAAATTCCTGAAAATCTGCAATGAACATTTTTTGAATTAATTACTAATTTTAAGGCCACAAGTGTGTAGAATGTCCACAAGAAAAACTACAAAATTCCACCAAGCGATTTTCTTGAAATTTCGAAAAATTGACCTGAACGTCTTCGTATTTAAAAAAAATTTCAAGTTAAATTTCCTTAAAATCTGCAATGAACATTTTTTTAAATTAATGTCAAATTTGAAATCCATGAGTGCGGAGAATGTCCACAAAAAAAATTACAAAATTCCACCAAGTGATTTTCTTGAAATTTCGAAAAATTGACCTGAACATCCTCTTTGCAATTTTTGAAAAATTAATAAATTAATATTATTAATAAATAAAAAAATTAATAAAAAAATTTCGAAAAGTTGACCTGAACGTCTTCGTATTTAAAAAAAAATCAAGTTAAATTTCCTTAAAATCTGCAATGAACATTTTTTTAAATTAATGTCTAATTTTAAATCCATGAGTGTGGAGAATGTCCACAAGAAAAATTACAAAATTCCACCAAGTGATTTTCTTGAAATTTAAAAAATTGACCTGAACATCCTCTTCGCAATTTAGAAAAATTTCAAATTAAAATTTCAGAAAATCTATAATAAACGCTTTTCGAATAATTGACTAATTTTACAGACATGTGTATGGAGATTGCCTACAATAAAAATTATACAATTTCATCAAGCGAGTTTCTTGAAATTTCGAAAAATTGACCTGAACATCCACTTCGCAACTTTTAAAAAATTTCAAAGAAAATTCCAGTAAATATTTAACGAACGCGTTTTGGATAATTGACTAATTTTAAAGACATGTGTATGGAGAATGCCTACCAAAAAAGTTATACAGTTCCATTTAGTGATTTTCTTGAAATTTCGAAAAATTGACGTGGACGTCCATTTCGCAACTTTTAAAAAATTTCAAATTAAAATTCCAGAAAATCGATGATGAACGCATTTCGATAATTGACTAATTTTAAAGGCTTGAGTGTGGAGAATGCCTACATGAAAAATTATACAGTTCCGTTATGTGATTTTCTTGAAATTTCGAAAAATTGACCTGAACGTCCACTTCGCAATTTCTGAAAAATTTCAAATGAAAATAACAGAAAATATATAATAGAACGCTTTTCAAATAATTGACTAATTTTAAAGACATGTGTATGGAGAATGCATACAAGAAAAATTATACAATTCCATCAAGTGATTTTCTTAAAATTTCGAAAAATTGACCCGAACGTGCGCCTTGCAACTTCTGAAAAATTTCAAATTGAAATTCCAGAAAATATATAATGAACGTTTTTCGAATAATTGTCTAATTTTAAAAACATGTCGAAGTAGATTGCCCACAAGAAAAATTATACAACTCCATCAAGTGATTTTCTTAAAACTTCGAAAAATTGAGCTGAACGTCCTCTTCGCAATTTTTGAAAAATTTCAATTTAAATTTCCTTAAGATCTGTAATGAACATTTTTTGTGGAGAATGTCCACCAAAAAAATTACAAAATTCCACCAAGTGATTTTCTTGAAATTTCGAAAAATTGACTGAACGTCCACTTCGCAACTTTTCCAAGTTGAAATTCCAGAAAATCTATAAAGACCGCTTTTCGAATAATTGACTGATTTTAAAGACATGTCTATGGAGAACGCCCACGTGAAAAATTGTAAAATTCCATCAAGTGATTTTCTTGAAATTTCGAAAAATTGACCTGAACGTCCACTTCGGAACTATAAAAAATTTCAAGTTAAAATTCCTGAAAATCCATAATGAGCGCTTTTCGAATAACTGACTAATTTTAAAAACATGTGTATGGAGAATGCCTACATGAAAAATTATACAATTCCATCAAGGGATTTTCTTGAAATTTAGAAAAATTGACCTGAACTTCCACTTCGCAACTATACAAAATTTAAAGTTAAAATTACTGAGAATCTATAATGAGCGCTTTTCGAATAACTGACCAATTTTAAAGACATGTGTATGGAAAAGGCCTACATGAAAAATCATACAATTCCATTAAGTAATTTTCTTGAAATTTCGAAAAATTGACCTGAACGTTCACTTCTCAACTACAAAAAATTTCAAATTAAAATTCTAGAAAATCTATAATGAACGCTTTTCGAAGAATTGACTGATTTTAAAGACATGTCTATGGAGAATGCTACAAAGGAATAATTGTAAAATTCCATCAAGTGATTTTCTTGAAAACGCAACATCTGAAAAATTTCAAATTAAAATTCCAGTAAATCTATAACGAACGCGTTTCGAATAATTAACTAACTTTAAAGACACGTGTATGGAGAATGCCTACCAAAAAAAATTATTCAGTTCCATTAAGTGATTTTCTTGAAATTTCAAAAAATTGACGTGGACGTCCATTTCGCAACTTTTAAAAAATTTCAAATTAAAATTTCAGAAAATCTATGACGAACGCATTTCGAATAATTGACTAATTTTAAAGGCATGAGTGTGGAGAATGTTCACCAAAAAAATAACAAAATTCCACCAAGTGATTTTCTTGAATTTTCGAAAAATTACTGAACGTCCACTTCGCAACTGAAAAATTCCAAGTTGAAATTCCAGAAAATCTATAGTGACCGCTTTTCGAATAATTGTCTAATTTTAAAGACATGTCTATGGAGAACTCCCACGTGAAAAATTATACAGTTCCATTAAGTGATTTTCTTGAAATTTCGAAAAATTGACCTGAATGTCCACTTCGTAACTTCTGAAAAATTTCTAATTAAAATTGCAGTAAATCTAACGCTTTTCGAATAATTGACTAATTTTAAAGACTTGTATAAGAAGAATGACTACATGACATATTATACGATTGTAATTAAGTTAAAATTCCAGAAAGTTTTTACACGAAAATCCAATTTTAAACATTTGTTATTACAAATCTATGCTCAGGCGAAAAAAAAACCGCGAGATTTCTCGCGAAGACCTTGGACATGATTATAACTTATGCAAAACATCTTTATGCAAACGATTTTTTTCACGCTGTATCTCTCTCGTCCAATCTAAACAAAAGACCACGACTTGTCTATCTGTCCTTGGACGTCTAAAAAGGTTACGCCACATTTTCCATTCGATTCATTTACAAACACGATTTATCGTCTCGTAGATTACAATTCATCTTGATTTATATCATCCTCGTTATAAAAAAAAACGTATAGTACTAAGATTTTTAATATATTTAATGCATTTGCTACAAATGTGGCGGAATCTATTACCTGAATGCTGTACTAAACCCAATCTTTATAATATTTATATTCCAATAGAAATCTCCGTTTCCCCATCAGTAACTAAATACACTGATGAGACTTGAAAGGTCGAAACCGGTCTGTAGGAGTTCTGATGGAGAAACAATATTTAATGTTTATATCTGCAACGTGTGTGGATTTCCAATTATTTCAATTTAATTGAAATTCTTATATAACGGAAGGACAATTTTTCAGCCACTAATGATTGTTTTAGAAGAATTTTGTTAATTAATTTATTTGATTGAAAATTTATTTTTAATGGCGGCTGATGCACAGTTAGTTCTTGTATACGTGTGTGTAAAATTAATTAAGAAAACCAATAAAGTGTGCACCTTGGCCTTTTAAGGGGTACAACAAATTTCAGCTGCGAGATCTTCCCTTGCATACAGAATAACTTTGCAGGGAACGACACAATGTACTGGTGACGCCCTTCTGGCCCTTCGAGCTCCGCGACTCTCAACAGGTGTCCTTGCGAGGGTAGCAACGGACTGGTCGACTGTGCTCGGGGTAACAGTGCAGTAATTTTGTTATATTGATGGCACTAGATTAATATTAATGGCTCACGAAATGAAATTCCGGCCTAAGTACACACACACACACACACACAGACACATAATGTTACAGTATCACTAGGAGCTTAAAGTATTTTACAATTGTTGATGTCATAAAATTGATTGTAATTTATGTTAGATGTAAAATCAAAAAACATCCCCTTAGTAGATTCCTAGATAATCCCATGGGAACAGAGTTAGTTTCAATCCTGAAGTTGCGCATTTCTTTGATCGTAAAAAAATACAAAAACAATTGTTGCACCCTCGAAACCGATTGTGCTTTATGTTACAGGCAAAATCTGAAAACACCCCTTTGCTATCAACGGAATGTATTGTAATTTTTCAGCAAATCATTCTTGAATTAGTATTGAGTGATTTTGAGAAGCTTCAAGTGAATGGCAATTGTTTTTATATTTTTTTCGCGTCAACGAAATTATTACAATTTTTCATAAATTTACATCAAGTTTGCATAAAATATCGCAAATGCTATCAACGGAATGTATTGTAATATTTCAGCAAATCATTCTTGAATTAGTATTGAGTGTTTTTGAGTAGTTTCAAATGAATAGCAATTGTTTTATATTTTTTTCGCGTCAACGAAATTATTACAATTTTTCATAAATTTACATCAAGTTTGCGTGAAATATCGCAAATGCTAACAACGGAATGTATTGTAATGTTTCACCAAACCATTCTTGAATTAGTATTGAGTGATTTTGAGAAGTTTCAAGTGAATAGCAATTGTTTTTATATTTTTTTCGCGTTATCAAAATTATTACAATTTTTCATAAATTTACATCAAGTTTGCGTGAAATATCGCAAATGCTAACAACGGAATGTATTGTAATGTTTCACCAAACCATTCTTGAATTAGTATTGAGTGATTTTGAGAAGTTTCAAGTGAATAGCAATTGTTTTTATATTTTTTTCGCGTTATCAAAATTATTACAATTTTTCATAAATTTACATCAAGTTTGCGTGAAATATCGCAAATGCTATCAACGGAATGTGTTGTAATGTTTCAGCAAATTATTCTTGAATTAGTATTGAGTGATTTTGAGAAGTTTCAAGTGAGTAGCAATTGTTTTTATATTTTTTTCGCGTCAACGAAATTATTACAATTTTTCATAAATTTACATCAAGTTTGCGTGAAATATCGCAAATGCTATCAACGGAATGTATTGTAATGTTTCACCAAATCATTCTTGAATTAGTATTGAGTGATTTTGAGAAGTTTCAAGTGAATAGCAATTGTTTTTATATTTTTTTCGCGTCAACGAAATTATTACAATTTTTCATAAATTTACATCAAGTTTGCGTGAAATATCGCAAATGCTATCAACGGAATGTGTTGTAATGTTTCAGCAAATTATTCTTGAATTAGTATTGAGTGATTTTGAGAAGTTTCAAGTGAGTAGCAATTGTTTTTATATTTTTTTCGCGTCAACGAAATTATTACAATTTTTCATAAATTTACATCAAGTTTGCGTGAAATATCGCAAATGCTATCAACGGAATGTATTGTAATGTTTCACCAAATCATTCTTGAATTAGTATTGAGTGATTTTGAGAAGTTTCAAGTGAGTAGCAATTGTTTTTATATTTTTTTCGCGTCAACGAAATTATTACAATTTTTCATAAATTTACATCAAGTTTGCGTGAAATATCGCAAATGCTATCAACGGAATATATTGTAATGTTTCAGCAAATCATTCTTGAATTAGTATTGAGTGATTTTGAGAAATTTCAAGTGAATGGCAATTGTTTTTATATTTTTTTCGCGTCAACGAAATTATTACAATTTTTCATAAATTTACATCAAGTTTGCGTGAAATATCGCAAATGCTATCAACGGAATATATTGTAATGTTTCAGCAAATCATTCTTGAATTAGTATTGAGTGATTTTGAGAAGTTTCAAGTGAATGGCAATTGTTTTTATATTTTTTTCGCGTTAACAAAATTATTACAATTTTTCATAAATTTACATCAAGTTTGCGTGAAATATCGCAAATGCTATCAACGGAATGTGTTGTAATGTTTCAGCAAATTATTCTTGAATTAGTATTGAGTGATTTTGAGAAGTTTCAAGTGAGTAGCAATTGTTTTTATATTTTTTTCGCGTCAACGAAATTATTACAATTTTTCATAAATTTACATCAAGTTTGCGTGAAATATCGCAAATGCTATCAACGGAATATATTGTAATGTTTCAGCAAATCATTCTTGAATTAGTATTGAGTGATTTTGAGAAGTTTCAAGTGAATGGCAATCGTTTTATATTTTTTTCGCGTCAACGAAATTATTACAATTTTTCATAAATTTACATCAAGTTTGCGTGAAATATCGCAAATGCTATCAACGGAATGTATTGTAATGTTTTACCAAATCATTCTTGAATTAGTATTGAGTGATTTTGAGAAGTTTCAAGTGAATAGCAATTGTTTTTATATTTTTTTTCGCGTCAACGAAATTATTACAATTTTTCATAAATTTACATCAAGTTTGCATGAAATATCGCAAATGCCATCAACGGAATGTATTGTAATGTTTCACCAAATCATTCTTGAATTAGTATTGAGTGATTTTGAGAAGTTTCAAGTGGATAGCAATTGTTTTTATATTTTTTTCGCGTCAACGAAATTATTACAATTTTTCATAAATTTACATCAAGTTTGCGTGAAATATCGCAAATGCTATCAACGGAATATATTGTAATGTTTCAGCAAATCATTCTTGAATTAGTATTGAGTGATTTTGAGAAATTTCAAGTGAATGGCAATTGGTTTTATATTTTTTTCGCGTCAACGAAATTATTACAATTTTTCATAAATTTACATCAAGTTTGCGTGAAATATCGCAAATGCTATCAACGGAATGTATTGTAATGTTTTACCAAATCATTCTTGAATTAGTATTGAGTGATTTTGAGAAGTTTCAAGTGAATAGCAATTGTTTTTATATTTTTTTTCGCGTCAACGAAATTATTACAATTTTTCATAAATTTACATCAAGTTTGCATGAAATATCGCAAATGCCATCAACGGAATGTATTGTAATGTTTCACCAAATCATTCTTGAATTAGTATTGAGTGATTTTGAGAAGTTTCAAGTGGATAGCAATTGTTTTTATATTTTTTTCGCGTCAACGAAATTATTACAATTTTTCATAAATTTACATCAAGTTTGCGTGAAATATCGCAAATGCTATCAACGGAATATATTGTAATATTTCAGCAAATCATTCTTGAATTAGTATTGAGTGATTTTGAGAAGTTTCAAGTGAATAGCAATTGTTTTTATATTTTTTTCGCGTCAACGAAATTATTACTATTTTTCATAAATTTACATCAAGTTTGCATGAAATATCGCAAATGCTATCAACGGAATGTATTGTAATATTTCACCAAATCATTCTTGAATTAGTATTGAGTGATTTTGAGAAGTTTCAAGTGAATAGCAATTGTTTTTATATTTTTTTTCGCGTCAACGAAATTATTACAATTTTTCATAAATTTACATCAAGTTTGCATGAAATATCGCAAATGCTATCAACGGAATGTATTGTAATGTTTCACCAAATCATTCTTGAATTAGTATTGAGTGATTTTGAGAAGTTTCAAGTGAATAGCAATTGTTTTTATATTTTTTTCGCGTTAACAAAATTATTACAATTTTTCATAAATTTACATCAAGTTTGCGTGAAATATCGCAAATGCTATCAACGGAATGTATTGTAATGTTTCACCAAATCATTCTTGAATTAGTATTGAGTGATTTTGAGAAGTTTCAAGTGAGTAGCAATTGTTTTTATATTTTTTTCGCGTCAACGAAATTATTACAATTTTTCATAAATTTACATCAAGTTTGCGTGAAATATCGCAAATGCTATCAACGGAATATATTGTAATGTTTCAGCAAATCATTCTTGAATTAGTATTGAGTGATTTTGAGAAATTTCAAGTGAATGGCAATTGTTTTTATATTTTTTTCGCGTCAACGAAATTATTACAATTTTTCATAAATTTACATCAAGTTTGCGTGAAATATCGCAAATGCTATCAACGGAATATATTGTAATGTTTCAGCAAATCATTCTTGAATTAGTATTGAGTGATTTTGAGAAGTTTCAAGTGAATGGCAATTGTTTTTATATTTTTTTCGCGTTAACAAAATTATTACTATTTTTCATAAATTTACATCAAGTTTGCGTGAAATATCGCAAATGCTATCAACGGAATGTATTGTAATGTTTCACCAAATCATTCTTGAATTAGTATTGAGTGATTTTGAGAAGTTTCAAGTGGATAGCAATTGTTTTTATATTTTTTTCGCGTCAACGAAATTATTACAATTTTTCATAAATTTACATCAAGTTTGCGTGAAATATCGCAAATGCTATCAACGGAATATATTGTAATGTTTCAGCAAATCATTCTTGAATTAGTATTGAGTGATTTTGAGAAATTTCAAGTGAATGGCAATTGGTTTTATATTTTTTTCGCGTCAACGAAATTATTACAATTTTTCATAAATTTACATCAAGTTTGCGTGAAATATCGCAAATGCTATCAACGGAATGTATTGTAATGTTTCACCAAATCATTCTTGAATTAGTATTGAGTGATTTTGAGAAGTTTCAAGTGAGTAGCAATTGTTTTTATATTTTTTTCGCGTCAACGAAATTATTACAATTTTTCATAAATTTACATCAAGTTTGCGTGAAATATCGCAAATGCTATCAACGGAATATATTGTAATGTTTCAGCAAATCATTCTTGAATTAGTATTGAGTGATTTTGAGAAATTTCAAGTGAATGGCAATTGTTTTTATATTTTTTTCGCGTTAACAAAATTATTACAATTTTTCATAAATTTACATCAAGTTTGCGTGAAATATCGCAAATGCTATCAACGGAATGTGTTGTAATGTTTCAGCAAATTATTCTTGAATTAGTATTGAGTGATTTTGAGAAGTTTCAAGTGAGTAGCAATTGTTTTTATATTTTTTTCGCGTCAACGAAATTATTACAATTTTTCATAAATTTACATCAAGTTTGCGTGAAATATCGCAAATGCTATCAACGGAATATATTGTAATGTTTCAGCAAATCATTCTTGAATTAGTATTGAGTGATTTTGAGAAATTTCAAGTGAATGGCAATTGTTTTTATATTTTTTTCGCGTCAACGAAATTATTACAATTTTTCATAAATTTACATCAAGTTTGCGTGAAATATCGCAAATGCTATCAACGGAATATATTGTAATGTTTCAGCAAATCATTCTTGAATTAGTATTGAGTGATTTTGAGAAATTTCAAGTGAATGGCAATTGGTTTTATATTTTTTTCGCGTCAACGAAATTATTACAATTTTTCATAAATTTACATCAAGTTTGCGTGAAATATCGCAAATGCTATCAACGGAATGTATTGTAATGTTTTACCAAATCATTCTTGAATTAGTATTGAGTGATTTTGAGAAGTTTCAAGTGAATAGCAATTGTTTTTATATTTTTTTTCGCGTCAACGAAATTATTACAATTTTTCATAAATTTACATCAAGTTTGCATGAAATATCGCAAATGCCATCAACGGAATGTATTGTAATGTTTCACCAAATCATTCTTGAATTAGTATTGAGTGATTTTGAGAAGTTTCAAGTGGATAGCAATTGTTTTTATATTTTTTTCGCGTCAACGAAATTATTACAATTTTTCATAAATTTACATCAAGTTTGCGTGAAATATCGCAAATGCTATCAACGGAATATATTGTAATATTTCAGCAAATCATTCTTGAATTAGTATTGAGTGATTTTGAGAAGTTTCAAGTGAATAGCAATTGTTTTTATATTTTTTTCGCGTCAACGAAATTATTACTATTTTTCATAAATTTACATCAAGTTTGCATGAAATATCGCAAATGCTATCAACGGAATGTATTGTAATATTTCACCAAATCATTCTTGAATTAGTATTGAGTGATTTTGAGAAGTTTCAAGTGAATAGCAATTGTTTTTATATTTTTTTTCGCGTCAACGAAATTATTACAATTTTTCATAAATTTACATCAAGTTTGCATGAAATATCGCAAATGCTATCAACGGAATGTATTGTAATGTTTCACCAAATCATTCTTGAATTAGTATTGAGTGATTTTGAGAAGTTTCAAGTGAATAGCAATTGTTTTTATATTTTTTTCGCGTTAACAAAATTATTACAATTTTTCATAAATTTACATCAAGTTTGCGTGAAATATCGCAAATGCTATCAACGGAATGTGTTGTAATGTTTCAGCAAATTATTCTTGAATTAGTATTGAGTGATTTTGAGAAGTTTCAAGTGAGTAGCAATTGTTTTTATATTTTTTTCGCGTCAACGAAATTATTACAATTTTTCATAAATTTACATCAAGTTTGCGTGAAATATCGCAAATGCTATCAACGGAATGTATTGTAATGTTTCACCAAATCATTCTTGAATTAGTATTGAGTGATTTTGAGAAGTTTCAAGTGAATGGCAATTGTTTTTATATTTTTTTCGCGTTAACAAAATTATTACTATTTTGCATAAATTTACATCAAGTTTGCGTGAAATATCGCAAATGCTATCAACGGAATGTATTGTAATGTTTCACCAAATCATTCTTGAATTAGTATTGAGTGATTTTGAGAAGTTTCAAGTGAGTAGCAATTGTTTTTATATTTTTTTTCGCGTCAACGAAATTATTACAATTTTTCATAAATTTACATCAAGTTTGCGTGAAATATCGCAAATGCTATCAACGGAATGTATTGTAATGTTTCACCAAATCATTCTTGAATTAGTATTGAGTGATTTTGAGAAGTTTCGAGTGAATAGCAATTGTTTTTATATTTTTTTTCGCGTCAACGAAATTATTACAATTTTTCATAAATTTACATCAAGTTTGCGTGAAATATCGCAAATGCTATCAACGGAATGTATTGTAATATTTCACCAAATCATTCTTGAATTAGTATTGAGTGATTTTGAGAAGTTTCAAATGAATAGCAATTGTTTTTATATTTTTTTTCGCGTCAACGAAATTATTACAATTTTTCATAAATTTACATCAAGTTTGCGTGAAATATCGCAAATGCTATAAACGGAATGTATTGTAATGTTTCACCAAATCATTCTTGAATTAGTATTGAGTGATTTCGAGAAGTTTCAAGTGAATGGAAATTGTTTTTATATTTTTTTTTTCGCGTCAACGAAATTATTACAATTTTTCATAAATTTACATCAAGTTTGCGTGAAATATCGCAAATGCTATCAACGGAATGTATTGTAATGTTTCAGCAAATCATTCTTGAATTAGTATTGAGTGATTTTGAGAAGTTTCGAGTGAATAGCAATTGTTTTTATATTTTTTTTCGCGTCAACGAAATTATTACAATTTTTCATAAATTTACATCAAGTTTGCGTGAAATATCGCAAATGCCATCAACGGAATGAATTGTAATGTTTCACCAAATCATTCTTGAATTAGTATTGAGTGATTTTGAGAAGTTTCAAGTGAGTAGCAATTGTTTTTGTTTTCGCGACAACAAAATTATGAACAGATATTTTTAGTAAAAAAAAAGAGAAAGGAATGTGATTGGAGTTTCTTCGCATTGCGCACTGTCAATGGTGAACTATTTGAAACTGCGATGAGTTTATTATTAGTTTGCCTATTTTTAAGCGACCTATACATTATTCCATCTGCTGATGTTCTAAAATTACATCCAGAAACCGAAAAAATAAAATTTTGACGTATCAGCTGTTGAACCGATGGTCCTTCCACCACTCCAATTGAGCTTGTTACCTGAGTGGATTGCCACAACTTAGAATTTTCGTGGAGAATCGAAAACTTTAGTCTCCGCTGCGATTTGCCTTCTTTTTCGGTATTGGGTTCTTAAGGGCTGCTTAAAGGGAACAATGGTGATTCAAAGATGTAAGAAGTTGTATTGATAAAAAAGGACAAACTGTGTTTTGTAACGTGGCGGTTTGTTCCTGTTTTCGCCGAGTCCATGGATGATTTGTGGTTGTCCTACTTCATTAAATTGAAAAATTATAATAAGGTGCGAGCCACAGAATTTTGTTGCTGAGTAGGCCGTGCCTGAGAGAGAGAAACATAGCAGTCATGTCTGAGATTAATTCATTTTTTTAAATCTAATTCAATAGTATCATGACGTAATAATCTGCGACATACCTCATTTATCTCACAGCCAACTCTGAAACAAAATTTTGTGGCTCACACGATACAATAGTGGTGGCAGAATGACCTCGTAGCCGACGCCAATTTCCCATAAACATGCACACTTTTCTTAACCCGCAATTCCTTCAAACATGCCTTAAAAAACAAAGTGTTTTCAAATTTTCGGTTTGTTGAATTTTGTTCTCGTTTAAATTTTTGATTCCTAGATAATCATTTAAAAATCGAGACTAGTCGGAATGAAAAATATTAAAATTGTGAGACCAACCAAGTGTCTCATTGTAACAATTTTGGGGTTTCCATTTTCGATCCGAGAATTATGGAGGATAGAAAGAGATAGCAAATTATATAGTTAATATGTGTGTGCGTTCACGTCTGTGACTTTCCAGATTAATAATTTATCTAATTAACGTAATTAGTTTAATGAAACATAGTGCGGCAAGGGGAATTAACATAATTAGTTATACTTTAGAAATTTTCGAAACAGGCCCAACGCCAACTAACCAACCGGGGATTTGCATTTCCTAACGAAACGTGCAAAAAAAAACTACAGTTTTTCCACGCGTTAATTACTTTAATTGGACAACATTAGCGTTCTACCAGACGACGCCAACGCCAGACAAATTCCTATAAATTATTTATTAATTCGCGCTTTCTTAATTGGAGAAAAAACGGTTATTTAATCAAATTTATAAAATTAAGACGTTTATATTACAAAATTAAGAAATAGTGATTTTAAGACTATAAATGCGAAGAAATCTTTATCGTTTATGCAAGATGGAGCACTTGCACATGAAATGAACGAATTGTGCATTTATGTTTATCCAAACTCCAGAAGAGTGGCACGAAGAAGAAGAAGAAGAAGAAGAAGAAGGGATGCCTATCTAAAGCAATGTTTAAGGTTCTACGGTTAAATCAATATCTCGTGTTGGTGTTTTTGTAGCTTTTTGCTAAATTATAATCCTGAATTATTAATTTATGTATTTATTTATTAACGGGAGCCCCCTATTTACAATTATGCGACAAAATACATATTTAAATTATTTAAACTAAATCTAGTTAACATAGAGTGAATGCTCAATGATATAAAGAGAATATATACTAGAAAATTATAAATTATTATTATTATAAATTTTTATCAAGTGCCGTCCTAAATTTGTGGACTTCAACATTGAAGAAATTGAACCAGGGATGAACATTTAGATCATTTGCCAATCTAAGCATACGACTAATGGTGAATTAATTTTAAGAGTATTTGACAACTTGAAAAGTTAATTTTCAAAAATTTATGACACCTAAAAATAAACCCATTTTAAAAAATCAAAGTTGGTTTTGAGTTTCTGTAATAGTAATTTACGATACGTTATAAAGGTTTTTACATTACGAGAGAAAGGTTTGAAAGCACGAGCGACGTACGAGAATTTCTTAAAACACTAGTGTTGTAAAAGATACCTTAACGTAACTCGTTGCTAAGGAGTTATTGGCATGATAACATTATAGGATAAAATACATACAGTATGTTTTTTTTTATCGTGGACCATAGGATTTTACTTGTTAAAAATTATACCTTGTGTTAATGTACATTTATCATATAATTTTGAAGCAAATTTTAGTTAGTAAAATAAATCAATTATTTTTCTATATGATACGCTTAAATAGAATAATTTAAACATGTTTTATTCCATTAAAAAGCGCTTTTGCTCAGAACCGGACGATCGGGATAAGCTGCAGAAAAGTTGTCAACTATTTTCCTAAAATAAAAATTCCCTGACTTCTTGTAGAAAAATACAGCCATTTCTCTGCTGGACAAACCTCTTATTATTGCCGTTACAAATTCCACCCGTTCTTCAACAGTATAAACAGACATTTTCTGGTATAAATTCGTTTGATTTCTTGCCTGACTAATCAATCTGACATTTCGGAAATTCAAGGTACTTTGATTATTTTTGCTCGGTTATTTATATTAAATAATTTCATTTTCTAATGGAATAAAACATGTTTAAGTTATTCTAATGCAGCGCATCATGTAGAAAAATAAATGATTTATTACTAACTAAAATTTCCTTCAAAATTTTATGATAAAATTTACATTAAAACTAGGTTTAATTTTTAGCATGTAAAATCCAATGGCCCACGATAAAAAAAATATACTGTATATTAAAATATATGAGAAATTTTGTTCCCGATTATTGTTTTAAATATTGATTCATAACCCGCAAAAATTGACTCATTTTCAAAAGTCAACGTTAATTTTAAAGGTAAATGTATTATGATTGCATTAGAGTTTTAAAGGAATTAAATAATATCAGTATTATTTTTTTAACAATTTTTTTCTTTGTTCAAATAATCGACAATTTTCAAAAATTAACAACTCACGCAAAAATTAGCTCGTTTTCAAAAATCGAAGTTAAGTTTATAGGTAAAAATATTATGATCGTATTAGCGTTTTTAAGAAATTCAATTAAATCGCTATTATTTTTTTTTTCTATTTTTTCTTTGATCAAATATTCGACGACTTAAAAAAATAATTTTCAAAAATTCATAACTTGACTCGTTTTCAAAAATAAAGGTTAATTTTAAAGGTAAATATATAATTATTGCATTAGAGTTTTTAAGGAATTAAATCAAATCAGTATTTTTTTTTTCTATTTTTTATTTGTTTCAATATTTGACGACTTAAAAGAATAATTTTCAAAAATTCATAACTTACGGAAAAATTGACTCTTTTTCAAAAATAAAGGTTAATTTTAAAGGTAAATGTATTATGATTGTATTAGAGTTTTTACGGAATTCTATCATATCAGTATTATTTTTTTTCTATTTTTTCTTTGTTCAAATATTCAGCAACGTAAAAAAATAATTTAAAAAAATTCATAACTTACGGAAAAATTGACTAGTTTTAAAAAATAAAGGTTAATTTTAAAGGTAAATGTATTATGATTATATTACAGTTTTTTAAGGAATTTATTTATATCAGTATTTTTTTTTCTATTTTCTAAAATTAACTCGTTTTCAATAATTAATTTTAAAGGTAAATGTATAATGATTGTATTAGGGTTTTTAATTAATTTAATCAAATCAGTATATTTTTTCAATTTTTTTTATTGTTCAAATATTTGACAACTTAAAAAAATAATTTTCAAAAATTTATAACTCACGCAAAAATTGACACATTTTCAAAAATCAAAGTTAATTTTAAAGGTACATGTATTATTATTGTATTCGAGTTTTTACTAAATTTTATCATGCCAGTAATTTTTTTTTCTATTTTTTTTTGTTGAAATATTCGACAACTTAAAAAAATAATTTAAAAAACTTCACAACTCGCACAAAAAATGACATATTTTCAAAAATTAAAGTTTATGTCAAGATATCTTGTCAATATTTAAAAATTGAGCAATTCCATCGTAAGTAGATTTTTTTGTTCAATTGTTCGACAACTTAAAACATTCAAAAGTCAGGGAGCAATTTTCAGATTTAAAAAAAGTACGTTTTAAAGATAGATGTTTTGTAAAGATATTAAAGTTCTATTATATCAGTATTTATTTTTTTTTTTATATTTTTGTTCAAGTCAAAAAGTTAAACAACTACAAATATTAATTTTCAAAAATTCATAACTCACATAAAAATTGAATGCATTCAAATTTTTAAGGAATTTCATCATATCTGTATTTATTTATTTTTTTCATTGTTCTACGGAATAATATTCAGCCCTAATTCATAGACAAAACGTTAAATTTATTAAAATGTAATATTGTTATTCATAATTTAATATAAATCTTTATACAGTAAACAAATTAATTTAAATTGCAAGTGAAATTTCAAGTCGATGGCAATTGTTTTTATATTTTTTTCAAGTCGTTGAAATTATTGCATTTTTTCACAATTACACGTTGCACTCAAAATGAAATGATCTAAAAACTTAGAGATTGGGGGTGTTTCCAGATTTTCATAGAATTGTAATTTCAAATGAATTTTAAATAAATTCGTATAATTTCAAATCGACGGCAAATGTTTTTACCTCAATCCTTTGCCCGTTACTAATTATCCACAGTAATGATTTAAAAATATAAATTAATATACCTTCAGTAGATTAAATATTAAACTTACCGATGCGAAACATCATAATCTCCTCCTTAATATAGTTAACATCATTTTCGGATAACTCAGCACTGTAAAACATCCTTCATTGGTCACTAATTAACTAGCACTTGCACCATTAAAAAATCACCAATACTTTCAATTCGTCAGAAACATTACTACGCACAAAATTTGCAGAGGTCAATTGATTACTGACCACAATAGCACATATTTACCAAGTCTGCAGAGGTGGGGTAAGGTGACGCGCCTTATCAAAAAACCTGATTCTGGGACGTTATCAATAATCCGGTCAGTGTACGGTGCAAATTCGTGTCGTGTTGTGTGATAAGGTGAACGAAGACGGTGTAAAATTGTTAATCAGTTCGTGAGAAATTTGGAAATCCAGGAAGCGTTGGATATTATTAAAATCGACTGATATTCGCAGGTAACACTAATTTGGCCGGATTTTTATGTCATCGCAAAGGATATTCTATTTTGAGTGTATTTAAAAAATTTTAAGCTTGTGGCAGTTGTCTTTATATTTTTTTTATTAGTGAAAACACGCGTTTGCAAAATTGAAATATGTTACGTTCAAGTGGGATTATCTCGAAATCTAGTGATGGGGTGTGTTTGGATTTTTTATGTCATCGCAAGGAATATTCTATTTTGAGTATATTTTAAAAATTTTAAGCTTGTGGCAGTTGTCTTTATATTTTTTTTGCTAATGAAAACACGCGATTGCAAAATTGAAATATGTCACGTTCAAGTGGGATTATCTTGAAATCTAGTGATGGGGTGTGTTTAGATTTTTATGTCATCGCAAAGGGTATTCTATTCTGAGTGTATTTTAAAAATTTTAAGCTTGTGGCAGTTGTCTTTATATATTTTTTTTTACTAATGAAAACACGCGATTGCAAAATTGAAATATGTTACGTTCAAGTGGGATTATCTCGAAATCTAGTGATGGTGTGTGTTTGGATTTTTACGTCATCGCAAGGGATATTCTATTTTGAGTAAATTTTAAAAATTTTAAGCTTGTGGCAGTTGTCTTTATATTTTTTTTACTAATGAAAACACGCGATTGCAAAATTAAAATATGTTACGTTCAAGTGGGATTATCTTGAAATCTAGTGTTGGGGTGTGTTTGGATTTTTATGTCATCGCAAGGGATATTCTATTTTGAGTATATTTTAAAAATTTTAAGCTTGTGGCAGTTGTCTTTATATTTTTTTTACTAATGAAAACACGCGATTGCAAAATTGAAATAAGTCACGTTCAAGTGGGATTATCTCGAAATCTAGTGATGGGGTGTGTTTGGATTTTTATGTCATCGCAAGGGATATTCTATTTTGAGTATATTTTAAAAATTTTAAGCTTGTGGCAGTTGTCTTTATATTTTTTTTACTAATGAAAACACGCGATTGCAAAATTGAAATAAGTCACGTTCAAGTGGGATTATCTCGAAATCTAGTGATGGGGTGTGTTTGGATTTTTATGTCATCGCAAGGGATATTCTATTTTGAGTATATTTTAAAAATTTTAAGCTTGTGGCAGTTGTCTTTATATTTTTTTTACTAATGAAAACACGCGATTGCAAAATTGAAATAAGTCACGTTCAAGTGGGATTATCTCGAAATCTAGTGATGGGGTGTGTTTGGATTTTTATGTCATCGCAAGGGATATTCTATTTTGAGTATATTTTAAAAATTTTAAGCTTGTGGCAGTTGTCTTTATATTTTTTTTACTAATGAAAACACGCGATTGCAAAATTGAAATAAGTCACGTTCAAGCGGGATTATCTCGAAATCTAGTGATGGGGTGTGTTTGGATTTTTATGTCATCGCAAGGGATATTCTATTTTGAGTATATTTTAAAAATTTTAAGCTTGTGGCAGCTGTCTTTATATTTTTTTTACTAATGAAAACACGCGATTGCAAAATTGAAATAAGTCACGTTCAAGTGGGATTATCTCGAAATCTATTGATGGGGTGTGTTTAGATTTTTATGTCATCGCAAAGGATATTCTATTTTGAGTATATTTTAAAAATTTTAAGCTTGTGGCAGTTGTCTTTATATTTTTTTTACTAATGAAAACACGCGATTGCAAAATTGAAATAAGTCACGTTCAAGCGGGATTATCTCGAAATCTAGTGATGGGGTGTGTTTGGATTTTTATGTCATCGCAAGGGATATTCTATTTTGAGTATATTTTAAAAATTTTAAGCTTGTGGCAGTTGTCTTTATATTTTTTTTACTAATGAAAACACGCGATTGCAAAATTGAAATAAGTCACGTTCAAGCGGGATTATCTCGAAATCTAGTGATGGGGTGTGTTTGGATTTTTATGTCATCGCAAGGGATATTCTATTTTGAGTATATTTTAAAAATTTTAAGCTTGTGGCAGCTGTCTTTATATTTTTTTTACTAATGAAAACACGCGATTGCAAAATTGAAATAAGTCACGTTCAAGTGGGATTATCTCGAAATCTAGTGATGGGGTGTGTTTAGATTTTTATGTCATCGCAAAGGATATTCTATTTTGAGTATATTTTAAAAATTTTAAGCTTGTGGCAGTTGTCTTTATATTTTTTTTACTAATGAAAACACGCGATTGCAAAATTAAAATATGTTACGTTCAAGTGGGATTATCTCGAAATCTAGTGATGGGGTGTGTTTGGATTTTTATGTCATCGCAAGGGATATTCTATTTTGAGTATATTTTAAAAATTTTAAGCTTGTGGCAGTTGTCTTTATATTTTTTTTACTAATGAAAACACGCGATTGCAAAATTGAAATAAGTCACGTTCAAGTGGGATTATCTCGAAATCTAGTGATGGGGTGTGTTTAGATTTTTATGTCATCGCAAATGATATTCTATTTTGAGTATATTTTAAAAATTTTAAGCTTGTGGCAGTTGTCTTTATATTTTTTTTACTAATGAAAACACGCGATTGCAAAATTGAAATAAGTCACATTCAAGTGGGATTATCTCGAAATCTATTGATGGGGTGTGTTTAGATTTTTATGTCATCGCAAAGCATATTCTATTTTGAGTATATTTTAAAAATTTTAAGCTTGTGGCAGTTGTCTTTATATTTTTTTTTACTAATGAAAACACGCGATTGCAAAATTGAAATATGTCACGTTCAAGTGGGATTATCTCGAAATCTAGTGATGGGGTGTGTTTAGATTTTTATGTCATCGCAAAGGATATTCTATTTTGAGTATATTTTAAAAATTTTAAGCTTGTGGCAGTTGTCTTTATATTTTTTTTACTAATGAAAACACGCGATTGCAAAATTGAAATAAGTCACGTTCAAGTGGGATTATCTCAAAATCTAGTGATGGGGTGTGTTTGGATTTTTTATGTCATCGCAAAGGATATTCTATTTTGAGTATATTTTAAAAATTTTAAGCTTGTGGCAGTTGTCTTTATATTTTTTTTACTAATGAAAACACGCGATTGCAAAATTAAAATATGTTACATTCAAGTGGGATTATCTCGAAATCTAGTGATGGGGTGTGTTTGGATTTTTATGTCATCGCAAGGGATATTCTATTTTGAGTATATTTTAAAAATTTTAAGCTTGTGGCAGTTGTCTTTATATTTTTTTTACTAATGAAAACACGCGATTCCAAAATTAAAATATGTTACGTTCAAGTGGGATTATCTCGAAATCTAGTGATGGGGTGTGTTTGGATTTTTATGTCATCGCAAGGGATATTCTATTTTGAGTATATTTTAAAAATTTTAAGCTTGTGGCAGTTGTCTTTATATTTTTTTTACTAATGAAAACACGCGATTGCAAAATTAAAATATGTTACGTTCAAGTGGGATTATCTCGAAATCTAGTGATGGGGTGTGTTTGGATTTTTATGTCATCGCAAGGGATATTCTATTTTGAGTATATTTTAAAAATTTTAAGCTTGTGGCAGTTGTCTTTATATTTTTTTTACTAATGAAAACACGCGATTGCAAAATTGAAATAAGTCACGTTCAAGTGGGATTATCTCGAAATCTAGTGATGGGGTGTGTTTAGATTTTTATGTCATCGCAAATGATATTCTATTTTGAGTATATTTTAAAAATTTTAAGCTTGTGGCAGTTGTCTTTATATTTTTTTTACTAATGAAAACACGCGATTGCAAAATTGAAATAAGTCACATTCAAGTGGGATTATCTCGAAATCTATTGATGGGGTGTGTTTAGATTTTTATGTCATCGCAAAGCATATTCTATTTTGAGTATATTTTAAAAATTTTAAGCTTGTGGCAGTTGTCTTTATATTTTTTTTACTAATGAAAACACGCGATTGCAAAATTGAAATATGTCACGTTCAAGTGGGATTATCTCGAAATCTAGTGATGGGGTGTGTTTAGATTTTTATGTCATCGCAAAGGATATTCTATTTTGAGTATATTTTAAAAATTTTAAGCTTGTGGCAGTTGTCTTTATATTTTTTTTACTAATGAAAACACGCGATTGCAAAATTGAAATAAGTCACGTTCAAGTGGGATTATCTCGAAATCTAGTGATGGGGTGTGTTTGGATTTTTATGTCATCGCAAGGGATATTCTATTTTGAGTATATTTTAAAAATTTTAAGCTTGTGGCAGTTGTCTTTATATTTTTTTTACTAATAAAAACACGCGATTGCAAAATTGAAATAAGTCACGTTCAAGTGGGATTATCTCGAAATCTAGTGATGGGGTGTGTTTAGATTTTTATGTCATCGCAAAAGATATTCTATTTTGAGTATATTTTAAAAATTTTAAGCTTGTGGCAGTTGTCTTTATATTTTTTTTGCTAATGAAAACACGCGATTGCAAAATTGAAATATGTTACGTTCAAGTGGGATTATCTCGAAATCTAGTGATGGGGTGTGTTTGGATTTTTATGTCATCGCAAGGGATATTCTATTTTGAGTATATTTTAAAAATTTTAAGCTTGTGGCAGTTGTCTTTATATTTTTTTTTTTACTAATGAAAGCACGCGATTGCAAAATTGAAATATGTTACGTTCAAGTGGGATTATCTCGAAATCTAGTGATGGGGTGTGTTTGGATTTTTATGTCATCGCAAGGAATATTCTATTTTGAGTATATTTTAAAAATTTTAAGCTTGTGGCAGTTGTCTTTATATTTTTTTTGCTAATGAAAACTCGCGATTGCAAAATTGAAATATGTTACGTTCAAGTGGGATTATCTCGAAATCTAGTGATGGGGTGTGTTTGGATTTTTATGTCATCGCAAGGGATATTCTATTTTGAGTATATTTTAAAAATTTTAAGCTTGTGGCAGTTGTCTTTATATGTTTTTTGCTAATGAAAACACGCGATTGCAAAATTGAAATATGTTACGTTCAAGTGGGATTATCTCGAAATCTAGTGATGGGGTGTGCTTGGATTTTTATGTCATCGCAAGGGATATTCTATTTTGAGTATATTTTAAAAATTTTAAGCTTGTGGCAGTTGTCTTTATATTTTTTTTGCTAATGAAAACACGCGATTGCAAAATTGAAATATGTTACGTTCAAGTGGGATTATCTCGAAATCTAGTGATGGGGTGTGCTTGGATTTTTATGTCATCGCAAGGGATATTCTATTTTGAGTATATTTTAAAAATTTTAAGCTTGTGGCAGTTGTCTTTATATTTTTTTTACTAATGAAAACACGCGATTGCAAAATTAAAATATGTTACGTTCAAGTGGGATTATCTCGAAATCTAGTGATGGGGTGTGTTTGGATTTTTATGTCATCGCAAGGGATATTCTATTTTGAGTATATTTTAAAAATTTTAAGCTTGTGGCAGTTGTCTTTATATTTTTTTTGCTAATGAAAACACGCGATTGCAAAATTGAAATATGTTACGTTCAAGTGGGATTATCTCGAAATCTAGTGATGGGGTGTGCTTGGATTTTTATGTCATCGCAAGGGATATTCTATTTTGAGTATATTTTAAAAATTTTAAGCTTGTGGCAGTTGTCTTTATATTTTTTTTGCTAATGAAAACACGCGATTGCAAAATTGAAATATGTTACGTTCAAGTGGGATTATCTCGAAATCTAGTGATGGGGTGTGCTTGGATTTTTATGTCATCGCAAGGGATATTCTATTTTGAGTATATTTTAAAAATTTTAAGCTTGTGGCAGTTGTCTTTATATTTTTTTTACTAATGAAAGCACGCGATTGCAAAATTGAAATATGTTACGTTCAAGTGGGATTATCTCGAAATCTAGTGATGGGGTGTGTTTGGATTTTTATGTCATCGCAAGGGATATTCTATTTTGAGTATATTTTAAAAATTTTAAGCTTGTGGCAGTTGTCTTTATATTTTTTTTACTAATGAAAACACGCGATTGCAAAATTAAAATATGTTACGTTCAAGTGGGATTATCTCGAAATCTAGTGATGGGGTGTGTTTGGATTTTTATGTCATCGCAAGGGATATTCTATTTTGAGTATATTTTAAAAATTTTAAGCTTGTGGCAGTTGTCTTTATATTTTTTTTTTACTAATGAAAGCACGCGATTGCAAAATTGAAATATGTTACGTTCAAGTGGGATTATCTCGAAATCTAGTGATGGGGTGTGCTTGGATTTTTATGTCATCGCAAGGGATATTCTATTTTGAGTATATTTTAAAAATTTTAAGCTTGTGGCAGTTGTCTTTATATTTTTTTTACTAATGAAAACACGCGATTGCAAAATTAAAATATGTTACGTTCAAGTGGGATTATCTCGAAATCTAGTGATGGGGTGTGCTTGGATTTTTATGTCATCGCAAGGGATATTCTATTTTGAGTATATTTTAAAAATTTTAAGCTTGTGGCAGTTGTCTTTATATTTTTTTTACTAATGAAAACACGCGATTGCAAAATTAAAATATGTTACGTTCAAGTGGGATTATCTCGAAATCTAGTGATGGGGTGTGTTTGGATTTTTATGTCATCGCAAGGGATATTCTATTTTGAGTATATTTTAAAAATTTTAAGCTTGTGGCAGTTGTCTTTATATTTTTTTTGCTAATGAAAACACGCGATTGCAAAATTGAAATATGTTACGTTCAAGTGGGATTATCTCGAAATCTAGTGATGGGGTGTGCTTGGATTTTTATGTCATCGCAAGGGATATTCTATTTTGAGTTTATTTTAAAAATTTTAAGCTTGTGGCAGTTGTCTTTATATTTTTTTTTTACTAATGAAAGCACGCGATTGCAAAATTGAAATATGTTACGTTCAAGTGGGATTATCTCGAAATCTAGTGATGGGGTGTGTTTGGATTTTTATGTCATCGCAAGGGATATTCTATTTTGAGTATATTTTAAAAATTTTAAGCTTGTGGCAGTTGTCTTTATATTTTTTTTACTAATGAAAACACGCGATTGCAAAATTAAAATATGTTACGTTCAAGTGGGATTATCTCGAAATCTAGTGATGGGGTGTGTTTGGATTTTTATGTCATCGCAAGGGATATTCTATTTTGAGTATATTTTAAAAATTTTAAGCTTGTGGCAGTTGTCTTTATATTTTTTTTACTAATGAAAACACGCGATTGCAAAATTGAAATAAGTCACGTTCAAGTGGGATTATCTCGAAATCTAGTGATGGGGTGTGTTTAGATTTTTATGTCATCGCAAATGATATTCTATTTTGAGTATATTTTAAAAATTTTAAGCTTGTGGCAGTTGTCTTTATATTTTTTTTACTAATGAAAACACGCGATTGCAAAATTGAAATAAGTCACATTCAAGTGGGATTATCTCGAAATCTATTGATGGGGTGTGTTTAGATTTTTATGTCATCGCAAAGCATATTCTATTTTGAGTATATTTTAAAAATTTTAAGCTTGTGGCAGTTGTCTTTATATTTTTTTTACTAATGAAAACACGCGATTGCAAAATTGAAATATGTCACGTTCAAGTGGGATTATCTCGAAATCTAGTGATGGGGTGTGTTTAGATTTTTATGTCATCGCAAAGGATATTCTATTTTGAGTATATTTTAAAAATTTTAAGCTTGTGGCAGTTGTCTTTATATTTTTTTTACTAATGAAAACACGCGATTGCAAAATTAAAATATGTCACGTTCAAGTGGGATTATCTCGAAATCTAGTGATGGGGTGTGTTTAGATTTTTATGTCATCGCAAAGGATATTCTATTTTGAGTATATTTTAAAAATTTTAAGCTTGTGGCAGTTGTCTTTATATTTTTTTTACTAATGAAAACACGCGATTGCAAAATTGAAATAAGTCACGTTCAAGTGGGATTATCTCGAAATCTATTGATGGGGTGTGTTTAGATTTTTATGTCATCGCAAAGGATATTCTATTTTGAGTATATTTTAAAAATTTTAAGCTTGTGGCAGTTGTCTTTATATTTTTTTTACTAATGAAAACACGCGATTGCAAAATTGAAATAAGTCACGTTCAAGTGGGATTATCTCGAAATCTAGTGATGGGGTGTGTTTAGATTTTTATGTCATCGCAAAGGATATTCTATTTTGAGTATATTTTAAAAATTTTAAGCTTGTGGCAGTTGTCTTTATATTTTTTTTACTAATGAAAACACGCGATTGCAAAATTGAAATAAGTCACGTTCAAGTGGGATTATCTCGAAATCTAGTGATGGGGTGTGTTTAGATTTTTATGTCATCGCAAAAGATATTCTATTTTGAGTATATTTTAAAAATTTTAAGCTTGTGGCAGTTGTCTTTATATTTTTTTTTACTAATGAAAACACGCGATTGCAAAATTAAAATATGTTACGTTCAAGTGGGATTATCTCGAAATCTAGTGATGGGGTGTGTTTAGATTTTTATGTCATCGCAAAGGATATTCTATTTTGAGTATATTTTAAAAATTTTAAGCTTCTGGCAGTTGTCTTTATATTTTTTTTTACCAATAAAAACACGCGATTGCAAAATTGAAATAAGTCACGTTCAAGTGGGATTATCTCGAAATCTAGTGATGGGGTGTGTTTGGATTTTTATGTCATCGCAAGGGATATTCTATTTTGAGTATATTTTAAAAATTTTAAGCTTGTGGCAGTTGTCTTTATATTTTTTTTACTAATGAAAACACGCGATTGCAAAATTGAAATAAGTCACGTTCAAGTGGGATTATCTCGAAATCTAGCGATGGGGTGTGTTTGGATTTTTATGTCATCGCAAGGGATATTCTATTTTGAGTATATTTTAAAAATTTTAAGCTTGTGGCAGTTGTCTTTATATTTTTTTTACTAATGAAAACACGCGATTGCAAAATTGAAATAAGTCACGTTCAAGTGGGATTATCTCGAAATCTAGTGATGGGGTGTGTTTGGATTTTTATGTCATCGCAAGGGATATTCTATTTTGAGTATATTTTAAAAATTTTAAGCTTGTGGCAGTTGTCTTTATATTTTTTTTTTACTAATGAAAACACGCGATTGCAAAATTGAAATATGTTACGTTCAAGTGGGATTATCTCGAAATCTAGTGATGGGGTGTGTTTGGATTTTTATGTCATCGCAAGGGATATTCTATTTTGAGTATATTTTAAAAATTTTAAGCTTGTGGCAGTTGTCTTTATATTTTTTTTACTAATGAAAACACGCGATTGCAAAATTGAAATAAGTCACGTTCAAGTGGGATTATCTCGAAATCTAGTGATGGGGTGTGTTTAGATTTTTATGTCATCGCAAATGATATTCTATTTTGAGTATATTTTAAAAATTTTAAGCTTGTGGCAGTTGTCTTTATATTTTTTTTACTAATGAAAACACGCGATTGCAAAATTGAAATAAGTCACATTCAAGTGGGATTATCTCGAAATCTATTGATGGGGTGTGTTTAGATTTTTATGTCATCGCAAAGCATATTCTATTTTGAGTATATTTTAAAAATTTTAAGCTTGTGGCAGTTGTCTTTATATTTTTTTTACTAATGAAAACACGCGATTGCAAAATTGAAATAAGTCACGTTCAAGTGGGATTATCTCGAAATCTAGTGATGGGGTGTGTTTGGATTTTTATGTCATCGCAAGGGATATTCTATTTTGAGTATATTTTAAAAAATTTAAGCTTGTGGCAGTTGTCTTTATATTTTTTTTACTAATGAAAACACGCGATTGCAAAATTGAAATATGTTACGTTCAAGTGGGATTATCTTGAAATCTAGTGATGGGGTGTGTTTAGATTTTTATGTCATCGCAAATGATATTCTATTTTGAGTATATTTTAAAAATTTTAAGCTTGTGGCAGTTGTCTTTATATTTTTTTTACTAATGAAAACACGCGATTGCAAAATTGAAATAAGTCACATTCAAGTGGGATTATCTCGAAATCTATTGATGGGGTGTGTTTAGATTTTTATGTCATCGCAAAGCATATTCTATTTTGAGTATATTTTAAAAATTTTAAGCTTGTGGCAGTTGTCTTTATATTTTTTTTACTAATGAAAACACGCGATTGCAAAATTGAAATAAGTCACGTTCAAGTGGGATTATCTCGAAATCTAGTGATGGGGTGTGTTTGGATTTTTATGTCATCGCAAGGGATATTCTATTTTGAGTATATTTTAAAAAATTTAAGCTTGTGGCAGTTGTCTTTATATTTTTTTTACTAATGAAAACACGCGATTGCAAAATTGAAATATGTTACGTTCAAGTGGGATTATCTTGAAATCTAGTGATGGGGTGTGTTTAGATTTTTATGTCATCGCAAAGGATATTCTATTTTGAGTATATTTTAAAAATTTTAAGCTTGTGGCAGTTGTCTTTATATTTTTTTTTTACTAATGAAAACACGCGATTGCAAAATTGAAATATGTTACGTTCAAGTGGGATTATCTTGAAATCTAGTGATGGGGTGTGTTTAGATTTTTATGTCATCGCAAAGGATATTCTATTTTGAGTATATTTTAAAAAGTTTAAGCTTGTGGCAGTTGTCTTTATATTTTTTTTTTACTAATGAAAACACGCGATTGCAAAATTGAAATATGTTACGTTCAAGTGGGATTATCTTGAAATCTAGTGATGGGGTGTGTTTAGATTTTTATGTCATCGCAAAGGATATTCTATTTTGAGTATATTTTAAAAATTTTAAGCTTGTGGCAGTTGTCTTTATATTTTTTTTTTACTACTGAAAACACGCGATTGCAAAATTAAAATATGTTACGTTCAAGTGGGATTATCTTGAAATCTAGTGATGGGGTGTGTTTAGATTTTTATGTCATCGCAAAGGATATTCTATTTTGAGTATATTTTAAAAATTTTAAGCTTGTGGCAGTTGTCTTTATATTTTTTTTTTACTAATGAAAACACGCGATTGCAAAATTGAAATATGTTACGTTCAAGTGGGATTATCTTGAAATCTAGTGATGGGGTGTGTTTAGATTTTTATGTCATCGCAAAGGATATTCTATTTTGAGTATATTTTAAAAATTTTAAGCTTGTGGCAGTTGTCTTTATATTTTTTTTTTACTACTGAAAACACGCGATTGCAAAATTAAAATATGTTACGTTCAAGTGGGATTATCTTGAAATCTAGTGATGGGGTGTGTTTAGATTTTTATGTCATCGCAAAGGATATTCTATTTTGAGTATATTTTAAAAATTTTAAGCTTGTGGCAGTTGTCTTTATATTTTTTTTTTACTAATGAAAACACGCGATTGCAAAATTGAAATATGTTACGTTCAAGTGGGATTATCTTGAAATCTAGTGATGGGGTGTGTTTAGATTTTTATGTCATCGCAAAGGATATTCTATTTTGAGTATATTTTAAAAAGTTTAAGCTTGTGGCAGTTGTCTTTATATTTTTTTTTTACTAATGAAAACACGCGATTGCAAAATTGAAATATGTTACGTTCAAGTGGGATTATCTTGAAATCTAGTGATGGGGTGTGTTTAGATTTTTATGTCATCGCAGAGGATATTCTATTCTGAGTATATTTTAAAAATTCTAAGCTCGTGTCAGTTGTTTTTATATTTTTTTTTACTAATAAAAACACGCGACTGCAAAATTGAAATATGTTACGTTCAAGTGGGATTATCTTGAAATCTAGTGATGGGGTGTGTTTAGATTTTTATGTCATCGCAAGGGATATTCTATTTTGAGTATATTTTAAAAATTTTAAGCTTGTGGCAGTTGTCTTTATATTTTTTTTTTACTAATGAAAACACGCGATTGCAAAATTGAAATATGTTACGTTCAAGTGGGATTATCTCGAAATCTAGTGATGGGGTGTGTTTGGATTTTTATGTCATCGCAAGGGATATTCTATTTTGAGTATATTTTAAAAATTTTAAGCTTGTGGCAGTTGTCTTTATATTTTTTTTTTACTAATGAAAACACGCGATTGCAAAATTGAAATATGTTACGTTCAAGTGGGATTATCTTGAAATCTAGTGATGGGGTGTGTTTGGATTTTTATGTCATCGCAAGGGATATTCTATTTTGAGTATATTTTAAAAATTTTAAGCTTGTGGCAGTTGTCTTTATATTTTTTTTTTACTAATGAAAACACGCGATTGCAAAATTGAAATATGTTACGTTCAAGTGGGATTATCTCGAAATCTAGTGATGGGGTGTGTTTGGATTTTTATGTCATCGCAAGGGATATTCTATTTTGAGTATATTTTAAAAATTTTAAGCTTGTGGCAGTTGTCTTTATATTTTTTTTTTACTAATGAAAACACGCGATTGCAAAATTGAAATATGTTACGTTCAAGTGGTATTATCTCGAAATCTAGTGATGGGGTGTGCTTGGATTTTTATGTCATCGCAAGGGATATTCTATTTTGAGTATATTTTAAAAATTTTAAGCTTGTGGCAGTTGTCTTTATATTTTTTTTTACTAATGAAAACACGCGATTGCAAAATTGAAATATGTCACGTTGAAGTGGGATTATCTTGAAATCCAGTGTTAAAACATCTCCAACACCACGCCGAACTATCGCTCTTTAATGTAGCCGTACAAACAATGCAATTTTTTTCAATTTTTCTGCAGTGTTAAGAAAAGTTGGATCGTTTAAAATAAATATTTCACTTCTGACGGGCAAATCCATCACAAACTTTATTTTTCGTTCATCCGCACACCTTAAAGTCCTTCCGTCCCCCGGTTTCAGCCGCTGAAAATAATAAGAGTATATCGCTTTAAAGCAGCCCTCCGAACGCCACATCCCCTTTAGTATACACAACATAAAAAGTTGTCCGTTCCGTCGGGGGTTGCTTGGTTGGGCCGGGCGGGCGGCCGGAGGGGGGGGGGGGGTGAATAGTGGTGGGGGAGCGAGCGGGTTCGGGGGCCCCGGAGCCACCCAACCTGCCGCCGCCCGGAGTTGGAAAGGGCCGGCGGGGGGTCGGAGTGGGTGGGCGGCGGTGGCGGTTGGATGCGGAGCGGGGGTACACTTGTCATTGGGACGCGCACTCGCTCCTGCTATATTCCTGCCGCCGCCGCTCCTCCAGGCTCGAATTTCTGAACACCAGGGTTTTCCCTCACGTCTCCTGCAATTTCCTTCGGTACAGTTTTTTTTTTAATTACATCGCAACGTGTTCTTTCGGTGTTTACTATTCATTACAGGTGAATATTTCTTCACACTTTGGAGTGAACCGCTAGTTTTAAAAATACTTTTTAATAATAATAAAATATTGAAATAGTTGAAAAAACAATTCCCCCATTTGTTATTCGCTTTAGTTTTTCCCAGCAACATTAAATATTATTTCAATAACGAACAATATGCAATACTAGGAGAGATGAATGTAACGGAAAAAAAAATTGTATGAAATTTTTGAACAAACACACGTATGAAATTTCGCTAATAGCAATGGAAAAAGGCATGTGTAAACTTTCCCGGGTTTTCCCCTCCCACACCCCCAAATACAATGATAAATAACAATTTTATTTTTTGATACGGCCATTACCGCCGTATTTGCATTTTTATTCAATTGCGTGCATTATTTATAAGCGAATGAGAGAAAAAAAAATAGGTTTTGTTTAAATAGTTGACAAAATGCGATAAACGTTGAAACCGTTTCGATAATTTTGCATCATCAAATTTATACGTTATCTTTTTTATTATGCCTTGATGGTATGTCACTAGAGCAGTGATTGTTAAAGTTTGTAATAGTTTTTCATAATTTTGCTCTCTGTTAAAATAAAATTATTTAGAAATTTAGTTAAGTAATTTACGTAACTTTTCATATAGCCTTAAAACATGATGAATTTTGACTAAATTTGTAAATTTTCGAATAGATAGCAATTGTTTTTGTATTTTATTTAAGTCATTAAAATTATTACAATTTTTCAAAAATTTGCTCTCTCTGTTAAAATAAATTGATTTATAAATTTAGTTATGTAATCTATGTAACTTTTAGCATTATCTTAAAACAAGATGAATTTTGAGTAAATTTGGAAATTTTCGAATCGATAGCAATTGTTTTTGTATTTTATTTAAGGCATTAAAATTATTACAGTTTTTCAAAAATTTGCTCTCTCTGTTAAAATAAATTGATTTATAAATTTAGTTATGTAATCTATGCAACTTTTAACATGATCTTAAAACAGGATGAATTTTGAGTAAATTTGGAAATTTTCAAATCGATAGCAATTGTTTTTGTATTTTATTTAAGCCATTAAAATTATTACAGTTTTTCAAAAATTTGCTCTCTCTGTTAAAATAAATTGATTTATAAATTTAGTTATGTAATCTATGTAACTTTTAGCATTATCTTAAAACAAGATTAATTTTGAGTAAATTTGGAAATTTTCAAATCGATAGCAATTGTTTTTGTATTTTATTTAAGGCATTAAAATTATTACAGTTTTTCAAAAATTTGCTCTCTCTGTTAAAATAAATTGATTTATAAATTTAGTTATGTAATCTATGCAACTTTTAACATGATCTTAAAACAAGATTAATTTTGAGTAAATTTGGAAATTTTCAAATCGATAGCAATTGTTTTTGTATTTTATTTAAGCCATTAAAATTATTACAGTTTTTCAAAAATTTGCTCTTTTTGTTAAAATAAATTGATTTATAAATTTAGTTATGTAATCTATGTAACTTTTAACATGATCTTAAAACAAGATGAATTTTGAGTAAATCTGGAAATTTTCGGCTCGATAGCAATTGTTTTTGTATTTTATTTAAGCCATTAAAATTATAACAGTTTTTCAAAAATTTGCTCTCTCTGTTAAAATAAATTGATTTATAAATTTGGTTATGTAATCTATGTAACTTTTAACACGATCTTAAAACAGGATGAATTTTGAGTAAATTTGGAAATTTTCGAATCGATAGCAATTGTTTTTGTATTTTATTTAAGCCATTAAACTTATTACAATTTTTCAAAAATTTGCTCTCTCTGTTAAAATAAATTGATTTATAAATATAGTTATGTAATCTATGCAACTTTTAACATGATCTTAAAACACGATGAATTTTGAGTAAATTTGGAAATTTTCGAATCGATAGCAATTGTTTTTGTATTTTATTTAAGCCATTAAACTTATTACAATTTTTCAAAAATTTGCTCTCTCTGTTAAAATAAATTGATTTATAAATTTAGTTATGTAATCTATGCAACTTTTAACATGATCTTAAAACACGATGAATTTTGAGTAAATTTGGAAATTTTCGAATCGATAGCAATTGTTTTAGTATTTTATTTAAGTCATTAAAATTATAACAGTTTTTCAAAAATTTGCTCTCTCTGTTAAAATAAATTGATTTATAAATTTAGTTATGTAATCTATGTAACTTTTAACACGATCTTAAAACAAGATGAATTTTGAGTAAATTTGGTAATTTTCTAATCGATAGCAATTGTTTTTGTATTTTATTTAAATCATTAAAATTATAACAGTTTTTCAAAAATTTGCTCTCTCCGTTAAAATAAATTGATTTATAAATTTGGTTATGTAATCTATGTAACTTTTAACACGATCTTAAAACAGGATGAATTTTGAGTAAATTTGGAAATTTTCGAATCGATAGCAATTGTTTTTGTATTTTATTTAAGCCATTAAACTTATTACAATTTTTCAAAAATTTGCTCTCTCTGTTAAAATAAATTGATTTATAAATATAGTTATGTAATCTATGCAACTTTTAACATGATCTTAAAACACGATGAATTTTGAGTAAATTTGGAAATTTTCGAATCGATAGCAATTGTTTTAGTATTTTATTTAAATCATTAAAATTATAACAGTTTTTCAAAAATTTGCTCTCTCTGTTAAAATAAATTGATTTATAAATTTAGTTATGTAATCTATGTAACTTTTAACACGATCTTAAAACAAGATGAATTTTGAGTAAATTTGGTAATTTTCTAATCGATAGCAATTGTTTTTGTATTTTATTTAAGCCATTAAACTTATTACAATTTTTCAAAAATTTGCTCTCTCTGTTAAAATAAATTGATTTATAAATATAGTTATGTAATCTATGCAACTTTTAACATGATCTTAAAACAAGATTAATTTTGAGTAAATTTGGTAATTTTCTAATCGATAGCAATTGTTTTTGTATTTTATTTAAGCCATTAAACTTATTACAATTTTTCAAAAATTTGCTCTCTCTGTTAAAATAAATTGATTTATAAATATAGTTATGTAATCTATGCAACTTTTAACATGATCTTAAAACAAGATTAATTTTGAGTAAATTTGGTAATTTTCTAATCGATAGCAATTGTTTTTGTATTTTATTTAAGCCATTAAACTTATTACAATTTTTCAAAAATTTGCTCTCTCTGTTAAAATAAATTGATTTATAAATTTAGTTATGTAATCTATGCAACTTTTAACATGATCTTAAAACAAGATTAATTTTGAGTAAATTTGGAAATTTTCAAATCGATAGCAATTGTTTTTGTATTTTATTTAAGCCATTAAAATTATTACAGTTTTTCAAAAATTTGCTCTTTTTGTTAAAATAAATTGATTTATAAATTTAGTTATGTAATCTATGTAACTTTTAACATGATCTTAAAACAAGATGAATTTTGAGTAAATCTGGAAATTTTCGGCTCGATAGCAATTGTTTTTGTATTTTATTTAAGCCATTAAAATTATTACAGTTTTTCAAAAATTTGCTCTCTCTGTTAAAATAAATTGATTTATAAATTTGGTTATGTAATCTATGTAACTTTTAACACGATCTTAAAACAGGATGAATTTTGAGTAAATTTGGAAATTTTCGAATCGATAGCAATTGTTTTAGTATTTTATTTAAGTCATTAAAATTATAACAGTTTTTCAAAAATTTGCTCTCTCTGTTAAAATAAATTGATTTATAAATTTAGTTATGTAATCTATGTAACTTTTAACACGATCTTAAAACAAGATGAATTTTGAGTAAATTTGGTAATTTTCTAATCGATAGCAATTGTTTTTGTATTTTATTTAAATCATTAAAATTATAACAGTTTTTCAAAAATTTGCTCTCTCCGTTAAAATAAATTGATTTATAAATTTGGTTATGTAATCTATGTAACTTTTAACACGATCTTAAAACAGGATGAATTTTGAGTAAATTTGGAAATTTTCGAATCGATAGCAATTGTTTTTGTATTTTATTTAAGCCATTAAACTTATTACAATTTTTCAAAAATTTGCTCTCTCTGTTAAAATAAATTGATTTATAAATATAGTTATGTAATCTATGCAACTTTTAACATGATCTTAAAACACGATGAATTTTGAGTAAATTTGGAAATTTTCGAATCGATAGCAATTGTTTTAGTATTTTATTTAAATCATTAAAATTATAACAGTTTTTCAAAAATTTGCTCTCTCTGTTAAAATAAATTGATTTATAAATTTAGTTATGTAATCTATGTAACTTTTAACACGATCTTAAAACAAGATGAATTTTGAGTAAATTTGGTAATTTTCTAATCGATAGCAATTGTTTTTGTATTTTATTTAAGCCATTAAACTTATTACAATTTTTCAAAAATTTGCTCTCTCTGTTAAAATAAATTGATTTATAAATATAGTTATGTAATCTATGCAACTTTTAACATGATCTTAAAACACGATGAATTTTGAGTAAATTTGGAAATTTTCGAATCGATAGCAATTGTTTTTGTATTTTATTTAAGCCATTAAACTTATTACAATTTTTCAAAAATTTGCTCTTTTTGTTAAAATAAATTGATTTATAAATTTAGTTATGTAATCTATGTAACTTTTAACATGATCTTAAAACAAGATTAATTTTGAGTAAATTTGGAAATTTTCAAATCGATAGCAATTGTTTTTGTATTTTATTTAAGCCATTAAAATTATTACAGTTTTTCAAAAATTTGCTCTTTTTGTTAAAATAAATTGATTTATAAATTTAGTTATTTAATCTATGTAACTTTTAACATGATCTTAAAACAAGATGAATTTTGAGTAAATCTGGAAATTTTCGGCTCGATAGCAATTGTTTTTGTATTTTATTTAAGCCATTAAACTTATTACAATTTTTCAAAAATTTGCTCTCTCTGTTAAAATAAATTGATTTATAAATATAGTTATGTAATCTATGCAACTTTTAACATGATCTTAAAACACGATGAATTTTGAGTAAATTTGGAAATTTTCGAATCGATAGCAATTGTTTTTGTATTTTATTTAAATCATTAAAATTATAACAGTTTTTCAAAAATTTGCTCTCTCTGTTAAAATAAATTGATTTATAAATTTAGTTATGTAATCTATGTAACTTTTAACACGATCTTAAAACAAGATGAATTTTGAGTAAATTTGGAAATTTTCTAATCGATAGCAATTGTTTTTGTATTTTATTTAAGCCATTCAACTTATTACAATTTTTCAAAAATTTGCTCTCTCTGTTAAAATAAATTGATTTATAAATATAGTTATGTAATCTATGCAACTTTTAACATGATCTTAAAACACGATGAATTTTGAGTAAATTTGGAAATTTTCGAATCGATAGCAATTGTTTTTGTATTTTATTTAAATCATTAAAATTATAACAGTTTTTCAAAAATTTGCTCTCTCTGTTAAAATAAATTGATTTATAAATTTAGTTATGTAATCTATGTAACTTTTAACACGATCTTAAAACAAGATGAATTTTGAGTAAATTTGGAAATTTTCTAATCGATAGCAATTGTTTTTGTATTTTATTTAAGCCATTCAACTTATTACAATTTTTCAAAAATTTGCTCTCTCTGTTAAAATAAATTGATTTATAAATATAGTTATGTAATCTATGCAACTTTTAACATGATCTTAAAACACGATGAATTTTGAGTAAATTTGGAAATTTTCGAATCGATAGCAACTGTTTTTGTATTTTATTTAAGCCATTAAACTTATTACAATTTTTCAAAAATTTGCTCTTTTTGTTAAAATAAATTGATTTATAAATTTAGTTATGTAATCTATGTAACTTTTAACATGATCTTAAAACAAGATGAATTTTGAGTAAATCTGGAAATTTTCGGCTCGATAGCAATTGTTTTTGTATTTTATTTAAGCCATTAAAATTATAACAGTTTTTCAAAAATTTGCTCTCTCCGTTAAAATAAATTGATTCATAAATTTAGTTATGTAATCTATGTAACTTTTAACATGATCTTAAAACAAGATGAATTTTGAGTAAATTTGGAAATTTTCGAATCGATAGCAATGGTTTTTGTATTTTATTTAAGTTATTAAAATTATAACAGTTTTTCAAAAATTTGGTCTCTCTGTTAAAATAAATTGATTTATAAATTTAGTTATGTAATCTATGTAACTTTTAACATGATCTTAAAACAGGATGAATTTTGAGTAAATTTGGAAATTTTCGAATCGATAGCAATTGTTTTTGTATTTTATTTAAGTCATTGAAATTATAACAATTTTTCATAAACTTCCTGTCTGTTAAATTAAAATTATTTCAAAATTTAATCATGTAATGTATGTACCTTTTCACATTTTTTTGGAAATTTGCGAATGGTCTACAATTGTTTTTTTTGTATTTTTTGGGCACTCTAATTATTAAAAAAAATTATAAAGTTGCTCTCTGTTAAAATGAAATTATTTCAAAATTTAGTGAAACGAATTTTTCTCATAATCTTAATACAGGATGAATTTTGAGTAAATTTGCAAATTTTTGAAACGATTGCAATTGTTTTTGTATTTTTTAAGACACTCTAATTATTGCAATTTTTTACAAAGTTGCTCTCTGTGAAAATGAAATTATTTCAAAATTTAGTGAAACGATGTATGGAATTTTTCTCAGGATCCTAATACAGGATGAATTTTGAGAAAATTTGGAAATTTTCGAAACGATTGCAATTGTTTTTGAATTTTTTTTAAGACACTCTAATTATTGCAATTTTTATAAAATTGCTCTTTGTGAAAATGGAATTGTTTCAAAATTTCGTGAAAGGGTTTTTGGAATAATACAGGATGAATTTTGAGTAAATTTGGAAATTTTTGATTTTTTAATTATTACATTTTTTTTAAGTTGCTAAAATCTCTGCGCTTTGTTCAATTGGGATTATCTTAAAAAAATGAGACTGTACGTTTGCAACGTTTTGAAAAATTATGAATTTTGAGTGAATTTGCAAAATTTCAAGCAATATATTTATATTTTTTTTAATCGCCGAAATAATTACATTTTTTTTAACTTTGGGCTCTGTTTGAGTCAAATTATCTCAAAAATAATAATAATAATTAATAATAATTTATTAGTGCTGATCACATTGTGTTACTAATGGGCTGTTTGCAACTTGTCACACAATCATGATCTAAAATGAATTTTGAATAAATTTTGAATGTTTTATGACGATTGCATTTTTTAAATATTTTTTTCGAATCGCCAAAATCATTATAATTTTTTTGAAACGTGGCGCTCTCTTTAAGTGGAATTATCTTAAAAATTAGGGATTATGAATTTTGGGTAAATTTTGAATGTTTTATGACGATTGTATTTTTTTAAATATTTTTTTCGAATCGCCAAAATCATTTTTTTTTTTAAGTGGGATTATCTTAAAAATTAGGGAAGTGTGTCAGTGACATTTTTCAAAATTATAATCTATAAATTTGAAAAGTTTTAAGTTTTTATTTTTTTCTCAAATCGTCGAAAGGATTAAAATCTTTTAGAATCTCCGTTAGTGCTCAAATTATTACAATTATTTGAAACTTTGCGCTCTGTTTGTTTACTGTGATTCTCATAAATTATAGAAAACTTTTTCAAAATTAAAATTCAGACTGAAGTTTAAGTTTTTGTTTATATTTTTTCTAATCGCCCGATTGTTAAAATTTGATGTTTGTTAAAATGAAATTATTTAAAAATTCAGTGATGTAATTCTTATAAGTACGCCATCAATTTTAAGTAAATTTAATAATTTTCGAATCGATTTTTGACAAAAAAATTGCTTTTGGAAAATTTACTAATTTACTCAAAATACATTCTGTAATAAGAAATTTTGGATCATATGGGACATTAGTGTATGTTAGACCATTCAGCCACAAACAATTTGTGTATGTGGTACATAATTTATAAAATGGACAACTACTAAACATCCATGCTTTCTACAAGGAGCAAAAGCTCTCCTACCTGCCCCCCCTCTTATTTATTTTAATTAAAATGTTTTTTTTTATTTGTACATGCTGCAGGAAAATGCAGGACTTTATCTAGTTTAATAGTGTGAACGGAATTCGAAATGAAAATTCTGTCGCCCCTGGCGTTCTGCAGCCCCGATATGACGAGGGGTCTCACGTGACCGGGAAGCCCTCGCTCCATGGGGGGAGACAACCCTTGCCCCCATGTGGTCGTATGTTCCCCCATACACTGGAAAGTCCTATTATTATTTTCCAACTAGCTTTCCGCGAAAATTATTTCTTTAGAATGAAAAAATTGCCACGATCAGAATAATAACGGAAAAAATTGATTGTTTGGTCAAAATTGACAAAATAAAACAAAAAAAGATCATCAAGTCAAAATTGAGATAATTAAAAAAATGATCGTTAGGTCAAAATGGACAGAATTTAAAAAACGATCGTTTAGTTAAAATACAGAAAATTAAAAAAAAATATCGTTTGATCAAAATGGACGAAATTAAAAAAAAATTGATCGTTTAGTCAAAATGGACAGAATTAAAAAAAATGATCGTTTAGTCAAAATAGAGGAAATTTGAAAAAAATTGATCGTTTGGTCAAAATGGACAAAATAAAATAAAAATAAAAATAAATTGATCGTTTAGTCAAAATGGACAGAATTAAAAAAAAATATATCGTTTAGTAAAAATAAAGAAAATTAAAATTAAAAAAAATTGATCGTTTAAAAAAATTTAAAAATTGATCATTTAGTCAAAATTGTAGTTGACCAACTCACAACATCAAATAATTCGTAGCACCAACAAACCAATTTCTATATTTGTTGCTCTCAACTCATGTTTATTAACATTGGAATATTTAATAAATAGTAATAAATATTTTTTTTTTCTGCAAAGATTCATTAGATATGCATATGGTAATTGAGGTGATACGAAACAATTGAAAGCCGGATCCGTGTCGGATATTTTTAACGACTGGCAATAATCGACCGTCATAATTGTCGCCGGTAAATTTGAAACGTTTGGCATTGTTGGTCGGTGGCATTTAGCAAAAATTATCCGGACGATTAAAACGCCATAAATGACGTTGGTGCATGTAATGCATCCGCCCATAACATCCACCATTACACAGCCCTACAAATCAATTAACAAATAACAACCTTAATTATCCACACAAAAAAAGAATTTATTTGATGCAATTATTATCATTTTATAATTACAGACCAAAAAAGTTAACATTTTTCGATATGTAAAAACAAGAAAGTCAGTGTTGGGTTTGATTTTGATTATCAAGAAAAGTAAATAATTAACATTATTTTATATTTTTATATTAATTAAGCCCAATTATCCCGAAATAATGCTGTTAAATTTGGAAGTCCGCATTTAAATCAGTTTTTGAAAAATCAATATTTTTTCGATTTTTGAGCCGAAAATGGCCATTCTGGGGTTTGATTTTGGTTATCTAGAAAACTAAATAAATAACATTGTTTGATTTTTTTTTAAACATCAAAGCCCAATTATTCCACAATAATGCTGTTAAAGTTGGAAATCTGCATTTACGTCAGTTTTTGAAAAATCAATACTTTTTCGATTTTTGACCCTTGAAAATGGCCATTCTTGGGTTTGATTTTGGTTATCTAGAAAAGCAAATAATTTCCCCATCAGAACACTTACAGACCGGTTTCGACCTTTCAAGACTCATCACTATAGTTAGTTGCTGACTTTAGCGTTTCTAACTGTAACAGTGTTTAGAATATTCGTTTCCCCATCAGCAACTAACTACACTGATGAGACATGAAAGGTCGAAACAGGTCTGTAGGTGTTCTGATCAGTGGCGGCTCGTGGAACATGTTGATGGTAAAGCCACTTATACAATATACCCCCTCCTCATTTTTTAAAGAAAGAAAGAACAATTTCTCTTCCTAAACCAAAGTAACTGGCGAAAAAGTTATAATTAGTTAAAAATTCTTGCCGAGCTTGAAACCACAAGTAGTACCATGGCTCCTTGGATCTATATAACGAATGCCCCTGCTTTCAATACTCCAAGCGTAGATTTTGAATTTTCGTAACGAACGAGCGTAGAGTTAAAAACATTTATAAAAATTTCCTGCTGTTGAAAAAAATATAAAAACAATTGCCATCGACTTGAAACTTTTCAAGTGCACTCAAAACACATTCTAGATTATGATTATGTCTAAATCCATTCATTACTCCAACTGTAGATTTTGAATTTTCGTAACGAACGAGCGTAGAGTTAAAAACATTTATAAAAATTTCCTGCTGTTGAAAAAAATATAAAAACAATTGCCATCGACTTGAAACTTTTCAAGTGCACTCAAAACACATTCTAGATTATGATTATGTCTAAATCCATTCAATGCTTCAACCGTAGATTTTGAATTTTCGTAACGAACGAGCGTAGAGTTAAAAACATTTATAAAAATTTCCTGCTGTTGAAAAAAATATAAAAACAATTGCTATCACCTTGAAACTTTTCAAGTGCACTTAAAACACATTCTAGATTATGATTATGTCAAAATCCATTCATTACTCCAACCGTAGATTTTGAATTTTCATAACGAACGAGCGTAGAGTTAAAAAAATTATAAAAATTTCATGCAGTTGAAGAAAATATAAAAACAATTGCCATCGACTTGAAACTTTTCAAGTGCACTCAAAAAACATTCTAGATTATGATTATGCCAAAATCCATTCATTACTCCAACCGTAGATTTTGAATTTTTGTAACGAACGAGCGTAGAGTTAAAAAAATTTATAAAAATTTCCTGCAGTTGAAAAAAAATATAAAAACAATTGCTATCGACTTGAAACTTTTCAAGTGCACTCAAAACACATTCTAGATTATGATTATGTCAAAATCCATTCATTACTCCAACCGTAGATTTTGAATTTTCATAACGAACGAGCGTAGAGTTAAAAAAATTATAAAAATTTCCTGCAGTTGAAGAAAATATAAAAACAATTGCCATCGACTTGAAACTTTTTAAGTGCACTTAAAACACATTCTAGATTATGATTATGTCAAAATCCATTTATTACTCCAACCGTAGATTTTGAATTTTCGTAACGAACGAGCGTAGAGTTAAAAAAATTTATAAAAATTTCCTGCCGTTGAAAAAAATATAAAAACAATTGCTATCGACTTGAAACTTTTCAAGTGCACTCAAAACACATTCTAGATTATGATTATGTCAAAATCCATTCATTACTCCAACCGTAGATTTTGAATTTTCGTAACGAACGAGCGTAGAGTTAAAAAAATTTATAAAAATTTCCTGCAGTTGAAAAAAAACATAAAAACAATTGCCATCGACTTGAAACTTTTCAAGTGCACTCAAAACACATTCTAGATTATGATTATGTCAAAATCCATTCATTACTCCAACCGTAGATTTTGAATTTTCGTAACGAACGAGCGTAGAGTTAAAAAAAATTATAAAAAATTCTTGCAGTTGAGAAAATATAAAAACAATTGCCATCGACTTGAAACTTTTCAAGTGCACTCAAAACACATTCTAGATTATGATTATGTCAAAATCCATTCATTAGTCCAACCCTAGATTTTGAATTTTCGTAACGAACGTGCGTAGAGTTAAAAAAATTTATAAAAATTTCCTGCAGATAAAAAAAAATTTAAAAACAATTGCCATCGACTTGAAACTTTTTAAATGTACTTAAAACACATTCTAGATTATGATTATGTCTAAATCCATTTAATGCTCCAACCGTAGATTTTGAATTTTCGTAACGAACGAGCGTAGAGTTAAAAAAGATTATAAAAAAATCTTGCAGTTGAAAAAAATATAAAAACAATTGCCATCGACTTGAAACTTTTCAAATGTACTCAAAACACATTCTAGATTATGTTTATGTCAAAATCCATTCAATACTCCAACCGTAGATTTTGAATTTTCGTAACGAACGAGCGTAGAGTTAAAAAAAATTATAAAAAAATCTTGCAGTTGAAAAAAATATAAAAACAATTGCCATCGACTTGAAACTTTTCAAATGTACTCAAAACATATTCTAGATTATGATTATGTCAAAATCCATTCAATACTCCAACCGTAGATTTTGAATTTTCGTAACGAACGAGCGTAGAGTTAAAAAAAATTATAAAAATTTCCTGCAGTTGAAAAAAATATAAAAACAATTGCCATCGACTTGAAACTTTTCAAATGTACTCAAAACACATTCTAGATTATGTTTATGTCAAAATCCATTCAATACTCCAACCATAGATTTTGAATTTTCGTAACGAACGAGCGTAGAGTTAAAAAAAATATAAAAATTTCCTGCAGTTGAGAAAAATATAAAAACAATTGCCATCGACGGGAAACTTTTCAAATGCACTCTAATCTCAAGGATTATGATTATGTAAAAAACTACTTAGTCAGTGGCGGCTAGTGGAACATGTTGATGGTAGAGCCACTTATAGAATATACCCCCTACTCCTTTTTTGAAGAAAGAGACAACGATTTATCTTCCTAGACCAAAGTAACTGGCGAAAAAGTGTTGTAAGAATTAATTAAAAATGCTTGCCGAGCTTGAAACTACAGGTAGTGCCATGGCTCCTTGGTTCTGTATAACGAGCCGCCCCTGGTTCTGATGGGGAAACAATATTTAATGTTTTTTTTTATAATTATAAATGTTTTAAACACAAATTTATGTTTGTGTAAAGTTGCAAATTATAATAAACCATCGAACGAAGTCCTTTTTCTGATATTAAATTACTGAAATTAATATTTTAATTTTAATAATACGTTCCATGTTGCGTTGTTAAGGGAAGGCATGTACGGGAATATATGATAATAAATAACATAAATAATAAATGGCTGTAAAACGCGCACCCAGGAGAAATTATGAAAAATGCGGCTTGAGTTTATATATATATTTTTTTTTTGTTCTGTGTTGTTCAATGTTGGCCTGTGTGTGTGTGCACGAGTAAATTTATGACGTGACTGAATTAAATATGTGCAAATATTGAAAAATTTAAAATGCACACGCAAACCGCATTAATATTAATACGCCCGGTACAGTTACGTAACGAAATCCACCAACCACCCCCCAAAGAATCGATAAGTTATATTTCCTAAGATTTGCAAATTAAACGCGACTATTGTTTATAACACCACGAAAAAAAGCGGTTTAATATCATTGTGCACGAAACATTAAAGAAATGAGCAGAATTTCAGCAATAAAAAAAATATTTGTTTCAACAGGATGGAGCACCTCGCGAAATCAACAACGAAATAATTGTGCTGAATGAATTTCGTGGGTTTTTAATTCTGAGAAGAGGAAATATCTTTTCTGCTCCTCATAATTAGCAATTTCATGTGAATAAAATAAATGAGCTAAATTTTACTTTTAAAAACTAGAGTTTATTAACATAAATAATGAATTGCACATATATATGTAAAGGGGAATTATATGATAAAAAACGTTTCCGGTGTGGAGTCATTCAAGCGAACTCTGAGAAGGCAAATAAATTTTCGTAAATTATTAATAGTTTCCGGAATTAAGGAAAAAATATGCGAAAATTATTCGTTTGATTTTTTTTTTCACAGAACGAATGCAAAAGGTGAAGTAGGAAAAGTGCACATGTGTGTATGTGTGTGTATTTAATGAACACCTGTTCTTGAAGAGGTGCACCATATTGGGTGAATACGTGATGTGATACCACCATGGCAGCTGTTTCCTGTCGGTGGATTTTGATCCTTTCAGATATGCATATATGTATTAGGTATCCAGTACACAACATTCTGTTTATACAATGAAGTTTATCGTTATTAGATTACATAAAAATGAGCAAATATATAAAACAAAGGTGTATCCTGCAATCAAACCACTTGAATACTTTTAAACAACCGATTTCGCAAATTACCTAATAAAAAAAATCATTTTCAATTTTGTATCCATTGATACAAAACCGGAAATAAATGCAGACATCAACATGAAACATTTTTAAGACGATCGCAAAAAATGGCCATTTTCGAAGCTCAAAAATCGAAAAAGCGTTGAATTTCTGAAACCTGAAATTAATGCAGAATTACAACTTTTACAAAATTATTGAGGAATAATTAGGCTTTAATATTCTGGAAAAATCAAAGCTCATTCATTATTTGGTTTTCAAGATAATCACCATCAAACTCAAGAATTGCCATTTTCAAACCTCAAAAATCGAAAAAGCGTTGAATTTCTGAAACCTGAAATTAATGCAGAATTCCAACTTTTACAAAATTATTGAGGAGTAATTAGGCTTTCATATTCTAGAAAAATCAAAGCACATTAATTATTTGGTTTTCAAGATAATCACCACCAAACTCAAGAATTGCCATTTTCAAACCTCAAAAATCGAAAAAGCGTTGAATTTCTGAAACCTGAAATTAATGCAGACTTCCAACTTTTACAAAATTATTGAGGAATAATTAGGCTTTAATATTCTAGAAAAATCAAAGCACATTAATTATTTGGTTTTCAAGATAATCACCACCAAACTCAAGAATTGCCATTTGCAAACCTTAAAAATCGAAAAAGCGTTGAATTTCTGAAACCTGAAATTAATGCAAACTTCCAACTTTTACAAAATTATTGAGGAATAATTAGGCTTTAATATTCTAGAAAAATCAAAGCACATTCATTATTTGGTTTTCAAGATAATCAGCATCAAACTCAAGAATTGCCATTTGCTAACCTCAAAAATCGGAAAAGCGTTGAATTTCTGAAACCTGAAATTAATGCAGAATTACAACTTTTACAAAATTATTGAGGAATAATTAGGCTTTAATATTCTGGAAAAATCAAAGCACATTCATTATTTGGTTTACAAGATAATCACCATCAAACTCAAGAATTGCCATTTGCTAACCTCAAAAATCGGAAAAGCGTTGAATTTCTGAAACCTGAAATTAATGCAGAATTACAACTTTTACAAAAAAATTTGAGGAATAATTAAGCTTTAATATTCTAGAAAAATCAAAGCACATTAATTATTTGGTTTTCAAGATAATCACCACCAAACTCAAGAATTGCCATTTGCAAACCTCAAAAATCGAAAAAGCGTTGAATTTCTGAAACCTGAAATTAATGCAAACTTCCAACTTTTACAAAATTATTGAGGAATAATTAGGCTTTAATATTCTAGAAAAATCAAAGCACATTAATTATTTGGTTTTCAAGATAATCACCACCAAACTCAAGAATTGCCATTTGCAAACCTCAAAAATCGGAAAAGCGTTGAATTTCTGAAACCTGAAATTAATGCAGACTTCCAACTTTTACAAAATTATTGAGGAATAATTAGGCTTTAATATTCTAGAAAAATCAAAGCACATTAATTATTTGGTTTTCAAGATAATCACCACCAAACTCAAGAATTGCCATTTGCAAACCTCAAAAATCGGAAAAGCTTTGAATTTCTGAAACCTGAAATTAATGCAGACTTCCAACTTTTACAAAATTATTGAGGAATAATTAGGCTTTAATATTCTAGAAAAATCAAAGCACATTAATTATTTGGTTTTCAAGATAATCACCACCAAACTCAAGAATTGTCATTTTCAAACCTCAAAAATTGAAAAAGCGTTGAATTTCTGAAACCTGAAATTAATGCAGAATTACAACTTTTACAAAATTATTGAGGAATAATTAGGCTTTAATATTCTGGAAAAATCAAAGCACATTCATTATTTGGTTTACAAGATAATCACCATCAAACTCAAGAATTGCCATTTGCTAACCTCAAAAATCGGAAAAGCGTTGAATTTCTGAAACCTGAAATTAATGCAGAATTACAACTTTTACAAAAAAATTTGAGGAATAATTAAGCTTTAATATTCTAGAAAAATCAAAGCACATTAATTATTTGGTTTTCAAGATAATCACCACCAAACTCAAGAATTGCCATTTGCAAACCTCAAAAATCGAAAAAGCGTTGAATTTCTGAAACCTGAAATTAATGCAAACTTCCAACTTTTACAAAATTATTGAGGAATAATTAGGCTTTAATATTCTAGAAAAATCAAAGCACATTAATTATTTGGTTTTCAAGATAATCACCACCAAACTCAAGAATTGCCATTTGCAAACCTCAAAAATCGGAAAAGCGTTGAATTTCTGAAACCTGAAATTAATGCAGACTTCCAACTTTTACAAAATTATTGAGGAATAATTAGGCTTTAATATTCTAGAAAAATCAAAGCACATTAATTATTTGGTTTTCAAGATAATCACCACCAAACTCAAGAATTGCCATTTGCAAACCTCAAAAATCGGAAAAGCTTTGAATTTCTGAAACCTGAAATTAATGCAGACTTCCAACTTTTACAAAATTATTGAGGAATAATTAGGCTTTAATATTCTAGAAAAATCAAAGCACATTAATTATTTGGTTTTCAAGATAATCACCACCAAACTCAAGAATTGCCATTTGCAAACCTCAAAAATCGGAAAAGCTTTGAATTTCTGAAACCTGAAATTAATGCAGACTTCCAACTTTTACAAAATTATTGAGGAATAATTAGGCTTTAATATTCTAGAAAAATCAAAGCACATTAATTATTTGGTTTTCTAGATAATCACCATCAAACTCAAGAATTGCCATTTTCAAACCTCAAAAATCAAAAAAGCGTTGAATTTCTGAAACCTGAAATTAATGCAGACTTCCAACTTTTACAAAATTATTGAGGAATAATTAGGCTTAATATTCTAGAAAAATCAAAGCACATTAATTATTTGGTTTTCTAGATAATCACCATCAAACTCAAGAATTGCCATTTTCAAACCTCAAAAATCAAAAAAGCGTTGGATTTCTGAAACCTGAAATTAATGCAGAATTCCAACTTTTACAAAATTATTGAGGAGTAATTAGGCTTTCATATTCTGGAAAAATCAAAGCACATTCATTATTTGGTTTTCAAGATAATCACCATCAAACTCAAGAATTGCCATTTTCAAACCTCAAAAATCGAAAAAGCGTTGAATTTCTGAAACCTGAAATTAATGCAGAATTCCAACTTTTACAAAATTATTGAGGAGTAATTAGGCTTTCATATTCTAGAAAAATCAAAGCACATTAATTATTTGGTTTTCAAGATAATCACCACCAAACTCAAGAATTGCCATTTTCAAACCTCAAAAATCGAAAAAGCGTTGAATTTCTGAAACCTGAAATTAATGCAGACTTCCAACTTTTACAAAATTATTGAGGAATAATTAGGCTTTAATATTCTAGAAAAATCAAAGCACATTAATTATTTGGTTTTCAAGATAATCACCACCAAACTCAAGAATTGCCATTTGCAAACCTCAAAAATCGAAAAAGCGTTGAATTTCTGAAACCTGAAATTAATGCAAACTTCCAACTTTTACAAAATTATTGAGGAATAATTAGGCTTTAATATTCTAGAAAAATCAAAGCACATTCATTATTTGGTTTTCAAGATAATCAGCATCAAACTCAAGAATTGCCATTTGCTAACCTCAAAAATCGGAAAAGCGTTGAATTTCTGAAACCTGAAATTAATGCAGAATTACAACTTTTACAAAAAAATTTGAGGAATAATTAAGCTTTAATATTCTAGAAAAATCAAAGCACATTAATTATTTGGTTTTCAAGATAATCACCACCAAACTCAAGAATTGTCATTTTCAAACCTCAAAAATTGAAAAAGCGTTGAATTTCTGAAACCTGAAATTAATGCAGAATTACAACTTTTACAAAATGATTGAGGAGTAATTAGGCTTTAATATTCTGGAAAAATCAAAGCACATACATTATTTGGTTTTCAAGATAATCACCACCAAACTCAAGAATTGTCATTTTCAAACCTCAAAAATCGGAAAAGCGTTGAATTTCTGAAACCTGAAATTAATGCAGACTTCCAACTTTTACAAAATTATTGAGGAATAATTAGGCTTTAATATTCTAGAAAAATCAAAGCACATTAATTATTTGGTTTTCAAGATAATCACCACCAAACTCAAGAATTGCCATTTGCAAACCTCAAAAATCGGAAAAGCTTTGAATTTCTGAAACCTGAAATTAATGCAGACTTCCAACTTTTACAAAATTATTGAGGAATAATTAGGCTTTAATATTCTAGAAAAATCAAAGCACATTAATTATTTGGTTTTCTAGATAATCACCATCAAACTCAAGAATTGCCATTTTCAAACCTCAAAAATCAAAAAAGCGTTGAATTTCTGAAACCTGAAATTAATGCAGACTTCCAACTTTTACAAAATTATTGAGGAGTAATTAGGCTTTAATATTCTGGAAAAATCAAAGCACGTACATTATTTGGTTTTCAAGATAATTACCACCAAACTCAAGAATTGTCATTTTCAAACCTCAAAAATCGAAAAAGCGTTGAATTTCTGAAACCTGAAATTAATGCAGAATTCCAACTTTTACAAAATTATTGAGGAGTAATTAGGCTTTAATATTCTAGAAAAATCAAAGCACATTCATTATTTGGTTTTCAAGATAATCACCATCAAACTCAAGAATTGCCATTTTCAAACCTCAAAAATCGGAAAAACTTTGAATTTCTGAAACCTGAAATTAATGCAGACTTCCAACTTTTACAAAATTATTGAGGAATAATTAGGCTTTAATATTCTAGAAAAATCAAAGCACATTCATTATTTGGTTTTCAAGATAATCACCATCAAACTCAAGAATTGCCATTTGCAAACCTCAAAAATCGGAAAAGCGTTGAATTTCTGAAACCTGAAATTAATGCAGACTTCCAACTTTTACAAAATTATTGAGGAATAATTAGGCTTTAATATTCTAGAAAAATCAAAGCACATTAATTATTTGGTTTTCAAGATAATCACCACCAAACTCAAGAATTGCCATTTGCAAACCTCAAAAATCGGAAAATCGTTGAATTTCTGAAACCTGAAATTAATGCAGACTTCCAACTTTTACAAAATTATTGAGGAATAATTAGGCTTTAATATTCTAGAAAAATCAAAGCACATTAATTATTTGGTTTTCTAGATAATCACCATCAAACTCAAGAATTGCCATTTTCAAACCTCAAAAATCAAAAAAGCGTTAGATTTCTGAAACCTGAAATTAATGCAGAATTCCAACTTTTACAAAATTATTGAGGAGTAATTAGGCTTTCATATTCTGGAAAAATCAAAGCACATTCATTATTTGGTTTTCAAGATAATCACCATCAAACTCAAGAATTGCCATCTTCAAACCTCAAAAATCGAAAAAGCGTTGAATTTCTGAAACCTGAAATTAATGCAGACTTCCTACTTTTACAAAAAAAATTGAGGAATAATTAAGCTTTAAAATTCTAGAAAAATCAAAGCACAATAATTATTTGGTTTTCTGGATAATCACCACCAAACTCAAGAATTGCCATTTGCAAACCTCAAAAATCGAAAAAGCGTTGAATTTCTGAAACCTGAAATTAATGCAGACTTCCAACTTTTACAAAATTATTGAGAAATAAATAGGCTTTAATATTCTAGAAAAATCAAAGCACATTCATTATTTGGTTTTCAAGATAATCACCATCAAACTCAAGAATTGCCATCTTCAAACCTCAAAAATCGAAAAAGCGTTGAATTTCTGAAACCTGAAATTAATGCAGACTTCCTACTTTTACAAAAAAAATTGAGGAATAATTAAGCTTTAAAATTCTAGAAAAATCAAAGCACAATAATTATTTGGTTTTCTGGATAATCACCACCAAACTCAAGAATTGCCATTTGCAAACCTCAAAAATCGAAAAAGCGTTGAATTTCTGAAACCTGAAATTAATGCAGAATTCCAACTTTTACAAAATTATTGAGGAGTAATAAGGCTTTAATATTCTGGAAAAATCAAAGCACATTCATTATTTGGTTTTCAAGATAATCACCATCAAACTCAAGAATTGCCATTTTCAAACCTCAAAAATCGAAAAAGCGTTGAATTTCTGAAACCTGAAATTAATGCAGACTTCCAACTTTTACAAAATTATTGAGGAATAATTAGGCTTTAATATTCTAGAAAAATCAAAGCACATTCATTATTTGGTTTTCAAGATAATCACCATCAAACTCAAGAATTGCCATTTTCAAACCTCAAAAATCGAAAAAGCGTTGAATTTCTGAAACCTGAAATTAATGCTAACTTCCAACTTTTACAAAATTATTGAGGAATAATTAGGCTTTAATATTCTAGAAAAATCAAAGCACATTCATTATTTGGTTTTCAAGATAATCACCATCAAACTCAAGAATTGCCATTTTCAAACCTCAAAAATCGAAAAAGCGTTGAATTTCTGAAACCTGAAATTAATGCAGACTTCCAACTTTTACAAAATTATTGAGAAATAAATAGGCTTTAATATTCTAGAAAAATCAAAGCACATTCATTATTTGGTTTTCAAGATAATCAGCATCAAACTCAAGAATTGCCATTTGCAAACCTCAAAAATCGAAAAAGCGTTGAATTTCTGAAACCTGAAATTAATGCAGACTTCCAACTTTTACAAAATTATTGAGAAATAAATAGGCTTTAATATTCTAGAAAAATCAAAGCACATTCATTATTTGGTTTTCAAGATAATCAGCATCAAACTCAAGAATTGCCATTTGCAAACCTCAAAAATCGAAAAAGCGTTGAATTTCTGAAACCTGAAATTAATGCAGAATTCCAACTTTTACAAAATTATTGAGGAGTAATAAGGCTTTAATATTCTGGAAAAATCAAAGCACATTCATTATTTGGTTTTCAAGATAATCACCATCAAACTCAAGAATTGCCATTTTCAAACCTCAAAAATCGAAAAAGCGTTGAATTTCTGAAACCTGAAATTAATGCAGACTTCCAACTTTTACAAAAAATTTTGAGGAATAATTAAGCTTTAAAATTCTAAAAAAATAAAAGCACATTCATTATTTGGTTTTCTAAATAATCACCATCAAACCCAAGAATCAAAAATTGAAAAAGTTGGATTGATTTTTCAAAAATTGACTTAAGCTTTAATAGTATTATTGGGGAATAATTGGGCTTTCGTATTCTAATAAAATCAATCCAACTTAATTATTTAGTTTGTTAGATAAATCATCAACCAAAAATGTCAAAAATGTATTGAAAATTTTTGGCCCTCTAATTATTACAATGTTTTATAAAGTTACTCTCTGTGAAAATGGAATTGTTTCAAAATTTCGTAATTAATTTTGGATTCTTAATTTTTTTTAAAACATGAATGTTAAGAATGTCACTTTGCAAAATGAAGCAAATCCAACAAGTATTTTTCCAAAAACTTATACAAATTTCGAGGAACATCCGTTTTTACAGGAACCAAAATATTTGCTAGTAAATTCTGGAAAAACCACTGAAGATATTTTTTTTTTGGATTCTTAATTTTTTTAAAAACATGAATGTTTAGAATGTCACTTTGCAAAATGAAGCAAATCCAACAAGTATTTTTCCAAAAACTTATACAAATTTCGAGGAACATCCGTTTTTACAGGAACCAAAATATTTGCTAGTAAATTCTGGAAAAACCACTGAAGATATTTTTTTTTTGGATTCTTATTTTTTTTTAAACATGAATGTTTAGAATGTCACTTTGCAAAATGAAGCAAATCCAACAAGTATTTTTCCAAAAACTTATACAAATTTCGAGGAACATCCGTTTTTACAGGAACCAAAATATTTGCTAGTAAATTCTGGAAAAACCACTGAAGATTTTTTTTTTTTGGATTCTTAATTTTTTTTAAACATGAATGTTTAGAATGTCACTTTGCAAAATGAAGCAAATCCAACAAGTATTTTTCCAAAAACTTAAACAAATTTCGAGGAACATCCGTTTTTACAGGAACCAAAATATTTGCCAGTAAATTCTGGAAAAACCACTGAAGATATTTTTTTGGATTCTTAATTTTTTAAAAAACATGAATGTTTAGGATGTCACTTTGCAAAATGAAGCAAATCCAACAAGTATTTTTCCAAAAACTTAAACAAATTTCGAGGAACATCCGTTTTTACAGGAACCAAAATGTGTGTTAGTAAATTCTGGAAAAACCACTGAAGATATTTTTTTGGATTCTTAATTTTTTTAAACATGAATGTTTAGAATGTCACTTTGCAAAATGAAGCAAATCCAACAAGTATTTTTCCAAAAACTTAAACAAATTTCGAGGAACATCCGTTTTTACAGGAACCAAAATATTTGCCAGTAAATTCTGGAAAAACCACTGAAGATATTTTTTTGGATTCTTAATTTTTTTAAAAAACATGAATGTTTAGAATGTCACTTTGCAAAATGAAGCAAAGCCAACAAGTATTTTTCCAAAAACTTATACAAATTTCGAGGAACATCCGTTTTTACAAGAAGCAAAATGTTTGCTAGTAAATTCTGGAAAAACCACTGAAGATATTTTTTTGGATTCTTAATTTTTTAAAAAACATGAGTGTTTAGAATGTCACTTTGCAAAATGAAGCAAATCCAACAAGTATTTTTCCAAAAACTTACAAATTTCGAGGAACATCCGTTTTTACAGGAACCAAAATGTTTGCTAGTAAATTCTGGAAAAACCACTGAAGATATTTTTTTGGATTCTTAATTTTTTTAAAACACATGAATGTTTAGGATGTCACTTTGCAAAATGAAGCAAATCCAACATGTATTTTTTCAAAAACTTATACAAATTTCGAGGAACATCCGTTTTTACAGGAACCAAAATATTTGCCAGTAAATTCTGGAAAAACCACTGAAGATATTTTTTTGGTATCTTAATTTTTTAAAAAAACATGAATGTTTAGTATGTCACTTTGCAAAATGAAGCAAATCCAACAAGTATTTTTCCAAAAACTTATACAAATTTCAAGGAACATTCGTTTTTGCAGGAACCAAAATGTTTGCTAGTAAATTCTGGAAAAACCACTGAAGATATTTTTTTGGATTCTTAATTTTTTTTTAAACATGAATTTTTGGAATGTCACTTTGCAAAATGAAGCAAATCCAACAAGTATTTTTCCCAAAAACTTATACAAATTTTGAGGAACATCCGTTTTTATAGGAATCAAAATATTTGATAGTAAATTTTGGAAAAACTACTAAAGATATTTTTTTGGATTATTCACTTGTTTCACAAATACAAATGTTTAGAATGTTTTATTGACGAAACAAGACAATCCACCAATAACAATTTTTTTTAATTAAAATAATTTAGACGCGAACGCCTGTTTTTATAACAAGCAAAATATTTGGTAAATTCTTGAAAAACTGCTAAAGGCATTCCTTTGGATTATTCAATCGTTTCACAGACACGGATGTTTATAGTGTCACTTTGAAAAACGAACAAAATCTAACAAGTGGTTTTCTTAAAAATTCACAAAATTTGTATTGAATGTATAAACACAATAAATATATTATTATTATTATATTATTAAAATTCAGAGAAATGTTCGTTTTTACAGGAATGGTCGATGAAAAAATCTTCAAAATTAGGAACTCTTAGTCAGTTTTTCAGAAACCAAAATGTTAGAAGACATATTACAAGATCCCTATCGGCGAGAAGTTGAAGAAGCCGTAAATTTCAGTCACGAAACCGGCGCCTCCACCATTATTGAATTTTTAAAAATTTATACTAAATTTCTAATTAATCTTAAAAATTGATAAAAATTCATAATTAATTAAATAACAGTAAGCATTTACCTGGATTTTACGATAAAATATATTTAAAAAAATGGTCAATTAAAAAAAAACTAGAAGTCACTGTTAGGCCTAGTTTAGGATCAATATTTTTGGCCACAAATATTCTAACGGGTTTTGTTTAATAATAATAATAATAACAGAACTTTATATCAAAGAAAAGTTAACAAAAACAGCAATGTATTTGCGAACAAAAATGAAATTGTGTCAAAAAACATAAAATAATAATTAATTTAAAAGAACATTAACTATAATCTAACTTAACTGACGTTCAAGTTATAATATTCAACAATAAAAAGGGCACATACTTTCCATTTTCGTTGAAATAATTTTTTACCTTATTATGAAAAATGGTCAATTTTCAAAAAATCTAAAGTCATTGTTATGCGTAGATTAGGATCGATATTTTTGGCCACAAATGTTTACCTGGGTTTGTTTATAATATCAAACAATAAAATAAGAGGATATTTCTCATTTTCGTAAACGTAAGCCCCCTTTTTTTCGGTTAACCGACGCCGAAATGAAGAATTTAAAATGCGGTCGAAAGAGTGGAACCTGCAAGCACCTTTAATTACAACAATAGATGCCCGGAATGGTGTTTTAGGGGTGCATTGTGCGTGTGTGCGCTTCGGTGAGAAAGGGTGCAGTAATTTATGAGCCCGGGGTGCAGCCTCCCCACGGCCGGCCATCAATCACGAGGGTGGCCCCCCCGTTCTCGATGCAAGTGCAATTCCCCCGTACGCCTGCTTGATTAACTATACTATTTACCTGTTTCTGCGTGCGTACTCTCTCTATCTCTCTCTCTCGAATATTTACGCCATTGTCGATCGGTTACATGTTCCAAATGTGCCATTCTTTACTCCTTAATAGAATACGTCAATTAACAAAAAAAGCGTTTAAAGTTTGATAATACAATTTCCGAGCGTGTAATTGCCTGGCTGCCGCATATCACTTTCGGTTATTACCTTTTGCAAACGGATTAACGACCATCACGGTGGAGATTTTAATATTGAAACAACGAGTTTAATTGTTAACCCTTTGCATACGTATGTCACCTTATAAAGATGTGCAAAGAGTGCAAAAAAAAAACATGTTATAACCAAAAACTTTCAATTCTGACATTTTAAATGTCATTGGTATAAATTAGAGTTCCGATTTGTAATAACAGATGCCGCCTCATTTTGTAATACTACAAAGCTATAATTTTGAAAAGAGTCAACTTTGAAAGGTTTTGGCTATAAAATTAATACTGCATCAAAGTCAATTTTTTTACTTTCTCCGTTACGAAGTAATAATAATAATAATAATAATAATAATATGTTTATTTCCCAACAGATCTTACATCTTATTACAGGGAAAAAATATATAAAAACTAAGTAGCTTAAAATAAAAGAGAAAATATAATGTAATTGAGAGTTTATAACTTATAATTAAAGCAAGTACGAGAAAGTATTGTGATCGTGATTTTTTTTTCAAAAATTTTTTTTACGGAAATATCCGTTTTGGGGTCCCTAGATGCCATTTCAACAATTTCTGGAAAAAAAATTTCGTGTCTGTGTATGTGTGTGTGTGTGTGTGTGTGTGCGTGCGTGTGTGTGTGTGTGTGTGTGTGTGTGTGTGTCTGTGTGCGCTGTATCTCAAAAACCAATAGAGAAATTGATATGAAACTTTGAACATACGTCTTATTTGATAATCCGAAGAACTGAAAAGCTTTTGGTAAAATTTCGTACACCGGAAGTGGGTGTTTACCTTAACTGTTTTTTGTTTTTTGCCAATATTTTCTTAAATATAAAAAATATCACAAAAACATTTAAACAAATATCGAAGACAACAAAGAAATGAATAGCTTTTGCTTGAAAATATTTTTTATAAAATCATTGATATTCGAGAAAAAAATTGATTTTTTTTTTTTAATTTTTGGTTTATAATTATGAAACGATAATAGTGACAGCAATTTTATGTGAATAATAATTGTAGAAAATACCAAAATCAACAACTTCTAAAGAATAAGTTTTTTTCGAAATCTCGTTAGTTTTCGAGTAAACCTAGTTTTTGAATTTGAAGTATAATTTTTCCATCTTTCATGATTTTAACGTCAGTTTTATCTGAGTCTACACAACGCTCGGTGTACATTTAAAATATGATTTCAATTGAAAATAAACCCATGAAAACGTAAATATAAAGTCGGAGAAAGTAACATGATGGCCACATCACCATTTTTTAATTACATAACTGCTGAACGCGTTGTTAGATTTTGATTATTTAAACGTGAAAATGTAGCAAATTTAACACATTTTAAAAAATTATTAGAAAATTTTCATTTTAAATCAATTGCCAAAATCGCAAATTTTTAAATCAAAACAAAAAATCGCATTTAAAAATAATCATATAACTATTGGACGCGTTGTTGGATTTTAAAAATGTAGCGAATTTAACGCTTTTTGAAAAATCATTGGAAAATTTCTACCTTAAATCAACGTATTTGCCAAAATCTCAATTTTTTTTAATAAAAACGAAAAATCGTATTTTTTGTAAATTACGTAACTGTCGAACGCGTCATTAGATTTTGATTATTTAAACTTGAACATGCAGCGAATTTAACACTTTTTGAAAAATCATTGAAAAATTTCCATGTTAAATCAACGCAAATTGCCAAAAACGCAATTTTTTAAGTCAAAACAAAAAAAAATAATTAGGTAACTGCTAAACGCATTGTGAGATTTTGATTATTTAAACGTGAAAATGTAGCGAAATTAACACATTTTAAAAAATCATTGGCAAATGTTCATCTTAAATCAATGTAAATTGTCAAAAATCAAAACTAAAACATAGTATTTTTTAAATCATTTAACTGTTAAACGCGTTGTTGGAATTTGATTTTTTAAATTTGAAATTATAGCGAATTTATCACTTTTTGAAAAGTTATTGGAAAATTTACCCTTAAATCAATGCAAATTGCCAAAATTGTAAATTTTTAAATCAAAACAAGAAATCGTATTTTTTTAAAATTATATAACTGTTGAACGCGTTGTTAGATTTTGATGATTTAATCGTGAAAATGTAGCGAATTTAATACGTTTTGAAAAATCATTGTAAAATTTCCATCTTAAATCAACGCAAATTGCCAAAAATTCAAATTGTCAAAAACGCAAATTCTCAAGTCAAAACATTTTTTTTAAATTACATAACTGCTGAACGCGTTCTTAGATTTGATGATTTAAATGTGAACATGTAGGGAATTTAACACATTTTTAAAAATCATTGGAAAATTTCCACCTTAAATCAAAGCAAATTGCCAAAATCTCATTTTGTTTTAATCAAAACAAAAAATCGTATTTTTCTATAAATAAATAAAGTAATAAAAGTAAATAATTAATTAAATAAAGGAACTTCGTAAGCGTTCAAATCGGTAATTGGGTGTACTATTTTCATGAAATTTTTCAGAATTTTTCATCAACTTGTTCGTCAGTGTAAAAAAAAATGTTTAAAAAATCGATTAAAAAACTTTTGGAATTTTTTTAGGATTCAAATGACCTTGGAAAAAAGAATCAAATATGTAATTGTATGGACTATTTTCATGATTTTTTTCAGAATTTTTCATCAACTCGTTCGTCAGTAAAAAAATAATTTAAAAAAAATCGATATACAAACTTTTGGAATTTTTCCAGTAACTAAATGACCTTGAGTGACTGGGAAAAATTGGTCAAATGGGTAATTGGGTGGACTATTTTAATGATTTTTTCAGAATTTTTCATCCACTCGTTGGCCACTATAAAAATAATGATTAAAAATCGATTTAAAAAGATATGTTGAATGACCTTGGAAAAAATTGGTCAAATGGTTAATTGGATGGACTATTTTCATGAATTTTTTCAGTGTTTTTCATCCACTTGTTCGTCACTATAAAAATAATGATTAAAAAATCGATTTAAAAAGTTATGTTTAAAATCTTTTGAATTTTTTTCTATGTCGAAATAACCTTGAATGACCTTCAAAAATTGGCCAAATAGTTAATTGGATGGACTATTTTCATAAATTTTTTCACAATTTTTCATCCACTCCTTTGTCAGTAAAAAAATAATGTTTATAAAACCAATTAAAAAACTTTTGGATTTTCTTTTCATTATGGTCGGTCTATATGACCTTGAATTATTTTGGAAAAAACTGGCCAAATTGAGCAATTCATATGAGACTTTGAACATAACTCTTATTTGATAATCCGAAGATCTGAAAAGCTTTTGGTAAAATTTCGTTAACCGGAAATGGGCTTTTTGTTTTCTTCCAATATTTTTTTAAATATGAAAAATATCACAAAAACATTTAAACAAATATTGAACACAACAAAAAAATGAACAAGGATTGTTTGAAAATATTTTTTGTAAAATCATTGCTATTCAAGAAATTTGTTTTTTTCATTTTTGGTTTATAATTATGAAACGGTAACAGTTACAGCAAATAATTGTAGAGCATGCCAAAATGAACAACTTATAAAGAATAAGTTTCTTTCGAAATCTCTTTGGTTTTTGAGTAAACTGACCATTTTCATCTTTAATAATTTTGACGTTTTAAACGTCAGTTTCTTCGATTCTACAAAACGCTCGTTGTATATTTAAAATATGATTTAAATTTAAAATAAACCATGAAAGCGTAAATATAAATGATACCATCAAGTCGGAGGAAGTAACATGATGGCCACATCACCATTTTTCATCTTTATTACATGTAGTCTTATCAATATTTTTTGTTTTTTGTTGAAACGTTGATTTTGAATCAAAACTTTGATTGCAATTTCCGGTTCAGAAATTAACCCCCCGGAGTTAAGCAGAAGTAGTAGTTGGCATGTGCTGCACATACCTGTCAGTCGCGTCCATCAGGTGCAGGTGCAGGGGGGCCGCGCAACCCCACGGTCCGGCCCCTTAGCAGCTGGCACGTATTGTACACGATGGACGGGTGACGTTAATGCCGACGGAGAATTTGAGAATTTCAGATGTTTCAGATGTTAGTGTAGTCTTTGAATACACGTACGTGTGTGTGTGGGTATGTGTGGGAGAGATTGAGTGACAGGTCGGAGGGGGTTGTAACCCTCCCCCTCAAGCCATACACTCAGCCCGACACGAACGTTCATTATTCATGCAGCTAGAAACGCTCAGCCGACCGTGGAGGAAATTATAAATAAGGAAGTCGACTTGAATGTGTAATGAGGGAATTCCTAAAGGTTAAAAATAATTTCAACTGCTCGAGCAACAATTACTCTGCATATTGGGAAAATTTCTATATCCTAAAGCACAACCAGCAACAATAAAAAATTTAATTAAAAAAATAATAACAGCTGGGAGCAAAATAGCAACAATCAGAGCTTTAACTAAAAAAATAAAAATTGCATTCGTCGGTTAGAAAAATCGCAAAAAATTAATTTCCGCAGGAATTTGCTTCAAAATTTTAAAATTCATCCACAACTAACATATCTTTGATATCCCACTAAAACAGTTAAGATATCACAGCTGGGAACAAAATAGCAACAATCCAAGCTTTAGCTAAAAAAATAAAAATTGCATTCGGCGGTTAGAAAAATCGTAAAAAAGTAATTTCCGCTTGAATTTGCTTCAAAATTTTAAAATCCATCCACAACTAACATATCTTTGATATCCCACTACAACAGTTAAGATATCACAGCTGGAAACAAAATAGCAACAATCAGAGCTTTAACTAAAAAAATTAAAATTGCATTCGGTGGTTAGAAAAATCGTAAAAAATTAATTTGCGCTGGAATTTGCTTCAAAATTTCAAAATACATCCGAAACTAACATATCTTTGATATCCCACTAAAACAGTTAAGATATCACAGCTTGGAACAACATAGCAACAATCAAAGCTTAAACTAAAAAAATAAAAATTGCATTCGGCGGTTAGAAAAATCGTAAAAAATTAATTTCCCCTGGAATTTGCTTCAAAATTTTAAAATTCATCCACAACTAACATATCTTTGATATCCCACTAAAACAATTAAGATAGCACATCTGGAAACAAAATAGCAACAATCAAAGCTTCAACTAAAAAAATAAAAATTGCATTCGGTGGTTAGAAAAATCGTAAAAAAATCATTTCCGCTGGAATTTACTTCAAAATTTTAAAATTCATCCACAACTAACATATCTTTGATATCCAACTAAAACAGTTAAGATATCACAGCTGGGAACAAAAAAGCAACAATCAAAGCTTTAACTAAAAAAATAAAAATTGCATTCCGCGATTAGAAAAATCGTAAAAAAATAATTTCCGCTGGAATTTGTGTCCAATTTTCAAAATCCATCCACAACTAACATATCTTTGATATCCCACTACAACAGTTAAGATATCACAGCTGGGAACAAAATAGCAACAATCAAAGCTTTAACTAAAAAAATAAAAATTGCATTCGGCGGTTAGAAAAATCGTAAAAAAATAATTTCCGCTGGAATTTGCTTCAAAATTTTAAAATCCATCCACAACTAACATATCTTTGATATCCCACTAAAACAGTTAAGATATCACAGCTTGGAACAACATAGCAACAATCAAAGCTTAAACTAAAAAAATAAAAATTGCATTCGGCGGTTAGAAAAATCGTAAAAAATTAATTTCCCCTGGAATTTGCTTCAAAATTTTAAAATTCATCCACAACTAACATATCTTTGATATCTCACTAAAATGGTTAAGATGTCACAGCTAGGAACAAAATAACAACAATCAAAGCTTTAACTAAAAAAATAAAAATTGCATTCGGCGGTTAGAAAAATCGTAAAAAATTAATTTCCGCTGAAATTTGCTTAAAAATTTTAAAATTCATCCACAACTAACATATCTTTGATATCCCACTAAAACAGTTAAGATATCACAGCTGGGAACGACATAGCAACAATCAAAGCTTTAACTAAAAAAATGAAAATTGCATTCGGCGGTTAGAAAAATCGTAAAAAATTAATTTCCGCTGAAATTTGCTTCAAAATTTAAAAATTCATCCACAACTAACATATCTTTGATATCCCACTAAAACAGTTAAGATATCACAGCTGGGAATAAAATAGCAACAATCAGAGCTTTAACTAAAAAAATGAAATTGCATTCGGCGGTTAGAAAAATCGTAAAAAATTAATTTCCGCTGAAATTTGCTTAAAAATTTTAAAATTCATCCACAACTAACATATCTTTGATATCCCACTAAAACAGTTAAGATATCACAGCTGGGAACAAAATAGCAACAATCAAAGCTATAACTAAAAAAATTAAATTTGCATTCCGCGGTTAGAAAAATCGTAAAAAAATAATTTCTGTTGGAAATAATAAACCTAGTTATAATATCCCGATAAAACAATTCAAATATCACCACCAGAAAAAAAATGACAAAAATAAAACTTGAACTGTGGAGAAGAAAATTGCATTCTACAGTTAGAAAAATTGTGAAAAATTAATCTCTGCAGGAATTTGCTTCAAAATTTCAAAATCCATCCAGAATAAACCTAGTTGTGATATCCCTATAAAACAATTCAAATATCACCACCAGAAAAAAAATGACAACTCTAGAACTGTGGAGAAGAAAATTGCATTCTGCAGTTAGAAAAATTGTAAAAAATTAATTTCTGCAGGAATTTGCTCCAAAATTTAAAAATCCATTCAGAATAAACCTAGTTATGATATCCCAGTAAAACAATTTAAATATCACTACCAGAAAAAAAATGACAACAATAAAACTTGAACTGTGGAGAAGAAAATTGCATTCTACAGTTAGAAAAATTGTAAAAAAATAATTTCTGCAGGAATTTGCTTCAAAATTTCAAAATCCATTCAGAATAAAACTAGTTATGATACCCCAGTAAAACAATTCAAGTATCACCACCAGAAAAATAATGATAACAATAAAACTTGAACTGTGGAGAAACAAATGGCATTCTGCAGTTAGAAAAATTGTAAAAAAATAATTTCTGTAGGAATTTGCTTCAAAATTGCAAAATCCATCCAGAATAAACCTAGTTATGATATCCCGATAAAACAATTCAAATATCACTACCAGAAAAAAATGACAACAATAAAACTTGAACTGTGGAGAAGAAAATTGCATTCTACAGTTAGAAAAATTGTAAAAAATTAATTTCTGTAGGAATTTGCTTCAAAATTGCAAAATCCATCCAGAAGAAACCTAGTTATGATATCCCGATAAAACAATTCAAATATCACTACCAGAAAAAAAATGACAACAATAAAACTTGAACTGTGGAGAAGAAAATTGCATTCTACAGTTAGAAAAATTGTAAAAAAATAATTTCTGCAGGAATTTGCTTCAAAATTTCAAAATCCATTCAGAATAAAACTAGTTATGATACCCCAGTAAAACAATTCAAGTATCACCACCAGAAAAATAATGATAACAATAAAACTTGAACTGTGGAGAAACAAATGGCATTCTGCAGTTAGAAAAATTGTAAAAAAATAATTTCTGTAGGAATTTGCTTCAAAATTGCAAAATCCATCCAGAAGAAACCTAGTTATGATATCCCGATAAAACAATTCAAATATCACTACCAGAAAAAAAATGACAACAATAAAACTTGAACTGTGGAGAAGAAAATTGCATTCTACAGTTAGAAAAATTGTAAAAAAATAATTTCTGCAGGAATTTGCTTCAAAATTTCAAAATCCATTCAGAATAAAACTAGTTATGATACCCCAGTAAAACAATTCAAGTATCACCACCAGAAAAATAATGATAACAATAAAACTTGAACTGTGGAGAAACAAATGGCATTCTGCAGTTAGAAAAATTGTAAAAAAATAATTTCTGTAGGAATTTGCTTCAAAATTGCAAAATCCATCCAGAAGAAACCTAGTTATGATATCCCGATAAAACAATTCAAATATCACGACCAGAAAAAAAATGACAATAATAAAACTTGAACTGTAGAGAAGAAAATTGCATTCTACAATTAGAAAAATTGTAAAAAATTAATTTCTGCAGGAATTTGCTTCAAAATTTCAAAATCCATCCAGAATAAACCTAGTTATAATATCCCAGTAAAACAATTCTAATATCACTACCAGAAAAAAAAATGACAACAATAGAACTTGAACTGTGGAGAAGAAAATTGCATTCCACAGTTAGAAAAATTGTATAAAATTAATTTCTGCAGGAATTTGCTTCAAAATTTGAAAATCCCTTAAGAATTAACCTAGTTATGATATCCCGGTAAAAGAAAATTCAAATATCACTACCAGAAAAAAAATGACAACAATAAAACTTGAACTGTGGAGAAGAAAATTGCATTCTACAGTTTGAAAAATTGTAAAAAAATAATTTCTGTAGGAATTTGCTTCAAAATTGCAAAATCCATCCAGAATAAACCTAGTTGTGATATCCCAGTAAAACAATTCAAATATCACCACCAGAAAAAAAATGACAACAATAAAACTTGAACTGTGGAGAAGAAAATTGCATTCTACAGTTTGAAAAATTGTAAAAAAATAATTTCTGTAGGAATTTGCTTCAAAATTGCAAAATCCATCCAGAATAAACCTAGTTATGATATCCCGGTAAAAGAATTCAAATATCACTACCAGAAAAAAAATGACAACAATAAAACTTGAACTGTGGAGAAGAAAATTGCATTCTACAGTTTGAAAAATTGTAAAAAAATAATTTCTGTAGGAATTTGCTTCAAAATTGCAAAATCCATCCAGAATAAACCTAGTTATGATATCCCGATAAAACAATTCAAATATCACTACCAGAAAAAAATGACAACAATAAAACTTGAACTGTGGAGAAGAAAATTGCATTCTACAGTTTGAAAAATTGTAAAAAAATAATTTCTGTAGGAATTTGCTTCAAAATTTCAAAATCCATCCAGAATAAACCTAGTTGTGATATCCCAGTAAAACAATTCAAATATCACTACCAGAAAAAAATGACAACAATAAAACTTGAACTGTGGAGAAGAAAATTGCATTCTACAGTTTGAAAAATTGTAAAAAAATAATTTCTGTAGGAATTTGCTTCAAAATTGCAAAATCCATCCAGAATAAACCTAGTTATGATATCCCGATAAAACAATTCAAATATCACTACCAGAAAAAAATGACAACAATAAAACTTGAACTGTGGAGAAGAAAATTGCATTCTACAGTTTGAAAAATTGTAAAAAAATAATTTCTGTAGGAATTTGCTTCAAAATTGCAAAATCCATCCAGAATAAACCTAGTTATGATATCCCGATAAAACAATTCAAATATCACTACCAGAAAAAAATGACAACAATAAAACTTGAACTGTGGAGAAGAAAATTGCATTCTACAGTTTGAAAAATTGTAAAAAAATAATTTCTGTAGGAATTTGCTTCAAAATTGCAAAATCCATCCAGAATAAACCTAGTTATGATATCCCGGTAAAAGAATTCAAATATCACTACCAGAAAAAAAATGACAACAATAAAACTTGAACTGTGGAGAAGAAAATTGCATTCTACAGTTAGAAAAATTGTAAAAAATTAATTTCTGTAGGAATTTGCTTCAAAATTGCAAAATCCATCCAGAATAAACCTAGTTATGATATCCCGATAAAACAATTCAAATATCACTACCAGAAAAAAAATCACAACAATAAAACTTGAACTGTGGAGAAGAAAATTGCATTCTACAGTTTGAAAACTTGTAAAAAAATAATTTCTGCAAGAATTTGCTTCAAAATTGCAAAATCCATCCATAATAAACCTAGTTATGATATCCCGATAAAACAATTCAAATATCGCTACCAGAAAAAAATGACAACAATAAAACTTGAACTGTGGAGAAGAAAATTGCATTCTACAGTTTGAAAAATTGTAAAAAAATAATTTCTGTAGGAATTTGCTTCAAAATTGCAAAATCCATCCAGAATAAACCTAGTTATGATATCCCGATAAAACAATTCAAATATCACTACCAGAAAAAAAATCACAACAATAAAACTTGAACTGTGGAGAAGAAAATTGCATTCTACAGTTAGAAAAATTGTAAAAAAATAATTTCTGCAGGAATTTGCTTCAAAATTGCAAAATCCATCCAGAATAAACCTAGTTATGATATCCCGATAAAACAATTCAAATATCGCTACCAGAAAAAAATGACAACAATAAAACTTGAACTGTGGAGAAGAAAATTGCATTCTACAGTTTGAAAAATTGTAAAAAAATAATTTCTGTAGGAATTTGCTTCAAAATTGCAAAATCCATCCAGAATAAACCTAGTTATGATATCCCGATAAAACAATTCAAATATCGCTACCAGAAAAAAATGACAACAATAAAACTTGAACTGTGGAGAAGAAAATTGCATTCTACAGTTTGAAAAATTGTAAAAAAATAATTTCTGTAGGAATTTGCTTCAAAATTGCAAAATCCATCCAGAATAAACCTAGTTATGATATCCCGATAAAACAATTCAAATATCGCTACCAGAAAAAAATGACAACAATAAAACTTGAACTGTGGAGAAGAAAATTGCATTCTACAGTTTGAAAAATTGTAAAAAAATAATTTCTGTAGGAATTTGCTTCAAAATTGCAAAATCCATCCAGAATAAACCTAGTTATGATATCCCGATAAAACAATTCAAATATCACTACCAGAAAAAAAATCACAACAATAAAACTTGAACTGTGGAGAAGAAAATTGCATTCTAGTTAGAAAAATTGTAAAAAAATAATTTCTGCAGGAATTTGCTTCAAAATTGCAAAATCCATCCAGAATAAACCTAGTTATGATATCCCGATAAAACAATTCAAATATCGCTACCAGAAAAAAATGACAACAATAAAACTTGAACTGTGGAGAAGAAAATTGCATTCTACAGTTTGAAAAATTGTAAAAAAATCATTTCTGTAGGAATTTGCTTCAAAATTGCAAAATCCATCCAGAATAAACCTAGTTATGATATCCCGATAAAACAATTCAAATATCGCTACCAGAAAAAAAATGACAACAATAAAACTTGAACTGTGGAGAAGAAAATTGCATTCTACAGTTTGAAAAATTGTAAAAAAATAATTTCTGTAGGAATTTGCTTCAAAATTGCAAAATCCATCCAGAATAAACCTAGTTATGATATCCCGATAAAACAATTCAAATATCGCTACCAGAAAAAAATGACAACAATAAAACTTGAACTGTGGAGAAGAAAATTGCATTCTACAGTTTGAAAAATTGTAAAAAAATAATTTCTGTAGGAATTTGCTTCAAAATTGCAAAATCCATCCAGAATAAACCTAGTTATGATATCCCGATAAAACAATTCAAATATCGCTACCAGAAAAAAAATGACAACAATAAAACTTGAACTGTGGAGAAGAAAATTGCATTCTACAGTTTGAAAAATTGTAAAAAAATAATTTCTGTAGGAATTTGCTTCAAAATTGCAAAATCCATCCAGAATAAACCTAGTTATGATATCCCGATAAAACAATTCAAATATCGCTACCAGAAAAAAATGACAACAATAAAACTTGAACTGTGGAGAAGAAAATTGCATTCTACAGTTTGAAAAATTGTAAAAAAATAATTTCTGTAGGAATTTGCTTCAAAATTGCAAAATCCATCCAGAATAAACCTAGTTATGATATCCCGATAAAACAATTCAAATATCACTACCAGAAAAAAAATCACAACAATAAAACTTGAACTGTGGAGAAGAAAATTGCATTCTACAGTTAGAAAAATTGTAAAAAAATAATTTCTGCAGGAATTTGCTTCAAAATTGCAAAATCCATCCAGAATAAACCTAGTTATGATATCCCGATAAAACAATTCAAATATCACTACCAGAAAAAAAATCACAACAATAAAACTTGAACTGTGGAGAAGAAAATTGCATTCTACAGTTAGAAAAATTGTAAAAAAATAATTTCTGCAGGAATTTGCTTCAAAATTTCAAAATCCCTTAAGAATTAACCTAGTTATGATATCCCAGTAAAACAATTCAAATATCACTACCAGAAAAAAAATGACAACAATAAAACTTGAACTGTGGAGAAGAAAATTGCATTCTACAGTTAGAAAAATTGTAAAAAATTAATCTCTGCAGGAATTTGCTTCAAAATTTCAAAATCCATCCAGAATAAACCTAGTTGTGATATCCCGATAAAACAATTTAAATATCACTACCAGAAAAAAAATGACAACAATAAAACTTGAACTGTGGAGAAGAAAATTGCATTCTACAGTTAGAAAAATTGTAAAAAATTAATTTCTGCAGGAATTTGCTTCAAAATTTCAAAATCCATCCAGATTAAACCTAGTTATGATAACCCAGTAAAATAATTCAAATATCACTACCAGAAAAAAAATGACAACAATAAAACTTGAACTGTGGAGAAGAAAATTGCATTCTACAGTTAGAAAAATTGTAAAAAATTAATCTCTGCAGGAATTTGCTTCAAAATTTCAAAATCCATCCAGATTAAACCTAGTTATGATAACCCAGTAAAATAATTCAAATATCACTACCAGAAAAAAAATGACAACAATAAAACTTGAACTGTAGAGAAGAAAATTGCATTCTACAGTTAGAAAAATTGTAAAAAAATAATTCCTGCAGGAATTTGCTTCAAAATTTCAAAATCCATTCAGAATAAACCTAGTTATGATATCCCAGTAAAACAATTCAAATATCACTACTAGAAAAGAAATGAAAACAATAAAACTTGAACTGTGGAGAAGAAAATTGCATTCTACAGTTGGAAAAATTGTAAAAAATTAATTTCTGCAGGAATTTGCTTCAAAATTTCAAAATACATCCAGAATAAACCTAGTTATGATATCCCAGTAAAACAATTCAAATATCACTACTAGAAAAGAAATGAAAACAATAAAACTTGAACTGTGGAGAAGAAAATTGCATTCTACAGTTTGAAAAATTGTAAAAAATTAATCTCTGCAAGAATTTCAAAACTCTCTGCTCAAACATAGTCTCGTTCGTACTTCAAACAGTTGCACATGTTAAATCATTAGAAAAGCGATTATGTAAGACAACTGTAAATTATTCATACATTTTTTTTTTAATAATAAATAATAAAACCTGTACGTGCGTACATTTTCTACAAGTAAATGTAGGACGAGACTGCACACAGACAGAAACAGAATCGACGGACAGAAGAGCCATAGTACATATACTTATTGAGCAATGGACCGGAACGAAGAGTAATTGGGGGAAGTAACGGTATTCACCTTTATTACTTCCATGTGCGACTGGAAATACATGCAACGTTATGCATTAGAATTCATGCGAGGAAAACATAAATTTTTCATTCATTAAATTTGTCTAAACTTATAAATCCACATCGAATTTTAAAATACGGAATTACCTGAATAGTCAAAATTGTTATTAGGAATAAAACAGTGTTTTAATTGTTATTAATTTTATGTAATTAATTAAATTATTGTCAGGTGCGCGATATTTAATGTCGTGTCGATTCTCACAGCACAAAATGTTCTGCAACGTAACGTAATAGCGTAAGATCTTTAATTAGTAATTGTAGTACTGTAGAACCTACCTAAAATCTGGAGTCACATTGCGCTGTGAACATCTTAAATTTCAAGAGAGGTAACGCCAGAAACTTATAATTATTCAGTGAACATAATATAAGTATACACATAATCGGTCGCGAAGTGATGATTAATCTTCAATTCGGTGATGCGTCCACGCGTAGATTTGTTATCGCGTTCTCTCACTCTGCGCAAACTTTACCCCCAGGTGTCACGAGATTTTGACATGGCTCTACACAACTATTTAGTTGTAATTGGTGTTGTGATCTTTACACTCCACACTGTCGAATTAACTTTCGCATGTTTCTTAAAAAAATAACTATTCATTAACTAATAACCCTACATCCACGAATTAAGCAATAATCAATCCACCGAATGCCATAAAACACTCGTCCAATTAATTATCGGTGTCATCATCACCATCACCATCATCATCGTCGGTGCAACACGGAATTGAATTTGCGAAAGGATTTATCTGCCCTCTGCAATCGATTCGAATTAAACACTCTTTTTTCCGTCGGTGCATGTTCGGCGTGAATTCGGCATTAAAGGCAATTGAACGTGTGTTAATGGTTCACTGTCGAGTTGATTAAAACCGTTGTTTTTTTTCGCAAAAAAAAACGTGTACCGCAAAAATGTAATTTACAGATTTTTTTCCTGCAGCGTGTGCATTTACGCTCGTTAATTTTTTTGCGTAAATTTTATGTACCTGTTAATTGTGAGCGTTTATATTGGCAGCAAATTGCAATTCAATACTTGATAAAAAAATATTTGATTTATTTGCATAACGGATGGTGTATTTATTAAGACCAAAAATGTTTTGCGTGTTTTATAAAAGTTACATTTTCATTGCAAGGAAATTTATAAGTGGTGAATTTTCGTCGCAAAGGTATCGGGAAACAAAGGCCGCGTACCGCTGCATACTTATAGGTCTGTGCCGCTCTATAATTAATGGCGTCCAACTGAACTGCGTGTATAATAAGTTGCCTAACAGAGTATTTGAAATTGAATTACAATTTATTTACTTAACCTTCTTTTTGTAAAAACACATTTACCTAACAATAAATTGATTTTACATAAAGTTCACATACAAAAATAGAAGTGCAGTTAATAATACTACAAACACAAATATAAATTTAAAAATATTATAATAACTTTTATTAATATTTTGTTTCATTCCATGTGTAAAGGAGTTTCCGTTTAATAAATAAATAAATAAATCCCAAAGCAGAGTAAGATAAATAAGTATCACGTGTATACATTAAAGTGAGAAAACTAGAAAACATTTTAACACACAGTACTAGACTTGTTTGATGCTACCAGAACAAACAATTTTGATAACTACTAAATATTAACTACATTCCATTATATAAAATTCCGCTCGATTAATGGCCACCCTGTATATACAGCAGCGTTGGTGGGTTAAACACTGACAATTACAGATTTTCAGGAAATTTTTCAAAAATTACGAAGAGGACGTTCGGGTCCATTTTTTCGAAATTTCAAGAAAATCACTTGGTGAAATTTTGTCATTTTTCTTGTGGGCATTTTCCACACCCATGGCTTTAATTAGTCATTCATTCAACAAATTTTAATTACAGATTTTCAGGAAATTTAACTTGAAATTTTTCAAAAATGCTAGTAGAACGTTGAGGTCAATTTTTCGAAAATTCAAGAAAATCACTTATTGGAATTTAGTCATTTTTATTGTGGACGTTCTCATGGCCTAAAAATTAGTCATTAATTCAAAGAATGTTTATTAGAAATTTTCAGGAAATTTAATTTGACTTTTTTCAAAAATTGCGAAGAGGACGTTCTGGTCAATATGTCGAAATTTCAAGAAAATCACTTGATGGAATTTAGTCATTTTTATTGTGAATATTCTCCACACTCATGGCCTTAAAATTAGTCATTAATTTAAAAAAAATTCATTACAGATTTTCAGGAAATTTAACTTGAAATTTTTCAGAAATTGCGATGAGGACTTCAGGTCCATTTTTCCAAATTTTAAGAAAATTATTTGATGGAATTTTGTCATTTTTCTTGTAGACATTCTCCACACTCATGGTTTTAAAATTGGACATTAATTAAAAGAATGTGATTTACAGATTTTCAGGAAATTTAACTTGAAATTTTTCAAAAATTGCAAAAAAACGTACAGGTCAATATTTCGAAATTTCAAGAAAATCACTTGATGGAATTTAGTCATTTTTATTGTGGATGTTCTCCACACTCATGGCTTTAAAATTAGTCATTAATTCAATGAATGTTCATTAGAAATTTTCAGGAAATTTAACTTGACTTTTGTCAAAAATTGCGAAGAGGACGTTCAGGTCAATATTTCGAAATTTTAAGAAAATCACTTGGTGGACTTTAGTCATTTTTATTGTGGATGTTCTCCACACTCATGGCTTTAAAATTAGTCATTTAGTCAATGAATGTTCATTAGAAATTTTCAGGAAATTTAATTTGACTTTTTTTAAAAATTGCGAGGAGGACATTCAGGTCAATATTTTGAAATTTCGAGAAAATCACTTGGTGGAATTTAGTGTTTTTTATTGTGGACGTTCTCCACACTCATGGTTTTAAAATTATTCATTAATTCAATGAATGTCCATTAGAAATTTTCAGGAAATTTAATTTGACTTTTTTCAAAAATTGCGAAGAGGACGTTCAGGTCAATATTTCGAAATTTCAAGAAAATCACTTTGTGGAATTTAGTCATTTTTATTGTGGACGTTCTCCACACTCATGGTTTTAAAATTATTCATTAATTCAATGAATGTTCATTAGAAATTTTCAGGAAATTTAATTTGACTTTTTTCAAAAATTGCGAAGAGGACGTTCATGTCAATATTTCGAAATTTCAAGAAAATCACTTTGTGGAATTTAGTCATTTTTATTGTGGACGTTCTCCACACTTATGGTTTTAAAATTAGTCATTAATTCAATGAATGTCCATTAGAAATTTTCAGGAAATTTAATTTGACTTTTTTCAAAAATTGCGAAGAGGACGTTCAAGTCAATATTTCGAAATTTCTAAAAAATCACTTTGTGGAATTTAGTCATTTTTATTGTGGACATTCGCCACACTCATGGCTTTAAAATTATTCATTAATTCAATGAATGTTCATTAGAAATTTTCAGGAAATTTAATTTGACTTTTTTCAAAAATTGCGAAGAGGACGTTTAGATCAATCTTTTCAAATTTCAGGAAAATCATTTGGTGGAATTTTGTAATTTTTCATGCGAACATTCTTCACACTCATGGCTTTAAAATTAGACTTTAATTGAAAAAATGTTCATTAGAGATTTTCAGGAAATTTAACTTGAAATTTTTCAAAAATGCGCAGCGGACATTCAGGTCAATTTTTCGAAATTTCAAGAAAATCGCTTGGTGAAATTTTGTAATTTTTCTTGTGGACAGTCTCCACACTCATGGCTTTAAAATTAGTCAATAATTTAAAAAATGTTCATTACAGATTTCAGGAAATTTAATTTGAAATTTTTAAAAATTGCGAAGAGAAGGTTCGGGTCAATTTTTCGATATTTGAAGAAAATCACTGTGTGGAATTTTGTAATTTTTGTTGTGAACATTCTCCACACTAATGGCTTTAAAATTAGTCATTAATTAAAAAAAAATTATTACAGATTTTCAGGAAATTTAACTTGAAATTTTCAAAAATTGCGAAGAGAACGTTTAGGTCAATTTTTCGAAATTTCAAGAAAATCACTTTGTGGAATTTTGTAATTTTTGTTGTGAACATTCTCCACACTCATAGCTTTAAAATTAGTCATTTATTAAAAAAAATTCATTACAGATTTTCAGTAAATTTAACTTGAAAATTTTCAGAAATTGCGATGAGGACTTCAGGGCAATTTTTCCAAATTTTAAGAAAATTATTTGATGGAATTTTGTCATTTTTCTTGTAGACATTCTCCACACTCAAGGCTTTAAAATTAGACATTAATTTAAAAAATGTGAATTACAGATTTTTAGGAAATTTAACTTGAAATTTTTCAAAAATTGCAAAAAAGACGTCCAGGTCAATATTTCGAAATTTCAAGAAAATCACTTGGTGGAATTTAGTCATTTTTATTGTGGATGTTCTCCACACTCATGGCTTTAAAATTAGCCATTAATTCAATGAATGTTCATTAGAAATTTTCAGGAAATTTAATTTGACTTTTTTTTAAATTGCGACGAGGACATTCAGGTCAATATTTCGAAATTTTAAGAAAATCTCTTGGTGGAATTCAGTAATTTTTATTGTGGATATTCTCCACACTCATGGCTTTAAAATTAGTCACTAATTCAATAAACGTTCATTAGAAATTTGAATTAACTTTTTCAAAAATTACAAAGAGGGCGCTTAGATCAATGTTTTGAAATTTCAGGAAAATCATTTGGTGAAATTTTGTAATTTTTGTTGTGAACATTCTCCACACTCATAGCTTTAAAATTAGTCATTAATTTAAAAAAAAATCATTACAGATTTTCAGGAAATTAAACTTGAAATTTTTCAGAAAATGCGATGAGGACTTCAGGTCAATTTTTCCAAATTTTAAAAAAATTATTTGATGGAATTTTGTCATTTTTCTTGTAGACATTCTCCACACTCGTGGCTTTAAAATTAGACATTCATTTAAAAATGTGAATTATAGATTTTTAGGAAATTTAACTTGAAATTTTTCAAAAATTGTAAAGAAGACGTACAGGTCAATATTTCGAAATTTCAAGAAAATCACTTGGTGGAATTTAGTTATTTTTATTGTGGATGTTCTCCACACTCATGGCTTTAAAATGAGTCATTAATTCAATTAATGTTCATTAGAAATTTTCAGGAAATTTAACTTGACTTTTTTCAAAAATTGCGAAGAGGACGTTTAGATCAATCTTTTGAAATTTCAGGAAAATCAATTGGTGGAATTTTGTAATTTTTCATGCGAACATTCTTCACACGCATGGCTTTAAAATTAGACATTAATTTAAAAAATGTTCATTCGAAATTTTCAGGAAATTTAACTTGAAATTTTTCAAAAATGCGAAGCGACGTTCAGGTCAATTTTTCGAAATTTCAAGAAAATCACTTGGTGGAATTTTTTCATTTTTATTGTGGACATTCTTCACACTCGTGGCTTTAAAATTATCAAATTATAATTATAAATATTAGCGGCCCTAAATTTGATCCCTGTGGGATACCTCTAGTATCGAAATATTGATATAACTTTTTTATTTTAGAGTTTACCGAAAAAAGTTTCAAATAAAATTGGTAAGGTTGGAAGTGCTTTATATTAATATCACATTAAATTTCTCCCACGTCATCATATATAAGCGCAATGGAGTACAACTTTTTTTTTCTTAGTTTTTGAAATCTGCAGGTATTTTCGAACAACATAAATTCCACTAACAATTGCAAAATTTAAATATAACCTCCGATAAGAAAGTGCAATTGAGCGCTCTCATTAAAAAACAAAACAATTGTCCACTTGTCCAATGCACTTTGATGATTCCAGCAGTGCACAAAAGTAGTCAACTTGGATATCGATGCACTTCTGCAGAATACGAGCTTTGATGTTTGGATCGCGGAGATCACATCTGAGTGATGTTTTGAAATGCGAGCAGTTTCGTCACGTGCGCACATGTGTGTGTGTGTGTGTTAGTGTGTGGACATTTATAAAATGATTATCTTCAATTCCAGCCATCCTTGTGTGGTAATTAAATATTTAAAAGATCTTGGGAAATTATTGCAGCCACAGCAGCTGGCGTGCCATTGTTCTGGTCGTCGTTGGAGGCTGTGCGAAAGAAAAAATGCATCCTTGCGCATTTTGCGAAACGATGTCTCGTTGCGAAAATCTTGTGCAAGTTGAGGAAAAATTAATTGAGGACGAAGGATTTTTCATTCATTTTCACGAACAAAAATTATCATCAAACTAAGAATTAATTAATTAAGTATAAAAATATTCGTGACAAGCTCTATTTGTCTAAATTATTAATTCGTAAGAAATGGGTTGAGAGTGTGCATGTAATTCTGTTTGGAAATTGAACATTAACAAGCATTTGTTCAGAATTAATATAAAATAAGGAGTTTCCTGCGTATTAATCTGAATTTCCTTATGAAACAATTTTGACCATCCCCCCTGCAAACAATTCTGCGGACGCCCATGGATTTCTAACGGTCACTTCCAAATTTTTAACGAGTACATCAGGCCGGAAGTACTAAAAATTCAAAATGTAAATTATTTATCTAGACACGTAACGCCAACGTGGTGTCGGTTCAATAAAAAAGGAGAAGTGACCGTTGTACCGTTACACATTGGACATACATAAAATCACACTTCCTCCAACCAATTCTAATCAAGCAGCGAAATCTAAAAATCGTACATTGTGTACCTATTTTTGTGTACAATAAATGGAAAATGCGCAATTCAATTCTTATGAAATTGTAAAAACAGTGTTTTCATACTTCACACATAACGTGACCTTTTCAAGTCATGAAAATTGTCTTGAAAAAAGTCTTGAATAAATGTCTTGAAAGAAATTCCTGAAACAAAGGTCCTTAAAAAAGTCTTGAAGAAAGAAGTCCTGTAAAATATTCCTGATAAAGAGTCCTGAAAAAGTCTTAAAAAAAGAGTCCAGGAGAAATGTTCTGAAAAAATCCTTAAAAGAAAATCCCGAAAAAAGACTTGTAAAAAAAATCCTGAAAATAAACTCTTGGTAAACAAGTCATGAAAAATGTGTTGAAAAAAAGTCTTGACCAAATGTCTTGACAGAAATTCCTGAAACAAAGGTCCCTAAAAAAGTCTTGAAGAAAGAAGTCCTGTAAAATATTCCTGATAAAGAGTCCTGAAAAAGTCTTAAAAAAAGAGTCCTGGAGAAATGTTCTGAACAAATCCTAAAAAGAAAATCAGGAAAAAAGTCTCTAAGAAAAAGACTTGAAAAAAAATCCTGAAAATAAACTCTTGATAAACAAGTCATGAAAATTGTGATGAAAAAAAGTCTTGAATAAATGTCTTGAAAGAAATTCCTAAAACAAAGGTCATTAAAAAAGTCTTGAAGAAAGAAGTCCTGTAAAAAAAGTCCTGATAAAGAGTCCTCAAAAGTCTTTAAAAAAGGGTCCTGAAAAAATGTTCTGAAAAAATCCTAAAAAGAAAAACCCGAAAAAAGTCTCTAAGAAAAAAACTTGAAAAAAAAAATCCTGAAAATAAACTCTTGATAAACAAATCATGAAAATTGTATTGAAAAAAGTCTTGAATAAATGTCTTGAAAGAAATTCCTGAAACAAAGGTCCTTAAAAAAGTTTTGAAGGAAGAAGTCCTGTCAAAAAGTCCTAATAAAGAGCCCTGAAAAAGTCTTAAAAGAAGAGTCCGGAGAAATGGTCTAAACAAATCCTAAAAAGGAAATCCCGAAAAAAGTCTTTAAGAAAAATCCTGAAAATAAACTCTTGATAAACAAGTCATGAAAATGTCTTAAAAAAAGTCTTGAAGACAGAAGTCCTGTAAAAAAAGTCCTGATAAAGAGTCCTGAAAGTCTTAAAAAAAGAGTCCTGAAGAAATGTTCTGAACAAGTCCTAAAAAGAAAATCCCGAAAAAAATTCCTGAAAATAAACTCTTGATATACAAGTCTTGAAAATAGTCTCGAAAAAAGTCTTTAATGTCTTGAAAGAAATTCCTGAAACAAAGGTCCTTAACCCGCCATTGGTGAGGCAATTTTAATGGTGACGCACCGGGTTTTTCAACTGAAGATTTTTCGAAACGTGTTACTAATAGTTCATGTTTTTTTAAATGTATGCTCTTTGACTATAAAACAAAGATATTTAATCAATTTAAGCTCTGCAATGCGGCAACTACTCGAAATTGCAACAAAAAAACAATAACGGAGAATAAAGTTATTCGACATACCCGGTCTCACAGACCAGTAGGGTCACCATTGGCGGGTTAAAAAAGTCTTGAAGAAAGAAGTCCTGTGAAAAGTTCTAATAAAGAGTCCTGAAATAAATACTAAAAACAATCCCGAAAAAGGTCTCTAAGAAATTTTTTTTGAAAATAAAGTCTTGAGATTAACTAGTCCTGAAAATAGTCTTGAAAGAAGTCTTGAAAAAGGCTTGAATAAATGTCATTAAAGTAATTCCTGAAACAACGATCCTTGAAAAAGTCTTGAAGAAAGAAAATCTGTAAAAAAGTCCTGATAAAGAGTCCTGAAAATAGCCCTAAAAAGAGTCCTGAAAAATGTTCTGAAAGAAAACATTAAAAAAATCCCAAAAAGGGTCTGGAAAATAGTCCACAAAATAGTTTTGAAAAAAATTCCTGAAAATAATCTTTTGAAAAATAAGTCTTGAAAAAAAGTTCTAAACAAAATTGTCCAGAAAAATCCAAAAATGAGTCTTGAAAAAAGTCCACAAAATAGTCTTGAAAAAAAGTCCACAAAATAATCTTGAAAAAGTTCTAAACAAAATTGTCCAGAAAAATCCCAAAAAGAGTCTTGAAAAAAGTCCACAAAATAGTCTTGAAAAAAATTCCTGAAAATAATCTTTTGAAAAATAAGTCAAAACAAAATTGTTCAGAAAAAATCCCAAAAAGAATCTTGAAAAAAGTCCACAAACGGACGCTCACCTCACATCCACTACTTTGGATCAATTTTACATTATTTTTGACTATTTGTATATGGTGGCAACCTGATTTGAATAAATAATAATAAAAAAAAAATAGTCTTGAAAAAAATTCCTGAAAATAATCTTTTGAAAAATAAGTCTTGAAAAAGTTCTAAACAAAATTGTCCAGAAAAATCCAAAAAAAGAGTCTTGAAAAAAGTCCACAAAATAGTCTTAAAGAAAATTCCTGAAAATAATCTTTTGAAAACTAAGTCTTGAAAAAAAGTTCTAAACAAAATTGTTCAGAAAAAATCCCAAAAAGAGTCTTGAAAAAAGTCCACAAAATAGTCTTGAAGAAAATTCCTGAAAATAATCTTTTGAAAAATAAGTCTTGAAAAAAAGTTCTAAACAAAATTGTTCAGAAAGAATCCGAAAAAGAATCTTGAAAAAAGTCCACAAAATAGTCTTGAAAGAAATTCCTAAAAATAATCTTTTGAAAAATAAGTCTTGAAAAAAGTTCTAAACAAAATTGTCCAGAAAAATCCAAAAAAGAGTCTTGAGAAAAGTCCACAAAATAGTCTTGAAGAAAATTCCTGAAAATAATCTTTTGAAAAATAAGTCAAAACAAAATTGTTCAGAAAAAATCCCAAAAAGAATTTTGAAAAAAGTCCACAAAATAGTCTTGAAAAAAATTCCTGAAAATAATCTTTTCAAAAATAAGTCTTGAAAAAAAGTTCTAAACAAAATTGTCCAGAAAAATCCCAAAAAGAGTCTTGAAAAAAGTCCACAAAATAGTCTTGAAAAAAGTCTACAAAATAATCTTTTGAAAAATAAGTCTTGAAAAAGTTCTAAACAAAATTGTCCAGAAAAATCCCAAAAAGAGTCTTGAAAAAAGTCCACCAAATAGTCTTGAAGAAAGTCCACAAAATAATCTTTTGAAAAATAAGTCTTGAAAAGAATTATAAACAAAATTGTCCAGAAAAAATCCCAAAAAGAGTCTTGAAAAAAGTCCACAAAATAGTCTTGAAAAAAGTCTACAAAATAATCTTTTGAAAAATAAGTCTTGAAAAAGTTCTAAACAAAATTGTCCAGAAAAATCCCAAAAAGAGTCTTGAAAAAAGTCTACAAAATAGTCTTGAAGAAAGTCCACAAAATAATCTTTTGAAAAATAAGTCTTGAAAAAAGTTCTAAACAAAATTGTCCAGAAAAATCCCAAAAAGAGTCTTGAAAAAAGTCCACAAAATACTCTTAAAGAAAATTCTTGAAAATAATCTTTTAAAAAATAAGTCTTGAAAAAAAGTTCTAAGCAAAATTGTCCAGAAAAATCCCAAAAGGAGTCTTGAAAAAAGTCCACAAAATAGTCTTGAAGAAAGTCCACAAAATAATCTTTTGAAAAATAAGTCTTGAAAAAAGTTCTAAACAAAATTGTCCAGAAAAATCCCAAAAAGAGTCTTGAAAAAAGTCCACAAAATACTCTTAAAGAAAATTCTTGAAAATAATCTTTTAAAAAATAAGTCTTGAAAAAAAGTTCTAAGCAAAATTGTCCAGAAAAATCCGAAAAAGAATCTTGAAAAAAGTCCACAAAATAGTCTTGAAGAAAGTCCACAAAATAATCTTTTGAAAAATAAGTCTTGAAAAAAGTTCTAAACAAAATTGTTCAGAAAAAATCCCAAAAAGAGTCTTGAAAAAAGTCCACAAAATAGTCTTGAAGAAAATTCCTGAAAATAATCTTTTGAAAAATAAGTCTTGAAAAAGTTCTAAACAAAATTGTCCAGAAAAATCCCAAAAAGAGTCTTGAAAAAAGTCCACAAAATAGTCTTGAAGAAAATTCCTGAAAATGTTTTGAAAAAATTAGTCTTGAAAAAAAGTTCTAAACAAAATTGTCCAGAAAAAAATCCCAAAAATAGTCCTGTGAAGATCCTGAAAAAAAATCCCGAAAAAGTCTACAAAATAGTCTTGAAAAAAGTTTTGTACAGAATAGTCTTTAAAAAAAAACAAAAAAAAGTCTTCAAAAATATCCTGAAAAAATAGTTCTGAAAAAAGTAAAAAATGTGTCTTGGCAGTTTAGTCAGTGGCGTCACTTATAAAGTGGGTGATGGTAAAAAGGGTATTTTGTAATACTGAAAATTTGTTAAACTGGACAGTTGACCTTTTTATGTTTCTCACTTTTAAAACCCTCCAAAAAGTTTTGGAAATGCATACGCTACTGGCAACAAGCGACCATTAAAATCTGGCGCAGTCTGGTATTCAAATACAGAAAAAACTCATCACATCAACGTCTCTGGCTTTACTGTTTTTTTGGGTATAAAATAAGGCAGATCATTTTTTTTTATTATCAATGTTTCGACAATAATTGCTTACGATTCTTAAAGGAGAACTGATTATTTGATATTGATATTGATATTGATCTTTATTATGTATTAACCATACAAAGTATAGATACATTCGTTTATTTATTTATTTACTTAGATACTTCCTGTCGCAAAGATCTGACAATAGGTATTAAAGTATCGTCAACTTCTCACATCGCAAAAAAATAAAATAAATTTTTATAACCAATTATTACTTTATGGCACATCTTGAAGATTTTGATATAAAAAAAAACTTTTTAAAACGTATAGTGGTGTAACGTAGTGTATAACAATATTTAATGTTAAATATGTTCCACCAATGTTGGTTCAGCAAACAATTCTTAAAATTCTGATGTATTAAAACGATGGTGAGGTAATTTTTTTTTTTTACTTGGGCAAGTTTTTAATAAAACCCAATACTGAAGTAATAACATAAATGAAGAAGATGATGATGACAGCAATAACAAAGCGGGAAAGTGGCGAGAGTGCGGAAAACAAAAAACGTGTCGGTTTAAAAAAAAAACAGCGACATGAATAAATGCATAACGGTAAAACAATAAAAGACAAAATCAAACATCACTTTTACCTCTGCAAAAATTCGTATAAAAAAGTGTGAGATGTCAATATTAACATTGTCCGTTCGCACGTATATAGTTTCCCTATGGAAGCATCCCCTTGCTGCACGACGGGAACATCCCCTTTAAACTCCCGTGCCGAACGAGACGGTCGCAAGCCGACAAACCCGGGCGCGAGAGGGATGGAGGATAAAGGGTTGAAAGGAGCGGGATGCGGCATGGGTCCGCTTGCGGGCGAGAGAGAGCGCGAGCGCGGATGAAACCGTGCGGGAAAGTAAGGATGATAATAGTCGCTCGAAACAGAGAGAGAGAGAGAGAGGGAGTTATCGGTTCGTAGCGCGTCAGTACGGGTAAAAGTGTGGATGAAAAATGCAGCTTGAAACAGGGTGGGATAGGGTAGAAAGGGACGGGAGATATGGATTTGCGTGTGCGGGGGAAAAGGACGCGGACGCGCGGTGGGTATTTTCAAGGATTATGTCTAAAAACACGGCGCCGCGTAAAATATGTTACATTGAAAAAGGGGTATAAGCCCCCCGCACCCCGCATGAAGGTCGTCTAATTTTTTCCGTCTTTCCTTCTCTTCTTTTATTAATTTTATTAACGGATTGTTTAGTATTAACGTCCAGTTTCTACCGAATTTTGATGCAGTGGCGTCCCGTAACGGAAATGTCGCGGATCAGGCGTGTAGCTAGAAATTATATTCGGGGTGGGGGGTTGTGACTTGGATCTTTCTTACCAGCTAATAATTTAAAATAAAAAAAAAATTTGGAAACATATTATTATTCTTTAAAATTTCATAACGCCCCCCCCCCCCCCTTCCCCTTTATATACGCACGCCACTGTCGCGTATTGATAAATTCGTCGCATGCGAAGTTTGGGGGGGTGGTTGTGACTTCGACCTTTCTTACCAGCCAATAATTTAAAATAAAATAAAATTTTTGGAAACACATGATTATTTTTTTAAATTTCATAACGACCCCCCCCCCCTCTCTATATACGCACGCCACTGTCGCGTATTGATAAATTCGTCGCATGCCAAGTTTGGGGGGGGGGGGGGGTTGTGACTTCGACCTTTCTTACCAGCCAATAATTTAAAATAAAATAAAATTTTTGGAAACACATTATTATTCTTTAAAATTTCATAACGATCCCCCCCTCCCCCTTTATATACGCACGCCACTGTCGCGTATTGATAAATTCGTCGCATGCCAAGTTGTTTGAAACATTGTTTTATTTTCCCGAGAGGACGAGTTTTCGTAACAGGGGTGCACACCCCTATCTATAAACTTACTTAATTTTTCACTCTTTCATTATTTTGCATATCAAAGTTACTTACGTTAACGGTCGTAACAAAACATTAATGCGCTGTAAGTGGTGTCGGAAAGATGTTTCCATCCTAAAACCAAGACACAAGGCAACTTACGAGTGACCCGGTTCGAGGAGCCGGCTCAGTGAAGCATGTTGGTGATGTATGTAGTTAACTCAGTCGTAAATTTGGAGGTCTTCGTGAGCCTCGACTACCACTGAATTATTATCATTACAAGTTATCCTTCACATAATGGTTTGCTGAAGAGATGGGTAACACGTGTGAACCGGTTCAGTGATGCAGGTGGAAAAGTTTAAAATTTGCATCGGTTTCATTGTTCTTTAAAACAAGACACAAGGCAACTCACGATTGAACCGGTTTAAAGAGCCGGCTCAATGAAGTGTGTTGGTGATTGTAGGTGACTCAGTCTTAAATTTGGAGGTCTTTGCGAACCTCGACTGCCTCTGAATTATTATCATTACCAAGTTATCCTTCACATAATTTGCTGTAGAGATGGGCAAGTCATGCGTGAACCGGTTCAGTGAAGTGAGTTGGTGATTCAGGTGAGAAAGTTTACATTTGCATGGGCTTCTACATCATTGCTATCACCTATTATTTTCTTCCAAAAAACAAGACAAACGTGGTTTCCTGTAGAGGTGGGTAACACATGTGAACCGGTTCAGTGATGCAGGTAAAAAAGATTAAAATTTTCATCGATTTCGTCCTAAAAACCAGACATAAGGCAACTTACCAGTGAGCCGGCTCCTCGAACCGGCTCAGTAAAGCATGTTGGTGATGTAGTTAACTCAGTCGTAAATTTGGAGGTCTTGGTGAGCCTCGACTACCACTGAATTATTATCATTACAAGTTATCCGTCACATAATGGTTTTCTGCAAACATGGGTAACTCACTCGTGAACCGGTTCAGTGATGCAGGTAGAAAAGTTTATAATTTGCATTGGCTTCCACATCATTGTTTTCGTATTATTTTCGTCCTAAAAACAAGATACGGCAACTCACGAGTGAGCCGGTTTAATGAGCCGGCTCAGTAAAGTGTGTTTGTGATGTAGGTAACTCAGTCTTAAATTTGTAGGTGTTTGTGATCCTCGACTATCACTGAATTATTATCATTGCCAAGTTATCCTTCACATAATGGTTTTTGCAGACATGGATAACTCACGTCTGAACCGGTTCAGTGATGCAGGTGGAAAATTTTATAATTTGCATCGGCTTCTACATCATTGTTACGTATTATTTTCGTCCTAAAAACAAGACACAAGGCAACACACGGTTGAGCCGATTTAAAGAGCCGGCTCAGTAAAGTGTGCTGGTGATGTAAGTGACTCAGTCTTAAATTTGTAGGTTATTGTGAGCCTCGGCTACCACTGAATTATTATCATTACCAAGTTATTCTTCACATAATGGTTTGCTGAAGAAATGGGTAACTCACGCCTGAACCGGTTCAGTGATGCAAGTGGAAAAGTTTATAATTTGCATCGGTTTCCACATCATTGGTACGTATTATTTACGTCCTAGAAACAAGGCAACTCAGAAGTGAGCCGGTTTAAAGAGCCGGCTCAGTAAAGTCTGAGCCGGTTCAGTGAATCAGGTAGACAAGTTTATAATTTGCATCAGCTTCCACATCATTGTTACGTATTATTTTCGTCTTAAAAACAAGACACAAGGCAACGCACGATTGAGCCGGTTTAAAGAGCCGGCTCAGTAAAGTGTGTTGGTGATGTAGGTAACTCAGTCTTAAATTTGTAGGTAATTGTAAGCCTCGACTACCACTGAATTATTACCATTACCAAGTTATCCTTCACATAATTTGCTGTAGAGAGGGGCAAGTCATGCGTGAACCGGTTCAGTGATGCAGGTAGAAAAGTTTATAATTTGCATCGGCTTCCACATCATTGTTACGTATTATTTTCGTCTTTAAAACAAGACACAAGGCAACGCACGATTGAACCGGTTTAAAGAGCCGGCTCAGTAAAGTGTGCTGGCGATGTAGGTGACTCAGTCTTAAATTTGTAGGTTTTTGTGAGCCTCGACTACCACTGTATTATTATCATTACCAAGTTATCCTTCACATAATGATTTGCTGAAGAGATGGGTAACTCACACGTGAACCGGTTCAGTGATACAGGTGGAAAAGTTCAAAATTTACATCGGCTTTCACATCATTGTTACCAAGTATTATTTTCGTCCAAAAAACAAGACAGAAGACAACTCACGTCGAAGCCAGTTTAAAGAACCGGCTCAGTGAAATTGTTGGTAATGTAGGTGACTCAGTCTTAAATTTGTAGGTGTTTGTGAACCTCGACTACCACCGTAATATTATCATTACCAAGTTATCTTTTACATAATAGTTTGCTGAAGAAATGGGTAACTCACATGTGAACCGGTTCAGTGATGCAGGTGGAAAAGTTTAAAATTTGTATCGGCTTCCACATCATTAGCACCAAGTATTATTTTAGTCAAAAAAAAAAGAGACAAAGCAACTCACAAGGGAGCCGGATTAAAGACCCGGCTCAGTAAAGTGTGCTGGTGATTATAGGTGACTCAGTCTTAAATTTGGAGGTCTTTGCGAACCTCGACTGCCTCTGAATTATTACCATTAACAAGTTATCCTTCACATAATTTGCTGTAGAGATGGGCAGAGTCATGCGTGAACCGGTTCAGTGAAGTGAGTTGGTGATGCAGGTGAGAAAGTTTAAAATTTGCATGGGCTTCTACATCATTGCTATCAAGTATTATTTTCTTCCAAAAAACAAGGCAATTCAGGAGGGAGCCCGTTCAAAGAACCGGCTCAGTGAAATGTGTTGGTGATGTAGGTGACTCAGTCTTAAATTTGTAGGTAATTGTAAGCCTCGGCTACCACTGAATTATTATCATTACCAAGTTATCTTTCACATTATGATTTGCTAAAGAGATGGGTAACTCACACGCGAACCGGTTCAGCGATGTAGGTGGAAAAGTTTTAATTTGCATCATTGTTATCAAGTGTTATTTTCTTCCAAAAAAAAAAACAAGACACACGGCAACTCAGAAGGGAGCCCGTTCAAAGAACCGGCTCAGTAAAATGTGTTGGTGATGTAGGTGACTCAGTCTTAAATTTGTAGGTAACTGTGAGCCTCGGCCACCACTGTTAGTTATCTTTCACATAATGGTTTGCTAAAGAGATGGGTAAATCACACGCGAACCGGTTCAGTGATTCAGGTGGATAAGTTTTAAATTCGCATCGGCTTCCACATCATTGTTATCAAGAATTATTTTCGTCCAGTAAACAAGACACACGGCGACTCGTGAGGGAGCCGGTTCAAAGCACCGGCTCGGTGTAGTATGAAGTATGTAGGTGACTCAGTCTTAAATTTGCAGGTCTTTGTGAGTCTCAACTACCACTGTATTATTATCATTACCAAGTTATCCTTCACATAATGGTTTGCTGTAGAGATGGGTAACACATGTGAACCGGTTCAGCGATGCAGGTAAAAAAGTTTGAAATTTGCATCGATTTCGTCCTAAAAACAAGACATAAGGCAACTTACCAGGGAGCCGGCTCCTCGAACCGGCTCAGTAAAGCATGTTGGTGATGTAGTTAACTCAGTCGTAAATTTGTAGGTGTTTGTGAGCCTCGACTACCAGTGAATTATCATCATTACAAGTTATCCTTCACATAATGGTTTTCTGCAGACATGGGTAACTCACGAGTGAACCGGTTCAGTGATGCAGGTGGAAGAGTTTATAATTTGCATCGGCTTCATTGTTACGTATTATTTTCGTCTTTAAAACATGACACACGGCAACTCACAATTGAACCGGTTTAAAAAGCCGGCTCAATGAAGTGTGTTGGTGATTGTAGGTGACTCAGTCTTAAATTTGAAGATCTTTGCGAAACCCGACTGCCTCTGAATTATTATAATTACCAAGTTATTCTTCACATAATCGTTTGCTGAAGAAATAGGTAACTCACGCTTGAACCGGTTCAGTAATGCAGGTGGAAAAGTTTATAATTTGCACCGGCTTCCATATCATTGTAACGTATTATTTTCGTCCTTAAAACAAGACACAAGGCAACGCACGATTGAACCGGTTTAAAGAGCCGGCTCAGTAAAGTGTGCTGGTGATGTAGGTGACTCAGTCTTAAATTTGTACGCTACCACAGAATTATTATCATTACCAAATTATCCTTTATATGATGGTTTGCTAAAGTGATGGGTAACTCACGCGTGAACCGGTTCAGTAATGCAGGAGGAAAAGTTTAAAATTTGCATCGGCTTCCACATCATTGTTACCAAGCATTAATTTCGTCCAAAAAACAAGACACAAGGCAACTCACATGGAAGCCGGCTCAAAGAACCGGCTCAGTGAAATGTATTGGTGATGTAGGTGACTCTGTCTTACATTTGCAGGTCTTAGTGAGCCTCGCCTACTACTGAATTATTATCCTTACCAAGTAATCCTTCACATAATTTGCTGTAGAGATGGGTAACTCACGCGTGAACCGGTTCAGTAATGCAGGTGGAAAAGTTTACAATTTTGCATCGATTTCCACATCATCGTTACCAAGTTATGATTCACCAAATAATTTGCTCTACAAATGGATAACAAACGCGCGTGAGCCGGTTCAGTGATTTAATTTTCAGTCGGCTCCTACTGAATCACATAATGGTTTGTTCGAAAGATGAGTAACTCTCGGGTGAGCCGATTCAAAGAGCCGTCTCCCTGCATTAATTTTGAGTCTCGGCTCCCACTGAATCACCAGCTGCTAACAAGTTATGCACCACACAATGGTTTGTCCTGGAGATGAATAACTCATGCGTGAGCCAGTTTAAAGAGCCGGCTCAACGAAGTAAATCATCGTTGTAGGTGAATCCGTTAGAAATTTGCCAATTTAAACCTTCCACTGAAGGCCATTCTTACCAAGTTATGCTTCACACAATGGTTTGCCCTAGAAATAAGTACCTCGCGGATGAACCGGATCACAGAGCCGGCTCAGTAATGTAAGCCGGTAATGCAGCTGATTCAGTTTAAAATTTTGCAGGTCTTTTTGAACCTTTTTGAAGTTACGCACTACATAATAGTGCGTCCTAGAGGTGGCTAACTAATGCGTGAAACGGCTCCGTGATGGAGGTAGAAAAGTTTAAAATTTGCTCTACAAATGGGTAAAACACGCGCGTGAACCGGTTTAGTGATATAATTTTCAGTCGACTCTTATTGAGTCACTTAATGTTTTGTTCGGAAAATGGGTGAACCGTTTTAAAGAGCCGATTCACTGAATTGTGTCGGTGAAATATTTTGAGTCTCAGCTCCCACTGAATCACCAGCTACTAACAAGTTACGCACCACACAATGGTTTATCCTGGAGATGAATAACTCATGCGTGAGCCAGTTTAAAGAGCCGGCTCAGCGAAGTAAATAATTGATGCAGGTGAATCTGTTTGAAATTTGCAGGGCATTTGAGGCAAGTTATGCTCGACGCAATAGCTTACCCTAGAGATAGGTAACTCGCGCACGAATCGGATCACAGAGCCGGTTCAGTGAAGTAAGTCGGGAATACAGCTGACTCAGTTTAAAATTTGTTTTTAGCCTCAATTTCCACGCCGATTCTTAACAAGTTACGCATTATACAATAGAGCGTCCTAGAGCGCACGAACCGGATCACTGAGGCGACTCAGTGAAGTAAGTCGGTGATACCGATGACTCAGTTTAAAATTTGCAGTTCTCTTTTTTGAGCCTCATTTCCCGCATCGATACTTACCAAATAGGCATTACACAATAGTACGTCCTAGAGCGCATGAACCGAATCACTGAGGCGACTCGGTGAAGTAAATCGGTGATACAGCTGACACAGTTTAAAATTTGCCGGTATTTTTTCCAAGCCTTAGTTTTCACGCTGATTCTTACCAAGTTAACTCATGCGAGAACCGGTTCAAAGAGCCGACTCAGCGAACTAAATCGGAGGTAAAGCCGTTAAATTTGCGGGTCACGGCTCCCACTGAATTATGGTTCTTACCAAGTTATGCCTTGTATAATGGCTTGCCCTGGGGACAGGTAACTCACGCTTGAGCCGGCTCAGTAAAGTGAATCGGCAATGCAAGCGACTCAATTTAAAGTTTTCTATTTTTTGAGCCTCGGCTCCCACTGAATTATCGTTTTTCACACAATGGATTGCCCTAGAGATAGGTAACTCACGCCTTTACGCCTGAGCCGGCTCAGTGATGTAGAAAACTGAGTCTTATATAATGGCTTGCTCTGGGGACACGAACTCACGCCTGAGCCGGCTCAGTAAAGTTTTCGATTTTTTGAGCCTCGTCTCCCACTGAATTATCGTTTTTCACAAAATGGGTTGAGCCGGCTCAGTGATGTAGGAAACTCAGTTTAAAATTTGCAGGTCTTTTTTTAGCCTAGGCTTCCGAGTTTGCCTTAGAGGTTGCCAAATTACACGTGGTCGGTATCAAAATTTGTATGTCTTTTTGAGCATCCGCTTCCGGCTCTTACTAATATAATAGTTAGATGGCTAACTAATACGTGAGCCGGTTTAGAGAACCGGTTCAGTTGAGCCGCAGCTTCCATGAAATTATTGTTCTTACCAAGTTATTGTATTAGAGATTGGCAACTTACAACTGAGCCGGATCAGAAAACCAGCTCAGTTTAGTATATCTGTAATGGAAGTGTTCAAGAATAAAATTTGCAGGACTTTTTGAAACCTTGAACCGAGTTATGCTTCACATAATAGTTTGTTAGTCCTAGAAATGGGCAACTCACGATGTTGAATTTGCAGATCATTTGAACTGAATTATCGTTCTTATTATGTTATACTTCACGCAATGGCTTGATTTAGAGATAGGTAACTCGTCCACGAGCCGACTCAGCGAAGTCGATAATACAGATGACTCAGTTTAAAATTGGCAGGTCTTTTTGAGCCTCCGCTTCCACTGAATCACCGGCTCTTACCAAGTTATGGATCACATAATAGTTCATGGGTGAGCCGGATTAAAGAACCGGTTCAGCGGATTAAATCGGTTTAAAGTTGAGCCACAGCTTACATGAAATCATCGTTCTCACTAAGTTATTGCCTTAGAGATTGGCAACTTATATGTGAGCCGGATCAGGAAACCAGCTCAGTTAAGTAGAACGGTAATGCAAGTGTTCCAGTATAAAATTTGCAGGATTTTTTTAACTTTGTCTTTTACCGAGTTATGCTTCACATAATAGTTTATTAGCTCTCACAAGTGAGCCGGATCCAAGAGCCATGTTAAATTTACAGGTCGTTAGAACGGAACCATCGTTCTTACCATGTAAACCTCACACGATGGCTAACTGGTCCATAAGCCGACTCAGCGAAGTCGATGATACAGATGACTCGGTTTAAAATTTGCGGATATGTTTAAGCCTCCACTTCCACTGAATCGCCGGCTCTTACCAAGCTATGCATCACGTAATAGTCGTGGGTGAACCGGTTTGGAGAACCGGTTCAGTGGATTCAATTGGTAATGCAGGTGAGCCGGTTTAAAGTTGAGGAACTGCTTCTATGAAATTATCGTTCTTATCAAGTTATTGCGTTAGAAATAGGCAACACACAAGTGTGAACCGGCTCAGGTAAACTCAGTTTAAAATGTAAAGGTGTTTTTGAGCGTTGACTTGCACTGGAATCACTAGCTCTTACGGAGTTAAATAAAAAAAGTAGAAAACTAAGCCGAATTTAATCATCAAGATTTATCAGCTCTGAGCCGAATTTAGTGAGTGATAGCGCGTTATTCAACGATTTGGCCGGATTATTTAAAATTGCAACAGACCACGACGTTTATATGTGCATGTGTGCACGGCATAAACGGCTCTTTAGATCCGGCTCCTAAAATTGGTTCAAGGATGCAAAGAAACGGGTCATTGAAAAGAGTCGTTTTGCAAGGTCTAGTTTCAATATATTGAACGCAGAACACTGCAACATGTTTCGCTATACAATTGCATAATCAGGACAAATTAGGAAAACAAATGAAATAATACGAATTACAATTAGAGATGGTTGAGCCGAATCAGTGAACCGGCTCACTGAAGTGACACGATGATGTATGATGATGGTGGCTCGGGTAAGGAAACAAAATTTAACATTGGGTATAAATATTCGAATCCAAAAGCAAGAACAATCAGGTTACAATCAAAATCGAATAAACAATTAGAAGTGGTTGAGCTGGATCAATGAACCGGCTCACTAAAGTGAAACGATGATGCATGATGATGGTGGCTCGGATAAGGAAACAAAATTTAACATTGGGTATAAATATTCGAATCCAAAAGCAAGAACAATCAGGTTACAATTAAAATAGAATAAACAATTAGAAGTGGTTGAGCTGGATCAATGAACCGGCTCACTAAAGTGAAACGATGATGCATGATGATGGTGGCTCGGGTAAGGAAACAAAATTTAACATTGGGTATAAATATTCGAATCCAAAAGCAAGAACAATCAGGTTACAATCAAAATAGAATAAACAATTAGAAGTGGTTGAGCTAGATCAATGAACCGGCTCACTAAAGTGAAACGATGATGCATGATGATGGTGGCTCGGGTAAGGAAACAAAATTTAACATTGGGTATAAATATTCGAATCCAAAAGCAAGAACAATCAGGTTACACTCAAAATAGAATAAACAATTAGAAGTGGTTGAGCTGGATCAATGAACCGGCTCACTAAAGTGAAACGATGATGCATGATGATGGTGGCTCGGGTAAGGAAACAAAATTTAACATTGGGTATAAATATTCGAATCCAAAAGCAAGAACAATCAGGTTACACTCAAAATAGAATAAACAATTAGAAGTGGTTGAGCTGGATCAATGAACCGGCTCACTAAAGTGAAACGATGATGCATGATGATGGTGGCTCGGGTAAGGAAACAAAATTTAACATTGGGTATAAATATTCGAATCCAAAAGCAAGAACAATCAGTTTACAATCAAAATAGAATAAAAAATTAGAGATGCCCGAGCCTGATCAATGAACCGGCTCGCTAAAGTAACACGATGATGCAAGTGACTCGAGTAAGGAAACAAAATTTAATATTGGGTATAAATATTCAAATCCGAAAGCAAGAACAATCAGGTTACAATCAAAATTAGAGATGGTTGAGCCGGATCAATGAACCGGCTCAGTAAAGTGAAACAAGTAATCGAATTATCTTAACAGGGTATTTTAATAAATTGCATACTTCACCCTATTTAGGCTAGATGGTTAACCATTTTTTTTTTTTTGATATATCAAAAGACAGAACTCTTCTTCAGCGAGAATCGTAAAAAAGCTTTATCTCCTGTCGACGCTCCAAACACTTTATGAAATGTTTACGAATTTCACAATAAGAAAAGTTTTGCGCCCCTTTATCACGCCGCCGTTATCAACCCCTTTTTCACCCTCCGGCCTCATCAGTCATCGTTTTTGTCGGTACAACGGGCGGGCGTGCGATGCCACTGTTTAATGCACATGTACGAATGTAATTAACGTCGATGAGGAAATGAATCAAGATGTGAATTTGTTTAAATTAGAAATTCTTAAATTATTATTATTATTACGTCATATTATTCTTTATAAGTTGTTCATTTTAGCATTCTATACAATTATTATTAACATTTGCTGTAGCTATTATCGTTTTATAAAATTAAAACCAAAAATGAATTGTTTCCAAGAACCAGTGACGGTTCGCGGGGTTTTTTCTGGTACAGATACCTTCGTGTGTTGGCTTTTTGTAGCCAACATTACATCGCTTCGATTTGATTCCAGTCGGAGTTGCGTATTTTTAAAGTTAATTATGAAAAAGCACCTAATTTTTAAAAAACGTCAAATATCTCAAAAACTGTCAATTTTAGAGGTTATGTTGTTTTATGATTTTTCTTACAGAATTTTACGTAGAATTCAAATTATAGCATTCCGTATAAAATAAGGGAATTGGTGTTGACTTTCGGTATAACCGGAAGTCGTATAACCTTCAAAATGTTTTCATTGGAAAGAGCACACGCGATTACATATATTCTGAAAATCTCATTACAATACGTTAATTAGAAATTGCGTTATTTACGTGCGCGCCGGCTGGCTAGAAGCGCTTATATCGCGGACGCGGATCCCGACGCCACTCCATGAACCGATACCGATTAAAAAGTGGACTTTAGTTAACTTTAGGAAAAGTCAGTAAATGCTATTTTCTTAGATACAATTTTTTTTTATCAAACAAAACTAGTTTGTGTGTATGCACGTAATTGAAACGGTCTGTTTAAACTATCGTAGGTATTTGCATGGCAAATGAATAGTGGACCTTTCATCAGCATAGGTAAACACGTCTATTAAATTTGCTATGTATCAAATAATATTGATGTGTGTCGGAACGGAATGCGCTCCTCCGTTTGTTTGTTCTGCTCTCCTCTCCATTCGCGAAACGAACAGAAAGCAGAACATGCTGTTTGCGCTGTTTACGTACTTCACACATCCTACATATAATATTAAACACTTAAAATAGCGAAATAGAAAAGTGTTACCGTGCTTGGTTGGTAAAATTATGTTTCCCCATCCGTGATGGTGAGACGAAAGTGGGTCGAAACCGGTCCATGATCGTCGATATCGAAATGTTTATTTTTTATGCATCTACAATAAAATTATTTATTCACGAAGAGAACAACAAAAAGAAAAGATTTAGAGTAGAAAAAGTTTAGGATTTTTTTAAATTAATTATTAAAATAAAATGCTGAGCGTCTTGGTGATCTAGTGGATAAGAGATCGAGCATCTGCGCACTGGATCCCAGAGTCGAGTGGGTTCGATTCCCCGCCCGAGCGAAACACTTTTCTGATCCGTAGTCTTTTTATTTGTCTTTTATTATTAATTTATTTATTTATGCAAAATATCACAGAGACGCGCTATCGAAGGCAAGACTTTTTAACGTTCTTTTAACGTCAGTTATTAATGTAATTATTAACGAAAATTGCCAAAATTCGTTATTTTCCAAGTTCAAACACAACAAAATCGCGCTTTCGATTTTTGGAAATTGCTGAGGTGTTGAACGCGCTCTTCGATTTTGATCGTTTGTATGTTAAAAGGTAGAGAATTTATTGTGTTTTAAAAAAGTATTAAGAAATGCTCATGTTGAGATTAAGAAAATTGCCAAAAATCGAAATTTTTCATGTTGAAAGACAACAAAATCCCGTTTTCGATTTTTGAAAATTGCTGAGGTGTTGAACGCGCTTTTCGATTTTGATCGTTTGCATGTTGAAAAGTAGAGAATTTATTGTGTTTTAAAAAAGTATCAAGAAATGCTCATGTTGGGATTAAGAAAATTGCCAAAAATCGAAATTTTTCATGTTGAAAGACAACAAAATCCCGTTTTCGATTTTTGGAAATTGCTGAGGTGTTGAACGCGCTTTTCGATTTTCATCGTTTCTATGTTGAAAAGTAGAGAATTTATTGTGTTTTAAAAAAGTAGTAAGAAATGCTCATGTTGAGATTAAGAAAATTGCCAAAAATCGAAATTTTTCATGTTGAAAGACAACAAAATCCCGTTTTCAATTTTTGGAAATTGCTGAGGTGTTGAACGCGCTTTTCGATTTTGATCATTTACATGTTGAAAAGTTGAGAATTTATTGTGTTTTAAAAAAGTAGTAAGAAATGCTCATGTTGAGATTAAGAAAATTGCCAAAAATCGAAATTTTTCATGTTGAAAGACAACAAAATCCCGTTTTCAATTTTTGGAAATTGCTGAGGTGTTGAACGCGCTTTTCGATTTTGATCATTTACATGTTGAAAAGTTGAGAATTTATTGTGTTTTAAAAAAGTAGTAAGAAATGCTCATGTTGAGATTAAGAAAATTGCCAAAAATCGAAATTTTTCATGTTGAAAGACAACAAAATCCCGTTTTCAATTTTTGGAAATTGCTGAGGTGTTGAACGCGCTCTTCGATTTTCATCGTTTCTATGTTGAAAAGTAGAGAATTTATTGTGTTTTAAAAAAGTATCAAGAAGAGCTTATGTTGATATTAAGAAAATTGACAAAAATTGAAATTTTTCATGTTGAAAGACAACAAAATCGCGTTTTCGAGAATTTATTGTGTTTTAAAAAAGTATCAAGAAGTGCTTATGTTGATATTAAGAAAATTCCCAAAAATCGAAATTTCAAAGTTCAAAGACAACAAAATCGCGTTTTCGATTTTTGAAAATTGCTGAGGTGTTGAACGCGCTTTTCGATTTTGATCATTTGCACGTTGAAAAGTTGAGAATTTATTGCGTTTTAAAAAAGTATTAAGAAATGCTCATGTTGAGATTAAGGAAATTGCCAAAAATTTAAATTTTTCATGTTGAAAGACAACAAAATTTTTGGAAATTACTGCGGTGTTAAACGCGCTCTGATTATGATGATTTGTATGTCAAAATGCAGAGAATTTATTGTATATTAAGAGAATACCAAGAAATGACCTTGTCAAGTCGATGAAATTTGGCAAAATCCGAAATTTTATTTTCAAAAATAGTTTAACTTCCGAAGGCTTTATTTCGTTTTGATTATTTAAATGGCAAAATGTAGCAAATAATTTCGTTCTATTTGCCGTCGAACGTTCGTGTTAAGTGATGTCAAATAATCAATATTTATAGGCCGGAGAGAAAAGGGAGAAAAAAAAAACAGTTCAACCCTCGCGTAATAAATATATTTATATATTCAACCCGGGGCACGTTTTTATGGGGGAGTATTATCTTCCCTTTATGATAGTTTCGAAAAGGGTCAACAATAAGTTTTTAATGCGTTTCCAAAAGGCCCATTTCGGCACCTTTGTAAAATTTTATTAGCATCAGGTATTAGCAGGGGGATTTCTTATCAACGTGTTTATTAGCACAATTTCGAATTGCTGCTTTGGTTAATACTGTGAGGAAATATTTTGTATTGGGTTACTTAGGATGTATGATCCCTGTGCTGACAAAAAAATTTGCAGGTTATACAAATTTAAAATTAAACTTTTGTTAATTCATTGAATGAATTTTATTTATTGTTTGCCGTTCGATTGTTACGTTCCTTGAACAGCAAAAATTAAGACGGCCTCAAAATTACAATCATTTCAAAATTTACATTCTGCGCAACTATAATTTACCGTTATTATTTTTTCACTGACTCCCCAAGTGCAAAAAAAAAAACGCAACGTATCATTACAAAATACGAAAAGGTATTCACGTTAGAAACTCCCGAAATCTGGTGTAAACCCAACACAAATTACACATAATTGATGGATTCTTTGTTTTCGAATTATCCGACTCGGGCAACCTGTAATTTGAAAAAAAAACGACGGTTTTGACAGACAGTTCAACCAAAATTGGAAGAGTGCAGTTTTTTTTCCTCCTCCTTGGCAAGTTCTAATAACACCCTCTACTTTACCCTAATAATAGTATCATATGGGGTTATTAAAACCAAATTGAGTGCGTTTACTTATTCTGTTTTCTAACCTACAAAAAAATATCTTATCTTATCGAGAACATAATCTCCAATTTACGCAGTTTAACAGAAAGAAAATTGAAAAAAGTGTCCCGAGGTATACTAGATATTTTCATAAAGATTATTTTAAGATATACAGGGATTGCGCAACTCTAGTGGTTTCCGGGGTCAAGAATTTTTTTTAGAAAAACGAAATTCTGCGTTTGAAAAATCACTTTCTTTTAAATTTCCTTAATTTCCAGAAAACCCCCTGAGGAATTTGAATGCAACTTTCAGGAAACATTCCAGACTCATGTAGCTATAAAACAAAAGAAAAATCCCAAAATACGTTATCATTCGTTTTTGCAGAATATTCCAACAAAATAACTCTTTTGCAAAATGAGAACTTTCTTTTAAATTTCCTCAATTTCCCGAAAACCCCTTGAGGAATTTGAATGCAACTTTAAGGAAACATTCCAGACTAATGTAGCTATAAAACAAAAGAAAAATCCCTAAATACAATAAATGTTTTTATATTTTTCTTCGAGTGAACAAAATGATTTCAATTTTTCATAAATTTTCGACGTGTTTGCATGAAATATAGCAAGCGCTATTTACGTAATGTATTGTATTTTTTACAAAATCATGCTTAGATTAATATTGAGTGGTTTTGAGAAGTTTCAAGTGAGTAGCAATTGTTTTTATATATTTTTTCGCGTCAACAAAATGATTACAATTTTTCATAAATTTTCATCGCAAAAGCCACTGACGGAATGTATTACAATTTTTCACCAAATCATTCTTGGATTAATATTGAGTGATTTTGAGAAGTTTCAAGTGAGTAGCAATTGTTTTTAAATTTTTTTAGCGTCAACAAAATTATTGCAATTTTTCATAAATTTTCATCGCAAAAGTTACTAACGGAATGTATTACAATTTTTCACCAAATCATTCTTGGATTAATATTGAGTGATTTTGAGAAGTTTCAAGTGAATAGCAATTGTTTTTATATTTTTTTTCGCGTCAACAAAATTATTGCAATTTTTCATAAATTTTCATCGCAAAAGCTACTGACGGAATGTATTACAAATTTTCACCAAATCATTCTTGGATTAATATTGAGTGATTTTGAGAAATTTCAAGTGAGTAGCAAATGTTTTTATATTTTTTTCGATTTAACAAAATGATTACAATTTTTCATAAATTTTCATCGCAAAAGCTACTGACGGAATGTATTACAAATTTTCACCAAATCATTCTTGGATTAATATTGAGTGATTTTGAGAAGTTTCAAGTGAGTAGCAATTTTTTTCGAGTCAATAGAATGATTACAATTTTTTATAAATTTTCATCGCAAAAGCTACTGACGGAATGTATTACAATTTTTCACCAAATCATTCTTGGATTAATATTGAGTGATTTTGAGAAGTTTCAAGTGAGTAGCAATTTTTTTTGAGTCAATAGAATGATTACAATATTTTATAAATTTTCATCGCAAAAGCTACTGACGGAATGTATTACAATTTTTCACCAAATCATTCCTGGATTAATATTGAGAGATTTTGAGAAGTTTCAAGTGAGTAGCAATTGTTTTTATTTTTTTTTTTCGCGTCAACAAAATGATTACAATTTTTCGAAAATTTTCATCGTGTTTGCATGAAATATCGCAAACGCTACTGACGGAATGTATTGTAATTTTTCACCAAATCATTCTTGGATTAATATTGAGTGATTTTGAGAAGTTTCAAGTGAGTAGCAAATGTTTTTATATTTTTTTTCGATTTAACAAAATGATTACAATTTTTCATAAATTTTCATCGCAAAAGCTACGGACGGTATGTATTACAATTTTTCACCAAATCATTCTTGAATTAATATTGAGTGATTTTGAGAAGTTTCAAGTGACTAGCAATTGTTTTTATATTTTATTTTCGCGTCAACAAAATGATTACAATTTTTCATAAATTTTCATCGCAAAAGCTACTGACGGAATGTATTACAATTTTTCACCAAATCATTCTTGGATTAATATTGAGTGATTTTGAGAAGTTTCAAGTGGGTAGCAATTGTTTTTATATTTTTTTTTCGCGTCAACAAAATGATTACAATTTTTCGAAAATTTTCATTGTGTTTGCATGAAATATCGCAAACGCTACTGACGGAATGTATTGTAATTTTTCACCAAATCATTCTTGGATTAATATTGAGTGATTTTGAGAAGTTTCAAGTGGATAGCAATTGTTTTTATATTTTTTTTTTCGCGTCAACAAAATGATTACAATTTTTCGAAAATTTTCATCGTGTTTGCATGAAATATCGCAAACGCTACTGACGGAATGTATTGTAATTTTTCACCAAATCATTCTTGGATTAATATTGAGTGATTTTGAGAAGTTTCAAGTGGGTAGCAATTGTTTTTATATTTTTTTTTTCGTGTCAACAAAATGATTACAATTTTTCATAAATTTTCATCGCAAAAGCTACTGACGGAATGTATTACAAATTTTCACCAAATCATTCTTGGATTAATATTGAGTGATTTTGAGAAGTTTCAAGTAACTAGCAATTGTTTTTATATTTCTTTTCGAGTCAACAAATTGATTACAATTTTTCATAAATTTTCATCGCAAAAGCCACTGACGGAATGTATTACAATTTTTCACTAAATCATTCTTGAGTTAATATTGAGTGATTTTGAGAAGTTTCAAGTGACTAGCAATTGTTTTTATTTTTTTTTTCGCGTCAACAAAATGATTACAATTTTTCATAAATTTTAATCGCAAAAGCTACTGACGGAATGTATTACAATTTTTCACCAAATAATTCTTGAATTAATTTTGAGTGATTTTGATAAGTTTCAATTGAGTAGCAATGGTTTTATAATTTTTTTTTCGCGTCAACAAAATTATTGCATTTTTTTAAATGAATTTTTATCGAAATGAGAACTTATTTCACTTAATTTTTCTATAATTCTCTCAATAGATTTGAAACGTACTAAAAACCTGTTTGTCCGGTAACATTTCTGGTATCTATGACAACAGTACAGCACTAAGAATCGCTTAGAAATCCAGATAATAGCAAGTAACATTTTTTTACTGTTAATGAAACAACAGTTTTCGATTGATGAGAATGTACACACCAAAGATGGGTAACTCATGAGTCAATTAAAGTGAGTCGCAGAGTCAAATGACTCCATTACAGGTTTTTTTGAGTCATGAATTTTTTTTTTTTTGGAAGTGAAGACCTTTTTTCACATTTTACATTGGAATCATGCACTGACTCCTGCAGTCGACTCTTTTCACGGAGTCGGAGCTTGTGAAGCAGTTCACAGAAAAGAATAATTTCGGCCATCTCTAGTACACACCTTAATTATAAGACATCAACAGGTGAAAAATAAGCAGTGAATGGAGAGTGAGGAGAGTGGAGATTTTAAGAGTGTCCTCTCGAGACGAGTGGATTTCCATCCTCTCCCAGGGCCTTAATTCCGTCCCACAGGACTCTGCCAAAGGGCCAGGGGGAGGCGGGGAACGTCCACTTAACATCGTCCAGGACGGGACCCGCGGTTTTCGGTTTGCCACTAATATGACTGACGTCACTGACGATGGGATAACTGCTTAAAGCGGATGGCGTCCTGCGGGAGGGGCGGGACGGCGCGAGGGAGGATCCCGCTTCAATTAAGAACCCCGAAAAATCATATTTTAGGCTGGTAGGACTATGCGAACCTGATAAGGGTTGAGGGTATTAGAGGAATCGCGTTTCCGAAATGATTATTCTCGAACATTAAATATTGTTCCCCCATCAGAACACCCACAGACCGGTTTCGAACTTTCAGGTCTCATCAGTGTAGTTAGTTGCTGTTGGGGAAACTTTTTTTTTTTTTTTTTTTTGAAGAGAGGAGAGAAGATCTTTTATAGACACCCCTATAGTGGGGTAGTGTTGGAGTCCTCTCCTGAAGGGCACGAGTATACCAACTAAAAACTCTCCTCAGAGTAGAGCGGAAAGAGACCGAACCTTGACCTTGGTCAACCGCCGGGGTGTTGGGGAAACGGAGATTACTATTGGAATATAAATATTCCAAACACTGTTAAAGGTAGAAACACCAAAGTGGCGGCATCTATTGCCTGAATGCTGTACTGAATCAAATCCGGGTGGCTTTAACACCGACAAGATATGGACATTGCCAGCGGCGGCAAATATAACAATAATAATGTGAACATTATATTATTCTCGAGTTTGCCACAATGAATATTTAATTATTTAACCAAAGCCATGTCTAGGATCGAAGGCCGTAGGTACACGGATTTTTTTGCATTGGTAAAGTTAGGCCGATAACTTTTTGGGGAGTGTTAACGCGGCGTGGAAACTTTGGAAGTCGTTTGGAAAAAGAAATCCGTGCCCGATATACAGAAACGCCTGTTGATTCGGGCTCGCACCCCTGCGGGATTTTTACATAAATTAGGAAAAGAAAGAGAAGACGCGATTTCCCATAATTATGCGACGAATTGATCCGAAGACAATCAACCATTATTATTGCATTATCAAGTGTGCCAGTTGTATTTGTTTTGGTGAACTTTGTACGGATCGGATTTAAACTATCCCCATTATGTTTGAGTTATCTCGAAAGAGAGAATTAAAAATGCAAGACCGATGTACGATAATTGGGTTAATGCATTTTGAATTTTTGATATTAATTTGAAACTTGGATTCTAAAAAGTTATTTTTCTGAAATATGACGTGTACAGTCGACGCATTAAAAAAACGGGACAATTCCTATGATATTTTATTCATGTAATTCTGTCTTTAATGTTCAATTATCAAATCAATTCAGATTTGTCAAACTTGAAATGGCATCTTACAATAATGAAGTTATCATTCTAGTTCTTGGCAGTGACGGTTTGGGTTTTTTTTTTTGGTACAGCCGAGGAACAAGAGGTGGTAATACAAATAGGTGCGGTCACGCAGCCAGCCTCTCTGCAACTGTACTATAGTGATTTATTTTTGGAATTCTAAAATACGCAGTGTTCAAAATTTCTTACCACATTTATTCAATTTTGAAGCAATAAATTTCGATTTTTTCAAATAGAACACCCAGTATATTTTTACATATTCTGACGCAGAATTTAATTCTGCATTAATCTGCACTGGCATTCCATATGCCTATCTTTTTTCATTTTCAAGATATTCACATTTTTGTCAAAATACGTCAATTTTGTGTGCAATGAGAATGTAATTAATCAAGAGGGCCCAATGGCGAATGGTACCGGTAATCCATCCGGAGATTTCTTATCTTATTTTATCTAAATTTCTTTTTAACATTTTGATCGGAATTTTTGTTTCGTCTCATTTATACATTTTTTTCTTTCTTCGTTTATTTCTCTTGGATACAAATTGGTCTCGTTGTTGTGTAAATTAGTTATTAAGATGTATGTGAGAAGCGGTTAATTGAACCAATTTAGGAATGGTGGATTCATGTTTGGTCGTTCACTTAACCCCCATTACGATGACGTCAAACCGCACTCGTTTTCTTATTATATCGTTACGTAAATAAATTGTTTAACGACCAAACACTTATCAACATATGTGCCGGGTGACTGTAATCTTTACGAAGTTGGCATCAAAGAAATTGGCAGTACTGTGTGTCAAATCGCACTAGAGGGAAAGTAAATTGCAATCATCGATTTGAAAAATTGTAAAAAATTCATTTCTTAGAGGAGTTGCTTCAAAATTGCTGAAACTACGCAAGAATAGTGTATTTTTGATTTTCTGTAAAAACAATCGGTATATTCCCGCGGGAAATAAAAAGGAAAGACGCAAAACTCGCGCTTGAGGGAAAGTAAATTGCAATCATCGATTTGAAAAATTGTAAAAAATTCATTTCTTAAAGGAGTTGCTTCAAAATTGCTGAAACTATGCAAGAATAGTGTATTTTTGATTTTCTGTAAAAACAATCGGGATATTCCCGCGGGAAATAAAAAGGAAAGACGCAAAACTCGCGCTTGAGGGAAAGTAAATTGCAATCATCGATTTGAAAAATTGTAAAAAATTCATTTCTAAAACGAGTTGCTTCAAAATTGCTGAAACTACGCAAGAATAGTGTATTTTTGATTTCCCATAAAAACAATCGGTATATTCCCGCAGGAAATAAAAAGGAAAGACGCAAAACTCGCGCTGGAGGGAAAGTAAATTGCAATCATCGATTTGAAAAATTGTAAAATATTCATTTCTTACAGGAGTTGCTTCAAAATTGCTGAAACTACGCAAGAATAGTGTATTTTTGATTTTATTAAAAACAATCGGTATATTCCCGCGGGAAATAAAAAGGAAAGACGCAAATCTCGCGCTTGAGGGAAAGTAAATTGCAATCATCGATTTGAAAAATTGTAAAAAATTCATTTCTAAAACGAGTTGCTTCAAAATTGCTGAAACTACGCAAGAATAGTGTATTTTTGATTTTCCATAAAAACAATCGGTTTATTCCCGCGGGAAATAAAAAGGAAAGACGTAAAACTCGCGCTTGAGGGAAAGTAAATTGTAATCATCGATTTGAAAAATTGTAAAAAAATTCATTTCTTAAAGGATTTGCGTCAAAATTGCTGAAACTACGCAAGAATAGTGTATTTTTGATTTTCCATAAAAACAATCGGTATATTCCCGCGGGAAATAAAAAGGAAAGACGCAAAACTCGCGCTTGAGAGAAAGTAAATTGCAATCATCGATTTGAAAAATTGTAAAAAATTCATTTCTTCAAGGAGTTGCTTCAAAATTGCTGAAACTATGCAAGAATAGTGTATTTTTGATTTTCTGTAAAAACAATCGGTATATTCCCGCGGGAAATAAAAAGGAAAGACGCAAAACTCGCGCTTGAGGGAAAGTAAATTGCAATCATCGATTTGAAAAATTGTAAAAAATTCATCTCTTAAAGGAGTTGCACCACTAATGTGAGTAATTAATTGTTATTATTATTATTTCATCTCGAATGCAAACAAACAATAACAGAATGCATGATTTGCACATTTGAACTTCACTTGAATCTTTTATTATTTTTTTTTACAGCAGCGGACTTTGCGGAGGGTCCACGGATAACATTATAAATTTCAGACATAACACTACGAATTTTACCATAATAATAGTGGAGAAAGGTCTTATGTACTACATTTATGTATGTGTGTGTGGGTATATAAGCTTGTAGTAACAAAAGCAAGTAAAGCCAGGCAAGGATTCTAGTTTCTATATGAGAATATCCATATATAGCTAGAATATATATATATATATATAGGGTCGTATATAAGGGGGTGAGAATACGCCACCCCATCGCCTCGGGTGTTCTGATAAGGCTCCGGGGTAGCACAGGCGGACCAGTGGCGGGCTGCACGTGAACTCGCGAGGCGTCGCGGCGCCGCGGCGTCGACAGCTCGCGATGGTCCGCCGTCCTCCTTAAAGCGATAGACCGTACCGAGGATTAAATTTTCTTGACTTGGTCGCGCCAAATTCGATTTTAATTTTATTTTTCGTACACGTACATAAAAACTATATTATAGTTTTTTCTATAAATTATATTTTGCGTTAGTTAAATTTTAGATTTTCTTCTTTTTAATTACAAAACCTGCTCCGTTAATGTATGCACATAAATTAATTGCTTTAGTTTTTTTTTTTTTTCAAACATTTTTATGATTGCTAATGACGTGAGAATATGCAATGAGCTTTAGTGGATTATGTACATAATTCACAAGTAACGTGCCATGTAAAAAAATGTTACATATTTGGGGCGAGGTCGTTGCATGATCTGGCGATTAAAATTACATAATTATTTTTCTGAAATTTTAGTTTATCATCGCTGATAACGTGGCTTATGGCACCTGTAACTGTTGTAGCTTTTATTTAGTTATTTTCATTCGACATGCACTCAAATATATGTAGTGATTGTATACTTATTAAATGAAATAATAATCACAGTTAAAATTAAATCTGAAGATTCCTTTAATCTGCAAAAGTGTATTTTTTATCCAAAAACTCAGTTTACTGAAAAACTAAAGAGATTTCGAAAAAAACTTATTCTTTATAAGTTGTTCATTTTAGCATTATCTACAATTATTATTAACATAAATCTGCTGTAACTATTATCGTTTTATAATTATAAACCAAAAATTAAAAAAAATAAATACATTTTTTTCTCGAATACAAATGATTTTATGAAAAATGTTTTCAAGCAAAACATGTTCATTTCTTTGTCGTCTTTAGTATTTATTTAAATTTTTTTATGATTTTTTTATATTAGAAAAAAATATTGGCAAAAAACAAAAAATAGTTTAGGTAAACACTCATTTCCGATGTACGAAATTTTACCAAAAGCTTTTCAGTTCTTCGGATTGTCAAATAAGACTTATGTTCAAAGTTTCATATCAATTGCTCTATCAGTTTTTGAGATACAGCGCACAGACACACACGCGCAGACACAATTTTTTTTTTTCAGAAATTGTTGAAATGGCATCTAGGGACCCCAAAACGGATATTTCCGTAAAAAAAATTGAAAAAATTTTCACGATCACAATACGTTCTCTTACTTCGTAACGGAAAAAGTAATAATAATAACAAACATAAAAATAATAATAATGATGTTTTATTGAAGCTAGTTCCCGTTGGCTTACACAAGTCGACAATTATTTTGTAGAAATAGTATCAATAATTATAATAAGTAGATATGACGACGGTAGATCGCGTTAATAAAATCATTGTACTAAATAAAACGCCTAAAAATAAAAATAATTGGCCCATGAGGGGATCGAACCCGCGACCTTCGCGTTATTAGCACGACGCTCTAACCAACTGAGCTAATGGGCCTTGATTTCGAGCAGCCAATATACATAAATATAAATATAAAATATAATATTAAAACAAAGTTAAGGTAAACACATTAAAGGTATTCTTTTTAATTATATTATTTGTACTGATATTTTCATTTTGAATGCATAAACCAATTAACTATGAGATATGGTAATGCCAACGAGGCTCAGTGTCTCAAAATGCATGGGTTAATTTGATTAATTAAAACACTTGGTTTTGTTTCACTGCTTTTATTTGTCTCTCCGACTAGTTTCGACCTTAGGTCATTCTCAAGGAGATGGGTTAATATTTAGATAACGTGTCGGAACTCTGGTAAAAATAAAAAATATATAGGTAACTTGGGTTGCAAAACGGATAATATATAAACGGGATTGTGATAAATATCAAATATTATATTAAAATCGCTAGGAACACGAAAACCAAACAATGTTTTTGTCATAGGTTAATATTCAGAGGACGTGTCGGAACTAAGACAGTGCAAAATAATCGATTAATAATCGATTCATCGGTTGTTTGATTATTACTCTATTACTCTATTTCATAGAGATTTCATTTTCTTATTCGTTTGTATTTTAAGTTTTCGAACATTTAATCTAAAATGCCGACAACAAAATGAAAGTAAATGCACAAAACACCTAGTAAAAAAGAAAAATTAATACGTAAATAAGGTTGCATCCATACAATATAATCGAGATTGTAGTAAAATTTAATTATTTTGTAAGAACCTTTAAGAACACGAAAACTAATTAATTTGTGGGATATATTTGTTAATGTATAATTTATTAGAAAGTTTTCTTATGCCGTTTTAGCTGCTGCGTACATTTCAGAAGTTAAATTACTTGTTAGTGTTAGTGTTCGCGTTACATGCTAGATGACGCCTGCGCAGCCGGGCTGCAACACAACGTACGTTTTATAATATAGTTCTTTCTTTCTAACATATATATTGCGGAAGGGGTAAAGCGTATTTATTTATATGATTAATTAATTTCTCACTTAACCCGTGGTAAAACATTATTATATAATTTTGATTAATTAAAACACTTGGTTTTATTTCACTGTTTTACAAACCAGGTGTTTTACTTACTCAAAAAAAAGAAAGGGTATTTATTTATTTTATTAAATAATTTCGATTTCAAGTTTTCATAGAGATTTCATTTTCTTATTAATATGTATTTTAAAGTTTCGAACTTTTAATCTAAGATGAAAATAAATGCACAAAACATATAGTAAAAAAGAAAAATATATACATAAATAGAGTTATATACATTCAATATAATCGAGATTGTAGTGAATTTTAAATATTTTGTAAGAAATATTAGGAACACAAAAATTAATAAACTTTTGGGGTATATTTGTTAATGTATAATTTATAAGAAAGTTTTCTTATGCCGTTTTAACTACGTACATTTAAGTTATATTACTTATTGTTAGCGTTACATGCTAGATGGCGTCTGGGTTGTTGTGCTGCAACACAACGTACATCTTCTAAAATTGCTATTTCTCTTAATATATCATGGAAAAAGATTTCATTTTTTGAATAATTAGGATTTCAAGTTCTCGAATATGTAATCTAATATGCGGAAAACAAAATAAAAATAAATGCACAAAACACCCGAAAAAATTAAAAATGTATACGTAAATAGGGTTGCATATAGACAAAATAATCGAGATTGTGGTAAATTTAAAATATTTTGTCGGAATTATTAGGAACACGAAAACCAGTTCATGTTTGTGGTATAATTGCTAATGTATAATTTATAAGGGTTTTTTAAAGTCGTTTAAAGTCCTATATACAATTTATAAATATATTTGTTAGTGTTAGCATTACATGCCAGATGGCGCCCGCGCTGCGGTGCTGCAACACAACGTACGTTTTATAATATTGTTATTTCTTTCTAACAAGTATATTATAAAAAGAGATTACATTTTTTAATACTTGGACTCCAAGTTTTTGAACATTCAAGCTAAAATGCCGAAAACAAAATAATAATAAATCCACGAAACATCTAATAAAAATGAAAAATATAGACGTAAATAGGGTTGCATAGAGACAATATAATCAAGATTGTGATAACTTAAAAATATTTTATAAGAATTGTTACAAACACGAAAACCAATGAACATTTAAGGTATAATTGTTAACGTATAATTTATTGGAAAGTTTTCTAATGTCGATTTAGCTCCTATATACATTTAATTAATTAGATAGATTTGTTAGTGTTATCGTTACATGCTAGATGGCGCCCGCGCTGCTGTGCTGTAACACAACGTACGTTTTATAATATTGTTATTTCTTTCTATCATATCATATATCATATTATGGAAAGAGATTACATTTTTAAATATTTGGATTTCAAGTTCTTGTACATTCAAGCTAAAATGCTAAAAACAAAATAAAAATAAATGCACGAAACATCTAATAAAAATAAAAAATATATACGTAAATAGGGTTGCGTAGAAGCAATATAATCTAGATTTTGATAACTTAAAAATATTTTATAGGAATTGTTAGAAACACTAAAACCAGTAAATATTTGAGGTATAATTGTTAATGTATAAATTACTTAACAGTTTTCTAATGACGTTTTAGCTCCTATATACATTTTATGTTATATTACTTAGTGTTGGCGTTACTTGCTAGATGGCGGCCATGCTGCAACACAACGTACGATTTATAATATTGTTATTTCTTTTTAACAAAAATATCATTGAAAGAGATTTCACTGTTTTAATCATTTGGATTTTTAGTTTTGGAACATTTAAGCTAAAATTCTGAAAACAAAACAAAAATTGTTTCACAAAACATCTAGTAAAATTTAAAAATATTTAAGGAAATAGGGTTGCGTTTAGTCATTATAATTAATATTGTGATAAATTTAAAATAATTTATAAGAAAGGTATACGAAAACCAATTAATGTTTGAGGTATAATTATTAATGTATAATTTATTAGAAAGTTGTCTAATGCCGTCTTAGCTCCTAAATATCGTGTGAGCCACATAATTTTGTTTCAGAGTTAGCTGTGAGATAAATGAGGGTTGTTGCATATTATTAGTTCAATTGAATTAGATTTAAAAAAATTAATTAATCTCAGACATGACTGCTTTGTTTCTCTTTCTCAGACATGGCCAACTCAGAAACAAAATTCCGTGGCTCACACCTTACATTTTATCAGTTATATTATTTAGTGTTAGCGTTACATGCCAGATGGCGCCTGTGTTGCGGTGCTGCAACACAATGTTCGATTTCTAATATTGTTATTTCTTTCCATAGATTTTCATTTATTATTTTCTTTTTTTTTATATATGAAAATCTATGTTTCTTTCTGACAAGTAATTACTTGATTAATTAGATGCCAAATTTTGTATCAAGCTTATTTGTTTTTGTTTCAGATTTTGAATGCAGAACTCGCAGCAGGAGCAATCTAGAGAATCTACTTTTTAACATATTTTCTGGGATTTCAAGCCTACCATTGTTGATTTTTGTTTAATAAAGTGTTTTGAAATGCATTATCTCTGATTTATTTTAGTTACCACGAGCAATACCTGGGCCTCGCCACTGACATACATTCCCGTGAAATGCTCTTCGTTGGATTTTTAGTGGGTTTGAACGAAATCCAGGGGGCGCCACCAAATAAAATTGTAACATCGCATTAATCAGAAATAAACCGTTTATGATTCGTTTGCGACTAGTTTACGCTGAAAGTTGGAATTTGGTAAATGCTATGGCGCCATTTTGATTTATCAGTTTTCACTTGACGTTCCCGCTAAATTTGAAATTTGATTAAAAATTAAATAAATTGATTGTTGTTTAAAGATAATGGAGGTATTGTGTGAGCCACAAAATTTTGTTTCAGAGTTGGCTGTGAGATAAATGAGGTATGTCGTATATTATTACGTCATGAGACTAGATTGGTTCAATTGAATTAGAATTAAAAAAATGAATTAATCTCCGATATGACTGCTATGTTGCCCTCAGGCAAGGCCAACTCAGCAACAAAATTCTGTGGCTCACATTATTGCAAATTGTTTTAGATTTAGCGTGTCCATTTCATGGAATCAACAATTCTACGTTTCTTGAATAATTTTCGAAATGATTTTCAACTATACAAGAATGTGATCTGCAAAGATATACAGGGCGTTTCATTTAAAAACAAACTATATTTTTCTGGAAACACTTTCAACTTTGTTTTGTATAACTTATATATTTATTTTTGTTACTCAAGTTCCGTAAATTTGAATTTAAGATGGTCACTGCACAACACGCCTCGAGTGCTTGGTACAACTATACATACGTTCTGAATTTGAATAGGAGTATTAAAATAAACATCAAATTTTAAATTGTTATTTATATAAATTTATTTATTAAATATTAAACATTACAATGAATAACAGGTTTCGTAACAATAACCTAGAGCGTTACAAATAATCACCTATCATTTAGAATCACAACTTAAAAATATATTATCACGATCCACATGACTTTTAAAACAAACTAAAATTACAATTCTCCAAATTAAGACGACGACGCACCGCTGACAGCTACCTCACCCACAACGTCCTCAAATCCAAGCATCAATATTACCATTAATAAGGCTCTTCGAAATTATAATAAAAGTGTAAAACCAAAATAAAAACTCTCATAAAATTAACTCAACAATTAACAAAAAAAAATATAAGTAGTAGTAAACGATAGTCGTTTGTTTGGGTGTGTGAGAGTGGTGGGGGGCTACTAAAGGCACGCGTGATTTCACGCTGCGACGCCCTCTGGTTGTTCCGCCGGGATTTCCGTTGCCGTCGTCGTCGTCGGCGTCGGTGGATCTTCGGCGGAAGTAATAGTAGTAGTGGCCTTGGACTCGCCGTCGTCGGCGGCGGCGGTTTCGGCGGGTTCCTGTTTCACCACCGGCTCCTCGGCCTTCTCCCTTTTCTCGGGTTTGTTGTTCGCGTTCTTGTCTTTGTTCTCACTCTTTGTTCGGAACCTCCTGTTGTTCTGGTAGAAGCGCGGCTTGGGTTCAACCGGTTGCTTCTCCGGGTCGAAGTAGCAGTCGAGGATTTCTATGAGTTCTTTCAAGTCTTCCTCTTTCGCATTTGCAATCTGTAAATAACACAATTTTTATTGATTACTAATGGCTGAATGAAAATGTACAAGCTTGCAAATACATGTACTTTTTCACAAACGGTAGAGAATGTAGATTTCTCAGCTGTCGAAATCGTGAGAGAAATAACATTTCTCTCCCTAGGGAGAAAAATTATTACTATCGCTGCGAGGTTCCATTATTTATTTTAACTGTCACGGCTGTCAGCATTTTTCTTCTAGGTTAGGATTTAGGAACGAACGTTTTACTCTTAAAATGTTTCGTTTGCGAAAAAAATAGTATATATATCTCGGGAGAGAATACTATTTTTCCCTTGGCGCGTTGTATCCCCCAGGCTTTCACTCTCGGGATACAAACTGGCACTTCACGAAAAATCATGCATTTCACTCCCTTGCAGTGACGGTTCGCGGGGTTTTTTCTGGTACGGCCGAGGTAACAAGAGTGACAATACAGATAGGTGGGGTCAGTTGCAGAGACGGCTGGCTGCGTATTACCACCTGTTGTTCCTCGGCCGTACCAGAAAAAACCCCGCGAACCGTCACTGCTCCTTTGATATTTAATCTACTATTACAGCAATTTTACATGTAGTTATTATCAAATTTGTTTAATCTAGAAGCACTAGAAAGTTTTAGCACTGAGCTCTTTGTTAAAATGTATTCTTTCAAAAATGGTCGGTTCAGAGGGGACCGTAAAATGGATATTTCCAAAATCTGAAGAAAGCCACACTTTCTCGTACTTTTTTTTAGGTTTGGTGTAGAAATTACGTTATTTACCTCCACCTTAAGAAGTTCCTCGAGTCCAGATTTAGCGCATTTCTCAAAAGCCTCTTTCACCTTGTCGTAGTCAATGTTGTTCTCTGCCAACAATCTGCGCAGATGACTGGCATGCTGGCGTTCGGGTGGAGTCGCTTTTAAGAGGGCACCAAAAATCGGTTTGAAGGTGTTCTGGCGATTCAACAAAATCTGGAAGAAACAATAAGAATTCAATCATTTTCTAAGCGAAGTACATGAAGAATTTTACCCCCTCTAGAGTCACTTTTGCAAACTAAATTTGCTTTTAACACATCCGCGGACAGTAAAAATATCAGTGAGAAAATAATATGAATCAGTTAGTCATTACTTTGAAATGCGTAATAATTACAAAAATTTAAGGTCAGCATTTGCCCAAGATTTAAATTAATCCTTTCACTGCGACGTTAGGAAAACGCGGCTTTAGAATGGCCTGGAACGTTATGGTAACAGCAACGCCATCTAACCGAATAGAAATATATCTGTTAACAGTATGCTTATTGTTTGTGGAAAGTTAAAGAACTGGAAACTAACTTTTCACGAAAAATTAAGAAACATGTTGACGCAAAAGCGGAACGTAAATATGCGTCTACAGCAGCGAAAGGGTTAAATGAAAGTAAATGATTTTCTAAACTCTATCCATCTCCAAGTGGCAGTGGAAATAAACAAACCCGGCTGCGTGATAGCCACATGTGTACTTCAATAGACGCTTGCGATTGGTCGTTCCGTAGTGCGTGCTCGTGCCTGGATTCAGTTTGTATTCTGGGCCCGTCGTCGATTGCCGTGCGTTTAAAAAGTGTTGGGCAGTAACATGAAATTTACTCGTGGGCGCGCTAGGGTACGGCACGTCCGACCCTGAGCATTCTCGCCGTTCACGTGATTGTGTTTACACGCGCTGCCAGTTGGAAATGGATATAGTATAAATTAAGTAATTGAGAATTCAAAACACGGAGAGGTTATTTTTCGTCTTCCTGTCAAATGTCAATGAATACTTACTGAACGTACTTTTTGGAATAAAAAATAATAGATGGCGCTGCCGATATTCGAGACATAAATTTAGTAGGAACTTTAAAATAGTTGTCCCTGATAAATAACTGTGGGTATATCTGAGTTAAATTAATAATTGATTCTAAAACTTGAATGCTATAACATCATTCTGCATCACAATGAAAATGAGTGCTATAGCATTCACGTCCGCGAACGTGTTAAAATGTTGAATAGATGAGGTAAAACAAGCAAACACCAACAAACATACAATTGAATTGATTTTCCTTAAATTCTTTCTTACCTTAAACTGTTTTATTTCATCCTCCTCTTCAGTCACGGGATTTGTGAATGGCCTAATCATGTTGATCACCAGCTCATCACTGACTTTAGCGTCGCCACTGCCTTTCGAGTCCAAATCGTTTCTCTCAGACTGCCCCAAATGCATCACAATCTCGTAACAGGTCTGAGCGCGGGTCGCTGCGGAGCTCAAGTCTTCTCCCTTATTTAATAATACCTGGAAAGGTCAAAGAAAGGTCACTAAAGATTCAATATGTCTTAAAACAATTGTTGCAAGCGTAAGTAAGTTAAATGAAAGACAGAAGTATAGCCGTCCCCAAATGCCGTGACACATTACGCAGTGAACATCTTAAATTTCAAGAGAGGGGACATCAGAAACATCAGCGAGCGCCGCGTGAGTATAATGTAGATATAGATACAGAATCAGTCGCGAAGTGATGATTCATCAGATTTGTTATACTTTCACACTCTGCACAAACTTTAGGTGTCACATTTTAGGACGGTTCTACCTCAAGAAATTTAATGTCTGCAAATTTAACAAAAAATGAATCACTTAACAAAAAATGAATCACATCACACATCAATTAAATCACACAAATTAGTAACGTTATTCAACTTTAATTATTAATTAATCATATACTGCGTGCCTGGATTTCGTAGGGACAACATGGGCAACTTCTGCATTTGAAGAGATAGAGATGGTCAAATTAGCAAAAAATTGCAGGTTCGTGGGCTTGTTGAGAATCCACCCCCCAAATCCCACTTGTCATGGCTCACTTGTCCAAAAGAAAAATTAAAACAAAATCTCCCAATTTCTTCAATTCCAGATTTTCTTTTAATTTTTATTGTGGAGGCCATGACAAGTGGAATTTGGGGGGTGGATTCTTAATGAGCCCTCGAACCTGCACCTCTTTGCTAATTTGACCATCTCTCTGTCTTCTGCAGAAGTTGCCCATGTTGTCCCTACGAAATCCGGGCACCCTGTATACAGGGTGGTCGGAGTGTTTTTTTTTAAATGGGAACCCCTATTTTTGACACTGGATTCGAAAAGAGCGGAACCCGGAAACAATGACGTGGACATAGTTCAGTTTGATTAAAGTGAGTCCCCTTGCCTCTCACAATCGTTTTGATTATAATTTTAACCACGAAGCAAATGTTCGAAGTTGCCTCCATTTGCTTCAAGGCACAAAGTTAAACGCCTTTGAAAATGGCATACAGTGTTGTTCAATGTCAGCCTGGGAATTGCTGCGCATGCTTGACGAATGCGGTTTTGCATGCCAACTCTAGTTGTGGGTTGTTGTTGAAAAATAACATTCTTTAAATAGCCCCACAAATAAAAATTTGGAGATGTGAGATCACTTAACTGGACCTCCTTGTCCGATCCATCTCTCATAATTTTCATTTAAAAAGTCCCGTACGATTCGTGCGAAATGTGGTGCTTGCAACTCTTCAAAATATGATTTCAAGCGTAAAATTTTCCACTCTTTTGGAATTCGGTGTCAAAAATAGGGGTTCCTAAAACCTAAAACCCTTTGACCTTCAAAAAGTAGTCTCAAGGTCAAAGCTTGTTACATAGATAGGTGACCTCCATTATCTTAACCTCTTCACGCCCACAAGCAAAAAAGAGATAGTTTACAAATAAAATAAAAAATTACCGCTTTAGCGCCATCTATGGAATGTTATTTCATATTTTTTTGCAAAAATGAGTTTATGACAGTGGAATAACATTTCGTACAAAACCGTAACAAAAAAGTAATTTTGAATAAACCCTGGATTATGCTATAACCCAATCAAAGTAACATGGGCGTGAAGTATCTGTATTAGGTACAAAAAAATTTGCGTGCTTATTGTTTTATTTATATAAACTAACCTTAGACATTACACGTAGACTAAACGACTTCGTGGTGTTCTCGCACTTGGCCTGCGAGAGGCTGAAGCAGTTCGCGAAGCCCTTGACCACCTTGCCGAACCTCTCGGAGAGGTTGTGCCTGCGCAGCGACTCCAGCAGCATGGCGGGCGTCGACTTGTGGAACTCGTGGAAGATCAGTATGATGCCGTCCTTGGCGTCGCCGTGGTTCTCCTCCAGCCACTGCACGAAGTCCGCCAGGGCGGAGATCTCGCTCTTTGTCTTCACGAACTTGTTCGTGCGCATGTCCTTCAGCATGCGGTACTTGCCCATGTTCATCACGCGGATGCTATGACGGCGTCTGTATAAACAAGAGAATACAACTCATGGCCTACTAGAATGTATTTTGAACCAATCAGATGCAAGGAAATGCATATCAGCATGTGTATCACCGCGATGATAAAAAACAAAAGTAGCGGTGATATTTTATTGTGGTCCTGTCAGAATTTTAAACCTCAAAATGGACATACTAAATTATTGGGATGCAGTTTCTAACAGTAAAATCAGTGAAATGGTGAAAAATACGACGCCCAGAAACACCGCGAGGAATAAAGAGTTACAGTGCCGAGTCTTTGTGGTGCAAGAAACTACAAGACGAATTAAAACATTGCAATATGTAAGTTGTCATCAAGATTATAAAATGTTATTCGTTATATTCTCTCACTAAATATAACTCGTGGTACGATTAATAACCGATGATATTTAGTCGTTGAAACCGAAGCCGCACATTCAACTCGCGCTAGCGCTCGTTGAATCTGCAGCTCGGTTTCAACTCCAAAATATCATCGGTAATAATCACACCACTCGTTGTATTACGGCTGATAATAAATGTGGCTACACGACACGGCTAGGCGAAGGTAAGTGCAGCAATGGTCAACTCGGCCATGTGCAAGTATATTATTTCGCCGGAAAATCGGGCAGGGATGTAATTAAATTTAAGCAATTACTGATTGGAAATAATTAATCATTGCTTTATGTTGCACAAATTACGATTTAAACAATCCAATTTTTAGATTTATGTCATTAGCCAATGAGATTAGTTATAGCGATGGTATTAATTTGTTCAGGTCTAGCCTACTTAGTTTTAAATTGAGAACTTAAGAGAATTTGTTTTAATTTATGATCTTTTTTACCATGTACTAGTATTTCTTTTTATTTTCTATTTTTTGTCATTATGTAATGTATGCTATTATTGTAAAAGGTGATTCCGTTAAATAAATAAAAAATAAATAAAATAAATAAATAAAAAAGCCAGTCTGGTGTTGCTGTTAGCCCTTCCCACAGTTAAATCCTGGGTGGCTGTGAAATCAAACATGAAGGTTCATTCTAACTTCACACTGTTGAATTGACGCCTCAAACAGTAAATAAATTGATTCGGAAAAAAATAAAATATGGTACTTCCTGTTTTACACCATCTTCAGCAGTTATACGCTTCATATTAAGCAAACACTGGCGTTTTTCTGCTGAAGATGGTGTAAAACACCGAAACTAGTCCAGAAAATAAAATTTTACATATCAGGAAGTATCGTATGTTCATTAAAAAAACCTCAAGTGTGCTATGATTTATTTTAAAAAATTTAAGTTGGCACACATGTTAAGAATTGACATAAAACGTCAGATCTTTCTAAAAGTCTCAATTATTCCGTGGTCATAATGATTTACAGCAACCAGCAAAAAACGTTTCTAGCTGAAAGTTATTTCCAAAATGAGACTAAAGTGGACGGAAATTGGGTGTATTCATTCGACGCACCTTTGATATTTTTAAAAATACCTTATCATGATCTGTTATGTTTCCGTAAACCAGGAAGTAGTACGTACTCAGGATGCTATTAACACAGCCCAAGTAATTTTGGAAGATGAACCTACAACTTCTCTGCATCGTTTGTCACAGCAAATGAATTTATCGATAGGAATATGCTACAAGTAACATAACCTCAATATGTGTTACCAACTTAAATTTTTTTAAATAAAAACTTATGGCACACTTGAGGTTTTTTTAATGAACATACTTTACCATATTTTATTTTTTTCCTAATCAATTTAAATCTGATAAGATGGATTTCAACCCTCAAATTAGTTAATAAATTATTGTTTATGCGATGCGAAAGCAATTGTGTAATGTTTCATTACACAGAATCCCTACAATACAGAAAAGGGCAGGCAGGGCTCTAACTAGAATTGATTTTCCAAATGTTTTGCCACCCAGGACCCAATAATTGTTGGACACCCGTTATATGATTCATTTGAAAGCTTAGACCAGCATCAAGCTGTATAAAGATATTTTACCCTTTTTGGACATTTTAAAGCTTTCCACAATAACTTGATTGTCCAGTCACAATAGTTTTGATTAATAATTTTTTGTGTGTAATCTGTTTTTTCTATTAATTAGTTGTTAACAAAACGACCACCAGGTGGGGTAAGTAGATATTTACATTTAAAAAACTATGGTGATGGTAGAAAAACAAAGCAATTGTTTCTGCTCCTCATTCTGTAAATATTTACTTTTTAGTTCGATGATGTACTTAAAATAGCTTGTATTTGCGACTAATAGAGAAACAATAATAGTATCAGGTCGTCAAGTATGAAACTTGTAGAAAATAATGCAAAGTTCTTTCGTAATTTACAAATACAATGAATTATTTTATTCATCAAAGTATGCAACCACATTATCTATACACTTTTGCCATTTAAACGGCAGGTTATTCAGTCCGGTGGTATAAAACCCTGGCGGACGGGAGTCGATGAATTCTTGGAAGGCCAATTTTACAGCATTGTCGGAATTGAATTGTTTTCCAATTAAAAAGTAGTCCAAATTGCGGAAGAAGTCGTAGTCAGTGGGTGCTAGGTCTGGTGAGTATCGAGGATGATGAAGAAGTTTCAACGCCAATTCCTGCAGTTTTGCCACCGTCATTTGTGCAGTGTGTGGTCTAGAGTTATCTTGCAATAAGATGGGAGTCAATCTGTTGACCAATCTAGGCTGTTTTTCCTTAAGTTTTTGCATCATTTCATCCAGTTGGTTGCAGTATATGTCTGCCATGATCGATAAGCCAGATTTCATGGAATCATAATTGATCACACCTACGCTAGACCTCCAAACACTTACCATCAACTTCTTTTGATGAACATTTATCCTCATCCAACCATTGCGCTGAACGTTTGCGATTGTTATATAGGATTCATTTCTCATCACAAGTGACAATTTGATTCAAAAATGGATCAGATTTGTGACGAGAAAGCAACATTAAGCAGGCTTCCAAACACTTTTGTTTCTGTTTTTCTGCCAGCTCATGTGGAACCCACATATCCAACTTTTTCACCTCACCGATTTGAACTAAATGTGTTAATATTGTTTGTTTGCTAACAACAAACTTTAACTATAATTCAGAGGCACTCTGAGATGAGTCAGATTCAACGGTGACTTTTAGTTCATCATTATTGAGCTTTGATTCTGGATGACCGCGTGGCTCATTTGTAAAGTCAAAGTTACTTGTACGAAATTTTGCGAACCAACTTGACACTGTCTGTTGCGTATTTACACTAGAGACAAATACATGATTAATGTTTCGTGCGGTCTGCGTTGCCGTAGTTCCACGCAAGAACTCATATTTTATAATACTGCGAATTGTCGACAGTTCCATTTTCAACAAAAATAATTTATTATTGAACATGTGTTTTATATTTTTTAGAGATTATAATTATATTATTTAAATAAGCCAGATGTGCAACTTTCTACCAAAGAAAACAGAACAGCAAAATGTTAAGCCAATGTTAAATAATCAGCTGTTACAAGTTGCCAATATTTTCAACTACAAGTTTCATACTTGACGACCTGATAATTTGTTTTTTTTTTACCTATAAACAAGACGGATGTCGCTGAAGGGCATGATGTACTGTGAGAACTGAGATTCTGTGGTGTAGGCGGCGATCTGGCAGATCTCGTCGATAAGCCGGCGGCCTGTTGTATCGGCCGCCCATCCTATGAGCTTGTATCTGCCTTCTTCGACACCCTTGGCCAAGTTCTTATGCTCGACGATGGCCTTCTCGCCGTCGGACATCAAGTTGTCACTCTGCACCATCTTGGTTTCGTCTTATCTGCAATAAAAAAATTAAATGCTATTAGTTTCCAGTAACTTCACAGTAAAATGCGGTGGAGGTGGAAAACATTGAATAGGAAATCTAAAAAAGCAACAGCTGACTAGGAATCACCACCATTTGTTCTTCGGTTGACGGAGATAATGTAATAAATAATATGCCGGGAATTTTTTTACGTGTTTGAATATGGATGTTAAGACCTATTTTATGCTGTATGCAACTTCAAGGGGAACTTCTTTTTAATACGTTGAGTGCCGCAATGTATTTAAAAAAATATCTCAGGAGGCCGTTATTTTTTGTAATATTCTACTTGAGAATACGTTACTAAATACAGGGTGTGCCATTTGAAAAAACGAAGTTATTTAACTTTAAAAGTTCTGTTTTTCTACCACATTTTTTTCGCCACCCTGTATAATTTTTTGTATAAAATCATGGTTGGCTCTATAGTTCGAACCTTCAAGCAAATAATTAAAATGATTTTAATCGTTCAACGTCAATCACTGGGGCAAAAATAAAATATCACCCAGACCATGCATTTCAACAAATCTTCAAATATTTCGAAAACGGCAAACAATAGGTATAGGGAGTATTGAAGTAACTCACCTTTGTTTGCTCCATATAATTCAAAAATGACAAAAAATACAGGGAGTTCCATTTAAAAAAACATAAGTTTGGTCTGTAACTTTGTTATGAGACACCCTGTATAAATTTAAATATTTTTAGGGCGTGCAGCTCACTATTATACACAACTTTTGTATGAAATTTTAAAAAATAAGAAGGTGATTGATCGTTCCCAGAGCTCTGAAACACCCTGTATATTAACAATAGTCCCCTTATAACAATAATTTAAAACTAGTGTATTTTTGGTGTATAGAAACAATGCCCAATATTAATACAGTAAAGAATTTATCATATTTATTAAGATGAATTTTCGCGTGTGTGTTTAATTTGTTACATTGATAAAAACAAGCGCAAAACGTCTATAAATTACTTTGTTTATTTAGTACAGTGTTTTAAATTAGGGGTCATAGTAACTTATAAGCGGTTTGTTATGATTAAAACATTTTTGTAACAATGATAAGGACTTTAATAATAAATGATAACGCGATTTATATTGGTTCTTATCTCAACTGTCCCGCTAGACAGTCTGTTTGCATTTACATAACGTTACACTGGGACTGTATTGTATTAATTAAATAAAATGAGGCTACTTTTCGTCCGTATTTAATTTTTTTAATGATTCTACAAGTTAGGGTTTTCAATTTTAATTAATATTCAAATCATCAGTCGGTAACCCAAACACAAACAAGATCATTTCTTTCAGTTAATATAAAAAGTGAGAAGCTCCGCAACACATTACAAAACTCGTATTGTCACCAAAGAAGGTGCTGCATTATATTTAGCGAAATTGGGAGGTCATCGTGCTGAATTGTTGCCACCTGATAAAATGATTTACACTGATATTTACTATCTATAATTAGACATTTCAACAAGTGATTTAAAAAACATTATTTAAATGATATTTTAAATGTACATTTTGCGGGATTGGATGACAAAGATGTTTGAAACGTCAAAATTATGAAAGATGAAATAATCTTTACTGTCTGTTTACTCGAAAACTAAAGACATACCGAAAAAAACACATTCATTTCGACATTCGCTACAATTATCTTCTTCTATACAGGGTGCCCGTTTTTTGAGCGACACCATGGGGATTTCAGTTATCTTAAGAGATACTAGGTTGGTTAAATTAGGACGAAGTTATGTATTATAACGTTGATTAATAATCTGTTGAGATATTGGAGTTACCTTTTTTGCTTTGCGAAAAAAATAAAAAAATTCAATTTTCATTTTTATTTTTTTATTCGAAAACTATTACTATTGCGCATTTTACACTAAAACATTATTAGAGCACTTTTTAATGGAGGATCTAAATATGTTATTAGATTTATTGTAACTTTCAAGATGACGGAGAAACAATAGACAACTTTTGTTTTTCTTATGGCCGCCATATTGGATTTCTACATTTTCTAATGCAAGATTTTTTCTGTTTACAATGATATATCACACATTATGTTTTAATTTTACATTTGAGCCAAAATTTTAAATTTATTATTTCTGTAAAAAGTGTCGTGTAAACAAAATCAACACTTTTGTTCAAAACAAAATGTGACAGTTCCATTTAAAATTCATTCTTGAAATTTACTTTACTGGTAACGTGAAGAATAACGCGATATGTTACAAATTTATTACAATTCCCATAAAAATGTGCAAGTCTCAATGGAGATGTATCTTCAGAAATATCCAAGAAATTTATCCCCATTGGATTACTTTTTATGGGGAACTTTGAAAAATAAGATTTATCAAAGTGTTCCAGCCAATATTAATGAACTGCGTAGAAGTATCGTTGATTCTATAAATAATATTAGAAGAAGAGATATTAATAGGGCAATTTATAATTTAAGAAAAAGCTCAGAATTGTGTTTGGAAGTAGAATGTGAATGTGAATAATTTGAACACTTATTGTAGCATTATGTTTTCTAGTAGTTTTAAATGTTGTAATAAATTCCTGAGATTGTTATTCGTTTACAAATTGTATTTTTTATGTAAACCTAACCTTACCCAAACAGAAGTGTTGATAAATGAATGCATATTCCCTTGCTTGATTGTAGATGAATTAAATAATAAAATAAAATGCCACAGTTTGTTTTATAGGCTTTGTAATACTCATTGTTGTAGAAAAGTGTGATGTTTGCATGGCACTCTTTACAAAAATAATGCATTTCAAATGTAATGTAAAATTAAAACATAATATGTGATATAGCATCGTAAACAGAAAAAAATCTTGCATTAGAAAATGTAAAAATCCAATATGGCGCCCATAAGAAAAACAAAAGTTGTCTATTGTTTCTCCGTCATCTTGAAAGCTACAACAAATCTAATAACATATTTAGATCCTCCATTAAAAAGTGCTCTAATAATGTCTTAGTGCAAAATGCGTAATAGTAATAGTTTTCGAATAAAAAATTCAAAATGAAAATTGAAATGTTTTATTTTTTCGCGATTTTTTTAAAACAAAAAAGGTAACTCAAATTTCTCAACAGATTATTAATCAACGTTATAATACACAACTTTGCCCTAATTTAACCAACCTCGTATCTCTTGAGATAACTGAAATCCCCATGGTGCCGCTCGAAAAACGGGCACCCTGTATATATACTCAATTATATATTATATAATGATTGGGAGGACATACACGGTCACTTCTTCGTTCCGAAAAAGTGACAGCGCGGATGGGATTCGAACCCACTACCACGAGGCCCGTGAGCAGGAGCTCTACTCACTAGACCACCGCGGCCCAATACAGAGAATTGTGCAGTGAATTCTCATGAGAATTTTCGTGTAAATTATTAAGAACTGGTTCTAATTCGGAGGTAAATTTGCATGAAAAAGTACGCACAGCATCATGCATGCATCACGAATTGCATAAAAATTCTTCTTCTCGCAGACGTCTTGAGGGAAAGGATATTGGAAAATACACGACACGGTTAAAATTGAAGGCAAATATCGGAAAAGGAAAAATGAAATGGAAGTGATGAAATGGATTTATATGGATGGAACAGTTGTAAATGTCCCTAAAACGTGTATTAATACGCAATGAGGTGAATTTTACAAAAAAATATACAGAAGGGACAAACAGGAAAATAATTTCTCTGCATAATTCGCAGTGCTAGTTTACCAGTGAATTTATCGGGGGTAATACCACAAGAGGTTAAATTTGGCCGGATAAATTTTATTTGTTTGCACGAGCCATTGAATCGACACAAATGAATGAATGAATTGAGATGGAAAAATCCACGAGCGCTTCAGCGTGAGTGGATTTTGCCTAATCTCAATTAATTCAAGAAATTTGCGATGAAATGACGAGTGCTTAAAATAAAATTTAGCCTGCCGAAATTATAACCACGAGTGGTATTTGTGGAGATAATTTAACGAATAAGAACTATATACAAATTAGCAATTTATATTAATTAAAAGTATAAGGGCGAAGGAGCATTGTTTATTTATAATGGAATTGGATAAAGCACCAGTCGTCAAAATCGTGTGTGGGTAAAATGAAAATGGTTGAGTGCCACGGGAATAGCGAAATTCGCACCTGCGCGTTTGCGAGTGGTACAAACACTGAGATCTAGCCGTTAAAATGAAATTTTTAATTATTGCTTTGTATAAGTAAATATTATTACTTACATTTAGTATACATCCCATACATTTCTGGCGTTTCTTATATTATATTATAGGTTATAATTTTCTCCCACACACACACACACACACACACACACACTACAAACGACACAAGGAGAGCAATAACGGCTGATCGTTTAATCATCGGTGTACTTATTTCCGACACACATAAAAGAGAAGACGCAAAGTGCACTAATATAGAAATGTTTATTTCATACTATTAGAACATGATAGAACAAGATGGATATTAAATTCAATCCAAATCTGCATTTCACGCATTGTAGCAGCGCTACCGTACACTTGCGACATCTCACGACACTAGGCCGAAGTACGAAATCTGTGTCGGGCTTAAATTGCAAATGTACGTAACTAAATGTGTATTATTGGTGAACGGACAATACTTACTCAACTTATACATGGATCGGAATGCAAATCGTGAAATAATTTTCACGTGGAAGAGTGTCCGAAACGAATTTCAATTATATTTCACTGCAGAGGTATTCAGAACCGACACAAACTGCCAGAGTACAACTGAAGTCAGCTGTTTACTAAAATTGTTAATATAAAGATCGTTGTCACGGTGAAAGTAAATAAATTTTTAATCATTTGCAAATTTTTTTGGCCGCCGTTTTAAATGCACCTTTTTATACATGAGTTGAATTATCAAAAAATTGACTTGTCAATTCTGTATAAAATTATACATCCTGTCAAACAGGCTTTACGGAAAATAAACAGAACCAAAAAAACAGCTTTTAGCTGCAAAAAGAAAATGTCAAACTTTAGCCTCGTTGGTATACCGACTCACCACGAAAAGTGTCACTTCTACTCTTAATAAAACAATAAACCATTAAATAAAACAGTTCCTTTGTTAATATCAGTGTGACATTAACAAAGAAACTATTTTATTTATTAAAGTTCCAAAATGTATTTTTTTTTTTGTTTCGGCTTTACGCCTGGCCTTGGTTCTATGACCATTAGCCATCATCAAATGTTAAACAGATATATGTTATAAATTAAATAAATAAATGAACAAATGAATAATGAAAGACGTATACAAGAACCGCGGACCCGAACGAATACTTCTCGAAACCGAAAAGTCTTTCGCCCGGGCTGGGAATCGATCCCACGCGGCCGCGGTGCAACCGGCACAAGGCGCTCGCCTGTACCCACTACACCAACGGACCGCCCCTCCAAAATGTATCACGAAGTTAACGCCTCAACCATCAACCAATCAATATACCAACTGTTTTTATTTGTGAATTTGCTTTAAATAAATAATCTTCACAATTATAAACAAATCCAACTTTAATTCAAAAACACGTTTCAAAAATCACACTAAAATTGTAGGTGTGCTCACTATTTTTTATTTTAACACATCGACTGCCACGGCCTTGCGAACTGCGTTAAACAACTCTCGTAGTTGGCAGTCAACATGTTAATCGCTGATAAACATTTTTTTTACAATCATTAGATAAAACCATTTCATAAGAAACATATAAAAACGTGGATGCTTGTGTTTGCTTTTTAACACGTTAAGCCCCGGCGTACATTTTTTTTTTGTGATTCCTCGGACCGTGTACTTATTTCTCGCTTTTTCGGTTCTATAAATATATACAGTATCATCAAGTTTGTACTGAATTAGAAGCGTGGTATTAAAGTAATGCCTCATCAAATAACTGAAACAAGTTCCATAAGTCATCGTTAGTGGCTGAATGGTCAAATCTATGCCAAAAACAAAACAAAAAGTTCCATAAGGTAAGTATTGAATCGTGAGATCGCGTTGTGTACACGCGGCCTGAAAAAAATATATACAGGGTGGCATTACGTTGATACCTCACGGTCCCAACGTCATATGTTATTGAGGCATCAGGTTGATGCCTCGCGCGGCTTAACGTGTTAACAGCTTATAAATTACTTGAACCGAAACAAATATTAGCAAAAAAAATGGTTTTCGATTGTAAGAAGATATGCTATAACGACAATGTTTCACATCTAAATATGCTCCTTGCCTTTACTTAACAAAGGAGATAGTGAAGTCAAACGTCCAATCAAAAATCATTGATGATGAATCTATAAAACGGTTGTTTAACTTTTTTTTTTGACTTAGGCCAAGCCATTCAGTCACAGACGGCTGTTATTTTTGTATGAATAAATGTAAATAAATGAAGAAATGAATAATGTAAGACATACAACAACCAAGGACCCGAGCGAATACTTTTTGATCGCCGAAAAACCTTCCACCCGGGATGGGAATCGAACCCACACGGCCGCGGTGCAGCTGGCACAAGCGCTCGCCTCTACCCACTACACCAACGAGGCGCCCAGGTTGTTTAACTTGTTAACGGTTAATCCGACCTTTAACACTTTGCTGCACAAGATCTCGCACATTTTAAAGGGCCTAAGTGCACTTCTCTCAGTTGGCACTTGGTGTTAACACGAGGTGGGGATAAGAGCTTCGTACTTAAAGATTTGTAAGTGGTCGATTTTGTGGACCAATGTGTCACAACTTGGTGGTTCAAATTGTAGTCCCGTATGCAGCAAAGGGTTAAAACATCCGTTATCATTTGTCTAGAGTTTTTGTTAAAAATATTGCTATTACCTACAATTTTATTATTGCCTTATTTGTATGGTTTGATCAATGGATCTCTGCGTGTGCGTCATTACTGAAAACTGAATTTTCTCACCTTGGACGACATACGTACACACGATTGCGTCTAATTCAACTTACTGTAGAGGAATTAAACCAGTGATGGTTCGAGGAACAAGAGGTGGTAATACAGATAGGTAGGGTCAGTTGCAGAGACGGTCGGCTGCTTGACCGCACCTATCTGTATTACCACCTCTTGTTCCTCGGCCGTACCAGAAAAAACCCCGCGAACCGTCACTGAATTAAACGGAGCTAGGTTTAGTTATCTATGACGTGCGCGCAAAGATCCATTGATCAAAGTATATCATTTGTACTTTTGTCCTTGTAGTTTTATTTATTTTAATTTGACTTTCAAATGGTTACTACCCTGTAGTTGGCCCTGTTGGGTAAATAAATAAAAATATATATTCAGGCTACGTTTCATCTTTACTTAATGGTTCTGCAACAAGTAAGGGTTTTCAATTCAAGTAGATATTGTCATCAAACAGCGGCGGCTCGTGGATGTTCGGCGGTGAGGCAACGGAAGAAAATTTGACCGTAAAAGCAACGGAATATTTGCTTCCTCTATTAGAATAAATAGTACAGCACGAGCGGCATCTTTGTCTTTGCCTCACCTACGGAAATCCACGAGCCGCCGCTGTCATCAAATCAAACAGTAATTAGAGAATCAATTGACTAAGAGGTAGTAACTTAATAGTCTAAAAATACTGTTAAATCAAATGTAAACTAGCTTGTGTATAAAAAAAAAGTAAACAAAAAAACAAGGTTACAAAAAAAACTCCTCATGTACAAAAATAAGTCTTACCATAAAATGAATCGCTTTATCTCAGTAAGGATTATATCTGTAAATTGTAGCAAAACGTATTTCTAATTTTGTTATTAAATAAAAATAATCATCAGCAAACTGAAACTGAATTGAAAAATTGGACCACAATTCTTAAGTTAAGGTGAGTTTAATATTTTCAACCCAATTAATTATCCTCTCCAAAAGTTAGAGCTTAAACAAATTAACATAATTGAGGAGTTGAACTGCAAAACTCAACTAAACCAATTTTGGGCCAAAATGAGCTTTGTATCGATTCTTACTGTCCAAACATGGATAAATCCGAATATGTGTGAATTACCTTTCAAAACGCAACAAATCATATTTAAAAATGCGGCTAAACATTCATTTTTTTTTAAGCAACAAATAGACTTCCTGAACGTTTTTCGCGGTTTCTGAACAAATTATAAAAGTGGATTTGTAGAGTTTTGCAGTTCAACTCCTCAATTATCTGTGAAGCAACAGTAATTTTTTTAAATCATTACATTTTATAAAGTGTTTAACAAGAATTCAATCAAATGTGCAAGGTTTTTCATTTTATCGAAAGAATAGTAGGCAATGCATTTAAACAATTAACTGCTAAACAAATTTTGATGATTTTCAAAGGATCACCTCTATTAATAATAAGGTTTTCCACACAACAGCAATAAAAACGTTGATAAAACTCACACATGGTGATTAATTACAATTGTGTATGATTAAGCAAGCCAAAAAAATCCTTTCACAGATGTGCACGTATCACATCACAGGACGATTTAGATTGGCAAAAATGTTGCCCTCGTGCCCGTAACAACCGCATCCGACCGTCTCTCCAACGCTTGTTGCTTAATCGAGTTACAGCGGATTAACACAGGCATTCTTATTAGATTAAAAAAAAAAACGCCGATCCACTGCAATAGAAAACGAAAACGCCCCCCGGCGGCGCGGGCCCCCCGCGTTCCGGCGATGGCGAAAAAATAACACGTGGCAGAACGAATGGATAAATCTGGAAAACCGCGCCCATTCCGGCCTGATGATACACCGCGAACAGCCCGGCCCCGTTCAGTAAAAATATAAGCGCACCTTACCACAAAAACAGCGGCGAGCTCGTTGCGGAAAAGTTTCTCTGCGGCCCTGAACGAAATTCGGTGTTCACCTTTTCAGAACGGGAGGTACGCAAACATTGAATAATTTCGACAAAAATGCATTTTACAGTGTGCACGTGTGTCCGCACACGGTGGGGAAGTGGAGGGGAAGCCCCCCAGTGCGCATACACGGAAGGAGGCCGCGCGGTCCGGGCGGGGTATTACGAAAATGCCGCGACTCACCTGCGGGTTCCGTGCGGGCCGGAAATTCGGAATTTCTCTCGATTGTGGGGTCGTGGCGATCAAAAACGGGGCCTTTTAATGCCCTGCCGCTTCAACACTTTTTCGGTTTTTCCGATAACAATTTTATAAATAACACTCGTGTTGCCATGGCGGCCGAACAGCGCACTCTAACAAAAGGTCATAAAACTACTTGGAAAACTAAAAAATATAATAATAATAAGAAATTCTGTTTATTGAGAACTTGCATTTAATCAGCGCTCAGGGATTTTCGTAGAGGAAGCCACGGGGATGAAGCCGAGATACGAATATCGGCAACACGAAAGTATGTGGGCCACCCCAGGACAGTGGGGCGAGGGGGAATTTCAAATTTGCCGCTTTTGCAAAGATGGTTCCCTCGATGTTGCCAGATTTATCAAAGATCTTATTATGGGGATTACCGTTTTTAATAACCTTTAAATTTCACTACAAAGTAATAATTTTAACAATTAAAATTATGTTTTGAACATAATTAGACTCATTATCGCTTATATTTGTCATAATAACTCATGAAAGTATAATATTACTGTTTATTAAATATAATCATGTGCATTGTATATTTTATACTTCGATGTATATGCGGCAACGCTTAATGAGTCTCACCATTTTTATTAACTAACCTCAATAGTGCTGTGAGTGCTAGCGATTCATGTTTGAAGGTAAGTTATTATATATTCTGTCTTATAAACTCGTCAATTGTATTTATTAGTAATGGAAACATCAAATGGCCGTATTAAATATTCTTGTAAAAATCCAGAATGTCAAAATTCTTTCTTTTCCGATACCGATAATTAATGTCGACTAGAAAATAAACATTTCTATAAATTTCCCAAAAATGAAGAATATCTTAAAACATGGAAAACCATTTGTGATATTGAACAGTCTTCATTGTTTAAATTTTCATTCATGTGAAGATCATTTTATTCATAAACATTTTGTTAATCATTTCCGCAAAAAATTGAATTGCAATGCTGTTCTGACACCAAGAAGTAAGACAATATAACTACACTAATTTACTTTTTAACTATTTTAATGTCATGAATCCTGGAAAAGAGCAAACAACTGACCTGTTACGACGCCTGAAAGAAATATCCTAAGAAGAACGAAGAGACCTGATGGAACATTGCACCTGGACTAGACCCTAATACCCGATTGTTGTGATATTTTTATATTTGATAATTTTGTTAATAATAATGTATATAATTATTCTGTTAAATATATTTTTTCCATGTAGGCCTATTTTTATTTTTATTTTGTGAAATCCAATCTTTTTTCTTTTACCAAAACCAGTAACTTCTTCATTTATGTACTATCTAAAAGTATAATCAATTATGTGCTCAAAAAACATAATTGATTATATTTTTAGTGTTATTACATTGAAATATATCGTGTAGATGAGTATAACATTTTTAAATTTTGGCGCGGAAATCGTAGTAATTTGCCACCCCGACACCAGGCGGAGCCAAAAATCGTGTTTCCGAAATTTAACATGCAGGTTTCACTTCTAAAGGTATGTGTTCTGTGGAGGAAGCTAAGACAGAGATGCCGCTGTTGCTGCACTACTTATTCTTCTAGAGGAAGAAAATAGTTTGCTGCTGTTCTGGTCAATTTTTTTCCGTAGCCTCCTCACCAAACATCCACGAGCCGGCGCTTCATTTAAAGAAAAGGCGAAGTTCAGTACAGTGACGGTTCGCGGGGTTTTTTCTGGTACAGCCGAGGAACAAGAGGTGGTAATACAGATAGGTGCGGTCACAGAACACATACCTTTGGTGCGGTCGCGCAGCCAGCCGTCTCTGCAAGTGACCATACCTATCTGTATGACCATCTCTTGTTCCTCGGCCGTACCATCTCTTGTTCCTCGGCCGTACCAGAAAAAAACCCGCGAACCGTCACTGGTTCAGTACTTGAGAGAGACGACGAGTATAGCATTTACAAAAGTGATATTCTAAGGGCCGGTATTATAAACGTTAAAATAATCTTCGATTAACTACTTCACAAGTCTAAACAGCGAAACGTATTTTACCAAAATACAGTTCTGACCTTCATAAACTGATTTAAAAAATTAAAAGCTATTTCTAATAAATAGACATTAAATTATTATTATCATTCCACATCAACGACAAACTACAGACCTCAGTGCAACAGAGTCGGTGGTAGAGAGTTTCATCGCTAGACACGGAAAACGTTTTATCGACAAATTGTTTTATTTTTATTTATTTTTCAGAAAAATATGTGGTAGGCAACCGTATATACACCATCCAATTTATCAATATGCTGCTAGATCGAAAATTCGGAAATAGTTGGCAGTCCTTTAGATAAAAGGTAAGGTAGTTTGTATTAATAACGTATGAAAATTTAAGTTTTAAACGTCATACGTATAGTGGCGATTTTAGGCGCTCGTTAAGACCTCCGATTATAATTATTAATATCATTCCACATCAACGACAAACTACAGACCTCAGTGCAACAGAGTTTGATCGCTAGACGCGGCAAAACGTTTTATCGACAAATTGTTTTTTAAATTTATTTTTCAGAAATATGTGGTAGGCAACCGTATGTACACCATCCAATTTATCAATATGCTGCGAGATCAAAAAGTCGGAAATGCTTGGCAGCCCTTTAAATATAAGGTAAGGGAGTTTGTATTAATAACGTATGAAAATTTAAGTTTTAAACGTCATACGTATAGTAGCGATTTTAGGCGCTCGTTAAGACCTCCGATTATAATTATTATTATCATTTCACATCAACGACAAACTACAGACCTCAGTGCAACAGAGTCGCTGATAAGGAGTTTCATCGCTAGACACGGCAAAACGTTTTATCCACAAATTGTTTTATTTTTTATTTTTCAGAAATATGTGGTAGGCAACCGTATGTACACCATCCAATTTATCAATATGCTGCGAGATCAAAAAGTCAGAAATAGTTGGCCCTTTAAATATAAGGTAAGGTACTTTGTTTTAATAACGTATGAAAATTTAAGTTTTAAACCCCATACGTATGGTGGCGATTTTAGGCGCTCGTTAAGACCTCCGATTATAATTATTAATATCATTGCACATCAACGACAAACTACAGACCTCAGTGCAACAGAGTCGCTGATAAGGAGTATCATCGCTAGACGCGGCAAAACGTTTTATCCACAAATTGTTTTATTTTTATTTTTCAGAAATATGTGGTAGGCAACCGTATGTACACCATCCAATTTATCAATATGCTGCGAGATCAAAAAGTCGGAAATAGTTGGCAGTCCTCTAAATATAAGGTAAGGTACTTTGTATTAATAACGTATGAAAATTTAAGTTGTAAACCCCATACGTATAATGGCGATTTTAGGGGTGCGCTAAGACCTCCGATTATTTTTAATTATATTAGGTTTGTTCCAACCCGCGATTCTCGTATCGCCCCAAGACCGTCACAGAACTGTTCGGATCGCTTTTATACGCATGCGTAAGCTCTGCACCGTCCCGTTGCCATTTACAAATATGCATGGGTTGGAACGGTTTTGGGATTGTTTTGCACATCGGTTATAACCCTACTTTTGATTGATTGTCAGTAAACACACAGTGGTTTTAAAATTCAAGAAAATGTTGTGGCAAATTCCTAATCATCTCCACTACTTCCATCAGATTTAAAGTCACTATCTCTTTTGTCACTCATAATTCGTATAACAATTAATAAACGCGACAAATCGCCGTTCGTTCACCAGAAAATACACAGTGCGCATGTCAGTCCAAACAGTTTCTACTCCGGACCATGTACTGAAATGATCGTACGGGAACCGATCCGTGAACGATCCCAAGTTCGGTTGGAACAGAAAAATTATCGTCCGGCGTACGGTCCTTTCACGGTTGGAACACTTTATTTCTACTGCGCATGACGACGACCGTACAGTGAGCGGTTTTCTATGGGGTTGGAACAAACCTATTATAACATGTACATTCGTGTGAGCCACAGAATTTTGTTACTGAGTTGGCCATGCCTGAGAGAGAGAAACATAGCAGTCATGTCTGAGATTAATTCTTTTTTTTTTAATCTAATTCAATTGAACTGATCTAGTCTCTTGACGTAATAATATGCAACATACCTCATTTATCTCACAGCCAACTCTAAAACAAAATTTTGTGGCTCACCCGATATAATTCTAATTATTCTAATATTGTAATAATTGTCGGGATCATCTCGGGAAACAAAAATACATTCTACACCGTAATCGTAGAAAAATTTACAAACATTCATTCATTAGATGTCGAAATATTTGGCCTACATTGAGCTTGCAAAAAAAAATCTTATTAATACGCCTAATCGCCAAGCAACCCAAAATACCCCTGTCAGAAATTTAAATTTTACATGTAGGGAAAATAAATATAAAATGATTTGTAAGTTTAATTTACACATATTATACATATTACTTGCAAACTAATTTCAATTTACTAATTACACCGTAATCGTAGAAAAATTTACAAATATTAATTCATTAGATGTCGAAATATTAGGTCTAAATTGAGCTTCCAAAAAAAATTCTTATTAATACGCCTAATCGCCAAGCAACCCGATATACCCCTAATCAGAAATTTAAATTTTACATGTAGAGAAAATAAATACAAAGTGATTTGTAACTTTGATTTACCCATATTATACATATTACTTGCAAACTAATTTCAATTTCTAATCTTAAAGGCTAATAATGGTAGGTTTTCAAAAATACTATTTATGTTAACTTTTCAAATAAGTTGTGCTTATTAAATTTATGTTCAATCCATTGTTCAAGGATATTATAGTATTGTTTCATTACTGTTATGTTTAAAATGAGAAGCTTTTATAATATTAAATTAGTAGTAGTTGTGCGTATATCGGGTCACCTGTCATTAGGCGTTTATATAAGTCACTAGTTTATTCACATGATAACAGATGGCACGGCTATACGGTGATGAGAATGTTCCTTATTGTAATGCATAAACAAAATTTAAAAAATGAATAATTAATCAAGTATTCACTTGACAGGGCAGAAAGACCTAAGGTCGATAGCCCAGACAGAGACATACTAACAAACTTGTACATAAATAAAACGTTACTGTGTATACTATATATGTAAGTGTCTGAATAAAGATGTTGATGTATGTATGTATGTAATCAATAATAAATTTTAAAACTAGTATTTATTTCAAAAATATTACAATTGCTCTATATTTAAATTTTAATCTTTACAGTAAACTGAATTACCGACACTTGCTCCTGTTATTTAATTTGTAAATTACTGTAAAAGAGCGAATTTAACACATAATTCGTTGCGAAATGAAATATTTAATCCAGCGGCGGCTCGTAGGTGAGGCAAAGACAAAGATACCGCTCGTGCTGCACTACTTACTCTAGTAGGCTTGCCAGACGTACCCCATTTAGGGGTACAATACCCTTTTCCCTGTATGGAATTTTAGAAATACCCTTTTTCAAAAATCCGAAAGGGGTACCAAAAATACCCCATTCCATCAAAGCGTTCAAGAAGCGCGGAAGCGGAAATGATATAAAAAACAATATTACAAAAAAAAATTAAAATTCCTTTTATGGAACATGTTTCGTTCCTAAATAAGTTATACAAAAGTTTTCAGCTTTCTCACGCCCCTTTTTTGAAAAAAAGTCGCCTTGCGCTGTGAGGACCTGTACATTTTCATTTTCTTTATTTGTTCGTCGAAAACCGATATTACGAAAATATATACCCCTTTTTCGAAATTTATATCTGGCAAGCCCAACAAAGATCCACGAGCCGCCTCTGATATATACTTATAAACATATTACATTTTACAGTGAATATACGTGTTAAATATGTTCAGTTTTATTTACAGCATTTATTTCGTCCGAATCAAAATCAGTTATGATATCAACCAGTGGAGTCACATTTTACACTGGCTACATTTTTAACTTAAATTAATTTAGTACGAGTATTTTTCTAAAAGAACCCAGATTCTATGAATACTTGCAAAAATTAAATACAAGTTTCCACCCCGCACCAAGTAATGCATCAAAACTAATGCCAAGTATTATATTATTGAAATAAACAGTAGCTGATTTTCCTTCATGCTATCTCTTTTTATACAACCTCTTCGACTATTAAGTTAATATTTAAAACCCGCTTTTAAGTCTAACAGCGATGAAACAATAACTACAATTGACCAAACAATAACAAGGACATTAATCAATAAACGTTTAGGAGTTATTTGTGTTTAAAATATCTCCGTAAGTAAATGTTAATTTCCCAACAACAACAAATCTTATTTTATTGTTTATTATTAAACCATTAATACCTCTGTAAATTACAATTTGAATCATTAAAATCAATTTAACCATTAAAAAATTGCTGCGGCAATATTTATTATCGCAGGATTTTTACAGATCTTTTATTTCAAAAGATTAAAGGATTATATGTTTGGCGGTCATTTAATGTTTACATTATCAAAATCATTGCTTAAAATTGCTATTTAGAAGCTTTTAAACATTTATCGTTCGGATTTCCGCGCCTCGTCGCTATCTATTGGACGGTGGCTGAACTGCTAAGTGATGTTTTTGAACAGCGCCAAAATGTTCGAACTTTATACTTATTATCAAAGTGTTAATGTTTAGCAATGGGCTAGGCATGAAACGGTAGACGATTTAATTTTTAATCGAATGGTGTATAAAATAGCTAAGAAAATTAAGCGGTTTTTCTGTAATTTGCGAATGAAAATTAAGGACGATACACTTACCGACATTTACAGCTCACTGTAACATAAAAATTCAATAGAGAAGAATTTGCTATATTCTTCAATCAAATACGGGTTACAATACTTATTCCTGATTAATCATTCAACTATTTATATTATTAATGCATTACAAAACGAGAAATATACGAGAAATCATAAGCTAAGTAGAGGGCTCTACCTGTTATCGTGGGGATAAACTACTTAATAATTTGTGGATGTAATAAATGTTGTAATAATCAAAGAATATTTAAAAACTTAAAAAGAATGTTGTCCATGATTAAATAAATTCACTTGTGGATATTTACGTACTTAAATTGCAGAATAGTATATTCTGTAACAAGGTTAGAATGGAAATTCGATGCGAGTGGAATATTTCGAGCGCGAGCCGCGAGGCGAGCGCGAGGAACCACGAGCATCAGAATTTCCATTCTTACCGAGTAGCAGACTGTACTTTCTCCTCGACCAGATAAAATAGACTAATAAAGTAATGAACACAAGGAACTTACGTTTTATTATTACGTTTGTGGTTATGTTTATAGTATTTTGACAATTGTGAAATCCAAGGCTAATTGTTTTATTCGGAACGGTGTGAGAATATTCATTCTATCCCTTGTTATGGAATGAATTACATGCAAAACGCATAAGCGCATAGTGTTTTGTTCCATAACAAGAGTGAGAATGTGAACGTTCTATGATCAAAATTGATTGCAGAATGCATAAATTCTACAGTGGTCGTGGAGAAACAATATTTTATAATATACACGCCTAATCACAAGCAACCCGATATACGCCTTACACTTATTAATTTATTATTAAAAACTTCTAATTTTATACGTAACAAGGATAAAACCATAAGTGTAATCCTCAGTGAAGCTTCAGAAATAGTGTGAATATTTAAGTATTTAAATTGCGGAAACAATGGTATTTTATAAACGCCTACTTACAGGCAACCCAATATAGAATAACTATTATTAATTTATTATTAATCACTTCCAATTTTAAACATAATATGGGCACAAGTATGAGTGTAGTCCTTGGTAACGCTTTAAAAATATTACACTTATGGTTTTGTCCTTGTTACGTTTACAATTGGGAGTTTTAAATAATAAATCATTATTAGTTACACGTATATTGGGTTGCCAGTAAGTAGGCGTTTATATAATATAATTATTTCTGCAATTTAAATACTTAACTATTGCCACTATTTTTTAAGCTTTACTAAGGATTATACTTATCGTTTTGTCCCTGTCACGTTTAGAATTGGAAGTTTTTAATAATAAATTAATATTAGGTATGGGTGTATTGCGTTGTCTGTAAGTTGGCGTTTATGTTATATAATTATTTCTGCAACTTAAATACTTAAATATTCGCACAGTTTTTTAAGCTTTACTGAGGATTACACTTAAGGTTTTCTCACTGACACGTTTAAAATTGGAAGTTTTTAATAATAAATTAATAGTACTTATGCGTATATCGGGTTGCCTGTGATTAGGCGGATATATTATAATGTATTGTTTCTGCAATTTAAATTCGAAAATATCTACAAGTAAATTTATTTTATTATAACATTCTTCTTAAGTTTTTAAATATTTTTTCATTATTAAAACAATTATTAAATCCACAAATGAAAACGTAGTTTAGCCCCACGATAACAGAGGGTACCCTCTATGAAGATTAGGATTCCTCATATATTTCTCTTATTGTAGCGCAGTAATGATATAAAAAGTTGAATTAATAATCAGTAATAAGTGTTGGGACTCGTATTTCATTGGAGAATATAGCAAATTGTTCTGTGTTTAATTTTTAAGTTACAGTGAACTGTAAATGTCGGTAAGTGTGTCCTGCTTAATTTTCATTCGCAAATTACAAGAAAACCGCTAAATTGCCTCAGCTATTTTATACACCGTTCGATTCGGAATTAAATCGTCTATCGTTTCGTGTATAGCGCATTGCTGAATATTAACATTTTGTTTATGGGTATAAAGTTCGAGCATTTTGGCGCTGTTCAAAAACATCACTTAGTAGTTCGGCCACCGTCGAATAGATGGCGACGAGGCGTGGAAATGCGAACGTAAAATGTTTAAAAGCTTCTAAAAAGTAATTCTGAGAGATAATTTTGATAATTTTAAAGTTAAATCACCTAGAAACTTGTAACCCTTTAATCTTTTTCAAAAAAACGTGCCGGAAAAATCCCGGAATAATAAGTCATGTCAGTGACGGTTCGCGGGGTTTTTTCTGGCACGGCCGAGGAACAAGAGGTGGTAATACAGATAGGTGCGGTCACGCAGCCAGCCGTCTCTGCAACAGACCCTACATATCTGTATTGCCACCCTTGTTACCTCGGCCGTACCAGAAAAAACCCCGCGAACCGTTACTGAGTCATGTCGTCGCAATTCTTCATTCATTTTAATGATTTAAACGGTAATTTATGGAGGGATTAAAGGTTTAATAATAAACAATGAAGTAAGGTTTGTTGAATTTAAGAAGCATCATCTAATTTGGTTGCCAAAGTCGCTGAGTTATGTGCGAAAACCCTCAAAATGCACTTTTTTTTAACACCCATAACTTGGTGCCAAATCGTCGTAGGAACTTCGTTCTTTGAGTCCTACATAGGGAATTGATCAAATTTTAATGCCTTTATGGTTGATCGAGTCGGCAAATTTTTTTCCAACTCCGTACACATCGTCAAACTTGGACATGGTTTACTGGAAAAACATTTTTTTTTCACAGTGTTGCTTAGGCGGAAGGGTTTACGCTTAAGTTCGCATGCATGGCTTTAAAGAAGACACTTCAAAGTTTTTCGCCCTCAAAGATTCATCACAATCGATTGAAGCAGTGGCGGCGGGAGCGGCGGCAGCGGAAGCGGAAATGATATAAAAAACAATATTACAAAAAAAAATTAAAATTCCTTTTATGGAACATGTTTCGCTCCTAAATAAGTTATATAAAAATTTTCAGCTTTCTCACGCCCCTTTTTTGAAAAAAAAGTCGCCTGCGGCGCTGCGAGGACCTGTACATTTTCATTTTCTTTATTTGTTCGTCGAAAACTGATATTACGAAAATATATACCCCTTTTTCGAAATTTATATCTGGCAAGCCTATACTCTAGTGGAGGAAGCAAATATTTCGTTGCTTTTTCGGTCAAATTTTCTTCCGTTGCCTCACCGCCGAACATCCACGAGCCGCCGCTGATTTAATCACTTACTAGATTTTTACATTTTGATTACATTTCGAGGGTTTTAGCTTAGTAGTTCACGATTTGTTGGATAGATGGCGCAGTGGAAACTTCAGACATTTGCGCACTAGGATTTTTGAGGGGATTGGGAATTGGGACTTCGTAGACTAGGCCCGCGCAGTTACCGCCCCTAACGACCCCAAGAATGTAAACGCATCCCTGTGCACGTCACGTATAAAAAGATTTCGCGTTTAAATTAAGGAAATTATGAATTTCAAATTTCCCGCCAACTTTTAAATCGGCACAACAGCGCGAACCGGATCCATTGCTCCATTGCCATTGTTTATGTACAACTGTCACCTTTAAAACGCACACGTTCCAGAGGACTTTTACGTTGAACAAAACTCGATAAACCCGAAGAACATTGCTGAAAGATGAGCGTCAGTGCAGAGTCTACAGCTACGGCGACTTTTGACGAAGCAGATGAAGCTGAAGTTTGTGGGCCGAAGAAGATTCACATGCTCGAGGTACGTTAGTTTTTAAATTGTGTTTGTGTGCGTTGTTTGTTTATTATTGCCATGACTTAACTGGCTTTCAATTATAGCTATTATTACAACTAGGGAAATATGAATAGTATATTTCCCGAGGTTGGCTAGTTACATCCCGAGAGCGGAGCCCGAGGGATGTATAGACAACCAAGTGAAATGTATTCATATTTCCCGTGTTGTAATCAATAGTTTTTTCTGATTGAAGAATATTGTTCTGTAAATGAGAAAATATTGGATTGTAAATTTTTGAATTTATCGGATTGGTAACGTTGCTAAGGGCCTTGTTTGTAAATATCATGGTTGACTTGTTTTGGTATTTGCGTTGTTTCATAAATTGGTGAAATGTCAAACTATGTGTTAACGCAAGCGACGAAAGACCGTGAATGTTTGGTTCCCGTAAAATCCATAAAGGATACCTTCCTAAGAAATCGGAGGTGTCCCGAGAGCAATTAAAAAAATTCTTGCGAGAAGCTCCTAATGACAATTGTTTGATGTCTATATTTCCCTAGGGAAATATAAGCACTTCATATTTCCCTAGGGAAATATAAGTGTGTTATGACATATCGTAACTAAGGCAATATCGCTCAATATTGTTTCAATCAGAAAAAAAAAGATTATTTGTGTATTCTTATTTATGTACGTAACTCATTTAGCTACTCCTATTATGGTTATGCTTATTGTAACTATAATGCCCAGCCTAACTGACTATCATTTACGATGTCTTTGAGACATGTGCATGTGTATCCTGTCCTCTGCATACAATGTTGTTATACAACCAGTCGAGCGGTTTCCAGATTATGTAACCTAGGGTTCACCTAACTCGCAATCGAGACCTGTATTTAACAACCCTTCTGGCCTTTTGTTCGAGGTGTCCCCCCGTGTGAACAAATTTTGAACTAATAAAAGTCTAGTAATTGTCAAACTGTTTATTGCTTTTTTGAGGGTATTTCTAAATGGCAAGCAATTCAATTTCTGATGGGATTTCTCTCTGTAAATTAGTTCAAATAAAGCAACAGTCTTTCTTTTTATCATTTATTATTCTTGTAATTATAACGTTCATGATTTTTTTAATATCACCTATTACATCATTATAGGGTAATGGAATCACCAGCGGAGACATCAAAAAATTACAAGAGAACGGCTACTACACCGTCGAGTCGGTTGCGTACGCTCCGAAGAAATTTCTGCTCGCCCTCAAGGGCATATCCGAGGCGAAGGCCGAAAAGCTCGTCCAGGAGTCCGCGAAACTGGTGCCCATGGGTTTCACGTCGGCGTCCGCCATACTGGACAAACGCGCCGGGATCATCCAGGTGACGACCGGCTCCAAGGAGCTGGACAAGCTTCTGGGCGGCGGCATAGAGACCGGCTCCATCACGGAAATATTCGGCGAGTTCCGCACCGGGAAAACTCAATTGTGCCACACCCTGGCGGTGACTTCACAGTTGCCGGTGGAGATTGGCGGGGGCGAAGGGAAGTGCATGTACATCGATACGGAGGGTACGTTCAGGCCGGAGAGGTTGTTGGCCGTGGCGGATAAGTACGGGCTGGAGAGGCAGTCCATTTTGGATAACGTGGCCTTCGCCAGGGCTTTCAATACCGATCATCAGACTCAGCTGTTGATACAGGCCTCGGCTATGATGTCCGAATCACGGTGAGTTTTAGAGATAGCCTTTTTTAAATAGTTTTTCAAAATGCTTCTAAAATTGTGTATAGCTTTTTCCTCAAAAACATTAAAACGAGTTCTATAATCAATTGAATTAATGTGTAATTGTTGGTTAAATTTTTTGTTTGGTAGACATCTTGCATATTTTTGAGAGGTTAAAAAATAAGTCCAATCCCAAGCATAACTTTTTTTATTCTGAAAATATTCTCTTTCTTCAGGTACTGCGTGCTTATAGTTGACAGCGTGACTTCACTGTACCGAACAGATTATTCCGGCAGAGGAGAGCTGTCCGCGCGTCAGATGCACTTGGCCAGGTTTTTGAGGATGCTGCTCAGGCTGGCTGATGAGGTACGGATCCGTATTAAACGTTAAAGAATTTCGTATAACACCGAGCGTTATTTAAAATTTCAGTTTGGAGTCGCTGTCGTCATCACGAATCAAGTGGTTGCACAAGTAGATGGCGCCGCTATGTTCAACGCCGACCCGAAGAAACCAATCGGGGGGCACATATTGGCCCACGCGTCCACCACCCGGTTATATTTGAGGAAAGGCAGGGGTGAAACTAGGATATGCAAAATTTACGACTCGCCCTCTTTACCGGAGAGCGAAGCAATGTTCTCCATAAACCCCGACGGTGTTGGTGATGCGAAGGAGTGAAAAATTATTTTTTGTTTCTATATTATTAGGTTAAGAATAACACTTGTTCATGTTTATTGTCGACAATTTGGAAAGCAGAATTCAAATCCGACTTGTTTTATAACGTTAAATAAACCCAGTCTGATTAACAATAAATTGAAAAAAATTAATACATGTCGGGTGTGTATTTTGAAGTTTTTAAGATCCAAGTTTAATATCTGTTCTCCCGGATTTAAAAAATACCACGAAATTTTTGTTAAAATATAATTCCACACCTGCCGTAATTGTTTATAAACAATCTATCAATGACGGCTCGCAGGGTGACTTATGGTAGCAGAGATCGTACCTAATTGTATTATCACCTCTGCTACCTCGGCCATACCTTAACTCACCCCGCGAGCCGTCGCTGCAATAGAGGGAAACTGGATACACTTAAAAAAATAAGTCAAGGTAGAATTAAGATAAGTTTTATTTTCAGTTCTTGCATTAATTAATTACAGCTGTTATCAATATTTTACGTTCAATAAGAGTTGAATAATAATGTGACATATATTTATAGTGTGTTCCGTTTATATAGAATTTAGTTATTTAGTCAGGGCGACTGCGGTTTGTACCGGTGTTCATCCAGAACTTTACAAATACCTTCGGTGCCTTGTTAATTTTGCACTGTTTGGCATAAATGATATAGCGCTTGTCGAATTTGGATTTTTCCATTGCCACTGAATACTTTGGCGCTTCCCATCCAAATTTGTGATGCGAGTCGAATATGTTGATCAAATATCTACTGTCTCAAATTAATATTTTTATATCAATGTTTAGTTAATAAATTTTTTATAAAGTTTTTGAGTTTTAATTTTCCTGTATTACTACTCCTTTCATTTCTGCTCTCCTGGTCAAAATTTCCGAATTTTAGATTCAAAAATTTTAAGCCGTATTTTACTCTTTGTTATTCTCAAATTATCCAGCGAAAAGTTGTAAAACAATTTTTTGTCAAAATTTTATTTTTGCGCCAAAATAGGTTTTTACGTCCCTGCTATCCTGATACACGATTTAAAACTTTTCAATGCATCTTCATCAAAAATTTATTTTATTATCATTAATAATATTATTTTTTGGGAAAAATAATTAGTTCAAAAGCTTTTTCCCGTCATTAAGAATCGTCATGAATTTTTTCAATTTTTTCTGCGACCCAACATTTTATTGCATGCATTTTTTTTCTGAGTAATACTATGGAAAAAATGACGAAATCATCAAATGACCAAAAATTTTTTTTTGGGAATATAGTTTAAACGCTTTTCCCCGTCATTAACAACCGTCATGAATTTTTTCAAATTTTTCTGCGACCAAACATTTTTTGCATGCATTTTTGAACTGAATTTTCTGGATTTGTAACAGGAGACTTGGAACGCAAAGAGGTATTTTACTCTCGAAAAATCGATCGAAAATTTACGGTTCAGAATGTGTACCCTAAATTAATTTCGAAAAATTTTCTGGATTTGTATCAGGAGTCGAGGAACGCAAAGAGGTATTTTACCCTTCAAAAATCGATCGAAAATTTACGGTTCAGAATGTGTACCCTAAATAATTTTGAAAAATTTTCTGGATTTGTATCAGGAGTCGAGGAACGCAAAGAGGTATTTTACTCTCGAAAAATCGATCGAAAATTTACGGTTCAGAATGTGTACCCTAAATAATTTTGAAAAATTTTCTGGATTTGCATCAGGAGTCGAGGAACGCAAAGAGGTATTTTACTCTCGAAAAATCGATCGAAAATTTACGGTTCAGAATGTGTACCCTAAATAATTTTGAAAAACTTTCTGGATTTGTATCAGGAGTCGAGGAACGCAAAGAGGTATTTTACTCTCGAAAAATCGATCGAAAATTTACGGTTCAGAATGTGTACCCTAAATAATTTTGAAAAATTTTCTGAATTTGCATCAGGAGTCGAGGAACGCAAAGAGGTATTTTACTCTCGAAAAATCGATCGAAAATTTACGGTTCAGAATGTGTACCCTAAATAATTTTGAAAAATTTTCTGGATTTGTATCAGGAGTCGAGGAACGCAAAGAGGTATTTTACTCTCGAAAAATCGATCGAAAATTTACGGTTCAGAATGTGTACCCTAAATAATTTTGAAAAATTTTCTGGATTTGTATCAGGAGTCGAGGAACGCAAAGAGGTATTTTACTCTCGAAAAATCGATCGAAAATTTACGGTTCAGAATGTGTACCCTAAATAATTTTGAAAAATTTTCTGGATTTGCATCAGGAGTCGAGGAACGCAAAGAGGTATTTTACTCTCGAAAAATCGATCGAAAATTTACGGTTCAGAATGTGTACCCTAAATAATTTTGAAAAACTTTCTGGATTTGTATCAGGAGTCGAGGAACGCAAAGAGGTATTTTACTCTCGAAAAATCGATCGAAAATTTACGGTTCAGAATGTGTACCCTAAATAATTTTGAAAAATTTTCTGGATTTGCATCAGGAGTCGAGGAACGCAAAGAGGTATTTTACTCTCGAAAAATCGATCGAAAATTTACGGTTCAGAATGTGTACCCTAAATAATTTTGAAAAACTTTCTGGATTTGTATCAGGAGTCGAGGAACGCAAAGAGGTATTTTACTCTCGAAAAATCGATCGAAAATTTACGGTTCAGAATGTGTACCCTAAATAATTTTGAAAAATTTTCTGGATTTGCATCAGGAGTCGAGGAACGCAAAGAGGTATTTTACTCTCGAAAAATCGATCGAAAATTTACGGTTCAGAATGTGTACCCTAAATAATTTTGAAAAATTTTCTGGATTTGTATCAGGAGTCGAGGAACGCAAAGAGGTATTTTACTCTCGAAAAATCGATCGAAAATTTACGGTTCAGAATGTGTACCCTAAATAATTTTGAAAAATTTTCTGGATTTGTATCAGGAGTCGAGGAACGCAAAGAGGTATTTTACTCTCGAAAAATCGATCGAAAATTTACGGTTCAGAATGTGTACCCTAATGTAATTTCGAAAAACTTTCTGGATTTGTATCAGGAGTCGAGGAACGCAAAGAGGTATTTTACTCTCGAAAAATCGATCGAAAATTTACGGTTCAGAATGTGTACCCTAAATAATTTTGAAAAACTTTCTGGATTTGTATCAGGAGTCGAGGAACGCAAAGAGGTATTTTACTCTCGAAAAATCGATCGAAAATTTACGGTTCAGAATGTGTACCCTAAATAATTTTGAAAAATTTTCTGGATTTGCATCAGGAGTCGAGGAACGCAAAGAGGTATTTTACTCTCGAAAAATCGATCGAAAATTTACGGTTCAGAATGTGTACCCTAAATAATTTTGAAAAATTTTCTGGATTTGCATCAGGAGTCGAGGAACGCAAAGAGGTATTTTACTCTCGAAAAATCGATCGAAAATTTACGGTTCAGAATGTGTACCCTAAATAATTTTGAAAAATTTTCTGGATTTGTATCAGGAGTCGAGGAACGCAAAGAGGTATTTTACTCTCGAAAAATCGATCGAAAATTTACGGTTCAGAATGTGTACCCTAAATAATTTTGAAAAATTTTCTGGATTTGTATCAGGAGTCGAGGAACGCAAAGAGGTATTTTACTCTCGAAAAATCGATCGAAAATTTACGGTTCAGAATGTGTACCCTAATGTAATTTCGAAAAACTTTCTGGATTTGTATCAGGAGTCGAGGAACGCAAAGAGGTATTTTACTCTCGAAAAATCGATCGAAAATTTACGGTTCAGAATGTGTACCCTAAATAATTTTGAAAAACTTTCTGGATTTGTATCAGGAGTCGAGGAACGCAAAGAGGTATTTTACTCTCGAAAAATCGATCGAAAATTTACGGTTCAGAATGTGTACCCTAAATAATTTTGAAAAATTTTCTGGATTTGCATCAGGAGTCGAGGAACGCAAAGAGGTATTTTACTCTCGAAAAATGGATCGAAAATTTACGGTTCAGAATGTGTACCCTAAATAATTTTGAAAAATTTTCTGGATTTGCATCAGGAGTCGAGGAACGCAAAGAGGTATTTTACTCTCGAAAAATCGATCGAAAATTTACGGTTCAGAATGTGTACCCTAAATAATTTTGAAAAACTTTCTGGATTTGTATCAGGAGTCGAGGAACGCAAAGAGGTATTTTACTCTCGAAAAATCGATCGAAAATTTACGGTTCAGAATGTGTACCCTAAATAATTTTGAAAAATTTTCTGGATTTGCATCAGGAGTCGAGGAACGCAAAGAGGTATTTTACTCTCGAAAAATCGATCGAAAATTTACGGTTCAGAATGTGTACCCTAAATAATTTTGAAAAATTTTCTGGATTTGTATCAGGAGTCGAGGAACGCAAAGAGGTATTTTACTCTCGAAAAATCGATCGAAAATTTACGGTTCAGAATGTGTACCCTAAATAATTTTGAAAAATTTTCTGGATTTGTATCAGGAGTCGAGGAACGCAAAGAGGTATTTTACTCTCGAAAAATCGATCGAAAATTTACGGTTCAGAATGTGTACCCTAAATAATTTTGAAAAATTTTCTGGATTTGTATCAGGAGTCGAGGAACGCAAAGAGGTATTTTACTCTCGAAAAATCGATCGAAAATTTACGGTTCAGAATGTGTACCCTAAATAATTTTGAAAAATTTTCTGGATTTGTATCAGGAGTCGAGGAACGCAAAGAGGTATTTTACTCTCGAAAAATCGATCGAAAATTTACGGTTCAGAATGTGTACCCTAAATAATTTTGAAAAACTTTCTGGATTTGTATCAGGAGTCGAGGAACGCAAAGAGGTATTTTACTCTCGAAAAATCGATCGAAAATTTACGGTTCAGAATGTGTACCCTAAATAATTTTGAAAAACTTTCTGGATTTGTATCAGGAGTCGAGGAACGCAAAGAGGTATTTTACTCTCGAAAAATCGATCGAAAATTTACGGTTCAGAATGTGTACCCTAAATAATTTTGCAAAATTTTCTGGATTTGCATCAGGAGTCGAGGAACGCAAAGAGGTATTTTACTCTCGAAAAATCGATCGAAAATTTACGGTTCAGAATGTGTACCCTAAATAATTTTGAAAAATTTTCTGGATTTGCATCAGGAGTCGAGGAACGCAAAGAGGTATTTTACTCTCGAAAAATCGATCGAAAATTTACGGTTCAGAATGTGTACCCTAAATAATTTTGAAAAATTTTCTGGATTTGCATCAGGAGTCGAGGAACGCAAAGAGGTATTTTACTCTCGAAAAATCGATCGAAAATTTACGGTTCAGAATGTGTACCCTAAATAATTTTGAAAAATTTTCTGGATTTGCATCAGGAGTCGAGGAACGCAAAGAGGTATTTTACTCTCGAAAAATCGATCGAAAATTTACGGTTCAGAATGTGTACCCTAAATAATTTTGAAAAATTTTCTGGATTTGCATCAGGAGTCGAGGAACGCAAAGAGGTATTTTACTCTCGAAAAATCGATCGAAAATTTACGGTTCAGAATGTGTACCCTAAATAATTTTGAAAAACTTTCTGGATTTGCATCAGGAGTCGAGGAACGCAAAGAGGTATTTTACTCTCGAAAAATCGATCGAAAATTTACGGTTCAGAATGTGTACCCTAAATTAATTTTGAAAAATTTTCTGGATTTGCATCAGGAGTCGAGGAACGCAAAGAGGTATTTTACTCTCGAAAAATCGATCGAAAATTTACGGTTCAGAATGTGTACCCTAAATTAATTTTGAAAAATTTTCTGGATTTGCATCAGGAGTCGAGGAACGCAAAGAGGTATTTTACTCTCGAAAAATCGATCGAAAATTTACGGTTCAGAATGTGTACCCTAAATTAATTTTGAAAAATTTTCTGGATTTGCATCAGGAGTCGAGGAACGCAAAGAGGTATTTTACTCTCGAAAAATCGATCGAAAATTTACGGTTCAGAATGTGTACCCTAAATAATTTTGAAAAACTTTCTGGATTTGCATCAGGAGTCGAGGAACGCAAAGAGGTATTTTACTCTCGAAAAATCGATCGAAAATTTACGGTTCAGAATGTGTACCCTAAATTAATTTTGAAAAATTTTCTGGATTTGCATCAGGAGTCGAGGAACGCAAAGAGGTATTTTACTCTCGAAAAATCGATCGAAAATTTACGGTTCAGAATGTGTACCCTAAATAATTTTGAAAAATTTTCTGGATTTGTATCAGGAGTCGAGGAACGCAAAGAGGTATTTTACTCTCGAAAAATCGATCGAAAATTTACGGTTCAGAATGTGTACCCTAAATAATTTTGAAAAATTTTCTGGATTTGTATCAGGAGTCGAGGAACGCAAAGAGGTATTTTACTCTCGAAAAATCGATCGAAAATTTACGGTTCAGAATGTGTACCCTAAATAATTTTGAAAAATTTTCTGGATTTGTATCAGGAGTCGAGGAACGCAAAGAGGTATTTTACTCTCGAAAAATCGATCGAAAATTTACGGTTCAGAATGTGTACCCTAAATAATTTTGAAAAATTTTCTGGATTTGTATCAGGAGTCGAGGAACGCAAAGAGGTATTTTACTCTCGAAAAATCGATCGAAAATTTACGGTTCAGAATGTGTACCCTAAATAATTTTGAAAAATTTTCTGGATTTGTATCAGGAGTCGAGGAACGCAAAGAGGTATTTTACTCTCGAAAAATCGATCGAAAATTTACGGTTCAGAATGTGTACCCTAAATAATTTTGAAAAATTTTCTGGATTTGTATCAGGAGTCGAGGAACGCAAAGAGGTATTTTACTCTCGAAAAATCGATCGAAAATTTACGGTTCAGAATGTGTACCCTAAATAATTTTGAAAAATTTTCTGGATTTGTATCAGGAGTCGAGGAACGCAAAGAGGTATTTTACTCTCGAAAAATCGATCGAAAATTTACGGTTCAGAATGTGTACCCTAAATAATTTTGAAAAATTTTCTGGATTTGTATCAGGAGTCGAGGAACGCAAAGAGGTATTTTACTCTCGAAAAATCGATCGAAAATTTACGGTTCAGAATGTGTACCCTAAATAATTTTGAAAAATTTTCTGGATTTGTATCAGGAGTCGAGGAACGCAAAGAGGTATTTTACTCTCGAAAAATCGATCGAAAATTTACGGTTCAGAATGTGTACCCTAAATTAATTTCGAAAAATTTTCTGGATTTGTATCAGGAGTCGAGGAACGCAAAGAGGTATTTTACTCTCGAAAAATCGATCGAAAATTTACGGTTCAGAATGTGTACCCTAAATAATTTTGAAAAATTTTCTGGATTTGTATCAGGAGTCGAGGAACGCAAAGAGGTATTTTACTCTCGAAAAATCGATCGAAAATTTACGGTTCAGAATGTGTACCCTAAATTAATTTCGAAAAATTTTCTGGATTTGTATCAGGAGTCGAGGAACGCAAAGAGGTATTTTACTCTCGAAAAATCGATCGAAAATTTACGGTTCAGAATGTGTACCCTAAATAATTTTGAAAAATTTTCTGGATTTGTATCAGGAGTCGAGGAACGCAAAGAGGTATTTTACTCTCGAAAAATCGATCGAAAATTTACGGTTCAGAATGTGTACCCTAAATAATTTTGAAAAATTTTCTGGATTTGTATCAGGAGTCGAGGAACGCAAAGAGGTATTTTACTCTCGAAAAATCGATCGAAAATTTACGGTTCAGAATGTGTACCCTAAATAATTTTGAAAAATTTTCTGGATTTGTATCAGGAGTCGAGGAACGCAAAGAGGTATTTTACTCTCGAAAAATCGATCGAAAATTTACGGTTCAGAATGTGTACCCTAAATAATTTTGAAAAATTTTCTGGATTTGTATCAGGAGTCGAGGAACGCAAAGAGGTATTTTACTCTCGAAAAATCGATCGAAAATTTACGGTTCAGAATGTGTACCCTAAATAATTTTGAAAAATTTTCTGGATTTGTATCAGGAGTCGAGGAACGCAAAGAGGTATTTTACTCTCGAAAAATCGATCGAAAATTTACGGTTCAGAATGTGTACCCTAAATTAATTTCGAAAAATTTTCTGGATTTGTATCAGGAGTCGAGGAACGCAAAGAGGTATTTTACTCTCGAAAAATCGATCGAAAATTTACGGTTCAGAATGTGTACCCTAAATAATTTTGAAAAATTTTCTGGATTTGTATCAGGAGTCGAGGAACGCAAAGAGGTATTTTACTCTCGAAAAATCGATCGAAAATTTACGGTTCAGAATGTGTACCCTAAATAATTTTGAAAAATTTTCTGGATTTGTATCAGGAGTCGAGGAACGCAAAGAGGTATTTTACTCTCGAAAAATCGATCGAAAATTTACGGTTCAGAATGTGTACCCTAAATAATTTTGAAAAATTTTCTGGATTTGTATCAGGAGTCGAGGAACGCAAAGAGGTATTTTACTCTCGAAAAATCGATCGAAAATTTACGGTTCAGAATGTGTACCCTAAATAATTTTGAAAAATTTTCTGGATTTGTATCAGGAGTCGAGGAACGCAAAGAGGTATTTTACTCTCGAAAAATCGATCGAAAATTTACGGTTCAGAATGTGTACCCTAAATAATTTTGAAAAATTTTCTGGATTTGTATCAGGAGTCGAGGAACGCAAAGAGGTATTTTACTCTCGAAAAATCGATCGAAAATTTACGGTTCAGAATGTGTACCCTAAATAATTTTGAAAAATTTTCTGGATTTGTATCAGGAGTCGAGGAACGCAAAGAGGTATTTTACTCTCGAAAAATCGATCGAAAATTTACGGTTCAGAATGTGTACCCTAAATAATTTTGAAAAATTTTCTGGATTTGTATCAGGAGTCGAGGAACGCAAAGAGGTATTTTACTCTCGAAAAATCGATCGAAAATTTACGGTTCAGAATGTGTACCCTAAATTAATTTCGAAAAATTTTCTGGATTTGTATCAGGAGTCGAGGAACGCAAAGAGGTATTTTACTCTCGAAAAATCGATCGAAAATTTACGGTTCAGAATGTGTACCCTAAATAATTTTGAAAAACTTTCTGGATTTGTATCAGGAGTCGAGGAACGCAAAGAGGTATTTTACTCTCGAAAAATCGATCGAAAATTTACGGTTCAGAATGTGTACCCTAAATAATTTTGAAAAATTTTCTGGATTTGTATCAGGAGTCGAGGAACGCAAAGAGGTATTTTACTCTCGAAAAATCGATCGAAAATTTACGGTTCAGAATGTGTACCCTAAATAATTTTGAAAAATTTTCTGGATTTGTATCAGGAGTCGAGGAACGCAAAGAGGTATTTTAAACTCGAAAAACCGATCGAAAATTTACGGTTCAGAATGTGTACCCTAAATAATTTTGAAAAATTTTCTGGATTTGTATCAGGAGTCGAGGAACGCAAAGAGGTATTTTACTCTCGAAAAATCGATCGAAAATTTACGGTTCAGAATGTGTACCCTAAATTAATTTCGAAAAATTTTCTGGATTTGTATCAGGAGTCGAGGAACGCAAAGAGGTATTTTACTCTCGAAAAATCGATCGAAAATTTACGGTTCAGAATGTGTACCCTAAATAATTTTGAAAAATTTTCTGGATTTGTATTAGGAGTCGAGGAACGCAAAGAGGTATTTTACTCTCGAAAAATCGATCGAAAATTTACGGTTCAGAATGTGTACCCTAAATTAATTTCGAAAAATTTTCTGGATTTGTAACAGGAGTCGAGGAACGCAAAGAGGTATTTTACTCTCGAAAAATCGAAATACTATGGAAAAAATGGCGAAATCATCAAATGACCAAAAATTTTTTTTTGGGAAAAATAATTAGTTTAAACGCTTTTCCCTGTCATTAAGAACCGTCATTAATTTTTTCAAATTTTTCTGCGACCAAACATTTTTTGCATGCATTTTTTCACTGAGTAATACTATGGAAAAAATGGCGAAATCATCAAATGTCCAAAAATTTTTTTTTGGGAAAAATAATTAGTTTAAACGCTTTTCCCTGTCATTAAGAACCGTCATTAATTTTTTCAAATTTTTCTGCGACCAAACATTTTTTGCATGCATTTTTTCACTGAGTAATACTATGGAAAAAATGGCGAAATCATCAAATGTCCAAAAATTTTTTTTTGGGAAAAATAATTAGTTTAAACGCTTTTCCCCGTCATTAAGAACCGTCATGAATTTTTTAAAATTTTTCAGAAACTCAACATTTTTTTCCTGAGTAATACTATGGAAAAAATGGCGAAATCATCAAATGACCAAAAATTTTTTTTTGGGAAAAATAATTAGTTTAAACGCTTTTCCCTGTCATTAAGAACCGTCATTAATTTTTTCAAATTTTTCTGCGACCAAACATTTTTTGCATGCATTTTTTCACTGAGTAATACTATGGAAAAAATGGCGAAATCATCAAATGACCAAAAATTTTTTTTTGGGAAAAATAATTAGTTTAAACGCTTTTCCCTGTCATTAAGAACCGTCATGAATTTTTTCAAATTTTTCTGCGACCAAACATTTTTTGCATGCATTTTTTCACTGAGTAATACTATGGAAAAAATGGCGAAATCATCAAATGACCAAAAATTTTTTTTTGGGAAAAATAATTAGTTTAAACGCTTTTCCCTGTCATTAAGAACCGTCATTAATTTTTTCAAATTTTTCTGCGACCAAACATTTTTTGCATGCATTTTTTCACTGAGTAATACTATGGAAAAAATGGCGAAATCATCAAATGTCCAAAAATTTTTTTTTGGGAAAAATAATTAGTTTAAACGCTTTTCCCTGTCATTAAGAACCGTCATTAATTTTTTCAAATTTTTCTGCGACCAAACATTTTTTGCATGCATTTTTTCACTGAGTAATACTATGGAAAAAATGGCGAAATCATCAAATGTCCAAAAATTTTTTTTTGGGAAAAATAATTAGTATAAACGCTTTTTTTTCCCCGTCATTAAGAACCGTCATGAATTTTTTTAAATTTTTTAGAAACTCAACATTTTTTGCATGCATTTTTTTCCTGAGTAATACTATGGAAAAAATGGCGAAATCATCAAATGACCAAAAATTTTTTTTTGGGAAAAATAATTAGTTTAAACGCTTTTCCCTGTCATTAAGAACCGTCATTAATTTTTTCAAATTTTTCTGCGACCAAACATTTTTTGCATGCATTTTTTCACTGAGTAATACTATGGAAAAAATGGCGAAATCATCAAATGTCCAAAAAATTTTTTTTGGGAAAAATAATTAGTTTAAACGCTTTTCCCTGTCATTAAGAACCGTCATTAATTTTTTCAAATTTTTCTGCGACCAAACATTTTTTGCATGCATTTTTTCACTGAGTAATACTATGGAAAAAATGGCGAAATCATCAAATGTCCAAAAATTTTTTTTTGGGAAAAATAATTAGTTTAAACGCTTTTCCCCGTCATTAAGAACCGTCATGAATTTTTTAAAATTTTTCAGAAACTCAACATTTTTTTCCTGAGTAATACTATGGAAAAAATGGCGAAATCATCAAATGACCAAAAATTTTTTTTTGGGAAAAATAATTAGTTTAAACGCTTTTCCCTGTCATTAAGAACCGTCATTAATTTTTTCAAATTTTTCTGTGACCAAACATTTTTTGCATGCATTTTTTCACTGAGTAATACTATGGAAAAAATGGCGAAATCATCAAATGTCCAAAAATTTTTTTTTGGGAAAAATAATTAGTTTAAACGCTTTTCCCCGTCATTAAGAACCGTCATGAATTTTTTAAAATTTTTCAGAAACTCAACATTTTTTGCATGCATTTTTTTCCTGAGTAATACTATGGAAAAAATGGCGAAATCATCAAATGACCAAAAATTTTTTTTTGGGAAAAATAATTAGTTTAAACGCTTTTCCCTGTCATTAAGAACCGTCATGAATTTTTTAAAATTTTTCTGCGACCAAACATTTTTTGCATGCATTTTTTTCCTGAGTAATACTATGGAAAAAATGGCGAAATCATCAAATGACCAAAAATTTTTTTTTGGGAAAAATAATTAGTTTAAACGCTTTTCCCTGTCATTAAGAACCGTCATTAATTTTTTCAAATTTTTCTGCGACCAAACATTTTTTGCATGCATTTTTTCACTGAGTAATACTATGGAAAAAATGGCGAAATCATCAAATGTCCAAAAATTTTTTTTTGGGAAAAATAATTAGTTTAAACGCTTTTCCCCGTCATTAAGAACCGTCATGAATTTTTTAAAATTTTTCAGAAACTCAACATTTTTTGCATGCATTTTTTTCCTGAGTAATACTATGGAAAAAATGGCGAAATCATCAAATGACCAAAAATTTTTTTTTGGGAAAAATAATTAGTTTAAACGCTTTTCCCTGTCATTAAGAACCGTCATGAATTTTTTCAAATTTTTCTGCGACCAAACATTTTTTGCATGCATTTTTTCACTGAGTAATACTATGGAAAAAATGGCGAAATCATCAAATGTCCAAAAATTTTTTTTTGGGAAAAATAATTAGTTTAAACGCTTTTCCCCGTCATTAAGAACCGTCATGAATTTTTTAAAATTTTTCAGAAACTCAACATTTTTTGCATGCATTTTTTTCCTGAGTAATACTATGGAAAAAATGGCGAAATCATCAAATGACCAAAAATTTTTTTTTGGGAAAAATAATTAGTTTAAACGCTTTTCCCTGTCATTAAGAACCGTCATGAATTTTTTCAAATTTTCCAGAAACTCAACATTTTTTGCATGCATTTTTTTCCTGAGTAATACTATGGAAAAAATGGCGAAATCATCAAATGACCAAAAATTTTTTTTTGGGAAAAATAATTAGTTTAAACGCTTTTCCCTGTCATTAAGAACCGTCATTAATTTTTTCAAATTTTTCTGTGACCAAACATTTTTTGCATGCATTTTTTCACTGAGTAATACTATGGAAAAAATGGCGAAATCATCAAATGTCCAAAAATTTTTTTTTGGGAAAAATAATTAGTTTAAACGCTTTTCCCCGTCATTAAGAACCGTCATTAATTTTTTCAAATTTTTCTGTGACCAAACATTTTTTGCATGCATTTTTTCACTGAGTAAAACTATGGAAAACATGGCGAAATCATCAAATGACCAAAAATTTTTTTTTGGGAAAAATAATTAGTTTAAACGCTTTTCCCCGTCATTAAGAACCGTCATGAATTTTTTCAAATTTTTCCGAGACCCAACATTTTTTGCATGCATTTTTTACATCAGTAATACTATGGAAAAAATGGCGAAATCATCAAATGACCAAAAATTTTTTTTTGGGAAAAATAATTAGTTTAAACGCTTTTCCCTGTCATTAAGAACCGTCATTAATTTTTTCAAATTTTTCTGCGACCAAACATTTTTTGCATGCATTTTTTCACTGAGTAATACTATGGAAAACATGGCGAAATCATCAAATGACCAAAAATTTTTTTTTGGGAAAAATAATTAGTTTAAACGCTTTTCCCTGTCGTTAAGAACCGTCATGAATTTTTTCAAATTTTTCAGAAACTCAACATTTTTTGCATGCATTTTTTTCCTGAGTAATACTATGGAAAAAATGGCGAAATCATCAAATGACCAAAAATTTTTTTTTGGGAAAAATAGTTAGTTTAAACGCTTTTCCGTGTTATTAAGAACCGTCATGAATTCTTTCAAATTTTTCAGAAACTCAACATTTTTTGCATGCATTTTTTCACTGAGTAATACTATGGAAAACATGGCGAAATCATCAAATGACCAAAAATTTTTTTTTGGGAAAAATAATTAGTTTAAACGCTTTTCCCGGTCATTAAGAACCGTCATGAATTTTTTCAAATTTTTCCGAGACCCAACATTTTTTGCATGCATTTTTTACATGAGTAATACTATGGAAAAAATGGCGAAATCATCAAATGACCAAAAATTTTTTTTTGGGAAAAATAATTAGTCTAAACGCTTTTCCCTGTCATTAAGAACCGTCATTAATTTTTTCAAATTTTTCTGCGACCAAACATTTTTTGCATGCATTTTTTCACTGAGTAATACTATGGAAAACATGGCGAAATCATCAAATGACCAAAAATTTTTTTTTGGGAAAAATAATTAGTTTAAACGCTTTTCCCTGTCGTTAAGAACCGTCATTAATTTTTTCAAATTTTTCAGAAACTCAACATTTTTTGCATGCATTTTTTTCCTGAGTAATACTATGGAAAAAATGGCGAAATCATCAAATGACCAAAAATTTTTTTTTGGGAAAAATAATTAGTTTAAACGCTTTTCCGTGTCATTAAGAACCGTCATGAATTCTTTCAAATTTTTCAGAAACTCAACATTTTTTGCATGCATTTTTTTCCTGAGTAATACTATGGAAAAAATGGCGAAATCATCAAATGACCAAAAATTTTTTTTTGGGAAAAATAGTTAGTTTAAACGCTTTTCCGTGTTATTAAGAACCGTCATGAATTCTTTCAAATTTTTCAGAAACTCAACATTTTTTGCATGCATTTTTTCACTGAGTAATACTATGGAAAAAATGGCGAAATCATCAAATGACCAAAAATTTTTTTTTGGGAAAAATAATTAGTCTAAACGCTTTTCCCTGTCATTAAGAACCGTCATTAATTTTTTCAAATTTTTCTGCGACCAAACATTTTTTGCATGCATTTTTTCACTGAGTAATACTATGGAAAAAATGGCGAAATCATCAAATGACCAAAAATTTTTTTTTGGGAAAAATAATTAGTTTAAACGCTTTTCCCTGTCATTAAGAACCGTCATTAATTTTTTCAAATTTTTCTGCGACCAAACATTTTTTGCATGCATTTTTTCACTGAGTAATACTATGGAAAACATGGCGAAATCATCAAATGACCAAAAATTTTTTTTTGGGAAAAATAATTAGTTTAAACGCTTTTCCCTGTCGTTAAGAACCGTCATGAATTTTTTCAAATTTTTCAGAAACTCAACATTTTTTGCATGCATTTTTTTCCTGAGTAATACTATGGAAAAAATGGCGAAATCATCAAATGACCAAAAATTTTTTTTTGGGAAAAATAGTTAGTTTAAACGCTTTTCCGTGTTATTAAGAACCGTCATGAATTCTTTCAAATTTTTCAGAAACTCAACATTTTTTGCATGCATTTTTTTCCTGAGTAATACTATGGAAAAAATGGCGAAATCATCAAATGACCAAAAATTTTTTTTTGGGAAAAATAATTAGTTTAAACGCTTTTCCGTGTCATTAAGAACCGTCATGAATTTTTTCAAATTTTTCAGAAACTCAACATTTTTTGCATGCATTTTTTTCCTGAGTAATACTATGGAAAAAATGGCGAAATCATCAAATGACCAAAAATTTTTTTTTGGGAAAAATAGTTAGTTTAAACGCTTTTCCGTGTTATTAAGAACCGTCATGAATTCTTTCAAATTTTTCAGAAACTCAACATTTTTTGCATGCATTTTTTCACTGAGTAATACTATGGAAAAAATGGCGAAATCATCAAATGACCAAAAATTTTTTTTTGGGAAAAATAATTAGTTTAAACGCTTTTCCGTGTCATTAAGAACCGTCATGAATTTTTTCAAATTTTTCAGAAACTCAACATTTTTTGCATGCATTTTTTTCCTGAGTAATACTATGGAAAAAATGGCGAAATCATCAAATGACCAAAAATTTTTTTTTGGGAAAAATAGTTAGTTTAAACGCTTTTCCGTGTTATTAAGAACCGTCATGAATTCTTTCAAATTTTTCAGAAACTCAACATTTTTTGCATGCATTTTTTTCCTGAGTAATACTATGGAAAAAATGGCGAAATCATCAAATGACCAAAAATTTTTTTTTGGGAAAAATAGTTAGTTTAAACGCTTTTCCGTGTTATTAAGAACCGTCATGAATTCTTTCAAATTTTTCAGAAACTCAACATTTTTTGCATGCATTTTTTCACTGAGTAATACTATGGAAAACATGGCGAAATCATCAAATGACCAAAAATTTTTTTTTGGGAAAAATAATTAGTTTAAACGCTTTTCCCTGTCATTAAGAACCGTCATGAATTTTTTCAAATTTTTCAGAAACTCAACATTTTTTGCATGCATTTTTTTCCTGAGTAATACTATGGAAAAAATGGCGAAATCATCAAATGACCAAAAATTTTTTTTTGGGAAAAATAATTAGTTTAAACGCTTTTCCGTGTCATTAAGAACCGTCATGAATTCTTTCAAATTTTTCAGAAACTCAACATTTTTTGCATGCATTTTTTTCCTGAGTAATACTATGGAAAAAATGGCGAAATCATAAAATTACCAAAAATTTTTTTTTTGGAAAAATAATTAGTTTAAACGCTTTTCCCTGTCATTAAGAACCGTCATGAATTCTTTCAAATTTTTCAGAAACTCAACATTTTTTGCATGCATTTTTTTCCTGAGTAATACTATGGAAAAAATGGCGAAATCATCAAATGACCAAAAATTTTTTTTTGGGAAAAATAATTAGTTTAAACGCTTTTCCGTGTCATTAAGAACCGTCATGAATTCTTTCAAATTTTTCAGAAACTCAACATTTTTTGCATGCATTTTTTTCCTGAGTAATACTATGGAAAAAATGGCGAAATCATAAAATTACCAAAAATTTTTTTTTTGGAAAAATAATTAGTTTAAACGCTTTTCCCTGTCATTAAGAACCGTCATGAATTCTTTCAAATTTTTCAGAAACTCAACATTTTTTGCATGCATTTTTTTCCTGAGTAATACTATGGAAAAAATGGCGAAATCATCAAACGACCAAATTTTTTTTATTTTTTTTTAATAATTACCTTACACGCTTTTCCCTGTAAAGGTGAGTTAAGCTGGATTGAAGGAATTATAATGAAAGTGATTGGGGTGAAATTAAAATGAGACAGTTCACATAAATATAGTGTTTTATTCAATTTTACTTAAAACAATATATAAAAACGTCCATCTAAAAAGTAATTGTTTAACAAAAATAAGTTTGTAGTAACAAATCCACCAGAAACCGTCAGTCCTCCTCCTTTATGCAATTCTCCACCATTTCTTTCAATTTGGGATTCTCCATTGCTGCCGCTATGCGTTCCTTATCATTAATTTGTTTATTAACTAAAAATAGAAACAGAAATTGAAATTAAACTAGAAGTTTAAATACATATGAACGAGTTTAGTTTTCACAGATACCGTGAGATCAAAAAGTTGAAAATAGTTGGCAGCACATTTTCTGCAAATGGGGACAATAATTCAAGTTATATTATGTTGGCTATCTGGAATTCTCCAATTTATTTTGACATCTTGTGAGTTTTTGAGGTTACTTGTTTTAATAGTTATTGTTTTTCTGATTGAAACAATATCGAGCAATATTGCCTTAGTTACGATATGTCGTAACACACTTATATTTCCCTAGGGAAATATGAAGTGGTCATATTTCCCTTGGGAAATGTAGACATCAAACAATTGTCATTAGGAGCTTCTCGCAAGAATTGTTTTAATTGCTCTCGGGACAACACCTCCGATTTCTTAGGAAGGTATCCTTTATGGATATTACAGCTTTGGATGTATAGAGCCCGAGGGATGTATAGACAACCAAGGGAAATGTATTCATATTTCCCGTGTTGTAATCAATAGTTTTTTTCTGATTGAAAGAATATTGTTCTGTAAATGGGAAAATATTGGATTGTAAATTTTTGAATTTATTGGATTGCTAACGATGCTAAGGGCCTTGTTTGTAAATATCATAGTTGACTGGTTTGATTTGTTTTGTTGTTTCATAATTTGCTGAAATGTCAAACTATATGTTAACGCAAGCGACGAAAGACCGTGAATGTTTGGTTCCGGTAAAATCCAAAGCTGTAAAATCCATAAAGGATACCTTCCTAAGTAATCGCACGTGTTGTCCCGAGAGAAATTAAAACAATTCTTGCAAGAAGCTCCTAATGACATTTTTTTGATGTTTATATTTCCCTAGGGAAATATAAGGGTGTTATGACATATCATAACTAAGGCAATATTACTCGATATTGTTTCAATCAGAAAAAAAAGTTTTTGTGTACACAGTTTGTCGATGATGGGAAACGATAATTTGGTGCTTGCAAGAAAGATGTTTGTATCCGTACTTACTTTCTTCTTCCGTCGCGTGAGCACCTTTCTTGATGAATATATCCAGTTTTAAGTCGTACGGTATGCTCCTCTCCAATTTTATTCGGATGCAAAGACCTATAAGGGTGGCAAGTGAGCAATGTGGCACCGTTGGATTGAATTCCACTCGTACAACCTGGGTGTTTACGGCCGTCGGTGCTTTAACCTTGAAAAAATTAACGATATTTAATATTATAAAGTGAAAGGTATCATTACTAATGGGTTTATACCAGGGTTCGGAAAATATCCGATATATAGCAACTTCTTGATATTTATTCTTGGTCATTAATATTAATGTTTATATGACTTATTAATTATATAAGGCACATACTTTATTTATATTATATTTATTTATTGCAAACAAACACAATTGCTTACAATAAAGCAAAAAAATAACATTTAAATTGTTAAAATATTTGACATCGAATTGAAATTTTTTTGAAATAAAGACTTTTTTGCTCTTCACTAGGTTTTCAGGGATAAATAGAAGAATTTTCAAAGTGAGGACCTTTTTGTTGTTTTTTTTTTGCTCACACTTACTTTTTAATTTGTGAGTCACTTCAAAAATCTACTCTTTCCGACAAAAAAGAGTCTTTTCGACCATCTCTAGTTTATATTAGAGCACATGCTTACTATTCATATTGCTGCAACTGGAAAAATTTGAGAAACGGGGGAATATTTTGGTATTGTGTGTTTTATAAATATCCATGATATATATCCGATGATATATATCGTCCGAACCCTGGTTTATACGAATGTTAATGTTTAAGCTGGCATAATCCATCATATAATAATACCATATGTATAAAAATTATTTAGATAAAGGGTGGCTTTGTATTTCGGAACGTACGTTGCGGGTTTGATACGTCGCATCACGTCTTCGCCACCAGTTGTTCATATGACATAAAGTCAACAATGTGCTGAACTAATCTACGACCGTGATTTTGTTTGTCATGGCCATGCCTTATCTAAATAATTTGTATACATATGGTATAATGTGAGATCAGAAAGTTGAAAATAGTTGGCAGCATATTTTCTGAAAATAGGGATAATAATTCAAGTAATATTATGTTGTCTGTCTGGAATTCTACAGTGCAGTGCATTTTGTTTATTTTGACATTTTGTCCGGTTACTTGTTTTAAAAATAGTTTTGTGTAGGGTTACCACTAGTCAGGATATAACTGGACATGTCCTCCTTTTTTCAGTAAAATTTAAACGTCCGGCCGGCTTTTTCTACTGTCCTGGTTTTTCGAAATTATCAAATTATCAATAAAAATAAAAATTGACATTCGGCTGTAAAACCTACCGTCTTTAATATTATTATGATACTGTGACTGAACGCGAACCGTGACTTTAACCTGCATGTACTGTTTGAAACTACAGATGGGCGAAATGACTGTTTTGTGAGTCAACTGAAATGAGCTGACTTTTGACTTTTTGCAAGTAAAAAGTCTGTCTGGAAAAAAGTGATGAGCAAAAAAAGGCCCTCACCTACAACAATGTGTATTTTAACATGGTAACAACAGTATATTATACCATATGTATAAAAATTATTTAGATAAGGCATGGCCATGTTAAACAAAATCACGGTCTTAGATTAGTTCAGCACGTTGTTGACTTTATGTCAATTAAAAGTCAGTTTTGATTTAATCATGGTATTCTCACAACTTCACAAGCGTTTCATTATTGAATATTATTTCCGTAATGGGCAATGGATGTATATAGTCGGGCCGTTGAGAGCTGCCTGTGACTCATCACTTAAAATCGTATGAATCAAGATTTAAGTAAACGTATGTCCGTATGAAAATTTGGTGCCGCGCTGATTTTCATTGGCGGGATATTTAAGTATTAACTCGATCGAAATGAAATCTACAGCGCAATATAAACAAACTTTTTACGGTTATGTTATTTGACGTAGCGCTCGCGTGTTGTTTTGTGTGTTTATATGAAGCGTGCCAATGCGATGCAGGAGTCATACAGGAGCTTAGACCTACGTTTACGCTGCCCTATTCTTTAACACGCAGACACACGTTTCGTCTTTTATTTCATACTGTTTTGTACATGATAGAAAAAGATAGATATAAAATGCAAAGCAATTCTTAGTACGAAAATGCATGAGTCACCGTCAGCTCTCAATGGATGAACTATAATACTCGTCCATGCCTGGTTGAATTTCGACAACAGTTTCCTGAAGAAGACGTGATGCGACATATCAAACCTGCAACGTACGTTCCGAAATACAAAGCCACCCTTTATCTAAACAATTTTTATACATATGGTATAATTATGTATACATATGGTATAATTATGTATACATATGGTATAATTATGTATACATATTTATTTTTTATAAAAACGTCCTCCTTTTCTACTAAGTCCTCTTTTTTTTGCCTAAATTGTCATACTTTTAAATGTAGTACATCTGGCAACCCCGGTTTTGTTTTTATATCCGTCGATTTTGTCTATTTTTAAGACAAGTAACCGCAAAAAACCACAAGATGTCAAAATAAACAAAAGCATGTGAATTCCAGACGGGCAATATAATTTTGCTTGAATTATTATAAAGATTTTCAAAAGATGTGCCGTCAACTATTTTCGACTTTCTGATCTCACCGTACCGTCAACATAGACATGCAAAAAGTTTATGATGTAAGATCGTGCGTTTACTTACAAATATCCCATCTTCATATACGACGTTCAATTCCTCCAGTGTGTTCGGTTTCTCGGGATCTTTAATAGTCCTGATAAAATCTGAAACATTTTCCTACATAAGAAAAACCTCGCAACACCATCTTCCGCTCTTATTTTAATCGAAATAGCAAAATTAATCCCTCGTGCATTGAGTCAATGTTTGTCGCATTCTAGTCACACATTTTTTTTTTTTTGACTTAGGCATGAGCCATTCAGTCACATCGACTATTTTAATTATGTATTTTTAATTTTTGGATGAATAAATGAACAAATGAATAATGTCAGACGAATACACAACAACCGTGGACCCGACCGAATACTTCTCGATCCCCGAAAAATCTTTCGGCCGAAATTTTCCTCTTTTATTTTTATTAACGATACAATAGCTAACTATGTAACAAGTGCATAATAAATGGCTCAAGTATAATCTTGTTTATTAGCCCTTATATATTATAATTTTAGCGGGCATAAAGTGTCGCTTATGACCCTTGGTCCTGCAGTGTTGCTAAGCAACAATAATCAACATTCACCACGGTGGTGATTTCTGGGGTAATTTTTTTTGGTTAGGTTGGTGGAGCTGTGTTGATTTTGACAAGTTGTCAGTTTCTTCTTCTTTTCTGCCTAAAATAATTACTGTCTGCAGTGCAAGCTTTAAAAAATCATAATCCATGAGATTAAAAAGTCGAAAATAGTTGGCAGCCCTTAAAACATAAGGTAACTGACAAGTTCAGTGGCGTCACTAAGAATGGGATTTTTTGGCATGGAAAACCGTGATATTAAAAAAAAACAGGTAGACAATGAGTCTTAAATGTATTATTAAAAGTTATCAGTTCTGAAAATAACTGCCAAAATCGGCAGATAAAAGTCACAAAAGTAAACATTAAAATCCCTAGATAAAAGCTTCACGTTCATATTGGAACATATAGATTGACACATATAAGCTTTATTTTTACTGTGGAATATGTGTATTGCCCATGCTCATCCAAGAACATGAACGTTGACTGATAATAAATATTCTAATCCTATAGAAGTGATCGCAATCATTTTGGAACATTAAAATCCCCAGATAAAAGCTTCACGTTCACCTTGGAACATACAAATTGACAGATATAAGCTTTAATTTTTACTGTGGAATATGTGTATTACCCATGTTCATCCTAGAACATGAACGTTGAGACTGTTGATAAATATTCTAATGCTATAGAAGTGATCGCAATCATTTTAGAACATTAAAATCCCCATATAAAAGCTTCACGTTCACCTTGGAACATACAAATTGACAGATATAAGCTTTATTTTTACTGTGGAATATGTGTATTGCCCATGCTCATCCTAGAACATGAACGTTGACTGATGATAAATATTCTAATCATATAGAAGTGATCGCAATCATTTTGGAACATTAAAATCCCCAGATAAAAGCTTCACGTTCACCTTGGAACATACAAATTGACAGATATAAGCTTTAATTTTTACTGTGGAATATGTGTTTTACCCATGTTCATCCTAGAACATGAACGTTGACGCTGATGATACATATTCTAATCCTTTAGGAATAATCGTAATCACTGTGGAACATTAAAATCCCCAGATGAAAGTTCACGTTCACCTTGGAACATACAAATTGACAGATATAAGTTTTAATTTTTACTATGGAATATATGTATTACCCATGTTTATCCTAGAACATGAACGTTGACACTGATGATACATATTCTAATCCTTTAGGAATAATCGTAATCACTTTGGAACATTAAAATCGCCAGATAAAAGGTTTACGTTCACCTTGGAACATACAAATTGACAGATGTAAGCTGATCATCCTAGAACATGAACGTTGACACTGATGATAAATATTCTAATCCTATAGGAGTGATCGCAATTATTTTGGAACATTAAAATCCCCAGATAAAAGTTTTACATTCACCTTGGAACATACAAATTGACAGATATAAGCTTTATTTTTATACTGTGGAATATGTGTAGTGCCCATGTTCATCCTAGAACATGAACGATGACACTGATTCTCTATCCCATAGGAATGATTGCAATCATTCTGGAACATTAAAATTGCCGGATAAAAGCTTCATGTTCACCTTGGAACATGCAAATTGACAGATACAAGCCTTATTTTTACCATGGAATATGTGTGTGTGTGAAAATACACAAAATAAACAACTGACAGATATAATATCTATGGATGACTACAAATGACTCTTTGCAATAAGTAAAAATGTGATGAGCAAAAAAAAGGTGCTCACCTATAAAAATGTATATATAACTAGAGTTATGTATTTTGTATATATTTTCTATGGAAAAATATATATTTTTTTTAAATGTCCTCCTTTTCTACTAAAAGTCCACCTTTTTTGAGAAAATTGTAATAAAGCATGTTCATTAAAAAAAACCTCAAGTGTGCCATGATTTTTTATTTTAAAAAATTTAAGTTGGGAACACATATTGAGGTTATGTTACTTGCGGCATGTTCCTACGGATAATTTAATTTGCCGTGAGAAACGACACAGAGAAGACGTAGGTTCACCTTCCAAAATTCCTTGGGCTGCGTTAATAGCATCCTGAGTACGTTTGACTGGTCTACCACTTCCTGGTTTACGGAGAATGTTAGGAAATTCTTCCTGAAACTCTGCCATAGGTGCGTCGAATGAATACACCCAATTTCCGTCCACTTTAGTCCCATTTCGGAAATAACTTTCAATTAGACCAAGGAATAATTGTGACTTTTAGAACGATCTGATGTTTTGTATGTCAATTCCTAACATGTGTGCCAACTTACATTTTTAAAAATAAAAAATCATGGCACACTTGAGGTTTTTTTTTTTAATGAACATACGATACTTTTAAATGGTGTACATCTGGCAACCCTAGTATATTATTGGCAGACGAAGTGAGGTTAAAACATCCACTACAATTTCAGATGATAATGCCGATGTTGTATTACTAAGAATTTAGTTCGATTAAGTTCCAATTTAGCATTTAAAATACTTACCGATTTCCCCCGTGTAAATGATTTAAAATTTTGGTTTAGAAAAAAGTAAGGTTATGTTTACCATAAACTGTGTATTTCAGCTCGTCATCGTTCACCGACTCCGTCCGCCTTTTAGCCTCGGCCGCGGTCTTGCTATCTGAGGATTTTTTACGGAATAGAAACATTTCTTTCAGCGGTTCTTAGGTTTTTTTTAAAAATACTTATGCAATACTATGCGTTTGAACAATAAACATAATCAATCAGCTGATCTAACCTTCCATCCGCGATGCGTGGTAGTAGCGGGTTTTCCCACCTGGAAAATTTGCTACTCAACGATGAATCTGCACATCTTACAAATGCTTTAACAATAAGGTTTAGCATAAACAACAACGTGTGACACCGCAAGTCACTGATGCGGTTTTTGCGGGCGCTATTATTATCAGTTGAGATGGGTCAGAAAAAATAGGTAATTATCGCTAGAGGCGGGGATTATCAAATCCGCTGAAGTTATCTCGAGTTAAATTAATCTGGGTTTGGAATGTTATTTGCTTTCCTTTCCTTTCAAAATAAAAATGCTGTCCTCAATAAATTTGTTTGTTGCTTTAAATAATAAAGTTATTTTTTCAATGTACAATTGCGGCCAAAAGCTAATGGGACACCTTTGTAATCTTTCTAAAATGTATTTATGTAAATTGCGCTTCAATCATTAAATGTCAATATCCAGTGACGGCTCGCGGGTTTTTTTTTATACGGCGGAGGTAGCAGAGATGTTAATACAGATAGGTGAGGTCACAGAACACACCTGGGTGAGGTCTCTGCAACCTACGGTACCTATCTGTATTGCTACCTCTGCTATAGCCCGTTCTCTGAAATCTGGCGACTGTGGTCGGAAAAGAGGGTCGAAGCTTGGTTAGTAGGGAACGTAATATTTTTTATCGCAAACCAATCTTTGTTGAGAAGTACTGGTGTAAGTGCGTATACCAATAGGAGCGAAGGACAGTAATAAATGTATGGGATGCAATTAGAGGAACCACCAATACCTTTTCCTCGAGGGTGCGTCGATCCGTTTTACGACCTTAGCGCCAGATTCCGGCGAACAGACTATACCTCGGCAGTACCAAAAAAAAACGCGAACCGTCACTGTCAATATCTCTAGTAGAAAAAAGTAAGCAACCGTTTCTTGTCTTGCAACAGCCCGCATGCTTTTAAATTGCAAATAAAATTGATACAGCTACCTACTTTTAAAATTCAAATAGAGTTTGATTCACACTAGACGAAAAAAGGGTGTCCTATTCTTTTTTGGCCGCAACGGCGCGTTTCGAATTTGCCGCCCGTTTCGGCAGTCACGTGCGGTGACTTATGCAAATTCCTGTCGGATCATATGTTCGCGTTCCCGTATTTTCGTGCCGGGATAGATATTCGGGAAGAGCGGAGCGCAGTCCGGCGCGAGAACGTGAGACACGCCGCGCGAATAATGCTTTTTTCTGGTGAGCCGTGTCAAGATGATAGAATCCCGTGAGTCCCTCAGGAACCGTGTCTACTACGCGGCCAAGGATGGAATGGCCATCGCTCTCTACACTCTGCTCACTGATAACGTGACGCTATCGGAGGCTAATCAGCTGCTCAACGAGGTGAGATTCGGCCCCCCTTGAGCCCGTCCGCGGGCACCGCACGCGTTTCCTTTGTTCCCCGGAGGCGGCGCGTGTGCGTGCGTATTTTTGGACGGCGTAAACACGCGAAATTCCCTTGAACCTAACCTAAAATTATCCGCACGTAAAAATACATCTTTCTGTTATTTATGAAACTTATTTTTATGCCGTACAGACAATGCTTTGATGACCCATGTTTTCCAACCTGAAAATTATTAATTGCTTTCGAAATTATTAATTCAAAACAACAATTTGTGATTACATATCAATCAAATAATATAATAATTTAAACTGAGTGCATTTTAACATCCGTTATTGTCGACAAGTGTTAATAATTTAATTGGGGAAAATCCCAATATAGGTGCCCACCTCTAACGCGCAGGCGTGAAATGCGCGATTTCAGTGGCTCTCAACCAGTTTTGAAATGTTTTACCTGTGTACAATTGCGGTCAAAAGAAAATGGGACATCATTTTTTGTCCAGTGTGAATCGATCTCTATATGAATTTAAGGGGGTTTCACACGATTTTTGATGGGCGGATCACTTAACCACTTCGTGCCCATGTAGCTTTGATTGGGCTACAGGATAATCCTGAAAAATCACTTTTTTCTTGTTGTTACCTTTTTCTACGACATATTATTCCACTGTCACAAATTTACCCATTTATGCAAAGAAATATGAAAAATATATTCCATAGATGGCGCTAAAGATGTAATTTTTTTTTGTAAAATATTTTTGTTTTTTTGCTGGGCGTGAAGAGGTTAAATGCTCGAAGCCCAAACCAGCATCTAAATTTAAAATTTTTATTACCTGTGGCCTGCGGCGATGACCCAGAGACCCGAAAAAGACGAGAAAAATTATAGCAGTCGCATTGTGTTTATCTAGTCCAGTGATTCCCAAAGTGGGCGCCACCGCCCCCTAGTGGGTGCTGCAGCGATTCAGAGGGGCGCTGATGGCCACAGGTGCATTTGGGGGCGATGAATAACTGTAAGGGGGCAGTGATAATATAAAAGAAAGAAGAGAAAATTTAGTGAAATGTGGGTTCAGTGCGGTAACCAATTTATTAATAAAAAAAAAACAATTGCAAATAGTCAATCTTGGAGATCCTATTAATTGCGTTTAAAATTTAAAAAAAAATTCCAGGGGGCGCTAGGTAATATTTTTTCTGGAAAGGGGGCGGTAGGACAAAAAAGTTTGGGAACCACTGATCTAGTCCATTAGAAAATGAATATGTCTATCCTTTTAAATGCACCCATATGAAATTATGTGCGACTCGAATGTGTGCATCACGTCCATTCTTCAACTGTGCCAACGGTTCTTTATCGCAGCATGTTTAGTTTGTTGAAAATTACAACCCTCAACAAAGGGCCGTGTTTTTTCACACTAAACAGTAAAATTATATAATCCTGAATATTAACGGATTTAATTTCTTTTGAGAGCGCGAGAGAATTAATTAATTTTTAATGTAACTTTTAATTGAGAAACAACAACAAATTTTTTGCATCTTATGTATGATTTGTATACTGTGGCCGACGTGAAATAAATGAAATGAAATGAAATGAACATATTTATTTAGTAACTTGTATACATATATTAAAGTTCTTATATTTATACAGTTTGTTCAAAACAATAATTGTGAAATCATATTTTATGTTAATTTACGGTCTAAAGTTTGGTGCAGATGTGAGTTGGTAATTTATATGTGAAATGCGAAAGAAATTGTTATGCGAAAATATGGCATAATTGATGATTACGTTAAATTAGTGTATTCACTATCCGTGATTTTTTTTTATTGAAGCAATCAGTTAGTCGACTGTTTCAACCGAAAAAACACGTAAAACACCAAAAATTTTCAAAAAAAAATTCAAATTACGGAGTGACTTAGTGACGGTTCACGGGGTAACAAGAGGTGGTCATGCAGATAGGTAGGGTCAGTTGCAGAGACGGCTGGCTGCTTGACCGCACCTAAAGTCTATTGGTTAAATACAGAGAGCTATGGAATTTAAAGAATGTAAATAGCATGCGCCTTTAAAATGGTGAGCGCAGCGATAATATAAAAAATAATATTTTTTTTGGCATGTTATTTTCAATGGGCCGCTCTGTTCACCGTGTGTTCGAGGGTATAAGCTGTGGACCAATATATTTTTTGTGATAGTTCGTTCATATCTCGCTGAGCACATGGCCCGACCGCTGTACCACTCAATCAAAAGTTATCGCTCCGCTTTTCCATGAACGTAGACGTCTTTCAAAACGGGAATTATAAAGTTTGTCGTTTATGCCCATTATTTACAAATAATTTAAACCATAAACATATTTAAATATGTTTTAAGTTTAATTATATATAGTGATATTCAAAAAAATACTTAAAGAGATTTTATTAATAATTAAAACGATAATATTACTGAATTTATGCTGCGCCACTGGTAACGACGATCAGCACATTCAACGCGCATTCCATAGCTCTTCCTATTTCTCGCATAGGGTATAGAGTGACTCTAGTTTTATGCTGCGATTTGTAATTCAGCACATTCCAAGGACGGCTCTTGAAAGTTGGACAGAGAAGACTATGAAAGAAAACGGTGGCTCAATAATTGTTTCCTTTATAAAGTAAGTAGTGCGTCCTCACATCAGTATGTCTCTTTCTCTGTCTCTGGTAGCCCCCTCTACAAAAGTTCACGAACCGCCACTGACACATGCTATTATTTTCAGCAGCCACCCACGAACGCTGCACACTCAAGTCGCATATCATGTTTATTGACTCATCCATATTTTAAACTTTAAACTGCGGATTTGATCTAGAAAAAATAAACAGGGCAATAAATTGCGGGAAGAATTCAACTGCCATTCGTTTGTAAACAAAACTGAAATAGCTTTGTTCTCTACTTAACTTTGTTATGCTTGCTGATGAGAGAAAGCAATACCATCAGGCTGGTTGTGATAATTTTTACTTTCTCCGTTGCATGGTACGGGAAAGTATTTACACCTTATACCGTGAGTTCGAAAAGTCGAAAATAGTTGGCAACCCTTAAAACAGGCATGTCAAACTCATTTACCACCAAGGACCACATCAAGTATTACACAAAAGCCGCGGGCCGCATTACCAAAAAAAAAAACTACAATTGAAACCAAACAAAAAATAATTATTTTTACCTTGTATACAGGGTGTTTCAGAGCTCTGGGAACGGTCAAACACGTGCTTACTTTTCAAAATTTCGAAAAATGTTTTATACAAAAGTTGTGCATAATAGTGAGCTGCACGCCCTAAAAATATTTAAATTTATACAGGGTGTCTCATAACAAAGTTACGGACCAAACTTATGTTTTTTTAAATGGAACACCCTGTATTTTTTGTCATTTTTGAATTATATGGAGCAAATAAAGGTGAGTTACTTAAATACTCCCTATACCTATTGTTTGCCGTTTTCGAAATATTTGAAGATATGTTGAAATGCATGGTCTGGGTGAAATTTTATTTTTGCCCCAGTGATTGATTTTGAACGATTAAAATCATTTCAATTATTTGCTTGAAGGTTCGAACTATAGAGCCAACCATGATTTCATACAAAAAATTATACAGGGTGATAAAAAAATGCGGTAGAAAAACCCAACTTATAATGTTGAATTACTTCGTTTTTTCAAATGGCACACCCTGTATTTAGTAACCTATTATCACGTAGAATCTAATTATCTTTCAGATTATAATAATTATTCCTAATATGATAATCGTCCAATACAAGAAAACTATTGAGATTAGGAACAGGGAACCCCCACACAATCTGCCGCATGCGGCCCGCGGGTCGTGTGTTTGACCTGCCTGCCTTAAAACATAACCTAACTGAAGTTCAGTGGCGTCACTAAGAATGGGAATTTGGGCATGGAAAATCCTAAAATTTAAATAAAACAGTTACACCCGCATTCATACTTCGCATTTAGAGTTGCTTTTAACTAAATGGCGAAAAACTGCGAAAATAATACGACAACATATCATTTATTTGGGCGGGAAATTGAACAAATTTAAAATAAACAACGAAAATTTTGAATCAGCTGCATACATGGATTTTCTCATAATTCCTTTGATTTAGTTCTATTTATTTCGAATGTTTACTCCCCGCTCAAATAAATGACACGTTGTCATATTATTCTCGGATTTATCCGTCAATTAGTTAAAAGCGACTCTAAATGAGATGTATGAATCCTAAATGTATTATTAACCCTTTCAGCCCTGGATTTTTAAATTTGAAAAAAAAATTTTTTTAAAATTATTATTGATGGGGAGCTTCTTAGGACCATAAATACCAAAGTTGAACTCATTTGACTAATTAGTGTAGGAATTAATTAGTGAGGCTTTGTTGAAGTAACATCTAGTGATAAACAGCAAAAATATGGATTGTCATAGTAAGTAGAGACATATAACTGTTGCGGTGGCAACCACCACGAGGGCCGAAAGGGTTAATAGTGATGATCAGTTCCGGAAATAACTTCTAATGTTTAAAATAGGCAAAATCGGCAGATAAAAACACAAAACTATTTTTAAAACGAGTAACCTTAAAAAATCACAAGATGTCAAAATGAACAAAATCCACTGCACTGGAGAATTCATGACAGCCAATATAATTTTACTTAAATTATTATAGGGATTTTCAGAAAATGTGCTGCCAACTATTTTCGACTTTTTGATCTCACGGTATTACCGGGTGTCATTTAACATGTTTTTTGAAAATATTTCAAAAACAGAACATTTTACGCAAAAATGACCTGGGTAAAAAATAATCGTACGGAAGGGGGCCATAATCATGTATTATTGGTTTTCTCCCAGGTGGCGCTGTTGTCGCTAAATCAAGGTCAACACAATTTTTTTTAATGGGAACCCCTATTTTTCATTGCAGATTCAGATTCATCGTTAAAAACCAAGAACAATTTACTGAACTTACTTTATTCAATTGCCGCGTATGTAAAAGATGTTTTTTCCAGAAATTGTTGAAATGGCAAAAATTTTCGAAAAGAAAAACACGATCACAATACTTTCTTGTCCTTCCTAACGGAGAAAGTAAAAATAATTGTTGTGACTCAGGTATCCGAATTGACATCATCCGTGTTACATGTCTTTTCTTCGGACTGTCAACTTATTTGCCGACACTGGCAGCGTAAATCGAACCGGGAATAGCAGACGTACTGTCACGCATGAAGATGCCGAACCGAATATTTTAGCTGAAATTGCAGTCAACCCTCACATAAGCTCCGGACAACTTGAACGGAGTTCAGGAATCTCACAAAGAAGTGTTTTGCGGATTCTTCATTGCCATAAATTTCATCCTTATCACGTGTCATTGCATCAAGAACTGCATGGGGACGATTTTCAAAATCGAGTGCACTTTTGCAACTGGGCCGAAGAACAGATCAACAACAACCGTGACTTCGTTTCAACGATCCTGTTCTCCGATGAAGCAAGTTTCACAAACCGCGGCCAAATCAACCGGCACAACCTTCATTATTGGGTTGAAGAAAATCCCCATTGGATACGACAAGTGGATCATCAGCGACCGTGGAGCGGCATTGTGGGAGATCATCTTATTGGCCCACACTTTATCGACGGAAATCTGAATGCAGAAAAATACAGTCAATTTCTGACTACTCATCTCCCAGTTTTGCTCGAAGAAGTCCCTCTGCAAAACCGCTTGACAATGTAATATCAACACGATGGATGCCCCGCACATTTTGCGTATGCAGTTCGAGACATTTTGAATCGTCTGTTTCCAAACAAGTGGATTGGGCGTGGAGGACCGGTGCCTTGGCCGGCACGTTCACCGGACTTGACTGTGCCAGACTTCTTCCTGTGGGGAATGCTGAAGGACAAGTGTTATGCGGACATACCAACAACGCCAGATGACATGAAGCAACGTATTCGTATACTTCGTGAAGTTCAGGCAGCATTCACAAGAAGAATCAGAAAATGTCTGGAAGTGAATGGCCATCATTTTGAGCATCTGCTGTAGAGATGATTTCAAGTAAGTACAAGCGCAAGGCTTGACACAAATACACACGTTCGACCAGCCTTCCTCTATCAGCTTCCTACAAGATGGCCTCCAGCTCGGACATCGAAGACATGGACCTGGTGGACCTAAAAAGAGGCTTCTACCGGTTTCGAGACACTTATTGTTTTCTCTGCTAAAATGTCTCAAACTCAAACACTTTTTTGTAGTGAATTAAAAATAAAAATATCTTTCCAGGTTATCTAAAAAATAGTTTTTGTAGTAAATTGAAAACAATTCGAATTACGCAATGATACGTTTCAAAATTACTTAAAAAAAAAGATATTTTTACAAAATGTGATTAAAATATCTTTTACATACGCGGCAATTGAATGTACACGCAAAACTCGCAAGCTTCCTAGCGAATTATAATTTTTAGCGATTACAGCGCCATCCATCAGGTGGACAAAAAAATAAGTTCAGTAAATTGTAAATTGGTTTTTAACGAGGAATCTGAATCTGCAAAGAAAAATAGGGGTTCCTGTTAAAAAAAAAATTGTGTTGACCTTGATTTAGCGACAACAGCGCCATCTGGGAGAAAAACAATAATACATGATTATGGCCCCCTTCCGTACGATTATTATTCACCCAGGCCATTTCTGCGTAAAATGTTCTGTTTTTGAAATATTTTCAAAAAACATGTTAAATGACTCGCCCGGTATAAATGAAAGAATGTAAGAACATAACAATACATTTAAAAATACAAGTGAACTGAGTTTTTGAATAACTTTCTTAAGCATGCTAGAGAAAGTAATACCATCAGGCTGTTTTTTTTACTTCCTTCGTTACAAAGTACGGTAAAGTATTTATACTTTATATGTAAGCCTTATTCGACAATCCGAAGAACTAAAAGGCTTTTGGAAAAAGTTTCGTAACCAAATTGTATTACTACTACAATATCTTTATTATCAGAAATTTACAATATTTACAAATGGCCATCGACCAGAATTTTGTATTATTATTTCATTACAGATTTTTATCGAAGAGGACGGGCAACACTGCACCCCGTTAATAGTGGCAGCGAGGCAGGGCCACAATCGCGTCGTCAAGGTGATCGTTTCCAACTTCAACACCGACCTAGAGAAGGAGGGCACCGTCAAGTTCGACGGATATGTCATCGAGGGCGCCAGCGCGCTCTGGTGCGCCGCGGGAGGAGGTAAAGAAAACGCCCACGGTGAACCGTGGAGATAGAAAACCACCGTTTGATTTCCACACACGCCTTGCATACTTTTTTTTCTTTCGTTTTTTTCGCACCGGTTAGGTCACCTGAGTGTGGTGAAAACGCTGGTGAAAGCCGGCGCCGACGTGAACCATCCCACGAGAACAAACTCCACGCCTCTGAGGGCCGCGTGCTTCGACGGCCGGCTCGACATTGTCAAGTACCTGACAGAACACTACGCCGACATCCACATTGCAAACAAGTACAACAACACCTGTCTGATGATAGCCTCATACAAGGGGCATTTGGACGTGGTATGTCTGATTAGTTTCTACCGTACGGCTTGTGCCCGTTAATCGTGAACTACTTTGTTATACCTCAATTAATAACCAGGCGGACTAAATCAAATTATAGCCGCGAAAATACGTTGTTGTGATTGGCCAGAGGGGCGCCCAAATTGCATAAAACAGTAATGGCCGTTGTTATGATCAGCTGATCTCTCGCCGTTCCATGTGTCCCGTCGATTCCACGCGTTTCGGCTCAGTTTCTGTGTTTTTAGTCAGTTATTTCTTCCGTTGATCGTGTAAGAATGGATTCCTCTCATCCCGCGATTTTCTTGGAAATAGTTATTTTATTTTTAACTATGGATATATATATCCGGCACAAGTTTGGTGTCATTTTCGCCCCCCAAGAAACGGAAATGGTTGGATTTTGGAGCATTAACGCTCGAGGAAAAACAATCTAAAATTATCTTATATAAAACTTGACTTTTTCAGTGTGCCCCTAAATTCTTAAGAGGCTCTGGTACTTATTTTAATATTATATACTAAATCATTGACTATATAATCAAGAAAGTTAGCCTAGAATTAATTTATATGTTGATATAATTGTTGGATGAATTATTATTATTTTTACCGCCAAAACATGTCTGGTTACTTTTCTGGTGACTTTTTATAGTGTAAATATGACTTTCGCGTTTAGTCCACCTGGTTATTAAATAAGGTATAGTTGCAGTACTTTTTTTTATTATTTCCATTACTGAATAAGAGATGGCGTGTGCGGGCATCATGGCCCTAGCGAAGATGCGCCATCCTAGTCTATTTTTGCTAAGATTACAAGCACTAGAAGACTGATTTACACCATTCATATGTGAATCTGGTGACGAATATTGGTGCAAAATTTAAATCTAGTGGATTGCATGCACTACAGACAGTGCGTGGGAAAAGCACCGGTCATTGCACAAATACAAAATTAAAGAAACAATAAGGAGAAATACAAAACCAAACAGCAACACGTGAACGGTGTAACTATAATGGCTGACGCTCACACAGCTAGTCTTTTGACGCATCTGGTACACATTGCGCATGCTTACGCTTCATAAAGGTACGCGCCGCAATACTCCTAAAAATTCATATTTTCTTGAAATTTAACGTTGCAGTTAAGTGCCAAAGTTTAATTCACTGTCAATTATGTTATTTAAATATAGTACTCTAATATTACACTTAAATTTATTGGGTAGTACTACATTAACAATATTATTTACTCCCTATTGCTGCGCTTATACCAACAAGCAAAATGACAGAGACCAATATACTCTATTCATTCTACAGATGGAGTTGTAAGTATGTACTCAAATGCGTCATTCCTACTGGCCGATTCGGAAATTTCGGGAAATTCGCACGTCCAAATCACACAGTACAAATGGTTGACACGATCATCAGCTGAGTTAAAATAGTAATAAATTTACACAGTGTAAATCGGACTTTCCTGCAGACCATACGGTGATTGTGGGCATTTTTACAACTCTATCTATAGCATGAATAGACTATAGGCAAAATAAAGATGGAGTATGAAATGTCTCCCGTGTGAGTTTTTCCACAATTTCAACCAATCAACCAATCTGTCCCATCTTTCCTTACTTGTAATCTTACGAAAAATAAACTATAGTCAAATTTCACATAAGTCGTCAGCGGTAATTTCTAAACCTTTGTAACAGAGCGAGAAATGTCAACACATCTCCACGACAATCACTCGGGGGTTGCACTATTGACTTTTATATTTGAAGTAATCATGGGACACACTTTCTTCTGCTGAATTGTGTCCGTTACGTGTCCAGGATTTCCGAAAGTCGCCGACATCAATCGGTGTTTGTGTTGCAGGTGAGTTTTCTATTGGAGAACAACGCGAATCCCAACGAGAAAGCCCTGTGCGGAGCCACAGCACTGCATTTCGCGGCCGAATGCGGGCATACGGCCATCGTTAAGGAGCTGCTGCTGTATAACGCCCAAATTTGTAGTGTCAACGATGTAGGGATGACGCCGGTGAAGGCGGCCGCGGAACGGACCAGGAAGTACGTGGTGGAGTACCTTATCGAGAGGCCCGAGGTCTCCAAAAAGGAGAAAATCGAAGCCCTCGAACTGTTGGGAGCTTCCTATGCCAACGACAAGGACAACTACTGTCTTCAGAGTGCTTACAAATACTTACACAGAACTATGGAATTAAGGTCTGTATCAATGTCAGCTGTAATTTTTGTGATAGTCTATAGTGTAAAAATTAAATTGCTTGGGCGCCATTTCGTTCTTGTTGGTTTGATTCAGATGCGGGCTAGAAGGTATGTGGAGTACCGTGAGATCAAAAAGTTGAAAATAGTTGGCAACACATTAAATAGGGATAATAATTTTAGTAATATTATGTTGGCTGTCTGGAATTCTCCAGTGCAGGGCATTTTGTTTATTTTGACATCTTGTGGTTTTTTGAGGTTACTTTTTTTTTTAAATGTTTTGTGTTTATATCTGCCCATTTTGACGCAGGGCATTTTGTTTATTTTGACATCTTGTGGTTTTTTTGAGGTTACTTTTTTCAAAAATGTTTTGTGTTTATATCTGCCCATTTTGTCTATTTTTAAGACAAGTAATAATATACCTCTTTATTCACTTAATGCACTTAAAACATTATAAAGAATATTAACACATTATAAAGATAACGTCAAATCAAAAACGGGTGAAAAAGAGTGACCACTGCACATTGAAATTAAACTAAACTAAGCTTAGTATATTCATACTGTTGTTTTAATGATTTACGTCCAGTGTTGCCAATCTGTGTTTAGTAATTGTCGGTCTAAATTCCAACGAAATGTCGGTAGAGAAATTCTCCAACGCGCAAATCATATTTTGCGAAAATTTGGTTTTCTTCAAATTTCTTTTTATGGAGAGACCTGATAATTATGAGAATTTCCTGGACGCCCTAAACTATTTCTTTCTCGCCCAAACCTCTGCTGCGTACGCATATTTCAAACTAATGCGACAAAAACATGTGAACTTTCTATTTTTTTTTTCCTTTTCCAATGTCCAATTATACGAAGTTTGAAAATCAAAATTTTTAAAAATTCAAAATAAATGGATTTTCAAAATCCTAAGTTATTTTAGAAGAGTGATATTTTCTTAATTAGGTATAATTTTTGTTTTTTTTTCCTACACGTTTCCTACCGTTTCCCTTTCGATATCCGAATGTTCGTCGTCTCGAAAAACAAACATTTGAAACGTCAGCAATTTGCTTGAAAATTAGCGAATTTTCAAACACCAAAGGTATTTTAGAGGAGCGAGAATAATTTTTGAAAAAAAAAACATTTTTACACGTTTCCATTTTTTTTTTGCCGAATCTCGAAAATCAAAAGTTTCAAAAATCTCTTGAAAAGAGACTGTTTTTCAAAACCCCAACTTGTTTTAGAAGATTGAAGTTTTGTTAATTAGAACTAATTTTTGTAAAAATTTTCCCACGCGTCTTATGTTTAAATTTTTCTTTATTTTTCAACGTCCAAGTATTAGTTGTTCGAAAATCAAAAATTTCAAAAATTTGCAACTCTCTTGAAAAGAGGAGTATTTTCAAAATCTTAACTTATTTTAGAAGAATAATGTTTTGTTAATTAGACTTAATTTTTGATACATTTTTTCTACACGTTAGCTTTTTTTTATTATTTTCTTTTCCAACGTCTCAACCTTTGACTATATACTAATGGACTGCTAGCGCCGCTTTGTGTGTCTCCAAGCAACGGTGGCGTTGCGGGACCCTAAATGGTTGCGGTATGTTACTAAATTGGTAGCTATTTTGTGTCTATGACATATGACTCTATGAGCTCGCATTGCATATTGTCATACCCTGCAATTTATTCACACCTTTGAATATATAAACATTTATATTGTCAAATATTCAAACTATGTCAAAATATTGCTATGCGAAAGACTGCAATTCGTCCACGTATATATGCCAACGCGGTTATAATACTCGTCAGCTGATGTACACGTCAGTTGACTTTTGACTTATAACCTAAAATTCTGTATTAGATTTCCATCAAATCCGGAACTTCGCAAATTATGGGTTGATGCTTTGCTTGTAAAGAACAGGCAGGAAAGTGGACCCGAGTTGCCGAAATATGCTCGCATTTGCATTCTCCACATTGCTGATGAACACATCGAGAAATATTTTTTTTGCTTTCCGGTTTTTAAATTACGCTCTATTTTCGGCTCTGGGGCGGGACTTATATCGGGCTCCAGCTCGTGGACAACTTTTGGAGCAGTGATCATATGGGAAATGGAGGGGGAATAGCAGTCCATTAGTATATAGTCAAAGGTCTCAACAAGTATTATTTGTTCGAAAATTAAAAATTTAAAAAGAAATAATAAGTCGTTTAAAAATAAGTGGATAAAACCGAACTTTTTTGAGAAGAGTGGTATTTTTTTTAATTTTTAATTTTAATTTTTTATTTTAAATTAATTTAAAATCAAACATTTGGAACATCTGCAACTCGCTTGAAAATTGGTGAATTTTCAAACACCAAAGGTATTTCAGAAGAGCGAGATTTTTACTTTCTCCGTTACGAAGTACGAGAAAGTTTGTGATCGTGTTTTTTTTTTCAAAAAATTTTTTTACGGAAATATCCGTTTTGGGGTCCCTTGATGCCATTTCAACAATTTCTGGAAAAAAAATTGTGTGTGTCTGTGTCTGTATGTCAGGTTTAATTTATGTAAAATTTCTTCTATACGTTTCCTATTTTTTTAATTTTTTTTTTAAGTCCAAGTAATCAAAAAAATCAAAATTTTTAAAAATTTCCAACTCGTTTAAAAATAAATAGATTTTCAAAAAACCAAAGTTGCTTAAAAGAGCGATATTTTCTTAATTAGGTTCAATTTATGTAAAATTTCTTCTACAGGTTTCCTATTTTTTTTCCAATGTCCAAGTTGTTGGAAAATAAAAAAAATCAAAAAATGGGATGAATTGGCAATTATTCTGATAACATTTGGCCGATATTTCTTGGAATGACTAGTTGTTGGTTCATGCCCGAAATCGAAAATTGCACTTGTTGCAATCTGCCGTGTAAGAAAATGTTACCATTATATGTTAAAATATGCATTAAAAGATGAAATGTGCATTATGGGGGTAAATATGCAAAAAAATGCAAAAATATGCATTTTGCATAAAATCCTCTCTCGAGTGATAAGTATGTGAAAGCAAATTCAACATTCTCGGTTGATTTGTCAGTATATCTGAGTCAAAATCGGTAGATCGGAAGAATATCGTAGAAAGCTATAAATTGTCGGTCGATCTACCGACAAATCAGTAGGGTTGGCAACACTGTTTTCGTCGCGGGCTCAAACTAATTTCAATTTGTTGTTCATTTGTCTGATGCGCAATTTGTTTCGACTACGCCACTGGTGGAATCCCTAGCGTTGATTGTACCGGACGACTATCAGTAGAGACGTGCACGCAAAGATCCATTGATCCAAGTGTACTAACTAAAATTCTATTGGTGATAGCATCGAACATACTGTCTCCTTTTTTATGCTGATGTTTAAATATTTTATGATATAAATTCTGAAACATAAATGTAATAGTATATTACGTAACAAGAGTTGTAAATAGCAAATTACGCGCAAGTGAAAAAATTGCGTACGAGCCGCGTAGCGGCGAGTAACGCAATTTCACGAGCGCGTAATTGCTTTACAACTCGCGTTATGTAGTATACTTTATCTACGACCACTCTCACCTTAATTTATATAAGAGAATGTGCGGAATAGCGAAGTGACAGCTTCGGGGTGCGTGATGTGACGTTTAACAATCGCGGACTACTATATTTAATAAAAACGAACAAACGCGCAACTCTCAACCAATCAAAAGTTCGTAAACGAAACTCACTAGTACCTTTAATTTACAAGCGGGCTCTAACATACGTGGGTGTTTTGGTGTATTTACGCAGTACGCGCATTGTACGATAATGGGCATTTACAGTAGTGGTCGTAGATAAAGTTCTTTTTCTACTCTAAGGTATGCATGTAACTTGTTTTTAAATAATTATAATAAATAAATATAATAGAACTAAACAAAATGCACTTGCACCGCACTTGAGAATTCAAGGCAGCCAACATAATAGTACTCCAAATGATTATAGGGATTTTAAGAAAATGCGCTGCCAACTATTTTCGACTTCGCGATCTCACGATATATTATACAATAGGGTCCTCGCAGATTTTTTTTCTTTGGCTTAATCTATTCGTTTGGTGTAAACAATCATATTGTGCTATACAGGGTGTCCTAAATAGAGTAGGATTGCATGGGTATCTTTCTTATTCTTAAAGCTAGAGATCTGGTTAAACGGGAAATGTTGTGCAGTTTTCTATGCTGATTCAGATTATGTTGAGAAATTTTCAAAATTCCGAGCAGTTTAGAAAATATTTAAAAAAAACTGAAAATCGCGATTTTCAAAAAAATCAAATATCTCAATAATTATTAAAGATGCGAAAAAAAGTTTTAAATAAAAGTTACTTGGTTTAATTAGGCAAACATAGAAATCAAGTCAAAATAAAATTCAAGATGGCGGTTTCCAAGATATTAATACCAACTTTCTTATTTCAAATGGCCGCCATATTTGATTTTTACACGCATAAATAGACTTTTATTTTCTCTTTTCAACGATGTACAACAACCTATGTCAAAATAAAAAATAATGGAAATATTAATTGTTGTAAGTTTAAAACAAGTAGGCATAAATAAAAATAAAACAAAATTTGTTATAACGACTAACTGTCATCTTACATTAGTTTATCAGTTGTATTAATCATTCATACATGTGTATTGTCTTAAGTTGTAATATCGATAAATATTAATTACTTGAAATGGCGAATTATTCAATATCTGAACAATACGATATGTTTTGTAATTACATCAAGTGTTACAAAAACCCCCATCATGGAAATAACCCACTTTATTACTTCTACCTGAAATTCACCCAGGTATAGATTTATAAGTACAATGAAAAGATGCAAATAATTTAAAACACAAATCTAAGCGCTGGAATGGACTTCCATTACGTCAAACCAATGAATATGTGTTTTCGGATGAGTCATAATTTCATTTAAATTACTACTTTTCGTTTCAAAATTACTACTAAACTAATTTTTTTAATACTTCTTATTAGACACACATGCCTTTAGCAGAGTATAATATTATATAAAGGGATTATTACTTCATTTAAAAATTCATGCAAGGACCCTATTCGCGATATCGAAACGGTGCTCCACCGTAAACTGACAACAACTTTATAATTTTTCAGGTATAGTGATATGGACAATGTGATCAGAAAGACCCTCTCGAAACCCATACCCGCGTACGAGAACTGGATCGAGTGCCAGACGATGGCCGAACTGGAGTCGATCGAGCACAACCCGAACGGCCTCCACATGGAATCGTTGACGATACGCGAACGGATACTCGGTGTCAAGAATCCCGAGCTGCCGCACCCGATCATCTTCAGGGGGGCGGTGTTCGCCGACAACGCCAGGTTCGACAGGTGCATCGAGCTCTGGCTGCACGCCATCTACCTGAGGCAGATGAACAACATCACGGTGGTGAAGGATCTGCTCCGGTTCGCGCAGGTCTTCTCCCAGATGCTGCACGTCGGCGTCGAGGTCATGTACGAGCACGTCGTGCAGGTCCTCGACTCGGCCATCACCGAGCTGGAGAGGAACAAGCAGAAGATCGCCAGGCCCGGTCCGAAGGATGATCCGGATACGATATCGGTAAGTACTTTTGATTGAACGTTCTATAAACCTTTCAAAAAGGTCACATAGTATACAATTGTCTTAAGAATTATAGGCATTAACATTAGGGTCATTGGAGCCCACGGTAAGGTATGGAGGTCACCTCGGGAAATATATACTCTGCTCACATTTTATTCTCGCCGCAGTCGGGGTGTTTTTGTTCTTATATTGGCATGTTGTATTTTTGATATAGTCTGTCCACGGTACACATAGAGTTGTAAAAACGCCCACAATCGCCAACGCATCATTCTTACTGGCCGATTCGAAAAATTGCGGGAAATCCGCACGTCCAAATCACGCAGTACGAATGCAAATGGTTGACGCGATCGTCAGCTGATTGCCTCATTGTATTGTGTTAGCTGTAAGCGTCTGTTTGCGATCGAGTACCTTTCTGCTTGTTTCATTATAATGGCTTTATCTCCATCAAAACGACGCCGTGCGAAGCATTTTTCAGTGTCCACCAAGGAATCTATACTTAATATTTTTAAGGAGTGTCGGGAAAATTATCCTGAACGCACCAAAGTTGAAAATGTGGTATTCACCGCAAATGCAGGAGATACGTTCTTAATTTCTAAATATACTGGTTCCATGGGCTATATTAATATATTTGTATGTGTTTGTGTGGCCAGCGTTTATAACATACTCAGGGAACATTAATCGGCAAATACATTTCAACCTCCTAAAAATGTTCTACGAAACAATATACTAAGCAACATGCAGAGCACGACCAAGACAAAAACTGAACTTTGACAGTTTGGACTGTTCCCAACAGGTGGCGCCACTAGCTCTGTTTAAATAAATTTACATAGTGTAAATCAGACTTTTGCTCAGAACAAATGGCGATTGTGGGCGGTTTTACAACTCTACATGTGAATGAGGTATATTATAAAATGCAACATTGCACTACACATAACCAAAAAAATGCAATGGTATAACTTTTTCACTACCAACAAAAAACGTCACCCTAACAAAACCCACTGCAGCGAGAATAAAAAGTATACGTATAAGTTAAAATATGAGTGAGGGTTTTATTTACAGGAAGAAATGGAAAACAACATCACCACCACACTTTACTTAATAACGATATTAACGAAGCTGCTGAGCAAAACCGAGTGCACGAAAGAGCAGGAGTTCAACATCAGCCGGATGGTGTTCAAGCTCAACCAGATGCAATTGAAGCACCGCGACGGCCAGACCATGCTGCATTTAGCCTGCAACGCTGAGACTCCGGTGGACGACTTCCATATTAGTGATATTTGCAAGTAAGTTCGAAAATTCCGTCTGGCAATATTTTGCGAAAGTATCTATCTATAATTTAAAAACAATTTATACAACAAAAAATTAATTTCCAATTGCAAATTATGATTGAGGAATAAGGTGCAACCAGTGACGGTTCGCGGGGTTCTTTCTGGTACGGCCGAGGAACAAGAGGTGGTAATACAGATAGGTAGGGTCAGTTGCAGAGACGGCTGGCTGCGTGGCCGCACCTATCTGTATTCCACCTCTTGTTCCTCGGCCGTACCAGAAAAAACCCCGCGAACCGTCACTGGGTGCAACAGTGTAGTGGATGACACGTCGCAAAAACGCTCCAAAGAAAACAAGAAATTAAGCTAACTCGAAGACCAACGAAACCACACAACAAGGAAACAAAAGAAAACCACAAACACAGAGAAGTGAAAGGTGAAAACGGCCGAGGACCATCAAGGTCATACGTCTACTCAAAAAGCGGCTTTGCCGAGTCCTACAAATAAAGTAAACCAAACAAAAGAATATAATAAACAAGCTGGGATACAGAAATAATAAGAATAATCTCCAAAAAAGAAACTAATGTAATATGTTCGAAAAAACTTTCGAGGAAAAACAAATACTTGAAATAAAAGAGAAAACTGAAAGAAACGAAGGCAGAATAAACCAGTTAGATAGGAGTATGAGAATGAAAAACTTGGTTTTCTTTGGAATTAAGACCGAAGAGCGGGGGCCGTGGTGGTCTAGTGAGTAGAGCCCTGCTCATGGGCCTCGTGGTCGTGGGTTTGAATCCCATCCGGACGGTTACTTTTTCGGAATGAAGAAGTGGCCGTTCGGGTCCATGGATGTCCAGTGTATAGTTCATCCGTTGAGAGCTGACGGTGACTCATGCATTTTCGTACTAAGAATTACTTTGCATTTTATATCTATCTTTTTCTATCATGTACGAAATAGTATGAAATAAAAGACGAAACGTGTGTCTGCGTGTTCAAGAATAGGGCAGCGTAAACGTAGGTCTAAGCTCACGCATGACTCTTGCATCGCATTGGCACGCTTCATATAAACACACAAAACACGCGAGCGCTACGTCAAATAACATAACCGTAAAAAGTTTGCGCGAGAATTTTTAAATATCCCGCCAATGAAAATCAACGCGGCACCAAATTTTCTTACGGACACGCGTTTACTTAAATCTTGATTAATGTGATTTTAAGCGATGAGTCACAGGCAGCTCTCGACGGCCCGACTATACATAAAATATGACAAACTAATAATAGATGGGAGAATCTACAGAGAAGACAAGCCAAGAAAGAGCCGAGTAAAGCCGAGAAAGAAGACACAAGAAGTGGAGTACTTAACCTCGGAAGAAGATTAAAGGTTAAAATTAAAAAAAAATTGAATAGTAGCCATTGACTTGAAATGTAACAAAGTGTGCCTCGACAATAACGAAGATGTTTTTAAGGCTCTTCAAAAAAATAATTTTAGTTTTCTGATACTATGTTTCACTTTTTAGATATCATCAACATAAAAAAAATTAAATCCCACTCTGAAATCATTTACAAAATTTCAAGTCACAGGGAGAATAAACAGATGAAGAAGGGGGAAAAGTAACGGATATAGGGAAGAGAGGAAGAAGTATACTAAGCTCAGAGGAGATCAAAGATAAACATGAACAACCTAAGAAGAAAGAATTCAGAGAAGAACAACAAATTCGCCCAAACAACACAAACATCCAAACAAATGGTACACCAAAACGGTACAATTCTAGCACCTATAAAGGACAAGAGAAGAAAACAGTAGGAGGCAAGGCAGCTGAAGGGACAATATACAGTATGTTTTTTTTATCGTGGGCCATAGGATTTTACATTATACCTTGTGTTAATGTATATTTTATCGTGTAATTTTGAAGCAAATTTTAGTTAGCATAATATCAATTACTTTTCCACATGATGCGCTTAATTGGATTAACTTAAACATGTTTTATTCCATTAAAAATGAAATTAATTCACTAATCAATCTGACATTTCAGAAATTCAAGGTACTTTGATTATTTTTGCTCACTTATTTATTTTAAATAATTTCATTTTTTAATGGAATAAAACATGTTTAAATTATTCTGACTAAGCGCATCATGTAGAAAAATAATTGATTTATTACTAACTAAAATTTCCTTCAAAATTTTATGATAAAATATACATTAATACAAGGTATAATTTTTAGCATGTAAAATCCTATGGCCCACGATAAAAAAAATACCCTGTATATACAGTGCGCACCTAAAGTATGGAATATAGTCAGTAAAACCGAAATAAAATATTTTTGGAAAAAATCCTGGAACACGTCGATTTTCTTTTATAAAAATACACATTTTTGCATGAAAGTCAATTTTCAGTCGTCATTTTCGACTGAAAATCGACTTTCATGCAAAATGTGTATTTTTATAAAAGAAAATCGACGTGTTCCAGGATTTTTTCCAAAAATATTTTATTTCGATTTTACTGACTATATTCCATACTTTAGGCGTGCACGGTATATAAGCAAACAATTAAACCAAACTCTGAATTAAGAATAGCAACATGGAACATTAAAACAATGAATGGAAGAAGAAGAATGTCAAAAGAAACTGACAACGAAACATTCTACGTGGAACTCCAAGAAACTCTAGACAAGCACAAGGAATACATTAAATACATAACAATAATTGGAGACTGGAATGCAAGAATAAGAAAGGACAAAGAAAATCGAGGAGAAGAAAATAGAAATAGTAACGGAAACAAGATGATCCACTTCTGCATAGGAAATAACCTAAAAATAAGAAACAAGAATTTTCCTACACATACGAGGACATGGATAGAAACGAAAAGAGCCTGATAACTATATTACATACACACATCAGATGACTAGCTTAACCCAGATGGCGTCACCGTCCTTTTAAACGCCAATATGTAAAAACTTGTAAACTTCATAGTTCGATTATATGTTCTAAGATGTTACTGATCAACCTAACAGCAGACAATCTAAATTAATAAGTTACAAAATTCTTTGATTTACAGAAAATCTTATAGAATAATTTTTGGTAGGCATATTTTAATAAATATATACCAAAAATTACAGATTCATGGCTAAAAAAAATATTTCGGCTCTAAATGGGTTAATAAAGATGTAAAAACAAGTAAAGTAGCAGACAATTTGGTGAGGGCAAACGTTGCAATAAAAGAAACAAAGCCGAAAACAATTTCATTAACTAAACACAACAAAATCAGGATAAAGAAACTAAACAAAGAATAGATCAGGACTGTATATGACCTCTAAATAACAAAAGCACATGAAAATAAAAAGCCAACACTGGACCAAAAATGGAAATACTAATAGAAACCGCAAAGGAAATATGCGGTGAAAAGAAAGTAACAGGTGACAACAAGGTGGTGGAACAACGGAACTAAACAAAAGATAAAATGAACGAAACAAGCATGGAAAAAATACAACACAAGAAAAGAAGAAGGACAAGATCGAATACAAACAGAGGAGAAACGAAGGAAGACATTCACTTCGCAAAGCCAAGAAGCTAAGCTGGGAAAAATCTGGAGAGGAGAAACTTATAGACACTAGAAGGTTCTGGAAAAAAATCAAATCACTAAGACTATACTCGGTGGTATGGTTACGTTGCGTTCACACCTCGTCCTCGTGATAGTTCGGCGAGAAGATATGAAAAGCCTGATTCACACTGCCTTGCCACATTTTAGTTCTGTGCCGGAAATATAACAGACACTTAAAATACAACACAAGAATTTACGAATAATTTTTTTCTTTTAACTATTTACCACTTCCTATTGAATTGTAATTGATAAAGACTGATTTATGGATATAACGTAATCACTACATTTCGGCTGTGTGACATGCGCTTCACATGCGTTTTCGCCGACCAATCAGCGAACATCACGCGAAGATCACGCACATCCAATATACCACGGATTCGGTGTGCCGAGTATAGATTATAAAGCTTGAATTACATTATACTTTTTCCGTCTTTTTTCGTCTAGGTTCTCGTTAGATTTTGCTTCGAGACAATCTAGTATGAATGTAATTCAGAAAATTCCATCCAATTTCCGTTCAAGTTCCTTGAAAAGAAATATGCAGCCGGTCCTATTTTCCGTTCGATATTGGTCCAAGTTTGGTACTGCCAACGACGAAAAAAAAACAACAAGCATGAGTTGTTTGTGCAAGCAACATAACCTATATAACCTGGTGACCGTGTTTCTTCCATTCCAGTCGCAGTATTGTTATAAGTCAATTAGTTTGGTTTTAAGTTGATATTTTTATCATGGTACACAAATACTTTTTATTTAGTGGGTTGGTAATTACGTCGTCCGCTTGCGGCGCCCTCTATATCGAATGCAATGAACTATAAATTGAAAGCAAAACTTGAATCTAGAATCTAGACGAACAAAGACGGAAAAAGTATAATATAATTCCAGCTTTAGAAGAATTACAGATAAAAAAAACAGAAGTTGAAGACATGGTAAACACATGAAAAGAGTACTAGAAAGAAAAGTTCTCAAATGAGGAAAAGGAAAGATTAGCAAGGAACAGGATAGAGTGGAAACCCGATGCCCTAAACTGTAAGAAGCGAGTGAGTTCCAGTGGCGGTTTCAAAGGGGCGGCGGTTTCAAAGGGGGGGTAATCGGGTAATTACCCCCCCCCTAAGAATTTTTTGGTTAACAATTTTTATTGTTAAAAATTACCGATATTTCATATTCCAAAAAAATAATATAACCAGTAAATTTTTCCAACGCTTTAAAACGTTGGAAAAGGATAGAGAGATTTCACGGAACAAGTGTATGAGAGCGGAAGCACCAGTTTATTTATCTTTTTTTTTTATTACCCCCCCTAGACTAGTTGGTTGGAAACGCCCTTGGTGAGTTCACATAAAGCAAATAGAAAATTGTGCCATTCTTCTTTTTCAAATTTTACGGGGTGCTTCCCCATCACCATTGATGGTAATTATTTTTTCAGATTTCCCTGCTCGGACACGGCGTGCTTGCTGATACAATGCGGCGCCGACGTGAACGCAATGGACGCAGAACGAAACACGCCCCTCCACGTCATCGTGAACTATCACAAGCCAATCTCGGACTTCATGACCCTGCACACGATAATTATGAAGCTGACCGAAGCCGGCGCGCACATAGACTGCGTGAACAGCAGGGGGGAAACTCCGCTGGATTCATCCGCCACAGGTAGAATGTATATTGTATATGTTTATGTGAATTAGTCCTTTCTCGTTTAACCTCCTCACGCCCTGGTCGACAAACAAAAAAATTAAAAAAAAATTATTTTACCAAAAAAAAAAACCTTTAGCGCCATCTATCGAATATTTCTTTTTTTTTTATTAGCATAAATGAGTAAATTTGTGACAGTGGAATAATATGTCGTAGAAAAAGGTAAGAAGAAAAAAGTAATTTTTGAGGATTATCCTATAGCCCAATCAAAGCTACATAGGCGCGAAGTGGTTAAATATTGAGTAGAAGTGAATTAAGGCAGCCGGAAGGTCTCGATAGCGACCAGGTAAGAGATGTAGTTCCGGCTCTAAGCACTGATTTATGTGACGAAGGAAGAAATGAACTTTCGGCGCACCAGTCGCAGCAATTCCAGGTTTTGCTCGGGCGCACTTTACTACGGTAAAAGACCGTGGTTTCGAAAAATTGTGCTGCACGCTAAACCCCAGTCTCAACATAATTATGTACAACATGCGTTGAGATTATTAATTAATTTAATGTACATACATGTACAGGGTGTTTCTAAATTGATGCGAAAGATTTTAAAGGGTGATTTTTCAGCAAAAATTAAGGGAGGTCTTTCATATAATTTTTTGTTCAAAACCCCTTCCTCTACAATTTACAGCCCTCTAAAGTTAAGGGAAACACTTTTTGTGATCAAAATAACAATTTTCGGAGAAAATGTCAAGATACAAAAAAGTTGCAGATGAATCCCTCCATTTCAATCAAATTTTGAAATAGAAAAATGTAGACGCATTAAAAAGTTCTATTATAGGGGTTGATTTTTTCGCCCGCTTGTAATAACATTTTAAGGTTATAAAAATTGTCAACAGTTATCTGCCAAATTTCATTTTTCTAAATTCTTCCATAGTGGATACATGAAATAAAATAGTATATTGTACAACGAGCATGGAATGACATATATTTCTCCCGAGTATGAAGTTTGCAGCATGAGCCGAAAGGCGAATGCTGCAATTCATAAGAGCGAGAAATAGTCATTCCATGCGAGTTGTACACTACGCTTTACCTACGACAACTTTGTTGAGCTTCATTGTGATAGTTAAGATAATTAAAAACCGAGAGCGGACAATTCGTACGCGATAACTTTTATCAGAGGCACCCGCTTAACGTTACCGCGGAAACGAATGTCATTCAAAAACCAAACCGCCAGCCGCAACATTATTTATAGTTCATATCATTTCTCGAGTTTATACATTCTTAGTGTATAAATAGTATGGAGACAAACATCAGAAACAACAAATTTTCCGAGGTACTGCAACTAACGCCCCATGTATGTAAAAGCGGCGAAGCAAACATCTTTAAATCTACTCCGTCATTTTGACACATTGAAGGTTAGGCTTCACGCGTGACAGTGCAGTGTTGGAATATATTCTAGCACAGATAATCGATGCGAGAATGAAATGCGTGAGCAATGCACTACATATACTAATCAGTAACAAGCATGTAATGAGTATACAGGGTGTATTTGAAATAACGAACAGGCTCGTAACCACAAAGAGATTATATTATTTTTAAACAATATTCGCAATTATTTTGTTTATAACTGTAACAAAAAGCCCGCAATTAATTATTAAAGTTAATGAGTAAAAATACGCAACATGTTTGGGGGCAGTGGTAATGTGACCTAATTTTTAAACGGCATCGGCTTTAGATATCGAATTACAACAAGCGCGCAGGAAATATCTGAGTGCTCTTTAAGCGTCAATGAACTTGAGGACTGTTTATCTTTTACAAAAAAAAAAACGTTGCGATAACACTTCAAATTTCGGAGGCAAGAAATCGTATCTCGCTTTTAAATAAACAAACACACATTCCATGCAGACCTAATTAAATGACAAAAGCATCGGTTCTCAAAATGTTTAAAAAAAAAATAGGAAAATTAAAAAAAAAAATTTCGAATAAATTTTGACGGAAATGGGTTCACAAATATTTTGTGTATGTGCCCTTAAATGCCTGTTTGTTATTTTAAATACATCCTGTATATCCAAGTTGTCGTAGGTAAACAACTTTCTTCCCTTAACTTTAGAGGGCTGTAACTTGTAACTTGTAGAGAGAAATTATATGAAAGACCTCCCTTAATCACCCTCTAAAATCTTTCGCATCAATTTACAAACACCCAGTATATTTACTTGTTTTTATTCTATGTAATAATCTTTATAGAAATGGTTTTGTATAAATAAAGGTATTATTACTATTATTATTATAATAATACTATGTATGTTTATAGGTGTGGCGGAGATCATCCTGAAAACGCAATCGAAGCTGAGCCTGAAGTGCATGGCGGCGATGGCTGTGAAAACGCACAGGCTGACCTACAAGGGCCACGTGCCCGAGGCCCTCGAGTCCTTCATCGAGCTGCACGGCTCCAAGGTGCACAACTAGTCAAATTTTTAATTGTAATTAATTAAACACGAATGTACATAATGTAAGTTAAGTTCAATTAAATGTTACTGCCCATAGTAGGTAGAGATGAGCGCGCGCGCGAGAATGAGCGACAACGAGATGACAATAATTGTGCGAGGGTTCACGTGGTTCTCAGACTGCTATCGATTTTAATCGTGTGACTGTTCCTAGTTTATTATGTTTACGTAACGTAATTTTTCAATAGAAACGTGTGCTTTTATCGGCGTCCGGTTTTCAGTTCGCTCGTCCGAGTAATCATCGTTGCAAACGTGTTTCGGCCTTCATTAAAAAAGAACAATGATGTATTGAAAGGTGCATACAGTGAGATCAAAAAGTCGAAAATAGTAGACATAACCTAACTAACAGAAGTTCAGTGGCGTCACTAAGAATTGACATTTTGAGATGGAAAACCCTGAAATTTAAATAAAACAGCTAGATTATGAATCTACAATATCACACGATTTATTAATAGCGATTATAATTTCGATCACGTACTGACCATTATCAAACTAATTAGTATATTGTACAACGAGCATATAATGATGGCTATTAATCACGAGAACGATGTTTGCGGAACGAGCCGTAGGCGAGTGGAGCAAACCGTTCGAGTGATTAATAGCCATTATATGCGAGTTGTACACTATATTTTGTTCACGAAAATTAAAATCAAAATAAAACAAAATCAAAATTAAAATCAAAATTAAAGTTGTGATTACAATTACAATTGAAAAAAAATTAAAATCAGTATTAAACAGGGTAAACAAAATATTATCATAAATCGCGTTCTGTGAATTAAAGCGCGAATTAGCGTGTTTAATAACCATATTAAACATGCAAATTCGTGTTTAAGAAATTTAGTGTTAAATGTTGCCCGTAGAATTAAATAATGCGCACATTATAACATTTTCGTGAACAAAGTTTTTTTAACTATAGTCGCTATTAATAAATCGTGTGATAAAAGTTTTTTTAGTTTGATAATGATCAGTACGTGATCGAAACTATAGTCGCTATTAATAAATCGTGTGATAAATTTTTTTTTTAGTTTGATAATGATCAGTACGTGATCGAAACTATAGTCGCTATTAATAAATCGTGTGATGTTAACAAAGAAAGTGTTTTATTCATAATTCAAAATGTATCACGAAGTAAACGCCTCCAGTTACAATCAATTTATTAAACAATTAATCAGATTACTTAAATTATTATCCCTAGTTTTAAAAAATGTGCTGCCAACTATTTTCGACTTTCTGATCTCGCTGTATGTTACTAATAGTGTGATCAGTTTTAGAAATAACTGTTAATGTTTAAAATCATCAGCTAAGATTTTTAAAACATCACAAGACATCAAAATTAACAGAATGTACACTGCACTGCGCTGGAGAAATCCAGACAGCCAAAATAATTTTACTTGAATTATTATAGGGATTTTCAACTATTTTCAATTTTCTGATCTCTGTTTAAAAAAAAAATTAATGTTGGTGATTAATACTCATGATGAAAAGGCACTCTAGTTTATAACGTTTTATTGAGGGCGCTGAACATGTTTGCGATGTACGAAAATTTATCATATCTGTCGTCCGTATTTAATTTTGTGCAGCCAGAAGCGATGCAGTGAAATTCTATTCGAGTCTATTTTTTGTATTATATTTTTTTATAGTGAAAATGTAGATTTCCCTAACAGCACGGCTTCTTTATTTACCTTCCAGATACAATTTCCCTATTTGATTAATTAACAAATCGACAAAAGGTCGAAACTAGTCGGAGAGACAAATAAAGGCAGTGAAACAAAACCAAGTGTTTTAATTAATCAAATTATATAATTATGTTTCACCACGGGTTAAGTGAGAAATTAATTAATCATAATTTCCCTATATTTGCTAAATGAATTCTTGCAATATGTTTGATGTCAAAAGGGCTAATCACGCCACCCCCGTCATCCTTAACCTCTTCACACCCAGGTGGCCACATACGACAAGCAAATAAAAGAAAGGTATTTTACAAAAAATAAATGTACTCTTAGCGCCATCTATGAACAAACACACTCTTATTAAATTTAAAGATGTATGTATTATAGAGTAGTATAGAATAAATAACTACCACTTCATTAACTTTAGAATGTCGAACAACGTATTATAACCATAACATTTGAAAATTAATCGTAGTTTAATTTTTTGTTGCATAATTAACGAGTTCGTCTAATGCTGTATAAGCTTAATTACACTAGTGTAACTTACTTTTTGTAAACAACAGCTGAACTTCTTTAACGGTAATGAATTACATTACCAGTTCATTTACAAACACTTTACAAGTGTATAACACTTTTTGCTCATTCCACACAATTACTACAATGGTAATTGCTGTGCAGTGGCGACACTACAGAAAAATCTTAATCACAGTGTGTCCTCTCTTTTTGCGCTCCATTTGAATAAATATCTTATTATTGATGGTTTTCCGGAGAAATGGCCATCTCTCATCCATAATGGCATTATAAATAGATTGTCAATTAATTTATTTATAGTGCGAGCATTTCAACTAGTTTACTAATTAGTGATACAGGTATAGCTTTACAAATGATCGCAACGCATTACGTACATACCTTAATCATTAAAATATTGTTTTTTCTTTAAGCGTCAGTAAAATTTAACATTTTTCACTGAATACATTACTTTATTGCCAACATTTTGCGTGGCACTAATGATGTATTAATGTACTGACAGATACAACTGAACATGGATATTTCATTTGAATACACAGGTGAAAAAAAAAAGGAAATTCGTGAAATTTCGACCATTTTCATACCGTCATAACTCGGCGTATTTTCAATCGATTGTGATGAATCTTTGAGGGCGGAAAACTTTGAAGTGTCTTCTTTAAAGTCATGCATGCGAACTTAAGCGTAAACCCTTCCGCCCCCCTCTAGCAACCCTGTGAAAAAAAGCTTTTTTAGTAAACTATGGCCAACTTTGACAATGTGTACAGAGTTCGAAAAAAATTCCACCATAAAAGCATCAAAATTTGATCAATTCCCTATGTAGGACTCAAAGAACGAAGTTCCTACGACGATTTGGCACCAAGTTATTGGTGTACATTTTGGGGTTTTTCGCACATAACTCGGCGACTTTTCAACCAAATTGGATAATTCTTATTAAATTCAACAAACCTTACTTACTACATTGTTTATTATTAAACCTTTAATCCCTCCATAAATTACCGTTTAAATCATTAAAATGAATGTAGAATTTCGACGACATGACTTATTATTCCGGTATTTTTACGGCAAGTTTATTTGAAAATAGTAAAGGGTTACAAGTTTTGAGATGATTTAACGTTCAAATTATCAAAATCATGCCTCAGAAATACTATTTAAAAGCTTTTAAACATTTTACATTCGCATTTCCACGCCTCGTCGCCATCTATTCGACGATAGCCGAACTACTAAGTGATGTTTTTGAACAGCGCCAAAATGCTCGAACTTTATCCTTATAGTCTAAGTGTTAATATTCAGCAATGCGCTACACACGAAACGATAGACTATTTAATTCCAAATCGAATGGTGTATAAAATAGCTGAGGAAATTCAGCGGTTTTCTTGTAATTTGCGAATGAAAATTAAGCACGACACACTTACCGACATTTACAGTTCACTGTAACTTAAAACCTAAATGCACAACTATTTGCTATATTCTTCAATGAAATACGGGTCCCAATACTTATTACTGATTATTCAATTAACTTTTTATATTATTAATGCATTACAATAAAAGAAATATATGAGGAATCCTAATCTTCATAGAGGGTACCCTCTGTTATCGTGGGGATAAACTACGTTTTCATTTGTGGATTTAATAATTGTTTTAATAATGAAAGAATATTTAAAAACTTAAGAAGACTGTTATCTTATAATAAAATAAATTTACTTGTAGATATTTTTGTATCTAAATTGCAGAAACAATACATTATAATATATCCGCATAATCACAGGCAACCCGATAAACACATGACTACTATAAAAAACTTCCAAATTTAAAGGTAACAGTGACAAAACCATACGTGTAATCCTCAGTAAAGCTTCAAAAACAGTGTGAATATTTAAGTATTTAAATTGCAGAAATAATTATATTACATAAACGCCTACTTACAGACAATGCAATACACGCATACATAATATTAATTTATTACTATAAACTTTCAATTTTAAACGTGACAGGCACAAAACCATAAGTGTACTCCTCCGTAATGCTTAAAAAATAATGTAAATATTAAAGAATTTAAATAGCAGAAATAATTATATTATATAAACGCCTGCATACAGGCAACCCAATACACTTATAACTAATATTGATTTATTATTTAAAACTTCAAATTTTAATCGTTACAAGGACAAAACCATAAGTGTAATATTTTTAAAGAGTTGCTAGGGATTACACTCATGCTTGGGTCCCTATTATATTTAAAATTAGAAGTTTTTAATAAAAAATAATATTAGTTATCGTATATTGGGTTGCCTATAAGTAGGCGTTTATATAATACCATTGTTTCCGCAATTTAAATACTAAAATTTTCCCACCATTTTTGAAGCTTTACTTAGGATTACACTTATGGTTTTGTCCCTGTTATGTATAAAATTAGAAGTTTTTAATAATAAATTCATTCGTGTTATGCGTATATCGGGTTGCTTGGGATTAGGCGTGTACATTATAAAATATTGTTTCTGCAATTTAAGTACGTAAATATCCACAAGTGAATTTATTTAATCATGAGACAACATTCTTTTTAAGTTTTTAAATATTCTTTTATTATTACAACAATTATTACATCCACAAATTATTAAGTAGTTTACCCCACGATAACAGGTAGAGCCCTCCACTTAGATTATGATTTCTCGTATATTTCTCTTATTGTAATGCATTAATAATATAAATAGTTGAATGATTAATCAGGAATAAGTATTGTAACAAGTATTTAATTGAAGAATATGGCAAATTCTTCTTTATTGAATTTTTATGTTACAGTGAACTGTAAATGTCGGTAAGTGTGTCGTGCTTAATTTTCATTCGCAAATTACAGAAAAACCGATAAATTTCCTCAGCTATTTTATACACCATTCGATTCAGAATTAAATCGTCTATCGTTTCGTGTACAGCGCATTGCTGAATATTAACACTTTGATTATAAGGATAAAGTTCCAGCATTTTGGCGCTGTTCAAAAACATCACTTAGCAGTTCAACCACCGCCCAATAGATGGCGACAAGGCGCAGAAATCCGAACGAAAAATGTTTAAAAGCTTCTAAATAGCAATTATAAGGTATGCTTTTGATAATGTAAGCATAAAATCACCGCTAAACATATAATCGTTTAATCTTTTGAAATAAAAGTGCTGTAAAAATCCTGCAATAATAAATATTGCCGCAGCAATTTGCTAATGGTTAAATTGATTTTAATGATTCAAATTGTAATTTACAGAGGTATTAATGGTTTAATAATAAACAATAATAGTATATTAAACATTTTACATTCGCATTTCTACGTTTTGTCGCCATCTATTTGACGATGGCCGAACTACTAAGTGATGTTTTTGAACAGCGCCAAAATGCTCGAACTTTATCCTTATTATCAAAGTGTTAATATTCAGCAATGCGCTGTACACGAAACGCTAGACTAATTAATTCTGAATCGAATGGTGTATAATATAGCTAAGGCTATTTAGCCGTTTTCTTGTAATTTGCGAATGAAAATTCAGGACGACACACTTACCGGCATTTACAGTTCACTGTAAATTAAAACCTAAATGCACAACAATTTGCTATATTCTTCAATGAAATACGGGTCCCAACACTTATTACTGATTATTCAATTAACTTTTTATATTATTAATGCATTACAATAAGAGAAATATATGAGGAATCCTAATCTTCATAGAGGGTGCCCTCTGTTATCGTGGGGATAAACTACGTTTTCATTTGCGGATTTATTTTTTTTTTTTTTTAATAATGAAAGAATATTTAAAAACTTAAGAAGACTCTTATCTTATAATAAAATGAATTTACTTGTAGATATTTTCGTATTTAAATTGCAAAAACAATACATTATAATATATCCGCCTAATCACAGGCAACCCGATAAACGCATAACTACTATAAAAAAAACTCCCAATTTTAAAGGTGACAGTGACAAAACCATAAGTGTAATTAATCCTCTGTGAAGTTTCAAAAATAGTGCGAATATTTAAGTATTTAAATTGCAGAAATAATTATATTACATAAACGCCTACTTACAGACAATGCAATACACGCATACATAATATTAATTTATTACTAAAAACTTCCAATTTTAAACGTGACAGGGACAAAACCATAAGTGTAATCCTCCGGAAAGCTTAAAAAATAATGTGAATATTAAAGTATTTAAATTGCAGAAATAATTATATTATATAAACGCCTGCTTACAGGCAACCCAATACATGTATAACTAATAATGATTTATCATTTAAAACTTCAAATTTTAATCGTAATAGGGACAAAACCATAAGTGTAATATTTTTAAATCTTTGCTAAGGATTACACTCATACTTGTGTCCCGATTATATTTAAAATTAAAAGTTAAAAAAAAAAAATATTAGTTATAGTATATTGGGTTGTCTACAAGTAGGCGTTTATATAATACCATTGTTTCCGCAATTTAAATACTTAAATATTCCCACTATTTTTGAAGCTTTACTTAGGATTACACTTATGGTTTTGTCCCTGTTACGTATAAAATTAGAAGTTTTTAATAATAAATTCATTCGAGTTATGCGTTTTTTTTATTGTAATATGCGTTTATCGGGTTGCCTGTGATTAGGCGGATATATTACATCGTATTGTTTCTGCAATTTAAATACCAAAATATCCACAAGTAAATTTATTTTATTATAAGAAAACAGTCTTCTTAAGTGTTTAAATATTCTTTGATTATTAAAACAATTATTAATTCCACAAATAAAAACGTAGTTTATCCCCACGATAACAGAGGGTACCCTCTATTAAAATTAGGATTCCTCATATATTTCTCTTATTGTAATGCATTAATAATATAAAAAGTTAATTGAATAATCAGTAATAAGTATTGGAACCCGTATTTCATTGAAGAATATAGCAAATTGTTGTGCATTTAGGTTTTAAGTTACAGTGAACTGTAAATGTCGGTAAGTGTGTCGTGCTTAATTTTCATTCGCAAATTACAGGAAAACCGCTAAATTTCCTCAGCTATTTTATACTCCATTCGATTCAGAATTAAATCGTTTACCGTTTCATGCACAGCCCATTGCTAAATATTAACACTTTGACAATAAGTATAAAGTTCGAGCATTTTGGCGCTGTTCAAAAACATCACTTAGCAGTTCAGCCACCGTCTAATAGATGGCGACGACGCGCGGAAATCCGAATGTAAAATGTTTAAAAGCTTCTAAATAGCAATTCTAAGCGATGATTTTGATAATTTAAGCATTAAATCGCCGACAAACATATAATCCTTTAACCTTTTGAAATAAAAGTGCTATAAAAATCCTGAAATAATAAATATTGCCGCAGCAATTTTTTAATGGTTAAATTCATTTTAATAATAAACGATAAAATAGGATTTGTTGTTGTTGGGAAATTAACATTTTAAACCCGAATAACTCCTAATCACCCTATCAACCACCTCCCCCTTCCTCTCTAGCTCTTTCACTCTTCCCTCTCATTCTTTATTCCTGAACCTCATTCATTTCATTTTTTCCACATTCACACACACAGTCCTCTCTTGTGCATACATCTCTCCACCCTTTTCAACATGCCTTTCATTCCCTCCCAATCTCTCGCCATCAACACTATATCATCCGCATACGCACTTTCCAATCACCAACCCCCCTCCTGTCCTTTCCTCAACACCTCCTCTAACTCACTAATATATAGATAAAACAGCACCGGGCTCAGAGAACACCACTGTCTCAATCCTTTCCACGTCCTAAACCTCCTCTCCCACCTATGCTTCTACCCACGTTTCCTCGTACACTCTACCATATACCCCCTCGATACCGAATCATACACCGCTTTCAAGTCCAGAAATACCGCAAACACACTCCCTTTCCCTTCCATCACTCTCTCTGCCATCCTCGCCAGGATAAAGACCACCAAATTTCATTCAAATCGGAAGGTAACACTTGGGTTAGTTGTCACAAATTGTTATCATTAATTAATTAAATCACCTAGTTGTTTAATTGGTGGAATTTACCATAAAATGCAGTACATACATTCACGAAGTAAAATGCCATTTTTAATCACTTTGAACCTACATTTACCGTGTGATCCATTTACCACGACACATAGCAAATTAACATGGGAAAACTGTTTTTTTTAGATTGCTGCTCCCCTATTTAAAATAAAAGGAATCCAGTGCCACCTTTGGATAGATTAATTTATTGTGCTTCATACGATTTCACACAATTGTGAATTAACAATGATTGTTTCTACTCCTTACGGTATATTGATTAATTCCCTAATAATAAACTGTACGGATGTAAGCTATTTTTCAGTTAGGAGTACGGATATGAAATCGTTGCCATGTTACAGATAATAACCAAATAAAATTGTTACGGTGGCGGCGGCGACGAGAGCACAAAAAAACAAAAATCGCCACACATCGAACGTCAGGTTTTCACCATAAAAACCCTTTCTCCGTTAGAATAATTATTATTCATTGCAAATAAATTGACCTCGAAATAAGCGTCAAACAGATGAACGAGATTTTAATAACGTACATCGTAACGGAGAAAGTAAAAATATGTTCAATTGCTATGAAACAAATTGTTTATATCACGACAACCGTCAGAATTTCTGCTGTCATTTAGCGCAAGTGTATAAAAGCAGTTGCTCTTTCGGAAGATGGATGGAACGTATGATATATTGTTGGAGCTTTAGATTTCCCTCAAAGATGTGATTACACGTTTACACCAGACTGGGTTCTTACAAGTGAAGGCCGAGATTACGTCCCGAAAGGTCTACTAATGACAGAGATGATCGTTTTATGCTTGTGTACGTTCTGCGAAATCGAGGCATGACTTTTAATATTGTTGCACAGCATCTATAAAAAATGCAAATGTTTCTTTGTATACGGTTAGAGAAGACTTTTGGTACGACCTCTAGAAAACCTGCCGCACGATTGAAGAGGCAGATTAAACTTTGAGATGGAGCATAGAAATTAGACAGCGGAAAGCCTTACATGGAAAAATAGATAGGCATAGGAGTAAATAAAAATGTTCTCTCGGATGAATCGCGATTTACATTAAGAATTAAGATCTCCAGATTGAGAAGAGTGTGGAGAACATTACGCGGCTTGCTACATCTCCAAGAAACACTTTTGGAGGTGAAGGCGTTATGGTGTGGGGAGGAATTTCTATGACTATCGTTAGGGTAATAATAACTTCTGTATATGTCATTGCTAAAAGAATGCGTGATGTCCATCATAGAGCACAGCATCTTCAAGCCGTGCGGCGAAATTTGTACCTGAGCGACCCACAGCGCTCGGGACACCGGTCCATTCAAAACACTACAGTGACGTCAATATTTACCGGATCAAAATATCCTTTCACCCAAATATTCTAGACATGTATAGCTACCATTTCATGCAAAAAACAAAAAAATGCGAAAATTCTAATTCGGTGACCCCCCTCAATGCATCTGCAAGTGAGGTTGTTTCAAATTTAAGTTTAATGTCCAGCAAACTTATGCTTGAGCAATATACAGGGATAAACATAATGAAATTACGGTTGTAATAATTTATTATTAATGTAGACATTGATTTCCGTATCCTACATAAATAACGTTACAAAAACGAGTTTATAAAAAATACAGGATTATGCGGTAAACAAATCTTCATCTCACTTTTTTGATTCTCAATAGACAGTTTCACTGTACATTCCGTTATTGCATAACGGACCCTCTCGATATTTATATTTTCTTTCTTTATATAGTCTCACCTTAATTTAATGTACATATTATATATAGACATCTCTCTTATCTACAAGAAAACATCGAGAATTCCAATTAGTAAGCACTCTGTTTCGAAATTAAAAACAATATGTTTGCGCGTTATTACGAGAGGCGCAGAATTAATTGTAAAAAGGCGAGTTCATTTTTTGTAATTTATCAATATAAGAATTCGTCGATTGTATGTAGTTTTTTTTTTATTACATAATTGAATGAATTTCTACATTAGCGAGAAATTGATTCAATTATGGAATTTTAAGCCTTTAACACTTTCGCTGCCGACGTTGTGGCCCGTGGTTACTCGGGGAGCCGACGCCAAAAATATTGGTTTTGGTGTACACACACGTTGCACCATCGGCACCTATCTACAACACCCAATGGCACAACATGTGTGCCATGCGGCAGCGAACTTGTTAAACAGATCGAACCTATTGGCCCAGGCAGATAAGTGAGGAGAAAATGCAACTAAAATTGCTTCATTAACGGTCGATTTAAGTCAGGTTTTTCATAAGCCGGTATTATATTTTCAGCTGTGTGCATGTTCTTTATGCCAGGCACTGAATACATTTTTGAATCATTATTGTTTAAATTAGAAATTTAGCCTCGGAAGAAGATTTTAGGTAAAAAATACAACAAAATAGAAAATAATTTGTTAGTACTGTTTTTTTTAATTGGCTTACGCCTGGCCTTGGTATTAATTACCATTGGCCAAATAAATACTTTGAAAGTGTAAATTGTAATGTAATCGCAGAACCTAACCGCAAATTATTCATTCTGTTTGAAAGATCGTTTACACAGCCGAAAATATAATACCAGTGGTATGTCAATTTAAGCCTGAGTTATATTTATTATCACCTTTGTGAAATCCGCTGTAAGAGTAATCATTAGTGAGAAACTGGATTAAAAAATTCAGTATCATAATAGCCTCGTTACGACATCAATGTTCGGTAAACACAAATTTAACAATTTCAAGAAAATGAATACAATCCTCCGTGTAGGTATCACACACATGACATTTATCTCCTACAAGTTTGAAGCTTTACAAATGACTGAATGTAATTGTAAAGCCTTGTAAAGATAAATATATCCAGAAAGAAACGAATCACAGGGAAGAACAATTTTTCAATTACATCAGCGGCGGCTTGTGGTCCCTCGTAGAGGAGGCTACAACAGATGCCACTCGTGCTATATTACTTACTCTTATTGAGGAAACAAATATTTCGTTGCTGTATTGATCAAATTTTCTTCCGTAGTATCCTCGCCGAACATCCACAAGCCGTCGCTGCATTACATGTATTCTTACACAGAGCAACGACCTGCAGCTTCTTCCACAATAGAATACATGTAATGGAAAAACTGATCTGCACTCTTAATGCGCAATAGCCTTTATTCATATTCTGAATAAAGATAGTTAGGTTATAAAAAATACCAGTACGATCCTTTCTTCACAGTTTTATTTATTTTTGCTAAATGTACATATCGGACATAACTGTCCATTCTAGTTTAACACGTTCGCTGCCACCGCAATTGGGATTGCATTTACGCAAGTATAACGTCTGACGCACTAGCGCGTCGGTGGCAGCGAACGTGTTAACTAAGAATGGACAGTGACCGAAATGTGCATTTAGCAAAAATATATAAAACTTTGAAGGATTGTAATTTAACGAGATGAATAGCTTAAATTAATCATAATTACATCAAATTCCACTCCCTTATTAATTAACTCTGTAGCTCTTATAACAACCCAATCCCCACAATTTGTGAAGCCCTATAAATACATATAAAACGAAAACTAGACTATAAAATATTGCGTGACTTGAAACAAAATGTATACACATATAAAAAAAAAAATTGTCGACTATCACATTGTATATTAGAATTAAAATTATGAACAGAACCACTCAAACTTAGAGCTATGTGGTAGCAGTTTTCCTTTTTTTTCTGGGGGAGAAAATCGAACTCGTATCAAAACTAACTAAAAGTTGACCCTAAAATTGTATTAAAAATCTATCTATGGTACAAACAGGTTACATGAAATAATTCAACCCTCGTTATTTTTCCATTTCTGGTTGGCCTCGCGTTTAGAATCCGGGAGCAGTTGGCTTTGCATGCCGCCGAGGACGTTGTTCGTCGCCTCGGACGCGATTATGATGGGTTTCACGAAGGTCGGGGGGATCTGACGCAGGACGCCGCCGACGGCGCCACTGTAGCCTTTCTGTTCGCGCTCGTGCGATGCTATTCGTACGATGTTTTCCGCAGTTTCTTCGAGACCCTTGAAATTGGCAGTGGTTTTATATCCATAATACAAGTGTACAGGGTGGTGATAAAGTTCCGCACAAAATTCGTAACTGCTGTATTAAATGTTTCACCAGTTTTTGACGGGCGACGTCACCAGTGATTTACGGGCGACGTCACCAGTGATTGACGGGCGACGTCACCAGTGATTGACGGGCGACGTCACCAGTGATTGACGGGCGACGTCACCAGTGATTGACCGACGACGTCACCAGTGATTGACCGACGACGTCACCAGTGATTGACCGACGACGTCACCAGTGATTGACGGGCGACGTCACCAGTGATTGACCGACGACGTCACCAGTGATTGACGGGCGACGTCACCAGTGATTGACCGACGACGTCACCAGTGATTGACCGACGACGTCACCAGTGATTGACGGGCGACGTCACCAGTGATTGACGGGCGACGTCACCAGTGATTGATGGGCGACGTCACCAGTGATTTACGGGCGACGTCACCAGTGATTTACGGGCGACGTCACCAGTGAATGACGGGCGACGTCACCAGTGATTTACGGGCGACGTCACCAGTGATTGACGGGCGACGTCACCAGTGATTGACGGGCGACGTTACCAGTGATTGACGGGCGACGTCACCAGTGATTGACGGGCGACGTCACCAGTGATTGACGGGCGACGTCACCAGTGATTGACGTGTGACGTCACCTGCGTTTGAGGTGTGACGTCACCTGCGTTTGAGGTGTGACGTCACCAGCGATTGACGTGTGATGTCATCGGCAATTTTTTTAAATGAAACTAGATTTTTTTGTTTGGCAAACTTTTGTAGAGCTCTTAATTCTCACAAAATCCGTTATTAAATAATCCAAATTATGAATTTTGTATGATCATTTTCGTACTTTCTATAAAAACAAAAATGGCTATAAAGAAAATCACAAGCTCTACAAAATTGCGAAGTAAAAAAATTTATTCGAAATTTGACTTCATATTTGCGGACCTTTATCACCATTACCCACACTGCAACTTATGTGAATGAAATTTAAATCCGCGAACTTTCCAATAAAATGCGCTTTGTCGATATCACACACGTTTCACAAAGTGCATTTTATTGAAAAGTTCCTAACCACAATCTATAACAAAGTAATGGCTTCCACCATCAATTTTTTTTTTTTAAAGGAAGGATGTTTGATGGAATTGCGGGTTAAGGAGAGTTAAGGGCTGTTCGGCCACTAACGTATATAAGTTTTGAAGATTTCATTTTAATAATGAAATACACTAGACATCCATGGACCCGCACGGCCACTTCGTTCCGAAAAAGTGACCGCACGGACGGGATTCGAACCCACGACCACGAGGCCCAGAAGCAGGAACGATACTCTCTAGGCCACCGCGGCCCCCCACCATCAATTAAATTTAAGTTTGATAGTACCGAGATTGACCAAGTGATGGCGTTTTAGTTCGTTCTTACCTCTTTAACAACATTGTAAGCGTTGGCCATTCCTTCCCTGATATCCTGCGGTTGATTGTAGCGTCGTTTGCGGCCCTTTGATTTGATGGCGCGCCTCACACTAGGACCAGGCGACATCATGTCGTAAGCGGTTTCGGCCGTTATCTGAATAAGGTGTATTATCCGCGACGTTAGCTCCAGCGCCGCCATCGCCGTGGAGGTTGTGAAGCTGTTCGCGCCGCGCTGCAGACCCCTCACAATCCTCCCATCCTTTTGGTACTGTTCGATCGGTAGCCAGAACAGGTCCCTGATACCTTGGACTGTAAAACGATGGAAATAATGATGATTACTTTCTTCACAAACGGGAGGGAAGTAATCATTTCCGTTATTTATTTTAACTGTCACGGCCGACAGCGTTTTTTTCTGGGTTAGGTTTTTTTTTGAATAGGGAGAATTGGAAACGCGACATCCACGCCATCTCACAGTCATTTGGCCCAACTAACGCAATGCAATGCTGCCAAATCTATGTACAAATGTTTGTAAGCAAGCAATATGGTCATATTTTTGTTCGTTCAATTTATTTTAGGTATAAATATCTCATAATATTCAAATTCCACAAGTGTTAATTGTTTGTTTAAGTCTATTTGATAAATTTTAAAGCAAAATAGACTTTTGAATAATTTCACAAATGTATATTGTTTTAAGTCCTCTGTGAGATATGACAACGTCTATTTCCCATCGTATTGCCGACCTTTTTAGACGTATGTACATAACCTGATTAGCGTCACGAGTTGAATTGGTATTTGGCCAGGTATTTATAATTCAAATTTAAATTAATATTCATAAACCGAAAAGAGTGTGCAATGGGTAATTTCAAGTACTCTTGTAAGGCACCTTATTGCAGTAACGTTTATATCCGCAATTCAAATATTCAAAATTAAGCTTTCTTTACATTTCCCAACTGTCCTAATCGCAGAGATGAATGGGGTAATTCCATTGATTCCAAATTAACTGAGAGAGTTAAATCTTTACCTAAATTAAATAAAATGCGCTCGTTAATGTTTGATGAAATGTCGCTAGCTAAAGGATTTCAATTTGATGAATCAATTGATAGAGTAATTGGCTATGTGGATCTCGGCTCTCTTGGTAGAAAAAATGAATTGGCTGATTGTGCCTTAGTTTTCATGATTCAAGGACTAAAAACCTGTTGGAAATAATCAGTGGCATATTATTTTACTAATGGTACCATTTGAACTAAAAAAATTAATTACAAAGCAAGTGTCTGCGATTTCCGCTTTTATTTGGATGCGTCGCACTGATGAGAACCAAAAAGTTCGAAACACTTGCAAAAATGAATTGTAAAGTCGCAATTTTAAATTTCCCGCTAGCTCGATGTGTTTGGCCAGATGACTCGCAGATGGCGCTGATGGCGTTTCCAAAAGTTAACATTGAACTGTCCCTCTTTATCCTTAATGCTCTGTGGGTTTTAGAAACGAACGTTTTACTCTTAAAATATACCGTTTGTGAAAAAATAATTATACAATTTGCACCTCAGGAAAAATCAAGTTGTTCTCTCCCTTTATATATACAGGGTGCATGATAAAAGTAATGGGCATTTTCTGGGAAAAATATATTTATTGATTGTAAAGGTACAAATGCTTAAAATTCTTCCATGCCTGGAAGGCACCCTGAAACGCCTCAACGGGGATGTCTTTTAGGAAGGTTGTAACATGCTTTTGGATGTTTCCCACGGACTACGGACTCAGCCTTTTACTTGCAGGTGCTCAAGAGATTGAAACACCGGGTCGCGCGTATTATGGCCAACATCAAAGTCATGGTCAGGCTTCATCAGGCCTTCATTGTTACCAATTTCCTGGCCTGGAACAACACCCCGGGTGGTCCCTCAGCCCCTTTACAGTACTGAGTTGGCTCAGTGCGACTTTTTTTTGTTTCCCTGACTGATGAGAGAGCTGAAAGGAAAGCATTGGGAGTCCATGGAAAACATCCAAAAGCAATGTTACAACATTCCTAAAAGACAGTTTCAGGGTGCCTTCCAGGCATGGCAGACACGTCTCCGCAAGTGTATTGATGCTGGAGGAGAGTATTTTAAAGAATTTTAAGCATTTTTACCGGTACGATCAATGAATATATTTTTCTCAGAAAATGCACATTACTTTTATAATGGACCCTATATTCTATTATTACTCCCACTTACAAAATTGCACTAGTGAATGCATTGGTCCCACGCCGCCCAACAGACTGGGCAACTGGTTTTTCTTGATGTCGTTTATCCACTCTTGCAAGCAGTACGTCATCAGCTTATCGAATCCGAGTATCCCGTGGTTATTCGACAGTCGCCTCAACCTCAATTCGGAACTGTTGAGCTGCCCCAAGCCCATGATCAATCCGGCCAAGGGTCCGTGCGTCAAATCCAAACGTTTGCCGTGGTAGTCCAACCTTATAGGAACGTCTGGTGTGAAAATAATTTTCCTGAAAATAAAATATTTTGCATGTAACAAGGTCTTTTTTTCTATTGCACATGCTGCCAGTGGCTCATATTCTCATCCCATAGCCCAACAAAGTGCATAAAAGCCACAGAACCAACGGTGACTCGTGAAAGTTCGGAGGCTACGGAAGAAAACAGTAGCTCAATACTAGCGTCCTATACCATAGATTAAACTTTTAGTGACAAACACTAGAAAGTGAAAAATACCAACACGGCTATGAAAACCATGTAATTTTCCAGAACATTAGGTTGGTATACTTTCAAAAAATTCATATAGTACAATATAGTACAATCAGAATTGATTGTATCCATTTCATTAATAAAAAGGTTAAATTTAATGACAAATTTCCAGTTGTCTTTACCGATTGCCGAAAAATATTTGCACGCTCGAGAATTTTTAAATTTCCCGCCTAGACGTAATCGAATTATTTTATGGACATACGTTGACTATAGTCTGTCCACGGTACACATAGAGTTGTAAAAGCGCCCACAATCGCCATTTGTTCTGAGCAAAAGTCTGATTTACACTATGTAAATTTATTTAAATAGAGCTAGTGGCGCCACCTGTTAGGAACAGTCCAAACTGTAAAAGTTCAGTTTTTGTCTTGGTCGTACTCTGCATGTTGCTTAGTATATTGTTTCGTAGAACTTTTTTAGGAGGCTGAAATTTATTTGCCGATTGATGTTCCCTGAGTATGTTATAAATGCTGGCCACACAAACAGCTACAAATGTATTAAAATAGCCTATTTAGAAATTAAGAACGTACCTCCTGCATTTTCGGTGAATACCACATTTTGAATTTCCTGCGTTCAGGATAATTTTCCTGACACACCTTAAAAATATTAAGTATAGATTCCTTGGTGGACACTGAAAAATGCTTCGCACGGCGTCGTTTTGATGGAGATAGAGCCATTATAATGAAACAAGCAGAAAGGTACTCGATCGCAAACAGACGCTAATAGCTAACACAATACAATGAGCCAATCAGCTGACGATCGCGTCAACCATTTGCATTCGTACTGCGTGATTTGGACGTGCGGATTTCCCGCAATTTTTCGAATCGGCCAGTAAGAATGATGCGTTGGCGTTTTTACAACTCTATGTGTACCGTGGACAGACTATAGAAACTTAATTCAAGCAACATGGAGCGATGAGTCACTGTCACCTCTGGGCGATTGTACTATAGCTTCCTACACCATAGATTAAACTTTTAGTGACGAACACTAGAAAGTAAAAAATACCAAAACGGCTATGAAAACCATGTAATTTTGCAGAACATTAGGTTGGTACCGGTATACTTTCAAAAAATTCATACATGAAGTCGCCAACAGACACAATACTGACATTTTGTTTTTGTTATTGTTCTTGAGTTTTGACTATTTTTCGAATTTCTGCCATGGAGAATAATGCGAGTGCGATTTTCGTAATAAATTACAATTTTTACATTTCCTTTATTGGCGAGGATTGTTCCGCAACCTAGTGGGATTACTGTCACTTAAAACGTCAAAATAGTCTAATCTATGGGTAGATGTAGTATATAGTAAAGCATATAGTGTATCCTGGGCGGTTATAAATACCCGTTCCTACCCTTACGAATTGCCACTGGGCACGCATTGTGCACCTTAATTAATTCACGCCCAGGTCGACAAGCAATAATTTTTTTTACAAATTAAAAAAAAATACCACTTTAGCGCCATCTATAGAATATATTTTTTAATACTTTTTTTGCATAAATGAGTTTATGTTAGTGGAATAATATTTCATAGAAAACCGTAACAGCAACAAAAAAGTACATTTTCAATCAACTTGGAATTATGCTAAAACCCAATAAAAGCAGCATGGGCACGAAGTGGTTAATGCTAAACCATCATTAATGAATTCATTGTCTTGTCCAATTAGTACAGTATTTAGACGATAGATTCCGCATGTAAATACATTTTTCGTGTTATTAATTTTGTTACCTGAAGTAAATCGGTAGTGAATTATCCGAGCTGCCTTTTGATACACTTTGTGTCTTCTCATCGTCTTTTATACACTTCACATCATCAAGCAACAGCAACAGATTGTCGTCCACCAGCTTTTGGGCTTGCTCTATCAGTTGATCGTTGCTTGTAGACACCGTCATCACGGGCGGTTGATGGGTGGGGGTGTTGTGCTTTGAAGAAATCGTAGCTACTTCATCTGGAAACAAAAATTAAGCCATGTAACGATGTACAGGACGGCAAACGTAACTTGGCGTTGCGCAGTGGCAAATTTGTGGGCGGAACCTTCGAAGGGCGCTCTCGATAGATTTCGTGAAGAGTTCGCACGCCTGGTACATTTATTTTCAAAATTGACTGCAATGGTTTTCCAAAGTAAATGGCTCTTGCCAGTCAATCTCGTGAGATAATTCTCGTATATAATTAATTAATTATGTGGAGGAGAGCGCCCGATTGAGTTTTAAATGAATAGCGCACGCGAAGAATATGTGCTTGCTTATTACAGAGACTGTACTCGGCCGGCTTGCTCTCTGCGCGTCTGGCCAACTTACATTTGCCGTCCTGTAATTCTGAAATTTCTCACTTTCCTTTGGCTTTGAAAAAATATAAAAACTAAACAAATTAGAAACAACTTTACTTGTTTCAGAAAGCATTAGATAAATACAAGAAAACGAAATGTAGCCTGAATACATGAATATTCAACCTGTTTTTTGCTTGCAGATTAACGAACAGGTTGAATATTCATATATTCAGGCTACATTTCGTTTTCTTGTATTTAATATAAAAACTAACGCGACAGACTTAAAAATATCCAAATAACCTCAAAATACATTCTAATTTATAGTTTAATAAAAATCTTAAAATCAACTCACAATGGTATATTTTTGGACCCAAGCTTAAGACACATATCTTTGAAATAAAGTTCCGTTATTATTTTAAAAACTAGAGAAATTTTGAATAAATAAGTTCATCATGACATTTTCTACTTTCACCATTTTATAATTATTATTTTATTTAGAAGTTACTTACGTGTTTTCGTTGTTGTTCCGCTCAACTCGTTGAAAAAGTTGATCAAAAACAGGAGGGAGTCCTGATCGATGTTCAGCCTGAGCGGCAGTGCGGAAACCCTAAGGCAGCATTCTTGGGCCTTCAGTTTGAGGTCGGGGCGAATGTGGACAGCTTTGATTGCAATCTACATGAAAGAATTGGTGATGCCGGTGATTCAAGTACACAAAAATTTCAAGCCATTTTTGTTTCGTTTAGGCATTTTTTGGGTGGCTCAAATTATTAAAACTGATTGAAAAGATTGTAAAGAAACTAAACTTAAGCAAACAGTCTGGGCGCGTTCGTCAGAATTTTCAACTGTCAACATGTTTATTTTGATTTACGCTGAATATTGGTATTTGATGAACGCTGCTTTTGCAACCTCCATTTCGGCGGCAACTTCAACACTTGTTTCCAACACCAATCAGTCTAATTTGTACGATTGGTAAAATGGCGACCAATGGACGAACTTGTTCACGATCAACAGTGCGTTCATCAGAAAATACCCCAACGGTTGGCAGTAAACACCCAACTGTTTAGTTTGACGAATGCGCATTGCCTCTCACGAAGTAAAAGCTAACACCTCTAGTAACAAAATTTATGTAAGGTTAGGTTTAAGTTTAAACCCCACTCTCCTTAACCGGCCTAGCAGTTTTGCTCGCACGGATCCCGCCACCCATGTATCGGAAGTAGTTTTGCAGGCTCACCATGGTGAAAGAAAGTGTTAATCTTATTTCTATCATCATCAGTTACAACATATTAAAATCATATGTTTGATTGCCATTGATCTTTCTCGACATTGTCGATGCTACTCTTTGTAGTTAAAAAAATTCACTAGACAAGACCGTCTCCGCAAGTTTACCTTTTACCTATAGTTTTGAACAGCTCTAATGCCCGGTTGTACCAACTCATAGTATTTCAGTTGCACACTGATTTATGCCTGTTTGCACCACACCCGGTTAACTCTTTAATCATTGATCATAAGTTAATCCCTTTGCACCGCCATTTAATCATTGATTAAAGTCGGGTTAAAAATTTACGAAAATAATTGATTTTTCAGACTTTGATCGGCCGTAGCGGCCAAATGAAAACTCCAAATTGAACGCGGTTTACAAATCTGAGCTCTTCGTACGTCAATTACTCGGATTAGAGATTTTGAATTTTTGATGAAATCGTGAAAAAAGACATGACTAACCCCCTTTGAAATTTTGTTAAAAAATGCAACTTTCTTAAAAATCATCGTAGACTATTGAATTTAACTTTATTTTCATCAGAAAGACGAGAGAAATTGATTACCGTTAAAACATTTCAGCTAACTTCAATAGCAAAAAAATTAGTCAGTCACCATGAGGATTTTGGAAAATTTAAGAAAATAATTGATTTTTCAGACTTTGATCGGCCGTAGCGGCCAAACGAAAACTCCAAATTGAACGCGGTTTGCAAATCTGAGCTCCTCGTACGTCAATTAGTCGGATTAGAGATTTTGAATTTTTGATGAAAACACGAAAAAAGACATGACTAACCCCCTTGGAAATTTTGTCAAAAAATGCAACTTTCTTAAAAATCATCGTAGACTATTGAATTTAACTTTATTTTCATCAGAAAGACGAGAGAAATTTTTAACCGGCCGAGCTTGGGCAATTAGGAAGCCGGTTAAGGCAATACACGTTTCGTATTGAAAATAAAGGAACATGAAGGTTTATTACGTTGAGGACGGCGTTAGGCGATATAAAATCATTACGGAGATCAAATATAATTGATTTTATTTATTCGAGCGCTAGATTTAAATGTCGGTATGCCAATCCAAGTGAAAATGCGAATAAAAATTTTTGATTTATTAGATGAAGCATGTTTTAGGAGAAGGTATGGATTAAGCAAACAATTCACATTTAATTTGTTGCAAGTAATTGAACATTTGAACATAAGTAGATTTTCTAAATAATAGGAAACTGTAAACAGCTGTTCATTTGGCATCTGAAGCATGCGCAAAGGCGTCAATATCAGAAAATAAAATAACCCCACAAATTGCCAACCGTATTTTTGCTCACAATCATTTAATCATCGGATACTAACCGATGGGCGGTGCAAACTGAGCGGCATGATTAACTTAATCATTGATTTAGTAATCATCGATTTTAACTGAGTGCGGTGCAAATGGGCAATAGTATTTCAGTTGCACACTGATTTAATCAATAATCATTTTAAAACATTAAATATTAAACCTACAGACCGGTTTCGACATTTTAGGTCTAATCAGCGCGCAGTTAACAGCTGGAGAAACGGAAATTATTGGAATATATAAATATTCCAAACACAGTCAAAGGTAGAAAACTGTGGCAGAATCTATTGTCTAATTGTTGTACTAATCCTAATCCAAGTGACATAACCACCGACAGATATAGGAACGCCAACGATGGCAAATATATCAATAATAAACATCTTTCTCCATCAGCTTGCAACTGCGCCAAACAAGCAAAAAAATAGAATTATTAAAAATATAATTTTTAAGATTTTGCGGCACACAATTTTGGGAAAATTTTGCGGCACACCCTTTGAGAAACACTAGTTTAGTGTATATTCAACGTTGCTCCAAAATAAATTTAAAAAAATCATAATTCGCTAGAATATCGATGTATTTTCAAAAACTAAAGTGATTTGAAAGAATAACCTACTCAAATGTAATTTTATATAACGTTATTTATACTGAAGGCTTTAACTTTGTTATATATTTTATTTTTTATATAATAAATAAAACAAATATTACCTTGTTTTAAAAGTTATACAAAGTTTTATTTCTTTTTATACAGGGTGTTTCAGAGCTCTGGGAACGGTCAATCATGTGCTTATTTTTCAAAATTTCGAAAAATGTTTTATACAAAAGTTGTGTATAATAGTGAGCTGCACGCCCTAAAAATATTTAAATTTATACAGGGTGTCTCATAGTTACAGACCAAACTTATGTTTTTTTAAATGGAACCCCCTGTATTTTTTGTCATTTTTGAATTATATGGAGCAAATAAAGTTGAGTTACTTCGATACTCCCTATACCTATTGTTTGCCGTTTTCGAAATATTTGAAGATTTGTTGAAATGCATGGTCTCGGTGAAATTTTATTTTTGCCCCAGTGATTGACGTTGAACGATTAAAATCATTTCAATTATTTGGTTGAATATTCGATGGTCGACCGTCGCCTACGAAATCTAAAATTAGCTGAATTGGAAGTGTGAATGTGTACTCTGACGGGAGAGAAACTGCATGGCCTCTGTGGTGCAATTGGTAGCATCCCAGACCGGAGATCTGGAGGTTGCAGGTTCGATCCCCGTCGGAGGCATGTTCACACTTTTGATTCAGCTATATACGGAGCAACTTCATTTATTATTTATTTCATTAAAGTATACAATGGTTGTGCAGAATACTGACCTGCCCGCGATGAGACTTGAAAGGTCGAAACTAGTCCGTAGGTGAATTGATGGGCAAACGATATTATTGTAATATTTGCCGCATTAGGCATATTCCTATATCTGTTGGTGGTTACACCACTCGGATTGGAATTAGTACAACAATTAGGCAATAGATTCCGCCACTTTGGCATTTCTACCAATAATTTTTATAAAAATGTAAATTATTACTGACCATGTGTGCGTGGGATTGTTTTGGCCTACTCTGACTGGTGTACTGATACAAGAACTTGTTGATCTCACTGGATTGCAACAGATCCCTAACTTCAATTTCGGTCACGAGTAACACCTGCCGGGACGCCTGTGACGTGCTTTCTGGGTAAACTTCATGCTGGAACCGCACCTGCAAATTTTCAAATAAACGAAACCGTGGTCAGACAAGTGTAATTTCAGAATTCGTGGATCGGTAGAAATGTACCAATTCGCTGGCCGCCGGATTTAACTCGGATGGATTTTTTCATTTGTGACAACTTAAAAAGTATTGTAGCAAACAGCCAGCCACAAGAAATTACTTGTTCTAAACATGCGCCTGCACCGCACACACCTTCACTAACGGGTCTATTTTATAAACAATCGTTACAATACGATTCGTTAGCTAACTATAATCGTTCGGAACGTCAGTTGCAATGTTGCGAACGATTTAGGTTAAAATGTTATTTTGTAACCAACATCGTTAGGCGTTGACCTTGAATGCTTATTCGGAACGATGAACTTGTGATTTTAGAATGAATAGTACACTTGTAGCTCACTTCATTTCTAATTTCGTCAGCGTCGTGACAGTTGACGTTTACATTTAAAATCTAAACATTGTACTTATTTTTGCGGATACTTTCAAAAATCGAATTATAATTGAACTGAATGGATTTAATTAAGTGATAAGTGTTAATAATGACTGAAAATGAAAGTCGAAGTAGTGTCGTGAAAAATCTTGCTCCAGAGATCACTGCACAGCAGTATCAAATATATCTAGAAGAGTTACAATGGAATGAAGCCCTTCGAAGGAAAAAATAGTCCCAAAACCCGGATATTTTGGATGAATCATGGAGGTCATTAGCCCTACAATTAAATGCAGCAGGACCAATAAAAAAAGTTGAGCAATGGATTATAGAAGTATTTCTTAGATTTGTCTATACATGTTTCTAAAGCTTTCTTCGAGAATAAAGAAGGACTTGTGTCTCATAAATACGAGTTCATGTGCTGACTTCTTCCTCGGAAAATATATTTTCTAGATTTTCTAGTAATATAGGAATAACAATTTTGCATTGTAACACAATGTACAATATTATGTAGTTAAATAAAAAATAACTTATCTTCGTTCCAATATATAATTCCTATCCACCACAAATTACATGAGAAAATTATATTCATATATTATCAGGTCAAAATATCCGTTAACGATTGACAGCGGAGCTGTCGTTCCCGAACGATTACAACGGAACGATTTCATCGTTTCGTAACGATTATGAAATGTTACAAAATTGAGTTTCATTGAAAAATCGTTATCGGAACGAGAATCGAATTACACCTACATCGTTTCGAGTTATAAAATAGACCTGTAAATCCCATTCTACTAGTTCGGACTATACTGTGTTCACATTTTATTCTCGCCACAGTAGGCTTTGTTAGGATGACATTTCTGTTGGTAGTAAAAACTTACTAACAATTTGGTTGTTATTGCATTTTTCTTTCGATGTTTACTGCAAAGTTGCATTTTTTTCCCTCATTCACATGTAAAAATATTGACATTTTATTGAAATTATAGGTTAACATCAAAAATACAACATGCCAATATAAGGATAAAAAACACTGTGGAGAGACTAAGAATATAATTTTGTAACCGTCGAAGAGACACTGTGCATTATATAACTATTAATCAGCGTTGCCAATTATATAAAAAAAATACTCACTTTATTCAGTTCTAGCTCTATTAAAACATCGTGGTTTCTGTTGACGCCGCCCTGGACCAGCCAGTTCAGCTTGGGTTTCCTCTTCTCGACGAACGTGTTGAAGATGACCTCACCCGTATGAGCGTTCGAATAACCGACGCCGTCGCGCAATTGCAAGTCGGAAAAGTTGACCGTTTTCTTTTCCTTCTTGTCCACGGAGTCCGGTAATTTAAAATCATTTCCGCCGTACAGTTGCCAGACTATGGTCATGTTGCAGAGGGTGTACCGCATGACGGGCACCGGGAAGTGCTTGGGGGGCTTGAGGATGTCGGTTTTCCCGATCGGGATGTTGAAGTGATTGTCGATTACGCGCAAAGGCTCGTCGGTCAGCCATCGGATTTCAGGAAGACCATTCTTCGGCTGTAATAACAATAATAATAATAAAAACAAGCAGATAATTTTATTTTGTTAGTTTCAAGTAGAATTATAATTATAATGATATTTTTGTTGATACTTATAATTAACCAAATGTCGAAGAAATGAGTGATGCCATTTTCAATTCGTTATAAATATTTGACAACCAGATGTTAAGATTTTTAGTAGTCAACTCTGTTTAACACGTTGACCGCTTTGCCAGTCACCGGTGACTGACACTGAAGTATTCCAATGGGCCACGTAAGTTACCATTGACTGACAGTGAGTACCTACTTTAAACTTACTATTTGATTGGCCGATGAATTTGTTAGAGTGAGTCTCGTGACTGACACATTGCCTGATGGGGCGAAAACGCATAATTTTGCCATTGGAGCTTTGTCAGTCACCTGTGACTGACACAAAAAACCCGTAATTTCATCTAAAAAATGCATCAAAATGAATTAAATAAGCATATTCTTACTCATTTTATAAAATAAAACTTAAACACAAAGAAAACTTTTTTTGACATTTTACAAAAAAACTTGCTGACAGCCCCAGCTGGTGTGTCTGAGATTTCTGTGCGTAGAGGCCGCACCCTAGTATATCTAGCCGGGTATACCGACATACGTGTCTTACTGGCCATAGCAGCGTTAGTATTCTAAAATTAGATGGCCTGGGCGACCGAAATGTATATTGACCTCCGATAAATATGATTATTTTTATAGTTTCAAGTCAAAGGGAGAAGTCATATAAATGAGTGAATTATTATATTGTATCTTTATCAAACTAAAAGAGAAAAGTCCAGAAGCGTACTTTCATAGATATATTACAAAACTAAGGAAAATCCATTCACAAATTTATTGTGAGTCACGCGGCCTCCACTGATAACAAATGACATTCAGGCCGTGAGACATGCAAGGCGTGTCTCATAAAAAATGCAAAAAAATAAAAATAAAAACACTATTTCCGAGTGATTTTATTTCACAATTACAAGTAATATTAGCTGAAAAAGCGACTTGTTAAAAGTGATTGTGAATGGATTATAACATCCGGCAGTCAACGTGTTAACTAAACTTACCAAAATTCCCAAACCAGCTTCTTCTCCAATTATGCAGAACTCCTCGTCGGTATCGCTGCTTTTATTCGATCTGAAAGTGACGTCCCCCAGCTCTGTAGTGACTTGTGGGGGTGGCTTGGAGGTGTCCACTACGGCTTGGCCCTCATCAGGGAAAAAGAACATTTTGGCCCCAAAGCTGTTTGGGTCTACATTTCTTTCTACACAGAAAGTATAAGCAACATATTACGGATAGTACAGACTAGAGGTGACTAACTCATGAGTTTGTCGACTCAACGAGTCAATTCTTAGAAATGAGTCACGGAGTCAATTCAAGTTATTTGTTATAATAAAACACTTTTAACTTTCTTTTGTATAACTTATATATTTATTTTTGTGACTTAAGTTTCGGTAATACAATTACCATTTTCAAACAAGAAAACACTTCTTGTTTGAAAATGGTAATTGTATTACCGAAACAAAGTTAAAAGTGTTTTATTATAATATTTAAAATGTATAACGAAGTAGAAGCCTCCAGCATAATCAAGTTATCTGTGTCATGAATGTTTTTTTTTTGTCCGAGTCGCAAAGTCAAGTGACCTTGAAATTTGCAGTTCAACTTATATTGGGTTCTAGCTCGCGGACACATATTTGAGCAGTGATCATATGGGAAATGGAGGGGGGCAGTCCATGTTTATACAGGGTGTTTCAGAGCTCTAGGAACGGTCAATCACTTGCTTATTTTTCAAAATTTCGAAAAATGTTTTATACAAAAGTTGTGTATAATAGTGAGCTGCACACCCTAAGAATATTTAAATGTATACAGGGTGTCTCATAACAAAGTTACAGACCAAACTTATATTTATTTAAATGGAACACCTGGTATTTTTTGTCATTTTTGAATTATATGGAGCAAATAAAGGTGAGTTACTTCAATACTCCCTATACCTATTGTTTGCCGTTTTCGAAATATTTGAAGATTTGTTGAAATGCATGGTCTGGGTGAAATTTTATTTTGGCCCCAGTGATTGACGTTGAACGATTAAAATCATTTCAATTATTTGCTTGAAGGTTCAAACTATAGAGCCAACCATGATTTCATACAAAAAATTATACAGGGTGATAAAAAAAATGCGGTAGAAAAACCCAACTTATAAAGTTGAATAACTTGGTTTTTTCAAATGGCACACCCTGTATTTAGTAACTCACCTTTATTTGCTCCATATAATTCAAAAATGACAAAAAATACAGGGTGTTCCATTTAAAAAAACATAAGTTTGGTCTGTAACTTTGTTATGAGACACCCTGTATAAATTTAAATATTTTTAGGGCGTGGAGCTCACTATTATACACAACTTTTGTGTAAAACATTTTTCGAAATTTTGAAAAATAAGCACGTGATTGACCGTTCCCAGAGCTCTGAAACACCCTGTATAGTCAAAGGTATAAACTGTTTACATTTTATTCTCGCCGCAGTAGGCTTTGTTAGGGTGACATTTTTGTTGGTATTAAAAAATTACTAACAATTTGGTTATGTCATTGCATTTTCTTGGTGCAATGTTGCATTTTATATCCCTCTCATTCACAAGTAAAAATATTGTTTGACGTTTTATTGAAATTATCAGTTAACACGTTGACTGCCACAGCCTTGGGAACTATATTGAACAACTACGAGTATTCTCGTAGTTGGCAGTCAACGTGTTAACAACATACCTCAATCAGCACTATCAAAAATACCAATATAAGGACAAAAAAACACCCCGACGGGCGAAAATAAAATGTGAATACACGATCCATCACAAAACAAACGCTTCTATTCCAATCAATCAATCAATAAGAAGGCTGTGAGTGAATCAAATGATTTACCTTCAACACTTAAACTCTCTTCCATGGCCTCTCCCAACAATTCGTTGACGTGCTGGTGTTGGCTTTTGGATAAATTGCTAATGTCCTGCTGTTCCACGTTAATTAATTCTTGTTCGGCATCGTGTCTCGGACTTGAAAATGCACTCGCCGGAGCCAGCGGTTCCTCGCAGGGAACCAAATCACCGTCACTGGCGAAATATGTAATTAGCTGCGTCAGGGCGCGGCCACTGTCTGAACACGTTCTGATGTTTACTATGTTATTGGACGCCCTTAAATCGATATGTGGATTAATTCCGCTTGTCTGTAAAATAAAAGATGACGAGGTACAATCCACTCGCTAAGTAGATGGCGCCACTAGCGTGGTTTTCTGGTTTCTTATTGAGTACTCTAAATCAGCGTTTCTCAAGGTCAACTGCAAATTGGCTGGAATGAGTACAGTGGTGACACTAAATATGAAACCTGTAACGAGTTATGTCAAGAATGATTATCAATTCCAAACTTCTGAATTAATCCGTGCAAGGTCACAAATAATATTGCACGCTCATTGGCATTGTGTTTATTTATTTTTTACTTAATCCGGCATTGAAGTATACTATATACAATATGAGAAACACTAAGTAATAATGATTTGCTAAAACAAATAATAATTACTTGGACAATCTGCAAATTAAAAAAAATGGTTAGTGTACGTTACTGAATATTTAAAACAACATTTTGCTACAAAAATGAAACTGTGAAGTTTCTGTTGTCCAAACTTAAATAAAGATAAAAATTATCTCGAAGAACATCAAAGCGCTTTCTTCAAAACAATGAAAAGTGGCTATCTTCTTCCGAGATTATTAACGTGAGTATTTTGGAATATTTTAGTAATATTTGCGAGCAAGCCATTCGAAATAGTAAACATAAATATAGTATTGGGGATCATAAGTACTAATAGAGATAAACATGCGACCTGAGATGGTCGATGGAGACAGATTGTTTGTATATTTGACAATTCTGGTGAAGGTTGCGAAAGGGAAGTAATGTGCTTCTTTGTCTAACCAATGCAGCGGGCATTACTGTCTGTATTTGTATCAGGACTCGGTCGACGAACGTTTCTATTATTTACTATGATGAGACACATAAAATAGTATAAAATGGTAGAAAACGTGCTGTTGACGACGTTAACGCCATCTGTATGAAAGGAGCTAGCAATAATGATACTATGCTTTGAGTTTGAGAAACACTGCTTGAAACTATTTTTTTATTTGGTAGTAAAGTTGTTATTTCATATAACTATTCTTAAAATAGAACTCTGGATTTTATTTTCAAACTCACCTTGTCATTAGTTCTCAGGCTCAGTTCGAATAAACCCAAGTCCACCACACTGACATAATCGTGTTTTAAGTCTATCGGAGCGGACGACGGTGCTCCATTTTTAGGAGGGGACTTCTCGCTCAGGAACAGCCCGCATTCTTCGGCTATGAACCTCAAGGTCGAAGTGTTCGCAGTCGCGGAGAGATGGGAGGACATACTGAATGTCCCCAGGGTGACCACAGAACGCAATGGCAAATGAAATGGTCTGAAATTTTAACCATGAATTATTAACAAGTGCGAAAACGGTTTTTAACCCTTTAACTTCGGGCAAAATTATACACCATTACGACGCCAGCTTTTTGTCAAAATCAAACTTATTAAAATATTTTCTTAACCCCCGTTTCGCTCCCATAGGGGTCATATTTTGCAAATTGGTAAAACATGTAATGATTTTTTTCTCTTAGAATTAAAACTCTATATTGTCTATCGACGATTGCCGGAGTACAAGACAGAATTACCAAGTCGCTTATTGACGACTCCCGTAGTGAAAGGGTTAAGATAAGTGTAAAAATTATTTAGAAATATTACTGTCACAATTATATGCGTGAATGGTATTACTGTCATGCATTGATAGTATTGTTTACATCAACCAGCAAAAAACGTTACTAGTTGAAAGTTATTTCCGAAATGGGACTAAAGTGGACGGAAATTGGGTGTATTCATTCGACGCACCTTTAGCTGAGTTTCAGGAAGAATTTCCTAACGTTCCCATTAGTTATGATGAATTTAAAAATACCTTATCGCAATCTGTTGAATTATTTCATGAACCGGGTAGTATTCTCCGTAAACCATGAGGTGGTATACCAGTCAAACGTACTCAGGATGCTATTAACACAGCCCAAGGAATTTTGGAAGATTTCTATGTCGTTTATCACAGAAAATATATTTATCGGTAGGAACATGCCGCAAGTACTCAGGATGCCATTAACCTCTTCACGCCCAGGTTGCCACATGTGGCAACAAGCAAAAAAAGAAAATAAAAACATTGTACAAAAAAATTACTCCTTTAGCGCCATCTATGGAATATTTTTTCCATATTTTTTTGCATAAATGGGTAAGTTTGTGACAGTGAAATAATATTTCGTAGAAAAAGGTAACAACAACAAAGAAGTAATTTTTTCATCAACTCTGGGATTAAATCAAAGCAGCATGGGAACGAATTGGTTAACACAGCCCAAGGAATTTTGGAAGATATACCTACGACTTCTCTGCGTCGTTTGTCACAGCAAATTAATTTATCGGTAGGAACATGCCGCAAGTAACATAACCTCAATATGTGTTACCAACTTGAATTTTTAAAAATAAAAAATCATGGCACACTTGAGGTTTTCTTTTAATGAACATACGTTATATTACAGTACATCTATCCAACATTTTGTTTTTTATGAATGATAATACACCATCACTGATATTGTACAATAGTTTAAGAATGGTTTATTAATATTATGTATTAAAGATATTTTGTTTCTCCTATTCTCCGTTTAAGGGTAGCCGAGATACGACGCATTTTTTAATTTCAAAAATTCCTCAACATTAAAAAAATAACTTTTTCCATGATTACAGCGCAATCTAACACAAACTCAAAAACGAATTTTCGACAAAATTTACTGATTTACTGATAAATTTAATCAATAAATGTAATTTTTACAGTTTTTGCCGATTATAGCGCCATCTGTCGCTAATCAAAATATTTTTTGAGTTAAAAGCCTAATAATTTTTAGTGTAGAACTCAAATCTGCAATAATAAATAGGAGTCCCTATTTAAGACTTCAAAGTTCCCCGCTCTCGGTGGGAGGGACAGGACATTTCACACATGATAAAGCTCATAATTTTTTTGTTGAAGTATTTTTTTTTTATGTCAATGCGATTTGTATTTCGGGAGATATTTGGGGTGTACGGGTGGTCTGCAACACCCGGTATATATTTACCTGTAATCTATGGCACAATCCCACAAGTGTAAATGCAATTCAGTCAGTACTTCTTTGGCATGGTAACCCGGTATCGTGTAATCGTTTACATTAAAGAAATCAATGAGCTGCGTGATCCAGCTGTTTGGCTCGAGGCACATTCGATGCCTCAGTGTCGCCTTGTTTATTCCTAAGGCTACTCTGACAGTCTGAAAAGAAAAAATTACAGCTTACAATTAAAAACAATATAAACATTCCTGTTTCTGTCGCATTTCTTTAGTGACATTTTTTTGGTAAAGAAAATCTCCTGGTTTTTACATTCATTATTATTAATGAATATTGTGTATAGAAATCAATTTTGTTGGAATGTTGGTAATAACTCATATTTCCTATAAAAACTCTGTTATAAACAAATTAAAATTTACTAGAAAAATAGAAGTTTTTAGCGCCATCTAGTGACAAACGCATGTCGGAGATTGAACCATTTCTGGACAGACGCAGACATGATCTTTGTTTTTAAGAACAATACAAGCATAAAAGATTGTTTCTCATGAATCACATTGGTAGATTGGTTTCTGGTTACAGTCACCAGTTCGTTGATGGGAACACGCTATACTCGGCGCACCGAATCCGTGGTATATTGGATGTGCGTGATCTTCGAGTGATGTTCGCTGATTGGTCAGCGCAAATGCATGTGAAGCACGTGTCACGCAGCCAAAATGTAGTGATTACGTTATATCCATAAATCAGTTTTTTTCCATTACAATTAAATAGGAAGTGGTAAATAGTTAAAAGAAAAAAATTATTTGTATATTCTCGTGTTGTGTTTTAAGTGTCTGTTAGATTTCCGGCACAGAACTAAAATGTGGCAAGGCAGTGTGAATCAGGCTTTTCATATCGTCACGACGAACTATCACGAGAACGAGGGGTGAACGCAACGTGATCATACCACCGATTCGGTGCGCCGAGTATAGAAGTCTACAATAATTTAAAATTCACTTTTTTTTTGGCATCAATCAGCCACTGGTAAAGGGTAACTACAGTTAAGATAGTCATAATGCCCCTCACCCTAGATTTTGGAATTTACCTGATGAGAGGATGTAAAAATACGATCGCCATGGTCAGTGGGCGCAAAACCCCTTCCGCCCTCGCTGGGGGACAAAAAATGGGGTTCTTAAATATTATTTTTTTACTGAAAAAAATCATGAAAATGGTCTAGCCAATTACCCATTTTTTCAAGGTCATTCAAGTTCATTTAGAAACAAATATTTTTGTAGATTTTCGTGAGGTAAATATGACGCAAATGTTAAAAACCGGGTTACAATCAGTGTTGCCAACCCTGCCGATTTTTTTTTTTATTTACAGTATTACAATGTCATTACTAAGTTTATAGTATAATTACTAAAATTAAAGTTAAAATTAAATTTAGACTATAAGCACCTAAGTGAATGAACACTTGTGATGTGCTGGAGTGTATGATGATCTACAGACAATTTATACCTTTCTACGATATTCTACCGATCTACTGAGATATACTGACAAATCAACCGGAAATGTTGATCGGTTCTCTGTTCTCTGTGCAAGCGCAGGTATCATCCGTGAATTCACCGGCCTCGCGTCGTGGCGTTCCAGATAACTAATATAGATAGCCCACTCTATGTACAAAACATTTACAGCATTATTCATTAAGCACTGTACCACACGAAGCGCTGTAATAGGCGAAAAAACGTCGGGGTCGGGGGTGAGAGGAGTTTACATACAGCTAGGTGGGGCGGGGTGCTTAATTCTCAATAACAAGGATAACAGATCAAATCATTTTATCTAAATAGTAAAGAATTTCCCTATCTGTCTATTTTAAAAACTACCGACATATACCGACATTTCGTTGAAAGTTCGACCGACAATTACTAAACACAGGTTGGCAACACTGGTTACAATAGGGTCCTGTAGTTTAAAAATCGATTTAAAAACGTTTGGAATTTTTTTAGGATCTAAATGACCTTGGAAAAAATTGGTCTATTTTTATGACTTTTTCGTCAGTTAAAAAATAATGTTTAAAAAAACATTTTTTGACCACCAGAGAGCGAAGGGGGTTGTTGGCCTATTTTTACCCTCTTATTGGGTAAATTAAAAAATCTAGGGTTAGTGGCATTTTGACTATCTTAAAATAGGTAGCCTTTACGAAACATCTGCGCATTACCTTCACGTGATGGGTTTCATGGTTGGCCTGAATTCGTACGGCCACCGAAACCATTTCTCGATTGCCACCTCTGTCCTTACAATTGGCCAACATGCCAGGTTCCGACTTGTATATAGTTGGATGCAAATGCCTAGCCAGTGCCGTCCCAATTTCTTTCAGTGGTGGACATTGGCTCGGCGTTGTAAACATATCTATAACAAAGAAAAGCGTGTTTTTGTGACCCGCCAAAAAAATCACGTAACAGTTCATAAAGTATGTTCATTAAAAAAAAACCTCAAGTGTGCCATGATTTTTTATTTTTAAAAATGTAAGTTGGTAACACATATTGAGGTTATGTTACTTGCGGCATGTTCCTACCGATCAATTAATTTGCTGTGAGAAGACGTAGGTTCACCTTCCAAAATTCCCGGGGCTGTATTAATAGTATCCTGAGTACGTTTGACTGGTCTACCACTTCCTGGTTTACGGAGACATAATAGATCATGATAAGGTATTTTTAAATTCATCATAAATAATGGGAACGTTAGGAAATTCTTCCCGAAACTCAGCCAAAGGTGCGTCGAATGAATACACCCAATTACGTGCACTTTAGTCCCATTTTGGAAATAACGTTCAACTATAAACGTTTTTGCTGGTTGCTGTAAACCATTGTGAGCACAGAATAATTGTGACTTCTAGAAAGATCTGACGTTTCGTGTATCAATTCCTAACATGTGTGCCAACTTAAATTTTTAAAAATAAAAAATCATGGCACACTTGATGTTTTTTTTTAATGAACATACGATAGATTATGGATTATGAATGAGGGCTTTAAATTCCTAATCTACAATTATGCCCGTGATACTTCATTTTGATACAGGAAATCATCTGCACAATAATTGATTGATTGCACTGGTAATACTATAACTTTAAACTTTAACGCAGGCATGTCAAACTTGTTTACCACCAAGGGCCACATCAAGTATTACACACAAGGCGCGGGCCGCATTACCAAAGAAAAAACTACAATTGAAACCAAACAAAAAATAATTCTTTTTACCTTGTATGTAATTTTTTTTTTTAATATTTGATACCAACCTTGCCGGGCCGCAGACAACTTGTAAGCGGGCCGCGTGTTTGACATGCCAGCTTTAAGGTGTCGAGTAAGAGATATAATTGACTCACCACAGTGATGTAGTTGTGCACCTTTCGATTGAACACAAACATAACCTAAATTATCGTCCCCGTTGTAGCCCGTCACACTGAACACGTTGGCTTCTTCAACGCAAAGAACGAACTCTCCGTGCTGCTCGGGGATCACATTAATTGCCACGTCCCGCACGGGTGGATTCATGCAAAGCAGACCCTGCCCGATGTGTAAATTCAGGGTCAGGTAGCTCTGCCCCCTGAGTTGCACCGTCTGCTGCTTCCTCTGCATCAACTTATTGCGACTCTCGTACACTGAATAAAACACATTGGAGCTCTCCGGGTCGATATCTTCCGATGAATCACTGTCGGAATCTGGAAATAATAAAAAGACGAATTATTTTTAGGGAATATTATAGAAATTTCTGCATCACACAGCTGAAATTTATGTTTGATTTTGTTTTTTAATGAATACGTAAATTGGCGTGGTCTAGAAGTGAATATGACATGTATGGGAGTTGGCAGGTACATGGAAGGAGACCAAGTATTTGGATGAGGACAGGTGGAACAGAGAAGAGAGGGTGACATTGGCTAGAGCTAGGTGTGGGTCAGAAGAGGGAGGGAGGAAGAAGTGGATGGGCGAAGAATATATGAGGTGTGTAATGTGTGAAAATGGGAGGGATACGTGGAGACATCTGGCGGAGGATTGTCAGGGAGTGAATGAAGAATGGATGGGAGGAAAAAGGAATAAGAGAGTAGCGGAATGGATGAGAGAGGATGGGGCAGGGGTAAAGATGTTGCAAAAGTTAGGGAGGAAAAAAGAATGTAGGAGAGAATTATTGTTATTATAATTGTATTTTTGGGTATATAGTATAGTTGTTTTTTTGGAGATTGTAAATAGTTTTGCTAAATTTGCCAATAAAGGTCTTTTTTTTTAGAAGGCCTTTCTGTCACAACTGATTGTAATTGTTTCAAGGACCCGAAGAGTAAATTTTCATTAACAAAAGCTAATGCCAAGTGTGGTGTGAGTTTTTTTCAGTGAATATGGTTCAGCCATATTCAAAGTATGCTCCACGGAGGCGTCTGCGAGGGCTCCACCAAAATAATATAACCTATAAAAATCATCAATTTATATTAAAATCAATACAGAGTTATGTAAAATACCTATTTTTGTTTGATTGTCATTAAAGAATGTATGTAAAACCTGTTTTTTATTTTATTTTAGGGCTCCATATAGTATATAGTGTATCAAGGGCCAAAAATAGGCTTTAGCAACCCGCCGCTCGCTCGTGTTGCTAAAAGTGAAGGGTTGCTAAAGCATTTCGGCATGAGTTGCACTCGATATTTTTTCGCCTGCCTTAAGTAAAAACAGTGTTTAAGGAAATTTTATATCGTGCACCATTGAACTGTCACTGTCAGATTTTTGCATAGCCTACTCATATTCCGCGGAAGGTTGTCTAGATTATGCATATTATTTTTTCGGCCCTAGATACGCTAAATCGTTGTTTCGGCCCGATTTTTATGGTCGAAATATATGGTTTCGGTAGAGGCAGGCGAAAAAAATATTTAATGCTTTAAAAGGGTTCCATTGCCAAAAAAATTTGAGAACCGCTGGTTTAGTTGATTGATTTAATCCCTAGTTAAATTTAATAAAGCTTTATAATACCGAAATCCTTTAGTAAATTATAACTGTTTTATTTATTTATTTTATCCTATAACACTTTAGCAACGAGTAACATTAAGGTACCTTTAACAACACTAGTGTTGTTAAGAAATTCGTAACAACACTAGTGTTGTTATATTATCTTAACGCAACTCGTTGCTATGGAGATCTTAGCAAACAAACATGATTTCACTTTTTGACGGTTTTCATTAAACTTTATTTTTAATTTTTAAAAATAGAAATAGGATAAAATAAATCGTGTTACGACACACGTAAGGTTATTTGCTTTTACATTACTCGAGAATTTAACTTCAAACTTTTCTCTCGTAATGTAAAAGCCTCCATAACGTTACTTGTATCGTAAATTACTATTAAAGGCATACGTTAAGAATTACTCACCGTACTGTATTCCACTTTTGCACATAGCGTACGTCTCGTGCATCTCAAAGTTGGAAACCTGGTAGGGATTGGAGTCGTTGGTCTGTGGATTTTTAGGCGCGGGCACGCTGGGTTCCCAGAGGAGAAGGTCGCTGCTGATGTGGTTGTAGAGGAGCTCGTACACGTGCTTCGAGACGAGCTGCATGGTCAGCGTGGGCAGGTTTATTTCCAGCTGAATTCTGGCCGATTGAGTGGTCAGCTCGATGAAATCGGAAATTTCCTGTTTGTCTCCGGGTATCACAAGTTCTTCTATGTCTTCTACAGAATGTTATTATTAAAGACAACTTATAACAACATGGCTAAATTGTGTAAATATTTATCAAACAATTGTTCATCCGCGGCACACTTGGAAAATTTGCAGGCACACCCTTTGAGAAACAATGGTATAAAGGGCCCCATCCACTGTCGTACATGTAGGACGGACCACGACGTACATGCGCGTCCAACATGAACGAATAGTGGATGGGTACGTTACGATAGGGGGATTAAGCACATGGCAACCATGTGGAAAATGTAACCTCTGGCAAATGTCAGAATTACAACCAGAGTATCCCACCAAATATACAATATAAAAAAAAATCACCAGATCTGGTTGGCCAATAAAAAAAAAACCGAGTATACATGCTGCTATAGTTCATCCGTTAAGAGCTGACGGTGACTCATGCATTTTCGTACTAAGAATTGCTTTGCATTTTATATCTATCTTTTTCTATCATGTACGAAACAGTATGAAATAAAAGACGAAACGTGTGTCTACGTGTTAAAGAATAGGGCAGCGTAAACGTAGGTCTAAGCTCACGCATGACTCTTGCATCGCATTGACACGCATCATATGAACACACAAAACACGCGAGCGGTGCGTCAAATAACATAACCCTAAAAAGTTCGTTTATATTGCGCTTTACATTTCATTTCGGTGCGCGAGAATTTTTAAATATCCCGCCAATGAAAATCAGCGCGGCACCAAATTTTCTTATGGACATACTTTTACTTAAATCTTGATTTTAAGGGGTGAGTCACAGGCAGCCCTCAGCGGCCTGACTATATACACTTTGTGACAGTTTCCTAAATAAAATAGCGATTGTAACAATAAGTTAAAGGGCCTTGAAATAAGCTGACCAATTCAAAATCGTTCTTTGTGAGTTCTGTAAATAGGAATTGCTTGTTGAAACAATATACTTTATGCCAAAGAAACAAACATGAAGTTTTAATAAAGAAATTAATTTTTAAAAATCCGTCGTTTAATTGTAGAATTAAGTACCGCAGAATAACTCAATTCAAACATCTTTTACCTTGCGGGGTTTTAGCATGTGGTGTGTCACTCTGGTGAATCACTCTCTTGGCACTGAAGGGCCCCTTTTTCGGGGCCTGAAAGTTGAAGGTGCCGTAATACGATTGGGTCATCGGATCTACCTCATGCTCGTTGCCCTCTTCCACTTCTATTTCCGTTTTCGTCACTGGATAGACTTGAATTACAATCCTGAGAATTAATAATATTTAATAGTTTTTTTTTTATAGCTGTACAATGTGTTGTTCTTTAATTTCCACTCGGAGTTTATAGTGTCGTAAATGTAGGTTGATGTTACTATTGATGAAAAATGTTAGTAATACAATGGGCTGTAAATGAAATACAGAATAATGCGCGATTCGGATATACCGCGGGTGTTTATTTTGCCAATTGTTATATAACAGCTGACACACTACAGGATGGCAAATCTAAGTAGGCCAGACGGGCAGAGAGGAAGCGTAAGCTCTTTTTCTACTGCCGGCCGAGTACAGTCTCTGTAATAAGCAAGCACATATTCTTCGCGTGCGCTATTTATTTAAAACTCAATCGCTCTCCTCCACATTGAAAATTAATGTACCAGGCGCGCGAACAGTTCACAAAATCTGTCGAGAGCCCCCTTCGAAGGTACCCCCCACAAATTTGCCACTGCGCAACAGCAAGTTATGTTTGCCGACCTATACAATGAGGAAATCAGCTGACGATCACATCAACCATTTGCATTTGTACTGCGTGATTTGGACGTGCAGATTTCCTGCAATAAGAGTGACGCATTGGCGATTGTGAGCGTTCTTACAACTCTATCTGTAGAATAAATAGAGTAGAGTTTCAAAATGAATCCATTTTATCCTTAGCAAAAAAAGTCTATAGTTTACAGGGTGACATTATTAATCGATTATAAACCCAACCTACGATTAATTAAAAACAAAAATACCTCGGGTGATTGAAGCCTTCCTGCATCGAAGTGTAACGCTCATCCACGCCCGCCTTCGCTATGTGTAATGGAGTGGCGCCCTCTTTCTCGTAATAATCCGCGTGGATCACTTTCCCTTGCAGAGTGTACTTTTGACAGAGCTGATTGGTCTGTATGGTGGTTTGGGCGAGCGCACTCACCAACCTGAGCGATATGTAACTCTGCCTCACGTTCCTCTTCCACCAGGGCACCCTCTGCATGTCGTGCGGAGGACGAAAATCGGGAATGGGAAATCTGAAATTTCATACAATTGATAATTATTGCACCCAACATTGTACGAGCACAAAATTTTACTCGAGACTTAAAGATGACCTCAAACATTAGTAAAGTTTAACATTTTAACACGAAATACATGACGTTAAAGTGGTACTTTACCGATACTAAAAGTGCTATGGTCGGCATCGACTGTATGATCGGATATGGAATATAATTAGTTGTGAAGGTAAGGGCCGGTTGCAAAAAACTGAAATGAACCAGAGCTCATATGAACCAAGATTGAAAAGTGAACTATGATCAAAATCAATATCGTTGCATAAATAGAAATGAAGTCGAGTTCCATAGATCGTTGATTTGTGTAAGTTGGTGAACCTGAAAACGCTGAATGGCGCCAATGAACTGAAAACATTTTAGGTTATTGGTGTTGTTTAAGTTCGTAAAGTGCTCTGAATTTTATAGTAAAACATATAGGTAAGTCTCGTTATTATATTTGCATGCCATTTTGCATAATCCACTGTTTTTTATGTATTTGTGAGTTTTACATTAGTAATGTCAATAGCGTCAATAACTTGTGCCTGTTCGACAATAATAGTGGTGCTTGCAATCACCAACTCTGCAAACTCCTCGTCATCCGTCATTTCGAGTACGTATTCCATTTTTAATAAAAATCACAATCGGAGGCGACGTATACGTATTTAAAATAGGTTATGTATGTGATGAACTGTAGTTCAATCAGCTTGAACGGCCTCAATCGACAGTTCGGATTGAGTGGCCGTTTGATCTTAGTTCGAGTAAAATTACCACATTGAGCAACGTAATTTTTATGCTGAACTGAAAATCAACGTTGAACAATGGTTCAAAAGTTTTATGCAACCGGCCCTTAATTTTTTGTGATATATATTGCTACCGGTTTTAGTTGTAAACCATCACCAGGCAAAATTGTCAGTAGGGCTTGTACTTGAAGTTCAGACCAATTTTTTTTTGATAAATTCAAATTATTTTTAATATGATTGACAAACATATTTTCTTTATAAAAAAATCCATAGCTTAACAACCCCACATACACACTTTTGACTACATTAACCCAGATGGCGCCACCGTCCTTTTAAATGCCAATATGTAAAAACTTGTAAACTTCATAGTTTGATTATATGTTCTAAGATATTACTGATCATCCTAACAGTAGACAATCTAAATTAATAAGTTAAAAAATTCATATAGAATTATTTTTGGTAGGCATATTTTAAATAAATATATACCAAAAATTATAGATTCGTGGCTAAAAAATAATTCCGGCTCTAAAAGGGTTAACCGACTTAATTTAATTATCTTTACAATATTGGAGGCATCTGGTGGAGGAATGTAAAGGAGCGAACGAGGAATGGACGGGAGGGTAGCAGAATGGATGAGAGAGGATGGGGCCGGGGTAAAGATGCTGCAGAAATTGGGAAGGGAAAAGGAGAACAGAACAGAAATATGTAAATGCTAAATATGTTATGCCAATATTGCTTAGTACAGTCTGGATTATCGTTTACCTTAATTTTATAGAAAGTGACTGAGAAGTAAGTTTAATGTCCATTTGAGATTCTGTAGGAGTTGTCACAAAATCATTAGAAGTCGGCTGTGCATTTCCCCAGACATTCTGTGGCTTCTGGATCACGCAAATAGTTGGGCCGTGTATCAAGGCACAAATTCTATCCATCAGCGTAATGTCCACCTCAATCGTGCAAGTGTCCAGTGTGATTCTAAAAACCAAGCATAATTAAAAAAAAAAAAAAAAGATCAATCTTTTAACCACTTCGCGCCCATGCTACTTTGATTGGGTTATAGCATAATCCCAGGTTTATTGAAAAACATTTTTGCTGTTACGTTTTTCTACGAAACATTATTCCACTGTCACAAACTTACACATTTATGCAAAAAATTAAAAAAAATATTCCATAGATGGCGCTAAAGGGGTACATTTTGTTTGTAAAATATTTTTGCTTCTTTTCGCTTGTCGCCACTTGTGGCAACCTGGGCGTGAAGAGGTTAACCCAGTTTCATTCAGAGTATCGCGACATATATCGTGAATTATTTACATTAATCCCAAGCATATTTACAAACCCCTTGCGATACCATAATTAACCAATTGTGTAAATCTTCCACAAACTTTGCCATGATCCCTAATTTTTTCAAAAATTTTCAAACACCCCCTCCTACCCTTCCAAAGCACGTCACCCAGTTTTTCGTTTTTCTTCTTTTAGTGATTTATTTTTTTAGTCTTCAATTTAAAAAGCTATAACTGTCAGGGATATCGGAGGATATAACCGGCTTGCATTGTGAATTTTTTCAAAATTTTTGAAACTACTCTTATACTTCCTTTGCACCCCCGAGTTCATTCGTTTCTTCTTTTAAGGATGTATTTTTTTTTTTCTTTTCAATTCGAAAAGCTGAAACTTACATGAATGCCAGAGGATATAAACGGCTTTCATTGGAAATTTTTTCAAAATTTTTGAAACCACCCTTACGCTTCATTTTCACTCCCCGAGATTGTTTTTTTTCTTATGAGTATGTATTTTTTTCTATGGAAATCTAAGAGTTGAAACTTTCAAGGTGGGTAGGGGTGGGACGAGCCATGATCCGTAATTTAAAAAAAAAAATTCAAACACCCCCCACCTCTTCAGAGTGTGTTATTTGGCCCACCCCAGATTTTGTTTTCAATTTCTTTCAAGGACGTATTTTTTTCTATTTAAATTGAAGAGTTGAAACTTTTAGGGTAGGTTCGGGGTACAACTGGCCTTGCTCAGTAATTTTTTTAAAAATTTTGAAACACCCGCTACCCTTCCGTAATTTTTTAATTCGATATTCTCGAAATACCTCAGCAAATATTTTAAAGCCAAAATAAAAGCATACTTTGCAATAAAGACATTTTACCTAGTTGATGATTACAAAACCCTAGAAATAGTATATTACGTACCGAGTCGGGATAAACATCATTACAGCCGAGGGCATAGATTGCAAACCGAGGCGCGAAGCGCCAAGGTTTGCAATTGCGCGAGGCTGGAATTGTGTTCCCGCGAGGTATGTATACTATTTTATTCACAATCACGAAATGTAATGATAAAAGTAAAATTGTTTGATTTTGGTACACATATTTATTTCAATGTCGGACATATTTAATTCGTAAAAAAATTGACGTATGGGTGTCACTTAAACCTCAGTACCACACTTTTTATAATTGTGGTAAGTAGTGTATTACATAATACAGCTAGATTACGTGGAGAACCCGAGCCACCAGCAGATAATGATGTAATTCAATACGACTTACGGCAATTGACATAAAATGGGGTAAACGTGCATTTCACGTAACGGACAAAAGTAAACGCAACAACTTCCGGGAACCAAAAGTTAAATGATTCGCATGTTGACATAACTAATAACTAATTTCGGGTAACGGGAACGAGAAGCTTGCTATATTTTCGCCTCCGTTCCCGTCCTCGTTACTGTCCGCGGGCTGTTGTGAAGGCGCATTTATTATGAGGTTACGGTTTTGACACTTGATGGGTTGTTGGGATGTTGCCAACCTGAGATATGCATAAATCCGTTTCGTGTAAGAGCACAAATCATTAATATCCACTTATAAATAAGAAGTACTTAATGAAGAGGATGGTTGCGACCGTTATGACGTGGTAATCCATAATTAAACATAATTGTAAAATTCACTTCAGAGTAGATTCGTTGGAGAACCGAGCGCATGATTGATGTCAATTTGACGTTTATATAAACTGACAATTGACTGTTTCTGTATTTCGAAATAGAGGTTCGCAAAATGTTTCTGTACCTCGAAATAGACGTTAGTAATAGAATATTACCCATCTCGAAGAGGGAATCGCTAATATCCCAACTTTTTCGAGGTTAAAAATATGCATATTATTATAGTGATTGTGAATAAACTAAATAAATTCAATATATGCTGACATTATCCAATAAACGCCATCATTATTGTGTTGCATTTTACTTATGCATCAATTCTACATTTATACATATATTTGTTTTCCCCGACTCAAAAATTAGTTGTTTAAATATTTCTCTCATTATCTGTCTACTAATAACTATTAGTGCTAACTATTGACCTGATGAGTATGGTAACAACACAAATAAAATTATTATTATTGTATTAAACCCAACACCAACGTGTCGGAGACCACTTACGAAATTTCAGTTTTTGGTATAAACACCCTCCTGGCCATGCCGGTTTTCACCGTTTTCTCTATGTGTTTGAAGGCCAGTTTAAAGCAAGGTTTCGTCGGCATGTGATTCTGCGCCGAGCCGGCTTCATCCTCGAAACTCAGCATCCTCACATGTTCCATGGACTGGTTCAGTCCCTGGTTAAGGCACTCCAAGACCTCCATCTTGGCGGCTGTCAACTTTCCGGACAATGAGAATGCTGTCAGTGTTGTGGTCTCATCGCACTCAATCTGCACCGGCGCAGCTAACAAACTGAAATACACGTAACAAAAAAAAAATGAGAGGCTCGTCAGGATTAATCCATAAAAAAGAATTTATATTAAAGATCCTGGATTCCTTTTTGGGAGAAATCTCGAGAGCGAATGCTGAAAATTACACTTTCTTACCTTGATGCAATTAAAATAAATCAGCAGTTGTGTAGAATTTTTTTTTCTTGATAAGAGGGAAGGTGGTATAGATTATCATGAGGCTACGCCCTTACTGTATTATATTTCGCTACCTCTCACCGTGGGACCTCGACACCCTGTTTATCACTTGAAGAGGAACTGTGTGTTTATTTGTCTATAAGACACAGAATACATGAAGAAAATTGATAGATTTAAAATGGATTTCACATGGATGGTAATAAATATAACAACGGCTTAAATTGACAAAATAATGGTATTATATTTTCAGCTGTGTAAATGATGTAAACAGAATGCACAATTTGGGGTTCAGTACTGTGATTACATTACATATGTTTTAATTGATGTTTACTCTTTCACAATGTTTATTAACACATTATTTTCTACTTCGATGTATCTTAACCTCAAATTCTCTTCCGAAGCTTCATTTATAATTTAACACGCTGCCACTACAATTGGGATTGCATATACGCAAATATAAAATTGGACGCACAAGCGTGACGGTGGCAGCAAACGTGTTAAGCAATAACGATTAAAAAATGTATTCGGTGACTGACAGTGACAAGAACGTTTACACAGCTGAAAATATAATATCGGCCTAAAAAAAACCTGGCTTAAATAAATGATGTAATGATGTGTGTAATCCACCGTTAGTGAATTTAATTTAATAAACACAAAATATAGCCTGAATATATGAACATTCAACCTGTTCGTAATTAAAGACTTCAAATTAATAAATGGACACAACTACTTCCTTGGCTAATGCCATGCTGGATATTGAATAATACCAGGGGTGGGCACGCATGAGGTCAATCTCAATTAAATACAAAAATTCAAGTTTCATATAATTTAATTAACACGTTCGCTGCCCACCGACGCACTAGTGCATCCAACTTTATACTTGCGTATGTGCAATCCCAATTGTACTGGCAGCGAACGTGTTAATATGGTTACACATTCTATACAAGTCTTAAGTGTTTTGTACTCAGGCACCTATGCCTCCTGCTCGAGTACCGATGACTCCTAAAAAGACCTAGCGGCGCAAACGAAGATCTACTTTTGAAGACTTGTGCACTTCGTTAACCGATTCAAGAGCTGGATGCGGTTCTAAAATCGCAAATAAACTACCTTTCCAACTTCTATTAAAAATTATCCAAACTTTGCAATAATAAAATGGAAGATAAATTTTGATGTCCAAAAATGAACTCTTTCCAGAAATTCCTCTGCAAATTCCACACTAATTTTGACAGAGGCTTGAATTTTTGACAGATTGATCTCGAACAATGTATCTTTTCAAAAACCCACTAAAAAATATCCAAACTTCGCAATAATAAAAATGGCGGCGATGGAAAATAAATTTTGATGTCCAAAAATGAACTTTCTCCAGAAATTCCTTTGCAAATTCCACACTAATTTTGACAGAGATGTGAAATTTTGACAGAATAATTTGCCTCTCCAACTGCCCATTAAAAACGATTCAAACTTCGCTATAACAAAACTGGCTCCGCTGGAAGATACATTTTGATGACTAAAAATGAACTTTCTCCAGAAATTCCTCTGCAAATTCCACACTAATTTTGACAGAGGCTTGAAATTTTGACAGATCAATCTCGAATAATCTGCCTTACCAACTGCCCATTAAAAATTATCCAAACTTCGCAACAACAAAAATGGCGGCGCTGGAAGATAAATTTTCACGATCAAAAATGAACTTTCTCCAGAAATTCCTCTGCAAATTCCACACTAATTTTGACAGAGGCTTGAAATTTTAACACATCAATCTTGAATAATGCATCTTTCTAACTGCCCATTCAAAATTTTCTAAACTTCGCAACAACAAAAATGGCGGCGCTGGAAGATAAATTTTGATGATCAAAATTGAACTTTCTCCAGAAATTCCCGTGCAAATTCCACACTAATTTTGACAGAGGCTTGAAATTTTGACAGATTGATCACGAATAATCTGCCTTTCCAACTGCCCATTAAAAATTATCCAAACCTCGCAACAACAAAAATGGCGGCGCTGGAAGATAAATTTTGATGATCAAAAATGAACTTTCTCCAGAAATTCCTCTGCAAATTCCACACTAATTTTGACAGAGGCTTGAAATTTTGACAGATTGATCTCGAATAATCTGCCTTTCCAACTGCCCATTAAAAATTATCTAAACTTCGCAACAACAAAAATGGCGGCACTGGAAGATAAATTTTGATGATGAAAAATGAACTTTCTCCAGAAATTCCTCTGCAAATTCCACACTAATTTTGACAGAGGCTTGAAATTTTGACAGATTGATCTCGAATAATCTGCCTTTCCAACTGCCCACCAAAAAATATCCAAACTTCACAATAACAAAAATGGCGGCGCTGGAAGATAAATTTTGATGACCAAAAATGAACTTTCTCCAGAAATTCCACCGCAAATTCCACACTAATTTTGACAGAGGCTTGAAATTTTGACAGATCAATCTCGAATAATGTATCTTTTCAACTGCCCACTAAAAATTATCCAAACTTCACAATAACAAAAATGGCGGCGCTGGAAGATAAATTTTGATGACCAAAAATAAACTTTCTCCAGAAATTCCTCCACAAATTCCACAATAAATTTGACAGAGACTTGAAATTTTAACACACCAATCTTGAATAATGTATCTTTCTAACCGCCCATTAAAAATTATCCAAACTTCGCAATAACAAACAACTTGTCCACCCCTGAATTATACAATGAATACAAAAAAATCACGATTTATAAAACACGTACAAAATTTGTTATCGTTGACTTACCGAATGTGGCTGAGTCTGCAGGCCCTCTCGAAATGCACTCTGCAGTCGTCGAAATTCCTCTTTCCGTATCCCGCGACCACCATCGATCCCAAATTATCGAAGAAACTGAAGGCCGTGTTTTGCATTTGTTTGACACTAGACAATACCAGCGTGGGTGAACTGTTGTCGTTGGAGACTAGCAGAATGTCATCGTGTAACAATACTAGGGCCAATGAGGCTAACCTTATGTGGAAATGGGAAATTTCGGCGGTTGGATCTGAATCTATATTGCTGGCTAGAAAACGAAATAACGAAAGCTTTAACATGGCCGAATAGTTCAGTATTATTTTTTTTGCGCTACCGTTCTATATTGCTATGCTTACTGTGTGTGTATTTAGTCACGTTCGAATGGCTTTCCCGGACTGATTTCGGTTGCTAGGAAACTCACAAAATAACAAACCTGTTCTGAATCATGACAGTCCTAGTACCGTTATGGACTAGTTAAAAGAGCAGCGATTTTTAATTATAAAAGTCGTTTTGAACTATTTTTTTACTATTTTTATAACTATTTAAATCGGTAGCACAAAAAATACTATACAACACTCGGTTCGTTAAGTGCATTCAAATAGGTCTCGAAAATTACAAATATTCGTCCCTACAGGCCTCGTATTTTAAAATTTTCTCGACCTGTTAGAGAGCACTTACCGAACTTGTGTCGTAATATACTATTACACTTAACTTAATCTTAACCTAATTTCGAACACGAAAAATATTGGCAAACCTCCGAAATAACAAAAGCTCCAACATGAAGTTGAATAGTCCACTAGTGTTTTACACCGTTTCTTAACCTATGAAAAATGTTGGCAAACCTCTTTTTCTCGTCCTGTTTGACGTCGCCTCGCTTAACGAACTCGCCATGCTGGAACTGAGACTGGACTCCATGCTGCTACTAGCTGTTGACATTGCACTATCATACATCGTTGCACTGCAAGCATTCGGCTTCATGGGCAGGAAATTCTCGTCGTTATCACTTTCTTCTGTAAATGATTTGAACAATAAACACTTTTGTGATTAAATACTAATTTAAAAAATAGAGATGTAACTTTTATAGGCAGATAATTTAAATTTGGCGCCAATAACTTGGGTTGGTAGTGTTGATTACCGCAGAGAATTTGGTATTTGGTATTAATTTAACGGAAGCTATTTCATTACTCTAATAAATAAAAATTAAATAAAATATATATACAATACAATTATGTTCGATGAACCGAAGTGAAGTTGTTCACAGGCATAGATAACTTTACGCCGTGAAAATTTATCACATCTTTTTCGATCGAACGGCAAATTTGTGAAAAAAATAGTATATTTATATCTCAGGAAAGAATGCTATTTTTCCCTCGGTGCTTTCATCTTCGTAATACAAATTTGCACCTCAGGAAAAAATCACTCATTTCTCTCCCTTGATATACAGGGTGCGTAGAAAGTATCGCACCAAATGGGATTATATGGAAACGGTTTGACATTTAGTAGGTTTAAATTAGATATAAATACCCATATTTTAAGATGAGTTTCATTTATTTCGCATGACTTGCTTTTTGTCAGAGGCCGCCATGTTGAATTTTTCTAAATAGCATCCAAGATTTTTTTGGTATTATTTGAAAGGTTATTTAATTAGAAGTACAACGTGGTATAACATTAGCATGTTTATTCTAAAATAACGTCGAAAATAAATAAAAAATGTGGTTTGTAAGGACGATCCTTAGACCGCTTTAATATTGTTCTAATTGATCCTTCAGACACATTATGATCTGCTGCAAGTTGCCTGGTTGAGGTTTGTGATGTTTCACAGACATCCAGTAAATCTTGTAATGAAGTGTCATCATTTGTGGCTGTTTTCGGTCTTCCAGGTGCAGGACAATTCTTTACATTTTTTAGTTCTTCAAACCGTTTCACTGTTCGCGTTACTGTAGATCTACTGATTGGATTCCTGTTTGGATGACTGTCATTAAACACATGGCAAGCTTCAACATGGGTTCTTCTGCGATCACCAAATCCAACAATTATTGATATTTCAATGCGCTCAATTTCGGACAAATTCATTTTCGCTTACCTATCTTAACTTAAGTTTGACATACAAATGTCAAATCTAAATGTCAAAACGTTTCCACATAAACTAATTTGGCACAATACTTAAGTTTCCTGTCAATTTAAGTTTTCGTTTAAATTATTTATTTTTGTCGTTATTTCAGAATAAACATGCTAAACATTAACTTCTAATTAAATAACCTTTCAAATACCAAAAAAACCTAGGATGCTATTTAGAAAAATTCAACATGGCGGCCTCTAACAAAAAGCAAGTCGTGCGAAACAAATGAAACTCATCTAAAAATATGGGTATTTATATCTAATTTAAACCTACTAAATGTCAAGTCTGAATGTCAAACCGTTTCCATATAATCCCATTTGGTGCGATACTTTTTACGCACCCTGTATAATCCACTATTTAAAATGCACCGATAAGTCAGAACTCGTTGAGAATTTTAACGAAATACATGACATAACAATACATGCTCGTACTCCGTATGGAGAAAGTAAATAAAAAAATCTCCATATCTGCATCTGAAAACCGCATTTTCTCATATTCATTAACACGTTCGCTGCCACCGCAATTGGGATTGCATTTACGCAAGTGTAAAGTGGGACGCGCTTGCACGTTGGCGGCAGCGAACGTGTTAATTAGCAGTATGCTCGTGAAAACAGTGTTTCAGTTGTCATGAAGGTGAGTTAACACCCCTCTCTTTTCTTTGAATCAAATGGTTAACAAGCCACCGCTCTAATTGTATGACAAAATATTATATAACCATCCCAAAACCTCTAGTTAATGCTCACCCAGTGCAGCCGTTGACCATCCATGTATCCCTTGCAATCCGGAGATATAAGCATTGGAAGGATGCAACTGCTGTTGCAATTCCTGCTCCACCCTTTGATAATCTAATCCGCTCATTGGTTTCTCCATGCACTTCTGTCTCGGAGCTACATTACTGAAAATGTACATAATAATCAGATGAATTAGTCAATCATACAACCAAAAAAAAAATGCATCAACTATTTTTTTATAATCAAGAGAAAGTAACGAGAATACAACAAAAATCGACAACGAAGTTGACGCCGGAAATCATGTCCAAACTAAGATCACACGCGCATGTCGTATTGACATGTCAGATGTGAATAACCCCTAATTATAATATCTGACATTTTTGGTTGATGTATAAAAATTATTTAGATAGGGCATGGCCATGATAAACAAAATCACGGTCTTAGATTAGTTCAGCACGTTGTTGACTTTATGTCATATGAACAACTGGTGGCGAAGACGCGATGCGACGTATCAAACCTGCAACGTACGTTCCGAAATACAAAGCCACCCTTTATCTAAATAATTTTTATACATATGGTATAATTATCGTTAGATATGCCAATTAAGTCTTTTTTTTATATCTGACATGTCGCCCTTTAACCGCAACCAGCATTTCAAACGTGTGATCTTAGTACAGACGACTTGAGATTTCCAACACCAACTTCATCGCCGATTTTCGTATTCACCTGGTATCCTCCATATCAGGAGAACTAAGTCCGGTGGCCAGTTCGAAAAGCACGTACACCTGCCGCGGTGATAGAAACAGCGAAAACGTCCCCAGGTTAATTTCAATCGACACCTTGGGCCCGTTCACGTCCTCCGACTGCTTCATCCTGACCCTGACTTCCTGCGTCCCGGCGAACTTCGCGAAGAGCACCACGTGCCTCTCGTCCTCGAAGCATTCCCCCTCCGCGTTCCCGTTACTGTCCCCCTCCAACGTCTGCTCCTCCAAGAGCGTCGCCAACGAGTCCGCCTTTTCCTTATTGTCGGCGGCCTGCGATTGGGTCATTATTACGGACCGCGAGAAAGTCCTGGCCCTGCTGGAGAACTCCACCGTCGACAGGGACACGCCCTCCATGTGGAAGGTTTTCGTGGTGAAGGAGGAGACGATGTACGCTTTGGTCTGTTCGTGGTCGGTCGTTTCTCCGGTGGGCGGGTCGTTGCCGGCCTCATCTAGATATTCCATACTAGTTACAAAAACCGTTTTTAAGCATTGGGTTCGGATTAAAAAATGGGTTCACTTACTGTGCTATGCTGATTATTAGACCCACACCGGTGAGGCTGGCTTTGGGAACGTGCTCCACTTGTATTACTGTGTCGATGAATTTCACTTTTACACGACTTAGTACTGGAATGATGGTAAAATAATTATCACATGGGACGTTAAAAGTAAATCACTCTAGCTATTTGAAAAGTGTGACGAAAATTTAAAAAAATACAATTAAATAGATATTATTTGTAAACAAATAATGGAGGAAATTCTCCATATGTAACTGGATCAATAGTATGAACGTTCATTTCATAAAAAAAAAAAAATAGGTAGTACTGGTGTATTCATTTTCATGCAATGCTATCTGGTAACGCTCTATGAGTCGAATTGTTGGTTACAGCGTAACACTGATTCAGTGTTGCCAGGAGTAATTTTTAATTTTCCCCAAATATTTCATAAAAACCCCCAGAATACCCCTCGCATAAAATACCCACCCCAAAAAATAGCCCATCGATTGAAGTTCTCCAAAATACACACCAAAACCTTAATTTACCCCCATTTTGGAGAAAACCCTCCCAATCTGACAACACTGGGATTAGATAAGGCGCCTGATAAGATTTCGGAATTTGCACAAAGAAAAGTTTTATAACTCCATTTTTCCGAAAATATGTAGGTAGTACTAAAAGGCCATTTAAAAATTTAGAAAAATATTTAATCGTGCTGTGGTATCCTCCAAATAATTGAAATAATTCTTTAATTTTTTAGCATCGCTAATTAACTTCTTTTTTTCTGATTAAAACAATATTGAGTGATATTGCCTTAGTTACGAAATGTCATAACACACTTATATTTCCCTAGGGAAATACAAACATCAAACAAATGTCATTAGGGGCTTCTCGCAAGAATTGTTTTAATTGCTCTCGTGACAACACCTCCGATTTCTTAGGAAGGTATCTTCTATGGATTTTACAGCTTTGGTTTTTACCGGAACCAAACATTCACGGTCTTTCGTCGCTTGCGTTAACATATAGTTTGACATTTCACCAATTTATGAAACAAAGCAAAAATCAAAACAAGTAAACTATGATATTTACAAACAAGGCCCTTAGCAACGGACCAATCCGATAAATTAATAATTTACAAACCAATATTTTCCCATTTACAGAACAATATTCTTTCAATCAGAAAAAAACTATTGATTACAACACGGGAAATATGAATACATTTTCCTTGGTTGTCTATACATCCCTCGGGCTCCGCCCTCCGGATGTAACTAGCCAACCTCGGGAAATATACTATTCATATTTCCCTAGTTGTAATAATAGCTATAAAATGGTTTGCATTTTTTTTCATAATTTCCAAACAGTTCCAGTTATACCGGGTGATCAGTTTCATTCTGGGCCAAAGTATTATATTTAACAATTACTAAAAAAACTAAATTGACTGCAAAAATTATTTCGAATCAAAATATTTGAAAATTAAGTAATTCCTTAAACACAAATCGCGCAGTCTGTATTTTCTACCTAAATATCAAAGTACATTAGTTTTATCTTAAAACGACCACTAAAACAAAAAATTTCAAATTAAATAAATAACTTAAAATTAATACAAAAATCAAGTACAGGCCAAAAATATCAAAAATTCAGTCTGCAAAATCTAAATTATAGGGCAAAAAAATAAAAAACTTGGACCAAGAAACTCGAAAATATCGACCAAAAATTCGCTCATTAAAATCTACAATTGAACAACATTAAAATTAATAATTAGGGTAACAGAACTAAAAACATTGGTAAAAAATTGAAAACTCTTGGGAAAAATAAAAATGCAGTCAAAAAAACAGAAAATTTCAACTAAATCGAAAAGTTTGGTTTAGGTGCCAAAAAAACAAAAACTGGTCAAAACAATAAAAATGCAGGCTAAAAATTGAAAATTAAAGCAAAAGCACAATAATTTGCCATTTTCAGCCCCAAAACTCTTTACCTCAAAGTAAATTACCGAAACTCTAAACTCAATAATAATTTTAAAAATACGCCCATAAAAACAATAATTCAGGTTAAAACATCTAAAATTTGGTTAACAACTCGAAAATACCGGCCAAAAGTTTGCACACAAAAATCAACAATTCGGGTTAAAAATTGACCATTCAAAAATTCGCTCGTTAAAATTTATAATCAAGGCAAAAAAAAACTAAGAATATAGGCAAAAAATTTAGACCAAAAATCGTAAACTCTCGGCAAAAATAAAAAATGCAGACCAGAAAAAAACAACAAAATTTTAACAAATTAATTCGAAAATTTTGGTTTATAGGTCAAAAACTCTAAAATTTGGAACAAAGAAATGAAAAACACAGACTAAACATCTGAATATAAACAAACAATCAAATATCCTGATGTAAAAAATTAAAAATGGTAAAAAATTGAAATTTTATCCCAAAATAAATTACCAAAACTCGAAAGTAATTAAAAAAAATCGCCCATAAAAACAATAACTTGGGTTAAAAAAATCTAAAATGAAAGACAATCAAAACTTAGTACAAAAAACTCGAAAATACTCTCAAAACAAAAAAAATCGCACATAAAAATTAACAAGAGTGTAGACCAATCAAAAATTCGCTCATTAAAATTGATAATTTAAAAAAACGAAAAATGAAAAATGTAGAAAATTTCAACAAACTATTCAAAAAATTTTGTCCAAAATCAAAAACTCTAAAAGTTAGAACAAACAAAGAAATCAAAAATGCAGATCAAACATCTAAACTATAAGCAAAAATAAAAATAAAATTTCTGGTCTAAAAAAATAAAAATATGAAAAATCAAGCAAAAGAAAAATAATTTGCCATTTTCAGTCCCAAAAATAACTCTGGCTCAAAATAAATTGCCAATCAGAAACGCGGAAATGTTTAAAAAAAGATAAAGGGCAAAAAATCCAAAAACTCGAAAATACCGGCAAAAAAATCACACATGAAAGTGAATATTTCAGGTTGAAATATAGGGCAGAAAATCAAAAATTCTGGCCTAAAAATAAACAAATGCCGACTAAAAAATCGAAAATTTTAACAAAAAAATCGAAAATTTAAACCAAAATGAAGAAAAACTATTCAGTATACAGAAACTGCGGGTCAAAAATCTAAATCCAGGCCTAACGATAAAAATGCAAACAAAAAGATTGAATTTTTAATATTATAATAATAATTTATTTACGGGCAACGAGTGTTGCCAGTAGCAATTTTTAATTTCCCAAATATTTAATAAAACTCCCCCAAAATTACGACGCTGTCCCTCTCCAAAATAATAATTTTTGAAAATAAAATGTAAATACAGTGGAAAATATACGAAATTAAAGTATTATAATTATAAAATTTATTCAAATTTATTATTCATCTTCATCCTCAATATTTTCATATTCTTTTCGGCACACATACATATTTTTTAAATGAAAGTGCAGCATCTCATTGAGGGGTGACAAAATTACGAAAACGGCAATAACAGAATCCCTATGACAACTTCCATAAATGATATTACAGGTTTTTCCACATTGCTGAGGAAAATGACTGACTTCTGTATGGTAATGATGATTTCTATACTCGGCGCACCGAATCGGTGGTATCATGGGTTTGCGTGATTTTCACGTGATGTTCGCTGATTGCTCAGCGCAAACGCATGTGAAGGGTTGTATGCCATGTGTTCTAGTTTTTCTGTCTTATTTAAATGTAGTGATTACGTTCTATCCTTAAATCAGCCTTTTTCAATTACAATTAATTAGGAAGTGGTAAATACCTAGTTAGTATTTGTGGGTTAAAGTAGAAAGATTTATATTTCCGGCACAGAACTAAAATGTGGCAAGGCTGTGTGAATCAGGCTTTTTATAACGTCTCGACAAACTATCACGAGGACGCGGGGTGAACGCAACGTGATCATACCACCTGGTCGGCACGCCGAGTATAGCAAATGTAATAACATGTTTATTAATTTCCCCAAAAATACCCCTCGTATAAAATATCCACCCCAAAAAATACTCCATTGATTGAAGTTCCCCAAAATTCACCCCAAGACAATAATTTACCCCCATTTTGGGGAAAAAATCCCCCAATCTGGCAACACTGCACTGATTTAAGTTTAGTTATCCAAGGTGAATCAACGACATTGCTTTTTTTAAACTAATAATTAAGAAGTGTTATCATCGACTGTAAAACCTATAGACACACTGTTTTGACTACAAATTCACTTTATTTCACATGTTTACTTCTGTGGCCGTTTGCCAAAAACAAATATGTCCATTTTTGCTACGTTTCAGAACAGCGAAAACAAATTTCTATGTTACCCTAATTTAAGAAATTTCTGGTTTGATTTTGAAATTAAAATTTGTATAATTGCCTACTTTTGTTTACATAATTTAACCCTTACAAACCAACATTTTTTAAATTTTGCAAAGCACAAAAACCTATAGTGGACATATCTGCTTTTGGCAAACGGCCACAGATTTCAATTTTGACAATAAATTCAACAGCGAGTTTGAAAACGTAGGTACACACAGTTTTTCCTTTCAATTTTTGTCACACTTTTTTTCAATCTATCCCACTGTGCAATGGGCTTATGAATGTAGTAACAGAGTGAAATGTACAAGGGTAAGTCAATGTAGGTGTAACTTATACCATTTTAAATTAAGTGCGCTTGTTTTGCCAGCAGATTGCAGCTTATGTATGCGTGCCATATGCTACCAAAACATGCGCTCATAATTTAAACGGTATAAGGTGACTTAAATATTGACATACCCTCGTAGTTTTAATATTGAACGAATTAGTTCGTAAGAGACAGATATACTAGTATTTACTTACTTGAGTCCAAGGCTTGTGCCACAATTTCGATCCCCTCCAATGGCTGTGAATTGTCTATGTTTGCTGCCTCTTGTTTCATGCATTCCTGCGCCAGTTGCATTGAATTTGTCATGGAGCTCCACATTGATTCAAACATAGATGTTGCTAGGAATGAAAAATTAATTATTAGTGTATTTTAAATTGCAACACACAAATAATTTTATCAAGTTTAAGAAATTTAAAATACCAATACATCAGTGACAGTTCGCGGGGTTTTTTCTGGTGCAGCCAAGGAACAAGAGTTGGTAATACAGATAGGTAGGGTCAGTTGCAGAGACGGCTGGCTGCGTGACCGCACCTATCTGTATTACCACCTCTTGTTCCTCGGCCGTACCAGAAAAACCCCGCGAACCGTCACTGCAATACGTAAGTAAAATATCAATTTGGTTCTCATTTAACAAGTGGTGAAACATTCTGTAATATTGGGAGTTTATTTTATTACTATTTGTTCATTTTATAATTACCACATTCATTTCTCTGTTTGGGCTGCACCGTAACTTTGAGCCCGTGAATCTCGATGAACGTCGAATCCTTAAGTATGGACGACCATGGCACACTGAACGTAATTTTTTCCAGGGTCCCGTTGACGAATTCCATGGGCCAGTTCTGCTTCTCCCCGAGTTCATTGAGCGCCTGCAGTGACGATAAAAAAAAAATAGTAAACAAAAGAGATTAACGCCAGTTTTGTAATATTACAAAATTTGGCAGACAAACAATAGGTGCATGTGCCAAATGCTTACTCCGAGCTATTTACCGATAAACCTTAATGGTAACAACAGGAAGATGAAATTGCTGCCAGCTGCCAGCTTGAATGTTCCCACTTCCATGCAGGCACATTGCTAAGGTCATTTGTGGTGTGTAACAGTAAAAAAGAGGTTGATAATCGTGATTACGCCTAAATTTCTGTTTCACAAAATGATGGAGAACGAGGGGAAAGAAACCGACCGCACTTAATTGAGATAAAGAAGATAAAGGTGTGAAAATAGTATTTTTTTCTGATTGAAACAATATCGAGTAATATTGCCTTAGTTACGACATGTCATAATACACTTATATTTCCCTAGGAAAATATAAACATCAAAAACATGTCATTAGGAGCTTCTCGCAAGAATTGTTTTAATTGCTCTCGGGACAACACCTCCGATTTCTTAGGAAGGTATCCTTTATGGATTTTACAGCTTTGGATTTTACCGGAACCAAACATTCACGGTCTTTTGTCGCTTGCGTTAACACATAGTTTGACATTTCACCAATTTACGAAACAACGCAAAAATCAAACCAGTCAACTATGATATTTACAAACAATGCCCTTAGCAACGTTACCAATCCGATAAATTCAAAGTTTACAATCCAATATTTTCCCATTTACAGAACAATATTCTTTCAATCAGAAAGAAGCTATTGATTACAACACGGGAAATATCGAGTAATATTGCCTTAGTTACGATATGTCATAACACACTTATATTTCCCTAGGGAAAAATGAACTGCTCATATTTCCCTAGGAAAATATAAACATCAAAAACATGTCATTAGGAGCTTCTCGCAAGAATTGTTTTAATTGCTCTCGGGACAACACCTCCGATTTCTTAGGAAGGTATCCTTTATGGATTTTACAGCTTTGGATTTTAAGGGAACCAAACATTCACGGTCTTTCGTCGCTTGCGTTAACACATAGTTTGACATTTCACCAATTTACGAAACAACGCAAAAATCAAACCAGTCAACTATGATATTTACAAACAATGCCCTTAGCAACGTTACCAATCCGATAAATTCAAAGTTTACAATCCAATATTTTCCCATTTACACAACAATATTCTTTCAATCAGAAAAAACGGAAAATATGAATACACGGGAAAATATGAATACATTTCCCTTGGTTGTCTATACATCCCTCGGGCTCCGCCCTCGGGATGTAACTAGCCAACCTCGGGAAATATACTATTCATATTTCCCTAGTTGTAATAATAGCTATAAAGTGTATGATTCGCAATAAATTCATGACAAACTTGATCAGGCGAATGTTTTTTGTTTACGTCATGCATTAGCATAAATGAATAAAGATTTAATCCACAAGCATATTTTAGCACTAATTATAATAATGGCACTAGTTTTCCAGCAAATACAACTTAGAATACACAACGCAATGCCTATTCATGTAATTGTAAAAAAAAATGCTTAACACTACGTTTAAAGGTGACAATTACTCATTGTTGTATTCCGACAAATAAGCCTCATCTACCAAACCATCACTGCTATGTATCGACATCCTGTTCACTGAAAATTTGTCTTAAAAACCCTTTACTGTAGAAGAATCTCATGATTTATATTATAAGAATATAATTGAATAGTTGTGGCTGATAGTTCTTGAAAGTCCATGTTCACTTTGATATTGGTGAAGCATTTCTTCATTGTTGCGAACTCCAGACAATAAATATTTGAAAGTATTATCGTGTATTATTCACCAACATCAAAGTTATAAGAATATGTTGCTTGATGCAGATTTTTCCGTTAAAGTATATCCCCATTTAGCATTGCGAAAACTTGAGAGAGCCTGTTTATTTACGCCGTTATTTATCGATTCGATAACGGGATCAGCTGTTCCCCGCGTGCGGCCGCGCTCTTTGTGGTGCGTATTTAACGGCGAGGAAATGGCGCGGGCCGTTGTTATTGTTTACCGCTGGCGGCGACGTTACGGGCCAGCCGGAACACGTGTCCGAATAAATTTGCGTGCGCGAAGCGAACTCACTTGCATATCAAGGCTGACGTTCTCGACGGTGCCCCTGCCATTGTACAGGTCGACGGACAACTGGTCGAGCGTCAGCTTCTCCTCCAGGAACTGCCCCAGGTACCGCTGCAGCAGGTAGATGCAGACCCTCTTCTTGATGGCCTCCGTCAGGGAGATGGAGATGTTGGGCATGTACCAGGGCATGTTGGAGACGCCTTCAACACCGCCGCTCGACGTATTTTATTCCATGCACCTTTGTTTTGCTCCTCACACACTTGACAGGCGATTATCGTCCGTGCACGTTGACAGATCTCAGCTGAGAGGGGGCCGGGGCGCAGGCGCGCCGCTCGAACCCCGCGCGTTCCGCTAAACATTGCGCCGGGGGGAAATTTTATTTTTACAAACACCACACAAACATCACAGCACGTATATTTCGCGGACTGATGTCCACTTACTTACATGAAAACTGTAAACAATTGATTGTTTGTCAGTGTGTATACTGCGTTGCCTACAATTTTTAAGAGTTTTCAAAAAACTCACTTCAATAAAATGAGCTGTGAGACAAACTCACTTGTTGCAGATGCATTAAATACATGTATTAAAGACGAAAATATAGTGTTAAGGCCGCTTCACAACAACCCGGGAAGTAACAAGAACGGTAACCAAAAGTTAAATAATATGAATCGCAAGATGACGCAGGCACGCACCCAGATATTTGGCTTGAGTGGTGCTCACGCATATAATAACTCACACACAAACATACGTGTAAAGTGAAAATCGTGAATATGGCTTTAAATAAAAGCGCAATATAGCAATAGCATTACAATTAAATAAAATTCCAAAAAGCACTATTTTGCTATGGCCAGGTTTCAGCGGCGGCTCGTGATGTTCGGCGGTGAGGCAACGAAAGAAAATTTGACCGAAAAAGCACGGAATATTTTCTTCCTCTGCAAGAGTAAGTAGTGCAGCATGAGCGGCATCTTTGTCTTTGCCTCCCCTACGGAAATCCACGAGCCGCCGCTGCCAGGTTTGGTGGTTAAAATTCGGTATATTAAGGTCTTGAGGGGGCTCAAGCCCGATAGCCACCCCCCTGGATGCGCGCCTGTATTGACATACACAAATAATATTTATTTATTTATTTATTAGCTTTACATATCCTGTTAATATAATATGTGCAAAATAATATATAAATAAAGTTAATCACCCAACAAATTTAGGACACAGGAACGAGAAGCCGCCTTTAGTAAAACTTAATTTTGCAGAGTTGCGAACAGGTTGAATATTAAGGCTATTTTTCGTCTTTTTAAAAGAATTACTTTAGTTTAATCCCTCACAATTACGATTTATACGCTTTTTAAAAATTCAAACAACGCTTTCGTAATTTTTGCTGCCTACGCGCCATCTACTAAACCACAGCTGAACTGCCAAGTGATGTCGTGGATGGCGCCAAAACGCTGGAACTTTATACTTGTAATCAAAATATAAAAATTAAGTAATGAGTTATACATTATTTCATTCAGAATCGAATGATGTGTAAAATAGCTGAGGAGACTTCGCGATTTTCCAGTAATTTGCAAATGAAAATTTAGCTGCAGCAATATTCGGTAATTCAGTTTACTGTAATGCTTAAAAATTAAATATAGAGCATTTTTCCAATATTTTTCAAATATACATTAATTACTGATTCACTATTCAATTTTTATTATAAAGGTCAGTTAAATTTATTCGAAGATTCATATTTAAATAAAGTTCAGTTACATGTAGCACAAATGTCTATTAAAATTGAATCTTTAATTAAATTTAAATGGCCTTGATAATATTGACCTTATGAATGCATAACAATCTAGGAAACTTAATTCACCATATTGTCGTACCCTCTGTTATCGTGCGGATAAACTAAATAATTGTTTGTTTTTATCATTTAACAATATTTAAAATGTTATCTTAAGATTTTAAAAATTCAAACATCGCTTTCGTAATTTTTGCTGCCTACGCGCCATCTACTAAACTACAGCTGAACTGCCAAGTGATGGTGTGCATGGCGCCAAAACGCTGGAACTTTATACTTATAATCAAAATATAAAATTCAAGTAATGAGTTATACATTATTTCATTCAGAATCGAATTATGTGTAAAATAGCTAAGGAGACTTAGCGATTTTCCAGTAATTTGCAAATTAAAATTTAGCTGAAGCAATATTCGGTAATGCAGTTTACTGTAATGCTTAAGAATTAAATGTAAGCATTTTTCCAATATTTTTCAAATATACATTAATTACTGATTAATTATTCAACTTTTATTATAAAGGTCAGTTAAATTGATTTGAAGATTCAAATTTAAATGAAGTTCAGTTACACATAGCACAAACGTCTATTAAAATTGAATCTTTAACCCTTTCGCTGCTGTAGACGCATATTTACGTTCCGCTTTTGCGTCAACATGTTTCTTAATTTTTCGTGAAAAGTTAGTTTCTAGTTCTTTAACTTTCCACGAACAATGAGCATACTGTTAACAGATATATTTCTATTCCGCTAGATGGCGTTGCTGTTAACATAACGTTCCTGCCCATTCTAAAGCCGCGTTTTCCTAACGCCGTAGTGAAAGGGTTAATTAAATTTAAATGGCCTTGATAATATTGGCCTTATGAATGCATAACAATCTAGGAAACCTTAATCACCATATTGTCGTACCCTCTGTTATCGTGCGGTTAAACTAAAGAATTGTTTATCATTTAACGATATTTAAAATGTTATCTTAAGATTAAAATAAATTTACTTATAAATATTTAAATTGCACAAACAATACTATAATATACTATATCAAATGAGTACAAATCTAGTTATTTGTTTTGAAAAAATAAGTACTACTATAGATGTTATAGAATTATTGTAAATCTATATATGCTATTATTTTATACATATTATGTAATTTATATGGCAAAAAGTGCTAAATAAAGTTATTATAATCATTAATAATACAAACGCCTAATCGTAGACAACACTACATACGCATAACTATTATTAATTTAATATTAAAAAAAATCGTCTTTCCTTTATTCTACTCGTAAAACAAAATAAAAAGTTATATAATCATCATTATTAAATATTACAAAATGCTCTGAATTGCAATAGTAAACTTTACAGTAAACTTTATTACCGGCAGTTGCTCGTGCTAAACTTTCATTTGTAAATAACTGGAAATCCGCTAAATTACCTCAGCTATTTTACACATAATTCAATTCAGAATTAAATAATGTATCATTTGATGTACAGCCCATTACTGTATTTTAACATTTTGATTATAAGTATAAAGTTCGAGAGTATTGGCGCTAGTTGTAATCATTACTTAGTTGTTCACCCCTTGTCTTACAGATGGCGATCTTACTAGTTGGCGTTCAATTTCTTTTAGGGGTATGACAAGGGATATGGGAAACAGGGCATAAGAAATCGAGCTTTACACCGCTAATATTGGATGGCGCCACAATAGAAATTCGAAGGATTTCTGTAAATTATGTTTGTTGCTAATACCATTGCTTAAATATATACAGTTAGACAACGCCTGTGTAAAATAGGGAAAGTCCGAAAAGGATGCGGACTATAGATGGCGCCAGAGTCTAAAGTATCAATTTTCGTAATTAGCTAGTACACTAGCAACCAGTAGGTGGCGCCAGAGTCTAAAACATCAATTTTCGTAATTAGCTAGTACGCTAGTAACCAGTAGGTGGCAGTCGCGGCAGTTTGAAAACTGAAGGTCGCAATCTAAATGCCAAATGTCATTTACATTGTTTGGTAAACAACACGTGGTTCGGCTTTTGTCTATTTAATATGTGTTCTATTGAGATCACTTTTTAATTAATAAAGTCGTAATTTGAACGATATTGAAAAGCAATGTCAGGCAATAAGTATCAGTTTCTAAATTGTAATAAAAACCGTAAAAAAATTCCCGGACTAAAAATGTTTCATTTTCCTGCTCACGATCATGATCGTTGCAAGATCTTACATTGCGGTATGTACTTAATTTCAAAATAATAATAAAATATTCCTATTGTATGTAATTATGCAATTATTCATCTAAATATAATGTAACCTCCTCATTATACATACCTCTCTAATAACCAAATTGGACTTAATTGATTGACATTGTTAAGTTAATCACGTCATCATGAATAAATATTAATTATCCCAATTTCACCATTATTCCAGTCCAATTTGTTATAAATAAAACACTTTCTTTAATAATATCACACAATTTATTAATAGCGACTATAGTTTCGATCACGTACTGATAAAAATTTTAGTTTGATAATGATCAGTATGTGATCAAAACTATAGTCACTATTAATAAATCGTGTAACTTGATTAATGGTTAAATTGGGCTAATTTATATTTATTCATGATGACGTGATTAACTTTGTATTAAAATTATTTATCCCTTATAATTTTTCTTAAATTAAGTAAATATCTACAATACTGGCATAACGACGATGTAGAGAAAACGTGCAATATATAAGAGAATTAAAACTCTGTTAACATTGGTCATATTTTTTAAAAGACTTTTCTTAATGTGTATGTTTCCAGTTAGTGTGTGTTGAAATAAATAAACAATATCGACTAAACTGATGTTATTAATTGTACCACCAGTTATATTTAGTGAGAGAAAACAACTCATGAATTACATGGTACATTTTCGAAAAATTTGATTGGCTGAAAAAATAAAAACGTAAGACGCTATCAAATCGATGATAGACAGTATCATCTCATGTTACTCCTAAATTGTTTACAGGTAATCAAATTTAGTTGAAACATCAGTGTGACTTTTATAATTTTCTCACTGATACTTATCAAAAATTTAATAACAAGAATTTGTTTATCAAAATGAGTGATTGCATTCGATGGGGAGAGGCTACGGATGATGAAGTACGAGAATAAATTGACGGGAGTACTCATATATTTTAACAAAATCATTATTTGAATGTTGTAAAAATTATAAATGTCACAGCTGACATTTATGATTTTTAAGCTGAGAGCGAGGCATTTCTTTATAGGTATTGTAACATTCATTGTATTCTCTCCCCAAATATAACTTGTGCTATGATTAATTCTTGATGATACCACTAGTTAAACCTATCAGAAAATTGTACTCGTGCCTTCAATTTTCATCGGCTTCAACTCGGTGCTATCAACGATGATAATCATAACACTTGTTATATTACCCTCAAGAATATAACAAATAGAATTTTATAATCTTGATGACAACTCACATATTGCAATGTTTTAATTAGTTTTGTAGTTTCTTGCAGCACCAAAACTCAGTAAACTGCTGCCACTGGAACTCTTTATTACTCGCAGTGTTTCTAGATGTCATATTTTTCACAATTTCACTGTTGTGCTTTTATTGTTTTAATTATTTCTATGTATGTAAATGTTTATAATAAAAATATGTGAAACAAATACTTTCTTTTGTAGTTGTATATATGTAGATAGGTGCTGTCACGCTGCCAGCCATCTCTCCAACCAACCCTACCTATCTGTACTGCCACCTCTGTTACCTCGACCATACCATGAGTCACCCCTCGAGCCATCACTGATATATACATATATATGTATTCATGCCACCAATTTATTACAATTTTTCCATGTATGACTACATTTCATTCATGCCGAAATTCAAATTTGAGGATGAGTAACTTTTTATATACCAATAATTAATATTGCATTTTTTTACAATTTTGATAACTTATTATTCCAAAATGAAGTGATTGTACATTTGTAAATTTCACAAAAATTTAAGGTAAGCATTTTTAGTAAATAATAAAAATTATCTTTGAGTATTTTCACTAAAAATTATTCAAACTTATCACAAATTTACTTAAATATATAATAAAACTTTTACAATTACTTTTTTAAATGCGATATAATTTCTAGGACATTTTCTTAATCGTGACAGAATCCAGGATGATAGTCTGGGGTCCGCCGGGGTAGGCTCATAAACAATACATAAATAGGTTAGCATCACTATTATAGATCTCTTGTGCTATTTATATGCAAGATGTATGTATGCATGTATGAATGGTGACACCGAAAAGTGTCCTCGTACATGTCCTCCTTTTTGATATTTGACCCGTAAAAAGTATAGTTCATGTCCTTTTTGATATTTAAAGACTAATCTCTTACTTTTTTATGTAAAGAACACCAGGCATTAATTTAGTTGGCAATTGCCTCTTTAAAGAAATTAGAAGACTGAATGTAAATTTTAATTCTGAAAATTTAATATAATGGGAAAATCAACATATTCAGCCATTTCAAAAATTGCCATATTCCATGTGGATGTTTGTGGTGTTTATTTATTCCCTGGAATTAATGCAGCGGTTGAAAGAGTTTTTCAATTGCTAATAACTAACGAATTGTTAGAAGATGATACACTGAGAAGAAATATTAATCCAATGGAAAAGTACTCATTTAATTAATAATTAATTGGCAATTAAGTATTGATCATATTATAGTGCATTTTATTGTTGCAATGCATAAAATGTTTCTTTTCATTTGTAAAAAAAAGTTGGTCACCCTAATGTATACATATAAAGATTCCCGGTGCTCAAATCAGCCCGAATGAATAGAAAATTATACCAATTTTATATTATAAATCAGATATCAGAAAAAAAGGTGATAAATATCAATTAATTACCTCCCATGACATTTATAGCATGGCATCCAATGACGACAAAGCAGTTAAATGCGCTATCGATATCCAGGGGGCGATCGAAATTTCCTTGAATTTGTTGAAATAAAGAACACTTCCTTCTTTATTTTATCAAATGTGCATTTATCTGACATCTGCCGGAAACTTTAGAACTCAAATATTTACTTTCCTGTTCCTCCATAAGCGTTGTCTAACTGTATATATTTAAGCAATGCTAATACTAGACAGCGCTTTTCCGGTAAAATTTAAATGCCGCGAATTCCCCGTGTTACTTGAAACGTAGAATGTCAAGCAGTGCGGCGGAAATCGAGGACGAATAAAGCATGTGTTGGTGTTAGTTCACGCCGCTGTTGATAAATTGGAATCGATAAGCGCCATCTATGAATAACGGCGCGAACTAGCACTAACGCATGCACACAACCGATACGTGTGCTGTGTGAATATTCTTTCGTCTACACTAAAATAAGTTAAATATTGGTAATCAAAAACACTTGGTTTTACTTGTTTTACAATTTATAATTTATATTCAATAAACATTATATTTCCACAAGTTTTGTGCACTCTCCTTTCGAGACTTTCGTGTGAACAAAACTACTTACGCAAGTTGTATAATATTTATTTTACTTAATATAAACAGTAAAATATCGTGATTTTGTTTACCAATATTTACCTTGTTAATAACATTTCATCGGGTGATGTACACATATATTTTGTACATATTGTGCCGAGGCTAACACAAGAAATTATTGTTTTATTCGTCTTCGATTTCCGCACCGTTTGACATTCCACGTTTTTTTCAAGTAACACGGGGAATTACACGACATGTAGATACATTTTACCGCAAAATCGCCGTCTAGTGTTAGCAGCAAACATAATATACAGAAATCCATCGAATTTTTATGGTGGCGCCATCCAATATTAGCGGCGTAAAGCTCGATTTCTTATACCCTGTTTCCCATATCTCTTGTGATACCCCCGATTCCTATTGTCGAGTAATCTAGATAAACAGCTGCAGTACTAATTAGAGTTCAATTCTTGTTGCAAAGTAGAGTTGTACCAAACACTGGAGATATGTTTCGCAGTGTTCAACTTGAATTTTAATTGTGTTAGGAGATTTATTACCCCATACATCTCGAGTGCTCGGTAATACTGTAGTCTGGATCAACAGGTGCATGTTGGCATTCAATTTGTATCATCGAGTAAACTGGCTTTTCTTTGTAGGCTCGGGAATTGAAATCTAACAATCACTTAAACATAATTCAAGATATAAACTTGGTGAAACAATATCGACGCATTTATTGTTAATACTTAAACGAATTTACAATGTAGAAAAATTAAATCGTCAACACATTTGGTCCTTGGTGTTCGTTAGTACCGACACCTCTCCTTCCGTACCACCTGCACAAATAAGCGTCTCTAAATTAACCTTGGCACAGCGGCGCACGTTACACTCAACCTCTCGGCTATAAAAATATCTTCGTATAAACATTAGCCTAACATTGCACCTTTCCTTAGAATTTACTCGCTGGCACCGTCATTCAAAACAATGCACTAGCTACATATAAACGTTATCAAGTAAATAATCTACAGAAAAGAATTATCCTAATTTTGCATGTGTTAATTAAAGTTTTGTACAACATACATTTTAATGTTTCGAGCTCTATTTGAAACAGTCCGGGTGCCCACTCTGATATCATACATATTTCTTCAAATCCTTATGCCCTTGAGAGCATGGGATTTTTTTAGAAAATGCACAAATTACAACCTGTAGATCATATTTTTTTGTAAATTCAAAAAACGAAATATAGCCTGAATAAATGAATATTCAACCTGTTCGTAACTCTGCAAGCAAATTAAGTCTTTACTAAGACTACAACATGTAAGGTTGTTTCTAATTTATTCATATTTTTTGTATTTAAAATAAAACAAGTTTTCCAGTTTCCTTTTTTCTGACAAGTTTTCATTTTTGATATTAGAAAATAGTTTTTTTTGGAGTAAAATCACCCCTGAGGAAAAGATGTCATAGCTTGCGAACAGAGACTTCATGGGCAAAAGCCTTAACTTACAATTGTGGCCGAGTGTAATAGCAATTTTTTTAACTCAATCTCAACTGGAAATTTTTTAAATTCGCTGTGGGGGTGGGGGCGAAGTAAAGGGTTGGCGCTTGAACGGGGACTTACGCTTGCGATATTAAAGAAAAAAGATTATGTATATAAACCATTTTAAATAACAAATTGGATTCTACCAAAGTGAAAACCTTGACGATTATCCGAACTGCATGAAACAGGCTTTAAATAAATTAAAATGAAGAAATCTAATGCTGGGTTTACAATACTTTTAGTGTTTAAAATTATTCAATGTATAACAGCAACGTCGCTCCCCCTCCATTTACAATGATTCATCTAACAGTATTGAACCGAAAACCCATACAAGTTTCACGAGCACGAGCAGAGGTGTTTAATTGCAATCACATGAAATGTTAAAATTACCTAAAGCCGGACAGATTTCTCGCGGACTGGAAGGTCGGGTGCGCACTGGCAAAGTGGAGGGGACCTCATTCCAGATGCACGCCTATTTGTTGTTTTAATGGTATAGTCTGTTGTAAAAGTTTTTTAAATACACCGTATTAAATGGTATTCATTACAAAGATGAGTGGCGCTTCATATAAATTATGTTACCGACTGTATTTGGCCGTAAACAGTTTCCCTTCGAGCCGTCCCACCGTGCGCGACCTCGCCTTTTCGGTCCACGCGAAATCCGTCCGGCTGTATCTACGGTGTCCTCAATGTGATAATTCACCTTAATGTGTTTTGAAAGTATCCAGTGCGAAAGATAGTTCTTCTTTCTGTATTCAACACACGAAAAAGTTCAAGCTCAACCGTAAAGCTTTTCTAGAATGGCGGCGGGCGCGTCCGCCTGGTACCTAGAGATCTGTCTGAGCAGGGCGAACTTTTTCATCCGCCCTTTCGAGGACTCCATATCGTACAGCGTGCACAGGTTAAGCAGCAGGGACTCGTGCAGCCCTTGTATGGGATTGAGCGTAATCGCCGATTCCAGCACTGCGATCGCTTCTTTTAATTGACCACTGTAGAGTAAGCACACGCCCATATTATTAAGTATCTAAAATAGAAGACAGACACTAATAATAATTTTATATCTTGGAAATTAATTGGAATTAAACTCGGTTTTCTTTTATTGGCCAACAAAATTTGGGATTTATTTTTCTTATGTTCTTGATTATTTGGTGTGCTCTCTCTCTCTCTCTAAAACCTTTTCCTCTCTCATTTGACCATGCCCAGTGATGCAACCTTGTAAAATTACTTGCTTAGCTTTAAAAAGTCAATATAACTAATTTAAATGTCTGTCGCACGTACTGTATTTAGATTTTACCATTTTTTCGTACTGTTTGGTGTGCATAGCACATTAAGGGCTGGTATTTCAATGTCGGCTTAAGCTGTAAATTACGTAAGCAGAAGTTTATGTTAAGCTGCAGTTTATTTATGATTACGTATTTCAGGCATTACATAAACCAAGTTTACTTATCCTATCAAAAATTGTGTTGGCAATACAATATTACTACATATTTTTGAGTTGGCATTGAAATGTGACTATTGTGACTATCTTCATACCTAACATTTTCTCTCATAATTCCTGTCATAAACAGCTGATTATCATACATGCTTCCTTAATTATTGATGTCCTTTTAACGCTTTAATTTCGGTTATTTTTGTTACAAGCAGCACATTATATCCCTTCATACCTTTTCAGAAAATATGTATTTACCATTCAGGTAATAAAAATAATTATTTATTTTGAGCACCCAAACACATGCTACTTTTGATAATCTAATCTGTCCACAAACACTACTTTACTCCTCAGATTAAAATGATCAAACCACTTTTTTGGCAGACGCGGAGGTCCATAAATTATTGTAATAAACCATTATCGGTTAATTCATGCAATATATCAATCTACATCATATTTGTATTGTCCATTTTGGAGGTTATAAACTGCAGCTTTACCCGCTAAGCGGACGTCACCGGCCGCTTACGAAAGCCGTACTTTAAGCTAGGTTTATCGATAAACCATGGTTGAAAAACACCTAAAAATACCTTATACCGAGCTTAAGGATAAGCCTGGTTAAAGCCACTATTGAAAAACCAGCTCTAAACATCTAAAACCACATTTAATAATTTTCTTACCAACCTAATTGCTTTAAATAAAAAAAAGTACTTTAAATTTTTTTTAATGCTCGTGATATTTTTAATATATCATTGTGAAGTATAAACTAATGTTTTATCGTGTTTTTATTTCAAAATTGATTTTTAACAGGTTTTGTAATTTATATTCGTTCATGTAGATTTTTATCGTGTCATTTTTCATGGTGGCACCATGTTTCAAAATGGGCGTGGTGCGGGAGTTATAGGTATATTATCGTCCCTACTGTTTGTCATATATTGACATTGATAGATGAATACAATGGTCCCTACTGTTTGTCATATATTGACATTGATAGATGAATGCCATGTTGCTGTTGATTAATTATTTGACAGAAAAGTGGTTATTTTGAAAAAATCCTCCATAAATGAAACCTGTTCCGCCACTTAATTAATCTTTATGACAGGATAATTAAGCACATGGCAACCATGCGGAAATCATAACCTCAAAATTATTTTAAGGGCAAAAATCAGAATTACAACATTATAAAAAAAATACAAGATCTGGTTAGCCGATAAAAAAAAACCGAGTATATGAACATACAAATTATATTTACCATTACATTGGACGGTTCTAATAGACTAGCTTGTTCGAAGTAGACGTAGGCCTCGTTGAAAGCGTTTTGTGCGACCGCTATCAGTCCCCTGTCAACGAGCTCCCTGAAATTGGGGGGCCCCGCGCGGATCTCTTTGGCTTCATTAAAACACACCTCGGCACCGGTGACGTCTCCCAATTGCAAATGAAGCCTGCCCAGGGCGGAGAGCAGAGAATCTCTGGGAGCACCGTCCCTAATAAAAGAATTAAGTGGGCAAAACTGTAGGTTTCAAGATTTGTTTTCACGTAAGAAACAAGATGTATCAAAATATTAGTCATATTTGTTTCCATCACCCTTTGACTATATACTAATGGACTGCTAGCGCCACTTCATGTGTGACTCCAAGCAACGGTGGCGTGGTGGGACCCTAAATGGTTGCCGTATGTTACAAAATTGGTAGTTATTTTGTGTCTATGACATATGACTCTATGAGCTCGCATTGCATATTGTGATACCCTGCAATTTATTCACAGCTTTGAATATATAAACATTTATATTGTCAAAATATTGCTATGCGAAAGGCTGCAATACGTCCACATATATATACCATTGCGGTTATAATACTCGTCAGCTGATGTACACGTCAGTTGACTTTTGACTTATAACCTAAAATTCTGTACTAGATTTCCATCAAATCCGGAACTTCGCAAATTATGGTTTGATGCTTTGCTTGTAAAGAACAGGCAGGAAAGTGGACCCGACTTGCCGAAATATGCTCGCATTTGCATTCTCCACGTTGCTGATGAATACATCGAGAAATATTTTTTTTGCTTTTCGGCTCCGGGACTTATATCGGGCTCCAGCTTGTGGACAACTTTTGGAGCAGTGATCATATGGGAAATGGAGGGGGAATAGCAGTCCATTAGTATATAGTTAAAGCCGTCACCTAATTTAAAAAATAAACTGTACTGAGCTCTTACCTATCACATAATTGACCAAGCAAGTCCATGGCTAGCTCGTAGTCCTTCTGGGCCAAGGCACAGTTGATGACCGAATGCATTATCCTGGTCTCGCGGCACGTCCACAGCTTCAGCGATTCAGCCCTGTCGCTTGTACCGATTTCCGCGGGATTGCCGTCTTCGCAGAGGCCGTTGGTCAGATTTTTTACCATCTGAAATCAAATATGATTCCCAATTACATTAAAACCGTTCCCACTTTGGAGATCATAACAAACAGAAAAATCCTAAAGAATAAACACCTACCTGTCTGACTATTGAAAGTAATGTAAACAGTTTGCTCTGCGACTCCTTCATCTTCGCGCAATGCATGGGCAACTCTGCCAAGAGAAGACGGAAGGAGAACGAAGCTATAGACCCCGGCCGACCACCGTACATTTCTGGATAAAACTGAAATTTGTTTATACTTGAGGATTCTACTTCTTCAAATATGTTGGTAAACACGTTTGCTGCCACCGCAATTGGGATTGCATTTACGCAAATATAAAGTCGGTCGCACTAGCGCATCGGTGGCAGCGAACGTGTTAATTGAAACAGAATGCTTCAAATAATGATAAGTTGAGTTGCCGAAACTACAGTGAAATCAGAAGGTCTTAGTTTTGTGTTTTTGGCTGCCAATTTTGCCTATTTAATTTTTTTTTTTTTAATTTAATTTTGCCTATATTGTTTAACCTCGGCAGTTATTTCTAGAAGTGATCTTCAATTGATAAATTAAGATTCATAATATAGCTTTAAAGTTCATGGTATTCCAAGCCAAAATTCCCATTCTTAGTGACGCCACTGAACTTAGTTAGGGCTTATTTTTTAAGGGCTGCCAACTATTTTCGACTTTTTGATCTCACGGTATAGTCAATGAATAAATTCAAGGGTTATATACACAAAGTAAAACTGAATTTTGTTTAAATACAAATGTTGAGATATTAAAATAGAGAACTAATGAAATATAATAATAAGGGCCGCTTTTACAATAGTCAGTTAAATTAAGGTTAACACTATCTCCGGATTAAATGCGAAAATACGCTTTTACAATGCCTAGTTGAAGCAGGGTTAGTGTTAAGAAGCAGATAACTCGCAGTTATCTTATCCGGTGCTTGGAGCAGCAGATAAATCTCGGTTAACTCGCAGGCAATGCGCACAGCAAGCACACGTACCATACCGGCATTATAGCGATCTGCAATCGGTATTACATACAGCGGCGGTTAGAGGGCGACAAACTGGTTTCTAAGAAACATGCATTCTGGCATATTTCTAGGTGGAATATTGATAAGAAGCTCGAGGGGGTCAAGGGTCGCAACAATGATTACAAACACAACTTTCTAACCTTTCCGCAGGCAAAACGAAAAATGCCAATTCTATTAACTGCGCAACCGCATGTATCCGCAATGCTGCCAACGTTGGCGTTTCGGGAGAAAATCTATCTAAGCGTTTGTAAAAGGCAGTGTGCGTTAACTGAGAGATAAACGATGGGATTAGTTAAAGAGGGTATAAGTTAACCATCATTTATCCGACGATTATAAAAGCGGCCCTAAATGGGATAAAAATAACTTTGACATTTTTAATTACCTGATAGAATAAATCAGGTTTGTCCAAATCGCCGAAAACCTCCGCTTCCGCGTGAGCCAACTGAAATGACTTCGTTTTAATCAGCAGCGCTATCCTGGTGAACCACAGCTGCAAAGAATGCGGCGAATGTTTACTGGGGTGTCCAGCTCGGCCTCTACCCTGTCCGTATATGCTCAGCAATCTCGCAGTTAAGTTTATTGCCGACCTTAAGAAAACAACATTCCCGTCAAAATAGTTCAGTCTGTATTACATTAGCTACTATGGTCTATTCATTCTACAGATAGAGTTACAAAAACGCCCACAATCGCAATCGAAAAATTGCGGGAAATCCGCACGTCCAAATCACGCAGTACAAATGCAAATAATTGACGGGACCGCCTGCTGATTGCCTCATTGTGTATCAGCTGTTAGCGTCTGTTTTGGATCTAGCACCTGTTTGTTTGTTTGATTGAATATTTTGATACCGTTTTTAATATAAATAATTAAAGTAAACCCGAATACCTGTATGGAAGCGAAGGATGGGAGGAGAAAATTCTGATGGCGAGGTACAGATGTGGTAGTGGAGAGCGGGGGAACCGGTATTGGATGAATGAGGAAGAAAGATTGTGTAGACTGTGTGGAAGGGCAGAAGAAAGGTGGGAACATTGGAGGGCAACGAGAGAAACATGGAGAAAACAATACGGACAAGGAGAGTGGACAAAACTACTGAAGAGTGGTTCGGAGTCGCTGGATATAATCAGAAAGATTGAGGAAATGAAAAAGTCGGGCAATAGTATTTGAACTATTAATGTGTACACAATGTACGGTAGGAACATATGTTAAATGTAATAATGCCAATAAAGGATTAATTAATTTAAAAAGTAAAATCTGTTCCAAGTATTTCTACAGGATGGCAAATTTAAGTTGGCCAGACGCGCAGAGAGAAAGTGAACGCTCTATCTAGCGGTCATATTCTTCTCGTGCGCTATTCATTTAAAACTCGATCGGGCGCTCTCCTCCACATTGAAAATGAATGTACCAGGCGCGCGAACTGTTCACGAAATCTGTCGAAAGCGCCCTTCGAAGGTACCGCCCACAATTTTGCCACTGCAGCAAGTTATGTTTGCCGACCTGTATTTTTATTTACCCTGCATTGGTTGTATGTTTTTTTATGCTGGTAAAATAAACACCCGCGGTACATCCGAATGCGCGTTATAGCCGGCTTCCATTGTACAGAGTCCGCCAGAAAAATGTATACACTCTTTGTCGGACTGTATTGTGACATTGATATTTGATTTGAATTTCGAATGTAGTTGTAGTACGATCTCTCGCCTAACAGATACCCCGGTACTTTCATCATCACGGGAGAGAAAACGAAATGGCTGGAGCACCCTTAATGTTCAGGCAGCAAAAAGGTATTTTGAAGTTGGTTACCAGGTTTGGTAATGCCGTTGAAGGTGAAAGCAGAAGTTTGAAACAGAAACCCTAATCCGTCTCACAATTAAAAGTGTTATTAACAATGTGAACATTAAATATTGTTCCCCCATCAGAACACCTACAGACCGGTTTCGACCTTTCAGGTCTCATCAGTGTAGTTAGTTGCTGATGGGGAAACGGAGATTACTATTGAGATATAAGTATTCCAAACACCGTTAAAGATAGAAACGAGAAACTTTGGCGTTTCTACCTGTTATTAACAAGTTTGAGGGGCATGTAACGATTTGTGGTACTCATAAAGGAATATTGGAAAGAGCGCGTACAACTACAAGTCCTGCTTCGTCGACTCTCTAGTAGGAAAGGTTTGTTACTTCTCCACAGAAATCTGCTACGCAATGTGCACTTAAAGTAGAGATTAGCAGTACATATGTATGCCAAAAACTACAAGTTGTAAAGTGGAAAGTTTGCAGCGATCTCCATTAAAAAATTGACCGCTCATTGTTCTTTTAGATGTCTGGCCACGAATGGCGGTCATTTTGAACATCTACAGTCACCATGTCCTTAACTGAAGATAGTACTACATGTGTGATCAGTATTTAAATTTATTTATTCATTTATTAACGCAACAGCATTTACATGTACATAATAAAAACAGAACAAAGACAAATTACAAACATTTTAAAATATAATAAAATCAAACAGTAAAAGAAAAAAAAAAAATATATATATATATATAAGTACATACTAACATGTGCATAAATTCAAATGTAAATAAATGTGAAACAAACACATAATAAATAGTTTTCGTTCCTTATAGTGTGTATACATTTTTCTGGCGGACTCTGTACTTCAAATTAACTACTGTTCGATTTCTGTAACAATTCGATAAAAACTAATCTTTTACAGTTTGGTCTTTTTCTAACAAATGTACATAGTGTAAGGGCCGGTATTATAAAGCACTTTAATCTAAGATTAAAATTTACTTAACCACTAAACTAATTTAACTGGAGATTTCGGTATTATAAAGGTTTGTTAAAGTTAATTGGGCATTAAATCTGCCATTAAGTTAATGGACGAAAATCGTGTAATTAAATTTGAACTGACGTTTCTAACCAACATTTTATAGGTTAGGTGTTCTATTTACAGTTTATACTAATGTTACCAAAATATAAAATAGTGAACAATATCGCCAGTTTCATCGGTACCATCTGATAGCGATATATCGACTGATTCAACGGACGCATAGTAAGAAACAAATATAGAAATGCTAAATTCACTTCAGCGACGAAATCGAGTCTGATGAATTTTTCAATATCTGTAGCTTTCCAAATGTATGCGATGCTATTGATGGTAAACTTGTTAAAATTCAATTACCAGGAGGAGACAACGCTGAAACATTTAGAAACCGGAAAGGTTTTTTTTCAATAAATGTACAAACAGTTTGGGTTCTGAAGCATGTTTGTTGGATTGCATTAAATTTACTTTCAATGATTTTCCATGTTTCCTTGTTCAATTTAATTTAATTACCATTGATGTCAGTAGTTTTTATTTTCAATTATTGACAAAGATGCCTCCACTGTATTGAGCAATTTATATTTCTCCATTTCTATGTAATTTCGACCCCGTTCACGATTTTTATTTTCCATTTTTAAAGATACCGACACAATTATACCCACGGGGATGAAGCCGAGATACGAATATCGGCAACACGAAAGTATGTGGGCCACCCCAGGACAGTGGGGCGAGGGGGAATTTCAAATTTGCCGCTTTTCCAAAGATGGTTCCCTCGATGTTGCCAGATTTATCAAAGAACTTATTATGAGGATTACCGTTTTTAATAATCTTTAAATTTCACTACAAAATAATAATTTTAACAATTAAAATTATGTTTTAAACATAATTAGACTCATTATTCCTTATATTTGTCATAATAACTCATGAAAGTATAATATTACTGTTTATTAAATATAATCGTGTGCATTGTATATTTTATACTTCGATGTATATGCGGCAACGCTTAATGAGTCTCACCATTTTTATTAACTAACCTCAATAGTGCTGTGAGTGCTAATAATTAATGTTTGAAGGTAAGTTATTATATATTCTGTCTTATAAACTCGTCAATTGTATTTATTAGTAATGTAAACATCAAATGGCCGTATTAAATATTCTTGTAAATATCCAGAATGTCAAAATTCTTTCTTTTCCGATACCTATAATTAATGTCGACTACAAAAATAAACATTTCTATAAATTTCCCAAAAATGAAGAATATCTTAAAACATGGAAAACCATTTGTGATATTGAACAGTCTTCATTGTTTAAATTTTCATTCATGTGAAGATCATTTTATTCATAAACATTTTGTTAATCATTTCCGCAAAAAATTGAATTGCAATGCTGTTCCGACACCAAGAAGTAAGACAATATAACTACACTAATTTACTTTTTAACTATTTTAATGTCATGAATCCTGGATACGAGCAAACCACTGACCTGTTACGACGCCTGAAAGAAATATCCTAAGAAGAACGAAGAGACCTGATGGAACATTGCACCTGGACTAGACCCTAATACCCGATTGTTGTGATATTTTTATATTTGATAATTTTGTTAATAATAATGTATATAATTATTCTGTTAAATATATTTTTTCCATGTAGGCCTATTTTTATTTTTATTTTGTGAAATCCAATCTTTTTTCTTTTACCAAAACCAGTAACTTCTTCATTTATGTACTATCTAAAAGTATAATCAATTATGTGCTCAAAAAACATAATTGATTATATTTTTAGTGTTATTACATTGAAATATATCGTGAGACGAGTATAACATTTTTAAATTTTGGCGCGGAAATCGTAGTAATTTGCCACCCCGACACCAGGCGGCGCCAAAAATCGTGTTTCCGAAATTTAACATGCAGGTTTCACTTCTAAAGGTATGTGTTCTGTGATTATACCTATATTGCCAACTGTCGACAACAAACATGAAGCTAGGCATAAAGAAAAAGCCACAGAAACACAACTAAATTTTAAATCACACTGAATAAATCTCCAGTTAGTTAACGTGAGATTTGGTTTTATGATACCGAACCTTTTTTAACTGATGATTAAATTTACTTATGAAGTAGTTAATTGAAGATTATATTTTTGTTTATAATACCGGCCCTAAATGTTCGATTTCTGTAACAATTCTATAAAAATTAAACTTTTACAGTTTGGACTTTTTCTAACAGATGGCGCCACTATTTGTGTTTAAATAAATGTACAGTGTAAATCAGACTTTTGCGCAGAACATACGGCGATTGTAGGCGTTTTTACAACTCTATCTGTAGAATGAATTTATTCAAAAACCCATATGGAATAGGTGTAGTTATGCTTTGTTCACATTTTATTGTCACCGCAGTCAGGGTCTTTCTTTGCCCTTATACTGGCATGTGTATTGTATAGTATGATATACTGCAAAATTACCTTAAAGTGTAATCTTTCAATACATGTCTGTCAAAATTAACCAACGTGTTTGAAGAAGTAGAATCCTCAATTATAAACAAATTTCCGTTTTATCCGGAAATGTAATGATAGAAGTATGTTGGTAACCTATCAAATGTGAACAGAGTGTATCTATAACCATCTGTGCCATAAACTAATTTAATAGCACAACTTCATTGCATAAGATGATGAGTAGCTCACTATGGTCTATTTTTCGTAAGATTGCAAACGGGGAAGGATAGGGCAAGTATGACCTTGTTCAGTGATTGGTTGAAATTGTGGGAAAACTCACACTGGAGACATTTAATTCTCCATCTTCATTTTTTCAACTGGTCTCTGTCATTTTACTAGCTGGCATAGGGGTAGCATAAGGGGGTAAATATTATACTGTTAATGTAGTATTACCGAATAAATTGAAGTATAAAATAAGAGTACTATATTTAACCCTTTCGGCCCCGGTGGTGGCACTTGCCACCGCAACATTTACATGTCTCTACTTACTATGACAATCCATATTTTTGCTGTTTATCACTAGATGTCACTTCAACAAAGCCTCACTAATTAATTCCTATACTAATTAGTCAAATTTGGTATTTATGGTCTTGAGAAGCTCCCCAACAATAATAATTAACAAAAAACTATTTTTTTCAAATTTAAAAATCCTGGGCTGTAAGGGTTAAATAACATAATTGACAATGAATTAAACTCTTGCACTTAACTGAAATGTTAAATTCGAAGAAAATATAAATTTAAGGAGTATTGCGGCGCGTACGCTCATGAAGCGTAAACATGCGCAGTGTGTACACATGCCAGCTGTGCGAGCGTCCGCCATTATAGATGCACCGTTCACCTGTTTCTGTTTTGTTTTGTTTAGTGTTTCTCCTTATTGCTGTGTGGTGTTTCTTTAATTTTGTATTTGAATAATTCATCCTATGCTTTTCCCTCACACTGTCCATTATACATGTAATCCACTAGATTTAAATATCGCACCAATATTTGTCACCAGATTCACATATGTTAATGGTGTAAATCAGTCTTCTAGTGTTTGCAATCTTAAGAAAAATAGGGTATAGTGTTGTAGATCTGGTCACTTTAGAAAGGTGCAAAAGTCTGTGCAACCCCATCCTCCTGCCATATTAAAAACAATTCCCGAAAGCTGAAAGTTTGGTCAAAGTATGGCCAATATCAAGAAAAAACGGTGAAAGTTTTTATGAAGGGCAGCCGCAATGCTAACAATTTTTATTTTATTGAGAGCAGGGAGTACTCGGAATCCCTTGCTGCTACTTCACGATACTAATTCAGTGACTAACGAATACCAACCTGTAAGCTCCCGCTTGTACTAGTTCCCTCAAGCCTCTCTCATCTTGCGTCACATCATTAGCAGCTAGAACCCTTCGTTGCGACGCTTCTGCCTCCCCCAGACACATAATAACAGCTTCCCCCACCTTGTCTCCCTTAAAACAAAAGAAATTATCATTACACAAAATTATTTCAATTTAAAAAAGGGAATACTCCTGCCGAAATCATATTAATATAAATTGCAGAAAAAATCACAAAAAAAAATCCTTGGCCAACTTTTTTTTAAGTTGGTTTTGCGTTTCTCTCAAAAATGTAATTCAAACCTATGAAATGATCACATCGTTGAATAACACAGAAAATTCTCAACAGTAATTGCACAAGTGCATTGGAAATTATCGGTAACAAGTTTGTGCGATTTCGACAAACGAAGTCGTATTGTATGGTAACAGTCCCGAGCCTGCAAGGGCGCACTTCCAATGCAGAGTTTTCACTAACTTTAATAGCGTTCTACCCGCAAACTGACGTTTGACATTTAACATTATTTTTCTTTAAACCAATCATGTGCTGAAACATAATGCGAGTAGAGAACCAATCACAAAGTCGCATTCGAACTCTACATGATATGTTTCCTGAAAACAGAAGTTATATAGAATCTGATTGGTCCTAATTCATTCGAATTTCGGCATGCTACGTTTGGCGGGATGTAGTCTATAAAATAGTTTCAATAACTTTTTTTGGTGCCATTTAAAAAAAGGGCCAATGAAGTCATGACGGCTCTAAAAAAATCTGTTACAAGCAGATCGTAGCAATCGAGATGCGATTTAATATCATATTTGTTTTTTTTTTAATTTAAGTCAAAAATGAAGTCGCTAGAGCTTGGGGCCTTTTTCGTGAGACACACAGTATATATCTTCTTTTGTTTTCAAAATATTAGCATGTTTGTAAAAACACGTCAATATCCTGTGCAATAGAAAAACAATGGGAATGTAATTTATCAAGCGGACCTAGAAAACAAAAAACAACTGTTGTTGATTTAATAAACTTTTTTTAATTAAAACGACAAACGTTTTGTTGTTGCTTGTTTTGATTGTGATGTCAAGCTAAAATGAATCCAGGATGTAATTCATTAAAAAAAACATACACTTGGTCTGTAACAGAGATAGGTAAGTCCTGTGTAGATTCAACTCACAAGGGGAGGATGAGATGTGTGACTCACCAATTTGATCCATCTTTGTCACACGTGTAGGTCATGACTAGGAGTGTAATAGGTGCAAGTAATAGGGCGCGACTATTCAGCCGTTTTCGAGAAAACATGATTTCTTTATTTCCAATATATTTGTGTACGTTTTATGTTAATAAAACGTCAACAAAGGTTACCGACGCCATGGCGTATTGGTAAAATCTTTGCTTCGCAGCTGCAGGGTCCACAGATCGAGCCCCACTAATGACAGTTAGTTATATTTTCTTTTTTATAGTTTTTATAAATCCATTTGTATTTAAATATGTTAATTTCAGAATCAATTGTATTAATTTCATTTTTAGGTGTAAAACAAAACAAATAAATTTGAAAAATCAATATTTGTATTTCCAGTCGTTTTTTTATAAAAAAAGTTCTATACACTATTGCGCTATTCGGGTATTCGGGCGATGAAGGATTGCACGAACTTGGATGATGTTACAATTAGTCATAGAATCGAGTGTAACAGTAGTTATTTCGACATCTTGCACAAGTGATTAAGGAAATAAAAATATTGATTTTTCAATTTCCTATTTAATTTGTTTAATACTTCTCCTAAAAATAAAATTAATATAATTTATTCTAAAATTATTATTTTTAATTACTCATTGATTTATAAAAATTATAAAAAAGAAAAATTTACCAACATTATTCAACGGGGCTCGATCCATGGACCTTGTGATTGCGAACCAGAGATTTTACCGATGCGCCACGGAGGTAGGTATTGCTTTGTTAACATAAATGGTACATAAACATACAGCAAATAAAAGAACCCTTTTTTCTCGAAAACGGCTGAATAGTGCGCCCTATTACTTACACCTGTTACGCTCCTAGTCATGACCTATACGTGTACCAAAGATGGATCAAATCGGTGAGTCACACATCTGATCCTCCCCTTGTTAAAGGGTCAACTCAGTGACTCAGTTTAAAATGTGAAGGTCATTTAGAGTTATGACTTTTGTTTCCAAAGATGTATCGTGTGAGCCACAAAATTTTGTTGCAGAGTTGGCTGTGAGATAATTGACGTATGTCGCATATTATTACGTCATGAGACTAGATTAGTTCAATTGAATTAGATTTAAGAAAAATGAATTGATCTCAGACATGACTGCTATGTTTCTCTCTCTCAGGCATGGCCACCTTAGAAACAAAATTCTGTGGCTCACACCTTATAATGTTGAAATGGTAAGGATTTTTTAAGGATGCCTCCTGTATTTATCAATAGAATTATTACTAATGACTTGGCCGTGAATGTACCTCTTCTTATTGGAAATAAATAAACTCTGAACTCTAAAGTAAGGACATTTTAACATTTTCAAATAACCGGTCTGTAGGTGTTCTGATGGGGGAACAATATTTAATGTTCACATTATTATTGTTATATTTGCCGCCGCTGGCAATGTCCATATCTTGTCGGTGTTAAAGCCACCCGGATTTCGTACAGTACAGCATTCAGGCAATAGATTCCGCCACTTTGGCATTTCTACCTATAAGAGTCACAGACTCGTTTAACAGAGTCAAATCACAAAAATGAGTCATTTTATCCATCTCTTTACTGATTGGATTAATAAATAACTTATTTAGTAATTAATGTGTAAGTAATTTGCACGTAAATATCACGTCTTCCGTTTGTTTACGCTATAAAAATTAGACTCACCAGTTCCTCTTCCAACAACACACCAGGCATCGTAAGCAGCTCCCTTTCAGGGAAATAGGTACCCGAGGGAGCAGTGGCACAAGCAATTAAACACTGTCTAGTCCTTTCACTAGCAATCCACGCGTCTCGCCTTCTGTCCGCTTCTGAACCAACCGCCACCCTAGGACTGTATCCATCCTGATAATCACAGAAAAAAAAATCGATGTTAGGTAAAAGGTTGGCCCTATGGAAAATATTTAACCCTAGGTAACTAAACTTAAATCAGTGTTACTCTGTAACCAATCATTCAACTCATAGGCTGCAAATTAAAATCAAGTATATTTTTACATGCTCTTTAATTATTTTTATTTTATCCTATACTGTTATCATGTCAATAACTCTTTAGCAACGAGTAACGTTAAGGTACCTATAACAACACTAGTGTTGTTAAGAAATTCTGAACAACACTAGTGTTGTTATATTATCTTAACGCAACTCGTTGCTATGGAGGTATTGGTAAACAAACATGACTTCGCTTTTCGACGGTTTTCATTAAACATTTTTCAAATTAAAAAAAATAGAAATAGAATAAAATAAACCGTGTTACGACTCACGTAACGTTATTTGCTTTTACATTACTCGAGAATTTAAAAGCACTCGTGTTTTCAAACTTTTCTCTTGTAATGTAAAAACCTTCATAACGTTACTTGTATCGTAAATTACTATTAACAAATCAGCTTAATATAAGAGAGAAATAATAATATTTCAATAAAGAAATAGAACCTGAATATATGTTCGTGACTCTTACTAAGACTACCACTACAAATAGAACACTAAAATTAGTTTTTGCATTCCAGGCAGATGTTAAAAGTGAGCTCTCCATAAATTGTCTTCCTGCAGAAGTTGCTTACGTATTTGTCATCCTGCGTTTCTTAAATGTACGGAATGTTAACTGTGGGTAGTAAAAAGCAGGAAAAATGGCTGATTATGGTATTGATGCCAGCGGCGGCTCGTCTATCTTCGTAGGAGAGGCAAAGATCCTGCTCGTGCTGCACTACTTACTCTTATAGTGGAAGCAAATATTCCGTTACTGTTTTGGTCAAATTTTCTTCCCTTGCCTCACCACTGAACATCCACAAGCCGCCGCTGGTTGATGCAAACATCAGCACGTCATCACTAAACATTTGACTGTTAGATGGCGACGACAGCAAATCTCAAAAAGTAACAAGCTTATAGCCGAGCTTATCACCCTCATATAACTCATTTTACTGGTTATGAAGGTACCGTGAATGAGGTAGCATGAGCACAACAGGAACATCTTGAATTCACAAAACTGGCAGGAGTCGAATATTTAGTTATCTAGGGTTAACTTAAACAACGTCGAGAAATGCTAGTGGTAGGATTTCAACAATGGGCAACTGACGATCGACAGCAAAGCACTAGACTTTAGCTCGAGTTTTAATTTAAATATTCATTTGTTTTGTTTATACACCGATCATAAATTCATAACCTCTTAACGGTTCCGCTTAAAACTCTAAACGAGTAATTAACTCACCTCCGCTGGTGGCAAACTAATATCCGAGATCATCCCGGTGGCACCTGTCCCGGACGAACCGATGAGGTCGAAGAAGGCGGCCGTGGGGTCCTTGAGCTGGGGCGGCTGCGTTTTTGCGAATATCCTGCACACGTTGGTCTCATTTTTGGGGTTATCCGCGGTGTCTTCCAAATCCAACGAGGACACCTTCTCGATGAGCTGCTCCGTGAAGCCGTCGGCGTCTTTGCTGACGTCCCTCTCGCTGCCGAAGTACTGGCTGAGGGAGGGCGTACTCTCCGACATGTTTACTGGACGGTGCACGCGTTACCCGACATCACCAATTCGCGACTGGGGAAAATCAATTGTGGTTAATGAAAGATTCAACGCGGCCTTGCACTCGATTCGGCGCGCACGCCTCGCGTGTTTCTCAACGGAGTGTGTCGAGAGCTTTACGTGGTTTTGCAAAGATTTGCCCCATTTTCGCGATTTGTAATTCTGGAATTGTTGACTCAACTTGTTGTGGTAACGCGATTATTTTTAACAATTGGTATAATTGGTGGCTCGATTAAACTGAAATTAAAAATTAAATGCTGTTTTTTCGCATCTTATTAAATAATATAAACGTTGTTAAATCGTTTTTGATTGAGAAAGTTGTCCGTTATTCGACCGAATCATTTTCTCCACAGGTGACATCCAATCAAATGATAGTAGTTTCATTGCCCAACAGGTGACGTCCAATAAAATGATGGCAGTTTCATTGCCCAACAGGTGAAGTCCAATCAAATGATAGCGGTTTCATTGCCCAACAGTTTGGTTGTTACTATGGTTACGATTCTTTTTTTGTCAGCGAACTGCCACAATTTCCAAATAGAAAAATTATTCGTTATAAATTAATACAAACAGAAAAATCTTTTTAATTATTTAATATGATGCGAAAAAGTATAGTATTAAACTTGGTTGAAGTTTCACCCTCGTGACAATGGCCAACTTTCTCACTCGTTTAATAATATACTATTATTGTGGATTTACAATTATAAAGATATGGACACAGTATGAATCTTGTTTAGCAATGTTGGGGATTTAAATATCCAAACAAAAAGATGAAAAAAAATACACATGCAAACGTTTTGTTTTTTTAGCATCTAGAAGCGAAATCCACTCGAAAACATACAGAACGAATTAAAGCCGGCTTCACAACAACCCGGGAACGGTAACGAAAATATACCAAGCTTCTCGTTCCCGTTACCGGAAATTAGTTATTAGTTGTATGTCAACATGCTCATCATATCATTTAACCCTTTCAGCCCTGGATTTTTAAATTTGAAAAAAAAAATATTTTGTTAATTATTATTGATGGGGTGCTTCTTAAGACCATAAATACCAAATTTGAACACATTTGCTTAATTAGTATAGGAATTAATTAGTGAGGCTTTTTGAAGGGACATCTAGTGATAAACGGCAAAAATATGGATTGTTATAGTAAGTAGAGACATGCAAATGTTGCGGTGGCAATTGCCACCACCAGGGCCGAAAGCGTTAACTTTTGATGGCTTCACATTTTACATTTTAATTAATTATAAGTATAAAGTTGGATGGTTTTGGCGCCAAACACAATCATCACTAAGTAGTTCAGCCTTCGCCTAACAGATGACGCTGTGATAGCTGGAATTACTAAAATTGTTTATCAAAACTAGGAATTATTTTACCATATTAATTATTACGTTTTATTACAAAAGCTTTCAATTTTTTAATCTGATTATTTACAGGTGCTGTGGAAATCGGAAAATAATATATTTTGCCATAAACACCTAATCGCAGGCAACCCGATATACGCGCCACTTGTACTATAAATAATTTAAATAATATTAAAAACCTTTGATTTTAAGCATTACAGGTTTAAAACTATAAGTGCAATTAAGCTCAAATATATTTCATAATTATATATATAAATAAATTATAGATATTAATTATGAATAAAAATGAATGTAATAGAAGTTTATACTCGCGATAACAGATGGTGCATGTTATTGAAAATGACGTTCTTCCTTAATTTAATTGAGTAAATAAAATAAAACATTAAAAATCTTATAATTTTTAAATTTATGATAATATTGCCAAGTGCTTTAAATTTGTAAATTTATAAATTAAAAGTTTTACAGTGCACTAAATTACCGGCACTTGCTAGTGCTCAATTTTAATTTGCAGATTACTAGAAAACCGCCTAATATCCTCAGCTATTTTACACATAATTCAATGCAGGATAAAATACTTTGTCATTATATCTATAGGTCATTACGGGATTTTTACATTTTATAAAGTTCGATGATTTTGGCGCTAATCGCAATCATCACTTAGCAGTTCAGGCTCCGTCTCACAGATGGCGCAGTAGATTTGCAAATTACTGGAAAATCGCCTAATATCCTTAGCTATTATACACATAATTCGATGCAGGATAAAATACTTTATCATTTTATCTATAGTTTATTGCAGGATTACATTTTAATTATAAGTATAAAGTTCGAAGATGTTGGCGCTAATCGCAATCATCACTTAGCAGTTTAGCCTCCATCTGACACATGGCGCAGTGATAGCGAGAATTACTAAAGTTTGAATTTTCAAATGCCCAAAACTACAAATTAATGACGACGTCCAGATGTTCCTCAAATAATTACACACAGTTTAATATGGTTTCGTGTGATTCAAACTTACGTTTCTGTACCAGTTGGTTCTCTATGTAGGAAACTACAAGCCGACGGCGCACATGTTGATTCCCGCCTGCGTAGATGTGCATTTGCGACCTCTTGCTGTTAATGTTATCCTGTTACAAATCTGAGGTTTCAAGCTGCACGTTTTGATGAGTTTTGTCCCAAACAATGTTTTCTGCTTCATAGAGCAAGACTTTAAAAGTAGATTTTAAAATAAACACAACTTCTTGTATGCATTTTGCGGTTTTTCGCACATAACTCAGCGACTTTTCAACCAAATTGGATAATTCTTCTTAAATTCAACAAACCTTACTTCATTATTTAGTATTAAACCTTTAATCCCTCCCTAAATTACCGTAATGCCCACTTGCACCGCAGCTACTTAATCATGATTAAAAAGTTAATCAATGGTTAGCGGAGAATTGGCTTGCACCGCAACTTAATCATGATTAAAGTCCCCAAGAAACGTCAAATATTTAATCAGCCGATTTTGGCCGATTAACTCAAAAACTAATAACTTCACGACGAATATAGTCGTGAAGTTATTTACATTTGGCAGACGATTTTGAAATTAAAAACCTTTGTTTTGTATTTGTTATTAAAAACGATGGATTTGGGAAAAGTTGAGCAGATTGATGAAATCGATGGCTTGAAGGTTAATGATTTTATTAATTTTGGTTTGTTTACCTCGTCCAATAATAAGAAATAATAATAATAGTATAAGTTAGTAAGCATTTAGTATTCATATTTACCGCGCATTTGTTTCCTGAGTTCTCAATAGAACAACGTAAAACAACCAAAAAAGAACTTAAAATCCCTAGAAACACGTGTGCTCTCTATAATAATACTCCGTGGTCGATAGATGCTTAATCAGCCGACGGTGCAACAGAAATACTCTGATTAAAGTTAATCATGATTAAAATTTAATCATGATTAAGTTCTGCGGTGCAAGTGGGCATTAGTCATTAAAATGAATGTAGAATTTCGACATGACTTATTATTCCGGGATTTTTACGGCACGTTTATTTGAAAATAGTAAAGGGTTACAAGATTAGAGATGATTTAATGTTCAAATTATCTAAATCATCCCTCAGAATTACTATTTAAAAGCTTTTAAACATTTTACGTTCGCATTCCCACGTCTTGTCGCCATCTATTTGACGATAGCGGAACTACTAAGTGATGTTTTTGCACAGCGCCAAAATGCTCGAACTTTATCCTTATAATCAAAGTGTTAATATTCAGCAATGCGCTGTACACGAAACGATAGACGATTTAATTCCGAATCGAATGGTGAATAAAATAGCTGAGGCTGTTTAGCCGTTTTCTTGTAATTTGCGAATGAAAATTAAGCACGACATACTTACCGACATTTACAGTTCACTGTAACTTGAAACCTAAATGCACAACAATTTGCTATATTCTTCAATGAAATACGGGTCCCAATACTTATTACTGATTATTCAATTAAATTTTTATATTATTAATGCATTACAATAAGAGAAATATATGAGGAATCCTAATCTTCATAGAGGGTACCCTCTGTTATCGTGGGGATAAACTACATTTTTATTTGTGGATTTAATAATTGTTTTAATAATTAAATAATATTTAAAAACTTAAGAAGACTGTTATCTTATAATAAAATAAATTTACTTGTAGATATTTTCGTATTTAAATTGCAGAAAAAATACATTATAATATATCCGTTTAAACACAGGCAACCCGATAAGCGCATAACTACTATAAAAAAACTTTAAATTTTAAAGATGACAGTGATAAAACCATAAGTGTAATCCTCCGTAAAGCTTGAAAAATAATGTGAATATAAAAATATTTAAATTGCAGAAATAATTATATTATATAAACGCCTGCTTACAGGCAACCTAATATACTATAACTAATAATGATTTATTATTATAAACAATTTAAATACTTAAATATTCCCACTATTTTTGAAGCTTTACTCAGGATTACACTTATGGTTTTGTCCCTGTTACGTATAAAATTGGAAGTTTTTAATAATAAATTAATTAGAGTTGTGCGTATATCGGGTTGCTTAGGATTAAGCGTGTATATTATAAAATATTGTTTCTGCAATTTAAGTACGTAAATATCTACAAGTGAATTTATTTTATCATGAGACAACATTCTTTTTAAGTTTTTAAATATTCTTTTATTATTACAACAATTATTACATTCACAAATTATTAAGTAGTTTATCCCCACGATAACAGGTAGAGCCCTCTACTTATATTATTATTTCTCGTATATTTCTCTTATTGTATTGCATTAACAATATAAATAGAAGAATGTTTAATCAGAAATAAGTATTGGAACCCGTATTTGATTGAAGAATATAGCAAATTATTCTTTATTGAATTTTTATGTTACAGTGAACTGTAAATGTCGGTAAGTGTGTCGTCCTTAATTTTCATTCGCAAATTACAGGAAAACCGCTAAATTTCCTCAGCTATTTTATATACCATTCGATTCAGAATTAAATCGTATACCGTTTCATGCTCAGCCCATTGCTAAATATTAACACTTTGACAATAAGTATAAAGTTCGAGCATTTTGGCGCTGTTCAAAAACATCACTTAGCAGTTCAGCCACCGTCTAATAGATGGCGACGACGGCCGGAAATCCGAATGTAAAATGTTTAAAAGCTTCTAAATAGCAATTCTAAGCGATGATTTTGATAATTTAAGCATTAAATGACCGCCAGACATATAATCCTTTAATCTTTTAATATAGAACTGTTGTGAAAATCCTGCAATAATAAATATTGCCGCAGCAATTTTTTAAAGGTAAAATTGATTTTAATTATTCAAATTGGTGTACTGTGGTAGCAACATTACTCGTCATGCCGCACATCACGCTTCTCGTCATACCCACTGCTCCCTGTTTTGTCGGTTTTTGGGCGCGAGTCAAAGGACTGGCAATATAAACGCGTACGTCTATTTGAAAATAAAGGATTGCAAGTTTGGTGGTGATTTAACGTTTAAATTATCAAAATCATCCCTCAGAATTACTATTTAAAAGCTCTTAAACATTTTACATTCGCATTTCCACGCCTCGTCGCCATCTATTCGGCGATGGCCGAACTACTAAGTGATGTTTTTGAACAGCGCCAAAATGCTCGAACTTTATCCTTATAATCAAACAGTTATTATTCAGCAATGCGCTGTACACGAAACGATAGACGATTTAATTCCGAATCGAATGGTGAATAAAATAGCTGAGGCTATTTAGCCGTTTTCTTGTAATTTGCGAATGAAAATTTAGCACGACACACTTACCGACATTTACAGTTCACTGTAACCTAAAACCTAAATGCACAACAATTTGCTATATTCTTCAATGAAATACGGGTCCCAATACTTATTACTGATTATTTAATTAACTTTTTATATTATTAATGCATTACAGTAGGAGAAACATATGAGGAATCCTAATCTTTATGGACGGTACCCTCTATTATCGTGGGGATAAACTACGTTTTCATTTGTGGATTTAATAATTGTTATAATAATGAAAGAATTTTTAAAAACTTAAGAAGACTGTTATCTTATAATAAAATAAATTTACTTGTAGATATTTTCCTATTTAAATTGCAGAAACAATTCATTACAATATATCCGTCTAATCACAGGCAACCAGATAAACGCATAACTACTATAAAACATTTCCAATTTTAAAGGTGACAGTGACAAAACCATAAGCGTAATCCTCAGTAAAGCTTAAAAAATAATGTGAATATAAAAGTATTTAAATTGCAGAAATAATTATTTTATATAATCGCCTGCTTGCAGGCAACCCAATACACGTATAACTAATAATGATTTATTATTTAAAACTTCAAATTTTTATCGTAACAGAGATAAAACCATAAGTGTAATAATTTTAAAGCGTTGCTAAAAATTACACTCATGCTTGTGTTCCTATTATATTTAAAATTAGAAGTTTTTAATAAAAAATAATATTAGTTATAGTATATTGGGTTGCCTGCGAGTAGGCGTTTATATAATACCATTGTTTTTGCAATTTAAATACTTAAATGTTTCCACTATTTTTGAAGCTTTACTAATGATTACACTTATGGTTTTGTCCCTGTTACGTATAAAATTATAAGTTTTTAATAATAAATTAATTCGAGTTATGCGTATATTGGGTTGCTTGGGATTAGGCGTGTATAATATAAAATATTGTTTCTGCAATTTAAGTACGTAAATATCTACAAGTGAATTTATTTAATCATGGGACAACATCCTTTTTAAGTTTTTAAATATTCTTTTATTATTACAACAATTATTACATCCACAAATTATTAATTATTTTATCCCCACGAAAACAGGTGGAGCCCTCTACTTAGATTATGATTTCTCGTATATTTCTTTTATTGTAATGCATTAACAATATAAATAGTAGAATGATAAATCAGGAATAAGTATTGTAACCCGTATTTGATTGAATAATATAGCAAATTCTTCTTCATTAAATTTTTATGTTACAGTGAACTGTAAATGTCGGTAAGTGTGTCGTGCTTAATTTTCATTCGCAAATTACAGGAAAACCGCTAAATTTCCTCAGCTATTTTATACACCATACGATTGAGAATTAAATTGTCTACCTTTTCTTGCACAGCCCGTTGTTAAATATTAACACTTTGACAATAAGTATAAAGTTCGAGCATTTTGGCGCTGTTCAAAAACATCACTTAGCAGTGCAGCCACCGTCTAATAGATGGCGACGACGGGCGGAAATCCGAATGTAAAATGTTTAAAAGCTTCTAAATAGTAATTCTAAGCGATGATTTTGATATTTTAAGCATTAAATCACCGAGAAACATATAATCCTTTAATCTTTTGAAATAAAAGTGCTATAAAAAGTCTGCAATAATAAATATTTCCGCAACAATGTTTTAATGGTTAAATTGATTTTAATGATTCAAATTGTAATTTACAGAGGTATTAATGGTTTAACAATAAACAATAAAATAGGATTTGTTGTTGTTGGGAAATTAACATTTACTTACGGAGTTATTTTAAACCCAAATAACTCCTAAACGTTTATTGGTTAATGTCCTTATTAGCTCAATTGTAGTTATTGTTTTATCGCTGTTAGACTTAAAAGCGGAAGTTTTAAATATTAACCTAATAGTCGAAGAGGTTGTATAAAAAGAGATAGCATGAAGCGATTAGCTTTGATGCATTACTTGGTGCGGGGTGGAAACTTGTATTTAATTTTTGCAAGAATTAATAGAATCTGGGTTCTTTTAGAAAAATACTCGTCCTAATTGGCTGAAGGACTTTGGTCGATGGCCATTGTATTTATTATTTATTAATATTTAATAAGTACAATAAACGTTTATTATTATAATTACTCGTACTAAATTAATTTAAGTTAAAAATGTAGCCAGTGTAAAATGTGACGGTTAAGGCCCCACTGGTTGAGATCATAACTGGTTTTGATTCGGACGAAATGAATGCTGTAAATAAAACTGAACATATTTAACACGTATATTCACTGTAAAATGTAATATGTTTATAAGTATGTATATATATATATTCTTGAATATTCCCACTATTTTTGAAGCTTTACTCAGGATTACACTTATGGTTTTGTCCCTGTTACGTATAAAAGTAGAAGTTTTTAATAATAAATTAATTCGAGTTATGCGTATATCGGGCTGCTTGGGATTAGGCGTGTATATTATAAAATACATACGTAAATATCTACAAGTGAATTTATTTAATCACGGGACAACATTCTTTTTAAGTTTTTAAATATTATTTTATTATTACAACAATTATTAATCCACAAATTATTAAGTAGTTTATCCCCGCGATAACAGGTGGAGCCCTCCACTTAGATTATGATTTTTCGTATATTTCTCTTATTGTAATGCATTAACAATATAAATAGTTGAATGATTAATCAGGAATAAGTATTGTAACCCGTATTTGATTGAAGAATATAGCAAATTCTTCTTTATTAAATTTTTATGTTACAGTGAACTGTAAATGTCGGTAAGTGTGTCGTGCTTAATTTTCATTCGCAAATTACAGGAAAACCGCTAAATTTCCTCAGCTATTTTATACACCATTCGATTCAGAATTAAATCGTCTACCGTTTCATGCACAGCCCATTGCTAAATATTAACACTTTGACAATAGGTATAAAGTTCGAGCATTTTGGCGCTGTTCAAAAACATCACTTAGCAGTTCAGCCACCGTCTAATAGATGGCGACGACGGGCGAAAATCCGAATGTAAAATGTTTAAAAGCTTCTAAATAGCAATTCTAAGGCATGATTTTGATAATTTAAGCATTAAATCAGCTACAAACATATAATCCTTTATTCTTTTGAAATAAAAGTGCTATAAAAATCCTGCAATAATAAATATTGCCGCAGCAATTTTTTAATGGTTAAATTGATTTTAATGATTCAAATTGTAATTTACAGAGGTATTAATGGTTTAATAATAAACAATAAAATAGGATTTGTTGTTGTTGGGAAATTAACATTTACTTACGGAGTTATTTCAAACCCAAATAACTCCTAATCACCCTCTCAACCACCTCCCCCTTCCACTGTAGCTCTTTCACTCACCCCTCTCACCCTTTATTCCTGAACCTCATCCATTTCGTTTTCTCCACATTCATCATAACATTCACACAGAGTCCTCTCTTATGCATACATCTCTCCACCCTTTTCAACATGCCTTTCATTCCCCCCCAATCTCTCACCATCAACACTATATCATCTGCATACGCACTTTCCAATCATCAATCCCCCTCCTGTCCTTTCCTCAACACCTCCTCTAACTCACCGATTTACAGATTGAACAGCACCGGGTTCAGAGGACACCCCTGTCTCAATCCTTTCCACGTCCTAAAACTCTCTGACACCTCCTCTCCCACCTATGCTTCCACCCATGTTTCCTCATACATGCCTCTTACCCAATCTATCACTCTGTCACTCACCCCCTTTCTCCTCAAACACTCTACCATATACCCCCTCGATACCCAATCATACACCGCTTTCAAGTCCAGAAATACCGCAAACACACTCCCTTTCCCTTCCATCACTCTCTCTGTCATCCTCGCCAGGATAAAGACCACCAAATTTAATTCAAATCAGAGGGTAACACTTGGGTTAGTTGTCACAAATTGTTATCATTAATTAATTAAATCACCTAGTTGTTTAATTGGTGGAATTTACCAGAAAATGCAGTTCATACATACACGAAGTAAAATGCCATTTTCAATCACTTTGAACCTACATTTACCGTGTGATCCATTTACCACGACACATAGCAAATTAACATGGGAAAACTGTTTTTTCTAGATTGCTGCTCCCCTATTTAAAATAAAAGGAATCCAGTGCCACCGTTGGATAGATTAATTTATTGTGCTTCATACGATTTCACACAATTGTGAATTAACAATTATTGTTTCTACTCCTTACGGTATATTGATTAATTCCCTAACAATAAACTGTAAGGATGTAAGGTATTTTTCGGTTAGGTGTACGGATATGAAATCATTGCCATGTTACAGATAATAACCAAATAAAATTGTTACGGTGGCGGCGGCGACGAGAGCACAAAAAAACAAAAATCGTCACACATCGAACGTCATAACAACCCTTTCTCCGTTAGAATAATTATTATTCATTGCAAATAAATTGACATCGAAATAAGCATCAAACAGATGAACGAGATTTTAATAACGTACATGAATAAAGCAAAGTTAACATGATTATTTTGAATAAATTTATTTACTTTTAAGGCTTCTTAAGGTGCGCATCCACCGGCGCTCGCGATCACCCAATAGCCTGTTCGCCCAATGTTGTCGCGTAACATTAACGGATTTTACCCTGTTCGTCAAAAGTCCTGCCAGTTGTCGGTAATTTTAAAGGGTATGTTCGCCGAACCTCAGTCAGGTTTTACCGATCTCAGGGTCACCTGGTATATATGGGGATTCCCGTGAATTGGTTGCTAAAAGTTGGTTCAAAATACAATACTTTGCGGGATATTAGAAAAAAAAAATTCGAAACAAAATAAATGTATTTAACAATATTCATAATCTTGTACTCTTTCCACGTAAGACGTAACATAATTTAACAGGTCCAGGGGGCGAAATTCATTACAAAAAAAAAAAAACAATACAAGTAAATCAATTCCAATCGTACACGTCCACGAAAACAATACATATATTCATCTATATATACATCCAAAGAAGTAAACAGTAAACATCTGTATAATAGCCAGGAACACATCCCTCGTTAATAGTGTTAGAGAATAGGGGAAGGGGGGGAAACATCGATATGAAAATAGTCGGGAATATATAAAAAACGAAGCGCGTTAAAATTGCACTACAGAAAAATAAGGTCTCTCCTTTTCGTCGTCTTCATGTATAATAATGTGTATATAGTTTTTTTTCTTAAAGCCTCTCGTAGACTTGATATTAGAATTTGACTAAATGTACAACTCTTAAATCCTAGTAGAAACTTAATAATTAATGATATCACATAAATCTTTTGATATACACAGCACAGCGACCTCGCATTATTCGTGTGTGGATGCGCGTGTAATAAAAAAAAAATAATAATGTATACTATATAGTTGTTTTATCTTTTTATCTATTTCAGTCTTGGTCTGCTAGTTGGGGGTCGGTGGAGGCGCCGGGGGGCCTCTGCTAGCTGTCCGTGTCGGTTTCTGGATGGTCGGCCACTCTCTCGTCCAGCTGGTTCAGTTTGCTCGGGTCGTTTATAAACACTTTTTTCGCTAACAGCTGAAGCGGAAAAATTTATTATACACCGTGAGTATAATTTCTTAACACGTTGACTGCCATGTGTGTTAATTGGGCGTCGTGTGAGTAGCCTATAACTTCTTATATAGCTAACTGGAGGTCGAGAGGACTGTGAGAAGAGATGGGGGGCGGGTAGGTAAGCGAAATGTGTGTACATGTATATATAGAAATATGGAGGTTAAGGGGTTAGGGGCAGTCATAAATTTGAAAAAATCGATGTTTCAAAAATTACACTATCGGAAAGATTGATCCTTCGACTATCATTTCCCGAAGTTTCAAGTTGATCCGACGTGTAGAAGTATTTTTTTCGACCGCTGAAACGAACAATGCACGCCGCCGCGCTGCGCCCGTCTGTTTTAAAGGCCGTGCGCATGTTTTACAACCTCGTGGCGCCATCTATGAGCATTTCTGGAACTATTTCGATATAGTTTGAACGTCAAATTCCGTTGGCGTCAGTCGCTAAACGATGGGTCGAAACAAAGTGACTCGAAGTGCGCGCGACAGTAATCAGAGGCGAAAAGATCGGAGTCGAAAAAGGAAGCAGCCGTTCAACCCGAAAACGCCGGAGATCGACGAAAAGAGCTTCAGTGCGTCGGCGAAGAAAATCAGGAGACAAAAGGAAGTCATAGTGCCGCAGGACGATTCCACTCAGTACCGGATCATCAACTTCGTGACCGTGTTTGCTGCCATCTCGAATTTGGTGAAGTGTCGCGAGTGCAACGGGAACTTGAAATTCACACCTGACAGTACGCGTGGACTGGGCTTCAAAATTGCTGTGATATGTGACAACTGCCCGATCGTATCGATTCCATCTTGCTCTTTCATTGGGCACACGTACGAGATCAACAGGCGTTTCATATTCGCAATGAGACTACTGGGACTTGGCCACAAAGGATGCGTAAAACTGTGCGGGCTTCTGGACATGCCGAGTTTTCTGGCTAAGAAAACGTACAACATCTTGGCGAAGCAGATACTGGGATAAGTGACAGCAGTGGCGGATATATTGTTCCAGAGGGCAGTGACTGAAGAACGAGAAGAAACTGTTCGCCAAACCGATGCAGCGAAGGACGACGAACTAACTGTGTCAGGTGATGGGACGTGGCATAAGCGCGGATTTACGTCATTGTATGGCGTCTCGTCGCTGATCGGCTACTACAGTGGAAAAGTGCTCGATGTGGTCGCGAAAAGTGCGTACTGCAAGATGTGCGAAGTTTGGAAAGGCAAAGAGGATACTCACGAATACGAAGAATATATGGAAACTCATGCAGCGGATTGTTCAACCAACCACCATGGATCAGCTGGGAAGATGGAAGTCGACGCCATAACTGAAATGTTTCGCAGATCTCAAGGAAAGTACCAGATCAAATACGTCAACTACATCGGTGATGGGGATTCCAAAACGTATGCAGGTGTTCGTGATGCTCATCCCTATGATCCTGAAACAGTCATCTAGAAGAAGGAGAGCGTCGGTCACGTACAGAAGCGGATGGGCTCCAGGTTACGCGCGTGTAAGAAAAACACACGAGGACTCGGCGGCAGAGGGAAACTCACCGGTAAACTTATTGATAAGTTAACCGTTTATTACGGACTAGCAATAAGGCGACACAACCAGTCTGTCCCCTGCATGAGAAACGCCATTTGGGCGACTTATCACCACTACAATTACGATCACAAGCTGTGTCCAGTTGGAAGCGAACAACAACGAGAGCTACAACCAGCTGATTTGGAAAATCTGTCCAAAAACCCTCCCAGGAAGCTCAACGATCGTCCAAATTGCGGCCTACATAGCAGCTGTTATATACAACGAGGGATTCTACAGCACCCTGATGATCTTCCAGGCGATGGGTGTGAACTGCGGCCCAAATATTCACAGATTTGTTGCCGAGAAAGACGAGCAGCGGATAACGATCGGCGACAGCCGCGCGCTCGCCGCTACCAGGGAGGAGCGGATGCGCAAAAGGCAGGAGCGGGTGAAGACTTTGGAGGACCTCCTGGACTCGGAAGGGCCCCAGTACGGTCCCGGGATCGACGATGAGCTGTAAGTCCCGTTTCATGCGTTTATAGATCACTTTTATGCACATAGAGACCATTTTTATGCACTCAAAACTTCAAAGTCGTTTTTCTCGAAACGACATTTTTCAATGCGGTGGACATGATTCCAGCCAAAGATATGAACGGATTTGGCTGCAATTTTGCATAATTGTTCTTCGATAGATTCTTGTGTACTTGAACGAAGGAATTTAGGTTCCGATAATATTAACTATTTTTTTGGCATGCTGAAACAGAAAAATTGTAGGTAAAAAAACAGCACTTTTTTTCAAACCGCCGCCATTTTGTTTAACATTGTTGAAATTGATTTTCCTTCGTTCAAGTACAAGGTTTTTATATAAACTAAAGGGCTCGATGTTTGTTTTCGGTTTCAGATAAGCAGTACGGCCGGGGGGATGTCCACCGGAACCCCGCTTCCTGAAAAGCCCCCCTCCTCCGTCCAGGTTTTTAACATATTAAATATTGTTTGTTCACAATAAAAAAATTTGGTAACAAACTAGAAGAATAGATCTTTCCAACGTCCTAATTGCTTTCTTCCTACGACTTTTACTTTTCGAGAAAATAAATCCTAAAAAACACCTAATAATCACGGCCGTGACTGCCCCTAACCCCTTAAGTTTATATGTTTTGAGTTGTTATACAAGGTTATGCCAAATAAAGGTTTTTTTTTTTATATTAGTGATATGTACAAGAAAGTGGGCTGGTCCATCGAAGCTTGTCCATCAAAATACTTGAAAGCTTGGTCGAGCCGACACTTAATAATGCTGACAAACAGGAAAGGTGGGAGAAAATTGATAAAAGTAGATACAATCCGGAATGTAAGAAATCAGGAAAACCAGACTACTTGTGTGGAAGAGAACGTACTGATGGCAAGTAATAAAGAACGGGGAACCACCTTTGGATGGCAGAGGAACGGAGAATGTGCAGACTGTGAGGAAGGGAAGAACCGTGTGGGGGACTAGAGACACGTGGAGAAAGCAATGTGCGCAGTGGGAGCGAACAAAGTTATTAAAGGGAGGAGCTGAGGCAATGGAGATAATGAAGAAGATAGAGGAAAAAACTTGTTTAAAAAACTAGATTTTAGTCAGATTGCATCTACGTTAGATTTAAGTTTTGAAATGTAATGATGCCAATAAAGTTCTGCAGCATTAAAAAGTGATCCTCTGATTCCTATTTTTATTTCTCCAACATGGCAGTTTACGTATTAATTTAAAACACTTTCTTTGTTAACCTTCCTAAGGCCGGCTCAAATTTCTGACATGGAAGCAGTGACGGTTCCCGGGGTTTTTTCTGGTACGGCCGAGGAACAAGAGGTGGTAATACAGATAGGTAGGGTCAGTTGCAGAGACGGCTGGTAGCGTGACCGCACCTCTTGTTCCTCGGCCGTACAAGAAAAAACCCCGGGAACCATTACTGCATGGAAGATTCTTTACAATAAATGCAAACAGGATTTTTTTTTGTGATGAAATTGATGCAAAATGGTATTAAATGGTCACACTTAAAATAACTAAAGGGTGAATGCGGTAGGTTCTAGATTTAACAGAAATTTTCAAAAATGGTACACAATTACTCCACCTGGCCTTAGGGAGGTTAACGGAGAGAACATCTTCTTTTAATTTCAAAGAATAAGTAATAGACTTATTGAACACCGTAAAAATAATGTTGATTGGGGTAACGGGCTCACCTTTAAACTGTCAAGACACTGATCACCGTCCGCTGTATTGATCTCGGTCAGTAGGCTGTTGGATTTTTCCAGTTCGGCGTACAGTCCGAACGGAATTTTCGCGAGGCACTCGAGTTTCATGATGTGCATCTTGGAGCGCAGATGTTTAGCCAGGTGGCCGTGGATGCGGAAGGCTATGTTGCAGTCGGTGCACTTGAAAGGTCTCGGCTCCGAGGAGGAGAGCGCGGGCGATGATGACAGCTGAAAGTTTAAAAAATATAACCCTAACGGAGGATTTCACAAACAAGCTGTGTAATTATGCGTTATTTCTATTACCATATCGAAACTTATTGGCCGACATTGCTTTTGAATATTGTTCAAAACATGACTTTATTAGTAAAAAAAATTAATCACAATAGAACATATTAAATAAACAAAAACCTAACCATGTGTTGTTTACCAAACAATGTAAATGACATTTGACGAACTTGTTCATGATCAACGGTGCGGTCATCAGAAAATTACCCAACGGTTGGCAGTAAATACCCAACTGTTTTGTCTGATGAACGCGTCCATTGTAAAGTTCATTATTTTATTATAATCGTCAATGTCAACACAAAGTCAATTTCAAAACAAAGAAAAAACCATACTGTATCACCGCATAATTTTGGACTGGAGGCATCATAATCACTCGTGTGCAATATACTATTCCGCTCTATAATTTGTTCAGACACCCTTTATTAAATTATGAAAAACATGATATTACGTTTTACCAAGTTTAAACGATTGAAGCTGACTAACCTTATTATGATGACCGGCACTCCGCTCGTGCTTCTGCAGGTGCCCCTTCGTCCGGAAACTCACCGCGCACGATTCGCACTTGAACGGCCTCTCCAGGTAATGTATGTTCATGTGCAATCTAAAAAAAAAACAATCAAAACCTCTCCTCGCCGGTAAAACGGGAAATTTTGCTACCTCAGCTGCGACGGCTTGTTGAAGTTCTTCGAGCAGATGGTGCAGCTCTTGTTCTCCTCGGACTTCACCACCAGGTCGTTGATCTCCTTGTTGGTGCTCATGAAGGCCTTGTCGTCGCCGTTCGGGTACTCGTTCTTGGTCGCGAGCTTCAGGAATTCCGTGGCCACGTTCTTCGCCACCGAGTTCTTCTCCAGTTTTTCCTGCTTCGTCGCGATGTCCGCCAACGTTTCCATAGCGCTATTGTCGTATTCGATTGTCTTTATCCAATTATTAGTATTCGCACCATCTGCAATCATACGGTTTCCGTATACCGGTGATTCTTGCTCTAGATTTTGTTTTAAATATTAATAATCGATTGTAATTGATGAGCAGTATAATTAATCTTCTTTTCGGTACGGAAATAGAAGCAGATGGTGCACCAACAGCTGGCGCAGCATCTACTTGTAATTATACATCGGTAGTAGCGGTGGCTCGTGGATGTTCTGCGAGGAGGCTACGGAAAAAAATTTGAGGAAAACAGCAGCAAAATATTTGCTTCCTCTATAGGACTAAGTAGTGCAGCGACATCTCTGTTTTAGCCTCCTCTACGAAGATCCACAAGCCGCCGCTGATCGGTAGTTCTTTAATGGTTAAGTTTGCCTATAGAGGAGGGGTGTGGAGTCGGAGTCGGGAGAGGTGGAGTCGGTGAATATTTGGGGTCGGAGCCGGAGTCTGGAGGCTGCAAATTTGAGGGGTCGGAGTCGGAACAAAAAAATTCAGGAATCGGAGCCGGAGTACAAAAAAAAAAAGGAGTCGGAGTCGCTACATTTTTGTCGCAACTTTACACCTCTGATTACAAGTTAGAAGATTCTATTACGCATTCAATTATCGAACTGCTCACACAACTTGCATTGGTGAAAATAAAAATATTCAGAAATTCGACGATGCAAATCGTTTTTTTTATGATACGCAAAATAAATATTGATTGTTATTTGTTGTTAACGTCGGAGCCGAAGCCAGAGCCAGAGTCGGAGCCAGAGACGGAGTCGTAGCCGAAGTCTGAGTCGAGGTCGGAATAAAAAAATTGAGGAATCGGAGCCGGAAGTGGAGTTGAAACAAAAAAAAATTAGAGTCGGACCCGCTTCATTTTTGTCACGACTCCACACCCCTGCTATAGAGAACCTTGGGCATTAGAGAAGCAGAAAGCATCTGACTGATGCCCTTGTAATCCCAAATTTGCTTTCAAAATTTTATAGAAATCCAGAAAATTGAGCATCTCATTTTTGAAATAAATGCGTTTGATACGAGCAAATATTATTTTTAAGTTTGCGCATTTTCCCAATTGCCAAGAAAACAGAAAAAAGCAATTACTGCAATTATCTCAAACTATCCAAATTTACTCAAAATATATTATTCTTCAAAACCTGTTTTAAAAAATTAGCGAAATAAGTCCACTTATCTCAAACTTATCAATATTATAGAAAATATATTATTTTTTAAAATCTACCCAGATTTTTAAATAATGGCACCTAATTCGAGCAGAAAATGTTATTAAAATTAAGCATTTTGACGATTCCTAAAATAATAGGAAAATAATTGCTACTCATCTCAAACTTTCCAAAGGACCCCGCAGTATTTCAATGTAAAATGGGTTTCATCGAAATTGTCCCATTTTTGCAGGGAGCTAGCTTTTGAGATCCTGAACAAAAGTCCTTATGGGCGGAACAAAATCCTATGTAAGGATTTTGAGTTATCCGTCAAAGAAGGTCTCATTTCACCGATACTCGAAAATCGTAAAAACGGAGGGAAAAAGGCATACAACGATATTAATATCTTCATGTTTGGATTGTTTTACAATGCTCAGCAGTCATTGCTGGGGACACTGGGCATGTGTGCCCACCATTAGGCAACTCGTAGGGTGGCCATGAACATTTTCAGGAAAAAACTAACCTTCAATTGAGATTCATTCTTTGTAGAGACTGATTTATTGCATCGCCGCCGGGTGCGTCAGTAAATATATGCTCATAACTTTCACAGTTGTTTTCATTTTCATTAATCTGAAACTTTTCCAAAATAATCTCCAACTGAGCAACTTTGTCGCTGGAAGTTTGTTGACAGACAACTTTCGTCACACACTTTTTTAAGTGAAACAAAAAAAACGTGGATTAAAACACTTTTAACTTCACATTCAATTTGTTTTGTAACTTTTTTGAGAGTGCCCATGATGAACCATTGAGAGAACAGATGGTCCATCGATGGTCAGACCTTTCAGGGCCTTTCCGCCCGTTAAATTGATCTTAAGGTCCAAAATACGAGTTTCAATTGAAGTTTTGGTATATTTTTTAAATTGCCCATCATGGACCATCGATGGACCATCATGGACCATCGATGGACCATCATGGACCATCGATGGACCATCATGGACCATCGATGGACCACCATGCCCATCGTTGGGCAAGGGCTGTTCCGAGTTTGAGCGGGCAAGAATAAATCATTCTCTACAAAGAGTGAATCTCAATTGACGGGTCGTTTTTTTCCTGAAAATGTTCATGGTGCCCTACGAGTTGCCTAATGTCCTCAGCAATGACTGCTGAGCATTGTGTAAGAACTTCTTGGTCCAAAGCCGTCCAAACATGATGATATTAACATCGTTGTATGCGTTCTTCACCATGTTTTTAAGATTTTCGATTATCGGTGAAACGAGACCTTCTTCGGCGGATAACTCAAAATCCTTACATAGGATTTTGTTCCGCCCATAACTTTTGTTCAGGATGTCAAAAGCTAGCTCCCTACAAAAAACGGGACAATTTCGATGAAACCCATTTTACATTGAAATACTGCGGGGTCCTTTATTCGAAATGGATTATTTTTCCAGATTTTCCAAAAATTCAGGAAAATCCCGCATCCCGGCTTTGAAATAATTGCATTTGATTCGTGTAGAAATTATTATAAAAATCAAGCATTTCTACAATTGCCCTAAACTTAGGAAAACAATTGCCACTTACTCAAACTTTTAAAATTTACTCAAATGGATAAAGAAGAAGAGAATAAAAGGAATATTACTAAACTGCAGAAAAAATGATGTAGAGAGGATGTAGACAAGAAATTGGACATGTAAAATAATTACCTGCAACTCCAGATTCCTGTATAATATAGTTAACGTTAATCCTATTATTGTCTTTATCCACCTGCACGTTCTCCCCGCTCCTGTACGCGACATTCTTAGGCGTGCAACCCTCCTCGTTCGGGCGAATAAAATATTTCTTCACCAAAACCGGACCCTCTTTACTCTGAAACTTCTTCGCCCTGTCGACCTCGCCGCCGTTGACAACGACAGCCGGCTTCTCCGACACCTGAGGCATCGACAAATCCATAACCTCCGACGAATCGTTCTTCTGCAGCTTATAATTCGCCGCCTCCATGTTCACGTGCTTCCTCTTCCGGTGTAGGTTCTGCATGTCATCGTCCGGAATTTCGTTATTGTTCCGGTTGCTGTAGTAATGCTGCGACATCGCGGGCTGCGGGTTGTAACGCTTGATCACGTTGAAGTGCACGATGTTCTTCCTCTCCACGGGCTTTTCCGGCTCGGCTGGTTTAGGAGAGTCCACCTCCATCCGCTCACCGATGACCGGTGATTCTGCGGGTAGGTTTAGATTCGTGTACGGGTACATTAGTGGTCGGCGGGAGTTCGTCAGCCCCAGGCACCGGTCGTTTTCTTTCGTGATCGTGCAGGTGGAGGTGGTGGTGGTGGTGATCGCGCTGCAGAGTATCGAGGGGTTGAAGGTGTTGGATTTGGGTTGGTCGAGGATTTTGTTCTTGGCGTAGCTGGTCTTCGAGACGTGCGCCAGCTGCTCGGCGTTGATGAAGCTGGTGGTCGTCGCCACGGATCCGTCGGCACTGTTCACGGACATCGGGCTCACGCTCGGATCGGAGATGGCGCTCACGGTGGACGCCGGCTTCTGCGAGAGGGAGAGGAGGCCGTAGGCGGCTTCGTGCTCTTGTTGCCGCGTGGAGGATTCATCTAATGGTAGAAAAAAGAAAACAAGTGTTTAGTACGCGTGCGCATTAGATCAGATTAAATAATAATTCATGTAACAGTGGATAATAAAGTAAAAGAATTTTGTTTCCGAGTTGGCATTCTTAAGAGGGAGAAACATAGCAGTCATGTCTGAGATTTATTAATTTTTTTTAAATTTAATTCAATTGAACTAATCTCGCCTCATGACGTAATAATATGCGACATAACTCATTTAACTCGCAGCCAACTCTGAAACAAAATTTTGTACCTCACACGATATAATTGGAAATCCAATTCTTCAATTTAAATTATTTCAATTACTAATTTTATGTTGTTTGTAACAATTATTTTGTTGTGACAGATTATGACACAAAGAATGAAATACAAAATGTTTTTTATTCTAAAGGCAACAGTATGGAAAGAGACAAAAATGATTTTTGGAGATTTTTAGATTACACCCCTTTAACCCTTTAACTACGGCCATAATTATACACGACTACAGAAACGCCAACCTTTTTAAAAAATCAAACTTACTAAAATATCCACCCGCATTTCGTCCTCATAGGGGTAAAATTTGGCAATTTGTGAAATATGTAATGTTTTTTCTCTTTGAACTAAAACTCTAAATCGTCTATTGACGACTGGTGGAATACAAGGCAGAATTACCAAGTCGCTTATTGACGACTCCCGTAGTCAAAGGGTTAAATTGCTACATTAAACAGGGTGCTCGAATTTTGTCGGGACAACATGAGCAACTTCTGCATTAGATGCCGTGATAAACAAAAAACAAAGATATTGTGATCATGTGATATAGTGATTTCTGCCCGTAAAAAGAATAAGCTTAATTTTTCAAAATTTTGAAGAAGTTTCCATATCATGCGACACATCATTGCGCTCAGAAAAAAAAATACCCCAAAGGGCCAAAAATAATGCCCCATACCAATTTAAAATTCGGAGATTAGGTTGTACAAATAAAATTGGTTTCACGAAGTGCCAATGAAAGTGTTTAACACATTTGCTGCCACCGACGTGCTAGTGGTCCAACTTTATACTTGCGTATGTGCAATCTCAATTGTAGTGGCAGCGAAAGTGTTAAATTGCATGGCATTTTGAACATTGGTTCAAGCCGCATCTCGGTGTCTTGCGTAGCAGGCAAGTTACGCCAAATGAAAGAAATTTTGAGATTTTGTTTTTATTTTTATTTTGAATAAGTGAGTGAGATTAGGGGGTGGATTCTTCATGAGCTTTCGAACCAGCACTTTTTGCTGATCTGACCATCTCTCTATCTCTTCAAATACAAAAGTTGCCCATGTTGTCCCTATGAAATCCGGGCACCCTGTACATAAAAAACTTCGTAGGAATAAACTTCGTTTTAGTTCTGGCTGTGGGCATTATACAAAAGCACACAGAGAAAAAGGAAAAAAAAGATATTAGCATAAGAAAATCTAAATCGAAAAACTTTTTCGATTACTGGAATAGTAATTTACGTAACAAGTTCCGAAAGTGATGTTTTACGGGAAGAGTAGGAAGAATCCTGCGATTCCCGTAAAATCACTTTTGGAACAAGTTACGTACAATATTTTTTCTGCAGCCGTTTTTTATGATAAAGAAGTAAAAACACATATGAATGTAATATGACAACCGCTGTCATAATTAAATACGATGTTCATGTTTTTGTCAAGGCCGCCTACATATATACGCAAAATCGTCCCGAAAGTAACAAAAAGTGTCCCGAAAGTATAGAAATCGTACCGAAAGTGAAACAAAATCGTCCCGAAAATAATTACTTTCGGTACGATTTATGTAAAGTGGTACTTTCGATTTTATAAATCATACCGAAAGTTTTATTTTCGGGACGGCTGCAGAAAAAGGCATTTTCCTTCATTACCAGCCACATCAAGGCAAAAGCCGGCAAAAAGATGTGTAATTTGCTATCAGAAGGACATACGCAAGGAATCGACACATCGATGTGAATAATGTCATTGTGGACTTTGTGCAGCTTTGTGTTTCAAGACTTATCACACAAAAGGGAGAAGTTTCAATTTTTGTAATAATGATGATACAGTAGAGCGCCGATAATCCAGATTCAATTCCGGTGAAAAAAAAAGTTAAGTGAATACATACATACATACACACATCAGAAAAGTCTATGGATATTTTTATAAAACCATTAAAATGAACTGTATATTGTTTATATTGTACATTTAATGCAATTGTCAGTTAGAATACTCAAGGCAGACTATTTCTTTGAACACCTGAAAAAGAAACAAAAACAAACAAACAAAACAAACTGGATAAACAAGATATTGTGAAAAATCAATTCTTCGATTTTAGTCGTTCTACGATGCTTTGATTACTCACTACGTCGAAAACACTGTGTTCCGGAATGGAACGACAACATTTGAGTTTAGAAGTGATGAATCGAGGCCTTCTTCAAGCTGGCATAAAACCAATCGAAGTGGCTGAGAGGATAGGTGTTTCCCAAAGTGTCATCAGTCGGTTATGGCGGCGTTTTAGGGAAACAGGAAGTCCGGCCGAACAACATCCAAGATGTGGATGTTCTACAACACCAGCTCAGGACAGATATCTGGTTTTAACAGCTAGAAGACATCCTACCATCACGGCACCTGAATTGGTTACTGAGTTACAGAGGGCAGATAATGTAATCGTGGGCAGAGATACTGTAAGAAATCGTCTTCATGAAGCCAATCTTCATTCTAGACGGCCTCTCAGAAATCCACCTCAGTCTAGAGGCAATCGCGGAGCAAGATTAGACTGGTGTCGAGACTTTCACAATTGGGATGAATATGATTGGGCGAACGTGTTGTTTACTGATGAGTCTAGATTTGGATTTCATCCAGATTCTCGTCGAATAAGAGTTTGGAGGCGATCCCGAAATGAGGAACGTTTGAGACACGTCCAGGAGGTATACACTTACAGAGGTGGTACTGTAATGGTATGGGGCGGAATAATTCTGGGTGGTAGAACGGAGCTCATTTTCCCAAATGGTTTTCTGAGAGCTCAGCAATATTTGGACAATATTCTTCTACCTGTTGGAGAAAACTTCCATCTCATGCATGATAATGCTCGACCGCACGTCGTACGTATTGTGGCGAACTGGTTGACCGACGAGACAATACAAGTATTGCCATGGCCAGCACAATCTCCGGATATGCTTCAAAAAAGAATCAATCCGCATATGGTCAACATTCATAATGCCTTTAGATTCAGGGAGCTTTTGGCCGCAGAATGGGCACTTTTACCCCAAGAAGATTTTGACAACGTCATTTTGTCTATGAACAATAGATGCAGAGCCGTGATTAACCAGCGTGAAGGTCATACTCTGTATTCAAATGCTTCCTCGAGAATTGTCCGTATAGTTAAAAAGTTATATATTGTTAATTTTGTTATTTCTTGGAAATGACTAGTTCTTAAAAACAAATTTATACCTTATTTTGTAACATTGACAATAAAGATTAGTAAGTCTATATATTTAGGTATAAATATATTTAGAAATAAATTTTTTAACCAAAATACCTACACGTAAAAAAATATCCCTAGACTTTTCCGATGTGTGTATGTATGTATATTCTTTCATTAAAATACATTATAAGTTCATATTAATTAATGGTTTTATTTATCTGCGCCAATTATTTAACCACTAGTGTTGTTTCTGAAATAATAAAAAAAAATATTTTTACAGTCGTAAAGAGAATAAAAAGTACTACAAATTTGGTGAAATAAAAAAAATATATTCCATTAAAAAAAATGGCGATGACGTCATTACGCAAAAGGGTGGGGGTATGGAAAATGGACAACTATCGGAAAAGACGAGCGTTAAAAAAATTAGGTTGACTTTTCGGAGGATTTTGGCCGCAGATGATCGGGGAATTTTTAATTTAATTTCCACAGCCAACGTTCGCACTGTATATGGTAGAAGGGTACAGATTATATAAATAAGTGTAAGGGTCATTTTACGATGGCTGCAGTTTTAGGCATAGTCCTGGTATGTTTATGGGACGGATTCCGACTGTTTAAAAATTAAAAAGTCAAAAGTCCTTGCGTTTAAGATTGCCAAGGGATTATTCAATTATATCCTGTCCAACTATAACAATAAAGGTTAACACTCCAAGTTTCTACTGATGTTCAGACAGTCGCCTAAGGGTTGTCTAGATCAGTGGTTCCCAAACTTTTTTGTCCTACCGCCCCCTTTCAATAAAAAATACTCCCTCCGTCCGGAAATATGGTATACAGTTCGCGATTTTTGTTGTCCGGAAATATAGTATACATTTGCGTAAAAAATACAATAAAACTAAAAATTTACATGAAAATTATGTTATATTAACTTTTTTAGAAAAACTATAATTATATAAGAATAATTTTAATTAAAATATCATTTGGCCTTATTGTTCACTTTTTTGGAACATAAATATTTTTCAGCTAGTTAATCCTCGCGACGAAGTTTTGCTTTATTTTAAATAAGTAATTTTATAGGAATGTCCTCCACCTGTTAACATAATTGATTCCATACATGTTTATAACGTGGTAAAAACGTTATTAAGGGTATTTGCTTCTAATTTATTAAACGCATGTTGAACACAATCTATTAATTCATCAATTGTGTCTGGCAAAGCTTCATGTTGCAGCGATTGTATGGAGTTAAAAAAACCTAAATCAAGAACGTTTAAATCGGGGCTATTTACCGGTTGTGCCTTAAATTTAATATTCCAGCCATCAGCAGAACCTAGAACGACATTATCTGCATCATTATCAGTAAGTAAATTGTTTTCTTTTTATATGTTGGCGGAAATTTAGATTTGAATGCGGGCATAACATGTTCCATGATCATATTTTTACAATGTACTGCTGTAACAGATTCCACATTTTTTGTTATTATTGTCCCTTTAGCTCTGTTCTTGGAATTTTTTTGAGCCGGTTCTTGATATACAAATGGCCATATTCCAATTTTACCATCAAAATAATGCTTTTATCCTCATTTTTTTTTCTTTTTTGTTCTGTGGCCAATTGTTTATATTTGGAATCTCTTCTTACTAAGTTTATCAATTCTTCTTCGGAATTTTCCATATTCGTTTTGGAGCGGTACCAATTTTATTTATCGTAAAAAAAAAACGATCTTTGATCGTTAAGTCCTAAACAAAGAAGAACATGACACATGTCAATTATATTAGGTTATGTTACCATTCATATATACTATAATAATATAATGAATATTGTCATTTGTTTTCTATATTCACGATAATCTATGATTTTTTTTTAAATGAATACCATATTTCCGGACAGAGGGAGTATTACTTAGCACCCCCTGGAATTTTTTATTTTTTTACTTTAAAAGCAATTAATAGGATCACCAAGATTGACTATTTGCAATTGGTCTATTTTTTTGTTTGTTAATAAATTGGTTACCGCACTGAACCCACGTTTCACTAAATCTTCTCTTCTTTCTTTTATATTATCACTGCCCCCTTACGGTTATTCATCGCCCCCAAATGCACCTGTGGCCATCAGCGCCCCCCTAAATCGCTGGGCGGTGGCGCCCACTTTGGGAATGACTGGTCTAGATCTTGCCACACCCCTATCAGCCGTAGCTGGTTCGACTATTTCCTTCTTGGGGAAATGGAAGCACCTTGACCTTCACATACCCCAAACGGAAAAAAATTGCAAGGCGTTAGATAGGGCAGATAGACCCACCAAGGCCAATCCAACGATGTTCAGTTCTCTTCTTGTCTTGATCGGGCTTCGTAATAAGCGATTTCTGTTGCTGTTGTCGCCATTTTGGGTAACTTCGTCTTTAGTGAGGATTTCAATGTTTTCAAATGAAACACTTCTACGCTACATGTTACTTTTTGTAACCCGATGTGTAATTTTTTGTGCCAAATAATAAGAAAGAATACCGGTGCTATTCAGTGGCGGTTTCAAAGGGGGGGTAATCGGGTAATTACCCTTTCGCTTAACAATTTCTATTGTTAAAAATTACTGATATTTCATATTCCAAACAAATAATATTACCGGTAAATTTTTCCAACGCTTTAAAACGTTGGAAAAGGAAAGAGATATTTCACAAAACATGTGTATGAGAGCGGAAGCACCAGTTTATATATCTTTTTTTTTAATTACCCCCCTAGACTAGTTGGTTGGAAACGCCCTTGGTGCTATTGTATAACATTTGAACAGCAGTGATGGTAGTGTAACAAAAGAGGTGCCAAAACAACTACAAATTTCGACTCACCACTGCTGTCGTCGCCGTCGTCGTCGTCCCCGCTGCTGTCCTCAGAATCGGAAGATTGAGCGTGCGGAGCGGGCGAGGCCGATCCCGACGAGGAACAATTGCTGGCGGCATAGTTTTTGTTATGCACCTTGCTCTTCAGGTGTTTCGTTAGGTTGCCCTTCGTCTTAAAGCTAGAAACAAAAGACGGTGCAAACAACGGAAACTGCGGGCAACCTAAAATCTAATTCTTTTGTCTACTTTTATTCACCTAAAGTTGCAGTGGTCGCACCTGTACGGCCGAATGTTCATGTGCGTCCGGATGTGCTTTTTTAGCATGGATGGCTTTTTGCAACGGATCCCGCATTCTTCGCACACGTACCGACCCCTACCTACAACAGCCGATTAAACACGCGTATAAATAAATAATACATTGGTGATCGACAGCTGCTTAAGCAAAACCTAACAAATACTACTGATTACATACAATGGATTCTAACTAGTAATGGGAAAAACGGTTCACCTCCGTGAACGGTTACGAACTATAGTCTGTCCACGGTACACATAGAGTTGTAAAAACGCCCACAATCGCTATATGTTCTGAGCAAAAGTCTGATTTACACTGTACACCTGTTGGGAATAGTCCAAACTGCAAAAGTTCAATTTTTGTCAAATTGTTACAGAAATCGAACAGTAGTTAATGGAGCCAGTACATTTAGAAATTAAGAACGTACCTCCTGCATTTGCGGTGAATACCACATTTTCAACTTTGGTGCTTTCAGGATAATTTTCCTGACACACCTTAAAAATATTAAGTATAGATGTCCTTGGTGGACACTGAAAAATGCTTCGCACGGCGTCGTTTTGATGGAGATAGAGCCATTATAATGAAACAAGCAGAAAGGTACTCGATCGCAAACAGACGCTATAAAAACAGCTAACACAATACAATGAGGCCATCAGCTGACGATCGCGTCGACCATTTGCATTCGTACTGCGTGATTTGGACGTGCGGATTTCCCGCAATTTTTCGAATTGGCCAGTAAGAATGATGCATTGGCGATTGTGGGCGTTTTTACAACTCTTATGTGTACCGTGGACAGACTATAGTTCACTCCATGATGTGAACCGGTTCCTTAGAGTCTTTTCTTTTCTATACCAGTTTGTTAGAAATCAGTTCTCAGTTCAGATTGTTGAACTAGTTTACTGCATGAAGTGAACCGGCTCCTTAGAGTTTTTCTTTTCTGTGTCAGATTGTCAGAAATCAGTTCTCAGTTCAGATTGTTGAACTAGTTCACTCCATGAAGTGAACCGGCTCCTTAGAGTATTTTCTTTTCTATGCCAGATAGTCAGAAAACAGTTCTCAGTTCAGATTGTCCGAGCAAAAATCGTTGGTAACCAAATTCCTTTTGAACGTCTGATCAATATCATGTTTGATTATCCTAAACGGGAATCACACGAACGTCGTGAAGTTTGCCGTAATCCGTCTTGTTTACGTTGGATGACACTAGAGAAAGCTAATGTATTACGGATTACGAACTTCATACAATTTTACGTTATTAATGATGTTTTGATGTTAAATGTTTACGGCAGGAAGTTTTCTCAAATAAGCGGAGATCGAATGAAGTTTCCGCATACGGGAAACCACATGAAGTTTTCGCAGGTAACTTCATGTGGTTATACGGAACCGAAGAACCGGGGTCACTTTTTCCGAACCGGCTCCTGAGCGCTCTTTGCCGAGAGCCGGTTCACCGAAGCGGTTCTGCTCATCTCTAATTCTTAAACAAATTAAAAAAATAAAATAATTTTACATACTGGGACATACTCTTTATCTATACCCATTAACAATCACCCAGTAAAAATGGATACTTATTACTCCAAAAAAAAAATACAAATTAAGGTTTTCATTTTTGAAAACAAGTCGATCGTTAGATGTAAGATAAGTACTTCTAATTGTATTACCACCAGGGGTATGACAAGAGATATGGGAAACGGGCATAAGAAATCTTGGCTTGACGCCGCTAACATTGGATGGCGCCACCATAAAAATTCGATGGATTTCTGTAAATTGTGTTTGTTGCTAACACTAGACGGCGCTTTTCCGGTAAAATTTATCTACATGCCGTGTTACTTGAAACGTAGAATGTCAAACAGTATAGAAATCGAGGACGAATAAAACAATAATTTCTTATGTTAGCCTCATTGCAAAATATGTACAAAAAATATGTGTACACTTTGACTATATACTATTGGACTGCTAGCGTCGCTTCACGTGTGTCTCCAAGCAACGGTGGCGCGGCGGGACCCTAAATGGTTGCGGTATGTTACTAAATTGGTAGCTATTTTGTGTCTATGACATATGACTCTATGAGCTCGCATTGCATATTGTGATCCCCTGCAATTTATTCACACCTTTGAATATATAAACATTTATATTGTCAAATATTGCTATGCGAAAGGCTGCAATACGTCCACGTATATATGCCAACGCGGTTATAATACTCGTCAGCTGATGTACACGCCAGTTGACTTTTGACTTATAACCTAAAATTCTGTATTGGATTTCCATCACATCCAGAACTTCGCAAATGATGGGTTGATGCTTTGCTTGTAAAGAACAGGCAGGAAAGTGGACCCGAGTTGCCGAAATATGCTCGCATTTGCATTCTCCACGTTGCTAATGAATACATCGAGAAATATTTTTTTTTGCTTTCCGGTTTTTAAATTACGCTACATTTTCGGCTCCGGGGCGGGACTTATATCGGGCTCCAGGTCGTGGACAACTTTTGGTGCAGTGATCATATGGGAAATGGAGGGGGAATAGCAGTCCATTAGTATATAGTCAAAGTGTGTACATCACCCGATGAAACGTTATTATCACTATGTTTTACTATTTATATTAAGTAGAATAAATATTATACAACTTGCCCGAGTAGTTTTGTTCACACGAACATTCTCGAAAGGAGAATGCACAAAACTTGTGGAAGTATAATGTTTAATTAAAATAAATTGTAAAACAAGTAAAACCAAGTGTTTTTGATTACCAATATTTAACTTATTTTAGTGTAGTACGAAAGAATGTATACACACACACGTATCGGTTGTGTGCATGTGTTGGTGTTAGTTCACGCCGCTATTCACAGATGGCGCTTATCGATTCCAATTTATCTGCCTTGTCGCATCCTGTTATTCCATGATTACCACGGAATGCATTATTTACTCTTACAAATGAAGCAAGTATTACGCCACCGTTCCGCCGTACCTACACGAGCCGCCCCTGTTTAAAAACTGTAATTATTTGGTGACCCTGAAAAAATTGACGGCCTCGTTAACTACACCATTAATTAAACAGAGTTTCGTTATCATTTAACGGTCCGCCTTGATAATATTAACTGAAGTTTGAATATGAACGGCGATTCCGATTTTGTGATTTATGGATTGGAAACCTTTCGGAAGGTCGTGTCGTAAATAGCACGGCCGTCGAGAACGCGCGATAATTTGCGAAATTATCGGAACGGACGTCGCCGTCGTCGTCCAAATCTTGCTTTCGAGTTATTGGCAGCGATCTGCGGTTTCCTAATCGGCAATATTTTCATGTAAACATGTTTTTTTTTTGCGTACGTCCCCGTGAGCGACACGCGACGAATGCAGCAAGACGGGAAACGTGTTGAATAATTTAGATGTGAAAGTCTTTCGTAATAAACAAAAACAGATTGAACCAGTGACGGCTCCGGGGTAACTCATGGTACGACCGAGGTAGCAGATCGGCTGCACCTCTGCTACCTCGGCCGTACCATGAGTCACCCCGCTAGCCGCGACTGGATTAAACCAATCAAGAGGCTGGTAGAAATGTGGTAATTTAGAGTTTTTCCATACAAATTGTTTTCATTTCCATGCTACACTATATTTTTCATTCCCTTTAACACGTTGACTGCCAACTACGAGAATACTCGTACTTTTTCAGTGCAGTTCGGAAGGCTGTGGCAGTCAATGTGTTAAAACACGATTAAGGCCTCATTCCACAATGATTTCAAAAACTTTTATTGTCGATTGTTGAAATTACACGCAACAATTGTTTCGCCACACTGTGGCTTCTTCAGGCGAAGAAATGGTACAGGTACAAATTTGTGCATGGTTTGAATACTAATTAGGGTGGTGGGAAGGGGGGTTTACGATTAAAATGATCTCGAAGATTTAGAAACAAACAAGAGGAAAGACACCGGACTCCTCCTAAACAACCAAACGGATATTAATAGATCGCCGTTACTTAATATGTTAAAAGTTAAAAATTGTGGTCACAATACGTTGTACATTGATCAATGGATCTTTGCGTGTACGTCATAGATAGCTGAACCTAGCCACGACATTTTCATGCGTTTACTTTCTCTCCGATAAGTTAAATTATTATTATAATCTTATTTCTTCCACTCCATTCGGGTGTAGAATATTAAAATTGTTCAGTTTTCTGTACTTTCTTTTATTATTACATTCCAATTCTTCTTATTTCTTGTGCTTTCCTTCACCTGGGCGTTGGAGATTCCTCTGCTTTCCATAATGTTTTCAACATATTTGTCCCATTTCTTTTTCGGTCTTCTTACTTTCCTTTTTCCCGTTATTTTTGTTTGCCATATATTTTTTGTTTGGTTGGTGTCTCCTCTTCTGTGTAGGTGTCCCAGCCATTGCAGCTGTCTGTCTTCTATTATTTGGTTTAGTTCTCTTCTTACGTCTACGTTTCTGATTCTGTCCCTTCTGGTTATTCCATATACTTTTCTTCATTTGTAATGTCTGTATCTTACTTTTTTATCTCCTGTTTAGCGTCCATGTTTCGCATCCATATAACAATGTTGGGATTAGTACTACTTTGTATATTATTAGTTTTGTTTTCCTCGTTATCTTCTTGTTGTTTAGTATTACCCTTTGGATAGTCTGGAAGGCTCTGTTGTTTATTTTGACTTCGAGGTCCCTCGAATAAGTTAAATTAGTCGCAGTCATATGTGTACGTAAAGGGTGACCGACGGGAACCTGACAATTTTGAAATGAATAGTACTCATTTGTTTCTCACTGAAAAAGCAATTCTATTACTGAAAAATCTTCCTAATTGCATGCATATTTTAAACGAAAGATAATGTCACACATAATGTCCACTTTCTCGAATGCAATTTTCACGCCTTCGCTAAAAATTGTTATGTAGGTGTTCCAATATCTTATGATCAATTGTTGCCACTTCCTGCCTCACTGCCTCCTTCAGGTCAGTCAAAATGAGGGGTTTGTGAGTATAGTCACCTGATTTGCGGTATCACCACAAAAAGAAGTTAATTGGCCACGAGATGTCGCCAAAACGTGAAATGACCGTTCCTGGAAACATATGATGAACCACGTCCATTGACAACTACGCAGGGTGCGGTGTGGCAGCATCTTGTTGAAAATAAACATTTTACATGTTGTGAAGACGCCGTTTTCTCAATTGTGGACGCAAGAAAGTGTTAAGCACGTAAATATAACTTTCGGCGTTAGCAGTGTCACCAATTTTCGAGAGGAGAGGTTTTTTGTGAATGTTGCGAAGATTCTCACTGGTCCAGTATCTTAAATTTTCTGGTCTACTGAAATGGCATTGAGTAGCAAGGCCAACGGCTGCGGGGTCCCCACCCTATCTGCCCCAACGATCGCATGCTAGCCATTTAAAAAACGTCAGATTTCCGTCGGTCACTCTGTATGACTAAGACGAGAAAACTCAGTCTTTGGTAATGACGCACACGCAAAGATCCATTGATCGAACTATACCAACAAAGCTTCCACAATTAAGTATGTATATACTTATGTTTCGATCAAGACGTTTTTAAACTTGAAATAAATTAAATTACAAATGAGACATTAATTAATTTATTACAATATTATTAATGGTTGAGAAAACAAAACAACAAAAACATTGTATTTCTAATTAACAAATGCACAAAATAAAAACGACTATCGTAATTGCTAGAAAATTGTCATAACAAATAGTGTTAGTAACAAAAGAAAGGAATCGTTAAACGTGTTGTGTTGATTTTTTTAAAAATTATTATGACACGCTTGAATATTTATGAGGAATCACCTTTGCTCCTTGCGTTTGAGCAATGCGTCACATAGTTAACATTCGCTGGTATGTATGCACGTAGCAACGACATGTTGAAATATAAAAAATATTGGAATTCGTTCTAGACGACATGTTAACTTTCACACAACATATAAGTTGGTTATGCACTAAATTAACCCTTTCAGCCCTGGATTTTTAAATTTGAAAAAAAAAATGTTTTTGTTAATTATTATTGATGGGGAGCTTCTTAAGACCATAAATACCAAATTTTAACTCATTTGATTACTTAGTATAGGAATTAATTAGTGAGGCTTTGTTGAAGTGACATCTAGTGATAAACAGCAACAATATGGATTGTCATAGTAAGTAGAGACATGTAAATGTTGCGGTGGCAATTGCCACCACCAGTGCCGAAAGGGTTAAGTAGCACTTGCTATGTCTAAGAAGAATCCTAGTTTATAATGATATGTAGAAATTATTTTATCGGGCGAATGTTGAGAAGCATTAAATATGGACTTATTTTTTTGGGGAGGTTCCATAAATGTAAATAAAGCATTTACTATTCAAAAAATGGCTTTGGCCGGTATTCATACATCTCATTTAGAGTCGCGGCCAGTTGTAAATCGTAATGTGACAGCAACTGTCACATGAAATATCCGCCATTATGATTTCATGGCAAACCTTTGTTTTTAATTCAAAATAATAGTAAAGTTTTTTGCAAATACCTCGGCAAATACTCTGCAGAAACTATTGAGTAAGGCACCAAATTTTTTAGCTTAAAAATAATATACGAAGATCGATACTGTCAAATAATTAAGGGAGCCAATATTAACACACTTAAAATTTCACATGTAAATCCCTATGGCCCGCTCTGCAATTCAACACCCTGTATAAACTTGCATGCATAGAAATCAGTCCACTGTAAACGTTTGACTAACTACTTTTGTTTTTTTTTTAGTAACTATCCATCAGATAAAAAAAATATGCCGTTTGAAACACAATTTAACATGCTTCAATATGAGTTAAAATTTATCAAAAGTGCTTATCGTTTATAATAGTTTCTAAGAAAGTCAAAAGTTTATAGTGGGCCAATTTCTCTGCACGCAAGTTTATACAGGGTGTAGTGGAACAAAACGGAACATTAAAAAAAAAGATCTGTTCGGTTTTTATGAATCAAAATAGAAATAATAGCATGAATCCATGCAGAACATTTAATGGCAAACATATGCCGCACTTCACGAAAACTGCCATCACTTCACAATTTGCACTTTTTCTTGAATACATTTCTAATGAAAAAACTTGTAAAAAGGTATAAAGTATTCAATCAGTTTAACAGAAGCCAACAGATCAACAGCGCATCATTTTTTTTTTTAATTTCATGGCAATCATTATTTTTGTGAAAATTACCATTTTTATTTTATTATTTTTTCGGGTTTTTATTATTACAACTAGGGAAATATGAATAGTATATTTCCCGAGGTTGGCTAGTTACATACGGAGTCCAGGGATGTATAAACAACCAAGGGAAATGTATTCATATTTCCCGTGTTGTAATCAATAGTTTTTTTCTGATTGAAAAAATATTGTTCTGTAAATGGGAAAATATTGGATTGTAAATTTTTGAATTTATCGGATTGGTAACGTTGCTAAGGGCCTTGTTTGTAAATATCATGGTTGACTTGTTTTGGTAATTGCGTTGTTTCATAAATTGGTGAAATGTCAAACTATGTGTTAACGCAAGCGACGAAAGACCGTGAATGTTTGGTTCCCGTAAAATCCAAAGCTGTAATATCCATAAAGGATACCTTCCTAAGAAATCGGAGGTGTTGTCGCGAGAGCAATTAAAACAATTCTTGCGAGAAGCTCCTAATGGCAATTGTTTGATGTCCCTAGGGAAATATAAGTGTGTTACGACATATCGTAACTAAGGCAATAACCCTCAATATTGTTTCAATCAGAAAAAAAAATAAATATCAGCATGACTGCATGCAGAAATTTTTAATCTACAAAAAATGTATTTACATGTTTCCTCTGAAATGATCAGGGAAGATAATATTCCAATATAAAGAAATTAACATTGAAAATCCTTTGTTCCGTTTTGTTCCACTACACCCTGTATGACGTTCTTCGTACACATTGTATGATTGTATGTGCAAATAACTGAATTTAATATTATTATTATTATCTAGAAGAAAACTCTTACCTCTCCCTCTGATGTAAGTGTACTCCTCGGTGGATTCATAGCCTCCCAAGATCGAAGCGGGCTTCTGGCTTTCTTCTTTCACCGAAGAAGTCGCCTCGTTGACTGTAAACTGAAAAAAAATGTTCATTAACTAATTGAACCGAGTGCAGCTCGGAGAATTTCCCAGGAGCTAAGAGAGTTGGAATGCCTCGTCAACTTCAAACAATCATTAACAGAAGAGGAGGGAGTTCACAATATGTTGACATGTTGAAATATAAAAAATATTGGGAGTCATTTTAGACGACGTGTTAACTTTCTCATAACATATAAGTTGGTTATGCACTAAATTAACCCTTTCAGCCCTGGATTTTTAAATTTGAAATTTTTTTTTTTTTTAATTATTATTTATGGGGAGCTTCTTAAGACCATAAATACCAAATTTTAACTCATTTGATTAATTAGTATAGGAATTAATTAGTGAGGCTTTGTTGAAGTGACATCTAGTGATAAACAGCAAAAATATGGATTGTCATAGTAAGTAGAGACATGTAAATGTTACGGTGGTAATTGCCACCACCAGGGCCAAAAGGGTTAATGATTATACTTAATTTTTTTCAAGTAATAACAATAAATGCGAATTTGTTGCTTTTCATAATGAATCATAAAAACCTAAACTGTGCTTTCCGATTCAAAATTGGATATTAAAGGGTACCCATGTTTAAGACGGTCAAAATCCCTAGAATTTTGAATTTACCCGATGTTTTGGGGTGTAAAAATAAGGTCCCCATGGTCAGTGGGCTGAGAACCCCTCCGTCTTCTCTGAGGGTCAAAAAATGGTTTTTTAAACATTATTTTTTTACTGACGAACGAATGAATTCATGAAAATAGTCTACCCAATTACCAATTTTTCCAAAGGCCATTCAAGGTCATTTGTTTATTTATTAGTTTTACATATCCTGTTAATATAATATGTGCCAAACAATATATAAATAAAGTTATCACCCAACAAATTTAGGACACAGAATTTGTAGGCGGAGTTCACAATGTGTTCTTCCACTCAAACCCATTATTCTCTTCCACATGATGGTATTCCCGATCAGCTTGAGACTCTAAATTTTTTAATTGATTTTTAACCCTTAGCACTTGTATTTATATTTGAGAGCACAACGGTAAAACATATTATGGCGACTGTAAGGCGACATACGAGTGCAAAGGGTTAACCTACAGGACCCGCTCCTTTGTAACCTGGCTTCTGACATTTGCAACATATTTACCCAGTAGAAATCTAAAAAAATATGCATCAAGACATATTTTTCCGCTAAAGAGCGTTGAAGAGTTTCGCAAATTGTGACCTTTTGCTGCTTTTTTGGATTTTCAGCCAAAACTATGCATTTTCTGGACCAAAGTTGTATAGTGGAAAATTTCCTATTTTGTTTCAGCGTTATAGCAATTTTTCTAAACAACAATGACCTTGACCTTCCATATCCATTCCGAAAATACGATTCCATGAAGAACGCTTTTTGCACTTTTGAAGTTTACTGTCGAACTTTGAATGATAACCACGAATGTTTAATGCGCATTTCCATTCATAGGCGACAGAGATTAATTTCCTTATGAAACACACCGTATAATTATGATTCCGCCTCCATATTATTGAAATGTATAGGGTCTAACAAAAAGGTTTATCACATTTAAATCGTAAATAGTTATGAAACACACCGTATAATTAACTGCGCCCTGAAATGTACAGGGTGTAACAAAAAGGTGCATCACATTTAAATCATAAATAGTTCGGCAACCGTTGATTGTAGATCAATAATTCACACAGCATTAGAAAGAGGGGAACATCAAGTTTTCGCTCAATGTCGCTAGATGTCTCTAGGGTGCCATCAGTTACTGTTAAGATGACGAACGGACAACACAAAGCCTTCTGTGTCCTTTGCTATGAGAAGGCTGATTCCCTCATAACAGTCCCTCAAAACGCGATTTTTGTCGAAACTTCAACATGTGCATCATCACATTTCAACCATAAATAGCTCGGCAACCGTTGATTGTAGATCAATGATTCACAGCATTAGAAAGAGGGGAACATCAAGTTTTCGCTCAATGTCGCTAGATGTCTCTAGGGTGTCAACAGTTACTGTTAGGATGACGAACGCACAACGCAAGGCCTTCTGTGTCCTTTGCTATGAGAAGACTGATTCCCTCATAACAGTCCCTCAAAACGTGATTTTTGTCGAAACTTCGGCATGTGCATCGGGAGTTATGCATTTTCAAAAAATAATACCATGAGGTGGAAAAGTAAAAAAATGCAATTTTGATATTTTCAGTTAACTTTACAAAAAAAGTCTAAACACTGTGTTAAAGTACACTATCTTTGTTATATTTTGGCGTGTAAATAATTAAAATCGAACAACGCGATCGGGAGTTATGCGTTTTCAAAAAATAATATCATGAGGTGGAAAAGTAAAAAAATTGCAATTTTGATATTTTCAGTTAACTTTACAAAAAAAGTCTAAACACTGTGTTAAAGTACACTATCTTTGTTATATTTTGGCGTGTAAATAATTAAAATCGAACAACGCGATCGGGAGTTATGCGTTTTGAAAAAATAATATCATGAGGTGGAAAAGTAAAAAAATCGCAATTTTGATATTTTCAGTTAACTTTACAAAAAAAGTCTAAACACTGTGTTAAAGTACACTATATTTGTTATATTTTGGCGTGTAAATCATTAAAATCGAACAACGCGTTCGGGAGTTATGCGTTTTCAAAAAGTAATATCATGAGGTGGAAAAGTAAAAAAATTGCAATTTTGATATTTTCAGTTAACTTTACAAAAAAAGTATAAATAGTGTGTTAAAGTACACTATCTTTGTTATATTTTGGCGTGTAAATAATTAAAATCTAACAACGCGATCGGGAGTTATGCGTTTTCAAAAAATAATATCATGAGGTGGAAAAGTAAAAAAATTGCAAATTTCAACCATAAATAGCTCGGTAACCGTTGATTGTAGATCAATGATTCACATAGCATTAGAGTGAGGGGAACATCAAGTTTACGCTCGATGTCGCTAGATGTCTCTAGGGTGCCATCAGTTACTGTTAAGATGACGAACGCACAACACAAAGCCTTCTGTGTCCTTTGCTATGAGAAGACCGATTGCCTCATAACAGTGCAGCGTGATTTTTGTTGAAACTTTGGCATCACCCCACCAATAAAACTAATCGAACGTTGGAGAAAATCTACGGCCCACTTTTCTTACAAAACTGGTTGTTTTCTCATTTACGGTGAGATAGTGACATATTTGTTTTTCAACTTACCAGTGAGAAGATACTTCAATGAGCAACTTCCCAATCGATGGATCGGGCGAAAATGGGTTCACTTTCCTCGTGGCCACCTCGATATCCAGACCTTACAGTTTGTGTTTTTTTCTTTTTGTGGGGATACATGAAAAACCATGTTTTTGTGCCACATTACCGGCCAATCTGCACAAACTGAAAACTCGAACTCTTCGCCAGAATTTTCAACTGTCAACATGTTTATTTTCATTTACGCTGAATGTTGGTATTTGATGAACGCTACTTTGGCCAATCTGATTGCTGTGCTTTGTTTGTGTACTTTTAATACCATATGTATAAAAAATATTTGGATAAGGCATGGCCATGATAAACAAAATCACGGTCTTTGATTAATTCAGCACGTTGTTGACTTTATGTCAATTAAAAGTCAGTTTTGATTTAATCATGGTATTCTCACAACTTCACAAGCGTTTCATCATTGAATCTTATTTCCGTAATGGACATCTTGAAAATGGGCCGCTGCCGTCGCCGCCGCCGCCGTCGCTGCCTTCGCCACCGCTGTTGTTGCCGCCGAGCCGTCAGTCACTCCTCCGCGAACTCGTCGGGCATCCCGGTGCGAACTATAGGTGAAGTATTGTGACAATTACTTTGGTGACGGTTTTCTTTTCGTGACTTATTTGATTAACTTTCCGTGTGTATATATTTTCTTGAAGATTTTTTCATATATTTCACATAATCCGTGTGTAAATAGCGATCGTTATCGTGCCTATCAGAATTTTTCTGCCTCTGCCCCATCCTTGTGTGTTTCTTGTCCTGTTTCATAGTGACCTGACTCCAAGAGCTAGCTGGAGGTCATCGAGGGCGGCTTTTCAAACCCCGCGACGCGATACAAGTTTTATTTGACAATTAGATTAGCTTAACCTTACTTTTAACAACTGGTGGCGAAGATGTGATGCGACGTATCAAACCCGCAACGTACGTTCCGAAATACAAAGCCACCCTTTATCTAAATATTTTTTATACATACGGTATAATTTAAATGAAGCCATTTACACAAAAGCATTTACTTTCTTACCCATCAGCAATTCGTGCATTTTCACAATTTCAGTTACATGATGAATTACATTTTTTTCATAAGGCTTCGACAACTCCAACGCTTAATTCCAACACCGATTGGTCTTATTTGTACGCTTGGGAAAATGGCGACCGCTGGACGAACTTGTTCACGATCATCAGTGCGTTCGTCAGAACGGTTGGCAGTAAACTCCCAACTGTTTGGTCTGGTGAACAAGCCCGTTCATGAAGGGACTGGCAGGTATTCGATTACAGGCTAGATGTGTGTCGTGCAGCAGGAGGAGGACACATTGAATACATAATCAAAACTTTACAATATTACGAACATTTCAAGACGTCACCCATTCCTCCATCTTGATTTATAAAAAACAAACATCGATTTTTAAAATGCGATGAACGTTTTTGTTACACCCTGTACGTTTCGATTTTTCGGCGCAGACAAAAACCTTGACTTACCTTGTAACTGGAATGGACGACGTAATCGGCGTTGTACTTCCCCGCCACCGTGAACCTCCGCGGGGGCCGCTGCCGCGAGTCGTACGCGCCCGCGTACAGCTTGTCCGACTTGTGGTCCTGCTGCCGCCACTCCGAGTACATGCTCAGCTTCTTGAAGTGCGGCACGTAGAACGGCTGCGTCTTGTTCAGCGTGCAGTACACCGGCTTCGTCGAGCTCTTCAGCCCCAGGTAGCTGAAGTAGTTGCCGTGCAGGAAGTGCTCGTTGTACTTCTTGGCGCCGCGCGGCGTGTCCGGACTGATGAGGATCTGGTTGAACATCGTCGGCGTCAGCCCGTGGTGCTGCTTCAGCGAGGACATGCTCGGCTTCAGCGCCAGGCTGTTCGGACGCGCGAACTTCCTGGGCGGCGGCGGCGGGGTTTCCGGCGATTTCGCGATCGGGCTGTGCACCTCGGGCTTCACCTCCTGCTCGGCCTTGGAGACGGGGGTGATCATGATGTCGGGCTTGATCAGGCGGGGCTTCGCGGGCTCGAGCGGGGTGACCGGGCCCGGGATTCCGGGGACGTAGCGGACGACCTTGCCGTTGTACAGGAGGTTCATCGGGTTGGTGGGGAAGGTTTGCGGAAGCGGGGAGAGTTTTTGGTTGGAGATCGTTAGGTCTTGCATTCTGGCAACTGGACTGTCGGGGTACTTGCTTGATAGCGCGAGGAGGGGGGATGACGATGATGAAGCTTCTGGGTATTTCGCGGGGATGGAGAGCCCGGGGATGGCGACGTTCAGCTGGTGGTGGAGGTTGGGCGCCAGCATCCGCGCCGCTTTCTGGCTGAAGTCCATTAGGTTCGTGTAGTTGTAGCTGTTTTCGTTGGTGGAAACCGCGCCGTTGGTGATGGTGTTATCTTTTTTTTCGTCGTAACGGATGACTTCCGGCGAGGTGCGCACGGCTTCCGGTTTCTTGTTTTGCAGCACCGTCCCGCCGGATTGCAGCGTGGACTTCACCACCCGGTTCTCCGTCTTGTTGACGTATTCCGGTTCCTGGTTACGCTCCTTCCCGTCGATTTTAAAATTCTTGGAGTCGCTGGTGGTGTGCGCGATCTTCACCTCGCCACCGAATAGTTTCACCGGTGGTTTTTTAACGCTCAGCGGGGATAGTGAGTAGCGCTGGGTGGTCTTCACGAGATCTCCTGTAGGGAATTGAATAACATCCTCGTAGGAAAACGACTTGCTTTTATCGCTCTCCACCAAACGGGTCTTCCCCAAGAACGGGCCGGGACTCTTCAGCGGAAATACTTGCGGTATGTTATCAAACGCGTTCTTGTTCTGCGTGAGGATGGACGCAACGTTCACCGAGCTGCTCCTGCTGTAGCGCGCCCCCGTCTTCGTCATCCCTTTACAGTTGCGCATCTTGTGCAACTCCAGCTCGGTCACGGTCTGGAAGATCATTTTGCAATGCGGGCATTGCATGTTCGTGTCGGCGTAGTTCTTCAACAGGAGCTCTTTGATCAAGCTCTTTTGCACCGCGGGTTCGGACACTTCGCTCAGACACCGTTTCCGGCTCTTATTCGTTAGATTCAGCGGCTCGTCCTTAACCTCCTCGACCGAAGGCCGCCGCGTCGTCAGGTAGTGATCGGTTTTGTTGACGATCGAGTTGTTCTTGTCTATCAACTCGTTGATCCGCGTGGAGATCCGCTCGGAATGCATTTGATTATTCTCGGTGTTCTCATCGAAGAATTTCGCCGTGTGAAACCTAGGTTTGTACGGTTTAACCTGCGGCTGCGCGATTTCAACCTCTGGCGGCGTAGCGGGCGGCTCGGGGGTCTCCCCGTCGGGCTCCCCCGCCATCTCCCTAGCCTTATGCCCCATCACGCGATTCGCGTGCGACCTCGACCGGCAATGCTTGTATAAGTTCGAACGGGTTTTGAAGCTAAACCCGCAACTGACGCAAGGGTACGGCCTCTCGTTCGTGTGCGCGCGTATGTGCTTCTGCAAAACGCTAGGCTTCGAGCACGCCAGGTTGCAATACGTGCAGACGTACTTCCCACCCCCCGCTTTACCCTCCTGCTTCTCCTCCTCGCCGCCGAATGTAATGGAAGACTGACTCTGCTCGTTATCCTCTTTATCCGAAACCCGTTCATCCGAATTCCGATTACCCTCAACCTTAACTTCAATCCGTTCCTTCTGATTCAAACTGAACGTTTCGGCCTCAACGAACTGATTATTATCGTTCTGATTTAAATTCAAACCTCCCGCCTCTTTCAAATTGAACGCCTCGATCCCCTCGCTGCTCCGATTATGATCGAAACTGTAGCGGTTCAAATCGTTCGCATTTCGATGGTTCAGATTGTAAACATCGCCGAACATCCGCCGCTCGTTCAACTCGTTGCGGCCCTTATCACTATCATGATGATTCAAATTCAAAATCCCCTCATTATCGAAAACCCGTTCGTTCCGATTCAAGTTGAATCGACCCGGCTCGTTCCGCTGATGCGCGTGGACCCGTTCGTTTTGATTCGAACGGTGCACCGCGCCGCCGTTGTAAACCTGGTTGAAGTTCCGTTTCGAATTTAAATTCAAAATGTCGTCCTCTTGTTTGATAAAATTGTTCCGTTCGCTAACGTATGATATGTCGGTCGATGATTTCTGCTCACTAAACACTAAATCGTTATCACCGCGTGATATGGAAGACTTGACGTAATTCAGCACTACACTATTTGTACTATTATTATCATGATTAGTCGTTGGCACACGGTCGTTATCGTTAATAATATTGTTGTTGGTCTGTTGTATAATAAGGGGGGTGTGGTTGTTGTTGTGGTGCTTGTTGGTCCTGGGTTCGATGCTCAGCTGCTTTTTGAACTTCTTGTGCAGGTAGCGGTCGGCTCCGTTGTCCATCGCGAGGCCGTATCTGTGGAGAGAAATAAAAAATAATTAAAGATGCAAACCAGGCGGGAAGGTGAAAGTTTGAGCGGGTGCAGAACTCCGGAAAATTAAAATTTGGCGGGTCCAAACGGTTTCAAATTGTTCACATGACCCAATCCCATTACAACAAATTAAATTGAGTAATATGAACGTCTCTTAAGGTAGCAGGGCTAAATGGGCAGAATCTACTGAAACCTATAGTAGAATTAACGATTTTACAAAAGTGGTTTAAATTGACATAATACTGGTATTATATTTGCGGCTGTGTAAACGATCTTTAAAATGGTAAACGGAATACATAATCTCAAGAACGAACCAGCAGAACGTAACCAAACTATACAATAATTTAGGGATTAGAAAGTACTAATAAAGTACCAAATTCCCGATTTATTTCTCAACCCCCGACTTGGAAAAAATATTTTACACACACTTTAGGTACTTCGAATCTCGAGAACGAACCAGCAGAACGTAACCAAACTATACAATAATTTAGGGATTAGCAAGTACTAATAAAGTACCAAATTCCAGATTTATTTCTCCACCCCTGAAAAAAAATATTTTGCACACACTTTAGGTACTTCGAATCTCGAGAACGAACCAGCAGAACGTAACCAAACTATACAATAATTTAGGGATTAGCAAGTACTAATAAAGTACCAAATTCCAGATTTATTTCTCCACCCCTGAAAAAAAAATATTTTGCACACACTTTAGGTACTTCGAATCTCGAGAACGAACCAGCAGAACGTAACCAAACTATACAATAATTTAGGGATTAGCAAGTACTAATAAAGTACCAAATTCCCGATTTATTTCTCCACCCCTGACTTGAAAAACAATATTTTGCACACACTTTAGGCACTTAGAATCTCGAGAACGAACCAGCAGAACGTAACCAAACTATACAATAATTTAGGGATTAGCAAGTACTAATAAAGTACCAAATTCCAGATTTATTTCTCCACCCCTAACTTGGAAAAAATATTTTGCACACACTTTAGGTACTTCGAATCTCGAGAACGAACCAGCAGAACGTAACCAAACTATACAATAATTTAGGGATTATCAAGTACTAATAAAGTACCAAATTCCCGATTTATTTCTCCACCCCTGACTTGAAAAAAAATATTTTGCACACACTTTGGGTACTTCGAATCTCGAGTACGAACCAGCAGAACGTAACCAAACTATACAATAATTTAGGGATTAGCAAGTACTAATAAAGTACCAAATACCCGATTTATTTCTACGCCCCTAATTTGGATAAATATATTTTGCACACACTGTAGGTACTTCGATCTCAAGAAGAACAAGCAGCACTCAACGAACCCATTTTCAATTTAGTATCTTGTACAGGGTGTTACAAATTCGATGCATTAGTATTGTTATTTAACTATAAGAGCTAGATAGTTAGTTAAATTAATGCTGTATATTTTTTTTAAGAGACATTTAAAACATTCCGACTACTTCCGAAGATATTCGATAAAAACCTAAAAAGTCAATTTTGGTTTTAATTTTTTTACGACTGTTGCTGGTTATTTTGAAAAACCAAACGAACTTTCTTAAGACAGTTTTGTAAGCTCTTCCAGAAAATAGTTTTATTTTTCAATTATTTTTTTAAAATACGTAACACCCTGTATGTAAGTCGTTACTACTTATTCGATAAAGCGAAACTAATCGATAATTGACGAAAGGAAAATCATCTGTTTTTGGCGCAGTCGGTAGGATTTCGAAAGGGAATGTCAATTTTTGCAACCTTTGCAATTATTGTTGATATAAATTTGATGTAAATATTACAATTCAGTTTAGCAACTAATTCGAAAATCTTTTGAGTTTTACAGATACAGCACAGACATATACAGGGTGTTTCAGAGCTCTGGGAACGGTCAATCACGTGCTTATTTTTCAAAATTTCGAAAAATGTTTTAAACAAAAGTTGTGTATAATAGTGAGCTGCACGCCCTAAAAATATTAAAATTTATACAGGGTGTCTCATAACAAAGTTACAGACCAAACTTATGTTTTTTTAAATGGAACACCCTGTATTTTTGTCATTTTTGAATTATATGGAGCAAATAAATGTTGAGTCCATGCACTCCCAGCGTGCATGGAAAACATCCAAAAGCAATGTTGCAACGTTCCTAAGAGACATTCCCATCGAAGAGTTACCGGGTGTCTTCTGCAAGTGTATTAATGCTGGAGGAGAGTGTTTTGAAGAATTTTAAGCATTTGTACCGGCACGATCAATAAATATATTTTTCCCAGAAAATGGACCCTGATAGTCAAATTTAAAAAAATCAAAACTTACTGTTTGACCTCATTTTCAAATTATTTTGACGGCCACAAATATTCTTCACAGTTCGCTTACCAATATTCGTTAAAAATTGTAAATGGGGCCAAACAATTACATTTGATTTTTTCAATGTAGCCGTATTTTCGAATGTTAGGTACGCATTTCTGGAAAAAAAAGATTTAAACAAAGTGGAAGATGCTTCTATAATTATTAAGAGAACTATGAAGAACTATTGTGGCCGTCAAAATCATTTGTAAATGGGTCCAAACAGTAACTTCTGATTTTTTCTTTAGATTGACTATGTGTTTAACATTTTGGCAATATTTGGGGCAATGGGGAATGCGCCGGGAAACAGTGACTGGAAATTCCTGGCTAACTTTTCGTCAGTCGACCTTCTTTAAATATTACTAGTAGTACTAAAAAACAAATTGGTAGTACATTTGCAAAAACCTAAATCTTTTGTTTTAATTTTGACTTTCTCCGTTACGAAGTACGAGAAAGTACTGTGATCGTGATTTTTTTTTCAAATTTTTTTTTTACGGAAATATCCGTTTTGGGGTCCCTAGATGCCATTTCAATTAACTCTGGAAAAAAAAAATGTGTCTGTGTCTGACTGTGTGCGTGTGTCTGACTGTGTGCGCTGTATCTCAAAAACTAATGTGAAGTTAGCAATAGATCCAGCAATAGATTTTAAAAATTCATATCTCGGAGAAAAGAAAAGCAATTCGAAAAAAGTTAACCGTACCATTAGAAAAGGTCTAAATTAATAACACAAAAAGAATCAACCCTTAATTTTAACCCTTTATATTTTTTCACCCCTTTCAAAAAAGTTTTTTTTTTTTAAGTTTGCTATCTGCCATAAATAAATAAAAATGCTTATTCTTATCACTAATACAAGTACTTTAATAATCAAGAGTCAAAAAAAGTTACAGGCACTCCTTCAACAAAAAAAACAAAAAATTCTCGGTAAGTCGCAGAAATCCATCCGATATTAATCTCGATTTTTGACAAAGTTTGCAATCAGCCATAACTAAATAAAAATTCTTATTCTTATCACTAATAAAGGTACTTTCATAATCAAAAGTCAAAAAAACGTTACGGGCATTCCTTCAACCCAGAAAAAAATTATTTCTCCGTAAGTCGCAGAAATCCAAATTTCGCGATGTTAATGTGAATTTTTGACAAAGTTTGCAATGAGCCATAACTAAATAAAAATTCTTATTCTTATCACTAATAAAGGTACTTTCATAAAAAAAAGTCAACAAAACGTTACGGGTACTCCTTCAACCCAGAAAAAAATTATTTCTCCACAATGTGAATTTCTGCAACTTTTTTTTTTGTTGAAGGAGTGCCCGTAACGTTTTTTTGACTCTTGATTATTAAAGTACTTGTATTAGTGATAAGAATAAGCATTTTTATTTATTTATGGCAGATTGCAAACTTAAAGAAAAAAAAAACTTTTTTGAAAGGGGTGAAAAAATATAAAGGGTTAAAATTAAGGGTTGATTCCTTTTGTGTTATTAATTTAGACCTTCCCTAATGGTATGGTTAACTTTTTTTTCGAATTGCTTTTCTTTTCTTCGAGATATGAGTTTTTAAAATCTATTGCTAACCTCACACCCGTCAATTTAGGTAATAAAATCAATCACAAGTAAGCGTAATTCTCCACTGGTTAAGATCGTCACTAATTTTAATTCGGCTAAAAGAATGTTAAAACACATTTAACGCGTGTAGAAAATAAAATGTTTATTATTTACTGTTCGGTCGTTCTAAGTATTGAAAGTTTACAAGTAAAGTCTGGCCGCGCTATGAAGGCACCTGAGGTGCTATCTGTAACCTTTTAAAACTATTCATTTATACATAGAAGCCGATAGTGCACTAATAGGTTTCAAGTAAAGTGTAAATATCTGTGAGTGTAAAGTAACAAAATATGCAATCACTTCTGATAAGGGCGGCCCTAACGATCCTTCGTTAATCACCTCAGACGCCTTCATAGAGCGGCCAGAGTATATACTGTCCCAGGGTTTCGACTTGAATGTCTCCGAGACACAAAAAAATTGGCAGCCCTGCAGCTGGCGAAAGGGGCGCCCTGTACGCATAAATTAAGGGCCTCCGGATTCTAAGAAGAAATTGAGACCGAAGAACCCCGTGGAGTTACATGACTACTATTCCTTCCTCATTGTCCTCTCATAAAATTTATTTATTTATGACGAGCAGCGGCGGCTCGTGGATTTCCGTAGGTGAGGCAAAGACAAAGATGCCGCTCGTGCGGCACTACTTACTCTAATAGAGGAAGCAAATATTACGTTGCTTTTTCGGTCAAATTTTCTTACGTTGCCTCACCGCCGAACATCCACGAGCCGCCGCTGATGTCGAGTCCGTCATCTCAAACTAACAAAACGGTTCGAAACAGTAACACTACACTTTATAAATCGGATTCAATATTTATTTTTCTATATGATTAATTAATTTCTCACTTAACCCGTGGTGAAACATAATTATATAATTTGATTAATTAATTAAAACACTTGCTTTTATTTGTCTCTCCAAGGAGACACAAATAAAAGCAGTGAAACAAAACCAAGTGTTTTAATTAATCAAATTTATTTTTCTATTTTGTAGGCATTAAAAGTGAATCCCTAACATTTCATTAAAAAGTCTTGGAGTGTTAAAATTAAAATTGAAAAAAGCGCCCAATAATTGGCTCACTTTTTTCATTCAAGTTAGTTCAATAAATAAAGTTGCAATATTAAAATAAATTAGGGCAGAAAGACCTAAGGTCGATAGCCCAGTCAGAGACATACTAACAAACTTGTATATAAATAAAACGTTACTGTGTATACTATATATGTAAGTGTCTGAATAAAGATGTTGATGTATGTATGTAAAATAAATTAGTAGGTTCAAAAGCCTAATATGTGCCCTTTCATCAGACATAAGAATGATTTACTTTTATTGTAAATTCAATTTTACTTTTGCATTTACGTGCGACAGTATTTCAGTAATAAATATGGGACAAGGATTATTTTTACTACGGAAAATTTATAGTCAAAACCTATGCCCACGGATTTCCCGCGCATCCACCAAAAGTGCGCCACGGATTTTTAACTTTATTTATGCAGCGCCTTTCTATATATTTAACAAATACAAATTGTCAAAAAAAAAAACGTGAAAATTATTAGAAAGTCCAAAGGGGCGGAAAATGTTTTAATTTTATTTTTGCAGCGCCTCTCTGCAAGTATATTTACTGTCAAAAAACGTGGACGGTATTATAATTTATTTTTCTACTTTGGTTTAATAATCGACCATTTGTTACATCAAAAATAGTTTAATAATGAGATTTTTTATTTTACAGTTTTTGCTCATTATTACACACTATTTGTGGTAACATTTTAGTTGTCGCGATTGGCAGTACTTAAACGTGATCGGCATCAAAATGTAAAATTGGCCTTAATTCATGGGATAATTGGAACCGTCCATGCGTTACACACTGAATATGTTCGATTGCATATTGGGGAGTTCGCCACCAGTACCACTAAGGTTAAAGAAAACGGAGGCGTCATATTGTTACCGACGAGAAGTTAGCCACGAATTTCCAGCCACGGTTTCCCGGCGCAGCCACCACAACTCTAAATATTACCAATCTGAATAAACTGTTAATTAATCTTCTGTTTGGCCTTAACCAATTTAATAACGTAAGCTTTAAACTATTTATGATTTTTTTAAAGCCGCCGACAAGATAGAAGAGCTATCTAAAAAAAATCATAACTTTCATTTGGGGTTCCTTGCTCGACTGTTTTTGCAACAATTGAGTGGTATATAACATTAGAAATAAATCAAATTCGAAAAATTAGGGTAAGAATTTCCTATAAACAATTTATGATTTTTTTAAGTTAGCGCTGCACGCTTGGCCACAGACAAGATAAAAACATTATTTAAATAATCATAACTTCCATTTGGGGTTCCTTGCTCGATTTTTTTTGCAACAATTGAGTGGTATGTAACATTAAGAATAAATAAAATTCGAAAAATGAGGGTAACCATTTCGTATAAACAATTTATGATTTTTTTAAGTTAGCGCTGCACGTTGGGCCACAGACAAGATAAAAACATTATTTAAAAAAATCATAACTTCCATTAGGGGTTCCTTGCTCGACTTTTTTTGCAACAATTGAGTAGTATATAACATTAAGAATAAATAAAATGTGAAGATAGCCACGGATTTCCCGGAGCCTCCACCACCAAATAAAAATTTCTTCAATTTTAATGATTTATAATAAATTAAACGCTGAGAATGTAATTAACATTAGCCTCTAGATGTACTGTCAATCCACAATTTCAATTATTTTTTCTCGACTCCACGGGAACTCTTTTTAAAATGACAAGAATTCAAAGTCCAATATGGCATTGTTTGACGCGTTTCAAATTTAATTTTTTAACAACAACGTGTAGATAAGAGTCTACTTAAGCGATTTAAAGCATTAAATTTTGGGTAAAATTGTTTATAACTTTTTTATGATTTTTTTTTCTCGGGTCCACCCGAACTGTACATATGATTTAGCAAATTTTCAAAGTCCAACATGGCACTGTTTGACGCGTTTTAAATTTAATTTTTAACAACAACGTGTAGATAAGAGTCTACTTAAGCGATTTAAAGCATTAAATTTTGGGTAAAATTGTTTATACCTTTTTTATGAATTTTTTTTCTCGGGTCGGTTTTAAATTTAATTTTTAACAACAACGTGTAGATAAGAGTCTACTTAAGCGATTTAAAGCATTAAATTTTGGGTAAAATTGTTTATAACTTTTTTATGATTTTTTTTTCTCGGGTCCACCCGAACTGTACATATGATTTAGCAAATTTTCAAAGTCCAATATGGCACTGTTTGACGCGTTTTAAATTTAATTTTTTAACAACAACGTGTAGATAAGAGTCTACTTAAGCGATTTATAGCATTAAATTTTGGGTAAAATTGTTTATAACTTTTTTATGATTTTTTTTTCTCGGGTCCACCCGAACTGTACATATGATTTAGCAAATTTTCAAAGTCCAACATGGCACTGTTTGACGCGTTTTAAATTTAATTTTTAACAACAACGTGTAGATAAGTCTACTTAAGCGATTTAAAGCATTAAATTTTGGGTAAAATTGTTTATACCTTTTTTATGAATTTTTTTTCTCGGGTCCACCCGAACTGTACATATGATTTAGCAAATTTTCAAAGTCCAATATGGCACTGTTTGACGCGTTTTAAATTTAATTTTTTAACAAAAACGTGTAGATAAGAGTCTACTTAAGCGATTTAAAACATTAAATTTTGGGTAAAATTGTTTATAACTTTTTTATGATTTTTTTTTTCTCGGGTCCACCCGAACTGTACATATGATTTAGCAAATTTTCAAAGTCCAATATGGCACTGTTTGACGCGTTTTAAATTTAATTTTTTAACAACAACGTGTAGATAAGAGTCTACTTAAGCGATTTAAAACATTAAATTTTGGGTAAAATTGTTTATAACTTTTTTATGATTTTTTTTTTCTCGGGTCCACCCGAACTGTACATATGATTTAGCAAATTTTCAAAGTCCAATATGGCACTGTTTGACGCGTTTTAAATTTAATTTTTTAACAAAAACGTGTAGATAAGAGTCTACTTAAGCGATTTAAAACATTAAATTTTGGGTAAAATTGTTTATAACTTTTTTATGATTTTTTTTTTCTCGGGTCCACCCGAACTGTACATATGATTTAGCAAATTTTCAAAGTCCAATATGGCACTGTTTGACGCGTTTTAAATTTAATTTTTTAACAAAAACGTGTAGATAAGAGTCTACTTAAGCGATTTAAAACATTAAATTTTGGGTAAAATTGTTTATAACTTTTTTATGATTTTTTTTTCTCGGGTCCACCCGAACTGTACATATGATTTAGCAAATTTTCAAAGTCCAATATGGCACTGTTTGACGCGTTTTAAATTTAATTTTTTAACAAAAACGTGTAGATAAGAGTCTACTTAAGCGATTTAAAACATTAAATTTTGGGTAAAATTGTTTATAACTTTTTTATGATTAAGCGATTTAAAGCATTACATTTTGGGTAAAATTGTTTATAACTTTTTTATGAATTTTTGAAATTGAAGTAATTTTTATTTAGTGGTGGAGGCGCCGGGAAATCCGTGGCTGAAAAATCCATGACTATCTTCACATCGGTAGGAACAAGAGGTGGCAATACAGATAGGTAGGGTCAGTTGCAGAGACGGCTGGCTACGTGACCGCACCTATCTGTATTACCACCTCTTGTTCCTCGGCAGTACCAGAAAAAACCCCGCGAACCGTCACTGGTCAAAATTGACAGTTTCCAATTATTTTACTCATAGAGGCATCCTCTAGGTACAATTAGAGATATAAATCATGTTTCTACCTTTAAACTTTTCAAAAGCAAATTATTAACTCTAATTTAACTGTATTTAATTTGTTTTTAACCCTTTGCACTCAGATGTCGACTTATTGTCGACAGAATACGTTTTATCACTAATAAATACGAGTGCAAAGGGTTAACTTGCTCAGATTTGATTGTATTTTGATTTACCTTAATTTAATTCAATTTGATTGAACTTATTTTGGCTTAATTTAATTTAATTTTTGATCCAGCCGTTATGTCTCAATAGGTCTTGAATTTATATTTATATTGTTTCACCTTGTAGTTATTACACACTGAACATCATTTTTTAGTTTACGTGTCCAATGTCAATATACAGGGTGCCGGGATTTCGTAGGGACAGCAAGGGCAACTTCTGATTATGAAGAGGTAGAGAGATGGCCAAATTAGCAAAAAGGTGCAGGTTCGACAGTTCGTTAAGAATCCACCACCGTAAATCCTACTTGTCATGGCTCACTTGTTCAAAATAAAAGTAAAAACAAAATCAAACAAAAAACAAGATTTTGTTTCCAAGTGGGCCATGACAAGTGAGATTTCGGGTTGGATTCTTAATGAGCCCTCGAACCTGCACCTTTTTGCTAATTTGACCATCTCTCGATCTCTTCAAATGCAGAAGTTGCCCATGTTGTCCCTACGAAATTCGGACACCCTGTATATGTTTTCCCTGTAATTGAAATTTCTTTTTTCTATTGGGAAACACATCTATTATTATTATTATTCTTAAGTTACAGGCAAATTTATTGAAAACGAAAAGAGAAAAGTGTACAAATGTTCCTACAAAATGTGTTGCAATTTAAACGAGCAATCCAAAAATATAATAATATACAGGGTGTTCCATTTATGATAACAAATTAGGAAGTTATAGAACGTTGAAAATATTCACACGAGGAGAACCGATTCAACCGTGTGAGGAGTTTCTTTTTTCAAATGTTTAGTACAACGGCAACCCCGTAAACTTTTAACAAAGCGTTTAGCAAGACACCCTGTGTATGTATAATAGTCAGCATTTAGTTAATTCTAGAGTTAGTTTTTTTTTTAATATTATTTTGAATCATTCCATGTGTAAAGGAGTTTTAACTTTTAACAAACCGTTTAGCAAGACATGTATGATAGTCAGCATTTAGTTAATTCTAGAGTTAGTTTTTTTTTATTATTATTTTGTATCATTCCATGTGTAAAGGAGATTTCCGTTTAATAAATAAATAAATAAATTTCAATGAATTATTTTACTACTACTATAGTTCACATAAATTCACCCGGAAAAACGACCACGCGGTAGATAGTTCATTGGGTTAAATCCAGGAAATACAATCCTGTTTATTTTCCAACGTTACGCCACTGGAAATCACCGCACGTGATACCCTGATGAAGGAAACAGTGATTGTTATCAACGTAGGCCAAATGGAAACAAACAAAAAGTTTGTGTACATTTTTTTTGTGTTTGTGCGGAAATTTCACATCGTATTTTATGTTTACTCGTTGAAAAAATGGGTAGTGAATGAATCGAGACTCACCCGGTGAAAACACGATTTGTAGAGCGGAGAACGGCGGAGGATCAGGCTATCGTGAGTCATGAGTCACGGAGCGCGTTGATAAGCGCTGATAACACACCATGTGAGCCTCATTAAACGACACACACACACTCACACATTTAACAATATTAGCGACTTATTATTCATGTCATTGACGATGCAATTAGCGCGTCGTTATCCGTAACAGCTGCGGATGAAAATACACCTCTCTCACGCCCTCGGGGGGAGGTGGTGGTGGTGTATAAATGTAAATTTCGAGTTTAATTCCGAAGCAGGTGCACACACGGACGAGCGACAGGTAGGGGGAATTCTCGGAATCGGCTACCTGGAAGGCGGACCTTCCTGGAAACGGCCGGCGGTGACTTGTCGCGTTCCGAGTAGCGCGGATTTACCAGGAATTGTTTGTTTTTTTCTTCGGGCTCGGAGTTGATTGAGGTTTGGCGACCCAATTCCGCGTGCAGCGGCCGCACTTCGAAAATAAACCCACGCAAGGGATAACCGAAATAGACGTTGACATAACGTGAATTCCCCGGATTTTCACGGAGGAGGAGGCTGTGCGACAATGAATGGGCATTTGTTGCGTTGCGAATCCGCGCGAGAAGGTGCGGAGGAGGGGGGCGCGGGGCGCCGGGGGAGGCTGCGAGACGGCTCAGACAGCGTATGACGCCAAAGTGATAGTCAACACGGCGCCAAAGTACAATACCGTGCAAAATATTCGCCGCGGTGGAATGTCTGCACCGCGCGTTGAAATAAGTTGCCACTTACCTCTCTCGGCGAGCGTATTCAATCAATTACTTCAGCACCATCGCCGTCGGGAACTGGTTGGCACATTGTATTAGCGTAATTTAACAATATCCACACAATCACCACATTATTGTCGTGTAAGCGCGATCGAATCACCGCGGGTAATCACTGATAACGAATCACACACTCATTGGAACGGAGACAGGTTATAATGCGAGACGCGCGGCGTGAGCGACCGCTTTCCCCTTTTTTGGCACTGTGTTTGCGTAAAATCACTCGCTTTAATTAAGATAAATTTAAAGATACTGCGTGCACAACACACTAAAATATGATATGCTGGCTAGCACGGCGCCATGTTTACTGTTTCCGTTTCAGTTGTTCGCGCGCGCCGTCCCGCTCGCACCCGCTACCGGACCGCTCGCCCCCTCTCGCGCAGTGACGTACTTGTAAAGGCCGACCCCGCACGCCTCTCGCTCTCGCGCGTCGGAATCTCCCGTCCGCCCGTCTCGCTCCAATCTCTTTCACCGCCGGAATCTCCCTGCCGCCGTCTCTCTCGCGCGCGCACGAGTGTCGAAACCCGAACAACGCGAACGAAACGAAAAAAAAAAACTTTCAAACCTGTTCCACGCTCCGTCCTGCTCCGTCCGCGGATTCACCTCGTACAACGTGCGTCATGCTTTCTCTTTCTAAACACCGCTCTTTTCGTTATTTTCATTACCGAGCGCCCGAGAGTTCAAAGTCCAAAAACTCTTGAGTCCCCGCGCGAAAGAGGAGGGCCACTCCTATACAGGAATCTCCTACCACCGACCTGTCCTTGTTTTACATAACAGGTTACGGCGGCGCCGCGCCTCTCTCTCTCTCCCTCTATTTCGGAATCTCCCTTTCGCGTCCTTGTCCGTTTTCGGAAATTCGCTCACGTCTCCCGTGACGAATATTGATTATTATGCGCGTCGCGTAACACGCTTTGCGGGATGGGGACGGAGCGTTTTGCGCTTTATATGTATATCCGAGTTGCGTTGACGCTCTCCGGAATGATACGTACGGTCGGGACGAGAATCGTTGACATCAATTGAGCGTCACCGGCGCCGCCGTCGTCGTCGCCGACGCCAGAATGGGCGCTCCTCTAATCCGTGTGAAGTGACCGAGGCTCGTCGCCCACGCGCGAATCGTTTTCCAACGCAACAAGCGACAGCCTCGTCCAATCACGCAAATTATTGAACACAACAAGTGGATGGAAAAAAGGCGCACTTATCTGGTCGACAATGTTTGGTGCTATAATAATAATTAAGCACAACGTTTTACTTTAGATTGTAGTAAATTAGATAATGAATATAATACAGATATTTTAGTAAAAAATAGAAAGCCCGTTCGCGCATTTTGAAAATGATTCAATACAATTAAAAGAATTCGGAACAGCGGCGGCTCGTGGATTTACATAGAGGATGAAATTAGATTAAAACATTTTTTGTTTTTCGCGTTGTAGCCTTATAAATAATGAAAAAATGGTGATGTGGCCATCATGTTACTTTCTCCGACTTGACGGTATCATAGTCATATATATTTACGCTTTCATGGTTTATTTTCTATTTAAATCATATTTTAAATGTACATCGAGCGTTTTGTAGACTCGCATGAAACTGACGTTCAAAACGTCAAAATTATAAAAGATGTAAAAATTATACTTCAAATTCAAAAACTCAGTTTACTCAAAAACTAAAGATTTCGAAAAAAACTTATTCTTTATAAGTTCTTCATTTTGACATTCTCTGCAATTATTGTTAACATAAATTTGCTGTAACTAATATCGTTTCATAATTATAAACCAAAAATGAAAAAAATATTAATACATTTTTTTCTCGAATAACAATGATTTTATGAAAAATGTTTTCAAACCAAATAATCTCATTTATTTGTTGTCTTCAATTTTTGTTCAAATGTTTTTGTGATATTTTTCATATTTAAGAAGATATTGGCAAAAAACAAAAAACAATTAAGGTAAACACCCACTTCCGGTGTATGAAATTTTACCAAAAGCTTTTCAGTTCTTCGGATTGTCAAATAAGACTTATGTTCAAAGTTTCATATCAATTGCTCTATTAGTTTTTGAGATACAGCGCGCACAGACACACACACACACAGACACACACACACACACAATTTTTTTTTTCCAGAAATTGTTGAAATGGCATCTAGGGACCCCACAACGGATATTTCTGTAAAAAAAAATTTTGAAAAAAAAATCACGATCACAATACTTTCTCGTACTTCGTAACGGAGAAAGTAAAAATAGGCAAAAATTTAGGTATTTTATAATTTAAATTACATATTTAATAAAGACGAAATGTAGCCTGAATATTCAATTGCAAAATTAAGTCGTACTAAGACCATAAACAAATAACTTATTGTATTGAATACAATGTAATTTATAATAGGTTTAAAAGCACAAAAATAAAACGTTTGCGGTTAAAATTTAAATGAAACAGAGGGTGGCGGGTGGTCCCTATCCCCAGTGGTGTATTGGTAAAATAAGAAGTAAGGGAACGCATGGTGAGAGCAAAGAAGTAAGGGAACACATGGTGAGAGCAAAAAAAATAATAAAAATAATCCGCGACTTTCAAGCAGCTTGCTGAAAGTTTTTTGGAGATCATCTTACTTTAAGCAAACTATTGTTTTCCTTGTAAGCTTTTTCTTTTTTTTTATTCTTACTATACAAAATATTAATAAACACAACCGCGTTCCTTTTCTGAAAAAAGGTGGGGGAACGTCGTTCCTCCACGTTCCCCCTCCAATACACCACTGCCTATCCCACCCTCCAATCCTTCAATACGACTTAGAGTTTCTGTAAATGAAAACGTTTGTCAAAGGATCAGAAATCAAGATCAATTAATTTACACCTGTAAAACCCTCGTTTGTGTTTTAAGGATTGGAGGATGGGATGGGGTCCACCCGCCGCCCTTAATTTCCACTTAAACCTGACCTAGAAAACACTGTCCGATTGGAGAAACTTCTTAGTCAAATCAGTTTAAAAGGTTTAAAACCACAAATAAAGAGGGTCCGTAGGTTAAATTAAAATGAAAACAAAGGATGGTGGGTGGGCCATATTCCACCTTCCAACCCTTCAAGCACACCCCAGAATTTCTATTTAAAAAAATCTTTCCTCGAAGCAACAAAATACCGTTGGGTTCGTTTCTTATCATTTAATTTATAGCTGTAAAACCCTCGTTTGTGCTTTAATGATTTGACGGTATGATAGGGAACACCCACCACCCTTCGTTTCCACTCAAACCTAATCTAGAAAACATTGTCTAATTGGAGAAACTTCTTGATCAAATCAGTGAAGATTTAAGTGTCAAAATCACCAAGAAATAAAGTCCCAAGGTTAAATTAAAATGTAAAAGGGTGGTGGGTGGGCCATAATCTACACTCTAACCTTTCAAGCACGCCCCAGAATTTCTATAAAAAAAATCGTTTCTCGAAGCAACAAAATACCGTTAGGTTCATTTCCTATCATTTAATTTATAGCTGTGAAACCTTCATTTGTGCTTTAATGATTTGACAGTATAATAGGGAACACCCACCACCCTTCGTTTCCACTCAAACTTAATCTAGAAAACATTGTCTAATTGGAGAAACTTCTTGATCAAATCAGTGAAGATTTAAGTGTCAAAATCACCAAGAAAGAGAGTCTCAAGGTTAAATTAAAATGTAAAAGTGTGGTGGGTGGGCCATATTCTACACTCTAACCTTTCAAGCACGCCCCAGAATTTCTATAAAAAAATCGTTTCTCGAAGCAACAAAATACCGTTGGGTTCATTTCCTATCATTTAATTTATGGCTGTAAAACCCTCGTTTGTGCTTTAATGATTTGACGGTATGATAGGGAACACCCACCACCCTTCGTTTCCACTCAAACTTAATCTAAAAAACATTGTCTAATTGGAGAAACTTCTTGATCAAATCAGTGAAGATTTAAGTGTCAAAATCACCAAGAAAGAGAGTCCCAAGGTTAAATTAAAATGTAAAAGGGTGGTGGGTGGGCCATATTCTACACTCCAACCTTTCAAGCACGCCCCAGAATTTCTATAAAAAAAAACGTGTCTCGAAGCAACAAAACACCGTTACATTAGTTTCCTATCATTTCCAGTTGTGAAACCCTCGTTTGTGTTCTATCACCCACCTATGATAGGGTGGGATGGGGCCCACTCACCGCCCTTTGTTTCCACTGAAACCTAACCCAGAAAAAAAAAATCAATTTCTTAGTAAAATCACGAGAGATGTAATAGTTTCAAAAGCATAAAAATCGCGTTTGTGAATCAAATTTAAATGAAACAGAGGGTGGTGGGTGGGTCCTATCCCACCCTCCAACCCGTTTTACCCGACCCAGAGTTTCTGTAAATTAAAACTTTTGTCAAAGTCTTATCAATTAATTTACACTTATAAAATCCTCGTTTGCGTTTTAAGGATTGGATGGGATAGGGACCACCCACCACCACCGTATCAACTTTAACATAAACTTAAACTGTAAACCCTCCGTCTTGGTGGACCCACCACCCCCGTATCAACTTTAACATAACCTGTAAACCCTACTTCTTGGTGGTTTTAAATTTCTTAAGTAATTCCTTAGTCAGATCACAAGAGATGTAATAATTTCGGAAGCATAAAGGAAGAACGTTTGTGGGAAAAATTTAAGGGTGGTGGGCGGGACCTACACCAACCTTTTGAACACGCACCAGAGTTTCTATAAAAGAAAACGTTTGTTAAAGGATCAGAAAACAGTTACGATTATTTACTTATCGATTAATTTACACCTGCAAAACTCTCGTTTGTGTCCCAAGGATTGGAGGGTGGGATAGGGTCCACCCACCATCAACACCACCCTTAATTTCTACTTTTACTTGACCTATAAAACACTGTACCATCAAAGACATTTCTTACTCAAATCACTGAAGATTTAAAATTCAAAACCACCTAGGAGGGTTTACAGGTTATGTTAAATTAGATACATGGGGGTGGTGGGTGGCCTCCATCCTACCCTCCAACCCTTTGAATACGCACCAAAGTTTTTATAAATGAAAATGTTTGTCAAATGTTCAAAAAAACGTCAGATTATTTTTTCATCAATTAATTAACACTTGGAAAATCCTTGTTTGTGTTCTATGGATTGGAGGGTGGACCCACCCACCACCCATAATTTTTACTTTTATTAGACGTAGAAAATACTTTAACATTGAAGACGTTTCTTGGTCAAATCATTGAAAATTTAAAATTCAAAACCACCAAAAAGGAGGGTTTACAGGTTATGTTAAAGCTGATACTGGGGGTGGTGGGTGGTCCCTATCCTACCCTCCAGCCCTTTGAACACACCAGAGCTTCTATAAATGAAAATGTTCGTCAAAGGTCTAGAAAAACCGTCCGATTATTTTCTTATCAATTAATTTACACTTTTAAAACCCTCGTTTGTGTCCCAAGGATTGGAGGGTGGGAAAGGGTCCACCCATCACCCTTAATTTTTACTTTTACTTGATCTAGAAAACGCTGTAACATTAAAGACGTTAAATCAACGAATATTCAAAATTCAAAACCACCAAGAACGGGGTGTACAGGTTATGTTATAGTTGACACGGAGGGTGGTGGGTGGTCCCTTTCCTACCCTCCAGCCCTTTAAACACGTGCCAGAATTCCTATAAATGGAAATGTTTGTTAAAGGTCCAAAAAACTGTCGATTATTTTCTTATCAATTAATTTACACTTTTAAAACCCTCGTTTGTGTCCCAAGGATTGAAGGGCGGGAAAGGATCCACCCATCGCCTTTAATTTTTACTTTTACTTGATCTAGAAAACGCTGTAACATTAAAGACGTTTCTTAGTTAAATCAACGAAGATTCAAAATTCAAAACCACCAAGAAGGGGGTTTACAAGTTACGTTAAAGTTGACACGGAGGGTGGTGGGTGGGCCCTCTCCTACCCCCCAGCCCTTTGAATACGTGCCAGAATTCCTATAAATGGAAATTTTGTCAAAGGTCCAAAAATAGCATCAGATTATTTTCTTATCAATTCATTTACACTTTTAAAACCTTCGTTTGTGTCCTAAGGATTGGACGGCGGGAAAGGGTCCACCCATCACCCTTAATTTTTACTTTTACTTGATCTAGAAAACGCTGTAACATTAAAGACGTTTCTTAGTTAAATCAATGAAGATTAAAAATTCAAAACCACCAAGAAGTGGGTTTACAGGTTATGTTAAAGTTGACACGGAGGGTGTTGGGGGTTCCCTCTCTTACCCTCCGGCCCTTTGAACACGTGTCAGAATTCCTATAAATGGAAATGTTTGTCAAAGGTCCAAAAAAACCGTCAGATTATTTTCTTATCGATTAATTTACACTTTTAAAACCCTCGTTTGTGGCCCAAGGATTGGAGGGCGGGAAGGGGGTCCACCCATCACCCTTAATTTTTACTTTTACTTGGTCTAGAAAACGCTGTAACATTAAAGACGTTTCTTAGTTAAATCAATGAAAATTAAAAATTCAAAACTACCAAGAAGGGGGTTTACAGGTTATGTTAAAGTTGACACGGAGGGTGGTGGGTGGGCCCTCTCCTACCCTCCGGCCCTTTGAACACATGCCAGAATTCCTATAAATGGAAATGTTTGTCAGAGGTCCAAAAAAACCGTCAGATTATTTTCTTATCGATTAATTCACACTTTTAAAACCCTCGTTTGTGTCCCAAGGATTGGAGGGCGGGAAAGGGTCTACCCATCACCCTTAATTTTTACTTTTACTTGATCTAGAAAACGCTGTAATATTGAAAACGTTTCTTAGTTAAATCAATCAAGATTCAAAATGGCACCACCAAGAAGGGGGTTTACAGGTTATGTTAAAGTTGACACGGAGGGTGGTGGGTGGGCCCTCTCCTACCCTCCGACCCTTTGAACACGTGCCAGAATTCCTATAAATGCAAATGTTTGTCAAAGGTCCAAAAAAACCGTCAGATTATTTTCTTATCGATTAATTCACACTTTTAAAACCCTCGTTTGTGTCCCAAGGATTGGAGGGCGGGAAAGGGTCTACCCATCACCCTTAATTTTTACTTTTACTTGATCTAGAAAACGCTGTAACATTAAAGACGTTTCTTAGTTAAATCAATGAAGATTCAAAATTCAAAACCACCAAGAAGGGGGTTTACAGGTTATGTTAAAGTTGACACGGAGGGTGGTGGGTGGGCCCTCTCCTACCCTTTGAACACGTGCCAGAATTCCTATAAATGGAAATGTTTGTCAATGGTCCAAAAAAACCATCAGATTATTTTCTTATCAATTAATTTACACAACCGTTGTTTGTGTTTTTTGAGGATTGGAGGTTGGGATAGAGGCCACCCACCACCCTGGGATAGGGGCCCACTCACCACCCCTGATTTCTACCTTTACTTCACCTAGAAAACACTGCAACGTTAAAGACATTTCATAGTCAAATCAATGAAGATTCAAAATCCAAAACCACTAAGAAGGTTTACAGGTTACTTTCAAGTTGATACGGGGTGGTGGGTGGGCCCTATCCTACCCTCCAGCCCTTTGAACATGCGAAATGAAAATGTTTGTCAAAGGTCCAAATTATTTTCTAATCAATTATTTTATGATTATTTATTCATTTTCACTTCAGCCACCATATTACAAGAAAATATTGTATACAAATATAATATTGCGGTGGATGTGGGCGTCAAATTAATTTACACTTTTAAAACCCTCGTTTGTGTTCCAAGGGTTGGAGGGCTTTCGCCGGATTCAGTTTGTATTGTGTGCCCGTCGATTGCAGAGCGCGCCGTGCATTTTGTAAGTGCCCGCGCAATCGCACCCCTCACGTGCTTGTGTTTACACTGACTGCATGATCCCAAATATTCTATTCGTAGTGATGTCACTGAACTTCCATTTTCTAAAGCGGCCCTTACACGTTCATTACTTTATCAGAATGACATTAATAATGATCGTGTAACGTCGACAAAGTTGGGGGGAATGATGCGAATCAGAATTTTCTGATCTCGGCACATCATTTACTGACATTACTGGTAATGGCATTATTAATGACCGTGTAAAGGCCGCATAAGGGTTGCCAACTGTTTTCTACCTTTTGTTTTCCAATAAAATTTCATATTTCTCCTATAAGGCGATGAAACAAGTCTCATTTAAAATATAAATATTAGGACTTGATGAATAAAGTATTGTTGCAATATTTTTATTTCTAAACGGCGTGTTTTCATGCACCGGACGAAACGAAACGAAACGACGGCAGACAAAAATAAACGCAAAAAGGGGGCGATTTCTCAGCTGGATTTTGATCCAGAACCGGTCCGTCCCCGAGTGGCCGAGGAGAATAAAGGCCACGGTTCGAAACGCAGACAGGAAATGCGTGTCGGATCACCTGCAGGCTGGGGCCGCGGCGCGGTAGCCTCGGATTAACAATCATCGCCGCTCTCCAGCAATAAATTCATAAATAAGAATGAGGTAATTGGTTCTCGCGAAAACCGCGCCGTTACTAGTTACGGGCGCGATTGCGTCACCGCCGCTGAATCACCGCTTCGGAGAAAGGAGGCAACAAACAACAAAAAATCCCACTCGTGAATATTCTTCCTCAATCGAAATACTTTTATTAATAAAAATAATAATAATCATAACAGACCTCTAAATAAATAACATTATCAATCATCGGAATACATTAGTCTGCAATAAGTAATGCGCTGCGCTTAACTCATTTTTATTTACAATTACAACAATCGATTACTTATCACATGGTTTTTCGGTTCAATTAATGAATGTGTGCACCTGTACTTACAAGTTAATCATTGTCTACCACAAACGGCACTTCCTCGGCTTCGGTGGCCGTCTCCGTGGGCTGCACCTCGGGCGGGGAGAGGCCGCGCGAGCTTCCCGCGGCGCTGCTCTCGCCGTTCTCCCGGCTGGTGTTCATCGAGGGTATCGAGTTCGAGTCTATCGTCTTCGTGTTGCTCTGCCAGTTGTTGATGTCTTCGGCGTCGCATGACGGACATTCGAAATGTACACAATGGAAAACCTGAAAAGAACAAAAATTCAAGTTATTCAACAGGTAGTTTTATTTTTCAAACACCTATAACGTCGTAGGAGCTTCGTTTTTTGAATCCTGCACAAGTAATTTAACACATTTCAATGGCCTTTTGATGGATTGAGGAGACACATTTTTTCCAACTCGGTACACGTTGCGAAAGTAGGACATTTTTTGCCCAAAAACGTGTTTTTTTTTGTTCGGGGGTTGAACGGTTCGAAAAGGGATCATTCCAATCTGAGTTTACCCCCTTAAAGTAGAGCCAAAATGGGATTTTTTCCCGAAATAATCATCAAATTTAGTTAAAAAGTCACTGAATTATGTGCGAAAAACCGTGACACTAATGCCGAAAGTAAAGCCTGGATTCATCTAAAATGTCAAACAACATGACGGACAAAATTCGTAAAAAAGCATTTAAAAAAAAACGTTTCCTACAAAAAGTTTGTATTTTTTCCCGTAGAATACGATCCCGCAATAAAAAATAAGGGGTTCCATTTGAAAAATCCAAGTTGACCTTAGTTTGACCTTGAAAACCAACGCCAAGATCATTTTCAAGGTCACCAGCATATGTCCCCCTCCGAACCCTACAACTTTTATCTGAATTTTTTTTTGCCATGTTGCTCGGGTTTCGAGATATTTGGTGTGGCAATTTAAAATACGACACCCTGTATACGAAGAATCTTCGTCTCCATTATTTATTTACAAATAATGTAAATACCATTATGGTTATTAAATGTATGTTAATTTTACATTCAACACAGCTTGTGCCATTTTCGGTTTGAACATTTTTTAAGTTGGCCAAAAAAATAGAAAAACAACTACCACAAACTTCAAAGTATTTACTCAAAATTAGTCCTAATTTACGATTATATAAAACATCTAAGCACCATTTTACGAGATATCAAAATAGTAATATTTCCACACAGCATGTGTCATTTCCAGTTGGAGCTTTTTTTAAGTTACCTAAAAAAATAGAAAAACAACTGCCGCAAACTTCAAACCTTCAAAATTTACCCAAAATTAGTTCAACTTTACGATTCTATAAAAATCTCAAAGCACTATTTCACGAGATATCAAAATATTGGTGTTTGAACACTGCATGTGTCATTTTCAGTTGGACTTTTTTTAAGTTACCCAAGAAAAAAAAAACAACTGCCGCAAACTTCAAACCTCCAAATTTACACAAAATTAGTTCTACTTTACGATTCTATAAAAATCTCCAAGCACCATTTTAAGAGATATCAAATTAGCAATGTTTCAACACAGCGTGTATCGTTTCCAGTTGGAGCATTTTTTAAGTTATCAAAAAAAATAGAAAAACAACTGCCGCAAACTTCAAACCTTCAAAATTTACCCAAAATTAGTTCAACTTTACGATTCTATAAAAATCTCTAAGCACTATTTCACGAGATATCTAAATAGTGGTGTTTGGACACTGCCTGTGTCATTTGCAGTTGGACGTTTTTTAAGTTACCCAAGAAAATAAAAAACAACTGCTGCAAACTTCAAACCTCTAAATTTACCCAAAATTAGTTCTACTGTACGATTCTGTAAAAATCTCCAAGCACCATTTTAAGAGATATCAAAATAGCGATGTTTCAACACGGCGTGTATCGTTTCCAGTTGGAGCATTTTTTAAGTTATCCAAAAAAAAATAGAAAAACTGCTGCTGCAAACTTCAAACTTTTAAAAATCTACACAAAATTAGTCCTACTTTACAATTCCATAAAAATATCTAAGCACTATTTTACAAGATATCAAAATAGTGACTTTTGTGTCATTTTCAGTATATTTTTTAAGTCGGTCAAAAAAATAGAAAAACAACTGCCGCAAACTTCTAAATTTACTCGACATTAGTCCTACTTTATGATTCTATAAAAATCTGTAAATACCACTATAAAAATCTGTAAATACCATTTTACAAATGATGACATTTGAACATGATCGTTTATTTCTACGTACGTGCAAGACGAACTTGAAAATTATTCTAAAATTAAATTTGAAACTTTAGCTACTAAAAAGTTTTCAAGAAACTGGCTGTCTGAACGCAAAAAAACAAAGACTGAAAATTTGATAAATTTTATTCCATTTAAACCAACGTATCATGTTACTAGTGGTCGCCAATAAGCGATTCACGGCACAAAAGAACGGCGAAAAAAATTTGTGAATCGCTTATTGACGACAGCCGTAGTTACGGTAAAGTTTACCCGAGTCGCTTATTGACGACAGCCGCAGTTAAAGGGTTAAACTGTAAAAATTATTAAAATGAAAAACTAGAAAACATTTTGACAAGTTACGGGGCACTTATAAAAGTTGTTAAAAAAAATTGAAAACCTTGCAAATTACCAAAAAAAAAAGGAACAAAAACTCCACTATCATTATGTTATAACAGACTAATTAATATTTTTCCAACCACTGGACTTTATCTTTACTGCTTGATAAATAATAGTTATTTACAGTAAGAGTGTGGAAGGCAAAGCTTTCGTTCATGCGAATTGCGTGTTCAATGATGCAATTCAAGTGGACGAAAGCGGCCTTATTCTCGAGTGCTGTATTTGGTTTTGTTCGATACCTCCCCAGAAAGTCCGTAACTTTATATTCAAAATTTTAAACAAAAATAATTCACATATTCGGAGATTTGTTGCCATGAAAAAACAAAAACAAAATAAACAAAGTTCTGTAATGTCAATAAGTGGTTACGTGCAAATTGTGGAAATTGTGAAAATGGATGATGAAGATTTATATGTTCTTGGAGATGTTCCTGATGATGTCCTGGAAGTCGCAAATGCCCCAAGGAATCAAAATCACGTTATCATATTTAACAGGTAGTTTTATTTTTCAAACACCCGTAACTTTGTGCCAAATCGTCGTAGGGGCTTCGTTTTTCGAATCCTGCACAGGTAATCTAACATATTTCAATACCCTTTTGGTGGATCGAGTCGACACATTTTTTCCAACTCGGTACACGTTGGAGGTTTTTTGTCCGAAAAAACGTGACGCCAATGCCGAGGGTAATGTATGAATCACAGCCTGGATTCGTCTGAGAAGTCAAACAACATGACGGACAAAATTCGTGAAAAAAACGGTTCCTACAAAAAGTTTGTATTTTTTTCCCGTTAGAATACGATCCCGCAATAAAAAATAAGGGGTTCCATTTGATGTCCTGGAAGTCGCAAATGCCCCAAGGAATCAAAATCACGTTATCAGAAAGAATTAGAAAAATTTACACAATAACGGATCATTATGCGTGTATGAAAATCAGTGAGTGAAAGTAAAATAAGCTTGTTAGCCGGACTCACTTTCTGGTGAAGTATCGAACAAAAATAATTTCTAACCTCATTCGCGGTGTTATGCGTGCCCACTATCCTGATGAAAACGATGGGCTTCGGGGAAAACCGGACGACCTGCCAGGACCTGCAGCTCTCCCTCGTGCGGTCCACTAGCACCTCCCAATCCCAGATGTTGACGGACGACTCGATGTAATAGCTGTAGCTCCGGTCGTCGCAGTCCCAGAGCAGCAACCGCAAACTGGAAATTATGTAAGGTTGTCCTGGAACAAAACACAAATTCCGACTGCACAAAAGTAGCGACGATTGGATCACAAACATTTATGGTAAATTATGGTTTACCCGTTTTCTTCTTTTTGCGGGATAATATCAATTAGCCATCAAAGCTCCTGGTCCTTTGGCAATATGTGTTTATAATAATAATAATAATCATCATCTCCATCAACCAAATCAATACTGTATAAAGCAGGGGTCGCCAAACTTTTTTGATCATCGACCCCTATATAATTTATTACAAAAGTAATTTTCAGTTAATTAAAATAAAATTATCTATTACGTTAGGTACTGTGTTTGAACATTTATTTTATGATTTTAAATATTTATTAAAGTAATAGTACATTGTGTAACAATAGTTTAATGAAAAATATGTTGAAATTTAAATCCCTTAATATTTATTAAATTATAAGTAATTATAAATAAGTAAAAATAATAAGTAATGTAACTACAGATTTATTGCTTCTTAATCAATGAGATGGGTCCACCTGGTGTTTCTTTGCAAGGTTCGCTATTTTGGGTTCAAAATTGGTCAATTCTAATTTTAATTCCCCTCGACACTCCACATTTAATTTATTTCTGTACTTATAAGGCAACTAATCCAAGCATTCCTCTCCGATTTTAATAAAATTTGGTGGATTTGTAGAGGGGGTCAAAATATCCGATACGTATTTTTTGTGAACTCGCCCTTCGAAAACCAGCCATATTTTTGTCTTTTGGCTATAACTTCTGAACAAATCTTGATAGCTTAGTCGTAAATGTATTAAATTTCAAAGGCTATCCACTGGTGTAAAAAATGTGTGTATTAACTACTTTGGGACTGTAAAAAGAATGATTGATATTTATGGCTTGTATTTTCTATAATGATATTCGTTAAAAAAAATTATACATAAATTACGATGACCTTAAATAGTTTAATTATTTTTTCCAAACAAACAAACAAATTTATAAAGTGTTAAATTAATGAAATTATTGAATAATTGGTTGAATAATTCAGATTGACACCAATATTAACAAGTAATGAGTGATCCACATGTTTAGACATTCTAAATCTACACTAAACTTTAGTGTTTACTAGTCTCGCCCCAAACGCCAAGCATGTTATTATACTGTCCTTGAAGTGCCGAACTGTTGATATGTCACACAAATCAGAATCCGAATCGGAAAACGAATCCGAATCGAAATACGAATACGAATCGGCATACGAATCCGAATCGGAATACGATTTCGAATCCGATTCAAAATACTCGACGATTATTTTAATAATCGGAGTCACCGATTATTTCAATAATCGGAGTTGCCGATTATTTTCATCCGAATCGGCCCATCACTAATACGTACACTATTATTGTGTTTAATTTAACTTATCACAGGCGGAGTAAACACATGAAAATCTTGTCGGAACTAAGTTCGGCTATCTATGACATGCACGCAAAGATCCATTGATCAGACTCTAGATATGTAACCACTGGTGAAATTGGAATGTATGAGCGGACATCGGTGCACATTTTGCTGAACCTGTTAAAGAAGGATTACACGTATGTTTAAGAAAATTGGCTTAGCTAGTTTAAGGTGGAGTGTTAATCACACGGCTGAAGCGGCTAGAGTCGCGTGGCAATACAAGCATGATTCTTTCGATATTGCATCAGCCACTGCAGACGACTTCAGTCGGACAACAGAAGCGACTACAGCAACTCTTCCAATAGCAGTATAGCCTCTACAGATAGATTGCATTGGCCATATGTTTTGTACTGGAAAACATGAAACATGAAGGGCAACATGTTAGCATATATGATCCCAAAAACAAGTACATATTACAAAGATCAAAATTGAACTGAATGATGTTAAGATGCTGCGTTTTTTAAAAGATATCTCTGAAACCTTGCTCCACCCAGGTATAATATATAGCATGGGGACTGCTTCTCAAAGAATCTAATATTAGTGTTATTCCTCCTCCTTCTCTTCATCTTCTAAATCGCACATCAAAAACACTGCTTTCTCCATGATTAGTTTACAATTTACAGATTGCGCAACTAAAGCGAACACGACCGCTTTATTGACACTGGAGCAGGTCATTGCAGCCGCATGCAAAAAGTCGCGCGGTTCTAACAACCCCAACGAAGTGATTGACACTCCAGAGTTCAACTCAGTGAAGTGAGTTGGCAAGTGGAGGGGATCCGGGAAAACTGCTGGCAGGTCAGTCGGTGTTCCGCCACAATCAGGACAAGGTGTAAATATAGAAAATAGTTTGAAGTTTAAACAGTTGTTTTAATTGATGCAACCGGCTCGTTAAGCTTAGGTAAATACCCAAATTTGTGCCGACCCCCATGTGACGCTATTGTTATTATTTCAAAAAAAGAGATGACCTGTATATCAAATTTTTTCTAACTCTTGAGGTTACTGAGACAGTCTATAAAAACATCGAATTAGAGCCACCCGCTACATACAAAAATCTAAGGAACGGTTGGGATCGAGGATTTTTCCCGAGGCTTAGATACTTTACCACTACAGACAAAAATAAAAACCTGGGTGTCATTCCGAAGTCAACATCAAATCAGTTAGTATCAATTGGGGATGTCTGAAGTCTGATCAGTTTGCCCATCTCATTTTTTTTTTTTTTTTTTTAAGGATGGATGTTTGACAGAATTGCAGGTTAAGGAGAATTAATTATTGAGGGAAATTGGCGTAAGCAACTAGGCTATTCTGCCACAACCGATTGTTTAAAGTATTAAATTCATTTCATCATGAATGGGACATACACTGAACATCCATAGATCCAAACGATAAACTTTTCGTTAATAAAAGCTACCGCTCGGGCGTGGGGCTCGAGCCCACGACATCTCGCACCGAAGACCCGCTCCGCCACGGAGCGCCCTCTATCTCTAATTTTTGTAAATAATAAATTGCACAAAATATTATCGTTAAAAAAAAGGTGAATCGAACCCAGCTTGAGATGTAGAAGAAAACGCTCTATTACTCTACACGAAAAGAAGCACTGGAAATCTCAGCGCAAGGAAGTTTTAGTAGCAACGATTATAATTGCCGTGTAGTAAATCCGCTTATCCAGCACCGATAAATTTTTAAGCATAGTCCTTACCAAGCTGTATCAAAATAGCACCTGAACCGAGCTGGTGGCACGTGTACCCCGACTCCAGATTGTAATGCTTGGTGTCGCCGTTCAGCAGCGCGTTCCTCGACCGGCACACGCCCTCGATCACGCAAGCGCTCTTCTCCAGCGTGGCGACATTGTACTTGGGACAGATGATATCGTTTATCATGACCGGTATTTTCTCCTTGTACATTGCCTCAAAGGCCACCAAATGAAACACCTGTAAGCGAGGGCGGCATATAAATCAAGTTTACTATAACATATACAAACTACCTTATTTACAGTGTTATGCGTGCCGACAATTTTGATATACTGAACGACCCTCGTGTCGAAATACAGCGTCTGCCACGATCTGCACGAGTAGTGGCTGTAGTCCACCACTCGCACCCAGTCCTTCAGCTCGATCGACACCTCTATGTAATAAGAATATGACCTGAAATTTTTAACTGGTTAGTTGTTAAGCTGTACATGCACAAGTTTTTTGTTCTGGTGAAGTTATTCGCCAACGCGCAAGGGAACTGTTAAGAGCAACAATTTAACCCTTTCAGCCCTGGTGGTGGCAATTGCGACCGCAACATTTACATGTCTCTACTTACTATGACAATCCATATTTTTGCCGTTTGTCACTAGATGTCACTTCAACAAAGCCTCACTAATTAATTCCTATACTAATTATGCAAATGAGTTCAAATTTGGTATTTATTGGCCTTAAGAAGCTCCCCATCAATAATAATTAACAAACTTTTTTTTTTTCAAATTTAAAAATCCAGGGCTGAAAGGGTTAGGAATTTACAGATTCAGATTCAGGTAACATAACCTAATAGCAGGACTAAAAAAATGATCAAACACCAATTGTTATTTAGCAAGTTGACTGCCGTGTGAGTTAAATACAACTCACACCTTGTCTAGATTCGGGCACCCATGATTTATCTATAACACTATTTTATATTTGATACTGGAGCTTAAAAAGTGATGTGATGGGCCCAATTTTTTCTCCATCGTCATGGTTAAGGGCATTTGCATTATTTATTATATCACACTGACCCACCCTCCAAAAAGTGACTTAACACGTTGACTAACATAACCCAACCCACCCTCCAAAGCATGACTTAACGCGTTGACTAATCTAGCCTAACCCACCCTCCAAAGCATGACTAATCTAACCTAACCCACCCTCCAAAACGTGACTTAACATGTTGACTAACCTAACCTAACCCATCCTCCAAAGCATGACTTAACGCGTTGACCTAACCTAACCTAACCCACCCTCCAAAGCATGACTAATCTAACCTAACCCACCCTGCAAAGCATGACTAATCTAACCTAACCCACCCTCCAAAGTATGAATTAACACATCCACTGCAGCTATGATTTTTGTGTGACTTCATAATAGGCGGTGCGGGTCATATAAACCCCATACAGTTTTTTTGAAAATTGTATTAAACTGACTAGAGAACAGTGGGGGGCGTCCCTCACCGATTGCGACGTACTTTGTATATGTTGTAGAGCATCAAAAAGCAAGAGACCCGTATATTTTTTATGTGCTTATCTCGAGGTTTATCTCCTTGAAGAAAAGGGTCTAAATTAAACATTTTGAATTATTTAAAAAACGTTGAAAAGAGCATAAAATACTGTAAAACTTTTATATAAAACATTTTTTCATATACATCGTATTTTAGAAGATACAGGGTGTTTTAGAGCTCTGGGAACGGTCAACCACGTACTTATTTTTCAAAATTTCGAAAAATGTTTTATACAAAAGTTGTGTGTAATAGTGAGCTGCACGCCCTAAAAATATTTAAATTTATACAGGGTGTCTCATAACAAAGTTTCAGACCAAACTTATGTTTTTTTAAATGGAACACCCTGTATTTTTTGTCATTTTTGAATTATATGGAGCAAATAAAGGTAAGTTATTTTAATACTCCCTATACCTATTGTTTGCCGTTTTCGAAATATTTGAATATTTGTTGAAATGCATGGTCTGGGTGAAATTTTATTTTTGCCCCAGTGATTGACGTTGAACGATTAAAATCATTTTAATTATTTGCTTGAAGGTTCAAACTATAAAGCCAACCATGATTTCATACAAAAAATTATACAGGGTGACAAAAAAAATGCAGTAGAAAAACCCAAATTATAAAGTTGAATAACTTCGTTTTTTCAAACGGCACACCCTGTATTTAGTAACGTATTCTCAAGTAGAATCCAATTATCTTTCAGATTATAATAATTATTCCTGATATGATAATCGCCGAATACTAGAAAACTATTGAGATTAGGAACAGGGATCCCTTATACAATCTGAAAGATAATTGGATTCTACTTAAGAATACGTTACTAAATACAGGGTGTGCCATTTGAAGAAATGAAGTTATTTAACTTTATAAGTTCGGTTTTTCTACCGCATTTTTTTTATCACCCTGTATAACTTTTTGAATGAAATCACGGTTGGCTCTATAGTTCGAACCTTCAACCAAATAATAGAAATGAATCGTTCAACGTCAATCACTGGGGCAAAAATAAAATTTCACCCAGACCATGCATTTCAACAAATCTTCAAATATTTTGAAAACGGCAAACAATAGGTATAGGGAGTATTGAAGTAACTCACCTTTATTTACTCCATATAATTCAAAAATGACAAAAAATACAGGGTGTTCCATTAAAAAAAACATATGTTTGGTCTGTAACTTTGTTATGAGACATCCTGTATAAATTTAAATATTTTTAGGGCGTGCAGCTCACTATTATACACAACTTTTGTATAAAACATTTTTCGAAATTTTGAAAAATAAACACGTGATTGACCGTTCCCAGAGCTCTGAAAAACACTGTATACTACAAATGAAAAAAATCAATTTTCTTCAAGAGGTGGTTTCACTCCCCAAAGCTTGAATTACATTATACTTTTTCCGTCTACATTCTCGTTAGATTTTGCTTCGAGAATCTAGTATGAATGTAATTCATCCAATTTCCGTTCAAGTTTCTTGAATACAAATATGCAGCCGGCCCTATTTTCCGCTCCGTATTGGTCCAAGTTCGGTACTGCCAACGACGAAAAAAAAAACAACAAGCATGAGTTTGTGCAAGCAACATAACCTATATAATCTGACAGTTTTCATGATGTATTCAATTCTATTCATTTTTACAATACCTCACTTGGACTTGGACACGAGAACATAAATACTTTCTATTTAGTGGGTTGGTAATTACGTCGTCCGCTAGCGGCGCCCTCTATATCGAATGCAATGAACTATAAATCGAACGGAAATTGAAAGCAAAACTCGAACGACAATCTAGACGAAAAAAGTATAATGTAATTCAAGCTTTAACCTCGAGATAAGAACTTAAAAAAAAGACAGGTCTCTTACTTTTTGATGCTCTACACTACAACATATACAAAGTATGTCGCAATCAGTGAGGGACGCCCCCGACCGTTCCTTTGTGAGTGGTGTTATTCGGTATCACAGATTAATCGGGTACCAAACAAATTTTAATCCCCTCAAAGCAAGACGAAGTTACAACCTCCGCCCGTGGAGAAGCTCGATAGAATTTCATTCTGCCGAGTACTGGAATGCACGACAGGACACATAACGCAGTGAACGTGTTAATATACGAACGCAGCAACAATAAATTCTGATCTTGAATATTAGAAATGAACAACCTTAGATCCCGGTCCCAGAGCAGCATACGTATGTTGTTGACGATCGAGGGTTTTCCCAATTTGACGATAATGCATTGATCGCAGCCGGCGCCTATGGCGTGCCGCGTGTACCCGCGTTCCATGTCGTAGTTGTAATGGTCTCCGTCCAATAAAGCTTCCATTAATTCACCGGCGATCACCTTCGAGCCCATCCTCTGACTGGCCACGTTCTCGTCCACCACTGAAACAATAGAAATTCTAGTTAAAATCGGAACAAACGTTCTTGGGGTTTACTATGTTTAATGATAACGACTGCAACATGTTTTCAATAGAAACACTGAATAAAACACTTACTATGTTTTTTACCACCAACCATCACCATGATGCTTCTAGAAAATCGGATTTTCGTCGCAACAAGCAATCGTGATCCTGGCGCTAATAATTGCCGGCAAAATCATAGGCACTCGTTAGATTACAGTTGAATATATTTTGGTAAAGTGCACCATTATTTTACTATCACCCGCATCATAATCAGTGAACGAGATCTAAACCAGTGCAGATCACAATCATCGTTCACAGCTTCAACACCATTTGTTGATAAAAAGGCGTAAAACATAAATTTGGGTACAGTAGGCAGTGGCGGCTCATGGAACATGTTGATGGTAGAGCCACTTATACAATACACCCACCTCTTTTGAAGAAAGAAAGAACGATTCATCTTCCCAGACCAAAGTAACTGGCGAAAAAAAGTGCTAAGAATTAATTAAAAATTCTTGCTGAGCTTGAAACTACAGGTGGTGCCATGGCTCCTTGCCTGTATATAATGAGCCGCCCCTGACTCCTCCGAGCCCTGCTACTGAAGAGGATGCAAATGACCTTGGGCGTCGATGTACCTTAAACACAAATTCACCGGAGAGAAGTCGTTCCGAAGAGCAAGTGTCAGATTATAATAATAATTATTGATATGAAAATCGCCTAAAACAAGAAAACTATTGAGATTAGGAACAGAGAACCCTAATACAATCTGAAAGAGAATTGGATTCTAAGTGAGAATACGTTACTAAATACAGGGTGTGCCATTTGAAAAAACGAAGTTATTCAACTTTATAAGTTAGGATTTTCTACCACGTTTATTTTATCACGCTGTATAATTTTTTATACTAAAACATGGTTGGCGCTGTAGTTCGAACCTTCAACCAAACAATAGAAATGATTGTAATGATTCAACGTCAATCACTGAGGCAAATATAAAATTTCACCTGTACCCTTAATTTCAACAAATGTTTAAATATTTCGAAAACGGTAAACGGTATAGGGAATATTGAAGTAACTCACCTTTATTTGTTCCCTAGTATTCAAAAATGACAAAAAATACAGGGTGTTCCGTTAAAAAAAACATAACTTTGATGTGTATCTTTTTAATGGGACACCCTGTATAACTGGTAATAATTTTAAATTGTGCACACAACGATCCCACATCTATCCATTTGAACAGAATAACACGAAGTTGCATGGTTTTCCATAAAACCACCGTGTCGTATGCGGTGCCCCACCCTGTATAAACTCTAACCATAACAATCCTGCTCTTGTATACTGCAATTCCTCTCCCACTCTCCCATATAAACAATCTTCTCATCTATTCAACTATTTCCCCTCAATCCCCATACTTTCACTAATCCAATTCTCCCAATCGTCCGCAAAAAAATGAACTTCAAATATTCATCTCCCGACCAAATTTTCCTGGCTCTCTCTTCGCTTCCACACCTCAATCGTGCTAACGTGTATACATTATCCTTTCTTAGAACCGTACCTAGGTAGCCAGGGAGTCGTCCGTACACCTGCAATCTGCTGTATCGTTGGTTGCATGAGCTGCTTTCCACCTCTAGGAGTCTCCTTGCTACTTGAACTTCGACTTTTTCACCGTACTCAACAACTTTACCTGCAAAACCAGTCTTTCTATACAACTTTTCTGTCTCACTCATTCATTTTAAATTCAATCCTCTCCCTTCCACACATCTTTTGTACTCCCCTTTCGGTAACTTAGGCTCAAACTCGACACTCACATTCTGTTGTACTCCTGCGGCGCTATATAACCAGATGTTGTTGTTTCCGTGAAAGCCCACAGTATTCTCAATATTTAAAAAAAATGCCGGTGTAAATATACCGGGTGACCCAGGGATCTGTAAAAGCCTCATAACTTATTTGCTATTTGAGATATCGACTCCTAGTTTTCTTGAACTGGTACCCACACTTATTCTACATATTTTAAAAATATGTATGTTTTTGTACAGGGTGTCCCAATATACATAACAGAACAAAGTTATGTTTTTTTAAATGGAACACCCTATATTTTATACTATATTTTCAACCCTCTTGAGAAGCTGATAAAAATAGTATAAGTTAGTATGGGTCTATTATGGACGGTTGGTTAGTTATGGGCAAATTTGTGGCAAAAACATGTACACATTGAAAACATTGCAGAAGCGTTCCTAGCAAAGATAGCATCATTATTTATACACTAGAAAATTTTCCACATTATCAAGAATAATACACATCGACTTTGGTTCTCTTTTATTCATAGTGCTATACAGGGTGTCAACATGCGCAAAACAATGGAACTATTTTTTTTCAAATGGAACACCCTATATAAGTTGCCACCAATCTATGGCATTTTTAATAAACTTTCCAATGATATACAGTTTGTATAACAAAATATTAAGAATTCTTGAGATTCATCAATAAAAACATATTTGTTTTGTCACCTTCTGTTGATTTTTGGATTTTCAGCCAAAATTATCCATTTTCAGGAAAAATTATAAGAGACCAAAGTTGTAGAGCGAAAAATTTCCGATTGACATAGGTTTTTCAACTTTTAAGATAATGCGTGCATTGCCCGCCAGAGCGCGCAAAATCGTGACCGTGTATGCATTTTAGCGTTTTCTTTTCAATTTTTTTATTAATAAATTGCACTATACTTTATTTTCCGCACCCTCTAGCGGTAAAACGGGAAATAATAGGGAAATTAAAATGGCCCTTATCGATTGAAAACGTTCCGCTCTACAACTCTTAATAGAAGCAATTTTTGCCAAAAATGCATAGTTTTCCCTAAAAATGCAAATTGAAAATGTATGTACCAATTTTTGCGTTTTCAATGGTTTTTTGCATTTTTAGCGAAAACTATGCATTTTGGGAAAAATTGCTTCGAGTTGTAGAGCGGAATATTTTCAATCGATGTAGGTCATTTAAATAATTCTATAATTACCCGTTTTTCCGCTAGTGGGCGTGAAAAATAAAGTATAGTACAATTAATTAACAAAAAATGCGAAAAACGCATAAATGCATATAAGGTCACGATTTTACGCACTCTGGCGGGCAATGCACGCATTATTGGAAAAGTCGAAAGACCTATATCGATCGAGAATTTTCCGCTCTACAACTTTGGTCTCTTATTATTTTTTCAGAAAATGCATAGTTTTGGCTGAAAATCCAAAAATGAGCAGAAGGTGACAAAAGAAAAATGTTTTTATGGATAAATCTTAAGAATCCTAAATATTTTATTATACAAATTCTACATCATTGGAAAGCTTATTAAAAATTCCATGCATTGGTGGCAAGATATATAGGGTGTTCTATTTGAAAAAAAATAGTTATCCATTATTTTGTGTATGTTGACAGCCTGTATAGCAGTATGAACAAAAAAGAACCAAAGCGAATTTGTATTATTCTTCATGATGTGGAAAATTCTTTAGTGTATAAAAAATGACGCTAGCTTCGCTAGGAGCGATTCTGCAACTTTTTTAATGTCTCCTTGTTTTTGCCACAAATTTGCCCATAACTAACCAACCGTCCATAATATACTTATACTATTTTTATCAGCTTCTCAAGAGGGTTGAAAATAAAGTATAAAATATACGGTGTTCCATTTAAAAAAAACAAAACTTTGTTATGTTATGTATATTGGGATACCCTGTACAAAAACATACATATTTTTAAAATATGTAGAATAAATGTCGGTACCAGTTCAGGAAAACTAAAAGTCGATATCTCAAATAGCAATAAAGTTATGGGGCTTTTACAGATCCCTGGGTCACCCGGTATATATTGTTAAAAATATTAAATATTGAAAAAGGTCACATATTCTTCATTTTCGCTTAACCCCTTCACGCCCAGGTCGCCACATGTGGCGACAAACAAAAAAATGAAAACAAATATATATAAAAAAAAAAGTACACCTTTAGCGCCATCTATGGAATATTTTTTTTATTTTATTTTATTTATTAATGACAGAGTGACGGATGTGGCATTATAGATCAAACCACAACATCGCGCTCTCCACTGTTATTTTTTTTTTCATATGGTTATGAAATTGGTCTGACCTATTTTTACATGCACAACAGCCAAATGCGCATTTCTTTTTGGTTATAATTCGATGTCGACACGACAATTTATATTTTTTTTGGGAATGATCACAATTTTTTTACCATTTAAATGAGTAAATTTATTAAAAACGAGGTCTATGACCATTCAACTAGTTACTAAATCTACATACAAAGACTTAAAAAACAACACTTATTGAAACAAAAATAATCGTCCATGTACGTCCAGTGTGGCCCTCATATTTATACAGGGTGAGTTTTTTTCGATGTTCTCTATGGGGATATCGGAAACCATAAGAGATACAGAAACGGTTAACTCTTAACTCTTCAGGTCGCCACATGTGGCGACAAACAAAAAATAAAAAAAAAAACAAAAATATTATACAAAAAAATTACACCTTTAGCTCCATCTATGGAATATTTTTTTTATATTTCTTTGCATAAATGAGTAAATTTGTGACAGTGGAATAATATGTCGTAGAAAGAGGTAACAATAAGAAAAAAGTGATTTTTCAGGATAGGATTAGCCCAGGGGTCTCTTTCCATCGCGGGCCATATATACAATTCTTCATAACCTAGTGGGTCAAGATATAATCAATTTTATAACTAATTTCAAAACCTATAACAAAAAATCGTTGTAGAATTTTAAAATGTGACATTTACGGAACATGTAACTGCTTGTCGTGGGCCGGATTCGTTGGGGTCGAGGGCCGCATTTGGCCCGCGGGCCGTAGTTTGGAGACCCCTGCTATAGCCCAATCAAACTACATGGGCGCAAAGTGGTTAAGGGGGAACACCACCTTGACCTTTTCAAAAAATCTATTTTTTTTGTTTTTTGGCTTAAAATATTCCTCGAGATGTGTACTTTAATTTAGCATTCATCCCAAGTCCGCCAGAAACATTTAAATTATTTATCAAGAAAGTTTGCTAGAGCAGTCCATTAAATTCGATTGGCTCCGGAGTTTTGTCGTCGCGTTCTCAGAATACTTTCGCACTCTGCGCAAACTTTATCCCCACACGTCTAAGTGCTCGGTAATACTGTATTTCGGTGTCATTTAATTTTATATTCATATTTATCATGAAATTATATCATAGAGTACATTTGTTGCCAGTGACGTGTGCATTTCAAGTAAAGGAGGGCGGAAAATAATCTGAACCAAAGGCATCCAAATAGTAAATAAATGTTTTGAGAACTATTCGGCAGTGCACTCGTTTTACATAACAACATTCTCAATCATAAAAACTGGGAAGAATAAAAAGAGGGATGATCAACTACACCGATGAAAGACACCATATTTGGCGACATCTCGAAAACGATTAGTGGTAGACAAATGTTTGTTTTATTTAATTGGGCATATCGGCTGATGCGCTCCTAAAGAGCAAAACGACACCATCCCAGACTTGCATTCATATATCTTTGCATATTTTTACATCATTTTCGACCGATATGCCCACTAAACAATTCTAATTATATATAAATGTTTTTTTGTAACCCTTGGAAAGGAAAGTTTCACTGGTGCATCCTGTACATATAGGCTTATAAAAAAACACTGCACTCCACTGGAGTAACTCTTTGGTATGGCAAAGATTTACTGACATTACATTTTCGAGAATAATGATGAACAGTCGGTATTTTCTTAATGCTCTAGCTAATAAAACAAGGTAGCAACAAAATCAGGTTACAACATGATAGTGCAAGAGAGAAAAATACAAATCAATATCAAAAACAATTATGCAAGATGATCATGTCATTCACTAGACCTATGGGACTTCCTTAATGCTTGCTTCACACGTTCCTGTTATGCTTACGAAAAGTCAAAGAAATTTATCTTTTAATATCGACAATTGATTATGTTAGATGGCAACGTTATTCACATTGCTTAATGATGGGTTCATCCGGATGCTTCTGAAAAGTCACTGGAGTTTGTGTATGTTCCAGACCATCTGTAAGTTATGTCTGTAAAAAAAGCTCCTCCAGTCTCTCACAAACATAACTTGTAGGCCTACCGGAACATATGTAATGTGAATGAGGAAAAAATGTACGTCAGTGGTTCCCAAAACATATCAGGTCGTCAAGTATGAAACTTGTAGTTGAAAATATTGGCAACTTTAACAGCTGATCATTTGACATTGGCTTAACATTTTGCTGTTCTGTTTTCTTTGGTAGAAAGTTGCACATCTGGTTTATTTAAATAATATAATTATAATCTCTAAAAAATAAACACATGTTCAATAAATTATTTTTGTTGAAAATGGAACTGTCGACAATTCGCAGTATTATAAAATATGAGTTCTTGCATGGAACTACGGCATCGCAGACCGCGCAAAACATTAATCATGTATTTGTCTCTAGTGTAAATACGCAACAGACAGTGTTAAGTTGGTTCGCAAAATTTCGTACAGGTAACTTTGACTTTACAAATGAACCACGCGGTCACCCAGAATCAAAGCTCAATAATGATGAACTAATGGTCACCATTGAATCTGACTCATCTCAGAGTGCCTCTGAATTATCGTTAAAGTTTGTTGTGAGCAAACAAACAATATTAACACATTTAGTTCAAATCGGTGAGGTGAAAAAGTTGGATATGTGGGTTCCACATGAGCTGGCAGAAAAATAGAAACAAAAGTGTGCCTGCTTAATGTTGCTTTCTCGTCACAAAGCTGATCCTTTTTGGAATCGATATGTCACTTGTGATGAGAAATGAATCTTATATAACAATCGCAAACGTTCAGCGCAATGGTTAGATGAGGATAAATGTTCATCAAAAGAAGTTGATGGTAAGTGTTTGGTGGTCTAGCGTAGGTGTGATCCATTATGATTTCATGAAATCTGGCTCATCGATCACGGCAGACATATAATGCAACCAACTGGACGAAATGATGCAAAAACTTAAGGAAAAACAGCCTAGATTGGTCAACAGATTGACTCCTATCTTATTACAAGATTACTCTAGACCACACACCGCACAAATGACGGTGGCAAAACTGCAGGAATTGGATTTGAAACTTCTTCATCATCCTCGATACTCACCAGACCTAGCACCCACTGACTACCACTTCTTCCGCAATTTGGACTACTTTTTAATTGGAAAACAATTCAATTCCGACAATGCTGTAAAATTGGCCTTCCAAGAATTCATCGACTCCCGTCCGCCAGGGTTTTATACCACCGGACTGAATAACCTGCCGCTTAAATGGCAAAAGTGTATAGATAATGTGGTTGCATACTTTGATGAATAAAATAACTCATTGTATTTGTAAATTACGAAAGAACTTTGCATTTTTTTCTACAAGTTTCATACTTGACGACCTGATATTATGCCTATGGAACTTTTTTTATAGTAAAAACCCGACCATGAAACCCCAAGTGAGATAACTACACAACTACATAATGGCAAAACTAAAAATTTAATTTTGGTCTGGAATGGTTACGTAAAGATACAAAATTGACCATTAATTTACTTTTTATTAAACCTTTCCAGGACCCCCAGAATTTTAATATTCAATGAATCCTCTCCGTGGTTCCTGGACCTCCTGATGTTATTTAATTTGCCACAGATCCCCAAAGTGACAGAATTTTCAATGGACCCTCTCTGCGGTTCCTGGACCCCCTGACATTATTTAATTTGCCACAGACCCCAAGTTGTTCCTACCAAGCACACTAAACTCACAGCAGCGGAAAGTGAAAAATCGAGCGAAAATTGCAAATTGAAATCGCTGGAAAAACTGTACAAAAGATCTAACACTTAATCAACCTAATTTGCGCACAAATCCAGCAGTTGAAAGTCAACAATCGAGTGAAAATTGCAAATTGAAATCGCTGGAAAAACTGTACACTTAATCAACCTAATTTGCGCACAAATCGTGAAATAAAATCCTGTTTTATAACATTTCGATCATACATAAGTCCTTTAGCGAAAGGTTGCACATGGAATTTCAAGCAAAGTAACTGCACGTAATACGTGGATTGTTTTCATTATCTCCTACCTTACATTGTGGCCTGCATTTATTTAACCCGGTACCAGTTTCTTCGAATCGGCAGGTGGCAGTTCTTCTAATTGCTGAATGGCTGGGAATTGGTCGGTTTGGACATTGCACGCGCACTGTTTCCAGAATAACACCATTTGCACTTTTTGATTTTTTAGTAAAACATTATTCTCACTCGAAACCTACTGAAAATATTATTGCAAGAACGGGTGCTTAGTACACTAAACTAAACAGGCATTTCGGCAAGTGTTGATTATTTATTTTCAACCATTCCAAGGCTAAAACTGTATACCTTTGGTATGCAGACGCATTTTTCCTTCTTATTTGAGGTTAATAATTAGTCGAGTCCGTAAGATTGGTGAACACGTGTTTTGTCCCAGGCATTAATTTATTTGATTCTTTAGTATTTGCTTATGGCAGTGATTCTCAAACTCGTTCGGCTTCTTTGGTGACTTCAAATTTTCTTTATGACCGTAGGGATTCTAATTTGTATTCAAGCCAATTCGCTCGCATTAAAATCAACAGGAGGGTCACGACCCGCATTTTTAAAAACACTGGCATACAAGGAATCCAGACATGGTGTACAAATTTCGCTATCACGTACAGTTTCCTAGTTATAAGATAATAATGGATTCTTTAATGCCCACTTGCACCGCAGCTGCTTAATCATGATTAAAAAGTTAATCAATGGTTAGCGGACAATTGGCTTGCACCGCAACTTAATCATGATTAAAGTCCCCAAGAAACGTCAAATATTTAACCAGCCGATTTTGGCCGATTAACTCAAAAACTAATGACTTCACGACGAATATAGTTGAAGTTATTTACATTTGGCAGACGATTTAAAAATTAATAACCTTTGTTTTGTCTTTGTTATTAAAAACGATGGATTTGGGAATGGTTGAGCAGATTGATGAAATCGATGGCTTGGAGGTTAATAATTTTATTAATTTTGGTTTGTTTACCTCGTCCAATAAATGTAAGGTTACATTCTGTCGATTTATTTGATGATAATTTCCATCGTATATTCAGTTTGATGAAAGAGTGCATCATGTATTGCACAATTTAATTGAAGGCGACATTGAATTTATAGTTAATTGGTAATATTTATTTACAATTTCTCGGTATGTTATTAAAAATGTGATACTATCGAATCATATACTTCGTTGCAGAACGTATCTTAAATTAACAAATGAAGATGGTCAAAAGCCGCTAATGCACAAATACAAGTACTTTGCTCACAGGTTCACGTAATAAGAAATAATAATAATAGTATACGTAAGTTAGCATTTAGTATTCATATTTACCGCGCATTTGTTTCCTCTGTGCTCAATAGAACGACGTAAAACAACCAAAAAAGAACTTAAAATCCCTAGAAAAACGTGTGCTCTCTATAATAAAATTCCGTGGTCGATAGATGCTTAATCTGCCGACGGTGCAACAGAAATACCCTGATTAAAGTTAATCATGATTAAAATTTAATCATGATTAAGTTCTGCGGTGCAAGTGGGCATAAGGATACTACAGATAATTAAATCCTCTGATTGCAGATATAATGGTAAGATTACACCAGCTAAAAATAAAAACAATTGAAGTGACTTTCTTACGGACAAAAAGTCATTCAAAGCTCAAGGACAATGGTTACGTGGACATATTGGCCAAAAAAGCTTGTGAACATAATATTTAAATTATGTGAGTAATTTTGTATAGTTTCAGGGTTTCGGCAATTGTTTTCTGACCTTTTAATCGTTTGAAAAATTATGAACCTTAGCATCACAATCAGCTCAGTTATTGGGTGTGTATATCTCGAAATCTAGTGAACGGGTGTTTTCGGAATTTTACTTGACCTTGAATTAATTTTGGAAAGTTTCAGGATTGTGGCAATTGTTTTTTTATTTTTTAATCGTTCGGAAAATTTGCAACCTTAGGATTGAAATCAGCCGAGTTCTGATGGGATTATTTCTGGTGAAATTTTTTTACTGGATCCTGAAGTATATTAGGTTTTGGGTACATTTTAACCCTTTCAGCTCTGGATTTTTAAATTTGAAAATTGTAAATTATTATTGATGGGGAGCTTCTTAAGACCATAAATACCAAATTTGAACTGATTTGATTAATTAGTATGGGAATTAATTAGTGAGGCTTTGTTGAAGTGACATCTATTGATAAACAGCAGAAATATGGATTGTCATAGTAAGTAGAGACATGTAAATGTTGCGGTGGCAATTGCCACCACCAGGGCCGAAAGGGTTAAAAGTTTCAGGGTCGTGGTAACTGTTTTTATATTTATCAGATCGGGAAATGAGCAACTGTAAAATTACAATTACTGTTCTCGTGTGATTATCTCGAAATCTAATGAAAGGGTGTTTTCGGATTTTTACTGGAACAAGAAGTATATTAGGTTTTGAGTAAATATGAAAAGTTTCAGAGTCGTGGCAATTGTTTTTATATTTTTTTAACCGATCGGGAAATGTGTAACTGTGGAATTATAATCCGCTGTGTTCTCGTGCGATTATTTTGACATCAAATGAAGGGGTGTTTTCAGCTATAATGTCCCAAGGGCACTGATAATTTCGCGATAATTTTGACTAAACCCCGAAAGTGTGTTGCTTAGTAATTGCCCGAGGCCGTCAGGCGGAGGGCAATTACTTAAAGCAACACACTTGAGGGAACTAGTCAAAATTATCTCGAATTTATCATTGCCCGAGGTACATTCGGTAAGATAAGTTCTTGAATTATGTACAAAACTTAAAAAGCTATTTATTAAAAGTACAATTTTCAATTCGTATTTTCTTACCTCACAAAAATGCTGGAACAGTTTCCATACGTATTTTTTACTTTTGACCGTGTTTTTTGGTGTTGTAATTAAATTATTAATTGCTTCATCGCATTCTGTCCCGAAGCGTGATTCAGACATGTTTATACGATGACAGATCGATCGTAATTTTTTATTCAAGGCTATCTATGAATATGATATAAATCTGAACATCGACACCGACAGCGGGGGTCTTATCAGCCTAAGTTTAACAAATCGCCCTGACGCGCGGGGTCTTACCGTTTCTCAGTGACATTGACGTTCTAAGTTTCTGTAGCGTGCGGCGTTCGACAAAAATGGACGAATATGATTGGTTGTTTACTTATGAAAGAACTTATCGGTATTAACTGGAACATGAAGTATATTAGGTTTTGAGTAAATATGAAAAGTTTCAGAGTCATGGCAATTGTTTTTATATTTTTTAACCGATCGGGAAATGAGTAACTGTGGAATTATAATCCTCCGTGTTCTCGTGTGATTATTTCGAAATCTAAAGAAGGAGTGTTTCCAGATTTTTACTGGAACATGAAGTATATTAGGTTTTGAGTAAATATAAAAAGTTTCAGAGTCATGGCAATTGTTTTTATATTTTTTAACAGATCGGGAAATAAGTTACTGTGGAATTACAGTCCGCTGTGTTCTCGTGCGATTATTTCGAAATTTAATGAAGGGGCGTTTTCGGATTTTTAATGGAACATGAAGCATATTAGGTTTTGAGTAAATATGAAAAGTTTCAGAGTCATGGCAATTGTTTTTATATTTTTTTAATCGGTCGGAAAATTGACAATGATACAATTACAATCAGCTCAGTTCCCGAAATCTAGAGAAGGGATGTTGTCGGATTTTTACTGCCTCAAGAAGTATAATAAATTTTGAGTAAATTTGAACAGTTTCAAGTTCGGGGCAATTGTTTTTAAATTATAAGGGATGTTTGAATGATTTAGAAAAACCTGGAAAAATTTCTTTGGAGAATCTAGTAGACCACAAAATGTCTGACGATACGGTTGTAGAACATGAGATGCTGAAAACTCATGATGACAGGTTGCAAGAAGATTAACTTCCTCCTGGGCATAGTGAAAGTTTTCATTGGGACATTTCAAGCATCAAAAAAAGATATAAAGGCAAGTGGAGATTAATATGTTGGCAGATTACGGCTGGACTTTCTGGGGTAAAGTGTCCCAGGAGCTCTTCAGCTAAGACCATTTACGGTCATTTCATAAAAACTAAATATAGCCAGTTTTATTTGTTATGTAGGAAGATTCCACTTCATTACACATGTTTTTATACGATCAATAAAACACTTTTTAACCCTTTCGGCCCCGGTGATGGCAATTGCCACCGCAACATTTACTTGTCTCTACTTACTATGACAATCCATATTTTTGCTGTTTATCACTAGATGTCACTTCAAGAAAGCCTCCTAAACAAAATACATGCGCAGTTTACGTCATTACTTGACTTGTGTTGTGTGTAAATAAGTGTTTTATAAAGGCGTGCGAGATGGATGCCGATAACCTCAATAATCTATTTGGTAAATAGGAATAATTACTGCGTGAAACCCGATATTGATTAAACTTTTACTGATATGTGAACTGTAAGATATGTTTGATAAGTAGAAGGTAAGATGTTTGAGGATTCTGCCCAAATAATCCTTGTCATAACTTAGCTTTAGGACCTGCTGGTGGCATTTGCCATTCCTAAACTAATTAAGCAAATGAGTTAAAATTTGGTATTTATGGTCTTAAGAAGCTCCCCATCAATAATAATTAACAAATTTTTTACTTTCTCCGTTACGAAGTACGAGAAAGTATTGTGATCGTGATTTTTTTACAAAAATTTTTTTTTACGGAAATATCCGTTTTGGGGTCCCTAGATGCCATTTCAACAATTTCTGGAAAAAAAAATTTGTGTCTGCGTGTGTGTGTATGTCTGTCTGTGCACGCTGTATCTCAAAAACTAATAGAGTAATTGATATGAAACTTTTAACATCCGTCTTATTTGATAATCTGAAGAACTGAAAAGCTTTTGGTAAAATTTCGTAGACCGGAAGTGGGCGTTTACCTCAACTGTTTTTTGTTTTTTGCCAATATTTTCTTAAATATGAAAAATATCACAAAAACATTTAAACAAACTTTGAAGACAACAAAGAAGTGAACATCTTTTGCTTGAAAACATTTTTCATAAAATCATTTTTATTCGAGAAAAAAATTTATTATTTTTTTTTTAATTTTTGGTTTATAATTATGAAACGATAATAGTTACAGCAAATGTATGTTAATAATAATTGTAGAGAATGCTAAAATGAACAACTTACAAAGAATATGTTTTTTTCGAAATCCCTTTAGTTTTTGAATAAATTTAGTTTTTATATTTGAAGTATAATGTTTCCATCTTTTATAATTTTGACGTTTTAAACGTCAGTGTCATCTTTCGATGTGCACTTAAAATATGATTTAAATTGAAAATAAACTATGAAAGCGTAAATATAAATGATATCATCAAGTCGGAGAAAGTAACATGATGGCCACATCACCATTTTTTTTTCAAATTTAAAAATCCAGGGCTGAAAGGGTTAACTTTCCTTAACACATTCATTTATTAGTTGACTGCAGTTACGGCATATAAACGCTGGTAAGCGTATTTGCCAAATTGCTTGTAGTTTTTAGTGATTTTATTTTTGATAATGACAAGCATATTTTCTGAAACTGCAGTCAACTAATAAACAAATGTGTTACGTAAACAAAGTTGAAAAGTGTTTTATTAATCATATAGCCAGTTTGTAAAACTACAAAATTTAAGGGTATCCAACTCCAATTACTTTTTATCCTTGTTCAACATGATTTAATTTTCATTAGAGAAAAATGGTTTCCATTACTGAATTGAGCTTGGCAAATACTATAACATCTTTGGGACAGAAAAAAAAGACCAGAGTATTATTTTTATCAAAATCCCCATAATAATAATGAGTTGAACCTAGCAGAGAAATTACCATAAGTATAATCCATTCAGAGTGGTCTTTGGAAAGCCAGAAAAGGGTCATTAACCCTTTCAGGACGGGTCACATCAATAAGCATTTTAACGTAACTTCTGCGACAGCCGGGTAGCATCAATAAGCGTTCTGATGAATTTACTTGTTTTTATATCCAAATAACACTCATCACTGACGCTTCAGATATGTTTTTAGTTTCGGAGCAAAATCCAACACTAGAAATCGATGTTTGAAAAATGGACATTTTTTACATCCGTCGGGTGTGATATTGCCAGATATACCCGTACCGAAAGGGTTAATAGATTCTATTCATAGTGAAAAATATTACACCCAGTTTCTTTTTTTAATTATATGAAGTCCATTCAATCCTCACCCCTCCATTATTTACATCGGATAAAATAAAAACAGAACAACCCCTAAACATCCACTCCATCACCAGGATTCGAACCTGGGACCAACTCAGGCGCACAAACAAAATTTTCATCTGCCAAAATTAAAAAAATAAATAAATTTACGCTAAGATCCAACCAACAATCAACTTACACAACTGTCCTCGATGGGGCAGGCTGCTGGTGCTGGCGTTCGTCCTCTCGGCGATAGCGTCCAACAGGGTGTCCGGCTTCACCAGCCCGGCCGGTCTCACCACCGACAGCAAATCGGTGACGGTCATCAGCGGCAGCCGCACGCAGTTTATCACCCTGTCGTCCTTGTCATCGTTGACCCTGCACCACGAGCACACCCCCTTGAAGATCTCGACCTCGGGCGCGAAAAACGAGTTCCTCTGCAGCAGCTCGACGAGCGACGACTGCGACAGCCCGACGAACGACTCGTGGTTCAGGATCTCGGTGGCGTGCTGGTCGAAGAACGCGTGGCAGACCTGCACGAGGTGCTCGAGCCCGTACAGCCGGGCCGTGTCCAAAATCGCGCAGACGTTCTTCAGCGCCAGCAGCTGTCTTAAAATGTCGGAGATCGCCGTCTCCAGCTCCTGGAAGCCGTACTGGTGGGCCAGGCCGAGGGTCTCCAGTATGACGTCCTCGCGCAGCGTCATTAAAAACATGTGGCCCGAGTAGACGTACTTCAGGAGGGTCTTGAAGGCCTTCAGTGGTGCGTCTGGTAGTTCTATTTCTGACTGAAAATAATGCGACGTAAATTTCGGGCACGTAAAGGAAGTTTTGTGATTGTTACCTGTTTGGACTCTTTCATGCCACCGTAGAGTAGGGCCCTGAAGTACTCACTTCTAGCGGCTAGTATGACCTGTAAATTGTTCATTATTGTAAATTGATCACAAAAATATAATACCGCAACCAGGTGTATGCCAAAGTGGTAATCGTACAGTTTGTGATACTAATCTGTGCGCATGCGTGAAATCATGAGGATTTTTTTATGATCTAAATGACCTTGAATGGCCTTGGAAAATTTTGTCAAATAAGTTCGTCAATAAAAAATAATGTTAAAAAAAAATTCAACCCCCAGAGAGGGCGGAGGGGGTTGTCGGCCCACTGACCATGGTGACCTTATTTTTACACCCCAAAACACCCTCTTATCGGGTAAATTAAAAAATCTAGGGATAGGGGCATTTTGACTATCTTAACCGTAGGTATCCTTTGCATTTGTTACATCGCCAGAAGTAGCCATCTAAAGTACGAAGCCTTAACAGGAATACCATTGAGATCTGATATCGTCCGCATAAATAATTGTTGCAAATGAATTTTCGCCGTACGAGCCACTGGATACATTCTAAATTATCGCGGAAACCGAGTTCAAAAAGTCACATTGACAATTGTTCGCCCTCGTCCACTATTTTAGTGGGCGCACTCTCACCTCTACCTCCCATTGTTCACAAATTTCTGGTAATGAAAATAGAACAGAACTATTCCGTACTGAAAACACCACGATTCTAATAAAGAGACGTGGCAACATAGCACGCCGATCCGCATGATTTTGTGCATGAGCACAGTTTAGTATCAGCAATTGGAAGATTATCGGCAATTTAATTGTGGTCACAGAATTTGTGAAGCAAAAAGGAAGCTATGCATAATTTGGTACTATTTTTCCCGGCCGCATAGTTTATGTTTTGAGGTTAGAAAAAAAAACATCTTCATTGGTTGTAGTATTTGTTTTCTTTTTTGTTGGTACTACAGGTGAAATCATTCTTATCGGGGGTAATACCACAAGAGGTTAAATTTGACCGGATAAATTTTATTTGTTTGCACGAGCCATTGAATCGACACAAATTTCGAGAATGAATTGAGATGGAAAAACCCACGAGCACTGTAGCGAGAGTGGATTTTGCCTAATCTCAATTCATTCAAGAAATTTGCGATGAAATGACGAGTGCTTAAAATAAAATTTATCCTGCCGAAATTATAACCGCGAGTGGTATTTGTTGAGATAATTTAACGAATAAGAACTATATTTATATTAACAATTTATATTAATTAAATGTACAATGGGTGAAAGAGCATTGTTTATTTGTGATGGAATTGTATGATGCATCAATTGTCAAAATCGTGTGTGGGTAAAATGAAAATGGTTGAGTGCCACGGGAATCGCGAAATTCGCGCCTGCACGTTTGCGAGTGGTACAAACACTAGGATCTAGCCGTTAAAATGATATTTATAATTATTGTTTTCTATAAATATATATTATTACTTACATTTATTATACATTCCATACATTTTTGACGTTTCCTATATTATATTATAGGTTATAACAGTGATTCCCAAAGTGGGCGCTGCAGCGATTTAGGGGGGTGCTGATGGCCACCATAGATGCATTTGGGAGGCATAACTGTAAGGGGGTGGTGATAGTATAAAAGAAAGAAGAGAAGATTTAGTGGAACGTGGGTTCAGTGCGGTAATCAATTTATTAATAAAAAAAGAAACGAATTGCAAATAGTCAACCTTGGTGATTTCAGATTAATGCTGATGAAAATAGGGGGCGCTAAGTAATATTTTTTCTGGAAAGGGGGCGGTAGGACAAAAAGGTTTGGGAACCACCGGGTTATAACCTCTCACCAAACACACACACTCACACACACCCTACAAGCGGCATGAAGTTAGGAAACCAGTAACAGCTGAACGTTAATTGACCGGGTGCACTTATTTCCGACACACATAAAAGGGAAGACGCCAAATACACTAATATATAAGTGTTTATTTTATACTATTAGAACGTGATAGAACAAGATGAATATTAAATGCAATCCAATTATAAAATTCACGCATTGTGACAGCGCCACCGTACGCTTACGACATCTCGCGGCCCAAGTACGAAATGCTGTCGCCGGCTTTAATTGCAAATGCACGTAACTAAAAGATGAAATACTTAACTGATAACTGATACATGGATCGGAAAGAAAATCGTGAGAAAAATTTCGTGTTGGAAACGGATTTCAATTATATTTCACCGCATAGGTATTCAGAACTGACACGAACTGCCCCTATTCAACTGAAATTAGCTGTTTACTAAAATTGTTAATATAGAGATCGTTGTCATGGTGAAGGTAAATACATTTTTAACCATTTGCAAATTTTTTTGTCCGTCGTTTTAAATGCACCTTTTTATACATGAGTTGAATTATCTTTATTATTATTTATTATTTAAATTTGCGGAGTTAAAGGGTACTATTAATGAGCTTATTTTAATTCATTTAAATTAGTTTTAAATTTTCTTAAACAGTGTAAATTCGTAGTTATTTAAGTTTACATTTTGTTATTAAGATATTGTGTTATTTCCCCTGTTATGTATAACGCGGAATCCACTGGAGCTTCCGTGAAGAGGATCGGAATAACTGAACGAGGGAGAGTAACGGAACGAAAAATGGCTGGATATTTATGAATTCAATTTTATCAACTTGTTTGAAATGAATACAAAAAATAGTTATATGTTATACAGGTGTGGAATGTAATTAATTAGTCCCGCAAGACAAGGTTTTTAACCCGCCAATGGTGACCTACTGGTCTGTGAGACCGGGTGTGTTGAATAACTTTATTCTCTGTTATTGTTTTTTGTTGCAATTTCGAGTAGCTGCCGCATTGCAGAGCTTAAATTGATTAAATACCTTTGTTTTATTGTCAAAGAGCATAAATTAAAAAAAAACATGAACTATTAGTAACACGTTTTGAAAAATCTTCAGTTGAAAACCCGGGTGCGTGAGACCGGCGTCACCATTAAATTTGCGTCACCAATGGCAGGTCAAGGGCCTAATGAGTAATTTCACATGAGTATAATATAACATCGCCTGTAATTGCGTTAAATATTGAAATAATATTTATAAAATTTTAACAAGAAATTTTGACGTGCTTGGTGTCAATTTGAAATATTTCAAAAATATTTTATTCCGTGAGTCCCAGTCATTCTCTCACTAGGGGGTAATGAACAACATTACTTCCTTCAAATGGACACAGTAATTCGCTTGTTACAAATAATTTTGGATAAAATAATTACAATAAAACTATTTTTAAACTACATTTAGAGGGCTAGTCAGAGATGGGAGTGAAGCTTGCAGCCCCCACTTGCTCCCCTTCGCCCACTATTACATGCCTAATATACAGGGTGTCCTAAATAGAGTAGGATTGCATGGGTATCTTTCTTATTCTTAAAGCTAGAGATCTGGTTAAATGGGCAATGTTGTGCAGTGTTCTATGCTAATTCAGATTATGTTGAGAAATTGCATATTTTCATCCAATCTTTTAAATACCTTAATGTACGGCTGCCTTCTGTCAGGAAAGTTTGCTTGGTATGTTTGTTCTGCAAGATGGGGGTTTTTGTAACACTTGATGTAATTACAAAACATATCGTATTGTTCAGATATTGAATAATTCGCCATTTCAAGTAATTAATATTTATCGATATTACAACAAGTTAAGACAATACACATGTATGAATGATTAATACAATTGATAAACTAATGTAAGATGACATTTAGTCGTGTATAACAAACTTTGTTTTATTTTTATTTATGCCTACTTGTTTTAAACTTACAACAATTAATATTTCCATTATTTTTTATTTTGACATAGGTTGTTGTACATCGTTGAAAAGAGAAAAGAAAGGTCTATTTATGCGTGTAAAAATCAAATATGGCGGCCATTTGAAATAAGAAAGTTGGTATTAATATCTCGGAAACCGCCATCTTGAATTTTAATTTGACTTGATTTCTATGTGTGCCTAATTAAACCAAGTAACTTTTATTTAAAACTTTTTTTCGCATCTTTAATAATTATTGAGATATTTGATTTTTTTGAAAATCTCGATTTTCAGTTTTTTTTTAATATTTTCTAAACTGCTCGGAATTTTGAAAATTTCTCAACATAATCTGAATCAGCATAGAAAACTGCACAACATTGCCCATTTAACCAGATCTCTAGCTTTAAGAATAAGAAAGATACCCATGCAATCCTACTCTATTTAGGACACCCTGTATAGTTTGATCAATGGATCTTTGCGTGTGTGTCATTACTGATGACTGAGTTTTCTCGCCTTGTACGGCATATGTACACATAATATTGCGTCCAATTTAACTTATCGTAGAGAGCGTAAATGCATGAAAATATTGTCGGAGCTAGGTTCAGCTATCTATAACGTGCAAGCAAAGATCCATTGATCAAAGTATATCAACGTAGATATTGCCAACCTCTTGTAGAGATGTAAATACCGGTTCCACTCGTGGAGCGTTGCAGTCGTGCTCGCTCCAAGAAAATGCCGCAACAAAATACCGTTACCTTAGAACAAAATGCGGCAGCGCCAGCAGTTATATGAATAACGCCGTCGCGTTCGCGATTGTACAACGGCGTGCTATAACTAGAACCGCGATTGGGAAAGAGTGCAAGAGGGCGACTGATACGTTCCACACTCCTGAGAGGAACGGATATTTACATCGTTACTCGTTCCAAGTTCCAGCGGAACGCCTCTCTGCATTCGCTACACAGTAACGCGGTATTTTCTCGTGTGGAGCGCGACGTCGCGTTGCCGCAAAATACCGCTCCAAAAGAGCGTTAGTGAAATACCGTATCATCACTAACCTCTTGACAATAGAGAAAATTGAGGGTTACCTTGTGGGCATACAGCCGCTGTCCCTCCACTATCAGGGTGACATCGGAGTAGTCCTGATTCATAAAGAGGCTTGATAGGTTATCGGAGAGCTGCGATAAGTGTTCTATATCTCCCAGGCGAGTGAGCGCACTGCTTTGATTACTGGCAAACTGGTGTCCACTGCTCATCTGAAACAACACACAAACACCAAACAATGATTTATTTATAAATCCCACACTCACTTGACACTTAGTTATTCACTTAACCCGAAACACTACTTTTTGAGGTTATCATTTTTACGTTACTGGAAAAAAGCAAAGATTTGAAATACTAACTGTTTCTTTATTCCGTCAGCGTGCAAAATGCTGAGCAAACGCAGGTGTCAAAATTTTAAGTTATTTTTAACTATAAAATTATACAAGACTACAGGACGGCAAATTTAAGTTGGCCAGACGCGCAGAGAGCAAGCGAAAGCTCTCTCTCTACAGCCAGCCGGCCGAGTACAGTCTCTGTAATAAGCAAGCACATATTCTTCGCGTACGCTATTCATTTACAACTCTATCTGGCGCTCTCCTCCACATAATTAAATGTAGCAGGAGCGCGAACTCTTCACGAAATCTATCGAGAGCGCCCTTCGAAGGTTCCGCCCACAATTTTGCCACTGCGCAACGGCAAGTTACGTTTGCCGTCCTGTACAACGCCAAGTTTTTTCAAAATCAAACTAAAATATTTTAACCCCCGTTTCACCCTAATTTTGCAAATTGGTGAAATATGCAACAATTGTTTCTCTTCGAATTAAAACTCTAAATCGTCTATTGACGACGAATTTCCAAGTTGCTTATTGACGAATCCTGTACTGAAAGGGTTAAAAAGGCGCCCATATAATCTCTATGTGATTATAAAGTTGTTAATTCATGTACAGTATAAGCAAAACTACTATCAAATAAAAGGGATGGTGAGAGTTGACACATTTAAAATTCTCGACTTGTTTTGTCAGTTACGTCATTCGTAAATGAATAAGTAAACATTTACAGACTGTAATTTCCCGTTTCAGATTACTACTCTTAATAATATTAATTACTATACCACAACCATTAAAAAATACATTATTATATGAAAATCATAGCTTATATTTATTGTAATTATTTACTGCTAATGACACGACATACAAAAAATATATCTCAAATTTCACCTGAAGCACACACGTAGTGATATTTTACTGAACAAATTAGTTAATTATACTCACAAATAAAGCAACTTTTGGGTGTAAATATTTATCAATAATAATTACGGTGTTATCATGATTTGAACGATCGGCGTGGCGAATTTCGTGTACTCACTTTGCCTCCAGAGGATGGACGAGCCTCGCCCCCAAAAACGAAACGATCGCGCCTCGATTCGATTCGATCAATTAGCTGATTTGGAAAAATGGAAAATTGAAAAACTGAAGGCGAAACGCCATTTTTAACAACGACCCGCTGGTCGCGAAGTAGGGCAAACTTTGAAAACCTAAATTTTCCCGGAATGTTCTAGAAAATTGCGTTAAATCAACTCAAAATAATACATATTTTTCAGTGAACACGCGTACCGATTATATGCATCAATTAAATCGATGTGCACTAACCGAGATATTTGTTTTTAAAATTCAAGCGAAACTGCCTACTGAATAATTTAATACAAATCTTATAAATTGTTTAACTTTACCTGAATTAATAATTAACGCAGTTTTAAATTGTTATTTTATTGAGTAAAATTAATATTTTTAATTTTTTAATAATCAAATTTCACAGTAGCTAACTTCACGTTACTAAATCATTTAATACAAATCCTTTAAATTAATCCGAATTGATAATTAAAGCAGTTTTGTATTGTTAACTTGTTGAGTAGAATTAAGGATTTTTAATTTTTTAATAATAAAATTTCGCTTCACGCAACAGCAGCTAACTTCACGTTACAGTTGCTGCACCTACGCACTGACAGCGAGAAGCATTCCGCCATTCTTTTCGGTCTCGAGATTCTTAATTTAATTTGCATCGAAAATGTTTCCAGGACGCGCGCCAGTTCTCGTTTTAAGTAAGTAGGGTTTGTTTGCGTCGTGGTTGAAGCGTTAAACATTGAATTTTTGTCGACAGGTCAAAACACCAAGAGGGAATCCGGTCGGAAAGTTCAGCTGGAAAACATAAATGCCGGAAAGGTGAGCACGTGCTTTCTTTTATCTAGATTAAAACGTGATCATGTTGGATTGTCGCGAAATCACGCGCAGGATTGATTTACGCGTTGGTAAAACTTGGGTCTGCGGTACTTTTTCGAGTAATTATTTTAACGCGTAGAGGTTATGTCGCCAGGGGCGTGATTTTGTTTATTGCAATTAAACAATTGCGCTTGTTTGTTGATTTCTTGATTAATTTTGTTAAAATCTTTTCACTGGTTTTTTATTTCTTAGCAAATTGCCGATGTTATCAGAACATGCTTGGGACCGCAGGCCATGTTGAAGATGTTGATGGACCCAATGGGCGGCATCGTGATGACTAATGATGGAAACGCCATCCTTCGAGAAATCACGGTGCAACATCCGGCGGCGAAGACTATGATTGAAATCGCACGTACTCAAGATGAAGAGGTAAGTCTTAATTAGTCTTAAGACCACTTTGGCATGATTGACGACTTTACTACATTATGAAGATTCACCTGGAAGATTCAAGGCCCTTATGATATTGTAGGAATATCGGATTTTTTGCATCCCATCGGAGAATTAGCTTCAAGCTATTTCCCTGGAAGCTTCAACTGCCCTTGTGATATTTCAGGAATATTGGGTGTTTCTACAGTTCAAAGAAAAATCAGCTCTAGGCTGACTTTCTGGAAGATTCAAGGCCTTTATGTTATTGTGGGAATATCGGATTGTCTACATTCCATCGGAGAATTAGCTTCAAGCTATTTCTCTGGAAGCTTCAACTGCACTTGTGATATTTCAGGAATATTGGGTGTTTCTACAGTTCAAAGAAAAATTAGCTCTAGGCTGACTTCCTGGAAGATTCAAGGCCTTTATGTTATTGTGGGAATATCGGATTTTCTACAGTCCATCGGAGAATTAGCTTCAAGCTATTTCTCTGGAAGCTTCAACTGCCCTTATGATATTCAGGAATATTGGGTGTTTCTACAGTTCAAAGAAAAATCAGCTCTAGGCTGACTTTCTGGAAGATTCAAGGCCTTTATGATATTGTGGGAATATCAGATTTTCTAGTCCATCGGACTTCAAGTTATTTCTCTAGAAGCTTCAGCTTCCCTTATGATATTTCAGGAATATTGGGTGTTTCTGCTGTCCATAGTTTTTGGTTCAAAGAAAAATCCGGTCTAGGCTTCAACTGCTCTTATGATAAGTGGTGTTTCTACAGTCCAAAGTATTCAGTTCAAAGAAGAATCAGCTCCAGGTTGTTTCCCTTGGATTGAGGCCCTTGTGGTATTGCAGAAAATTCAGATTTATAGTTTTCAGATTTTGGGAGAATCAGTTGGTCTACCTAGAAGGTTCACGGAATTTTAGATATTCTGCAGTTTACACAAGATTATCAGCTTCTGGCTGTCTCTGAAAGGTTCACGGCCCTTGAGGTATTGCAGGGATCTGAGGCGATTTACAGTTTTCAGATCATAGGAGAATTAAAGCTTTTTCAATAATCTTTTTCTCAGTTCTGTATGTACATTGGAGAAAATAGTTGTGAGGCGAGTCTTCATCAGTGACGGCTCGCTGTGTGACTCATGGCGCGGCCGAGGTAGCAGAGGTGTTAATACAGACAGGGTCAGTTGCAGAGACCGCACCTTTCTGTATTACCATCTCTGCTACCTCGGCCGTACCTATCTGTATTACCACCTCAGCTGTATCATGAATGTCTTGTAAACGCAAGTCTTGTCTTGCAGACGAAATAATTATTGGGTAAAGCTTCAAATATTTTATGTTTTTTTACAGGTTGGCGATGGAACAACGTCCGTCATAGTCCTAGCCGGGGAGATGCTTGCGGCCGCCGAACAATTCTTGGAACAGCAACTGCACCCCACCGTGATCATACGTCAATACAAACAAGCCCTCGAAGACATTGTGACCCTCCTGGAGGGTCCGATCAGCATTCCCGTCGACAAAAACGACAAGGCCGCCCTGGCGAACGTCGTCAAGGGCTGCATCGGCACCAAGTTCATCGGAAAATGGGCCGACATGGCGGTGAACATAGCCCTGGACGCCGTCAACACCGTGGCGCTCACCGAGAACGGCAGGACGGAGGTCGACATCAAGCGGTACGCCAAGGTCGAGAAAATCCCCGGCGGGTCCATCGAGGAATCGCAGATTTTGAACGGCGTGATGGTCAATAAGGACGTCACGCATCCGAAAATGAAGCGGCGTATCGAGGTAAGAACTGTTTCGAAGCAGCGTAATTTATACTCGTGGCGAAGCGCAACTTTTGTCTAATTCAACCCGCATTTGCTCGAGGTTTAAATTAAAGGAAAGTTAATCAGTAATTAAGATTTAAAAACACAGGGTGATTATTTTTTGCTTCCTGTCGAATGTCACTGAACGTACTTATTGGAATAACAAAATGATAGATGGCGCTGACCAGTGGCGGCTCGTGAATCATGTTGATGGTAGAGCCAGATATACAATATGCCCCCTGCCCCTCTTTTTTTGAAGAACGATTTATCTTCCTAGACCAGTAACTGACGAAAAAGTGTTTTAAGAATTAATTAAAAATTATTGCTTAGCTTGAAACTACAGGTTGTGCCATGGCTCCTTGGCTCTATATAACGAGCTGCCCCTGCTTTCGACAGCAAAATATACTACTTTTGACAGCTGAAAAGATAATTTTTGAAAATTCAAAAATGTTCAATTTTTATTAGCTGAAAAATATTGTTTTTGACAGCTGAAACATATCATTGTTGACACACGAAAAATACTATTTTTGACAGTTGGAAAATACTAATTTTCAACAACCGAGGAATACCACACGAAAAATACTATTTTTGACAGTAAAAAATACTACTTTTGACAACGAAATATACTACTTTTGACAGCTGAAAAATACAATTTTTGACTTGATATATGTATAATCTATTATTAACCTCTTCACGCCCAGGTTGCCACATGTGACGACAAGTGAAAAAAGAAAACAAAAATATATTTAAAAATTACTACTTTAGCGCCATCTGTGGAATATTTTCTCATATTTTTTTGCATAAATGTGTAAGTTTGTGACATTGGAATAATATTTCGTGAACTACAAAAGAGTAATTTTTCAATAAACCTGGGATCATGCAATGCAGCATGGGCGCGAAGTGGTTAAACAAGGATCAATTTGATTTTTCTTATTATTTAAGGTATATAATCTATTTCAATCTCTCTATACCCTCCAGGGTGTCGAGAATTTAAACTAGTATAATAATATTCATTCTTATAAGTTCTCAAATGAATGGTAGCAATCAAACGTTACTTAGGTTTGTGTTTATTAACACTTACAGAATCCGAGAATAATCCTGCTGGACTGCTCGCTCGAATACAAGAAGGGGGAATCTCAGACCAACGTGGAAATCTCCGGCGAGTCGGACTTCACCAGGCTGCTGGAGCTCGAGGAGGAGCACGTGCGCAAGCAGTGCGACGAGCTGATCGCTCTGAAGCCGGACCTCGTGTTCACCGAGAAGGGCGTCAGCGATCTGGCCCAGCACTTCCTGCTGAAGGCCGGCATCACCGCCATCAGGAGGGTGCGGAAGTCAGACAACAACAGGATCGCCCGCGCCTGCGGGGCGACCGTCGTCAACAGGACCGAGGAGCTCCAGGAGTCCGACGTCGGCACCGGATGCGGGCTGTTCGAGGTCAAGAAGATCGGCGACGAGTATTTCACTTTCATCACGGAATGCAAAAATCCTAAGGTACGTGCGCTCTGTTTTCAAGTTGACTCCGCGCGATATTTAATAATTGCGCCTGTTGGATGAATTTGCATTTTTTATCTAGGGGGAAAATTTTGAAAATAATTGTAGTTATAGCTAATATTTCTAAGCCCTCGGGAACTTGTTAACGATCAACAGTGCGTTCATCAAAAAATTCCTCAACCGTTGGCAGTAAACTCCTAAATATTTTGTGTGATGAAAGCGCCCATTGATTCATCACTATCAGACTGACAAGGGAACATAGGGAACCCGTAAATTAAAAAATCTGAAACTTGTGTGGAAGTAAAGTAGTTCATCCTTAGCACAAAACCATTTTCTGTTGAATTTCAGTCTGAGGGGGTGAAACCACTTCTCAAAGAAAAAGAACAGTTTTTTTTTTTAGCAAATTTCTCCTAAAGTACAAGACATATGAAAAAAAAAGTTGTAGAGTATTTTATTCTCTTTGCTAAGGTTTATTCAGATTTTTCCCAAATGACATTTGCTTTTCCGCAAAATCTGAATATACGGTAGCAAATGGAATAAAATACTCTATAACTTTTATGTGAATCATTTTTTCATATGAATGTAGAAATTTGCTAAAAAAAAAACTTGTTTTCTAACTAATTTTTCTTTGAGGAGAGGTTTCACCACCTCAGGCTGGAATTCCGCAGAAACAGAAAAAGGTTTTGTGCTACGAACAAACTACTTTACTTCCAAATTATGTTTCAGATTTTTTTGAATTTACGGGTTCCCCATTTCTCTTGTGTTTTTTAACACATCAAAAAATTGCTAAGGAAATCATTTTTCACATGTGATAAAATAACATATTTTTTCACTGGTGCAAAAATTATGATTTTTACTCCAAGGAAAAATAGTTACATAAGCCAACAAAATGGCAGATTTAGCTTGCGCGCGAGGCTGTGAATCCAGCCATGTCAGGAAATCTGCTTTATTGCGGGGTTGTTAATACTTCGCAGAAGCCGTTATTAGCAACATGCAACATCTGAAGGAAAGTCTCTCGTTTTACTGTGCCAGGAAGTAAGTGCGCCGGTCGAAGGCGCTTAAAAGTCGTGCCAATAGTAGCCGGTCACGGCGTTGCGCAGCTCGATTTTTGTGCATGGAAAAGTTAGGAGCTCGTCGGGAGAAAACATTCGCGGTGTTATATTAAAACTCTTTCTGGCCTTTTTGACACCGCAAATTCGAAGGCAACTCTCAATTAAGCGAACATACATTGAAACGTTAAACAAACTTCCGGCCGGTTTCTATTGGTCGACGCGGCGCCTCATCCGTTTGGCGAAATAACATTACGTAGGCCGTGAAGTCTCTTCCGATTGGCTCATTACTTCATTAAAAGCCTAATCCGTAAAAATGATACTTCTCGACCCACCAGCAGTGTTACCAAGTCAGCGCTAGATCTGGCGGATTTTGAATCCGAATTGCGGAATAATTTTCGTTTTAGCGGTTGGCGGATTTTCTAGCGGAATAATGTTGGATTGTTAAAAAATCTAGCGTAATTTATTTTATATTTAAACTTTATTTTCAAAGAATATATTTTTTTTAAGAGAAGAAGACTTAAAACAACTTACGGAAAAAGTGACATTTAAAAATATTAAAGTTAGTTTTAAAGGTAGATGTTTTGTGTGTATATTAAAGTAATTAGATATTTTTGTTTGTCTTCAGCAACTTTAAATATTAATTTTTAAAAATTCATAACTCGTTCAAAAATTGGTAGATGCCCAAAATCGAAGTTTATCCTAAAGGCAGATGTGAAAATTTTTAATTTTGTTAAATTCTATCATGTCAGTATTTTTTATCGTATTGGACAACAAACGTTCATTTAAAAAAATTCATAACACCCAAAAATGAAAAAAATTTCAAAACTCAAAGTTAGTTTTAAAAGTATAACCAAAGAGGATTATATAAAGAGTGGCAATGTAATGGACTGAATATGAAACCGAGTTTTCGATCCGATGATATATCTGTTTCAATCATTCTTCTCCGTCGCTCAATCCGTGATTGGCAAAATAATGGGAGAGATAACACCCCGCTGATGATTGGCAGTGAAACCATCCCCTCCCGTGGACGTAAGACAAATATGAAATTAGTCCACCAATAACAGTCGGAGCGACAGACATGGAATTACTATCAATCCTTCCCTCTCTGTTCTTAGTTAGTACCGAATCCGGAAACTAGAGGCTCGGTTCTAAAACTGGATCCAAAATCAGTCCATTACATTGCCACTCTTTATATAATCCTCTTTGGTACAACTTAAAATATTAATTTTCAAAAATTCATCCCACGCTAAAATTTACACATTTTCAAATTCCAAAGGCAGATGTTCTGTGAATTTACTTAAATTTTTGAGAAATCCTATCATATCAGTATTTTTTTAGTTTTTTTTTTGTCAAGTGTTCGGCAATGAACACATTTTCAAAAATCAAAGTTAGTTTTAAAGCTAGTCGTTCTGTGAATGTATTAAAATATTTGAGGAACTTAATTTTGTTTACGATTTTGGTTTTATGTAAGTGTTCGACAACTTAAAATATTAATTTTCAAAAATTCATAACTCAGGCAAAAATTGGCACATTTCAAAAATCGAAGTTTATTCTAAAGGCAGATGTTTTGTGAATATATAAAAAAAATTGTGAAATTCTATCAAGTCAGTATTTTTTGTTGTGTTGGACAACAAACGTTAATTTAAAAAATTCATAACACCCAAAAATGAACAAAATCATAAATTGTTCTGTGAATGTATTAAAATATTTGAGGGACTCAATTTTGTTTACGATTTTTGTTTGTGTAAGTGTTCGGCAACTTAAAAAAATCATTTTTAAAAATTTATAGCTCACGCAGAAATTGACACATTTTCAAAAATCAAAGTTAATGTTAAAGACCATATAAAAGGATTTTTTTGTTCGACAACTTAAAACATTAACTTTTGAGAATTCATAACTTACGGAAAAATTGGCAGATTTTCAAAAAGTGCAGTTTTATGGATATATGTTTTGTAAAGATATTCAAATTGTTGGGGAATATATTTTTTCAAGAACGATAAATATTAATATTCAAAAATTCATAACTCATAAGAATGAAATACATTTAAATTTTGAAGCAATTCAATTGTATCTGCATTTATTTTTCTTTCAATTTTTCATTGTTTTACCTAATTCGTACCCAAAACGTTAAATTTAATTGCTGAACGTTATGTTAAAATAAGAGATAGCTTATTATATTTCCAATTAGTAAAACAAGTGTCACGAATTTTAACATGCAGCTAAATTACGAAATAGAGCTTTTTTAAAAATAATTAAATGTTTTCAGTGAAAAATATTTTAAATATGGTAGAAACCATCCATCTTTGGAAACAGATTAATTTAACAACAATTTTAAAAATGGTTTGATAAAAAATTAACTCCGTAACAGAATTAGTGTTGAAATCCTAAATTATTGCAATTAGGGAATAGCCAAAACATTCTAGGTAACAGATTCAATTTTAAATACTTTGAAAACTGTAATCGAAGCTCAGACCTGAAGCTTTAACTACATAAATATAATCAAAGGCCTGAAGATAATGAATAATGATAATTGACGAATGTTTCTGAATTCTGTAATCATTTAATTTTTTTATTATTATTTATAACATTGTTGAGTTTTGTAACATCGATATGTTTGTTTTATTTATTTCGTACTTCATTTATATTTTCTGGCGGAATTTTAGCGGAATTAGGTTTGCTATCTGGCGGAAATAGCATGTGACCAGTTGGCAATGCTGCCCACCAGCATCATTATCAAATATATTATCAATGGAAGTTGTATGCGAATTATCCCGCGGAAGGATCTCATTATCGGCGCCTTCAAATGCTCGTTAAAAGAACTGCGACTTTTCGAAAACAATTATAATTTACAGGCCTGCACAATCCTCCTCCGAGGCGCCAGCAAAGACATCCTCAACGAAACCGAGCGCAACCTGCAGGACGCGCTGCAGGTCGCCCGAAACATAATGCTGTCCCCGAAACTGGTGCCGGGCGGCGGCGCCGTGGAGATGGCCCTGTCCCACCACCTGATGCAGAAGGCGACGCACGGGCCGTACCGCGCGGTCGCACACGCCCTGGAGATCATCCCGCGCACGCTGGCGCAGAATTGCGGCGCGAACACGATCCGCACCCTGACCGCCCTCAGGGCGAAGCACGCGTCCCACGCCGACGCCGCGAAGCCCTGCACCTGGGGCATCGACGGCGAGTCCGGCGAGCTGGTCGAGCAGCAGGTCAACGTGGGCGTGTGGGAGCCGCTGGCGGTCAAGCTGCAGGTCTACAAGACGGCCGTCGAGACGGCGATTCTGTTGCTGAGGATCGACGACATCGTCTCCGGCTCGAAGAAGAAGGGGGATAAGAACGAGCCGCCGAAACCATCCGAAATGCAGCAGCCGGAATAAAGCCGCTATATTTATTATTAATCACTTCACATATTTAATGCTTATGATTTTTTTTAATGACTAATAAATTGCTACACACACACAAACGGGCGTTCGTACTTTGTTTTCATTCCCTCGCTGAATAACACGTGCGTGGTCAGATCTATTTTTGAAATGAGAAGGCAGGCGCGCCGATTTTGCGCAGTGTGAGTCATTTTAATGAACTCATTTCTGCGTCTGAATAAGCCATTACTGATGAGCAGGATTAAGGAAATGGTGCAAAACAAGTGAGTCCGTTTTGTTTGCAAGCGACAAGTGATGACACTGGTGGGGGTTTGCAGGAGGGCCAAGATTTTGATTTTCGTCACCCTGATGTTCCTGGCCATTTACGTTACGAAGGCCGACGTTCCTTCCATCACTTACTTCTACTCCAAAGACGCGTGTTATTGCACCGCTAATCAAGATTCAAGGTCATCCGCTATTGCGTGGATTTATCCACAGGAATATGAAGTCAAATCAGGTAAGTTTTTGTTAATCGGTGACTCTTGTCACCGAAATGCAGTGACGGTTCGTGGGGTTTTTTCTGGTACGGCCGAGGTAACAAGAGTGGCAATACAGATAGGTAGGGTCAGTTGCAGAGGCGGCTGGCTGCGTGACCGCACTGTATTACCACCTCTTGTTCCTCAGCCGTACCAGAAAAAACCCCGCGAACCGTCACTGCCGAAATGACGTCATTTGCGTGAGACCGTATTCTACTAACATATGAGTTTTGCCATCGATGACAAAACTCACAAAAAATCGGTGGCTTTTTACTAGAGATGGGCATAATCGAATGATTTCAATAATCGAATGATAACTATTCGAATTAATCCGAAAATCGATTATTCATTCGAATGATCATACGAATGACAATTCGAGTGATCATTCAAATGATCTGAAAATCGATTATTTATTCGAATGATCATTCAAATGATTTTTCTAGTAATAATATAATAATAATATAATCTTTATTTAGTAATATATTATCTAAATACACATATAAACTAAAAAAATATGTGCAATATATAAAATATAAAAAACAATTTTTGTAACGATAATATAATAATCTTAAAATTTTGAAACTATAATATATATTTGTACTATATTAATAGGAACTTGTATATATATATATATATAAATATACACATATGCACACACATTTTCACACACACACAGACACACACACACATACATATACATATAAAAATTGGTATATCAGTCTTCTACAAGTTCTTCAAATATTCTTTTAATAATATTTTAAATTTATTGACACTTTTCCCTTCTTTTATATGTCTAGGTAGTTTATTATACTCTGCAGCTGTTCTAAAAAATAATGTATTTTGCCCTTTTTTTTTGTGTTTTTATGACCGAGATATATATTTTCACTATTTCTGGTGTTGTGTTTATGAATTTGTGTTGCGTTGATTATACAATTATTGAAATAAGATGGCATCAATCCCCATAATCATTCGAATGATATGAAAATCAATTATTTATTCAAATGATCATTCGAATAAAAGTTCGACTAATAATTCGAATCGTGAATTGAGTATTTTTATTTTTTTAAGTGCGATAGACATATCGGAATGATCACTCAAATTATCGTGACTTCAATACTAAAAACAGAACTCCGGTTTTTTCGTTAAAATCGTTCATAAATACTTGTGTTCTGATTTCAGCAATATATCATAATAAAATTATAATATAGAATATATTGTAAACAATATCAGAGTACTTCGCCGTAATGTTTTATGGGAAAGATACCCTATAAGTTTTAAATGATATATATTCGAGTACAAATTGGTATAATGACATTCGAATGGTCTTTCAGATTATCCCAATAGCTAGTTTTCGAATTGTTCATTCGAGTACCGATCACTCAAATAAATCATTCGAATGATGATTCGAGTATAGATAATTCAAATGGTCATTCGAATGATCATTTAATTGCTCATTTGAATGATCATTCGAGTACTGGTCATTCGAATGATCACATGAATACCGATCATTCAAATTAAAAAATAGGTTCTCGAGATAATCGATTATTTTGATAATCGGATTAATTGATTATCGTCATTCGAATGATCCCATCACTACTTTTTACGCATGCTATGTAGCTGGTGACAAAGGACAGTTCGCTTGTTTTTTTGTTCGGGGGTTGAAGGGTTCCAAAAGGGGTCATTCCAATCTGTGTTTACCCCCTTAAAGTAGGGCCAAAATGAGATTTTTTCCCGAAAGAATCATCAAATTTGGTTGAAAAGTCACCGAGTTATGTGTGAAAAACCTCAAAATGCACTTTTTTTCAAACACCCATAACTTGGTGCCAAATCGTCGTAGGAACTTCGCGCTTTGAGTTCAGCATGCGGAATTGATCAATTTTTAATGCCTTTATGGTAGATCGAGTCGACAAAATTTTTCCAACTCCGTAGACATCGTCAAAGTTGGACATGGTTTCCAGAAAAAACTTTTTTTTACAGGGGTGCTAGAGGGGGGGCGGAAGGGGTTACGCTTAAGTTCGCATGCATGACTTTGACATTAACCTCTTCAGGGACAGAAACACATTTGTGTACGTTTTAAAAAATAAAAAATGATGAACACATTTCAAACAAATTTGATTTAGCTCAATACTGCCATCTCATGTCAAGCTCTGAAAGCTGCTACAGTTGCACTTTTCCATGCAGATACCTCCTGTCTAGCCCTACTGGCGAGATATCAATTGTTTCTTAAAAGATTTGAAACTTCAAAATTAATTTGTCCGTGAAGAGGTTAAAAAAGACACTTCACAGTTGCTTTATTTTTTTCTTCACTTCCCTCACTTGAGGCTGTCTTTTTGAGTGATTGATGCATATCAGGTGCCAGAGTTTACTTCTCTGTCCACCCTATCCTCTTTCAGTCCGTTCATTCTCTTAGGTCTCAGGGAGGGGTATCTTCTTTGTTGACCGTCAGCCGCCACTGCTTCTAAATAGGTCCAACTCTCCGATCCCAACAAAAGTTAATAAACGCTGAATCACACAGTCTTAACTCCGCTGTGTTCTAGTACGACGGTTGTCATCTACCCGCCGGATACCCATTTACAAAATTATGATTGTTTTGAACCAATATTTTATGCGTATGCTGGCCCAACCTTGAAGGGACGATGTTTCCCCACTTTCATTTAGTGATGGGCATAATCGAATGATTACTATTCGAATTAAACTGAAAATCGATTATTCATTCGAATGATCATTCGAATGATTATTCGAGTGATCATTCGAATGATCTGAAAATCGATTATTTATTCGAATGATTATTGGAGTGATCATTCGAATGATCTGAAAATCGATTATTTATTCGAATGATCTGAAAATCGATTATTTATTCAAATGATCATCCGAATAAAAGTTCGAGTAATAATTCGAATTATAATTCAAATGATCGTGAATCGAGTATTTTTATTTTTCAAGTGGTATAGACATATCTGAATGATCAGTCAAATTATCTTGACTTAAATACTAAATACAGAACTCCGGTTATTTCGTTAAAATCGTTCAATAAACACTTGTGTTCTAATTTCAGCAATATGTCATAATAAAATTATAATATAGAATATATTGTAAATAATATCCGAGTACTTGGCGTTAATGTTTCGTAGGAAAGATTACCGCCCGGTTTAATGTATCGAATTATTGCGTCTCGAGTTTTTCAATACCAAAATAAACTTCTGCCGTGCGTCTCCCGTTTATTTTTTTTTTGTCAACTTTCATGAACTTATTTTCTCACCTTTCAATGTCAATCGAATGATCATTCGAGTATAGATAATTCGAATTGTCATTAGAATGCTCATTCAAATGAGCATTCGAATAATCATTCAAATGATCATTCGAGTACCGATCATTCAAATGATCACTCGCATACCGATCATTCGAATTAAAAAATAGGTTCTCGAGATAATCGATTATTTTGATAATTGAATTAATCGATTATCGTCATTCGAATGATCCCATCACTACTTTAATTATTCAACTTTTCAATTAAACAAGCAATTCGATGTAAACGTAACATAAACAATACAACCGTTTTGGGTTTCAGCTAATAGATTTGAAACGTATTTTTAGTGTCAAAATTTTATCCAACACTCAAGAACGCATACAACACGAACTTCCAAGAGGTTCCCCCGAAAGAATGGGCTTTGAAGGACTGGTATTTGTCGGATTGGGGTTCCATAGATGCCATACGGGACACGAGATGGGAAGGTAGGTCCAGTACAGGACGGCAAATTTAAGTTGGCCAGATGCGCAGAGAGGAAGCGAAAGCTCTCTTTCTCTACAGCCGGCCGAGTACATTCTCTGTAATAAGCAAGCACATATTCTTCGCATTCGCTATTTATTTACAACTCTATCGGGCGCTCTCCTCCACATAATTAATGCACTGTCACTTTTGAAAATGAATGTACCAGGCGCGCGAACTTCACGAAATCTATCGAGAGCGCCCTTCGAAGGTTCCGGCCACAATTTTGCCACTGCGCAACGGCAAGTTACGTTTGCCGTCCTGTAATGGTATTTTCCTTGCCACCAAGTTTCTATTTTTAACACATGACAATGACCGTACTTCGCTTTTTACTCAAAACAAAAGTTATTTCTACATATTCCGTACTTGAAATAGCTCAACAGAAAATGTAAATATTTCTAAAATTACCTCGGATGTATTGAAATAAATCAAAAACTTTTAATGCCAATTAAGGAACAATTTTCAGTTTGGATGAACATTTTTGGGATTTATTGCCCAATTAACGAACAATTTGATAGAAACGCCAAAGTGGCGGAGTCTATTGCCTGAATGTTGTACTGAACCAAATCCGAGTGGCTTAACCACCGACATATGGAAATACCAGTGGCGGCAAATATAACAATAATAATGTAAATATTAAATATTGTTTGTCTGTAGGTGTTCTGATGGGGAAACAGTATTTAACCTCTTCACGCCCAGGTCACCACATGTGGCGACAAGCAAAATAAAAATATTTTACAAATTAAAAAAAATTACCGTTTAGCGCCATCTATGGAATATTTTTTTATATTTTTTTTGCAAAAATGAGTTTATGACGGTGGAATAATATTTCGTAGAAAACCGTAACAACAACAAAAAGTAATTCTTCAATAAACCCTGGATTATGCTATAACCCAATCAAAGTAGCATGGGCGCGAAGTGGTTAATGAACAATTTAAGTTTTATTGCATTTGATGTTGAACATTGCGAGCGATAAAATACGGTGATCCATAGCAAAATCTTGTGGTTGTTGCATGTTTAAGATATTGAGATTGTAACGTCGGGCAGTGAATTCAATTTCACGAGCGAGGCCACTTATCACATTCACCAGTTTCCGATTAGCTTCTCCGTGCTCGGATACACCGCGGAAATTCTGCTTTCGGAGGGATGGAACTCAAGAGATTTCTCCTCGTATTACATCTGGTTGGGAGGACACGATGGAACTCGAGTCCTGTTTAAATGTTTAGATAAAAACGAGTACGACTACTCTGACGATGACGACTTGCAGGAAACCTTCCAGGTAGGTTTTGTTTATTTTTTTTTACTTTGTTTTGTTTTCTTTGTTGTTGTGGCACGAATAATAGTATATTCTGTAACAAGGTTAGAATGGAAATTCGAAGCGAGTGGAATATTTCGAGCGCGAGCCGTGAGGTGAGCGCGAGGAACGACGAGCATCTGAATTTCCATTCTTACCGAGTAGCAGACTATACTTTCTCCTCGACCAGATAAAATGGACTAATAAAATAATGAACACAAAGAACTTACGTTTTATTATCACGTTTGTGGTTATGTTTATAGTATTTTGACAATTGTGATATCCAAGGCTATCTAATTATTTTATTCGAAACGATGTGAGAATATTCATTTTATACCTTGTTATGGTATGAATTACATGCAAAACGCATAAGCGCATAGTGTTTTGTTCCATAACAAGAGTGAGAATGTGTACGTTCTATAATCAAAATTGATTTCAGAATGCTTAAATTCTATGGGGGTCGTGGAGAAAGTTTTATTAAGCTACTGCATATACTATCCTTGTGTTTGGGGCCTGTGTTTGAAACCCTCTGAATCCGTGGCTTAGTCTGTGTGTGTGTGAAGTGAAGTCGTCATGATGGGTCCCTTGACGTGAAACGAGTAACCTTGTAAATTCCTGTTATTCTTATGCTAACAAAGGTGACAATTGGCAATACGGCCAATATCCATGTAAAAAAAAAAGGATTATTATTATTATTATTATACACGGGCTCGGATAATTTATAAGGATGAATAGAAGTACAGTAATCACTAAAATTATATTTCAGAGGCTTAATGAATTGCTATTTCTTTTAGACGGATACCACCACCGATATCATTTCCGGAAGTTCGTGGAACTTATTCCATTTAAAGTACGATCGAGAGTCCGGGACCCTGGAATTACAATCGGTCATTGGCGAGACGGTAGTCAGCATTGTCAAGGTTCAAGTTTCCAAGAGGCTCGACCCAATCTATATGCTGATGAGAAGTCGGTATGGTAAATCGAGGTGGAAAATTGAGCACCGTAAGTTGAGACACGATTTCTGCTTTGCTATATTTTGGAAGTTTAAAAATGTATCTATTTGTATTTGTATTTATTAGTTTCATTCAAGTGCTTACAAAAATATAAATCTGTACATACAAATTATTCACAAGTAATTTCTGTCGCACTTGAATTGGGTAGCATTCATCTTAGATGATCTTCTACACGTACCCAAAGACTTCTATGGCTATCTTCGATGAATAGGAACTTCCTTCTAGCGAAGCGAGCATTTTCTTTGTTCGTTTTGGCCTTAAATTCAGGCACTTTATCCCAGCTTGGGAAATACAACGTCAGTCAAGTTGACAGATTGATTTATTTTTTATCGATTGTTATGCGAGAGAAATTTATATCAAATAGTGATAACTGTTCGCTTTGACTATATACTAATGGACTGCTATTCCCCCTCCATTTCCCATATGATCACTGCTCCAAAAGTTGTCCACGAGCTGGAGCCCGATATAAGTCCCGCCCCGGAGCCGAAAATGGAGCGTAATCTAAAAACCGGAAAGCAAAAAAAATATTTCTCGATGTATTCACCAGCAACGTGGAGAATGCAAATGCGAGCATATTTCGGCAACTCGGGTCCACTTTCCTGCCTGTTCTTTACAAGCAAAGCATCAACCCATAATTTGCGAAGTTCCGGATTTGATGGCAATCTAATACAGAATTTTAGGTTATAAGTCAAAAGTCAACTGACGTGTACATCAGCTGACGAGTATTATAACCGCTATACGTGGACATATTTGACAATCTAAATGTTTATATATTCAAAGGTGTGAATAAATTGCAGGGTATCACAATATGCAATGCGAGCTCATAGAGTCATATGTCATGGACACAAAATAACTACCAATTTAGTAACATACCGCAACCATTTAGGGTCGAGCCGCGCCACCGTTGCTTGGAGACACACATGAAGCGGCGCTAGCAGTCCATTAGTATATAGTCAAAGACTGTTCGGCATTAACTTTGTTAGAAAACGTTTATATCTTGGAAGTTTAAAAATGTATCAATTGTTATTTTTCTTTCTGCGACGCTCGTATATTTTAAATTTTACAGGTAGATTTATGTACACCAACTCAACTGGAGAAACTAATTTGGGACCAGCGTTAAAAGGATTAGGCGAGGAAATTTGCGTATCGGTCTACGTAGCTTTGTGCAATTTTTGCACCATGGATTTTTACATGCGTACCACTGAAGGTGTTGTGTATTTGCAGAGAGGGATTGCCGTTGATCAGGTAAAGTTACTTTATTTTTTCGCGCGATTGCGGAATAAAACGTGGGCCCAATACTTAGCACCAGTGATTCGAGGTACGGCCGAGGTAGCATAGGTATACTTTGATCAATGGATCTTTACGTCATAGATAGCTCCGACAACATTTCCATCCGTTCACTCTCTCCACGGTAAGTTGAATTAGGGGCAATCATGTTTGTATGTATCGTATGTTCATTTAAAAAAAACCTCAAGTGTGCCATGATTTTTTATTTTTAAAAATTTAAGTTGGCACACAACTTAGGAATTGACATACAAAACGTCAGATCTTTCTAAATGTCACAATTATTCCATGGTCGCAATGGTTTACAGCAACCAGCAAAAAACGTTTCTAGTTGAAAGTTATTTTTTCTTAATTTCCTACGACTTCTCTGCGTCATTTGTCACATCAAATGAATTTATCTCTAGGAACATGCCGCAACTAACATAACCTCAATATGTGTTACCAACTTGAATTTTAAAAAATAAAAAATCATGGCACACTCGAGGTTTTTTTTAATGAACATACTTTATGTCGTCCAAGGCGAGAAAACTTGGTCTTCGGTAATGATGCACATGCAAAGATCCATTGATCAGTGCAGTGTCTCTGCAACCGACCCTACCTATCTATTACCTCGGCCGTACCATGAGTCACCCTGTGAGCCGTCACTGCTTAGTACCTTTATAAGAGTAACTAGTGCATCCCGGACGGTTGTTATGGAAAAGCGTTGACATCTCTCTCTTGGCCTCCGCTACGAATGTTATTTAATTATTAGTCGTCAAAAAAAAAAACATTAAAATAGTAATACGGCTCTCTTTCAAGTAGAACGTGAAAGAAAAACGGTGGAAGGAAGTTCGTCTGGTGAAAAGGGGCAATTCGGAAGATCCCGTGCAGATTTACGTGAACACGAGTTTTACGGATCATCTGCATGAAACTCGAACCGGATTTTGGGCCATCGACGAGATCAGAGTGTGCACGGAAGATGGTAATACAAAATATCGTTTTTCTATTGCTACAAAGAAAAAAGGCAATGCTCAGTTCCCGAGGGCAAACAAAAATGCCGTGCGGTTCTTTGACGTAGGCAACCCAATTCTACGCATGTAAACGTCAACCTTAACCTCAAATCATCACGGTACACAATAATATTATTTGGCTATATTTTTTAAAAATCGGTTGTTGTTTCAAAGGCTTAATGTTGCAGAGTCGTGAACATATATTCAGGCTATTTTTCGTCTTTATTACTTTTATTCAATAAATCTGCAGTATGTGAGGTTGTCTCAAGTTAATTTATCATTCTCACATTAACTGTAATATATAGTCTGAATAAAGATGCTTGTACAAGCGAGAAAATAATTGCAGCAACGAAAGCACGTTTGCTCCTCACCAAACGTCAACGTTGAGGTTGTGAAACGAAGGCGTTAAATTTGCGACTTTCGACTATAAACCCGTTTTCTAAAATTCAACTTTTAGAAATCAAGATTTCTCGGATAGAATCTAAAGATTTCGACCTGAGCCTGGACCGGGTCACCTGTCAGTCTTTGAAGCATCCGCGCTGGAGGCCCAAGAAGGAAAAATTACCGACGAGACCCAAAGTCAACCCCTTGGAAATCACCGAAGTGACGGCCACAACTGTAACCGGCAAGAGGATGCCAGCAGTTCTGACCAATGTCTACTGGTACAGCATCAAGGTACGCGATCCAAATACACGATAAAACATTTTCGATGCATTTTTGCGCCAAAATACCTTTTTATGCCAATATGATCCAAATTCACGATAAAAAAATTTTGTTAACAAAATTATTTTCGCGCCAAAATACCTTCTTGTGTGTATGTGATCCTAATACACAATAAAAAACTTTGACGCGTAAATAAATGTTTCACAAGTAAATAGCTATTTGTGTATTAAATCTTTCAAATCTGAAAACCAGTTGCAGGTGACGATGAATCGCCCTTGGTGACAAGCTGCACATCTACAAAAGACCCGTGTAAACCCCGCATATATCTGATAAAATAACATTACATTTCCCGATTTTACAACTTTGTCTTATTATAAAAGATGAATTAATTATTTATTAATAATTAATTTTCTTCTTCTACTGAACGCTGTGTTATCCTTTAGGGCAGGGGTCTCCAAACTACGGCCAGCGGGCCAAATGCGGCCCTCGACAAGCAGATACATTTTTCGTAAATGTCACATTTTAAAATTCTACAACGATTTTTTGTTATATGTTTTGAATTTAGTTATAAAATTGATTATACCTTGGCCCACTAGGTTATGAAGAATTATATATATGGCCCGCGATGGAAAAAGTTTGGAGACCCCTGCTTTAGGGCATCGGGTATACCGTGTGTTCGATAAAAAACGCCCAACGCCATAACTCTGGTTTTTATTGATCGATTTGAATGAACTAAAAACCAAAGTCAATGGTGGTTTAAATACTAAAAAAATACATCAATATTGATTTTTTTTCAATAATAACTTCATTGTCAAATGATGGCCAACTTAAAATTTTTAAATGGCAGCATATAGTGTTTTAATTTTTTTACACTCGACATTATTTTTCTGAATCCAATAATGCCCAAAATGTTGTTTTTCGTTCAATATTTTGGTCGAAAAAAATTAAAATAAATCTTCCATTTAAAGTTATATTTTTCAAAAATTATAATTAGCGTGCCTTGGAAAAAAAGTGACAAATGTCATTTGTTGTAAGGTTATGCCAAACATGAATAATAAGGACCCAATAAATAAGTACCTATGTTTAAACTCAATGTAGAATAGAATAAATAAGTAGCGCAAGTATTGATTCACTTGCGATTTAGATGTTCTGAGATTATTGTAGAACGTCTAACTCTGCAAGTCCACGAAATTGTCGAACCACTCTCTCGGCTTTTTAAAGGCTCCATATCGCCTCAAATTTCCTTCTAACCTTCTAAATTTAGGTTCTGGTGTTTGGCGCTCTGGAAACCGTAGATGATAAATTCGTGCCGCAGCTCTTCGATTTCTATTATATAGAAATAAATTTGTAACATGTCTATTAATTCGCTATTGTTCATGATTATGTCTGAAACACACATTAATAACAAATGGTTGACATTACTTATACAATAAATGACATTTGTTGATTCGAATTTTTTTCAAGGCACACATTTATTACAAAATTTATTATTATCTTTTTCTGGCTTAAATATTAACTTAAAACCAACATAACGAGCATAATTGGATTCAGAAAAACAATGTCTAATATTATAAAATTAGAAAAGTATATGCAACCATTTGAAAATTAAAAGTTGACTATCATTTGGCAATGAAGTTGATTATGAAAAAATATATAATCACCGTAATTTTATAGTATTTAAACAGCCATTGACTTTATTTTTTAGTTCATTCAAATCAGTCAATAAATAACAGAGTTATGGCGTCGGGCGTTTTTTATCGAACACACGGTATATTACTGATCCATATTTTCCACTCTTTCCTGTCCATTGCTAATCTTTTCATTTTTTTGTTGGGTTTCCTACCAATTTCTGGGATATACTCCATCTACTCATAGATTAGACTTTTTGGACAACTTTAGTGACAAACACTGGAAAATAAAAAGTACCAACACGGCTATGAAAAAAAATTAAATTTTGCGGTAATTTAGGTTGGTACTGGTATACTTTCCTATTTTTAGGTTATTTCCTAAGTTGGTCATCTCATTTCCGTTACTATTTCTGTTTTCTTCTCCGTGGTTACCCGTGCCCACTTTCCTTGCATTCCAGTCTCCTTTTATTGTTATGTATTTAGTGTTTTCCTGGTGTTTCTTGGAGTTATTCAACTTTATAAGTTGGGTTTTTCTACCACATTTTTTCTGTCACCCTGTATAATTTTTTGTATGAAATCATGGTTGGCTCTATAGTTCGAACCTTCAACCAAATAATAGAAATGATTTTAATCGTTCAATGTCAATTACTGGGGCAAAAATAAAATTTCACCCAGACCATGCATTTCAACAAATCTTCAAATATTTCAAAAACGGCTAACAATAGGTATAGGGAGTATTGAAGTAACTCACCTTTATTTGCTCCATATAATTCAAAAATGACAAAAAATACAGGGTGTTCCATTTAAAAAAACATAAGTTTGATCTGTAACTTTGTTATGAGACACCCTGTATAAATTTAAATATTTTTAGGGCGTGCAGCTCACCATTATACACAACTTTTGTATAAAACATTTTTCGAAATTTTGAAAAATAAGCACGTGATTGACCGTTCCCAGAGCTCTGAAACACCCTGTAGTGTGTACCCGTCTTTCAGATGTTTTTGTCCTCCATTTTTCTGCGTTTCACGGACTCCCATTAATTGTATTCTTCTTCTTTTCGTCTCTTCTTTTGTTTATATTAATAATCTCACAAGTCTAAAATTTCAGGCTTTGGGCGGGAAACAGTGTGATAAATACAGAGATCCTGCGAGGGAGAAGTCGAATGGTTTTCCGATTGTGTCTGGAAACTATATTGTCTTCAATAATCTGATTCCCTACACCAACTATGAAATTAAAGTAACTGATGCCATTTACAACATCAGCCAAAAGGAAACGATTTTAACATCCGAATCAGGTAAGCAAATAGTTATAGTTAATTGACAGGTTGCGTTCTCGTGTGATTATCTCGAAATTTAGTGAAGGGGTGTTTTTTGTTTTTATTGGGGTGTGTAGCAGAATCGATCTTGTGTAAATTTTTTTTTGTAGCCTTACCCACCAAAGCCGAATTACCAAAAAACCTAAATATAACAACCGGCTCCTCCTCGATGGACATAGAATGGGAACCTTTGAATTGCACTGTAAAACGGGGACGGATTTTGTACAAAATCAACGTGCTAGAAGGAGGTGTATTGGTTAAAACGGTCCAACAAACCGGAACCGATGTCCAGGTGTCGGGTCTCAAAAGCTACACCAACTACACGGTAGAGGTGATCACGGCACGAAACGTTGCCGATCTGGAGAAGAGGGAAAACAACACCGTCAAGCGCGTCTATTACGCACGGACGGCGCCGGGAGGTAGGTTTACCCTTGTCGCAAAAGGTTGTTACGGAGGGTTGCAGGTTTATTTTAGAGGCGGGGAAAGTGGAGAATCTGGAGGCGTACTCCGTCGACGAGGAGACCGTATTGTTGCGTTACGATCTTCCCCGTGTGCCGAACGGCGTTCCCGATGAGGTCATGTACCATTCGTGCCTTTTAAACTGTGTCACGCGCAAGGAGAAGGTCCGGAGGTGCGAGCTATGGAAGGAAAAGTACTGCCTGCGAGTGGCGTCTCTGTTGAGTGACAAGAACTATTACGTCAATGTTTCGCTGCTGAATAAGGATACGATTCGGCTCGGTGATCCTGTCAAGGTTAAATTCGTTACTGGATATAGAGGTTGGTTATAACTGTGTTCCCGGACTTACACTTAATAACCAAAGTTTGTACCCTCGTACTAACGGCAGTTTTGAATGATAAAAATGTATCACGAAGTGAAAGTCTGCACGATTAGGTGGGAATATGTCATTTCGTCAAGGGTATGAGTCACTGAAGCGGTAAGTATTCGTATGTTTTCGTATCATAGAGATTCCCGTACAATGTATTCTGACGCCATGCGTGCTTTAACTAAAAAAATCAAAATAAGATCAAGTAGGCATGGAAAAATAATTGTTACTTTGCGATGTCAATTCTAAAATATTTGAAGAATCATTGTTTTTAGTACCGGCGCCGCCTACAGGTTTGAATCACAGCATGGTACGCTGTAACACCGGCGAAAACACGTGCAGCATGAATGTCACGTGGGAACATCCTTATTTTCAAAACTCCACCATCCGCTCATTTGAGGTGATGTTGACCAGACAAGTATACGATGACTACGAATCAATTAAGGAGGTGTACGAGGTGGCCAATTATCTTCCACTCTACTGGAAAACTGTAAGTAATTGGTTACAAACATTTTATATCTGTGGTGTGAGGGGGAAGAGATGCCCCGATGCCATTTCTCCGAAACTTGTTGATTCCCATCAAACTTGAATATTTTGTAACGTTTCTTTTTCCTCATCATACACTCCAGCACATCACAAGTGTTCATTCACTTAGGTGCTTATAGTCTAAATTTAATTTTAATTTTAGTAGTTATACTGTAATAGTATATTACGACACAAGTTCGGTAAGTGCTCTCTAACAGGTCGAGAAAATTTTAAAAATACGAGGCCCGTCGGGCCGAGTATTTGTAATTTTTGAGACCTGTTTGAATGCACTTAACGAACCGAGTATTGTATAGTATTTTTTGCGCTACCGATTTAAAATAGTAAAAAAATAGTTCAAAACGACTTTTATAATTAAAAATCGCTGCTCTTTTATCTAGCCCATAACGGTACTAGGACTGTCATGACTCAGAACAGGCTTGTTATTTTGTGAGTTTCCTAGCAACCGAAATTAGTCCGGGAAAGCCATTCGAACGTGACTAAATACACGCAGAGTAAGCATAGCAATATAGAACGGTAGCGCAAAAACTTAGTAATTATATTGTAATACTGTAAATAAATAAATAAATACGTTACAGATCAGATACATCCCGTTTAGCACGACCTACAACATATCCGTCAGGTCGGTCAATTACCGCTTCAGCAGCGAATACGCCAGCATCGTGGTAACGACCGACCACTTGGGCCGTCACATCGATCAATCGCCGAAATTGATGGAGACCACGCGGACTACGGTCCGCTTCAACATCCCCAATTTGGATCATCGCTTGTCCTCCTACCTCCTCGTGGCAATCGTTCAAGACGGCGGCCGTAGATTAGCGCCGGCCTATAAACTGTCAAAATTGGCGGAGGGCGACCTGTGCAGGGATTATGGAGATTCGTGGATTGCTGCAGTGAAAGAGGTAAACATTTTATACTAGTTTTGATTGATGATAATAAGCAATACATGAATTAATACATTTTAATGCTACCAAATAAAATTAACAATTTACGGCCGTACTAATAGACAATATTCAATCCTTGGATTAATCACGGATTCTAGAATCCTGGATTAGTCGATATTTATAATCGTATCCAATAGTCACGGATTCGGGTAAGATCGGCAAATTCGAGAATTAAACCAGGATTTGGTATAATTTTTAGTAACATTACAATTTTACTAAATGTCTGTTGGTGCTATATTCATAATGAGTGGTAACCTAACCTGATAGTTCAAATGGACAGAAATAAAAATTACACGGAGATGGAAAAGATTCTCTTAGCAACTCTAGTTAATGGATGTTCATCCCGAAATGCGGCTTCATCCATTGTATGTTAGTATCAAATAAATATTATAAAGTTTATAATATAGATTATTATATTAAACCAGCTGTTCATGAATGAATTGACAGATTGCAAAATAATCTGGGCTTAATCGCGGCTGACGGAAGATTATTTGAAGGATTATTTTCAGATTAATCCAGGATTATATTGACTATTGGATGCGTTCCAACCTGATCCGAGATTTAATCCTCAATCCGCGACTATTAGTACGGCCGTTAGAGCCTGAATTGTTGAAATTTTGAATTATATTTGTCTAAGCCAGGTTTTTCGTAAGCCGGTATTATATTTTCAGCTGTGTAAACGTTCTTTATACTCCATTGTCTGTCACTGTCAGTCCCCGACATTTTTTAATCGTTACTGTTTAGATTTGAAATGGAGCCTAAGAAGAGCATTTAAGACGAAAAATACATCGAAATAGAAAATAATTTGTTAATACACATTGTGAAAGAGTAAGTATCAATCTAAATATGTGTAACGTAATCGCAGAATCTAACCTCAAATGATGTATACCGTTTACCATTTGAAGGATCGTTCACACAGGCAAAAATATAATACTAGTGTTATGTCAATTTAAGCCCGAGTTATATTTGTTACCACTGTTAGCCTTTTTTTGGTAGGCTTAGTACAGTATTGTAATAAAATCTGATAGTGCCCGCGGGTTACAAAACCTTTTTGTTGTGCATTAAATCTTTTGTACGTACCTTAAGTTGTTGAACTGGTTCGATTGTAGGATAGGGACCACCCACCACCCTCTGTAACCACTTTTATACTCCGGCCGCGCTATGAAGGCGTCTGAGGTGATTAACGAAGGGTCAGAAGGGCCGCCCCCATCAGAAGAGAGGATATTTTGTTACTTTACACTTAACTTGCTAACTCGGCTTCTATTTATAAATCAGTGGTTCTTAAAAGGTTACCCAAAACGCAAATGAGGGCGGTCCAAGTTAATCACCACTGATGCCTTCATAGCGCGGCCACACTTTATCTACAACATTAAAACGACTTTAAACGTTTTGCTATTAAATTGCTCCAATTTAAGGTTACAGATGATGCAAACTACTATATCACGATAGGCGATTCGTCCCCCACTAACTCGTCCGTATTGAATCGCACCGTCATCAACAAACCCCTTTCTCCCGGCGGCGATTACTGCATTACTTTTGTGATAACGAACAGACACTCGGAGAAAGAACACGTCGTCGTGTATCATAAAGATTCGGTCAAAACGCCCGCAGCGGACGGCCGAATGGATCTTGCGACGAGTTCGAGTACGTCCACTACCGTCGTCATTATCAGCGCCGCTGTCATCGTTATCATTGGATCGTTATTGGCATTATTAGGCGCACTTAGGTAAGCAATATAGCTATTATTACAACTAGGGAAATATGAATAGTATATTTCCCGAGGTTGGCTAGTTACATCCCGAGGGATGTATAGACAACCAAGGGAAATGTATTCATATTTCCCGAGTTGTAATCAATAGTTTTTTTCTGATTGAAAGAATATTGTTCTGTAAATGGGAAAATATTGGATTGTAAATTTTTGAATTTATCCGATTGGTAACGTTGCTAAGGGCCTTGTTTGTAAATATCATGGTTGACCTGTTTTGGTATTTGCGTTGTTTCATAAATTGGTGAAATGTCAAACTATGTGTTAACGCAAGCGACGAAAGACCGTGAATGTTTTGTTCCCGTAAACTCCAAAGCTGAAATCGGAGGTGTTGTCCCGAGAGCAATTAAAACAATTCTTGCGAGAAGCTCCTAATGACAATTGTTTGATGTCTATATTTCCCTAGGGAAATATGAGCACTTCATATTTCCCTAGGGAAATGTAAGTTTGTTATGACATATCGTAACTAAGGCAATATGACTCAATATTGTTTCAATCAGAAAAAAACAAAATTAAAACAGTAAAAATGTAGCGGCAGCTCGTGGATGTTAGGCGAGGAGGCTACGGAAGAAAATTTAACCAAAACAGCAGTAAAATATTTGCATCCTTTATCAAAGTAGTCTGTCTTAGCCTCGTCTGCGGAAATCCACAAGCCGCCTCTGATGCAAACGCGATCCCAGAGTCGCGGACTAAATCCTAATACAGGTCCAATCCTCAACACACAGGCACGAGAAAATATTCTTAACCTGTGTAAAACTAATAAGTACATTATTTACAATTTGTTAGATCACGAAATATTGAAGTGTTGCGACTATAATTTCCCCAGTACGCTCGTCATTCTCAAACTAGAAGTTTTCTTTCGAAAATAACAATTGGATTCTTCCTACTGTAGTTTCGACAATACAGTTGTCGGTCGGGGGTCTGTCACCGATTGCAACTCACCTTTTATATATTGTAGAGCTTACGTAAGTAAGACACCCTTATTTTTTTTTGTGCTTATCTCGAGGTTTGAAGAAATCAGCCTAGATTAAAAATTTTGGATTTTTTAAAAAACTTAGTACATCGTTGCAAAGAGCATAAAATACTATAATGCCCATTTGCACCGCACTCGGTTAAAATCTATGATTACTAAATCAATGATTAAGTTAATCATGCCGCTCCGGTTGCACCGCCCATCGGTTAGCATCCGATGATTAAATGGTTGTGAGCAAAAATACGGTTGGCAATTTGTGGGGTTATTTTATTTTCTGGGGTGGGTGCCACTGAAATTGACGCCTTTGCGCATGCTTCAGATGCCAAATGAACAGCTGTTTCCTATTATTTAGAAAATCTATTTTATGTTAAAATATTCAATTACTTGCAACAAATTGAATGTGAATTGTTTGCTTAATCCATACCTACTCCTAAAACACGCTTCATCTAATCGGATTGGCATACCGACATTTAAATCTTGCGCTTGAATAAATAAAATCAATTGTATTTGATCTCCGTAATGATTTTATATCACCTAACGTCGTCCTCAATGTAATAAACCTTCATGTTCCTTTATTTTTAACACGAACGCACGTGTATTTCCTTAACCAGCTTCCTAACCGCCCAAACTTGACCGGTTAAAAATTGGGACTTTAACCCGACTTTAATCAATGATTAAATGTCGGTGCAAAGGGATTAACTTATAATCAATAATTAAAGAGTTAACCGGGTGCGGTGCAAACGGGCACAAAACTTTTATATGAAACATTTTTTCATATACCTCGTATTTTAGAAGATATATGGTACAAATGAAAAAGTCATTTTCTTCAAGAGGTGTGTTCACCCCATAAAAATACGGGTCTCTTATTTTTTGGTGCTCTACAACATATACAAAGTACGTCGCAATCGGTGAGGGACACCCCTGACTGTTCCCTTGTCAGTTGCATTATGATTGTGAAGTATTTAATTTTTTTTTTAAACGGAAACATCTATTTTGAGGTCTAGAGAAGTTTTCGACTGCCCATGTGCACTATTTCTCAAATACGAACAGATTTTCAAATGAAACTTTTTGAGAATGAGTGCACTGTTGAATCTATGGTCACAATGTGCAGTGGTATAACAAAGTTTTATTTCAAAATCAATGAATCGAAAAGTAAATTTTTTTCAACGTGATATTCAATATTTTTGTCGATTGTGCATAATTTCAGATATTGGAGGCAACGCAGAATGGTCAAGAATCTGAGGAACACCGATCCGATGTACATGTCGTTGGAAACTCTGACAAACGAGGCGTCGACTGAAACGTATGATAAGTTATTAAGAACCTGATACCGATTTCAGTTTCTCATGTATAATCATCCATTCACGATCAACTTTTAGTATGTTGGGGTGCCATTTATGTTGCCAAGATGAATCAAGACAATTCGTTTTGAAGGTATAATTCAATAATGCGTCGTTGCCCACAATATTTCCTGATGTAACAGTCGATTTTCACATGCAAGATTGTAATAACTAGAGAAAGGATATGCATTTTGCATATTTACCCATATAATGCATATTTTAACATAGAGATTGGTGGCGGCTACTAAGAACATAGGGCATGCACGTGTCATGCCTTTACACTATGCTCCTTGATAAATTGTTTAAATAAGCACGCCCTCAGTTTATTTAGTCGTCAAATTTATTTTTGTTGTAATTTATATTTCAGCATTTTATAATGCAAAAAATCCTCTCTCTAGTAATAACTGTTATTTAATAGGAATTTTTTATTCATGTTAATCTTAACCCTTTGCACTCCAGCCTTGTGGCTCGTATAGTACACCAATTTATCATTTAAATCACTTATTTCAGAATTTTCTTCGAAATAAAAACACGTTAAAATAAGCGCACGCATCGGTTACAAAAACGCTCAAACAAGGTGTCGCCACAGAAGCGACAGTGGATTTAAAGTTCATATTTTAAATGTCGCTTTATCGGCGACAACGGAGTGCAAAGGGTTAATTAATGTAAAATATAATAAAACATTATCTCGGCTTGCTTTACTGAAAGTTAATCGTGAATATGTATTAAATGTTACTTGAAGGTTGAATTAATAATTTCTAACCTGTTGTAAATACTTAACAATACCATTTCCTCCATGACGTTAATGTTTGCTTGTTTTTCTATGTATTTATATTTTTTAGAAAATTGTACTTACTGTATAGGAACATATATTTGTAATAAAATTAAAAATAAACATTTGTAGTACTCGTTTTAATTTCACAGACATGTCCTAGATCAATTTATCCGTGAAAACCCAAGGCTGCATTTTCATGGTTTAATTTCAATTAATCATATTTGAAATGTACAGGTCGGCAAACATAACTTGCCGTTGCGCAGTGGCAAAATTGTGGGCGGAACCTTCGAAGGGCGCTCTCGATAGATTTCGTGAACAGTTTGCGCGCCTTGTACATTCATTTTCAATATGGAGGAGAGCGCCCGATTGAGTTTTAAATGAATAGCGCACGCGAAGAATATGTGCTTGCTTATTACAGAGACTGTACTCGGCCGGCAGTAGAGAAAGAGCTTTCACTTCCTCTCTGCGCGTCTGGTCAACTTACATTTGCTATCCTGTACATCGAACGTTTTGTATACTCGGATAAAACTGATGTTTAAAACGTCAAAATTATTTAAGTTATATTTAAAAAAATATTGGCAAAAAACAGTTAAGGTAAACACCCACTTCTGGTGTACGAAATTTTACTAAAAGCTTTTCAGTTCTTCGGATTATCATATAAGACGTATGTGCAAAGTTTCATATCAATAGTTTTTTACATACAGCGCGCACACACACACAAAACATAATATGTTCATTAAACATTTGTTTCAATAGGACAATTTATCTGCACGAAAGATTGTAAACAAATACCCACAAAAGGGTTGGTCGGTTGGAAGTATTCAGTGATTAATAATTAAACTCAGAACTTACGGTAACAATAATCGCAGAAAATTAAGTGGAAGACCACGTACAGTACGAATTCCTGAAAGGATAGAAAAGTTCATGCAAGAAGATGCTCCGGGCACAAGTTTAAGTACTATTTCTTTAGAGCAATAATACTTCGTCTTATCTATAAAAATTGGGCTTTTCAGTGTTGCATTCATTATTTTAAAATATAAATAACTCACGAGTATATGAGTACAAAACTACTTGTACCGCTTTTTTTGGTACAGTGTATTTACTTGTATGTAATGAGATTAGTTTTAAAATATCGTCTCAAATAAAGAAATTTCAAGTTCTGTTTTGGCTTGAACCATCACATTGATTTTTTTTTGTACCACTTTGTTTCTCTATTCTTTCCAAAAATTACTCTTCCTTCCAGGGGCGGCTCGTTATATAGAGCCAAGGAGCCATGACACTATCTATAGTAGTTTCAAGCTCAGCAAGAATTTTTAATTCATTCTTACAAGGCTTGCTTACTTACTTAAGTAACGCCAGTTACTTTGGACTAGCAGATATTCTTTCTTTCTTCAAAAAAGAAGAGGGGTGGGGTATATTGTGGAAGTGGTTTTACCATCAACATGTTCTACGAGCCACCACTGGTTATAACTGTTCATTGTTAAACATCCATTTTTTAATTGCGTTCAAAATTGAGCATTTTCTAAAATAAATAAAAAATAGTAGAAATTGTTTAAAAATTCTGAAATAATTCTACACAACTCCCACGTTATAATATTTTAAGAATATATTCAACTTATTAAATTCCAACATTTTTTTTAAGGGTTATAACTGTTCATAGTTAAACACGCATTTTTTAATTGCGTTCAAAATTGAGCGTTTTCTAAAATAAATAAAAAATAGTAGAAAGTGTTTAAAAATTCTGAAATAATTCTACACAACTCCCACATTATAATATTTTAAGAATATATTCAACTTATTAAATTCCAACAATTTTTTAAATGGTTATAACTGTTCATAGTTAAACACGCATTTTTTAATTGCGTTCAAAATTGAGCATTTTCTAAAATAAATAAAAAACAGTAGAAAGTGTTTAAAAATTCTGAAATAATTCTACACAACTCCCACATTATATTTTAAGAATATATTCAACTTATTAAATTCCAACAATTTTTTAAATGGTTATAACTGTTCATAGTTAAACACGCATTTTTTAATTGCGTTTAAAATTGAGCATTTTCTAAAATAAATAAAAAATAGTAGAAATTGTTTAAAAATTCTGAAATAATTCTACACAACTCCCGAATTATTATATTTTGCGAATATAATCAACTTCTTAAATTCAAATAATTTTTTAATGGGTTATAACTATTCGTTGTTAAACAAGTTTTTTTAATTGCATTCAAAATTGAGCATTTTCTAAAAACACTTTTTCACCAGTGACTTTGGTCTAGGAATATAAATCGTTCTTTATTCCTCAAAAAAAAAGAGGGGGGGGGTATGTTGTATAAGTGGCTCTACCATCAATATGTTCCACGAGCCGCCACTGCTTCCTTCATACCTAGGGGGCTTGGTGATGTACTGTGTAGGGTGAGGGTCTGCCTACTAGATCCCAAGTTTTGTGGTTTCGATTTCCTGCCCGGGCGAAACATTTTTCTGATCGAGACATATCCATTCGGGTCCGTGGGCATTGTATTCATCATTCATTGTTCGTTTAATTTCAAATAAACATTAATACACTGGTCGTGGCTGAATGCCCAAGTCAAGCCAATTCCCAATCATCCACGTAACCCAATTAAAAAAAATTGTGTCTAATTCAACTCCACTCTCTTCACTAGAAATATCTGGTTCACTAACCTAATCTTCATCACTTTCATAACACATTCTCAACGTCGGACTTAAGTAACATTCGCTGCAACTCTTCGAATTGGTATCTAAAAAAATTGGGCTTTTCAGTGTTACATTAATTATTTAAAAATATTAATAACTCACGAAGATATTCGAGTACAAAACTACTTGTACCGCTTTTTTTGGCATTTTTTTTCTGCCATTTTTAACGTTAACTAAAAAAAGAAACTAAATCAATAATACACACACTAGGGTTCGCGGTACCTTTTAGATACAATTTGCAGTCGAACTGTACACAAACTTGACGCATCTCTGGCAACATTATGGCATATTATCAACGTAAATCAAATTCCTCTCAAGAAAAAATTGGATCTAATTCAAAACTCCACTCTCTTCACTAGAAATATAAGTACCGAATCTTCTGCACGCAATCTTCTTCACATTCTCAATGTCGAACTCGAGTAACATTCGCTGCAACTCTTCGAATTGATACATTTTTTCTGCCATTGTTAACGATAACTAAAAAAAATAAACTAAATCAATAATACCGACACTAGGGATCGCAGTACCTTTTAAATACTGGCCATTACGTTGTGATACTTTTTGATTCAAGAACTTTACAATAAAATGCATTTTTTCGCATCTTATTAAATAATATAAACGTTGTTAAATCGTCATTTTTGATTGAGAAAGTTGTCCATTATTCGGCCGAATCATTTTCTCCACAGGTGACGTCCAATCAAATGATAGCAATTTCATTGCCCAACAGGTGACGTCCAATCAAATCATAGCGGTTTTATTGCCCAACAGTTTAGTTGTTACTATGGTTACGATTCGTTTTTTGTCAGCGAACTGCCGCAATTTCCAAATAGAAAAATTATTCGTTATAATTTAATACAAACGGAAAAATCTTTAGGTAATTATTTAATATGATGCGAAAAAGCATAGTATTAAACTCGTGAACAAGTTAGCCATTGTCACGAGGGTGAAGTTTGCAATTCACTTTCACTTTCTCACTTGTTTGATAATATACTATTGTTATCATACATGTATGTGATAACAACAAAGTGCATTTTATTTAAACGTTCCTTTTAGATACAATTTGCAGTCAAACCGTCACACCAACTTGAAGCATCTGTAGTTACAACCTATGATCAATACATGCACGCGCAGCTACTCGATGCCCACACTGTAAATGTACAATTTTCTAAAAAAAAAAACTATAGAAATTACTTCCTCCTTTAATACAGGTTAAAAAAACCGATTGTTGCCGTTTTCTATCTTGGGATGATAAATGAAGCATGCAGACGATTCACTAGTTCTTTTTCATGATTAATGTATTTATATTTCACTAGGTAAATAGAAACGAAGAACAAGTCGGTAAAAATAAATTAATATGTAACAATACTTCATAAGAAACGTTTTTATAAATGGTATTTACAGTGTACAAGTTTTTTCCAGTAACTTAAACAAAGAAGGGGGGACGAGCGCGCGCCCCTCCTTCGCTCATTACATTTACACAAATGTACAACTCGATTACTTTACAGGGGGGAGAGGGGAATCGGCGCCCGCGGCGGAGCACGACCGAGCCCGAGAGCCAAATAACGTTAAGTAGAAAAGGTTGGAATGCAGCAAACACATTTATTTTTTTATTTTTACGCCACTCGTCGGTCGTCCTCCGCGATCATTAATATTTACAACACGTGAAATGCTGACATATCTATCTACTTTTATACAACTTTTTACAGTTACCCCGTATAAAAATATAAACAGATTTCTTTTTGTACTTTTTACCTATTAGTCGAGTGCCTGAGTTGAAAATATACAATATTGCAATAGTTACACATTTAATTTGGGAAGCACGAAAACAAGTGGGACATGCAAAAGATAAATAAAACAACGGATATGTCAACATTCAAAATTGATCGAATAATTAGTTTTTTTGTACTACACAATAAAATAAAATCGCGCGCGTGGGCCCTATTTTCTTCCAAATACGACGATTGCACTGTTGCGGAAAAATAGGACACGCGCTTTGTTTTTTTTCTAATTAATTAATTGGACCAGGGAGGAATACAATGATAAAAAAAAAAACAAGTACACCATTGCATTGGTTCTTACCTTATCTCGTATCACTTGCATAAAAAAATCTAATTTATCAAATAAATAACAAAAATTGAATTTTTAAAAATTAACAACATTTGCGCAGAGACAATGCTTTTCAAACGAAAGTACAGCTCCCGCCGAACGCAATGAGATTAATAATACAGAGTCAGAGAGATCTTGAAATAATTTAGGCGCTTGCAATTAATTAAATAAGTTCTCGTCTCGAAATGAATAGATAATTCACGACGAGTCCTCCTTCAACAGGTCCACCCTGTATCTGTTGTAGGGGACATAGGGCGTCTGCGTCAGATCATTATTGGTTAGAACACGTGTCCTATTCGGCACAACGTTATCACCACGGCCCATCAGCCAGTCGGTGCACTGTTTGCTCTGCGCGTCACTTACATTCACAACCACCCACTTTTTACACCAGTCACGAAAACGACTCGCTTTATATTTCGTCACCACCGGGTGAGTCTGAAACAAAAAGAAAACGAAATAAAGTATATAATATCAAACTTTCGACCTAACAAATGCAATCTCAATTACGCGCGGGCTCATCGGTTATAATCGGTTTTGCATTTTTTTTTTGTATCGGTTCAGTCGAGCTTGATATTAATTTTAAAATAAACTAAACTAAATAATATGAAGGTAATTAATTCTTTTGACACCAAGTAAAGATAGTTTTAAGTCTTAAGTTTTCATTCTGAAGAGATGGGTTTTTATATTTAATAATATTATCAACTATTATATAAATTATAAAAAAAATTATGGCAGTTGTTGATTAAAGTAAAATTCCCGTTTCATAACAATTTAATGTATCTGAAGGTAGGAATAGTTTCATATTTTTATACGATTACGTCTTTTACAATAAATAAACAAACTATTTATTAAAACAACAATATCGTTTATAGCATTAGCTGGGAAACTAATTGTTTCAATAAATCTCTTGTTAAATAGATTCAATAAAACGAAACGAAATATAGCCTGAATATATAAATATTCAACCTGTTCGTAACTCTGCAAGCAAAATTAAGTCTTACTAAGACTATAAACAAATAACTTATTGAAACAACTACTTCCCTGGCTAGTGCCACGCCGGATATTGAATTGAATTTGTTATTTAAATCTCTTGTTTATTTATTGCAGACGAAAAGTATCAAAGTGTAGTTGCTGATTTAAAAAAATACTTTTTGCCATCTACAAAATGATTGTTACTAAAATGACGGATGTTTTTTTTTAAATCTAATTTATCTAGCAACGATCAGAGATTCTTATTTTATTGACTGGAGTAAAAATTATGAAAACCTACGTAGGGAATAATTTAAAAAAAATTAAACAATACCAACAGTTTTAGACTTTGACCAACTGGTTATTAATCATGCAAGAAATTTCATGAGAATCTAATCCAAGAAAAATATTGTTTTTTTTTAAGATTCTAAAATAATGGGGATATTTGTATAATATTAATTTTAGAGGACAAAGATTATAGTATTTAATATTTTATTTAATTCAAAACAAATTATGTTAAATCATATTTTAATCATCGGTAAATCAATTAATCTTGGTTAAGTGTCAAAATAATTAATCAAAATAATAGTAAAATATAGATGTTTAGTTCAAGGCTACACAAAACTGGTGGCAATTTAATATGAATGCCTACGTTAGTGTAGCCGATATAAAAAAAAAATAAGGTAGAGTAATATGTAAAAGAAAAAAAATATATAATAAATACAATTAAATAAAAGTAAAACTTAAAACAGTGGACTCTTGATTTAGCTCAACTCCCATCCACCAAAGATTTTTCGCAGTGCTCAATAACAATTCGTTTTTGCGACGGAATTTCATCTTTAATTATCAATCTCATTCATTCAAACTTTTGAAACTTTAAAAGTTTTGATAATTTAAATATTGGTCATTCACATTATTAGAGCACGTGTTCTAATTTTGGTGGCCCATGGAACGACCAGCGGCAGTAGAAATTGAATTGTTTTGAAGAGAAACAATTCTATTCACTGAGCGAACGATACGCACCCGATTTTATTGCCATCTCTAATACCGCGGCCGAACCACGAGTAATTTCTAATGCGACTTTAAAGGTTGATTGAAAAACCTTTATTAGTTTTTTAAGACACGTGGATTTTTCAAAAAAACGACATTATTCATAATATCCAGTATGTTTGATAAATTAAGCATATTCTCCAATATTAATGGGAATTATACATATTTGCCAGTAATTATTCATACTTCCCAATTTATCATATTGACCGTAACATATATGCAGGGTGGCCGATTTAGATAGTTTATTTATCTTACGCCCGGTTTCTCCAACGAATCTTAAAATACGTCTCACTTAAGTATGTCTTATTTTTAAGTAGTTCTTTACTTTTTGTTCTGTTGCACCAAACAAATTTATACATATCTTAGGTAAGATTTCATTACACGTGGCAACGATGTATTTTCGCGTAAACTTGACAAGCCGTTTTATGTCAAATTCATTTCTAATAATTTTTAACCCCCCTGTTGTCGAGTTTAGAGTAGTTTGATAAGAAAGAAGAGCGAAATTTATTAGCGTCGTTGATATCGGTCCACAAAATTGTGGAAAATAAAACAACAAATGCTGCCACAAACAAACAGAAGTAAAAAGCATGGGATTCCACAATCCAGGAACTAAACACGTGCAGAGAGAAACATGAAGCATGGAATAAGAAAGTAAAAGAGAACTGTCTACGACTGGTAGAGGTATTAACCCGTTTTTTCCCAGTGTCCCAAAAATGGAACATTAGGTTTATTCCCGAATTATCAAAAAACGTGTATTCGCACGAGTTTGTTTGCATTATGCACTTATTCTACACACAGATGCATTAAAAAACGAAATGTAATAATACACTTACATATTATACTTTAATCATTTCTATCCAACCAATGTCAGTTAAATTAAATCAGAAATGAAAGAAAAATAATTGGGGAAAAAACGGGTTAATGAATGAGAAAACGGTGGTGCGGTTGTCGAATCCTTTGGACAGTCATGTGGATTATCTGCAATTTCTACAGCATCTATATCAAATGCAAATACATCCATCACTTCTAATAAATTATTAGCCATTTCAATGAATACTTCCAATAACAGACAGATGTTGTTGAAAATCGCTAATTTTAAAGGTTAGAATCCGAATCTTAAGATGCCATTTTTGGCGTCTTATAATGTAAGACCTGCTTATGACTAAGATCTGATTTATGGTTGGTGCAACACTTTAAGAACGTCTTATTTTTAAGATAGGTTTTATCTACTTAAGATTCGTTGGAGAAACCGGGCGTTAATAACATTGGCAAGTTTTAAAATATAAATCAAAAGAATATGACTTAAATGAGTAAAACTTTGAAATCATAAATGGGAAGCCCCATTTTTTTATTGCAGATTCGGATTCCCAATAAAAACTTTTATCTGAAACATTTTTTCTATTCGTAATAGATGGCGAGGTGATCGCAAGAAACCTGATTTTTGTGAATATCTCGAGAAATTATACAAGAAAAAACACATGCTTATTTTTTTCTTTAAACTATTCAACGATACGAAATTTGACCCATCCTCCCCGCACCCCTACCCCCATTGAAGTTGCTTCAAAATAGTGATTGGAACCCAATTTTTTTCTAGCAAATCCATTGATTCGACTTTATTTTTGATATTAAATTCTCGCACATGGCTAAACTTATTGACAAGCGAATAAATACTTTTGATTGCAGCGCCATGTGTGAGAATACTAAAAATAGTGATGTGGCCATCATGTTCCTTTCTCCGACTTGATGGTATCATCATTTATATTTACACTTTCATGGTTTATTTTCTATTTAAATAATATTTTAAATGTACATCGAGCGTTGCGTAAACTCGGATAAAACTGACGTTTAAAACGTCAAAATTATGATAGAAAAATTATACTTCAAATTCAAAAACTCAGTTTACTCAAAAACTAAAGGGATTTCGAAAAAAACCTATTCTTTATAAGTTGTTCATTTTAGCATGCTCTATATTATTATTAACATAAATTTGTTGTAACTATTATCGTTTTATAATTATAAACCAAAACTTAAAAAAAAAAAAAAAAAAATTCTCGAATAAAAATGATTTTATGAAAAATGTTTTCAAGCAAAAGATGTTCATTTCGTTGTTGTCTTCAAAGTTTGTTTGAATGTTTTTGTGATATTATTCATATTTAAGAAAATATTGGCAAAAAACAAAAAACAGTTAAGGTAAACGTCCACTTCCGGTGTACGAAATTTGACCAAAAGCTTTTCAGTTCTTCGGATTATCAAATAAGAAGTATGTTCAATGTTTCATATCAATTCCTCTATTAGTTTTTGGGATACAGCGCACACAGACAGACACACACACACACAATTTTTTTTTTCCAGAAATTGTTAAAATGGCATCTAGGGACCCCAAAACGGATATTTCCGTAAAAAAAAAAAATTTTGAAATAAAAATCACGATCACAATACTTTCTCGTACTTCGTAACGGAGAAAGTAAAAATGAAATGAATAAGGAAAAACAAAACAAAAATCCGACGCCCAGAGCGTTCAGAAAAATATACAGCCCGGATGGGGAATCAAACCCACAAAACTTGGGATCCAGCAGAGAGACACTGCTACACCACCAGACCAAATAATTCGTGAATAAAAATTTTACAAATATGTGTTAACCCCACTACAGGAGTCATCTGGAACGCTTCTGCAATGTTTTCAATGTGTACATGTTTTTGCCACAAATTTGCCCATAACTAACCAACCGTCCATAATAGACCCATACTATCTTATACTATATTTATCAACTTCTCAAGAGGGTTGAAAATAAAGTATAAAATATAGGCTGTTCCATTTAAAAAAACATAACTTTGTTCTGTTATGTATATTGGGACACCCTGTACAAAACATACATATTTTTAAAATATGTAGAATAAGTGTCGGTACCAGTTCAAGAAAACTAGAAGTCGATATCTCAAATAGCAAATAAGTTATGGGGCTTTTACAGATCCCTGGGTCACCCGGTATATCCGATATATTGATATTTATATAAATATCGGATATTTTCTGAACCCTGGTTAAGTTACAAAGGTGCACGAAATGCACCTCGGGCTTACTTGTCATCATTTAATAAATTTGCACATTAACACGTTCGCTGCCACCGCAATTGGGATTGCATTTACGCAAGTATAAAGTCGGACGCACTAGCGCGTCGGTGGCAGCGAACGTGTTAACCGCGTTTTAAAACAGATTTTTTTTTTTAAACCAATATATTTTGTATTTGTATAATTCCTGATTTAGTCTGTTTATATTATTTATAACTATGCGCGGTATGCTGCCCTACATTCTCCACGAATAAAAAATAAATGCAATGGAATAAACATGAATGATAAATGTCGACTAGTTTCTGGTTATCACACGTACAATACGTTTGTTGCTGGGAATAAGTCTCGCTATAAGTCTTAGGGCGTGCTACGCTATTAACCCCAGAGGACACTCGCAGTTGTTCATTTCTTATAGAATAATGAGTAAAATGCGCACGAGCAGGAATTTATGAAAACAAGATTTGTGAAATACTCTTAATTTTTATCCACCAATATAATAAATCAATGAGTAAACGAGTACTTTATTTCAAAGTAGGAAAGTTTAAGCAACTCTCACGAATGGAACAGAATTTCATGCAAATTTTTTTGTACTTCTACTTCTCTAGAAAATGCTAATAAATAAAAGATAATAATGGTTTTACTTTCATAGCATTTTACTCAGAAGATATATTCGGTTAACTTGTTTATCTCTGATATATCTCGCGCTTACTGTTAGAAATGCTTGATTAGACGCTCGCTCATGAGTCCCAAGAAATGTCAATGTTTATATGCGTGGATTTGAAAATTTCTATTTAAGATAACCTCAATTTAACTGTAAAAGTAGCCGTCAGTGGTTTTTTTATTTGGTGGTACAGTCAAATGTTACAAAAGCCAGATATTAATTTGATTTAATTTTTTAACCAGCTCTAATAATTTAATATATTTCAGTAGTGTTTCTTGAAAAATTTTGCATCTTAAAAAAAAAAAAACAATGTTTTCATTAAATACAAAATACATATGTAATTTATATAGCAAAGTGCTAAATAAAGTTACTGTATTATAAAAAAAACAAATACTCTTCATCAAAAGTGAATTACCATTGTTATTAAGGATATGTCAATTTATTTATAAAGATAATTGGAAATGAAATTTCATAATTCGTTCTCATAGTAATATTTTATAGGTAATTTGAAATGAAACAATTTTTGACGTTTTATTGGAAAATACACAAAAACACATTGTTTAAGTTATCTTATACAAAACTATAGTTTCGACCTTTACAGGTCATTATCAAGCATTGTATAATATGGCCTGCAAAGGTTAAAACTACGATTGTATCAGTATTGTTTACAAAACAGATAAAGTAAGTTTGTGTGCGCGTGTGTGTGTGTATTGTTCAATAAATAGTGAAAGTTGTTTAATTCAAAATTACCTGAAAATAGACTACCACATGGTAACAGTCGCAATCATCATCTTTATTTTATCCTATAACGTCAACATGCCAATAACAACTTAGCAACGAGTAACGTTAAGGTACCTTTAATAACACCAGTGTTGTTATATTATCTTAACGCAACTCGTTGCTATGGAGATTTAGCAAACAAACGTGATTTCACTTTTTGACGGTTTTCATTAAACTTTATTTTTAATTAAAAAAATAGAAATAGGATAAAATAAATCCTGTTACGACACACGTAACGTTATTTGCTTTTACATTACTTGAGAATTTACTTTTCTCTCGTAATGTAAAAGCCTCCATAACGTTACTTGTATCGTAAATTACTATTATAATATTTTATACTGGATTATTAAATTCGAAACACCTGTTAATAAAAACAAGGAACACAATTCACTCGGGATCTTTTTTAAACAGAGTAACAAAACGTTTCCAATTTTCTTTCTAGCAGTGTTGTCAGTAAAAGAACTGTGATGTAGCGATAATTGAGCATTGAATATAAGAAATTAATACTGCCCACACAATCGTCACATACAGCAAAAAAAAAAAAATCAAAACAGTCACAACATTTCACTGCTCTCGTCTCTAGGGGCGTGATAATTAAAGCTTAAAAATAAAATCACTGCCAACTCTGTTCAAAAAATATTATTCTGTTTCTAATGAATTTATTAAATATTTGTTGCATCAAGAGTGTTCATTTATTAAGTCAAGCTAGTTTTACCAATCTTGAACCCCCCACTACCTGCATCACTCCCTCATTCTACACACCACCCTAACCTCTTCCCACTTTATCCCTTCACTTGACTGGCATGACATAATATATGAACTCTCCCTCAGAAAGTATCAATTTTATCGTCCACCTAATTCCTTTAACCACTTCGCGCCCATGCTGCTTTGATTTAATCCCAGGTTTGATTAAAAATTACTTCTTTGTTGTTGTTAACTTTTTCTACGAAATATTATTTCACTGTCACAAACTTTCCCATTTATGCAAAAAAATATGAAAAAATATTCCATAGATAGCGTTAAAGAAGTAATTTTTTTGTACAATGTTTTTGTTTTCATTTTTCGCTTGTTGCCACATGTGGCGAACCTGGGCGTGAAGAGGTTAAATTAATTTAAATTATATAAAACAGTTAATATGGTCAATCAACAATGCATTCATCAGATATATTTCACGGAAATGTTAAAATATAAAAAAACTATTTTAAGATAATTAAAATTTTAAATCATGCGATACAGGTGGGCATTTGTTCAAATAAAAATTTGTAAAAGTGGGTGTTGTTGCAAATGAAACAGAAAAAATGAAATTAACTCCCAATCGAAAATGTTTGGGAGAATATAGTGTTTTTTTTTCTTTCTTTTCATTGTATTTATTACTGTACATTACTTATGGACAATATATGTATAAGTATATAATTAAAAGCATAAATAAAGATTAACTTACTTGTTTGGCTCTGGTCAAGGCACTTCGTTTATACAGAAAACTATCTTTATTAGCTACATACATAATCTTCGAATCGGCCGTGTTAAACCTACACTGCGTATCGTCCGCCACGTCGTAGTCCCTGTGCTCGGTTTGGTCGCGTTCGGGGGCCGCCCGCTGGTTGAGCTTCCTCTCGAGCTCCTCCTCCAGCGAGTTCAGTCTCTTGTCCGAGCTCTCCCCGTCGCGCTCGCGCTTATTATCCTCATCGGTGGATTTGTCGTTGCACACACTGTTGCGTTTGTTCTTCTTGTTGTACTTCCGCATGTTCCTCCCCAGAAACAGGGGAGAGGTGGGCTTCGTTTCGACGTTCGAACAGTCCGCGTAGTTCTCTTTGTACGTGCTCCACTTCTTGTTGTCCTCCAGTTTCTTGAGCTCCTCGGTGTCGGTGTCGATCATCTCCATCGTCATCCGCCCGTCGCGCTTGTAGATATAGATCTTGAAGCAGTTCTCGTCCTGCACCGCTTTCTCGATCGAGTGCTGGTACACGAGCTCGTGGTGCAGCCGCCGGTGGGCCGTCGCGCACAGTCCCCCACAACCCCCGCGCTTCTGTTCCTTCTGAAACACCTCCATGCACGTGATGGCCGTCCGTTCAGACACACAGTGCTGCAGCTGCCGCACGGCGTACGATACCACTTTGTCCAGGGTGAAGGCGATGTACGCGTGGATGCCGAACATCTCCCGCAGCGTGTCCTCGTACGCGTTCGACTCCATGTTGCCGTCGAGGAGGTTCTTCACCATGTCCAGGAAGGCCGGGTAGTAGTCCTCCACCTCGATCTGGGGCTTCGGTTTCAGCCGGAGGGCCACCGCCGTGCTGTCCTTCCGGTTGGTCCGCATCTTGCGTTCGTCCTCCACTATTTTGATCGCCCTCTGGTATATCCTCGTCAGCCGGTCGCAGAGGACTGAGTGGAGTCTCAGGAAGAGGTACCAATTATTGCTGGCCATGAATAGTGTGTATGCTTCATCCTGCAAAAAGAAGGAAAATATCAACGAAGAGCTAATGTATAATTATAATCTTTAGTTACAGTTGGCTTTCAATAAATATCTTCATATATTAATATTTATATTAGCTCCCCAAGATCCTATTTTTTAACACGTTGACCGCTTTGTCAGTCACCAGAAGTACTCCAATCGAACACGTCAGTCACCGATGACTGACAGTTAGTGCCTACTTTAAACTTAATATTTAGCGCTGTCAGTCACAAAAATGAATTAAATAAGCATATTCTTACTCATTTTATAAAAAAAAACTTAAAAACAAAGAAAACTTTTTGACATTTTACAAAAAAACTTGTTGGCAGTTAAACAGTAGTGATCTCCGGGTAAATTTACAACAGCAAAAAAACTAACTGATTCAGTTTAAGACAACATTATATACTGAGAATTCAACTCATATTGTCATAAAATTCAAACTACCTAATTAGAAAACCCATATTGGTTTCTATAGTAAATTATTTTATAACTGTCATTGCCACTGTGACAGTAGCTGAAAACTCGTGCTAATAACGGGTGCGCCATCTTGTGGTAAGTTTTTTTTAAATAAAGTAAGAAAAACAGATTTTTTTGTGTACGATCGTTCATTTTATTTAAATTTGGTCCAGCACAATTTGTTTGGTGACTTTTTGAAAACAATATCCGCTAAGTGGTCACCGCCGGCAGCTATGCACAAATCCGCCCGTTTTCCGGCATTTTCCATCACTTTTTTGAGTGTTTCCGGGTCAATACCAGCGATTTCGTTGCGTATGTTGGTCTTAAGTTGTGCGAGGGATTGAGGTTTGTTGGCATAAACCTTACTTTTCAAGTACCCCCATGAGAAAAAGTCAGCAGAAGTCAAATCCGGTGATCTCGGGGGCCAGTAAAAATCGCCCTTTTTTGAGATGAGACGATCCAGAAACATTTGCTTCAATAAATTAATCGTCTCATTGGCTGTGTGGCTTGTCGCGCCATCCTGCTGGAACCAGTAATCCTCCATTTCATATTCATCCAGCTCATGTGCCAAAAATTCGCGAATCATTGCCCTATATCGCACGCCATTGACCGTAACCGTCGCACCATTGTCGTCTTCAAAGAAGTACGGGCCAATGATCCTATCGGCACAAACACCGCACCAAACTGTGACTTTTGGTGAATGTAAAGGCACTTCGAATATCAATTGAGGGTTTTCAGTCCCCCAATAGCGAACATTCTGCGTATTGACGCCTCGTCCGTCATGATTACACGACTCCAAAAATCTGGTTGGCTGGCGAGGATGTTTTGCATGTTTCGACCGTACTCAATGCGACGAGGCTTGTCAACCGGCGATAAACGTTGAGCCATCTGCGTCTTGTAAGGGAATGAACGCAAATCGACCCTCAAAATGCGCCGCAATGTTGTCGGAGACAGGCCAAACTCCTGAGCACGGCGACGATACAAAGTGGTCGGATGGTCTTGAACATCGGCTCGTACGGCATCAATGACTTCATTACTTCGACGTGGACATGGCTTAACTTTGGGCGTGGATGTTGCCAAAGACCCACTTTCGTTGAATTTGGTCACTAACTTGCGAATTGTCTTCGATGTAGGCACTTTTTTGCCGCGATACTTTGCTCGGTACGCGCGCTGAGCAAGCGTAACTGAGGAATTATTTTGGAAATAAAATTTCACAATTTCGGCTCTTTGTTTTGGTGTGTAATGCTCCATGTACTGCTTTGACGTTTCCAAAATGGTCGACAACTTGTCAATCGCACGTCGGGCAAGGAAGTTATTCAATAAAACCATCAGTTACTACAAGATGGCGCACCCGTTACAATGTCCTGTTTCCATCCCTTACATTAAAAGGACAATCATTATATAAGAACAATGAAAATTTCTTCCGCGAGGATATTGGGTTGCTTTTTCCTAGTTTCATGTGTTATTCAGTATATTCTTTTCCCAAATACAGGGTGGCGGAATGGGTTTTGACGGTTTTTCAAACGCCATTATTCGAATATGTGTAAAGAGGAGGGTATCATGAATGATTTATGCCCACTTGTACCATTTTTTCGTTAAGTCTAACTTTGTAAAGTCAGACTTATATTTTAAGTTATGCTCAAAGGGAAGCGTTATGCACCACAGGAAGTTAGTAAGCAAGCTCAAAGTGTTGCAACATCGCAAAATTTTGCGTTTTTCACTTTTTAACATTGGCGAGACGCTGGTGCTCCTTGTCAGCTGATTTTAACAAAGTGCGTGCAAGTCTTTTTATACGAACAGCGGTACTGTGCAAACAGAGAAATAGTGACAACTCGACTTTATTATTAGGAATTCAATGTTTCATTAAAAATTCACTAATTTTGAAGTCCTTCAAGACGATTCCGATACATGTCTGTATGTGTCTCTCTGTGTATCTGTGCGCCAGTATGTTTTTAGAAGGCAAATGCGCGAGTAAAGACATCAAGGTGCGTAAAAAAGACAGATTAAGTCATTATCAGCCAGTATTTTGAAAGTCAGTAAATTTAACAGTTTGTTTGCAGAGACAAAACGCTGAAAGAAAGACAATTCGTGGAAATCATGATAATGATGATCTCTGTTCCAAACTAGTAGCCTGGGATAACCAAAATGAATAATTTTCATGAGGTTTAAATCAAAAATATTGTCAACACCAAAGTTCACGTGCCATTTTAAATATACTAGGAGTCTTGTTATTGAAAATAACTTATTGTGCATAAATATCTATCACCAACGGAACTAATAGAGGGTTATGTCCATTATGATGACTTATTTAAAGTCTTGCTTAAGCTGTGCTTAACACATTAACTGCCAAGCTATTTTTTATAAAATGGTCATACATTGTTTTTTGGTTTTAAGTTATAATTTGTTTAGATATATAGAAATAATATATATTTCATGGTTTTTTATTTGTATAAAAATTTATTTTATAAAAAAAAATTGAAGAAAAAAAAAACACGATCACAATACTTTATCGTACTTCGTAACGGAGAAAGTAAAAATATTTTCAGGCCAATCTGCAGCAACGTGCAGTAACGCCACGCCGGTCAGTCTGTAACGTAAAATGTACAAAAAGTGTGACCGGCGGCGCAGAATGATAGTTCTAAACTCAGTTTGCTGTGCCGGTCACCGGTGACCTCCACGGCCTTATTGGAATAACTAGGTGTCAGTCACCGGGGACCCCCATTGGCGGTTAATGTTTTAAAGTATGGTGCAAGCATAATTCAAGAGTTGCTTAAATTTTAAGACTGCTTTAAGCGTAGCTTAAATACAATGGTGTAAGTGGGCATTAATTAATTTTTCGTTTTTTTGTTTGTTAAATGTGATTAAAACATGAAATTCTAATAAAAATTGTCGTGGATTTTTGAACAAATATGTTTGAAAGCATAGTTTGTTTTTCTTTTTTTATGCACATAAAAATTAACTTTTTCACAAACAGGAGAGAAAGTCGTTTTCTCAGCTGTATAAATCGTGAGAGAAATAACATTTCCCTCCATAGGGATAGAAATGATTACTTCTCTCCCTGCGAGGTTCCATTATCTATTTTAACCGTCATGGTTGACAGTTTTTTTCTTGGTTGGGTTTTAGGAACGAACGTTTTACTCTTAAAATATCCCTATTAAATATCTATTAGAAATTCAATTGCAACTAAACCATAATTGAACTGAATTATAATGGAAAATTCAATGGCAAAAAAATGTACTCACTGGATCATTGGTCTGTGCGTGGATTGGGACCTTAACGTCCTCCTCCTTAATATCAATCATTTCGGAGGTCTTCTCATCACTAGTATCACCCGAGAAGTCCGCGCGGGCGGGCGACTTTCCCGGACTCACGCCTCCGACCTTCTTCTTCACCTCCTCTTTGCTCGAGTTGCTGTTGGGGCTCACGTTCCCATCCTCTTTATCATCTAATAATATTAACATAAAAGAAATATCAAATAGAATACATAAAGCACACAGCTAACTACTTAACCACTTCGCGCCCATGCTGCTTTGATTTAATCCCAGAGTTGATGAAAAATTACTTCTTTGTTGTTGTTATCTTTTTCTACGAAATATTATTTCACTGTCACAATCTTACCCATTTATGCCCAAAAATATTCCATAGATGGCGCTAAAGGAGTAATTTTTTTGTACAATGTTTTTATTTTCTTTTTTTGCTTGTTGCCACATGTGGCAACCTGGGCGTGAAGAGGTTAAGTACAATTTTGCTGGAAATGCAAAAATGCAAACACACACTGTAAGTGGTACAAATATATTTACCGTCATCTTCCCGTTCGTCGTCGCTTAATTGCTGCCGTGGGTGGAAAAATAGGTCGGGCACGAACTGCCGAAGGATGTGTTTGATCCGCCGCTTTTCTCCTTTCTGCACACCCGTCTGCCTCTTCACGTGGTGTATCAGCAAGTTCGCGGCATCGTCCAGAATGTTGGGATCTCGGTAGATGAACACCAGATGCGGGCCAACGATCGGTTCGCTCTGGCTTCCTTCTTCGTTCTGCTCGTTCCTCTGAAAAAATTAAAATATCAATAAAAATAAAATTGATGTGGCCATCATGTTACTTTCTCCTGTTCATTTATTTATTTTCCTTTTTTACAATGCTTGAACAATACTCATTGATTATAATGGGATTTTTTGTGATAGTATTCATATTTATTGATTTTTTCAAAATCTACCAAACATTCTACATTCTATAAATCATTCATTTTGGTATTCTCCTTAATTAATGTAAAATTTTCATTTCTTTTTTAAATCAAATTGTAAGTTTCTAAAATTAGTAGATTATAGGTTTGTTCCAACCCGCGATTCTCGTATCGCCCCAAAACCGTCGCAGAACTGTTCGGATCGTTTGATACGCATGCGTAAGCTTTGCACCGTCCCGTTGCCGTTTACAAATATGCATGGGTTGGAACGGTTTTGGGATTGTTTTGCATATTGGTTATACCCTACTTTTGATTGATTGCCACACACACAGTGGTTTTTAAATTCAAGAAAATGTTGTGGCAAATTCCTAATCATCTCCACTACTTTCATCAGATTTAAAGTCACTATCTCTTTTGTCACTCATAATTAGTATAATAATTAATAAACGCGACAAATCGCCGTTCGTTCACCAGAAAAATACAGTGCGCATGTCAGTCCAAACAGTTTCTACTTCGGACCATGTACTGAAATGATCGTACAGGAACCGATCCGTGAACGATCCCAAGTTCGGTTGGAACAGAAAAATTATCGTCCGGCGTACGGTCCTTTCACGGTTGGAACACTTTGTTTCTACTGCACATGACGACGACCGTACAGTGAACGGTTTTCTAAGGGGTTGGAACAAACCTTATATATCAAGAAAGAGAAATGCTTGCTCCAAGGGAAAAATAGCATTCTCTCTCAAGGTATTCATACTATTTTTTCACAAACAGGATATTTTAAGAGTAAAACATTCATTTTTAAAACCTAACCTAGAAAAAACGTCAGCCGTGACAATTAAAATAAATGATGGCACGCATATTGTGTGCATAATATTGATACATTAAACACATTTCTGCTGTTGGATATATAATTTATATTTTACCGAAGTTTTACTACTATATGTAGTACTGTGTGTAATACAGAATTCTACGCTTATTAAAATACAACTCTCTTCAGACAAATGTCCGTTTAACACAAGGGTATTAAAAAGAAATCTGTCAACAGCGTAAGGGTTCTAATGCCAAAAACGTCCGAACGAGCATGGGCTGTGAAACGTGAGCGGTAGGGAATACCGATTTGGTTTGCTTGCAACTCCACAGCCATCGACTCGCACTCAACATATCGACTCTTACGGCAGCACTACAGTATTTAAATGTAAATAGTTTTTGTATGCATACATTTTTTTGGTGGACCCTGTATAGTGATATTAATATATTTCACTTCAGAAATATTTCATATTAATTTCTCTGCAGTACTACAGTATTTAAATGTAAATAATATGCATACATTTTTTTGGCGGACCCTGTATAATGTTATTAATATATTTCACAACTTCAGAACTATTTCTTATTAATTTCCAGAGGAGAATGAGAAGACAAAATCAGAAAATATATTCAACCTTCACATTCTAGCTTGCTGCATTATTTTAGTACCAATTGTTACAAAATCAGTCAATAAATTAAAAACAAAAGGAATTATCGAAGTCTGCAGAGCATAAATTAATGGTTTTCACTCATGCGAACAACAATTTTCCTTTTTTTCAAACAAGGTGAACCTTTACTGACTTGCGCAAGCTTTACAAGTAAATAATTGTTATATGGAAAACCTGTAGCTCCTTCTAAATCAAAAACTAAGAAAATGATGTGTCCAGGGTGTAATTTTTTTTCTCTAACGTGGCAGATTTTTGGAATAAAAAGGGTTACAATCTTTTCAATTGCAGTTTTATAACTTTGAACGCTCAAATTTTTTACCTTGATATGGAGAATTGAGTGATTATAAAAAAAAACTATTCGGAACACTTTGAACGTGCGTGTCCTACAATTATCACATATTTTTTCCACACATCGTTAAAAATTCGAACATACAGGACGGCAAATGTAAGTTGGCCAGACGCGCAGAGAGCAAGCGAAAGCTCTCTCTCTACAGCTGTAATAAGCAAGTACATATTCTTCGCGCGCGCTATTCATTTACAACTCTATGGGGCGCTCTCCTCCACATAATTGAATGTACCAGGCGCGCGAGCTCTTCACGAAATCTATCGAGAGCGCCCTTCGAAGGTTCCGCCCACAATTTTGCCACTGCGCAACGGCAAGTTACGTTTGCCATCCTGTACATGACATTTTTCTAGATTATTTGAAAAAATTACCTCTTCAAACATCGTTTCAATCTCATTGAACAAACTCTTGGAACGCAGAGCCTTAACGTCGTTCTGTTTGAAGTTGATCCCCTGATAGTCCAAGCTCTTCAAGTAGTGCTTCTCGTTCTGCTCCCGCCAGATTTTATTGAACCCCTTCTGCGCCTCCCGCCACTCCTCCTCCTTGGCCTTGAGCCTCCTCAACACCACCGGCACAGCCACAGCAGGGTTTCTCTTCAACCCGTCGATAATATCTTGAGCCTTGTCCCCGTAGATGCGCCGCAGCGCCCTCTGGTGCAGCACCGGCGACGACCCGCCCAGACAGTCGTCCAGCCTGTACTTCGCCACCTCGTCGGCGTTCATCCTGCTGAGCTTCTTGGCCACGCCCTCCAACACCCGGATCGTCGACGCGTTCGTCTCGATGACGACGTCCAGCTCGAACCGCTCGTCCTCGCACCGGTACATGTACTCCTCGTACTGGTTCTTCCGCGAACCCACGAACGAACTGTCCTCGGACCAGGTGGGGAAGGACACCCACTGGTTGTTGAGCACCTCGTGGCACAACTGAGTCCGCCCGGAGAACCGGAGGCCCTCCTGGCACGGGGGTATCACGCAATAGCTGGCGCCCAGGCGTTTCGCCGTTGAGTAGTCGATGTCGTGCGCGTGGTCGCCCTGGGGCCGCTCGGTCCGCGTCGCGTTGTACGGGATGGACTCGACCTCGTGCTGGCCCAGGAACTCGCGGAACCACCGCATCAGCTCGGGGAACTTCCCCAGGAACGGCGTCGCCAGCTGGATCAGCTCGCTCTTCGACACGATCTCTTGGTTGAAGAGCGTCAGGCAGCGCAGGAAGTTGTTGTAGACGTCCTGCGATCTCACAGCTTTTCTTACCTGTAATAATACATGTTTTATTTGAAATCATATTCATTTCATGTTTCTTCTGATTAATGTGACATCACACCAACAGCTTCTTATTCAAGCGCACTTCTTAACACATTTACTGCCCACGTCACAAGCTTGACATGTGTGAAGTGCCACCCTTGTTTTTTTAAAAGATCATTGAATATCAAACGAACATTGAACGCGCGAGGAGCGGAGAGGGCACCACACCGTCGTGTATGTAAACGCGCTGAGCGCATTGTGGGCAGAGAATGTGTTAAGGATGCAGCTATAAGATAAATTAAAGCAAACTGCCTAAAGCCTTCTATGGATTTAACTTCACCCAAACCCACCCTAATCGTGAGTTTTTTAAAATAAATTTCTTTATAAATTCTGGTTGGAATGTTGAGTTTTGAGTGAAGTTATGCATTTCTCACGAATCAAGGAGAGTTTGCAGCTATAAAGATTATTTTATTATGTAAGTTAGATTTTGATGCATATCCCCATACAGTGCAGGCGCGTGTCATTACTGGTCATAGAATTGATTCCTGGATAAGCATTATGCTTTCCGATTTCAGCAAATTTTTATGTCAATTCTGCTAGTCTTTTACTTTCTGTTGAATATGTCTGTATTTTGATGGATTTATTGGTTAGATTTCATGCAGGATTTCTGGTGGAATTAATTGTGCAATTTGCTATACTCTGTTCCATTTTTATTTTTAACCAAGAAGGCTGCAGTTTTATTTTATAAAGATTTACACATAACACCAACAAAAATGATCTGACTGTGAAAAAATTATTAAATGTCAAATTTCTAACAACTGCCTAATTCATCTATTAAGTTAATTAAATTATTGCTTCAATCATTCAAGTGTGCTGATGGCAACATTGCCCACTGTCATAAAATACCATATGTATAAAAATTATTTAGATAAAAGGTGGCTTTGTATTTCGGAACGTACGTTGCAGGTTTGATACGTCGCATCACGTCTTCGCCGCCAGTTGTTAAAAGTAAGGTTAAGCTAATCTAATTGTCATGGGCGAGTATTATAAATCCATTGCCCATTTTCAAGATGTCCATTACGGAAATAAGATTCAATGATAAAACGCTTGCGAAGTTGTGAGAATACCATGATTAAATCAAAACTGACTTTTAATTGACATAAAGTCAACAACGTGCTGAACTAATCTAAGACCGTAATTTTGTTTATCATGGCCATGCCTTACCTAAATAATTTTTATACATATGGTATAATCTCTTTGTTTTTAATATAACCCATTTTTTTTTTAATCTAATAACTTTTTACATTGGCCAATAAAACTGTTACCCTAACAGAGCCTACTTTATTAAAAATAAAATTGAAACAGAATTTACAATAAAATTTGACCAAGTTTAATTTTTTTGATTTTACAGAAGTGATTAAGTTCGTTTTGTTTCTTTATGTATGAATAACTTACTTTATCAAAAAACGCGAAATCATTCAGCGACCCGTACTTCCCGGCCTCGGCGATGGTAACGTCCCTGTACGAGGTCATCTTGTGCTTCTTGGGCGGCGGCGCGTCCCTGATCTGGTTGGAGTAGGGGGGCGACCTCTTGACCTGCACCGACAGATGACTAGGTTTATGCGTCAGGTGCCTCTCGGGTATGTGGTCCCTGTAGGGTTTGCTGGCTGGGATCTGCTTCTTGACGGCGTTGGGCAGGTGCTCCGACATGGCCGGCGGGTTGATGTGGCTGGTGGCGTCAGGCAGGAACTGGCCGAACTCCGCTAGCAGGTCGTTCTGGTTCTCGAACAGTTTCGCCACCTGACTGTAGACCTCCTGTTCGGTGAGGTGCTTCCCGCCGCCGGGACCCTGGCAGGCCTCCTTCAGTGTGCGCTGCTCTTTTTGGTACGTGTGCAGGATTTCCAGGAATCTTTTGTATTTTTCCGGCTGGCCTTGGAATCGATTCTGTAAATTAAACGCACAATTAGAAAAATTTAACGAGCTTTCGGAATTGTGACTTTCTATTTGTCTTTTTCGTTACGAATAGCAATACATTGAAAATTGAAAATTGTCCCAGATATGCCCACAGTTCCATATGTAGGACAACCTCTTAAAATTATATCTAGAATGTTGTCAGTGCCATCTATTATTTTTTTATTCCAATACGTTCATTGACATTTGACAGAAAGCAAAAAATAATCTCTCTAGTGTTTCTAATTCTTAACAGGTTCGCTGCCACCGCAATTGGGATTGCATTTACGCAAGTGTAAAGTCGGACGCGCTAACGCGTCGGCGGCAGCGAACGTGTTAATTACTTGATTTAATCTCGGACAAATGTGGGTTAACCAGAAACATTTACGAAAACGAAATCTTGTGCCTGGGACCAAAATCTATCCTGGCCCCACCAAGAAATCATAAATACTGTCTTCACAGAGTTTTATGAAATTTTGATTCAATACAAACAACTGCAAGTCCCCCCGTGCAAGATGGTTGTTCAAAGATACGTATTAACCCCCGGTATGTTCAAATACAGTAATATAGTGAAACACAGTAACGGTCGCACATACTCTTTCTTGATTTAAAATTACAATTGACAATTTGAGCAGCTATAATGTCAATATTAATTTTTAAATCAGTGATGAGTAACCTTTTTTAGTCACAGGCCAAAATTCAAAATCATTGTATATTATGAGTAAGCAGTATAAATTCCTGGAATGTATACCCAACAAAATGATTACATTAAAACATATGATAATAGTTTTAATCACTATCCTTATCAAAACATATATTTTTGGTGCTTTGTTTTTAAAAAGAAACAAATCTGTTAATCACCTAAAAATATGTGAAAATGGATTTATTTGGTGATTAGATTATTTTGTTTTTGGTACTCTGCTCACATTTTATTCTCACCGCAGTCGGGGTATTTTTTGTCCTTATATTGGCATCTTGTATTTTTTATAGTAATGATTAAAGTGTTGGCGTTTGGGCAGCGATTAGTGGGAGAAGATTAGTTGGACTGATATTCTTTGAAGGTAAAACCCTATTTTTATTATTAATAATAAAAATTCAATAACCGTGCATTCATTTTAGGTACGATAACTGCAAACCGTTATCGTACAGAAATTTTATTGCCTTTTATAAATGAATTAAATGATGACGAACTGCAAAGTGGATATTTTCATCAAGACGGAGCAACTCCTCATTGCACAGTGGATAATTTGGCCATTTTGGAGGGATTTTTTGAGGACCGAATAATAAGTCGAAATGCACGGATTCCCTGGCCGCACCGTTCATGCGATTTTTTCTTGTGGCCATACCTGAAAAATTGTATTTATGCACAACCAGTACACAATCTACAAGACATGCGGCAACGAATTCGAGACAAATTTATAGAAATTAACAACAATCCAGGGTTGTTGCGTGTTCAGGCTTGTGTTCAAGAAGAAAGGAGGCACATACAACATTTATAATTTCATAATGAAAAATTTAACGTAAATATCTATAAATTGACTACAGTTTGTTTAAATTTGAGAACTAACATAACCTCAATATGTATAACCAACTTAAATTTTTAAAATTAAAAAATCATGGCACACTTGAGGTTTCTTTTTAATGAACATACTTTATTATAAAATGCAACATTGCACTACACATAAACAAATTGTTAATAACTTTGTATTACTACCAACAAAAATGTCACCCTAACAAAGTGAGAATAAAATGTGAACAGATTATACGTTGGAATGTATTTACAAGTTGCAATGAATCACAGAAAACCAAGCAGAAGCTCTCCCTTAGATGATATTACACATCAAGCAACATCAGGAAACTTTTTTATTGCTCTACATAAAATGTAAACTAAGTACAAAAGAAACTTTAAAGAGCAGTAACTTGCAAGAAATCAACCAAAAGTTGAAGGAAATAAAAACAAACTACAAAAACACTTGGTGTGGTTACCAATCCATGTTTTCAAATCTCTCTATATGACAATGAATGCATCTTTTTGTCCCGTATGCGTTCGTACACCATTTATCTGATTGAGATGAAACTTTGGCGAGTTGTTGTGACGCGAAGGTTTCTGAATTGGTACACCCATTTTACGATAGATGGCGTGCAAATGAATGATTTCATATAGTTTCTCTCTTTGAGTGGCATTGCAACGTGTACTCGTTTTAAATATATTATCCCATTAAATAAATAGTAAATTAATAATAATTTTCTCTGAACCCAAACCGGGCTTTGTAATTTGTAAATAGGACGGTGATCGAGTCCTATTCCGTATTCCTGTCAGTTAATCACATGACTGGATTCTTTCAAACTGTCCAATTTTTAAGCAGCTACTTGATTTTTCTGGATTCTGAAACTATTATTTTTGATACGAGCATTTTAATTGTAAGATAGGGCCACCACTAATACAAAAATTATTATTATTATTATTATTATAGTTATTATTCACCTCCTATCTACAAATGCTATTTATGCAATATTCAAATACATTCTATTACCCACATATATTTTTCTTTAATTATAATTTTGCATATATGATTATTATTGTTTACTACTGTTTTTGAGATTACAGTTAATTAATTTTGGCACATCGAAATTATTTTTGTTTCTCTTTTTTCTCCTAAATATTTGTATACATTTTGTAAATTTGGCATAATTATTGAATATTTAAGTATCAACTAATATATTCCATCTACTCATTCATAGATTAGATTTTTTTGACATCTTTAGTGACAAAGCTATACTCGGCGCACTGAATCGGTGGTATAATGGGTTTGCGTGATCTTCGCGTGATGTTTGCTGATTGGTCAGCGCAAACGCATGTGAAGTGTGTGTCAGGCAGCCAAATATTATATAGTGTATCAAGGGCCGAAAATAGGCTTTAGCAACCCGCCGCTGAAGGGTTGCTAAAGCATTTTGGCATGGGTTACACTTGATATTTTTTCGCCTGCCTTAAGTAAAAACAGTGTTTCAGGAAATTTTATATCGCGCACCATTGAACTGTCACTGTCAGATTTTTGTATAGCCTACTCATATTCCGCGGAAGGTTGTCTAGATTATGCATATTATTTTTTCGGCCCTCGATTTTTATGGCCGAAATATATGGTTTCGGTAGAGGCAGGCGATTTTTTTTTTAATCAGGCCCGTTGTATGCCATGTGTTCTCGTTTTTCTGTCTTATTTAAATGTAGTGATTACGTTCTATCCTTAAGCCATTTTCAATTACAATTAATTAGGAAGTGGTAAAGAGTTAGTAAAAAAAAAAAAACACCTTTGGCATTTAACCTTATATTCTACATATTTATATATATTATACTTTTTCTTCTCATCCCCCCCCCCTTCCACCCCTCCCCTCCCTCCCTCTAATAGTTAGTATTTGTGGGTTTAAGTAGAAAGATTTATACTTCTGGCACAGAACTAAAATGTGGCAAGGCTGTGTCAATCAGACTTTTCATAACATCTCGACGAACTATCACGAGGACGCGGTGTGAACGCAACGTGATCATACAAGCTGGTCGGCACGCCGAGTGTAGGAAATGAGAAGTACCAACACGGCTATCAGAAAAATGTAATTTTGCAGCAAGTTAGGTTGGTACCGGTATACTTCCAATATATTAACACGCAATGTTGCCTGTAGACACATTATTGACATTGTTTGTTATTGTTATTGTTCTTGATTTCCGCCATGGGGAACATTCTAAATGATGTGACAAACCAACTACACACCTACGCGGTAAGATTCCTGAGTGCGATTTTCATAATAAATTAAGTTTCATAAGTACTACTTTTAGTTGCGAGAGTTGTTCGGTAACCTAGTGGGATTTCTGTCACTCAAGATGTCAAAAAGTTTATGAGTAAACGGAGTATACCATCATTAAACATGACTTGACTGACTAACCCATGAATGTTGTAATCATTATTCTTGGAAATAAAATAAAATAAATAAATGGTACTTGTCAACTTTAATTCAGTTGTAATTCCAAAGTTGATCGTCAGAAAAGTATGAAAACACTCGTCATTAAGATGAAACTTTCCAAATTTAATCAAAATAGATTATAACATGCTTACAACAAAAGTCGACGAAGTCTGGTTGTCATGTTGACATATCCTGATTATAATATCAGACATGTCACAGTTTAACCGCAACCAGCATTTCACGCGTGTGATCTTAATGCATACGAGACTCGAGATTCCCAACGCCAACTTCATCGCCGAATTTTTTGTTGTACGCTCCATACTTTGTCCCAGTAAACATTCCAAAACACCCCTTTACAGGATTCCGAGATAATCGCACAAAAAATCAAAATAGATTATAACATGCTTACAACAAAAATCGACGAAGTGTGGCTGTCACGTCGACATGTCAGATGTCAATAACTCCTAATTATAATATCTGACATGTACCCGTTTAACCGCAACCAGCATTTCACCCGTGTGATCTTAATGCATACATGACTCGAGATTTCCAACGCCAACTTCGTCGTCGAATTTTTTGTTGCACGCTCGATACTTTATGCCTCAGTAAAAATTCCAAAACACCCCATAGTCGTTCTTTCACGATTGTGCAAAAAAAAACACATCTTTAGATAAATCCCAAAACATCTCTTTTGTAGATTGTGAAATAATCATTTAAAAGAGGCTGAAAGACCTCTGGTCAATTGCCTGTTGAGGTCGTTTGTAAAAGTGTCTCAATAAATGTATTGTCTCTCTCTCTCACTCATTCAAAAGCACAACTTGCACATCTTTCGATGGTGTGAAAAAAATATGATAACAATCGTCACAAATGTTAAAGTTTCAAATTTTACTCAAAATCAATCGTACTTCACAACTCAGTAAAAATATCAAACACCACTTCACTGGATTTTGGGAAAATCACACGAAAAAAAAGTCGGCTTGTAATTCCGAAATTACGCATTTTACGATTGCCACAAACGTTAATTTTTCCAAATCAACACAAAATCAACGATACCTCACATCCCAGTAAAAATCCCATAACATCCCCTTTCTAGGTTTCAACATAATTACATGGGAAGAGAGCCTATTCAAATTCTGAAGATGCGCACTTTACAATCGTGTGACAAAAATTTAAAAACAATTGCCACAAACGTGAAACGTTCCAAATTTACTCAAAAACAATCATATTTTACAACCCTGTAAAACTTCATAATGCGTTAGTTACTCATAATACGCTAGTTACGAATCAACAAACTATTGTTTCGTATATATATCATCAATGGACTGTAATTGCGAATCAGCAAACGTTAATAAGTACGTGCAAATTTTGTGGTTATTATTTTTATGTCAGATATTATTTATTTATTTGATTTACATAGCATCGGCACCGTTGATGATGCGATAAAGCTTTGAATATAACTCGAATATTTGCTTTTTATAAATAATCTCGGATGTCCTCGACTGTTATTAATTGCATAATATTCTCATTATAACGGGTGTCCGAAAAGGTTTTTAATATTTCAAGGTCATATTTCACGAGAACTGTTAGGAGTGGGAGGATCTGACCAGTTGTAATCGTGAGCGTGTCTCTCGCAACTTTAGTAACAATGGAGCGATACACAGGGCCGCAGCACGCTTTTTGTGTAAAAGCATTTTATCAAAACAACAATTCTTACGTCCAAGTTCGTCGCCTTTATCGTGCACATTTTAATTTACACGACATAAATCAAGCTCCGACGCGTCCTTTAATCTGATATTGGGTTACAAAGTTCAAAGCAGAAGGCACAACAGTGAATCTTACCATGCAGGTCGTTCGAAGGATGTTTCCAGGAAAGGTCATATAAAAACATGGAGATATCAATTATCCTCCAAGAAGTCCCGATTTAACTGTCATGGATTTTTTTTTGTGGGGGTTTACACTGACATTCCTGCAAATCTGAATCAGTTGAAGCAAAGAATTCGCGATGAAATTCGAGCAACTCCACAAGAAGTCTGTGTCCGCGTGTTCACCAATTTCAGAGAGCGTTTGGAGGAGACGGTGCGCGTGGGGGACACCATCTCAACGGAATAATTTTTCACAAATAAATTTCCACATTTTGTAGTAAATTTTAAAAATAAAAAATGTTAATCCAATTTAAAACTGAATGTGTTATAATTTTTTTATATAGTAAAAACCTTTTCGGACACCTGTTATTTATGGCCATAAATCTTCGTTTTAATTGAAATTTGTAAATAAAGTAATGAGTTTTATTTACCTTAATCTTATTGACATAATTGATGGCATGATTGAACTCCACGGGCTGATTCTGCGGAGTCTCGACGTGTCCCCCTTGAAGCGCCTGGGTGACTGCGGCTTGAGCGGCTGAGAGGGTGAGGGCGTTGTGGGTGGTGGTGTTGTTGTGTATGTTTGAGGTTGCGTTGTAGCCGGCCGCCTGGTGCAGCACGGGATTAATAGCTGCCGGCTGCGGCGCAGAAGGTACATGAGATGAGATGGTGAGCGGCTGCGAGGGGGGCAGGCTGGCCGCCTGCCCCATGCTGGACATGTTGCTGTGGATGATCGTCCCCGAGCCGCTCAATATCATGGACGGCTTCTGCTGCTGCGGGTCAGGCATGGTCGTGCCCGTCGTGCTCGGCACGCTCACGGACACCTGAAACGCGTACCCCTGGTCGTTTCGCTGCACTTCGATTTTATAACCCGGCGGCAGGAACGTGTTGAAACCCACAATCAGTTCCGGGTAGCCCTTGAACAGGTTGGAGACCCGCTGGATGACGCCGGGCGTGTCGATGCTCTGACTCTTGAACTCCTTCATTATGTCTAGAAAGTCATTGTACACTTGGGGCTTGTCGCCGAACTTGTATTTAACCATGTCCAGGTAGGACAGGGCGTCCTCCACCTTCAGACGCTGGAAACTGTTGCCGGGCGACTGCTGCTGCTGGGGGCCCTGCGGAGGGGCCGACGGCGGCGAGCCGCCCTTGGTGCGGGCCTGCGTGTGCCCGCCCATCGTCAGGGGCTGCATGGCCTGGGGCTTGCCCGAGTGGGGGGCGGCGGCGGCTGGCATCGCGCCGAAGCTTACCGGAGCTGCTGGCGAGTAGAGACTAGACTGCATACCCTCGCTGACCACCTTCACGGTTCCAGTCGTGTATGCAATCGCCGGGGCCGCGTTCGGGAGCGACGAACGATACAGGTTACTCGGAGGTCCACTTCCTTCCTTAACTGTTTCGTCGGCGCGCAGACGTTTCATTTCAAATCACATTGGACCGGCTGAAATCAAAAGAATTTCGTCAGTGACACACTAAAAATTAACTACCAATCGTGCAGCTTACAGGTTATAGAAAGTCATTTGGGATGGGAAGAGTCCCGAAAACGTTTTCCTCGCTTCCCCGAATGAAAAAACAAGAGCCAGCACGAATTCTATTCAGAAAACCCGTGGCACTTCCATGTGTGCAATGTACAACTCACAAGCTTGGTCGCCGAACGGAAATACAGATCAGGCAATACCAACGTGCAAGTCTATGCAAAACTGCCAGTCGAGAGAGGCGAGAGTGAATTTCATCAACCAAAAGTAGCCCTCAGACTATAAAGCAACAAGTATTTCTATTTGGCAGCCAGGCGTGTAGAAGCAGATGCTTTACCATTTACACCACTCCTCTTATAATCTCAACGTCTAGCCTACTCGAGGGTCCTTCCAAATGGTTTGATTTTTACAGCATAAAGTAATGCAAAGCACAATCCTTTATAAAACCGACAGTGGTAGATCAGAAGATTTTGTAAAGAAAGGAACAATGTTCTTTCAACAATATTTTTGGCGACAAGTTTATGATTATATCGTAAAGATGGTTACAAGTAGAGTACGTTTGAATAGAGAACTCCAGGCGGAGCGCCAGTGGTGTACGCATTTCAAGTAAGTGTACTATTCAATGCCTCTTATTAAACAAGTATAAAATACTATTTTTTCTACTTTGGTTTTAGTTAAGGAATTATTTCAAAAATAAAATATGTACTTAAACCTAGTGAGTTTTATCTTTTAACATTTGGCAGCACTAAAAACGTTTGATCCTTTGGAACGAATTTAATATTTGACATACGTATTTCTACGGAGATTTCGATAGTTAATTTTAAAACATATTAAATCAAGAATATTACTTACACACCTCCAAAAATTAGGGAGGTTGCCAAGGGTGCGATAAACAAACTATTTCCACGTAAGTTGTAACCAATTTAAGCTTATAAAATAATGCAACGCCTAAATGATAATCGAAATTTAAGGTTATGTTTACATTTGTTTCTCGTTCCTCGTGTCAGGCATCGATCGACGCTAATTAAAAATCCACACCGAATTAACACACCGCTGTTTCTTCCGTGATATTCGTTTTGCAAACAAAGTGATAATACATATAATAAATTACAAGCTTTCCTCTGTGCATGTTGTGTTGCCTAAACGTCGTCACCGAGAGCCAAGTGAATTCATGCGTCCGGCCATTGTCACCGAGTTCCTACATTTTCCACGCGGATAAAAAGTGAACAATATGATGCCTCCGTTTTCTTTAATTCTGGTGGTACTGGTGGCGAACTCCCCAATATGCATTCGAACATATTCAGTGTGTAACGCATTCGAGGGTTCCAATTATCCTACGAATTAACGGCAATTTTACATTTTGATGTCGACATATGTCATGTTTAAGTACTGCCAATCGCAACAACTAAAATGTTACCGCAAATAGTTTAATAATGAGTAAAACTGTAAAATAAAAAATCTCATTATTAAACTATTTCTGATATAACAAAAGGTCGATTGTTAAACCACAGTAGAAAAACTAATTTTGCTCACTCATTAGGAACAGTCCACATTATTGTTGTTAATTTAAAACTCTTCATGTACCGCATTAAAAAAAAAAGACCAAAAGATAAATCATATATCACTTCACAATCTAAATGTTCATTTTTTCCTCGCGGTCTTATGAAACAACAATAATTTAGATAACATAAATGTTTTCATTTAACTGCTAGCGTAAACAATGACTCGTTTGTTGGCCAATTTTCCTGCCGACTGGTTTTGTTTATAGCTTACTGTGTTACACCAATGATTCAATTTTAATACAGAAAAAAAAACTCTTGTATGATTCGGTGATATCCACACGAAAATTAACTATATTGTTTCAACGTCAAACGTAAACGATAACAATATCAGTATTGTGAATGACGTATAGTGAGTGGAACATATTAACATTAACATCAGATGGTGACCGAGTAATGCGAGTTATGTGGTTGAATCTGTGGAATTCAGTTGATGTGATTTAACGCAAAAGCACTCAGCATCCTATTTTAAGGACTCTTGCAGTTAAATATTTTGTAGCTTATGAAAATAACGTAATAGAGGTAATAGGTCTTTCAGTGAATTTATTTACTTTCAGAGTTTACAGTGTAATTGTATTTTCCTATGACAACACTCCCAAAAACAGACATATTGTCGTAATGCCTTTGCATTGAAAGTTGTCAATTTTATATTTGTCACTTTTGACAAGTAATGTCATGCTTGAAAATTTTATTTTTTTAAAACAAGTTTTGAAAGTGAAATCCTCAAACAAAAAAATGTGTCAAAATCATTCAAAAAAATGTGACGAAGAACAATTAATTATTTATTGATCGATTTTAAAATAGTAACAAGCAAATTTATATTAGAAGTTAAGAATGTTTTGAAACTAATAATACGCACATATTTAATTGAGATAGACCAATTTCGGTACGAGCATGCAATGTAGCTTTCAAAACATGTTGAATACTCTGCTTTTTCTATGACCAAACATTTTCTTAAGTATGTTTCAATCATAATATTTCCCGAATGATGAATTCGGGAAATATTATTTCACTGTCACAAACTTACCCATTTATGCAAAAAATATGAAAAAAATATTCCATAGATGGCGCTGAAGGAGTAATTTTTTTGTACAATGTTTTTATTTTCTTTTTTTGCTTGTTGCCATATGTGGCAACCTGGGCGTGAAGAGGTTAAGACTAGGGATGTGTAGTCGGAGGATATTTAAGGGGTCCGAGTCATTTATAATTAACACGTTGACGGCCTAATGAATCCAATTAGATTCACATTACATTTGTTCAATGTGAATTTTGACTCCCAAACTTAAAAATTATTCCATATTATATTCCAATGGTAATTTCCGTTTCTCCATCAGAAAATAACTACACTGATGAGACCTGAAGGGTCGAAACTGGTCTGTAGGTGTTGTGACGAAGAAACCATATTTAATGTATACATTACTATTGTTATATTTGCCGCAGTTAATAATAATAAAATAATTATTTCGTGTTGATGCAAGAATGCTTACACATGTCAAATCACAAGAAATTGTCCTAAATATAAGAAAAAAAAAGCACGCAATATTGGCATATTCCTATATGCGTCGGTGCTTATGTCACTCAGATTGGGTTTAGTACAACATTCAGGCAATAGATGCCGCCACTTTGGTGGAAATCAAGAAATGTTATACAAAAGAAATAACTATACACATTAATAATATTTCTTATAAGGTATTACATGAATTAAACATTTAGGGACTATTTGCAAAAAGGGAATTGCCTCTAAAATATTCCATTTATTGTATTTGCAAAAAGGGAATTGCCTCTAAAATATTCGATTTATTGTAAGAGTTCAGCGAAGCGAATTCGCGAAGAAAAGGAGAACAGTGTTGCTTCTATGTATAAACACATTTGTGTGCCTGTAATCATATATAGTACAATCAATCTTAAGTCAATGAGTCGGAGTCGAAACAAAAATATTTAAAATCTAATAAATTTTTGAAAATTTTATATTGATCGAAAAATCTTTCAAATTTCCTCGAAAACGGTAAGAAATCGGAAGTATACTTATTTGAACTTTTCTCTTCAGAATAACATTACCGACTTCCTGTTTTCGTTTGGCACACTCGAAACGAGACACCCTGTATATGTTAACAGTATGCTTATCGTTTGTGGAAAATTGAGGAATGTTGACGTACAAGCGGATCGTAAATCTGCATCTGTAGCAGCGAAAGGGTTAAATATTCTTCCATCCAAAACCAACCATTACGTCTCGTCCACTGGAAATTTCACTACAAACGGTATTTTCTTGTATTTGAAAGGATTACAATTTTGTGTTGATAATAATAATAATAATAATATTTATTTCTTATAGATGTACATTAAATTTACATAAATTAAAATTAAGTGCATTTGTAAGAAAATTGTCCGGTTGATCTACATTGTAAGTTAGTTACAGAAATATGAATAGTATTCTTATTATTATTTACAAGTATTGCGTTGGTGAACTTCATTGTTAGTTAAAAAAAAATATATAATGCTGGTTTTAAAAACAAGTTTCCATCCTGGGGAAGGTGTGCAGTGGCGTGCAACGCGTTTAGGGACAGGAAGTCCCTTTAAACTCGTTATTCAAGGTGCGCCCAACTTAACAGCACTCTGAATCCCTGACAAAAGATTCATTACCATAATTGTGTGAGAATTTTCAAGGAAACACATGTCCAGTTTTAAAAATGTGAAAACCACAATATAATTTGAAATGAGTGATCAACCGTGCAAAGACCTTAGCTTCACCACAAATCCCAAATTCATTCAAGCAATTAACCAATGTTATTATAATAATAATATTTATCCAAAATCGGGTGTAATAATCGAATTACGGTGGTCATTTAAGCCATGTAATGTTGCTCATTATCCCCTAGTGAGAGAATAAGTTTCTCTCACGGAATGCATAGATCCTTCATAGGATGTTTGAAATATTTCAAATTGACACCACGTACGTCAACATTTTATAAACATTTCAATATTTAATGCAATTGCAGACGATTTTGGATAAAATTTTATATTATACTCATTAGTCCTTTAAGAAAATGGCTAAACTTTTTCTTGCGGGACTAATTAAGTACATTCCACATTCGTATAATAAATAACTATCGTTTTTTATAGATGAATTATGGAATTGAAGGCAATGGAAAGCACCGGTTGGATTGTTTGTTATTTTGTTTGTAATTTTAGGACTGCTTTATTATATTTATCTTAAGTTCTTTCTTTCAGGTAAATTTCATATTCTCGTGGGCTATTGTATCGGTCCTCGCCTGCCGGTCCACCTATTCATACGTAAAGCAATTGTCCAAAAAAAGGCACTTAAGGCAGGGGTGCGCCGTCTTGCTGATACCATCTTGTATAAGAAAGGTCCAGATCATTGTTGTTTGGAAAAATTGCTACAAGCACTTGTCATTTTGAAAAAACTCTATCCGGTTTCTCTCAAATATTAAATAAAAAAATGTCTCCCTATTTTCCAGAAAAAAACAGTCCTTGGGAAAATGGTACCAAAAAAAATCAGAACACAGGTTACGGCGACCTGATATGGCATCTAAACTGTAACCTAAAACGTTAATAATTTCTAACCATATTAAAAAAAAATTCAAAGAAATAAATACGGATCGAAACATCAATAAACAAAAATTCATTGCAACAAAAAATTATTATTCATTCATCTTTACTATGTGGTAGTAAATAGTAATTTCATAGATAAAATTGTCCGTCATTTGTCCACCCAACAGGCTTTGAATGCTTGTGTATTATTATTTCTAAATGAAATTGTCTTCGCACGACAATAAGCTCGAGAAATGAACTTTGCTGGCAGCAGACGAGAGAGTCTCGAACAATTTCACTTTTAGTTTGGGTTATTTTTGGCACGGCCAAATAACGTTTTGAGTCACGCGCTCCGGTGACTGTTTTTCATGTATGTTATTTATTCATTGTTGGCCGTTTCATCACCAAAACAATGTGTTTATTAACAAGCTTATTTGATAATAATAAATAGTATTAAAATTATGATAAAAAAAAAAACTAAACTAAATCGAAGTTTTAGTTATCAAAATTTTATTACGTGTTGTAATACGAAAAACAAATGGATTGTTAAAATTTTAAGTAATAAATTATATTTTTCTATTTTGGTTTAACAATCGACCTTTTGTATATCAAAAATAGTTTAATAATGAGATTTTTTATTTTACAGTTTTGCTCATTATTAAACCATTTGTGGTAACATTTTAGTTGTTGCGATTGGCAGTACTTGAACGTGACATATGTCGACATCAAAATATAAAATTGCCGTTAATTCATAGGATAATTGGAACCGTCCAATGCGTTACACACTGAATATGTTCGAATGCATATTGGGGAGTTCGCCACCAGTACCACTAAGGTTAAAGAAAACGGAGGAGTCATATTGTTCACTTTTTATCCGCGTGGAAAATGTAGGAACTCGGTGACAATGGCCAGACGCATGAATTCACTTGGCTCTCGGTGACGACGTTTAGGCAACACAACATACACAGAGGAAAGCTTGTAATTTATTATATGTATTATCACTTTGTTTGCAAAACGAATATCACGGAAGAAACAGCGAGAGTATAATGCATGTTTCATTCGTAGCGAAAAAGAGCCACCTTAGTCTGTGTGTTAATTCGATGTGGATTTTTAATTAGCGTCGATCGATGCCTGACACGAGGAACGAGAAATAAATGTAAACATAACCTTAAATCTCGATTATCATTTAAGCGTTGCATTATTTTATAAGCTTAAATTGGTTACAAATTACGTGGAAATAGTTTGTTTATCGCACCCTTGGCAACCTCCCTTATTTTTGGAGGTGTGTAAGTAATATTCTTGATTTAATATGTTGTAAAATTAACTATTGAAATCCCCGTAGAAATACGTATGCCAAATATTAAATTCGTTCGAAAGGATCAAATGTTTTTACTGCTGCCACATGTTAAAAGATAAAACTCACTATGTTTGAGTATTTTATTTTAGAAATAAATCCTTAACTAAAACCAAAGTAGAAAAAATAGTATATTATACTTGTTTAATAAGAGGCATTGTGGGGCACTCGTTACATTGGAGCACTCCTTGCTGTGCGAGCCGTGCTCCAATTCCACTCGTGCCACAATATACCCTCTTATTATCCCTTTCAGGACGGGTCACATCAATAAGCGTTTTAATAACTTCTGCGACAGCCGGGTAGCATCAATAAGGGTTCTGATGAATTCACTTGTTTTTTTATCTGAATAATGCTCATCATTGACGCTGCAGATATGTTTTTAGTTTCGGAGCAAAATCCAAGACTAGAAATCGATGTTTGAAAATGGACATTTTTTGCATCCGTCGGGTGTGATATTGCCAGATATACCCGTACCGCAAGGGTTAAACTTGTATAATAATGTACTATTAAAGCAGTGTTATTATTTTTTTAAACTGGTGTGTTACAAATCACTTGGTCTTTTCATATGGATTAAAGCATGTCAGACAGCACACCTGAAACAGAATACAAAACTTGGTCTATAAGAGACCGACTTGGCCCGAGACGGCAGTCAACATGTTAAACCCTAGCGACATCTAGCATAATGACCAGGTACTAAAACTCGTATGCGAAGTTTGCACAGCATGTTTTGCATATTATTTTTCCAGCAAGAAAAACCAACATTGGTAAAGAAATCGATTAATTCATTGGAAAACGGAATTATGACAGCAGTTTTTATAAAGAATAGCGTTGAATAAAAACATCTGCAGTAACTTTCAATGGCAAAGTCCAGGCTCAAAAACACATGTCAAGCATGTTTCTCTCCTCAACAATAAAACATATGTTGTGCGAGCATAAGCACACGCCGAGCCAATAGACTAAATCTGGGACGAAATTACTTTCATTCCACCAATTTATATTTATAGGGTTTTTCAAAGGTAAGTCGTATTTTGAAATACTGATATTTTTATTAATCATTGGGCAATTTGAAAATTAAAAATGCCCATATGTGCAGAAAGAAATGGGATTTATTAAAAATATTACATTTTTCGAAATCGATGTATGTGGCCGCCATTTTCTTCTTGAACCAGACAAGGGCGTTTAGAAGCAACTAGTTTAGGGGGGTAATTAAAAAAAAAGATAAATCAACTGGTGCTTCCACTCTCATAAACCTGTTCCGTGAAATCTCCCAATCATTTTCGAACATTTTAAAGCGTTGGAAAAATTAGCCAGTTATATTATTTGTTTGGAATATCGAATATCGGTAATTTTTAACAATAAAAATTGATAAGCGAAAAATTCTTAGGGGGGTAATTACCCGATTACCCCCCTTGAAAACGCCACTGGAACCAGAAGTAACCTTTCTTCGATAGTTTAAACTGCATCTCCGAGTAGGTCTACTGGAATAGCTGCCATGTTTTGTGTAATGAATTGCTAAATTGTCACAGGGGTCTTCCTGATTTCTTTTTATCCATAACAGAACCACTTTCTTCAAATTTTGCTGCCAGCATGGGAGTTCTCAGACCGTTATTGGTACAAAACTGTCGAAAGCCTGTCGAGATTTTCCGTCCACATTAGCAATAACATCGGACAAGTCTAAAGCTTGAATTACATTATACTTTTTCCGTCTAGATTCTCGTTAGATTTTGCTTCGAGAGAATCTAGTATGAATGTAATTCAGAAAATTCCATCCAATTTCCGTTGCATAAACTTTGCCACGAACAGCTGGCCACCCACAGTACTCGTTTGAGCTGGCTCCCAGTGACCTCTTTCTGTTCCTGAACATGAAAATGCGGCTCGGGGAGAAAAATATTCAGCTGAAACGAGCGTATTTTGAAGAGTTTGACAAATCGTATGTTTTCGAGGGGATAAAGAAATGGCAGAAATGTTGGGAAAAGTGTAGCACCTTAACCTCTTCAGGGACAGAAACACATTTGTGTACGTTTTAAAAAATGACGAACACATTTCAAACAAACTTGATTTAGCTCAATACTGCCATCTCATGTCAAGCTCTGAAAGCTGCTACAGTTGCACATTTCCATGCAGATACCTCCTGTGTGGTTCTACTTGCGAGATATCAATTGTTTCTTAAAGGATCTAAAACTTCAAAATTAATTTGGCCCCTAAGAGGTTAAAAGAGATTACGTTGAAAAATAAAACATAAAAACTTGTGACACATTCCTAACACGGGTACTTATTCATCGATCCTCGTATATACACGTAACCTAAAAGGTGTTTTTTTTTATGATTTGCTGGTCCGTGAAACTTAGAGCCGAAAAAAACCGGTCTGCCAAATAACATAGTTAGCGGAGCTCTGATCAAGAGCAGCCATACTCAAAGTGAGCCCTGGGGCCTCTGCGTGAGCTCAACCGAAATAATATAACCTACAAAAGCATGAAACAATTTCATCAATTTACATTAAAATCACTACAGAGTTTAGTTTCGTTTATAAACCTTTGTTAGCATTGCTTACAGAATAAGTATAATATAATTTACATATACATGTAAATTCACATTCACACAATTTAGATCGTAAGCCCAACAGGCGGAGTTCACTCTTCCGAATGGTCTTCCACTCGGACCCAACCTTCGTTGGCTGTGACTTGACAATTATGTAAAATACATATTTTTGTTTGATTTTCATTAGCCCATGTAGCTTTGATTGGGCTATAGGATAATCCTGAAAAATTACTTTTTTCTTGCTGTTACCTTTTTCTACGACATATTATTCCACTGTAACAAATTTACTCATTTATGCAAAGAAATATGAAAAAAATATTCCATAGATGGCGCTTAAAGGTGTATTTTTTTTTTGTAAAATATTTTTGTTTCCATTTTTTACTTTCTCCGTTACGAAGTACGAGAAAGTATTGTGATCGTGATTTTTTTTTCAAAATTTTTTTTAACGGAAATATCTGTTTTGGGGTCCCTAGATGCCATTTCAACAATTTTTGGAAAAAAAAATTTTGTGTCTGTGTGTGTGTGTGTGTGTGTGTCTGTGTGTGTGTCTGTGTGTGTGTGTGTGTGTGTGTGTGTGTCTGTCTGTGTGCGCTGTATCTCAAAAACTAATAGAGCAATTGATATGAAACTTTGAACATCCATCTTATTTGATAATCTGAAGAACTGAAAAGCTTTTGGTAAAATTTCGTACACCGGAAGAGGGCGTTTACCTTAACTGTTTTTTGTTTTTTGCCAATATTTTCTTAAATATGAAAAATATCACAAAAACATTCAAACAAACTTTGAAGACAACAAGGAAATGAATAGCTTTTGCTTGAAAACATTTTTCATAAAATCATTTTTAATCGAGAAAAAAATTTATTATTATTTTTTAAATTTTTGGTTTATAATTATAAAACGATAATAGTTACAGAAAAATTATGTGAATAATAATTGTACAGAATGACAAAATAAACAACTTCTAAAGAATAAGTTCTTTTCGAAATCTCGTTAGTTCTTGAGTAAACCGAGTTTTTGAATTTAAAGTATAATTTTTACATCTTTCATGATTTTGACGTTTTAAACGTCAGTTTCATCCGAGTTTACGCAACGCTCGATGTACATTTAAAATATGATTTCAATTGAAAATAAAACCATGAAAACGTAAATATAAAGTCGGAGAAAGTAACATGATGGCCACATCACCATTTTTTTGCTTGTCGCCACATGTGGCGACCTGGGCGCAGAGGTTAAAGAATAAAGAAAAATAAATCTGCTATACTGCTATCAGCAATGCGCAACACACTTGAAATAAATGCGGATTCTGGAGATAAAGCGAAACCCTAGTTTATAACTTTTTATAACTCGACTAAAGGTGTCGGTACAGTCGATCACCTCTGCTGTTTATACTCAGTGTCAAGACGTACGAAAAGGTGGCCACTGGCATTATTTTTCTCGTTCCTGAACACAACAGGAATTAATTCGTATATCATTTATAACGAGTGCTCTAAATCACCGGGGAAACAGGAGAATTTTTCTGAAAAATCTGGCCATTGAACGTATTTCACGTTCTTTACTAAAAAACATCCCAACAAAATTGAGCCTAGTGATTTCCAAACAATCTTGGCATGTTACCGTAATCTGTAATTCCCGCGCTAATAAGGAAACTTCTTCAGAGTAAACTTTTAGTTTATGTATAAATACAGCTTGTTTAATTTTTACAAAAGGTATTATTTTGTAATGGATATTAACAAAATATTAGTTTCTACACATAAGTGTATTATTTGCAACGAATTACTATCAATAAATATGTTAACCCTTTCGGCCCTGGTGGTGGCAATTGCCACCGCAACATTTACATGTCTCTACTTACTATGACAATTCATATTTTTGTTGTTTAACACTAGATGTCACTTCAACAAAGCCTCAATTAATTCTTATACTAATTAATGAAATCAGTTCAAATTTGTTATTTATGGTCTTAAGAAACTCCCCGTCAATAATAATTAACAAAACAATTTTTTAAAATTTAAAAATCCAGTGCTGAAAGGGTTAATGCACTTAATAAAAGGAGTGGTGTACTCAGTGCGCCGTGCGTTTATAAATATATTTTTCCGCCGCGCGCCTTACTAAGGGTTAACAAAGCTGATTTTGTGATTAGATCCATCAATGCACCTTTTAGGACCTCTTTTAACAGGATGTCATTTTAATTTTAGCTTTTAAATAAATACAGTAAAATTCCCTTATTTGATTGTAGATAAATTAAATAATATTTACAAAAATACGATACTTTTTGTAATCTCGAGCAAGAGTTGTAGATTACGCTATTATTTGTTTGAATATTTGACAAGAAAAAAATATTTATGCCAGATAAGTTATAAATGAATATTTTAATCAAATTGTAATTTTATCACTCTATCTCTCTCTCTCTCCACCGGGGCAAGAGGTAAAACTCGATTCCCTGGGAGAGCGTCGCCCGAATTCAGCTGATCGCCCCGACGCGGCCCGTGGACACGCCCACGCACGCACCTCTCCCGGTGGGTGAGTAAACAAACCAAAACATTGCAACACCGTAAATTTAAAAATTAAAACGCAATACGGCGCATTATGTATGCATATATATTCGGGTTGTAAATCGTGTATTGCGCCGGACTTTCACGCCGTGACCCTGAAAAGCAGCGCGCCGGCTAGAAAGCCCCCCCGAAAAGACGTGCGTGCAATCACAATTCCCTTACCGGAGGTTTAACTTATAAAAATAAATCGCTCATTACGTAATCGAGGTGTGCGGACGTTCCCGGACTTACGTACTCGGTGGGCCAGTCGCATCATGTGTCCGGCAAGTGGTAATGCGTGGAGACGGGGGGTGCGGGCGCGGCCATCGTTCCGCCGTCGCACGGGAATCGGAATTTCGCGGGGCGACACCAATGGGAAAGGGCCATCTCTTCTGACACACTGCTGCTGCACCCACCGGCGCCGCCAACTCGCGGAGATGACCCACAACTCGGCGTAGTTGGACAGCCCGCCGCTCCCGCGTCGCCGGCGCTTATCTTTGTAAACCGCGGACGCTGATTAATGCGCAGTAACACATGTTATTTGTTTATATTAAACGTGAAGCAACGTATTTCAATGCGATAAACGCAACGGACATGAATTTTCAAGTTTAAAATTAATGCAGATGGCTTCGGAGAGTTATGGTGTAACACATTTTGAAAACAGAAAATTTTAATCAATTCAATTAACGCGAAATACAGTGAGATCAAAAAGTCGAAAATAGTTGGCGGCCCTTAAAACAAAACGTAACTGACAGAAGTACAGTGGCGTCGCTAATGGGTTTTTTGGCATGGAAAACCCTGAAATTGAATAAAACAGTTAGATAATTAATCTTAAATGTATTATTAATAGTGGTAATCAGTTCTGAAAATAACTGCTTATATTTAAAATGGACAAAATCAGCAGGTAAAATACTCAAAAGTATTCTTAAAATAATTAACAAAATGTACACTGCACTGCATTCGATATTTTACTTGAATTTTAACCCATTTTTGCCCACTGTTCCATTAGTGAAACATCTATATTTTCGAAGAATTGCACGTGCACCAGCGTTCTGCGTCGTTTGTTTATGATGAATTTATGATTGGTAAGATCAGTGTGCACTAAAGGAAAACGCACGATTGCCGTTTGAATCTTTTGTGTTAAGAAACTGCACAGAAAATTTGAAAAAAATATCGTTGAGCAAAAACGGGTTAATGGGGATTTTCAGAAAATAATATACCAACTATTTTTGACTTCAATCTCACAATACATAAATGAATCTTCAACCTGATCGGAAATCCATAAAATCAGGTCACAGACTATAAAATAAGGTATAAGGTGACCAAACGTCCTTTTGTAAGTCTTGTCCTTTGCAGACAAATAGCCCCCCCCCCCACACACACAAGTCTACAAAAATGAAACGATTTGGTCTGTGAATCTTGTAAGGGTATCTATATACAGTATGTAGGGCGGTCCGTTGGTGTAGTGGGTACAGGCGAGCGTTGTGCCGGTTGCACCGCGGCCGTGTGGTTTCGATTCACAGCCCGGTCGAAAGATTTTTCGGGGATCGAGAAGTATTCGGTCGGGTCCATGGTTGTTGTATACGTCTGTCATTATTCATTTATTCATTTAATTCATAACTTATATATCTATAACATTTATGATGGTTAATGGTCACAGAACCAAGGCCAGGCTAACGCCAAAAAAGCAAAAAAATAAAAAAATACAGTGTTGTTTTAATCATGGGCCATAGGATTTTACATGCTAAAAATTATACCTTATGTCACTAATCAATCTGACATTTTGTAAATTCAAGGTACTTTGATTATTTTTGCTATATTATTTATATTAAATAATTTCAGTTTTTAATGAAATAAAACATATTTAAGTTATTCTAATGCAGCGCATCATGTAGAAAAATAATGATTAAAATTTCCTTCAAAATTTTATGATAGAATATACATTAACACAAGGTATAATTTTTAGCATGTAAAATCCTATGGCCCACGATAAAAAAAATATACTGTATATATTGCTCAGTTATGTTGAATTTTGTCATCCCCTTGTCCACGAAATGTAGAACTTTTAGTACATCTTAAATTAAAATGAACGTGCTCGAATCCCTCGAAATTCATGAACACAAGGATAATCCGGACAGTCTCATAATTAACGAACAAACCAACCTAATGTTCTCGCCTCTGTTCAACACGGTATAAATAAGATGTTTTCTGTATTTACGTCACTTATAGTTTCATAATGATCATTGTTTGATCGAAACTGCAGTCACTAATAAATAACCAAGTAAAAGTGTGTTTTATTTAATTAAAAATATATCACGAAGTAAGTGCTGCCAACCTCAATAAGTTAAAAAAAATAACATTTAAATTGTTAAAATATTTGACATCAAATTGAAAATTTTTTGAAATGAGGACTTTTTGCTCTTCACTATGTTTTCAGGGGTAAATTGAAGAATTGAAGTGGGGACCTATTTTTTGATTTTTTTTTGGCTCATTACTTTTCCATTTTTAACAGTCGTGACCATAGATAAACGATTAAGATTGCCAACTCAAGCAACAAAATTGGGGAAAAGTGTTAGTACCACTTTAGCGCCACCTACTATTTGATCGTGGATTTTATTGGTTGGGATAAAATGGCGCTAATTTTAAAATATTTTTATAACTCGCTATGATTTTGTAAAAGTTCAAAATTTTATTTTCATTTTAATGACTATAGTTTCGGCAGCTTCGTAATTTCAATTTACTATTTCTTCGATAAAGGCAAGTTAAAATTGCGGAAACTATAGTCAAGAAAATAAAATTTTTAAATTTTACCAACAAAGTAATGGTATTTTATTTAAACTGTATTGAAAAATGAACCATGTTCAAACCACCACTAATTTTATTTATTATATAAAATGTATAACGAAGTAGAAGCTTCCAGTATAAACAACATTAAAATATTATACTTGATGTGTTCTATAAATGTCTTTGTGACGTTTTAGTTGTAACTTTGGATTTGAAATATTAGTGACCCATAACTTAAATATTTCCTTATCCTGAAGCAAAACTCCATTCTGCACAACATCCTATAATCACATCTAGGCACACAACAACAATTCCATTTTATGAGTAACAGTAATGTACCTACAATAAATTGATATGAGAATTTATATAAATTTACAAAAATCTACTTGTGCTTACCAATTAAATAATATAATCACTAGATTCAACGGAATCAATGTTGTCTTTAATTAAACCCAAAACTGCACAGATCAGTAGAACAAACGAAACACGTGTACTAAATAATTATGTTGTTATGTTTACAAAACAAAGCCAATATGCAAACCATAAAATACAGGCACGGTTTTTAGGCAAACTTAAAAAACTGAAGACAGCACGTTTGATCGTAGTACCGAGATATGGCACCAAAAAATCGTATGGAGTGAACACCCCCTGGTCGTGAGTCACTTCAAGAATTGACTATTTTTGACAAAAAAGAATCATTTCGCCCATCTCTAGCTTATATTAGAGCAAATGCTTACTATTCATATTGCTGCAACTGGAAATATTTGAGAAAATGGGGAATTGTTTGGTATTATATCATGATATATATCATCCGAACCCTGAATTTAACAGACCCCACATTTAAAACTTGCCTTACAATATCTTACAATTAATATTTTATTTTAACTTTGGTTCATTTTTAAGATTTTTGATATCTCATTAATAACTATTTGTAATCCTACTTATATTATGTTCAAATTTATCATGTTAAACCGTAGCTGGTGCTTTCAAATAAATGATTATTATTATTATTGATGTCACGCCGTCTGGAGGGCTGGTGCATGTGAGATCAAACGTTGATGTCACACCGGGCTTAACCCAACAGAAACAATCATAAGAATTACTTAAAACAGTATTTTTCGGTAATCTTGCAGTTTAATGGACTAAAGTAAACAACGCAACAACTTCAGGCCAAAATTTGTGAAGTTGTCAGATTTCTTGTCTCACTATAACGTAAAATAAAATATAATTAAACTATTGCAAGGGAGGGGGCTTAATCTCACCCTGCTAAGAATAAGCAACTTCCATTTGCAAGTGCTAACTAATGACCATCCGCCATCGACCAAGGCAAGCCCATGAAACTATTTTTTATACATTTGTGACAGTTTTGCTTGAAAATGTAAAGTATTCCAAAATGAACTACTGTCTAGTGTTTGTCAATAAAGATGTCAAAAAAGTCTAATCTATGGGTAGATAAGGTATGTATAGTATATAGTGTATCAAGGGCCGAAAATAGGCTTTAGCAACCCGGCGCTTTTGCTAAAAGTGAAGGGTTGCTAAAGCATTTCGGCATGAGTTAGTTACACTCGATATTTTTTCTCCTGCATTAAGTAAAAACAGTGTTTCAGGAAATTTTATATCGCGCACCATTGAACTGTCACTGTCATATTTTTGCATAGCCCACTCATATTACGCGGAAGGTTGTCTTGATTATGCATATTATTTTTTCGGCCCTAGATACGCTAAATCGTAGTTTCGGCCCGATTTTTATGGCCGAAATATATGGTTTCGGTAGAGGCAGGCGAAAAAACCTATTATAGCATTCAGTGGCCGCTCGTGGATGTTCGGCAGTGAGGCAGCGGATAAAAATTAGACGGAAACAGCAATATTTGCTTCCTCTATTAAAGTAAGTAGTACAGCACAAGCGGCATCTTTGTCTTTGCCTCCTCTACGGAAATCCACGAGCCGCCACTGATAACATTACTTTTCACAATTTGCATAATCTAACCTCAATAGTCACCTAAAAAAATTGTGATACAGCTGGTCCGTAAGTGACCAGTTTACATTTGACATTGACAATAAAAAAAAATATATATGAAATATTTGGGGAAAATTAAATAACACTGGATCTACTGACAGAAGTTCAGTGGCTTCACTAAGAATGGGAATTTTGGCATGGAAAACCCTAAAATTTAAATAAAACAGCTAGATTATGAATCCTAAATGCACTATTAATAGCGATGATCTATTCTAGAAACAACTGCTAATGTTTAAGACACGCAAAACTATTTTTGAAATAGGTAACCTTAAAAAATCACAAGATGTCAAAATGAACAAAATGTGCACTGCACTGCATTGGAGAATTCCAGGCAGCCAATATAATTTTACTTGAATTATTATAGGGATTTTCAGAAAATGTGCTGCCAACTATTTTTTTTGGGGCCGTCCCCAAAATAAAACTTTCGGTATGATTTATTAAATCATAAATTGTACCGAAAGTAGTTATTTTCAGGACGATTTTGTTTCACTTTTGGAACGATTTCTTTACGTTCGGGACGATTGTGAGTATATATGTAGGCGGCCTTGACAAAAACATGAACTTCGCATTTAATTATGACAGCACTTGTCATAACATTCGTGTGTGTTTTTGCTTTTTTAACATAAAAAAAAAGATTGCAGAAAAAATGTTGTACGTAACACATTCCAAAAGTGATTTTACGGGACTCGCAGGATTCCAGGACTTGTCTACGGCTCGTCCTGGAAACTTCCTACTCATCCCGTAAAATATCTCTTTCGGAACTTGTTACGTAAATTACTATATTTGCCTACACCAGAAATAAAGAATACCATAATTATTATTTTCAAAATGTAGTACGAAGTTAACCAAAATAAGGTTAACGGTAAAAAAAAAAATTAGACTGATCAGCAGCAGTATTCTGCATGGAGTCAATATCTACTAAATCGGCTTTTGTTACAAGCCAGCGATTTGAAGCGAAGAACGACCGACAAAATGTTTCAAGGACAGTCGATACCCAAGTAATAACCATCAAACTGTGGATTTCTCTGCATTTAAAATAAAGGCAGATAATTACCGTCGTATGAAATATGCACTGGTCCCATTTGAATGAATGCGTTAACTGAAATATAGTTACATTTTGTGAAACAAACCATTTCACTGCTTACGAGTAATACATAAGCTTAAATGTATCGTACGTTCATTAAAAAAAAAACCTCAAGCGTGCCATGATTTTTTATTTTTTAAAATTTCAGTTGGCACACATGTTAGGAATTGCCATACAAAACGTCAGATCGTTCTAAAAGTCACAATTATTCCGTGGTCACAATGGTTTACAGCAGTGATTCCCAAACTTCTTTGCCCTACCGCCCCCTTTCCAGAAAAAAATATTACGTAGCGCCCCCTGGAAATTATATTTTTGTTTTAATTTTGATAGCAAATAATAGGAAATATATATGTATTAATGTTTCTACCTTTTTCGCAAAATATAGTAAAGAATTGTGTAAAATAGAAACATTGAACTTTGAAATTATGAAACTGTTTATTGAATCGTTTATGCTGGAGGCTTCTACTTCGTTATACATTTTAAATATTATAAAACACTTTTAACTTTGTTTTGTAAAAATAAATATACAAGTTATACAAAACAAAGTTAAAAGTGTTTTATTATAATGTTTATTGAATCATTTGCAGTTACTTTCATCGGTTCTTCTTGTAACTGCGGAAATTCTTCTGTGTTTACACGCCATCAATCAGCGCCCCCCTGAATTGCTGCAGCACCCACCAGGGGGCGGTAGCGCCCACTTTTGGAATCACTGGTTTACAGCAACCGGCAAAAATGTTTCTAGTTGAAAGTTATTTCCGAAATGGGACTAAAGTGGACGAAAATTGGGTGTATTCATTCGACGCACCTTTGGCTGAGTTTCAGGAAGAATTTCCTAACGTTCCCATAATTTATGATGAATTTAAAAATACCTTGGAAATGGAAGACCAGTCAAACGTACTTAGGATGCTATCAGCACAGCCCAAGGAATTTTGGAAGGTGAACCTACGTCTTCTCTGCGTCGTTTATCACAGCAAATTAATTTATCGGTAGCAAGTAACATAACCTCAATATGTGTCACCAACTTAAATTTTTTTAAATAAAAAAATCAGGGCACTCTGAACATGCTTTACAAGTACAATTAAAATCAACTGTCAAGATAAAAGCGGAGGAAAAAATCCACTGATAATGTATTAGATGAGCATTCATACGTTATAAATATTATTGTTGTGACGGTACTATGTGGAAGTCCACTTTGAGATATTTAAAAATTAAAACTTTCTACCATGATTTATTGAATAATAAACACGAACACAATGTTTCATTTGTATTATAAACAATACTGACCTTTACAGGCTATTATCAAGAGTCATGTAAAAAAAGAAATGTATTAGACCAAGAATTACAACTGATATTGCATATGTACTATAATATAGAAATCTTTATAAACGAAACAAACTTCAATAAAAACTTGTGAGAAAAAGTTTAGGCCCTGCACACCAGAAACTTTTCAATCATAGAAATCAAAGTCATGTAGGTATGTGTAGCGATTTTTAAATCGAAGCAACTAATAAATTCTATTTCGACAGTTGATCACGATTATCAACCGTGCATCTTCTGCAATTATTTAGTTGTCCACTAATCATTCTTGTCCTTAGTGTGGATTTAAAAATGTTAGAATCATTTATATCTGAGGTAGAAAAACAACCTTAAAGCTTCAATTACATTATACTTTTCCGTCTAGATTCTCGTTAGATTTTGCTTCGAGACAATCTAGTATGAATGTAATTCAGAAAATTCCATCCAATTTCTGTTCAAGTTTCTTGAATAGAAATATGCAGCCGTTCGATATTGGTCCAAGTTCGGTACTGCCAACGACGAAAAAAAAAACAACAAGCACGAGTTGTTTGTGCAAGCAACATAACCTATATAACCTGGTGACCGATTGATGTTTTCAATTTTATTCATTTTTACAATTTCAACTCTTAACCTCAGTTGGACTTGGACACGCGAACACAAATACTTTTTATTTAGTGGGTTGGTAATTACGCCGTCCGCTAGCGGCGCTCTCTATATCAAATGCAATGAACTATAAATCGAAAGCAAAACTTAAACGAGAATCAAGACGAAAAAAGTATAATGTAATTCAAGCTTTAGTTTATAATATCAAACTTGCTCTGACAATAAATACCCAAAATAAGTTTCTTTCTCAAGCTAGACTAAAGACGAAACATATGATTTCTACAAAATCCATGTTGAAGAAATAAGAAATCCTAAATTAAGCAACTACCAGTGAGCGGTGCTACTTGCACGCAATTAAACATATTTAGTTGCTAGTGCGCAGCAGACCTTATACTTTCAGTGCTAGTAATGAATTATACAAAGCTAGTTGGATCCAGCTCCCACCAAAATCTGATTAGATGAACTCGATTATAGAACAGATGGACCTCAGAATGCATTTTTAAAAGGAAGACGACTTCAAACATTAAAAAATCATTGACCTGCTCAAATGTTAAATATTTAATCACTCAAAGTACATACATTCACCACGAAGGTACAAATTGCCGATCACCTGAATGAAATAAACACAAATCATATGGGAAACGACCACGACGTCTCCAGCTATTTTAGGCCCAACCAATTTAATCGCACGTTACCGCTTATCCCGACGACCAAAATAAATAATAATAAATTCGATTAAACGTGCGGTTGTGCACACACCCACAAGGCACTGCAAAGGAGGAGGAAAATCCGAACGGGTTTCCAGTCCATCTCTTTTACTTGTCTATGGGAATATGTGAGAGCGGTCTCGGATTCCAACATCGCGACAACGCCGCCTGCCCTCCGGTACCTCGCCCGCGTTGCCACGTCTCGCCCAAAAAACCGACCCAGTTCCGCCGCGTCCGCGGAAAACCCGCGCCGCGCTAATTATGTGGAATCCACGGGGAAAAACGCGGCGGCGGGCGATTTGGCGAACACCCGGGTTCGACCAGAGGGTACGCCGGGTTTGGCGATAGGGCGGGAAACGCGGCGGCAACGGCGCATTCCTCGTACGCTCCCGCGATCACGCAAGGAGGCTCGCGATTGGCCGCGGCCGAGATCGATTGAAATAGTGGCAGGGGGAGGGAAAAGGACGTACGCAGAGGTGCAGGCGGCGTTGCCACGTCGCGAACGCCTAACTTAAGGATCATTATCGTATGCGGCTCATTTGTCAGTAAACAAATACAAAAATATTAAAGCGTTCCGACACTGACCGTCCGCCCCGCTTCTCACCGGGGGGAAAACGCGCGTCGTAACAAACAGCTGTGAAAATCCGAAACCCGTTCCCCCCCGAGAGATCAAAGTCGCCTGCCTTCCAGGCCCATCGGTAAACAAATACACACAAACACACACACGAAAATAGACTCGAAATCACAGGTACTTCTGCAAACCGCGCGGACGGAAATAACCCCGGACCCCCACAAAGGGAGACTGGAAATTGGAAATGAAAAAAAAATCAACAATGTTTAACCCAGTTGCCAAGTGTTCATAATACAAATCATGCTATCTTTTATAACACGCTCCGCGTCGTTGCCAGGTCGGGATATCCGCAACGTTGCGATTATAACAAACAATGCCAAAATTGGCATTAAAAAAAGCGTGTTATTTACCCGGAACGCGCACCGGACCGGGCACGTTACCCCCTGAGCCTCCCACCTGGAGACTGCAAGGCTAATTTTGGACCACCCACGGCACAAAAAGCACGGAATCCGCACCGTCCCCGCACGGGGGAGCGACGTCGCGGCCTCCCGGCCGCAAGCACACGCGGGCCCCCCGTCCCAATATGACATAATTGTTACCTAAGAAGCCGAACGCGTTGAAAATATGTCACTCACCTAGCAGAAGCCCTCGACGCCGAGATTCTCGAAAATTCTTCCGTCCCCTTCGAGCCTCCGTCGCAGCACAGCGAAACGTACAGTTCCAAACCACGAAAACACGGATCGACACTGAAATTCATCAAAGTGAAATTCTGACACATTCTGTTGACAACCACCCTCAACAATGACCGATTAGCGACTGGCTGCTTAAACTTTTCAGAAGCTTGTTTGGGCGATACCATTATAGTGGGACGATCCGCGCGCGCCGTAATTCGGCCGGACTCGCTCCCGGCGCATCGCAACCGCCCGTCCGGCGTTCCCGGCCGGCGAATTTTAGCATTTTAATTAATTAAAACCGCGACCGGGGCTTACTTTTCGCGAAAAGCGATTTAAATTGTACCCGGACACCCCCGCGCCGATGCTTGGGACCGCCCGGTAGGTTTGCCTTTTGTCTGTTCACAAACAAACCAGGCGGCGCTGCGCGCGTACGGTTTGAATCCGCCCGCGAAATATACAAACGCGGATTTTACCACTCGCAGCGTTGTAATATCGGATAAATTTATTTGCAAATAGTTGCTTGCTTATTAATATTACTTTGAGTGTAAATCTAATGTTCGTGAACATAATCATTGCAGTTGATTCGTGTGAAGTAATGATAGGCAACCGTTCGTACCGCCACCTTGGATTTCGTAATTGGAAAAAAACGGTCAATGTGTTTGCCAAATAGGTGGGCTCGCTCATTGTAAATGTTAATTCATAATTACTTTTTTATTAAGCTTTAGTGCACTTGCATAAATTACGCACACCGGTGTACATGGAACAAAAAGTAAATTAAAACGAGAAATACGATCCAAAATCTAAAAGCCTTTCCTGGCTGATCCCACAACGCTTTGACTATATAAACATATGAATATAGTCAAAGCCACAACGAATATTGAATGATAAAATAGATAATTTGTGATTAAAATTGAAAAACCCTCACTTCTTACAGAAGCAGTTTACAGATAATTACGTGTATATGGTATTAAATTTAAATAAAATAATTACTACGTTTCCATGCAGTATTGAAACCGTTTTGAAAACTCGATTCAGTTTGAATGCCGCATGGAAACACTCTTCAAAACGTATTAAAATCGTATTGAATTTCAAGGTCGACACGGTAAATTTCTGGGATCGTATCGAGTTTTGGATTCAAAACTAGTGCATGGAAACGCACGAGTGTCGAATATTCAATACGATCATGCGAAGACTGAAACTATGCGAGTGGCACATGCTTATTTCGCGTTGTAATCTAAAAATTTGTATTATGTTATGACCTAAACACTGTGTCAACAACGCGATAAGGTTATGTTTGTATTTTTCGAGATTCGCTTAAACGCGCCCTCTAGCGAGAGTATTGAAATGTATTTCGATACGAGGTCAATTCTAATCATGGAAACGGCTCAATATTCAAACCGATACGAGTTTTCAAAACGGATTCAATACCCATGGAAATTTAGTAAATATCGTGTACGCCACAAAATTGTCTCAAATAAAAAATAATCTCAGACATGACTGCTATGTTTCTCTCTCTCGGGCATGACCAACTCAGCAACAAAATTCTGTGGCTCACACCTTATAATACGAAAATTTTTGTGTGATATAGCTGATGACCTGATGATCAGCAAAAAATCTTCTACTTGTATTGCTATCGAAGCTATTTCCTAAATTGGCTTTATAGATACCTTCAAAATTAACCTTATCTCATCTCATAAACTATCCTACATTTTTTTCTTCCTCTGTACAAAAAGATCTTGGATTTTGTTGTTTCTTGACACTTGACAATAAATCAGATTCGTGTGTGTAGATGGAAAGGCCAAATTTTAATGACTTTTCCCTAATGTCCCATTTCTTCGTTAAATCATTGAACTCTAGAAGTAAAGAACGAAAACGAAAAATTTCGAACGAAATATTTTTCATTTTTAGTCCCTGCTCTAAACCAGTGTCTATCAAAGGGTGCGCTACAGCACATTAGCTTGCCGCAAAATGTTCCAAGTGTTGTGCGATATCTTAAAAGGTAATACTAAAAGACATTTAATTAATGATTCTATTTTTTTTGTTTGCTTAATATAATTATAAATAAAAAATGGTAATGTGGCCGTCATGTTACTTTCTCCGACTTGATGGTATATTTATATTTATGCTTTCAAGGTTTGTTTTCAATTTAAATCATATTTTAAATGTACATCGAACGATTTGTAGGCTCGAATATATTTTTTGTAATTCTAGACATGACTGCGTCATCTGTCAGACAACGAGTGAACTACTAAGTGATGAATGCAATTTGCGCCAAAACTAGACATGACTGCGTCATCTGTCAGACAAGGAGGGAACTACTAAGTGATGATTACAATTAGCGCCAAAACTCTCTTTGTTTGCTTAATATAATTATAAATAAAAAATGGTAATGTGGCCGTCATGTTACTTTCTCCGACTTGATGGTATCATTTATATTTACGTTGTCAAGGTTTGTTTTCAATTTAAATCATATTTTAAACGTACATCGAACGATTCGTAGCCTCGAATATATTTTTTGTAATTCTAGACATGACTGCGTCATCTGTCAGACAAGGAGTGAACTACTAAGTCATGATTGCATTTAGCGCCAAAACTCTCTTTGTTTGCTTAATATAATTATAAATAAAAAAATGGTAATGTGGCCGTCATGTTACTTTCTCCGACTTGATGGTATCATTTATATTTACGCTTTCAAGGTTTGTTTTCAATTTAAATCATATTTTAAACGTACATCGAACGATTCGTAGCCTCGAATATATTTTTTGTAATTCTAGACATGACGGCGTCATCTGTCAGACAAGGAGTGAACTACTAAGTGATGATTGCAATTGGCGCCAAACCTCTCTTTGTTTGCTTAATATAATTATAAATAAAAAAATGGTAATGTGGTCGTCATGTTACTTTCTCCGACTTGATGGTATATTTATATTTACGCTTTCAAGGTTTGTTTTCAATTTAAATCATATTTTAAATGTACATCGAATGATTTGTAGGCTCGAATATATTTTTTTGTAATTCTAGATATGATGCGTCATCTGTCAGACAAGGAGTGAACTACTAAGTCATGATTGCATTCAGCGCCAAAACTCTCGAACTTTATACTTATAATCAAAATGGTAAAATCCAATAATGAGTTATGCATCAAATGATAAATTATTTAATTCTGAATTGAATGATGTATAAAATAGCTGAAGAGACTTAGCGATATTCGGGTAATTTGCAAATTAAAATATAGCTGGAGCGATTGTTGGTAATTCAGTTTACTGTAATGGCTGGAAATTAAATATAGAGAATTTTGCAATATTTTTAAATAAATACTTAACACTTATTAATTGTTCAAATTTTTATATTGTTAATGCATTACAATGTCGGAAATCTTAATCTCCATATTGACGTACTCTAGGGCAGTGGTTCTTAACCTTTTAATAATCGCAGCCCCTTAACCCTTTCGGCCCAGCGGTGGCGATTGCTACCGCAACATTTACTATGACAATCCATATTTTTGCTGTTTATCGCTAGATGTCACTTCAACAAAGCCTCACTAATTAATTCCTATACTAATTAATCAAATCAGTTCAAATTTGGTATTTATGGTCTTAAGAAGCTCCCCATCAATAATAATAAACAAAATTTTTTTTTTCAAATTTAAAAATCCAGGCTGAAAGGGTTAAAATCCGAAAGCATATTCGCGGCCTCCTTAAAATTTTCAAATATTTTAGCGGTCAGTAGCACTCCCCCAAATACTTGTCAAATTTTTCAATTGATTTTTAGAGATGGTATTGAATAACATGATTCGTATGTTCTTTATCAAATTCACAATTATCTGTAATCATTTAAGAATAAGTTGGAAACCTTTCGAGAACATTCAATTCTATTCTTCGAATCCAAGTACGAAGTTTCATTTTCATTTTCAATAAGTTATTCTCTCACAAGTGGGTAATGATAGTATATTATTAAACGAGTGAGAAAGTTTGGCATTGCCACGAGGGTGAAGTTTGCAATTCACCCGAGTGGCAATGGCCAACTTGTTCACGAGTTTAATGCTATACTTTTTCGCATCATATTAAATAATTAAAAAGATTTTTCTATTTGTATTAAATTATAACGAATAATTTTTCTATTTGGAAATTGCGGCAGTTCTCGTTGACAAAAAACGAATCGTAACCATAGTAACAACTAAACTGTTGGGCAATGGAACCGCTATCATTTGATTGGACGTCACCTGTGGAGAAAATGATTCGGCCGAATAATGGACAACTTTCTCAATCAAAAACGATTTAGCAATATTATTTAATAAGATGCGAAAAACAACATTACTTCCCTCAAATGACCACAGTAATTCACTTATTACACCCGATTTTGGATAAAAAATATTTACACGGCTTTATTTAACTTATTTTGTCGGTATGTCTGTTTGGGTCAAATTTACCTAGTATGTAGATACAAAAACTTTTCTAATATTTTTCTGGCCTAGAGACTGCGAGTGATGTTTTTAAAAGCGTATAAATCGTAATTGATTTTGATAAGTGGAATGTTAAAACACTGCCAATCTTTTAATCCATAAGTAAGAGTGCTGTAAAAATAAGCATAAGCCTTAATTGCAGTGACGGCTCGTGGGGTGACTCATGGTACGGCCGAGGTAGCAATACAGATAGGTTGCAGAGACCGCACCTATCTGTATTACCACCTTTGCTACCTCGGCCGTGCCATGAATCACCCCGCGAGCCGGCACTGCTTAAAAGCTGTTTGCAAAATTTCGTACACTATAAGTGGGTGTTTATCTTAACCGTTTTTGATTTTATGTGATATTTATTATTTCATAAATATTTCCCATAAAATAATTGTTTAAATAAAAAAAATCGTTGAATGAATCATCGGGCACGGATTTTTACAAAAGATCAATAAGATTGTTTCTTGTCTAAATCACTGCAATTGAAATATATAAATATATATATATATATATATATACATGTATAAATAGTCAATTTAATCCAGGTAAAAATACCGCCGGCCTACTAATTGCATTCAGCCATTTTTCTAATTGAACGACGCAATTTCCTCAAAAATACATAAATTTATTTATTACTCGAAAATCTGAATCACAGCAGTTCACAACTCATCATTGTGGTAGTCGTCTTGTGGAAGCGTTTTGGAACAGTATTTCGCCTCCAGGGAGCATATTTTGATGTCCAGGTTGTCGTCGGAGTTCACGAAATTCTTCACGATCGTGTCCTCATATTCTTCGATCAAACCCTCACACTAGAGCAACAAATAAAAAAAAAATATGATTACATTAAATAATAAATGAATAGCGTTACTACCGTGAGATCAGAAAGTCGAAAATAGTTGGCAGCACATTTTCTGAAAATCCCCATTCAAGTAATACAATATACAGGGTGCCCGGAATTCGCAGGGACAACATGGGCAACTTCTGTTAGATTACTAAAATTTTGCACAGAAAAAATTGGCTTGAATAAATGCCAATTAAAGTGTTAAATTGCCATGCAAATTGGTTCAAGCCGCATCTCGGTATCTTGCGTAGCAGGGAAGTTACGGCAAATGAAAGAAATTGGGAGATTTTGTTTTTATTTCTATTTTGAACAAGTGGGCCATGGCAAGCGGGATTTGGGGATGGATTCTTAATGAGCTCTCAAACCTGCACCTTTTTGCTTATTTTTACCATCTCTCTATCTCTTCAAATGCAGAAGTTGTCCATGTTGTCCCTACGAAATCAGGGCACCCTGTATATTGTTTAAGTTAAACGTTTTTTTAAACCTAACCTAGCAAAAAACGCTGTCAGCCGTGACAGTTAAAATAAATAATGGAACGTCGCAGGGAGAGAAATGATTACTTTTCTCCCTAGGGGGAGAAATGTTATTTCTCTCACGATTTCGACAGCTGAGAACTTTCCCGTTTGTGAAAAAAATGTGTAAAGTAATAAGGCTAAAGGCGATAGTTTGTGAAAAAAAATTATTACGTAATATTTCAGGCTCTTGTTAAGATCCGAGTCTTGTATGATGTCTACTTTGTCCATATCCATGCTCATTTTTCCGTCACTGCCTGCAAACAAAATAAAACAATTAAATTACTCCGCCAGTCTTACAAGGAGAGGATCAGATGTGTGACTTACCGATTGGATCCATCTTTGGCACACGTGTAGGTCATGACTAGGAGTGTAACGGGTGCAAGTAACAGGGGGCACTATACAGCCGTTTTCGAGAAAAAAATTGATTGATTCTAAAATTAAGATATTTAAATACACATGGATTTATAAAAACTATAAAAAGAAAATGAATGAACCCAACTTCAACAATGGGGTTCGATGCTTCGACCTTCCGACTTCGAATCGGAGGATTTATCGATGCGCCAAAAGGTCGGTATATGTTTGTTAACGCAAAAGGTATATAAACATACGAATAAATTACAAATTAAAAAACCATTTTTTCTCGAAAAGGGCTGAATAGTGCGCCCTACTACTTGCACCTGTTACACTCCTAGTTATGACCTACACGGTTGCCAAAGATGGATGAAATCGATGAGTCACACACCTGATCCTCCCGTTGTTAGTTATCAATTATAATATTAAATATTATATTCATTTTAATCCTTAATTTTCTTTTGAACAATAAAATTAGACATCACCTATTAATTTCAGCAGTGTCAGTTTACCGCTGGTTTTCCACGTCGCCCTGACATAATCGTCCATCTTGTCGCACACCTTATCGAGGACCTCCGACAAATAAATTTCGGATTTCGATTGGGGCACCTTTTTCTGGCTCACGTTACCGTCAGCATCGAGGCGATATCCACCGGCGTCCACAGTTATGTCCGGATCGAGGGCGTTCACTGCCGTTTCAATTTCCTCTATTGTCTTCTCGCACACTGTAACAAAAATATGGCTGAATCCTACTGTACCTTCACTTTGACCATGACAAGACAAAGTGTTTGTCTAAGCCCTGTTTTTTTCATTTTAATGTACTCAAGCGAGTACAATAAATACCTGGTGGCAGTGTAACTTACTTCAGTGAATTTACTGGTTTGCACGGACAAGTTATAATAATATAATAATATATTTATTAATGCCCACAGGTACATACGTCAAGAAAGGAACAGAAAAACATCAAATACAATTAGCTAAAGTGATCTAAATACTCCTTTATTGAGTAGAACGCCTTAGAAGTTAGAAGACTTTTTATACTGCTTTTCAAAGAGGTAGTAGATAGTTTCTTATAACTATCAGGTAGAACATTGTACAGCTTTATAGCGTGAAATCGGGTACTGTTTTGTGTGCGTTTGAGTCTGTTGTAAATAGGCCGAATTTGGCTGGCATTTCTAGTCTTGTATTTGTTTACGTCATAATTCTTTTCATAAGTTAGAAAATTAAGTCTAATGAGTGCACTCGGGCACGCACCTAGGGCAGTGGCTATCAGGCTTGAGCCCCCCCCCCAAGACATTGAGTGTTAACCACCAAACCTGACTATAGCAAAATTGTGGTTTTTGAAATTTTAATTAATTGTAATGCCATTGCGATGTTACACTTTCATTTAACGTCGTATTGATGGATTTTCAGTTTACACATCTTTGTCTGTTATTATATGCATGCCATTTCTAGGTGCGTGCCTTAGTGCACTGCCTTAGATCTCAACTTAGGACTTAAAATCGACCACACAGAAATTCTGGACCCCGTTAAACACAGTTATTATCAACTATATTTGATAATAAGGGCAACACGAAAAACCTCAAATCATAAGTTTTTGTTTTAGATTTATATATCTCATTTTTATAAATAATTAATTGTGGTTAAAACATAGCCAGTTGTTTTCTCATTAGAAACTTGAACATAATGAGTAATAAAACTTCGGCTGCTTCAGAAGACGAGTGTTAAGTGTTGTAATTATAATCCTGCAGCGAGTTCTGAAGGATTAACAGATCAAACATTCAAATTATCAACATTATAAATTTGTGATGTGCCGTTTAAATGTGATTGAAAGTAGGCTGAAATGAAGAAATATTTGAAACAAGTGGCAAGTATTTGAAAGTTTTTGCATTACTCACCCAAGCATTTTAATTCCCTGGTGTCGATTTTGGTTTCCGCGTAAATCAGCTGCGCGCATATTAGCAAAAAGGCAAAGTTTTTCATGTTTTCAGTGGCTCGACGTTATGGACACGTGTCTTTTTGCGGTTTTGAAGTCTCTCGTTAACTGTGTAGAACCGGTTGCATAAGTAGTTTTCCGACAATTACTGCGGCTGCAACAAACCCGCTTTTTAATTGATAAGATACCGGAGTTTTTCCATTCCGTACACTGCTCCATTTATATTTTCGGTTATACTTGGGTTTTTCGTGTATTTTTTCTCCAGCTTCAGCGTGTTGAATTTTAATTGTTGTTATTGTGACGTTTGCGTGTTTATCGACCAAGGTGTTGGAGTTTTACAGGTCAGCTCAGTTGATGGTGTAATAAATCTTTTCATGTTGAATACATATCCAAAATTCTAACATAGGTTCCATTGCCAATGCGCAGGTGCGCTTCCAGTGTTTCTGAAACGGTTTCAAAAAGTTTTCTCGCTCTGGGTATTAACATTTTGATTATAAGTATAAAGTTAGAGCGTTTTGGCGCTCATTACTTGGCAGTTCAGATGTTGTCCGGTAGGTACCTTTACATTGTATGATTTATCATATGACTTGTCATGTAATTTTGTCACGTATAAAATCACACAGACGGCTTAGCTTATGATTTTAACGATATTGAGTTTACACCATGGAATAACAGGAAGCGACAAGGCATGTTGGTAAATTGGAATCGACAATCGCCATCTGTGAATAGCGGCGTGAACTAACACCAACACATGCACACAACCGATACTCGGGTTGTGTGTGTATATATTATTTCGGACTACACTAAAATAAGTTAAATATTGGTAATCAAAAACACTTGGTTTTACTTGTTTTACAATTTATATTAATTAAACATTATACCTCCACAAGTTTTGTGCATTCTCCGTTCGAGAATGTTCGTGTGAACAAAACTACTTGGGCAAGTTGTATAATATTTATTTTACTTAATATAAATAGTAAAACATAGCGATTTTGTTTACCAATATTTACCTTGTTAATAACGTTTCATCGGATGATGTACACATATATTTTGTACATATTGTGCTATGAGGCTAACACAAGAAATGATTGTTTTATTCGTCCTCAATTTCCGCACCGTTTGAAATTCTACGTTTCAAGTAACACAGGGATTACACGGCATGTAGATAAATTTTACCGGAAAAGCGCCGTCTAGTGTTAGCAACAAACATAATTTACAGAAATCCATAGAATTTTTATGGTGGCGCCATCCAACATTAGCGGCGTAAAGCTCGATTTCTTATGCCCTGTAAAATAGATCGCGACTCTCTGCATAAAACATTTACCGCATTTTTAATTCGTCACTGTAGTCATGGGATGGCGCTGGTGAAGCAAAAGCGGGTGCGGGTAGAACGGGTTGCAGAGCTAGTGGGTTTCCAAATTTCACAGTACTTTATTAAAATCAAATGTAGGAGTAATAAGAAGTCATTGATTCAAATAATATATTTATTGCAAATTGCACAAATGGTTACTTACACTATAATCATAATAATATAATATTTCAATATCCAACCAGCAAGAAGAAAATTTTGTTCCCTTCCATTTGAATGTGGCATGGTATTTCATTAAATTATTTCTCACACTTTAGAAAATGAGGAGAATCAAACAATGGGATTATTTCCTCGCCACCTATGAGAAATAAAGTATAGCAATATTTTGTCCCAAAAAATAACAATTATGAGATTCAAAATTTCATACAGACAATAAAGAAATGTACTTGTAATAAATATCACTTATCGGTTCCTTTCTAGTGAAGGAATGCATATAAGTGTTTCTGTTGTAATTTTTGCAGGATTTAATGGCACAGTAACGACTCATTATTTATAATATTTTTACAACGCGAAGGGTATGGATGACTTTCTCTTCGTTTTAACAGACGAAAAACTGAAAGGAATCGAATATTCACATACTTACGGTTTTGTTTGTTTACATATACTCGGCCTCGCTGATTATCGCTTAGTGTTGAATGATTTACGGACGAGATTTCAAATTGTATTAGCAGGTTGGGCCATCTAGCGTCATTTGCTGTAACAAATTTTAGCGTGTGTGGCGATACTTACGCCATCCCATGTTTCCAGTGCGAAGCTCCAACGCGAACAATTTATTTCGTATGAAGTGCGCAGGGCATGCATGGAATAGTTTACATTGTATGAGAGAGTTTTGTGAATGCGTGTGATTTCTACGCGAGGCACGATAATGATCAGTTGGGTTTACTCTGTGTAGTTTATGCTATGAGTAAAGTGGGAATATACGATATTAAGCAATGATCAAGGACTAATCACGTTTAAGTGCCATTGCAATGTGTCTTTTAGTAATATTACGCCGAAAAGAATTGTCTTGTAGAAAAAAATTATAGGAAAAGAAGACTTTGGGCACATCAGTGTTTTCTGCGACACAGTAGTCTCAAAAATACATGTTAGGTATATTAGTACAGGACAGCAAATGTAACTTGCCGTTGCGCAGTGCCCAATTGTGGGAGGAACCTTCAAAGGGCGCTCTCGATAGATTTCGTGAAGAGTTCGAGCACCTGGTACATTCATTTTCAAAAGTGACAGTGCATTAATTATGTGGAGAGCGCCCGATAGAGTTGTAAATGAATAGCGCACGCGAAGAATATGTGCTTGCTTATTACAGAGACTGTACTCCGCCGGCTGTAGAGAGAGAGCTTTCGCTTGCTCTCTGCGCGTCTGACCAACTTACATTTGCCGTCCTGTACACCAAATAGGGCACAAATCTCGACGAAAGCAAGACTTCTGATCAACTTAAGAATACTTTTACACTAATCATTGGGATATATAATATGGATCCATACAGTTGAAATTTTTTGAATCACAAGTGTTATTCAGCATGCAACAAAAAATCGATTCAGTAAGAAGTTATATTTAAGAAGGTAAAGTCAAAATTTCATATCCAGTTTCAGTAACTAACACGGTGTGTTCGAACTGTGACGTTCTCGCATCGTCCTCGGTCACGGCGGTCCAGTTATCTTCTAGGATCACTATTTCACGACGGCCTTGGGTTATGATGGGTTCAATGGTGAAGGTCATTCCGGGCATCATTTGACCAGCTCCATAATTCGCTAGAAAACAATGCAGTTTTGTTAATAACGGGCGCGAGTCTAGCGAAAAAAGACTTACTGAAATGGTAGATGTCGGGAGCGCCGTGAAAGTAACTCCCTATGCCGTGGCCAACGAAACACGGGATCACGAAAAAGCCGTGTTTGTAGGCGGTCTGCTCGATTATGCCTCCGATGGACCGAAACATTTGTCCTGGCTTGCAAATCGCGACGGCTTCGTTCAGACATATCTCCGAAGCCTCCACCAGTTTCCTTCCCATTTCGTCCACGTTTCCGATCATGAAGGTCTTGGAACAATCGCCGTGGTATCCGTTAAAAAATAGCTGAAATACTATCAGTTAGATCTCTGTCAGTGGATTTCACAAAGGTGGTAATAAATAAATCTCTGGCTTAAATTGACATTGACATTGACAACACTGGAATTATATTTTCGGCTGCGTAAACGATCATTTAAATGGTAAACGGAATACATAATTTGAAGTTCTGTGATCATAATTGATTGATATTTACTATTTCACAATGTTTATTACAGAGTTTTTTTATCGCTTTTCACTATTCATCAAATGAATTTCCCTATTTGTCAAATAAATTTCACGCTTGTCAATTTTATATCAAAATCTTTCCCTATTTATCAATTGACTTTCACGATATGTCAAATGCTTTTCCCTTTGTTGTATATTTTCGTAATAACGCTGAGAAACGGCAACAAATCAGTTTATTATTAATTATTATACATAAAAATAAGGTAATACATATTTTATCAACAAACAAGTTTATACTTTTAGGATAAAATTTTATTTTTTTCCAAACAATCACTCAAATATGTTTCCATTTGGTGTATAAAATTATTACAATGTTCCGCTGTGATGTTATTTGAGGCTTCGTGAACTGCGGCGTACAATTGATCTTCATTTTGAGACCCAGCTCCTCTAATTGAGTTTTTCTAAACAGAAAACATTTTTTCGATTGGATTTAGAAATGGGCTGCAAGCGGGTAAAAAAAACTGCACGTTGACTTGTACACTGCTTAAGCCAGTATTCATTTGCCTTATTATCAGGCCTCTTACTTCATTACTTCCTGCGTCGTAAATGATTTTCTTCCATTATGACTGACAGGGAAATATATTTGACATATAAGGAAATTGTTTTGATGTAAAGCGAAACTGCTTGATAAATAGTGAAATATATTTGAAAAATGCGAAAGTCATGTGCCAAATAGGGAAATCCATTTGACGAATAGTGAAAAGCAAAAGAAAAACTCTGTAACACATTATTTTCAATTTCGATGAATTTTTTACTCTTAGGCTCCATTTCTTATTTAAACAATACCAATTCAAAAATGCATTCGGTGACAGTCAATAGTGCATAAAGAACGTTTACACAGCTGAAAATATAATACCAGCTTTCGAAAAACCTGGCTTAAATAAATGCTTGCGAAATCCACCGTATAATTTTAAATAAGAGAGAAAGGGAGTCACGATATCAAAACTAATCCACACAAAAGAGTTAAACTTGATAACTTACCGTTATATCGACATTAACGATGTCACCGTCCTGTAAAGGTCTATCGTCCGGTATTCCATGGCACGCGACGTTATTCACAGAAGTGCAAACCGATTTTGGATAGTTCTTGTAATTCAGTGTCGAAGGATAGGCGTTATTTTCGATCGAAAGTCGATGCACCAAGGAATCGATTTCATCAGTCGTCATTCCCACCTGCAATCATCATTTTAATCTAGAGGTTGCAGGTTCGATCCCTGTCGGAGGCATGTTCACACTTTTGATTCAGCTATATATGGAGCAACTTCGATTATTATTTATTTAATTATATTAATACTCCGTAATTCGGGAAACCATCGAATATCATTTTAATTATTCATACAAAAAAAGGAAACTACCAGTATACACTACCTTAACTGCCTCGCCGACTGCTTTCAGTACGTTGGCCGTTAGTTTACAACTCTCGCGCATCTTACTTATCTGCTCCTCGTTTTTGATCTCGGCAATTTCGGGATCCGGATTCGGTTGTCCTGTTGCGTAATAGACCGGCTTCGGGACGTGATCGGGCACATTCTTCAGCGGGGACACCCTTCCGGGCTCCACCAACGCGTATTGTCCGAAGTTGGGCCTGGAATGAACTTTATAATAAAACACGAATGTTGGTATTTCGCTTATACGGTGTGTTTCAAAATGAAATTAAGCACAGCCGCCTATGAATTGAAATGCGCATGTCTCTAACTAATTTTCAACTGTCTACATGTTTATTTTCATTTACGCTGAATGTTGGTATTTGATGAACGCTACTTCAGGCAATGCATTCGTCTTTCATTAATATCGTAATTAATAAGGGTGACGAGAGGCAATACCGAAATATTTTCAAAATCATTACCAACTTCATCCAAAAAGCCTCAATCAAAAAACTGTACTTACTTTTTTTTTGCCCACAGGTTCCTGACCTGCTGGGCTATCACCCTCGTCACATTCATTTTGAAACTGTAAAAAAATATTCCATTATACAATATAATCGGCCTATCACAGTATCGTCTGAGCCACAAGATTTTGATTCAGAGTTGGCTGTGATATTAAAAATTAGGACATTGGAACTAATATCTACGAAAAAAAGAGTTAGTTGGAGGAAATCAAAAATTCTAAGATGGGTTATAGAATAGAATAGAATAGAATTTTATTTTACAATGAGAAATTACAAAAAAAATGAAAATTGGTACATGCAAAACCGTCAAAAAAAAAAACATACAAAAGTACATACATAAAAAGTACTTAAAAAACGATTTAACAATAATTTATAACGGAAAAACTTAATAGGTAAATATATGTTGATATTGAACTTAAAATTATTTCCAATTTGTTGCATAAAATTCTGCCATATTGTACGGTTCCAACTCACAGATTAATGTAAATAGCTTTGTCCTTATAGTATTGAAATTCGTAGAACTTTTAATGTCAACTGGAAGATGGTTATATATTTTTAAAATGGAGTAATAACACCCTTTTTCGTATTTAGATAACCTGTGTTTTGGTAGCGAGTATATTTGACCATGTCTTGTGTTATGTAACGATATCATCTTATCGTCCTTAAATTTCTCTTTATGTTTTAATAAAAATAAAACACATTCATATATATACAGCCCACAGAGTGTTAGAATGTTGGTTTTTTTAAAACGTCGTCACGGTATAATTTAAATAAAATTCGTACCGCCTTCTTCTGCAGACGGAAAGCACGCTCTACTGCTGTGCTGCTCCCCCAAAATAAGAGCCCAAATCGTAAATGTGCATGTATATTGGTGAAGTAAAATCATTTTGCTATATTGAAGTTTGTTGACTTTATTAGTACCCTTAAGCCATAGCATGCTCTACTTATTGTGTTGCATACTGATGAAATATGCATGGTAAATGATAGGGTTTCATCAACATAAACTCCCAAAAATTTTGCGCAATCGTAAAGTTCATAGTTTGTACTATTAAGATTAATTGTGTTAGGTGTTGCTATTGATTGATTAGCTTTAAAAACTATACAGTTTGTCTTATCATTATTAAAAACTAATCAGTTTTCTGCAAACTAACTTTTCACTATTGCCATAGTTCTAGATCCCAACTGTTCTAAATCATCAAAATTCAATCCTTTTATAAAGGCGGTGGTGTCATCTGCATAGTTTAATAACTTACAGTCTGCGGATATGTTGTTCGGTATATCATTAACATAGGTAATAAACAGAAGCGGGCCGAGTATGCTTCCCCGAGGAATGCCTCTGTTTTCCCGATTCAGCAACTGAACCCGTGTGGTCGGACAGATATGTATAGTGTACCCTGTCGGTTAAATATGATTTTATCAGGTCATGTGCAACACCTCTAAAACCATATTGGTATAATTTATCCAGAAGCCTCGAGTGATCGATAGTCGAACGCGCGAGATAGATCCAGAAAAATGCCACAAGCGGTTTCGCGGTTAGTAGAGCCTTGAGTACCCAGTTTGTAAAATCAAACAGTGCTGTTTTGATCCCTCGTTTGTTCAAAAATCCATGCTGTGTTGGTGACAACAAATTGTATTTTATTAAAAAATTTATAAATCTCAGGTATAACACACGTTCAATAATTTTTGAGATTGCAGGTAATAGACTTACCGGGCGATAATTATCAAGGATATTTAGATCTCCTTTCTTATAAATAGGAATTATTTTTGCACATTTACAGTGTTCAGGATATATATACCAGTTTCCAGGATAGTGTTAATTACATGACATAGGGGCTGGGCAATATGTGTGATGCATTTCTTGATAAGCGACATTGATATTTCATCGCATCCTGAGCTTATTTTGTTTGGCATTGTATTTACAATACCTTTTATTTCCTCACTTGTAACTGGTTGTAGGAAAATTGAATGTTCATTGAGCGGAATATTAATTTCATCTAAACTACTATTTTTTAAATCGCTAGTTATTTTGAGTGCTATTTCATTGAAATACTTGTTAAAATCATTACATCGGTAGTTTTTTTGTCTACCAGTGACTCCACGAATGACTTCCCATGATGTTTTTGATTTGTTTTGTGAATGAACCATTTTAAATTCTATGTGTTTATTAAATTCCGCTGTTAATAAATTATTGTACTCTCTTTGCTTATCTTTATAAATTAGGAGATATTCCGGCATGTGTGACGCTAGTGTTTGATATAACAACAGAGATTCTTTTTCTGTTTTGAGTGCATCTGTTTGAAACAATTTAACTTTTTCTCGATTTATGATAGTTTTCAATGGAAAATTGGTATGAAAGTGTGTAAGAAATGTTTTTAAGAAAGTATTATATTTATCATTTACTATGACGTATTGTTATAGAGATCCTGGAAGGTCTCCAGCGCAATATTCTGACAAAACAGGTTGATATTATTTGTAGAGAATATTCTCTTTCTTATAAGTGGTTGCTTTTTTACCATGTTTGTAATACGGTAGTCGAGAATTTGTGCTTTATGATCTGATAACGCATTGTTTAGTGTCTGAACTTTGAATTCCGATGTAATATTCGTTATTATATTATCAATACAAGTTTGTGATCGAGATGCTATTCTTGTTGCTTCGGTAATTAGGTATTGAACATTATAAGTATTCAAAATTTCTCTGAAACTATCACTAGCATTATTTCGTTTTAAAATGTCAATATTAAAGTCGCCTGCTATGAAAAATGGTTTATTTAGCGACACTAGCTTTTCAAGTAAATGGTCAAATTGTTCGATAAAAACATTTAAATCTCCAGCTGGCGGCCTGTATATCACAAAAACATTGATAATTAAGCTATTTATATTAATCTGCGCACCGGCACACTCCATTATCCGAGATATTGCAAATTCTTTACAATCTATCGCATAAACTTTAATACTTTCATGGCAAAATAGTGCTACTCCGCCGTGTTCTTTTTCAAGCCTACAAAAACTAGATACTAACTTATAATTAGGGAATTTATATGCGTTAAGTTGCATATTCGTTTGCCAATGCTCAGAAAGACACATGACATGACAATCTATCTCCTCTACAAGAGCTCTCAAACCAAAATATGTGGATATGCATTGAATATTTTGATGAAATAGTTTAAATATTATCTTGTTTGCAGATGTTACCGTTGATAATTGCGTGGGGGAGGAACTTGAAAATTCTCCGGTTGTCTCCTAGTCTTAAAAAAGAATCTGTTTATAAAAGTATTTTTCGGCCAGAAATTCTCGTTAATGATTACGCTTTCGGCTGCTGCGGGAACTCCAATCTTGAACGAAGAATAATCTGCATCTTCATATTTAGGTTTCATTTTCTCCACAATGAATTTAAAATCATAATAAATATTGGATATATACGATTTTATCTTTTCACAACCAACATCCCTGTTGCTTTCTGCAACAAGTAAAGTTCAACATCCCTGTGTAGTCGTGATACAAAAATCCATTTTCTTGTTGTCACATCAGCTATTGGCAGATCCTCGTTACCACTATTTCCATTGAGTCGATAAGATTTCTGTTTATATTTTCGTTTTTGTGCTACTACTGCAGTCCATTAATTGTTTATATTATTTTTGTTGAGCTCGTTAGACTCTTCGGTTTTTTCCTGTCTGTCATGGATTCCGATTTTCTGCTCGTCGTTTTTGTTTTTGATTAATTTATCATCGACCTTGTTAGTGCATTTCCCATTTATATTAGTTGATTCAATACCTGTGGATCCACCTGGTGCCGCGTTCTCCATATTTGCGAGCGGAGCCTTTTCACGTTGGTTTGCAGCATTGCTAATGTTATTGTTTTTTGTGTTGTTTAATTTATCCGTTAATTGCCTAATCTTCTTGTCTTGATTGAATATGAGGTGTTTTTGAAGACTTACATGTTTAGTGATGTCGACAATTTCCCTTTTCATGGCAATCAATACTTGTAGGGAACATTTTTGAATTCCGTTCTTCTCACACTTAGAACACGCTGCTAAGCCAAATTTATCTTCTGATTTTGCACAGATGCGGTGGAAATCACAATCACAGATACAACACAAGAAGTCATCATGATCTATGCTATCATTACACCCTGCACAAATTTTATAGTCACTTGTTGAACTTGCATTTAATCGACTTTCGGAACGAGAACGAGCCTTTCCGTCCGCCATACTTATAAGTATATATGCCCACCATGTTCATTAAAGCCATTATTAACAAAAATTGTCTCGACTTGTGAGTTTGATTTTAATTCGACAATTCACATCGTAGAAGACTAGTTTAGTTAAGTTGAATTAAAAAAAAAATTCAGACATGACTGCTATGTTTCTCTCAGGCATAGTCATCTCAGCAACAAAATTCAGTGGCTGACACCTTACGTTTCTACACTGCCCTGTTATGCGTATCTACATTTTTTCATAATTTCAGCTTATGAAGTCAACAACTTCATAATCGATAAACCTATCAGTCTGTTAAGACTTTAAGTCATCATTAAATGTTTTTCATAACATGGAGAGCACTTACGGTTCGCGGGGTTCTTTCTGGTACGGCCGAGGAACAAGAGGCGGCCACGCAGCCAGCCGTCTCTGCAACTGACCCTACCTACCTGTACCTCTTGTTCCTCGACCGTACCAGAAAAAACCCCGCGAACCGTCACTGCAGAGGTGAGCAGAGATTGGAAGCTAAAAGCACTCCAAGTGTTTTTAATAACAAGCAGAGACGAGCAGAGATTGGAAGCTAAACGTGAAAGAGCAGAAAAAACGTTACTTTAAACAGTGCTTCCCAACAAAATAAAAAAAAATCACTGATTATCTTATCTCGCGAAGATCTAAAACATGTTTTTATTTTTTAAAAGACGGAGAAGGCAATAAGCAAAATGTATGCAAGTATTTTTTCTTTGGAAGTCTGGGACATGAAAGTAAAAATGACATAAGACAAATTGGAAAGTAACAGTTAAGTCCAGTCAACAAGGAAAGCGCAGCAAGACGAAATTTGATAAAAGGTTTAATAATTAAATATGTAGAATCGTTTAGGCCAACTATTGCTCATTACTTGTCTTCTCGCGTTATATAATATTTTTTATCCAAAATCATGTGTAATAAGCGAATTACTGCAGTCATTTGAGGGAAGTAATGTTGTTCATTACCCACTAGTGAGAGAATTATCCGGAGTCACGGAATAATTATTCCTTTCTATTACTAAAACGGAGGGCACATTGGGAATCCCTGCTTTAACAAGTACATTTAACATTAACCCAAAGGCATGCTAATGTTTAAAAAGTAAGGTTACACTAACCTTACGACCAGTTTGTGTTCGTAAGTCTGTGATAATAACAATTGCAGATTTACATAACCTTAAAAATAAGTTTTAAATTCCTTGCTTTTCTAAAGCCAGTATAGTTCCAAGAAAATGGCATAAAAAACTTACCAAATGGAAGTGAAATTAAATAAAAATCCGCAATTCGATCTACTGAGAGGGGCCGAAATCGATCACAGCACAAAATTCTTTGATGATGTAAGAAGACTGTTTTCATTTTCAAAACTGCTTGTAATTGCTCGAATAACAATTTTTGGAATTGATAGATTGCAAGTTGTTTCCATTTCGAACGAATTTATTTATTGAGAAAAATCGCTCATACTTGATTGAATAATCACTTTCTATCCGTTTTTGTTGCAGAGTGTACCTTAGGGTTTCCAACTTAATCCACTCGGTTATGCGCCCACTGGTGGCTTTTGTCACTCTTCAGTATGAGCATCAACAGCGGCGGATCGTGAATGTTCGGCGAAGAACGGAAGAAAATTTGACCAATACAGTAGCGGAATATTGGCTTTTTCTCAGTGACGGTTCACGGCGTTTTTTCTGGTACGGCCGAGGAACAAGAGGTGGTAATATAGATAGGTGCGGTCACGCAGCCAGCCGTTTCTGCAACTGACCCTACCTATCTGTATTATCACCTCTTGTTCCTCGGCCGCACCAGAAAAAAACCCAGCGAACCGTCACTGCTTTTTCTATAAGAGTAAAATCAAACATATTAAATTCGTATTTTTGCGCCTTTTCGCCATCTACCGGACGATAGATGAACTGCTAAGAGCGTTTTTACGACAGCGCCAAAATGCTCGAACTTTATACTTATAATCAAAGTGTTACAATTCAGCAAGGCGCCACACATGAAAAATAGACGAATAAATTCTGAATCGAATGGTGTATAAAATAGCTGAGAAAATTTAGCGGTTTTCCTGTAATTTGCGAATGAAAATTAAGCACGACCCCCTTATCGACAATTACAGTTCACTGTAACCTAAAAATGTAATCAAGAACAATTTGTAATTTTCATTAATTAAATACGAGTCCCAATACTTATTACTGATTAATTATATAACTTTTTATTTTGTTAATTCCTTACAATATGAGAAATTCTAATTTTTATATAGGGTACCCTCTGTTATCGCGCGGATGAACTAGTAAATCATTTATTGATGAATATTTATTTTAATGTTTTAAGGATATTTGAAAACTTAAGGCAAATCTCATCTTAGAATAATAAAATAAGTTTACTTGCAATTATTCAAATGTTTAAATTAAAAATTAAATGTCATATTACGCCTTTCAGCCAACATAATTTACACATATTTAATAGTAAGCTTTACAGTGAACAGCATTACCGGTTAAATTTTCGTTTGCAAATTACTGAAAAATCGCAAAGTTTCCTTAGACATTTTACAAATATTTCGATTTAGAATGAAGTGCTTTATTATTTTATGTTTATATCACTGAATTTTCAGATTTTGACGATAATTCGAGGCTTTTGGCGCAGTAGTTTACGCCTTGTCGGACAGATGGCACAGTCATGTCCTGAATTATTTAAATGTTTATTTACATTTTAAATGGCCATAACTGTAAATTATTTGTTGATTTTAATCATCATTAAAACGTTTAATTACAGTTTCAATCAGTTTAGTTAAAGGTGCTGTAAAAATTAATAGATGTCGGTGTTACAATTATGCCAGCGTTGGGTTAATTTTTTAATAATTCCGTTACTTTTGATTTGATTTTTCAATCTAGTTTAATCCTTGTTACGTTTAAAATCGGTAATTTTTAGTATTAATAAATTATTATTACTCGTATATTGGGTTGCCTGTTATTAGGCGTTTATTTTAAACTATTGTTTCTGCAATTTAAATATTTAAATCTTTACTCTTTATAAGTGAATTGATTCTAAGATCACATTTTTTTAAAGTTTTTAATTAGTTTTGCATTATTAAAACAAATATTAAATCCACTAATGGTGGGCTAGTTTATCTCCGCGATAACAGAGGGTACACCGGTATGGAGTTTAGTATTTCTCATATTGTAATGCATTAGCAAAATAAAAAATTGAGTGATTAATCGGTAATAAGAATTGGGACCCGTATTTGATTGAAGAATATACCTAATTGTTCTTTATTTAGTATTTAAGTTACAGTGAACTGTAAATGTCGGTAAGGGTGTCGTGCTTAATTTTCATTCGCAAATTACGGGAAAACCGCTGAATTTCCTCAGCTATTTTATACATCATTCGATTCATAATTAAAGCGTCTATCGTTTCATGTATGGCGCATTGCTGAATATTAACTCTTTGATTATAGGTATAAAGTCCTAGCATTTTGGCGCTGTTCAAAAACATCACTTAGCAGTTCGGCCATCGTTCAATAGATGGCGAAAAGGCGCGAAAAGAGTGCATGCGTGACTATGCCCACTTGCACCGCAGAAATTAATTATGATTAAATTTTAATCATGATTAACTTTAATCAGAGTATGTCTGTTGCACCGTCGGCTGATTAAGCATTTATCGACCACGGAGTGTTATTATAGAGAGCACACGTTTTTCTAGGGATTTTAAGTTCTTTTTTGGTTGTTTTACGTCGTTCTATTGAGAATGAATCATGGGAGACCTTTCGTAGTTACTCCTATCTATGGTTTGATCCATGAATCTTTGCGAGTGCGTCGTTACCGAAGACCAAGTTTGTTCGCCTTAGACGACATACGTATACACACATGCGCCTAAGGCAACTTAGCATTGAGAGAGTAAACGCATGAAAATGTTGTCGGAGCTAGTTTCAGCTATCTATGACGTGCACGCAAAGATCCATTGATCAAAGTATATCAATCGACCCAGTGACGGTTCGTGGGTTTTTTCTGGTACGGCCGAGGAACAAGAGGTGGTAATACAGATAGGTAGGGTCAGTTGCGGAGACGGCTGGCTGCGTGACCGCACCTAGCTGTATTACCACCTCTTGTTCCTCGGCCGTACCAGAAAAAACCCACGAACCGTCACTGAATCCACCTCTTATTATTTTTTTCTATTTGTCTGTGTTTCGTTTATGATTTTGCCTCTTCTTGTTTTCTTTTCTAAGTTTTTTGTTTCTTTGACAGGCTCTATGTTTCGCAGATGTAAGTTAGCGTTGGTTTTATTACTTTTTACGATTTTTTTCTGATGAACAGTGTTTTAAATATCTTATCCCCAGTGGTGTATTGGAGGGGGAACGTGGGGGAACGACGTTCCCTCACCTTTTTTCAGAAACGGAACGCGTTTGTGTTTGTTAATATTTTGTATAGTAAGAATTTAAAAAAATTAAAAATCTTACAAGTAAAACAATAGTTTGCGTTCCCTTACTTCTTATTTTACCAATACACCACTGCTTATCCCTATCCCCATCCCTATCCCTATTTTGCTTGTTTTGTTATTTATTTGATAATTTTTCCGTTACTCTCTATTATTGTTTCCATATATTTGAAGTCGTTCTTACTTTGGATATTACCTCAAAGTCAAATGGAACTGTTCACCCATCCAAATTCATATCACATCACCCGGTATCATATAACAATGCGGGCACATCAAAAACCCATTTCAGTAGGGACGAAGGTGGCAACCCTAACGGGATTTCAGCGACCCGTCAGCGCGCACGAAACGATCCGCGTAGGCCGCGACCGTTCCCTGAAAAAACAACAGCGATTGCTGCCTGTTTTTCGTAAACAAACGGAAATACGTGCGTTCAGTGCGGCTTCGTTTCGTCCCGGGACGTTGCGTAATCCCCATCCCGGATCGCGAACACACATCAACCCCCCGGAGGTGCACACCGAGACGGCGGAGCTGTCACGTGACCCGCTAAAAAGGCGGCGACCCTTACATTGTTGTGACACACTGTTAACCCCCCGCAAAAAAAAACGAAAACAACAAACGGGAAGTCAAGTGTGCGTAATTACGCGACATGAAAAATGCGTGTACGGTTCGGTGCGACATCATTCGGTTCGTGAAAGGCAGCGGAGCGACCGGTTTTGGAAATAAATAAATAGACGGACGGCGGCGGCGAGCGAGGGGGGCCCCTTCGCACCATCGATTCCCGGAGTTGGATTTTCGAATGTGAGTACGCTGGTAATTATTAAATCGATAAGGAACGGGCCCCGTTTGCTGCAACGCACGGAATCCGTCCATCCGTGTCGTTCATGGCACACGCGATAACAGATCGTGTTTTCGTCGCTGGTTTGTTTTGTTTTTCAAAGCGCACTGTGACGGTATTGTAACATAAAAATGTTGATCATTTAATATCAATCGGAACGATTGATATTGAGCGAAACTGCATTTCTGAAAAGACGTGAGTACTTATTTCTTAAGCGTAATTCAATAAATTTAATAAAAAAGAAATATTTATTTAATGCTCCTGCAACAAGTGAGATTGTCTTAAATGTAAGCTTAATTAATTTTATGGAAATCTAATTAGTGATTTGTTGTTTATACTATCATTGATTTGCATGTTATGAAATTATAAAATTGTCCATGAATTCTTGTATGTTGAGTTTGTACTGAAAATATAATCATGTTACGTATTTATCATTACTCAGGTAATCATAATTAAGAATTATCGCAGTAATTGCAATACTACTTATTAATACAATTTTTAACTGATATTTATGTTAATGTAGAATCGAATTAATAAAGTGAAATGTGTTAAGAGAGAGTGAAACTTACATTTGGTTGAAGTAGAATGATTTCATTCACCGATACACTCAGGACGGTGTGGTATTTTGGTAAATAGTGCTTATGAAATATAACATAACCGCACTTTAGGTCAAAGCCATTTTGATTAGATTTAAATTTTTTCGAGTAGTGATCATGTTTGTTGGCTTCGGCACAACCGGCTACAAGGAAAATAATGGATTTAGACACTTTTATTCTAGACCGGTGCCTGATTCAGGTTTGCACCCTTAAGGGGAAGTGTCGGATTCGCCTTCTGGACAATAAAAAAATGTGAAAGAAACAATTAACGGTAAAGCAACCAATCTTTTTTAATAAAAATAATAATAATAACTTTATTTATACGGTGAGATCAGAAAGTCAAAAATAGTTGGCAGCACATTTTCTGAAAATAGGGAGAATAATTCACGTAATTAAGATGGCGGTTGAATTGCTGACGTTTGAGTGGAAACATAGCGGTTTTAATTCCGCTATTACTTCTTTATCGGTGGATGAAATATATATTTCTAAGATTAGGTTTTCTGTAAGAGAGTGCATATTTATAGCATAAGTATAGTTTTAATGAAAATTCATAGTTGTATAAACACTATGTCGAATTTAACCATTTCTTTATGGCGAATATCATAAAAATTCCTGCATTTAATTGTTCATTCTTTGTTTTATAAGTTTCTTGTATTCTTATTGATTCAAATGAAACGCTGCTAAACACAAAAAATTAAGCAAGAAGGACATAATTGCGGAAATAAAATGTGTGCGTTTTTTGTGCGACATCTGTTGAGTAATGGCAGCAGTGGGGTACAACAGTTATCGTAGTTCAGCTATTTGCCGTGATTCAAACAGCGTAATTTTTAATCATTTTTCCGACTGATTGGGCGCGTTCGTCAAACAATTGACGTACCAGTTTTAATAACAGAGATATATTGAATTAGAATAGAGGCCCTGATTAAGTTTGCGGAGTGCAATACATTTTTCTGAGAATATAGTCTAAATAGACTCCCTACGACATCTGTCGGGCTTTACAAAATGTGCCAGTAGTAATTGTACGCATTAATTTGAATTGCTCATTTCAACGGCCACCTTAACAAAATGTACACTGAGAATGACCTAAGGTCAAAACTAGTTGGAGAGACAAATAAAAGCAGTGAAACAAAACCAAGTGTTTTAATTAATCAAAAAAATGTACATTGCACTGCTTTGAAGATTTCCAGACGACCAATTTAATTTTACTTGAATTTTATAGGGATTTTCAGAAAATGTCCTGCAAACCATTTTCAACTTTCTGATCTCTACGTGTGTGCGTTTTGATGATGTGCGAGGAGTTTTCAATAAAAGTCAGAACGGTGGGGATATGTTGAGGCTCTCAGTCACACCGCATTATTTAATTTCACTGCATTATTTATTTTATTTATTTATTATCATTACAGTATAAAATTTTCAATTTCAGATGAACGCAGTTGAAAACTAGCCAGATAATGTACCACTGCAAGCTGTACGTCCTCCTTTCGTTCGTGTGTATTGCGCACGCCGTGCTCGATGATGCTCTGGACGGCGTCAAAATGGAGGGCGCGAGGATATGCGCGAAGCACACGAGCAACAGAGGCCATTTCACGGAAGAGGGCTCCACCAGCGCGGTCGACTCCAATTCGGAAATCACCTTTGAGAAATGTGAAAATGATAATTCGCATTGCTACGCATTCTGGGAGGAGGATCCTACGAATGGAACTACGCAGATGATTGGACAAGGTGATTAAGATTTTATAAAGATTATAATAATGCGTTCGAGATTAACACTTAGTCAGGATGGAATAAAACAGGACCCTGAGGCCACACTATTTTTTAATGCTTCACGAACAAACAATATGGGGTTACAGGTAACACACGTGGCGCCCCAATCACGACCAGCTACAAGTTATATTTAACTCACATGGCAGTGAATCTGTATTACCAACCGTGTTGACACACATAATTTATATAGAGGGCGGTCACAAAGTCCTAACATTTAATTCAATTAAGTTACAATCGTTATTATCCACATTCTAAAGGTAGATATAACACATTCGCTGCCACCGAAATTGGGATTGCGTCAAAAATGAAAATTTACTCACCGTTCTCGTTTAACACGTGGTCAAACATTTTTACTATACAATATTTATATTTCAAATTTGCTTCAATCTTATCAAATATTTGATAAATTAATAAATCAATAATATACTTACCTGGAAGCAAAACAGCCAAAACATAAACTGAAGATACGAAAATTGCATCCATTCGACGAATAAAATTTTAGAACATATTTAAAAATATGTAATCTTTGATTTAAAATTTTATTAACCCATAAGACCAAAGTGGAAGAAAAGGGAAATTTCCGAATCCTGAACTGTCACCTTGTGATTTTCATAACTTGTAACTTCCTGTCTTGTTTATGTATAATTTGTTTATTTATATTTTATGTACATGTTATGAAAATAATGGCCTAATATTATTATTATAATTATTTACTTAATTTTATATTTTTTATTTTAATATAGGCGTTATAGTGTTAACTTTAAATTTGACATTTACTTAGAAAAATTTAATTGTGAGGGAATTATTATTTTAACCAATTACTTCATTTTCCGAATTTGATTTTGCCCTATATTTTAGATCTTTGGCCTGTATTTTCAATTTTTTTGGTCCTAATTTTTAATTTTGGGTCTAAATATTCTTTATTTTGGCCAAAATTTTCGATTTGATTGTTGAAATTTTACGCGTTTTTTTAAATTTTTAAGCACAATTTCGTTTTTGGTCTAAATTTTCAATTTTTTAACCTGAATTATTAATTTTTTTGCGTAAATTTTTTATTTTTTGGCTAATGTTTTCGAGTTTTTTTTTTGGTTTAAATTTTTGATTGTTTTACACTTTGATGACATTTTAAAAGAGTAATCGATTTTTCTTGTTCTCATGAAAAAGAATGTACACTTTAATGGTCTAGGATAGATGATTCGTTTATTTTTGGGCCAAAATATTCTTTATTTTCGCCAAAATTTTAGGCCTATGTTTTCAATTTTTGGTCTGAATTTTCGAGTTGTTATTTATAGACCTTTATTTTAGATTTTGCTACCTACGTGTTTTATATTTAGTCCTGAATTTTCTTGCATATTAATTTTAATTTTAGGTTATTTACTTAATTTTAATTTTTTGTTTTAATTTAAGCATTAATAGTTTTAACTTAAAATGTGACATTTTCTTAGAAAAATCTAGTCGTGAGGGAATTATTTTAACCAATTACTTAATTTTCCGAATTTGATTTTGGCCTATATTTTAGACCTTTCGCCTGTATTTTTCATTTTTTTGGTCCATATTTTTATTTTTGGGCCACAAATATTCTTTATTTTGGTCAAAATTTTCGATTTTCTTGTTGAAGTTTTACTAATTTTTGTTATGTTTTGACCGAATGAAATGTTTTTGGTACTGATTGACTCCATTTGGTCTGCAGTACCCCATTTTTTAAACTGCTACAGCTGTAAATTGTTTATAATTTTCATTCATTTGAGAATTAATTAGTTTTGCTTTTTTTTCCCCACTCACAATAAAATTTTTATTTCGTTGGCCAGGAAACCACTTGCACCATTTTTTTCCATTTTTGGGAACTCTTTAATGCTTGACATTTACCAGGTCAGATGGCGCTGTAATGGCAACAGATGGCACTGCAATGGTAAAAATTAAATGCATACACAATAAAAAATAAATGGATTTATAAAGAAATATCTTACTCATATTTTTGATCAGATGTTTAGTTTCGTATTTGTTATTTCACTTTTATTTTTCATAACATAAATTGTACAATTAGATTGCATGCATGTAATATTAGGTCTGGTTATTTTAAACAAACAAACACTCGCTGTCACATGTAAAGATTGGAGGATGGAGTGGAACTCATTAAGTGTGTCCCCAGTGGCAGCGAGATTAACGTTAAGTGGTATTATCTGCTGCCACCAAAATACTTGCTCCACTGTAGCTCTTGGTTTCAAGTGGGTTGTTAATGAATGCTTTCTTCTACACTTGAAAACACATATCTGCACTTTGTTGAAATTGAGTTGTGAAGTGTTCCAGAAGTTATTCACTTGAACCACTTCGCGCCCAGGCTGCTTTGATTGGGTTATATCATAATCTCAGATTTATTGAAAAATTACTTCTTGTTATGTTTTACGAAATATTATTCCACTATGGCAAACTTACTCATTTGTGCAAAAAAATATGAAAAAGTATTCCATAGATGGCGCTAAAGGGGTAAACATGTGGCGACCTGGGCGTGAAGAGGTTAACGTAATTGTTTTATGTATTTGTAATCTGTAAACATGAAGGATCTTTCGATCCTAGTCGCCACCAATTTTGAATTAATTTTGCCTAAGTAGATTAAATATGTGATTACTCATCAGCCTTATGAGTCAGAGAGTCGGCTCTTTTGAGTTACAAAACTTAGTTGCAAGCGAGTAATCCATCATCTTCAACAGTTCAATCAATTACATGACGAGGAAAAAGTCTTATTTGAAAATCTGATAGTCAGCTCAATGTCTAGAAATTCTTCCTTCGCTAGATCTGACTCATTTCAAAAGTTGACTCAGTATCAGTGGGCTCAATGCCTAAACCAAGCAAAAAAAAAGGACCGACGAGAAGTTAGCTATAACTTTCCAGCCACGGATTTTTGCGCCTCCACCGTCATCCGTATTATGATCACTCTCGATAAATTACCTTTTTGAACCTGGCCACAGTAAATTCAATTGCAAAAACATAATCAATGATACCCAATAAATAATTTATAACTATGCGTTTGCAATTTTTGTAAACATTGGTGACGTATAAAATGTCAATTTTCAAACTTCAAATAATCAGTCTTTTGGCCCCCGATGGAAATGAATATCAACCCTTGGCGAATTTTTAAAATAACCGCTGTTCCTTCTCAGCACGGACGATTTTCAAAGACATATAATAAATTGTTGGGCCCCCGATGGAAATGAATTTTCCGGCCAGAAACATGCTACGAAGTATGTTAGTCAATTTGGAATTGTCAAAAGACCGAGAAAATTGAATATCAACCCTTGGCGAATTTTTAAAATAACCGCAGTCCCTTCTCAGCACGGACGATTTTCAAAGACAAATAATAAATTGTTGGGCCCCCGATGGAAATGAATTTTCCAGCCACAAACGTACTATGAAGTATGTTAGTCATTTTGGAATTGTCAAAAGATCGAGAAAATTGAATATCAACCCTTGGCGAATTTTTAAAATAACCGCTGCCCCTTCTCAGCACGGGCGATTTTCAAAGACAAATAATAAATTGTTGGGCCCCCGATGGAAATGAATTTTCCGGCCACAAACGTGCTACGAAGTATGTTAGTCATTTTGGAATTGTCAAAAGACCGAGAAAATTGAATATCAACCCTTGGCGAATTTTTAAAATAACCGCTGTTCCTTCTCAGCACGAACGATTTTCAAAGACAAATAATAAATTGTTGGGCTCCCGATGGAAATGAATTTTCCGGCCACAAACATGTTACGAAGTATGTTAGTCAATTTGGAATTATCAAAAGACCGAGAAAATTGAATATCAACCCTTGGCGAATTTTTAAGATAACCGCTGTCTCTCCTCAGGACGGACGATTTTCAAAGACATATAGTGATCATAATTCGGGTGATGGTGGAGGCGACAAAATCCGTGGCTGGAAAGTAATGGCTAATGGTAAAAAAAGGTCCTCGCTTTATAATTTGACCATTATAAATCTTTAAAAACAAAAGTCAGGACTGAGTCACGTGACCCAATTTATTATAAAATATTTCTAACACATATTGTGCTACTAGGGACTTGATTCACCAACTCACTTCACTGAGTTGACTCTTTCAGCCGACTCACTTAGGAGGTACGCATCTCTAGAATAGTGACAACAATTAAAATTTTATGTAATTATCGACACTTAATCTTCCTCAAGACATAAAGATGACTACCAATTTATTTATCACTATTTAGTTTTAACTAATTGTAATGAAAATATGTCATTTTACATTTTATTAAACCTTTCACGGACTCGCCGACATTTTTCATTTTCCATTGAGCCCTTTAGCAGACTCCGAAGGGTCCATTTTGAAAAACACTGGTTAACCACTTCGCGCCCATGCTGCTTTGATTGAGTTATAGCATAATACCAGGTTTATTGAAAATTTACTTTTTTGTTGTTGTTACGGTTTTCTACGAAATATTATTCCACTGTCATAAACTCATGTATCCAAAAAAAATATTTCATAGATGGCGCTAAAGTGGTATTTTTTTAAATTTGTAAAATATTTTTTTTGCTTGTCGCCATATGTGGGCGTGAAGAGGTTAAGAATCACTAAATTCCAAAGTGGGCAATCCAGAACTTCGGGTTTAAGACACATCGACACACATGGAAAAATTTGTAACTCATTAAACATTTTCAGGATGTTGGTTCACGTCCGGAAATGCGCACGACTGCGAGAGGGCCCAATGCGTGTCCGATAGAAAGCCGTCGCGCGCCCTGAACAACACGAAATTCTGCTGTTGCAAGGGGGACATGTGCAACGTGAACTTCACCGACGCCTACGTGCCCGTCAAAGAGGTTCCGACGACGCCGGCGACCGAGGCTTTACCGAAAACCTCCATCAACCCATTCATCTGGATCGTATTTTCCTTCATCATAATGTGCTGCGTGATCGTTTTCGTTTTCGTATACTGGAGCATGCGGCCTAAGAAGAGCGACATAGAGATGGGCGAACATCCGTTACCGCCACCTCCCGATTACAATTTGAATAAGTTGAAACTGTTGAATATTATAGGTAAGTGATTGAATAATTAGTTAGTATTTCTATAAAATTATTATAAAAAAGGAGGTGGGCGAAACGACTCTTCACCCAGCTATTGTCTGGTAGATGGCGCATAGGCCATAGAAAAAATTCTTGAAACAGTGTATTTCAAGATCCCCCTTGTGTTGTGTTGTCCGTGGTCCACATATTGGAAACACTTTTTCCTTCACACAATAACAGTCAAAATAAAACACGACTTGCTTTCACCAGTCTATTCTAACAATTGCCTTTTTCTTGCCCTGCGCATGCAGCCTCTAAAACATACATATCAAAACCGGCATTGTAGCATATGCAACCCACTATGCATCTGTGATCACATACTACCGTGGACAAAAAAATGACACCCCTTATTTTATTAATGTAAATATGACTTTTCATTTGATAAACCGGCAAATGTCAATCTTGTCAGATATGGGTTAATCATATAGATTTATGAACATAAATTGAATATGCCGAACTTAAGTAACACAGAGAAAGCACAAATTGCTATGCAGGTCAAATGTGGCAAATATATCAATGATGTAGCAGCTGAATTTAAGTAGACGTACAGTGCAAAAAATTTCAAAAATGTGGAGGAATGAAAGGCGATTGGAGCAGATTGAAGGTTTGGGCCGCCAAAAAGTTTCAAATAATAAAGAAAATGATGCTGTTATAAACTATTTAATAGAAAATCCGTTTGAAAATGCTACAAATGCCGCATTTATAACAAATTTTCCTGGAAGTTCCCGAACAGCTCGGAGACGTCTAAAGTTAAGTGCATTATCTTGTCATGCCACAGCCAGAAAACCTCTATTGACTCAAATTAATAAGGACAGCAGAATTGGTTTTGCAATGGAATATCTTTAGAGGCAAGAAGACTTTTGGAGTAAAGTGAAATTTTCAGATAAAAAACTTTCTATAATGGAAGAACGAAAGTATATCGGCCACGAAATGCACGATTCGAAGAATCCTATCTTCACAAACTTATTAAGCTAATTATTACTGTCACTGTCAAATATTAAGGTTACATAAGTCAAATTCACAACACTAAAAAATAAGAAATAATAGACACATGACAAATTAGGGGTGACATTTTTTATGTCCACGGTAGTACATTACACCCCTCAAAAACAAAATTGACATATTTTTTCTTAAAAACGTAACTACTTCAGATCCAAAATTATTCAGGGTGGCCCCTTTTGAAATGAAGACCCTGTATATTATTTATATTGCATGTGCAAATATCGCGAATCATCAAGTTAAAATCTGTAGTACTGTAGACCGCGCGACTAACCTAACGTTAAAGATAGAGTTAAGCACACAAATTCCATATAGTGTGAAGTTGCAGCCTTTACATTTACCCTATACGCGGCCCATAGACCACACAAACTTCACTATTTTATATCCCTCCGTTCTGAATTCAGCACTACTACAACCGTGAAAATAATAAATAGTGTATTCTTCTTTTATGTAAAGGTCAGGGAAGGTATGGTTCCGTCTGGAAGGGCATAGTCGACGACCAAGAGGTCGCCGTTAAAGTCTTCCCGGCGCACCACCGCAACTACTTCTTGAACGAGCACGAGCTGTACCAGCAGGCCGGCGAGAACGTCGCCTTGGTCAAGTGTTTCGGGGGCGGCGAGCGTTGCATCGTCCCCGGCGGCCCCTCCGACTATCTCCTGATCCTGAGCTTGGAGCAGGAGTGTCTGCAGGAGTACCTGAAGAACCACACTGTCGATTTGGCCGCGATGAGCAAGATGAGTCTGGGCGTAGCCAAGGGGCTGGCGCACCTGCATTCCGACCTGGGGAAGGTCTGCATCACGCACAGGGACATTAACACGAGGAACATCCTGGTTAAGGCCGATCTGACGTGTTGCATTTGCGATTTGGGGTTGGCCGTCATACCGAGGAGGACTGAGAATCGGTCGTTGAGCGAAGCGGGTAAGAAAAAATGGTTTTGAGCATTATCGTCAGTAGCAAACTGCAGACCGGTTTCATAATATATATTCTTAAAAGTCATCAAGGAGGTAAAACAATGGTGGCACACTATAACAATGACAATGGATTCTCGTTAACTCGAATGCCCCATATAGTGTGGATTAAGGGGCCCATCCGCTGTCGTGCACGTACCACGGTTTTGCACGACGTACATGTCTGCCCGTGCTTGTACAATAGTGGATGAGAAAATTTGCAGGACGGACCAAAGTTCTGTCACCGCTTGAATTTTGGTCCGTCCTACCATCGTGCCGGATAATGGATGGCGATACACGTACCACGATTCACGTTGTTTTCCAGAGCAGTTCGTGAGAAATATCTAATCGACAATTTCGAGTCTATTTAGGAATTACTATGTGTGATATCACCCACGCATAATCTACATTCTCATGCCAAATAACTTATAAGCCGTAAGCCATTGCCGATCGAAAGAAATTTGATAATAATTCAAGTTTAAGTAGTAGAAGTGTGACGGAACCTAATATTTTCAGATCATTACTGATTACAAGTGTTACAACAATATAGACTGTTACGAGACATTTTCATATTTAATGGAGAAAACAAAACACTCAGTTTTTCCATTAATTTTTATAAATTATTTGAAAATCTTGATTTCTAAGACAGTGACTTTGTTACGTATGTATTACACCGGAGACTACCAAGAAAATAAAATAAAATCATATTAAATCAAATTACTCCGGGTGGAACTACAAGTAGGTCGAAAAGAAGGGAGGAATCTTAACCTCACCTTAACCTACGCATAAGCACCAATGCTGTAACCGCTAGCTCTAACTGGTAATTGAAGACAAGCTGGTTGTATGGTAGTCCGGCATAATGCGCAAGTACTGTAGTTTTTAATAATACGTTATTGTATGTAATTTCATTACCATGTTCTAGAAAAAGTTTTAACTTCTATGTTAACCTGTCAGTGCGCGCGCATTTTTTTTCATCGTTAGCGCACGCGTATGGGTAAATTTTACCCACCAGTCATTTGGGCTGTATTTTTATATTTTGGTCTAAAAATGTGAAAACTAGTATTGCTTACCTATCTGTAATATGTTTCACGTTGCACAACACATTTAGTCCAGGAAAAAAATTGATACAGATAAAATAAACCAAAATAAAAGAAGGCTATGATTATTTTAACTTTAAAACGAACGGTCATTTATTATCTACATTTTTGGGCTATAAAACTTGTAATAATAATCAATTTCATTTGCGCAATGATATTACACATCTTCTTGAATGAAGTGAACTTGGAAGCATTCACCACATGTTGGAAAAATATGTTGTCGGCCAATTAATTTGTTGCAATATTTACACGAATTGGTCGTCTTTCTGTCTCTTCGATTGCCACAATCTTCGCATCTTCTAGTTGCTCTTGGTATTCTTTTCGTTGTTGACGATTGAATATCAACTTCTGGTAAAAGAAACTTGATTCTTGACCTTATATAGATGAGAAGTGTTGCAATGGTTGATCTTCTCTCCAAATGTTCCCTCGTCGGCATTAGCGATAACTGCTTTATATAATGTCGGCGAAGTAGTTTGTCCTTTTTGTTATTATCTTTATAAGTTATGAAACCATTTATGCAGGCAAGGTTCAGGAATCCATAAAATATTGTTAGTGGCCAGCGGCGGGATTTTCTTGAAACTGAATATGTTCGACATAATTCGTCCACTGTATCTACGCCACCTTTTGTAGAATTGTAGAAAGTAATAATTTCTGGCTTTTTTGCTTCGCCACTCCTTTCATCTATAGATGAGCTATCGTGCAAGGTAGAAAGAAGTAAAACTATTTTGCCCGGTTTTGGGTTGTACGACACTAGGGTCATGTGTGAAGAAAACCCAAACATGCTAGAATATCTTTTTCTTCCCTTTGTTACTATAAATTGTGGAGGTATCTCTCGTTTATTCTTACGAATTGTACCAACACACGTTGTTTTATAATTTATAAGTAATTTTTCAAACAAAGGGACACTGGTGAACCAATTGTCCACGGTAATGTTTCGTCCAGTATTTTCAATTGGTTCAATTAGTCTAAGCACAATAGAGGCAGCAACATTATCTTTTTTATACAGGCCATCAGGTTGTTGGCCAATATAAATTTCAAAATTTTTGGTGTAAAAATTTTTAGCATCAGCTAGTAAAAAAATTTTAATGCCATATCTGGCTGGTTTACTTTTTATACAGTACGTTTTTTTATCGTGGGCCATAGGATTTTACATGTTAAAAATTATACCTTGTTTTAATGCATATTTCAACATTTTTTAAAGCAAATTTTAGTTAGTAATAAATCAATTACTTTTCCACATGATGGGCTTAATTAGATTATCTTAAACATGTTTTATTCCATTAAAAAATGAAATTAATTCACTAATCAATCTGACATTTCAGAAATTCAAGGTACTTTGATTATGTTTGTTCAGTTATTTATTTTAAATAATTTCATTTTTTAATGTAATAAAACATGTTGAAATGTGCGCATCATGTAGAAAAATAATTGATTTATATTACTAACTAAAATTTCCTTCAAATTTTTATCATAAAATATACATTAATACAAGGTATAATTTTTAGCATATAAAATCCTATGGCCCACGATAAAAAAAATACCCTGTATATTGTCGAAAACTACAGTGGCCTCTAAAAGGTTCTAGTTTTTCATCGATTGTCGTAAATTCTCCTACAGTATAAGAGTTGATCATATTTTTTCGAAATATTTCACTAATTTCACGTATTGGTGCTAATTTGTCCGTTTCTCTGCGTTCAGTTCGGTCTAAAACATTGTCAAAACGGAGACATGTCAGTAAGAAATGGAATCTTTTTCTGGACATTGTCGCCATAAAAATATCAATGCCGCTTCCATCTTTTGCCCATAAATCTGTTGTATTTAACTTAGCCGACTTCAAAAATCCAGCATGATATAATAGACCCATTAGTGCTTTTATTTCGATGATATCTGTGTCGCATGCATCACGTTCTCTGCTAAATTTTGCTCTTTCCCTCTGTATATACCGAGTGTCTGGGATAAGGGGAGAACATAGGGTTTTAACATGTAAAATTAAATATGTGTAATTATTAGCTCCCCTATTCATTTTAGAAAAAAATCGTAAAGGAATATTTTTTAGAGAATTAAAAATTGTAAATGTATCATCCATTTAATTTATGTTTGTATCAGAATACACCTCAGAAATAATAAAAATAAGTTGAACAATGTACCATTTAATAAAAACCCTTACCATGACTTTGACAAATGTCATGTTATGGTGAGAATAATGTTGCTAGTCAAATATCAATTCACGCATTGTAATTACTATGAACAATAACGTTGGGCTCGTTGTTAAGTGTGAACTAACATGGATCTGCAAAACGTTTCGGTCTGTATTTGATCGATTCTGCATTATTTCACAGAATACATCATCCATCTCCTCATGGCATTGCTGCTTGTAGGAATGATAACCATGCTTCTTCGTAATTTTCTGTACAGAGAATTTAGACACGTTGCACTCACGAGCAATGCATCGTATGCTAGTTGTTGGTTCAGCATTTATCAAACCCAAAACTGTTTCTTCCAATTCATCGTTGTTTTTTCTGTTCCGTTTGCATGTAATGTTAATGTTTTTAAAATAATATCTGTTGAAATTGGACTATTAAAATACGCTTTGAATCAACTGCCAATATATTTGCTGTATTTTAAATTTTTTCACAAACTTGGTAATTGTTGATAGATGGAATTGGTGGATTGTCAAATTTAACAGAAAATGTCCGAACTCTGAGTAAACTGACGCCACTGAAAAATGTTTTGATAATGCATACGCTCTCTTCATTTGAATAACTCAGATTATTGTTCATAGTAATTACAATGCGTGAATTGATATTTGACTAGCAAAATTATTCTCACCATAACATGACATTTGTCAAAGTCATGGCTAGGGTTTTTATGAAATGGTAAAAAACTTATTTTTATTATTTCTGAGGTGTATTCTGGTACAAACGTAAATTAAATGGATGATACATTTACAATTTTTAATTCTCTAAAAAATATTCCTTTACCCTTTTTCTCTAAAATAAATAGGGGAGCTAATAATTACACATATTTAATTTTAAATGTTAAATCCCTATGTTCGCCCCTTATCCCAGACACTCGGTATATATATTTGTGTATTGTACAATTAATTCTACGTTATCATGAGTCTCCAAGTATCAATAATTGTTTTGGCATTAATTGCCGTACCTTTAGGCCCTGGTCTACCAGTAAAAATGTTGAAACTTCTTGTCCTAGTTGCTCCTGGTGGAGCTCTATTCCATTTTTTCCCGTTCTTTCCGGTGAAAGTTGCAAGTTGAACAAGTGGAATGTTGTCATCAGAGTCGCCGCCGCCATCTGCCGATTCTTCGGAAAAACTATAATGAACAAACAGTTCGTCAATTTCCGAGTCATCTGAATAATTCGAAAGGTCGTTTTCTTCGTCCATGAAGTCTTTCGCATACCTTTCCACGTCTTCTTGGCTCAGGGGCTGAAACTTGGTTGATCAATTTTCACAAAAAAAAACCAGTTGCACTTTAACACTCTGTCTCAGTTAATCTGCTGCACAGCACATCACTTTTGCGTAAATTCCGAAATTAACTGTTAACTGAAACGTTACGTTAGGACGCGCGCTTGGATGGATTTTACCCACACTGTGTTTACAACTCAATAATAGGCAAACAAATGAAATATGAAACAGAATTGCTGTGGTAATGCGACCTAAAAGGTTCATTGGAAGCATACCTGGAGGGAAGCGTTTCTAAGAATCGTAATAACCTATTAAAATGCAATTAGAGGGACGCCCGGTAAAATTTACCCATAGCGCGAGCACTGACGGGTTAAAATTGACACTGACAAATCGCTTGTTTTCACAATTAACATAACAATACGTAACAAATCTATTATCTCCAGGTACTTTACGCTATATGGCACCTGAAGTTTTGGAAGGAGCTGTAAACCTTAGGGACTGCGAGAGCGCCCTGAAACAAATTGACGTTTACTCCTTGGGTTTGGTGCTCTGGGAATTGGGCATGAGGTGCACCGACATGCAGGCGGCCGAGCCGCAACAGTACTCGCCACCGTTTTACAAGGAGGTCGGCGAGAACCCCAGCTTGGAGCAGATGCAGACCTTGGTCAGCAGGCACAAGGCCCGTCCCTTATGGCCTAACAGTTGGAAGGACACGGCCGCCGCCAGGTTGCTGTGCGAGACTGCCGAAGATTGCTGGGATCAGGTAAAACTGCACTAATTTTGTTTGTGCGACCTCCCGACGAGTTATCGGCAGTTGCAGTTCGTGTAAATTTCTTACAGAATGCTAAAAGAGAGAGATGTTAATTTTTGCTATTATACAAATTTGATGTTACTATTATCATAATTATAGACATAAATATGAAATATTTTTTACTTTCTCCGTTACGAATTACGAGAAAGTATTGTGATCGTGATTTTTTTTTCAAATTTTTTTTTTACGGAAATATCCATTTTGGGGTCCCTAGATGCCATTTCAACAATTTCTGGAATTTTTTTTTTGTGTCTGTCTGTCTATGCCCGCTGTATCTCAAAAAGTAACAAAGCAATTGATATGAAACTTTGGACATACGTCTTATTTGATAATCAGAAGAACTGAAAAGCGCTTTTTGTAAAATTTCGTACACCGGAAGTGGGTGTTTACCTTAACTGTTTTTTGTTTTTTGCCAATATTTTCTTAAATATGAAAAATATGACAAAAACATTTAAACAAACATTGAAGACAACAAAGAAATGAACATCTTTTGCTTGAAAACATGTTTCATAAAATCATTTTTATTCGAGAAAAAATTTTTTTTTTTTTAATTTTTGGTTTATAATTATAAAACGATAATAGTTACAGCAAATTTATGTTAATAATAATTGTAGAGAACGCTAAAATGAACAACTTATAAAGAATAAGTTTTTGTCGAAATCCCTTTAGTTTTTGAATAAACTGAGTTTTTGAATTTGAAATATATTTTTCCATAAATTTGACGTTTTATTTAAACTTCAATTTCATCCGAGTTTACACAACGCTCAAAATATGATTTCAATTGAAAATAAACCATGAAAACGTAAATATAAATGATACCATCAAGTCGGAGAAAGTAACATCACCATTTTTTAGGTTACATTTTGAAAATGAATTTTTACTCTTAACATATCGATGGCCCATTGCTTTTAATCAAAGTTTCACGACATGGTAATCCATACCCAGAAATTTGCAATTATCTTTAATTTTCAGGATGCCGAGGCCCGATTGACTTCCCTATGCGTTGAAGAGCGCCTATTAGAGCTCCCCACCCTCCGCGGACGCGTGCTTCATCCCCTACACCTTCCAGCCAGCCCGACGCCACTAATAAACAACAACCACTTACACGACCACAACATCGACGCCTCAGTCGGCACAATAGAAACCCTTCTATCCCCAACGGAGGAGAACTGCAAGAACTCCAACCAGCTAGCAGCTTGCGTGACGCCGATCCAACCCTTCCAAGGCAGAAACCCTTGCCTGGAGAGGAACCTATTGAACGGATCGAGTGACAGTTTACTAATTGATAAATCATCGAAACACTGCGCCAGTTCCGAATCGCAGAACTTGATAACGAATGATTATTTGAACTTCCAAGTGAATCACCGCGCCATGCCTATACCGTACGTACAAAACGCGGTGCACGCCGTGCAGACCACGCCCAAGCACAACAACAGCAGTCAGATGAGCAAGAGGAAGTTCATGTGGCTGGGATTGAAGAAGTTCTTCCACCCGAAGAAGGACAACTGCAATAATTTAAGGAAGGACACGCAGGTGAGAATAGTGCCGGGGAAGTTGGTTAATAGTTTCGGGCAGAACGGGGTCACAACGTCCGTGCTTAATGACAAACGCCCTTCGACGCTGCCGCTGCTGAACGCGAAGAACAATTGCAACTCCTCGGGGATCACGCAGCTGCTGAACAGGAGGGATAGTTTGAACCGGCAGCGCTCGCTCGAACAGTTCACCGAGGTTTTCTCCTCGACTAGTGACTTGTCCAGGCTGAAGGACCCGTCGCAGCGGGTGAAGACGCCGGGGGACGTCCCCCCGTCGGTGAGGAGGACGCGGGGAAAGGCGGCGAAGGAGTCGTCGGCCAGGTTTTCCCTGTACGACGACAGGATGATGAGCCAGTGGGGAAGTGCGCCGGATTTGGAGCCCAACGTGGTGCCTTTAAAGCCGCAACAGTTGAACGACCTGCAGGATAGGGACAGTGTGAGTAGTTTCTAACGGTATTGAAAACGTTTTGTAGGTAGCGGTTTGTTCGAAACGGATGCATTTATTGTTAAGATTGGGGTGTTCGAGCCTTCGGAAAAAAGGAGGGGATTGATGGGTGGGGATATTTCCTAAAAACTGGTTTTGATTTAAAACCAATTAATTACTGCAAACGCACCCTTTTTTATTTACATTTAAATTACAAGACTGAGGTTATATCGTGAATGATGGCTTTCATGACATTAAATCCATAGTTCCGAATCAATCCGTTCAAGGTCACAAGTAACGGCTTGTATTCGCGTATCATTAAAAGTTTAGTTAGTTTACTGAATCTTGTATTGAAGCATAGTAATATACAGCATGAAAAACTTTATTAACCTGCCAGTGGTGACCCTACTGGTCTGTGAGACCCGGTGTGTCGAATAACTTTATTCTCTGTTATTGTTTTTTGTTGCAATTTCAAGCATTGCAGAGCTTAAATTGATTAATAGTATATTATTAAACGAGTGAGAAAGTTGGCTATTGCCACGAGGGTGAAGTTTGCAACACGAGCCATAGGCGAGTGTTGCAATTCACCAGAGTGTTTAACCACTTCACGCCCATGCTGCTTTGATTTAATCCCAGGTTTGATGAAAAATTACTTCTTTGTTGTTGTTAATTTTTTCTACGAAATATGATTTCACTGTCACAAACTTTCCCATTTATGCAAAAAAATATGAAGAAAATATTCCATAGATGGCGCTAAAGAAGTAATTTTTTTTGTACAATGTTTTTGTTTTAATTTTTTGCTCGTTGCTACATGTGGCGAACCTGGGCGTGAAGAGGTTAATACTATACTTTTTTGCATTATATTAAATAATTACCTAAAGATTTTTCTGTTTAATTTAAATTATAACGAATAATTTTTCTATTTGGGAATTGCGGCAGTTCGCTGACAAAAAACAAATCGTAACCATAGTAACAACTAAACTGTTGAGGAAAGTAAAATCGTCATCATGTCATTGGCTGAAACCTGTTGGGCAATGAAACCGCTATCATTTGATTGGACGTCACCTGTGGAGAAAATGATTCGGTCAAATAATGGACAACTTTCTCAATCAAAAACGATTTAACAACATTTATATTATTTAATAAGATGCGAAAAATATCTTTGTTTTATTGCCAAAGAGCATAAATTAAAAAAAAACATGAACTATTGGTAACACATTTCGAAAAATCTTCAGTTGAAAATCTCGGTGCGTGAGACCGGCATCACCATTAAATTTGCGTCACCAATGGCGGGTTAAAGTAAAGAAAGCAAAGTGTGTCCTTTTTTTTTTAATTTGACATGAAATTAAAGTTAAAGAACAACACTACAGTTTATAACAGAACGATGGCTTTCACGAAATCAATTCAGAATTTGTATACTGAAAATGGTAATTGAATATGACAGTTTAAGGAAATATCCAGTACACCCGAGAGGTTAAATTGTTTTTGATACAAAATTTTCAAGAGTCAATGTCGACGGAAATCTATACCGGCTAACAGTTTTTGTAAAGAAAGTAAAGTCTTTGGGGATGCATTTTCGTATTACCGGCTATTATTTTTTGTAAGGACACGAAAGTATTTGGGGATGGTAAAAATATAGCGAAATTGTGTTAGCGGTAAATAATAAATGTCCAAAAAAAAAACGGTTCGTCTCGATGTCACGTGTGATTGAATAGAGTAAACGGTGCACCCTGTACGTTAATTGATAAATAGATAGTTAGAGTAGAGCACGAAGAAATGTATAGACTGAGACACAATAAGGTACTTCCACAACAACACAATGTCCAGAATTTACGGAATGAAACTGATAAATTATAGATAGAGAAAGTGCACATATTTGTACGAGAAAATTAACTAAACCTAACCTAAAAAATAAGGAAAAGAACTAGTGCACTATTTTTAAAGAGTAATTAGTGGTTTATACAAGAGGATTTCGGTTTACAGAAAAAGGTGAATACACAAATAGCTTAGCAACCTATGGCACGCGAAAGGATTTTTGGTGGTGTGCCTTGAAAGTGACGATTATGAAATATTATTATTATAGTCAAATAAAAATAGATTTTTTGGTTTTATTTTAGTGGCACGCTTACGTGACAATGCACTTGGATTGCCAACCGCTGGCTTTGGTGATTTTACATTTTTTAGGTTCTTGTCCTGCTTACCCCTACCTCCGTTCTTTCTTTTTAATTGGTTTCTCTTAGGGCTCTATCATACCAGGCCACCATGGTGGCGACACCAGTGGCGTCACCATGGTGGATCCCGCCACCAAGTAAAGCAACCAGCCGAGACACCATGCAGCCGGCATCCTGGTTGTTCCACCAGTAAGGTCTGGCCGACCGTATTCAACTGGTGGCGCAACCAAAGAGGATTATATAAAGAGTGGCAATGTAATGGACTGATTTTGGATCCAGTTTTAGAACCGAGCCTCTAGTTTCCGGATTCGGTACTAACTAAGAACAGAGAGGCAAGGATTGATAGTAATTCCATGTCTGTCGCTCCGACTTTTATTGGTGGACTAATTTCATATTTGTCTTACGTCCACGGGAGGGGATGGTTTCACTGCCAATCATCAGCGGGGTGTTATCTCTCCCATTATTTTGCCAATCACGGATTGAGCGACGGAGAAGAATGATTGAAACAGATATATCATCGGATCGAAAACTCGGTTTCATATTCAGTCCATTACATTGCCACTCTTTATATAATCCTCTTTGGCGCAACCAAAGTGGTGGCGCCATCAGTCCGATACCAGGTGTGTTATGTTCCATTTCACTTAACCCCTTGACCGGGAAATTAATCAAGCTAGGTAGTGCTAATAAAGACCATTCAAAAGTAAAACGGCGAACATGGGATGATTTCTTCTTAATGCGGGTTACTGCTTCAAAAATATTTGGAAGCGGCCGTCTACCGAAATGCCTAACTATCGCGAGCGCGACTTTATCATGTGTGTAGCACGTGATTGCCTGGCAAGGCACAGTTAACTCATCACGAGCAACACACGTTATTCCCGGCCAAGGGGTTAATACATTTGACTGGTGGCGCCACCATGGTGGCCTGGTGTGATAGAGCCCTTACACCCTTATTGGACACCGAAATTTTTTTTTATTGGAAAAATACTACAGAATCGTTCTTTACCTACAACCTCTTCCATTTTTTTTTTAAATTTACAAATCTGATTACCCTAAAATAGCTATTACCGTACCCCTTTTAATGTAAACGTAAATCCACGAACCAATTGTATTACCGGGACTTCAGCTTAATTTAACCATCAAGTCACTTTAGAAAAGTCTTCTCGTTAACTGCAACATGGCCTAGTTAGACTTGTCACTTACATAGGGAGGTGACTTTTTTTGGATATTTTATACACGATTTGTACAAAAAAAAAGAAGCAGATTGAAGAAGACGTTTTTTACAGATAACCTTTGCCTTATTGTACACTGACACAGATGTAAAACACGACTGTATTATTCTTAAGTTCTGGTTAGACTAGACACAGTTTTTCTTTTAAGCCTGATTGAAACTCAAACCAAATATGTTATTACAAAAGAAAACGACCGTTAAACGTTTCGCTCAATAACTGATAATATTAGAAGAAAACAAAAAAAACAGATGTGGAAATGAACTTAAATATTGTAGCCTAGGTTATCAACAGTTTGTATATAATAATTGTAAGATAGTTGTATATCGCGTGTACGAGTTGGTTTAACTGTTTTTGTATTTGGAAACAATTTTGTTTTCCATTATATTTACATTTATTTCATTGAGTATCAATTAATCAAGGGTTATATGAAACATTGTTTGTTATTAACATTTTCGTAATATCTTTTTGCTTCTATAAACGATGTCACTGGTTTGAGGGGTCAGCGAAATTTGTGACAGAGGTCTTTTATAAAATGTGACATTACCTGATATTTTATAAAATGTGACATCACATATTTGTTCCGATTCCTTAGTGTATTTTTATTAACTGAAACTTTTAATACAATAGTTTTCTGATGTTTCACTTTCACCGGATGTTGGAACGAAGAGCCAATGTATGGTGTTTTTTGTTATTACTTCCAGTGGCGGCTCGTCAACTTTTGGTTTGGTGAGACACAGATTTAATATTATCTACACGTCTTTTTAAAATCTCCCTATTTTTCTTTATGTTGGTATACGTTTCGATTTCAATTTGCCGAGCCGCACTTAAAACATTAAACATTAACTATATTTTGTTTACCTAAAATATGAAATTTACAATTTGATGATATACGATCTTTACTGTTGGAATTTTTTTAAATGATCATAACCTGTGCCATATCGACTCATTGCTATTTGAAAACATTAAACAAGGCCAACAAAATAATTTATTTCCAATTGTCAACCACATTTGTTCTCTCTCTATCACGCGGGTGATTTCCGACCAATGAGAAGTCTCTGAGGCTCGACTCCAATATCCAAATAAATCTGCACATTACAACGAATGTGATACATGCAAACTGTACGGAGGCATATTAAGTTGCATAAATTCCGATTGCTCTGGTTTACATTTGCCTCAAGTCCGGTCTGGGAGGGCGGGCTAATTCTAATCATTAAAAATCGGCAACATTCCGTTAATACAACTATTTTTAATTACTGTATAATTAATTATCGATATTAAAGCCAACACGGAAGAAATTTATATCTTTATAATATAGAAAATAGCAATGTCTCACCTGCCTCCCCTGACGAGCCGCCACTGATTACTTCCCATTGTACTCTAGCGAGTACAACAAACATCATGGGCTTTAGTGATACCTAGTGGCAATGTTATTAATTACGAGATGGCATTCTTTCACTGTGTGCATTCATGCATTTTTTTTTAAATCGTACGTGTATGTACACTCAATTTTCTTATTCTTTCATGCATTATGTCAAAAGACTCAAATTGTCGTAATTGTTAACCTCAACAGATTTTTACTATTACCAATTACATAATTTATATACAGGGTGTTTCAGAGCTCAGGGAACGGTCAATCACTTGTCTATTTTTAAAAATTTCGAAAAATGTTTTATACAAAAGTTGTGTATAATGGTGAGCTGCATGCTCTAAAAATATTTAAATTTATACAGGGTGTTTCATAATAAAGATACAGACCAAACTTATGTTTTTTTAAATGGAACACCCTGTATTTTTTGTCATTTTTGAATTATATGAAGCAAATAAAGGTGAGTTACTTAAATACTCCCTATACCTATTGTATGCCGTTTTCAAAATATTTAAAGATTTGTTGAAATGCATGGTCTGGGTGAAATTTTATTTTTGCCCCAGTGATTGACGTTGAATGATTAAAATCATTTTAATTATTTGCTTGAAGGTTTGAACTATAGAGCCAACCATGATTTCATACAAAAAATTATACAGGTTGATAAAAAAATGCGGTAGAAAAACCCAACTTGTAAAGTTGAATAACTTCGTTTTTTCAAATGGCACACCCTGTATTTAGTAACGTATTCTCAAGTAGAATCCAATTATCTTTCAGATTATAATAATTATTCCTAATATGATAATCGCCGAATACAAGAAAACTATTGGGATTAGGAACAGGGAACCCTTATACAATCTGAAAGATAATTGGATTCTACTTAAGAATACGTTACTAAATACAGGGTGTGCCATTTGAAAAAAACGAAGTTATTTAACTTTATAAGTTCGGTTTTTCTACCGCATTTTTTTTATCACTCTGTATAATTTTTTGTATGAAATCATTGTTGGCTCTATAGTTCGAACCTTTAAGCAAATAATTGAAATGATTTTAATCGTTCAACGTCAATCACTGGGGCAGAAATAAAATATCACCCAGACCATGCATTTCAACAAATCCTCAAATATTTCGAAAACGGCAAACAATAGGTATAGGGAGTTTTTAAGTAACTTAACTTTATTTGCTCCATATAATTCAAAAATGACAAAAAATACAGGGTGTTCCATTAAAAAAAACAAAAGTTTGGTCTGTAACTTTGTTATGAGACACCCTGTATAAATGTAAATATTTTTACGGCCTGCAGCTCACTATTATACACAACTTTTGTATAAAAACATTTTTTGAAATTTTGAAAAATAAGCTCGTGATTGACCGTTCCCAGAGCTCTGAAACACCCTGTATATTTGTACTAATTATATTCTTGCTACATTTATCATATCATATAAAAGAATCCTACATTTTCTATAAAAAAAAAAAGATGATCTCCACTTAAAAACGAAATCGAGTTAAACCAACGCGTACGCAAAACCAAACAAAAAAATAACGTAGTTTATACACTTATTTTAGGGTTAAGTTTGTATGAGATTATGATTTCTGTGATTTAATTAAGCGAAAGAAAAATGGCCGAAATTGTTAATTGTTGCTGTTAAAAGCATTCCCTGATTTGATCATTTTTATATCGCTTCTGATTTTTCAAAACTTGCCTGAAAATAAACACTGTTTACCGTTCAAGGTTAATAATAATAATAAACAAATTTTAGTTTTAAGATTACCTGTACGATGGTCCACGCTAAAAAAACAATGCTTGTGGCAAATTTTGATATTTGGTATGCGTACTTATGGATGGTTCAAAATCGAGGTGGGTGAAATGATATCCTGAAACAGAGTCATCTGCAATGAGACGACTGTAAAAAGACAACAAACATTTTTACGGAAATGCACAACTTATTTTCAGTCACTAATTTCAACCGTGGGTCACTTGAGTCATTCCGATGAGTCGACTCATTCACTAGTGGCGAGGGCATGGATGTTTGTGGCTGTCTATTATCATTTAAATATGAATATTTATTAAAAATCGGTTGTGGCTGAATGACCTACACTGACTAAGCCGATCTGACTAAGCCGATCTCCCATATCCATATCTTCATCAATTGTCTTTCCTTTTAACCCTTTCGCTGCTGTAGACGCATATTTACGTTCCGCTTTTTCGCAAAAAAATACTTTCTAGTTTTTTAACTTTCCACCAACAATAAGCATACTGTTGACAGATATATACGTTTTCTTATTCCGCTAGATGGCGTTGCTGTTAACATATATGTAATGTTCCAGGCAATTTAAAGCCGCACCACACACATTTAGCGTTTTCTTAACGCCGCAGCGAAAGGGTTAAGGAATAAAATACAATACTTTTTGTGGAGAAAGCAAAACATCAAATGAAACTGGTTTTCCATGGTTTTTGAGGAGACTAATCGGGTTAGAAACATCAAACAGTTTGAGGTTGTTTAAAAAAAAAAAGATTTGGAACTAACCGCTACTCATGCATCTTTGGGCAAGGAGGCAAATGTCGATCCACACCCGAGGATCCACGAAATCTTTAATTTTCCCGGGTTAATGAATTATTTAAGCATCCATAAGTACCCATAAAAATATCAAAAATTAATTCTGGAGTTAAACAAAAAGCAAATTAAAAAGATAATTAAAACAAATACGTTAAATTTTGGGTAAAATTGCAGTTACTGTACGCGCATGCGCGAAATTTGAAATTCCAGTGGCACGCAATCGGTTTCATTTTATCACACCGGCTGAAACTACTAGTTGGTCCAAAAGGGAGGGGGGCCTTACCCAGTGGTGTATTGGAGGGGGAACGTGGAGGAACGACGTTCCGGCACCTTTTTTCAGAAACGGAACGCGTTTGTGTTTGTTAATATTTTGTATAGTAAGAATAAAAAAAAATAAAAAAGCTTACAAGGAAAACAATAGTTTGCTTAAAATAAGATGATCTCCGAAAAACTTTCAGCGAGTTGCTTGTGGAAAGTCGCGGACTATGCGTTCCCTTACTTCTTTGCTCTCGCCATGCGTTCCCTTACTTCTTATTTTACCAATACACCACTGGCCTTACCTCACCCTAACCTAAGCATAAGGACCAATCGTCAAAATCGTGTACAGGACGGCAAACGTAACTTGTTGCACAGTGGCAAACTTGTGGGCGGAACCTTCGAAGGGCGCTCTCGATAGATTTTGTGAAGAGTTCGCGTGCCTGGTACATTCAATTGTGTGGAGGAGAGCGCCCGATAGAGTTGTAAATGAATAGCGCACGCGAAGAATATGTGCTTGCTTATTACAGAGACTGTATTCGGCCGGCTTGCTCTCTGCGCGTCTGGCCAACTTACATTTGCCATCCTGTATGCGGGTAAAATGAAACCTGTCCAGTGCCTGTGGAATCGTGAGATTCGCACTTGCGCGTTTGCGAATGGTACAAACACTGCGATCTACCCAAATTTTGATAACAAGCAAACTTTAATACCTTACAAAAAACATTTATTATAATTAAAGAATAAACTTAAACAATTTATTTCATCAATATAGAAAAAAACGTCTCGCCTTTGTTTTAAACTTAACTGATGTAATTTAAACAACATGTAACTGATTTAATCCGTATTAAAACCAGACAAACTCTAAACTTAATTAATGTAGATAGTTATTACCTAAATGTAGCTGTAATTAAGAGAATTTTGTTTTAAAAGTTCTACGATAATAAACTAAGTATGTTTTATAAGAAGACACGTCCATCATTTTTCCACGTACTTCCCGAACCTCCCGACCTCCTCCGCGGAAACGGTGCGCTGCACCAGGTTGGTGGCCTTCAGGAGGTCGTCCAGGGTCACCTCCCTCGCGTTCACCGATCCATCGGGCAGCTCGTCGATGGTGCAGAAGCGGAGATTTTCGGTGAACTGGTGGTTGTACCACGGGACGTACTTCTCGTTGATCTGCTTCCAGACGTGCACCTCCTCGAGCTCGGCGATCGGCTGCATCACGGCCTTCTGCACCAGATCCTCGAGGTCCGAGCAGGAGCAGCCCTCGGTGAGGTCCAGGAGGGAGTCCCAGAAGTGGAAGGTGTTCGACAGCGGGGTGTTCCGGGTGAAGAACTTGAGGAGCTCGATGCGCTCCTGTCTGTTCGGGAGGGGGATGTAGATCCGGTTGTGGAACCGGCGGAGGAAGGCCGTGTCGAGGTCCCAGGGGCAGTTCGTGGCGCAGATCAGGTAAGCCAGTTGGTTGTCGTCGAAACGCGACAGGTGGCACATCAATTCGGTTTTTAATCTAGAATTTATTTTGCGTTCATTTCATAAACATTTTCTTTTATGTTGTATACTTTATTATATGTGTATAATCTTATTATATTCCCTGTTAGTGGTACGTTGTTCTGTTGGGATTAAATAAATAAATAAACGGCATATGTCTAAAATTGTAGAAAGCGGCATCTGGTAGAGTGTTTTGCTAACTATCCGACGGTGGACGAAGTTCATTTCAAAACCCCACGTGTACAAAATTCTAGCTCTTTTCGGCACAAACAGCCACATCGTTTCTGATAAAAACTTGTTCGGGACATGAATATTTTTTTGATGGCAAAAAAAGAATAGCTGCAGCAATGGATATGGACAAGTAGATAACAGCTGTGGGTGGTCATTTCAGAAGTTGTAACTGTTACCAAGAGAAACAGATTTTTTCGTCATTTTTGGACAAATGCTTACCTTCTTGAGTAATCACTATCGGTTCCATGCCTCGCCCTGCAAATCCCATCAATCTCATCGATGAACAAAACCGTCGATTTCGTCACGTTCTTCATCAAGTTGAACAACACCTCAATAGTCCTTGAAACAAACAACAAATTCATCAACCCTCCACCGTTGTTAATTAAGGGCAGGGAATTCTTATGCTTCTTGAAACTTCATATTGTTCTCCTAAAATTGATCTTGTAAACCAAAAATTATAAATAAAATTAAATTGTTTATGTCTTGAACTATGTGTTATTGTAAAAAAAAAACAAATTCTTATTTTTTTTTGTCATTAATTAGCGTAAAATTGTTTTATAGTAACTTATTTTGAGTTTGATGCATAGATAATTCAATTTAAAGTGACCATACTAAAAGTCATCATTATTGATTGCCAATTACTCAACTTCAATAAGAAGTTAGATTTCTTAAAATTGCTAATCATTTCTGCTGGAAATAAACACAAAGATGATTTAATTAATGAAGTAGCTGAGATCAAAACATACATTCACCTAAAATTGGAGGAGTACGCGGTTAAAATAGTAAATTTGGAAGAGGAAAACTCGCAACTTAGAAATATAATTCAAAACAAGAAGAAAAACAACCTTATCATCTTTGGATTGCAAGAGGATATCACATCATATGATGTGGTTAATTTAATTAGGAATAAACTCAATGTAAACCTCGAAGATACACATATTAAAAACTGCTACAGAATTGGGTCGCACAAAGCCAACCATGTCCGTTCTATAAAATTGGAACTCGTACATTTTGCAAAAAAAATTGAAATCTTAAAACACTGCCATGAACTAAGAAAAAGTAATATTTATTTCAATAATGATTTAACACAAAAAGAGCAATCTGTACAAAAAAATATTACGTTTACATGCAAAAAAAGCTAAACATCTGGGACTGGATGCCAAAATTAAAAACTCAAAATTACTGATTGGAGGTGAGCTTTACACGGCGGAGAGGTTGCAGCAAGAAGATCAACTTTTCACGGATTTGGGCAAACATAGTCAATCAACTTCTGCTCCATCAACGCCGGTTCACACAAACGTGCTTGACGAATCATCTTTTCCCGAATCTGTTGCCATTACCACACAATCATCACTCCAATTACCACTAGCTGTTGCAAACTCGCCACTATTAAGGAATTCTACATCTACTCGTTCCAACGCACCTTTAGGATCGGAAAGAAATCAAAAACCTGATAAGAAAATACAACCGGCTCGGAAAACAAAAATGTCGGGAACTAACATCTATCTATCTAAATAATCCAGAAAATCCTTTTTGGTGTGTGTGTGTGTGTGTGTGTGTGCGCGCGCGCGCGCGCGCATATGTGTGCATTTATGTATATAAAATAAAAATGAATTTGGATACCGTTAAAATTGCGCATCTTAATATTTGGTCATTATTACCGAAACTTATGGACCTAAAACAGTTTATTGTAGGAAACAATATAGATATATTAACTCTCTCTGAAACGTGGCTATCACCCAGTATTTCTAATTCAATTCTTCAAATTGACGGATATAATCTTATAAGGCGGGATCGGACTACAAGAGGTGGGGGTGTGGGTATCTACATTAAACAGTGTCTAAACTTTATTAAATATACATTTGAAGATGATATAGAGATAATATGGGCACTTATCAAATCTAATACGTTGAACTTCGCTGTATCTGCTGTATATAAACCTCCGCATTCAGATGATGTACACTTTTTGAGTCAACTAGCTGTTTTATCTACACTGAAAATATCATCTGTTGCGGTGATTTAAATATAGATTTGCTTAAACCAGAAAATTCTGGATGATTTGGAATGATCGTGTAAGGTGGACAAAAAATACTGATGGCCGATTCAAAATACTGTCAGTATTTTGGAATGACAGTATTATTGACCGTGTAAGGGCCGCTTAAAAGATGTGAATCGCATCAATAATTATTTCATTGACAGTGTTCCGGGAAATAATTTAAATAACTTTCTTGATGCTAAAAATTACTTTGAAAATAAGCATCACCCATCTTTGTCAGAATTCGATTTTCAACTAATTGAGGAAGATGCTGTAGTAAAAATCTTAAACAATATAACCTCGACATCTTTTGGACTTGATGGAATTAATATAGTTATGTTACGTATGTGTTACCCTGTTGTTCTACCGTATCTAGTCCAGATCATTAACACATGCATTTTTGAATCAGTCTTTTCAGATTGTTGGAAATATGCTTTAGTTAAACCGCTTCCTAAAGTTGCCAATCCTTCAGATTTAAAAGAGCTACGTCCAATTAGTATTCTACCAACACTATCAAAAATATTGGAAAAAACTATGACAGACCAACTCTCTGACTACATCAGCATGCATGGAATTCTACCAAAACAACAATCCGGGTTCAGGAGTGGGCATAGCTGCGAAACGGCTTTGCTAAGTATAACAGATGATATTATTACAGCCACCGATAGGGGTAAGATGTCAGTATTAGTGTTATTAGATTATAGTGAAGCTTTTGATACGGTGTCCCACAGCACTCTTAAACTAATCTTAAAATACATTGGATTGAAAAATAATGCTATTAACATTTTAGTTGATTACCTTAAAAATAGAAAACAATGTGTAAACATTGATAACGAGTTTTCTGACCTAGTAGATATTCATAGGGGTGTTCCGCAAGGGTCAATTCTTGGTCCAATACTTTTTTCAATATACTTGATCTATTACAATACTGTAATGGACACATGTATGCTGATGATAGTCAATTGTACTATTCGTTCTCTCCTGAAGAGTTAAGACTTGGCGAATCGTACATAAATAAAGACCTACATAATATTTTTAAATTCTCCAGCATTTTAGATCTTAGTTTAAATCCCTCAAAGTCTTCGTTCATAATATTTGGAAAGGATAAATTATGTGAATCAGTTGCCAACCAAATTAAGTTACATGTAAATGGCACCATTATTCCTTGCACAACCGAATCAACTAACTTAGATGTTAAAATGGACAATTCATTTCGTTACAAAAAATTAATAAACAGGTACGTATCAACTGCATACCTAAACATAAAGAATCTATATCCACACAGATCTTATCTTACAACAAAAACAAAAATCACTCTATGTAATAGCCTAGTTCTATCTCATTTTAATTATTGTCCCACACTTTATCATCCTGCAATAGACAAAATTACATGTTCACGTATACAACGCGTACAAAACTCATGCTTGCGATTTATATATGGCATACGTAAGTATGATAGAATTTCACACAAGGTTGGTTGAATATGGAGGCAAGAAGGAAATTACAGGCCATATGTCTCTACTATAAAGTCATAAAATCCATGAAACCTGCGTATTTGTATGATAAAATTTCATTTCGTTCTGATATTCATCATCTAAATACCAGGTTCAGGGGTAGAATATCACCTCCGAGACATACCACATCATTGTACGAACGATCATTTTGTTACCAAATATATTCGGCGTTTGAGATCTTTCAATTGAATAACTTTAATATGTTTAAGTCAGCCATGACACTTAAATTAGGTACTAATTAATTACTATTATGTTTTTGTTGTTGTTCCCCTTTCCCTACGGGTTGAGTGGTAGATCAGCAGTGCCCCTGTGGGCCGATAAGCTGAACTCCGCCCTTTTTTCTCCAAATGAATTTTGTAATTACTGTTTATTTTACATGCATTTATGTTTGTATTTGTATGTACTTTGTATCTTTGGAGAAAATAAAAATTATTATTATTAAAAGTTGTATGCGCGCGACGAAATTTAGTTCAACGCATTCCTCACGAGTAGCGCTCATCCCCTTCTCTCCAATCAGGTGGATGCTGATAACGATAATATATTCAAGGGGGCGTGATTATAGTTCTCGCCTTTGTATATAGCAAAAAAATGGAAAGGGTAGATACGTGACGTTCCCGAGCCCGCCTCCAGTTTTGTTCTCTCTTTAATATGACTTCTCATAGTCGCTCGTCACATCTGAATACCGTGATCTTAACTTACTTTTCCGTTTCGCCGACCATCGGTGAAATTATGGTGCTGGATGTCACGCAGTAGATGTCGGCATCAATTTCGGCGGCGACCGCGTGCGCCATCTGCGTTTTCCCGGTGCCCGGAGGTCCGAAGAGCAGGACGGTCTTCGAGACCTTCTGCATCGCGTACAATTGGGGTTGCTTCTTCGGCAATACGATGATGGTTTTGAGCAGTTTCTTCACGTCGCCGTAGCCCGCGATGTCCTTCAGGCCCGCGCAGTTCGGTTTGGTTCTGACGTTTTCGATGCTGTCGTGAAGTTTCTGCTGCCGGTACTGGTACTTGTGTTCATCCGGGTTTGTGATTGGCTGGATTACGGGGACGTCTTGTAGTTTCATTTTTAGCCGGCATAGGTTCATCCTTATTTGGTACAAGAATACCTGTGATCAAATATATTTTAGCGATTTAATAAGGGAGCAGTGACGGTTCGCGGGGTTTTTTTCTGGTAGGGCCGAGGAACAAGAGGTAGTAATACAGATAGGTGCGCTCACGCAGCCAGCCGTCTCTGCAACTGACCCTACCTATCTGTATTGCCACCCTTGTTCCTCGGCCGTACCAGAAAAAACCCGCGAACCGTCACTGTAAGGGCTAGAAATATTAATAAATTTGTAGATATTGTAAGTTTTTACAGGTCTGTCTATTCAATCTTACTTTATGGAGCAGTAGTTATAGAAAATTCAGTATTGCCAATTGGAGAATTATCAGAAGAAGCATAAGAAGCAGAAAATAAAGATTTGTGTCGATACAGAGAACACCACACCAGGAAGATAAATGATCTTTTGCACAGATTAATTTTGAGTTCAGATCCCCAGGACAAACGGAAACCGAAAATCAATCAAGTTTCGTGTTCTATGTGATTTTTGTAGCCTAGATTGTGGTTATATTATTTTTTCATGATATTTATGTACTGGCACATCACTGATATTACGTTTTACATGGGTAAGGCACAAAGTCTAAACCTCACCATCTCAGATTTTCTTGGAATTTGCCACAGATGTACTATTGGTCTTTCTGGGTGGTGCATTTCATATGAAAGTGAGTGTATGATCCCATTTCAAAACATTCAATTATGTTTTGTACATTCTTGAATTGTTGACATTCCTCGCATTCCGTCACCAAGTACTATTAATTATACCAATACCTATTTATTATACCAATGTAAATTATGTATTTAACTTTAAATTTAAAAACAATCTTACTGAATATTCTGTCGACTCCACATTGATTATAGAATCGAGATACTGCAGGCTGGTGTCGAGGTGCTGCAGGACCTCCAACTTATTCGGATTCGAAGTTCGCAGATAATCCTCGAAGCTCCCTAGCCTATTTGATTAAAAATATATGTATTTTAATGTTACTGTTAGAAATACAAGAATAATTAAATGAATAGGACTATTGCTGTCATACCGACCAGGGATCGTTCATTATATGCTAGTTGTACAATATACTATTGAAATATTGCATATTGGGGTAATTATTGCAACATTAATAACATGTTCATTAAATGTCCATATTTCCAAAATTGTTAACCTGATGTTTTTATTTGATGGGGCACACATTTAAATAATCGGTGTTTACGTAATCTAGGAATGGGGGCAATTTTAAAATTTCGTTTTTGATTTTTGAAGTTAATCGGGTTTAATTTTTTTACGTGATGCCAACCTGCTTTTAAGGTCTGAAAAATATCTTCGACTTTTTGATCTTACGGTAGATGCCACCCTCAAACGCGCAGTCATTTTTTTTTTTATTTGACCGCCGTCTTATGAATTGTAAGAGCCCTAGGCCATGTGTATTTACGGGGCAGAACAATTCGTAAGTCGGCGGTGAGTGTTAACATTAGCAGGAGCAAAGGTAAACACACAGAACACATACCTTAAAAAACATTTCGAAACTGGTCGAGAGCCACTGGAATCACATCAGGGTTCTCGGGGTTTTTTTCTGGTACGGCCAAGGTAGTAGGTAGTTGTAGTAGGCAACCCATGTTACGGGAAGTTGCCACAGAGGGCACAATAAAAATGGTATAAATTAAGTCACCACAGGGGTGACAATACAGATAGGTAGGGCCGGTTGCAGAGACCCCACTTATCTGTATTACTACCTCGGCCGCACCAGAAAAAAAACCCGCGAACCGTCACTGTCGTATCCCCTTGTTTCTTTTAGATAAATTAATTCAGTTAAACAATAATCATTACACACTTAAGAAATACGCGTTCGTTTATGAATTAGGTTATACATGTAGCACTTGTTTTTGTTTGCAGGGTACAAGTGAAAGGTTGCAGTCAATTTCAATTTTTGCAAGGTGCTCATGTGGAGTTCATGCAAATTTGTTCGATTAGCTAATTCTACTAAAAAATAAAACCTTACCAATCGACTGCCAGCGAGTAATAGGGAATAATTTGTTGGGTGTCCATTATTACCCTTCTAACACCGATGCACCTGTTTCAAAGTGATTTTTTGTTTCTCGGGCGACCATTGAGATGGGGTGCGAGCGTGTGTGTTGAGTTGCCTATCTGAATTTCCTAATTAAACCATTTATTTCTTGAGCATTGAGTGGAACTGTATGGGTGGGCGAAATGACTCTTTTTAGTAAGTTGCCCACGGCCCATGATTACCTTGTAGAGCAGCGGCGGCTCATGGATGTTCGGCGGTGAGGCAACGGATGAAAATTTGACCGAAACAGCAACGGAATATTTGCTGCCTCTATAAGAGTAAGTAGTGTAGCAAGAGCGGCATCTTTGTCTTTACCTCCCCTACGGACATCAACGAGCCGCCGCTGTAGAGTTACCTGCGCTTATATTATTTGTGTAATAACGGTAAATGGTTATTTACGAATACGTATGTAGGGTTGCCTAACGTCATTACGTATTGTAAAATGAGTTAATTTATCGTAAGCGATTTAATTTCTCAACATGAAGTTAATTTCATTCACAAATTTCAATTGCTATGATGTTGATTGAATTTTCGATATTTTCGCTGTGTAACCACAGAACACATACCAACGCTTGAAAACACGGTTGGCACCACTATTCCCCTCGCTGACAGGCAGTGTCTCTGTTTTTCAAATCGAATATGTCCGCCGTGTGGGCTGTGCTGGTATTATCGTCGCAAGAAGACCACGCGTCACACCCCGTTTAATTGCACACGAAACGACCGCGACGAGTGCCCCACTAGATCCCCGAGTCAGGGTAAGTCGATCAACCACCCCCGATTGAGTATTTCCTTAAATTAAAAAAAAAACACTCGACACTCACACTCGTGTATACGTCGTCGGCTCATGTTTTTTCGCTAAACAGTATACATCGCATGCTATCACGATTGTGCCCCCTTAGTACACGCTTTTCTGCACGTGCCAAATGTTGTTTTTTTTTTCGTTTCTTCTGTGTGTTCTTTCGCCGAGTGGATTCCGATGTCCATGTTTGAGATTAAATAGGTGCATTGCATTCACGCCGTGTACCGTTGAAGGTAAACCGTACGCCTCTTGCTTAATAGGTTAATAATAAACGGTTACGCGATTGTATGCGGTACGTGATTCATACGGATCTGTTGACCCGAACTGGGTCGATTCCAAAGATGCGCTTTTGACCTTATCTTGCGCCGGTGATGAGATACATCCTTGCCCTGGTATTTCACGTGTTGTTCGATGAACAGTCGATCAATTGCGATTGTGCGTTTAAATGTTCATTTCCGGTCCGACGAACGGAGCGTGGATCCTGCTTTTGTGCGAGGAGGGTGTCCACAGGACGGGGTGGGGTTTTGGCTTGAAAGCCCAAATAAATGTTACTTTGAATGAACATAATAATGGAGAATGACATAATTTGTTTATATCGTAAATTGATTGTGTATAAAAGGATTCAACGATTGCAAGAGAATCTGTATAATCATTTTGGACTTTCTTTGCACAAGAAAATATAGAGGTTAATAAAATAGGAAAACTGTAATAAAGTAAGCTGTGCGATGAAGAGCGTTTTCAATTTTTTAAATTATTATTATTATTAACAAAGTTGGTAACATTTAATTTTAAACAGATAAAATGCAGAACGAATAAAGTAACAACAGTTATATTTTACATGTAGCTAACCAATACATTTATCTACGCAATGAAGTAATTTGAAGGCAAAATCATAATTAATAAACAAATTAGGTGTCAAATATTATTCATTCGTTAACTAATTTATTCATAGTTTCTTTATTAATTATGATTTTGCCTTCAAATTACTTCATTGCGTAGATACAAGTATTGGTTAGCTACGTGTAAAATATAACTGTTGTTACTTTATTGGTTCTGCATTTTACCTCTTTGAAGTGAAATGTTGCAAACTTTGTTAATAATAAAAATTCAACCAAAATTTAAAGTTACATTTATATAACATGTTAAATTATTTGAAATCATTCATATTTACAAAATATATTCGATTTAATTGCCGAGGGGAAAGCATCACTTAATTGAATATTTAAATCCGAGGCCATAAAAAGAGAATATCTAATATTACCACGTGAATCATTTCACTTTCCCCATTCTCGCACAATTTGTGTTGCTCGCGAGAAGTTTTGAATGAAGAGAAAGAAATAGATGATTCACTTTCTTGTCGGGGATCTTCCCACACTGTTAACGCTGTGAAATTGTAATGCTGTCACTGCAGTAAATAAACAATACTACGAAATTGTTTCTTACTAATTTATAAACTTTTTCCTATTAAAAAAAAACGATTTCACGGACAATGTGTACAGAATATTGTTTTGTAACGTCAAAAATACAGCATTAAACTGTTTAATTAATCATAAATAGAAGGCGGCTGTAACGTTCATAGTTGCAATGACAAATCACGTCTGTAAAGAGTTGAACAAACGTCAGATACTGGTAAAGAGAGTAAAATTTTTAGATTCCAGCGTTTTACTTCCTGGTTGGGGTATCGGTGACCAAGTTTCGTTTCAACAAGACGGGGCACCGCCATTCTATGAGACAGAGTGGCCAAAGGCTCACTTTCAAATCGAATTTACTCAAACATTTTCTTATACCTTTGGAGAAATAGGACTGCCAAAAAGAGGAAAAACATGTTGGGTTGCTATTTGAAAAAAAAAATGTAGCCATGGTAAGGAAAAAATGAATTATAAAAAATATTCAATTATAGATGCGTTTTTAAATACCAAACAACTTTTATAAAAATCACTTTTACCGGAAAAAAAAATACATTGCAATTTTTCGCGACTATCATGCTTTAAATCCATAAATTAACAATTAGCACTGAAGAGATATGGTGTAGAATAATATTCATTGACAAGAGCAAGTGCAGTAATTTTCAAGTTATTTGTGGAACGAGTTGAAATGGCCCTTGCGGCGACGGCCGCCTCTAAAGATAAATAAACTACACTTAAACCATTTATTTTGGTAATACCGTTTGAGAGCTCAAAACCAATTGAATCTGTTTTGTTTAACAGATGTAACAGATATCGTCTAAAAAAACATCAAGATTCAATACATTGGCAATTTAGCAAAATGTTTTGTGTTACCTATACATTTTATTCGAATATTTGATGAAGAATAAATGATTATCCTAAAACGCAAAATCTCGATTTAAGCTGCTACTGAACAAGAAAATGGTATTTTTTCTACTGTCAAAAATGATACTTTGCAGCTACCAAAATAATATTTTTTCATTTTTTCAGCTGTCAAAAATGTTAATTGTTAAAAATGTTTTTTTTTTATTTTAAATTTGAAAAATGCTAATTTTTCAGCTGCCAAAATTAGTATTTTTTAGGTATTAAAAACGTTATTTATTTCAAATTAAAAAAATGCCGATTTTTCAACTGTCAAAAATGGAATTTTCTAACTGTTCAAAATGGTATTTTATCAAACGTCAACAATGCATTTTTTTTAATGCTAAAAATAGCATTCTTCAACTGCAAAAAATGGCATTTTTAAACTGCCAAAAATGCTTTTTTTCAACTGCCAAAAATAAGATTTTCTAACTGTTAAGAATGGTATTTTATAACATTTTGTTTTAATACCAAAATGGCATTTTCCACCTGCCAAAAATGGTATTTTCTAACTGTTGAAAATGGCATTTCATCAAATGTGAACAATGCAATTTTTCTTAATGCCAGAAATTGCATTTTCAACTGCCAAAAATGGTATTTTATCAAATGTGAACAATGCAATTTTTTTATACCAAAAATGGCATTTTTCAACTGCCAAAAATGGTATTTTCTAAATGTTAAAAATGATATTTTATCATATACGAACAATGCAATTTTGTTTTAATGCCAAAAATGGCAATTTTCATTTGCCAAAAATAGTGTTTTCTAACTGCCAAAAATGTTATTTTATCAAATGTGAACAATGCAATTTTTTGAATGCCAAAAATGGCATTTTTCAACTGCCAAAAATACTGCTGAAAATGGTATATTATCAAATGTGAACAATGCATTATTTTTAATGCCAAAAATGGCGTTTTCTACCTGCCAAAAATGGTATTTTCTAACTGTCGAAAACGGTATTTTATCAAATGTGAACAATGCAATTTTGTTTTAATGCCAAAAATGGCAATTTTCATTTGCCAAAAATAGTGTTTTCTAACTGTTAAAAATGGTATTTTATAAAATGTGAACAATGCAATTTTTTTAATACCAAAAATGGCATTTTTCAACTGCCAAAAATTGCATTTTTCAACTACTAAAAATGGTATTTTCTAAATTTTCAAAATGGTATTTTATCAAATGTGAACAATGCAATTTTGTATTAATGCCAAAAAATGGCATTTTCCACCTGCCAAAAAAAACTGCTGAAAATGATATTTTATCAAATATGAACAACGCATTATTTTTAATGTCAAAAATGGCATTTTTCACCTGTCAAAAATGGTATTTTCTAACTGTCGAAAATGGTATTTTATCACATGTGAACAATGTAATTTTTTAATACCAAAAATGGCATTTTTCAACTGCCAAAAATAGTATTTTCTAAATGTTATAAATGGCATTTTATCAAATGTGAACAATGCAATTTTGTTTTAATGCCAACAAATGGCATTTTTCAACTGCCAAAAATGGTACTTTCTAATAAAAATGGCATTTTATCAAATGTGAACAATGCAATTTTTTAATACCAAAAATGGCATTTTTCAACTGCCAAGAATGGTATTTTCTAACTGTTAAAATAGTATTTTATTAAATGTGAACAATGCAATTTTGTTTTAATGCCAAAAAATGGCAATTTTCAACTGCCAAAAATAGTGTTTTCTAACTGTTAGAAATGGTATTTTATAAATGTGAAGAATGCAATTTTTTTAATACCAAAAATGGCATTTTTCAACTGCCAAAAATGGTATTTTTTAAATGTTAAAAATGGCATTTTCCACATGCCAAAAATGGCATTTTCCAGCTGCCAAAAATGGTATTTTATAACTGTCGAAAATGGTATTTTATCGAATGTGAACAATGCAATTTTTGAATGTAAAAAAATGGCATTTTTCAACTGCCAAAAATGGTATTTTCTAAATGTTAAAAATGGTATTTTATCAAATGTGCACAATGCATTTTTTTAATGCTAAAAATGGCAATTTCCACCTTCCAAAAATGGCATTTTCCACCTGCCAAAAATGGTATTTTTTAACTGTCGAAAATGGTTTTTTATCAAATGTGAACAATGCAATTTTTGGATGTCAAAAAATGGCATTTTTCAACTGCCAAAAATGATATTTTCTAACTGTCTAAAACGGTATTTTATCAAATGTGAACAATGCAATTTTGTTTTAATGCCAAAAATGGCAATTTTCAACTGCCAAAAATTGTGTTTTCCAACTGTTAAAAATGGTATTTTATGAAATGTGAACAAAGCATTTTTTTTTTGAATGCAAAAAATGGCATTTTTTACCTGCCAAAAATGGTATTTTCTAACTGTTAAAAATGTTATTTTATCAAATGTAAACAATGCATTTTTTAATGCCAAAAATGGCATTTTCCACCTGCCAAAAATGGTGTTTTCTAACAGTCGAAAACGGTATTTTATCAAATGTGAACAATGCAATTTTGTTTTAATGCCAAAAATGGCAATTTTCAACTGCCAAAAATTGTGTTTTCTAACTGTTAAAAATGGTATTTTATGAAATGTGAACAAAGCATTTTTTTTTGAATGCAAAAAATGGCATTTTTTACCTGCCAAAAAATGGTATTTTCTAACTGTTAAAAATGTTATTTTATCAAATGTAAACAATGCATTTTTTAATGCCAAAAATGGCATTTTCCACCTGCCAAAAATGGTGTTTTCCAACAGTCGAAAACGGTATTTTATCAAATGTGAACAATGCAATTTTGTTTTAATGCCAAAAATGGCAATTTTCAACTGCCAAAAATAGTGTTTTCTAACTGTTAAAAATGGTATTTTATAAAATGTAATCAATGCATTTTTTTTTTAAGCCAAAAATGGTATTTTCCACCTGCCAAAAATGATATTTTTTAACTGTTGAAAAATGGTATTTTATCAAATGTGAACAATGCATTTTTTTTAATGCCAATAAATGGCATTTTTAACTGCCAAAAATTGTATTTTTTCCACTGTTAAGAACGTTTTTTACTTCAAATTTGAAAAATGCTGATTTTTCAAATGCCAAAAATGGTACTTTATCAACTGTCTATCAAATATGAAAAATGCTAATTTTTTAACTGCCAAAAATGTTACTTTTCCAACTGTCAAAAATGTTATTTTTTCAAATGTGGAAAAAGCTACTTTCTCAGCTGTCAAAAATGGTATTTTTTTTCAACTGTCAAAAATGGCATTTTTCAAATTCAATTCGATTCAATTTACAGTCTGCAAATGTGAGACGGTATTTTTTTAACAATAATTGTATTAACTGTCAAAAGTTGTATTTTTTGAAAAAAATTCAGAAATGTTTTTTTTTATATTCTGCTAAATCGTATATTCTCTACTGTCAAAAACACATATTTTAGTCGTTAAGACTTAAAAATTGTACTGTGTATCAGAAGTGAAGAGTTAACATTATATTTTTACCATGAATTTTGAAACTTTTCAAGAGCTCAAAATGACACCTTTCATCAAAAATATTACCTTTTTTCAACTTTCACAAACGGTCATATTTTACTTTTCAACTGTCCAAATTCAAAATGATATACCAAAAAATATCTTTCTGAACTTTCACAAACAGAATGAATTCAATTGTTAAGAAAAATGTTTCTCTCGATTGTTAGCAATTGTCAAAAAGCTTTTTTCGACACATTCAATCACAAATGATGTTTTCAGAAGTGACCCGTTTCAATTCCCGAACATAATTTGTTTGAAATGCCAGAAACCTTTGCATTTCACTTTTTAAACAACCAAACGCCAAAAATTGCCTACAAATTACAAAATAAACATTTTTAGCTGTGAAAAAAAATTGTGAAGAGGAATTAATTTACTTATATTTATTATTATTGTCTAATCTCAATGATAATAAAGATTTGTTATATCACTAATAACATACATACATATCTTTATTTGGAATTTTACAGTTACGAGATGTGTTATAATATATCAGGGCAGGGGCGGCTCGTTATATAGAGCCAAGGAGCCATGGCACTACCTGTAGTTTCAAGCTCAGCTAGAATTTTTAAGCAATTCTTAGAACGCCTTTTCGCCAGTTACTTTGCTCTAGGACTTTAAATCGTTCTTTCTTTCTTCAAAAGAGGAGGGACGGGGTATATTGTATAAGTGGCTCCACCATCAACATGTTCTACGAGCCGCCACTGTAACAGGGAAGGTGGAATTGGTAATCAATGTTATGATAGCTTTAGTATGTTAAGATCGCGCACCTGACACTAATACAATCGTGTTGATTGTCACATCACACGTTGTTCTATGATGTTCAATTACTCCAAACACCAAACGGTCCTTAATTGATGACAACATTACTTAAGTTGGCTATTAAAATATTTAATGGTGCGACTGATACTGAATAGTGTAATTAAATTTGTAAAACCAAAGATTATATCCACAATCTAAAAATAAATACCATTATGTACTGTATTCGCTAGTTAATAATAATAACACATGGAAAAGAGTATCGGATCGTAAAAGCGGAGTTATTACCGGGTTGCAACAGCTGCAAAATCGTACTCTCGGGGGGTCATTAAAGACCATCAGCGGGGATCAATTCGCGCCCGTGTGGCTATTTTCAAATGCCGCTCTATTATTAAATCTCCGGATCATAAAGCCTTCCCCTTTGATCCGATTTCTCCCCCTCGCTAATCTATATTTAAAAGCGTCACTGGCTTAATAATTATAATGTCAACGAGCAATGATGATAATATCACTGACCCACGCAATGACCCCTTCGTTGCGTCCGCTTTAACTGCTACGATGATTAATAGAGTTATAAGTATGAAGAATGATTACATATCCTATACACTGCAGCCTTCCTTTTACGGTTATCTTATACAGTGGACTCTCTTTTCTTTAATTTAATGAAAATGATGATGGTATTTAATTCCAATAACGAAAGCTTCATTACTAAACGATTCACGAATTTTCAGATTTTTCCAATTAAAAAATGCCTTTCCACCCTATAAAAAACACCCCTGAGCACCCTAGAATTATTTAACTATTTTTCCCACATTGACTGTTGTATTTTGCAACGACTCACGAATTTTCAGATTTTTCTTTAATAGTGTCGTAAGTTTTACTGGCTCTGAGACTGTAATATTCCACTTACCGGACTGTAATATGTCTGGGAAATCAAAGAAGGCGACACAGTATGATATAAAATTTTGTGTTGCATTTATTTCATTGGCTATGTCAACGTGATCTTTTAGGAGTTTAATCTTGTGCATTTTTTTAAAATATCACTACTATTTTTTTTCAAGCCAATAAAATTTTTGAAAGTTTTTTGAACCTCACTTTCTCCGTTTGGAATTCTCTCGGAATCTAGAAATGGAGGGTGCATGGAGGTTTTTTCGGAATCATAATTCTGAATGCATTTTGGATAAATTTAAATAATAATTTTCAAGCCAATAATAAGTTTTAAGGTTTTTGAACCTCACTTTCTTCTCTTGGGGGTAATGGAACCGCGTAAATCGAGTATAATGAAGCCTTATTTCAAGTTCTTCTTACATCTTCGGATTCTTCTAAACTTCGAATCATTACAACCCCCAGTTTTAACTAATCTTGCCGCGTTCTGAAAGATCGGTCCAGACAAAATACATCCAAAAATATCATCGTAGTTATCGTTATCAATTAATTGTTTTACCGGTAACTTTCACGTCAATAAAATAAAATCGAGATGTGCATTTCGAATTCCGTAATTATTTCCACGCTAATCGCGACATTATACAACACACCGTAGTACTCGTAATAATAAACTCTGGAATAGAGTTAACAAACAAATTAGATGGGAAAAAAGTGTGTAAACATCGAGTGTTTCCTCGTTATAACAACTATTAATAGATGGTGTAACGCTCGCACGGTTCGAATTCAACACCGACGCCAAATTCGTTTTACGCTCTCTTTGTAAACCGTTACGCCTTTAAATATCTTCAGAATTCGAAGACAAATAATAGGTGATGAATTTGCAAATGAAACGCTTGTTGAACTTTGTAACAGTTTATTATTATTTTTTTTCAATCAACCCCAGGATATAGGTATACTCGAGTACTCGATGATTTTGTAACCTTAGAATACGTTTTATTGATTTCTCGTCGCGCACTTGGTAAAGCATTTCATCAACCTTAGAATTACTAAAAATGGTTAATTAATTGTAACTAGCACGCGATAAAGTGCAACAATTATCACATCGAGGGAACATCTGGTGTTGGAATGCATCAAACTAGATGTATTATAAACAGTAAATCGCAAAAGTTCAACATTCCGCTCTCAAGCAACAGATGCAACGTAGAAACTGTTTTGATAGGATGTGTTGATATTGCTAATACCACGAAAGCATTTTTTACTAGAAATAAAATGTATAGGAGATAAACAAAAAAAAAACAATTCGAAGATTCCAAGTTTCGAAGATTCGTAGTTTCGAGGATTCAAAGTTTACAAGTTTCGAAGCTTCGAAATGGGAAAAAAAGTGCAAAATGACTAATGAACAAAGAGAAGAATTTTTGGCACGTGTTGGTTCTCAAAACTAAAAATTTGCCCAACAAGTTACTAAGTCAAAGTAAAAGCATTTTTTGCAGAATCTTAATTATAAATGTGTTTTCAGTCAATGCTAAAAATTCTGTCAATAGCAATTATCTTTATACTACATTTGTTCCATAATAAGTGAGCCATTATCGATTTTTATTTTTTCCGTAATATGTGAGCCATTACCGTTTTATATTTTTTCTATAGTGATTGAGCAATTACCGATGTACTACTATTTTATTTGGCATTTCCTGGTTCATGATGGCACACATTTAGACGGATTATAAATAGGCCCCAAAAAGTAGGTAAGAGTGATATCTTCGGATGGACTATTGTGCAACTAGTTGTACCCAAAAATACGATTGTGATATAACTGAACATCACACCACAAAAAAAAAAACTACGAATGACATTTTAATATTAATAATAATTGTAAATAATGCCGAAATGAACAACTTATACACAACACGTTTTTTCGAAATTTTGTCAGATTTTCAGCAAAGTGACTCTAAAGATGATCAGAATTTGAAGTATAATTTGTCATTTTAATGACGTTTTAAACGTCAGTATCATCCAATCCTGCAAAATGCTCGATGCACATAAAAAAATATCAGAAGATCGTCTGCAAATATCATTTTCAGCATCATTCTGCAAACTATCGTTTGGGTAACTCATGGTACGGCCAAGAGATGGCAGTACAGATAGTCACCTCATACCTTGAGTCACCCGGCGAGCCGTCACAGATTGTTTGGTAGAATGCCTGAGCTGAGGATCGGGATTGACAAAAAACCGTGTTGGGTGTAATAGATTTTATGCGTAATGTTCCATCGTACAAATCTGCGGTGTCCGTGTCAACTTTACGCCTTGTTTTTTTTGTTTATCTCCTATACATTTTATTTCTAGTAAAAAATGCTTCGAATTTTCGAATCTTGGAAACTTCAAATCTTCGAAACTACGAATCTTCGAAACTTCGAATCTTCGAAACTTGGAAACTTGGAATCTTCGAAACTTGGAATCTTCGAAACTTTAAATCTTCGAAACTTCGAATTTTCGAATTTTGGAAACTTTGAATCTTCGAAACTACGAATCTTCGAATTTTCGAATCTTGGAAACTTAGAATCTTTGACTTCGATTTTCGAAGACTTTCTATGAATCTACGAATCTTCGAAGCTTCAAAATTGGAAATCTTCGAAGCAAAATTCCAGCCCTAGTTCTAATATTACCGTGTCAAAACTATTTAGGAGATAAGAAGTATTTCATGGATAAGGGGAAATTAGTTAAAATCTTAGGACCATCTTTGTTATCTTTAATCCGATTATTGACTATATCAACTATTTACGTATCAATTACAGTTGGAAATTGGAAATATATACTAATTGAGTAAGAAAAGTTTAGTCGCCCAGAAAAAAACCACTATAAAGGGGCGTCGGCCGACCGGCACAAAAAATTCGCCCAAAAATATGAGGAGGATTTTGAAAATCGCGCCCCCGAAAGTCACCCTTAAAACGGGGCGGTAGGGTTAAACCTCACCCCTTAATGGGGCCTTATTCGGTAAAATTTTGCTTGATCGACGCCCAGATAACCGGGCAAGCTTTTAGAACCGGTCCCGTCGTTTCGTTTCAAAAAAAAAAAATATCTCCTCCGTAACCGCCGGAGCTGGACGATCCCGGTATATCTTAAAATAATCTTAATGAAAATATCTAAAATTGCTCGGGCCATTTTTTTGAATTTTTGCTCCGTTTCCGAGATATGATTTTTTAAAAACCGGATAAAAAATTTTTTTTTTCCTTCTTTTAAGGACGTATTTTTTTCTTTTCAAGTCGAAAAGCTGAAACTTTCAGGGATGACAGAAGGGATAACTGGCTTTCATTGGGAATTTTTTCAAAATTTTTGGAACCACCCCTACGCGCCAATCAACGCTACCAACCCAGGGGGGCTGGTTCGGTTTCTCAGAACAGAAAATACGTCCTTAAAAGAATTTAAGGACGTATTTTTTTCTTTTCAAGTCGAAAAGCTGAAACTTTCAGGGATGACAGAAGCGATGACTGGCTTTTATTGAGAATTTTTTCAAAATTTTTGGAACCACCACTACACGCCATTTGCACCCTCTGGGTGCGTTTTTCTTCTTTTAAGGACCTATTTTTTTCATTTAAAGTCGGAAATCTGAAACTTTTAGGGACGGCAGAAGATATTTAGTCAACATTTTTTTTAACTACCCCTACGCTCCATTTGCACCCTTGGGTTAGTTTTTCTTTTAAGGACGGATTTTTTCTTTTAAAGTCGAAAAGCTGAAACTTTCAGGGATGACAGAAGTGATGACTGGCTTTCATTGGGAATTTTTTCAAAAATTTTGGAACCACCCCTACGCGTCTTTTGCAGCCTCTGGGTTCGTTTTTCTTTTAAAGACGTACTTTTTTATTTAAAGTCAAAAAGCTGAAATTTTCAGGGATGGCAGAAGATATTTTTCAAATTTTTTAGAACACCCTACGCTCCATTTCAAGGACGGATTTTTTTCTTTTAAAGTCGAAAAGCTGAAACTTTCAGGGATGCCAGAATAGATGACTGGCTTTCATTGTGAATTTTTTCATAATTTTTGGAACCACCCTTACGCGCCATTAGCACCCTCTGGTTTCGTTTATCTTCTTTTAAGAACGTATTTTTTTCATTTAAAGTCGGAAAACTGAAACTTTCAGGGATAGCAGAAGATATTTTGTCAAACATTTTTGAACTACCCCTACACACCATTTGCACCCCTTGGGTTCGTTTTTCTTCTTTTAGGGACGAATTTCTTTCTTTTCAAGTCGAAAAGCTGAAACCTTCAAGGATAGCAGAAGATATTTTTAATTTTTTTTTTCTTTTCAAGTAGAAAAGCTGAAACCTTCAAGGATAGCAGAAGGGATAACTGGCTTTCATTGGGAATTTTTTCAAAATTTTTGAAACCACCCCTACGCGCCAACCAACGCCATTAACCCAGGGGGTGCTTCGGTTTTCTTCTTTTAAGGACGTATGTTTTTCTTTTCAAGTCGAAAAGCTGAAACTTTAAGGGATGGCAGAAGATATTTTTTCAAAAATTTTGAAACTACCTCTACGCACCATTTGCATCCCTTGGGTTCGTTTTTCTTCTTTTAGGGACGAATTTCTTTATGGCAGGAGATAATTTTTCAAAATTTTTGGAACTACCCCTACGCTCCATCTGCACCCTCTGGGTTCGTTTTTCTTCTTTTAAGAACGTATTTTTTTCATTTAAAGTCGAAAAGCTGAAACTTTCTGGGATGGCAGAAGATATTTAAATTTTTTTTTTCTTTTCAAGTAGAAAAGCTGAAACCTTCAAGGATAGCAGAAGGGATAACTGGCTTTCATTGGGAATTTTTTCAAAAATTTTGGAACCACCCCTACGCGCTACCAACGCCACCAACCCAGGGGGTGGTTCGGTTTTCTTCTTTTAAGGACGTATTTTTTTCTTTTCAAGTCGAAAAGCTGAAACTTTCAGGGATGACAGAAGCGATGACTGGCTTTCATTGGGAATTTTTTCAAAATTTTTGGAACCTTCTGGGTTCGTTTTTCTTCTTTTAGGGACGATTTTTTTCTTTTAAGTCGGAAAACTGAAACTTTCAGGGTTGGCAGAAGATATTTTCTCAACATTTTTTGAACTACCCCTACGCTCCATTTGCACCCACTGGATTCGTTTTTCTTTTAAGGACGGATTTTTTTTCTTTTAAAGTCAAAAAATTAAACTTTCAGGGATGGCAGAAGAAATTTTTTCAAAATTTTTGAAACTACCCCTACGCGCCATTTGCATCCCCTGGGTTTGTTTTCCTTCTTTTAAGGACAATTTTTTTTCTTTTCAAGTCGGAAAGCCGAAATTTTCAGGGATAGCAGAGGATACAACTGGCTTAAAAAATAAATAAAAGAAACAAAAATAAAAAATAAAAAATTTAAAAAAAAAATAAAAATAAAAAATAGAAAATGAAAAACGAAAAATGAAAAATGAAAGCCGAAATTTTCAGGGATCGCAGAGGATACAACTGGCTTAAACAAATAAATAAAAGAAACAAAAATAAAAATGAAAAATGAAAAAATGAAAAATTGAAAATTGAAACTTGAAAATGAAAAATGAAAAACTGAAACATTAAAATTAATTTAGAAAAAAATTATGCTTTTCATTGATGGCGCAGCGCAGCGGAACCGTCGATCTTCACCAATTACTTTGCTTAATTCATCACAATAGTTGCTATTAGACGCAAATCAACATCAGTTGGCGGCCAAAATGTGATTTGAATGGGACACGCTGTGCCTATATATGTGCAAATGATTGAGATTTTTCTTTTAAATATTGTAACTTCTACAGCTACTATATCGATGGCGGGCGTGAAAAGTGTTTTCCGCACGTCGAAAACTTTCAACACGTTCAGCTTCATGCAAATCAATTTAGAAAAGAAAAATAACCATTGTAGTTGTTTCTATAGTACAAGGTGGCAGAGGTCCATGTTGCCTGAATTAACCCTTTCAGCCATGGATTTTTAAATTTGAAACAAAAAATTTATTAATTATTATTGATGGGGAGCTTCTTAAGACCATAAATACCAAATTTGAACTGATTTGATAAATTAGTATAGGAATTAATTAGTGAGGCTTTGTTGAAGTGACATCTAGTGATAAACAGCAAAAATATGGATTGTCATAGTAAGTAGAGACATGTAAATATTGCCGCCAGGGCCGAAAGGGTTAAGTTTCTAGTAAACGTATGTCCATAAAATAATTCGATTCAATCTAGGCGGGAAATTTAAAAATTCTCTAGCGTGCAAATATTTTCCCGACGAAACGTTGCGAGTGCATTTTTCGGCAATCGGTAAAGACCACTGGAAATTGGTCAATTCTGCTCTTAACTAAATCGAAATCGTAGACGGTCAAAACCAGATACAAGCACCTGAATTTTGAGGTTAGAATAGATACATTGAGAAAATACATACGTTGCACTTAGCCCTTGAATTCACATATCGACATACGTTTCGTATTTCATTTCGTTTTTCTTAAGCATGCGAACGAGTATAGATATTTATCCAGACGCGATGATTGGATCGAAAAAGCATGAGTCACTATCAGTTCTGCGCGATTGTACTATATGTCGTATTTTTTATTTGTTTAGTATTAATCTAACTTTAGAAAAAAAAGATATTCAAATTATTTCATTCTTATTTCTTGTAATATTTACGCGTACAACATTATTTACAATACAGTTCATTGCACTCGCGCTAACATTTGGCAATTTTGCAAACTTCCCACTTTCTCTCTCATTCCGTATTGAAACCATCCATTCATTAAACTTCCATCCGTTTTTCGTTCACGTTTCAAATTGTCCGGCGGAATTTTCTCCGAGCAAAATGAGCGAATCTTTAATTAACATTCGTACTTTTTTTTTTTTTTTTTTATTTCTTCCGAAGCGAAGCGATCAAAATATTTCTTCCTCGCCATCATCCAGTTAGGCTAGGGCGCCTAAAAATAACGCGAAAGGGAATTCCTGACGTCTAGGCAGCCTCTTCCACAGTACTAATTTAGATTTCAGCGTGTGAACTATACTCTCTCGCACGAAGTCATAAAATTAAGTTCTTTTCCTCAAAACCATTGTCTCAAATGAAAAAAATGGGGAAGAAGAAACGCTTGAATCGCTTCATCACGAAATGGATTAAAAGGTTGGTTCGTGATTGTGTGCGATCGGAGGGAGGAGGTTGCATGACCGTGTCGCTTTGTTTATTTATTTTTTATTTACGCTTTATTCCATTAGTTCGTATCGATTTAACGATTTTAACCATTCGGCGAAAGTGCATTGCATTCTGTTGTTAAATATAACCGACTATTTTTACACCGCGGAGAAGCGTTCGAGAGTTCGTTTGGGAAGCGCGCGGTTTTCTTTGCATGCTGTTATATGAGCTGGTGAATTTAAGAAAAATTTGAAAAATGCTAAAGCTAACTGTTTGCCGCACTCCTACATGGCCGTCCTTTCACTTGAAAAGTGTGGGTTTGTTGCTCCTTTCCGTTAAGGTGAAAATTATATTCAACGCAAAAATTGACTATTACGTGAAGATGGTGACAAAAGTCTTTGAAGCTACGCAAATTTTTAGAATTTGTAGGATATGCAGACTATCGTGAAGATTTGCAATAATTGTGACAAAAGTAAATGTTGTTGAATTTGAAGCTATGGAAACTTTTCTTTTTGATATTCAAATTGTTTTGTGTGGCTGAATGGTCAAACCTATGCCAAAAAACAAAACAAAAAAAAATTGTTTCGTAAATTAGAGTAGTGTTTCTCGAAGGCTTGCTGAGGATTAGAGGCGTAGAGAAGCGTATTTTTGCGATTTTAATGAGTAAATAAATGTATTGGAGTTTTTGCATGTAAAAAAGTAAGTTTTGAAATGTTTATTAAAAAATGGTGATGTGGCCAACTGTTACGATTATCCGGGTCGAAGGACCAAATGTTACGATTATCCGGTTCGAAGGACCAAATGTTCCGTTTCGTTGAACTTATTCGAAGGACCAATTTGCAACTTGGATGTCAAGTTACAAATAATTAAAAGTGTTTGTTATAACAAATTAATATATTAAAACAAACAATATTTACATGAATTTACAAAGGTTTTATAAAAAAAAAAAATTTTAATTTTGAAGAAGTGTTTCACGGTTTTTTGAAAGTGAGGACCTTTTTTTCCCGGCATACTTTTCACTGTCTACATTCCGACTATTTTCGCTTAGGCGACTCACAAAAAAAAAATAATTTCACCCACCTCTTATTCAGATTGATTTATCCCAACCGTCCATTGATCTTCTGGTCACTTAGCTTCCATAGATCTATTTTTATTTTCGCGAGAAGTATGAAACTAACATTGCTAGAATCATCGTGTCATCCTTTGTCTTGATAATTTTTTTTTATTGAGAAAGATGTGCGGGGTTCTCCTCAACCGTGTATCTACCTCGCGGCATTCCATCCCTTCGTGCGTCTATTTTTGTTCAGTGGTGTTGCATGAACGTAACCGCAGTTATAACATTGTTAAAATCGTCGCCGGCGTAAATCTCCTCCGTTAATGCAGTTCGTTGACGTTGAGTGAATTCCGATCATGTCTTCCACCTCTCTCCATTAATAATCATCATTCTTCGCGGCGCACCAGACAGATTTTACGTTGAAGAATTTAATGTTAGGAACTGATTTATAATAAAAAATATTAGACCTCAATCCAGTGGTGGTTCGTGAAACGTTTTATTGGTAGAGCCACTTAGCATAAAAAAAAATATCGACATACCTCCGCTAGAAACAAAATGTCAGCCATCGAAACTTGATTTTTGGAAAAAAACAGAATTTGCATTTTGCGATTTAAAAAATTCTAAAAAAAAATGATTGCCAGAATTTGCTTCAAACTTCTCAAATCCATTAGAAATATTGTATTTTTGACAAACTGGTAAATGTTAAAATGTTAGCCATCGAAACTTGATTTTTAGAAAAAACAGAATTTGCATCTTGTGATTTAAAAAATTCCAAAAAAATAGTGACTGCCAGAATTAGCTTCAAATTTCCCAAATGCATCCAGAAATATTGTATTTTTAACATACTGGAAAATGATCGACGTGCCCCCACTGGAGACAAAATGTGAACACTCGAAACTTGATTTTTAGAAAAACGAAATTTGTATCTTGTGTTTAAAAAAAAATCTAAAAAAATAGTGACCGCCAGAATTTGCTTCAAACTTCTCAAATCCATCCAGAAATATTGTATTTTTGACAAACTGGAAAATGATCGACACGCCTCCGCTAGAAACAAAATGTCAGCCAACGAAACTTGATTTTTAGAAAAAACAGAATTTGCATCTTGTGATTTAAAAAATAAAAAAAAAATAGTTACTACCAGAATTAGCTTCAAAACTTCTCAGATCCATCCTGAAATATTGTATTTTTAACATACTGGAAAATAATCGACTTACCCCGACTGGAAACAAAATGTCAGCACGCGAAACTTGATTTTTAGAAAAATATAATTTGCATTTTGTGATTCAAAGAATTCTAAAAAAATAGTGACTGCAGGAATTAGCTTCAAACTTCTCAAATCCATCCAGAAATATTGTATTTTTGACAAACTGGAAAATGATCGACATACCTCCGCTAGAAACAAAATGTCAGCCATCGAAACTTGATTTTTAGAAAAAACAGAATTTGCATCTTGTGATTTAAAAAATTCCAACAAAAATAGTGACTGCCATAATTAGCTTCAAAATTTCGCAAATCCATCCAGAAATATAGTCTTTTTAACGTACTGGAAGATAATCGATATACCCCGACTGGAAATAAAATGTCAGCAGTCGAAACTTGATTTTTAGAAAAATATAATTTGCATTTTCTGATTTAAAAATTTCCAAAAAAATAGTGATTGCTGGAATTAGCTTCAAATTTCCCAAATGCATCCAGAAATATTGTATTTTTAACATACTGGAAAATGATCGACGTACCCCCACTGGAAACAAAATGTGAACACTGGAAACTTGATTTTTAGAAAAACGAAATTTGCATCTTGGGATTTAAAAAAAAATCTAAAAAATAGTGACTGCCGGAATTAGCTTCAAACTTCTTAAATCCATCTAGAAATATTGTATTTTTGACAAACTGGAAAATGATCGACATACCTCCGCTAGAAACAAAATGTCAGCCATCGAAACTTAATTTTTAGAAAAAACAGAATTTGCATCTTGTGATTTAAAAAATTAAAAAAAAATAATTACTACCAGAATTAGCTTCAAAACTTCTCAGGTCCATCCAGAAATATATTATTTTTAACATACTGGAAAATAATCGACATACCCCGACTGGAAACAAAATGTCAGCAGTCGAAACTTGATTTTTAGAAAAATATAATTTGCATCTTGGGATTTAAAAAAAATCTAAAAAAATAGTGACTGCCGGAATTAGCTTCAAACTTCTTAAATCTATCCAGAAATATTGTATTTTTGACAAACTGGAAAATGATCGACATACCTCCGCTAGAAACAAAATGTCAGCCATCGAAACTTAATTTTTAGAATAAACAGAATTTGCATCTTGTGATTTGAAAAATTCCAAAAAAATAGTGGCTGCCATAATTAGCTTCAAATTTCCCAAATGCATCCAGAAATATTGTATTTTTAACATACTGGAAAATGATCGACATACCTCCGCTAGAAACAAAAATGTCAGCACTTGTAACTTGATTTAAAAAAAACGAAATTTGCGTGTTGTGATTTAAAAAATTCCAAAAAAATAATGACTGCTAGAATTAGCTTCAAATTTCCCAAATGCATCCAGAAATATAGTATTTTTAACATACTGGAAAATGATCGATATACCTCCGCTAGAAACAAAAATGTCAGCACTTGAAACTTGATTTTTAAAAAAACGAAATTTGCGTGTTGTGATTTAAAAAACTCCAAAAAAATAGTGACTGTCAGAATTAGCTTCAAATTTCCCAAATGCATCCAGAAATATTGTATTTTTAACATACTGGAAAATGATCGACATATCTCCTCTAGAAAAAAAATGTCAGCCATCGAAACTGGATTTTTAGAAAAAAAAAACAGAATTTGCATCATTGTCAGAATTAGCTTCAAACTTCTCAAATCCATTAGAAATATTGTATTTTTGACAAACTGGAAAATGAAAAAAAGTTTAAAGCATTGTTAACTTAAGCTCTTTGTACTCAAGAGTTATTTTTTCCATGACAAAATATTATTCTTGAGTACAAAGAACTTAAGCTAACAATGCTTTAAACGTTTATATTACTAAAGTCAAAATAGTCTCGTGCCACTTTGTTAAATTTTAATGTTAATAAATTGTTTTTCAAAGCCACCTTCGATTTTTATTTAGTAAAATGGCTATTGAAATGGTTGATAAAACGAGTTTTTTGCAAGTAACTTTTAATGTCTTAGGAATTGGATTGTTATTGGGAAAAATGTTTGTTTTTTTTAATTCTGCATGAAATGACGTAAAAATATACAGGGGCTCCAATTTAAAATAAGAAAAATAAAGTGCTTTAAAGTTTGAAATGTTTGACAATTAATTTTGGACACCCCGTATAATTAGTTACCGGGACTATCAGACCTTATTTAATAAGTACCTTGTATGATTTTATTAACATGGCACAATTTTTATTTTTTATTCATTTTTTAAAACAATAGTGTAAAACTGATTTTTTTTAGTTTTAATTTTTTTTTTGCTGATATCCCTGAATCGATTCCAATAAAATTATAGGAGTATGTAGGCAACCATAAAAGGTACCCAAAAAAGCAATAAAATACATAGCATGTAATTAAAAAAAATATATCATCGTGACGTCACGCTTTTTTTGGGACACCCTGTATAATCAAAAACATTTTCCTGAAATGCATCATGGGATACAAATATATTCTACAAAATATCGAATTCCTAACTTAATTAGTGACTGAGCTATAGAAGACTGGAGGTGAGATGCAGGACCCTGTATACAGCGCGAAAAAGCTTCCGCGGCGGAACGCGAAGAAAGACGTTCACGAACTCGCACCTCTTGTATACATTTCTTTTCGCGTGTAACTGTAATATGAAATACTTTTGTCGTGTGAGTGTTTAGTTTATAGTCCTAGTAAGACTTAATTTTGCTTGCAGAGTTACGAACAGGTTGAATATTCATATATTCAGGCTATATTTCGTTTTATTAAATTTATTTAATGCTTTCTGCAAGGTTGTTTCTAATTTGTTTAGTTTTTGATTTTCCTCTTAACTTTGGATGATATTCCATTCAAAATTTCAGGATTTTTTCTTGACTACGTGTAGGTACTTACACGCATACTCATGGAAATTAAAACAACCAAGTGTTGGGTGTTTTAATTTTTAAATAATTACATTTCTTCGCCGAGCTGTAAATCAGCACGGACCATTATAGTTTTATTAATATATGTGGCGCTGTTATAATTATTCTAATTAGATTTCTCAAGGGCAATAAGGCATGCAATATAAAGTGAATATATGAATGCTTAACGAGGGGCGATACCGGCCTGTATTTTAAGAATGTTGTGGGCGGCTGAAATTGGTATCCGCGAAAGAGGAAAGCGTGTTACGCGTACTAAATGAAGCGTGTGCACCAACTCTGCGTTGCGCCCCTGCTCTCTTCTTGCCACCACCGAAATTGAACAACACGTTAGCACACCTGTTATGCAAAGCATGAAGAAACACGTAACTATCCATTCAAGAACGAAACGACGCCATTGTCTATATATAGGGATTTCGCCATTAGCAGGTTTTTTTTGTTTTTGAGGAACAATTATAAATCGGTGGATTGTTTTTTTTTCTGTAATCAAGGCTGAAATTTTTAAACTTAAATCCGATGAAGAATAATAATAATAATAACTTCATTTGAAACTTTACATGAAATACAATTAAATACATTTTTAATACATAAGTATAAAATTACAAAAACATTCCAGAAACGGACTGAAAAGCTAAAATGTTTTACTATAGAGACACAAATTGATTCTTTAGTAATAAAATTCATTAAGCCAAATTAGTTTTACCTGAAAAATAAGTACACAATTACGTATGAGCTGTACCCTTCCACGAGATATTTTATTTATGCAGATCTTAATGTTTTTTTTTATGTGATCAATCAGTTTTGCGTATCTGGAGAATCCAAGGTGAGAGTTCGCGGTTAGCAAGAGGTAATTAAGTGTAAACGGTGCGGTTGAGTGTAATCGGTTTAATCCCACAGGATATCCCCTAATGCTATTTCCTGTGGGTCGATGATGGATGGCCTCCCCTCCGAGGGTACGGGCTGTTTTGATTGAATCGATTTTTGTTTGTGTAAATAAGGAAGGAAGGGGATCTATTTTGGGACAGAATTTAGAATTTAATATTATCGAGCGACTACCAATCTCTGTTTTAATATACTTATGCTATCAGTCTCGTCAAACATATCAGTTATGATAAGGCCTAAAACACGATTGTTGATCTGATAAAATATTATATAGGGTGTCCCAAATTGAGTAGGACAGCAAGGCTTACGTTAATAATGCTGATTTGGTTAACCCTTTCAGCCCTGGATTATTAAATTTGAAAAAAAAAATGTTTGTTAATTATTATTGATGGGGAGCTTCTTAAGACCATAAATACCAAATTTGCTTAATTAGTATAGGAATTATGTAGTGAGACTTTGTTGAAGTGACATCTAGTGATAAACAGCAAAAATATGTCATAGTAAGTAGAGACATGTAAATGTTAGCAATTGCCACCACCAAGGCCGAAAGGGTTAATGGTCGTACAGTTAGTAACGCAACGGTAGCAACTCGTGTATAAGATATACATTGACTCCGTTATTCATAAAAATTGCTTAGTTACAAATGATGCACTAGATGCACTAGACGTCAAGGTATTTCAATTTTATTAAAAACTTGCTGTTTTCCTCCAATTCATTCGCTTGATCTTAATTTTAATGGGATAATATATTGAATACGAGTAACCGGCATTAGGGCTGTGCAAAATAATCGATTAAATGGTTGTTCGATTATTACTCGAAAATGAATCGATCTTGATTAATCGATTATTTAATAATTTGATTAATCGCTCATTCGATTATTTAATTATTTTATTATTCGAATAATCTTTTACTTTTTAAATAGGAAACATGTTTTAATGCGTATATTTTCTGTTTATAAATTAATATTCAATGAACGTGCCATTTTTAAACGATAAAATATGCAATTTTTGACTTCAACACTGACATTTTAGACTGGTAAAATATGCCTTTTTAACATGTAAAATACGTAAAATATACCATTTGGACTGGTGAAATATGCCATTTTGACTGGTTAAATATGCCAGTTTTGACAGTTAAAATATGCTATCTATTTTTGACTGGTAAAATATGCCATTTTGACTGTTAAATTATGCCAGTTTTGACAGTTAAAATACGCCAATTTTGACTGGAACAATATGGTATTTTGACTATTAAAATATGCTATCTATTTTTGACTTGTAAAATATGCCATTTTGACTGTTAAATTATGCCAATTTTGACAGTTAAAATACGCCAATTTTGACTGGTACGTATGTCGTCTAAGACGAGAAAACTCAGTCTTCGGTAATGACGCGTACGCAAAGATCCATTGATCGAACTATATCTATTTTTGACTGGTGAAATATGCCAGTTTTAACAGTGAAAATACGCCAGTTTTGACTGGTACAATATGCCATTTTGACTATTAAAATATGCTATCTATTTTTGACTGGTAAAATATGCCATTTTGACTATTAAAATATGCCAGTTTTGACAGTTAAAATCCGCCAGTTTTGACTGGTACAATATGCTATTTTGACTATTAAAATATGCTATCTATTTTTGGCTGGTAAAATATGCCAGTTTTGACAGTTAAAATACGCCACTTTTGACTGGTACAATATGCTATTTTGACTATTAAAATATGCTATCTATTTTTGACTGGTAAAATATGCCATTTTGACTATTAAAATATGCCAGTTTTAACAGTTAAAATCCGCCAGTTTTGACTGGTACAATATGCTATTTTGACTATTAAAATATGCTATCTATTTTTGGCTGGTAAAATATGCCAGTTTTGACAGTTAAAATACGCCAGTTTTGACTGGTACAATATGCCATTTTGACTATTAAAATATGCTATCTATTTTTGACTGGTAAAATATGCCATTTTGACTATTAAAATATGCCAGTTTTGACAGTTAAAATCCGCCAGTTTTGACTGGTACAATATGCTATTTTGACTATTAAAATATGCTATCCATTTTTGACTGGTAAAATATGCCATTTTGACTATTAAAATATGCCAGTTTTGACAGTTAAAATACGCCAGTTTTGACTGGTACAATATGCTATTTTGACTATTAAAATATGCTATCTATTTTTGGCTGGTAAAATATGCCAGTTTTGACAGTTAAAATACGCCACTTTTGACTGGTACAATATGCTATTTTGACTATTAAAATATGCTATCTATTTTTGGCTGGTAAAATATGCCATTTTGACTATTAAAATATGCCAGTTTTGACAGTTAAAATACACTAGTTTTGACTGGTACAATATGCTATTTTGACTATTAAAATATGCTATCTATTTTTGACTGGTAAAATATGCCATTTTGACTATTAAAATATGCCAGTTTTGACAGTTAAAATACGCTAGTTTTGACTGGTACAATATGCTATTTTGACTATTAAAATATGCTATCTATTTTTTACTGGTAAAATATGCCATTTTGACTATTAAAATATGCCAGTTTTGACAGTTAAAATACGCCACTTTTGACTGGTACAATATGCTATTTTGACTATTAAAATATGCTATCTATTTTTGACTGGTAAAATATGCCATTTTGACTATTAAAATATGCCAGTTTTGACAGTTAAAATACGCTAGTTTTGACTGGTACAATATGCTATTTTGACTATTAAAATATGCTATCTATTTTTGACTGGTAAAATATGCCATTTTGACTATTAAAATATGCCAGTTTTGACAGTTAAAATACGCTAGTTTTGACTGGTACAATATGCTATTTTGACTATTAAAATATGCTATCTATTTTTGACTGGTAAAATATGCCATTTTGACTATTAAAATATGCCAGTTTTGACAGTTAAAATACGCCACTTTTGACTGGTACAATATGCTATTTTGACTATTAAAATATGCTATCTATTTTTGACTGGCAAAATATGCCATTTTGACTATTGAAATATGCCAGTTTTGACAGTTAAAATACGCCAGTTTTGACAGTTAAAATACGCCAGTTTTGACTGGTACAATATTCTATTTTGACTATTAAAATATGTTATCTATTTTTGACTGGTAAAATATGCCATTTTTGACAGTTAAAATATGCCAGTTTTGACTTGCACAATATGCGATTTTGACTTAAAGTATGCTATTTATTTTTTTGGCTGTTAAAATATGCCATTTTTGACAGTTAAAATATGCCAATTTTGACAGTTACAATATGCCAATTTTGACTTAAAATAAGCTATTTATTTTTTTTTGGCTGTGAAAGTATGCCATTTATGACAGTTAAAATATGCCCGTTTTGACAGTTACAATATGCCAATTTTGACTTAAAATAAGCTATTTATTTTTTCTGGCTGTTAAAGTATGCCATTTTTGACAGTTAAAATATGCCAGTTTTGACAGTTAAAATATGCCAATTTTGGCTTAAAATAAGCTATTTATTTTTTTGGCTGTTAAAGTATGCCATTTTTGACAGTTAAAATATGCCATTTTTGACTGGTACAATATGCGATTTTGACTTAAAATAAGCTATTTATTTTTTCTGGCTGTTAAAGTATGCCATTTTTGACAATTAAAATATGCCAGTTTTGACAGTTACAATATGCGAATTTTGACTTAAAATAAGCTATTTATTTTTTTTTTGCTGTTAAAGTATGCCATTTATGACAGTTAAAATATGCCCGTTTTGACAGTTACAATATGCCAATTTTGACTTAAAATAAGCTATTTATTTTTTTGGCTGTTAAAATATGCCAGTTTTGACTGGTACAATGTGCCATTTTGACTTTTAAAATATGCTATCTGTTTTGACTGGTAAAATATGTAATTTTTGATAGTTAAAATATGCAAGTTTTGACTGGTACCATTTGCCATTTTGACTATTTAAATATGCAATCTACTTTTACTGGTTAAATATGATATTTTTGAGTGTTAACATATTTGAGTGGTAAATATGTCAGTTTCGACAGTTAAAATATGCCAGTTTTGACAGTTAAGATATGCCAGTTTTGACAGTTAAAATATGTCGGTTTTGACTGGTAAAATATGATATTTTCGACTGTTAACATACGCCATATTTGACTGGTAAATCTGCCAGTTTTGACAGTTGAAATATGTCAGTTTTGACTGTTAAAATATGCAATTTTTGACTGGTACAATTTGCCATTTTAACTATTAAAATATGCTATCTATTTTTGACTGATAAAATATGCTGTTTGACTGTTAAAATATGCCAGTTTTGACAGTTAAAAAATATGCCATTTTGACTATTAAAATATGTTATCTATTTTTGATTGGTACAATATGCCATTTTTGACTGGTTCAATATGCCATATTTGACTGGTAAAAGTGCCAGTTTTAACAGTTAAAATATGCAAGTTTTGACTGGTACAATTTGCCATTTTTACTATTAAAATATGTTATCTATTTTTTGGCTGTTAAAATATGCCAGTTTTGACTGGTACAATATGCCATTTTGACTTTTAAAATATGCTTTCTATTTTTGACCGGTAAATTATGCCATTTTTGACTGTTAAAATGTGCCTGTTTTGACAGTTAAAATATGCCAGTTTTGACAGTTGAAAGAATGAAATTTTTGACTGGTACAATTTGCCAATTTGACTATTAAAATATGCTATTTATTTTTGACTGGTTAAATATGATATTTTTTACTGTTAACATATGCCATATTTAAATAGTAAATCTGCCAGTTTTGACAGTTAAAATATGCCAGTTTTGATAGTTAAAATATGCCAGTTTTGACAGCCGTTTTCCATTTTTATTGTAAATTGGTGAATCCGTTATGAATAAATAATAAATAAATAAATAAAATATGTCAGTTTTCACTGGTAAAATATGCCATTTTTGACTGATGAAATATGCCATTTTGACTATTAAAATATGCTATCTATTTTTGATTGGTAAAATATGTTATTTTTGACTGTTAAAATATGCCCGTTTTGACAGTTAAAAAAATATGCCATTTTGACTATTAAAATATGCTATCTATTTTTGATTGGTAAAATATGCCATTTTTGACGGTTAAAAAAATATGCCATTTTAACTACTAAAATATGCTATCTATTTTTGAATGGTAAAATATGTTATTTTTGACTGTTAAAATATGCCAGTTTTGACAGTTAAAAAAATATGCCATTTTAACTATTAAAATATGCTATCTATGTTTGAATGGTAAAATATGTTATTTTTGACTGTTAAAATATGCCAGTTTTGACAGTTAAAAAATATGCCATTTTGACTATTAAAATATGCTATCTATTTTTGGCCGGTTAAATATATTTTTTACTGTTAACATATGCCATATTTAACTAGTAAATCTGCCAGTTAAAATATGCCAGTTTTGATAGTTTAAATATGCCAATTTTGACAGTTAAAATATGCAAGTTTTGACTGGTACAATTTGTTATTTTGACTATTAAAATATGCTATCAATTTTTGACTGATAAAATATGGCATTTTTGGTAGTTAAAATATGCCATTTTTGACAGCTAAATTATGCCAGTTTTGGCGGATAAAATATGCCATTTTTTGACTGAGAAAATATGCCATATTTGACTGGTAAATATGTCAGTTTCGACGGTTAAAATATGCCAGTTTTGACAGTTAAAATATGCCATTTTGACAGTTAAAATATACCAGTTTTGACTGGTTAAAAATTATATTTTTGACTGTTAACATATTTGACTGGTAAATATCCCGGTTTTGACAGTTAAAATATGCCATTTTTTTTATTGGCAAAATATACCATTTTATTTTTTTAAATGTGCTATTATAACTAGAGCTGTGCAAAATAATCGATAAATAATCGAATAATCGGTTGTTTGATTATTACTCGAAAAATAATGAATTCGATTAATCGATCATTAGATTATTTGATTAATCGATTATTTTGTATTTATGTATGTATCGATAGAATCAATAATCAAAATAAAACAATTATTTTGATGGCATTCATCTAGTATCCAAGCAACTATTGATTATTGCAATTGTTACAATATCTTGGGAGTTATGAGTCAGCATATGAGTATGCATAATGAAATCGACGATTATGGGCAATAAATTGTTCTATTTTGATTATTTACATGAGAATTGTATATTAACATTTCCGCATAATCCTCATGCATATTAAAACCGAAATATTTAAGTGAAACCGTTGCTTAAACTAGTATTCTGGATATAATTCCTCCTCTGCGTTTTCTCCGATTACAGCCAGCACCGGTTTCCATTTTTGGCCATCAACATTTGTTTACGATACACATTAATAATAAGTTCAAGGATTCACGAGACAAATATTTGCTAAAGAATTATAGAAAATATACATCAAGTTCTAAAATTCTGAATGTTTTTCAAAGACAATTAAAAAATAAATATGTACTTCTTTTTGGAAGCGTCTTAAACCCAAAATTAATTCATTCAATAATAACTTCCTTGATGGCTGTTTGTCACGAGACAAATATTTGCTAAAGAATTATAGAAAATATACGTCAAGTTCTAAAATTCAGAATGTTTTTCAAAGACAATTAAAAAATAAATACTTCTTTTTGGAAGCGTCTTAAACCCAAAATTAATTCGTTCAGTAGTAACTTCCTTGATGGTTATTATTATTTGAATCGTCTTAAAGCCAAAATTAATTCATTCAATAGTAACTTCCTTGATAGTTGTTATAATTTGAAGCGCTTCAAAAAGGGACTGCAATAAATTATATTTGGGTTTAAGGCGCTTCAAAAGGGACTGCAATAAATTATTTTTGGGTTTAAGGCGCTTCAAAAAGAGACTGCAATAAATTATTTTTGCGTTTAAGGCGCTTCGAATACGAAGTATTGAATGAATGAATTTTCGACTTAAGGCGCTTCAAAAACGAACAAATCATCAACGCATTTACAGTAGACTGAATAAAAAAATATTGGGTTTAAGGCGTTTTAAAAAAGAACTTACGTATTTACTGTTGAAAAGGATGAATTTTGGGTTTAAGGCGTTTCAAATGATAACAACCATCAAGGAAGTTATAATTGAATGAGTTAATTTTGGGTTTAAGGCGCTTCAAAAACGAACATAAACACCATTGGAATGACTGTTGTATGAAGGAATTTTGCTTTAAAGCGCTTCAAAAAAAAGACATATTCACCCAGGTATTTACTGTTGGGTTTAAGGCGCTTCAAAAACGAACAAAAAAAAACCAATCGGGTTTTAGGCGCATCAAAAAAGAACATAATTTGCTGTTGAATAAATGAAGAACAAACTCTACACAATTTAGAAACGACACTGACATTTACAAAAATCTGCTGGAGGGCAGTTTTCGCGCAAGGCGTCGCCGTCGTCGCGGTTTAGCAACGTTTTTAGCATTGGGACCCACTCTTCCTCAGGACCTGTTCCGCAAGTCTCCGTCCTTCGGCGAATAAGTGAATTATTTTAATGAGACATAAACTATTGCATGTCCATCGTCCACGCACACTCATTCAAACCAAAACCGCTGACCTTATCCCAGATGCATCTTGATCAGGTGATGATTTGATGCTGCAGATCATTGTACATACACCGCTGCTTCTGTGGATGACGATCCGCCGCTTTATATGTTTTTAGTTCTTTTTTTGTTGTTGCTATTATTTGGTAGATTGGCCCATGTTTTGTGTTCGCACAATGTACACACGCTCACTGTACATAATATATCTTTATACAAAACGTTTACAGAGAAATCACTGTGCTTATGCGCGCAAAATGCTGTTTTTTTAATTTTTCATTTGAGCGATGCTTTCTCGGCATTATCGGCGATTTCCAGGTATGTATTAATATTATTTTATCTAAAATTACTATTTAGGAGCTAGTTTAACAATCTTGTCTGCAATACAAAACAAAACTTTCCTAATAATCGTCAAATACAAGTGAGGGCTGCAGGCTAAAATCTTGGGAACCCCAAGAAAACATTTTCAGGGGGTCCAAAAAGTCAACATCCCCGCTTGGCGCGGCCCTAGATTCCGCCACGGAGTTTCTAGATTTATTAAAAGTTTAAATGAAGTATTGACTAATAATATACAGGGTGTTCCATTTGAAATAGAAAAGTTATGGTAATTTCCGGTTAAACCGGAAATGGAACATTAAATATTGTTCCCCCATCAGAACACCTACAGACCGGTTTCGACCTTTCAGGTCTCTTCAGTGTAGTTAGTTGCTGATGGGGAAACGGAAATTAATATTGGAATATAAGTATTCCAAACACAGTTAAAGGTAGAAACGCCAAAGTGGCGGAAACCGGTCTGTAGGTGTTCTGATGGGGGAACAATATTTAATGTTCACATTAATATTGTTATATTTGCCGCCGCTGGCAATGTCCATATCTTGTCGGTTTTAAAGCCACCCGGATTTGGTTCAGTACAGCATTCAGGCAATAGATTCCGCCACTTTGCGGAAATGGAATTTTTATGTAATTTAATTCGTTTCTAAATTCTGAGTTTTTATTTATCATAAGTGACCTTCTTTAAATTTAGTTTAGTTTGAGAATGAAGAAAACAAAAAGTGTTTTAATGTACAAATACATAATATTTAGAAAAAATGCAATCTCAAGCTGACGGCAGAGTATTCTATGATCACCGTTGAAATTGCAGGTGTTAAAGAACAGCTCCTAAATAGCGCTATTTTTCTGTCTGCATTTACGCCGACGTGTGCAGCAGCAGCAGCAACAGTGGCGTCGAGTTCCACGTCTTTGCGCTCCGGATTATCCTAGCGAGACCGTTCGGAATCGCCCCCCGCGCACTCCTCCTCGCGGTGTAATTAACCCGAATTAACAGTATAAAGAAGCATAAACGCCATAAGCCAGTGCATTTTTCTGCCCCCGTCCGCCGTGCCCCCCTTTTGACTGACTCAAGGATTTGTGTGTTGGGTGCAGCGACCTACCTGAGGAAAAGTCGACGGTCCTGCTGCTCGGAGTCACCAGGATACCGACCTCCCCGGTGCCGGCGCGTCGCCCCTGCTCCCTGCCCCTAACCCACCAAAACAACCCCGCCGCCGTCACCCATGCGGGCCAGCGCCGCGGCGCTCACAGGAAGAGGATACCGCCGTCCCAAAACCACCACCACCACCACCGTAACAATGACGCCGACTCGGGGGTCACCCCCGACTCGCGCCTAGACCCGGAACCATGCCATTCTAATAACGACACCCCCTCCAATTCCAACCCCGTCATGGACCGCTCCGTCGACTCCATCGGGACTTGTTCCCTGGACGTGGACGCCTCCGCCGAGCTCCTTTCAGGTAGAGTTTGATGTCTGTTCGAGTGGGTAAAAGTAAAGCCGGCGGAAAAAATGAAAGTGATAGCATGTGAAAAAATGAATTTATATAACGTAAGAATGGAACAAGCGATTTTGCTTTCATTCACACACACACCCAGTCTAACGTCGGCCTCTGCAGAGTGTGCACCGCGCGGTGTGAACGAAAAATACAAAAGGTACATGTATCGAGTGTGCAGTGATTTTCATTCATTTTGCAGGAAAACTGTGGGCGTTCAAGGCTTCTAAATTCTAAAATTATTAGTGCGTTATCGTTTCTAACATTTATTGTGTAATTCGTTTACTTTTCTGTATACCACCACAACAAATCGTGTTTTATATTGGACGTTGGATCTCCTCACCTTTGTGATACATCTTGATGTAATACACTGTTTTAATATAAACATTAAATATTGTATATAATAAAACACTTTTACTTTGTTGGTATAACACAAATGTTATTTTATTGTTGACTATAGTTTCGGCAACTCAACTTGCCATTAACAAAACATAAAGTTTTTATGTTTTGTTAATGGCAATGTTAATGGCATAAAAACTTTATGTTTTGTTAATGGCAAGTTGAGTTGCCTACTAATAAAATAAAATTTGTGTTATACCAACAAAGTAAAAGTGTTTTATTATATTTACAACATGTATAACGAAATAGAAGCCTCCACCATAAACAATATTAAATATTGTTTCTCCACGACCACTGTAGAATTTAAGCATTCTGACATCAATTTTGATCATAGAACGTACACATTCTCACTCTTGTTATGAAACAAAACACTGTGCGCTTATGCGTTTTACTTGTAATTCATTCCATAACTTGTTACACCGTTCCGAATAAAACAATTAGCCTTGGATATCACAATTGTCAAAATACTATAAACCTAACCACAAACATGTAATGGTAAAACGTAAGTTCTTTGTGTTTATCATTTTATTTGTTTATTTTGTCTGGTCGTGGAGAAAGTATAGTCTCCTACTCGGTAAGAATGGACATTCTGATTTTCGTGGTTCCTCGCGCTCAAAATTCCACGCGCATCGAACTTCCATTCTAACCTTGTTACGGAATATACTATTCCCGGTAGGAAAGCTCCACTTTGGCGTTTCTACTTTTTTAATACTCTATTATACCACCAGCCAGGCTGATACATAGTTACAAATTTTGAACATTAACTATTGTTTTCCCATCAGAACACCTACAGACCGGTTTCGACCTTTCAGTTCTCATCAGTGTAGTTAGTTGCTGATGGGGAAACAACAACGAACTACACTGATGAGACCTGAAAGGTCGAAACCGGTCTGTAGGTGTTCTGATGGGGGAACAATAGTTAATGTTCACATTAATATTGTTATATAACAATGGTTATATTTGCCGCCGCTGGCAATGTCCATATCTTGTCGGTGTTAAAGCCACCTGGATTTGGTTCAGTACAGCATTCAGGCAATAGATTCCGCCATTTTGGCGTTTCTATCTTTAAAAATTTTGAGGTAAAAATCTGTTTTTTTTCCCCAAAAATACACCCCCTCTGAGTACTATTGTTTATTTGTGCCCTAAGTAATACTTGTCTGAAGAAAATAAAGAAGAAATATTTATTATCCAAAAAACCACCACCAATTTTCACCACATTTTCGTAATAAAAATACTAGAATTCGGTTCTAGCAACGAGTAGGTACATTTTTGAAAATATTCACCAATGAACGAAGTCTTGGTTTGACGAAAAATCGATCATAATCGTTTGGCGGTTTACTCTAGCCACTCGAAAATGTCTTATATCAGTTCGACAATGAGAATCAAGAAAAAAAATAGGGTGTCATTGTCATCATTAAAAAATTGATGACGTCATTACTCGAAAACAAATGTTGGTTAAAAATCGATTTGTGTAATTTTGTCAAAGAAAATCGACGTGTTTTTTTTCAAAATTTAAACTGGTGTGCTCGTTTTCCTTTCTTTTGCTCATTGTTTTCGATATGCCATAGGGGTCATTAATACACGAATAAACGTATTCTTAGTTAGCAAGCGGTTTTTAGACGTTTCCAGGCGGATATTCGGGTTTACACGTGTTGATGTTTAAACGGATATTTGCGTTTGAACGTGTTTTCTTTGTTTAAACGTGTTTTCCTTGCTTAAATATGTTAACTTTCAAACGTATCTTTGCGTTTAGACGTGTTTTCTACATCTAAACGTGTTTTCCTTGAATAAACGTGTTGATGTTTAAACGGATATTTGCGTTTGAACGTGTTTTTTTTTGTTGAAACGTGTTTTCCTCTCTTAAACATATAGACTTTTAAACGGATATTTACGTTTAAACGTGTTTTCTTCGTTTTAACGTGTTTTCCTCGCTTAACTTTGTTGATTTTTAAATAGATATTTGCGTTTCAACCTGTTTTCTGCGTTAAACGTGTTGATGTTTAAACGGATATTTGCGTTTGAACGTGTTTTTTTTGTTGAAACGTGTTTTCCTCTCTTAAACATATAGACTTTTAAACGGATATTTACGTTTAAACGTGTTTTCTTCGTTTTAAAGTGTTTTCCTCGCTTAACTTTGTTGATTTTTAAATAGATATTTGCGTTTAAACCTGTTTTCTGCGTTAAACGTGTTGATGTTTAAACAGATATTTGCGTTTAAACGTTTTTTCTTCGTCTAAACGTATTTTCCTCTCTTAAATATGTTGACCTTTAAACGGATATTTGCGTTTAAACGTGTTTTCTTCGTTTAAATGTGTTTTCCTCGCTTAAACGTGTTGTCTATTAAACGTATATTTGCGTTTAAACGTTCTTTTTTTGTTTAAACGTGTTTTCCTCTCTTAAACATGTTGACTTTTAAACGGAAAATTTCGTTTAAAGGTGTTTTCCTCTCTTAAACATGTTGACTTTTAAACGGATATTTACGTTTAAACGTGTTTTCCTGGCTTAAATATGTTAACTTTTAAACTTACCTTTGCGTTTTGACGTGTTTTTTACATTTAAACGTGTTTTATACGTTAAACTTGTTGATGATTCAGCGGATTTAAACCGATATTTGCGTTTGAACGTGTTTTCTTCATTAAACGTGTTTTCCTCTCGCACATGTTGACTTTCTAACGGATATTTGCGTTTAAACGTGTTTTCCTAGCTAAACGTGTTGACGTTTGAAAACATATTTGCGTTTGGACATGTTTTCCTCGTTTAACAATGTGTTGATGTTTGAACGGATATTTGCGTTTAACCGTGTTTTCTTCGTTAAATGTGTTTCCTCTCTTAAACATGTTGACTTTTAAACGGATATTTGCGTTTGAACGTGTTTTCCTCTCGCACATGTTGACTTTTTAACGGATATTTGCGTTTAAACGTCTTTTCCTGGCTTAAACGTGTTGACGTTTAAACGGATATTTGCGTTTGAATATGTTTTCCTCGTTTAAAAATGTGTCGACTTTTAAACAGAAATTTGCGCTTAAACGTGTTCATTTTCTTCAATTTAAACGTGTTTTTCTCGCTTAAATAAGTTAACTTTTAAACGTATCTTTGCGTTCAGACGTGTTTTCTACATTTAAACGTGTTTTCCTTGGATAAACGCCTTGATGTTTAGACGGATATTTGCGTTTGACCGTGTTTTCTTCGTTTAAACGTGTCTTCCTTACTTAAATATGTTAACTTCAAACGGATATTTGCGTTTAATCGTGTTTTGCTCGTTTAAACATGTTGACCTCTAAACGGATATTGGCGTTTAAACTAGTTTTTTTCGTTGGAACGTGTTTTCCTCGCTTAAACGAATTGATGTATAAACGGATATTTGCTTTTAAACGTGTTTTCTTCGTCTGAACGTATTTTCCTCGCTTAAACATGTTGACTTCCAAACGGATATTTGTGTTAAACGTGTTTTTTTCCGTTAAATGTGTTTTACTTTCCTAAACATGTTGATGTTTAAGCGGATATTTGCGTTTAAACGTGTTTTCTTCGTCTAAACGTATTTTCCTCTCTTAAATATGTTGACCTTTAAACGGATATTTGCGCTTAAACGTGTTTTATACGTTAAACGTGTTGATGTTTTAGCGGATATTTGCTTTTAAACCGATATTTGCGTTTGAACGTGTTTTCTTTGTTGAACGTTTTTTCCTCGTAAACGTGTTTTATACGTTAAACGTGTTGATGTTTAAGTTAATATTTGCTTTTAAACCGATATTTTCGTTTAAACGTGTTTTCTTCGTTAAACGTTTTTTTCCTCATTAAACGTGCTTTATATGTTAACGTGTTGATGTTTAAGTTGATATTTGCTTTTAAACCGATATTTTCGTTTAAACGTGTTTTCTTTGTTAAACGTGTTTTCTTCTCGCACATGTTGACTTCGTAACGGATATTTACGTTTAAACGTGTTTTCCTAGCGTAAACGTGTTGACGTTTAAACGGATTATTGCGTTTAAACATGTTTTCCTCGCTTAAATATGTGACTATTAAACGGATATTTGCGTTTAAACGTGTTTTCTTCGTATTACGTAGAAACGTATCACCCACCTGGCAAATATCTGTTTTGAAGTTCGTTTGTTTATATCCACAAGCCGTGTTTTGCAATGTTTTCTGATCTTATTATTACTATTATATTTTCGGTAGCGGAAAAAATGAAAAAATAACTATTATTCGGTACACCTTCATAAATAAATGGTTTCTCAGAAACCGTCCGAAGTGACAGGTTTCAAAATTTGGTGTAAAAATGTTGAAAACCTTTCGAAGTGCCGAGATACGACTTTTGGACGCCCTATAAAAATATCGGAAATCATTTGTAGTTTATTTAGCTAAACGTGTTGTAAACGTTTATTCGACTAAAAGTGTTGTAAACGTTTATTCGACTAAACTTGTTGTAAACGTTTATTTGACTAAACGTGTGGTAAACGTTTATTCGACTAAACGTGTTGTAAACGTTTATTTGACTAAACGTGTTGTAAACGTTTATTCGACTAAACGTGTTGTAAACGTTTATTCGACTAAACGTGTTGTAAACGTTTATTCGACTAAACGTGTTGTAAACGTTTATTCGACTAAAAGTGTTGTAAACGTTTATTTGACTAAACGTGTTGTAAACGTTTATTTGACTAAACGTGTTGTAAACGTTTATTCGACTAAAAGTGTTGTAAACGTTTATTCGACTAAACTTGTTGTAAACGTTTATTTGACTAAACGTGTGGTAAACGTTTATTCGACTAAACGTGTTGTAAACGTTTATTCGACTAAACGTGTTGTAAACGTTTATTCGACTAAACGTGTTGTAAACGTTTATTCGACTAAACGTGTTGTAAACGTTTATTCGACTAAACGTGTTGTAAACGTTTATTCGACTAAACGTGTTGTAAACGTTTATTCGACTAAACGTGTTGTAAATGTTAATTAAGCTAAACGTGTTTTATTCGTTTCCAATAAAAGATAAACGTTTACACGTTTAAACGTTTAATCCAAAAACGGAGTAAACGCACTTATTTCGTAAGGAATAAATGATTTCTTTCGATTTTTTTTTCGGATCAAATCCCTACCGCCCACCATCAAAACCCCTACCGCTCGCCATGAATGCTGGAAACGCCCACTAGTGGGTGGTAGGGCCAGGTTGACTACCACTGGTCTAGTACAACTACGCCTCGCGTTTAATGTTGCTTCCTTCAGTTATGATCGCGAGCGTGTTCCCAAAATGTGCAGTTTGGCCGATGGAATATTTAAAAAGTAATTTCTGAAGTTCTTCGTCTGATTGTTGCTTCCTTCAGTTATAATCACGGGCGTGTTATATTTTTTTTCTTTGTAACGGCCTGCTCGCCTTTCCAAAATGTTCCCATTTGGTCCTAGGATCAAAAAGGAATCCATTGTCTTGCCATTTAATTAATACAACATCTGCAATGTTCTTCAGTGCTTTTGAAAAAGTTATAGATTGAAGCAAGGTTTAACATTTATTTAACAAATGTCAACTTACTCGAGATTAGTTTAAGAATAACCAAGGCTGAAGTTGAACAATAAAAAAAGGTACAAGTGTTTTCAAGTTTTGCGGCGCCTCAGGCCAAAATCTCATCGACACCTGTAGAAAACATCTTACTGAATATCTCCAGCTAAATAAACACCTTCATATGCCAGGAGTTTTAGCAGAGGTTATAACGAAGCAGCAGAGTCCTGCTTTAGCAATTATAAGAAAATTCCTACTGGGAAGTTCATGGTGAAGACCAACCGATCTGGGAGACCTGTGCTAAAATTAAAAAAAATTGTTGGGAGATCTAGCTCTTTCAATAAATGGCCTACATACTGTGACCTTGCCCTTTATCCATATCCAAACGTGCCTCGCGCCCAAAATTTCTAACGCCAATTTGGTGGTATAAAAAAAAGTAAATAATTACTTCCGCTCTCTACCGTTATTTAAACAAACGCTATTTATGTTTAGATTGGTCTGAGAACTCGTCGGCAGGTACCCTGAGGAGCTTCAGCTTGAAGAGCCCCGCGCCGCAGGAAGCCCGCTTGCCCTCCTATCTAAGCCTAGCCTGCACCGTCAACGGCTACTCGACCACCACGAACTACGACCCCGAACGACTGGCGAAATCCAGGGACGCGTCTCCCCACCGCCCAAATGAGCCGCCCCACGATAACCTAACGTACGCGGTCCACAACAACCTGCTCTCGCCACCCAACCTAGTCCCGCTACCGATGCAAAAGTATAACGTACACAACATGGCCGAACGAACCATAACGCACCACCACCAGGAGTTCTACACCTCGACGAAGTCCGTGACCTCGTACATCGGCAAGGAGAGCAGAAGCTTCACCTCGAGCCTGTACGGCAAGGACGCGATCGACGCCTGTCTGGACGGCACGTTCAGGAACGGGATACACCAGAGCAAGCAAGTCTCCTACGAGGCGAAAACGGTGCAGTCCAACGGGCAAACGAAAACCTTCACCGAGAATGGCGCCGAAACGAAGTCGTTCATCCAGCAGAGGGTGGAGCGGCTGTACGGCCCGGGCGCGCTCGCGCAGGGCTTCTTCGTGATGAAACGCCAGAAGAGCAGAAATTCCGAGTCCGATCACGAGAGGAGCAACGTCAGTATCGAAATTGATAAACATTCTAAATCCATGTCGGATAAGCTGCTGGAGGACGACGAGTCGTTCTCCGAGACGAGCATCCGGCAAAGCACCAGCAGTCCCTCGTTGCCGGTGCTGAGGCACCTCACCCCGGAGTTCAGGGCGCAGTTGCCCATCTTTAGTCCTAGGAAAGGCGGCGATAGTTCCTTATCGAAGAGCAGCACCCTGCCGGTGTTGAAAGATGAAGTCAACGGACACCACGCAGAGAAGGATGGCGCCGATGAGTGTTTGCAGCCGGTGATCAACGGATGTCACGTGGAGATCACCGGTCCTGATGGTAATAGTGCAGGTGAGTTTTCATCAATTTCATAATTAGCATGGCACAAATTGTTACGGAGGATGAGTCTTGGGTTCACCACTCTCGACCCGAATCCAAACAATCTTCCATGGAATGGAAACATTCCACCTCCCCAACAAAAAATTCCATCAGCCCGCAAGGTTGAACTTTTTTTGATTGGGGAGGTGAAATGTTTCCATAAATTACAGATTCTTAATATTTTTGGGTTTCTACGACTGGTTTAGGAGATCTTTCGTCAATAAAAAGTTTAAATAAGAAATCGGAACATCGGAAATGTAGTTTTTGAGCTGGGAGAGTTTTGAAAATAATAAAATTTTATCGGAATATTTTTGTCGACATTACTTTCTGAGATATTACACAAACTTAGTTGGCTATGGCTTCATCGGAAATAATTTTTTTTTCACTTTAATGTGATATAGCACTTGACATACATATTTACAAAAATAATTGACGAGGGGAGGATCAGATGTGTGACTCACCGATTTCATCCATCTTTGGTACATGTGTAGGTCATGACGAGGAGTGTAAGAGGTGCAAATAATTCAGCCGTTTTCGAGAAAAAAGGGTTTTTTTATTTGCTGTATGTTTATGTACCATTTATGTTAACAACACCAACCTTCGTGGCGCATCGGTAAAATCTCTGGTTCGCAATCGCAAGGTCCGTGGATCGAGCCCCGTTTGATGAATGTTTGTAAATTTTGTTTTTTTATATTTGTTATAAATCCATGAGTAATTAAAAATGTTAATTTTAGAATACATTATATTAATTTTATTTTTAGGAGAAGTATTAAACAGATTAAACAGGAAATTGAAAAATCTATATTTTTATTTCCGTATTTTTTTTAAATCTTTTTTCTATAATAATAATAATCATTTATTGATGCCATTACCAAAACAGTTTACGTAGTTCAACAATTTAGAACTTACAGCATGAGCTCGCCCGTATACCGGAATAGCACAATAGCGTATAGCATTTTTTTTATAAAAAAAAGACTGGAAATACAAATATTGATTTTTTTAATTTATTTGTTTTGTTTTACACCTAAAAATGAAATTAATATAATTGATTCTGAAATTGACATATTTTAATACGCATGGATTTATGAAAACTATGAAAAAGAAAATTAACTAACTTTCATCAGCCGGGCTCGATCCGCGGACCCCGTGGTTGCGATACAAAGATTTTACCAATACACCATGGGGTCGATAACTCTTAGTGACGTTTTATTAACATAAAACGTACATAAATACACTGGAAATAAATAAATCATGTTTTTTCGAAAACGGCTGAATAGTGCGCCCAATTACTTGCACGTGTTACACTCCTAGTTATGACCTACAAGTGTGCCAAAGATGAATCAAATCGGTGAGTCACACATCTGATCCTGTCCTTGTGAGTATCATATTTTATTTAAAGTTATTTACATTTTTCAAAATATTTAGTTGTCATTGACTTTTTTGAAAATATTCGACTCGTAGAACTGCATCCATTTAACAGTTTATCTATCTCTTATGGTTTTCGAGATCCTCATACTAAACATAAAAAAATCCATCCCGTATAACCCTCTAATGAAACATTCTGGATGTGGCACTGATTGAATCCAAGGTTTCTACAACTGAATTAATTTATAAAAGAAAAAGAAGCAGAAAGTCAACATTTCAATGAATAATTCATCATTTTCTACTTGTGATTTGCTTGTGTAGGTCCTACTGTTAGATGGTAGGATAGAGCCCACTCACCTTAAGCTATGCAACTCAAAACACATTAACTTAAAAAAATAATAATATCAACATAAGCTTTAACTAATTTTTAAAAAGGGTCCCCCCGGTTAAAATAAGCGAAATGCCCCCAGATTCGGAATTCCTGATTAACCAAATAACGTATCTTGAGGTAAGAATTATCCGTGGACATGGTTTATAAGGTCCCCACCCCTCCCCTCACCCCACTTAGGGTCAAAACGGGTTATTTTTTGTTTTAATTTTTTATCTGACGATGTGTTTGATGCAAAATTCTGAAAAAAAATCATCAAGGTGGGTTATCAAGAGGCCTATCAATAGAATTTTTTTCAAGGTCATCCAAGGTCATTTCAATAGAATTTTTTTCAAGGTCATCCAAGGTCATTTGGAGTCTGAAAAAAATTAAAAAACAAATTTTTCATTTTTTGAGGTAGAAAGTATTGACGTGCATGCCGTTTTTTTTCACTATTTTATAAGAGGCGATTAATTTTACCTCTGACAGTAACTTTTAACTCATTTCGAGTGGTGCGTCATCCCTAAAAATCCAATTTTCCGCAATTTTTTCGATTTTATTAATTTTACTGGTGAGGGTTAAGGTTTAGACAAAAAACCAATTGAAACTTTTTTGTAGCGTTTGGAAAGACAAAAATTTTGGTTTTTTTATTTTTTTTCTATCTAATAGTAAAAAAGTTATAACCAATTTAATTTTTTTTTTCCTACTTGGTTTTTAATTTTTGTCGATATTTACCAATTATAAGGGCACAGGTGGATATTTAGCAGAAAAACTCATAAGCGATGTTTTGTAGAATTTTTTAAGACGAAAACTAGTTTTATTTTTATTACTTTCTCCGTTACGAAGTACGAGAAAGTATTGTGATCGTTATTTTTTTTTCAAAAAAATTTTTACGGAAACATCCGTTTTGGGGTCCCTAGATACTATTTCAACAATTTCTGGGGAAAAAAAAAATTGTGTGTGTGTCTGTGCGCGCTGTATCTCAAAAACTAATACAGTATTAGATATGAAACTTTGAACATAAGTCTTATTCGATAATCCGAAGAACTGAAAAGCTTTTGGTAAAATTTCGTACACCGGAAGTGGGTGTTTACCTTAACTGTTTTTTGTTTTTTTTTTCCAAATGCTCAAATCTTAGAAAGCGTATTAAATAACCCAAATGGTATCAGCAAAATTCTTAAACCTGGAGATATTTTTATCTTGGATAGAGGTTTTCGAAACGTTGTGGGTCACTTGAAAAATAAAGGATTCATGGTCCTCATGCCAGTTCTTAAAGGATATAGAAATCAACTAACTGCTAAAGAATCAAACTTTTCAAGATTTGTCACCGTTGGGTAATCGAAGCGATTCATGGTATCTTGTGCTAAAAATACAGATTATTATTGCACAACCAATTTCGAAACAGCATGTTGCCGGTTGCTGGATTGTGGTGTAGAATTGCTCGTTTTCTACAAAATCAATTAGGAAAACGACTTAACCTTATGGATGATGAATGTTATAGTCAATAGAATGAAATCGACATTCCTGGAGGTCAACGCTTTAGCTGTAAAGATTGCTGAAAAAAAGTTGAATAAAAAATCAGTCCCCTTCCAAAGTACAATTTCAGAAGAACTTATGGATTTTCCTGAATTGACTTTGGAAAATCTTGAAGTCTTATTTACTCGCTCAAGCAATTTCTTACTTGGGAGAAATGATTTCAGAGGATGGAATACTGATATAAAAATTCGTTAAAGAGGAACCAGGTATTGTAAGGTTTGACGTAAGATCACGTCATATAAGATCGAAAGAATACAAATGCTACGTGAAATACAATAAAGAAGACGCAGGTATCGATGCGATACAACAATATTGTTGTACTTCTGCTAATGGACTACGCACTGTTGGATGTTGTTCTCATGTGGCTAGTTTGATATACCATCTTTCTTACGGCCGATGGTTATCAAAAATAGTACGTTCCGCTGAAATGTTGTCCAATATTTTCGATAAAGATAACTTTGTACCGGTGATTAATGAAGACAGTGATGAAGATTAAAAATGTAATTTACATATATGTTGTATATTATTATAATTCACTTTAATATAATTACAAATGAAGAAAAACATTTTTTTTTGCATTAGTAACTATGTATTTTTTAGAAACTTATAAATTGATTTACACATCATTTTTTTGTATTAAGGCTAAAAATATAAAAATAAAACTAAAATTTCCGTCTTGAAAAATGCTACAAAACATGTCTTATGAGTTTTTCTGTTAAATATCCACCTGTGCCCTTATAATTGGTAAATATCGACAAAAATTGAAAAATCAAGTAGGAAACATATTTTAAACTTTTTTACCATTAAAAAAAAAACGAAATGTTTGTCTTACAAAATGCTACAAAAAAGTTCTTATTAGTTTTTTGTCTAAACCTCAACCCTAACCTGTAAAATTGAAAAAATCGAAGAAAAAAAAAAGGAAAATCAGATTTTTAGGGATGACGCACTACTCGAAATGTATTAAAAGTTCCTGTCGGAGGTAAAATTAATCGACTTTTATAAAACAGTGAAAAAAAACGGCGTGCACCTCAACAATTTCTACCCCAAAAAAATAAAATTTTTTTTTTAATTTTTTGAGAAACCAGATGACCTTGGATGACCTTGAAAAAAATTCTGTTGATAGGTCTCTTGATAACCTACCTTGATAATTTTTTTCAGAATTTTGCATTACACACCTCGTCAGATAAAAAATTAAAACAAAAAATAACCCTTTTTACCCCAGGTGGGGTGACCATATAAACCATGTCCGCGGATAATTCTTACTTCAATATACCACATTATTTGGTTAATTAGGAATTCCGAATCTGGGGGCATTTCGCCTATCTTAACCGGGAGGACCCTTTGCGTAGATAAAATCCAAACAATGTACACATGGATTGCCATGCAAATTAGGTTTACGTATATTGCGTAGATAATATCAGTGTGAGCACTCGCCTGTTGCTAATTTCGCCTTATCAGCAGCAAAGCTATGAAAATTAATCAAAACACCACTTGATGGAAACTATGATTACGCGGCCGTAAATAAACCAAAACGCCTCACTTGCTGTCACTGTCACATGTCGTTTCCAGTTTGTGTTTTCCGAGCAAAATTTTCGTATGAAATTCCACCCAGGGATAGCGTCAAGGGAGAATGTGTAAGAATCCAATTCTTTCTGAATACACAGATACATACACACGTGCACACACTGAAATATTGGCAGGAGAACACGTTTGCAATTTTGTAAAAATGTTGCGACGTGTTTACGTCGGGGTACGCCTTTATCGTAATTTGGAATGAAACACTTGTTACTTTGTTAAGCCACCATATTTGATATACGGTGGTAAAATAAAGTTAAAAGTATTTCATATCAGATTATTATTAATTTTATAAACAACTGCAGAAATGGCGGTTAATCGACCAAAAATGTCATCACACCTTCGAATTGATAAAATAATTAAATTTTAATACAAAAACCAGAAATTCACAATTCGCCTTTCCGTTACAATTACGAGAGTGTGAAATATGAATTGTGAAGTATAAATATGATTTTAAATTCTTTAATTAGCAAATGCAAATGTATAAATTACATTGCATTTGCAAATTAAATTATTTAAAAATATTTTACAAAAGTCATAGAAATATCCAGATAATTAATTAAACAATTTGACAATTTTGATCGACTCTTGATTATTAGAGCAGTGCAACTGTTTCTAAAATAAATAAAATTGAGACAACCCCACTTGTTGCAGATGCATTAAATAAATTTAATAATATTACATTTGTAAAATCTAAAAATTAAACACGTACACTTTGTCTTAACCTTGATCTACAAACTACACGCACACCTTTATATTTACATCCACTTGGCACCCGATGATATTTCTACTGACTCAGTTATGCATAATTTCACGATAAACATTCGGAATGCGTAATACCTGAAACAACAAGCCAAATCCAGTCATTTAATGACGATAATTACTGATAATGACCCCATTGTGTATTCAGGCTGTGCCCCAAAATTGTGTCATCGTCAGTCTGTGCGCGATGTTTTTAACAAAGTGGAGAGATCAGCTGCAGTGGTGGCTGCAGCGTTTGTGGCAGTTGTTCATGGCTGATCCGCCGGTTTGTGTTGCAGCGGGCGTTAAGGATGGACGTCATTTCCTGAAGGTGCTGGAGAAGGAGGCCGACCGGCTGCTCGTGATGGCCAACAAGGCCGAGGAGTACCTGCTGGACGAGAGCCTGGACGAGGACGCCAAGGGGTACCTGAGGTCGGCTTCGGGAAAGGCCAGGCTGCTCGTCTCGCAGAAGTTGCAACAATTTAAAGGGCTGTGCACTAATAATATTACTCAGGTGAGCTTACTTTTTTTCTTTACGTTTCCATGGTTGATGGGAAATTGCTTTAGCCGGCTAAGCTATTCAGCCACAATTGTTTAGCATTATAATTCATTCGTATTTGTATGAAAATGGGAAAAACAACTAACACAAATGACTGGGCCGGGAGGCCGGACTCACTCACCCAGTGCGGTCCCAAAGTACAGGTCGGCAAACATAACTTGCCGTTGCGCAGTGGCAAAATTGTGGGCGGTACCTTCGAAGGGCACTCTCGATAGATTTCGCGCGCCTGGTACATTCATTTTCAATGTGGAGGAGAGCGCCCGATTGAGTTTTAAATGAATAGCGCACGCGAAGAATATGTGACCGCTTATTACAGAGACTGTACTCGGCCGGCAGTAGAGAGAGAGCTTTCGCTTCCTCTCTGCGCGTCTGGCCAACTTACATTTGCCATCCTGTACAGACATACAATTCCCAATGTTATCGTTGAATTGACGAAGATTATTACCAACAGGTAGAGGGTGAAGCGTTTCCCACAACAAACGAGGACCTTCAAGGCTTTTGGGATATGGTGATGCTACAGGTCCATCAAATAGACATGCTGTTTAGGGAGCTTGAGGTGCTGAAGTCGAATAATTGGGTGGAAGTTGTAAGTATTTGTTGTAATCACTCACACACATATAGTAGCACTTTTTAGTAAGTTACAACTGGAGTGCAGACGTCTAGGTATCACAGGCGTCGATCCAAGGTCGAATACTTAAATAATTAACGGAAATTCACTGTGATCAGTGTCGATTACACAATGTAAAATTGTGTATACTCTGTTCACATTTTATGTCCTTATATTGGCATGTTGTATTTTTGATAGTAATGATGGAAGTATGTTGTTAACCTATAATTTCAATAAAACGTCAAACAATATTTTTACATGTGAATGAGGGATATTATAAAATGCAAAATTACACTACACATAATCAAAAAATGTAATGACATCCTTTTTTACAAAAATGCCACTACTCTAACTAATGTGAACAAAGTACGTATCATACAGGGTTGGGATAAAGTATGGAACCAAGTAAATATATTTAAAACAAAAAGGGCTAAATTTATGAAACTTTGCAGGCAAGTATAATGACACATAACGCATCTGATGCCATATTTTTTGTTACTACTATATTTCCGGTCTCACCGGAAATACCCTCAACTTTTTTAGTTTTAAGGGGTCACCCTGTATATTTTTACATTTTCAAATAGACACCTTTTCAACAATTACAATGATATAGGGTTTGGACTTGTGTTTTTTTAAATAATAAATAAAATAATAAAAAAATTAAATTTGAATTGCATAACCATTTTGTTCAACTCTTGAAAATTTTTATTTATAAATATTAGAATTGCTCTCAGGGAATGTTGTATTAAAAATATTGCATGCATCTTGTGGAGATCTCTATCAATCTCCAAAACACCATCATTAACAAAGTAATTTTTTCACGTTCAGTTAGTTCACCCAAAATTGAACAGCAGTGTTAATATTTCACATAGATACTATCTGTCAGTTACAGAAAATGTATAAACACGAAATTGTTTTATCAGAAAACAGTGTAAAAAGATGTAAAAAGCCAACTCGATGTAGAATTATTTTATTTAATATTTAAAAAACTACAAGTCACACACCCACCGAACCATACATCATTGCAATTGTTGGAAAAGTATCTATTCGAAAATGTAAAAATATACAGGGTGTCCCATTTAAATTAAAAAAATTAACGGTATTTCCGGTGAAACCGGAAGTACAGTAGTGACAAAAAATACCGCATCAGATGTGTTATGTGTCATTATACTTGCCTGCAAAGTTTCATAAATTTAGCCCTTTTTGTTTTAAAGATATTTACTTGGTTCCGTACTTTATCCCAACCCTGTATGATTGTGTGGTGCAGACACGGTGAATACAGATGTTATCAAACCCAATAACTTAACTTGACAAATTCTTTGATATTGCTGCTGTTCGCTCCATGTTGAAAACATCTCCTGTTTGGGTCGTACCAAGGCAACCGGAGCAAAATTCCAGATCATAGCTATATTTGGTTGGCTGTTGCCTCAAAAATGTAGGGCTCAATAATTCCATATGCTGACGTGGTACATTATACCGTTACCCCTGAAATGCAGTTTTTGGTGCTTTTCTTTTGGGTTTTCTTGCGCTCAATAACAACAATTACGTTTGATAGCCTTCCAGGTGAACCCGAACCTCCCCTCATTATCTCATAATATTCTGATTATTATAACTTATCATTCCATGGTCTGCAGCTTTCAGAAACAGCACTATAGAAATGTGAATCTTTCGTTACATTTTTTTGCACACTTGACCGATAAATTTTTAAGGCTTAGCTATGCGTACGTGCGATTCGGGAGTTCAGTTCTTGCCCGCTTTCCGATGTACTTATGGATTACAATTAACCTGGATGGTTGCAGTTTAACACTGAACCATATTTTAGAAATCTTAGAACCCAGGATTCCAATGGCTCATATGCATAAAAATAAGTAAATGCGTTTACTACAAATTTATTAGTAAAAACTAAAGTATGTTCATTAAAAAAAAAACCTCAAGTGTGCCATGACTTTTTATTTAAAAAAATTTAAGTTGGCAACACATATTGAGGTTATCTTACTTGCGGCATGTTCCTACCGATAAATTAATTTGCTGTGATAAACAACGCAGAGAAGACGTAGGTTCACCTTCCAAAATTCCTTGGGCTGTGTTAATAGCATCTTGAGTACGTTTGACTAGTCTACCACTTCCTGGTTTACGGAGACATAACAGATCATGATAAGGTATTTTTAAATTCATCATAAATAATGAGAACGTTCCCGAAACTCTGCCGTAGGTGTGTCGAATGAGTACACCCAATTTCCGTCCACTTTAGTCCCATTTCGGTAATAACTTTCAACTAGAAACTTTTTTGCTGGTTGCTGTAAACCATTGTGGTCACGGAATAATTGTGACTTTTAGAACGATCTGACGTTTTGTATGTTATATATCGCTCCTACGTCGCTCGTGCTATCAAACTTTTCTCTCGTAATGTAAAAACCTTTATAACGTTACTTGTTACGCCGGAGTGCCGCGTAATACATAAGTACCATAATTTTCAAATTCCTAGATTGGCCGCAAGAGAGCGTAACACGCATCACCAGTTAGAAACGTAAATTTTCTCTAGAATTTACTCATCAAAAGTGTCTAAAATATCGATATTGTAAACTACAAGTGACTGACAATTTTTTTTGTTTCACACTATTTCCTCTGTCATAAGTAAAGTGATGACGACAATACATGTGTCTTTTAAGAAATTGATAACTTTGATGTGGCTTCACGAAATTTTATAATTTTACATTGAAAAAGGCTTTACTTGCTCTACTTTATTGGATATTAATTACGTCATTAAAAATCATCTGAGTAAAACCGCTTTATTCCCATGTAATAAAGCTAAAAGTCGAAAAAGCAGCAACTGTCTTTGACTTATAATTTGGATGGGATCCCTTTATATTATTTTTTTCAACTGTAAACTGGTCAAGGAAACTTATACGAATCCAAACTCAATTTTCAATTTTTTTGCAGTTACTGTCTTCTTCCTAAACACTGCAAAATTGCAGTGAGCACTAGATGGCGCTTTTTTGCAACTCTGCCAAAATTGCAGGTTTTCTCAAAAACATTACATAAAACAATATCTCTTTTTTACATTGGTTTTGAAGAGCACACAGAGACAAACTGGATATCGATATCAGTATTGCCTCTCGACTCATTACCAAAAAAGCTCACGTCCTATGTACGTACTATGGATGTATTGTTTTAGAAATGCACACGTCCAATGTACGTACGTCTTGGTCCGCTTACGTCCCATGTACGTATGTGGTATGTCCATTTGGCACAACATTGTACCAATTCTGGACGTACACAAATTTACGTACATAGGACGTACTCAAATGTACGTATGTAGGACAAGTACGTCCTATGTACGTATAGTTTTCATCCCATGTACGTACGTAGTATGTCCATTTGATACAGCATTGTTTATGACATCCCCCAGTTTGGTTCCAATATAACAAAGAAAATTTTTGTGCCAAATTGATTAATATTAACATGTGCAAATAATCAATCGAAATTTCCCATTTCAATCAAAGTCAAAAGGGGAGGTTTCAAAGTCGATTTATTTATTTACATATATATACAAGAAAGGTGATTCTTTATGGGGGTGGCGGTAGCTCTGGCGACAGCTTGTCTCTTCAGCTATCGGTCAGGTTTAGCTAACGACGATGAGTCGAAGTCTGCCGGTTGACCTGCCTGTTGCCCTTTTTAAATGGCCGCCGCGATCATTCCGTCGTTTTAGTTATTGGGGCGCCCTCTGTTTGATTTGCTTGCGGTCCATCTTGTGTGGTGGGGGATATTCATCCAGATATGTACGTACTATGGGCGTATATTTATGTACGTATAGTGATGTACCTACCACGGACGTATATTTGTACGAATATTATACGTACAATAATTTACGTACACTGTACGTTCATATTACTCCCATGGACGAATGTACGTAATTTGGACGAATAATGTATGTACCGTGGACGAAGTGTGCTATGTGGGTGGTATTCACTATCAGATCAGAATGATTTTAGGATTATTTTGTTGTCAGTTAATCACACAATCATGGAAAGAATAATGCACTCTTAATTCGTTGCCCTTTAACGTTATCATAAAAAATGCCATGAAAGAAAACAATTATTTAATGATATTCATTCATTTCCTTTATTCATGACATTAATACAAGTGGCGCACAGTGGGATGACTATTCTAGCGCGACAAAAGTAAAAAAAATGATTCCAGCAAAAGACTAAATGTTGGAAAAATCTTTCCATGTATATATTCAAATGCAGAAAATGGTAAATGTGCATATAAACAATTGCGATTTCTTTTGCGCAATAAGTACATGATACTGATTGTTCTTTAAGTGATAAGTTTTTTTTTTTAGTTGTTTTATTTGTCATCATTCGGGCAGCCCGTTGGTGTAGTGGGTACAGGCGAGCGCTTGTGCCGGTTGCACCGTGTGCCGTGTGGGTTCAAATCCCAGCCCGGCCGAAAGATTTTTTGGGGATCGAGAAGTATTCGGTCGGGTCCATGGTTGTTGTGTATACGTCTGACATTATTCATTTATTCATTTGTTCATTTATTCAACCAGAAATTAAAAATACATAATAGAAAAATATTTGATGTGACATGCTCAAGTCAAAAAAAAAAAATTGTCATTATAATTTTTTTATTTCATCGTTAATTTTATACCTTCATACTGATGCGTAAGTATTCAGGCAAGATGAGTATAGTTATTCTCGCTTTTCACAGCAAATGTATCTGCGACAAGTGACTTTTAACTGTCATTATGATTGAAAGAGATTTCCGACATTTATTTAGTTTTCAAGTATCAATGATTTTACTTTTGTCGCGCTAGAATATTCATCCATCCCACTGTCTATAGGTCTATTTTATAACTCATAACAATTTCGTTGTAATTTGCTTCTCGTTCCGATAACGATTTTTCAATCAAACACAATTTTGTAACTTCATAATCGTTACAAAACGATGAAACCGTTCCATTATGCTTGTTCGAGAACGGCAGCTCTACTATCTCCGCTGTCGATCGTTTAGTGAGCATTCTGACAATATTTTATTGCTGCATTTAATTGTAGGGCTAGCGACTTCCATGATTTATCCAAAATATCAGGGTTTTTGGGGCTATATTTATTTGTTCTAAAGGCTTCATTCCGTTGTAACTCTTCTAGGTATCTTTGTAGCATGTTTTTTCTTGCAACTACTTCGATTTTTACTTTGTCATTATTAACCCTCTATTGCATACTGTTCCCAAATGGGAACATAATTTTTATCGGGAAAAGTGCTGCTATCTTACGAAATTAATAATTATTAAAGTAAATAAAATAGATTCAAAAACTGTAAGAGATCCTCAGCAAAATTTATTTTAGAGGAAATCTTTCAGAAGACTTTAATATTTTTCTTTATTTCTCAACTGGTAGAGCAAACATGTTCGTACAGCGCACTGAAAAAACTGAGCAAACCAATTATAAGTAACTCTAGGGGAATGGAGCAATCCATAGGAATATTGATTTGGATGTCTCTCATCAGACAACTTTCCTCACCTAGGTATTGGACTGCTAGAACCGGAATGGTTCAGATTACGGATGTTATGCCTCTAAACAAGTTTGAAGAACTCAAACGCTTTCTTCATTTCTTTGATAATTGTGTTGCTGCCAAAAATACTGATAAAATTACGTCAAAACCAAATAGAAGATAAATCATGCAATAGGGGGTTAACACTTCACCACGTAATTAAATTAATAAAATTCAATTATAATTTGATCTCCAAAAATATCCGCAAGAATAAGCACAACTGTCACGCCGCTGCCAAAATTAGAAATCAAGTGAGTTATAAGTGTACTATTCATCCCAAAATCACAAATTCATCGTTACAAATAAGCATTCAAGGTCAATGCCCAACGGTGTTGGTTACAAAATTACATTTTTATCCAAATTATTCACAACATCTCAATTGACATTCCGAATGATTGTAGCTGATGAATCATATTGTAATGATTTTTTTATAAAATAGGCCCATAAGAGAGTCTCTGTAATAACCGCCGGGAACAGGATACACTACTTACTCTCATAAAGCCACTCTGTAGCCTCCTCTCCTCTTTCACGGACCACACGACCATTTCATTTCATTCGTTAATTTTCATTACAGAATAAACCCGTCGACTTGGCGCACAAACCGGCCTCCAACAGCAGCAGCAAGCCGAGGAAGGCCGCCGTGTCGAGGGCCCAGGACGCCGGCGCCGAGGAGGCCCGCAAGAAGCGGGAGGCGCAGCGCAAGAAGATGCTCGAGGACCGCAGGAAGGCGATGCGCGAACAGAAACAGGCCATGCGGGAGAGTATCGAAATCTACATGCCCGAAACCAGTTGAAACAAATCCCCCCCGGCAATAATGAATAATATTTAAAACAAATTATCGTACAACACTAACAGTTATTCACCGGCTCGAAACAGCAAAAAAATTAATATATGAAAAAAGGAGAGGAAAGGTATGGCGCGCGCGTACACGTGATGAAAAAACCGCTTTGATTTTCAATCATTTTCAAATTGACAATTCTCACACTCAATTTTAAGGAGGGAAAAAGGCTGGTACTTATTTTTTCACAATCCAATCGGTTTAACCGGTGCGAACAAATTGGCAATATTTTGTGTTATGTCGAGTAGGTATTTGTCATTTCTTCATGACGAGTATACTTGCCAAAAACAGGAAAAAAAAGAAATGGCAATATTTGTGAAATGTATTCGGCTACCAACAGACTGGCAATTCAACTAACAAGTAGAATTCCAAGGCATGAAGGAAATAAACTGTTTTGTGGTAATTATTTTACAACACTATTATTAGTGGAATATCGGAAAACAGTGTTTTTGTAGCAGGAACCATTCAAGCCAATCGACTTGAAAAATGTCCCCTGAACTTTATGTTGTTTTGGTACTCGTTATAACACAAAATATTGCCATTTTTCATGACAACTATACTGTCGAACTCTGCTTCAGTCAAAAAACAGAAATTCATTTGTTGAAAGATATAATTCATTGTAATAGGGTTTGAAATAAATCACTTCTTTTCTTCCATTATTACAATTAATAAATGATAAAAGCACCTATGTCATTACAAAGTAAGAAAGGGCCATCGACAATCCCCTTCAGCCCTTTATTATTACATTTTACCGACAATAACTTAAAAGTGTACATATATTCGGGGAGGTTCAGGAAAGTTCACAAACCACCACTGATGTAAGTTGAGAATGACAAATAATCATCAATCAAAATGTAATAATGAAATAAAACAAGTACTTTATTTCAAACGCTACACAGTAAGAACATTTTACTAGTCTTTTTCACTTCCTTGCAAATTTTAGTTATACTTAGAATGAAATTTTTGTACCATACGAAATTATATTTACGCAGCAGAGATTACTATTTATTACATTATGATATTATATATATATATGAATATAGAGAATTTAAATGCAGTGTTATACAAATAATCCGCGTGTTGAAAACAAATTAAAATAATAAAATTCTAAAGTTTAAAACGGTGCGTCGAAACTATTTAAAAAAAAAAAGGAGAAAAACTAATCAAAACGGGCACTCGCCGGTTTTCGAGTGTCCGCCTGGAGCTTGAACGTGTGTCTTTGTGTTTCTTCTTGTTGGTAAGACTGAGTCAAAAATTGTTTTGCGTACATTTTACCATTAATAACCAAATCATGTAAAATTTATTAAAAACAGACAGAGAGAGAGAACGGATACATTCCCGATATTTTTGGAGTGTCTTATAAATCTGTTTTTTTTTTATTACTATAAACTATTACGTATAACCAATTTGTTATTTTTTTAAATGTAGTCGTAATGTGACACTACGCATTTGTTTTTTTATCGCTCCTACTCTAATGTGTAAGTTTATTGTAGTGAACAGGCCCACACGACGACCGTTTCTAATATTTATTTCTCGCCGCAGCTCGTGTATGTACTTTTTTTTTCTACGGTTTATGTCGATTTATGGTTCTATTATGTTTATTTATATGATATTTAATATAAAACGAATGCTTAAAAACTTATTGCAATCCTTTGTTAAACTGCATTCATAAATGTTTCCGATGCCGATGTCTAAAGACATCAAACAGTTTCAATGGTAAGTGTGGATTATAATTTTAGGGGTCATGATTTATCTGGAAAATTAGTTTAGCTTCTGGAGTACACCTTCCTGTCGGCTATGAAAGAATTAGAGATTGTGCCAAAAATAATGTTTTTTAATCGTCATAGAAATATGATTGGAGCCAAATTTATATCAAGTTCAACTTAGACGGGTTGCCATTTCTAGCCGGGACCTCTGAGATGGGGGTGCAGAAATTTATTTTAATATAATTACTTTTTATTAGGAACACAATTACAGGTCGGCAAACATAACTTGCCGTTGCGCAGGGGCAAAATTGTGGGCGGTACCTTCGAAGGGCGCTCTCGATAGATTTCGTGAACAGTTCGCGCGCCTGGTACATTCATTTTGAATGTGGAGGAGAGCGCCCGATTGAGTTTTAAATGAATAGCGCACGCGAAGATTATGTGCTTGCTTATTACAGAGACTGTACACGCCCGGCTGTAGAGAGTGAGCTAATAATCACGAGAACGAGGTTTGCGGAACGAGCCGTAGGCGAGTGGAGCAAATCGTTTGAGCAAATCATTATATGCTCGTTCTACAATATACTATTATTGTTTATTATTAAACCATTAATACCTCTGTAAATTACAATTTGAATCATTAAAATCAATTTAACCATTAAAAAATTGCTGCGGCAATATTTATTATTGCAGGATTTCTACAGCACTTTTATTTCAAAAGATTAAAGGATTATACGTTTGACGGTCATTTAATGCTTACATTATCAAAATCATCCCTTAGAATTGCTATTTAGAAGCTTTTAAACATTTTTCGTTCGGATTTCCGCGCCTTGTCGCCATCTATTGGACGGTGGCTGAACTGCTAAGTGATGTTTTTGAACAGCGCCAAAATGCTCGAACTTTATACTTATTGTCAAAGTGTTAATATTTAGCAATGGGCTGTGCATGAAACGGTAGACGATTTAATTCTGAATCGAATGGTGTATAAAATAGCTGAGGAAATTTAGCGGTTTTCCTGTAATTTGCGAATGAAAATTAAGCACGACACACTTACCGACATTTACAGTTCACTGTAACATAAAAATTCAATAAAGAAGAATTTGTTATATTCTTCAATCAAATACGGGTTACAATACTTATTTCTGATTAATCATTCAACTATTTATATTGTTAATGCATTACAATAAAAGAAATATAAGAGAAATCATAATCTAAGTAGAGGGCTCTACCTGTTATCGTGGGGATAAACTACTTAATAATTTGTGGATGTAATAATTGTTGTAATAATAAAAGAATATTTAAAAACTTGAAAAGAATGTTGTCTCATGATTAAATAAATTCACTTGTGGATATTTACGTACTTAAATTGCAGAAACAATATTTTATAATATACACGCCTAATCCCAAGCAACCCGATATATGCATAACTCGAATTAATTTATTATTAAAAACTTCTAATTTTATACGTAACAGGGACAAAACCATAATTGTAATCCTGAGTAAAGCTTCAAAAATAGTGGGAATATTTAAGTATTTAAATTGCAGAAACAATGGTATTATACAAACGCCTACTTGTAGGCAACCCAATATACTATGACGAATATTATTTTTTATTAGAAACTTCTAATTTTAAATATAATATGGACACAAGCATGAGTGTAATCCTTAGCAACGCTTTAAAAATATTACACTTATGGTTTTGTCCCTGTTACGATTAAAATTTGAAGTTTTAAATAATAAATCAATATTAGTTATACGTGTATTGGGTTGCCTGTAAGTAGGCGTTTATATAATATAATTATTTCTGCAATTTAAATACTTTAATATTCACATTGTTTTTTAAGCTTTACGGAGGATTACACTTATGGTTTTGTCCCTGTCACGTTTAAAATTGGAAGTTTTTAGTAATAAATTAATATTATGTATGCGTGTATTGCGTTGTCTGTAAGTAGGCGTTTATGTTATATAATTATTTCTGCAATTTAAATACTTTAATATTCGCACTGTTTTTGAAGCTTTACTGAGGATTACACTTATGGTTTGTCACTGTCACCTTTAAAATTGGAAGTTTTTTATAGTGGTTATGCGTTTATCGGGTTGCCTGTGATTAGGCGGATATATTATAATGTATTGTTTCTGCAATTTAAATACGAAAATATCTCCAAGTAAATTTATTTTATTATAAGATAGCAGTCTTCTTAAGTTTTTAAATATTCTTTCATTATCAAAACAATTATTAAATTCACAATTGAAAACGTAGTTTATCCCCACGATAACAGAGGGTACCCTCTATGAAGATTAGGATTCCTCATATATTTCTCTTATTGTAATGCATTAATAATATAAAAAGTGAATTGAATAATCAGTAATAAGTATTGGGACCCGTATTTCATTGAAGAATATATCAAATTGTTGTGCATTTAGGTTTTAAGTTACAGTGAACTGTAAATGTCGGTAAGTGTGTCGTGCTTAATTTTCATTCTCAAATTACAAGAAAACCGCTAAATTGCCTCAGCTATTTTATACACCATTCGATTCGGAATTAAATAGTCCATCGTTTCATGTACAGGGCATTGTTGAATATTAACACTTTGATTATAAGAATAAAGTTCGAGCATTTTGGCGCTGTTCAAAAACATCACTTAGTAGTTCGGCTATCGTCGAATAGATGGCGACGAGGCGTGGAAATGCGATTTTAAAATTTTTAAAAGCTTTTGTTCACGAAAGTGTTATAATGTGCGCATTATTTAATTGTATGGGCAGCATTAATGGGGTGCATTTAACACGCCAATTCGCGCTTTAATTCAGAGAACGCGATTTATGATAATATTTTGTTTACCCTATTTAATATTGAATTTTTTTTTTCAGTTTCAATTTTAATTTTGATATTTTGATGTTGTTTTTGTTTTTTCTTATTTTGATTTTGATTTTAATTTTCGTGAACAAAGTATATTGTACAACTCGCATATAATGGCTATTAATCACGAGAACGATGTTTGCGGAACGAGCGAGTGGAGCAAATCGTTTGAGTATTACATGCTCGTTGTATAATATACTATTAATCAATGACTTCTTATTACTCCAACATTTGATTTTAATAAAGTACTGTGAAATTTGGAAACCCACTAGTTCTGCAACCCGTTTTACCCGCACCTGCTTTTGCTTCACCAGCGCCATCCCATGACTACAGTGACGAATTAAAAATTCGGTAAATATTTTATAGAGAGTCGCCGATCTATTTTACTTTATCTATGGATCAATGGTCTATGGTCGGTTGTGAGGTTATGTGCAGTGAACGCTTGAGTCGGTGATTGTTTTGGATTGTTTATTTTTGTTGTTTGTGTTTTCGAGGAAGAAAAAAATGTGCAATGATTACCAGACGAGCAATTCGCAGTACAGGACGGTGTCCATCCTGGGGGAGTGTTGCCAGGGCGTGGGGAACGTGTTCCTCGCGAAGTACTTGCTCACCGGACAGATGGTCGCTGTGAAGAGGATCAACATGGAAAGGATCAAAGAGGAGGCCGGAATGGTCGAGGTAAATACTGTTTTCATGGCACACTTGGATTTTAACCCTTTGGCTACTAAAAAGTTTTCAAGAAACTGGCTGCCTGAACATAAAAAAACAAAGACGGAAAATTTGATAAATTTTATTCCATTTGAACCAACGTATCATGTTACTAGTGGTCGTCAATAAGCGATTCACGGCATAAAAGAACGGCAAAAAATATGTGAATCGCTTAATGACGACTGCCGTAGTTACGGTAAAGTTTACCCGAGTCGCCTATTGACGACAGCCGCAGTTAAAGGGTTAAACTATAATAATTATACATATACCATCATATAAATCGACAGGATTGTTTACACGGATTTTCACCGATTATCTTGTAAATCTAGCAATACTTTAGGGTAAATCGAGAAGGTGGCTGATTTTTTTCTGCAGATGAAATTTTTTGAGCCGAATTAAAAAATGTATGTATTAACTTTTGGAAACCTAGAGTAAATATCACCTACATGAATTATTATTCCCCATCAACGGCAAACTTTAGATCAGTTCCGGATGATAGTCATCATCAGTAGAATCGATGGTGAATGAGGGCGACCAAAATTGCTTGAATAAATTAAAGTCTGTTTATATTAAACCTTTAAGGACCATGAGCTACTTTCATATTTTGCATCTGTTACCTATTTCATCATGAATTTTATAGTCAAAATAAATAATTGGTGTAATTTCAAGTCTATTTTTTATATTGAGTTACGTCAGTTATTGTGAGACAAGAAATCCGGCAATGTCGCAAATATTGGTCTGAAGTTGTTGCGTTTACTTCAGTCCATTCATTAGTATCAGTAACTGGAAGATTACCAAGTTTTTATATTATTCATAGAAAAAAACGTGTTGTTTGCGGAGTGATAAGTTCAGCAGTGCTCAGTTACGCCAGAAGAAACTCTTTTGTCGTTTAAGGGTTATAGTGGCATTACGTGGGCAATGCGATTACACGGGGTTTTCTAAAGATTATTCAGCTGTATCAGGATGATGATGTAGGAACTTAAAGATCCAACTAAACCAAAGACCGTTGTGTATTTGACGTTAAAAAATCCGGCAGCAGTAAACTCCATGGAACTATTCACAGCCTCCTGAGCCAACTCGTTCAATTGGCTTTGAAGTAAAACGTTTCGTAAACTCTTCTTGACGAGGTAGCAAATTTTCGGAAACATTTCCGCTTGGCGGTGAGCCTGATCGCACGCAGAATAAATGGCCCATGTCATCAACTAAAATAACGATTCAGAAAATTAATAGGTGAGTAATGATAAACCATGAAAAGATTGAATGTACAAATGATCTTAGCGTTCGGTGCGTCTTAACCCACATCTGCACAAGATTTAAATTAAAGGAAAGTAAATGATATGTTTCTTTAAATCAAGTAATTAACCCTTTCGGCCCTGGTGGTGGCAATTGCCACCGCTACATTTACATGTCTCTACTGACTATGACAATTCATATTTTTGTTGTTTAACACTAGATGGCACTTCAACAAAGCCTCGCTAATTATTTCCTATACTAATTAAACAAATCAATTCAAATTTGGTATTTATGGTCTTAAGAAGCTCGTCAATAATAATTAACAAAAAAATTTTTTTTTCAAATTTAAAAATCCAGGGCTGAAAGGGTTAAGATTTAAAACACAGAGAGGTTGTTTTTCGCTTTCTGTCATATGTCAATGAATAATCACTGAACGTACTTATTGGAACAAAAAAATGATAGATGGCGCTGACGATTCTAGAATTTTAAGAGGAACTTTAAAATAGCTGTCCTTCATATATAACAGTATACATATCTGGGTTACACTCATAATTCAATTAAGAGCAAGTTGTTAATTGCCGATTGAGATAAAAGGGACATTGCACTTGAAATTATTAACTATTAAAACTAGCTTGTAGAGTCACGAACAGGTTGAATATTCATATATTGAAGTTATTTTTCGTCTTTATTACATTTATTAAGGCTATATTTTATTAAACCATATTATTGTATTTTTTGTGGATATTTTACCAATTACGTTACCATCATAACGATCTCCATGATTTAACATTATATCATTAAAGTAAATTTACCATAAATAGAGATCCAGTCAAAACATAAAACGCTGTAAAAATAACACCAAACGACGATGTCTCCAGGCCCTCGATCTTCCTAAAAGATATTATCAACTCGTTGACTAGGCACAGGATGCTAAACTGCGTCGTCAGGTAATAACCGAAAATATGCCAGCCGAATAACTCATTAAAGTCCTCAAAAAGCAACACAATTTTTGTGAGACTTTCACTGACCACGCACAAACTCTTCATCTTCCTGTAATCCTCGAGCCGCCTCAGGCACTCATTGACAGTTTCAAATCTGTACTTAATGGAGAGAGCGTAGTACCGGATCAAAAGGGAAAACATCAGCATGCTGTAGGTGTGGACGATTTTCAAGCACTGACTGAAGATTTCCAACACGTTGAATTCGTGGACGAAGAAGTAAATCATGTACAGGGTGAAACTGAAGAAGTAGGCGTTGAACAGGATCAGTTCCAACAGGAAGGTGCGATGCGCTCGTTTTCCCGGCGCGCCTGGTTTCAGTTTCGCGTCGATCGATGCGAAAAGTTTGATGAAGTTGACGAATCGTTTTCGGTTCATGATGCGAAAATGGATGACGAAAAAGGAGGTCACCAGAGGCGTCCAGATGTCCATCAGCACATCGGCTATCTTTATGCTTTTTGAAAAGTCCGAGTCTCTGTTTACGATGTCCCAATGGATGGAGAAACAGGTGGACGCTGTGATAGCCGCGAGGACTATAAGGGGGTAGGTTATTCCGTGATCGAAGTTGTCGTCGATGCGAGGGGCTATACCCAAAATCGAGCAGATGGTGTGGACGGGTTTCAAGGAGAAGATGTCCGAGCGGATGGTTCTATCCATACTTTGAAATTATGGTTGTGCGAAATTTGTTTTCTTCCTCAAAGCAAAATAATTAACTAGAAAATGGCTTTTTGTACACAACAGCTATGTGTATTAATATTTGTCTCGGATCGAAGTAAAATAATTAACGTGAGGAAAAAGTGTTAAGCAGAAATGGCCTTTTCTACAATATTTTTCTTATTACTTTCATAACTGCGTCATTTTGTTTATATGAACAAATTATAACCTTTGATATTCAACAATATCTTTATTATAAATGTATTGCTTGAGCTAATGGACGGATAATTTGCTTCGGTAATTTATTCAACCACCAGTTTAATGAAGTAATGCAATCGTGAATGTTTATTTACTTTTCAAAATTATTTTTAGTAATTAATGAGTACTGTGTACATTTTACGTCAATATTTTATGGATGTGGAAACGTGGTGTTTGACCTAATGGACAGATAATTTGCTTAGGTAAATGACATGATGCATGATTTATTGCCGTCGACTTTATTTATGCTTTTTAATTGTTTCTTCTAAACGACCTGTTTGTTGAATCAATTACTTAAGCAAATTATCTGTCCATTAGGTCAGGCAATACATTTCCACGTTCATAAAATATTGACAGAATATGCACACGGTACTCGTTAATTACAAAAAAATAATTTGGGAAAGTAGCTCGGTGAATATTTCCAATGATCGAAAACAATAGATAAACCAGGCGACAACACAAACCAACGAAAACTAGCGTTGAGTAGTTGATGCTGGTTACTCTAAAACAGTGATTCTTAAATTTTCTAAGACGACATTGTTGAATGTAATAAGCCATAATTTATACAAAATGACGCAGTTATAAAAGTAATGAAAATAATTAATACAATTATAACAATAATAACTTTATTTTAGCACTTTGCTATATAAATTACATGTATAAAATAATAGCATATACAGGGTGCCCGGATTTCCTAGGGACAACATGGGCAACTTCTGTTAGATTACTAAAAATTTGCACAGATAACATTTATTTTATGAAGTGCCAATGAAAGTGTTTAAATTGTCATGCAAATTGGTTCAAGCCGCATCTCGGTATCTTGGGTAGCAGAGAAGTTACGGCAAATGAAAGAAATGAGAAGATTTTGTTTTTATTTTAATTTCGAACAAGTGGGCCATGACAGGTGGGATTTGGGGATGGTTTCTCAACGAGCTCTCAAACCTGCACCTTTTTACTAATTTGACCATCTCTCTATCTCTTCAAATGCAGAAGTTGCCCATGAAATCCGGGCACCCTGTATATTTACAATAATTCTATATCTATACTAATACTTATTTTTTGATTTTATAGATTCGTAGGTGGGAGTGAAAAGCCATTTTCCAGTTAACACTCTTTCTTCACGTTAATTATTTTGCTTGCATCCGAGATAAAAAGAAGAAATTTTTTTTTTTTTAAGTATACAACACAACATGGATAAAACCATCCGCTCAGACATCTTCTCCTTGAAACCCATCCACACCATCTGCTCAATCCTGGGTATAGCCCCTTACATCAACAACAACTTCGATTACGGAATAACCTACCCCCTTGTAGTCCTCGCGCTTATTACAGCGTCCTCCTCTTTCACCCTCTATTGGGATATCGTCCACAAAGACTCGGACTTTTCAAAAAGCATACTGATAGCCGACATGCTACTGGACATCTGGACGCCCCTGGTAACCTCCTTCTTCATCATCCATTTTCGCATCATGAACCGGAAACGATTGATCGACTTCATCAAACTTTTCGCATCCATCGATGCGAAACTGAAATCGAGCGTGCCGGGAAAACGCGCGCATCGCACCTTCCTGTTGGAACTGTTCCTGTTCAACGTCTACTTCTTGAGCTTCAGCTTGTACATGATTTTCTACACAATTCGCGAATTTGGCGCGTTGAATGTCGGAAGTTACTGCCTGAGGACCGTCCACACCTACGGCATGCTGATGTTTTCCCTTTTGATCCGGTACTACGCGCTCTCCATTAAGTACAGATTTGAAACCGTCAACGAGTGCCTGAGGCGGCTGGAGGGTTGCGCGAAGACGAATAGTTTGTGTGTGGTCAGTGAAAGTTTCACGAAAATCGTGTGGCTGTTTGAGGATTTCAACGAGCTATTCGGCTGGCATATTTTCGGCTATTACCTGACGACGCAGTTCAGCATCCTGTGCCCGGTCAACGTCTTGATAATATTTTTTAGGAAGTTTGAGGGCTTCGAGGCATCACCGCTTGGTGCTATTTTTATAACGTTTTACGTTTATACCGGATCTCTATTTATGGTAAATTTACTTTAACCACTTCGCGCCCATGCTGCTTTGATTTAATCCCAGGTTTGATCAAAAATTACTTCTTTGTTGTTGTTAACTTTTTCTACGAAATATGATTTCACTATCCCAAACTTTCCCATTTATGCAAAAAAATGTGAAAAAAATATTCCATAGATGGCGCTAAAGGAGTAATTTTTTTTGTACAATGTTTTTGTTTTCATTTTTTGCTTGTTGCCACATGTGGCGAACCTGGGCGTGAAGAGGTTAATGACAATATTAAAACATGGAGATCGTTGCGATAGTAATCCATTATTAGGTTGAATTAGTAAAATAGCTACAAAAAAATTACACAAAACTTTAGATGTTTCAATCTAAAGTAGACATTGAGCAACTGTCAGCGTACTTTGCCTCAAGTTACCTATAGCAACGGGCAATAGCGTACGAAAGTGGAAAGCACTTTGCCTCATGTTATCTATAGCAACGTGTGACAACAGTACATTACGTACGAAAGTGGAAAGTGAAAGGGAGATTAGGAAATTTATCTTGTGACAGGAATGAAACTTTTTACCAAGATTTGTACACTAATTTACTCGCAGCCTTACCATTAGATTTCATCATAAAAATTCAGGCTATAAAAATTGAATTCGTCTAGTTGGCAGTATTTTGTTATAAAATTAATTTAAAATCAAATCAAATAAGTTGCGGGCTGAATATGAGGTAGAAGCGTAGCGGTTAGTAATGTCATGAAATGAGGGTGGGAAGTAACTGTCAGTAATGTGACACAGCTTGTCCCAACTTTTGAAAAGTCAGTAATGCCAACATTACATACATGGTGTAGTGGAACAAAACGGAACATAGAATTTTCCTTTAATTCCTTTATACTGGAATATTATCTTCCCTGATCATTTTAGAGGAAACATGTAAATAAATGTTTTATAGAGTAAAAATTCCTGCATGCAGTCATCCTATTATTTATTTTTTAGCATTCATAAAAACCATAAAAAATGATGAAATAATAATGATCATTTTGACGAAAGTAATGGTTGCCATGAAATTAAACAAAAACGGTGCATTGCTGATTTGTTGGCTTCTGTCAAATTTATTGAATATTTCACACGTTTTTTCATTAAAAATGTATTCTATTCAAGAAAAAGTGCAAATTGTGAAGTGGTGCTATGCTGGTAGCAGTTTTCGTGAAGTGGGGGATATGTTTGCCGTCAACTATCCCGACCCTCCAATGCAACGATCCAAAGGTTGACTCATAAATTTGAAACGACTGGCTCAATATTACGGAATTCTAAGAGGACATCAAATGCAAAGCAGAATAGTTTACCGATAAATAAGAAGTTTATGGTCTTAGCTTCTGTAGTAGAAGGTCCAAACATAAGCTTAAGACAAGTGTGCAATTCACTGTACGACTGCCCAGAGGTATTTAAAGAAGCAACATTTTCACTCATACAAATACCAGTGCCACCAAGAAATATTACAACGTGATGACCCGCACTTCACGAAAACTGCTACTAGCATAGCACCGCTTCACAATTTGAACTTTTTCTTGAATAGAATACATTTTTAATGAAAAAACTTGTAAACAGTTATGAACTGTTCGATACATTTGACAGAAGCCAACAAATCAACAGCGCACCGTTTTTGTTTAATTTCATGGCAACTATTATTTTCGTGAAAATGATCATTTTTATTTCATCATTTTTTTAGGGTTTTTATGAATGCTAAAAAATAATGCATGCAGAAATTTTTACTCTACAAAAAACATTTATTTACATGTTTCTTCAGGGAAGATAATATTCCTGTATAAAGAAATTAACATTGAAAATCCTACGTTCCGTTTTGTTCCACTACACCCTGTACACGGTTGTGAATATTTGTAAATAGCCGTATGGTTTAATAAAATGTAGCTTTAATAGCAGTGTAGCAGTGTAGTTTCAAGTGAAATTTCTTATTGCCGTTTTTTTAATCTGCAACCACCAACTTGTTCTCAAATGCATTGAAGCTTAGAAGTAAAACGGTTCAAGTGCACTTTTTATGGTTTTGATACTCCTCGAATATTACTTCGAAATTTCCTTTGATAATGAAGATTCCAGGTTATGGTTTGAAATGATATTTTGCAACAATTATTTCACTTAGGGCCGCTTTTACAATAGTCGGTTAAATTAAGGTTAACACCATCTCCAGACTAAATGCGAAAATACGCTTTTACAATGCCTAGTTAAAGCAGGGTTAGGGTTAAGAAGCAGATAATTCGCAGTTATCTTAACCGGTGTTTGGAGCAGCAGATAAATCTCGATTAACTCGCAGGCAATGCGCACAGCAAGCACACGCACCATACCGGCATTATAGCGATCTGCAATCGGTATTACATACAGGGGCGGTTAGAGGGCGACAAACTAGTTTCTAAGAAACATACATTCTGCCATATTTCTAGGTGGAATATTGAAAAGAAGCTCGAGGGGGTCAAGGGTCGCAACAATGATTACAAACACAACTTTCTAACCTATCAGCAAGCAAAACGAAAAATGCCAATTCTATAAACTGCGCAACCGCATGTATCCGCAATGCTGCCAACTTTGGCGTTTCGGTAGAAAATCTATCTAAGTGTTTGTAAAAGGCAGCGTGCGTTAACTGAGAGATAAACGATGGGATTAGTTAAAGATTGTATAAGTTAACCATCATTTATCCGACGATTGTAAAAGCGGCCCTTAGAGGCATAGAAATATGCTAGAGATACCTTGGGTAAAGTGCACTTAAACCCTTTTACTTCCAGGCCCATCAATTATGAGTATAAGGCGCATCGAAAGCTACTTTCAACTTTTACTGATTCAATCTTTTTATGGATTGTCGTTATTGAATCCATTAATTTCCCGAATTTATATTTTAGTTGATGACGTGGGCTATTTATTCTGCGTGTGGCCAGGCTCGCCACCAAGCGGAAATATTCCCGAAAATTTGCTACCGTATCAGGAAGAGGCTAAGTAACAGCCCGCAAGACGTTTTGCTTAAAAGCCAAGTGAACGAGCTGGCGCAAGAGGCGGTGAATAGTTCCATGGAGTTTTCTGCCGCCGGATTTTTCAACGTCAAATACACGACGGTCTTCGGTTTAGCCGGATCTTTAAGCTCCTACATCATCATCCTGATACAGCTGAATAATCTCTAGAAAGACACTCGAGCCGGTTCATATTTTTAACAATCAAATATGGTAGAACTTTCCGCACACTTGACACCATTACCAACATTTCAGATATTCCGGCTTAAGCAAAATTCCCAAATACAAATCTATTGATGCTCCCTCTATTGGTACATTATCCAAATTAGCAATTAAAAATAAATTGCTAATTTTCATAATGTACCCGTGTAAGCTGAGCGGCACATACAGAGTTGAAATCTTGGAAATTTGTTCTCAGCTCAAACGTACAGTTTGGCTTAACACGTTCACTGCAGCTTCGTTTTTTGTGCGACTTCATAATAGGCAGTATGGGTAATTTTTTTTTAAGCTATACTACACTACAAACACCGTTTTAACAAGAAATTGCTTACTTTTCTCTTTCCTAAATAATGCCTTAACATACCGGGTGACCCAGGGATCTGTAAAAGCCCCATACCTTATTTGCTATTTGAGATATCAACTTCTAGTTTTCTTGAACTGGTACCCACTCTTATTCTACATATTTTAAAAATACGTATTTTTTTGTACAGGGTGTCCCAATATACATAACAGAACAAAGTTATGTTTTTTTAAATGGAACACCCTATATTTTTTACTTTATTTTCAACCCTCTTGAGAAGCTGAAAAAATAGTATATGATAGCATGGGTCTATTATGGACGGTTGGTTAGTTATGGGCAAATTTGTGGCAAAAACATGTACACATTGAAAATATTGCAGAAGCGTTCCTAGCAAAGATAGCATCATTATTTATACACTAGAAAATTTCCCACATCATAAAGAATAATACACATCGGCTTTGGTTCTCTTTTATTCATACTGCTATACAGGGTGTCCACATACGCAAAACAATGGATAACTTTTTTTTTTCAAATGGAACGCCCTATATAAGTTGCCATCAATCTATGGCATTTTTAATAAGCTTTCCAATGATATACAGTTTGCATAACAAAATATTAAGGATTGTTGAGATTTATCAATAAAAACATATTTATTTTGTCACCTTCTGCTGATTTTTGTATTTTCAGCCAAAACTATGCATTTTCAGGAAAAATTATAAGAGACCAAAGTTGTAGAGCGAAAAATTTCCGATCGATATAGGTCTTTCAACTTTTAAGATAATGCGTGCATTGCCCACCAGAGCGCGCAAAATCGTGACCGTATATGCATTTTATGTCTTAAATAATGTTACATTTCCCTGTAATTGGATATATGTCTGTTGGGAAATAAATAGTTATTATTATTATTATTAAGAATGTAGTAGTGATTTTTTTAAAATTATTATTTCAGCAAGAAATCATACTGACTAGGCAACTACGACACCCGAATATAATCAGGTACCTCGTTGCCTTCGTTAACGGTCCGGAAGTTTGCATAGTGAGCCCTTTGATGGGCTACGGATCCTGTCGGGATTTATTGAATAAGCATTTCCATGTAGGTGAGTCCTTGCATAATTCAAGATACCGGAAATGACCATGGGATCAAAAAGTCGAAAATAGATGGCAGCACTTTTTTAGTAATTCAAATAATCAAATAACCAGTGCAGCATTTTGACAGGTTTTTTTTTGGTTTAGATTTATGGTGAAAATAATGGTTTGAATTTTGAGTATTTATGTAATTCACTAACACATTTAAGATTAGTCTCATGAGTTTCAGGTAATTCCCATTCTCAGTGACGCCACTGAACTTCGTTGGTTTTTAAGGGCTGCCAACTGTTTTCTACTTTTTGATCTAATTGTATGTCAACCTAGCACTAGTCTGAACCGTCCAATAAACACCAAACCCCATAATGCAACATCGCAACTGTATATCCTGTTGCCCTTTTCATAATTACGCCTTCTAAAGTCGTGACAAGCTCTAAAAGGCCCCGCAGACGCTCAGGATTTCAATCCGGAGTGTGTGTGGACACAAAAGGCTGGATGTGCAGGCCTCTCGCCTGGCCTGAGCGATATCAGACCTGCTTGATATTTGGCCTGCGCATACCGTACAAGTCTGAACATGTGTGGGCAGTTCAGTCCATTTACTCAGTTCAGTTATCATTGTTATCAATTTTTCTTTTTTTTTCAGTAAAGAGACAGTGTCATTCAGTTATTTTGTTTTTATTTATTTTGCCAACTAAACATAAATAAAATAATCATAATAATAATTATCATTATTAATTATGACCAAGTCGGCAAAAGATGAATTTATTTTGGAGTTCATTGAGTTGTACAAAGGTTTTCCATGCTTATGGAAAGTGAAAAGTAAAGAATATAGTGACAGAAATAAAAAAGCATCAGAAGTTCTAGTGGGAAAATTTCGTGAAACAGAAGTAACTGCAAATAGGGATGCAGTTGTTAAAAAAAATAAACAATATAAGAAGTTCTTTCCGAAAAGTGTTGAAGAAAGGCCTGGGATGATATAATGGTTGAAAACTTTAAATCCTCATATGTTCTACCAGTAGCTAGAAATCGTAGGGTTGCTGTTAATCGTTCGTGACATGAAATTGACTTCCTCATGCATGTATCTTTTTTTTTTATTACAGGAGAAACCATCTTCAGTAGCTGCATATAAGTTTCCACATCCATTCTGAGATAGTTAAACCAATCCTCTTTTTCAAGATTCAACTCTGCAAGTAAATTAATATGAGAATTTATATTTCTCTTTAGTAGCCAGTCTTTTTACCATTTACTGCTCTCTTTTTTCTTGTTTTCATCATTTTTTTTTTAATTGCACAAGCAAGCAGAAGTGCATAAAGTGGTCGGGGAACCATTTTTTTGAACTGGTTGCCAAACTAATCAAACTTTAACTGAATAAATGTCAGCACGATGGACTGAGTGTGTGTGGAGGCCAGAAAGGCACAGGCCGGTTTGCGCAAATCGGCCTGTACAGCCTGGCCTGAGTAAAAATACTGAGCTTCTGTGGGGGCCTTAAAAGTTACTAGATTTTCTGTAACAAGTTTATTAGTTGCTTTATTTGCACATCTGCTCAATAGGTGGCGCCACTGTGCCGATCCAGTTTCTGTGTTTATTTATTTATTTGCGGACGCTTCATGTCACACAATACAAAATAAAAAGATTACATGAATGTGTGATTACAAGTTAAAATTCATATTTATCATCATAAATACCAACAATATTTGATTAACCCATTACTTCCCATTGTACAGGATGGCAAATGTAAGTTGGCCAGACGCACAGAGAGCAAGCGAAAGCTCTCTCTCTACAGCCGGCCGAGTACAGGCTCTGTAATAAGCAAGCACACATTCTTCGCGTGCGCTATTCATTAACAACTCTATCGGGCGCTCACCTCCACATAATTAATGCACTGTCACTTTTGAAAATGAAAATACCAGGCGCGCGAACCCTTCACGAAATCTATCGAGAGCACCCTTCGAAGGTTCCGCCCACACTTTTGCCACTGCGCAACAGCAAGTTAGTGACACCTAATGGCAATGTTATTTACTTTAGAAATATATCTATGATACAAACTCTTCTTTATTAACGACAGAACAATATTGAGCAGTGATTCTATTCAGCTTTTAGAAATTGATTTTTATCAGATATTTGAAAATTTGAAATTCTATGGAAATTGTAAATTGTATATGATGGGTTAAACATAAAAATAATTGTACGAAAGTCTGTTCATACTTTTGGTAATTTAAACTTACATCAGCGGCGGTTCGTGGATCTTCGTAGAGGAGGCTAAGAGAGAGACGGCGCTCGTGCTGTACTAGGAAGCAAATATTCCGTTATTAGTTTCACTCATCGAACATCCACGAGCCACCGCTGACTTACATCTCATTTAGCTGGTTGAAAATAATTTGGTGTACTGCCAAAATTTGTCTCACCGTGTGTGTGAGTGAGTACCAACCGAATGCGATGTTACGTTGTGTATTCAGGTACTTCCCCGGTCTTCTCCGCTCCAGCATTGCATCTAGGATTCACTAAAATAAGAAGAACCAGATTGTAAAAAACTCATTCATGAAATTTTCCTGCCTAGGCTTACCAGAAAATGCCATAGCAATCATCCTCAAGGACGTCCTCGATGCACTGGATTACATCCACAAACGTGGCATCATTCACAGGTACGTTTAAACTAAAAACGTGAGCATTTTCGTATTTCGCGCCTGCGTCTTGATGTTTCCATGTTTCGCGCATGCGTTTTTTTTTAAACAAAAGTGAGTGTGGTTTATAATGCGTTGTTATGACAACGTAAAGGTACACATCATGGTGCAAAGATTACATGGTGTGCCTATAATTGCCGTACCACGCCCCTTTTGAATATTTTTGATGCTGCAATTACCAACCATGAAAAATGAAACTAAAAATCAACACTAACGAAAATAAATTGTAAAACACGTTAAAATTCGATTTTGACATAAAAACATGATGAAACATTTAGTTTATTACACAATGATATATTAGTATCACGAGCATTCAAGTTTTTTTTTTATTTAAAGCAATTAGATTGGTAAGAAAATTAATAAATGTGGTTTTTGATGTTTAATTTGCCATGCAAACTAAACAGTACGAAAAAATATGATAAAATGTAAATAAAGTACGTGCGACAGACATTTAATTTAATTTAATTATATCGACTTTTTTTTAACTAAGTAAGTAATTTTACAAGGTTGCATCACTGAGCATCGGCCAAATGAGAGAGGGGAAGATTTTAGAGAGAGAACGCGGCTGTCTAGGCACACCATGTAATCTTTGCACTATGGTACACATTTACATAAGGTATGGGATGTTTAAGCCATATTTGCCCGAGATTTAAATTAAAGAATAGTAACTGATATGTTTCTCTAGATCAAGATTTAAAAACACAGAGAGGTTATTTTTCATATGTCAAATGTCAACGAATAATCACTGAATACTTATTTGAATAGAAAAAATGATAGATGGCGCTGACGATATTCTAGCTATAAGTTGAAGAGGAACTTTAAAGTAGTCGTGCTACATATAGAACTGTAGGCGCATCTGCTTGAAGGGTGTAGATGTAATAACAAATTTGCCAAAGGATTAAATAAAAAAAAACTAATTTACTTAAAAATGTGGTAACACTTCGAAACCAGAGTCGTTATTTTTGTAAATTTTTCGTACCATATAACATTTCAATTATATTCATTACATTACAGAGCAATCAGGAGTAGTCACGTTTTAATCTCCTACAACGGGCACTCGTGCATTTCCGGGTTTCGTTACTCGTGTCCGATCGTGAAACACGGCAAATGGCAGAGGCGCATCCATTCCTTTCCGTTGACGACGGCGCGAAATTTAAACTGGCTGAGCCCCGAGGTTTTGGAGCAGAATTTACAAGGTGCGTTTCAGCGCAGTGGCGGCGCGGCGCGCGTGATTGCAAATCTTGATTGCAGGGTACAACGAAAAGTCGGACATTTACAGCGTGGGCATGCTGCTGTGCGAGCTGGCGAACGGCGCCGAGCCCTTTGCCGGCACCGTGACGACTTTAATGCTGACGGAAAAGGTGCGCGGAAGTGTACCTCAGCTGCTTGACTCGACTACGCTACCATCCGACGATCCCGACACTCATGGTAATTGCGCAATACTTATTTTGGTAACGACTTTCGTTGATGAAGATAAGATGGATATGTCAACCGGTGACGGCTCGCGAGGTGACTCATGGTACGGCCGAGGAAGTTTATGCCTCAGCCACACTATGCTGCCGCGATGTTGTCCTCTCTGCCTACACACTGCTCTACTCGCGCAATTAATCGCAGCGCTCCGCATTAGGTCGTACGCGTTCATATTGCCAGTCCTTGGACTCGCGGCCAAAAACCGACAAAACAGTGGGAATGACGAGGAGCATGATGTGCATAATGTTGCCACACTACGTCTCTGCCTCCTTTCCTCGCTACTTCCCATGCCACTCGACGAGTGTGTGGCACGAGTATTAGGTGGCAATACAGATAGGTAGGGTCGATTGCAGAGACCACACCCATCTGTATTGCTACCTCAGGCCGTACCAAGAGTCACTCCGCGAGCCGTCACTGATGTCAACAACCACTCTTGTAAAGGAAACAAGTATTGGGCTACTGTTTTCTTCCGTAGCCTCCTCAGCAAAACTTTCACGAATCGCCCTGAGTAAATGTAAATTTCCATGAAGAATGAGATACATTCATGGGAGTGTCAATACCGTGGATCCCGTGCTAAACATATTAAACTTGGTATACCGGGTGTTTCAGACCACCCGTACACACCAAATATCTCGCGAAATACAAATCGGATTGACATACAAAAAAATACGTCTAAATATTTTTTTTGAGTTCTATCATGTGGTGTGAAATTTAAACCACCACCCCTCCCCCCTGGGGCGGGGTGGGGGGTAACTTTAGAATCTTAAATAGGTACTCCTATTTTTTTTTGCAGATTTGGCTTCTACTCTAAAATATATTAGGTTTTTATTCGAAATATATATTTATCTGCAATAAAAAATAGGGGTTCCCATTTAAGATTTCAAAGTTCCCTCCACGACCCAGGGGGGAGGGGGGGCTGTTCACATTTCATACCACATGATAGGGCTCAAAAAACATTTTTGGACATTTTTTTTTTCTCAATCCGATTCGTATTTCAGGAGATATTTGGGGTGAACGGGTGGTCTGAAACACCCTATATATCTATAAAAACTTACTTCCTAGACAAATTAGAATTTGGTACTTGAATAAAATTAAACTTTTATTTAATTAACATTTTTAAATTTGGTATACCTATAAATAACTTAACATACTAAACAGTATTGAAAACATAACATTTCATGTCTGCTCGGCAACGCAGAAACTATAAGTTCGAAGAAAACTTTAGTTGTTTGAAATAATTAAGACGTATTTATCATCGTTGCACTCAACCATTTATAAATTCATCATTTTAAGTTTCCATTTTTATGCTCTGGTCATATAAGGAAGCCTAATTTATTTTATTTACAGTATTACAATATAATTACTACTAAGTTTACTACCTTGATTTATATGCTGTGAACTATAACGCTCCGTTAGAAAACGGTTGCCCAATACCAGCTTCCTTTATTAGAGTAAGCAGCACATCATTGTGGAATCTCCTTCTCAACCTCTACGAAAGTCCGCCACTGTTCTGTACTTTATTGCAATCCTCTGAGTTTTACTCCAGGAGACTCCGGCTTGAAGATGACGTTTAAAAAGCAGGCGAGCAGAAAGTTTAGCGACGGACTGCACGAGATCAGCGCGCTGTGCCTTCAACGGGACTCCCAGGACAGGCCCACGGCCGGGCAACTTCTCGGCCATCCCTTTTTCAAGGCCAACAGGCGCAACATGCACCTGTGCGAACTCCTGAAGCCCGTCATTCCTTTCGGCGATAACGTCGCCCTCGGTGGTGAGTAATACTTTAATGAAAACCGTTGTGTTTAAATAATATAGAGAAGAACAACCGATATCCTTACTTTGGAGACCGCTGGTAGAGGTTCGGCCTCTGTATCAAATGAATCAGCTGTAATAAAGCAACGGAAGATTTATTGCTTTCTAACAGTGACGGGTGACTCATGGTAAGGCCGTGGTATTACAGGTGGATGCGGTCATGCCGTCAGATGTCTTTGCAACCTACCCTGCCTATCTGTGTACCATGAGTCACTGTTACAGAATCTGGTACTGAAAAATAAGGAGAGGAATTAGCTGAAGAAATAATTAAAGATGAAAGAATAGTGAAAGTGAGACAAGAAATTTTACCATCGCTGTCATTGGATCAAAAGAAAGGACTAGAAGAGTTTAGTGAAATATACAAACCTAAAGTAATTGTAAACATTAATAGTAATTTACGATACAAGTAACGTTATGAAGGTTTTTACATTACGAGAGAAAAGTTTGAAAACACGAGCGACGTAGGAGCGAGTGCTTTTAAATTCTCGAGTAATGTAAAAACAAATAACGTTACATATGTCATAACACGGTTTATTTTATCCTATTTCTATTTTTTTAATAAAAAAAAAATGTTCAATGAAAACTGCCATGGGCGAAATAATGTTTGTATGCCAATATCTCCATAGCAACGAGTTGCGTTTAGATAAATACAGGGTGTTTCAGAGCTCTGGGAACGGTCAATCACTTCCTTATTTTTCAAAATTTCGAAAAATGTTTTATACAAAAGTTGTGTATAATAGTGAGCTGCACGCACGCCCTAAAAATATTTAAATTTATACAGGGTGTCTCATAACAAAGTTACAGACCAAACTTATGTTTTTTTAAAAGGAACACCCTGTATTTTTGGTCATTTATTAATTATATTATACAGGGTATAACAACACTAGTGTTGCTAAGAATTCTTAACAACACTACTGTTGTTAAAGGTACCTTAACGTAACTCGTTGCTAAGGAGTTATTGGCATGATAACATTATAGGATAAAATAAATATTATTTACCCATCAGAACACACCTACAGACCGGTTTCAAACTTTCGGGTCTCATCAGTGCAATTAGTTGCTGATGGAGAAACGGAAATTACTATTGGAATATAAAATATTCCAAACACCGTTAAACGCCAAAGTGGCGGAATCTATTGCCTGAATGCTGTACTAAACCCAATCTGAGTGGCATAACCACCGACAGATATACAGGGTGGCCGTTTTATCTGAAGACATTGAAATATCTCGAAAACTACGCATCGGATCAAAAAAGAGTCTAGAAGAGTCGACGGATAGGGGTGGTGTAAACTTTGAAATCTCAAATGGGAACCCCATTTTTTCTAGTAACTGTTTTAATCTTAACCCATTTGGACCCACCGATTTTTTTGTTTTTTTTTACTCTGTAAAAACATGTTAAAAAATAATAAATAATTAATGTTACATGCTTACTAGCACCCCCTTGTGTCGTTTTGGTGTAACATGGCATAAATGGACTATATAGCACCCTGTAATTGACTCAAACTTATATTTAAAAGTATCAAATAACATTTATTACATTATAAGTAAATTTGCTTCGTACAGGGACAACGGGTCCAAATGGGTTAAGCTCTACATAAACAATTGTACTTTTTATTAAAATAAGAGGAACAGTTGAAGTTTGCAGCAACTGTTTCAATCGAAATCTCTGTGGAGGGATTTAAAGTTTTTATTGGAAGGACGGAAACAATTGTGGTTGAAAAGATATTCAAAACAATAAGCTCTTTTCTTCAAGTTTATTGTTTTCAATATTGTTGTGGATAGAAGATTCGGTTAAACAATAAAAATCTTGCTTAAACAAACAAGTGAAGTTCTAAAGAAATAGTTGAAGATTCACCTGAACTAAGAGAAATAATTGAAGTTTCCAGTACAATCGATTATTGAGAAATTTTAATGTTGAGCTCCACGGAAACAATCGGAGTACTTTACCCTTTAAGCCCTGGATTTTTAAATTTGAAAAAAAAAAATTTTTTTGTTAATATGGGGAGCTTCTTAAGACCATAAATACCAAATTTGAATTGATTTGATTAATTAGTATAGAAATTAATTAGTTGAAGTGACATCTAGTGATAAACAGCAAAAATATGGATTGTCATAGTAAGTAGAGACATGTAAATGTTGCGGTGGCAATTGCCACCACCAGGGCCGAAAGGGATAATGAACGTAGAGAAACCATTGAAGATTGAGGTGCAGCAGTTGTTTTAATCGAAGACTTTGTGGAGAGATTTATAGTTTTTACTGGAACAGATTACGTTTACATAGCATCATTGATGAATTCGTGAAGTTAACCGTCAACGGCTTTTTAATCTAATCTTTGTTAATAGTGTTTGTTTTTACTTGCAGAAGAATGTGACACTATCGAGAGCCTACAAAAAATGTCCGATTTGGAGTTGAGCTCCTACGACTGGGATTTTGAGTAAACCGACGATGCAAACTTTTGACAAATTCTCTCGCCTCACTAGCTAGTGCCACTACTCATTATTATAGCATTAATTATTTATAGCTGTTGGTATTTTGTAAATAAACGTTCCCAGCGCATCAAAAAATGCGATTTTGTCGCCTCACATTTTGGTAATTATTTATTAAATAAACGCCAGTTTCACACAATTTGTATTATGGTGGTATCTGTATTCAATAATAAATATTGTCCATAAGATTCCACTGAAATGATTGGTAATTCAACTGATGCAAGATTTGATTAGTCATCCATAAATGATCATTTTGTTTAATTTCATGGCAACCGTTATTTTCGTGAAAACTATCATTTTTATTTTATTTTTTTGGGTTTTTATAGATGCAAAAAAATAAATAATGGCATGACGCAGAAATGTGTTTTCCAAAATGACCAGGGAAGATCATATTCCAATATAAAGAAATTAACATTGAAAATCCTATATTCCGTTTTGTACAGCTACACCCTGTGCATAGTACAGTGGCAAAATTGTGGGCGGAACCTTCGAAGGACGCTCTCGATAGATTTCGTGAAGAGTTCGCGCGCCTGGTACATTCAATTATGTGGAGGAGAGCGCCCGATAGAGTTGTAAATGTATAGCGCACGTGAAGAATATGTGCTTGCTTATTACAGAGACTGTACTCGGCCGGCTGTAGAGAGAGAGAGAGCTTTCGCTTGCTCTCTGCGCGTCTGGCCAACTTACATTTGCCGTCCTGTAATCATAATATTCTTTTTCAATTTTATTTATTTATTTTTTACAAAGAATAATACAAAAAATTTATTTTCGCGCCAAAATACCTTCTTGCGTGTATGTGATCCTAAAACACAATCCACAAAAAAATTATGTGTTCAACATGGCAATAAATCTTGTTAAACAAATAACTATTATTGCCCAATAGTAACAACCGATTACAGGACAATGTAATTTAAGTAATTTTAATGCTAAGAAAAAAATTAAAAAATATAATTCATAAATAATAATGAAATTAAAATTACACCATAATTGTATAGACATATACAAGATTGAAAGGAAGTTTGGGTTCAGACGGCATTTTCGATATTGTCTTACCTGTTTGCGTACCATTCCTCGCAACTGCGAAAACCTGGCCCGACTTGTTGGGCCCATCGTAATGAAACTTTTTTTTATATGAAAACTATTACGATTTTATTATTAATAAATGTATTTACAGTTGGACAATCAATTAAAAACATTAAAATCGAATAAGCATTTATTGGCATGAAATGTACGAAAATAAAGGCACCTGTCCGTTAAAAAAAAAAGGCAAAACATTCCGCAGCGATTGAATAACATACAAGCGTAAGTGCTCAAAATAAAAAAAAATAAAAAACCTGCATGACAACAAAAAAAATGCAAAGGTTGACCATTATGCTCGGCGCATAGCGGAATTTGCAATTGAAATTAGAACGATACATTATCACAATGGTACCGCGTCCGCCGTCAATAAACAATACAATACGTGAAATAAGTTGTTTTTTTATTCACTACCTAATTGTTTTTTTTTTTAATAAATTAACTACACTATATAAAATTTAACAATAATTAATAACAATCAGATTTTCAACTTGTTTAAGCAGATTTTGGCACTTGAGTCGTCGGTTCGTTTTTTTTTTTTTTGTAAGTACTCGGAAAAGGTGAAGCGCGGCGGTGAGAGAGGGGGAGAGTTGGTTAGTTGAAAAATCCTAATTCAAATTTATTAACAACAGTCTGCATCAGTCTTGTGAATCTTGCTTCGATTGGTGGTCGTCGTCGTCGGGCTTTTCCGCCAGCTCGGAGTCCGAGTTTTTCAGCTCGATGTCGGAGAGCTTGTCGAAGTCGGACGCCGGCTCCGTGTCCGACGTCTTGTAGTGCTCCTTCGTGTAGAGGGTCTCCACCTCGATGGGTTTAGGCGTGGACGCTGGGGGCGGCGCGTCCCGATCGTCGTCGGAGTCGCTGCCGGAGTTCTTCTCCGAGTCGGAACTGTCGCTGGGCTGGTCGGGGCTGGTGGCCTCCGGCTCGAGCTTCGGGGCAACCGGGCGCTTTTTGTGCGCCGGATTGAAGGCGAAACAGTAGCAGCATTTGAACGAGATGTACTCGAACTCTTGCTTCAAGGCCATGCCTAAAAAAATATTGTGAATTGAGCAAAATCTGATTCGTTGAAGATTTGCAAAAGTAAAGAAAAGGTGCTAAGTAGAGATGGGCAGACGGTTCAGGAACCGGTTCGGACAAAAGGAACTGCGGTTCCTCTGCTCTTTAATATGCACTTGGCTCTCTCTTTAAGAGTGAAAACTAGACAAAAATTATTTAGTGTTTGGTACCGCAATTACCAACCATGAAAAATTAAACTATAAAATTCGCAAACATTTTCGGGTTAAAGGGACTTTCCTAGGCACCCTGTGTATTGGCTATTTTTTCTTGTTGCAGTCGTACACTCTTCAAATATTGTCTTCCTTTTTTTGAACACCTTGTATACAGGGTGTATTTGAAATAACGAACAGGTTCGTAACCACAAAGAGATTATATTATTTTTAAACAATATTCGCAATTATTTTGTTTATAACTGTAACAAAAAGCTCGCAATTGATTATTAAAGTTAATGAGTAAAATACGCAACATGTTTGGGGGCAGTGGTAATGTGACCTAATTTTTAAACGGCATCGGCTTTAGATATCGAATTACAACAAGCACGTAGTTCGGAGGCAAGAAATCGTATCTCGCGTTTTAAATAAACAAACACACATTCCATGCAGACCTAATTAAATAAGAAAAGCATCGGTTCTCAAAATGTTTAAAACACCTCAAAAAATTAAGAAAATTCAAAATTTTTTTTTCAAATAAATTTTGACGGAAATGGGTTCACAAATATTTTGTGTATGTGCCCTTAAATGCCCGTTTGTTATTTCAAATACACCCTATATATTACAATTTTTCCGTAGTATTTCAAATACAATTATGGATTTTATAATATTTTCGTCCTTTAAAAAATAAATTCCACTACCATTCCTTGAATACATTTAGATAACATTGAGGTCGCTATCCTTCACCTTGTGGGTTCTTTCAATATTAATAAACAATCGTGCCGTACGCAACTTGAACTACACGCAAGTTGGCTCGAATGTGTAAACGCGAATACGTTTAACGAATTTCAAGTTCAAATCTGTAAACGCAGTGCAACTCGTCTTTCCGACGCATTTTCATGTTTGTTCCAAGATCGATTATAAAAAGAGTTTTATGAAGATTTAAATTTGACAGTTTTTAATTTTCAACATCAAAAATAGAAATGGTTGATGGGTTACAGCGAGATCTTTAATTTGAGGTATAGATTATTAAAATCAGTTCAAAGATTATTAAATGGGTCCAACCAAAATTTTACAAAGATTCAATTTTACTGCAAAAAAAAAATCGTCTCGAAAGGGTTAAGGTATAATAGAAAAATCAAATTTGAAATTTTCTAATAAACAATTCTCTTCTAAACCCTTTAGCCTTCGTTTTCTCGTAACTAGCTAATACCACACTTATTAGGCGCTAATATATGCAATTAACATTAAATAAATCGGCGCATTTGGGAATAATTACATGTTAGGATAATTAACATCCACTGCAAATTAATTAATCATTAATCACATTAAAAAAAAAAATTCACCAAATGATTATCAGTGCGGAAACTTATATTATAACTATTAAAACAGTGAAATGGTTTTAACACGAAAAAATGGGCACTGACCGTTGTGGCAGGAGCACTGGCTGCAAATGAGGGCGTACCGGTTGGATGGTCCATCGCCCACCAGGTACTCCACCATCCTGTCCAGCATGGACCTCTCCCGGGGAAGTATGGCCTGCGGCAACTGCACCTGGTTGCTGCCGTGAGGCACGATCTGATTATTCGTCGGGGGCGCCGTCGTATTTAAAGCCGCCCGGGCCGTGATCGGGCTCGACGGTGCTCCAGCCGGGCCAAAACTACTCCTGGATGATGGAACGTTGCCAATGGACGGCCGGCCCATCGGTTTCCCTCCGGGGAAACGATTCCTAACACCTATAATGCACGGAAAAACCGACCAATAAAATTATTCCCCAAAAATATTGTGATTAATATAAAAGTGTGATTCAAAACGACATGTGTGCACGTTTATATTGATTACGAATTTTTTGTGTTGTTGACCTTTAACACGTTAAGTGGTATAGTGCCACGCGTGTTTTGTTCCTGGGGTATCGTGGTATACATAGAGTACCACACTGCAAACTATTTTATTTTGTGCTGTGGTATCGTATAGATGTCACCGAAATTTCGTGAATATACATATATATGTCAGACATAAACGTCTCAAAAAAGACAACAAAATTTTTTTGGGTTTTTGAGACCAGATTTTTTGATACCATGGTGGCGCTCAACGTGTTAACCACTTTGCGCCCATGATGCTCTGATTTGGGCTATAGCGGGGGTGGTCAAAGCGTCGACCACTAACTATTTCTAGTCGCCCGCCTGTCTGATATGATGTACAGATTAGAGATGGGTAACTCGCCTCAAAATAGTCATTTTTGGCTTTAACTTACGTTAACTTCTTATGAACAGTTAACACATACGAAGTTGGTATACCGCCACCTATAATTTCAAAAACCGGTCGCTCGTAGTGATCAAAAGTTTGGCCACCCCTGGGCTTTAGCATAAACCCAGGTTTACTGAAAAATTACTTTTTTGTCGTTACTTTTTTCTATGAAATATTATTCCATTGTCACAAACTTATGCAAAAAAATATGAAAAAAATATTCCATAGATGGCGCTAAAGGTATTTAAAAAAATATTTTTCTTTTCTTTTTTTTTGCTTGTCGCCACATGTGGTAACATAGGCGTGAAGAGGTTAATGAAGACGATGGTTGCGGCCATTATTACATGATAATTTAACTGAATATAAACCACCAAAACCACAACTAATTATTGTAGAAATAGCTATTTATGTAACAAGTCCACAATATAGCACTTTCTTGGACGAGACGAGCAAGCGAAGCGAGAGAGGCTAATAACGGAGGTGAGTCCATGAAGTGCTATTGTGGACGAGTTACATACAAAGCTTTATGTTCGACTGCTTTTAGCATTTTTGGAATACTTTTAAAATACAAACTGAAGCAATTTATTTATATATATATTTTAATCATAGTGTGCATTTGCTGCCACACTAATGTCAGTCATTGTAAATTTCATAGAGAATGGATGATTAGGTTAAAAAATCTAAGTCGCACAATAAACGTCCAAACCTTGCAAACTTCTTCAGGAGTAAGTGTAATGAATAATAGTAAGTACTATCGCTATAAACCACTATCATAGTTGATCTCTCTTTTGCATGAGTATTTATTAGGTGTTCTAACCAAAATTAAAATCTGTCATTTCTGACACTGACATAAGAGTCCAATTTACTTTATCAATTATGGGACTAGTACGAAATGGCGTACATTTTGGCCTAAAAACAAACCCACAAAGTTACTATTTTCGTACAGTCGAACATAAAATTATTTATGATGCAAAAAATCTCCTTATAAAGCTTCACAGTAAATTAGGTAGATGGCACAACATTCCCCATTCGAGTTTCGACACGACACCATCGTCTACATAAAGCTTCACAGTAAATTAGATAGATGGCACAACATTCCCCATTTTTTTTAAATTCATATTGTTAGTGTAAAGTTTATCGAACGTTCGTTAGTACAAAAAAAAAATGAGTCTTGTACCTGTGTGAACCTCTGATGTGTTAAGTGCTTTACGTGGAGTCAACTCACTGGATGTCACGGGTATGCTCACTTTCCTGACCTGCTCGGGGGCGTACTTCTCCAGCAGCGTCCTCGCCACCTTGTACGTCTCGGTCTCCATGATCTGCTCCAGCAGTTTCTTCTTCTCGTCCCGCAGGTCCACCAGCTTCCTTTGGTTCTTCGTCAGCTTCCGGTTGTAGTACCATGTTAGTAGTTTTTTCGTGCAGGTGATACTGCAATAATTGATAAGTACTTACTTCACTTATTTAATTAAACAATTACAATTTAACACGTTCGCTGCCACTACAATTGGGATTGCACATTCGCACGTATAAAGTTGGACGCACTAGCGCGTTGGTGGCAGCAAACGTGTTAAAAGTGTGAAATGAAAACAGCTTGAAAGAAAGAAAATTTAATAACTCGAGCACCCCTCACATCATGTTTAGTTTTTTTTGTGCAGGTCCTAAAATTTCAAAAACTGTTACATACTTCATAATAATTATTCATTTCAAACAATAATGATTTCATGAAGAAAATAAAGTAAAATAATCATGAGCATTTTGTCAGTGACAAGTTTTCCTGTTGTGTCTATTATTATGAACATATTTTCTAGATCAGTGTTTCTCAACGTGGGCGATCGACATTTAAATTGGGCTTTTATCTGAAAATGCGCTTTTGGGGACGATGGTCAGTTTACGTGGGCAAATACATTTTAGATACCTGCCTGCGGCTTTGGCTCAATAATGCAACCCATAAAGAAGTTACAGTTTGTTTAAGTAAGTTGAGACCAAATTACTGCTATATATATTTTGTTTTGGTTCTGCAGAAATTGATCGGGTTATTTGGCACCTATTTTGTCAATGACATTACAGCTGATGCGACCTTAATTTTAAGTGAATTGAGTTTATTGTAATCATAAAAATTTTGAGGTTCCTAAGGTAACTAAAATGACTGATAGAGGTGTCAGCTAATGTCTAAGATTTATTAGAAAACCAAAACAAATCAAGGCCCATTAATTTTGATACCTACAAATGCGATGCGACAGTGCATTATAAACTCCCACTTTGCAGAGCCTTCATTAATGTGAAATATCTTCGATAAAAAAACTTTTCAAAAATGCAATTAATCATTTTTGTAAACTACAAAATGTTAACATTTTGTTCTTCAAAGCAATATTATAAGATAATATACATTGTGCCATTTACAATAATAGAGTTGCATCTAATACCCATTTTTGCTACATTCCACAGACAAAAATATGAGTCAAACTTTTGTAACTTCCACCTGTCTCGAGATATCAGCCAAGAATGCATTCAATTGAATAAAACATACATTATTTTATGCCACGGGGATGAAGCCGAGATACGAATATCGGCAACACGAAAGTATGTGGGCCACCCCAGGACAGTGGGGCGAGGGGGAATTTCAAATTTGCCGCTTTTGCAAAGATGGTTCCCTCGATGTTGCCAGATTTATCAAAGATCTTATTATGGGGATTACCGTTTTTAATAACCTTTAAATTTCACTACAAAGTAATAATTTTAACAATTAAAATTATGTTTTAAACATAATTAGACTCATTATCGCTTATATTTGTCATAATAACTTATGAAAGTATAATATTACTGTTTATTAAATATAATCATGTGCATTGTATATTTTATACTTCGATGTATATGCGGCAACGCTTAATGAGTCTCACCATTTTTATTAACTAACCTCAATAGTGCTGTGAGTGCTAGCGATTCATGTTTGAAGGTAAGTTATTATATATTCTGTCTTATAAACTCGTCAATTGTATTTATTAGTAATGGAAACATCAAATGGCCGTATTAAATATTCTTGTAAAAATCCAGAATGTCAAAATTCTTTCTTTTCCGATACCGATAATTAATGTCGACTAGAAAAATAAACATTTCTATAAATTTCCCAAAAATGAAGAATATCTTAAAACATGGAAAACCATTTGTGATATTGAACAGTCTTCATTGTTTAAATTTTCAATTATGTGAAGATCATTTTATTCATAAACATTTTGTTAATCATTTCCGCAAAAAATTGAATTGCAATGCTGTTCTGACACCAAGAAGTAAGACAATATAACTACACTAATTTACTTTTTAACTATTTTAATGTCATGAATCCTGGAAAAGAGCAAACAACTGACCTGTTACGACGCCTGAAAGAAATATCTAAGAAGAACGAAGAGACCTGATGGAACATTGCACCTGGACTAGACCCTAATACCCGATTGTTGTGATATTTTTATATTTGATAATTTTGTTAATAATAATGTATATAATTATTCTGTTAAATATATTTTTTCCATGTAGGCCTATTTTTATTTTTATTTTGTGAAATCCAATCTTTTTTCTTTTACCAAAACCAGTAACTTCTTTATTTATGTACTATCTAAAAGTATAATTAATTATGTGCTCAAAAAACATAATTGATTATATTTTTAGTGTTATTACCTTGAAATATATCGTGTAGACGAGTATAACATTTTTAAATTTTGGCGCGGAAATCGTAGTAATTTGCCACCCCGATACCAGGCGGCGCCAAAAATCGTGTTTCCGAAATTTAACATGCAGGTTTCACTTCTAAAGGTATGTGTTCTGTGTTTTATGCTGCGAGATCAAAAAGTCGAAAATAGTTGGCAGCCCTTAAAACATAACCTAACTCACAGAAGTTGAATGGCGTCACTACGAATGAGAATTTTGGCACGAAATTTAAATAAAACAGCTAGATAAGGAATCTTAAATGTATTATTAATAGTGATGAATAAATACTTATGTTTAAAACAGGCAAAATTGGCAGATTAAAACAAACAAAACTATTTTTTAAACAAGTAACCTTAAAATGTACACTGCACTGCATCTTAGAATTCCAGACAGCCAATATAATTTTATTAAAATTATTATAGGGATTTTCAACTATTTTTGACTTTCTGATGTTACTGTATATCATTGTGGCCATTTCAATTTAAGGAAATAAAAACATATCAACATTAATACTTACATGATAGGAGCTAGAATGATGGGTATGAAATAGAGCACACGTTCCTTGACGGTGGGTGGGAAAAAGTAAAAGAAAAAGAGAAAAGTGGTGACGATGTACAGCCCGATCGAGAACAGCAAGAACTGCCCGACGATCTTCTTGTGCTTCTGCTCCGTGTTCCTGCTGTAGTCCTCGATCGACCTAATGTCCTTATCCAGCCTCTCCAGGACCTCCGTGTTCGTCTTCTTCCTCTGCAAAAGCGCACAAAATCAAACCGAAATCCCGCTGACCGCAAGACGACAACTCACCCGTAATTTGGCCCATATGACCCCCATCCTGCACGCAAACTAGCACAACTCAATCTGAACCGTCCGGAAACGCGCTCATATGGACCTTTCAAAAAAAATCTAACCTGCAATGTGCGAAAAAAGTCGGCGAGTTTACAAAATGGGAAAGCGGACGGGAGCGACTCACTACTTATCCGCACTGGTGGGCCTCAATTACGCCATGCCGGGGCTGTTTTTAACCAGAATTTTTCGAAATCTCCTCGCCGCCCACACGCACTCGGACGCACGCACGCACAAACAGCGAAATGATTACAGTTTCCTGTACGGACATCCAGCTGGCGGGCGCGGATTTCCGGTTTCTATAAATACAAATTACGCCATAAAATTCCACCGCAGGTGAATCGATCGTGATGGGTGCCGTCTGGAGGCTATTTATACCGCCGCTGATGTATTGGGACGGTCTAATAATACCGGCCGGTCCGCGGATAATGCATTATTCCGTCCCCCTATTGTGTTCGGTTTCAGACAGGAAATGCCTACTTTTAATATGGAACGGTGTTAATTAAATTCACGTAAATATAACCTTCAAACGCGACGTGTATTAATTAATTACTTTGATTATTATGGATTTAACTTACCGTATTCGCAATATTTACGGTTTATCATGACGTAGGAAAAAATTTAAACGAGTGTTTATTGGGTTGCCAACACCAGTGCCGGCGCCATCTTCCGGAGGATGCGAAAACGTTACTTACTTGAATTTTATATCTATTGTTAAGGCGGGAAATTTAAATGAAAAACATTAACACCTTGTTTCATAATCTATCGGGAAATTTAATAAGGCAAACGGGCAGTGGCTTAGAGTAGGTTAAGACATGGGTATGAATGGCAAGGCACTATCCATTCTGAGTAAATTTTGAAAGTTTCAAATTTGTTTCAAGTTTTTAAATTTTTTTGTCGACTTGGAAAATGTCATTTTTGGCATTTAAAAATTGTGAATTTTGGCCTTTTTTTGCACATGAAAATGGTTAAAAAATAAAAGATTTACTGATAAATCTTAATAATAAGAATATCAAATGTATTGTAATCGTTTAAATACAGTTTGTAATTATAAACTCCTTACGAATCCCGCATGTGCACTTGACAAAATGCAATGTTGTAGAGTCGAAAGATGTTCAGAATCCCAATTTGTGCCTTTTTCGAATGAACGTTCGAGCACAAATCGTCAGTCAATACGTATCGAATAAACTTTTCAGAATCCCTGTGCTGCACTGCGTCTGAGAATACCAGACAGCCAATATAATTTTACTTGAATTATCATACGGATTTTCAGAAAATGTGGTGCCAACTATTTTCGACTTTTTGATCTCACGGTATAATCAACCCTAATTCAACTGAATAGAAAAGAAAACAAAGTAAATTTTCCATTTCAGTTTAATGCATTAATTATTCTACAAAGCGCCATTTTTGTAATATTTAAGACGGATAAGAAAAACTTATTATTTATGCAAAAATTTAATAAACACCTATCATATAAGTACACAAACTATCTATCGCATGATATAACCATCTGGATATTGCATAATCTTTGGATACTGCTGCACAACCTTCTCATCAATGTGATCCAGCCGTTTGGGCATCGGCCTCAGCTGCCTTATTTGATTCGAAACGTTTCCTAACATCCCCTGGGGTACATTCACATCGGGGAAAATGTGCAGGCGCTCCATCGTGTACCTCCTTTGTAGATTACCATCCATACTGTTGTACACAGCCTTTTTCAACACCTGAAAACTAGTTTAAAACATCCGTTTGCAAGATGAGGATAAACTCACCAGAGTCGGGTCTTTCCTGTGCAATTCCCAGGCCAAGGTCCAACTGGCCCCTTTGGGATAGCCGGTGTGGTGGAAATACACGCGCTTTTTCCACTCGTCACCGGGCAACGCAATCTCTGCACTGTTTATCACGATCACGTGATCACCGCAATCGTCTGAAAAAAGGGGCAAGTTCACACATGAAAATTGAAAGAGCCGATATTTTTCATACTCAGTGGATGGTATATGGGTTTGTTCGTTCCCATCAGGTACTTCTTGAGCACGGCTGCCGACTCGAAAGGGTTTTGCCAGGCGGCGTCGTATAAGTGCCAAATTCTGGCAAACGTTGCCCATTGCTACAAATAAAACTTAACTGAAGTGATTAAATGCATTGACTTATGTTTGTGCAACGTTGATATAATAATGATAATAAATTGGTTAAACCGGTTGTGGCTGACGATCAAGTAGTCAATGCCAGAAAAAAGAAACTATGTTAGTATCACTCTAAAAAAATTAAAATTGAGTGATACCAACAAAATCAATTGTTTAAAGCAATCAAAAGCAACAGCCCACTTACACCACAGCCAATTAACTTTAATCAGTGGTTATTACTTCTTCAAATTCTATTCACAAATTATTTACACAATAAGAAATCAATCAAAGAAACATTTGGGAAATCTTACAAATTTATAACACTTTTAAATTCCCGAATTTTGTCTTAATCAGATGCTTAATTTCTTAACCAGGATTAAGTACCTGCAATGCAAGTGGGCCTAAGTTATATTATTATGCGGTATTGAACAAATTGGGGATCTCGTAATCGATAGCTAGTTATGCAAAGGATATTGAGTACACCTAATCCTAATTGGGGGGTGTGATTTTCCAACACGGAATCCAAAATCGCTGGGAAAAGCTTTAAATTAAACACCTTACAGACCTGCACTCGTTTTATCGTAGACATTCCAATTACTATATTCCCAGTTTTAGGTTATATCACCGAATAATAAACACAAGATGGGATAGTTTTTTGGCAACAATGTAAACCGGTGGTCAACAATTATGTTTTAATAATTACGACCGATTGATTAATTAATCTCAAACATTCGTGCTTTATATCATTTAAGAAAATATTACGCGTTGGTTTTATTGAAAATTCGCTTGGAAAGTTATTATTTTACTGCCATATAAATCTGACAACGTTGTTCCGGTCCGTGACGAGTGGACGCGGAGGATCGGCCATTTTGTGCTTGGTTCGTAAAGGGTGTGTAGTTTTATAGTTTGATGACGGAGGGACCCCGCGCGGATACACAAGTGCTGTGTAGTTTTTTTTTTAATAAGTACGTTGTCTGTAGTATATTGCATATGAAATTAACACTGTGCGTATAAAGATGAGTGTATCACGTTGTGTTTTTAGGGAGTTGAGCCGTGTCATCCATTGTGTTCTGTGTAGCTGTGCGCAGTGCGTATGATCGGCACTGGAAGAGACAGAATCACCGTCCGAATACACAACATGAAAAGAAGTACCGACAGGGACACGCCGCCACGTAGCAAGCGATCGCGTTCGAGCATGGGCCGGTACGACGACAGCTCCGACGAGCGGATCACCCCCGACAGGGTGAGGCGTCGCGGAAGCAGGGGGCGTTCGCCCAGCCCCCGGGCCAGGTACATTTCTCCGCACAGGGACGAGTACATGCGCCCCCCAGAGAGGACCTACCCGTACAAAGTGTTGTGCATTTCGGCCTTGCACCCCAAGGCGAGCGACGAGGTGATTAAGGACACCCTGTACCGGGAGTACAAGAAGTACGGGGACCTGAGCATCAGGATCTCGCACGATATGGACGAAAGGGTCGCATACGTGTGCTTCAGAAATTCCGAGGACGCCAGGGACGCGAAGCACGGGAAGCCAAGGATCATAATCTATGACAAGGTGGCTTTGGTGGAGGCTGTTTACGAGGTACCGAGGGCCAGCAGTGATATTTACAGGGGGAGGCCTAGATCGATTAGCCCGGAATACGACCGGCATTATTATCCCCGGTCGCCTGAAAGATTGAGACCGGTGGATAGGTATGATCGCGCTTACGGGCACCCACCTCCTGGTGTACCAGTGCACAGGGAGTTTCGGCGCGAGGCCTTGCCGGCGCCGCATCACGAATACATGGCCCGGCCGCCGATGCACCACGGCCCTCCACACATGGCGCCGGCTCACGGGTACGGCCCGCCTCGGCATTCCGCGCCTAGGATTCCGTTTGAGAAAACTGAGAATAAGAAGGATAAATTCCCCAATTACCTTCACCACATCCAACCGGAAGACGACCCCCTGGCAACGCGAACTTTATTCGCCGGTAATTTGGAAATTAACATAACCGAAGAGGAATTGCGCAGGATTTTTGGAAGATTCGGCTCTGTGGAGGACATAGATATCAAACGCCCGCCGCCGGGTACAGGTAATGCTTTTGCTTTTGTACGATTCCACACCCTGGACATGGCACACCGTGCTAAAGTCGAATTATCCGGGCAGTACATTGGGAAATTTCAGTGTAAGATAGGTTATGGTAAGGCTACGCCGACCACCCGGATTTGGGTTGGAGGTCTGGGCCCGTGGACCTCGATCACGCAATTAGAACGGGAGTTTGATAGATTCGGAGCTTTTAAAAAAATCGATTACACGAAGGGCGATATTCAGGCCTATATTTTATATGACAGTATTGATGCAGCTCAAGCGGCTGTTAAAGAAATGCGAGGGTTTCCGCTAGGTGGCCCCGAGCATAGATTAAGAACGGACTTTGCTGATGTAACCCCTGGAGTTACTTACCGGCCGAAACCTTATCCTGCTACTGAAGAAGGATCCGATTATCCGAGAAGAGCTCCTGAGGATTACGAGGCAGGAGCTTATGAGGCTGAAGGCAGCAGTGGATACGGTTCGCGTTATAGGGGTAGAGCCCCATATCCGGAGCGCCGTGCCGGAAGTAGAGGCCCATACCGGTACGCCGAGGATGATGAATGGGGTAGAAACCGGCCTGCCGATGGTGATTACGACAGGCATAGATCGGGCTCTAGAGGCGTGGACCGATCCAGGTCACGCTCACCTAGAAGGTCGATGGATTCGGATTCCGACAGCGGTTCACGCCGTGCCGGTCTACTAGCTTCAAGCCGCACCCTTCCGGAAGTCGCCCGTAAATGCTCCACAACGTGGCAAGGTGCTCTGATTCTCAAAAATTCATTATTCCCCGCTAAATTCCACCTTATAGATGGCGACACCGATATAGTTGACGGGTTAATGAAAGATGAGGATGGTAAACACCAGCTCAGAATTACGCAGAGATTAAGACTGGATCAGCCAAAATTAGAAGACGTGCAGAAACGCATTTCCAGTGCAAGCTCCCATGCAATCTTCCTCGGATTAGCCGGATCAACAGCCTCGGTCACGAATGACGACGCCAGCGTGCAAACGAGGCCGTTGCGCAACCTCGTTTCCTATTTAAAACAGAAAGAAGCGGCCGGCGTAATCTCCCTCCTGAACAAAGAGACCGAAGCCACCGGCGTCCTGTACTCCTTCCCCCCGTGCCCCTTCTCCACCGAACTCCTGAAACGAACCTGCCACAACCTCCCCGACGACGCCCTGAAAGAGGACCACCTGGTAATAGTCGTGGTACGTGGCGGCACTGCCTAAATCCTCAACACCTTCAACACACACAAAACCTTAGGATTACATTAGGTTAAGTTTTCCATACACTAAGCATTCTCCCTTTTTTTTTTCAGGAAATTAGTGATCAACAGTAAGAATGACGGTAAACTGTTTAATTACGTTCGACGGCAGTTTTTTTAATTACGAGGAAAACCGAGTTCATTGTGAAGGAATTACGGTAATGTTATCGTGCAGTTTATGTTCATGAAATGTGCGGACGCTACGTCCACGATTATGTGAGGAAAAACGAACGTTTTTTTTTTTTGTAATTAACCGGGTGTGTAAGTGTTAACAGTTCTTTCTCATTTCAATTTTTTGTTTTATTTTCCGGTGGTATTCTCACAATGGCAAAGGACTGTATTTACATAAGTTTAGCATACTAAAAATAGTGTATCCGTAGTGAGTTATTTGTGGAGTAGTTAGATTGCTATCAACTTGTGATCGGCAGTGTTTATACATACCTATATACATATATACGATCGGTGTCGCTCAGAATGTTCAATTAATTGTATGGTGTGTGCCCTTAAAATTTTTATTAAATCCCTCCGCAACGTGCCGTGATTTAATACGAATTTTCTGGTATCACAGTAATGATAACGACCAGCCCCCAAAAGTGTTGTGACAATAGATACGTTAGGTTGCGATGATGTGTGTGTTGTGCTCACTAGTGAATTACGTTTTGTTTCCACTCGATTCAATTATGTGCACACAGTAATTACTTGTGAATTTGTGGTGTTTCCAGTGGTTTTTTTTAACGATTGGTGAGAATACTTTTATCCCCCAAATTCCCTTTTAGAATAACGGCGGTTTAATCAGAAATAACTCTGCGACGGCTTGGTCAAGGTAAATTACAATTCTTTAAATATCTAACTTTAAAATTGTAAATTTGTAGCAATTTTAATAATAAAATGAGAAATACAATACGTTTCGTCTTCTACAATTTAAGTCTACGAGACTACAATTAACAAATCATCTATTGAAACAACTACTTTCCTGGCTAGTACCACGAAGAATATTGAAAGTTGTTGTTTCAGTAGATGATTGATTTGTTAATTGTACTCTTAACTTGTAGAAGACGAAAAGTATTGTATTTCTCATTTTATTGAAGTAAAGGGATTTTAATGATAATTACGAGTTATTAATGGTTGAATTCGTGTTTGATTTATAAAAAATTAGCCATTTCTTTTCTCAGGGCTGTTGACATGGAGGAAATCGGCAACGTAGTTATTTCCACCACACTTTTGGGATTAATTTCACAACAAATCGACCTGACTGATGTGTTTTCCGTTTGTACTTTATTTCCTTGTACATATTTGTGATTATTATATAACCTTTTCGTCATAAAACAGTTTGCCTTTTATTTTTTCTTTGTTGCAGTCAATCTTGACCCGTTGTCATTTGGGAATATGACTAAAAAAATGAAATCACGTACACATTTTTTATATACAGATGGAGTAAATTTTGATATTGTTATATTTTTAGTTTATTACGATGATGCGCAATGAAATTTTTTTAATATAATTGATAATCGATGGTTTTTTTTCTTATTTTATGTCCCATTTCTCGTTGGCTATTTCAACCCAGGTATGCCTGCAGTTCTGTCTGTAGTCCCTCTTAAAATTACATCTAGAATATCTTCAGTGCCATCTTATCATTTTTTTTTTATACATTTGACAGCAAGCGAAAAATAACCTCTGTGTTTGTCTTAATAACTTGATTTAGGGCCGGTATTATAAAGGTCAGTTAAATTTAACTGAAGATTAAAATTTAAATGAAGTTTGGTTATATGCAAAATACATGTACCACAAATGTCAATTCAAATTTAATCGTCAGTTAAATTTAAATGACCTTTATAATACCGGCCCTTAGAGAAACATTTTTATTTTCATTTAAATCTCGGGCAAATGTGGGTTAATATCGCTTGAGAGTATTATGGTATCGTGAAAAGGACTGTGGTAAGTTATTTTTCACTATAAGTCATTAATAAAAAATGCCTCTTGGTAAATATTTTCAAGCAAGTTATGAATTTTTAAAATTTTATATTCGATCATCGGAGAAAAATTTAAAAAAAAATGGATTTCGCTTCATTAGGATTATAAAACAATCAAAACAACTAGAAAGAACATTGCTCTTTCTAAATCAATTTGGTATTTGAAAATTCAGCGATATTCAAGTAACTTATAATTTTTTTAAATTTTGAACTTCAATATTTTGATCACGTAGAAAAATTGTTTTCACAAGGATATCATTATAAAACAATCAAAACAACTAAACAGAACCATTCTCTTCCTAAATCAATTTGGTTTTTAAAAATCCGCCGATTTTCAAGCAAGTTATGAATTTTTGAAATTTTGAATTAAAACATTTTGATGGCCGGAGGAAAACAATGTAAAAGAAAAATTGTTTTCGGAGAGATATCATTATAAAACAATTAGACAGAACCACGCTCTTTCTAAATCAATTTGGATTTTGAAAATTCGCCGATTTTCAAGTAAGTTATGCATTTTTTAAATTTTGAATTCCAACATTGCGATCGCGTAGAACAACAAAAAAAAAATAGTTTTCGCAACGGTATCATTATGAAGCAATCAAAACAGCTAAACAGAACCATTCTCTTCCTAAATCAATTTGATCTTTAAAAATCCGCCGATTTTCAAGTAAGTTATGAAATTTTGAAAAATATTTCGATGGCCGGAGGAAAACAATGTAAAAGAAAAATTGTTTTCGGAGAGATATCATTATAAAACAACTAGACAGAACCTTGCTCTTTCTAAATCAAATTGGTTTTTAAAAATACGGGGATTTTCAAACAAAGTACGAAATTTTGAATTCTACATTTCTACAATAAAAAAAATGTTTTCGCAAGGATATAATTATAAAACAATCAAAACAACTAGACAGAACCCTGATCTTTCTAAAACGATTTGGTTTTTGGATATTTGACAATTGTAAAGCAAATTATGATTTTTTTAAATTGTATTTCATCGCCGGAGAAAAAAATAAATACAAAAATATAGTTTTCGCAGGGATAATCCTCACTCTGACTGTAAATAAGGTGAATCCATAAAGTCCAATTATGTACGCATTACATACAAAGTTTAATTAAATATTTAATTAATTTAATTATTTATTATTTTCCGATTTTTCTAAGTACGTTTAATAAAACAGAATTAAAGATTACAAGTTTGTCAGCGTTTTAACGTTTCAATTATGATAATCGTAGCTCTGTGACGAGTTGTGGGCTTTTAAAAATTCAATTAAATTAAGTTCATAGTCACCGCCGCGTTTGCGCCACCTACAGGACGATGGCTGAAGTGCATACAACTAGCGCCAAAAGACCCGAACTTTATACCCATGACCAAAATATAAAAATTCGGCAATGCGTTGCACAGCAAATGGTAGAATATTTAATTCTGAGTCGAATGATGTATAAAATAGCTGAGAAAAATAGACTGTATTTTGTAATTGAAAAGTTACAACATGGGACTGTCGGTAGTAAAATTTACTGAAATGGTTAATATAGCAATTGAAAGCATTTTACAGTAGTTCATTAATAAATACCATGAGTACGATGTGTTTTTTTTTGTCTCTCTAAAATGCTATAAATTTTAATATTAAGATTTATAGCGAACTGAATTACCAACAACTGCATGTGGTAAATTTTCATTAGCAAATTCGTTCAATTTCCTCAACTATTTTATACATCATTCGATTCAGAATTAAATACTCTATCCCCAACTCATTGCTGAATTTTTATATTTTGGGTATAGGTATAAAGTTCGGGTGTTTTGACGCTACGCACTTAGTAGTTCAGCCACCGTCCGGCAGGTGGCGCAAACGCGGCGGTAAATACGAACTTGATTTAATTAAATGTATGGTAGCGGCTGGAAAACAAGCCTAACTTTGACGATTTATTTTGAGAGTATGGAAAGAGGAATGGGGTTTCTTTTTAGAGGGTTTATTTAACACTTATAGAGGTGTTAAACAAAACATTTGCGTTATCTTTTTAATGCAAAATGGCGGTGACAGAGCCAATGTTTGAAATCGCCGTTTTTTTTTACTTCTCCACGTGAGGACGGATTTCTCGTAAAGTATAAGACCTGGTAGCACCACTCTAGCGGCTGGGAAACAACGACGATTTATTTTGGATTACGGATTTCTCGTAAAGTATAAGACCTGGGACAAAATACAAAATTTTTCTTTAATTTATAGACTATTGGCTATAGAAATACGTTTTTTTCTAAATCAAATTTTGTAGAAACTATTTTTAGCCAAAAGGTAAGCAGTAAGTTGTTTATATAAAAAGAATGGCGATGTGGCCATCATGTTACTTTCTCCGATCAAAACCTAATAGTTAGTTTACTCAAAAACTACAGATTTCGAAAAAACTTTTTGTGTATAAGTTGTTAATTTTGGCATTCTCTGCAATTATGATTCATCTAAAAAACTAAATAAATAATGTGCTTTGATTTTTCTAGAATGATAAAACCTAATTATGTCCCAATAATCCAGCGGCGGCTCGTGGATGTTCGGCAGTGAGGCAGCGGAAGAAAATTTGACCGAAACAGCAACGGAATATTTGCTTCCTCTATGAGCAAGTAGTTCAGCGAAAGCGGCATCTTTACCTTTGCCTCTCCCCCCACGGAAATCCACGAGTCGCCGCTGCAATAATGCTTTTTTTTCCTGATTGAAACAATATTGAGTGATATTGCCTTAGTTACGATATGTCATAACACACTTATATTTCCCTAGGGAAATATGAAGTGCTCATATTTCCCTAGGGAAATATAGACATCAAACAATTGTCATTAGGAGCTTCTCGCAATAATTGTTTTAATTGCTCTCGGGACAACACCTTCGATTTCTTAGGAAGGTATCCTTTATGGATTTTACAGCTTTGGATTTACGAAAACCAAACATTCACAGTCTTTCGTCGCTTGCGTTAACACATAGTTTGACATTTCACCAATTTATGAAACAACGCAAATACCAAAACAAGTCAACCATGATATTTACAAACAAGGCCCTTAGCAACGTTACCAATCCGATAAATTCAAAAATTTACAATCCAATATTTTCCCATTTACAGAACAATATTCTTTCAATCAGAAAAAAACTATTGATTACAACACGGGAAATATGAATACATTTCCCTTGGTTGTCTATACATCCCTCGGGCTCCGCCCTCGGGATGCAACTAGCCAGCCTCGGGAAATATACTATTCATATTTCCCTAGTTGTAATAATAGCTATTAAATTTCAAAGTGAATTTTAGAAAAATCAATACTTTTTCGATATTTGAGCATTCAAAATCGCTATTCTTGGGTTTTCATGGCGATTATCTAGAAAACTAAATAATCAGCGTTGTCTGTTGTTTTTTTTTTAGAATATTAAAGCCCAATTATTCCCCAACACTGCTGTTAAAGTTGGAAGTCTGTATTAACGTCAGGTTTTTAAAAAACCTATACTTTTTCGCATTTTGAGGTTTAAAAAAGGTCATTCTGGAGTTTAAACCATGAAAGTGTAAATATAAATAACAATACCATCAAATCGGAGAATATTTTTAAACATTGAAAATTGGGGTATTTTCAAAAATCAAGTTACTTTTTAAAGAATAAACAAAAATTAGTTGTCTTGAATTTTTGTACATTTTTAACTCGCCTAAAAAATTGGAATACTATCAAAAACCAAAATGTTTACGAAATGTTAAAACCTACTCGGTCATTTAAAATGTTTGTGTAATTTCATTTCTACATTGCCCCTGCGGTTGACCACGGTCAAGGTTCGGTCTCCTTCCGCTCTACTCTGAGGAGAGTTTTTAGTTGGTATACTCTCGCCCTTCAGGGGGAGGACTCCAACACTGCCCCACTATTAGTTCCTATTAATATAGTACAAATATATATTATAATTTTAAAATTTTAAGATTATTATATTATCGTTTTTTTTATATTTTATATATTGTACATATTTTTTAGTTTATATGTGTATTTAGATAGCATATTGCTAAATAAAGATTATAATTATTATTATTACTATAGGGGCGTCCATAAAAGATCTTCTCTCCTCTCTTAAAAAAAAAAATTCTACATTGAATATTTACATGATGACCACATCAATATTTTTACTTTCACCGTTACGAAGTACGAGAAAGTATTGTGATCGTGAAATTTTTTTTCATTGATATCGGTGTTGGGTTCCCTAGACTATTTCAACAATTTCTGGAATTTTTTTTTTGGTCTGGGTATATGTTGTGTGTGTCTGTGCACGCTGTATATCAAAAATTAATACAGCAATAAAGATGAAACATAATTTCCAATGCACTTGTGCAATTAATTCATGTATAGAAAAAAGAACGCGATAAAAAAAAATATCCACTTGCAAAGTTTTATTTACCTTCGCCATTACAAGGATTTGAACTTGTTGCTTTAATCGTTAAATTATCGGAACAAACACTGTTAGTGATTAAAATTCGGCAGGATAAATTTTAGAAAATTTCTCAAGCGTCCGTGGTTTTCCATCTGAATTCATTCTCGAAATTTTTATCGATTCAATGACGAAATAAATTTTATCCGGCTAAATTGTATTAAAAATTTAATTCTTCTCATGTTAAATCGCCCCAGAGTTTTGAAAGTGGAAACTGCGCCGGGACGAGATTTGTGATTCGGTTCGCGAAGGTTCGCCTTCCGCACTCAACCGGCTGATAACGAAATCGGACCAGTTCGCACCTCGCCATTGCCGAGAACGCACGGTTCGCGTCTATAGATTTTTTTCGAAAACGATTTTGGGTTTAGTCGCGAGTTCGCGTTGCTTTTATGAAACCAAGTGAGCTGTTTGTGAAGTACCATTAGTGACGTGTTTACAGGATTTAATTTTTGCAAGAGGTAACAACTACTACAGTTTCAATTTTGCGTTTGCTTTTATAAAACGAGATGTTAAACCCTGGAAACTTCTTCGGTGAGCGGTGATGGTGTTGTTGGGATTATCACTGTTCCGTTCCATCCATTCCGAAGGAAGAAGGTGCGATTTCTTCACGGATCTTCAGACATCTTTAGCAAGTCTCAAGAGGAATAAAGGTATGATATGTCATATATACAGTAATAAGGTAATCTTCCAGTTACTGATACTAATGAATGGACTGAAGTAAACGCAACAACTTCAGACCATCACTGATGTAAAATAAAATAAAAAATAATTGAACTACTGGGGGTTAAACTACCAGTTGGTCAAGGGGGGGGGGGGTACTTAAACTAACCCTAATGTAGTAATTCCAGATGAGTATTATATAACATTTTATCCAAAATTGTCTCCAATTGCATTAAATAAAATGGCTACAGCTGCCAAACGTTAAAACGTAATTGATCCGTTTTTGTAGTAATTTTTTAATCTACCCCCTATCAAAAAACTGCTGTATTCGTGGCAATGGTACGGTTATTTAAAACATCCATTAATTGAATAACATATAATATACTTTAATAATAATAATATATATATATCCATTAACAAAATAGTAGTTCGAAAATTTTAAGTGTGAGAAATCAATAATACTCCATGCTAAGAAATCGTTCGGGTGTGTAAATTTTAAGCGAATTACATTGACTGCACGAGGATCATCACCTCCGGCTTCAGGTAGCCGTTCACCTCCGTGTTGTCCGCCCACTGGAAGGTCAGGATGGTCGCCGGCACCAGCCGCAAGTCGTGCAGCGTGCTATCCTTATCGGAATCCTCGAGTCTGTGTCCCGAGGGAGAGGAGAGCACGAACGCCCCCGACGGATTCTCCAAGTTCTCCTGCACAAACTCCACCACCTCGCCGAATTTCTCGAACACGGAAAACGTACCCTAAAAATTAAATTTAAAAAAAAACTTAGCTCAACACATTACTGTGAGAAGGCATATAAATATGTTTTTCTGTACTGTTGTTAAACTGCCGAAGATATACAGGGTGTTTCAGAACTCTGGGAACGGTCAATCACGTGCTTATTTTTCAAAATTTCGAAAAATGTTTTGTGCAAAAGTTGTGTATAATAGTGAGCTGCACGCCCTAAAAATATTTAAATTTATACAGGGTGTCTCATAACAAAGTTACAGACCAAACTTATGTTTTTTTTAAATGGAACACCCTGTATTTTTTGTCATTTTTGAATTATATGGAGCAAATAAAGGTGAGTTTCTTCAATACTCCCTATACCTATTGTTTGCCGTTTTCGAAATATTTGAAGATTTGTTGAAATGCATGGTCTGGGTGATATTTTATTTTTGCCCCAGTGATTGACGTTGAACGATTCAAATCATTTCAATTATTTGCCTGAAGGTTCGAACAATAGAGCCAACCATGATTTCATACAAAAAATTATACAGGGTGATAAAAAAAATGCGGTAGAAAAACCCAACTTATGAAGTTGAATAACTTCGTTTTTTCAAATGGCACACCCTGTATTTAGTAACATATTCGCAAGTAGAATCCAATTATCTTTCAGATTATAATAATTATTCCTGATATGATAATCGCCGAATACAAGAAAACTATTGAGATTAGGAACAGGGAAGCCTTATACAATCTGAAAGATTAACTTTAAAAGTTCTGTTTTTCTACCACATTTTTTTTATCGCCCAGTATAATTTTTTGTATGAAATCTTGGTTGGCTCTATAGTTCGAACCTTCAACTAAATAATAGAAATGATTTTAATCGTTCAACGTCAATCACTGAGGCAAGAATAAAATTTCACCCAGACCATGCATTTCAACAAATCTTCAAATATTTCGAAAACGGCAGACAATAGGTATAGGGAGTATTGAAGTAACTCACCTTTATTTGCTCCATATAATTCAAAAATGACGAGAAATACAGGGTGTTCCATTTAAAAAAACCTAAGTTTGGTCTGTAACTTTGTTATGAGACACCCTGTATAAATTTAAATATTTTTAGGGCGTGCAGCTCACTATTATACACAACTTTTGTATAAAATATTTTTCGAAATTTTGAAAAATAAGCACATGATTGACAGTTCCCAGAGCTCTGAAACACCCTGTATAAATATGTTTTTTTTCTACTTTGGATTAATAATTAACTTATTGTTGCATCAAAAACTGTTTAACAATGAGTGTTATTGTTTATTTTGTCTCATTGTTAAACTATTTTTGGTGAAAGGTAACTTTGTCAGAATTGGCAGTACTTAGAACATGACAGGTCTAGACATCAAAATGTAAAATAATGTGTAATCTGTGGAGAAAAAAAAAGTTGGAAGTTATTTCCAAAATGGGACTAAAGTGGATGGAAATTGAGTGTATTCATTCGACGCACCTTTGGCTGAGTTTCAGGAAGAATTTCCTATCGTTCCCATTATTTGTGATGAATTTAAAAATACCTTATCATGATCTGTTATGTCTCTGTAAACCTGGAAGTGGTAAACGTACTCAGGATGCTATTAACACAGCAACCCAAGAAATTTTGGAAGATGAACCTACGATTTCGTTTGTGTCGTTTGTCACAGCAAAAGAAATTATCGGTAGGAACACAACATAAGTAACATAACCTCAATATGTGTTACCAAATTAAATGTAAAAAAATAAAAAATCATGGCACACTTGAGGTTTTTTTTAATGAACATACTTTACAACACCTTCAAACCTTAAAATTTACGGGCTGCAGATATATGCAATTAGCCCGGACCATAAGAATAATTAGATTAGACCAGAAATTAAGCTGAAATCGGAAATTTTATAACTTTCATAAATGAATTGTTGAACTGGTGAAAAATGCTAAGTTGGTGTAAGCAATAATCTGGAGGTGTATTGTTTATTGCATGAATCAAATAAAGCGGGCTGGGAATGTTACTATCGCAAGAACAAATTGAAGCCTCGTAAGTTGACAGAAATTGATATAAACTGTCACTTCTCATGCCAAGAAAAATCTTCAACTTATTGGATAGTAGAATTCAATTGATAGAAATTGTTAGAAAATGTCGCTCATCAAGTCAAGAAAAATCTCTCACTTATCGGACAAAAATTGGAGGTCAGTTTTTGCGTCAATCAGTATACTTACTTGGAGATATAAGCCGTCGGGAAAACGCACTCGTATTAGTGCAAATTTGTATTTCCTAAGCTCGCGCAGCTCTTCCTTTTCTCGCATGGCCTTGGTTCGGAGGAGCATCTGCTGCTCCATTGCATCTTTCCTGCAAATTTTATTAAATTCACAAATTGGTGATTACTGGATATAAGGCCCGTTACATAGTCACGTGGATGCACCGCGCTGAGCACGCGGATGGGATGCCATTGGTGTAATGGGAGTATACACAGTGAAGCGGTCGGTGGACCCATTTTTGTTTTGTTTCCGGCGTTATGCCTGGCCTTGGTGCAATGACCATTAGCCATCATCAATTTTTATATATGTATTTTAAGTTATAAATTAAATGAATAATGAAAGACGTATACAACAACCATGGACCCAACCGAATACTTCTCGATCCCCTAAAAATCTTTCGGCCGGTCTGGGATTCGAACCCACACGGCACGCGGTGCAACCGGCATAACCGCTCGCCTGTACCCACTACACCAACGGACCGCCCACTCACAAAGATATGACAGTGCAAAACTATTTGTACCGTTTTTTTGGCCCACTGTGTATATACAACGCATTCAAAATTTTCAATCAGCTGCATACATAGATTTTCTCATAATTCCTTCGATTTTTGTTCTACTTGTTTTGAATATTTACCCTCTCAAATGAACGTCACGTCATATTTTTCTCGCATTTTTCCGTCATTTAGTTAAAAGGAACGCTAAATGTGATGTACGAATGAGGGCTATTATTACTCCCTATTTTCAGAAAATGTGCTGCCATCTATTTTCGACTTTTTGATCTCTACAAAAGTAGATGTTTTCTTTCATTGCCTTTTCTGCAGAACTTTCACGAAACGCCCTTGGTATTAAAGTGTTAGGGCGTGTTCTCACCAAAAGCAACTGACAACGGCAACGCAACTGCATGCGACCGCAACTTCAGTTGAATTGCTGTTGTGTTCTTACTCAAATCAACTGTTTTGAAGTCTCTTGTTTCGGTAGTCGTGAACAAAATGTCGTCCTCGCCTGACGAAGATATAGCTGCTGCATATGTGCGATTGAAAAAGCGAAAAAAGAAATACTGAAAATTTTGAGTTAACCCTTTTTATACAATAAATTTGGGACATAGTTCTTACATAGTAGCACAGGAATTGAATAATGATCCTGTTAAATTCCATGGATTTTATCGTATGAGCAAAGACACCTTTAAAATTCTCCCCAGGCTTTTTCTTTGAGGTCGAGTAGTGTATATGATGGCTTTGTCACATCATATAAACATGTGTGTGCTTCTACAAGAGCCACAAAATTGAAAGATTTTGCTGTCTAGTCCGACATGATGCATCAATTCTTGGCAACTGTAGATCGCAACTGGCGACGGCGACGCAGTATGCAGCACTGCCGGCAACCAGTTAGCAACTGGTTGCGTTGCAGTTGAGTCGTCTTCAGTAGGTGGGAACACGTGTATTTAAACATTAGCGCTGCGTCGCGTTGCTGTTGCGTTGCAATGGCGTTGCAGTCGCCGGCTGCTTTTGGCGTGAACAAGCCCTTAAAGTTTACAACCCGACTGAATGGTTTAATCGCACTGATCTGTGAAAAAATAGATAACATCGGAGTAATCGGTACTGACCTCAACTGCTGCTCGCGTTTCAGCTCCTCCGGCGATATGGAATAAAAGTCCCTGGGCAGTTCCACCTGCTTGGAGGCCTGAGCCGGCGACAGAACCTGCAGGTTCCTGTCCAGTTCGATTTCGATGCGATCGGCCGTCTTTAAGGCGTCCCTTAAAAACTGCAAAACGTGTAGTTACAGTTATTACCGTTTGCAGAATCACCCGTAACATCCGTCGTAGGGTGTGCTGCCTACCACGTCTAACACCGCTAAATATATCGCAATTTTACTAACACAAAAGGCCACAGCGGACTCGTAGAATATAGTCGGAAACAGATTTGTTCAAATATTGGTAGTGGGTGTTGGTATCTATTGTCTTCATTGCATCTTACTGTGTTTCTTTCTTTTGTTTGAACACATTGGTTGCCAACAAGTTTTTTTGTAAAATGTCAAAAAAAGTTTTCTATTTTCATAAAATGAGTAAGAATATGCTTATTTAATTCATTTTCATGACTGACAGCGCTAAATAGTAAGTTTAAAGTAGGTCATTGGTGACTGACGTGGCCTCATTGGCATACTTCAGTGTCAGTCATCGGTGACTGACAAAGCGGTCAACGTGTTAACGAATAAATCTGTTTTGCTTGACATCGAAAAGTCGATAAGTCAAAAACCTTAACGAAAAATCGGCAGCTAACGCAAGTTAGAAATGGATAATAATTAATAAATATTAAACATAGCCTGAATGTGTGAATATTGAACCTGTTCGTAAATTTACAGAATCAAGTCTTACAAAGACAAAATGTTGTACAGCCCAGAGTTGTATCCACACCGACAGGAACCTTAAGAGCGTTGGAAGTATCGGAAAACTATATGCAAATGCAAATGATTTGTTAACGTAAATTGAAGCTAAACGGCTACATATATTGTATTTCGGTCTTCACCGAGTAGAAGATGTTATGGTCTAGTAAGGTGTGTACTAATTGTTTTTGTTCACTAATTTCAGCACAAAGTATTTTTTATAACAAAATGAATATTGAAAAAAGTGAAAAAAAATGTTTAATCTTATTTTTTTTAAGGATGTCGGTTTTTACAAATTAACCACTTTTAGGTGTGATTTTGAAAGCAAACGTATTCTTTATAACATACTCATTTTGGACTTTAAATTATTGTACATTTTATGTAACTCTAATACAGGGTGTCGCACGAGGTAGTAGACAGCCGATATCTCGAAAACGGTTAGTTCAAAAATGATTTTTTTTTGCTTGAAATGATGCCCCTTTCTGAATACATTGATTTCATTTCCGTTTCTCCATTTTGGGAAAAATTACAACTTCAGAATTTCAAATGGGTCACCCTGTATATTTATGGATTTTCGTGAACACCCTGTATATTTATGGATTTTCGTGGGACACCCTGTATATTCACATAACAAAGAAACCATTACAAAATTGCAATAATTTCTTTGTTTTTTCTCAAAATTAAGGAATTAATGGAAAACATTTGTTAACACAAAGTATTCAGGTTTTTCATTATCTACAACATTTATTTAAATGGTTTTGAATTTTATTTTTCTATGTGAAAAAATTATAGCGTCAAATGCTAAGATAAATAATGAAGCAAAAATAAATTTTGTGCCCATGAATCTATGGTTGAGCCGGATTAATGGAATTTATCCACTGTATATTTATAAATGATTTACTCAAGTTGTGATAAGTACAATTTATTCACCAACAATGAATTAATAATGCCATTCATAATTTATTTCATATTTCTTGTCGATCGACTGTCTTTGCCCCAAAAAGATTGCAGTGCAGTTTTTAATTATTTTTCACGCTGTTTGTTTAGATAACAGCCACGCATCCAAGCTACAAATGCTGGAAATCGGGACACGCGGTTATTTTGCCCGACCAAGTCCACTCCACTGAATAACAAGCGAGAAAGATAATAATATTTCCCGTAGCATGCGTTCCGACTCTTATGCAGTTAATATATACCACGCCGTGAAATGAATTTTATGCGGGATGGATATTAGACCTCTCACAATTATTTTCTCTCGACTACGCCCAACGCTCTTAAAAAATTAATTCATTCCTTGATACGAATTCGAACTAACCAATCAAAGTTTCCTTTTGTCGGCGCTTCTTATATGCAAACTTGATAATTACCTCAAGGGTTTCGATCCCGTGTATATTCTTCTCGTTGAACACGTAAAACTCTTCCTGCTTGCCGTTGTGCTCGAGGAAGCTCCGCTCGAAGCCGGCGGCCGTAATCAGTTCGACTGCGCCGAAAACCGGCATCACTTTATCGTTGAAGGTGGCATTCGAACACCGGATCTTCTGGTACTTTGGCTCATCGGGGTTGAAAATGATGTTTTCTAAATACCTACAGAGCACATCCACGCAATCATTCACCTAAAAAAAAAAACATATTGAAACCGTCAGGTAAACGTGGAAAATTTAGATTTTCGTCAAGATAAAAAAATGCTTAGGTTAGGGTGAGGTTAAGCCAAGCCCCCCTTTGACCCAACTATACTCAGCGCACCGAATCGGTGGTATTATGATTGTGCGTGATTTTCGCTGATTGGTCAGCGCAAACGCATGTAAAGCGTATGTCACGCAGCGGAAATTTTGAATCACGCTCTTTGTATGCCATGTGTTCTCGTTTTTCTGTCTTATTTAAATGTAGTGATTACGTTGTATCCCTAAATCAGCCTTATTCAATTACAATTAATTAGGAAATGGTAAATAGTTAGATTTTGTGGGTTAAAGTAGAAAGATTTATATTTTCGGCACAGAGCTAAAATGTGACAAGGTTGTGTGAATCAGGCTTTTCATAACGTCTCGACGAACTATCACGAGGACGCGGGGTGAACGCAACGTGACCATACCACCTATTCGATACGCCGAGTATAGTAGTTTTGGCCGACGAGTATGGCGAGTGGATAAAACGAATTAAACTTGTTGTGTGCCACTGGAATAGCAAATTTCGCGCATGCGCGTTTTCGAGTGGTGCAATATCTGAGATTTTACCGATCTCTGTCTAGTTATTATAGCAAGCACGGGGAGATACGTGGAGAGTAGTGCCAGCAAACCAAACCCTCCCTTGTGTTCTCATGAAAAAAAGCATAGGCTAAGATGGCAGATATTGTACCACACGCAAACGGGCAGGCGTGAATCTCGCGATTCCAGCGGCACTCAACCAGTTTCATTTTACCCACACACAGGATTTTGACAATTGGTTAGGGTTAAGCTAAGATCCCCCCGCCCTTTTGGGCCAACTATACCTCATTTAATAACCAGGCGGACTAAATCAAATTATAGCCGCGAAAATACGTTGTTGTGATTGGCTAAACGGGCGCCGTTTTTACACAGGCCAAAATTACTAAAACGGCAATGGCCGCTGTTATGATCAGCTGATCTGTTACCGTTCACTTGTGTCCCACCGGTTCCACGTATTTCGCGTCAGTTTTTGTGTTTTTAACCAGTTATTCTTCCCGTTGAAAGTGTACAAATCGGTTCTATCTTCTAGGAAATAGTCATTTCATTTTTAACTATGGATAGATGCCCAGCACTAGTTCGGAGTCATTTTCTACCCCCAAGAAACAGAAAAGGTTGGATTTGAGGAGCATTAACGCTTGTTTAAAAACAATCCAAAATTAGCGTATATAAACTTTTAATACAAGAGGCTTTAAAATCTACTGTCGTCGTACACAAAACTGTCGATTCATTAGGTAAGGGTACTGCAAGTAATCAAATCATAAACATGTATAATATTTAGGACAGGCTAGCAGTACGGTGTTTCGCAAAATTAGAAAGAAAATTTGCCTAAAATTTATTTATGTATTGTTAAAATTAATGGGTGAACGAATTTTAAATAATTTGAATTTTACCGCCAAAACATTTCTGGTTACTTTTTATAGTGTAAATGTGACTCTCTGCTTTAGTCCGCCTGGTTATTAAATGACGTATAGTAGTTTCAGCGGGCGCTTGAGTGAGTGGATAAAACGAAACAGTTGTGTGCCACTGCAATAGCAAATTGGCGCATGCGCGTTTTCGAGTGGTACGATATCTGGGTATTTACCAATGCATACCATCAACTCTATAAATAAAAACTTACTTTAGACCTATTATAATTGCAAGAATGTATCATCAAACACGCCGTCAATCCCCTCTCCTCCTCCAGCTGCTCCAAAAGGAACTCTTTGATCCTCCCCTTCCACTCTTCCCTGCTCAGCACCTCCTCGCTTACGATCGGACAACGGAAGTACACCCCTTTCACCGCCAGCAGTGGCGACGCCTCCAGATCGGCCTCGACCGGTCGGCACGACGCCGTCTCGGACTTCTCCGCCTTTTCCACCTCCAACTCCTTCCTGACCTGCGCCTTGATCGCGGCCAACGACGTGTTGAAAGCGGTGTCCCTTCTGTGCTGCTGGTTGAGCCGCGCCAGCGCGGCCTCCGCCGCCTGCCTGGTGGCGTCCGTGGGGCCCTTGTTCGCCGGCGGCGTGTACGACGGTTTCTTGCTGGGCCCCACGAACGAATCGGACGAGTCCGTCAACTTCCGCCCGGGGCCGGCCAGCTTGAATTTCGCCTCGGTCTTCTTCTTCGCAAAGTACTTCTTTATTTTTTCCGCCATTTGTTTTTTCTTAAATGCGCGGCGTGTGCTCCTTGGGTAGCTTCAGGCGCGACACACTCGCTTTCAATTCTTCGATCGCTTTAGATGTAGCTGGAATTTAATGGGAATGACATTTTTTCGGGTTTTCACTGTCACTAATTTTTAGGCTAAATTCGGGTGATTTAAATCTCCCGCCAATAGCGAAAATGTTGGTTTACGGAAAGTCTCTGCCGCCGAGGACGTCAACATGGCTGGGGTCTCTAATTAACTTGCGCCTTTTATATACACCTTACAAGCCGGGAAGTTGTGTGAGTAACAATCAAGAGTAACTGCAAATGGATGTTTCTGATTTTCCATTTATGGTGCCATTTAAAAAATAAAAATTGGATTTTTCGGCTTGAAACACGTTTCCGCACAAAATTTTTTGTAAGTACCTTAATAATAACACTTATAGAGTCCCTAAACAAAAAATTTCCGAAATCGGGAGTTTGACCGTAAAGTGCAATCACTCCCCATTTATATTATTTTTAACATTGAGGAATCTCAAATGAAACAGAAGCGGAAGACAATTTTACAAAAGACGCATAAATGTGTCATTGGTATAGCTAGCAATCATATTATTAAAATTGAGCCAAAGTTTCACATTGAACTGTTAATTGAGATTTCACAAAGGTGATAATAAATATACTGGTTGTCTCGTTTCGAGTGTGCCAAAGTTTAAATAAACACATGTCCGATTTCTTACCCTTACAGAGTTAAATAATCTTCTTTTCTGATTGAAAAAATATCGAGTAATATTGCCTTAGTTACGATATGTCATAACACACTTACATTTCCCTAGGGAAATATGAAGTGCTCATATTTCCCTAGGAAAATATAAACATCAAAAAAATGTCATTAGGAGCTTCTCGCAAGAATTGTTTTAATTGCTCTCGGGACAACATCTCCAATTTCTTAGGAAGGTATCCTTTATGGATTTTACAGCTTTGGATTTTACTGGAACCAAACATTCACGGTCTTTCATCGCTTGCGTTAACACATAGTTTGACATTTCACCAATTTATAAAAAAACGCAAAAATCAAACCAGTCAACTATGATATTTACAAACAAGGCCCTTAGCAACGTTACCAATCGGATAAATTCAAAAATTTACAATCCAATATTTTCCCATTTACAGAACAATATTCTTTCAATCAGAAAAAAAAATATTGATTACAACACGGGAAATATGAATACATTTCCCTTGGTTGTCTATACATCCCGAGGGCGGAGCCAACTAGCCAACCTCGGGAAATATACTATTCATATTTCCCTAGTTGTAATAATAGCTATAAAAATTTTAGTATCATAAAAAATTTCCAGTATAAATGTATTAGATTGCCATGAATTTAAACAAAAATATTTGAGCAGGTTAATGTTTATTTGACAGTTGTTTATACAAACTTATTTGCTTCGCCAGTTTGTTAATTACATCTCGTTTAAGTAATTCTTAATACAGTGTTACTAAAAATTCCTCCGGCCCAGACATTCACACTATACCGTTGATGAAAGTTTCTTATTCTAATATTGTGAGGGTTCCAAAGAGACCAAGCATGCATGTTATGTTCCATGTTGATCTCGTCTCTGATAAATGTGGCTTCATCTGACCATAATTCAAGAGAATAGTATATTATTAAACGAGTGAGAAAGTTGGCCATTGCCACGAGGGTGAAGTTTGCAACACGAGCCGTAGGCGAGTGCTGCAATTCACCCGAGTGGCAATGGCCAACTTGCTCAAGAGTTTAATACTATACTTTTTCGCATCATATTAAAAAATTACCTAAAGATTTTTCTGTTTATATTAAATTATAACGAATCATTTTTCTATTTGGAAATTTCGGCAGTTCGCTGACAAAAACAAATCGTAACCATAGTAACAACTAAACTGTTGAGAAAATAAAATCGGTCGTCATGCCATTGGCTGAAACCTGTTGGGCAATGAAACCGCTATCATTTGATTGGATGTCACCTGTGGAGAAAATGATTCGGCCGAATAATGGACAACTTTCTCAATCAAAAACGATTTAACAACATTTATATTATTCAATAAGATGCGAAAATGTATCATCTTGCCCTATTTGGTTAAGACTCCAATTGCAAAATTCAACTCGTCTTTCACTGTCCCCATCGTGCGACGCCTGAACATACTTATAACAGTATGCATTACCTCACGTGTAAGTGTGCGCCAAATAAGAGACCTTGAAATATTTTGTTCAGCAGCAATACTTCTTACACTTATATTGGGGTTGTTTGCTTATATTACGGCATCAATAATATTCTCTTCATACCTGATGTCGTAACATCGAACACGTTCATTAGATTAGATGGAGAATTCAAGTCGGCCAATTACGAACATATGTTCATTAAAAAAAAATCTCAAGAGCGCCATGATTTTTTATTTTTAACCCTAGATAACTAAACTTAAATCAGCGTTACTCTGTAACTAATCATTGGACTCATAGGTCTGTATTCATAAACGTCCGTCAAACTATATAACGATTGATTACACGTAACGGGCAATTAAAAGTATCAATTTGCTATTCACAAATGATTGTAATGTTAAATCTCTGATTAAATCGTCCGTAAATATAACGGGCCATTTTCGAGTGATTAACCCTTTCAGCCCTGGATTTTTAAATTTGAAAAAAAAAATTTTTTGTTAATTATTATTGATGGGGAGCTTTTTAAGACCATAAATACCAAATTTGAACTCATTTACTTAATTAGTATAGGAATTAATTAGTGACACTTTGTTGAAGTGACATCTAGTGATAAACAGCAAAAATATGGATTGTCATAGTAAGTAGAGACATGTAAACATTGCGGTGGCAATTGCCACCACCAGAGCCGAAAGGGTTAAAATTTAACGAGCTGTCAAATAGTCATTTCTACAGGTTATATTTCGCAGTAAAGCAAGCCGATAAGAAACTGCATGATATTAATAACCATTTAACACGTTCGCTGCCACCGCAATTTGGATTGCATTTACACAAGTATAAAGTCGGACGCACTAGCGCGTCGGTGGCAGCGAACGTGTTAATAGTGTTTGAGCAGTGTTTGTGGACTGAAATTGTCACATAAATTACACAAATGTGTATCATGTGAGTTACAAGAAAATGTTTTCTAATTAATAGTAGATTATATATCAAGGGAGAGAAATGCGTGACTTTTCCGCACCGAGGGAAGCATAGCATTCTCTCCCGAGGTATATACAGGGTGTTTCAAATTCGAGGCTCACCATGGGGATCTCGCTTATTAGAAGAGATAGAGGGTATGTTTAAATTTGGCACTTTTACAGAATTTTATGCTAATTAATAATCCACTGAAAAAAATTACTTAAATTCTTTTGTTTTCGAGTAAAGTCAAAAAAACTTAAAAAGCTGATTTTTGTTTTTTCTTTATATCTCCGTTATTTGAGGAGATATTTAAAAATTACAAAGACGTTCTTATAGCACTTTTTTATTATCTAATAGATGGCGTAAGAATTTTCTTTGTAACATGTTTCGTTTCTTTTCAACCATCATCAACTTTCTTATTTCTTATAGACGCCATATTTATTTTCTATCACATCTGAATGCTTAATTTTTTGTGATGATAACAATATAACACAACATACATTTAATTTCATAAATCAACACTTTTATTGGAAATCTCTGTAGCACTTACTAAAAATCATCCGTGCCATGAAATTAAAAACGATTCAAAATCTGAATACCTCTTTGTTTGTCAAACAGTATTATTTTGTATGAAGAAACGCGCTCAATTGTGTATTATTGAAAACGGTTTTTTATTTGAACATAAATTATAATTCATAATCTCCATATTTGTGTTATAGTTATTAGTATTGTATATTATTTTATTTATAAAGAACTTTTAATTGTGTACCGTTTATATCGTCCAAAATAATTGTTCATTTGCATAATAAATTGTTCGATGCAGTTGCCTTCTTTCTGTATACATTTGTAAATATTTTTGACCACCAAATTCGGTATTTCTATTTACTGAATAAAAAATACGTAATCACGCTTTTCTGAATTATCGAACGACATTTATTCATAAAGAATAATAATGTTTGACAAACAAAGAGCTATTCAGATGTTTCATTGTTTTTAATTCCATGGCACCGATGATTTTTAGTAAGCGCTACAGAGATTGCCAATAAAAGTGTTTTAGACGATTATATGTTCATTTACGAAATTAAATGTATGTTGTGTTATATTGTTGTCATCACAAAAAATTAAGCATTCAGATGTGATAAAAAATAAATATAGCGTCCATAAGAAATAAGAAAGTTCATGATGGTTCAAAAGAAACGAAACATGTTACAACCAAAAATCTTATGCCATCTATCAGATAATAAAAAAGTGCTATAAGAATGTCTTTACCATTTTTAAATATCTCCTCAAATAACGGAGATATAAAGAAAAAATGAAATTCAGTTTTTTCAGTTTTTTTGACTTTTTTTTCACAAGCGGGATATTTTGAGAGTAAAACGTTCGTTCCTAAAACCCAACCTAGAAAAAAAACACCGTCGACAGTGACAGTTAAAATAAATAAGGAACCTCGCAGGGAGAGAAATGATTACTTCTCTCACTAGGGAGAGAAATGTTATTTTTTTCACAATTTTGACGCCTGAAAAATAGACTTTTTCTCTCGTATGTGAAAATAGAATTATTGTATACAGGTTGTCCTTGACTTACGACCTTGTGTTTATCTCTCATAAATGCAAATATTAAACAAACAAAAGAGTTGTGGGATTTCCCTGAAATTGAATGCGTTTAATTACTTCTAAATGTTTTCTCTCTCTCGTACGTACATAATTTTGAATGACGACTGAATTATGGATTTAAATTTTACACCCACTAATCTTTTTGATACTTTTCCCTGTTTTTTTTTAATAGCTATTATTACAACTAGGGAAATATGAATAGTATATTTCCCGAGGGATGTATAGACAACCAAAGGAAATGTATTCATATTTCCCGTGTTGTAATCAATTTTTTTTTTTCTGATTGAAAGAATATTGTTCTGTAAATGGAAAAATATTGGATTGTAAATTTTTGAATTTATCGGATTGGTAATGTTGCTAAGGGCCTTGTTTGTAAATATCATGGTTGACTTGTTTTGGTATTTGCGTTGTTTCATAAATTGGTGAAATGTCAAACTGTGTTAACGCAAGCGACGAAAGACCGTGAATGTTTGGTTCCGGTAAAATCCAAAGCTGTAAAATCCATAAAGGATACCTTCCTAAGAAATTGGAGGTGTTGTCCGAGAGCAATTAAAACAATTCTTGAGAGAAGCTCCTAATGACATTGTTCTGATGTTTACATTTTCCTAAGGAAATATGAGCGCTTCATATTACCCTAGGGAAATATAAGTGTGTTATGACACATCGTAACTAAGGCAATATCACTCGATATTGTTTCAATCAGAAAAAATAAAATATCTCAGTCGAGGAATACCTGTGTTCAAATTCACAACTAAACCCAATTATGATACAATTATAAGGACAAATCCTATCTAACCTACCGGGCTTCATTGAATTAATAACCCAGATATACCCACAGTTCTATATATAGGACGATTATTTTAAAATTCCTCTTAAAATTGTCTTAGAATATCGTCAGCACCATCTATCATTTTTCAAATAAGTACGTTCAGTGAGTATTCATTGACATTTGACAGGAACAGAAAAATAACCTCTCGTTGTTTTTAAATCTTAATTACTTGATTTATGTAAACATACCATTTACTTTCGTTTAATTTCAATCTTGGGCAAATGTGGGTTAACTAAATTTTGTATCTACTAATATTTTTGTTGTTTCCATTGTTAATTTTCGACTTACAATCAATGCCTAGAAACCTACCTCAGTCGCAAGTCGAGGACTACCTGTACATTTAAAATTCACAACTAAACCTGATTGTAATACCATCAGAAGGAAGGACCAATCCCGTCTAACCTACCGGGCTTCATAAACCGCTCGCATATGTTCTTGCCGTAGTGATTCCAGGCGAGGCAGATGAGCAGCACGTTGACGAGGAGCACGATCAGAAAGCCCTGCAGCAGCGTCCACTGAAACCCATCGAAATACAAGTACTCCGGCAGGTGCTCCAGAACGGTGAGGACCCTGTCGTCCGACTTGAGCGCGACCACTGATTCCGTAAAGTAGGCGGATATATTGCGCGCATACAGTGAAATGGCAGCAATTAGTGTCGAGTTCATTAAACCGGCCAGAGAGAGGAAGGTGCTCATTACTCACGTTAGATCGGACCGGAGCCGCCGAAAATCATCACACTCGGCTTTGACGGGACGGCGGGTTCGACTTGAAAGTGAAAGATTGTTGGTGTCGCTCGATTTTATAACGATGTTTTTGGTTACCTGACGTTATGCGGAATCAATTGGAAGATTGGAATGATTCATGCGTGATAAATTCGGATAAATAAATAACTGTGGAATGAACGGAACCCCGTGACGTTGCTGAATGTCAAAATCGCATTTGTGATAAGTTTTTTTGAGGATGTTCATTATTCTATTAAACTCCAGGCGGCAGCACTATGTAGTCTTTGAATAATCGATTATTGTGGAAAAATAAAAACAATAAATATTAGTATGTACAGTGAGGTCTTTGAGTACAACCATTGTATATACATATCTAGTAGTGCAACGCTTATGGGAGAAAACGAGGCAAGTATTGGAAGCCTCTGAGATCCCTACTTTGGAAGCCTCCGTATGAGGCGCTGCCGCTGCGATATAAAATAGCTATTAAATTGATTTTACTATGCCCTCATAGATGGCTATGAATATAATATGCCTACTGAGTTGCCTGAATGCAATATGAAATTATTTGTTTTTGTGGAGAATGACTAATACCACGCGTACGTATTTACATTTTCGGTTGTAGCGCATTGACAGATTTATAGCTTTGATAAATGCTCTCGGTTTGTTTAATTTTTTTATACCTAATCGGCGATTTACGATACTTCGTTATATTTGGAGTTCCACTGCACTCGCTGATCATTCATACATTTTCTGATGCATCAATTCTTTCTAACTAAAATTAAATAGACTAATTTTCTTAATAAATAAATTTAAAATAATCTTTAACATATTTAATGTGGTTCTTTTTAAAATAATAGACTATTTCAGGGCCGAAAGACCGCAGGTCGATAGCCCATTCGGACTCAGTTAATTACACTTTTATATGTTATATAGTTGTGTAATAAGAAACTGAATAAAGATGTATGTAGACTATTTCTGAAATACGATATAATAATTTAAAAGCGTGCTTTATATGCGCATTTCAGATTTGCAGTATAAAAGAACATGTTTTAAAACAAATGGAATTTCTGTTTAAGAAAACTATTGAGGCGTATATACGCTAAAAAGTCATTATTTTTTTATATGCGTTAAAAAAGGCATTATATTTTTTTTATATGCGCTTAAAATTGTCCAATATATGCGACAAAATGATTAAAATATGGATTTTATATGCGGTTTAATTAAAAATAATGTTGCAAAATAAAAAAAAATACGAATAGCAGCTGATGATAATTTATTTATTGGAATTACAATGTAGAACCAAAATTTGATTTTGATTTTCATTTTAGGTAAAGTTAAATGACATGGGGTTCATGTTAAAATGTATTATGTCCTCCTCAGTCTCGCCTTTCAAAATTCCACAAATCATTTTAATATTTTCGTATCCCGGATTTCGATATAACACGCATCAAATTTTCGCAAAAGTTAGGGAACTAATTTTAAATTTTCGTGCAGTTCTTCAATAACTTTAAAAGCCTCAATTAAATGCATTTGAGCTGTTTCTAAATTCTTGATTGCAGTTATTAAGATGCAAAAATGAGCAATAAAAGCTAATAACAACAACATCAATTACAATTAATGTAAATATTAACTTTGTATGTTGTTATATGTGGATATATGCTCAAATAAGTTTAATGTCACAAAACCTCGAAATATTCAGTTATATGCTAAATAAAACTTGATACTTTGATTTATTTCCGAGAGAAACGTAAAGATACAATTCGCCAGTTCCATACGAAAGAGCAAATAAAACATGTAAAAAAATATAAATCTGGACTCTAATTATAACGCTGAACAGTAATCAGTTAAAAAATTCGCGAAAGGAAATTTTCTATTTTTTATTTTATTTTTTATACAAAAACTATTAATACTATGCAAATTGAACTTTATTAGAGCACTGTTGTATGAAGAATCTAAATATGATATTAGAATTATTATAGCTTTCGCGATGGAGGAGAATCAATCGACAACTTTTCATTTTCTTGTGGCTGCCATATTAGATTTTTAGATTTTTTAATGCAACATTATTTTTTCTGTTTATGACCACATTATGGTTTAATTTTACATTTGAGTCAAAATTTTCAATTTATGATGTTTATAATGCACTCTTCATAAACAGCATAAATTGAATATTCAGTTCAGTAAGTTTGGATAAAGATGCATTTTCTAGTGAATAACAATGTTACGAATTTATTACTACTACAAAATATCATGCTATATATAAGAAGTGTTCTAATTATTGACCTTCCAGTTCCAAGCATAATTGTGGCCTCTTTTTGAAATGATAAATTACCCACCGTTATTTCATAGTTACGTAGTTCATTAATATATGGAACCCTTCCATAAATCTTATTTCTATTAATTCCCCATAAAATTTACGTTTTGCGATTTTGCGGTGTAATCAACCAGACATGTAAATCTTAAAATCGTGCATAATTGCAAGGAAGGCACTGAGCTTAATCTCCTGAACTTGGTGGAAATTTACAAACAGAGCCGTAATACATCAGTTATCTCCTTAACGAGCAAAGCGACTTAATTATTCTCTTATTCTAAATCCACAACTAACTAGGTATATTTTCTTACCCCAAAATATTTAGTATAAATTAAATAATTCTTCTATTAGTTAACTCGTTGAAATTCGATTGAAATTTCCGTTTTTTTTTATATAACTGTCTTCTCATAATCTATAATATGTTTTACAATCATAAGTTATGGGAAAAGTTTAATTTTATTTGTATTAAATCTAGCTACAAAAATACAAAATATACAACATAAAAACATTTCTAATTTGCTTTTCGGTGTTTTCCTGTTTTCGCCCGCAACTGTTATCTAACCATGTGAATGCACTTATATATATACATATTTTGGATTTCGGGGAATGAATGTTTACATTCTAAAGAATGGTTAGAGAATGAACTGGAATTTTGATTTAATCTAAAGGCGCGGAAATGTTCAGAATATCTTTTTTCGAAACTACTACCGGTTTGTCCTACAATACACTATTGCATTCGGAACAAGAAATTTCATAAACACCTGATTTCTTTAAGGGATTGATTTTATCTTTTGAATTGAATAGTATATTTGATAATTTACAGCTAGGTTTAAACGCGATTTGATGGTTTCGTTTGCGGAGAATGTGAGCTATTTTTTCGCGCCTTTAGATTAAATCAAAATTCCAGTTCATTCTCTAACCATTCTTTAGAATGTAAACATTCATTCCCCGAAATCCAAAATATGAAAATTTTGCACAACTGTACAAAAGGTACAAAGCTTAACTTCCTTGAATCCGCCGAAATTTTCAGACTAAGCAATAATCCCCTCGCTAATCTGTTGAACGAGCAGACCGATTTAATGTACTCACCGCTTTTCAAAATTCTTTAATCTCTTAATTATGTTTAAATCTTTGCACCTGTTTACTGTAAACCATTTTGTTACATTCGCCCTATTCTCGTACTGATATAAATGTAACTTCTTCCATTAATTGTTTCACTTGATAATGACAGTAAAACGTCGAAATTTAAGTCGTGATATGTATGTATGTGTAAAATTTGTACATACATCAAATAAATTGTGGTAAAAAACATAGTAAGTTTTTTATTCAGTGATTAGATAATGAATTACCACGTAGTAACGGTCGCAACCATCACCATGATTTTTATAGAACTTAATAGTTACAGTAGTTACATTACATATTTTAGTATTGTTACAAATAAAATGTTTGTGTTTATTTTCTGTCTTGATTGTTTATATTAAATACATATTTTTAATTTATATTATATATTATAATATAACAAAAAATATATTTGTTTGAAAAATATTAAAAACACCTCGGCACCCCACAAGGCATGTAAAGATTTAGAACACGTATTAAAAAAAAAGAAACCGCTGGAACCACAATAAAAAAAGTGGTCATTATTTTACTTTCTTTTCATATAATGATAATAGGGTTTTTCTTGTGATATTTTTTACATTCATTATTTTTTCAAAAACGCGTTATATTAAGAAAAATTTATTATTTATAAATCGTCCATTTTCGCATTCCCTACATATATTGTTTTGAAAATTTGATGTAAAGTTTATGATTTAATAACTATTGACAAAAACCTGAAAAATTTTAATTTGTATTTATTTAATATATCAAAGTAATAGTTGTGTATTTATATTTACAATATTTCTCAAAATAAAAGTTGAAAATATTTTCACGATCACATTACTTTTCCGAACTTTAATTAATTTCATCTACCCCAATTTCAATTTTGCAGTAGTTCATTTCCATGAAGAATATTTTCTGTATTACTGCCGCTATGGATTTTATGTTAAAATATATTATGCGGTGCGGTGTTTATTTATGTTCCTCGATTTTTGTTTACATTACAACGGAAGAGTTTCGGGACAGACGGCGGCCTTGAATTTCCTATACGGATCGAATAATTCAAAAATTCATTCTAAAACGAGTAATAATTTTCAAGTATTCTATATTCTTGGTGTATTCGGAAACCCAATTTTTAGCCACAAAAATTTACATTGCGTTGGCATACTAGATATATAAATACAATGGTACAACTTTTGGAGCAGTGATCATATGGGAAATGGAGGGGGAATAGGAATCCATAAGTATATAGTCAAAGAGTTAGATCAGAAAATCGAAAATAGTTGACGGCACATTTTCTGAAAATCCCTATAATAATTTAAGTAATCTGATATTGGCTTTAAACCTCAAAAAACCACAAGACGTCAAAATAGACAAAATTCTTATGCTGCACTGATCCAGGCAGCTAACACAATATCACGTGAATTATTACCGCTATTTTCAGAAAATGAGCTGCCAACTATTTTCTTTCTAATCTAGCTGTAGTGTTCGCAAATAACATGAAAACTTTAGTTCGCCGCTCAAATTCCAGACTGCAGCACTGCGAATTTACACCGGAAGTAGAGTTCAGAGATAACATAAAAACGGATGATATATTATAGTTTTTAGTTCTTCGTTCAAACAAAAGGCGGCAGCACTGTTCAGTATCTCTCTGTCTTACTTTTATTTCTGCATTCAATTAACTGAATTAGAAAGAATAATCAATAATATTTATATCATTAATTAGTTGAACGATTCTGTACTTGATTTAAAGATCCAATTAAGAAATTGGTTTACGTAGGGTGCGAGCGTGTGAATATAACGTTTATTGAGAGGACCATTATATTGTTTAGTTCTTCGCTGAATCACCAGTTGGCAGCACATACTTAGTACCCCACTTCCTACTAGGTGACGCCACGTACTAGACTATAAAGCAGCGCTTTCCCTTTGTGCTGCCTACAAACTTCATTCAACTGATAAGTAATCTATTTTAAAGTAAAGGATTGTTCTGGGCAGTGACGGTTCGCGGGTTTTTTTCTGGTACGGCCGAGGAACAAGAGGTGGTTATACAGATAGGTGCGGTCACGCAGCCAACCGTCTCTGCAACTGACCCTACCTATCTGTATTACCACCTCTTGTTCCTCGGCCGTACCAGAAAAAAACCCGCGAACCGTCACTGGTTCTGGGGAAGGGAATGGGTGGGTTTAATTTATTTGGAGGAGGCATTCATATAATTGAGATTGAACTTAAGGTATGTTCGTTAAATCTTCAAATTATACTTCATACCTCCTCCTCTAGATTAATGCCCACTTGCACCGCAGAACTTAATCATGATTAAATTTTAATCATGATTAACTTTAATCAGAGTATTTCTGTTGCACCGTCGGCGGATTAAGCATCTATCGACCACGGAGTATTATTATAGAGAGCACACGTTTTTCTAGGGATTTTCAGTTCTTTTTAGGTTATTTTACGTCGTTCTATTCAGAACAGAGGAAACAAATGCGCGGTAAATATGAATAATAAATGCTAACTAATATACTATTATTATTATTTCTTATTATTGGACGAGGTAAACAAACCAAAATTAATAAAATCATTAACCTCCAAGCCATCGATTTCATCAATCTGCTCAACTATTCCCAAATCCATCGTTTTTAATAACAAAGACAAAACAAAGGTTATTAATTTCAAAATCATCTGCCAAATATAACTAACTTCACGACTATATTCGTCGTGAAGTTATTCGTTTTTGAGTTAATCGGCCAAAATCGGCTGATTAAATATTTGACGTTTCTTGGGGACTTTAATCATGATTAAGTTGCGGTGCATGCCAATTCTCCACTAACCATTGATTAACTTTTTAATCATGATTAAGTAGCTGCGGTGCAAGTGGGCATAAATATGTAGATGTAGTGATCTTAGAATTAACTATTATTAACTTCACGACTATATTCGTCGTGAAGTTATCAGTTTTTGAGTTAATCGGCCAAAATCGGCTGGTTAAAAATTTGACGTTTCTTGAGGACTTTAATCATGACTAAGTTGCGGTGCAAGACAATTCTCCGCTAACGATCGATTAACTCCTTAATCATGATTAAGTAGCTGCGGTGCAAGTGGGCATTAGAAAATCAAACATATTAAATTCGTATTTAGCGCCTTTGTGCCATCTACCGGACGATAGATGAACTGCTAAGTGCGTTTTTACGACAGCGCCAAAATGCTCGAACTTTATACTTATAATCAAAGTGTTAAAATTCAGAAAGGCGCCCTACATGAAACGATAGACGATTTAATTATGAATCGATTTATGTATAAAATAGCTGAGGAAATTTAGCGGTTTTCCTGTAATTTGCGAATGAAAATTAAACACGACCCCCTTATCGACAATTACAGTTCACTGTAACCTAAAAATGTAATCAAGAACAATTTGTAATTTTCATTAATTAAATACGAGTCCCAATACTTATTACTGATTAATTATTTAACTTATTATTTTGTTAATTCCTTACAATATGAGAAATCCTAATTTTTATATAGGGTACCCTCTGTTATCGCGCGGATGAACTAGTAAATCATTTATTGATGAATATTTATTTTAATGTTTTAAGGATATTTGAAAACTTAAGGCAATTCTCATCTTAGAATAATAAAATAAGTTTACTTGCAAATATTTAAATATTTAAATTAAAAGTTATATTACGCCTTTCAGCCAATATAATAAACACATATTTAATAGTAAGCTTTACAGTGAACAGCATTACCGGGTAAATTTTCGTTTGCAAATTACTGAAAAATCGCAAAGTTTCCTTAGACATTTTACAAATATTTCGTTTTAGAATGAAGTGTTTTATTATTTTATGTTTATATTGCTGAATTTTTAGATTTTGACGATAATTCGAGGCTTTTGGCGCAGTAGTTTACGCCTTGTCGGACAGATGGCACAGTCATATTTAAATGTTTATTTACATTTTAAATGACCATAACTGGAAATTATTTGTTGATTTTAATCATCATTAAAACGTTTAATTACAGTTTCAATCAGTTTAGTTAAAGGTGCTGTAAAAATTGAACATTAATAGATGTCGGTGTTGCAATTATGCCAGCTCGGGTTAAATTTTTAATAATTCCCTTACTTTTGATTTGATTTTTCAATCTAGTTTAATCCTTGTTACGTTTAAAATCGGTAATTTTTAGTATTAATTAATGTTACTTGTATATTGGGTTGCCTGTTATTAGGCGTTTATTTTAAACTATTGTTTCTGCAATTTAAATCTTTACTCTTTACAAATGAATTGATTCTAAGATTACATTTTTCTTAAGTTTTTAATTAGTTTTGCATTATTAAAACAAATATTAAATCCACTAATGGTAGGCTAGTTTATCTCCGCGATAACAGAGGGTACACCGGTATGGAGTTTAGTATTTCTCATATTGTAATACATTAGCAAAATAAAAAAAATAGTGATTAATCGGTAATAAGAATTGGGACCCGTATTTGATTGAAGAATATACCTAATTGTTCTTTATTTAGTATTTAAGTTACAGTGAACTGTAAATGTCGGTAAGGGTGTCGTGCTTAATTTTCATTCGCAAATTACGGGAAAACCGCTGAATTTCCTCAGCTATTTTATACATCATTCGATTCAGAATTAAAGCGTCTATCGTTTCATGAATGGCGCATTGCTGAATATAAACACTTTGATTATAGGTATAAAGTTCTAGCATTTGGGCGCTGTTCAAAAACATCACTTATCAGTTCGACCATCGTTCAATAGATGACGAAAAGGCGCGAAAAGAGTGCATATGTGACTAATGCCCACTTGCACCGCAGAAATTAATTATGATTAAATTTTAATCATGATTAACTTTAATCAGAGTAATTCTGTTGCACCGTCGGCTGATCGACCACGGAGTCTTATTATAGAGAGCACACGTTTTTCTAGGGATTTTAAGTTCTTTTTTGGTTTATTTACGTCGTTCTATTGAGAACAGAGGAAACAAATGCGCGGTAAATATGAATATTAAATGCTAACTTACATATTATTATAATTTCTTATTACATGAACCTGTGAGCAAAGTAATTATATTTGTGCAGTAGCGGCTTTTGACCATCTTAATTTGTTAATTTAAAATACGTACTGCAACGAAGTATAAGATTCGATAGTATCACATTTTTAATAACATACCGAGAAATTGTAATTCAATATTACCAATTAACTACATATTCAATGTCGTCTTCAATTAAATTGTGTAATACATGATGCACTCTTTCGTCAAACTGAATATACGATGGAAATTATCATCAAATAAATCGACAAAATTTAACCTTACATTTATTGGACGAGGTAAACAAACCAAAATTAATAAAATCATGAACCTCCAAGCCATCGATTTCATCAATCTGCTGAACTATTCCCAAATCCATCGTTTTGAATAACAAAGTTAAAACAAAGATTATTAATTTCAAAATCGTCTGCCAAATGTAAATAACTTCACGACTATATCCGTCGTGAAGTTATTAGTTTTTGAGTTAATCGGCCAAAATCGGCTGGTTAAATATTTGACGTTTCTTGGGGATTTTAATCATGATTAAGTTGCGGTGCGAGCCAATTCTCCGCTAACCATTGATTAAATTTTTAATCATGATTAAGTAGCAGCGGTGCAAGTGGGCACTAGTCTACAACGGAATTTAACATTAAGGAGTAATATAGTGCACGTTTTTCATAAAATCGTAACAAGAATTATATATAGACAAGGCGAATTCTGATCTATTACACACCTGTAGAAAAGGATTGTTAGCTAATCACTGGTATAAAGTATAGGAATGTAAATTGAGGACTTGTTTTTTATAAACAAATAAAAAAATAGAATAATGAAGACATTAATAAATGTATTTATTTAGTACAAAATATGTAGAATATAATATTTAAAAAGATACACTAATTACGGTGCAGATTGTGTTCCAGCGGTGCAATATTTACCATGCATTTAATACTGTTGAATGCCCATATAAAACAGAGTTTCTTTTATTTCTCTTAGGTAAAAAATGTTTCATATTTCGCGATCCTGAAAAAACTCCACCCACCAAAATTCGCGACAATCAAATAGTTTCAATAAACAACGTCATGAAGGCATATTAATGTTATAGTTAAACTTACACGCCTATTTATATATTTATATATGTATATAATCCGTAGGGATGGGTGTTGAATGTTTTCATAGAGGTACACCATTGGAAAGTTAACATTCATAATTTTTTTTTTTGTTATAAAATTCTTTACACATTAACAAGATTTATAATAATTATATATGTATATAGTCGATAGCTCTTTCTCTTCGTTAAAAAATTAATGGTAATTATAATTGGTAATTTCTGCCGATTGCGCCAACTAAAAGCGTGGCTTATATATCTCTTTTTTTTATACATTATATATAATGACTTTTTTGCAATAGAATCACATTCATTTTTCAATTGTATCACACTGAATTTCATCCACATACATAATTCATAAGGAGTTTTTTGAACACATCAAATTGACAATTTGTTTAAACTCTGTGAAAATATCTTTAATATTTTGTTTCGTTTACGATATAGATTTTTTCGGGGAATGATATGAAGTGGAATTATTATTTGTAGGGAAGAAAATTAAGTTTAAATTGTTTGAAGAGGATATTTTTTAACGTTAGTAATTTTGGCAAATCACGGGTGTGTGGAGGTAAATAAATAACGTCTTGTCTCCCTCAAAAAATATTTACCTTAGCTACGGCATAACTTTTTTCATTCACCGGAAATTGATTTTGTGCGAATTTCTCGTATCTCGAGAAGTACTTGGAATTTGAGCAGGCCTGTCTTTACCAGTTAACGAAAGAAGCCTTAGGGTGGCCATTCTTCGGGAAGATTTATTTTTACTTTACTTTTTTAATGCAATAAAACCTTTCTTTAAATTTTGCAATCTGGGAAACTTTCCTGACAATTCACCTTAGAAAGAGTTGTTCGAGTTAGTTAACTGGTGGAGATACACTTGCACAAATTTCTGGTAACCCTCGAGAATTTTTCAAACTCTATTTATTGTTTCCACAGAATCCACGTTTGATGATTTTTTCACAACACGATCCCCCTCTCTTGCTAAAATATAAACAACGCTTTAGATGCTTCTGCTCGAGAACTCTTATAATCCCATGTAATGTATGTTTTAGGTTTTTTTTCAAACATAAAGATATTTTCACTTTCCACTCACACACCTTTTACAGAATCACGAGTGTGAAGTATGCCGCAGCGATTATCGAGGGGCTGACGATCTCGAAAATCGCACGACAAATGTTAATAAGACCCAAAAAATGTACTCGGGGGGAAAAAAGTCGTCTTATTATGTTCGATTTTCGAAACGACCCCGGGGGGGATGATGAGCGAGTGAAGACATGATCCGCATATACAAAACACCACAGGGCGAGAACCTTAAATCGTAACTATAATATATGTTATGTATATATATAAAAGCGTCCCATCCCTACACGATCCGAAAATTTCCGCAACTCTAGCTCCCTCTCTCTCTCTCTCTAACTCTCTGTACAGAATAAAACCTTAATTCTCTGTAAAGCCTATAGTTAATTTGTGCTTGGTACAATACGTTAAGGACAAAATTCATTAGGTTTCTGCACGCCACTGAGGTTTTGCGCTCGGTAGAACAGGGTTTCGCTGGTGAAAGAAAAATTGATTCGGGGCGGTGGATTGTTTTAATTTTTTGAGTATGTGCATGCGCGTGCAATAAGGAAACAAATTACTATTGAACTTAAAGATAATTGTGCTGTTTCTTGCACTTTATGTTTGATGTACAGATATTGCGAATAAAGATTGTGATTTATTATTCGCACAAACTCCATGCTGAAATTTCACGCATTTCTTCCTTATAAATATTCAAAATATAAAAATATAATCTTTGGAACTGGAGAAAGGCCTAAAGCTAATAAATACCTTTTTTTCTGATTTAAACAATATTGAGTGATATTGCCTTAGTTACGATATGTCATAACACACTTATATTTCCCTAGGGAAATATAGACATCAAACAATTGTCATTAGGAGCTTCTCGCAAGAATTGTTTTAATTGCTCTCGGGACAACACCTCCGATTTCTTAGGAAGGTATCCTTTATGGATTTTACAGCTTTGGATTTTACGGGAACCAAACATTCACGGTCTTTCGTCGCTTGCGTTAACACATAATTTGACGTTTCACCAATTTATGAAACAACGCAAATACCAAAACAAGTCAACCATGATATTTACAAACAAGGCCCTTAGCAACGTTACCAATCCGATAGATTCAAAAATTTACAATCCAATATTTTCCCATTTACAGAAGAATATTCTTTCAATCAGAAAAAGATTGTTGATTACAACACGGGAAATATACTGTTCATATTTCCCTAGTTATAATAATAGCTATAAATGTCGTAAGGCTTATAAATTCCAATAACAAAATTTAAATCAATATATTTAGATACAAAAAAACGCAGTAAAATCTTCATTCCAAGATTATAAACTTTAGATTATTAGAATGAAAATATATTTTAGGTTCAAAACTTTAGATCAGGCATGTCTTTGCAGTTTGCAATATCATCGTAGGTAGATTGATCAGGCATGTACAGCTTCGGCAAGACCGTGCAATTTGCAATATCTTCGAAGGTCGAGCCTTTTTAATAACACAATTTGATTCGCTCGTTTACCTCACAAAAATTTGTATTAATGCGGTGAAGTATTAAAAAGAAAAGAAAGAAGGATTGCTGCCCCTCCTCCATAACCAAAAAACTTATTTCTTGGTTGGGCCGGAATCAGTTGGATTTGTAAAGATCAGATAAAATCAGGTTGGCCTGCACATGTAAAAGTTAACTTTAGCATAATTTTTTAAGCACGCATGCACAATTATTCAAACAATCTGATGATTAACCCTTCAACGACCGAAGAGTTTTTCTGGCGTAGTAACTGAGCACCGCTGAACTAACCACTCCGCAAACAACACGTTTTTTCTATGAATGGCCAATAGAAAATAGGAAAACAGGCTTGAAATTACTCGATTGTAAAATTAATGATAAAATAGGTAACAGATGCAAAAATATAAAAGCTATTGTAAATGGTCGTTAAAGGGTTAAAAACTAAACCACCATCCCAAACCGTTTTCTTCGAAAAAATTTTAATCATATGACACAGCGCTTGCCCCTCAATGGTGCACCAACGTTTGCTTCATTTAAATAAACGCGTTTTTTTTTTCTCTAAATATTGAACCATTTTTTGTTTTTGATTTGTTACAACCTATGCAATCGCCTCATCAAATTCGATTTTAATATCACAATGTAATTTTTCTTTTTAATATAATCCCATTTCGGAAATACGGCTAACTAACTTACAAAAAAGAACAATTGTGCAACATGATCCCATCCGGCTGGTAAATTTTTTATTTATGTTCAACCGCTTATCCTTACGCGAGTGATGATTTTTTTTTCAACAAAATCTTTTAAGGCAAGATTTCCTCTCTCTTTCTATCTTCGAGTTCGAGGATTTTTCTTTTTACAATGAATGTGTGACTGATATTTCAGTATTAAAAATTAAAGACAATTGTAAACGAGGATTTTTTTTTACAATGAACGTGTGACTGATATTTCAGTCTTAAAAATTAAAGACAATTGTAAACGAAGATTTTTCTTTTTACAATCAATGTGTGACTGATATTTCAGTCTTAAAAATTAAAGACAATTGTAAACGAGGATTTTTTTTTTACAATGAACGTGTGACTGATATTTCAGTCTTAAAAATTAAAGACAATTGTAAACGAAGATTTTTCTTTTTACAATCAATGTGTGACTGATATTTCAGTATTAAAAATTAAAGACAATTGTAAACGAAGATTTTTCTTTTTACAATCAATGTGTGACTAGTATTTCAGTCTTAAAAATTAAAGACAATTGTAAACGAGGATTTTTTTTTTACAATGAACGTGTGACTGATATTTCAGCTTTAAAAATTAAAGACAATTGTAAACGAAGATTTTTCTTTTTACAATCAATGTGTGACTGATATTTCAGTATTAAAAATTAAAGACAATTGTAAACGAGGATTTTTCTTTTTACGATCAACGTGTGGATTTTTACTGACATTTCAGTCTTAAAAATCGAAATCAATTGTAAATAATTTTAGTAGCGGGGGCAGACCGATCAACTTGTATGCGCGCGTGTGTGTAAACTTAGATTAAACATGATTTAAGAATACGGCGTGATATGTAAGTAAAATTGGCTATGAGCGCACCAGGACGTGCCACCTGCAGATCTGCTCCTGCTGGAACTCCTTCATGTCCATCCAGTGGGACAGCTCCTCGGCCCCGCTGGAATTCAGGCCCAGACTGAACCAGCCCACCATTTCCTTTTTCTTCGTGACGCCCCGACGGTTGTAAATGGAAACCATCAGGGTGACGTCGGCTAGTTGAAATAATGCCACCTGGAAGTAATAGGAGAATATATCAAGTTTCTTCTAAAGCAAACTCTGCGACAGGCTTATCTGGGATAACTTTAAATTGATTTATTTTTGGCCACATATTTTGCAACTTTTAAGATGAGTATGATCAATAAAACCCTTTTTAACTTTGTTTGTATAACACAATTATATAACAAAGTTAAAAAGCGTTTTATTAATCATATAAAAACGTATAATAAATTGGAAGCTTTCTATATGACAAATATTTAAAATGAGTTTCTGCAATGTGACAATTAGGGCTGTGCAAAATAATCGATTAATCGGTTGTTTGATTATTAGTCGAAAATAATCAATGAATTGATAATTTGATAAATCGATTAATCGATAATTTGATTAATTGATCATTTAATAATCGATTAATAATCGAGATTTCTACTACTGTAAATTGATGAGGTACAAAAAATTACTGTAGATTTAACACAATACGATACTAACTTGAAATACAAACGTCTCCTTAAACAACGGATTCGGCTGCCCCCTCCTGACCGTAGTCTTGCTTTGCGCCAACTCCTGCCCCGTGCTGCTCACCAAATTCAGCTTTACGTAAGTGTCCGGTGCTCTGGTTAACGCCAAATTTCTGGAAGTGAAATAATTTAGTGTTTTCAAAGTGGGTTAACCAACGAAACCGTAATACCTAAAATGTGATCCCTTGACGACTTCCACGCTGAGTCTGCCAGTCGTGGCGTTGTAGCACAGTCCAAGGAGGAGCTCGGGGACCCCCCCGTGCTGCATGGAATGCGTGCTGCCCGTGCTGTCCGAACGCGCCAGACTCATCAGTTCTCCGGTGCAACCTCCCAACTGAAATATTTATAAACAAATTAGAAACAACTTTACTTGTTGCAGAAAGCATTAGAAATATTTATTATCGTATAATTTGATATTTTAAAACTGCCGGATACACTTACGGCAGTGTTTGCTCTCGGTTCCAAATTGAGCCAGAAATTGTTTTCCAGCTCCAGATTAATGTTGGCGAAGCTAACGATGGCCTCTCCTATCAGCCTTTCCCTGCGCATCCTCTCGCAGCCGTACACCCTCAATCGAATGCCCATTGAATTCACATCCTCTGCGGACAAAAATTAAAGTTCCTCCGTAATACACGGACAGTCTGTTTTTTTTTAAACTACGCGACATAGGGGGAGTAGGAATTAAAATTTAACGAAAAACCTGTGACATCATTTATGGCTGCAATATATCGTGTGAGCCACAAAATTTTGTTTCAGAGTTGGCTGTGAGATAAATGAGGTATGTCGCATATTATTACGTCATGAGACTAGAGTAGAATTTATCTCAGACATGACTGCTATGTTTCTCGCTCTCAGGCATGGCCAACTGTGAAACAAAATTCTGTGGCTCACACCTTATGAATTATTATAAGAATTTAATGGGAGAGAAAATACATTTATTGAGACACTCACAAATGACCTCAACAGGCAATTGACCAGAGGTCTTTCAGCCTTATTTTTAAATGATTATCACTAAAATTTACTCTTAACTACGAAAGGGTCAAAAATATTACAAACCTGGATTAACCCTGTGCAATAGGAAACTTTCCATATACTGAGGATTATCTCCCGATCTAATCTTCGTCTTGTGCTTCTGCTTCTTGCTGGGTAATAGAATCAACCTCACCTGGATCAAATGAAGAAACCATATCAAAATAAATATTATTTTGCATCAGCACTTCTGTAGAGCGCAGAGTGATTAAAATAGCGAGTTTTAGAATTAGTCTCACAGTACTTAGCGCGTTAAAATTGTGCAGGGTAGCCAGGAGTAATTTTTAATTTACCCCATCTTGCATAAAAATAACCCAAAACACGGAAATTGAAAAAAACAGGATTTATTCTTTGTTGAACTTCGGACTGAGGAAGCATGAATAATATCGGAGTATTCAGACCGATTATTGTAAATTTATGTGTATAACAATTGCTATGAGTTATATATTCAGCGGTTCGCGGGGTTTTTTCTGGTACGGCCGAGGAAGAAGAGGTGGTAATACAGAATACAGATAGGTAGGGTCAGTTGCAGAGACGGCTGGCTGCGTGACCGCACCTATCTGTATTACTACCTCTTGTTCAGATCTTGATATTCAGATACAAAAGGGGAAATTCAAGAATAATCCAGCAGTTATTATACATTTCACGATGATAAGCACGTGTTTATTTAAAAAATCCAATGCTACAATTTTGTTTAGTGGCGCCCCTTAGGTTTCGTTCATAACAACTAAAAATCCATCGATAAGCATTTCAAGAATCTATGTCAGTGGCGCCGCCTAGGTTTTGCAGACAGTAACTAAAATAAATCAGCAATAATGCATTTCAAGACGCTCAACCCTATTCTAGATAATAGACACAACTAAAGACCATAAACCAGTTTTTATATTTAGATTCAAAAGGAGAAATTCAAAAATAATCCAGCAGTTATTATACATTTCACGATAAGCACGTGTTTATTTATAAAATCCAATGCTACAATTTTGTTTAGTGGCGCCCTCTAGGTTTCGTTCATACCAACTAAAAATCCATCGATAAGCGTTTCATGAATCTATGTCAGTGGCGCCGCCTAGGTTTTGCAGATAGTAACTAAAATCAATCAGCAATAATGCATTTCAAGACGCTCAACCCTATTCTAGATAATAGACACAACTAAAGGCTATAAACCAGTTTTTATATTCAGATACAAAAGGGGAAATTCAAAAATAATCCAGCAGTTATTATACATTTCACGATAAGCACGTGTTTATTTAAAAAAATCCAATGCTGCAATTTTGTTTAGTGGCGCCCTCTAGGTTTCGTTCATACCAACTAAAAATCCATCGATAAGCGTTTCATGAATCTATGTCAGTGGCGCCGCCTAGGTTTTGCAGATAGTAACTAAAATCAATCAGCAATAATGCATTTCAAGACGCTCAACCCTATTCTAAATATAATTAATGACCCAATAAGATAGGTTCCTTTCCTTTATTAAATAGCCTAGAGCTGGCCACATGGACATGCATCCCAGGCCAAAAAAAAAACCCTATTCTAGATAATAGACACAACTAAAGGCCATAAACCAGTTTTTATATTCAGATTCAAAAGGGGAAATTCAAAAATAATCCAGCAGTTATTATACGTTTCACGATGAGCAGCATTTCGGCGCCACTGACATAGAGGCGCCGCCTAGGTTTTGCAGACAGTAACTAAAATAAATCAGCAATAATGCATTTCAAGATGTTCAACCCTATTATAGATAATAGACTCAACTAAAAGCCATAAACCAGTTTTTGTTCGTGCGCAGGGTTCTTCTCTATTCAAGCGTACTCTACATGAGAATCTGGCGCAATCACCTTTAACCTTAGCAAATAATGTATCCCCTGCCCTGAAAAGTGTTGAGTGCTTAATATCATCTTCCAATCAATTTGAAGTTTTTCGAGATCGACATTTTTTTTTAAATTAACCCTTTCGGCCCTGGTGGTGGCAATTGCCACCGCAACATTTACATGTCTCTACTTACTATGACAATCCATATTTTTGCTGTTTATCACTAGATGTCACTTCAACAAAGCCTCACTAATTAATTCCTATACTAATTATTCAAATCAGTTCAAATTTGGTATTTATGGTCTTAAGAAGCTCTCCATCAATAATAATTAACAATTTTTTTTTTTTCTGAAAGACCATTGGTCGACAGCCCATTCACAAAGTATGTAAATAGTTTTTTTGTAGACAAGCATGTATTGGAAAATGTGAATAAAGATATTTAGTGATTGAAGGATTCCTTCTGCTTTGTCTATGAATAATGAAGCGATGACTAAAATGTTGCCATCATACTTAGTTTTAGAGAAAAACAGCCTGAATAATGTAATCATATTGCCTGATTACGACGGGAAATTGCCAAGGGAAATTAATATTACGCAGTAAACGTGTTGTTTTATCAAAAAAAAGAAATGTGCTTTTCTGAGTTAATAATAAAAGAGACTATACGCGAGTTATTTGTTGAGACATAACTTTCTACAGATTTTTTTCTTAAATACAGATCATTCAGTTCAAAATTTTAGTGATTTAACAGTACCTGGGTATGTGTGGGTTGTCCGCGGTCCCGGCTGGGCATATCCCTGGCTTGGAGAACGTGTACGGTCATCTTCCTCATGGGGGCGTCGTAGAGCAGGGCGACTTCCAGATGGCCGCACTTGCTCATCAATTGCGCCTCGGGTTCGGAGCCGACGCAGGACACGAGCTCGCTGCCCTCGCCCTCCGTGTTCATCACGACTATGCACTGCTGAAACGTATCCGTTATTATATCAGCACACAGACACACAGAGGGGTGTGTCTTTATTAACCTCAGCCGATTAATAAAGGGAGAGGCGCGGCTGGGTACGAAGGTGATAAATTACTCACGTCCCTGTTGCTGTTTATATCGGTTTGCTCCAGGTTGGTCGTCTGCTGCTGCTGCTGTTGCTGCTGTTGGTGTTGGTGGTGGTGCTGTTGCTGGGGCGGCAACGCCGTTTCGATCTTCTGGTAATCCGACTCTTGATTGTCTATTTTGGTTTCTCGTAGTGTACTCGTTGGTGTTCTAAAGAATTATGGATTATAATATTTTAGATTATACTACATTTTGGTTTAAAATACCGCCATATTCGCGATATTATAAATTGAGTTACCGGCGCATCCACCAAAAACAAGAATTCACAAATAAGCTCATTTTAGGTGTCTGCAAAGCGATGGTTGTGACTATCATAAACTAGTACTTTAGCTGAGGGTTAAATGTGCACATTTTCTCGCTCTAGTAATAAAGCAATTACAATTCCGTCGATCCACTGGTCATTGTTCTACAAAAATGCGGTGGTTCGTTAACCCGCCATCGGTGACGCTGGTCTCACGCACCGTGGTTTTCAACTGAAGATTTTTCGAAACGTGTTACTAATAGTTCATGTCTTTTTTTAAATTTATGCTCTTTGACAATAAAACAAAGAATAGTTCATGTTTTTTTTTTAATTTATGCTCTTTGACAATAAAACAAAGATATTTAATCAATTTAAACTCTGCAATGCGGCAGATACTCGAAATTGCAACAAAAAATAATAACGGAGAATAAAGTTACTCGACACACCCGGTCTCACAGACCAGTAGATCACCATTGGCGGGTTAAGGGTTAATTTGGATTGTTAATTCTAGTTTTTGATGTGTTCATTGACTTTCTTGGAAAAAAGCTTACCTAGTTATGTTCGTGTTGACTTGAGCTGTGACTTTAGTGGCCGGTACCCCGTGCCTCTCGCCGACCGAGCTGGTGGTGGAGCTGCAGCAGGAACTATTGCTGCTGACGCCGACTCTGCCCTTTTCCACCAGCGAGATGAGGTCGTGGTGTGCCTGCCTAGGGGGGTAATAGGGACCCGTGGCCCCCGAATCCGTTTGGAGGTGGTGGTGATGGTGCGGCCTCGGGGCGCCCATCTCCGACTCGCTGGACGAATCGCCACCATCGAAAGAGTATTCCTTAACTGCAAGCCCACAAATCCACACTTGATCCAAAAATATTTACGAGTTAATCGCGTATCGATTCTATGTGGCCCACAAATCCGAAAATATTGACAGCAAAAGAAGTTATTGGGAATTAATCTCGTATCGATTTTATGTGAAGTGCGTCATGTGAGTTGGTTCTTCAACACTGTTACAGCTTTTATTCCCTGTACTCAAAACTGAATTATAATCTAGTGGCAGCAATTCTTCGGGAAGAGATTAAACTTTTTTATGCTGATGAAGTAAACGATTTCAAAAATTGTCCATCTGATGAAGACTTAGATAGTCATTGTTTATCTACGTTATGTACCTGATAATTACTGTGTGGCGAAACAATTGTCATATTTTCAGGCTATTTTCGTCTTTATTACAATTGTAGAACTTTAAATAACTTGTAAAACCCAACATTACGTCACTGTTTTATTCCAAAGTTTTAAATGCACGCAAAGCTTGTTCATTTGTGACTATAGCTTGAAACCTAGAATATTGAAACGCAAGCACATTAATTTTCCTCTCCCAAGAAGTATCGCCAAGCAGTAACTTTCAAAACGATTCGTATAATAAATCATTTCTTCCTTTCAGCGACGGTTCACGGGGTTTTTTCTGGTACGGCCGAGGAACAAGAGGTGGTAATACAGATAGGTGCGGTCACACAGCCAGCCGTCTCTGCAACTCACCCCACCTATCTGTATTACCACCTCTTGTTCCTCGGCCGTACCAGAAAAAACCCCGCGAACCGTCACTGCAGCCATTCTATAAAAGCATGTATAGTTCGATCAATGGATCTTTGCTTGTGCGTCATTACCGAAGGCTGAATTTTCTCGCCTTGGGTGACATACGTACACACATGATTGCGAGAGAAAGAGAGAGAGAGTAAACGCATGAAAATGTTCAGCTATCTATGACGTGCACGCAAAGATCCATTGATCAAAGTATATTTGCATCCTCTTTGAATATTAGTGGAGATCAAGTATTTGCACAATGAAAAAATGTTGCAAGTGCCCAATAATGTTAATTCTACGCTTTTACTTACTAGGTTCGAATATGAGTCTGTGAAACATTTAAACGTTCGAATGTGTGTATTGTCGAGTGTGCAACTGGAACGTGTCCGAGCGATCGAAACGTTCTTGGAGAAGTAGAGGAGGACAAAGGGGGGTAACGTCGCATCGGTAATCGATATGCCATTAATGTTACTGGAGAGAGGGAGGGTAATCACGCCGTCCGATTCAATTTGATGCTATTTTTGTGAGTTCTGTAAGTGGGCGTGTATGTGGTCATTTTACCTAATTTGGTTTTGGGTGGAAGTGTGTTTGAAGGCACGAGGGGCGACGGCACCGGGCGCGATGATACGGGCGGGCAGCTTTCGTCGCAGCAGCCCATGGAACCCACGGAGCCCCACAGCCAGTTTTTGTTCAGGTACAGCAGGAACACCAGCAGGAGTACGCCTAGGCCCGCTATGGCGCCCAACACCGTCCCGCCGTCGGTTCCTGCAAACAAAATAAAAATTAACAAATAATAAAATATAACAAAAATTGAATAAAAACTCATTCTTAAGGTTGATAGTACGGGTTTTGGTTTACAAAGTAACTTACAGAATGTCCAACAGTGACGGTTCGCGGGGTTTTTTCTGGTACGGCCGAGGAACAAGAGGTGGCAATACAGATAGGTAGGGTCAGTTGCAGAGACGGCTGGCTGCGTGATCGCACTTATCTGTATTACCACCTCTTGTTTCTCGGCCGTACCAGAAAAAACCCCGCGAACCGTCACTGATGTCCAATCTTTAATTATAGTCGATGAAACATAATTAAACTTTTAGGTATTCCTTCTTCAGGTTCTTGGCATAGGTTTCGGTTTACAAAATAATTTACGGAATGTCAAATCTAGTCGGCAGACTACTGTAGCATCTTTAGATAGAATTATTTATCAGAACTTTCTTTCTATATCGACTTCGATTTTAAATTTTCGAAAAAATAATATTTCAACTGGTTATATTGGATAGTTCTTCCGCACTATCGAAACTTTGTACCTAGAAGTACTAAAAGTCATCATCAGAGTTTGTAGAATGAATTATAGACTTTTCAAATATTCGTTGCAGCTGAGAAAATATTCAAAGTCACAGTCAAAGCAAAATCAGTCAAACCCCTGATGGAAACTGGGGATGTTAGATAGTTCTTCTGCACTATCGAAGCTTTATATCTAATAGTACTAAACGTGATCATCAGAGTTTGTGGAATGAATTATAGACTTATCGAATATTCGTTGCAGTTGAGAAAATTTTCTAAGACGTGGAGCACAGTCAAAGCAAAATCAGTCAAAACCCTGATGGAAACTGGGGATGTTAGTTCTGCACTATCGAAGCTTTATACCTAGAAGTACTAAACGCCATCGTCAGAGTTTGTAGAATGAATGATAGACTTATCGAATATTCGTTGCAGTTGAGAAAATTTTCGACGACGAAAACCGAAAAATAGCTTACATCCGTACAGTTTATTGTTGGGGAATTAATCAATATACCGTAAGGACTAGAAACAATAATTTTTAATTCACAATTGTTTGAAATAGTATGAAGCACAATAAATTAATCTATCCAACGGTGGCACTGGATTCCTTTTATTTTAAATAGGGGGGCAGCAATCTAGAAAAAACAGTTTTCCCATGGTAATTTGCTATGTGTCGTGGTAAATGGATCACACGGTAAATGTAGGTTCAAAGTGATTGAAAATGGTATTTTACTTCGTGAATGTATGAACTGCATTTTCTCGTATCTCTTTTTATACAACCTCTTCGACTATTAAGTTAATATTTAAAACTTTTTTATAACACTTTTGTTTCAAAAGATTAAAGTATTATATGTTTGTCGGTGATTTAATGCTTAAATTATCAAAATCATCGCTTAGAATTGCTATTTAGAAGCTTTTAAACATTTTACATTCGGATTTCCGCCCGTCGTCGCCATCTATTAGACGGTGGCTAAACTGCTAAGTGATGTTTTTGAACAGCGCCAAAATGCTCGAACTTTATACTTATTGTCAAAGTGTTAATATTTAGCAATGCGCTGTGCATGAAACGGTAGACGATTTAATTCTGAATCGAATGGTGTATAAAATAGCTAAGGAAATTTAGCGGTTTTCCTGTAATTTGCGAATGAAAATTAAGCACGACACACTTACCGACATTTACAGTTCACTGTAACATAAAAATTCAATAAAGAAGAATTTGCTATATTCTTCAATCAAATACGGGTTACAATACTTATTCCTGATTATTCATTCAACTATTCATATTGTTAATGCATTACAATAAGAGAAATATACGAGAAATCATAATCTAAGTACAGGGCTCCACCTGTTACCGTGGGGATAAACTACTTAATAATTTGTGAATGTAATAATTATTGTAATATTAAAATAATATTTAAAAACTCAAAAAGAATGTTGTCTCATGATTAAAATAATTCACTTGTGGATATTTACGTACTTAAATTGCAGAAACAATATTTTATAATATACACACCTAATCCCCAGCAACCGGATATACGCATAATTCGAATTAATTTATAATAATATATAATATTTTTAATAAAAAACTTCTAATTTTATACGTAACAGGGACAAAACCATAAGTGTAATCCTGAGTAAAGCTTCAAAAATAGTGGGAATATTTAAGTATTTAAATTGCGGAAACAATGGTATTATATAAACGGCTACTAGTAGGCAACCGAATATACTATAACTATTATTATTTTTTTATTAAAAACTTCTTATTTTAAATATAATAGGGACACAAGTTTAAGTGTAATCCTTAGCAACACTTTAAAAATATTACACTTATGGTTTTGTCCCTGTCACGATTAAAATTTGAAGTTTTAAATAATAAATCATTATTAGTTATACGTGTATTGGGTTGCCTGTAAGCAGACGTTTAAATAATATAATTCTTTCTGCAATTTAAATACTTTAATATTAACATTATTTTTTAAGCTTTAAGGAGGATTACACTTATGGTTTTGTCCCTGTCACGTTTAAAATTGGAAGTTTTTTGTAATAAATTAATATTATGTATGCTTGTATTGCATTGTCTGTAAGTAGGCATTTATGTAATATAATTATTTCTGCAATTTAAATACTTAAATATTCGCACTATTTTTGAAGCTTTACTGAGGATTACACTTATGGTTTTGTCACAGTCACCTTTAAAATTGGAAGTTTTTTATTGTGGTTAAGCGTTTATCGGGTTGCCTGTGATTAGGCGGATATATTATAATGTATTGTTTCTGCAATTTAAATACGAAAATATCTACAAGGACATTTATTTTATTATAAGATAACAGTCTTCTTAAGTTTTTAAATATTCTTTCATTATTAAAACAATTATTAATTCCACAAATGAAAACGTAGTTTATCCCCACGATAACAGAGGGTACCCTCTATGAAGATTAGGATTCCTCCTATATTTCTCTTATTGTAATGCATTAATAATATAAAAAGTTAATTAAACAATCAGTAATAAGTATAGGGACCCGTATTTCATTGAAAAATATAGCAAATTGTTGTGCATTTAGGTTTTAAGTTACAGTGAACTGTAAATGTCGGTAAGTGTGTCGTGCTTAATTTTCATTCGCAAATTACAAGAAAACCGCTAAATTGCCTTAGCTATTTTATACACCATTCGATTCGGAATAAAATCGTCTATCGTTGCGTGTATAGCGCATTGCTGAATATTAACACTTTGATTATAGGGATAAAGTTCGAGCATTTTGGCGCTGTTCAAAAACATCACTTAGTAGTTCGGCCATCGTCGAATAGATGGCGACAAGACGTGGGAATGCGAACGTAAAATGTTTAAAAGCTTTTAAATAGTAATTCTGAGGGATGATTTTGATAGTTTGAACGTTAAATCACTGCCAAACTTGCAATCCTTTAATCTTTTCAAATAAACGTACGCGTTTATATTGTCAGTCCTTTGACTCGCGCCCAAAAACCGACAAAACAGGGAGCAGTGGGCATGACGAGGAGCGTGATGTGCGGCATGACGAGTAATGTTGCTACACTACGTCTCTGCCTCATTTCCTGGCTACTTCCCATGCCACTCGACGAGTGTGTGGCAGGGGTATCAGACCTGTGCTATTGTAGGGGGTGTAAGCATAGGGGACGAGAGTGTATGAGTGTATGGAGACGGAGCAGTTATGGTTCTTGAGACGGATGTTGGGGCTATAGAAGTCGACACCTGGATACATTCTACTGCAGGAGATGAACAGGAAGAGATTGACATGTGAGGCGATGGAGAGAGTGATGAAGTACGAAATGAGGCTGTGTGAGTTAGGGGAGGAGAGATTGGCGAAGGCGGTGTGGGAGACGTGTGTGAATGTAGAAGGAGGGAAATGGAGAGAAGAGAGAAAGAGAGTAGGACTGGCTGAGGTGAAGGTGAAAGAGTGGTTTGGTAAGGGTTTGAAGGTGGCGGCATGGGTGAAAGAGAAGGTGAAGGAAGTGGAAGCTCGGGAGAGGCAGGGACGGATAGCGAAGAGCAAATATAATGATATGTTTAGAAGGTGGCAAGTGTATGGGAGGTTACCGAGATACCTGAGTGAGGGTGGGTGGAGCAGGGAGCAAAGGGTGATAATGGTGAGGGCTAGGTGTGGGTCTGGAGAGAGGGGGAGAAAGAAATGGATGGGGAGGAGTATATGAGATGTGTATTATGTTAGTGGAGGAAGGATACATGGAGGTATCCGGCGGAAGAGTGTGAGGGTGCGAATGAGGAATGCGTGGAAGTGAAAGGGAACAGAAGGGTTACAGAATGGATGAAAGAGGATGGGGCTGGGATAAGGACTCTCTAGAAAGTGGGACGCGAGAAGAAGGACAGGAGGTGAGGGGAAAGGAGAGGCGAGGAGGAACGATTGTATTAGTTTTGTCCAGATTTCTGGACTGCAGATATTATGTTTATATAAAACATTTATAAAATAAAGGTTGTTTTTTCATTTGTTGCAAAGTAGTTTGAAAGAATTGTGTGCAAGGGAATTAAACATAATAAGATTTTGAGCGGCATCTCTGTCTTAGCCTTTTCTACAAAGATCCACTAGCCGCCTCTGATATATACTTATAAACATATTACATTTTACAGTGAATATACGTGTTAAATATGTTCAGTTTTATTTACAGCATTCATTTCGTCCGAATCAAAATCAGTTATGATCTCAACCAGTGGAGCCTTAACCGTCACATTTTACATTGGCTACATTTTTAACTTAAATTAATTTAGTACGAGTATTTTTCTAAAAGAACCCAGATTCTATGAATACTTGCAAAAATTAAAAAGAAGTTTCCACCCCGCACCAAGTAATGCATCAAAACTAATCGCTTTATGCTATCTCTTTTTATACAACCTCTTGGACTATTAAGTTAATATTTAAAACTTACGCTTTTAAGTCTAACGGCGATGAAACAATAACTACAATTGAGCTAACAAGGACATTAATCAATAAAAGTTTAGGAGTTATTTGGGTTTAAAATAACTCCTTAAGTAAATGTTAATTTCCCAACAACAACAAATCTAATTTTATTGTTTATTATTAAACCATTAATACCTTTGTAAATTACAATTTGAATCATTAAAATCAATTTAACAATTAAAAAATTGCTGCGGCAATATTTATTATAGCAGGATTTTTATAACACTTTTATTTCAAAAGATTAAAGGATTATATGTTTGTCGGTGATTTAATGCTTAAATTATCAAAATCATCGCTTAGAATTGCTATTTAGAAGCTTTTAAACATTTTACATTCGGATTTTCGCTCGTCGTCGCCATCTATTAGACGGTGGCTGAACTGCTAAGTGATGTTTTTGAACAGCGCCAAAATGCTCGAACTTTATACTTATTGTCAAAGTGTTAATATTTAGCAATGCGCTGTGCATGAAACGGTAGACGATTTAATTCTGAATTGAATGGTGTATAAAATAGCTGAGGAAATTTAGCGGTTTTCCTGTAATTTGCGAATGAAAATTAAGCACGACACACTTACCGACATTTACAGTTCACTGTAACATAAAAATTCAATACAGAAGAATTTGCTATATTCTTCAATCAAATACGGGTTACAATACTTATTCCTGATTAATCATTCAACTATTTATATTGTTAATGCATTACAATAAGAGAAATATACGAGAAATCATAATCTAAGTAGAGGGCTCTACCTGTTATCGTGGGGATAAACTACTTAATAATTTGTGGATGCAATAATTGTTGTAATAATAAAAGAATATTTAAAAACTTAAAAATAATGTTGTCTCATGATTAAATAAATTTACTTGTGGATATTTACGTACTTAAATTGCAGAAACAATATTTTATAATATACACGCCTAATCCCAAGCAACCCGATATACGCATAACTCGAATTAATTTATTATTAAAAACTTCTAATTTTATACGTAACAGGGACAAAACCATAAGTGCAATCCTAAGTAAAGCTTCAAAAATAGTAGGAATATTTAAGTATTTAAATTGCGGAAACAATGGTATTATATAAACGCCAACTTGTAGGCAACCCAATATACTATAACTAATATTATTTTTTATTAAAAACTTCTAATTTTAAATATAATAGGGGCACAAGCATAAGTGTAATCCTTAGTAACGGTTTAAAAATATTACACTTATGGTTTTGTCCCTGTTACGATTAAAATTTGAAGTTTTAAATAATAAATCATTGTTAGTTATACGTGTATTGGGTTGCCTGTAAGTAGGCGTTTATGTAATATAATTATTTCTGCAATTTAAATACTAAAATATTCGCACTATTTTTGAAGCTTTACTGAGGATTACACTTATGGTTTTGTCACTGTCACCTTTAAAATATTTTTATAACTATAAAAGTTTTTTATAGTGGTTATGCGCTTATCGGGTTGCCTGTGATTAGGCGGATATATTATAATGTATTGTTTCTGCAATTTAAATACGAAAATATTTACAAGTAAATTTATTTTATTATAAGATAACAGTTCTTTAAGTTTTTAAATATTCTTTCATTATTAAAACAATTATTAAATCCACAAATGAAAACGAAGTTTATCCCCACGATAACAGAGGGTACCCCCTATGAAGATTAGGATTCCTTATATATTTCTCTTATTGTAATGCATTAATAATATAAAAAGTTAATTGAATAATCAGTAATAAGTATTGGAACCCGTATTTCATTGAAAAATATAGCAAATTGTTGTGCATTTAGGTTTTAAGTTACAGTGAACTGTAAATGTCGGTAAGTGTGTCGTGCTTAATTTTCATTCGCAAATTACAAGAAAACCACTAAATTGCCTCAGCTATTTTATACACCATTCGATTCGGAATTAAATCGTCTATCGTTTAGTGTACAGCGCATTACTGAATATTAACACTTTGATTATAAGTATAAAGTTCGAGCATTTTGGCGCTGTTCAAAAACATCACTTAGTAGTTCGGCCATTGTCGAATAGATGGCGACGAGGCGTGGAAATGCGAATGTAAAATTTTTAAAAGCTTTTAAATAGTAATTCTGAGGCATGATTTTGATAATTTGAAAGTTAAATCATCTCAGAACTTGTAACCCTTTACTATTTTCAAATCAACGTGCTGTAAAAATCCCGGAATAATAAGTCATGTCGTCAAAATTCTACATTCATTTTAATGATTTAAACGGTAATTTATGGAGGGATTAAAGGTTTAATAATAAGCAATGAAGTTGAATTTAGGAAGAATTATCCAATTAGGTTGAAAAGTCGCTGAGTTATGTGCGAAAAACTCCAAAATGCACTTTTTTCAAACACCCATAACTTGGTGCCAAATCGTCGTAGGAACTTCGTTCTTTGAGTCCTGCATAGGGAATTGATCAAATTTTGATGCCTTTATGGTCGATCGAGTCGACGAATTTTTTCCAACCCCGTACACATCGTCAAAGTTGGGCATAGTTTACTGAAAAAGCTTTTTTTCACAGGGTTGCTAGAGGGGGGCGGAAGGGTTTACGCTTAAGTTCGCATGCATGACTTTAAAGAAGACACTTCAAAGTTTTCCGCCCTCAAAGATTCATCACAATCGATTAAAAATACGCCGAGTTATGACGGTATGAAAATGGTCGAAATTTCACGAATTTCATGTTTTTTTTTCACCTGTGTATTCAAATGAAATATCCATGTTCAGTTGTATATGTCAGTATATTAATACATCATTAGTGCCACGCGAAATGTTGGCAATAAAGTAATGTATTCAGTGAAAAATGTTAAATTTTACTGACGCTTGAAGAAAAAACAATATTTTAATGATTAAGGTATGTAAGTAATGCGTTGCGATCATTTGTAAAGCTATACATGTATCACTAATTAGTAATCTAGTTGAAATGCTCGCACCATAAATAAATTAATTGACAATCTATTTATAATGCTATTACGGATGAGAGATGGCCATTTCTCTGGTAAACCATCAATAATAAGATATTTATTCGAATGGAGCACAAAAAGAAAGGACACACTGTGATTAAGATTTTTCTGTAGTGTCGCCACTGCACGGAAATTACCATTGTAGTAATTGTGTGGAATGAGCAAAAAGTGTTATACACTCGTAAAGTGTAAATGAACTGGTAATGTAATTCATTACCGTTAAAGAAGTTCAGCTGTTGTTTACGAAAAGAAAGTTACACTAGTGTAATTAAGCTTATACATCGTTAATTATGCAACAAAAAATTAAACTAAGATTTTTTTTAATGTTATGGTTATAATACGTTGTTCGACATTCTAAAGTTAATGGAGTGGTAGTTATTTATTCTATACTACTCTATAATACATACATCTTTAAATTTAATAAGTGTGTGTGCGTGTGTGTCTGCTGTGCGCGCTGTCTCTCATAAACGAATAGAGCAATTGATATGAAACTTTGAACGTAAGTCTTATTTAATTATCCGAAGAACTAAAAAACTTTTGGTAAAATTTCGTACACCGGAAGTGGGTGTTTACTTAAACAGTTCTTAAAACTATCATGAGAAACGTGAACTAACAGAGTTATCAAATTTGGATCACGAGTAAATTCTCAGTTCGAATTAGTTACATTTTATGTTGCAGCATTCACTCGAATAACTTTACTTCATCTATGGTTAACGTTAACGAGATTAGTTCAGTTGATCGGAATGTTGTCTCATTATGGTGCAATCGGCCCTAACGTGTCGATATTCTAAAATTAATCATTTAAACGATCCCTGGAAATACAGTCGGCGTTTTTCCTGGATGAATTTTAGGGGAAATCCGGCGGAAAATCCAGAGGAAGTGAAGGTCCTCTGTGTGGGTGTTTAGTCCCCCGTTTCCGAGAATTGCTGCATCGCACGTTTCGCCCTTAACCCGTGCGAACAAGTGGTCGCGCCCACGCAAATTCTCGCTCGATACAAACAACCCCATCCCCTCCTGTCCTCCGTCCCCATTCAATCAACAGCTTTCCAGCTTGTGGACCACCGTCCTCTGTCATATTATTAAAGCCGCATCGCCATTTTAAAACCTTTTTACCAGAATACGAGATTTAAAAATGGTGATGTGGTCATCATGTTACTTTCTCCGACTGGAAGGTATCATAGCCATTTATATTATTGATGTGGTCATCATGTTACTTTCTCCGGCTTGAAGGTATCATAGCCATTCATATTTACGTGTTCGTGGTTTGAAATCATATTTTAAATGTACATCGAGCGCTGCGTAAACTCGGATAAAACTGACGTTTAAAACGTCAAAATTATGAAAGATGTAAAAATTATACTTCAAATTCACACTCAGTTTACTCAAAAACTAAAGGGATTTCGAAAAAAAACTTATTCTTTATAAGTTGTTCATTGTGGCATTCTCTACAATTATTATTAACATAAATTTGCTGTAACTATTATCGTTTCATAATTATAAACCAAAAATTTAAAAAAAATTGATAAATTTTTTTCTCGAATAACAATAATTTTATGAAAAATATTTTTAAGCAAAAGATGTTCATTTATTTGTTGTCTTCAATGTTTGTTTAAATGTTTTTGTGATACTTTTAATATTTAAGAAAATATTGGCAAAAAACCAAAAACAGTTAAGGTAAACACCCACTTCCGGTGTACGAAATTTCACCAAAAGCTTTTCAGTTCTTCGGATTATCAAATAAGACGTATGTTCAAAGTTTCATATCAATTGCTCTATTAGTTTTTGAGATACAACGCACACAGACACACTCACACACATTTTTTTTTCCAGAAATTGTTGAAATGGCATCTAGGGACTATAAAACGGATATTTCCGTAAAAAAAATTTTCACGATCACAATACTTTCTCGTTTCGTAACGGAGAAAGTAAAATCAGATGTATGTATTAATTCTCGACTTGTGTAAATAAATAAATAAATACATTATGAAACTATCTACGAGAATCAGTGACGGTTCGCGGGGTTTTTTCTGGTAGGGCAGAGGAACAAGAGGTGGTAATACAGAAAGCTGCGGTCACGCAGCCAGCCGTCTCTGCAACTGACCCTACCTATCTGTATTACCACCTCTTGTTCCTCGGCCGTACCAGAAAAAACCTCGCCAACCGTCACTGACGAGAATTCACCACAAGGTTAAAATTTGATGTTTTTGGGTTTCGCCTGCTCAGCCAACTTGAGTGATAATGTTTTACAATAAACCTGAGGCACAGATTATCACCAGCAGGAATTTTTGCGCTTCATTAGTGAGGCTCGAAGAGGCGGGACAGTGTAATGTAGTTTTAATGTTCTTGTACGTAAAGACGATAAAAATAATTACAAAAGCATGAAATAATACTTATACTAAAGGACAACTTCAGTAAATACACCATATTTGAATCGTATTCTTCACGTACGAGCTTTGATCCTTTTCAGATCTCACCACCAACGAAAGATGAACCCCCCCGATTTTTACTCATAAGCACAAAACGTATTGAGAAGCAACTATCGAGGAAGTCCTTGAAACTCGCTGAGTACGCGGCTGGAGTACTCGCGAACCGGACATCCTGTGTCAAATAACACTGGACGAAGTTGTGTGGATTTTAATGGGGAAAAATAGGTGATCGTGACTTTAACTTTTAGTACAAAGCATTATTATCATCATCATTATAATCCGAGGTAAATGTAGGAAGAGCACATGACGAGCGACCACTTGATGGATCGGCGCGTCGGCAGCAGACGTCCTCCCACGCAGAATGGACCCCTCCTGACACGCTCCAGGCGCACTCTATCGATCCGACTAACCTCTACTCTAGTTCATTGAACATCAACAGCTGCTCCAAGCCCAGCAAAAACACCTTCACCCAAATCCCGACTGATTCAACACACCTTATCCCTTTGTTTAAACAATTCAACGTCTCGGCCCTAACAATACACCTTTACAAAAACAGATCAAAGATCAACCCACCAACCGATTAATTCGATGTTAACAAAGCCCCAATTTCTTCTCCAATTAAAAAATAATAGTGTGTTAGATTTCCGCTTCCGAGGCTGCAAGAAAATTCCACCCATAATTTCAAGCTACGTCACTGCGGACTGCGTTTTAATTATGCAGATATGAGAAATCTTTACAACATCCCAGTCCCAGAGAATGTAAATTTGAACGATGCCAAATTTCTTTCTGGCACAATTTACGGCCGCACATTACCACGCAATCTAGGGCAGTGAAACAACTGGGAATTAACATTCGTCCTTGGAAACACATCAAGGTTAAACGATGGAAATTATTTAGAAGAACGAAAACAAAATGGGAGACCAAAGAAAAAATAAACGGTCCTCCTTTCCAAACTGTTGTGCATGGTCAATTGATTCCGCGACTCGCTTCTCAGTGTTGACTCACTCATGAATTACCCATCTATTTATTTATTAGGCGTTTCTACCTTTAACGGTGTTTGGAATACTTATATTCCAATAGTAATTTTCGTTTCCCCACAGCAACTAACTACACTGATGAGACCTGATAGGTCGAAACCGGTCTGTAGGTGTCGCCCATTTCTAATGCAGAGACAATTTTTAAAATAATTCCTGCGTATAAATAATCTCATGTTGTTATCACGTTCTTCAATTTCTGTGAAAAATATGTTTTCCTTTTGTGGGAATGTCGGATAAAAAACTGCGTAAGTACTGCACAACATTCCTTCCGTTTATACGCGAATAAACCCGACTCGGACATGCAAAGCGTTAAATTATTCCGTGTGATTTGCATTCTATTTACAGATTCTTGTAATCACGCTAGGTAGTTCTAAATCAAAGAACTTTAGACTCTTTATACCGCTATTTATTTATGTAGTAGTGGTTTCATTTTTAATTTTCTGAAAATGGACGCAACTGTCATCTTTAAAGCGCATGGCCAACTTACACGTACCGAGTTGCAGAGTGGATTTTATTAATTTACAGGAAAACTCCTCGATGGATTTTCTTGAATCATTAGCAACATTTTCCAAGCAAGTAAATAATAAAAAATAGCTTTGTTTTCCCGGAATTTCCATTAAATTTTTTTTTTTTTGGTATAAAAACGTGCACTCGGGTGGATTTTGTTAACTTCCAGGAAAACTCCCCGGTGGATTGTGTCAAATCTTTAGCATCATTTTCTAATCATAGTTATGAAACAAGTGGATAATCAAAAAATAACTTTTTTTTCAAAAATACTACATACTCCTAAACACAAGACCCCAAAGTGCGAGATCTCAAAAACTGTAATAGGTAGAGAGTTGAAATTTTCATGAAAAATCACAAATAATTCAAGAATCCGACTATTGAAATTTCAACCCCCTCCGACCACCCTTTCAAAAAAAGGGTTGCCAACCCCTCAAAAAATGCAATTTTTATTTTTTCCCCGATAGGCCCGGGGCTCCTCTTCGTGACCGTGAAATCCGCGATTTTCTAAGTTACCCAATTACTACAGGGTGATTTTTTGAAAATCGATTTTTGACGATGCAGAGGTTCACGCCAAAACTTTCACATCCCTGGATTTTTGAGCTGAAAAACTGGAACTAGGCTCAAAAAGTCCCCAATGCATTGGGACACAAAGGATACAGGAAATTGGGGTGCGACCTGCGGTTGCAATCCCTCAACCATTTTTATAAAAAAAACACATTTCGGACGCTTCCGGAAAAAAGCGCGCGCTTGCCCTTACGATTACGACTTTAATTCTCATAGAGTTTTGTAGAACTAGCTCCCCTCTACATTTTATGTCTCTTACGAATTTTTGATATCTCTAACCCTCGAGGAGTTATTCAAAGAAAACCACCCCCGATTTCAATAAAAAAATTCTAGAGCGGCCATTTTTAATCTCACGTGAGAAATTTAAACGGCATGCTATTCAGAATTGCATTTTGCGTCGAAAAGGTAAGAGCTATATTTTTCGTAGGGCGTACCGTTTACGATCTACGGCGTCCGAAATGTGATTTTTCTAAAAAATCACATTTCGAACGCTTCCGGAAAAAAAGGGCGCGCTTGCCCTTACGATTACGGCTTCAATTCTCATAGAGTTTTGTAGAACTAGCTCCCATCTACATTTTATGTCTCTTACGAATTTAAGATATCCCTAACCCTCGAGGAGTTATTCAAAGAAAATCACCCCTGATAGCAATAAAAAAATTCTAGAGCGACCATTTTTAATCTCGCGTGAGAAATTTAAACGGCATGCTATTCAGAATTGCATTTTGCGCCGAAAAGGTAAGAGCTATATTTTTCGTAGGGAGTACCGTTTACGATCTACGGCCGATTTGCGATTATTTTCCGAGTTTTTTTTTTCAACCCCATAAAATTTTACGATCAGATTTTTAGTTGTAACGGAAGAGGGAAGCAAAATTTAGCAGCGGGGCAGAAAAATAGCGTACATTAACTGTTCATCAAGGTCAATTTAAAAATTGTCGAACTCCGTTACTTCACACCAATTAATTTCGGGCGGCAGAAACCATCGACGTCGGAATGGTTAAGTTATGGGCAAAAAAAAAATAAGTGGAATTATAATTTGATCCGTGGCAAAAGTTTCATCGGTATGTTTATTAGAAAATCGATGCGATCGGTCTATCGATTCGCGAGTGTTTGGTTCCTTAATTAGCGGAGGATAACAAAACATGCAAATCTCGTTTTGAGGTGATTAATGAGGCGTCATTACGTCGAACCGCAGAAGTTTCTATAAATGCCGACGAGGAACAGGTTATTCCCGCAGTTTCGACGACAACAACAACAACGCAAGACATGTAAGTAGAATTGTATTCATATTGATTTTGTTATGTGTTGATTACTTCAAGGAATTACATCGAGCAAACGTTCAAAATCAAAAAAAAAATGGAAAGCATTTATCCAGATTTACATAAATCATGTAATCATGCACTAATACCTGATATTATCAAGAAATGGAGAGCCTTATCTAATTCAAAATAAATTTAATACTGCGATCCTGCACCAATACACTTCTAATTTCGTTTCTTATAACAAATCAGTGACGGTTTGCGGGGTTTTTTCTGGTACGGCCGAGGAACAAGAGGTGGCAATACAGATAGGGTCGGTCACGCAACTGACCCTACCTATCTGTATTGCCACCTCTTGTTCCTCGGCCGTACCAGAAAAAACCCCGCGAACCGTCACTGTAACAAATACATTGTTTTTTAATGGCTTGAACTTGAAACTGACGCATAACATTCTCTTAGGTTGAGACTAGTAATCTTCACCTTGGTGTGCGCCTACGCATCTAGCGTTGAGTACACTTTGGAAAACTGCAAATGCGGAGAAGGTTATCAACCTCAAGCTGACGGCGCGGGGAAGGTTCAGTGCGGAGGAATTTATTTGGCCCACGCGAAGCCCTGCAATGTTCCCGAGGCTCCAAAATGCGTCTGCACCAAGGAAAAGGTTTCCGCCATCCAGAGAGACGAAGAAGGCGTTTGGTGTCTGCCCAGTGGAAACGAGAGCAAGAAATGGGCCTGCGAGAATACCGACGAGTGGGATGTCTATAAAGTCCAGTACCAGGAATACGAGCAGAGTCTTAAACAATAAATGTATTTATTTGTAATGGTAATACATTAAATTTTGTTTTTACTTTGTGACAGTGGCAGTAATTATCTATTGATTGTTTTCTTTATTATTGAAATGTGGCTGTTAAAAATAAAATGTGTACACGTGTAATTACGCTGGTTATAAAATATGAAAAATATGGAGAGGATAAGAATCCAAGGCCTCCCGTTTCATTCCGTTTTCATGCGAAATCAATACCACCCGTTCTCCCCGTAAACATAGCCTTGCCCCCGAACCTCAATGGGGGGGCTGCACCCCGGCGTATTCCACGAATCGTTTCCACACCGTTAAACAATCCAAAAATTCATCGAAATAATGTAACGAATCGCGTACGTATGAAGGTGAATATAAAAGAAAAAAAAAACAAATAGATGGAAAACCCAGTCCTGGGAGAGAAAACCTGAGCTTCACATGTTATTTATATATAACGTAATCAATCTAGTAATTTTAGTGGATATTTTTAGAAATACAAATTAATTAATCAGTTTTTGGTCATCACACTTACATTTTGACTAGCGCCAATTTTCTTCTAGTGAAGTTGGCAAAGTTTTAATTGGTAATTTGTAAAAATACACGTTTTAGGATTATTCAGGCACAGTTTCATCCAATTGATATAATGGATGTGAAATCTACAATCATGTTTCTGCATTACGTCAGTTTCTACATTTTGACTGGCGCCATTTTTCTTCTAGTGAAGTTGGTAAAGTTTTAATTGGTAATTTGTAATAATACACGTTTTATGATTATTCAAACACAGTTTTATCCAACTGATATAATGGATGTGAAATCTACAATTATGTTTCTGCATTAAGTCAGTTTTTGATCATGAAATTTACATGTTGAATAGCGCCATTTTTCTTCCGGTGAAGTTGGCAAAGTTTTAATTGGTAATTTGTAAAAATACACGTTTTAGGATTAATCAGACGCAGTTTCATCCAATTGATATAATGGATGTGAGATCTACACTCGGCATCAGAAAAAAGCGCCACTCGAAAAATCGCTTTTTCAAACCGTCGTAACTTGGTTCAATTTGGTCGAAATCGATGAATCTTTCAGTTTGGGAAAGATTCAAGTTTTATCTTTAAGAATATGCAGTTGATTTTGACCCCAAGTCCAACCCACCCCCTGTAACAACGCGATGGAAAAAAAAATGTTCTTTATGTAAAAAATTATCCAACTTTGACAAGCTGTACCGTGCGCAAAAAAAATCGGCGGGAAATTTCACTACAATGGCAGAAAAATGTAATCAATTTCCTTCAAATGCCTTAAAAATTCGAGTCGTTTCGATGATTTGGAGCAAAGTTATGAATTTCTGAAAAAAATGATATTTTTCACTTTTTTGGCCATAACTTGAGTAATTTTACACCAAAATCGATGAACTTTTGCAGTCTGAACAGTTTCAAATTTTCTCTTCAACGTCATGTGAATTGTTTTGTTGCTAAAACGATTCCACCCCCTGCCACCCACTAAAGGAAAAAAAAATATTTTTGAAGTTTAAATGTGCAAATTTGGTTTCTTGTACCGTGTGCAAAAAAATCGTGGACTCAATCGGTCAGCAGGCGATAAAGTTCAATCATTTTCCTCCAAAATTCAAGTTGATGCGATGATTTGCCGCGAAGTTGTGCAGTTTTGAAAAAAAATGACATTTTTCACTTTTTCGGGCCATAACTTGAGTAATTTTGCACCAAAATCGATGAACTTTTACAGTCTGAACAGTTTCAAATTTTCTCTTCAACGTCATGTGAATTGTTTCTTTGCTAAAACGATTCCACCCCCTGCCACTCCCTAAAGGAAAAAAATGTTTTTGAAGTTTAAATGTGCAAATTTGGTTTCTTGTACCGTGTGCAAAAAAATCGTGGACTCAATCGGTCAGCATGGCAATAAAGTTCAATCATTTTCCTCCAATTTCCTCCAAAATTCAAGTCGATGTGATGATTTGGCGCGAGGTTATGCAGTTTTGACAAAAAAAAAATCATTTTGCGCCTTTTTGGCTATAACTAGGCGAATTTCGCACGAAACTCGATGGAATTTTGCGAAGTTTTCGCCTTTCGTGACCCCCTGAAAACCCCAACAAAAAGTCTTTTGGATTGACAAAAAATGTTAAATTTTTTACAACTTGTAAAAATTCCATTTCGGTCATAACTCGGTCAATTTTGTTCAGAAGCCGATGATTCTTTGCTATCTGAAAAGCATAAGTTTTATTCTACCCTCTGTCACCCCTAGTGCAAAAAAGGTTTTCAACAGGGTGATAAAATTTGTTCATTTTAATAAAAATTTCGACAATAACTCACGATGATTTTGCGATTTTTTTTTTCAAAAATTCATAACTTTGCTCCAAATTATCGAAACGACTCGAATTTTTAAGGCATTTGAAGGAAATTGATTAAATTTTTCTGCTATTGTGGAGAAATTTCCCGCCGATTTTTTTTGCGCACGGTACAGCTTGTTAAAGTTGGACAATTTTTTACATAAAAAACATTTTTTTTCCATCGCGTTGTTACGGGGGGTGGGTTGGACTTGGGGTCAAAATCAACTACACATTCTTAAAGATAAAACTTGAATCTTTCCCAAACTGAAAGATTCATCGATTTTCGACCAAATTGAACCAAGTTACGACGGTTTGAAAACTTGAGTTTTTTCGCGATTTTTCGAGTGGCGCTTTTTTTGTCATTTTGACTAGCGCCATTTTTCTTCCGGTGAAGTTGGCAAAGTTTTAGTTGGTAATTTGTGAAAATACACGTTTTATGATTATTCAGACACAGTTTCATCCAATTGATATAATGGATGTGAAATCTACAATCATGTTTCTGCATTAAGTCAGTTTCTACATTTTGACTAGCGCTGTTTTTCTTCCAGTGAAGTTGGCAAAGTTTTAATTGGTAATTTGTAAAAATACACGTTTTAGGATTATTCAGACACAGTTTCATCCAATTGATGTAATGGATGTGAAATCTACAATCATGTTTCTGCATTAAGTCAGTTTCTACATTTTGACTAGCGCCATTTTTCTTCCAGTGAAGTTGGCAAAGTTTTAATTGGTAATTTGTAAAAATACACGTTTTAGGATTATTCAGACACAGTTTCATCCAATTGATATAATGGATGTGAAATCTACAATCATGTTTCTGCATTAAGTCAGTTTCTACATTTTGACTAGCGCCATTTTTTTCCGGTGAAGTTGGCAAAGTTTTAATTGGTAATTTGTAAAAATACACGTTTTATGATTATTCAGACACAGTTTCATCCAATTGATGTAATGGATGTGAAATCTACAATCATGTTTCTGCATTAAGTCAGTTTCTACATTTTGACTAGCGCCATTTTTCTTCCGGTGAAGTTGGCAAAGTTTTAATTCGAAATTTGTAAAGAATGAGCCTGTCGCAGTTTTTGAACATCATATTTAAGCTTTGACCAGCACCTTGTTTCTGTCGAAGAAGTTGTAAACGTCCCAATAAGTAATTGTATATGAAAATACTATGGAAATCGAGAATCAGTAAAAATACGCAAAGATTAAATTGATCCAGGTAATACAGTTTTACCACATTTGACATTGCGACAAACCGTAGTTTCTACGCATTATTTTGCGTACGAAAATCGTATTGCGGATTTTATGCCTACGTGCGGACAAGAGGGGACGCAATGGGTCCGTCTTCCTGTTGGCAAGTGTTTTGACCCATTTCGCAGCAGGAAAATGCCCCTGTGACCTACTTCCACGCAGTGACAGAAACTACGCAAAAGGAGAAAATCAATTGTGTCTTCCAACACATCAAACACAAACACACGCCACACGCATTTTGTACGAAATCTAAACCAGCCAAAAAAATAAGATTTGAAAAAAGACAAAAATTTTAATAATTAATTTTTACAGGACATTAAGGGGATCTGAAAATTACTCACCCCCAATAATCCCGTTCCCATTGCCGTGCTCAGAAGCGGCCAACATCCTTCCAACTCCGTCTACGTCTTCTCCAAATAGTCTATCATAATATCAACTAGAAATACGTTAAACTCTTGAAGGATGCAGAAGACAAAACGCACTGAGTTTTATTTTTTTTGTTTATTTAAGTGTTTCGCACGCTAAAAAAACACCAAAACGTGAAATGAAAAGTGGGGTTGAACAGGGGTGGAAAATCAATTGTCGCCGCGCACCAACACTAATCACTAAGTTTTTACCGGTATTGTTTGTATTATTCTAGTTTTTTTTTAAATTTTATTTCCATACAAATCTCGGGATACAACTGTATGTGTGTGTGGACCAACGTGAGATCCTCGCACAGTTTCGGATGTCTACTGGCGACATCAGCAGTGCGCATGGACGGCCGGAATCTACCCGGAGAATGCGTACGTTTCCAAAAGGCATGCGCCGAGAGAAAATATGGAATAAAATGGGAAAATTTGAATACAAGTGACACAACAATTCATCGAATTTATTGAAGGTAAGAAAAGTGAGTAAGGCAGGGTTAAAATATGTATCGGTAACATAATTGGTATCCTGTAAATTCTTCGAAAGTAAATTCTCCGAAAATACATTTTTCGAAAATCGACTATTAAATCCCAATGATTCCCCAATAATGTTGTTAAAGTTGTAAGTCTGCATTTTTAAAAATCGATACTTTTTCGATATTTGAGAAATTCTTGGGTTTGATGGTGATAACTCTAAAACTAAATAATTAATGTTATTTGATTTTTCTGGAATATCAAAGTCCAATTGTACCCCAATAATGCTGTTAAAGTGGAAAATTTGAAGTCAATTTTTGTAAAATACATACTCGATTTTTGAGAGCTGAAACTTGTAAATTTTGGGTTTGATGGCGATTATCTAAAAAACTAGGCCCTCAACGAGCGTGAATATTTTTTTAAATTAAAGCCTTGTCATTGCCATTACCAATTTTATGAAAGTTTGGACTACTAATCAAAGCTTTTTCGATTTTCAAGCGCTAAAACTTGTCATTCTTGCATCGATCGCGATTATCTGGAAAACGAAATCATTGACGTGCTTTGATTTTTCACTAGTATTAAAGCCAAATTATTCCGTAATAATGCTGTATAAATTGGAAATCTGCAGTTCTGTTGGTTTTTGAAAAATTAACGCTTTTTAAGCCATTCTTGGGTTTGATTTTGATTATCTAGAAAACTAAATAACTAACATAGCTTGACCTTTTGGAATATTAAAGTCCAATTATTCCCCAATAATGCCGTTAAAGGTGGGAGTTTGAATTTAAGTCAGTTTTTGAAAAAAAAAATTGAGAGTTGAAAATTGTAAATTCAAAATCAACGCATTTTTAATATTCGAACGTTTAAAAATGCTCATGCTTGGGTTTGATCGTGATTATCTGGACTAAATGATTTTTCTAGAATTTCGAATTTTAATTAAGTCAAGTTATGTATTTTTTTCAATGACGCACACTCGAACGTAAAAAAATAAAATTTCATGTGAAACGCAGGGATAAAATTCTACAAAAATTCAGTTCACTCCACAAGATGTCGATCTTTCAAAAAAAAAATGGCTTTTGAATGTGCAGCAATTTTCAGTGGAGTTATGAATTTTTGAAAATGTATTTTTTTCAATCGAGCGCAAAAAATAAAAATTAATATGAAACGCAGGGATAAACTTCTACAAAAATTCAGTTCACTTCACAAGATGTAGATCTTTCAAAATAATTTTGGTTTTTGAATGTGCGGCAATTTTCAGTGGAGTTATGATTATTTTTCAATGACGCACACTCGAGTGGAAAAAATTAAAAATTAATATGAAACGCAGGGATAAAATCCTACAAAAATTCAGTTCACTTCACAAGATGTCGATCTTTCAAAATAATTATGGTTTTTTAATGTGCAGCAATTTTCAGTGGAGTTATGAATTTTTAAAAATGTATTTTTTTCAATGACGAACACTTGAGTGCAAAAAATTAAAAATTAATAATTAACGCAGGGATAAAATCCTGCAAAAATTCAGTTCACTTCACAAGACGTCGATCTTTCAAAATAATTTTGGTTTTTGAATGTGTAGCAATTTTCAGTCGAGTTATGAATTTTTTTCAATGACGCACACTCGAGTGGAAAAAATTAAAAATTAATATAAAACGCAGGAATAAAATCCTACAAAAATTCAGTTCACTTCACAAGATGTTGATCTTTCAAAATAATTTTGATTTTTGAATGTGCAGCAATTTTCAGTAGAGTTATGAATTTTTGAAAATGTATATTTTTCAATGACAAACACTCGAGTGCAAAAAATTAAAAATTAATATGAAACGCGGGGATAAAATCCTACAAAAATTCAGGTCACTTCACAAGACGTCAATCTTTCAAAATAATTTTGGTTTTTGAATGTGCAGCAATTTTCAGCCGAGTTATAAATTTTTGAAAGTGTATTCTTTTCAATGACGAACACTCGAGCGCAAAAAATAAAAATTAATATGAATCGCAAGGATAAACTTCTACAAAAATTCAGTTCACTCCACAAGATGTCGATCTTTCAAAATAATTTTAGTTTTTTAATGTCTAGCAATTTTCAGTCGAGTTATGAATTTTTTTCCATGACGCACACTCGAACGTAAAAAAAATCAAATTTAATATGAAACGCAGGGATAAAATCCTACAAAAATTCAGTTCACTTCACAAGACGTCGATCTTTCAAAATAATTTTGGTTTTTGAATGTGTAGCAATTTTCAGTCGAGTTATGATTTTTTTTCCATGACGCACACTCGAACATAAAACAATCAAATTTAATATGAAACGCAGGGATAAAATCCTACAAAAATTCAGTTCACTTCACAAGATGTCAATCTTTCAAAATAATTTTGGTTTTTGAATGTGTAGCAATTTTCAGCCGAGTTATAAATTTTTGAAAGTGTATTCTTTTCAATGACGAACACTCGAGCGCAAAAAATAAAAATTAATATGAATCGCAAGGATAAACTTCTACAAAAATTCAGTTCACTCCACAAGATGTCGATCTTTCAAAATAATTTTGGTTTTTGAATGTCTAGCAATTTTATGATTTTTTTTTCAATGACGCACACTCGAGTGGAAAAAATTAAAAATTAATATGAAACGCAGGGATAAAATCCTACAAAAATTCAGTTCACTTCACAAGACGTCGATATTTCAAAATAATTTTGGTTTTTGAATGTGTAGCAATTTTCAGCCGAGTTATGATTTTTTTTTCATGACGCACACTCGAACGTAAAAAAAATCAAATTTAATATGAAACGCAGGGATAAAATTCTACAAAAATTCAGTTCACTTCACAAGACGTCGATTTTTCAAAATAATTTTGGTTTTTGAATGTCTAGCAATTTTCAGTCGAGTTATGAATTTTTTTTTGATTGACGCACACTCGAGTGGAAAAAATTAAAAATTAATATGAAACGCAGGGATAAAATCCTACAAAAATTCAGTTCACTTCACAAGACGTCGATCTTTCAAAATAATTTTGGTTTTTGAATGTGTAGCAATTTTCAGCCGAGTTATGAATTTTTTTCCATGACGCACACTCGAACGTAAAAAAAAAATCAAATTTAATATGAAACGCAGGGATAAAATTCTACAAAAATTCAGTTCACTTCACAAGACGTCGATCTTTCAAAATAATTTTGGTTTTTGAATGTCTAGCAATTTTCAGTCGAGTTATGAATTTTTTTTTCAATGACGCACACTCGAGTGGAAAAAATTAAAAATTAATATGAAACGCAGGGATAAAATCCTACAAAAATTCAGTTCACTTCACAAGACGTCGATCTTTCAAAATAATTTTGGTTTTTGAATGTCTAGCAATTTTCAGTCGAGTTATGAATTTTTTTTTCAATGACGCACACTCGATTGGAAAAAATTAAAAATTAATATGAAACGCAGGGATAAAATCCTACAAAAATTCAGTTCACTTCACAAGACGTCGATCTTTCAAAATAATTTTGGTTTTTGAATGTGTAGCAATTTTCAGCCGAGTTATGATTTTTTTTTCATGACGCACACTCGAACGTAAAAAAAAAATCAAATTTAATATGAAACGCAGGGATAAAATTCTACAAAAATTCAGTTCGCTTCACAAGACGTCGATCTTTCAAAATAATTTTGGTTTTTGAATGTCTAGCAATTTTCAGTCGAGTTATGAATTTTTTTTTCAATGACTCACACTCGAGTGGAAAAAATTAAAAATTAATATGAAACGCAGGGATAAAATCCTACAAAAATTCAGTTCACTTCACAAGACGTCGATCTTTCAAAATAATTTTGGTTTTTGAATGTGCAGCAATTTTCAGCCGAGTTATGAATTTTTTTCCATGACGCACACTCGAACGTAAAAAAAATCAAATTTAATATGAAATGCAGGGATAAAATTCTACAAAAATTCAGTTCACTTCACAAGATGTCGATCTTTCAAAATAATTTTGGTTTTTGAATGTGCAGCAATTTTCAGTCGAGTTATGAATTTTTTTCCATGACGCACACGTGAACGTAAAAAAAATCAAATTTAATATGAAACGCAGGGATAAAATTCTACAAAAATTCAGTTCACTTCACAAGACGTCGATCTTTCAAAATAATTTTGGTTTTTGAATGTGCAGCAATTTTCAATCGAGTTATGAATTTTTGAAAATGTTTTTCAATGACGAAAAAATTATAAATTAATATGAAACGCAGTGATAAGACTCATATTGCTTTTTAATCGTTTGGAGATGAAATGTAGTTTGAACGGCAATGAAAATTTCTTAACACTTTGCCGCTTATACATGAATTTTTTTCTTAATAATTTGGACTCGGATAATTTTATTATAAATTATTTAGCAAAAATTAACGATCATTTACCATTACTTACGACGACCGGCGCGTCGTATGGCAGTTAAACTGTTAATAATCATAATGCACATCATAATATCACAATCATTAGTCGTCTCGCAATCTTTATCCTGCATATATATTGAAGATTTAATCTGGCACATAAAAAAAGAAAATTTATAATGATGATTGAAAGAAACCCTATTTTCTGAATGAGACTTTGTATGAATGTAAACAATAAGCCTTCTAACAAAATTCGATGACGCAAACGCGCTTGAAATATAGAACTCTGCTAAAGAGAGAAGGATAACGAGAATTGCGCAACCGGGCTCGGATCGAACAGCGGCGTCCGTTACTAACAACAAGAGGCAACAACCATTCGCCTCATCGTCGCCACAAAACGGTATTCCTTGCCACTTCTCTTTCACCTCTTTCCACTTGGAAATTGAACCATAAACGCGCGCGTTTGTGCTCGTGGTATGGCGGGGCGTGCTCATGTAAACAAGGTGATATAATATTTATTTATAAAGCTTCAATCATGTCACGGCTGTGCGAAACGGAATAATCGAAAGGTATAAATGAAAATGTTACTGCTGGACAAGTACTACCAGATCGTCGAGAAGAAAACGCACCTGGTTTCCCTGCAATGGAAAAGTGAGTACACGAAAGGATGTATTTGCGTGCAAATCGAGAATCTTATTTAAAGGTCCGGATGAATGTTTTTGCGTGTAAATCGAGAATCTTGTTTAAGAAATTAACTTGAGAAAACGTCACTTATTGCAGATTTATTAAATAAAAGTATTAGATGAATGTATTTGTGTGTAAATCGAGAGTAAAAGTCCAGATGAAGCACAAATTTAGTAAACATAGATCGTATAAGTTTTATTCTCATGCAAATCAAATATTCGTTCAATACAATACACTGTTTGCACTTCCTCGTTTTATCAAGCCGGCTGATAAGCATTGATAGTAGCAGACTGTTTCCTCTTTAATAAAATTTGAGTTAATCGAAGGCTTTAAAAATTATACTCTATTGTCTTCAATTTTTTTCTGTTAAAGAATGAGCAAGACTTGGTTAAACATCTATTCCTTAAAATATTATACGCTATATTGTCTTCAAATATTTTTTGTTAAAAAATAAGCAAGACTTGATTATATCAATGAACTGACGTTATTTCTTCCTCTTCTTAATTTCTTTCTTGGCTACGACAAATATGCCACTTTAGCCAGTCCCAGTTTTTAGGCACTAACTTACTGATCGATTTATTTACAAAGGATAGATAACATAATACAGAAATTCCAAAATGTTAGTACCATATGTATAAAAATTATTTAGATAAAGGGTGGCATTGTATTTCGGAACGTACATTGCAGGTATTATAAGTGAATATTATTTTTAACAATAAGATAATATAGGAGTTTGAAAGGTACCCGGGAAAGATTACATAAAACATTCCGACATTATTTGTTACGATGATGTTTGGCTTACATTTTTTGTATCTATTCGATTTAATTTACATGTGATGCACCTGAATTTTTTTTTTTTGTAGTTTGTCATTTTTTGACCCTGCTGGGAGCGGTCGTGTGCTGCTTCCTGACTTCCTACTACTTCCGAAAAGTCGAGGAATCCTTCGACAACCAGTGCGTGCTCTTCTCCAATCTGACCTTTAAAGAGAACGAGCTGTGCTACGCCAGCAAAGGCGACTTCCCGTACAACTCGTCCTTCCACAACTCCTGGACCGTCTGGAACACGCAGAGCGTCTGCGATTACTGCGAATACCTGTTCCTCTTCATTTCGATCATCGGGATCATCATGCTGGCCTTCATTGCGATTCTGCCGAAAGGCGGTGGGGAGACAACACATGCACAATTGTAAGTGTTTTTTTTTTTGGAAAAAACATTAATTCAGAACATTTATGTGTATGAGTGAATTTTAAAGTTCCTCTTAAAATTATATCTGAAATATTGTTAGTTTTTATTTGAATAAGTGCTATCAGTGATTATCGTTGACATTTTAACACGTTGACTGTTAACTACGAGAATACTAGTAGTTGTTCAATACAGTTTCCAAGTTTCCGTGGCAGTCAACGTGTTAATATAAATAATCTTTCTGGGTTTTTAAATTTTTATCACTTGATGTATCATTTACAGGTCGGCAAACATAACTTGCCGTTGCGCAGTTGCAAAATTGTGGGCGGTACCTTCGAAGGGCGCTCTCGGTAGATTTCGTGAACAGTTCGCGCACCTGGTACATTCATTTTCAATGTGGAGGAGAGCGCCCGATTGAGTTTGAAATAAATAGCACACTCGAAGAATATGTGCTTGCTTATTACAGAGACTGTATTCGGCCGGCAGTAGAGAGAGAGCTTTCGCTTCCTCTCTCCCCGTCTGGCCAACTTACATTTGCCATCCTGTACTTTCGTTTAATTTAAATCTCGGGAAATGTGGGTTAACATCAATTCGGATCTTTTATGTTCGTGGGGTATTGCGATTTAAGGCGGGTGATTTATTCTCCACAACTGTTGTATATTCAGTCTATTGTATTTTTTTTTTTTTCTGATTGAAACAATATTGAGTGATATTGCCTTAGTTGCGATATGTCATAACACACTTATATTTCCCTAGGGAAATATGAAGTGCTCATATTTCCCTAGGAAAATATAGACATCAAACAATTGTCATTAGGAGCTTCTCGCAAGAATTGTTTTAATTGCTCTTGGGACAACACCTCCGATTTCTTAGGAAGGTATCCTTTATGGATATTACAGCTTTGGATTTTATGGGAACCAAACATTCACGGTCTTTCGTCACTTGCGTTAACACATAGTTTGACATTTCACCAATTTATGAAACAACGCAAATACCAAAACAAGTCAACCATTTACAAACAAGGCCCTTAGCAACGTTACCAATCCGATAAATTCAAAACTTTACAATCCAATATTTTCCCATTTACAGAACATATTCTTTCAATCAGAAAAAAACTATTGGTTACAACACGGGAAATATGAATACATTTCCCTTGGTTGTCTATACATCCCTCGGGCTCCGCCTTCGGGATGTAACTATCCAACCTCGGGAAATATACTATTCATATTTCATTGAGGTTAACCCCATTTTTTATTCGTGTATTTGTTTGTTAAGCTTTCTATGTCCTGCTAACACAATAATAAGAAATTTTGTACACAGGACTTCCGGCATTATTTTCTACATTCTTGTTATTTGTGCCATTTTTTTTCTTTGGCTACATTTTGGCCATTTCTTACTTGTTTATAACCAATTATTAGGATTATATAATACATCAACACTTATTGAACAATTTTAATTAAATTGAACTCGACAAAATATATCGATGATCAAAAATTTAATAGTTTATACATAAATATTATTCTGTTTCTTTTTAGTTACACCAGGCCATGGAGGCTAGTTTTACCCTTTATAGTGCTCACTCTGATAATCACGATGATTATTTTCTTGACTTTCCTAATGTTGAAAAGTGGACTCAAAGGATTTTGCTCACAGTTCGAAAGCCAGTTTAACGATACCGAGTAAGTTGTACAATATGTCCATTTTAAGCGACACCTTGGCTCATATGCATACCACATACCACATAAGTAACAAGAACTAAAAAAGCTTGATACGGAATATTTTCAATAAGCACATCATCTGCTGAGTTAGCGGGAGATTAACCATCAGTTATACATGAAGAGATAGAAAAATTTACATGAGGTTTTCCTGCACCGCAACCTAAAAAAATAAATATTTCCCAAGAAACTGATGGAACAGAAAATTTAACAGCGAGTTACAAAGATTTGTTTTATTAAAGACCGCAACAAGAACAAACAACATTCAAATTTAAACATATATTTAATATTATATAATTGTTTAAAAATCAAATATTAAGCTTACTCATTTTTATTCCGTGCAATCGAGTGCACCAAAAGCACACGGAAAATTGTACCTTTTTTTTTAATAAAAAGGAAGGACGTGGGTGGAATTGCGGGTTTTTTAGGGAGCGTGAATGATTTGGGAATTGACGTCGGCTACGAGGCCATCTGCCACAACCGTTGTTTTAATTGTATAATTTGAAATTAAATGAATAAAGATAGACAAACACAACGACCATGGATCCGAGCGAATACTTCTCGATCGCCGAAAAATCTTCCGCCCGGGCTGGGATTCGAACCCACACGGCACGCGGTGCAACCGGCACAAGCGCTCGCCTGTACCCACTACACCAACAGGCTGCCCAAAAATTGTACCTTTCTTGTTAGAAATTTTACCCACCAATTAGTTTTTACGAGAATTTTTCTACAGACTGTCAATCTTACTCTGATGAGTGCCACTATCTTCTCCAACATATTTGATGAATTTATAATATAGGTCTAAAAACCCATATCCCCCATGTAACGCAAAGACGTTTCGATTTTCTATTTTGTAGAAGAGAATTTCTTAGCGTTAAAAAAATATACAAAAACAATCGCTAATAACTTGAAACTTTGTGCAAATTTACTCAAAATTACTTCTGCTTTAAGATGTAGATAAAATCTGGAAACATTCCTTCACTAGATTTCGAAATAATCACAAGACAACTAAAGTTATTACAAATCAAAATCGCGAATTTCTCGAGCGTTAGAAAAATATACAAAAACAGTTGCTAAAAACTTGAAACTTTGCAAATTTACTCAAAATTACTTCTGCCTTAAGATTCAGATAAAATCTACAAACATTCCTCCACTACATTTCAAAATAATCATAAGACAACTAAAGTTACTATAAATCAAAAATTGCGAATTTCTCGAGTGCTAATAAAAATATACAAATACTTAAAATTTTGCAATTCATCCAATGCAGAATTGCAGAAATCCATTGATTTTTAAAGTGTACTACAAAACGAATAAATTTTTAGGTGTTCAAAAGAAGTAAACGCTTACACGTTGATATATCACGAGGATGAAAAGAACGTCAGCTGTTACATAAAAGCCTCAATACTATTCGGCTCTCTATCCCTAATCTTTTGGACGTGCCTGCTGGTCTCCTTGCTCTTTAGATTAATCAAGGGAGCCGATTTCGAGATCGTCGTGTACCGCCTGGAGAATGTAAGTAGATCATTCATAAAATACATTCGTTTAAGTGTACCGCATGGAGAACATAAGTAGATCAAGTAGATCATTCATAAAATACATACCTTTAAATGTACCGCAATAAGAACGTAAGTAGATCAAGTAGATCATTCATAAAATACATTCCTTTAAATGTACCGCATGGAGAACGAAAGTAGATCAACTAGATCATTCATAAAACATATTCCTTTAACTCTTTGCTGCACATGGGATTATAAATTCAACCACGAAATTCAAGCAAGTTGTGACACATTGGTCCACAAAATAGAGCGACTTAGAAATCTGTATGTACAAAGTTGAACAACAACTTCGAAGAATTATGAAGCACATCCCCACCTCATTTTTACACTTCTTGTGCCAACTGAGAGAAGTCCACTTAGGCCCTTTAAAATGTGTGAAATCTCGTACAGCAAAGAGTTAAATGTTCCACCTGGAGAATGTATAGATCATTCATAAAATACATTCCTTCAAAACTTAACCCTTTCAGCCCTGGATTTTTAAATTGAAAAATGGTATATTATTAAACGAGTGAGAAAGTTGGCCATTGCCACGAGGGTGAAGTTTGCAACACGAGCCGTAGGCGAGTGTTGCAATTTACCCGAGTGGCATGGCCAACTTGTTCACGAGTTTAATACTATACTTTTACACATCATATTAAATAATTACCTAAAGATTTTTCTGTTTGTATTAAATTATAGGAGTAACGAATAATTTTTCTATTTGGAAATTGTGGCAGTTCGCTGACAAAAAACGAATTGTAACCATAGTAACAACGAAACTGTTGGGCAATGAAACCGCTATCATTTGATTGGACGTCACCTGTGGAGAAAATGATTCGGCCAAATAATGGACAACTTTCTCAATCAAAAACGATTTAACAACGTTTATATTATTTAATAAGATGCGAAAAAAACATTTTTTTGTTAATTATTATTGATGGAGAGCTTCTTAAGACCATAAATACCAAATTTGAACTGATTTGATTAATTAGTATAGGAATTAATTAGTGAGGCTTTGTTGAAGTGACATCTAGTGATAAACAGCAAAAATATGGATTGTCATAGTAAGTAGAGACGTAAATGTTGCGGTGGCAATTGCCACCACCAGGGCCGAAAGGGTTAATAATAAACACTCGCACTCTGTACTTCAACATGAGCTGCGATAGTTAAAGATAAGCGTGGAAGATAATGCACACTCCACTATGTTTAATCGGTATTATTATTCCGCAGATGAACGAGGACCATTTCGACAGCCTGAAGTACGCCTGCGACAGCAGCAGCAGCGCAGAGACGGTAACGAAAGTCGTGTCTGATGACGTGCAATACGTTAAGAACACAGACGCGCAAAGTATTAAGAGCATCAAGAGCATAACCTCGATGCCGCTCACGAAAGTTTGAGGCCAAAGCCGCAGATAGAATCGAGCTCAGTGAATTTGTTGAATGGAAGGTATCCAAAATTATTATTATTTAGTTCAAATATCCAACACTAATTGATCACAAACTGCTGAACTGTAATTTTTTTTTATTGTTTTCTCACGTCCATTCAATCAACTTTCTAACTTCACAAGAAATAATTGCACTGAATTTTTCACATTCACATTTTGTTCTCGAATTAGATTCTCCTTTAACACGTGGTTAAAGCATTCGGTTTGGCTTAACAAAGTTTTAAGAAATAAACTAGATATGGGATTAGTGTAAACAAAAATCTTTTGTGAAATATATTACTAGAAAAGACAGTTACAGGACGGCAAACGTAACTTGCCGTTGCGCAGTGGCAAAATTGTGGGCGGAACCTTCGAAGGGCGCTCTCGATTGATTTCGTGAAGAGTTCGCGCGCCTGGTACATTCATTTTCAAAAGTGACAGTGCATTAATTATGTGTAGGAGAGCGCCCGATAGAGTTGTAAATGAATAGCGCACATGAAGAATATGTGCTTGCTTATTACAGAGACTGTACTCGGCCGGCTGTAGAGAGAGAGAGCTTTCGCTTGCTCTCTGCGCATCTGGCCAACTTACATTTGCCGTCCTGTAAGTATATAAATCTATTGCAAATTATTTTTATGGTCAAAGTATTCAATTTTTAGCAAATTAACAAAATCACAATTGTAGGTGTAATTAATAAAAGTATCATTATTTTCAGTTTCCTGACACATGTGTCAGTTTAGATTTATTATAATATTCTTTGAAAATGGTTGTAATAAACCGAAATATGGGTTAGGAAACTGAAAATAATAAATTTAATAAAGGCGAAAATAGCCTGAATATATGAATATTCAACCTGTTCGTGACTCTGCAAAGACTTAAGAATTTATTGAAAATAATAAGTTAGAAACGCCAAAGTGGCGGAATCTATTGCCTGAATGTTGTACTAAACCCAATCTGAGAGGCATACTGGTTTAGTACAACATTCAGACAATAGATTCCACCACTTAGGTTTTTCTAACTTCAACGGTGTTGAAGCAACCAACCACCCTGGTAGCCCTGAAAGGTCGAAACCGGCCTGTAAGTGTCCCCATGGGGAAACATTAAGTTTTATATCAATTTCACCCACAATTATTTAATGCTAGTTATGGATTACCATTACCGATATGAATTATATATTTTATTGTTAATAATTTACTATTATAACTTTAACTGTGATAGAATGTAACTAACTTATTTGAATAATGGTAGAGTATGTTTGAATAGAGAAGAGCCCAAGGTTGCACGAGATTTCAACGGTCGCTTGTGCCAGTGGCGTGTGCAATTCAAGTAAATATATTTGGGAGGGCAGAAAATAATACGTGAAAATCCCAATATAGGTGCCGCCTACAAAAGCATCTATATTGCTTCGTATTCCATAAACTCTGTACAGATAATGTCACAAGATTGAGAGTGAATTACTTGTCCACGTTTCCCCAACAAACGCTTCCTTTCGGCGGCCATCAGAATGCAGCGATAAATGATTTAATCAATAATGAAACAACTAATATAAATCACTATTGTACAGTTCACTAACTAATAAGTTCTAAAAAGAACTGACTTTTATAAACACAGGAAAAACGAATCATAGCAAAACAACAAACAATAGCAGAATGACACTCGGAACTCGGAAGCAACTACGCTAATGAAACACTGCCACACCCTATTCTGCATAATAGACTCGACTGACGGCTAAAAACCAGTTTTCGTTTGTGCACAAGGTTCTTCTCTATTCAAACGTACTCGACAACTGTTGATTTTGAAAGTATAAATACGAGCAAATTCAACTTAGCCGAATGTTATCGCAAAAATATTAATGTTTATAAACTAACTGGTCCAGCATGTGCTAAGTGTTATTAACAAATGTTCCAACTAGCTCGCTCAAATCGTTGACGCTTAATGTATTAATGGAAAAAGAAGCAAACGCAATCCATCCAATTGATTCTGCTCAGCGCAAGAGTTATTTTTTTATGAACGTATACGTTATGTAAAATTTGTGTTTTCGTTAATTGCTTTGTTATGTGGAGAATCAAAATCGGCACTAATATTGCATTTGGAGGTGCAAAATTGGCTCATACAAGGGCCTTCATAATGTGACCTCGTCACCCTAATCTGAATCTAAATATTGCATTTTCTGCCTAAGATAAAGTGCAGGTCGTGTTTCAACTTAGCCAGATCAGCGCTGTTTTTGAGTAGTTATAATTTTACTTCTTTAATCTCGATATGCTCGAGTTCTATCTAAAGATAGACCTTCATCAACCAATTCCTGTGGTAGTTTTTGTGATTAATACCAACGCTTTATACACATTGGGCCAAAAAAACGGTACAAGTAGTTTTGTACTGTTATATCTTTTGAAATAATTAATATAACAGTGAAACGCCCAATTTTTATAGATAAGATGAAATACTTTTGCTTTAAAGAAATAGTACTAAACTCGTGCATGCACTTCTATCCTTTCAAAATGTTTTGTCCCAAAAACTAAAATGACTGATAGAAGTGACAGATATTACCCGAGATTCTCACACAGAGCATTAAGGATAAAGAGGGACAGTTCAATGTTAACTTTTGAAAACGCCATCTGCAAGTCATCTGGCCAAACACATCGAGCCAGCGGAAATCAAAACAAATAATGGCCCACTAATTTTAGTAGCTACAAATGTGACGCGGGGGTGCATTATAAACTCTCATTTTTGCAGAGCCTTAATTACTGTGAAATATCCTCGATAAAAAAACTTTTCAAAAATGCAATTAATCATTTTTGTAAACTACAGAGTGTAAACATTTTGTTTTCAAAGCGTTAATTATTATGGCAAATATGAATATTTCCAATTTCCATTTTTTGGGCCCACTGTGTATGACTCTTAATTCATTCTACAACTTTGGTTCTTTGTGCGGGCTTAGTATTGGCCATGTCATCTTTTCTGTCTCGTCATAAGAATTAAATCCACCGCCTTGATATACCCACAATGCTTCCACTTAAGTATGCAAAAAAAAGTTTCCTGTGTTGCATACTTAAGTAGACAAAATACATGGTCTTTATTACTATTTTGTTCTCCTTTGTAGAGCGACAATCTTTTACGGTGTCAAAGTCGTTACACAAAATTTTTATATCCAGAAATCGTTGAAATCGCCTCTAGGAATCTCAAAACGTAAAAAATAATACCTAATGATTTCTCCAAAATGTATAAACCACAAAAATAACATACTTGACGAAAGCACAAATTTCACTTGGAAAGAATGTAATAAAAATGGGTTTTGCCCATTTTACACTTAATTTATTTACATGGAATTGTAGTTATTGGCAAACGAATTTCATTAAAAGTTTTAAGAGACGCAACGGTTACTTAAAACTGATTCGAACGATGCAAGGGTTGAAAAATGGAAAATCTTAACTTCACGCAAGAGCATTCAACTTAACCCTTAAAAAAAGTGTAAGAACCGGATGTCTGCAAAATCCAGCACTGTGAGTTACTTGCTGCAAAGATTCAAATTCATACTCAAATGTCGAATGTATTTTTTTCGCGCATTGTAGGCTCAAAATGTAAATCTCAATTTTTGCAAAACAAAAATTCAGCCCTGCAAAATATGCAATACTTCCTCAAGGGACTTCTTCTTCTTCTTCTTACTTCAGGAACTTAGGGGGAACTGTGTTTCTATTGATTTGATTAAATTATTACATACTTAATTTTATTTTTACAAATTATTGTGACGACCCACCTAGGTGCTGAGTATACTACGTCATATACAGAGTGAAAAAACAACAATTTACTTATATGAATATAAATAGTTTATCTAGACAAATACATTTGATTGATTTCTCGTTGCACACTTGGTAAAATATTTTAAGTAATGAAATGATAAATGCACTTGATTGTTTTACAATTTATCATTTCATTATATAGTCAAAGCTTATTAGTGACTACTTGCGGAATTATTTGAGTTGGAGAAGTTTTATGTTTATTTTCTGGGATGATTCGTGTAAATATTCTTTAATTATAATAACTACAGTTGTGTGTAATACAAAGCGGACGGCATTTATGTTTGGGCTGGCTTAAAAGATAGTTTATTTAATGTATTTTTATAAAGCTTTTTTGTAAATAAATGAATAAATCTGTTATGCTGGTAAAATCCCTGGTAACGACGACCCAAAGGAAGAAGGAACCGTAAAATGACTTTAGAGGTGGTAGTCCGGATGTTGGGTGCGCACGTGCTTGTTCCTGTCTCCCTTCTGTCTAAAATGTCTCCCGCACACGTCGCAGGGGTAAGGCCGCTCATCGGTGTGTATCCTCCTGTGGTTATTCAATGCGTCAGCTCTGAAGAATCTTTTATTGCAAATCTAACGATAATTAAGAATGATTGTTAAATTATTGCCGACTTATAGTTTTTTGGCAGTGAAATTATTCCTGAAAGAGTTTTTATGAGTAATAACAATTATATTCGTAGACAAAGAAACGTTGTTATGCCACGCCATTACGCAACAGTAATGCCAACGATTCCAAACTGTGTTCAGAAGCAGATGGGTTCCATTTCTAACAAAATAAAAATATCTCTGGTATTGACTACAGTTGAAGATAAATAGAACCATGATTTTGATACTTCAAATCACGTTAATTAAAAAAACTGAACAGCCGGTGAATGTGATTTTGCCAAATACTTTGACTATATAACAGTGACTCATGGTACGGCCAAGGTAGCAAAGGTGGCAAAACAGACCGTACCTATCTGTATTACCACCTCTGCTACCTCGGCCGTACCATGAGTCACCCCGCGAGCCCTCACTGCTACATAAACATATTTATATGGTCAAAGGACAAAGGTATTTTTTGACTCATGGCAGCATGTTACGACATTTTCGATTCAGAATTTTACTAGTCATTCAGAAGCGCCATTAATTATGTTCCAATGGCGATTACGAGTTCCAACAAAATATTAAAATCACCTACATCGCAAGCATATCTTCTATCGTTGGTGTGAATCAGTCTGTGCTGGTAGTACACCGATCCCGTCAGAAAGCACTTGTCGCAGACCGAACACTTGAAAGGCCTCTCCCTGGTGTGGACCTTCCTGATGTGGTCCTTCAGGTCCGGCCTGATGGTGTACCTAGCTTCGCAGCCTTCGTGCGGACAGGCGAAGGGCTTGATGCCTAAAGAAAATGGTTCAGAAAAAAAAAGCGCGGTTTCGTTGGAAATTAGAGAGGCGCAGGGATTACCTTGATGGAACCGCATGTGCTGCCACAAATGCGAGGTTTGTGAATAACAACGTTTGCAGATTTCGCAGACGTAGGGCTTCAGGCTCTGGTGGGCCCTGCTGTGGATCAACAAGGCTTTCGAACTGTGCACCACCTAACGAGAACAACAAACACAGATTTAAATTCTACATTTTAACAGCGATCAATTTGCTGTATGTTCTGCCCAATGGTTATATAAATACAAATAAAAATTTACGACTTACGTTTCTACGTATTATAGTCATTGTAGTAACTTTGTGTGTATAGTAATGCCAACGAGAACTTGGGTTAATATTTAGTGGACGTGTCGTAACTCTGTAGAGTAGGGTTGTAAATTTAAAATATTTAGTCAGAATTAAAGTTTTAATTGTTAATGGATAATTTATTACATCAATTTTCTATTGCTCCATTGACTTTTGTAGTCGAAGTATGTGCAACTTCTTTCTAACAAATATAATAGGGAAATGAAATGAAAGTGCATTTCTTAAACCATATGAGTCATAACCAGCTCTCGTTGGCATTACTATAATACAAAGCGGATGGCATTTATGTTATGGTTATGGACTGGCTTAAAAGTTAAACATAAGTCGTTCTCTTAATGCATTTATCCATGTGTATTCGGGAGAGTAAATTGTTTGCGTTAGTGCCAGATTTTAATTTAATTTGTATATTATTCTGTGATAATGGTCGCAACCATCCTGATAATTAAGAACAACAAAATTACCGTAGGAATCTATTGATAAGTAATAAAACTCTTACTAAATATAATTTAGTCACAATTAAATAGATGTTAAGTGTAATTTGCAGAGTGCGCAACAATGTTTGCAAATGTTGCAATGTTTCCCGCCGAAAAAGTGAGGAATTTGATCGCTTCAAGTTCATGCCAGCGAAAAATTAACTTGACACTTATTTATTCGATAATAAGAGTTGATACTCATCATTTAATTCTCTATTGTATCAACAATAATAACCACAGTTGTGAATCTATTAGGTATCTATTGTATCAACAATAATAACTACAGTTGTGAATCTATTAACTGTCTATTGTATCAACAATAATAACTACAGTTGTGAATCTATTAACCATCTATTGTATCAACAATAATAACTACAGTTGTGAATCTATTAACCATCTATTGTATCAACAATAATAACTACAGTTGTGAATCTATTAGGTATCTATTGTATCAACAATAATAACTACAGTTGTGAATCTATTAACTGTCTATTGTATCAACAATAATAACTACAGTTGTGAATCTATCAAGTATCTATTGTATCAACAATAATAACTACAGTTGTGAATCTATTAGGTATCTATTGTATCAACAATAATAACTACAGTTGTGAATCTATTAGGTATCTATTGTATCAACAATAATAACTACAGTTGTGAATCTATTAGGTATCTATTGTAACCATCTATTGTATCAACAATAATAACTACAGTTGTGAATCTATTAGGTATCTATTGTATCAACAATAATAACTACAGTTGTGAATCTATTAGGTATCTATTGTATCAACAATAATAACTACAGTTGTGAATCTATTAGGTATCTATTGTATCAACAATAATGACTACAGTTGTGAATCTATTAACCATCTATTGTATCAACAATAATAACTACAGTTGTGAATCTATTACTATCTATTGTATCAACAATAATAACTACAGTTGTGAATCTATTAACTATCTATGAGAATGATAGCAGTTGTTACTCACTTATTTAATTATCTTTGATATCACAAGTGTAGTTACTTTATCATTGATTTATTTATCTATTATATCAACAATAATAACCAGAGTTGCAAATCTATTACGTAATTATCTATGAAATTTCAACAGCGCCGCCATGTTACGTAAATAAACGCACCAATATTTAGTTGCAGCTCTCTTGAAATTTAAACTGTGATCGTTCGTACGTTTACAACTCACCTGATCGCATTCCTCGCATTTGTAATTAGCGGGATGGTCCGTGTCCCGGTGGGCCTCCAAATCCAGAACGCGGTCGAAAACATTCAGACACCGTTCGCACTGGTATTTGTATCCCGGATCAACATTTGCAGCCAAACGTTTGGCTTTATTCGTTTGCGAGATGTGCTTACGTTTCCTGCCGCGCTTTTTCTTCCCCGAGACAAGCAAGTCGGATTCCTGTGCGTCCTCTGAGATGATCAAGCTGCTGGTCTCGCTCATTACCTCCGTCTTAACGGTAATCTCATTCTCCTCCAACGGTTTCTCCCTGCCATCGCCGACGTTCAATTTGATCGAGCACAACACATCTTCGATTAATTTTATAATCGTCTCCTTGTTCTCCTCCTTATCAACAATGTCCACCATCTCCTCGGACTCGGGGTGCATGAACTTCTTCGGTGTGTAGTGTTTCTTTTTGATTTTATGGGAGTACAAGACTTCGTGTGATTTAAAAGTCCTGTCGCAGTACCGGCAGTAAGTCAGCTTGGGTAGGTAGAATAAATTGGCTTCATTGGAACATTTAGTGAGCCAGTGCTTGGCTGCGAGGATGTAGGAATCGAAAGTTTCCATACAGATCACGCAGTTATAATTAGTTTCAGTTGTGTGGGTTTTTTGGTGCATTAATAAGGACGTCTTATCGGCATAGGTTTTATTGCAGTACTCACATTGTAAGAGCAGCTCGGTGAGGACTTTTTCCACATATCTATTTGTTAAGTCAGTTTTAGTCTCCTCCTTCAGGACCGGTATTTCGGGGTTGTTTAATTTGTGCAAGTTGAATTCATCGATGTTTAAAATATCGGTGCAGTTATCCGCGTGATTATTTGCATACGAGTCCGAGGAAAACACTTGGTAGCATTTTATGCATTTCCACACCGTCACGTCGCTCCTGTAGAATTTTAGGATATCACCGGCTTTCTTGCAGTGGTTTTCCTTATGGATTCTTAGTCGGTTTTCACTAACAAAATGCTTATTGCAGTATTCACAGATGTTCACATTATCCTCATCGTGGCTAGTGAGGTGGCGTTCTAGATTATTCTTGCTAACAAATTGTTTTCCACATGTTGGGCAATCGAATTTCATCCGCACACCCTTTTCAATGTCTTTGACATCCACGTTTGGTTTTAAAACAACCTTTTCCGCATTAAACTCACACTGATGCCGCTGAAATTGGTACTTCGTGGGAAAGTTAGTGTCGCAATTTTGGCACCTAATCATCGTAGGGATGTTGGGAACTTTGGATTCCCTCTTTTGCGTCATTGCAGGTGGTGTGTTGATTACCTTAGCTTCCACCGGATCGTTTAACACTGTGGATATCTCCGTGGCGTAGTTGAGCGGGTTCAAATCTTCAACACCGCCTAATTTAATAACCCGTATGGAGGAATCGTTGAAGTTTAGGCTGTAGTTAAACTTGAACTTGTCCTCGCAGTCCCCGAAGTGCTGCACGTAATCTGGAGGCAGGTCTGATGCTGTTGGCATCCGGGATATGATCTTGTGCGTCTTGCAGTCGACTTTCAGCTGCACGGACTGCACCATTCCGTCCGAATACATCTTGTGCAATTTCAGGTAGGCTATATGCTCGCTCCTGTTCATCACCACTTGATATTACTTTAATTATTCCTTCATCAAAACAGCTTTGCTTCCGCTTGGCGAGGGAAAAAAACGTCGGCTCTTTCGCAAAAATAACAAACTTTTGTTTCGCGCTACCAGGCGACGCGCTCTTTCGTCATTTCCGGTGCGCAAATGTACCGCCAACTTTTAAATACAAAATTACTACATCAAAAAGTCGGACATAAAATTCTGCCGCGAAATACTATAAGGCTCACTTGGAATCGTGGTTAAGAAGTTAATCACGATTAAGCCGAGTCTGATTAAGTCAAAATTGAAGGATATAAAAGTGTAAGATATCCCAAATATGTCTTTTTGATCAATATGTTATAGCGTACACAATTTGCGAATCAAATTTTTGTGTTTTAAAGTTAATCGGTTGTGGTGCAAATGGGCATAAGTGTGTATCATTCGTGATTATTAACAACATTAGAGGTGACAATATTTACGCACGCCAATCGGCACCAATATGTAGTAGTGAACAGGCGCACACCCAGGAATTTGGCTTGGGGGGGCTCACGCATATAATAACTCATCCAAGTATATGTGTAGACTGAAAATCCGTGAATAAATGTGTAACATACCAATGGCATTATCGTTCATTAAAATTTTAAAAAGCACTATTTTGTTTGCCAGGTTTGGTGGCTAACGCTCGGTATATAAATAGCCCGATAGCCCTGGTAGCGAATGTTCTACCCATCTAGCATAAGTACCGGATCAATATTTTTTTTTAAATTAGATTAATTTACTAACCGAGAATTAAATTCTATTACAGATTGAATCGGGTTTTTCGGTTAATCATCTTCATTATTACTAGGTTGGCATCTTCCTACGTTCACCTAAAGTCGGCCCTGCGCTTTAAATCAAATAACATAAACATAACCTTAAAGAGTAGTCAAGATGCGCAAATATCAACAACTCCTGTTATTTATAATATCCGTCGCTAGTTTATCATTGCTACTGATTTACCGGCATGAGTACAACAGGCTACACTACGTCCTTGAAGTGTTCAACTTCTTCGGGCAGCCCTGCAATCTCACCGACTTGATCGAGTCAAATAAAATGGGGAACCACCACGACTGGGGCCCTGAGCCGGTGTGGAGCGAGGACGACAGCTTCCACGTTTATTCGAGCTACTGGATGAAATCGCACCAAGCTAAAACTTTAATTTTACGTAATAACAAATTCGAACATGCCAGGAATTGTTACTTGTGGTACGAGGATAAGCCTGAGCCGGTGGTGGGCAAATTTAAGTATTCGTTAATCTCGAAGGACGCAGATTTGGAATCTTACTATTATTACTGCGAAAGCACGAGGGAAATATTTCCATACGCAATTTCATACGCTAGGAATAAGAGGAGGAACATGCAGCGGCATTTATTGAACATGCGCAGGAAAAAATCCGTTTTTAACACCACCCTGTGTGTGGATGCCACAGGTAACGTAACAAAATCTGAGTTTGTGGAATTTATAAGCTTCCACACTGTAATCGGTGTAGATTCGTTTATCATTTACACTAATAACCTCCCGTATCGATTAATCAAGATCATAACCCAACTTTCCAATCAATTGGGCATTAAGGTGGCGTTTTTTAACTGGAATTTTCCTTTTGCGTACGGTGAAAGTAGTTTAGCAAGTACGTTCATTCAAGAGGATTGTTTGTTGCGTGGGATGAGTGAATCTAAATTCATAGCGAGTTTGCGGGTGAATGAATACATGGTTCCATCCACGCATTACAGTTTGATTGACGTGCTTGTTCATTTTCGGGGGGAATCGGATAGGTTTTCTATCCCCGTGCAGAAATTCTGCATTAATTTTAATGATCCTAAAAAGCCGGTGGCTTTGCAAAACACGAATATATTCACGGACGAGCGGAATGATGTTAAGGTTATTTATAAGAATACCGATGAAAGTAACGTTGTTTCGGAACAGGAGGTTGATAAGGATGTGATCTCCTTACATAAGTACATCCGGTGCAGCACAAATGTTTACAGAACTTATGATGATAGCTCCATGTTGAAGTTCTCAACTGATTTCATCCGTTCAACGCTGTTTCATTTGATGTCACTCAAGCAATTGTAGTATTTTGGGGTGCCTTAAATAAGAATGTATGACTTGAAAATTGTGCCTCTTGATGTATACACTTGCCTTGAATGTTTTGAAAGTAAGTGCACACTTGTGAATTGTATTCGTAAGCCTGTTTTAAATGTGACAGAAAAATTTATAGATAGAAAGGAAACTATTAATGGGAAGCAACTGTATGTTGAATTAGTTTTGGGTTTAAGGCGTAACCACAGCTGAGGTCATTCGCGCCAACTGCATGTTTATCTTCTAAGTTACTATTCCAAAATAAGTCAATTAATGATTTTCTGTTAATACAATTACCCATGCAAGGACTAAATTTTATCATTAAACTAAATACACAGTGGTGCAATAATTATTTATTTCGTAATAAATAAAAGAATCTTCTAAATTCCAATTCAATCCTAGTTGTCATCAATGTTTTTTTTTTTTTTTTACTATAGTAGCAAGTTTTTCACTAACATGTTGAAATATATACCAATTTAATCCTTGCTTGATTAATTGTATTAAACAGACAAACAATGTGATAATGTGCATGACAATTATCTATGCATTACGAACAATTGTTTATTTATATTATCAATCAGGTTTATAACAAATCTGTATTGTCGTGTTAATTATTAAAATAAAAACAAATTAGTTATTATATTTTTTTATTTTTTAACTTTTTGTGTTTGTAATTTTACCATGAATTCTTTCTCAACGATGACCACTGTAGATCGGTTTCCTGCCACTGGCCACTAGATGGCTGTTGGTACTGGGCCATTGTTTGTATACCGTGAGATCAAAAATAGTTGGCAGGCATTAAAACATAACCTAACTAACTGAAGTTCAGTGGCGTCACTAAGAATGGGAATTTTGGCATAGAAAACCCTGACATTACTGTCTGGAGACATATAAATATGTTTTTCTGTACTGCTGTTAAGCTGCTGGAGACATATAAATATGTTCAATGGCATCTTAGAATAACGGTGAAAATTACTGCCGGCAATCAAATGGACGGCAAACAAGTATAAACATATTTTAAATTTTATAATAAACTATTTATCATTACAAAAGCTGTGCCCATTTTTTTATCGGCTAAGGCATAAGCTCGCGAGCAATTAACCCGGACCGTAATGTGTTAAGTGTATTATTAATAGTGATTTTCAATTCTGAAAATAACTTAATGCTTAAAGTCGGCAAATAAAAACACACAAAACTATTTTTAAAATGAATAACCTGCCCCTCGTTTCACTTGGATTTAAACTACAAAATCCCGTTTTGTCAACTTTCATTTTTTCCAATTATTTTCCAAAGAAGTTCCTTTAACCCAACAAGATTTGTAGGTTAAAATAAAGTTGATACGGCGGGTGGTGAGTACAATCCAAACTGTTGCCCACGCGCCGATATTTCCACCAATAAATAAGTCAATCACAAGAACATAAAGTCTTAAATGTTGTTTTTACTCGTGTTATTAACTAATTTCGGCATGTAACCTCTTTTGTATCATCCGTAAATTGGAGGGTGGGAATTAAATTCCTTACCTTTGTTCACAGATCAGATTGTTTGGTATTTGTAGCAAAACAAAACGTTCAATAAAAAATGTTTATTTCTTTAATAAATCATGACACCGCAGGAACATTTGAAAATGAAATTCACTTACAACACAGTCCAATCTTATAAACAAAGAAAAATTTTCATTCGAAAGAAACACGTTATTTAATTTTTAAAGAATGTACCCTAATGTTCCCACGGCGATCGCCTAAATAAGTTATATACGTATGTAATACATAATCACATGAAGCAACATATAATTGCATATTAATGCACAGTCCCTATTCGAGTAACCTAAATATAAATTATGAAAATATATTAAATCATTTGTTTAATAAATACACCGATTTGGAGGTTCATCCCCACAAGTCCTCGGACCGTCCAAACTTGTAAATCAGGGAGGCGATGAATATTAAAGCATTTTGTAGGAATAAGGCGATTCCCGGCCATTGCACCATTTTTTCTGAAAATTAAGAATTTTTACATTGTGATTTTATAAATATAAAATATAAATGTTGGTCAAATTAATGAACACTCATGTTAATACTAACATGAACTTTATATATAAAAAAAAAAATTAAATTATATATTTTATTACAAATTTTTATTTAATAATTACCATTTATCAAGTGCTAAATGAGCCAACAGTTTATAATCTATAGTATCTTATTGATGCTTGCGGATACTGTGTGACTTTGTTTTGGGCACAATGATTTCTATTTATACCAAAACACAATACTTACCAATGGCTACGAAATCAGCAAATAAAATCCAGCAGGAGGCAATCACAGATGCGAAGCCCATGACAAAACCCAGGAAAAGCCATATCCTGGAACCTCTGGCGCCCATGCAACCACCATCAAACGTATCACCACGAATCTACACAAATGTTAAGGTTATAAATTAATTAACAAGCTACGGAATTCAGAACATTTATCATTGAACCATTATTCAGATTCAATTGATTAAGTTATTTGTTGAATTTGGTTCTCGTTTATCACGTGGTGAAACATTTTTAATATCAAGGGTTGGTTTCACAAATTAATTAAGTTACCTGTGCGTTCGATACAGAGTTAACCATTACAAGTGATAGGGTCCCGAAGACCCCGCACATGTGGTATCCAGCTAAAACCTTGCCCGAGTGGACACTGGCTGCATCGATGATGATCCACCAGCCTACGAAAAACTGTTTTTATGGTTATTTTTCCACCTTCGCTCCCAACCTGTGTGTTAATTACCAGGAATCCGGAGATGATGGCAGCTAGCGAGTTCCTTCGTTCTCCCTCGAACCAGATACACGGGGGGATGTTTTCCAATAAACCCGACATCGTCCCTAAAGTGTGAATCACTGTTGAAAAATAAGGATTTGTTGTCCTTAACAATTACACTCCTACGCTAGGGGATTTTTTTTATGTGTGGGTGGTATCAATTAATCATAGAGTCGATTGTGCAATACAGAGTTCAATAGTGCAATTCATTTATTTTAAAAGGTATATTAATAAAAATTAAAGGGAGTAGGAAATGTTTAAATTTAACAAAATTGTTCTTGAATTATCGAAATTGGCTAATTTAAATTTATGATTTCGAACAAATTTGTTTTCTTGCTTAATATTGCTTAAATTAAATAGACTCACTACTTTTATTCGTAACGCGATTTGACTAGTGGTAATTGTAATATTTTGCCTATAAAGTACAGCTTGTACGGTATTTTAAAAACAAATGTTCATAAGTTTAAAATATTATTGTGAGTAGATTACGAAAAGTTTCTTGTTTTTAAATTATTATATAATTTAACTACACTGAATTTATTGTTATGCATATTTTTTTGCAATCAGATGGTGACACTAGTGCGAGCCATTTATATTTTCCTTCTTCTGTATGTATGGTCTAGTTCAAAACAAATTTAGTTGTTCATCTTGTCTTAGAAGTCTGTGTATACGTGTTTTGCCCGTAATGTAACTACAGCTCGAATTGTACTTTAAAAGAAAATGTTGATAAGTTTTATACATTATTGTGAGTAAATTACGAAAAGTTTCGTATTTTTAAATTATTATTTTTCTTTCAAAGATTGTAATGCATTTTGTTATTATTATTCCAATCGGATGGCAATATTGGTGCTAGCTATTAATATTTCCGTGTCTCAATGATCTACTTCATAAACAAATTTGGTTGTTCATCTTGTTTTAGTAGTCTGTGTACACATGTGGCTGCAGCTGCTTTCCTAACCTCGACGTATTCACCAGGAATTTTATTTTACCGACGATGGGCCGAAGAAAGACGGGTTTCCGCAAAGGAAGACATAACAAGAAAGCTAAACTTACAGTACGTCTTAAGTTTCTTTAAACCGAGTGGAAATCCTATCGGTTTCTGTGAAATGAGTTTACTTTTGCGGAGTGAAAATTGTGCATGTTTCAATTTCTAGGAGGGAAACGGAGCAGTGGATAATAGGAAACCGTACGAGGATATCGTGAGGGAAAACGAGAAGTTTATGGAATATTACAAGGTATTGGAATTAACTTATTATTTGTCGTGTCTGGCTGGCGTGCTGCGGGGAGCGGGATGATGGCATGTTACAGCGAGGTGAACGCAGGAATGTCTGAGGGCAGGCGTACAAGAGTACCAACCAAGATATTTCCATTTTTTGCTCGACTGTACTGCACAAACTCGCAGAGCGGGATGGTAGGGTGTTAAAGCAAGATAAACACAAAATGTCTGAGGGCAGACGTAGACATAAACTTATTTACATTTAAGAAACCAAGAGTATTGATCGGCCGGATCACAAGCAGGGTTATTTCCATTTTTTGCTCGACTGTACTGCACCAACTTGCAGAGCGGAATGGTAGCACGTTATGTCTGAGGGCAGATGTAAACATAAACTTATTTATGTTTGAGAAACCAAGAGTACCAATCGGTCGAAGCTCGAGCGCGGATATTTCCATTTTTCGCTCAACTACTACACAAACTCTTTGTCATTGTTCGCCCCCATTGTGCAACCATCTAGAAACGAGTGGTTAAATAATAGTTCTTCACGTATTTTTCCTGATTTCGAGTAATTGATAATGCTTTTTGAATAGATTTTATGTATTTGTTTTAAAGCGTCTTCTTTATGTTGCAAATATATCCTCTGTTAATTAAAACTAGGAGTTTGTAGACTAATACAAGATATAAGTCGTGATAACTTAATGTTCACAATTTTTCGCAATTATCCGTTGTTTTTAAATATGTTTTATGAACACTTAATTTTTCAGGCTGTTCAGTTAATTTGTGCAAAGAGAATTTGAGGTTTGCATAAACCAGAAAAATGTGTCACTACTAAATCTGATCCGTTTGATTTCTTTATTGGGGTTTGTTCAATAAAAATGGGGCTTTCTGAAGCAAGAAATCATAGGAAAAAATACCCATTTTTACATTGCTCAGTTTTCTGAACAAACCCCAATAAAGAAATCAAACAGATCAGATTTAGTAGAGACCAATTTTTCTGGTTTACACAAACCTTAAATTTTCTTCGCTCAAATTATGCGCTAGACACATAACTAGCTATAATCCTGTGCCGACTGAGTTTGTTATGTTAAATTTGTAGACCGTGGGTATTTGCAAGGAAGAAGAATGGGACGAGTTCATAAAGTACATGAAATCAGATTTACCGTCAACATTTAGGATAACAGGTTCTAAATGCGTGGCCAAAAAGATGATAGGGATCGTCGAAGGGGAGTACTTGAAGGAATGCCTTAATCAGAGCGACGAAATAAAGACGAATATTTTCCCACTTCCATGGTAAGCAATGTGCATATGTCCACTTAGTACCGTTGGATAAACATGAGTGTACGGTCTTGTCTAAGAAAGAATTTTCGTTTCCTCCATTGCAGTTTTGAGTCTATTCCTGTTGCTTCCAGCAGGGATATTGCAATTGTTTTTGCAAGTAATCAAGAATGCACTTTTGTTGAATGTTTTTTGCAATTTTTGAGCTAATTATATTAATGTTTGATTTTTTACACTTTTCCAAAACATTGAGTGTAATTTTTGTTTCTTTTGATGATTTCCTGTTGATTTCAGCAGGAAGTAGAGTAGGACTGCATGACGATGAATACATTATTATAGCACTTGGTTTTGTAGGTATCCAGATAAATTAGCTTGGCAAATGAATCTGACGAAGAAGGACATCCGTAGAACGGAAGCCTTCTACAAGCTCCACAATTTTCTCATAACGGAAACGGAAAACGGCACAATTTCCAGACAGGAGACCGTCAGCATGATTCCCCCGCTTGTTTTGGACGTGCAATCTCATCACAAGGTAATGAAACAACTGGGTTAATACGGCCTTTGAATTAAACTCTTTTTTCACAGGTTTTGGATATGTGCGCGGCTCCCGGTTCGAAAACGGCGCAACTGCTGGAGATGTTGCACGCCGGCGATGTTTCCATTCCCTCGGGATACGTTATTGCGAATGACGTCGATAACAAGAGGTGTTACATGCTGGTGCATCAAGCTAAGCGCTTGAATTCGCCCTGCTTGGCCGTTATCAATCATGACAGCGCAATTTTGCCGAATATCGTGGCTTCGTTGCCGGACGGATCGACAGAACAAGTAAGTAGAGTAATTATTGTTTTCAAACTTGAACCGCATTATATTTTATGTTCGATTGTATGAAAATAGTAACTTTGACGGTTTCTTTTTAGGCCAAAATGGCGTACATTTCGTACTAGTCCATATGTCGGTGTCAGAAATGATTTTAATTTTGGTTAGAACACCCAAAAAATACAATACAAATTACTAATGAAAAAGAGAAATCAACTATGATAGTGGTTTATAGCGATAGTACTTACTATTATTCATTATATTTACTCCTGAAGAAGATTTCAAGCTTATTGTGTGAGATATATTGTTTATCGTGATCATCGATTTTGTATTAAAATTACAATGAATGACATTAGTGTGGCAGCAAATACGCACTATGATTAAAATATATATAAATAAATTGCTTCAGTTTTTATCTAAAAAGTATTCAAAAAATGCTAAAAGCAGTCGAACATAAAGCTTTGTATGTAACTCCTCCACAATAGCACTTTATGGACTTGCCTCCAGTATTAGCCTTTCTCGCTTTGCTCGCTCGGCCATAAAACGTCTCGTCCAAGAAAGTGCTATATTATGGACTTGTTACATAAACAGCTATTATATGATTACGTAAGTTCTTTTCAAATAAATTTAAATAAAGGTCAGGAACATTTTCTCAGGTGCAGTTTGATAGGATCCTTTGTGATGTTCCATGCTCTGGAGATGGAACCCTAAGGAAGAATCCGGATATTTGGATGAAGTGGACTCCGGCGAATGCTATTAATTTACACGGGTTAGTATGCTGTTTTTTTTTTAAACCATATTTACCCGAGATTTAAATTAAATGATATATTTCTATAAATCAAGTAATTAAGATTTAAAAAACAGAGAGGTTATTTTTCGTTTCTCATTTCGTACTTCACCACTCTCTTTACCGCCTTACATGTCAATCTCTCCCTGTTCGTCTCCTGCAACAGAATGTATCCAGGTGTCGACTTCTCTAGCCCCAACATCCGTTTCAAGAACCATAACTGCTCCCACTCTATACACTTATACACTCTCATCCCCCCTGCTTCCACCCCATACACCTTGCAAGTCACTCTAAAGCTACGCGCACACTTGTCGGAATCGGACGGACGGCACGCATCGGATAAAATTTCTTAACACAGTTCTAAACGAGTCAACGCACATTTATCCGTTCCATGCCATACCAATAAATGTGTGTTGACTCGTTTACAACTGTTAAGCAATTTTTGCCGATGCGTGCCGTCCGTCCGATTCCGACAAGTGTGCGCGTAGCTTAATACTATTCCCCATCCACCTCCCTCAGTTTTCCCACGCCATCCCTATGCTTTCCTCGCCTTTCCCTGTACCCATCTTAGGTGTTCTTCATTCTATAATAACATGGTTTCTATTTTAGAATCCAATCTAGAATCATCAGAAGGGGATGCGAGTTGCTGAAAGTGGGCGGAAGGCTTGTTTATTCGACGTGCTCGTTAAATCCACTGGAAAATGAAGCTGTGATACACAGAATCTTAGCGGAGACAGATGGTGCTGTGAAGTTGGTCGATGTCGCATCATTATTACCCGGTTTGAAGTTTACACCAGGTAAATAATGAGTTTGTTTATTTATATTGTTTAGAGCAATTTCTTATGCTATAATTTATACTCTTTCGTTTTTATTTTTAACTAAGAAGGCTGTGGTTTCAGTTTATAAAGTTTTACACACAAACACCAACAAAAATGATCTGACAGTGAAAAAATTATTAAATGTCAGATTTCTAACAACGTTGCCTAATTCATACAGTGCGAACGTTGGCTGTGGAATGCTTCAAATAAAAAATTCCCCGATCTTCTGCGTCCAAAATCCTTCGAAACGACAACCTTTTTTTTGGATGCGCATCTTTTCTGATAGTTGTCAATTTTCCATACCCCCACCCCTTTGCTTAATGACGTCATCGCCATTTTTTTTAATGGATACCATTTTTTTTATTTCACTAAATTTGTAGTACTTTTTATTCTCTTTAAGACTGTGTAAAAATATTTTGTTTTTTTTGTTTTTTATTTCAGAAATTTAAAAAAAAACTTAAACTTATTTAATGTATCAAATGTTCAAAATGCGCACCGTTCCTCTCTTGGCAAAAAGCCAATCGGTGATAAAACCCATCCCTTACATTTTGAAATATTTCTGGTGGAATTTGTTCCATTTCTTAAGTAATAATTAATTAAATTAATTTAATTTCTTAACGCGCTTCAGTGCTTGCTTCTTCATCTTAAACCGTCCCTCCACGATACAGGTTTCTATACCACATCCACCGATAGATTAGACTTTTTTGACTTTCTTTAGTGGCAAACACTAGAAAGTGGAAGTACCAACACGGCCATGAATAAAATGTAATTTTAAGTTGAGTCGGTACCGGTAAAAGTCTAATCTATGGGTAGATGCAGTATACCCATCATGACAAATCACTCAATAACTATTAAATAATAACACCCTAATAATATCTTAAAATTAGGTTTGGAAACATGGACGGTCGGATCCAGAAATTTGGAATTTTACAAGAACTGGGAGGAAGTGGACGAAAACTGGAGGACCACCATCCGACCACAAATGTTCCCGCCAGCCGAAACCGATAAAGATAAATACCACCTAAACAAATGCATTCGCATACTTCCGCATCAGCAGAACACCGGCGGGTTCTTCGTGGCGGTGCTGGAAAAAGTCAGATCCCTAAACGAGAAAGAGAAACCGCAGAGAACCGCCAAAGACGCAGAAGCCGAATCCAATAAGAGGATTAGCGAAGACAGGCTGCCGCAGAATCAGCGCAAGCGGAGAAGGAAGGACGGTTATAAGGAGGATCCGTTTGTTTTCTTTAAGGACGACGAGGAGGTGTGGCCGTCGATAAAGAGTTTCTACGAGATTTCCGACGAACTGGATCCGAAGTGTTTGCTGGTGAGATGCCACGCCGGAAAGAAGAAGAACATTTATTTAACCTCGCAGGAGATGAGGGATTTGGTCGTGCAGAATCAGGGGATTGTTAAGTTTATAAACACCGGCGTGAAGATGTTCGTTAGGTCGGATAATAGGAATATGAAGACTTGTGCATTCAGGTATGAATTGTTATTTTTTTTGGTTTTGGATTTTTGCACTGCAACCAAAATAATTGATAAATTTGAGACAACCTACAGGACGGCAAATGTAAGTTGGCCAGACGTGCAGAGAGCAAGCGAAAGCTCTCTCTCTACAGCCGGCCGAGTACAGTCTCTGTAACAAGCAAGTACATATTCTTCGCGTGCGCTATTTATTTACAACTCTATTGGGCGCTCTCCTCCACTTAATTAATGCACTGTCACTTTTGAAAATGAATGTACCAGGCGCGCGAACTCTTCACGAAATCTATTGAGAGCGCCCTTCGAAGGGTTCCGCCCACAATTTTGCCACTGCGCAACGGCAAGTTACGTTTGCCGTCCTGTACATTTATTCAAAATAATTGAATCAAAAAAGATGTTACTCATAGGTTAGACTTTTTTGATATCTTTAGTGACAAACACTATGAAATGAAAAGTACCAACACAGCCATGAGAAAAATGTAATGTAGGTACCGGTATACTTCTAACATATTCATACGCGACGTTGCCAATAGACACATTATTGGCAGTTTGTTATTGTTATTGTTCTTGATTTACGCCATGGAAAACATTCTAAATGATGTGACGAACCAACTACACGCCTACTCGGTAAAATTCTTGAGTGCGATTTTCGTAATAAATTAAGTTTCGTGGGTACTACTTTTTATGGCGAGAATTGTGGGATTTTTGTCACTCAAGATGTCAAAAAAGTCTAATCTATGGGTAGATGGAGTATATCAAGATAATATTTCGCTCTTTTATTGTTATTTTGTTCCATTGCAAAAAAATGATTTACAGGATTGCAAATGATGGACTGGAGAGTATATTCGACATGATAGGTAACACGAGAAAAGTGCGCGTCCCAAAGGAAGACCTTATAACCATGTTGCTGAACGACACTCCTGAAAAATCGCCGCCTATCGACACTTTATCGCATTTTGTGCAAAAACAAGTCGCCGATTTAAGTAAGTAGAATTAATTCAGCTTTCACTGTAATTTTTATTTGTCTCATTAAAATTTTCAGGCGCCGGCAGTTGTGTGCTAATTTATACGGAAGAGAATCGGGAAAGTGATAATTTGGTTTTGCATCTGAGCGGTTGGCGGGGAACGACTTCGCTCAGGGTTTACATGGCGAGGTGCAACACGGTGCATCTCTTACGTTTGTTGGGCATCGACACTTCTAAATTTGGTAAGTTTGAAAACAGAAACTCTTTGGTCACATATTTTGCGTATTGCTGTGTGAGTAACAAATGATGAATTTTTATCATAAAATTATTTCGGAAATATAGTAATGAATAGTGATGGGATAATCAGATGATTTTAATAATTGGAATACTGCGATTCGGATGACGGTAATAATTGGATGATAATTGTAATCGGAATATCTGTTGACCATCGGAAAAATAATCGGAATCGGGGAAAGGTAATCGTAATCGGAAAAAAATATTCGGAATTGTAAATATAATTAGAGGAATCGAAATATATCCGGAATAAATGTAAACTCCTGGCGTGATAAAATAGATATGCAAAAAAGAGATCCTCTCTTTACTTTACTAGGAGGAACTTTAACCCTTTGCACTCGTATTTATTAGTAACAAAACATATTGTGGCGACAATAAGTCGACATACGAGTGCAAAGGGTTAAAAATGCCGTCCAACATATAGAACTGTAGGCATGTGTGCATTATAATAATTTCGTCTACTTTTTGCATTTGACACAATTATTCCTTGTTATAGATAAAAATAAGTTCAAAAAGGAGAAAGACGATGATGTTTCCAAGAAAGAGGAAGCGCCCAAGGAGGAGGAAAGTGCGGGAGCTGTTGAGTAAAGTAAGGTTATGTTAAGACAAATCACTTTTTTTTATTGAATAAATTGTATAACAATGGACACCAAGAAGTAATGCACATTAATACCGTAAGCAAAATAGATTACAGTTCATTTTGCGCCTTCTCCCACCTTTCCCCCCAAAAATAGTAAAGTCAGACTGTATACAACTTTAGTAGTTGGCTTCCGGATGTAGTTCTAAATCGAAATTAATTGTATTGCCACTGAAACTTGAAAATTGCTAGAATTGTTTTCTGTAGACGCCCGTGACTCTTCAGAAAAATTGTCCTGTTCTATATAAGAGTTGGTAGTGTAGCATGAGCAATACTCATTCCAGAATAAAGTGTTTAGTAAAAGACCTGTCCACAGTTGCAATTATTTTAAAACTATTTCAGTCAGCATTACAATAAATTCCGTTTACTCTTCAACTGCATTATCACCTTGGCAAATTTCGATTGTACCGACAGATTAATTATAAGGAGGGTCGTTCATGTTTTTCTACTCGAGTAACAGGACGGATACTACTTACAAAACAGGATGGGTCCAGTAGAGCCGGATATATAAACATCATCATAATCAACAAAAATGTTATCTAAATTTTCACCAAATTGCACAAAGTATATCTTCATTTAGTGTATGTATATAGGAGAAGAAAACAAAACGTTAGTTCTTATGAATGTATGGACGTTTCTTAATTAAAGTTACCTTGTATGGATGCGCGATGAGATTTTTATAAATAATTTAATTTTCTTCCCGAAAAATCGGGTATGCCGCGAAAAAGTATAGTAAACAGTTTTGCGGTTAACGTCAGTCGATAACAATTCGTGCCCTGAGAACGTAATATACAAAGTGCGGCAAGAGTAGGTTAACATTGTCGGAGAACCACGCGGAAGCGAACGCCCGGTATCTGAATCGATGATGCATAGTTCAAATTAAACCCTCACAATTGCGTTTATTGGACAAGTGAGAACCCTCATGTAACAATCCTGACATAACAGTGAGGGCTAAAAAAAGGAAACAATGAATGCAATCAATTCTATGTCATTGCCCATCTATTTAAAGGGTGAGGGAGTATTTAACCCTTTCACTGCTTACAGATTTTGGAAGCAGCACTAGAAGCTGAAACTTTTTTTCTTGATAGCTTGGCGTCATACTGTAAATTACTTTTAAACTCAAAAGGATTTGAAAAATGGAACTGCAATTCGTGTATATGTTGATGAAGCCTAAAGCCGCCAGGCCCACTTACCATAGAATAAACATGACGCATTTAGACGTCATCAGCACTCAATAGGTTAAGGATAAAAATTTTGCCACCACACCACGTAATATCCAATATTTGAGAACGAGAATTGAAGAGGAATTCGACGCCCTTTGCGCAAACCCGAAATTATTTCGAAAAACCTGTTTGTTGTATCAAGCGGTGCCGCAAGTGCCTTGAAGAAGATGGTTTTCCTTACACAACTCATAAGCTTTATTATTTTATGTTATTGATGAAGGTGTAACTTTGTGTGCGAAATCCAGGTTTTCTTGTACAACAAACCTTGTTTTTGCTTGCCGTCATTTTCGATTTTTACACCTATCTGGATCGGTTAACTGACTTTTGCCGCACCCTGTATAGTGAAAATATACTCAGCCACATGTATTAGAAGCAGTAGCGGTTCGCAGGGTGACTCGTGGTACGGCAGAGGTGGTAATACAGATCTCTGCAATCGACCCTACCTATCTGTATTGCTACATTCGTCTTACCATGAGTCACCCCGTGAGCCGTCACTGACTGTTAAATAGGTAGCAGAAGTGTGTTTAAACGCATCCTTATGATCCAACCATCGTTTGTCACTGTGTAGTTTCTACAAATTGGACTCGTGCAAGAGGAAATCCTATTAGTTTAACCCTTTGCACTCGTATGTCGACTTACTGTCGACACAATACGTGTTATCACTAATAAATACGAGTGCAAAGGGTTAAAAGTGGTTGAATTTTTGACAAGTGACAGTTTAGAGCGTATTGCACAATCTTTTGTTTCTTGATATGGTAGCAGTTCGTAGAAAAGGAAAGATGTACAATCTGCACATAGGTTAGGTAAATAGTACAGTCACATATTTATCCTCATCTGCACGAGCCATCCATTGTTTGACTGTAAGCAGTTGACACAAATTGGACGTCATGAAGAAATGCCAATATAACAAGTACCTACTTGACGTAACATAAAATATTGCCAATTTGTTCATGACTCATCACTCAGCTAACTGATTAACAGCAATGTCTTATTTCTCCATACCAACAACACTGAAATTTCAGTTACTAGACCTACGTTCTCAATGCACGACCGTCATAGATTAAGTCCAATAAAAAAAAAAAAAAACCGTAACAATTCACTATGTGATTCTAACTCCTCGATAATAATAAAAAGTCTATGTGATCGTTCATCTAAATAGACACAACAAGAAAATTCATATCTAATACGAGAAATCCCTATTGTAATTAAAATGACTAGTGTCTAGTGGTCTCGCCAAAAACGTGCACAACTTTCAACGTTCAATGATCGAAATTAATCCGTCGATTAGAAAATATGTCCCGTTTTGATTATTTATAATTACCTCATAATAGCCGTGTGCAACAGACGGCACTCGTTAAATATGTACATTTAAAGCTTACGACGTTTCTGTGGGTGTTTAGTTCTTGTGCAAAATATATACTGATATTTTCGTTCTACAGTTTGATCTTCACCTGCTTCGGCACGGATTTTATTCGGCCGTTTTTGGCACACGGTTTCTCGCCCATGAGGTGGTTCTTCCAGACGAACTCCTCGTCTTCTAGGTTTTCGTGGCAGAGCGGGCAGCGGTTGTACCCTTCAGTCAATTCTGAAACAACGGATGATCTAGTAGTCTTAGGCGAGCAGAATGTTAGAAAAGCGACAAGTAAAAATAGTGCAGTGCAATGAAAAAGGATGGTGAATAAGTTTGGAACACCTGATTTTAACGTATAGATTACAGAGCTGATCAAAGCAGGTTATGCTGAAGAATGTGGCATGCAGTGACGGTTCGCGGGGTTTTTTCTGATACGGCCGAGGAACAAGAGGTGGTAATACAGATAGGTGCGGTCACGCAGCCAGCCGTCTCTGCAACTGACCCTACCTATCTGTATTGCCACCCTTGTTACCTCGGCCGTACCAGAAAAAACCCTGCGAACCGTCACTGGTGGCATGGCAGAATGGTGGTGAAGTTCGCAGTCGCGTAAGTTAATCTCGCCCTTATAGTCTGTTCATCCTACAGATAGAGTTGTAAAAACGCCCCCAATCGCCAATCCGTCATCCTTACTGGCATTCTTATGGTGAATAAGTTTGGATCACCTGATTTTAACAAATAGATTACAGAGCTGATCAAAGCAGGTTATGCTGGAGAATGTGGCGTGGCAGAATGGTGGTGAAGTTCGCAGTCGCGTAAGTTAATTTCGCCCTTATAGTCTATTCATCCTACAGATAGAGTTGTAAAAACGCCCGCAAACGCCATTGCGCGCATTCGAAAAATTGCGGGAATTTCGCACGTCCAAATCACGCAGTACAAATGCAAATGCGATCATCAGCTGATTGCCTCATTATAGTGTCAACTGTTAGCGTCTCTGCGATCTAATAACCCTATCTTCACCAAAACGGCATCGTGCGACGCAAATTTCAGGGTCTATATATTGTTGATATCGTGAGAGCCAAAAAAATTTGATTCAGAGTTGGTTGTGAGATAAATGAGGCATGTCGCATATTATTACGTCATGAGACTAGATTAGTTCAATTGAATCAGATTTAAAAAAATGAATTAATCTCAGACGTCACTGCAATGTTTGTCTCAGAAAAATAATAATAAATTTACATATTGTAAATCAGACTTTTGTGGGCGTTTTAACAACTCTATCTGTAGAATAAATAGATTATAGCCCATAAATATTTACCTGTACATATTTGCCCGTGCAACTGATAATCATCGAATTTCACCGGCTCTGTACACTGCGAGCACTGCGAATAACTATCCCGGTGCTCGCACTCCATCAACAGATGGTCCGTGAGGGACGCGACTTCGACGACTTGGCTGCACTCTTTGCACCTGACCAGCATCGGACAGGCGCGCCAGTAATGGGAGTTCATCGAGTTGCTGACGGTGAAGATGCTCGCTTCGGGCAGCCCGCAGAAAATGCAGTGTCTGCAAAGCAATTTCGCGATAACACCACCACAAGAACTAACGGCGGAGAGCTTTACTTTTCCTCCTCCTCCTTCTGCGAGCCGTTGCTCGGCGTCGAGATGCCGCTGCCGCTGTTTTTGTCGTTCGCGTCGCCGTTCAGTTTGCCGATGTTGCCGCCGCTCACGCTCTTCGTGAGGGTGTAGCTTTTCTTGTCGGTGCCGTTTTGCTCGTAGGCGAAGGTGTTGGCTATGTTCGACGAGCTCTGGCACTTGTTGATGGAGTGCACCGGTTCCGGGCTGGTGCAGTCCTGGTTCGCGCTTACCGGACACTGTTGGATCAGCTTGTTTCTTTCCAGCATCTCTTTTTTCCTCTAGAAATTAACGACGTATTGCAGGTGTTATATACGCGAAACCAAAAAAATTAAATCTGGTTTACTCGCCGGGATTTGTTACAAGCGCAAATTCTAAACTTGTTGGTCTAGGTAACGGATAGAGAGAACGTTTAGCGGATGTGGTAGGTGCAGAGGAAATCAACACTCGGGACGGCATCAAATACAAACCAGTGACGGCTCGCGGTTTGTTTTTAGTACAGCCGAGGTAGTAGATAGGTGCGGTCTCTGCTATATCTGCCGTACCAAAAAAAAAAACGCGAACCGTCACTACTATAAACCAGCGGCGGCTCGTGGATTTCCGTAGGGAGGGCAAAGACAAAGATGTCGCTCGTGCCGCACTACTTACTCTTATAGAGGAAGCAAATATTTCGTTGCTGTTTCGGTCAAACATCCACGAGCCGCCACTGCTACAAACCTTTCTACACATAGAAACGGTTGCAACCGCACACCATAAACCTACCTGTGAATCGATTTTATCGAACTCCTGGAACAACTGCCTGTAGAGCAGGTTCCTCCTCGTGATGTCGTCGTCGGGGGGTAGTTGTTTTCGCACCAAGCGAGGATTGACTTTGTAGACGAGCACCAGGATCCGTTCCGCGACTTTTCTTACGGCCTCGGCGGGGTGGTGCAGGCCGCTGGAGCCGAATTCGGAAAGGGTCCGGCAAGTTAAGCCACTGAAAATTAAAAATTAAAGTGTCAGCAACGAATGCTGCAGCCAGGGCTGATATTTACTTTAGGGTAAATGGTGGAGAGGGCTAAAATTGTTTTTTGTACACATAGTTTTTTGGCCCGAGCTCAAAAATATATGTCTTAAGTTTAGGAAACGTAAGGGGAAGAAGTTATGCCTCCTTAAAATTTCCCATATTCGACGGACAACTCGCTCAAAACACGATTTTCTGTATATAGCAACCAGATACCGGTCTACAGTTGTCATTAACACGTTATTGCATGCGAGCTTATGCCTGTAGCCGGCAAAAAAGTGTTGCGTAACCACGTACAATAATGGGCGTAACTTTTGGCGTAGTAAATGTTTTATTATAAAATTTAAAATACGCACTGTTTATATAATAATCATTATACACCTATTATATGTCTCCGGACGTTAATGTGTTAATGGGAAACAATCGTTTAGAGTTGTACCAAGCGCTCGAGGCGTGTAGTGCAGTGAGCTTCTTGAATTCAATTGGCTCCGAAGATTTGTTGTCGCCTTCTTCGAATATTTTCTCACTCTGCGCAAACTTTACCCCCACACGTCTCGAGTGCTCGGTAATACTGTACTCCTCACCTTTGTTTATCTGTAGAAATTCCCTGATTTATTATCAGCTGCTCCACCATTTCCGCCCTGCTTAAAGCGAGCCGCGGGTGGGTGCTGCTTATTATCGGCCGACTCAGGTGCACAGGGATAATATGTAATTCCCTGTAACATTGCTGTCATCACTATCATTAAGGCGTTGGTTTCGACATTGCGGCCGAAGTCACCTCACGTGCCAGCTTATCAGTGACGGTTCGTGGGTTTTTATTTGGTACGGCAGAGGTGGCAGCACAGATAAGTAGGGTCGGTTGCAGACTTCTATATCACCACCTCTGCTACTTCGGCCGTACCAAAAAAAAAAACCGCTAACCGTCACTGCAGCTTACCGTTTCACAACAATTGTCTCTAATCTCACCTGACATTCTTGCAGTCGGCCATAGTTAAAATAGTATGCACAGCCATGTGATGAATCCTAGCGCTAGTGTCCCCGGATTTCGTCAGCAATTCCGGCAGAAGTTTATCCACACTTCTGGAGACTTCGGCGGGAGACACTCTTGAAATTCACATTGTTTTACCACTTTAGTCGAAATTTAACAACTTACCTTCCAGGCACATATTGCACGAAATACAAACGAATCACTTCATTGGCCAGATTGTAGACGGAGAACACCTTGTCGCGCAACGACCTGTGCAGCAGAAATATCGCCGCCCTGCCCGTCTTGTTCGCGGTGTGCATCCTCGTGTTGTCGTAGGAGAGCAGCTCCTCTTTCAAACGATTCAGCCCCTCCTCCTTATCCAAATAATGTTTCGAGTAAAACTTTTCCACTAAATCGTTCCCGAAAACCAGGATGGGCAACGCCGCCTGCTTCTTCTCGCGCTCCGTGAGCTTGGAGGTCGTGCGGTGTTCCACCTCCATCTGGCACTCGCGCAGAAATTCATTCGTTTGAGAACTGCAAGCAAATGAAGATTATTATTGTAATAATACGTTTCCACGTGTTCTCACTGTCTTAAGGCGGGTAAAGGCTTCTCCTCGTACTGTTCGTAAGTCGACTTGACGATCGACCCGGCCGATTTGTTCCTCCTCCTGAACGAGTTCCGGTGCTGCAGGCTCGTGGGGCTGCCGGTGCTGGGCGAGCCAGTTTTGGGGCTCTGGTGCTTGTGCAGTGGAGAAGGCGGTGCGTGGTACACGTGCGGTGCGCTCGGCGAGGCCGATCTCTTCCCCTCGGGAATTTTCAACGACGTCGGCGACAGCGGCTGCTTGCCGTCCGTCTCGTCCAGCAGCTCGTCGTTTTTCGGGCAGATTCCCTTCACCTCCAGCAGCTGGTCGATGTTCAGTTCTTGGTAAGTGTTCACCCGAAACTCGTCCATTTGGTTCTTCTTGTGCCGCGCCCTCTCGTAATCCTCCAGTTCGATCGCGTGCCGTTTCTCCAGCTCGTATTTACCCAACTTTTCGCCCGCCTCGCGTAAATTTTCCATCGCCAATTTCAACTTCCGCGCGTACTCAAATCTTTCATCTGAAATGTTTGCGAAATATGAATGTGCAATCTACGAATATTTCTTAGTTCAGTTTGGATTTTCGATATAAATACCAGTGATATACTCTGGCCGCGCTATGAAGGCGTCTGAGGTGATTAACGAAGGGTCGCCCTCATCAGAAGTGATTGGATATTTTGTTACTTTACACTCACAGATGTTTTCACTTTACTTGCTAGCTATTGGTGCTTCTATTAATAAATCAGTGGTTTTTGAAAGGTTATAGATAACTTTGGTCCAAGTTAATCAGCTCATATGCCATCATGGCGCGGCCAGACTTTAGCATGGTACGGCAGAGGTGGTCTTTGCAATCGACCCTATTGCTACCTCGGCTGTACCAAGAGTCACCCCGCGAACCGTCACTGATGAATACAATCATCACTTACTCAACCAATAAAACTTACTAAAAACTGCGACGTGCTTCTTCAGCTCCATCTCTCGTATGATTTTTGCCACGTCCACGTCGACGTACATATCAAAGGCCAAATCGTCGTAGGGCGAGATGTAATCGGGGTCATTTAAAATCGTCTCCAGTTTGTCGGTGTCCGAATCGACGTCGTTTGTGGACGACCGTCTCCGGATCTCCTTGTCCATTCCCAACACATTTACAGCGATTAAACTGACCTACAAATAAAAATTGATTTATAGTTTTGATGTTGTTAATACATAATAGTCGTATGAAATAGCAACTTTACTAACAAAAGTGACAGTAAAAAATGGCGATGTGGCCATCATGTTACTTTCTCCGATCAAATTCTAATAGTCAGTTTACTCAAAAACTAAAGAGATTTCGAAAAATGGTGATGTTACTTTCTCCGACTTGATGGTATCATTTATATTTACGCTTTCATGGTTTGTTTTCAATTTAAATCATATTTTAAATATACATCGAGCGTTTTGTATAAACCATGAATCTATAAATATAAATTAACTATTATACCGGATATTGGATTGATAAGGCTGTTACTTGGTGAAATTCCATAATATATGTGGTAAGTAAAACACGTGTGACATATGTTTCGCCACACAGTGGCATCATCAGGCAGATGTTTAATAATCTTAATTAATCATCTGCCTGATGAAGCCACTGTGTGGCGAAACATATGTCGCAGTGTTTCGCAGTGTTTTCACTTTGTGAAAATTCTCAACACACATGTTTTACTTACCACAACTATTATACCATCAAATCAGAGAAAGTAACATGATGGCCACAACACCATTTTTTAGTTTTCATTTATAGATATTTCCGAATAGGTTGAATATACCGTGTTTATTAATAAAATAATTATTTTGAAATTCGTGACGGGTCAATAGTGCATGAACTGCAGGTTTAAAACTAAAAATTCTACCGATTGCCCACTTTTCACTGACCTGACTGTGTGTGTTGTAGGAGTTGTTATGGTTTTTGCTGAGCCTTAACTTAAGAAAAGAGGCTGCAGTTGTTGGAACATTGGCCGACTTAAGCTCCCTACTCTTGAAACCTGTACTCTGGTTATCAGAGAGTGTGACGTATCCTAAATAATCCCAGCTAATCTTTTCCACATCCGTAATTGTATTTGTGTCTTCGTTGCTGGAGAAAATCTCGACCTTCGTTGCTATAAAATACAGAATGTAATTAAATTACACCAACAGAAAGAAGGTTGCAAAGGTTACATCAGACGAAAAAGGGGATGAAATTAATTTTGTGATAACAAACTTTAACTACTTACATGTTGAAAAATAAACACTAAAAGGGAAATAATAAACCTTTCATCAGGTAAAAAAGGGATTGAAATGAATTTTGGGATAACAAACTTTAACTACTTACATGTTGAAAAATAGGAAAATAATAAAGCTTTTACAACATCTACAACATATGAATCTTGCTGTGACTACAAAATAGAAACAATGAGTAATTGCATTCTATAAATGTAATAAAGAGGAAAAATAGCCTGAATATATGAATATTCAACCTGTTCGTGACTCAACAAACAACCATTTGTTTGTAGTCTTAGTAAGACTTAATTTTGCAGAGTCACGAATAGGTTGACTATTCAAAGAAGCAAAACAAATATCACAGGACAGAAACAGATGGAAGGAACAGTTTGAATATTCAAAGAAGCAAAACAAATATCACAGGACAGAAACAGATTGAATATTTACATATTCAGGCTATATTGGGTTTTATTAAAAAAAAAAAAAGATGGAAGAAAATACACAGACAAAACTAACGATAAGACAAACACAAATGTATCAATGTAATGGGTACAAATATGTAAACAAGCCTTACACCGAAAGGTAAATAAGGAGTGAGATTCAATATTTTATTCCCTAGCCGTGTGTGACGGCATGGCTTAGGCCTACGTCAAAAAAAAATTATTTATTTATTTATTTCTATGCCTATCTACCTTTCGGTGTAAGGCTAAAGATTAAATTAATTACATTTATTTAATGCATCTGCAACAAGTGAGGTTGTCTCAAATTTATTTAATTTAATCCTAATTTGTACTCTATCCAAGACTATAAAATATAATGTAAACAATCTGCTAAATAAAAATTAAATACTTCAATTGCGGTAAGTGTTTCCATTATGGAACAATAAATACATAATTGTGAAGGCTTTGACCGGATACATTTTGAACAATTCGTGCAGTTTGAGAAGCTAACCTTGTAGAAACTGCAGTGAAAGGAATGACTTACGAATTAAAAACTGATGCATCAACAGCTGAATCTTGTTCAAAAAGCAGCGAGTCTTCATCTGCAGCACGATCTCCTGCGGGTACTCGCACCCCTTCGTGCTCTGCCATCCCTTGACCGTCGGCCCGTGGCTGTTCAGCTCGGTCACCTTGTACTTGGGATCCTCGTCTGCATCGCAATAAAAAAGAAATCATCATCATCCCGACATTCCCCGGGGATTGTTGCATAACTGTACCCGTCACGTGCACCACGCTGAACTCGATCTTCTTGGGCATCTTGTCGGGGCCCCCTCTCACCTATACATGGTCACCAGTCTGAGGGGCCTGAGAGTGCCTGCGCGGTGCCACACTTGCCCGATTAACCTCTACACATGTTTTCAATGCAGGCACATAATGAAGTGGAATATTGATTTTTCTGGCTACCCCCACTTGTTAGGGTGTTTTGCCTTTGACAGTTGCTTCAGTTGAATTATTTACAACAATCCATCGTGTATTCATGAAGATAACTTGTAATTAATTTACTCAATTGAAAGTAAAACTTTGAAAATTATTATTTTACTGTTTTTTAAATTTTTCAAATATTAATCTTACCTGTTGATTGTTTCATTTAAATTATTAATTTCAAACTGTATTTTCTTTATAATCCACACTGTTTAAACATTAATTTTCATCATCAACCTCTAGTTTTCACTTTCATAAATATTTTATTTACTAAATATTGAGTTTTTGAGGGTACGGTGAATCGTAACCAATTCAGTTATTGCAATCAATATGTTTCTCATTAACAAAATTTACATTAAGGATAATGTTTCCTTCCTTAAAAAAAATGTATTCAAATGTCAGGGTCAGTCTTTTGTATTACTTTACAGTTGCATTCACTCTTAACTTAATGCCGCAGTAAACATTACCTATACTATATTATTTTTAACTATAATTCAATTCAACTCTGTTTATTGCCGTTTTAATTGAAACATTTTATAGACTTTGATGAAGTAAGAGATATAAAAATATAAGAAAAGCTTGTGCAAACAATTCACTAATTAAAACGATGTTGGAATTATTTGAAAATCACAAAATTAAACAATTATTGGATATTTATTTTAACTATAATTTAGATTAATGTATTTGTATTTTTTAATAGATTACATCATTAATAAAAGTCTAATAAATTTCCTTCAGGACAAAAATGCCTAAAATTAAGGCCATTAAATGCAAAATATTGCCATAAAGATTAACTGCACGTACAAGTGGAAAATCATCAATGGAATGAACTCTCTTTTTTCCTCATATGCTCAAAATGTTTTTTTTTTGTATACTAATTACATATGTTAATTCAAGGAATGAACTGCCAATAAATAAATAAATTATACTAAAAAATTATCAAACTCTATTCATAAATGTTGAACATTTTAAAATAAGTTACTACGTGGCAATCCATAATTAAACTTGATTAAAAAATTCACTGTTTTAACAATTAATTATTGTAAAAATAATAATATAATTTTTACAATAATTATTTGTGGTTAATTCAGTGAATTATGCAATTCAGTTATATATTTAGCTTTAGTCATTTCACCGTTTCTGAATATAATTTAGTAATGGAGTGTAAAATAAATAATTGAATAATCATAATATCAATATTGATTAAAAGTAAAACTTTACAGTTGTATATTTTTAGTTTAGTTGTGACCTTTGACTTTATATTATATAGTCAAAGGTTGTAACGTTTATCAAATGACATTTTTATATTATTTGCGCTGCATATAAATTTTATTTATTATATTCTAGATTAATTAATGATATTATTCATACATTTGGAGGCCGCGCTTCCAATGAATTAAAAATATACATTTGATTTTGCGTTTATTAGTTTGCATACTAATCTAATTGGTATCCTATCTTGTAAATTGCTTTCTATGATAATTTCTGTTGAGTGTGTAGCTTTATTTCATAGATGGCGCTGAACTCATTATCATTACGCATTCAGCTAGATATTCCATCTTGTTAACCTCTCGATGGATTTTGCAAAGTTGGCGATACTTTTGAGTAACAATTTATTCCCCAATTAATAGATGGCGCAGTATAATCTATCTTGTTTACAAAATACACTGGCGTTTTAAATACTTTAAATTCCAACTTCACGCTTGTTATGATATAACAACGCGTTCAATTAAGTAATGTTCAACAAGTTGACCACGATTAATAAATCACCCTCAATTAAATACAATGGAAATACGTGATACACAGAAATGTTACGCATATCACGTAGAATATTCAACAGTTGCAAATACATCGCCAAAGGAGCCCACAGCAAGGTTATAAACCTAGACGAAACCACCCTGACCGGCAGGCTTTTAATTCACCTAAGAAAACCCTACCGAGAATCATCCGGTGACAATCGAATAACCCTCGATTTAATACCCAACGGACAATCGGGACATTGGAATTTGCAGGATTTACACGAGTTGCACAGTTTACCCGAAACTTGGAGGTTAAAAGAGGTGCGTAAATTAGATATCGAGTACTGTTTGCACGTGAAGGACATGGATGTAACCACCATCCTGGATATACTGAATGTTTACATGGAACTGGTCCAACATAAAATAGTAGATTTGCTCTTTTACAAAACAGCGGTGAAATATTTAAGTAACCACATTGAGTTTTTAAGTTTGGAGGAGAAAATCCGGTACATTTTCTATGTTGGTCTGCAAAAGAAAAACAGATATTCGCAGAAAGCTTTATCCAGGTGTTTACAAACATTAACCAGTGAGCAAATCAAGGTTTTATCAATCGAAGATCTGTGCGTGGTATGCAATTCAACTTTCAAAACGAGCACCAGAATTGCAAATGTGGTTTTTTTGAACCGAATCATCGACACCATTAACAACAATTTAAACCTGCTAAAAGACCCCGCATTCTTCATTACTTTCATAAAAACGCTCAGGCACAACCGGTACCAGAATGACGACATTCTAAGCACGATATCCTATGCTGTGTTATTCAACTCGACATATCAGTTTTATAATTTCGGAGCTTTATGCCACATTTTGGCGGTGTTTGCTGATTACTTGTATTTCGACGAGAATGTTTTAAAATTGTTCAGCGGGAAATGCGTTTCGTTGCTCCGGGGAAGTGAAATTCTTCCGAAAAGTAGTTACTTGGAGGAAAATATCAGGGTGAAGGATATTAAGCGATTGCTGTGGAGTTGTAGTAATCTGGGGTGGAAGTTGAAGAGAGGGGATATTGAAGACGTGATTGTACCTAAGATGTTGGAGAGGGTTGAAAATGGGGTTTATTTTAAAGATCCCGAAAGTTTAGTCGATAGTGTTATGTATTTGTGGATTTTGAATTATCAAGCTGTGGATTTAGTGCCTTATTGCTTCACTGATAGTAATCTCAATATGATTAGAGGTAAGTGCAGAAATGATGATTGTTTAAATTTCTGTAATTGATTTAACTAAAATTATTGTTGTAAATTATTTTTACCATCAAGTTTTGGTATTTGGTGGTGAATTGATAGGGGTTGGTTTTACGAGAGGTTTAAATAATTTAAATACTAAAAAAATCAACTGAATTTATCTCTTTGATATGTGAAAGTGCTTAAAAAGATAATGATATAAATGTTTACATACCATAATGGACTATAAAGCAAACCAACTCTATGGGATTTTTGTACCAACTTCACAAAATCTCTGAATCCACCCCTATCGGTGGTTTAGATTATTAAAAATTATAATTTGCTAATATAGCAACTCTACTATACCATATCCACCAATTGATTCAACTTTTTTGACATCTTTAGTAACAAACACTAGAAAGTGAAAAGTACCAATACAGCTATGAAAAAAATGTCATTTTACAGCACATTAGGTTGGCCATGATGTAAGTACGATTTTCGTAATAAATTTACATTTCTCACAAAGTTTCGTAAGTACTACTTTTTTGTGGCGGGAGTTGTCTGGCAACTTAGTGAGATTTCTGTCAATCAAGATGTCAAAAAAGTCTAATCTATGGGTAGATGTAGTATACCACTACTACAAATAGTTTAATCATTTTTTGAACTTATGCTTATTAATCTTTTGGAAAAGTCTTTATAATTACCTAATTGTGGATGAATAAAGAACCTAAATTATTTTAACGCAATGTAAATTTTTTTTTTAATTGTAACTTCGCGAGGTCGACATTGATATTAACAGATTCTCCTTCAGGTTTTGTACAGAAATCATCTGTTTTTTAGAAAAGAAATCAAACACCATACAAAGACTGAATTTACTCCTAACTTGCATGCAGCTGGAAAACCTTCCTCTGTACAAGAAACTGCAGGTGAAGCCGGATAACTTTCATAGTTTCGATCAGCAGCTGCAGGTGTCGACCAGGCCTTATTTGCAGAGAGTTTACTACGCTTTAAATAAAATTAAGAGCGGAACGAGTTTAGACAAGTTCACGTACGAGTGCCAAATACCCCATCTGAAAATTGTCGGGATAACCGGCTCTAAAAAAATCTACAAGAAAGTGTTCATCGAAGTTTTAGATGAATACGTTTGTGTGAAGAATAAGCAGGGCTTTGCAGCTGGATTGATGCAGTTGAAGTTGAGGCTGTTGGACGACATGGATCAAGCTTTAATTATTGTAGGTCACTCGGTTTTGCCAGTGAATGGGAAATACTGTCGCCTGTTTAATTGTTGGTTATTCATTACTTTATTATAATATTTGCGTGCGTTTTACTTATTATTTTAGTAGTACTTGGAATTATTAATTGGGTATGATTATATGTATGTCTAGATGGGATTGGTAAATGATTCTAAATAAAACCTCGTGTTTGTGTAATTCTTTACATGAGAACTTTGATGTATTGACATCAAATTATACCAAAATGGCAAATTTCTGAATTTGCAAGATATTTTAAACGAGCGACAGTATTTTACCGATTTTGCTTTCTCTGTCTGTGAAAATCGGTAATTTAGTTACACAACGGTGTGCTATCAGTTTTGATTTTGATATTAGCAGTTTACTGTTTAAGTAGCATCTAGTCATAATACCAGTGTACGTACTCCTCCAGCTGCAACAATTTGTCTGGCATAGATTTTATATATTATACCGTACAATACCATCATTGACGGTTTGCTGTTTTTTTTTTGTACGGCCGAGGTAGCAGAGGTGGCAATACAGATAGGTAAGGTCGGTTGCAGAGACGGCTGCCTGTGTGACCGCACCTATCTGTATTACAACCAGAAAAAACCCCGTGAACCGTCACTGAATAACATAAATTGTATGTTTCAGGTGCTAAATAGTGACATTGAGGAAATGACTGACAAGGAACTGGAAGATCACTTGGAGTCTGAAATAAAAATGGTTTTGTGAACATATTTTTTCATATATTCTATATTTGCTAAAAAGTTAAATAAATAAATACAACACATTTACTTAAATCAGATGTACAGTGAACCATCTGCAGGGCCTAAATAATGCAAGGATATTAAAATAACATCGATGAGGGTCCAAACTCCCAAACCTCCGAAACTGAAGAGCTTCCCTATGCCTTCTTGCCAGTGCCCCAGGTAAAACCTGTCCGCTCCAAATCCTCCCAGGGTAACACTGAGAATCAAAGCGGTCGACCAGCGATAACCCTTTGTCCAGTTGCAGAGGACATTTTTGTTAAAAGTGCGATACCCTTTAAAAAAAAAAAACTTATTCTTCGGCCTTCACACATGTTTCATATTTACGCCAAACTAAAAATTGCAGTTTTTGCGCAGGCACTTCACTGTGAATTTAGTCAGCGAATCAAAACGTGGAAAATAATTACCTAAGCATAATATTTCCTCATTAACAGTGCAGTTTGTTGTGTACGGAGATCGAGTGGTAGCAATGGAATTGCAATTGGCGCGAAGTTCACACGCATGTTCCCATGGCTCAGTCTGGTAGCAATATCTGCACAGGTAGGTTTTTGTGAAACTCCTATCGCCCTAAGTAAATGCAAGTTTGATTAACAATGTGTTAACATTGAATGTATTATTTCATGACAACAGTTTAAAATGTAAAGCTAAAGTCACTGTAACAGTGTTCAAAAATTCAACAATTTATAAGGCACCCATAAATGAGGTTTAGGAGATCACCGGAATTGTGACAGTCTGAACTAAATTGAAAGGTGCATGTTATGACACCTTGTGACATGGAATGGGGGTTAAAATTTAACGAAAAAACCAGTAACACCATTTATGGAAGCCGCCTATACAAAAACTTTCACACAAACAGTTAATTTTGATCCATTAGATTAAAATGTGTTATTTTATGTACCCTACCTTACATTCGATTGTGCTACTGAACACACTGCATTTAGTGGTGAGCTCCTCCCCATAAATACAGGAGTAGTTTAGCTCACATCGTAAACATTGCACATTTAACTTGCTGCACTCTTTCTCTCTATTCGATGGACAATATAATTCGATATCGGCTTTTGGGAGTTCCTATAATTAAATTTCAATTTAATTCCGATAGTTTTTAAAATACAATTCAATTGATATTAGAAAATTTAATAAATACGAAATATAGCCTGTTCGTAAGTCTACCTGTATCAGGTGGTATCTAACTGTACCAGTGGCGGTTCGCGGGTTTTGTTCTGGTACGGCCGAGGAACAAGAGGTGGTAATACAGATAGGTAGGGTCTGTTGCAGAGACGGCTGGCTGCGTAACCTCACCCATCTGTATCGTCACCTCGGCCATACCAGAATAAAACCTCGCAAACCTTCACTGAACTATACCATTATTATTAAATCATAGAAATTGACTTGGCAGTAAATCTTTAGAATAGAAATGTTAATTATTATGGTCAAACAAGGAAGTTTTTAAAATACAATTCAATTGATATTAGAAAATTTAATAAATACGAAATATAGCCTGTTCGTAAGTCTACCTGTATCAGGTGGTATCTAACTGTACCAGTGGCGGTTCGCGGGTTTTGTTCTGGTACGGCCGAGGAAGAAGAGGTGGTAATACAGATAGGTAGGGTCTGTTGCAGAGACGGCTGGCTGTGTAACCTCACCCATCTGTATCGTCACCTCGGCCATACCAGAATAAAACCTCGCAAACCTTCACTGAACTATACCATTATTATTAAATCATAGAAATTGACTTGGCAGTAAATCTTTAGAATAGAAATGTTAATTATTATGGTCAAACAAGGAAGAAAATGGACACATTTAAAAAAAAAACTGAATTGGAATTATTTGTAGCTGTGCGTGAAAGAACATTAATGAACTCTTCCTTTTCCACGTATGGGCTTTCGTTGGCTAATAAAGAACACGAATTACCTGTACACAATAACAAATCAATTCTTACCATAGTAGTGGGTGTTTGGTCAATATAACTATTGTTTTTTACGATTTGTTCTTTCGTTGTTAACTGCATGTGATTATCGGCTGAAAATTACGGAATTTGAAGTAATGTACCATTTCGGAAACGTAATAATTTACCCATTTGTGAGTGCTGGACTCCATTTATCAAAAGGGAGAATAAAATTAGGATAACTTTGCGGAAGTTCACATCAATGCATCGCATTTTTATTTATTTTCACCGAAAACATCTGATTTAGTTGACATTAGTTCGTGTGCACGACTTGCTAAATATTAGGGTGTCCAGATTAGCGCGTTAGTTCAAAAAACACTAATTTTTGGTTCCCGGTCATGATTCATAACATTGTTTTTAGAGATTATATCTTTACTACCAGATTAATAACAACAGTATCAGTCAGCCATCCAACTTTAGACCCAGGATAATAACATCCAACATTTACTACAACTAGCACAAATTAAATAATCAATATTGCACTGCAATATAGGTACCGCCACCTAGTTGTGTTCGCAGTAACTAAAGAAATCCATTGAAAGTGCATTTCAAGACAAAACCTTATTTAAACTAAATAAATCCATTGCAAGTACATTTCAAGACAAACAACTTCACTTAAACCAAAGAAATCAATCGAAAGTGCATTTCAAGATATACAACGCCATTTAACTGAATCATTCCAATGAAAAACCATTTCAAGACGAACTCATTTAAACTAAAACAAATCCTATAGATAATGATGTAAAAATCGAAACAAATAAAACAAGTACATTGAAAGTGTATTTTTCAACGCTGTTCCCATTAATGTAAACTTTAAATACAATTAATTGCATGTATAAGTTTAGTCAAACCTTGGTTAGTACATCACCGTAATAGGGAGCGAACTTTGTAATTTTAGTGCGTTAATCGAGTTGCATATTAAACGCATCTCATTTAAATTCATATTGATTTTTTAGTAAAAACTGGTAGAAGATAAACATCATTTATAATTATCATTCATGCATAGAGGCTTATTTTAAATACGTAACAACAATAGTGCTATAATTATCTAAAAACCACGGCTACTTACTAACCAACGTTGAAAACATGTTCATGATATTGCTGTAGTTTTGGTAAATATTTGGAACTTATCGCAACAGAATTGAAAAGTTTTATTTTAACGACAGATCCAAATATATTGGATTAGAATAATTAGAAATTATTTGGTAGCACTTATGCGCTCTTGAATTATTTTAGCGGCGTAAAACCGGCCAGACAAATGTTTCACCTTAACGTCACAACAATAACATTAATAAACACTTGTGGTATCTTGCATAGCTTATCAGTGCTTACTTAAGCCGCGTCACGGTATTATATGCAATTATTCCAATATCAGCTCCCGTACATAGTTCACATTCTTTCAATAACTTTTTTGAATTATCATTCACGTGGAAAAATATGGGTGAATTAAGTTTTAACGGAAGGGTAGTCGTCGTGACGGGTGCAGGGGCTGGTTTGGGAAGAGCGTACGCACTTTTATTCGCCTCCAGGGGGGCCAAGGTGGTTGTTAATGATTTGGGGGGCGGCAGGCACGGGGATGGAAGCTCTTCTAAGGCCGCGGATGCTGTCGTTGCGGAAATTCGGAGGAACGGTGAGTTATTTTACGGTTTATATCTAGTTTTATGTTGTCCAATAAGACTTGAATTATTTAGTATATTTAAAATATTATTGTCTTCAAGATATTAGATTCATCTGCTTGGTGTGGTGAAACAATTGTAACAGTGTACAAATAAAACTGAAATTTTAACATTCGTGTTTTAATATACGGGATATAACAAATTCGATGCATTTGCATTGCTATCTCGGTAACTATGAGAGATAGAGAGTTGGTTTAATGCTGAATAATTTGTTTAAAAGAAATTTAAAATATTACTATATTTAAAAAAAAATTAAAAAACGAATTTTGGTTTTTATTTTTTTACAGCTTTATTACAGGTTGTTTTGAAAAACCATCTTTTGTAAGCTCTTCCGGATAATAGTTTAATTTTTTAAATACACGTTTCATTATTTAGACACCCCCATGAACTTTATTATTTTAAGTACGGACCTGGATATTTTATTTCATTTTTGAGTAGGATTTCACCTCCCAAAATTAATGATGTGTCACACTTATCACTAAATTGCTTGCTATAGAAGTTATTTCATATATGAATGTTTGTCATTTCATGTTCAAAAACAAGGGGGTTGGTAGGAAAAGTTGAATGCAAAATACCAATTTTTTACTATATTTGTACAAAAAATTCAAACTGTATGTTTGTTAAACAGCTTACAGGACCAAATTACAAAAATAAAATATAATTTGGGATGTGAAAATTCACCAACATAGTTAACATGCAGCAAAATGAATTAATGTGATAATTGCAAGTCATGTTATCGCTCGTTAATCATCAAATATGAAGTATGAGTGCTATCTTATCACGTAAATATGTTTCCACTATGTGAATAATAGATGACAACAAGGTAAAGGTCATTTAATTATAGCATAATTTACTTTGATATTTCTCACTATTCCTTCATAAACATTGAAAAATGTTGTTTGTGTTTAGAAAACCTTGTCAAAGATTGAAGAAAATCTATCCTGATAAAATATATTGTTAGCGTTGTGTTTTTTTTTTATATTTCAGGAGGAACAGCCGTTCCCGACTACAATTCAGTCGTCGAGGGTGAGAAGATTGTGAAGACTGCACTGGACAACTTTGGCCGCATCGATGTTCTCGTCAATAATGCTGGGATTCTCAGGGATAAGAGTTTCGCCAGGATTTCTGATCAGGACTGGAGTAAGTTTATAATTCTACTTATGTTATACACGTGACACACCTGCAGAAGCATTTAGAGGAAGTCTTTTTTAATCTTCAGCCAACCGGAAATCTGGCAATAAAAATTCCTACCCAAGAGTAGAATTTTTTGTCAAAGTCAAATGCATCAAAATCATGTATTTATTTATTTAACGGGTACATCCCTCTGAATACAACTGACGTGTGAATATAAAATGATAAAACTGAACAATCGGTAACCATAAGATTAAAGAATAATCAAAATAAATGAAAAATTACATACAGGGCTTTTATTTTAACACTGAACATACTATAATTAACGCCTATGTTTAATTGTAAAGTAATCGCATAAACGCACGGCATTTAATTGAAATTGTATGCAACCAAGTACACAAAGGTGACAGTGACGCAGCTTAACGCATTACGAATAAAGTATGGTGCATTGATGTGATTATTTTACGATTGAACATAGGTATTAACAATCATATGTTCAGAGTTAAAATAAAAGCCCTGTATAATAAAATAAATACGTATACATAAGCATATAAACATAAAAAAAAATCATAAAAATACCATGCGTTGATTAAAAATCATGCCACAATGTATGGAATAATCTTTTTCAGACCTGGTGCATGATGTTCACCTGAAAGGGGCCTTTAAAACCACCCAGGCTGCTTTCCCCATATTCAAGAAGCAGAACTACGGGAGAGTCATAATGACCTCCTCGAATTCTGGAATATACGGTGCGTATTCATCGAATATTATGATAAATTCCGTTTTGACGAGAATCTCTCTTGCACAGGTAATTTCGGTCAGGCCAACTACTCTGCGGCCAAAATGGGTTTGGTGGGTCTTTCCAGCACGGTTGCCATCGAAGGCAGAAAGAATAACATCAATTCTAACGTAATAGTGCCGACGGCGGCGAGCCGCTTGACCGAGGATATCCTGCCGCCTGATTTGTTCGCGGAATTGAAGCCAGAATTGATTGCGCCTGTTGTGGTAAGGTTATGAAACTTTGAATTTATGTAAAGTTCATGTGAATAGAGAATAGAATACTTGAAATGCGTACGCCACTGGCAACAAGAGACCTCTACGATTTTGTGCAAGCTAAGGATCTTCTCTTTTAGAAGTTGCTTTACCAATCAGTGTTTTGAAATTGACTATGTCAAAATACTGCATTGAATGTATTCTGTTCTTATCAATTTCATTATCAGTGTTATTTATTTTTAAAATGCTCCAACTGTTTACATCATTCCACAATTTTTCTGTTTATTTCTTAAGTAATTCGATTGACTCGATGTTTTGCTGATCAACGCGCCACCTGTTAGATTTTCACCGAACTGCATGTCCAGAGTTTTGATTTGATGTAATCTATTTTCATGTCTATTCCAGAAAGTTCTACTGCCATAATTATATGTTCAAATTTTTGCTGCTAGTAATAGTTCATTCATCATTAACTGTGAAAACTGTGCGATTTAATTTCTGTGAGGTATCAATTATTTGATTTACACTGCTTTCCATCGATTCACAATTATGTATTGTCATCGACATCAGAAAACGGAGTAAACCAATTTTATGATGGAAGGATTTCGGTTTATCTCATAACTCTTTCCTATTTGTTGTTTCTTTTATATGCACAAATAACGAAGCGTCTTTTGCTTTTGCGATTTTATCGGCACCTATCCTCATCCCAACATTACACTTTGCCAATCTGTCGAGCACGAGAAAATTTTGCTCATAATTCTCCTTATCTAACAATTCCGTCACACCAGACATAAGGTGTGAGCCACAGAATTTTGTTGCTGTGTTGGCCATTCCTGAGAGAGAGAGAGAGAAACAGCAGTCATGTCTGAGATTAATTGATTTTTTTAAAATCTAATTCAATTGAACTAATCTAGTCTCATGGTGTACTAATATGCGACATAACTTGTTTATCTCACAGCCAACTCTGAAACAAAATTTTGTAGCTCACACAATATAATCAACTGTCATTCCTGTGCAACTCACTGCGTTTATTTATTCACATTGTTGGAAGTCTGTACACATAAACTGTTGAGAAATGAAAGCACGGTGTTGAGTTATTCATTATTCACATAGGCTAGACATCTTCATGTTTTAGGTTCGCATTAAAATGGAAGCAACGGGGCAACGGAAGAAAATTTGACCGAAACACCAAAGAAATATTTTTCCTCTATAGTAATGCGGCATGAGCGATATCTTTGTCTTTACCCTCCCTATGGAAATCCACGAGCCGCCGCTGACTGTCAGTTCGATTTTGTATTGCTCACTTGTCGCACTGGGTTATTGACCCTGACCACCTAGATCAACGAGTTTAAACCTGTTTCAACCGCATCAAACCTTGTCCTAACACAGTTTTCAATAAATAGGTCAGTTTTACCTGTTCAGCGTGCTTATTTATCTTCAGAATAATTAACAGAACAACTAAATAGCTAAACTTCAAATTAAAACGGGCGATAAGTTGAATTGGCCTAGAACTCCTCCGTTTGTTCTTAAACTTTAAACTTTCATGTCCTGTCTTTTGTCAGTTCAATCAATTATAATCTCATCATTCACTCATCCACTTTTTTTTATTCTTAGAACTTCTGGGTTCTTTCGTTTTCTTATTTTGTGATCCATTCATCTATTTTGAAATCCTTAGATCTCTGCGCTGTCGAGGCTAATCTGTACAACATTTTTTTTTTCATTAGGCTTGGTTGTGCCATGAAAAGTGCACCGAAACCGGCAGCATAATTGAATCCGCTGCCGGCTGGGCCGGAAAATTGCACTTGATCCGCGCTGATGGTAAACTGCTGAGGAATAAAATCACCGACGACGTTTCCATTGAAAAGGTGCGCGACTCTTGGGAAACCGTGACCAACATGAACGGAGCCCAACACGTCGAGGCCATCCAGGAGGCGACCGGCGCTTTGGTGTCGTCTCTGGAGGGACTTAAAAGCGGCGAGGGAGCGGGAGAAGGAAAAGATGCCATCTTTAAATACAACGACAAGGATTTAATTTTGTACGCTTTGGGAGGTAAATAATGACCCCCGTCCAAAAAAATTCTACCATCAGAGTTGGATCTTGGGTGTGAATAAGCAATGAATTGAATTTTAACTGTGGCGGTGTGACATGATTAGAGGGTCTACTTTTTAACCCAGATGGCGCCACCGTCTTTTTAAACGCCAATATGTATACTTCATTAGATTATATGTTCTAAGATGTTACTGATCAACCTAACAGTAGACAAGCTAAATTAATCATTTAAAAAATTCTTTGATTTACAGAAAATCTTATAGAATAATTTTTGGTAAGCATATTTTAAATAAATATATACCAAAAGTTATAGATTCGTGGCTAAAAAAATATTTCGGCTCTAAATGGGTTAATCAGTTTAGTTACACTTGAATGAATGAATTTTGGGTTTAACACGTTCGCTGACACCGACGCGCTAGTGTGTCCAACTTTATACTTGCGTAAATGCAATCCCAATTGTGGTGGCAATGAACGTGTTAAGGATCATCAACATCTAAGGTCATTCTCGCCATTAGTTACACTTACTGCCAAGTTCTGCAATCAATGATACCTTAATGAAATGCTCGACCGATTGCTCATATAATTGTGATCCGCCCACTTCTCGCGCATTCCTTTTCATGTGCGCCTTTAAGAAATAAAAGTGATTAAAAAGTAAAATCTCCGTCATGAGTGATGGCAAGCGGAAATAGAGATTGGCCAGAACAACGAATTGATACACCGAGTGAAAGAGTCAACCGAACAGTACCAATCATTATTGCCAGCTCTAGTACCGTGGCCGTACCATAAGTCACCCCTCCATCCGCCACTGAATTTTGATTATGTTTAATCCCCTTTTTTTATGGCATCGCGACATAAATGATTTTTTATGTGGTACTTTTATGCTCTATGGTATCTAGATGGCACTAGTAGTTTTATATTATGCATTATAGAAATTCAAGTGACTCGACGAACAGGTGCACATGACCGGGTGAAAAAATCTGGGAAAGAAAGTGTTTTGGGCACGGAGCAATTGCTAATGATAAAATTCTTGATCCGACCCTGTGTAAACTTTGATTATTGTACCAGCACTGCGCGGCCCTTTTAAATGAAAATAATAATTACAGTTGGTGCATCCGTAACAAAACCGCAGGAACTGAAGTTCTTATATGAAAACCACGAAGACTTCACTGCATTGCCGACATTTTTAACGATCCCCGGCCTCATGGCTATTGTAACCGTTGACTACAAGAACGCCATCCCCGGACGCGATATTTCCTTGGAGAATATTTTACATGGTGAACAGTATTTGGAAGTGTTCGATGAGATACCAACGTCAGGAGTGTTCTCCAGTAAGATTCAGCTCGTTGAGACTTTGGATAAGGGATCCGGTTCTGTGTTGGTGTACGATGGTAAGTAGAATACATATATGTATATAAATTGCGACTGTTACTATTTGGAATTGAAATAATAATTATTTGTGATTGAAACATTAATTTTTCAATTCAGTTTAATTGTCTAGCCAAGGGGTCTCCAAACTTTTTCCATCTCGGGCCATATATACAATTCTTCATAATCTAGTGGGCCAAGAAGATATAATCAGTTTTATAGCTAATTTCAAAACCTATAACAAAAAATCGTTATAGTATTTCAAAATGTAACTGCGGGCCGTGGTTTGAAGACCCCTGGTCTAGCCTATATGAGGACCAGCCATGTAAATATTCCCATAAGATGTGACAACCCCTATCAAAATGGTGTCGAGCGGCAAATTAAAAATCTCAAGCATTCGACGTGCATAATGAATCTACATAAATAAAATGGCACTTTGCCGGATGTCGTTTCGCCTATGGTCGTGGTCTGACAATTTATTCATTAATCCATTACTGTAATCATAGACATCAGACGATCTGATACTCAGAGACAGGCATGACACATTTCCATCAAGCTAATCGATATTCTAGAATAGTGGTGGCGAACCTGTGGCACGTAAGAAAATTTAGATGCCACACGAACGATTTACAAGTCATATCATTTTATACACTTCACTTATTACGTCATACTCCTGCCTTTCCAATCGAGCTATCAAAGATAGTAATACTCCGACAATATCTCCAATAACCCAGATATGCCCACAGTTCTATATGTAGAATGAAAAAAGCTCATCTTAAAAGAATGTCTAGAATATCGTCAGCGCCATCTATTATTTTTTTATTCCAATAACTTCGTTCAGTGATTATTCATTGAACTTTGACTGGAAGCGAAAAATAACCTCTCTACATTTTTAAATCTTAATTACTTGATGTAGAGAAGCATATCATTTACTTTCCTTTAATTTAAATCTCGGGCAAATGTGGATTAAAATTTATTGAGAATCGTACAAATATATCTGTTTGTCTCGAAAGCGTAGAACAATCCGTAAACACTTTTCCGTAACCGTAAAGTTAATGCGGAATCGAATATCATCCACTCGCAGACGGTCATAACAAATAAGCGACTTTTTTTCAGTTTCCACGTATGGAGAAAATGGAAATCTTCTGTTCAAAAATCAGACCGTCACTTTCGCCGTGGGAACTGGCGGCTGGGGTGGCCCGCGCACCGGATCTAAAATGGTCGCGTGCGTCAAGAAACCTGGTCGGGCTGCCGATGCAAGCGCCAGCTTCCAAACTCTAAGAGATCAAGCTGCCCTCTACCGCTTGAATGGTGAGTAAAATCAGCAAAACATCAACAGGTTTTTGACAAAAGATTGTAAACGACCACTCGACCCTTAAAATTAAATTATATCCATAAATATTGTTATTATTTTAAAATGGATAGATGTAGGATCGTTGTATGCACAATTTAAAATTATTACCAGTTATACAGTACATTCAATTCTATTCCTCAAAAATCCGTTGATGTCTTTTTTCTCTTTTTGTTTATCAATAAATATTCGCGTTCTCAGGCGACATTAATCCAATCCACATCGATCCGAACATGGCTACAATCGCCGGTTTTGAAATACCCATCTTGCACGGCCTGTGCACCCTTGGAATTTCCGTTAGGTTGGTGCTAGATACGTATGCCGGCGGTGATTCAAAGCTCTTCAAAGCTGTCAAGGTAGGTGTTGGTTTGTTTCCACATTTCATTTCCTTCCGCTTTTACATTGTTACAAATATTTTTTTACTCTTACACGGGGAGCCGAACCAGGTTACATTTCTTAACAAATAAAAGTTAATGTGGTCTCGTTTTTTTTTTTAATTTCAGTGCCGTTTCGTGAAACCGGTCGTGCCCGGCCAAACTGTTAAAGTGGATATGTGGCAGGAGGGCAACAGGATTTATTTCGAGACCTCTGTGGTGGAAACTAACAAGGCCGTCATTTCCGGTAAGTTTATTATCTATTTATTTTATCCTACAATGTTAACATGCTCTTGCGACGCTCGTGCTTTCAAACTTCACTCTCGTAATATAAAAAGCTTTATAACGTTACTTATATCGTAAATTACTATTACTTATTCAATCTCGATGTAAAGTAAAATGTCAAAGGCGAACGCTATGCCATTAAGAGATAAATCTCGAAATCCGTCTATAGATGGCCATTCATATTCAATACTTAATGCCAAATTTTATACAGAGTGACGCTCGGGAACAGGACGATTTTGAAATAAGTGTTAGACAAAGAATTTGCATGCTAATAAGGTTTTATTAACACCAGAATGAAGCTTATACAATGCCATTTAGGATGTGTATTAAGTATGGAAGTTAATGTCATCGCGATGGTGTCCATCGCATTGGATGCAGTTTTCCACCCTCTTCATGAAAGCGTCCATCCATAACACGCTCCAACATCGCTCAATTAATAGTCATGATTTTCTGACGAATGGCATTCTTCAAGTCGACCAAATTGTGGGGCTTGTGAACATCGAACGACTCTTCAAATACCCCCACGGAAAAAAAATCAATAGTAAAGTACATGCAAAAAAGCAGCTGTGTAGTTATCACTGATTTACCATTTCCAATAAACGTGTCAAATGCAAACATTCGATGCTCTATTATCCACTGCTCTATTGTTACTGAAATGACACAACATTACAAAGATACTAGCATCGCATTTGCCCTCCTCTAACTGCGGTAAGCTTCATACTATGCGTTCCAAAAACATCCGGTTTTCGACTGTCACCCTGTACGATAAAATCAGAAAGTCAAAAATAGTTGGCAGAATATTTTCTGAAAATCCCCATAATAATTCAAGTAAAATTATATTGCTGTCTGGAAATCTCTAATGCAGTGCAGTGTCAGCGGCGGCTCGTGGATTTCCGTAGGTGAGGCAAAGACAAAGATGCCGCTCGCGCTGCACTACTTACTCTTATAGAGGAAGCAAATATTCCATTGCTTTTAGGAGCTGTTTTATTTAAATTTCAGGGTTTTTATGTCAAAATTCCCAATCTTACAATTAGTGATGCAACTGAACTTCTGTTATATAGTTAGGTTATGTTTTAAGGGTTACCAACTATTTTAGACTTTTTGATCTGATCTGAGTATATGCAAAACTAAAAATAAATTTACAAAATTAAGAAAAAATAAAATACAAATTCATTCTACCTAAACTAAAATATAACTAAAAAAATAAAATATAAAATTTGCAATTTATGGTGGACACAGATGTTTAAAAAAGCCACAGATTCAAACAATCTTTGGTTAGTGTAAATCGCGAAATCTCCCAACATTCGTACCACTGCAGTCACAATTATTTTAAATTAAAAACGAAAAATATATCTCTTATCTACATTCTCAATGACACAACATTTTTATGTCAAATGTTTTTGATGCAAATGCATGCGCATTTTTTGTGGTGTTTTTTTATGGATAAAAACAACGAGCAATGGAAAATATAATAAATATTCAATTGCCTGTTTTTCGAAATAATTGAGGTGGAGAAAGCATTAAAATAATGTTTTTAGCTTGAATAAAAATGCTAAAATTGTACATTGTATTGATATTTTTGTAAATAACGGACACGATAATCATGTTTTTTTTAAGATAAGAAACACGCAAATCATTATTTAAGTACAAACTTAACTTATCATGATTTTATATTGAGTATAAATCAATTTTTAATTATTTCCAATCCTTGAACATTGCATCACAAGTGATTAAATAAGTGTGGTCCCTTGAATCGATATAAACACTTGGACAGAATTATCGTCGTCTCACTTCACCACCGACATCGTACATGTCCGAGCCGAATTTCAGCTGATTTATAAAAATTTAATATTCACGGTAAGCGTAATTACTGCATTTACGCGATTAGTTTCGTCTTTACACAAGCAATACGTTCATAACCTCAATGCTGAATTGCGAGTGTTTACTCTATTTATAGTTTTAATTTGTTATCAGGTTCCTACGTGGACTTGAAGTCGGTAGTTGCTAAACCCGTGAAATCTGAAAGCAGCGAAATGGTCGCCCTACAGAGTGATGCCATTTTCGAGTACATCATCGAGAAGATTAAGGAGGACCCCGCCAAGGCTAAGGGTGTCAACGGAGTTTTCCTTTACATTATCACCAAGGATGGAAAAGTGGTTAAAAAATGGAGTAAGTAGAATAATAATATTAAATTTCCAAATTTTTTTGGTGATTTAATTCTTCATATATAACCTTCAATTTCAAAAGGTATTTTCCCAACTTATTCACGTGATCCAGGGTTAATATGATTGACACAATTTTCCCCTTTTTAAAGCTATGGATTTAAAGAATGCCAAAGTGTACTCTGGCGAGCCCCAGGGAGCCAAGCCCAACACGACTCTGACCATCGCAGACGAAGACTTTGTCAACATGGCCACTGGTAAAATGAACCCACAGACTGCCTTCATGAAGGGAAAGCTGAAGATCACAGGCAACATTATGCTTGCGCAAAAATTGGGTCCGCTGTTGAAGGCCGCCGACGCGAAATTGTAAACTTTTTTTAAGGGAATAATAATACATACATATATACTTGCATATATTCCATGAGGTGGATTTTATATTTATGTACACGACACGGTTTTGTGGATCTTTGAAATGGTGCATATTTTTATAAAATAGCTGTTATCATTTTACATTGTTGTTTAATAAAGTTGGCATTTTAATTTGTTACATGTATTTATTAATTCGATCCTAGTTGAGCATTATTTACAGGAAAATATGACCAATTTGCATTCAAAATGATTTCCTGAAAAAACCATTCAGGGTTTCTATACGTCACTGGAATGATCCCTTCAAGACTTCAGAAAATGTACTTGATGGTCATAAATACCTCTTGTTTCTTAGTATCCTGTTTACATTGTGCAATTTTTGGATGGGTTTGTAATTCCCTTATTGGGTTACAAATTACTCCTTTTATTGTAAAAAAAAAAATTCCAGTCAAAATACCATTTTACGTTCCTGTGTACAAGATACACTATTTAAAATTTTTCGAAGCAATTTTGTAAAAAAAAAAATCCCAGCCAAAATACCATTTTACGTTCCTGTGTACTTGATACACGATTTAAAATTTTACAATCAAATGAACGTAAAAAGGTACTTCGCCGTGAAATAAATTGATTTTGCACATAATAAAGGTACCGCCACCTAGTTGTGTTCGCGGTAACTAAAGAAATCCATTGATGGTGCATTTCAAGACCAACAACCTCACTTAACGCTGTTTTCATTGATGTACATTTCAATACAATTAATTTCCTATATGACTGATGACGACAATACCAGTCAGCTAACCAACTTCAGACCCAGGTCAACATCGTACATTTAAGCGAACCAAGCGCAAATTAAATAATATATTGATAATGCACTTTAAGAAAAATAATGCGATATTTGGCGCCACCTATACTTTATTCGCAGCAACTAAATAAATCCATTGAAAGTGCGTTCAAGACAAACAACCTTATTTAAACCAAATAAATCCATTGAAAGTGCATCTCAAGACAAACAACCTCATTTAAACCAAAGAAATCCATTGAAAGTAAATCTCAAGACATACAACCTCATTTAAACTAAAGGAATCCATTGAAAGGGCATTTCAAGACATGCAATCTCATTTAAACTAAAGAAATCCATTGAAAGTGCATTCAAGACTGACAACCTTATTTAAACCAAATAAATCCATTGAAAGTGCATCTCAAGACAAACGACCTCATTTAAACTAAACTAATCCGTTGAAAATGCATTACATCCATACAATCTCTTTTAGCGCTGTTTCTATTAATGTAAACTTTAATTACAATTAATTTAATGTATATTCTAATCTTTGCACCGTGGACTGCACAAGAAAACACGGGGCAATTCCTTCGAGTGTTTATTTTCGTTAATCTGTTTTGTTTGTACGTACATAAATAGATGTAGGGCTTGCCAGAGCGCCTTGCACACCTTGGACTCCTGCCTATTTGGGTTGCGTTTATAAAAAAAAAAACGCTAAAAAAGTGTATATTATAATTTAAAATAAATTTATAATTTGTACCAATCAATCCCATCATTCTGGAACATTCCTGAACAGTGGTGGCTCGTGAAAATGCGAAGAAAAAAGATTGTCAAAACTGTACGCTCTGCAAGGTAATCATCTCTTTCTCTTTGCATCCGTTTTGAAGGTTACGAACCACTCCTGCTCCTAAATCAAACACATTTAGTATTCCCCATCATCCAGCGATGAATCCGGTTTGGGGAACAATAATAATTCACTTTAGATCCTTCTTCATATAAACCTTCCTCTCGTTCTTTGCCACAGGTACATCAGTTTCCTTCTTTCCACTCCCAACATTTGAACTCTTGTTATAAATAACGCTACTGTAGTTTTTATTAATATAATGAAACGGCACGAATCCTCCGTATATAGAAACAGGTTCGCACTCCTTGTATCCTAATTTGCCGTAAAACCCTTCCTGCCCCTTCGTGGATAGGTAAATCGTCTTCAAATCCAAAAATTCCCGGCAGTAGTCCTCGGCCTTTTCCATCAGGTGCTTCCCGTAACCTTTCCCCCGAAGACTCCTGTCTATCACGACCGATTCTATGAAACAAGAGTCGCTCATGGCGGGGATCGGTGTTAGTTTGCAGTGGCCGATGACTCGTTTCTTGTTTTCAACTAGGATCAGGCTGGTTGGAAGTTGGTCCCGAGAGGATTCCAGGCTGCGGAGGCGCGCCGTTTCGCTTCTCTTCCACTCATCGTTGATCAGCTCACAGCACTGCATCAGGTATCCGAAGTGTTTGTGCAATGGTAAGACATCTAAAGCCATCGCTATAAGAAGAAATTGGAATTTAATGGACAGATGTTAAAATAATAATAAAATTTAATGCCCTGAATGTCGACACTTACTTCACGTGACGTTTGTAAGAGCAAAATCAATTCCAGAGAAAGATTAAGAGAATGGCAAGAGGCCTACCAGCATCGTGCAGCCCTGAATGTCGATACTTCACATGACATTTGTAAGAGAAAGAATAAGATAAATGCAAGACTGCATTCTTTCTGTATTGTAGGGGTCCTGTATTGTGAAAACATTGTTAAATTGCTTTCACATCGCATAAACAAGAATTTCTTTCAATATCCGGCATGGCACTAACCAGGGAAGTAGTTGTTTCAGTAAGTTATTTGTTTATAGTCTTAGTAAGACTTAATTTTGCTTTATTGAATGTTCAAATATTCAGGCTATATTTCGTTTTATTAAATTTAAGAATTTACAGTCAATATTTGAGACGTCAACTCAAAGCGATTCAAGTTTCCACAGCCATCTAGGATGACAATAATTGTTGGACACCTGGTATTTTGTATGCGTATAATGATCAGGAAAATTGGATGCAAATTTCCATACATTTCTAAATTCCAAGATAAAGATACAAATGAAATGAATTCCCTTTATAAGGAAATTGCACAGCTGCAGATGTAACTTTTTCATTTTGGAAATGCGACACAATGACTTTGTTTTATCACTCAATATGAGCTGTTTTAGTTTACACCAACTACTGTTTCGCCTAAGAGATGGTCATTATCAAACTAAGAGTGTATCAAGTAAATGCCACCAGCATTATTTTTTGTTTTTATAAACAACGGCCAAAAATGTATCAAAAGGTTTCCAAAGTAAGTGAACGTAATGTGCAATTTATTTTTAAATTGGACATTGAAAAAATAACATTCGGGTTACTTACTTGCTACTTTTCATGGGACAATTTTGTTTTGAGTTGAATTCACGAAAATTTTTTTAACTAGTTTCTAAATTGCACTAAATTTGTCACATTTTGACGTTAGAATCATCAAAATTGGACGAAGCGTTCGGCAGTTGTGCAATTTCAAAAATCAAAATCGCAATTTCAAATCTTTGGACTATGAAAAAGTGGATTTTTTAATTTTGCGTTGATTTCACGAATATAATTAATTCCCAGCTTTGAAATTACACGAAATTTGTTACATTTTGACGTTAGAATCATCAGCCAACTTTTCTCGAGCCGCCACTAAATTTGACATTAGTTACAAAAAAATATTTTTCTTTTGTATTGTTACACAAAACTCCCCGTGTTGTTCTTCAAAATCAAACATGGGATTAATATTAAATTTTAATTATTAGGCAGTAAAATAAATTAGATTGCATACATAAGGGCTAATTATACCAGTGGCGGTTCGTGAAATTGCGTAGAAGAGGCTGAGAGAATTCTTCGTTTTTTCCCGTAGCCGCATCAGCTAACTTTTTACGAATTTGACATTAGTTACAAAAAATATTTTTCTTTCACATTGTTACACAAAACACCGTGTTTTTCTTGAAAATGAAATATTACGTTATTACAACGTTTAGGTTTTGAATATACAAAATAGAAAAAAACACAATCAAGATGTGTTCTGTGGTCAATTTATTTTCAAGAAAAATCGTGTAGTTGGTAACCCTAGAGGAAGTTCCCCTATATCCACAGTAAATGACACGCAGACAAATTTCGTTAATTAACCAATTAGCACAATTAAAAACGGGCGAGCAAGCGGAAAATCAATTTAGAAAAATACGATTTTCGAAATTCGGCCAACCTGTGCGATTCCATCCACTTGCAAAGTGCATGTGGTACGTCAAATGTGTGTTTATTTGCACGAAAAAAACGCAATTTCTGCACACGGTTTTATATCGCGGATGCGGAAAATCATCCGGTGAGTGTTTAAAAGCGATGCGGGGGTCGTTTTCGATAATTTGCCGTAAATACCCTACCTTTTCCTCGGGAGCATGATCCGAAAAGTCGCCTCCGAAAATAACCTCAAAATATACTACCATTACCAAATATGTAGCGCTTGTAATTACCCGCGACGGGTATTGTTCGTTTAATCAATAATTTCCAGCAGTTATGTTGAATTTGATGGTTTAGTTAAAATTTACGCGTTTTTAAGAATCAACTGATGGTAATGGGATTTTTTTAAATTGTTTCATTTTGCTTGCATAGTGGTTGTATTAAGTGCAAAATTTTTAACCCTTCCCACCCTAATGCCATGAATTGAATACATTTATCTCTTAAATTAATTTGAATAATTTTGGGGTTAAAAGTTAGTGATTTCTAATAAAACACTGACACTGTGTAATGTTACAAATTGTATGTATTGTTACACCACACAATAATCAGGTAGAAAAATATTAACTTACTTTTTACTGAACCTTTCGTAAACCCTCTGACATCTGACCCCCTGGAGTTTTATAATCTGCCACAGACCCCCAAAGTAGTTCCCACTGATCCTTTGAAATTTTATAATCTGCCACAGACCCCCAAAGTGGTTCCCACTGACTTCGAGGGTCTGTAAGGACCACTTTGAGCTCTGCTCTAGCTCATAGGAGATACCTTGCCTCCATATGATCACAATTTTTTTTTAATCCTGCCATTGAAACTTTTACTTTCTTACGTGGATACGTGCAAAGAAAGCTTTACTTTTATCCACTCAATCAGTTGTGAGTGAAAGTACTTTACACTCACTCTTGTCACTTTTACTCACCCTAATGTCAGTGGAAATATTACAAAGTGTTCTTATCGTGTTATTTGCATATTGTATGGACATAATTAAATAAACTACATTAAACATCAAAATTGCTACATAATTGAGGCATTTAATTCGAGGCATAGTAATGACATGCCTGCATTCTATAATGAGTAATATAAATAAATATATGATGGTTGGGAACGTTACTACGTGGTAATTCATATTATAATCGCTGAATAAAACACAATGTTTTTTACCACAATTTATTTAATGTATGTACTATTACATTTTACAAATTATGTGTGTATGTAATGTAAATTGCAATAAAAAACATTTTTTTTAATTAAGTGATTTTATTAATATATCTTTTAGGTTTTATCAAGTGCAAATTATTTGGTATAAAAATGAAACCCAATTGTCTAAATTTCATTTCATTTATGTTTCATTTATTCCTAATAATGACACTTGCCGTCGTTTCATTATTCTACCACAGTGTATACAGTGGGAACCTCACGCACGCTTTATTGTGTGACACTTCAAGGCTCTAATTTGTTTGTTGGATTGTAGGAGTACGACATGATATCCACGCGGATGGGGCTCGCCCCGGGAATTCCTGATAATCCGTTGAGTCTCTCTTGGCATGACTCCGCCTGGATTCCGATACTGAACACCGCCAACGTTATGGATTACTTCTCCGAACGCTCGAATCCCTTCTTCGACAGGACCTGCAATAACGAAATAGTGAAGATGCAGCGGCTTAATCCGGACCAGTTACAGTAAGTTTTTAATCAAACGACTTTACGTAACGTACAAATAACTTGTACAGGCTGACCAATCAAGGCATAAACGTGCTAGCAGCGGGGATAGTTGCAGTCGTTAGTTTTTGTGAACCATTCGCATTGTACAATCAAAGTGAAAATTAATTTAAGGAGCAAGTCCGCTTAACAGTCAATTGCGGGAAATAATTTACAGTTTAGTTAAGTTTACGTAAAGGGAGCGTGATGTTGGTGAACTTTTAGTGCCAACCATTATCCATTAGGATAGCAGGAACGTAAAGGGGTATATTTGCATCGAAAATCGAAAAATATTAAATCGTGTATTAGGATAGCAGGAACGTAAAGAGGTAGTTTGGCACGAAAATAAATTTTTGATAAATATGCATAGAAAAGCGTTTAAACTAATCATTCTTCCCAAAAAAAAATTTTTGGCCATTTGATGACTGCAATTTTTTCCATTGTATTACTCAGGAAAAAAAATTCTTCCAAAAAATGTTGGGTCTTTGAAAAATTTGAAAAAATTCATAACGGTTCTTAATGACGGAGAAAAGCGTTTAAACTAATTATTCTTCCCAAAAAAAAATTTTTGGTCATTTGATCAATTTGCAATTTTTTCCATAGGATTACTCAGGAAAAAAATGCATGCAAAAAATGTTGGGTCTCCGAAAAATTTGAAAAAATTCATGACGGTTCTTAATGACGGGAAAAAGCGTTTAAACTAATTATTCTTCACAAAAAACATTTTTTGGTCATTTGATCAATTTGCAATTTTTTCATAGTATTACTCAGGAAAAAAATGCATGCAAAAAATGTTGGGTCTCTGAAAAATTTGAAAAAATTCATAACGGTTCTTAATGACGGGAAAAAGCGTTTAAACTAATTATTCTTCACAAAAAACATTTTTTGGTCATTTGATCAATTTGCAATTTTTTCCATAGTATTACTCAGGAAAAAAATGCATGCAAAACATGTTGGGTCTCTGAAAAATTTAAAAAATTCATAACGGTTCTTAATGACGGGAAAAAGCGTTTAAACTAATTATTCTTCACAAACAAAATTTTTTGGTCAGTTGACTTTGCAATTTTTTCCATAGTATTACTAGGAAAAAAATGCATGCAAAAAATGTTGGGTCTCTGAAAAATTTGAAAAAATTCATAACGGTTCTTAATGACGGGAAAAAGCGTTTAAACTAATTATTCTTCACAAACAAAATTTTTTGGTCAGTTGACTTTGCAATTTATTCCATAGTATTACTAGGAAAAAAATGCATGCAAAAAATGTTGGGTCTCTGAAAAATTTGAAAAAATTCATAACGGTTCTTAATGACGGGAAAAAGCGTTTAAACTAATTATTTTTCCCAAAAAAAATTTTTTGGTCATTTGATGACTTTGCAATTTTTTCCATAGTATTTACTCAGGAAAAAAATGCATGCAAAAAATGTTGGGTCTCTGAAAAATGTGAAAAAATTCATGACGGTTCTTAATGACGGGAAAAAGCGTTTAAACTAAATAAACATTTTTTGGTCATTTGATCAATTTGCAATTTTTTCCATAGTATTACTCAGGAAAAAAATGCATGCAAAAAATGTTGTGTCTCTGAAAAATTTGAAAAAATTCATGACGTTTCTTAATGACGGGAAAAAGCGTTTAAACTAATTATTCTTCCCAAAAAAAATTTGTTGGTCATTTGATCAATTTGCAATTTTTTCTATAGTATTACTCTGGAAAAAAATGCATGCAAAAAATGTTGGGTCTCTGAAAAATTTGAAAAAATTCATGACGGTTCTTAATGACGGGAAAAAGCGTTTAAACTAATTATTTTTCCCAAAAAAATTTTTTTGGACATTTGATCAATTTGCAATTTTTTCCATAGTTATTACTCAGGAAAAAAATGCATGCAAAAAATGTTGGGTCTCTGAAAAATTTGAAAAAATTCATGACGGTTCTTAATGACGGGAAAAAGCGTTTAAACTAATTATTCTTCCCAAAAAAAAATTTTTGGTCATTTGATCAATTTGCAATTTTTTCCATAGTATTACTCAGGAAAAAAATGCATGCAAAAAATGTTGGGTCTCTGAAAAATTTGAAAAAATTCATGACGGTTCTTAATGACGGGAAAAAGCGTTTAAACTAATTATTCTCCCCAAAAAAAAATTTTTTGGTCATTTGATCAATTTCCAATTTTTTCCATAGTATTACTCAGGAAAAAAATGCATGCAAAAAATGTTGGGTCTCTGAAAAATTTGAAAAAATTCATGACGGTTCTTAATGACGGGAAAAAGCGTTTAAACTAATTATTCTTCCCAAAAAAAATTTTTTGGTCATTTGATCAATTTGCAATTTTTTCCATAGTATTACTCAGGAAAAAAATGCATGCAAAAAATGTTGGGTCTCTGAAAAATTTGAAAAAATTCATGACGGTTCTTAATGACGGGAAAAAGCGTTTAAACTAATTATTCTTCCCAAAAAAAATTTTTTGGTCATTTGATCAATTTGCAGTTTTTTCCATAGTATTACTCAGGAAAAAAATGCATGCAAAAAATGTTGGGTCTCTGAAAAGTTTGAAAAAATTCATGACGGTTCTTAATGACAGGGAAAAGCGTGTAAAGTAATTTTTTTTAGGAAAAATAAAATTTAAAATCGTGTATCAGGATAGCAGGAACGTAAAAACGTATTTTGGGGCAAAAATAAAATTTTGACAAAAAATTGTTTTACAACTTTTCATTGGAAAATTTGAGAATGACAAAAAGAGTAAAATACGGCTTAAAATTTTTGAATCTAAAATTCGAAAATTTGTACAGGAGAGCAGAAATGAAAGGGGTAATATAGAAAAATTACAACTCGAAAACTTTATAAGAAATTTATTAACCAAACATTGATATAAAAATATTAATTTGAGACAGTAGATATTTGATCAACGTATTCGACTCGCATCACAAATTTGGATGGGAAGCTCCAAAAGTATTCAGTGGCAACGGAAAAATCCAAATTCGACAAGCACTACATCATTTATGCCAATCAGTGCAAAATTAACAAGGCACAGAAGGTGTTAGTAAAGTTCTGGATGAACACCGGCACAAACCCCAGTCGCCCTGACTAAATAACTAAATTCTATATAAACGGAACACACTATAAATATAAGTCACATTGTTGTTCAACTCTTATTGAACGTAAAATATTGATAAGAGCTGTAATTAATTAATGCAAGAACTGAAAATAAAACTTATCTTAATTCTACCTTGACTTATTTTTTCAAGTGTATCCAGTTTCCCTCTATTGCAGCGACGGCTCGCGAGGTGAGTCAAGGTACGGCCGAGATAGCAGAGGTGATAATACAGATAGGTACGATCTCTGCTACCATAAGTCACCCCACGAGCCGTCATTGATAGATTGTTTATAAACAATTACGGCAGGTGTGGAATTATATTTTAACAAATGTTTCGCTTTAACCCTGGGTATTTTTTAAATCCGGGAGAATAGATATTAAGCTTAGATCTTAAAAATTTCAAAATACACACCCGACATGTATTAATTTTTTTCAATTTATTGTTAATCAGACTGGATTTATTTAACGTTATAACACAAGTCGGATTTGAATTCTGCTTTACAAATTGTTGAGAATAAACATAAACAAGTGTCATTCTTAACCTAATAATATAGAAATGAAAAATAATTTTTCACTCCTTCGCATCGCCAACACCGTCGGGGTTTGTGGAGAACATTGCTTCGCTCTCCGGTAAAGAGGGCGAGTCGTAAATTTTGCATATCCTAGTTTCACCCCTGCCTTTCCTCAAATATAACCGGGTGGTGGATGCATGGGCCAGTATGTGCCCCCCGATTGGTTTCTTTGGGTCGGCGTTGAACATAGCGGCGTCATATACTTGTGCAACCACTTGATTCGTGATGACGACAGCGACTCCAAACTGAAATTTTAAATAAGGCTCGGTGTTATCCAAAATTCTTTAATGTTAAATATGGATCCGTACCTCATCAACCAGCCTGAGCAGCATCCTCAAAAACCTGGCCAAGTGCATCTGACGCGCGGACAGCTCTCCTCTGCCGGAATAATCTGTTCGGTACAGTGAAGTCACGCTGTCAACTATAAGTACGCAGTACCTGAAGAAAGCGAATACTTTCAGAATAAAAAAAGTTATGCTTGGAATTGCACTTATTTTTTTAACTTCCCAAAGATATGCAAGATGTCTACCAAACAAAAAATTTAACTAACAATTACACATTAATTCAATTGATTGTAGAACTCGTTTTAATGTTTTTGAGGAAAAACAGGGTCCTGCATCTCACCTCCCGTCTTCTATAGCTCAATTACGAATTAAGTTAGGATTTCGATATTTTTTATTTTGTAATTATAATTACCTAAAATTTTGTTAAAACTATGTATATCACTGAAATTAATAGATTCTTACATAAAAATTTTACATACCACTTCATACATCAACGAATTAAATGTTACTCACATAAACAAACCTTCAAATAAATCTGTACCTAAAGGGTTAATATACACTGTCGAATTTTTCCATTAGCAGATGGAAATGTGGTTCAATTTTATTTATGTGAAAAAAGTAACCATTGCTACAATTCTGAGGTTGAAACATTGTTAATTGATTCAATTGTAATTTCAGGAACATGACTGGCCTGGAATATGTGCTGTTGCACGTTCAGGAACCGATTTTATATGTAATTAGAAAGCAACACAGGCACAGTCCCCAGCAGGTAACTCCTTTGGCCGATTACTATATTATCGCTGGAGTTATTTATCAAGCACCAGATTTGGCCAGTGTGTTGAATTCACGCTTAGTAAGTACAAAATTTTGACAGCATTTTTCTTCATTATTTTTTGTAAATCCGACAAAACTAACCCTTTATTCCTGTTTTACAACTTATCAAATGACGACTTTTTTTTTAGTTATCATGTGTTCATCATTTACAATCATCCTTCGAGGAAGCATCCAGCTTCTCCAGATACCACCCCAGCAAAGGGTACTCGTGGGACTTCAAATCCCAGCGGACCGGTGCTGACAAGCCGAAACAGAAGGAGGAGAAACCCCGCGAAGAGCCGAGTTCACTCTTCCAGAGGCAGAGGGTGGACATGCTCCTGGGGGAGCTGATGAAAAAATTCCCGCTGCCCACGCCGGCGCAGATCAAAGCCCCACCGGCCGCCCCCCTAAAGACTGAATCCGAGAACGGAAGCAACGAGGCGAAGGACGTCAAGGTTGAGGTGAAGCAGGAGAAGATAAAACCGCCTCCAGAAAAGAAGCCGCGGCTCAATTGAATTATTTATTATGTTATTTTTTATATGTGTATAAAGTAAAGGTTTTAGAGAAAATGTTGCGATTGAATTAGCTCTTGCTGCAGATCCCGCACACCTTCCCGTAGTATTCGGGCATGCTGAGGGCGTCGATTAGGAACTTGCCCAGGTCGTGTTTGGAGACGACGCGTCCCGGGGACTTGTCCAGCTCGATTTGGTAGTCTCTGGCCGGTTGATCTGAAATTGTTTTAGTTAAACACTTTGTACAACAATTACAAATTATACATTTACAGCGGATTTCTCAAATTAAAGACGGGTTGCGTCAATAGACGTGTATGCGAATTACTTTGGCTGTCGATGCGCCTTAAACCCAAAATTCAATAGACGTCAGCAGCGGCTCGTGGATGTTCGGCGGTGAGGCAACGGAAGAAAATTTGACCAAAAAAGCAACGGAATATTTGCTTCCTCTATTAGAGTGTAGCACGAGCGGCATCTTTGTCTTTGCCTCACCTACGGAAACCCACGAGCCGCCGCTGATAGACATGTATACGAAATTTAACTGCAGGACGAGTCATGTCAATAGGCGTTTTCCAAAATGATTGATAACTAACATAGAATAAACTAATTTTTAATTACCTAAGAAAAATTGCGTCCCACGTGTCTACTAAGCGCATATTATCCCGTCGGTACAGGGTTAAGCAATTTTTTTTTGTAAACCGGCATTATATTTTCAGCTGTATTTGTATTCTTTGTGAGCCATTGTCACTGTCAGTTATCGAATATATTTTTGAATCATTGTTTAAATTAGAAATAGGAAACAGGAGAGGATTTTGGGTAAAAATACATCGAAATAGAAAAGAGTTTGTTATGTAATCGCAGAACCTAACCTCAAATTATGCATTCCGTTTACAATTTAAAAGATCATTTAAATAACCGAAAATATAATATCAATGTTATGTCAATTTAAGCCCGAGTTATATTTATTACCACCTTTGTGAAATCTACTGTTGATCAGTTATTTGAGAAATAGTATTGAAGCAAAATGTATAACGAAGTAGAAGCCTCCAGTATAAACAACATTACTTTCTACTCATTTTTTCTATAACATTTTGAGGCTTCAAATCAAAACAAGTTGTCGTGTTAATTTACTTACCAGCAATATGTGGTGGTAGCACAGCGATGTACTTCAACCCGGACGACTTGACGGCGTCAAACTGCCTCTGATGGTCGGCGTTCACTTCCTTAAACATGGGAGGGACCTTTTCGGGCTCGAAGAACAGGAACGAAGAGAGGCACACCGAAACAATTTCGACATTCGATTCCTTCATGGCCTTTATGACGTTCTTCATGCCCTCGCTCATGTCGGTGGTCGGTTTTAAACTGTTTCTGGTTCCTAGGACGACCGCCACGCTGGAGGCTCCCTTCACCGCCTTTAAAACGTCTTCGTAATTCAGGACGTCCCCTTGCACCACTTCGACTTTGTCGCGTAAATCGTCAGGAAGTCTGGTTGGGTCGCGTACGAACGCCCTTACATTTCTGCCTGTAAATATAAAAAATTAAACTGCATTTGTGTATCCTTTCACCATTTAAGTGTGGTAGTTGTAACATTGTAACAGTTTTAACCGCTTAATCTGTTAACTGCGGAATTTAATTTAAAACACTCCTCACAGAGTGCGGAATTAAAATCAAGAAGTAATGAGTCGAAGGGAGGGTAAATGGGGGCTATTATAAATTTTACGAAAAATGAGAAAGGATTATATTTTTATTTGCTTGAAAAGAATTTTATTGTATAGAGCGGAAGTATGGGGGTTTGGCATGAGGGAGAAAATGGAAGGGCTGCAGACTTGGTGGATGAAGAAGATGTTAAGTCTGGAAAGGAGTACACCATGGTACATTGTGTACCATGAAATGGATGTTGGTAGTGTGTGGCTGTAGGAAAAAAATGGGCAAAGTATGAGAGAAGAATAAGAAGTTTAGGAGAACAAGAATTGGTAAAAGAAATTTTGAAAGAAGCAGACAAAAAGGAAAGTGGTGGATCTCAGTGGGAGAGGGGTAGGCGGGAGATGTATAAAAAGTTAGGATGGTCAATCGAATACATGAAGGCAATGGTGGACAGAGGAATTCTGATTGAAACTATAGTGCAGAAAACCCTGGGAGATATCGAGAGACAGGAAAGGTGGGAAAATCTCAATAAAAGTAGATATAATGCACCAAAATGTAGGGGTACTTTACCCGTGATAGTACGGGAAGAGTTCGTCTAACTGCCGAATAGTGCAGATTAAAGCATATTGCTTAACAACAGTGAGTTTTATTTAAATAATAACACCAAAAACACTACAGATGTATTAGATATGTTTTATAGACTTTAACATGTAAAATAAAGTATAATAATCCATTTTCAATTACCTGCCTCTACAGCTGAAATTGTAGCACACAATCCAGTCATTCCGGTGGAACCAAAAATCACAATTTTATCCATTATTAACTCTTCTCAATGTGCCACCAATTGATACTGTTGGGGAGCCCTTTATTGTTGTGTGTGGCTGTGACAGTGCTTTTAATGAAGGCCAAGGTTCAAAGGTTAGAACTGTAATTTACATTACACACATTGTTTTGTGGTAATCAATGAATTCAAAGAAGACACCACGTTTTTGGGTTGCAAAATAAATTGCATGTATCTGATCACATTAGGGTTGCCAGATTTTAATAGTGTATATTTTCTACTTTAAAACATCATCGCATATGCATATTATTTATTTCCGTTGCCATTTTGCCATATTGTAGGATTCTGTTAATTTAAATAATTTTAGTAATGATATTACGGTACTTAAATTTTTATAGAATTCTATAATTTTACAGGATTTTATAAGTTTACAGGTTTCCGTAATTTTACAGGTTTTTACAATTTTACAGGATTTTATAATTTTAAAGAAATCTGTAATTTTGCGGGCATCTGTAATTTTTTACAAATTTACCGGAATCTGTAATTTTACAGGTATCTGTAATTTTTACAAATTTACCGGAATCTGTAATTTTACAGGTATCTATAATTTTATAGGTTTCTATAACTTTACAGGTTTCAATAACTTTACACGTTTGTATAACTTTACAGGATTTTATAATTTCATAGGTTTCTATTAACTTACAGGATTGAACAATTTTGCAAAGTTCTGTAATAATTACCATCTTAATTTCCAATCGTTCTTCTCCGTCACACCATTCCTCCGTCGGTGGCTCTGTCTCTCCTATCAGTGCTTGGCCCTGTTGATTTCGAATTTGAAAGGGTTCGGCTCCTAGTCGCTATTTTTCAAATTCGGGCCGCGATAAGGGGTGAAATGACGGAAGACGCGGATCCGGCGGCGCCGAAAGTGGTGGCCCCCACGGTGGAGCAAATCAACGCGGATCATATAACGCAGGTGGGGCGAAACTTAACCTTACTTCTTTTGCGGACACTAACGTTTGCTTGTTTCGTGTGTTTAACAGCTCGCGGAGAAGTATTGGGCCCCGCACACCAAGAACAAGCACTTGCCCTTTAAGTCCGATGTTATCGACGATATTTATTTGGAGGATATTCGGGGAAGCGGGTGAGTTTTGTTTATGTTTTTTTGTTTGCGGTGTAAACAATTCTGCTAAATTTATTCTGTGAATGTAAGGATAGTTTACTGTAGATCATTATTAAATCTAAATTGAGTCGAATAAAACTAAGATTTAATAACAATTCTTAAGAGTGCATGAGCCGATGTCATTTCATGCATAATTTATATCAAAATATAACAATTGTGTTTGCTAACAGCAGTGCGAAATAAAGTTTATTATTATTATTATTATTATTATATTAAAGCCATAAACTTCAGTTTAGGTAACTTATTTGTAGGCTTTTTTATACTTCCAAATGATTTTCTTTCTTATTCTTACTCATGGTCCATAAACCAAAACCAAATTACCATCACTATGTATGCCGCAGTTACTGCGATGAAAAACTTAGAAAACTTGACGGATGATGTGCGCAAGTGCTATCAAACAAATTGCCGTTCGTACATAAGAAAAATACAGTGCACATGTCAGGCCAAACAGTTTCTACTCTGGACCATGTACTGGAATGATCATACGGGAACCAATACAGCAATGATCCCAAGTTCGGTTGGAACAGAAAGATGATTGTCCGGCGTACGGTCCTTTCATGATTGGAACAAACGATATATCTTAAATTTAATAAAACGAAATATATGTAAATATTCAGCCTGTTTGTGACTCTGCAACATTAAATCTTACTAAGACCATAAACAAATAATTTATTGAAACAATTACTTCCCTGGATACTGCCACGCCGGATATTGAATGGTACAAAAGAAATTTGCATGTTATTACTAGTACTACTAGCCAAATAACATTGGTTCAAGATCGCTCATTTTTAGCCACAGGACTAACTTGAAAATTAAACTAAATTGAATTTGAAACAGGTTGAATATTTAAATATTCAGGCTATATTTCGTTTTATTAAATTTATTTAATGCTTCTGCAACAAGTGAGGTTGCTTCAAATTTATTTATCTATATATATATTTATTACCAGACTAATAATAACAGTACCACTCAGCCATCCACCTTTAGACAACTAGCACAAATTAAATAATAAATTGATATTGCGCGCGATATAGGTACCGCCACCTAGTTGTGTTCGCAGTATCTAAAGAAATCCATTGAAAGCGCATTTCAAGACATACAACCTCAGTTAAATGAAAGAAATCAATTGAAAGTGCATTTCAAGACATACAACCTGATTTAAACTACGGAAACCCATTGAAAGTGCATTTCAAGACATACAACATCATTTAAAGTAAGGAAATCCATCGAAAGTGCATTTCAAGACATACAACCTCATTTAAACCAATTTAAACCAAAATGAATCTATTAAAAGTGCATTTCAAGACATACAACCTCTTTTACCGCTGTTTCCATTAATGTAAACTTTAAATAAATACAATTAATTTCATGTACATGTAATCTTTGCATGGACTGCACAAGAAAACACGGGAAAATCCCTTTGGGTGTTTATTTTCGTTGAACTGTTTTGGTTGAGTCGAATAAAACTGAGATAACGCAACTCGTTGCTACGGACATTATTTCGCTTTTTGGCGGTTTTCATTAAACATTTTAATTAAAAAAATTGCAATAGGATATAACAAACCGTGTTACGACACAGGTAACATTATTTGTTTTTACATTACTCGAGAATTTAAAAGCATAAGCGATGCAGTTCTCAAACTTTTCTCTTGTATTGTAAAAAGCTTCATAATATAACTTGTATCGTAAATTACCATTATGTAACAAGTCCACAATATAGCACTTCCTTGGACGAGACGATTTATCGCGGAGCGAGCGAAGCGAGAGAGGCTTATAATGGAGGCGAGTCCATGAAGTGCTATTGTGGACAAGTTACATACAAATATTTATGTTTCTGTCATTACGGCGATGCAGGGGAAAACTTGACAGACGATGTGCACAAGTGCTATCAAATAATTGCATATGGGCAACTCGTAAGAATTTGTTTGCGGATATTCGAAAGCAAGTTAAGGCAATAATTATATCGTGATGATGGTTGTTTCAATTGTCTACGAGTCTACCCTACCCGAAGTAATGGCTTTCGGGATCAGTACTATAAATTTTTTTTAATTTTTCCAGATTCGCAATAAGGAGAATTATGGTGCTTGAGTTCAGCCAATATTTGGAAAATTATTTATGGCCGAATTACAGACCCGGGGCTACACAAGCGCACGTGTTGTCTATCGTCATAATGGTTAACGAGAAATTCCGTGAACGCGTGCAGGTGTGGCAGGTAAGAATTTTTCTCTTAACAGAGTTACTTATAAAATGTTTCCATTTTCTACTGTTTTTGGTCATTATTTCTCATATTTCTTTGTTTTTGTCTTGATGTACTTCATTATACCGGGTGTTCACTCTCAAAGTCGAACATCCTATATTCGCGTTTGAGAACGAACACACGGTATAGTTCAGGAAAATTATAAATAGTTTAGCACGTAGTGATCCTCCTTGTGTTAGTCCTTTCTATGCTTTAAATTCTTCCGATTTTTGGTTCATTGTTCTAACATAATTAGATGTGTTCCTATCTATAATTTTTATCCCCTCTTAGATTCTTGCTTATGTTTCGTTCTGTCAGTATTTCTCACATTTCCATTCCTGGAACTCTACCAAAAGGCTTTTTTAGGTTTATGAATACTATTGGTATTCATCTTTTTCCTTTCTAGTAAATTTTTTTATTGCAAAGAGATAAATCCCACTTAAAATTCCAGGCTTTCAGAAAGGACAGCCAGTACTTCCCGGACTTCTTCCAGCAAGTCCTCGAGCTTTGCTTGGAGGAAGATTTTTTGGTGATCACCATCAAGGAACAGACGGCGCTCTTGATCTTCATCAACCGGTGCTTCAACAGCATGGAGGAGACCCTGTGCAGGGATCAGGTCAAGAGACTGGTGTCCCTCTCGATGTGGGCGTCCTTGCAAGATTCCAGGCGCGATTACGAGTTCAAGAGGTATCCCAAGTGGAAGAAGTACTGGAAGGCCATCCAGAAGAAGGACAAGCCGGAGCAGCTGGAGAGGCTGAACTGGGAGAGGCGGTTCCTGCACAAGCTGATGCTGAAGTTTATGAAGGTGCTCGACGGGATTTCCGAAGGTGGAATGTTGATTAAAGATACGGTAGGTGTTTTTATTTACTCGATTGTAGTCTCAATAAGCCTTAGTCACTAACAGGTTGAATATTCATATATTCGGGCTATTTTCCTCTTTATTAAATGTAAATAATGTTTTGAGGCTTGGGCTAAACATGGTAATATTAAAAAAATTCAATCTGTTATGAGTGGAATTCATGAGAGTTTAATTTTTGCAGATTCAGTATTGTGAGAGATTCCTGGAACTGGTCACGGATTTGGAAGCACTACTGCCGACACGGCGATTTTTCAACACAGTTTTAGACGACTGCCATCTGGTGGTGAGGTGTCAGTTGTCTAACCTGGTCAAGAGGCCGGAAGGGCATCTATTTCGACAGGTGAGTTTTTTTATTGATTTTTTTAGACTTCAGATTTTTCAGAATGTTTTCATTTCACCATGATACATTTGCCTATAGTTTAGTAGACGATCTTGTCAAGGAAAGTTTTTACCTGTAGAGGGCAGCATTGGCAATGTCGGGAAAGATCGGTGAAAATCTTAGGTAGGTTAGATTTGGTTAGTTTTTACTTATAGAGGGCAGTATTGATAATGTCAGGAAAGATCAGTGGTAATCTTAGGTAGGTTAGGTTAGTTTTTACGTATAGAGGGCAGTATTGATAATGTCAGGAAAGATCAGTGGTAATCTTAAGTAGCTTAGGTTAGTTTTTCCTTATAGAGGGCAGCATTGACAATGTCAGGAAAGATCGGTGGTAGCATTTAAAAGCTTTCCTAGACAAGACTCTCTGTAAAAATTTTACTATGGATTTTTAGCTTGACCAATTTTAAATAATAATTGCGTATCACGTTGGCACGCAAAAGTTTGTAATTTATTGTATTTAACATTTTGTTTGCAAAACGTATAGAACGGAAGAAACATGTATGGCCAAGCGCCGGAAGCGAAATGTTTATAATTACGGCACCATTTCGCTTATGAAGATTTTTTTTAAATTCGCTTAGACATCTATTATGTTCCTCTCTATCGATTGAAGAATTTTTATCATTTTCTGAGCAAAGACACAAAAAACACAATTTTCTCTTTTCATTTAACCTTCCGGGCCGGGCGCCAAGTCTGTGAGACCAATTTTCAGCAAACTGTTTTTTCGAGTTGAATTTTATGCAGGAGATTGTTTTATTTGCTTGGGACTCAGCGCCTGCTATGCTGCCAAGATTTAGGGCGCCCCGTCCGGAAGATTAACTAGAGTTTCTTAATGCATCAATACATTACCTTCAAACAATTTCAATAGGAGGATGTAGGTGAGCCGTTTGCATAAACATTTATTGAGTGATTATACATTAAACATTTAAATAGAATCTGTACAAAAAAAAACACATACGTATTAAAAAAAAAAATACACGTGTTCGCAATACCATAAACAATTCTGCATAGAATCTTAACACCTGATTAATGATTCTCGATAGGATTCTGGTGCTTGTACTTAGCAGTCTGAAAATGTCTTTTCGTCAATCGCACGCACCTCGTCTCATGCGTATTCGTTTTGCGAGAGCCTCGTTTCGGCCTCGGCGCCCTCCGTTTCCTGGTCCTCCAGGGTTTTCCACGTGTTGGGGAATTTCACGCAGAAAAATCCTTTGTCGGCCAAGCCCCTGAGCGCCCTCTTTCTTAAAACTACCAGCAGCACGAATATTAGGACTCCTTGGAGGACGTTTATGTAATCGGTGACCACCCTATGGATTTTAAAAATTATAAAAAATTGCAAAAACATGTTTATAACACCACAAAAATATTTCATTACTCGTATTAAATCAAGTTTACTGTCTTCGATTTAAATCACACCACAGAAATATTTAATTCCTCTTTGTATTAAATTAAGTTTAGTGTCTTCGATTTACTCCGAATTGCATTTTTAATTTCGAACTGAGGCTTGAAAAACACTCGAACATTTAACCTCTTCACGCCCAGGTCGCGCCCTATAAAAATTTACCCCTTCAGCGCCATCTATGGAATATTTTTCATATATTTTTTGCATAAATGGGTAAGTTTGTGACAGTGGAATAGTATTTCGTAGAAAAACGTAACGACAACAAAAAAGTAATTTTTCAATAAACCTGGGATTATGGTATAACTCGATCAAAGCAGCATGGGCGCGAAAGTGAAATTATTTGATGAGAATTCATCGTTTCTCTCGCGGTGTGGACGATTGCTCCGTCTTGTTGAAATTGTGGATTGAATTTTCATGTAAAACTTTTTTTATCTTAGTACATAAATAGCATTATATTAAAATAATGAAAGTACTTTACCATATGTAGTTCAGTATCTTGTGTACATTCTCAGTAGCTGCGGAAATCACCTCAAACATCCACGTCAGACCCATTATCAGGAAGAGCTTGCTGTATAAAGACAACCTGAAATTACATGTAATTATTTCTTCAAATTCAGAAGCTTATGTTCCAGTAGGATTTAAATCCAGATCATTTAATGTAATGTTAATTACTTAAAATTATGGTCATGATTCTGAATATAAGGGCGGATTGAAGAGTAGGGATATGTGACATTAGTACTGTGTGATCAGAAAATTGGAGAGGTTATAAGGTAGAGTAGAGACAGTATTACCGAGCACTCAAAACGTGTGGGGGGTAAAGTTTGCACAGTATTCGGAGAACGTGACAACAAACCTCCGGAGCCGATTTAATTTAAGATGGTCACTGTGCAACAACACGTCTCAAGTGCTTGGTACAACTCTTGGTGTCAATATATCATTAACCTACAACCAAAACCAGATAAGTACAATTTTTGAGATAATTGCAGTTCTGTGCCTAAAACTCTCTACACTAAGGGACAGTTGTTCAATAGCACCTTAAACCAAGCTTAACCTTAAACCCCGTATAAATTACTTTCGGCATTGTTCAATCACAGTTTAAAGGTAATCTAAGTGCAAAAAATGGCAGTTTATAAAGATGAGGGTTGCGACCGTTACTATGTCAGGTAACTTTGAATTAAACAACTTTCGACGTTTTTTCACCACTATTTAAACGTCGAAAGTTGTTTAATTCAAAGTTACCTGGCAGTTTAAAACCTTGAAATAATTTATACTGAGTTTAAGGTAAGCTCGGTTTAAGCTGCTATTGAACAACTGACCCCAAGTACTGGCAAAACCATATGTGTATCATAAACAGAAAACTTGAATACACATGTGTGCAGAATAGATTAAGTAGGCTAGAAGAAGATTTTTGATGTAAATGTGAAACTTTAAAACTTCAATATCTCAAAACTAGAATTGTAACTTATCTGATTTTGGTTATAAGCCGTAGATATATTGTACAAATTAGGGTATAGAGAAGATCCTTGCGAAACATCTTGTTGCAAGTCAAAGGGTGAGGAGAGGGGTTAGTCGGATTCTGGAGAAAAAGTGATACATTAGAAGATCATAGCAGCCCTCCAACACTTTTTTGATGCCTAGAAAGGCTACATTTTTTGAAGGTCTATTTCTTTCATTTGTTTAAAGTAATTTACTTACTTGAACTTCATTGACTTCAACTTTGACTGGTTCAGTTTGTTGTTCTCAGCCAACAACACGCTAGTGGACCACACGAACATAATTAGGTTGATCAGCAGCAGCACTGATATCGGGCCGTAGAAATACGCGAAAGTTTCTTTTAAGCCTGTAAAAATAGTTATCTGTATAAAAAGGCACTAAAGTTGAATTTTTTATAACTAGTTGAATTAATAAATCAACTTTAGTGCTTTTAGTGCTTTGGTACATTCAATTTTTTCTGAAATCGATAAATTAAATATAATTGAAAATGTTAACAGCAGGCAACTAATAATACACGTGTAGCACTATTACAATAAAATGTGAAACGAGGAAAAGAAAAGTGCGCATATCTTATGTCATATACAGGGTGTTTCTAAATTGATGCGAAAGATTTTAACGGGTGATTTTTCAGCAAAAATTAAGGGAGGCCTTTTATATAATCTTTTGTTCAAAAACTCTTCCCCTCCAAGTTACAGCCCTCCAAAGATAGGAAGGGAAAAACATTGTTTTTACTTCATATACACTATGGATAAATTTAGAAGAATGAAATTTGGCAGATAACTTTTTGACGATTTTTGTAACCCTACAATGTTATTACAAGGGGGTGAAAATATCAACCCCTATAATAGTTTGCATCAGCACTTTTTAATTCGTCTACATTGTTCTATTTCGAAACTTGATTTAAACGAAGGGAAGTTGGCAAATTTTTTGTCTTCTGACATTTCCTTCTAAATTTGTTAGTCGCTAGCGTCATGCATGTGCACTCACCAAGTGTAATTATTCTTACTCTTTTCCTTGGTGTAATATCAATGATGCAAAAAACACGTAAAGCTAAGTAGATGTATTATTTCTCCCAAAACCACAAATATACTGGACTGGAAAAACTATTGACATTGATAATTTACCACATAATAATAGATGCGATAACAGAAAATCAATAATTAATGGGGTAGCTTGACATTACAACAATGTTTTGCATTGTCATAATCGATAACAGAAAAACGGTAATTAGGTGAGTAGCTTTTAAAATTATAAAAACATGATGTTCATGACGTTACGTCAGTGTAATTAAATTTAATTTTTACAATTACTACTCTTGTAGCAAACCAAACTATTCAGCTTGTAATAAACCATAACTTTTCCTAATCCTTATTATTATTTCATTCGATAAATTATCTACCCAAATATACCGCGAGCTTGGATGAATTATCAAAAATACATTTTTTTCGTACCTTTTACCTTTTAGTAATTCATCTCGACATAACATTTGTTGTCAACAACAATTGTTATTGTCTCGTTAAATTACTAGGTAACAAGGTACTCAAAAAACTATTTTTTGATAATTAACCTCGATCTAAGTATATTACTACCGATAATAACTTAATGTAGACTGACAGGTTACGTGATCTGACAAGAAACAATTGTCAAAATTATCGCAGCCATGTTGGAATTTAAAAAAATACAGATGATCAACGTTCACATTAATTCGCACAATTTTGTAAGCTTGAGCTTGATTTCTACGAATACGATATGCAGTCATCCCAGGACCATTTGATGCTCTTAAGCTGATTTGCTTTTTGTCACGCAAAGAACGGAACAAATTTGGGCCCCGTGACCTAAAGGTTTTCACTCAATGTCTGGGCTTAACGTGTTAAGTAAAAGTTAATGAAACAGAAAAAACAAAAAAAAAAAAACTTTACCTATAAACCAGCATGTGCTGATGCCCATTCCAGGTTTCAAATGATTTCCGGGTACGTGATGTGTTATCAGTAAGATAATGAGAAACAGGCAAGGCATTCCATAACCGTAGATGAGGTAATACAGGTACGTCTTTTTCTCATCCTCCATTTTCTGCGGGTGTCTAAAAAATGATAATAATAATAATAATTTTGTCTACTTTAACTTTTACATTATCAAATCACTGGCGCACTGCCGGTCATTAAGAAGTTTGCTGTTTATTTTGCTATTTTGATGTGGATTTTAGAAAGCATTTCATTTGATCGAAAATGTATTGCTGCTTAAAGGTAGAAACTCCAAAGTGGCGGAATCTATTGCCTGAATGCTGTACTGAACGAAATCCGTTTCCCCATCAGCATATTGAAAGGTCGAAACCGGTCTGTAGGTGTTCTGATGAGGGAACAATATTGAATGTTCACATTAATATTGTTATATTTGCCGCCGCTGGCAATCTCCATATCTTGTCGGTGTTAAAGCCACCCGGATTTGGTTCAGTACAGCATTCAGGCAATAGATTCTGCCACTTTGGCGTTTCTACCTTTAACGGTGTTTGGAATACTTATATTCCAATAGTAATCTCCGTTTCCCCATCAGCAACTAACTACACTGATGAGACCTGAAAGGTCAAAACCGGTCTGTAGGTGTTCTGATGGGAGAACAATATTGAATGTTCATAATGCTGCTTAGTTATCAAGACAAGAGCAGCAACTTCAAACAGCAAAACGTCAATGGTGTACTTTCAAATGACCACAATTGTACAGCGTGCATCAATTTTTGAAACAAGCAGTTCACGTACCTTTTTTGAAAATAAAAAAATATTAGAACACAAAACTTGGAGGCACCTGGCGGAAGGGTGTGAGGGGGTGAATGAGGAGTGGGTGGAGGTGAGAGAGGATAGAAGGTGTACGGAATGGATGAGAGAGGATGGGGTCGGAGAGAGTGGGGCGGAGAAGGGGGATGAGAGGGAAGGGTAAAGGGGGAAGAATGATTGATTAGTGAAATTGATGTAGAAAATGCCAATAAAGGTTAAGGCATGTCATTAACAAGTTCGCTGCCACCGACGCACTAGTGCGCCCGACTTTATACTTGCGTATGTGCAATCCCAATTGCAGTGGCAGCGAACGTGTTAAGGAATATTAGGTGCGAAGAATTATGTGGATGAGGCGACGATCCTTATCTCGGATACAACTCTGGAAACCAGCGGCGGCTCGTGGATGTTCGGCGAGGAAGCTGCGGAAGAAAATTTGACCAATACCGCAGCGAAATATTTGCTTCCTCCATAAGAGTTTGTGCAACACGAGCGGCACACCTGTCTTAGCTTCCTCTACGAAGATCCACCAGCCGCTGCCATTGAAAACTTTTCTAGAAGCTAGTAACCGTAACCACTCTTTCAAGAAGTTTGCGATCGGTGCTGCCCATCTCATGTTGTATTGCGATTCTCGGTTTCCCCTAATAAACACGATGGCACTCGCAGTTTGACCAGGAGGCCACATAAATCACTCGATTTGGAAACAATAGATGGCGCTTTCAGTTTGACCAAGAGGTCACATAAATCACTCGATTTGGTAACAAAGCTCTGGCTGTGTCCCCGTCCTGTTGGAACCACTTTGGAAACAAAGCTCGTACAACTGCCATCGAAGCTCTGGCTACGTTGGTGGTATCGCCGTCCTGTTGGAACCACAAATTCTTCCTACCGATTAGTTTTCTGTGTATATCTGGTACAAAAACGTTGTTCGCATCGCATTTTCCTTTTCCTCTAAAACGATTCGCATGGCTTGAGCATACGCATATCTTTTTGGGAGTCCCCTTCTTCCTCTGGAAAAACTGGAAGACCGCAATACATCACATCGATTGCGAGCTTCTTGAAAGAGTTGATGCGAACTCCCACCTCACCCACGTAATTATTCTTTAATGGCGTACCGTAAACTACGTTTTGTGTGCTAATAATTTTTCTTCTTTCAAAAATTGACCGTGTTGCTATGACGTCAGTAAATACTAAATGTAAACTTACACGACTGTTTTCCATACATGGAATGACGTGACGTTCAGCCAGAAGAAGGTGGTCATGAATGTGAAGTAGTTAAAGAATGAGTAAAACTTGCAAGTTGTCTCGTCCATCGCGAATAGTTGCATTAAACCCAAATTGAATAGGGATAAGGCCAGAGCTGCTAAACTGTGCATTATACACTTGCCCTAAAAAAAGGCACAGGGTTTACAGACATGAATAATAAAGGTTGAGAATGTTACTTTATGCTAATCCATAATTAAACTGAACTCCAAAAAAAAAAATCACTATGCTTTATAGGTATGTATATAGAGGGGTATAAACAATAATTGTAAACGATTATTCAAGTTAATTTTAAATGAGTAATTGTGGAGGCTTTCACTTCGTGATACATTTCGAATAATAAAGTGATACCGTTTTTTATTTGAATCAAGTTAATTTGCTTTTTTTAAAAAATATTTGTATTTACCCTTTCAGCCCTGGATTTTTAAATTTGAAAAAAAAAATTTTTTGTTAATTATTATTGATGGGGAGCTTCCTAAGACCATAAATACCAAATTTGAACTGATTTGCTTAATTAGTATAGGAACTAATTAGTGAGGCTTTGTTGAAGTGACATCTAGTGATAAACAGCAAAAATATGGATTGTCATAGTAAGTAGAGACATGTAAATGTTGCGGTGGCAATTGCCACCACCAGGGCCGAAAGGATTAAGAAAACTAAAAACAGCTACTAATTCGAAATATTTAGACTTCAGGTTGATTACCAGTGGCGGCTCGTGAAATCTGTAGAGGAAACCAAAGGAAAGAACCACTCGGATCATACTAGTTACCTGTTTTCTTCGGTAGACTTTTCACGAGCCGCCGCTGTTGGTTACAAGTAATGCTGAAGGCTCTTATTTTATCGAGCAGTTTGGGTGTAGTATGTCAACATCTTCCTGGTAATTTGAGACATTTAAGCTGCTTATTGGAAGAAATGATTTTTGGAAACTTTGGCGCCCTCTATCCTTCTGGAAAGGAACTACAGACAGATCGGGCTGAGTCAAGGCATGTTGGAAATTTTGAGCTCTACAATTTGAGGAAAGTTATAATCAATTTACATGCATTTTTCAAGACCTACAGGTTTTATAAAAAAAATAATCAGGGTTCAAATATGGAAGAGTTGATTTTTGGAAACTTTGGCGCCCTTTATTCTTCTGAAAACGAACTGCAAAATATTGCAAATTTTGAGTTTTACAATTTGAATACATATAGATTTCTTCGAGATTTTTATAAAAACTTTTTCGGCTTTAATCAGTCAAGTACAAATATGTAAAAGAATGTTTTTTTTAAATTGTAGCGCCCTCTATCATTCTGGGAATGAACTACAGACAGATCGGCCTGAGCCAAAGAATGTTGCAAATGTTGAGCTTTACAATTTGAGGAAAGTTATAATCAACTTTTTCGAGACTTACAAATTTTATAAAAACTTTTAATCGCAGTGCAAATATAGAAGATTTGATTTTTGAAAACTTCGGCGCCCTCTATAATTCTGGAAACAAATTATAGGCAGATCGGCCAAGAATGTTGCAAATTTTGAGCTCTACAATTTGAGAAAAGTTATAATCAAGACACCTCAATAAAACCATTAAGAGGTTGGTCGTTGACAAATCCTCGTTACGGTCGTTTATCATCATAAATCATCAAAACCCAAAATCCACTTTAGAGTGGCTTCAAGAAATATCTCAAATCATCATGGAGATACTGGAATACTATATTATTATGGCCATCCGCTGGTATGGTTTGATCAATGGATCTTTGCGTGTGCGTCATTACCAAAGACCGAGTTTTCTCGCCTTGGACGACATACATATACATATGATTGCGTCTAATTCAACTTAACGTAGAGAAAGTAAACCCATGAAAATGTTGTCGTAGCTTGGTTCAGCTATCTATGACGTGCACGCAAAGATCCATTGATCAAAGTATATCATAAGATGAATCCATCTTTAATGTACATTCTTCACCTACCTGTAAATCTCTCAAGCCTGGCACCAAACAATACACACTAAGTGTGGCCAGAATAAAAATCACCGAAATAAATCCGCAAGCCGCCCGCAACTCGTACCAAGTGGACCAATGGGACTCGAACTGCTCCTGATCGATCGCGTCGAAGCATATGATCGCCACCTGCGAGCCCTCCGCACTATCCATCTTCCCCAAGCAGTACCTGCAACCTTCAATTTATGAAGCTCGCGCGAGATTTGGAGAGCAACCTCTCCTTACTTTTCCCGCACTATTACGACCCTGTCGTTCTGCATCGGCGTCTGGTAGTTCAAATTTCCGAAAAGGTCGATCTCGAATTTCTCGTCGTCCAGATCGTCGTCCAGCAGGTACCGCCTCGTACAGTTGAGGGCTATGGGCTTATCGTCGCTGCACAGCTTTTTGAGGATGACGTTCTCGCCCGAACAGCAGTTGTTGGATAAGGCATCGCTGGTGCTGCCGATGGTGACTATTAGCAGGAGGAATTGCCATACCCACGGCATTTTGTATTTCCTGTACAAGAAAATTGATGATTGTAGATATTGTTACAAATTTATCAAGATGTGTGTTTGTAACCAATTAAGTGCTTACGCCCTGTATACCGGGTGCAACATGGGCAACTTCTGCATTTGAAGAGATAGAGAGATGGTCAAATTAGCAAAAAGGTGCAGGTTCGAGAGCTTATTAAGAATCCACCCCCCAAATCCCACTTGTCATGGCCTCCATAATAAAAATTAAAAGAAAATCTGAGATTGAAGAAATTGGGAGATTTTGTTTGAATTTTTATTTTGAATAAGTGAGCCATGACAAGTGGGATTTGGGGGTGGATTCTCAACAAGCCCTTGAACCTGCACCTTTTTGCTAATTTGATCATCACTCTATCTCTTCAAATGCAGAAGTTGCCCATGCTGTCCCTACGAAATCCGGGCACCCTGTATATGTTATCGTGTTTGCGAGTCTTTTGTGCACTTCAAACACAAACATTCCATGTACTGTAATTGCTTTTAAATGTTTCAACTGTGCAAGCACCAAATATATCGAGTCGTCAAGATTTACTTTTAAATGTTTTGTGTTCAACTGTGCAAGTATTGAGTCATCGAGATTACGAAGCAAACAGTGATCATTCTATTAAACTTCAAACGTTTGTAACTGGAGAATATAAAGGGTCTAAGTACTTTGAAGTGCTGATACCTACGTTCATTAGTAACTTTAAAATCTGTATCCATAATATTATAAAAATGTCTGGTGAGATTTGGCAGAATGTAATACATCTGTCAGTTGAAATATCGAAAATGTACGAACCACCACGTACAGTAAGTTGCCTACCAACGCACATTACCTGCTCTGATGCTGTAATATCCTACTTTCCAGGCTGAAATTAGTACGGGAAATGAAAGAATTCTACACAGCATGAAATAACAAAAAATACCATACTTTTCGTAAACTATAACATGCATATTAAGGTAGGGTTATAAGAATTTAAAGAAATTTTGTTTCTGAGTTGGACATGCCTGAGAGAGAGAAACATAGCAGTCATGTCTGAGATTAATTATTTTTTTTTTAAATCTAATTCAATTGAACTAATGTGACATACCTCATTTATTTCACAGCCAACTCTAAAACAAAATTTTGTGGCTCACACGATACTTATGGAGCTGGTGCCTCTGGAGCCGTACCACGATGAATATTGAATTATGCAATTATTGTAATGTACCTTGTTGGTAATTGTAATTCTGAAAAGTATCGATCTCAAACGCCACGAGCAATATGGCGCCGGAAACCCTATCCAATATTTAATAATTAAAAATTAATCAACAAAAACAAACTTCTACTCGATGTGCCAAAAATAGCAATGAGTTTGTTTTGCGGATATGTTGGTCAAAATAACACGAAGTTAGAACACACTCGCTTGACGCAAATTACGCTAATACGGGTAATTTGGTGTCGCAAATGAGTTCGTTTAATGGCGGATCAATTAAATGTTTTTATGTCGCCTCTAATTGAATTTGCCAGCGGTGTTGTTACAAAAGTGATAAACGGCCGATTGTGGGCTCGGATAGATTAGGTCATGGTCTCTTATCAATGCATCTGGTGCGTCTGGCGTCAGCTTTCTGCCGGTATCGGGTAACATACGCGAATTTGTCATACAGAAGTGATAAACATGTTGCGAATATTTCGAAATTTTCACTGAACCGAAAAGACGTGTTTAATAGCTATAAATAGAAACCCTTAACGGTTGCGGATGATGAAGAGGAGGTTGCGAACGTTACTATGTGGTAATCCATAATTAAATTCCGTTTCAATGTTTATTGAGTAGTTTCGAGCCTCTTTGTGGGATATTTTTTTTATCTACTTACGTCAGTTTTGACTTTTTTTTTGTTGTTAGAAGGAAAACCGCCAAAGCCTGGTTTGTGTGGGTGGGTTATTCCAAGTCACAAAGTATCCAAAAAGAACACATCCGTTTCACGGTATCTGCGGACGAATTTCGAAGTCCAGTAGTCGTAAAACTCCTGGTTAACGTTGTTTTTCGTGTGCATTTCTAAATGGCAAGCGGTCATCACTTGCCAGTTTGTGTTTATGCTTAGGCTAGGGTTAAGCTAGCCTTTAGTTCTTGGGGACCGCTTCGTTTATACAAGGGTGACTGGTGACCAAGTGTCTAAACAAAATAGAAGGCTTACTGGAATGCAAACCGTTTATCGCCTCATAAGAAGTATTGTATTGGTTTGGAAAATTTCCTTTCATTATTAACCCTTAACGAACGAGCTAGTTTATAGTAGTAACAAGCACCGCTCCACAGACAACTAAAATGAGCTCATTTATGAACTGATATTCTGGTGGATGCGCCGGGAGCTTAAAAGTTACGTCATTCACTCGAATTAAAACGATTCAATCTTACGAAAATATTTTTATTACCGCCAATAGAAAAAATTGTTGTCGCGGATAACGCGGCATTAGTTCGCTAAGGGTTAAAAGGTTTCACTTAGTACATTTACACCAGCAGCATTCTTTCCCATATTTTCAGAATCATTATTAATATTTTTTTAGGCATAATTATTTCCCTTTACAGTGTTTTGTAAAGAAGGGATTTAACTTCGATAATTTATTTGCTGCTTATTTTGGACTTCCACACTTTCCCTTTTTCGTTTCATCCAATTTGAACTACAAATGGAATTAACTTATTTTGATCTTTATATTTTAACCCATTTAGACACGCGGATTTTTTGTTTGTGTTTTTTTACTTTTTGTAAAAACATGTTAAAAAATAATAAATAATTAATGTTACATGCTTACTAGCGCTCCCTTGTGCCGTTTTGGTGTAGCATGGCATAAATGGATCATGTAGAACCCTGTAATTTACTCAAACTTATATTTAAAAGTATTAAATAACATTTATTACATTATAAGTAAATTTGCCTCGTACAGGGACAACGGGTCCAAATGGGTTAAACTCGAAAGCATCAAAATTTAAAAAAGTCAACTATAAAAATAACATGAATCCCAGACCTCTGTCCCAAATTTTAACTATGAACAAAATTGATAGTTTGTCGGTAAACTATTACTAACATTGTAGTGCAAATAATACTTATAAATCAATAATATAAATATAAAAAAAGGGCTTACTACCTGTTTCCACCGCCACCAGCGCCATTAAAAGACTTAATTTATTTAATAAAAAAAAACAAATTACTATATTGGGAAAACAAAATACAAATGTTTTTTTTTTCTTTTCGTGATAATTAGGGGTGTTACTAATTAGCTAATTGCATTTACATAATGGAAAATAGTAATCAATTAGAGGAATTAAATTTTAACTCCATAAGGAAAAGTGAGACCACGGACGGACGTTACGTTTAATTAAATATTCGGCCTTGCCCTAGTGATCTTCGCCATTGACTCATACCACTAGATTCGTAGACGTTTTTATGGCGATGGATGAAGAAATTAAAAATAATAATAATATGTAATCAGTGACATGAATTCGGTTGTTTGGCCACCCATTGCATGCACGAATTTTGTAATTATTTTTAATAACAGTGTCATACTTTACGCTTTGATTTTATTAAATTGTTTCAATATCCAGTGAAGGAATTTATGTAGATTTGCATGAAATATTAATCTCGAATGTATTTTGAGTAATTTTGGAAATTTTGACGTTGTTTGTAATTGTCTTTCTATTTTTCTAGAATCGTCAAACTGATTGTAATTTTTTACCACTTTACGCTCTGATCTTATTTAATTATCTCAATATCCAGTGAATTAATTTATGTGGATTTTCATGAAATATTAATCTCGAATGTATTTTGAGTAATTTTGGAAATTTTTATGTTGTTAGCAATTGTCTTTCCATTTTTCTAGAATCGTCAAACTAATTGCAATTTTTTATCACTTTACGCTCTGATCTTATTTAATTATCTCAGTATCCAGTGAAGGAATTTATGTGGATTTTCATGAAATATTAATCTCGAATGTATTTTGAGTAATTTTGGAAATTTTTATGTTGTTGGCAATTGTTTTTCTATTTTTCTATAATCGTCAAACTAATTGCAATTTTTTTTATCACTTTACGCTCTGATCTTATTTAATTATCTCAATATCCAGTGAATGAATTTATGTGGATTTTCATGAAATATTAATCACGAATGTATTTTGAGTAATTTTGGAAATTTTTACGTCATTGGCAATTGTCTTTCTATTTTTCTAGAATCGTCAAACTAATTGCAATTTTTTATCACTTTACGCTTTGATCTTATTTAATTAACTCAAAATCCAGTGAAGGAATTTGTGTGGATTTTCATGAAATATTAATCTCGAATGTATTTTGAGTAATTTTGGAAATTTTCACGTTGTTGGCAATTGTCTTTCTATTTTTCTAGAATCGTCAAACTAATTGCAATTTTTTTATCACTTTACGCTCTGATCTTATTTAATTATCTCAATATCCAGTGAATGAATTTATGTGGATTTTCATGAAATATTCATCACGAATGTATTTTGAGTAATTTTGGAAATTTTTACGTCATTGGCAATTGTCTTTCTATTTTTCTAGAATCGTCAAACTAATTGCAATTTTTTATCACTTTACGCTTTGATCTTATTAAATTATCTCAAAATCCAGTGAAGGAATTTATGCGGATTTTCATGAAATATTAATCTCGAATGTATTTTGAGTAATTTTGGAAATTTTTACGTTATTGGCAATTGTTTTTCTATTTTTCTAGAATCGTCAAAGTAATTGCAATTTTTGACCAATTTACGCTCTGATCTTATTTATTTATAGCAATATCCAGTGAATGAATTTATGTGGATTTTCATGAAATATTAATCTCGAATGTATTTTGAGTAATTTTGGAAATTTTTACGTTATTGGCAATTGTTTTTCTATTTTTCTAGAATCGTCAAACTAATTGCAATTTTTTATTACTTTACGCTCTGATCTTATTTAATTATCTCAATCTCCAGTGAATGAATTTATGTGGATTTTCATGAAATATTAATCTCGAATGTATTTTGAGTAATTTTGGAAATTTTTACGTTATTGGCAATTGTTTTTCTATTTTTCTAGAATCGTCAAACTAATTGCACTTTTTTATCACTTTACGCTCTGATCTTATTAAATTATCTCAATATCCACAGAATGAATTTATGTGGATTTTCATGAAATATTAATCTCGAATGTATTTTGAGTAATTTTGGAAATTTTTACGTCATTGGCAATTGTCTTTCTATTTTTCTAGAATCGTCAAAGTAATTGCAATTTTTTATCACTTTACGCTCTGATCTTATTAAATTATTTCAAAATCCAGTGAATGAATTTACGTGGATTTTCATGAAATATTAATCTTGAATGTATTTTGAGTAATTTTGGAAATTTTTACGTTGTTAGCAATTGCCTTTCTATTTTTCTCGAATCGTCAAACTAATTGCAATTTTTCACCACTTTACGCTCTGATCTTATTAAATTATCACGATATCCAGTGAATGAATTTATGTGGATTTTCATGAAATATTAATCTCGAATGTATTTTGAGTAATTTTGGAATTTTTTATGTTGTTGACAATTGTTTTTCTATTTTTTTAGAATCGTCAAAGTAATTGCAATTTTTACCACTTTACGCTCTGGTCTTATTAAATTATCTCAAAATACAGTGAAGGAATTTATGTGGATTTTCATGAAATATTAATCTCGAATATATTTTAGAGTAATTTTAGAAATTTTTACTTTAATAGCAATTGTTTTTCTATTTTTTTGGAATCGGCAAACCATTGTTTAATTAGCACTTCGATGTTCCTTGTATTAGATTTACATTCTAACACCTCGCGAAGCTGTAATATATGGTAATACGGGTGCTTATTATGTTAAGGCTTTGAATTTAACCGTACATGGCTTTTTATCTTAAATGCTACCTTCATTTCAGCCCGTAAAAATGGGATGGCCGTGATTTATGACGGACGAAAATAACTTTGATCTCAAACCATAAACATGCGTTCTCTTCGCTTCGAACAGGTATATCGCAGGTACGGAGAGTACCGTGGGTTGACCCGGCGAGGTACCATGTACGAGTACCCGGGTGTGGTACCGCACCGTTCCATCAATATTTAGCAAACTAGGGCGTTCCTCGCATAAATCTATTAGTACTTTTTGGCAAAGGAGGGCAAAACCTTTAGAGGCACCCATACTCTGGAATTTTTAATTATTGTTTACGTACAAAATTATAAAATTTTGTAAATACTAAAAAAAAGGAGTCTATCATGAGATTTATTCACAAAAAGTTTTATGTCATCTTTAATATTTGTTTATAAGGTGTGAGCCACAGAATTTTGTTTCAGAGTTGGCTATGCCTGAGAGAGAGAAACATAGCAGTCATGTCTGAGATTAATTAATTTCTTTAAATCTAGTTTTAAGTCTCATGACGTAATAATATGCGACATACCTCATTTATTTTACAGCCAACTCTGAAACAAAATTTTGTGGCTCACACGATACATTACTGTCTTGTCTGTACTACTGTTAAACTTCCGGAGACATATGAATATGATTTTTCTATTTTGGTTTAATAATGAAGTTTTTATTGCATCAAAAACTGTCTAACAATGAGCGTTTTGTTTCATAGTTAATCAATTTTTTTGTGACTATTGGCGGTACTTAAAAAAAACATCAAAATGTAAAATTGGTAACGACAATTCACAGTATACATATAGATATCGTTGTCATGGTGAAGGTAAATACATTTTTAACCACTTGCAAATTTTTTTGTCCGCCGTTTTAAATGCACCTTTTTATACATGAGTTGAATTATCATGTCATATACTTCGTTCTTATTAAACTTATTGAATGCATCCGCATTAAGGTGAGGGTTCTTATTTTCAAACTTCTCCCAGTTTTTCGTTTATTCGAGATGATGAAGGCCCAACGATTAATCAATACCCCTCATGTGTTACGTACATCCTCCATCCCACACATACAGTAACCTCGCAGATCGACCTCAACCTCCAAGATATAAAATCATTAATAAATTATCGCTATCAAACATGTTTAGGATGTAAATATCCACAGACTCAATTAACATATTCGCTGTTGAGAACGCGGAGGTGACATTTTACCCATTTGAGATCAAACTTATTTGCGTCCGCCATAAATTACTAAAACAGGCGGCGATCACTTAGTGAATATTTAGCAAATGGCGCGTGATATTTTTACATACGTCGAAATTAACATTTCAACAATCGTAAATATCTGAATATCTGAATGTGCTCCCCATCGAATTACATCACCACTTCAAAATAAATATTAACAACAACGTCGGCAATGGCGTGTGTGTAATAAAACTGGAAGATGTTTACATTTTTCTTCCAATAATTAAATTTGGCTTAAAATGCGTAAATAAAAGTATTTAAAATTTAGCTCAAAATGCGTACGTAGAAGTATTTCGGATTCAACCCTTAGCAGACATGAAATTTTGAGAGTGAATTATGATCGGGAATTTTAATATAATTACTTTAACATGTTACAATATTACCGTGCACTCGAGACGTGCGGTTTGCAGAGTCAGACGAAGAACGCGAGAGAATGCGAGACGCGAGAGAATGCGATAGAACGCGAGAGAATGCGAAAGAATGCGAGAGAATGCGAAAGAATGCGCAAGAATGCGAGAGAATGCAAAAGAATGCGAAAGAATGCCAGAGAACGCGAGAGAATGCGAAAGAACGCGAGAGAACACGAAAGAATGCGAGAGAACGCGACAACAAATCTGCAGAGCCAATTGAATTTGAGATGGTCACTGCGCAACACGCCTCGAGTGCTTGGTACAACTCTAACTGCCACTTACATTTTTAGGATTCCGGTCAAAAACACAATTACGTAATATTGTCCAAAGCTGTAATTATAGTATACAGTAATTGTCCACAAGGACAAAAAATGGGCTGATTTTGAAAAAGTTATCTAAAATTTTCGTTTTAATTTTTTGAGCACTTGAATGAAAACATCGCAGAAAAAAATATAAAACACGTAGAAAAAATTCCTTCAAACAATATCTTCAATGGTTGAAGAATCGCTTATTCAAAATTAATTTGGTTTTTGTTAATTCAACAATTTTTAATGGAGATATGAATTTTTGAAAATTTTCGTTTTATTTTTTTGAGCACTTGAATGAAAACGCCGCAGAAAAAAAATATAAAATGCGTAGAAAAAATTCCTTAAAAAAATATCCTCAATGGTCAAAGTATCGCATATTCAAAACCAATTTGGTTTTTGTAAATTCAACAATTTTTAATGGAGATATGGATTTTTGAAAATTTTAAACATCGCAGAAAAAAATATAAAACGCGTAGAAAAAAAATCCTTAAAACAATATCTTCATTGGTCGAAGAATCGCTTGTTCAAAATTAATTTGGTTTTTGCAAATTCAACAATTTTTAATGGAGATATGGATTTTTGAAAATTTTAGTTTTATTTTTTTGAGCACTTGAATGAAAACATCGCAGAAAAAATATAAAACGTGCAGACAAAATTCCATAAAAAATCATCACCAATGGCCGAAGTATAGCTAATTCAAAATCAATTTGGTTTTTGTAAATTCAACAATTTTCAATAGAGATATGGATTTTTGAAGATTTTCGTTTTAATTTTTCGAGCACTTGAATGAAAACATCGCAGAAAAAAATATAAAACGCGCAGAAAAAATTCCTTAAAACAATATCCTTAATGGCCAAAGAATCGCTTATTCAAAATTAATTTGGTTTTTGTAAATTCCACAATTTTTAGCGGAGATAAGGATTTTTAAAAATTTTAGTTTTATTTTTTTGAGCACTTGAATGAAAACATCGCAGAAAAAATATAAAACGCGTAGAAAAAAAACTCTTAAAACAATATCCTTGATAGTCGAAGAATCGCTTATTCAAAATGAATTTGGTTTTTGTAAATTCAACAATTTTTAATGAAGATATGAATTTTTGAAAATTTTCGTTTTAATTATTTGAGCACTTGAAACATCGCAGAAAAAAATATAAAACGCGTAGAAAAAATTTCTTAAAACAATATCTTGAATGGTCGATGAATCGCTTATTTAAAATTAATTTGGTTTTTGTAAATTCCACAATTTTTAATGGAGGTATGGATTTTTGAAGATTTTCGTTTTAATTTTTTGAGCACTTGAATGAAAACATCGCAGAAAAAAATATAAAACGCGTAGAAAAAAAACTCTTAAAACAATATCCTCGATAGTCGAAGAATCGCTCATTTAAAATAAATTTGGTTTTTGTAAATTCAACAATTTTTAATGAAGATATGAATTTTTGAAAATTTTCGTTTTAATTATTTGAGCACTTGAAACATCGCAGAAAAAAATATAAAACGCGTAGAAAAAATTTCTTAAAACAATATCTTGAATGGTCGATGAATCGCTTATTTAAAATTAATTTGGTTTTTGTAAATTCCACAATTTTTAATGGAGGTATGGATTTTTGAAGATTTTCGTTTTAATTTTTTGAGCACTTGAATGAAAACATCGCTGAAAAAAATATAAAACGCGTAGAAAAAAAACTCTTAAAACAATATCCTCGATAGTCGAAGAATCGCTTATTTAAAATAAATTTGGTTTTTGTAAATTCAACAATTTTTAATGAAGATATGAATTTTTGAAAATTTTCGTTTTAATTATTTGAGCACTTGAAACATCGCAGAAAAAAATATAAAACGCATAGAAAAAATTTCTTAAAACAATATCTTGAATGGTCGATGAATCGTTTATTTAAAATTAATTTGGTTTTTGTAAATTCCACAATTTTTAATGGAGGTATGGATTTTTGAAGATTTTCGTTTTAATTTTTTGAGCACTTGAATTAAAAACATCGCAGAAAAAATATAAAACGCGTAGAAAAAATTCCTTAAAAAAATCCTCAATGGTCGAAGAATCGTTTATTTAAAATTTATTTGGTTTTTGTAAATTCAACAATTTTCAATAGAGATATGAATTTTTGAAGATCTTTGTTTTATTTTTTTGAGCACTTGAATGAAACCGTCGCAGAAAAAATATAAAACGCGCAGACAAAATTCCATAAAAAATCATCCTCAATGGCCGAAGTATAGCTAATTCAAAATCAATTCAGTTTTTGTAAATCGAACAATTTTCAATAGAGGTATGGATTTTTGAAGATTTTGAGTAACAGTGATTTTAAGTAACAGTAATTTTAAGTAGCAGTTATTTTAAGTAACAGTGATTTTAAGTAACGGTGATTTTAAGTAGTAGTGATTTTAAGTAGCAGTGAAATTCACTTATTAGTAACAGTAACGACTTGTGATTTTTCAATACTAGTGAAAAATCGCAGATACGAGAAATATCGCCCATCCCTAAAAAATTGTTTCGCCAAAATAATAAATTACACCCGCGCATAACAGAGAATGAAAAAACTTAGAACTCGTTTCTTCTAATAATTACGAAAGATCAAGATTAGCATAGTTTACATGTATGGCAAACTTGCTAAAAAAAAAACAATTTATCGATTAATTTTGCGCAATATCTTAAACTACTAACGGCTACAGGGCCTACAGGCAAATTACAACATCTACAAAATAAATTGGTGTAGTAGGTAGAGGCGACAGTGGCGGTTTCAAAGGGGGGTAATCGGGTAATTACCCCCATAAGAATTTTTCGCTTAACAATTTTTATTGTTAAAAATTATCGATATTCCATATTCCAAATAAATAATGTAACCGGTAAATTTTTCCAACGCTTTAAAACGTTGGAAAATGATACGGAGATTTCACGGAACAGGTGTATGAGAGCGGAAGCACCAGATTATTTATCTTTTTTTTTTAATTACCCCCCCTAGACTAATTGGTTGGAAACGCCCTTGAGAGGCGAGTGCTTGTGCCGGTTGCACCGCGTGCCGTGTGGGTTCGAATCCCAGCCCGGGCGAAAGATTTTTCGGCGATCGAGAAGTATTCGCTCGGGTCCATGGTTGTTGCACACCTCTGACATTATTCATTTGTTCATTTATTCATCTATAATTGTATATAAATAGTGGCCGCCTTGAGCTGGCAATATGGGCTACGTTCCCGAAGCCAAAAAAAAAGTGTCAAGAGTTACAAATGGCCATCGACCGAAGTCTTTCAGCCTTTTAATTAATATTATTATTTTAAAATAAAATACAATAATAAAATAGGATTTACATTTCGCCATTCAGTCCACGACACATTATCTTAAATCTAAAATTACATACAGGATACAACAGGGATTAAAATAGGAATGATAAGTGAAAGTAATTTGACTAGATTTTAACAAGCAGTAAAAAACATTCATGCGAAACCGGGAATTCTAACATCAATTAAATTTTGATTATGTAATACTATCATTATTTGAAATAATTGTGTCATCTGCAATTAACAACCAAAACGAATACTTATATACAAAAATAGTTATTTAAGCAACAAGGAACGTAAGGACGTATTAACATTTGAATACGAGCCGAGGCGGAGCCGAGGCTCGTCGCCTGCCAAAAATGTTAATTGTCATTACGTTCCGTGTTGCTTATTAATTTTTTTCCGCTACCGGAAATATAATACTTAAAAAAGATCAGAAAATATTCTAAAATATGGGGTTAACATTTTTATAGTCACCTGTGCATCCTATGGCAACCCAGCAACCGAGAAAACAATTTCGAATTTTGTTTGTTTGTGTCACTCCACGAAACTTTCTACGGGCATGGATATCAACGATGCTGTGAATATTGCGTTTCGTATTTTTTATTATTTTCCTAGGTCCGTAAGTAAAAAATTAAGTTCCGTCGTCAAGGACAACAAACACCACGAATGTTATCAGCCACTTACAGTACCTGTAACCATGGATGCAATACTCATTTACGTTGTCGGTAGCGGAAAAATATCTTATGGAAAGTAAACATCTGCTTCTTATTAAAATCGAATTTATCGAGTGTAAATATTTGCTCCCAATGTTACGGTCAATAGAAATAGAAAATAGGTTACGAGCTATAAACGCATTTAGTGGCATTGGATGTATTAAAATATGCAAAGACTGCTTTGAATAAAGGTCGCTAGATTTGAAAATTTGCATAAAATTCATTAATTTTTTCTTATATAAATACATATATTAATATTTAATAAATGATTGATTATGTAGACTAAATAAAAAAGTATATAAACACAATCATTAAGTAGTAAACTATCATATACGTGGAGTATAACGGAAATTCAAATTTTATAATTATAATTCGTCACGGATTGTTTAACTAACAAAAAAAAATGTTGATGTGGTCATTATGCAACATTCACCAATTCAATGGTATAAAAGAGATTATTCTGATATTTTTCATGTTTATCGTTTCTTTTTTTTCTTGAAAAAATTTGTTTTCAAATTTTCGAAGAATCCAAGTGATGAAATTTCGAATGTTTCGAATTTTTCAAAGAATCGAAGTTGTGAAGCTTCGATTTTTTCGGAGAATCGCAGTTGGGAAGTTTTCAAATTTTTCGAAGAATCAAAGTTGTAAAGTTTTCGAATTTTTCGAAGAATCGAAGCTGTAAAGTTTTCAAGTTTTCAAAGAATCCAAGTGGGGAAATTTCGAAGGTTTCGAATTTTTCAAAGAATCGAAGTTGTAAAGTTTCGAATTTTTCGGAGAATCGAAGTTATAAAATTTCGAAGTTTTTGAAGAATTGAAGCTGTAAAGTTTCCAAATTTTCGAGGAATCCAAGTGGTGAAATTTCGAAGGTTTCAAATTTTTCAAAGAATCGAAGCTGTGAAAGTTTTCAAATTTTAGAAGAATCTAAGTGCTGAAATTTCGAAGGTTTTGATTTTTTTTCAAAGAATCGAAGTTGTGAATTTTTCGGAGAATCGAAGTTTTATAATTTTTGATAGAATCGAAGTTGTTAAGTTTTCGATGGTTGCAATCCCAAAACCCTATACCAAAAATTCGGTCCTAAATATAAAAAATGTGGACCAAAAAAATCGAAAATTTTAACAAACAATTCGTAAATTTAGACCAAAAAATACAAAATTTGGAACAAAAAACGAAATTGCAGGCCAAAGATCTAAAATATCGGCCGGAAAATCAAAAATCCAGGTCTAGAAATAAAAAATGCAAATTATGGCTAAAATAAAGAATATACATTTTAAATAAAGTTATACAATAATTTCTTCAGTACAAATTTTTAGAAAAATATTTTAGTTTGTATTTCGCACTTGGAAACAACAATTTATCAGGTTAATGGAATTTTGATTTAAAACACGTTATTTATGGGTAGAAACGCCAAAGTGGAGGAATCAATTGCCTACATTTTCTACTAACCCCAATCCGAGTGGCATAACTACTAGAGATGGACAAAACTGCTACTTTTGAATCACGTTGCTACTTGTGATTGCTACTTTTTACTACCTGTGATTTTAAACTGTGACTGTGATCACGGCTGGTAAACATATGTTATGTATGCCACCTTATAATGTCTTCTTACAATTAAGTTTTAAGTAACAGTTTAAGTAGCAATTACAGTTTAAGTAGCATTTACAGTTTAAATAGCAGTGATTTTAAGTAGCAATCACAGTTTAAGTAGCATTGACAGTTTAAATAGCAGTGATTTTAAGTAGCAATCATAGTTTAAGTAGCATTCACAGTTTAAATAGCAGTGATTTTAAGTAGCAATCACAGTTTAAGAAGCATTCACAGTTTAAATAGCAGTGATTTTAAGTAGCAATCACAGTTTAAGTAGCATTCGCAGATTAAATAGAAGTGATTTTAAGTAGCAATTACAGTTTAAATAGCAGTGATTTTAAGTAGCAATCACAGTTTAAGTGGCATTGACAGTTTAAATAGCAGTGATTTTAAGTAGCAATCACAGTTTAAGTAGCATTCACAGTTTAAATAGCAGTGATTTTAAGTAGCAATCACAGTTTAAGTAGCATTTACAGTTTAACTAGCAGTGATTTTAAGTAGCAATCACGTTATAAATAGCAGTGATTTTAAAAGCAGCGATTTTGAGTAGCAGTGATTGTCAGTAGCAGTGATTTTAAGTGGCAGTTATTTTAAGTAACAGTGATTTTGAGTAGCAGTGATTGTAAGTAGCAGTGATTTTAAGTAGCAGTGATTTTAAGTAGCTGTGAAATTCGCCTATTAGTAACAGCAGCGATTTTGGTATTTTTTAATACCAGTGAAAAATCACAGGTACGTGAAATATCGCCCATCCCTAATAACTACCGTTTCTCCATCTAACTGCGCTGATGAGACCTGAAAGGTCGAAACCGGTCGGTAGTTAAACTGATGGGGAAATAATATTTGAAGTTATTTATGGTTTTTCGCACAAGAAAATTGAAAAATATATACGCTACGCTGTTCATGAAACAAAATTACAATAAATGGTATTTTGGTGATCAACACTTGATATGTTCCATGTTTCTATTTTCAGTTTCTTGAGACGTGTTTCGGTTAGTTGATAATGGTTTAACATAACTAACTGAAACACGTGACAAGACACTACTGATATAAGCATAAATCAAATCTAAGATTTAACCAAATTAATTATGTATTATTGATTTGTAAATTTCTCACTTAATCCGAGGTGAAACATTTATGTTTAACTGTTTAATCAAGCTGACTATTTATTGCTATAGTAACGGAAATTGCAATAGTAACTGGAAGGTTGAACCAAAGTGCCGAAAAAATTAGATCGGCTTGCTCGTTAAGTAAATTTATGTCCTACTTGCTTATTATTGAAATCATAATGGCACGGAAACAACGTATATTAAATGGCAAATAACGCTTTAGGGCATTATTTTCATAACGCCCGCTTATATTAACAAACCCAGCCGTTCTCATTAATTCCTGCGCACACTCCACTGCGATGAAAGTTGCATGTTTGCATGTTTCGATGCCTTGCCACCGTCCAAACCAGTGTAACGTCACAACGCGCATATTCGCACGCTATCTTTGTTCCGACGCGGAAAACCCGACCAGCAACAGATCGACCGTCAACAATTCTCCAAACGCAAATCAAGCGTGCGAACGCCGTAGACATCTGCGCGGCGGCGGCGCGGCATTCGACGGGACAATCTGTCCTGTCAGAAAATAGGATAAGAAAATCTTCGATAAATTTAAACTGCAAGTATGACATAAAACGTTAAAGGCACGACGTATGGCCCTCGGGCTGTACACCGTCGACCTGGGGCGTTATTGTACTCATAACGCCCTAGATACCTTAAGTACCATTATTGTAGTATTTTTGGAATAACAAGCAATTGTCAAAACTCGTATCAGGAAACTGGAAATTTAATAATGAAACAAATCTTTAGTTAAAGACCCAATTCAAGCGATTTTCTAATAATGATAATATTTATTTCGTGTTATTGAAGGAATGCTCGCATAACTCATAGCGCAACAAATACAAATTCTTAAAACTAAAAATAAACACAAACAAATTGTTCATAAGAAGAAATCAATACATTTTAAAAACAAAGCATACGCCGAATTACTGGAACGTACTGTATCAAATATATCAATCATATCAGGTTAATCAAAAATTACACTGCCCCAGAATTAAGCCTAAATGATTACATTCGAAAATTAGTCAGCGCACGTTTAATGCGCAATTGCAATTAAAAAAAACAGCTGCTCATCGTAATTTTAGAAAGTAATTATTTCTGTCTGGGGCCAGCAATTCTTTTGAAGAATAAACAACCATTAAAATGATTAGAAAGGTTTTTTATTAGCCATTTCGCCGATATATTTATGAAGCATTTACAGAAACATAAAGTCGATGATATTTTGGCATGTTTCGGTCAAACGGATGAAGAATTAAATTTTCATTTTTGGACACAATTAATTCTGTCAATGAAAATATAAAATTATCCTTGGAACTAAAAATAATTTTTTAGACGTTACAGTGTCTCACTCCACTAAACAAAATTTAATTTGAAATATTTCGGAAACAAATTATTATTAATAATAATAATAATAATAATAATAATATGTTTATTTACATTTACAATTATATATAATATATTTTGTATATGCAAAAACGTCAATAAAAATAACTTTAATTACAACTAAACAAATTTGTAACTCAAATAGTCCGCCATGCAATTATTAATAATAATAACTTTATTTACGGATAATATCCTTTTTACAAAAACATTAAGAAAACAAAAGCATAAATTATTACGGATAGCCATTACAACTCTTCACTAAAAAAATTTTTGAAATGAAACAAATAACAATGTAACAAATACAAAAGGTACAAAAGCACATAGATTTACGACTTTTCGATTTAATAGTTATTTATTATATGAGTGTGGAATATAAGTAATTAGTTCGGCAAGAAAAAGTTTGTAATTGCATTAAATATTGAAATAATGTTTATAAAATATTGACGTACGCGGTGTCAATTTGAATTATTTCAAAAATCTTATGAGTAAAAAAATATTTATTTTAATATGTTTCATGCATTGTAGAGTTTATATTAACAATTGTTTGTCTGCTATTTTATTCATACAATTCTGTGTTTTCTCTTTTTGTTAACTTGTGTAAAATTTCTAAGTTATTGCATGAATAAATTATTATTATTATTGACTAAAGAAATGTAGATTTTATAGAGCAATTACTGGAAAAAGTGCATTTTTGGTTCTTGATCCAATAAGTTCCAATTTTCATAATTGATACAATTTGAACATCAGCAACCTTTTATCGTAAAAACAGCCAAGCAGTTGTAATTTAATTTGGGTTAATTTTCAACGTCATTTACCACTTTTCAGCCCTAAATGTCTATATTGCTAAAGTAGTGGGAATACTTATTAGAACACTGACGCGGTGTCCTTACTGTTTATATTGTTCTACAAGAGTTGTTATTGTAGTTTAACGAAATATGGCATAAATTGTACTTTTCCTGTAACTAGGTTTCTAATCTGTTGGGAAATAAATGATTATTATAAACAATAACAACAAGCAGTCTATTATTGTAACAGTTGTACTACGGTGTGTTCCAATAAGAATTTAATCGCAGTAGCCTATGAATTGAAACACGCATGTCACTGTCGTTGCCATTCAGTTAACGTCAAAAATGTTGACCATTGGGTAAAAAAGCGTTAATCAAAGACATCGCACTTTAATTTAACAGGCGATTGCGATTAAAATCTTTTTAAAACGTAAATTATACAACTAAATGATCTTTATTCTTTGTTATATTTATACAGAGAGTAATATATACAAATAGCATTAATTTGTATTTTAAAAGGCTATTGACCAGCGGTATTTCTGCCAAATTATATTTTCTATAAATAATTTTTAAGGTGATTTATTTTCCATTTACGACTTCTTTGAATCAAATTATTACGTGTAAATTGACAATGACCTTAACACCTCGACATTTAAGTCGTGAATTTTTGTTTGTATACAGTCTGTATTCAGTTACAAATTATCTTTTCTACAATTAAATTTTCGAACGAAATTTGTTTTAAATTTACGACTGGCGCTCGAGGCGATTTTTTTTTTCCCAATGAATAAAGGTGCGAAATGTAAATATTGAAGTTGACTTACGTGAAATCACTTTTCTCCATATAGGAACACGTGTTTTGGCGTTTCTGTTTTGCGAAACAACGGCGAGTGGACGTGTTTTCTGCGGCGCACACACCCACGAACTGTGTTTTCTCGCGAACCTCCATTCAGCAAACCGCGACTCGTTGGTCACTTCTTTGTTCCGGTCAGAGGGAGGGATGCGGCGCACGTGCTCACTCTATAAATATTTTCTTCGTTTCGAATCTTCACCGTCCTGCAGTAGTCAGCGTTTTGTATGAATGGTATTTTAATGCCGACGGAGAATTATGCAATGTGCTTTGTTGCTGCGAATTGTTAGATTGCTTGTCAAAGTGTTGAAGTTTGCACTAAAATTGCGTATTAGAAAGAACTGTGCAAAATTTTCAAATCTGCGGATTTAGTTATAGCAAGAATTTCAAAATTATATTCAAAATTGGCCAAAATCACCAATCGGTTCAGTTCAGAGACCTGTATGGGCCGGCTTTGGCCCGGCCGGTTTTCAAACTCCGGGCCGAGCTTTCCGATGGATAATTTAACTCCGGGCCGGGCTTGGATAAATTTATAATAATTTTTATTATAATTTGGAAAGCAACTAAGTGAATTGAAAAAAAATGTTAGTAACATGAATTCAATGTATTTTAGGAATTTTAAGGAGTACGTGGGTCCAGTAATTTTAATTATTTAGTTCAACATTTTTCGGGGACGGGCCGGGCCGGGCTTTGAATATTCAGCTCCAGGCCGGACCGAGCCGGGCTCGCAACACAGTTTCGTTTCATCGGGCCGGGTTTTAAATTTTCACTGTCGCGCCGGGCTTTCAAAAACCCGCTTCTGCAGGGCTCTGGTTCAGCTGATCTCAGTCGATATTCAGGGTGTACTATTTTAGGGATTTAGGATTGTTAAAATGAGGCACTTGGTTGGTTTCACAATTTTTTTTGTGCCTCAATTTAACAATCCTAAATATTAAAAATCGTGTTAAACCAGAACCGAATTCAACAAATTTTAGGGATGTTCTCTCTAGCACAAAATTAATTTTAAAAAACCATATGAACCTAAAAGGGTACCTACGGTTAAAATAGTCAAAATCCCCCTATCCCTAAATTTTTGAATTTACGCGATAAGAGGGTATTTTGGGGTGTAAAAATAAGGTTCCCATGATCAGGGGTCCTCTCAGGGGGTTAAAATGGGTTTTTCTAAACATTATTTTTTTTACTGAGTGAATGAAAACTTCTGAAAAAATTCATGATGGTAGTCTACCGAAATACCTATTTGACTAATTTTTCTCAAGGCCATTCAAGGTCATTTAGACCCTTAAAAAAATTTCAAAAGTTTTAAAATTAATTTTTAATATACGCGCCCTCTTGTACCCGGTTTTTGACATTTTGCATAATTTTTACCCCGTAAAAATCTACTCAAATATGTATCAAGACATATTTATATAATGCTGCGGCATCTTGAAAAATCAATTTTTAACTTTTTTAAGGATTTTTACCATTTTTTCGTGGAATTGCCCATATATATCAACATTTTCTGGCAACAAGCGAAAGCTCTTAAAAAAACGGACATTTTGGTTTTAATTTCATCTTTGTAACTTAAATATTAGCTGAGATATCACATTTTGAAATTTTCGGAGCATTTCGTTTCAGGCACCAAAATTGCCAATTGCCTGTTGCGGTCATGTCTCAATAAATGTAGTCTCTCTCTCTCTCTCATGTAAGATGTATATTAAGAAAGCAACAGTAACAACAGGAGAAAAGAAAAATGATTATGTTGGTTTTGAGTGTGACACTGTGACCTATCCCACAATCCAATCAGTTAATCGCAGTCTAGGGTTATTGTAAATAAACTAATTTACGAAATAAAACACAAAAAGATTACATTTATATCATTTCTTTAAACGGTAGTGGGTGGTCGCTATTTCACGATTAAACCAACTAACCACAGTCCAAGGGTTACTACAAATAAACAAATTTACACGAGAAAAATAAAAAAATTGCATTTATAACATTTTTTTACTGCCCTGCACCAGTGAAACTCTCGTTTGTATTTAACTAATCGGATTGTGGCATAGAGCCCACCCACCAAAAAATGTCTTGAAAAACCAGTCCTTAGAAAAGACCTGGCAGAAAAGTCCGGAAAAAATGTCCTGAAAAACATCCTGAGAAAGAGTCCTGAAAAGTCCCAAAAAAATGGCATGAAAACAAATTCCTGCAAAAAATCATGAAGAAATTATTTGAAAAAGTTCTTAAAAAGGTCCTTAAAATAGACCTGAAAAAGATCCCGAAAAAAGTTCTGAAAAAATTGTCCCGACAAAAAACCCCAAAACGCGGAGCTTTTCAAAAAAGTTCTGAAGAAAGTTGTCCTGAAAAAAAGTCCCAAAAAAAATGTCCTGGATGCCTTCAAAAAAAGTTCCGAAAAAAGACCGAAAAAATGTTCTGAAACAAAAGTCCCGAAAAATGGCAAAAAAATAAATTCCTACAAAAAAAAATCCTGACGGAAGTCTTGAAAAAATTCCAGAAAAAAATTCCTTAAAAAGATCATTAAAAAAAGGCTGAAAAAATTGTCCTGAAATAAATTCCAAAAAAATAGAGCTTAAAAAAGTTCTGAAGAAAGAAGTCCTAAAAAGAAGCCCTATGACAAATATCCTCGATGTCTTGAAGAAAGTCCTAAAAAGAAGCCCTATGACAAATATCCTCGATGTCTTGAAGAAAGTCCTAAAAAGACCTGAAAGGAAAGTCCGGAAAAAATGACTTGAAAAAATCCTGACGAAGAGTCCTGAAACAAAAGTCCCAACAAATGGCATGAAAACAAATTCCTGCAAAAAAAATGCCGAAGAAAGTCTTGAAAAAATTCCAGACAAAAATTCCTTAAAAAGATCATTAAAAAAGGCTGAAAAAATTGTCCTGAAATAAATTCCAAAAAACGGAGCTTCAAAAAAGTTCTGAAGAAAGTTGTCCTGAAAAAAAGTCCCATAAAAAATGTCCTGGATGTCTTCAAAAAATGTCGTGAAAAAAGTCCGGAAAAAATGACTTGAAAAAATCCTGGAAAGAGTCCTGAAACAAAAGTCCCAAAAATGGCATGAAAAATTCCTGCAAAAAAAAATGCTGAAGAAAGTCTTGAAAAAATTCCAGAAAAAAATTCCTTAAAAAAAAGGCTGAAAAAATTGTCCTGAAATAAATTCCAAAAAACATAGCTTCAAAAAGGTTCTGAAGAAAGTCCTAAAAAGAAGCCCTATGAAAAATGTCCTCGATGTCTTGAAGAAAGTCCTAAAAAGATCTGAAAGAAAAGTCCAGAAAAAATGACTTAAAAAAACCCTGAGGAAGAGTCCTGAAACAAAAGTCCCAAAAAAATGGCATGAAAACAAATTCCTGCAAAAAAATGCTAAAGAAAGTCTTGAAAAAATTCCAGAAAAAAAGTCCTTAAAAAGATCATTAAAAAAAGACTGAAAAAATTCTGAAAAAATTGTCCTGAAATAAATTCCAGAAAACAGAGCTTCAAAAAAGTTCTGAAGAAAGAAGTCCTACGAAAAAGGTCCTGGATGTCTTGAAAAAAATTCTGACAAAGAGTCCTGAAACAAAAGTCAAAAAAAATTTCATGAAAACAAATTCCTGCAAAAAAATGCTGAAGAAAGTCTTGCTAAAATTTCTGGAAAAAGACCTAAAAAGGATCCTAAAAAAAGTTCTGAAAAAAAGTTCAATGAAAAATATCCTGGATGTCATGAAAAATGTCCTGGAAAAAAATCCTGAGAAAGAGTCCCCAATCAAAAGTCCCAAAAAAGGCAAGAAAACAAAATTCCTGCAAAAAAATCACTGCAAAAAGAAAATCCCGAAAACAGCCTTGAAAAAATTCCTGAAAAGAAAGTCCTTAAAAAAGACCTGATCAAAGTCCGGAAGAATAGTTCTGAAAAAAAATCCCAAAAAGCAGAGTTATGCAAATAAATTGCAAAATGATACATATTTTAAATTATTTGCACATTCTGCCTCATTGTTTAAATCTAGTCTCCACAATATATGTCTCTTTGATATTGATAAATAATTTAATCTTTTTTCTCACTCCTTTTTTTATTCGCTTATGGTACTACAGTGTCTTTTATTATTGAATAGTTGCGCCATTCGTTTATTTTTTGCTTACTGTTAGTAAAATTTTGTTAATGATTGTTATATTATTTGTGTTTGTATAAAAAAAAAAATTTTGTTATAATGTAAAAGGTTAATCCATTAATAAATAAATAAAAATTAACGAAATGTTTAAACTTTGAAAACGGTTTCTCGGCAAGTTACATCAGAATTATAGGTAATTTATAACTTTTATTAAGAGGTGTTGGATAATTGTTATTTAATGTAGAAATGGGTAAAGTAATGTATTACTCACCGAGTGGAAAGGTTAGGAATGCATGCAGTGTGCGTCAAAATGAGATACCCTTCGGTCCGTTAAACAACTCAGCAACTTAACAAGGCACATGACTTCTTGAAAATGGTCCACTCGTTTGCGTAAATTGGCGAATAGGAACTTCGCTTAGCAACGGAAGTTTTATTATCATGTAGCTTACAAATGAAGAATTCTGAACCTGTGAAACCCTCGTTTTTTAAAGACATTGTAATGATAATCGATCATCTATTGTTCCTTCGAACTCAAGGGTGCTCTCTACGGAAACTGCATTTTAGTCTTCCGTTGCCACACTCAACATACTCTATTAGTTCGACTGGCCTAAAGTTCTTCATGTAGACATCAGCTTGCAAACATTTCTTGCAAAACATGATGATTTTTTCAGGATATTTAAATTCGGAGGGGGTATTGCGAATATGGCCGTTAAAAGGGCGTGGGGAGGGGATTTGCAATATTTCAAGGAAATTGGTAGCGATTTTTTATGGGCAAAATCCTCAAAATATCTGTAGTTAATTGGATGCCGGATTTTGCTAAGATTCCAGAATGTCCTTTTTTGAACGTGGGTGTAAGATTCGTAGAAATTAAAATTAATGCTATTGAATTTGCAAACTTTAACCAGGCCACGAACTTTAAGGGTTTAATTCAAAGATGATTCCAAAGCGAGATCAGGTCACGATATGTTTAAATATACTTCAAAATACTTTCTGTGCGTACTGTATTACTCATTCAAAATAATGTTAGAATAATTTCTTGTTTAATCCATAAGCCAATAAAAAGTTGACTCATCTCTTATTCTAGAATAACGTTTGTGTATCATCAAAAAAATTTCAATCCCCTGGTTAACGATAACGCAATCATCCGATATCCTATTTTCGACGGAAATACTAGTGACGATACGTGCGTACAATCGCGCAGTTCCCTTTTCAAATTAGCATAGATTGTTTGATGCCCTTATCACTCATTGTTTTTCATTGAGCTCTGTTTGAAATTAGTCACAAAGAGGAGATAATAATACTAATCAATTGTTTTCATATCCTCGGTATCTTCTTTTTGGAAACGTTGATATTCCTGGAGCCTAAGGGGTTGGGTGATAATAAGTCAATTGTACAGGAGTGTCGATAGTATTATCAAAAAAAAAACAACATTCGATAACCAATGAATGAAATTTTGTTAGGAAAACTGTAAATTTTAATCATGGTGATGGTTGCGACCGTTACTACGTGGTAATTCATTATATAATCACTGAATAAAACACTTACTATGTTTTTAAAATAACATAGTAAGTGTTTTATTCAATGATTATGTAAATTTTAACTATTTTACGTCTTTGCACAAACACCCACCAGCGAGATCCTATGATGCAACTAATTTGTATGTCTTTCTGCGGATTGTTTATTCTTCTTAACCCTTTGAGTTCCAAGCAACGCGATCGCGCTGTTTAGATTTTTTGACGCTATTGCGTTTGGCAGTTTTCGACCATGTGCTTCCAACGACCCCTGGGAACCCAAGGGTTAATCGTTTGGTATATTTGTATCAAGTGATAGAGATGTAATGATTATCGTTTGTAGATTTGAGCTAGTTGAAATAAGAAAAAAAAATAGGAAAATCAGTTCAGTTCAATCAGGGCCGGGCCGTATTTTTCAAACTCCGGGCCGGGCTTTTCAATGCATAATTTAACCCGGGCCGGGCCGGGCCGGGCTTGGATAAATTTAATTTTATTATAATTTGGAAAGCAACAACTAAGTAAATTGAGAAAAACATGTTATTAACATGAATTCAATGTATTTTATGAATCTTAAGGAATACATGGGTTCCATCATTTTATTTATTTAATTCAACATTTTTCGGGGACGGGCCGGTTTTTAAATTTTTACTGTCGGGCCCGGCCGGGCTTTCAAAAACCAGCTTCTGCAGGGCTCTGACGACCGTAGCTGCCAAAATATCATCTCATTCAGTTGTCACCTATATTATACAATGTAATCATTTTCTGTGGAATGTACAAGGATTATATTCGTACGTTTTTGCGAATGTGAAGGCTTCGATGCAGTAAGTTATGCGCTGTGTACATTAATCATTTACAAGCGTAAACATCAGATCGAGATCAATGGTCCAAGATACACTCAGAATTAGTGATGGAATCATTCGAATGACGTCCATCAGAATAATCGATTACCTCGAAAACTTATTTTTATAATTCAAATGATATCGGTACTCGAATGATGATCATTCGAAATTATTCATTCGAGTGAATGGTACTCGAATGAATCATTCGGATAATTGTAATGAGCATTTGAGTGACCAAGATTTCTAAATTTATTAAGAAATTAATGTGCTTCCATATTCTAGAAAAGCCTGAGGTGTTGTTATTCAACCAGTTTTTTTTTTTTTTATCCAAAAATCGTTCGAGTTATATCCTCGTTGTACAATATACTATAATCTTTTTTCCCTTTCCTTTTTTTTATTCGCTTCTCCGTTATGTGTAACTTTTTCAGTACTACAGTGTCTTTTATTATTGAATAGTTGCGCCATTCAGTTTTTTTCTAAATCCAAAAATGACCATTTTCAGGGCTAAATAAAAAAATGGCGATGTGGCCATCATGTTACTTTCTCCGATTTGATTTATATTTATGCTATCATAGTTTATTTTCAATTTAAATCATATTTTAAATGTATGTGTTTTGTAGACTCGGATAAAACTAACGTTTAAAACGTCAAAATTGTGAAAGATGAAAATGACAAATTTCACTTCAAATTGTAATAGACAGTTTACTCAGAAACCAAAGAGATTTCGAAAAAAACGTATTCTTTATAAGTTGTTCATTTTGGTATTCTCTACAATTATTATTAACATAAACTTGCTGTAACTGTTCCCGTTTTGAAATTATAAACCAAAAATGAAAAAAAATTAATAATTTTTTTTCTCCAATAAAAACGATTTTATGAAAAATATTTTCAAACAAAAGATGTTCATTTTTTAGTTGTCAAATGGTCATTTGAATGTTTTCGTAATATTTTCTATATTTAAAAAAATGTTGAAAAAAAAAACAAAAAAACGGTTAAGGTAAACACCCACTTTCGGCGTACGGAATTTTACCAAAAGTTTTTCAGTTCTTCGGATTGTCAAATAAGACTTATATTTAAAGTTTCATATTAATTGCTGTATTAGTTTTTGAGATACAGCCCGCACAGACACACACACATGCAGCCACACACACACACACAGACACAAAAAAAATCCAGAAATTGTTGAAATGGCATCTAGGGACCCCAAAACGGATATTTCCGTAATTTTTTTTTAATTTCACGATCACAATACTTTCTCGTACTTCGTAACGGAGAAAGTTAAAAAATTGTAAATGTGAAATAAGTGCAGACTTCCAAGTTTGAAAAATATATTTTATATTTAAGAAAAACCCGAGCAAGTTAATCCCCAAGTTTTCCAAAAACAGCCCGCACAGACACACACACACACACACACAGACACACACACACACAGACACAAAAAAAATCTAGAAATTGTTGAAACGGCATGTAGGGACCCCAAAACGGATATTTCAGTAAAAAAAAAATTTGAAAAAAATTTCACGATCACAATACTTTTTCGTACTTCGTAACGGAGAAAGTTAAAAAATTCTAAATGTGAAATAAGTGCAGACTTCCAAGTTTGAAAAATATATTTTATATTTAAGAAAAACCCGAGCAAGTTAATCCCCAAGTTTTCCAAATACAGCCCGCACAGACACACACACACAAACACAAAAAAAATCCAGAAATTGTTGAAACGGCATCTAGGGACCCCAAAACGGATATTTCAGTAAAAAAAAAAATTTGAAAAAAATATCACGATCACAATACTTTTTCGTACTTCGTAACGGAGAAAGTTAAAAAAATGTAAATATGAAATAAGTGCAGACTTCCAAATTTGAAAAATATATTTTATATTTAAGAAAAACCCCAAGTTTTCCAAATAATTGATTTTTTCAAATCCGAAATAAGTGCAGACTTTTAACTTTCATAAAAAATTTCAGAAATGACTGCTCAAAAAAAAAACCCAAGAATTTCAACCATCTAGTTTTTTCAATAATCCCAGGCTGTCATTTACCTAGTTTTTCCAAAAATCATCAACAAAGCCAAGAATAGCCAATTTCTGGTGCTCAAATTTAAAAAAAAAGCTTTGATTTTCACAACTTAAAACAAATGCCTTCTGACTTCTAACTTAAGAAAAATATTTGGAAATGGTTAGGCTTTCATATTCGAGAAAAATAAATAATTACGATTCAACCTAAGAATGGCTCTTTCAAGCGCTCAAATATGAAAAAAGCTTTGTATGGCGTATTCTGTAAATAACCTGTTACGACCACATCGAATTCTCTTGGATCCAACGAACTACGAAACGGAACACCCACACTTTGATTTTTCAAAAACCGAAACAAGCGCAGATTTTCAACTTTCACAAAATTGTTCAGAAGTTTATATTCATGAAAAATGTAAGGGCATAGTTTTCCAAACGTTATCAATCTGAGAATATTCAATGACTTGCCCTTTTTCGTTGTAACAAAAACTGTTACATCCATGCAGTGGCGTTAATTTTTTTCAACACAAGAATATATAATGCTCTTTTAATCAGGTCACAAACGTTCAAACAATTTTTTTGTGGCTGCAGTGGCGTCAATTTTTGAATATTCAATGACCTGTCCTTGGCGAAAAAAATACCTTAATGGCCATCTTCAGCATAATGTGGACCATTTGTTGAAATGTATCGACCTCTTGGTCGAATTATAAAAATCAATAATTTCTGTTTTTTTTTTCGAATTTAGAATTTACACTAATAAATTTGTTGGAGTGCATGGTAGAAAGGAGCCTAACTGATTTGTTTTTATTTGGTGTGAAAGAATCCAAGGTTGAATTTTTGGAGGAAAAAATGGTGATGTGGCCATCATGTTACTTTCTCCGATTTGTTGGTAATATTTATATTTACGCTTTCATTGAAAATAATTTAAATTTAAATCATATTTTAAATGTACATTGAGCGTTTTATAGACTCGGATGAAACTGACGTTTAAAACGTCAAAATTTTGAAAGATGGAAAAATTATACAAATTTAAAAACTAAAGAGATTTCGAAAAAAACGTATTCTTTATAAGTTGTTAATTTTGGTATTCTCTACTATTAATATTAACACAAATTTGCTGTAACTATGTATTATCGTTTCATAATTATAAACAAAAAATGAAAAAAAAATAATAAATTTTTTTCTCGAATAACAATGATTTTGTGAAAAATATTTTCAAGCAAAAGTTGATTATTTTTTTGTTGTGTTAAATATTTGTTTAAATATTTTTGTGATATTTTTCATATTTAAGAAAATATTGGCAAAAAACAAAAAACAGTTAAGGTAAACACCCACTTCCGGTGTACGAAATGTTACCAAAAGCTTTTCAGTTCTTCGGATTATCAAATAAGATGTTTGTTCAAAGTTTCATAACAATTGCTCTATTAGTTTTTGAGATACAGCCAACACAGAAAGACAGACAGACAGACACACAGTCAGACAGACAGACACACACAGACAGACAGACAGACAGATAGACAGACACACACACAGACAGACAGACACACACACAGATAGACAGACACACACATACAGACAGACAGACACACAGACCGACACACAGGCAGACAGACAGACAGACAGACACACATACAGACAGACACACACACAATTTCCAGAAATAGTTGAAATGGCATCTAGGGACCCCAAAACAGATATTTCCGTAAAAAAAAATTGAAAACATTTTCACGATCGAAATACTTCCTCGTACTTCGTAACGGGGAAAGTAAAAATGTGGAGATAGCACCCACCCTCCGTCCCTTTTCACTCAAACTACAAACGCTGATTATTGTTTTTTATTTTAATTCAATGGTTTTAACAAGCGAATAAAGAAATTTCATTAAACAGGAGATTGGGTTTGGATCAGAATTAAATTTAAATTGGAGAGTGGCGGGTGGGCCCTATCCCAGAGTGGTGGGTGGGCCCTATCCCCACCATCAATTCACAATTGCTTCTATACCCTGACTACAGAAGAAACAAAACATATAATTGATTGATCATATATTTAATGTCAACACATGTCAAATTTTACACAAATTTTTTTATAGACAAATAGTGTTCAGAATGAGCTCTTAGACTTGAAAAAAAAATTGACAAGACAAATTTTTTTAATCCTTTTTTAGGCGGTTCCAGTTGATTTTAAGTGGAATAGGGCCCACCCTTCACCCTTCGGTTTCAGTTGCAACACTGTTTATTGTTTTTTTTTAATTCAACTGTTCGAACACATTAATAAAGAATTTTCATTTGCCAGAAGATTCGGTTTATATTAGAGTTGAAGTTAAATTGGATGGAGGTGGGTGGGCCATGGAGGTGGGTGGGCCCTATCCTGCCTCAATGGTGGTGGGTGAGCCCTATCCTCTCTCACAATCAATAAAACTCACATTCACAATTCTTCAATAGTCACGCTTAGAATAGAAGAAACAAAACTTATTATTGATTTATCGTTTATTTGATGTTTACACATGTAAAATGTTAAACTGATTGAAGGGTGGGATATTGCCCACCCCTCACACATCTGTTTCAATTCCAACACTTTATTTAATTTAACTATTCGGACCAATTAATAAAGAAATTTAATTTGCCAGAAGATTAGGTATATATTAAAGTTAAAGGTCAATTAAATTGGTGGGTGGGCCCTATCCTACCCTCCAATCAATAAAATACGTTTCATTGCTTCTATTGCTCACCTCTCACACATCTGTTTCAATTGCAATACTGTTTATTTAATTCAACTATTCGGGCAAATTAATAAAGAAATTTAATTTGAAAGAAAATAAAGTTAAAGTTAAATTAAATTGGTGGGTGGGCAGCCCTATCCTACCCTCCAATCAATAAAACACGTCTCACAGTTGCTTCTATAGCCTGGCTTACAGCAGAAGAACAAAACTTATAATTGATTTATTGTTTATTTGATGTTTACACATGTAAATGTTTTGATTTTAGTTTAACTGATTAAAGGGCAGAATAGGGCCCACCCTTTACCCTTCAGTTTCATTTGCAACACTGTTTATTATTATTTTTTTAAATTTCGAAGCGTTGAATTAAACACAGTAATAAAGAAGATTCATTTGCTAGAAGATTCGGTTTATATTAGAGTTAGCGGTAAATTAAATTGGTGGGTGGGCCCTATCCTACCCTCCAATCAATAAAACACGTCTCACAGTTGCTTCTATAGCCTGGCTTACGGCAGAAGAACAAAACTTATAATTGCTTCATCGTTTATTTGATGTTTACACATATAAATGTTTTGATTTTAGTTTAACTGATTAAAGGGTAGAATAGGGCCCACCCTTTACCCTTCAGTTTCATTTGCAACACTGTTTATTATTATTTTTTTAAATTTCGAAGCGTTGAATTAAACACAGTAATAAAGAAGATTCATTTGCCAGAAGATTCGGTTTATATTAGAGTCAGCGGTAAATTAAATTGGTGGGTGGGCCCTATCCTACCCTCCAATCAATAAAACACGTCTCACAGTTGCTTCTATAGCCTGACTTACAGCAGAAGAACACAACTTATAATTGCTTTATCGTTTATTTGATGTTTACACATATAAATGTTTTGATTTTAGTTTAACTGATTAAAGGGTAGAATATGGCCTACCCATTACCCTTCAGTTTCATTTGCAACACACACTGTTTATTATTATTTTTGTAATTTCGAACCGTTGAATTAAACACAGTAATAAATAATTTTCATTTGCCAGAAGATTCGGTTTATATTAGCGTTAGCGGTAAATTAAATTGGTGGGTGGGCCCTATCCTACTCTTCAATCTGTAAAAAATGTTTCAGAATTGCTTCTATAACCTATCTTTCAACAAAATAAACAACACTTACAATTGATTTTTAGTTTAATTATTGTTTACGCCTATCAAAACCTTGATTCTAGTTCAAACTGATTGGAGGGTAGAATAAAATCCACCCACCTTTCAATTTTATTTTCATTCATTTCATTTTATTTAGCGACACAATTATTTATTGTTTTTATTTAACTGTTCAAACAGATTAATATAAAGACTTTTACTTAAGATTAAAATTAAATGGTAGTGTAGTGGGTGGACCCTGACGTTGGGGGACTGCATAGTGAATTGACCAAATTTTAATGCCTTTATGGTGGATCGAGTCGACAAAATTATTCGACATTGTCAAAGTGGGACATGGTTTCCAGAAAAAACTTTTTTTTTCACAGGGGCGCTAGAGGGGAGCGAAAGGGGTTATGCTTAAGTTCGCATGCATGACTTTAAAGAAGACACTTCAAAGTTTTTCGCCCTTAAAGATTAATCAAAATCGATTGAAAATACGCGGTTTGAAAATGGTCGAAATTTCACGAAATTTAAGTGTTTTTTTTTCCACCAGTGTAAATCGTTTACAAGAAAATAATTTCTGAAATTATTAGTATACAATGAATAATTATATCTAATTCCCTCAAAGATTCATCAAAATCGATTGAAAATACGCCGAGTTATGGCGGTTTGAAAATGGTTGAAATTTCACGAAATTTAAGTGTTTATTTTTTTTTTCCACCATTTGCAAGAAAATAATTTCTGAAATTATTCGTATACAATGAATAATTATATCTAATTATAATTGGATCGAAAGTATGGACATACGTCGCGCAGGGATCGAACCTGCAACCTCCAGATTGCTGGAGATTGCACCACAGAAGCCACACATCCTTTTTTTCTGTAAAATTTTGTTGTTCCCCTTTGTATAGAAAACTTGCAAATAAATGAAATAAACACGTTTGTTTTTTTCTTTAAAGAAGACTTGTGATCACAGTTTCAACAATACACTGAAACCTTCAAGATGTATCTCAAAGTGAGCATCTTCAACATATTTCTGTGCGTATTTTTCAAACTTGGTGAATGTTAACTGACGTTAAAAAAATGAAGTGCGTAATTGGTTTCCATGAAGCCGATACGTGTTGTTGTTTACTTAACGCAGTTATGGTAACGTGCTGAAAAGGCTTTTTTACGCCCGCTACGCAAGGTGAGACTAGAGATAAACTATAGATCATAATAAAGTTAGAACTTGTTTTCATTCATTGCCGTGTCCATGTATTTCACAATTTATATGATTAATAATATTTAGTTGTTGAACACTACTAATTTTATTTATGGAGCTACTATTGCTACTATTTACCAGTGACGGTTCGCGTCTTTTTTCTGGTACGGCCGAGGTAACAAGGGTGGCAATACAGATAGGTAGGGTCAGTCTCAGAGACGGCTGGCTGCGTGACTGCACCTATCTGTATTACCACCTCTTGTTCCTCGTTCGTACCAGAAAAAAACCCGCGAACCGTCACTGCTATTTACACTTATAGAAGCGCTGACTGCACTGAACAAATTATGTGTGGCTGCAGTTGGGACCTCTTTTATTATATATCTGGTGCTCTGGGGGAGTACTAGTTCACTCGTCGTTAACATGGATAACAACTTTACACTACCAGCAAAAAATGAATATATTTCAATTCTAATGGTTCTTAAAGCAATGGTATTAAAATTATAGCATCAAAAATTTTAAATAACCATTTTTGATCGTTCGTAGAAAAAAAAACGTGCCTATCTCGTATGATCGTGCGTTTGCTGCACTTATGTGCACATCGTGCGACAAACAAACACTTCCACACTTGGCAGAGGTAGACAAATAACAATTGTTCGTAGGAAACAATAACATGCGTCAATTGGTAAAGGAACAAAGACATAGAATCTTCTTACCTTTGTACAATATTTATTCACATTAAATCACGTACGCGCACAACCTTCATTGCACATTTTCCATCGTTTTAATAAAGTTTATAATATTTATTTAAAAAAACATGAGATTGCATTTAAATATTCGCGAATATAACCGAAACAAATCAACATTAAATCACTTTTCACTTCTCTTTGCACCAACATCCATTGCAATTGCGTCGTTCATTTCGATTGCACCGCAGATGCAAACAAAAAAAATCACTAGGATTCGAGAATATGAACTAGATTAAAAACAGATAAAATCTTTATCGAATAAAAAGTAAATAGATATTTAGATTATCAATATTTGCTGATGGCAAAATTTTTAAGATTTGAAGTTTCAAACCTGCGTACGCACTCAAATCTCGAGTAGTTCAAGTGCGTGTAAGAGCTAATTGATTTCTCACATAACGAGTAGAGTGGCCGAAACGATTCACACGTAAAAATTGTAGAGTTTAATTTTTTTTTTTACTTAGACTGAGCCATTCTGCCGATTCCGACAAGTGTGCGCGTAGCTTAAGACAACTTGAATTTAAAACCTTAAAAAGTAAAAAATTAAAAAAATATCACCTGACCTATCCAAATAAATAACTTACCAATATATTAATATTTTTTGTTACTGTAACTTTTTATAAATGGCATATCCGTTAATAAACTTATTATTATTATTATTATTATTGTTATTATTATTTTTATTATTATTATTATGCTGTGCAATTAACATTTTCTAACTGAAGCTGGCACATTGCTGCTTATAATATGACTGTGCAATTTTTTCTGCAAAAAAAAATCCCAAATACTATACCAAATGCAAATATATAAACAACAAAAAAAAATACTACAGGTGGGTAATACCCGACACCTAATTTGCTTATTCCCCATCTTGCGGAATGTACGATGTACACTGTTAACGTCACGTATGGCGCTTACGTTTATATTTCGTTTCCGATACAATTAATTAATTGATTTTCCAACGTGATTCATTAATTATACTTAATCTTCGTGACTCAGCGTAGTAAAGTGTTTCTTAATTGCATTTACAACGGTTATAAGTTATAATCAACGCGAATAACTGGTCTGGATGGACATTGTTATAAAATGTCAAACTTTACTGACGTTTGAAGAAAAACATAATTATGGTCAAAAATATAATTTATCGTGATGAACATTATTCAACAATCAAGCGTCATTTTTTTTTTAAATAAAATACACCATTTTTTTTAAATGATTGTCTTCAGTAACTAACACGAAAGAAAAAACGAAAAATTCACCACAAATATTGTAGTATTGTCGATTTTTCAATTCAGTCAAAATTTTTCATTTATAAACCACCAGCAACGTAACTTTTCATTTATAAAAGTATTTTAATATATACAAACATCTTTATTCAAGAATTGTTACAATTACATACAGGGTGCCCGTTTTTGGAGCTCAAGCATGGGGATCTCGGTTATTTGAAGAGATACAAGGTCGGTTGCCCAATCTGGAGTGTAACATAATGTCGTTTTAAAACATAAAATATTCCGACTACTTCCGAAGATATCCGAAAAAAATCGAAATTTTCAAAAAATGTTATTATTTTTTTGCGAGACTATTTATAGAGATACTTCAAAACAATTAACACTTTATCATTGCCACTTTGTACGCTCTACAACGTAGTGATATAATAATAAAAATTCGACGTTTCGGTTTTTGGGAAACATCATCAACTTTATTTTTTCTTATGGGCGCCATCTTGTATTTTTACATTTTCAAATACAGATTTTTTTTTCTGACTTATGGCGCCCATAAGAAAAAACAAAGTTGATGATGTTTCCCGAAAATCGAAACGTCGAATTTTTATTATTATACCACGTTGGAATGAAAATTCTGCGGTTATAAATTTCTTTGTAACTAAAATGCTACGTTCATAATTATCAGAGCATCGAAAATGTTAGTTTATTAATTTGCTTGGCATGATAAATCTACGTCTATAAATTTCTTTGTAACTAAAGTGCTGTATATAAATATTCGCAAAATCGAAAATTATCGAATTTCTTCGGAATGAATATTCTACGTTTATAAATTTATTCCTAAGTAAAATGCTATATTTATAATTTTTGCAGAATCGAAGATAATTTGATTATTTTCTTTGGTGTAAGACATTAGATTGTAACAATAATGCTATATTTATCATTTTCTCAGCATTGAAAATGTTTCGCTTATTAATTCCTTTCATGAAAATTCCACGTTTGTAAATTTGTTCGTAACTAAAATGCTGCTATGTTGATAAATTCAACAGTATCGTAATTGTTTGGTTTACCTATTTTTTTTTAATGATTATTCTACATTTATACATTTCTTGGTAAACAAAATGCTATGTTTATAATTCTCACAGCATCGAAATTGTTTCGTTTATTAATTTGGAATGAACATTTTAAGTTACGTCTATCAGTCTCTTTGTAACTAAAATGTTATATTTGTAATTGTTTCCTTTATTAAATTATTTGGAATGAAAATTCTATTTTCATGGCTGGCTTTGTAACTAAAATGCTATATTTATATATTTCACGAAAATGTTTTGTTTATTAAATTCTTTGGTGTGATAATTCTACATTATAAATTTCTTTATAACTAAAATGCTATAATTATAATTTTCCTAGAATCGAATTTCTTTGGAATGAAAATTGTACGTTTGCAAATTTGTTCGTAACTAAAGCGCTATGTTTATAATTTTAACAGCATCGTAAATGTTTGGCTTATCTATTTCTTTAATGATAATTCTGTATTTATAAATTTCTTTGTAACTAAAATGCTATATTTATAATTCTCACAGCATCGGAATTGTTTCGTTTATTAATTTGGAATGAAAATTTTAAGTTACGTCTAGCAATTTCTTTGTAACTAAAATGTTATATTTATAATTTTCAGGGAATCAAAAATTGTTTCCTTTATTAAATTATTTGGAATTAATATTCTACTTTTATAACTGTCTTTGTAACTAAAAATATATTTCACGACATCGAAAATGTTTTGTTTATTAAATTCTTCGGTGTGGAAATTCTACATTTATAAATTTCTTTGCAACTAAAATGCCATATTTATAGTTTTTGCAGAATCGAAAATTGTTTCGTTTATTAATTTCTTTGGAATGAAAATTCAACGTTTGCGAATTTGTTCGTAACTAAAGTGTTATGTTTATAATTTTAACAGCATCGTACATTTTTGGTTTATCTATTTTTTAATGATAATTTTGTATTAATAAATATCTTTGTAACTAAAATGCTATATTTATAATTCTCACAATATGGAAATTGTTTCGTTTATTAATTTGGAATGAAAATTCTACTTTTATAACAGCCTTTGTAACTAAAATGCTATATTTAAATATTTCACGACATCGAAAATATTTTGTTTTTAAATTCGTTGGCGCGGAAATTCTACATTTATAAATTTCTTTGCAACTAAAATGCTATATTCATAATTTTTGCAGAATCGAAAATTGTTTCGATTATTAATTTATTTGGAATGAAAATTCAACGTTTATCAATTTCTTTGTAAAAATCTTTGGTGAGAAAATTCTACACTTATAAATTTCTTTGCAACTAGAATGCTATATTTAAAATTTTTTCGGAACGAAAATTATTTGTTTATTCATTTCTTTGGTGTGAAGGTTCTTCATTTATTAATTTCTTTGTAACAAAAATGCTATGTTTATAATTTGCACAGCATCGAACATATTTCGCTTATTCATTTCTTTCAAATGAAAATTCCACGTTTGTAAATTTGTTCGTAACTAAAATACTATGTTTATAATTTTAACAGCATCGTAAATATTAGGTTTACTTATTTCTTGTGAATCATAATTCTATATTTATAAATTTCTTTGTAACTAAAATGCTATGTTTATAATTTTCACAGCTTCAAAAATATATCATTTAATAATCCCTTTGGAATGAAAATCTATTTTTATAAATGTATCAAATGGGCCCATTTGGTCGATTCTAGTTTTCAAGATATTTGCTAATTTAACGATTTTTGAAAATTTTGAAAACAATTTTTTTCGCGAATTGTATAGAACTCATTTATTTCGCGGGCCGTATCAAACTTTCTTAAATATTATATATTGATTTAGAATTCTGTAATACAAGCAGGATCATTATTATTTAGTCTAATGTGTAAGTACGTGGATATCGTAAAAAATATTTATTATTATTAGATTTCTTTTCTTCACTTAATTTATTGTAGATTAGATGTAGACATTTTGTGATCGAAATATACAACGGCCACATAAAATAAGTAAAGAAAAGTAATCTATAAATTATTATTACAGTTTACTTTAACACCTGATATAGAACTATCTAAGGAGTAACTTCAAATTTAGAATTTAAAACTCATTTTTCTCAGCCCATTTTGAACCTCGAGAATCGGGTCACATCTCTAGTTACCAAACCTGGTGCTAACTCCATGTCCATGACACAGATGTGTTTGTAACTAAAATGCTGTATTTATAATTTTCACAGAACCGAAAATGTTTAGTTTCTTAATTTCTTTGTAAGAGAAATTCTACGTTTATAAATTTATTATTCATTCAACATTTATAAATTTGACTTAATAACAGACGGAAGTTGTGTATTATGTTTTAACATGGTAGCAGCCTCGCTGATCCAATTTCTATAAATTTAATTCGTTCATTCATTAATTTCGAGCTATCAAACAATGTCTATTTATAAATTCCATTCCAAACAAAAATATAACTTTTTCTAGTTACTGGAGATGCTGAAATTTTACACCAGATTTGAAATCAGCGATGAAACCGGCGATCCTCTGACAGATCACGATATGACCGAAATTCATTATTCAAAAATCACATCACTGCAGGTAAGCTTTTTATTTGTTGTTATTTTTTATGTATTTTTTTCTCCGTCGAAATAAGGAAAAGTATTGTGACTGTAAAAATAAAATAAGCAGATTGATTATATGATCTTCCTCTCATACCCACAGTTAACAAAGGCTCTTCAGTTTTCTGAAATTGTACCCATTTTATCTTAGTATGGCCATTCATTATTTGTTATGTTAGTGGAAACCATATATTTTATCTTTATTGTTTATTTATGGACAAATCTCTATATTACCCTATTATTGGATGTATTCTGTTGGGTAATAAATCATTATTATTATTATTATTATTATTATACGTTATAGTTACGTTCTTATGTTAATATAGAAAGCCGCATTTGCCAAGTTTCCAGAGTTGAAGAGCTTCGCGCTGGCAAATGTAGCCAGTGTTGACACCAGAAATTCCTTGGATAAACATTTCAGCACACTGAGGTAAACCATTGGTTAAACTTGAAACAATTTATTTCTTATATAAACGCAATTGTTACAGTCGCGAAAAGTTGAAAGCCATTGGTGTGTACCTTCATCTGCTACCCAGTTCAGCAAAGGAGAATGAAGACGATTGGTGCCGTTTAGATAAAAATTTTTTGAAAGAATTACTGGTAAAGTTTTGATTATTATAAATATCAATTTTTTTTAATGGTTATTTTAACAGATTTTTAGACACGAGAAGAGGACGTCACAATTGGATGCCCTGAATGAGATGCCGTTATACCCAATTGAGAAAGTAATTTGGGATGAGAATATTGTGCCCACGGCCTACTTCTCCGGCGATGGGTGCTTAGCGCTGCCAAAATTAAATTTGCAATTTTTAACGTTGCACGATTACCTGTTGAGGAATTTTAATTTGTTTCGCTTGGAGTCTACATGTAAGTGTTACATTATTTGCTTTCGTTATTTTAATTTGTTTCGCTTGGAGTCTACATGTAAGTGTTACATTATTTGCTTTCGTTAGTTTTTTTGGACTTAAAAAGGATTATTTTTTACAGATGAAATTCGGCAAGACATAGAGGACGCTGTGAGCAGGCTTTGTCCTTGGTAAGTTTTGTTAAAGAAAGCTGTTTTTTTTTAATTAGCAATAATATTTGTGGTCACGTTGGCATAGAGCAGTGTTATTTAAAGGGCATTAAGCTCATTAATCCTTAAAACATATGATTATCTGCCGAATATTCATTTCGCAGAAGTTTTTTTGTTTACAATTTATAAATTGTGAAAATTAGCATTGACTGCTTGGTCATCTGCCATTACATCGGTAAATTTGCAATCCCTAATTACACACAAATATAATTGAGTTTGTACATAGTTAAGAAACTGTATGTGTTTGTGTTGAAATTTAATAATAAATATTATTTGTGATTGTAAATACATTTGGATTTTTGCAGGAAATCTGAAGATGGTGGTGTCTACTGGGGAGGATGGGCCAGAATGGCACAGCCAATTATAAATTTTGCCGTTGTGGAGGTTTCAAAACCAAACATAGGTATGGAATTTTTTTGGAATCTTCATTATCCAGTTAAGACAAACGTTGATGTTGAATATTTCTACTATACAACAAACTTTTGAGATATAGTAAACAGCATTTCTTACTAATGCCTTGATGTAACATATTCAGTTATTCATGCATATATAGAAGAACCTCAATAAATCTTTGCCGGTTCATTGAGGGAAGTAGAAAATTAATCAATTAATTTTTTAAGCAGAGGAAAGTAAAATTTAGGGGTGGTGTTGAGGCATCATCACAGGCATCAGACTCAGGATTATGGAAGTTTTATTGTACCCAAACTTATATGCCAGAATGATCTCATGGTCAGTAGTCTAACTAATTTTACTAAATTTACAAAATGATACAATCATAGGACTTGAATTGTAAGAAACGAGGGACACCAACATTTACCTATTTAATATTATTTAAATGTTTAATGTTGGCGGCGTTTACTTCGTGGTACATCTTGATTGTACTAATATTATTTAGGTGAAAAACGGCCAAGCAGAGTGCGAGCTGACGTGAGTGTCAACTTATCCGTTCGTCCCGAAATCAAGGCTGAATGGGAGAACTTGAGGAAGCATGATGTATGCTTCCTGATCACGGTGAAACCCAAAAATCCTATAGGTATGTTGTGACAGATCTAAATATCTAAACAAGAATGATTATCAACATTTATTTATCTAGGCACGAAATACAACTACAAACAGCCCTTCATACCCCAAGTAGGCCTGCATTGCATTCGAGGATGCGAGGTTGAGGGCATGCTGGACAGTAACGGAAGGGTCATCGAGGATGGCCCTGAACCCAAACCGGTAATTCCGGGCGATAAAAGAACCTACAGAGTGTGGCTGGACTGCAATCAGTACCGCGACGACATGAACCAGATGAATGAAGGCGGTGAAGATATCTATGAAGGTATGCGTAGTTATATGTATTGAAAAGAATATTCAGGATCTCATAACTTTAAGTACCGTTTTTAGTTCAGTATCAAAATAATGGTAATATGAACTAGCTACTTTAACAGTAGAATAATTTTAGAATAATTTTTGCTTAAGATATACCGGAAAATTCATACCACCTATGCCACACCCCTTTTTTGATTCTTAAAGTCTCAATAAAAATGTACCTAAAGAATTTGATAAATTCCAAAATTTACAGATAGAGGTCGTACCTGCACTGTTAAGTGTACTATTGTTGGATATGAAATTGAATATGGAACAACTTTCATTGTGTGCGTCATCCCAATGTCATAAAGTATTCCTTCTATAATTTACACTGGTTTACTTCTTTTATGGTCTCGTGAGGTCCTAAATCCGGGTTCAACTCCCAAATAGGGCTTTGTTGTTCCTTTTTTGGCTAGTGAGTCCGCCCTCATGATTCATTCATGTTTTTATCCTTTGGTACTCAGACCACCTGGCTAAGTAAGCCGTAACTACTTCGGACGTAGGTCAATCACCAATTGCATTATTTTTATATAATAAATATTATTGTCACGGAATTCTACAAGGAGTTTATTAAAAACATTTTTTTACAGTATACTTCAATGACTGTATATTAATTAGTGATGACAAGATTCAGTAGCTCAATGGTTTTGAGCCGCTCGATCTTTTCAAGGAGCTCGATTTGATTGAGCAGATCAAGCAGCAAGAGCGGACTAATAATATTTTGCAGATCGATCGGCCCGAGCAGATAGATCATATGCAAGGATCGAGTACTCAATCTGTTTTAATCGATCTTACCCATCACTAATATTAACGACCGAATTTATCTGTATTAACCTGTAAAGGATACAACTCGTTCACTTGGAGATATAATTCGCTTAATAAATCACTTCCACGACTTATTATTCTTAGGATTCAACATTTTAATGCGCCGCAAGCCGAAAGAGAACAATTTCAAGGCGGTATTAGAAACCATCAGGGAGCTGATGAACACCGAATGTGTCGTGCCAGACTGGTTGCATGACATCATCCTGGGCTACGGTGATCCGAGCGCCGCTCATTATTCCCAAATGTCCAACAAGATTCCCACCATCGATTTCAACGATACCTTCATCAGCATGGACCATTTAAGATCGTGCTTCCCCAACTACGAAATCAAGGTGAAGACTGATAATCCAAGGAAGCTCATACGACCTTTTAGGTATAGTTATTATTGTAATCAATTAAACCCTTTATAATCTCCATATAATTCATTCACGATCAACTTTTATTAATGTAGATCTTGTTAGGACGCCATTTTAAGCACCAAGTCGTTTTTTTTTTGTGGTTATAATTCACGAAGCTGAGTCAACCACGTGATTTTTGTGCATGCGCACTCTTCGTGTACTAAGCTACAAGATTACCAAATTTCATGTTTAAATAATATAAACGTTGTTAAATCGTTTTTGATTGAAAAAGTTGTCCATTATTCGGCCGAATCATTTTCTCCACAGGTGACGATTAATCAAATGATAGCAGTTTCATTGTCCAACAGGTGACGTCCAATCAAATGATAGCGGTTTCATTGCCCAACAGTTTAGTTGTTACTATGGTTACGATTCGTTGTTTGTCACCGAACTGCCGCAATTTCCAAATAGAAAAATGATTCGTTATAATTTAATACAAACAGAAAAATCTTTAGGTAATTATTTAATATGATGCGAAAAAGTATAGTATTAAACTCGTGAACAAGTTGGCCATTGCCACGAGGGTGAATTGCAACAATCGCCTACGGCTCGTGTTGCAAACTTCACCCTCGTGGCAATGGCCAACTTTCTCACTCGTTTAATAATATACTATTATCTTGGTTCTTAAGGAATGTAGGCAACACTGTTTCATGGTTTAAAAATATATTTGTCAAACTTGGTTTTGGCATTTGTCAAAATTTTCTGCTTCAAACGTAATAAAAAAATATCATGACCTGCTTTTCTGAAAAGTTAATTGTGAATATGTATTATTTGTGTTCTTAAAGGATTCGCGCCTCCTTTTTCCAAACCACATATGGGGTTTTTCCCTTACTAACATTTTTTTTAAAGCAAATTGTAATCTTTGTGAATGTATGTCCACAGGTTAACGTTTGAAGATTTTTATGAAGAGGAGGAAAAGCAGAAAAAGGTGTTGGTTGTGGAACCACATATTATACCTAGGCGTGGACCTTATACTTTTAATGAACCAAAAAGGTAAGTCGACTTCAATTGTCAACACTGTTTTTTTTCTCTTTGGTCCTTTACCTATGTACAGGTCGGCAAACATAACTTGCCGTTGTGCAGTGGCAAAATTGTGGGCAGTACCTTCGAAGGGCGCTCTCGATAGATTTCGTGAACAGTTCGCGCACCGGGTACATTCTTTTTCAAGGAGGGAGCGCCCGATTGAGTTTTAAATGAATAGCGCACGCGAAGAATATGTGCTTGCTTATTACAAGAGACTGTACTCGGCCGGCAGTAGAGAGAGAGCTTTCACTTCCTCTCTGCGCGACTGGCCAACTTACATTTGTCATCCTGTATGTTTGTGGTAAGTGTGACTATATAAATCAGCTTGTGAAATTGACGTGGGAAAAAGAGAACAGAAGGAAGATGAAGAGATGAAGTAAATAAAAAAGAGGAAAATGTAGCATATGCCAACAAAGGTTCTTTTTTTTAATGAGCTTGTGACTTTAGAGCAGTGGTCTCAAACTCGCGGGTTGCAAACGGCACTTGAAGCAATTTTGCATGGTCTGTATATACTCAATTGAGTATTTATTGTAAATACGGTGCTTATAGTTTGTATCGTGTGAGAGACAAAATTTTGTTTCAGAGTTGGCTGTGAGATAAATAAGGTGCATCATGAGACTAGATTAGTTCAATTGAATTAGATTTACAAAAATGAATTAATCTCAGACATGACTGCTATGTTTCTCTCCCTCAGTCATGGCCAACTCTGAAACAAAATTCTGTGGCTCACACCTTATATTGCCTTTTGATTTACAAAAAAAATCCGTCCTGTCAGCTGCTACAGATTGTGCATTCTGCTCACATGCAATTTGAGTTTGAGACGACTTTAGAGCACGCATAGGCAAAGACATCCAGCCTGCGAACGATATTCAATACTATAAAAAAAACGTTGTACTCCAAATATAAACTGTAAACATTGTATTTATTTAACCGAATACATATTTAACTCTATGCATTGATTACTTTGTAATCGTAGCGTTTTTCCGAGGCTGCATTAGAGCACGATTTTTCAAGCTTATCATGACCATTGACCAAAAATTATATGTAATAAGAAATATTCACAAGCGCTGCTTTTATTTGGCAATATCTCTTCGCAGAAACACAATCCCTTTTACGCCGACGCAAGTGGAAGCAATCAGGGCGGGCATGCAGCCAGGCTTAACTTTAGTCGTCGGCCCGCCCGGTACCGGAAAAACTGACGTCGCCGTGCAAATCATCTCGAACCTTTACCACAACTTCCCCAACCAGCGGACCCTCATTGTGACCCATTCGAATCAAGCCTTGAACCAGCTTTTCGAAAAAATTGCAGCGCTCGACATCGATGAGAGGCATCTGCTACGTCTCGGTCACGGGGAGGAAGCTTTGGAAACCGAAAAAGACTTTAGCAGGTATGAACTATTTCTACTAACCAGGGTGTACAAATGATGATGTCGGGTATAATCGAGAAATGAAAATACGTTTGGCTTCTTGAATATGCTGCCCTCTGCAGTAAAAAAATGATGATATCAGATACAATCAAGCAATGAAAATACGTTTGGCTTCTTAACGATGCTGCCCTCTGCAGTTAAAAACTTTCCCTAGACAAGACCATCGGCTCAAGTTTTATAAATATTTAACCCAAATTTGCTTGAGATTTAAATAAAATAAAAGCAAATAATATGTTTGTATAAATCAAAATCAAGTGACTAAGATCTAAAAAACACAGAAATAATATTTTTTGTTCTTCTGTCAAATATCAACAGTAATTGCACAAGTGCATTGGAAATTATATATTTCGCCTTTAAAATCAATTAAATCAATTTATATTAATTTATTAATTAAAATCTCAACGAATTTTAGATACGGAAGAGTGAACTACGTTCTGGCAAAACGTTTGGACCTCCTCATGGACGTACAAAGGCTGCAAGAATCCCTCGAAGTCAAAGGGGATGTGGCCTACACGTGTGAAACGGCCGGACACTTTTATCTATACCAAGTTTTATCGAGATGGGAGCAGTACCAGAGCGTCGTTCGGCCGAAAACCAGCAAACCCGTCGATTTAGAATCCGTGGCGAAGGAGTTTCCCTTTGCGAAATTTTTTGAAAACGCTCCTCAACCCCTGTTCAAGCAAAAGTGTATGGAGGACGACCTGGAAACCGCCGACAGCTGCTTCAGGTACATCGAGCACGTCTTCAAGGAGCTGGAAGAGTTCAGGGCGTTCGAGTTGTTGAGGTCCGGACTGGACAGGTCGAAGTATTTGCTGGTGAAAGAGGCGAAGATTATTGCCATGACTTGCACGCATGCGGCTTTGAAAAGGAAGGAGTTGGTCGATATGGGTAGGTCAAAAATTAAATTATGTTGTGTGATGTTATGATTATGATTTTATTCCAGGGTGCTATTGCATTTCGTAGTTCCAGGAATTACAAAATGCAATAGAGACACTTCTGCCATCTTGTAGTTAAATATTGAACTAATTTAACTACATGATGGCAGAAGTGTCTCTATTGCATTTTGTAACTCCATGAATTACAAAATGCAATTGAAATACTTCTGCCATCTTGCAGTGAAATATTGAACTAACGGGTAAACTACATCTACTTATATTATAGATAAGACTTTTTTGACATCAATCGGCTACAACTAAATAAAAATTCTTGTGGTTATCACTAATATGTGTACTTTAAAAACCCTAAGTCAAAGAATTGTTTTGAGTAACCCTTCAACCCCAAAAAAATTATTTCTCCCAGCAATCGCAGAAATTTATACAATGTCGATTTTTAACAAAGTTTGAAATCGGCCGCAACTAAATAAAAATTCTTGTGTTTATCGCCAATATGTCTACTTTAATAACCCCAAGTCAAAGTAATGTTTTGAGTAACCCCAAAAAAAAAAAATTCTACCACCAATCGCAGAAATTCACACAATGTCTATTTTTGACAAAGTTTGAAATCGGCTCCAACTAAATAAAAATTCTTGCTCTTATCACTAATAGGTATCAGCATCAATTAAATTACTGCAATGAGCAAAAAGACAAAAGATTTTTCTCTAAGATATTTCGCAATCCTCGCAACAGGACAAACAATTCTGCCAATATGTTGTTTTTATTAAGAAACGATTATTATTCGTTACAGGTTTTAAATACGATAATATTTTGATGGAGGAAGCGGCGCAGATACTGGAAATCGAAACGTTTATACCGTTGCTGCTTCAGAATCCGCAAGACGGATACAACCGGCTGAAGAGGTGGATTATGATTGGTGACCATCACCAGTTGCCTCCGGTGATTAAAAACATGGCTTTCCAAAAGTACTCCAATATGGAGCAGAGCCTTTTCACGAGGCTGGTCAGGCTCGGAGTGCCCACGGTGGATCTGGATGGACAGGGAAGAGCCCGACCCAGGTTTGACTGCCATTTGATCCCATTGCACATTTAACTACTTGATTTTATAAATTTCTGTAGTAAATTTGAAATCCTCATTTTAGTATATGCAATTTATACAAGTGGAGGTATAAAAATTTGGGAAATTTAAAGCACGTGAACGAATGGAGGGAGTACCAAAATGCCAACCCTGGGCTGAAGTATGATTATCAGTTGATTAATGTCGAGGACTTTAACAATGTTGGGGAATCGGAACCAAGCCCCTACTTTTATCAGGTAATGTTTAGAGCAAAATTTACAAAAACTGTAAATCGTAATGATTAGTCTAATTACTTATTGAGATCAGGTAATATCTTGAATTATTTTGTAAAAAGAATGACGAAATGTTTTAGTACCAATAAAAAGAAACATAATTTTTACTCCGGTTTCAGAATTTAGCAGAAGCCGAATACTGCGTAGCTCTGTTTATGTACATGAGGCTGATTGGTTATCCAGCTCATAAGATATCAATTCTCACAACCTATAACGGGCAGAAACATTTAATACGTGATGTGATTAATACCAGATGTGCTGATAATCCATTAATTGGACGACCGCACAAGGTAAGTTCAAAAATGCGCGAAGAAATAAAATAAACTAACTCTGGTACAGTGGGGTCAGTCACACTCATTGAGGATACAGAGTGTAAGTGATGTTCACACTGAGCAAATCTAGTTGCTTGGGAATATTCAGACTACTGGGAATTATAACATTGGCTTAACCCCTGAACGTATACACCTGAGTTAATTTGAGCGCGCTAAACGGTAACGCTAAAACAGTGTGCGTTAAGGGGTTAATCTCCCACCTCGAAATCTCATTCACACCTGTCTGACACCAAGACTGACTAGTTTTTTTATATTTTTTTATATTTATATTTTTGTGTGTTAAGGGGTTAATCTCCCACCTCGAAATCTCATTCACACCTGTCTGACACCAAGACTGACTAGTTTTTTTATAAAACAAAATTGTGTATACTTGAGGTATATTTTGTCATACATCTTGGAAAGTAAAACCTCGATAAATAAAAACAAGACCCAGATCGATAGCCATTTAGCAGAAACCTACTTTTGTAATTATATATTTTGTACCATATCTGCATAATAAAGATGTTTGTATATATAAAAACAAGTTCAAATATTTCAAACTAACAGGTTACCACGGTGGACAAATACCAAGGCCAGCAAAACGATTACATTATCCTATCCTTAGTCAGGACAAGGGCAGTCGGTCATTTGAGGGACGTGAGACGGTTGGTGGTCGCAATGTCCCGTGCCAGACTTGGATTGTACATTTTTGCCAGGGTTGCCCTCTTCCAGAACTGTTTCGAACTAACGCCAGCATTCCAACAAGTAATTGTTTTCATAATACTTCTTATTACAGAAAAATTCAACTCTTTTATGTTCACAGTTAATGATGCGTCCCACAAAGATGCACCTTGTAATGAACGAGCTGTACCCAACAATAAGGCAGCAGGCTCACTCCGGCAACATTAAATCAATGGTTGTAGAAGATATGACGCAAATGGCCAATTTTGTTTATACGTACTACATGGAGCATGTGAAGGCCATGAAAGATTATTACTATTTGGTAAGTTACTTCTTCTTGTAGTGATCAAAGGTTTGCCGTCATTATAATAAAATAAATATTCAATAAATTGCTGGGCATTCAAAAACCAAAATTATTTTGAAAGATCAACGTAAAGTAAACTGAATTTTTGTAAGATTTTATCACAGCGTTTCATATTGATTTTTAATTTTTTGCACTCGAGAGTTCGTCATTAAAAAAAATACATTATGCCCATTGCGCGTAATGGATATTCGTGATTCCACTGCAAAAATATTCAACATAACTTTGACTATGCATGGCATTATAAATGAATATATTAGAAAAATCTCATAGATTATTTTTAAATAATGATGTAATTATGACACAAATGAACAATAAAAGACAAAACAATTAACAGCAAAATCTGCATTTTAAAATGACACATAACCACAATTTGTCTTCATTCAGTTTTTAAAATAAGTAATTTTTTTTGAAGACTCAGAAGAAATGGGAGAAACCTGGTCAAGTGGAAGTGAAAGAGCATGAGCAATTTATTTCCTCACACCCCGGTGAAGATCGAGATTCCGACAGTGAGGATGAAGATGCGGACACCACTAAACCGGTGCCAGTTCCAATAGAAGATGAGCCGCTCGATGATAACCAGCAGGTTTCATCAGAAATGGAGGATGATGCTTCAAACACTGAGGAAGATACTAGGCCAGAAATTGATAGAGGAGAGGCCGAGAATGAAGCTTAATATTTTGTAACATACGTTTATATATAAATATATAATAAAATTTAATTAACCTACAGCAGAATATGTGCATATTGCCTCCCAGTTAGTACCAGCGCGACTCATGGTATGGCCAGGATAATGTATCCGGGTCGACCATTCCTGGCCAAAAATTTAAAATGCCCGCATTTTGTCTATACTTACTTAAATCTGGCCAAGCAATTCTAAAATAATGATGGATTCATGTTCGCAACACTTGTAATCCCCTAAATTTAGTTGAGTTATAATTTTAAACTATTATAGCGTATTTGGACCTTGAATTAATTTTCAAACGAAAACTGCGCCGGAACTAAATTATCTAAATCTCGAGACACCTATAAATTGTGGGAGAAGAAGTCCTTATTTGTGTCCGCACGAAACTAACTTTCCTTGCCCCGCAGAGGGATAAAAATATTTTTTCGCCTGCCTCTACCGAAACCATATATTTCGGCCATAAAAATCGGGCCGAAACTACGATTTAGCGTATCTAGGGTCGAAAAAATAATATGCATAATCTAGACAACCTTCGGCGGAATATGAATAGGCTATGCAAAAATCTGACAGTGACAGTTCAATGGTGCGCGATATCAAAGGACTGGCAATATAAACGCTTACGTTTATTTGAAAAGATTAAAGGATTGCAAGTTTGGCGGTGATTTAACGTTCAAATCATCAAAATCATCCCTCAGAATTACTATTTAAAAGCTTTTAAACATTTTACGTTCGCATTCCCACGTCTTGTCGCCATCTATTCGACGATAGCCGAACTAATAAGTGATGTTTTTGAACAGCGCCAAAATGCTTGAACTTTATCCTTATAATCAAAGTGTTAATATTCAGCAATGCGCTGTACTCGAAACGATAGACGATTTAATTCTAAATCGAATGGTCTATAAAATAGCTGAGGCTATTTAGTTGTTTTCTTGTAATTTGCGAATGAAAATTAAGCACGACACACTTACCGACATTTACAGTTCACTGTAACTTAAAACCTAAATGCACAACAATTTGCTATATTCTTCAATGAAATACCGGTCCCAATACTTATTACTGATTATTCAATTAACTTTTCATATTATTAATGCATTACAATAAGAGAAATATATGAGGAATCCTAATCTTCATAGAGGGTACCCTCTGTTATCGTGGGGATAAACTACGTTTTTATTTGTGGATTTAATAATTGTTTTAATAATGAAAGAATAATTAAAAACTGAAGAAGACTGTTATCTTATAATAAAATAAATTTACTTGTAGATATTTTCGTATTTAAATTGCAGAAACAATACATTATAATACATCACAGGCAACCCGATAAACGCATAACTACTATAAAAAAAAACTTCAAATTTTAAAGGTGGCAGTGAAAAAACCATAAGTGTAATCCTCAGTAAAGCTTCAAAAATAGTGCGAATATTTAAGTATTTAAATTGCAGAAATAATTATATTACATAAACGCCTACTTACAGACAATGCAATACACGCATACATAATATTAATTTATTACTAAAAACTTCCAATTTTAAACGTAACAGGGACAAAACCATAAGTGTAATCCTCCGTAAAGCTTAAAAAATAATGTGAATATTATAGTATTTAAATTGCAGAAATAATTATATTATATAAACGCCTGCTTACAGGCAACCCAGTACACATATAACTAATAATGATTTATTATCTAAAACTTCAAATTTTAATCGTAACAGGGACAAAACCATAAGTGTAATATTTTTAAAGCGTTGCTAAGAATTACACTCATGCTTGTGTCCCTATTATATTTAAAATTAGAAGTTTTTAATAAAAAATAATAATAGTTCAGTATATACAGTATATTGGGTTGCCTACAAGTAGGCGTTTATATAATACCATTGTTTCCGCAATTGAAATACTTAAATATTCCCACTATTTTTGAAGCTTTACTCAGGATTACACTTATGGCTTTGTTCCTGTTAGGTATAAAATTAGAAGTTTTTAATAATAAATTAATTCGAGTTATGCGTATATCGGGTTGCTTCGGTTTAGGCGTGTATGTTATAAAATATTGATTCTGCAATTGAAGTACGTAAATATCCACAAGTGAATTTATTTAATCATGAGACAAAATTCTTTTTAAGTTTTTAAATATTCTTTTATTATTACAACAATTATTACATCCACAAATTATTAAGTAGTTTATCCCCACGATAACAGGTAGAGCCCTCTACTTAGATTATGATTTCTCGTATATTTCTCTTATTCTAATGCAATAACAATATAAATAGTTGAATGATTAATCAGGAATAAGTATTGTAACCCGTATTTGATTAAAGAATATAGCAAATTCTTCTTTATTGAATGTTTATGTTACAGTGAACTGTAAATGTCGGTAAGTGTGTCGTGCTTAATTTTCATTCGCAAATTACAGGAAAACCGCTAAATTTCCTCAGCTATTTTATACATCATTCGATTCAGAATTAAATCGTTTACTGTTTCATGTACAGCCCATTGTTAAATATTAACACTTTGACAATAAGTATAAAGTTCGAGCATTTTGGCGCTGTTCAAAAACATCACTTAGCAGTTTAGCCACCGTCCAATAGATGGCGACGAGGCGCGGAAATCCGAACGAAAAATGTTTAAAAGCTTCTAAATAGCAATTCTAAGGGATTATTTTGATAATGTAAGCATTAAATAACCGCCAAATATATAATCCTTTAATCTTTTGAAATAAAAGTGCTGTAAAAATCCTGCAATAATAAATATTGCCGCAGTAATTTTTTAATGGTTAAATTGATTTTAATGATTCAAATTGAAATTTACAGAGGTATTAATGCTTTAATAATAAACAATAAAATGGGATTTGTTGTTGTTGGGAAATTAACATTTACTTACGAAGGTATTTTAAACCCAAATAACTCCTAAAAGTTTATTGATTAATGTCCTTGTTAGCTCAATTGTAGTTATTGTTTCATCGCTGTTAGACTTAAAAGCGGAAGTTTTAAATATTAATTTAATAGTCGAAGAGGTTGTATAAAAAGAGATAGCATGAAGGGATTAGTTTTGCTGCATTACTTGGTGCGGGGTGGAAACTTGTATTTAATTTTTGCAAGTATTCACAGAATCTGGGTTCTTTTAGAAAAATACTCGTACTAAATTAATTTAAGTTAAAAATGTAGCCAGTGTAAAATGTGACGGTTAAGGCTCCACTGGTTGGGATCATAACTGATTTTGATTCGGACGAAATGAATGCTGTAAATAGAACTGAACATATTTAACACGTATATTCACTGTAAAATGTAATATGTTTATAAGTATATATCAGAGGCGGCTTGTGGATCTTTGTAGAGGAGGCTAAGACAGAAATGCCGCTCAAAATCTTATTATGTTTTATTTCCTTGCACACAATTCTTTCAAACTACTTTGCAACAGATGAAAAAAACAACCTTTATTGGCATAAACATAATATCTGCATTCTAGAAATCTATACATAACTAATACAATCGTTCCTCCTCGCCTCCTGTCCTTCTTCTCGCGTCCCACTTTCTCCAGCGTCCTTACCCCAGTCCCATCCTCTTTCATCCATTCTGTAACCCTACTGTTCTCTTTCACTTCCACGCATTCCTCATTCGCACCCTCACACACTTCCGCCAGATGCCTCCATGTATCCTTCCTCCACTGACATAATCCACATCTCATATACTCCTCCCCCATCCATTTCTTTCTCCCCCTCTCTCCAGACCCACACCTAGCCCTCGCCATTATCACCCTTTGCTCCCTGCTCCACCCACCCTCACTCAGGTATCTCGGTAAACTCCCATACACTTGCCACCTATACATATCATTATATTTGCTCTTCCCTATCCGTCCCTGCCTCTCCCGAGCTTCCTCTTCCTTCACCTTCAATTTCACCCATGCCGCCACCTTCAAACCCCTACCAAACCACTCTTTCACCTTCACCTCAGCCAGTCCTACCCTCTTTCTCTCTTCTCTCCATTTCCCTCCTTCTACATTCACACACGTCTCCCACACCACCTTCGCCAATCTCTCCTCCCCTAATTCACACAGCCTCATTTCGTACTTCACCACTCTCTCTATCGCCTCACATGTCAATCTCTCCCTGTTCATCTGCTGCGGTAGAATGTATCCAGGTGTCGACTTCTCTAACCCCAACATCCGTCCCACGAAACAAACTGCTCCCTCTCCATACACTCATACACTCTCGTCCCCCATGCTTCCACCCCCTATAATAGCACAGGCCTTATACCGATGCCGCACACTCGTCATGGGAAGTAGCGAGGAAAGGAGACAGAGACGGAGTGTAGCAACTATCTATGGTAGCAATCTGTGGGTAGCAACATTCAAACATTACTCGTCATGCCCACTGCTCCCTATTTTGTCGGTTTTTGGGCGCGAGTCAGAGGACTGGCAATATAAACGAGTACGTTTATTTAAAAAGTTTAAAGGATTACAAGTTTAGCGGTGTTTTGACGTTCAAATTATCAAAATCATCCCTCAGAATGACTATTTAAAAGCTTTTAAGCATTTTACGTTCTCATTCCCACGTCTTCTCGCCATCTACTCGACGATGGCCGAACTACTAAGTGATGTTTTTGAACAGCGCCAAAATGCTCGAACTTTATCCTTATAATCAAAGTGTTAATATTCAGCAGTGCGCTGTACACGGAACGATAGATGATTTAATTCTGAATCGAATGGTGTATAAAATAGCTGAGGCAATTAAGCCGTTTTCTTGTAATTTGCGAATGAAAATTAAGCACTACACACTTACCGACATTTACAGTTCACTGTAACTTAAAACCTAAATGCACAACAATTTGCTATATTCTTCAAGGAAATACGGGTCCCAATACTTATTACCGATTTTTCATTTAACTTTTTATATTATTAGTGCATTACAATAAGAGAAATAAATGAGGAATCCTAATCTTCATAGAGGGTACCCTCTGTTATCGTGGGGATAAACTACGTTGTTATTTCTGGATTTAATAATTGTTTTAATAATGAAAGAATATTTAAAAACTTAAGAAGACTGTTATCTTATAATAAAATAAATTTACTTGTAGATATTTTCGTATATAAATTGCAGAAACAATACATTATAATATTTCCGCCTAATCACTGGCAACCCGATAAACGCATGACTACTATAAAAAAAACTTCAAATTTTAAAGGTGACTGTGATAAAACCATAAGTGTAATCCTCAGCAAAGCTTCAAAAATAGTGCGAATATTTAAGTATTTAAATTGCAGAAATAATTATATTACATAAACGCCCACTTACAGACAATGCAATACACGCATTTATAATATTAATTTATTACAAAAACTTTTAATTTTAAAAGTGACAGGGACAAAACTATAAGTGCAATCCTCCTTAAAGCTTAAAAAATAATGTGAATATTATAGTATTTAAATTGCAGAAATAATTATATTATATAAACGCCTGCTTACAGGCAATCCAGTACACGTATAACTAATAATGATTTATTATCTAAAACTTCAAATTGTAATCGTAACAGGCACAAAACCCTGAGTGTAATATTTTTAAAGCGTTGCTACGGATTACACTCATGCTTGTGTCCCTATTGTATTTAAAACTAGAAGTTTTTAATAAAAAATATTATTTGTGTTTGTATATTAGGTTGCCTACAGGCAGGCGTTTATATTGTACCATTGTTTCCGCAATCTAAATACTTAAATATTCCCACTATTTTTGAAGCTTTACTCAGGATTACACTTATGGTTTTGTCCCTGTTACGTATAAAATGAAAAGTTTTTAATAATAAATTAGTTCGAGTTATGCGTACATCGGCTTGCTTGGCATTAGGCGTGTATATTATAAAATATTCTTTCTGCAATTTAAGTACGTAAATATCCACAAGTGAGTTTATTTAATCATGAGACAACATTCTTTTTAAGTTTTTAAATATTCTTTAATTATTACAACAATTGTTACATCCACAAATTATTAAGTAGTTTATCCCCACGATAACAGGTAGAGCCCTCTACTTAGATTATGATTTCTCGTATATTTCTCTTATTGTAATGCATTAATAATATAAATAGTTTAATGATTAATCAGAAATAAGTATTGTAACCCGTATTTGATTGAAGAATATAGCAAATTCTTCTTTATTGAATTTTTATGTTACAGTGAACTGTAAATGTCGGTAAGTGTGTCGTGCTTAATTTTCATTCGCAAATTACAGGAAAACCGCTAAATTTCCTCAGCTATTTTATACACCATTCGATTCCGAATTAAATCGTCTCCCGTTTGATGCACAGCCCATTGCTAAACATTAACACTTTGACAATAAGTATAAAGTTCGAGCATTTTGGCGCTGTTGAAAAACATCACTTAGCAGTTCAGCCACCGTCCAATAGATGGCGATGAGGCGCGGAAATCCGAACGAAAAATGTTTAAAAGCTTCTAAATAGCAATTCTAAGGGATTATTTTGATAATGTAAGCATTAAATGACCGCCAAACATATAATCCTTTAATCTTTTGAAATAAAAGTGCTATAAAAATCCTGCATTAATAAATATTGACGCAGCAATTTTTTAATGGTTAAATTGATTTTAATTATTCAAATTGTAATTTACAGAGGTATTAATGGTTTAATAATAAACAATAATAGTATATTGTACAACGAGCATATAATGATTTGCTCCACTCGCCTACGGCTCGTTCCGCAAACCTCGTTCTCGTGATTAATATCCATTATATGCGAGTTGTACACTATACTTTGTTCACGAAAATTAAAATCAAGATCAAAATTTAATTTAAATAATAATTAAAGTTGTAATTACAATTACAATTGAAAAAAAAATAAAATCAAAGTTAAATTTAATATTGAATAGGGTAAACAAAAAATTATCATAAATCGCGTTCTTTGAATCAAAGCGCGAATGAGCGTGTTTAATGACCATATTAAACACGCAAATGCGTGTGCGTGTTTAATAAGCATATTAAACACGCAAATGCGTGTTTAATGAAATTGAGTGTTAAATGTACCCCATTAATGTTGCCCACACAATTAAATAATGCGAACATTATAACATTTTCGTGAACAAACATATTTAAGTACATAAGAAATAATAAACAATGGATTATCTGTTTTTAAATACATGTGCTGTAAAAATCCCAGAATAATAAATATTACCGTCGCAATTTTTTAGCGGTTGAAGTTATTTTAATGATTCAAACGATAATGAGTAGTTTAATAAATAAACAATCAAGTAGTGTTCAAATTGGGAAATGGTTTTCAAGTTGAAATAATACGATATGTGGTGCCACCTAGACTTTATTCGGAAAAACTAAAAAATCCATTGAAAGTGCATTTAAAGACATACAACCTTATTTGAACTACATAAATCCAATGAAAGTGCATTTCAAGACAAACAACTTTATGTAAACTACATAAATCCATTGAAAGTGGTTTTCAAGACCTTTTTTAAACTAATAAAATACATTGAACGTGCATTTCAAGACAAATAACCTTACTTAAACTATATAAATCGATTGAAAGTGGATTTCAAGACCTTTTTTAAACTAATAATACATTGAACGTGCATTTCAAGACAAACAACCTTACTTAAACTACATAAATCGATTGAAAGTGGATTTCAAGGCCTCATTTAAACTAAATAAATACATTGCATTTCATTTAATCCAAGTAAATCTATTGAAACTGCATTTCAATACACACAACCTCTGGTAACGCTGTTTCCATTGATGTAATCTTTAAATACAATTATTTTCATGTATTGTTGCTATTTAGTGATCATGATATTTTTGCTTTCAATAAAAAAAAGTTCAAACGAAAAAGCTAATTTTTCTCAGCTATTTTGTACACATTTGATTCAGAATTAAATATTTTATCGTTTCATGTACAACTCGTTGCTGGATGTTCACACTTTTCTTATAAGTATAAAGTTCGAGTAATTTGGCGCTAATCGCAATCATCACTTGGCAGTTCAGTTATTGTCCGATGGATGGCGCGCAGAGGCGGTAATCGTGAATGTGATATTTTAAAATCTTTAAAATCGTAATTCTGAGGGATGATTTTAATAATTGGAATGGTAAATCACCGCCAAGCTAATAATCCTTTAATCATTTTAAATAGACGTGCTGTAAAAATCTCGGAATAATAAATATTGTCGTCGCAATTCTTCAGCGCAATTTTTAATCTGTTCGTTTTGTCGCTCATTTTATTCATCTTAATTTTAATAAATTAATTATTCATGTCCATACGTATTTTATCATGTAAAAATTAATCTAATTGCATACTGACCTGTGTAAACATTTTGTATTTAGCACGAATATACATTATTATTATTATTTAGTGGTTGAATTCATCTGTATCTCAAAAAGTAATAGAGCAATTGATATGAAACTTTGAACATACGTCTTGTTTGATAATCTGAAGAACTGAAAAGCTTTTGGTAAAATTTCGTACCCCGGAAATAGGTGTTTACCTTAACTGCTTTTTTGTTTTTTGCCAATATTTTCTTAAATATGAAAAATATCACAAAAACATTTAAACAAATATTGAAGACAACAAAGAAATGAACATCTTTTGTTTGAAAATATTTTTCATAAAATAATTGTTATTCGAGAAAAAATTATATTTTTTAAATTTTGGTTCATAATTATGAAACGATAATAGTTACAGCAAATTTATGTTAATAATAATTGTAGATAATATAAAAATGAGCAACTTATAAAGAATAAGTTTTTTTCGAAATCTCTTTCGTTTTTGAGTAAACTGACTATTACGATTTGAAGTCAAATTTGACATTTTCATCTTTCATATCATTTTCATCCGATTTTACAAAACTCTCGATGTACATTTAAAATATGATTTAAACTGAAAATAAACCATGAAAGTGTAAATAGAAATAACTATGATTCCACCAAATCGGAGAAAGTAACATGATGGCTACATCACCATTTTTGAATTAGAAATTTCAACTGAAATATCGATGGTTTAAAGCACACGTATTGTATGTCCACTTCAGGAAAACTTTTCTTATAAAATTGATGGATAATCTACACGTGACGAAATTCTTCCAAAAATTCTAAGCATAGGTAAGTATATCTTAAAATTCTAAAATGTTGTTGTCACAACTATCAAACAGTATGTCATATTGTTGGATAGTTAGGACATACAAGGTTTTGCACAACAAAGTACATCCGAAGATGGACATTTTAAGTCATATAACAAAAGTTTTCCTAAAGTGGACATACAATACGTGTGCTTTAAACCGTCGATATACATTTTGAGGACCACCGTGATGATTGCGAACATTTAAAAAAAATGAGCTGTATGTAAAAAACTACTACAGTTTCTAAAATGAAACTTTCATGTTGAGGAACTAAAAAGCTTTCAGTAAGATTTTGTTCACCCGAAATGGTTCTTTACCACCACTGTATTTCGATTTTTTTAAAAGTGAAATATATTAGAATGTTCAAGACAATAAAACACTGAACATCCTTTGTCAATAAATATTTTTTTATAAAATCCTTGAATAAAAAAAAATTTTTTTTTAAATATTTTGGGTTTATAATTATGAAATTACTTGTAACCTTATTATTAAACTATAATTCCTGTACAAGTTTTGGTTTGAATTAATAAAATCAAATCAAGCTTTAAGGAATTATTCATTATTCTTATTTTAACAACCGAATAATTGCAACAGCAACATCTATTATTTTCCGAATTTTACAGCACTTTAAGAAAACAGATTTAAACTGTAATTGAACGTTTCAATGATGGTGATTAAGTCATCAAATAATTTCTAGTTCAAAACGGCTACATCGAGGGGGGGGGGGGGCGATTCGGAAAAGAAACTCGAACGCTAGGTAATAACCAAAGAAAAATCATTTAACTTGAGACAACCTCAATTATTGCATTATAATTTGATAAAAGTAATAAAGACTAAAAATAACCTGAATATATGAATATTCAGCCTCTTCAATATCCGGCGTGGCACTAGCCAGGGAAGTAGTTGTTTTAATCAGTTATTTGTTTTTAGTCTTAGTAAGACTTCATGTTGGAGTCACGAACAGGCTGAATATTCATATATTCCGGCTATTTTTCGTCTTTATTACTTTTATCAAAGAAAAATCATTCACCGAAACGTCACGGTGTCTCTATTTTAAATGGACATACCTTCACTCCTCTTAAGACTTGCTAAAGATGTGATCTGAAGATCCCTATCCTATCTCCTTTCAGGATGGATGGAAAGGAATGAAAAATCCCACCAACACTAGCACTGCACATCGAGGAAGTTTCCCGGGTTTAACACGGCATTAAATCCTGTAAACCCGTCACTTATGGTCTCGCACAAACAGTTCAGCAGCACGAACTCGCGAAGATAACTTCCAGGTTTTTCCGCGATGGAAATGTTCAATAAACGGTTTTCAAAAAAATAATCAAGAGCGATGCGTACTTTCATCGCGGAGGCGACGTGCAGACTAGCCCGCCAGCGTTATCAATCGCGCCGATAAGAATTTGGAATCGTACAAAAACAAGTTTCTTCGGGCGTCGAATCACTTTCCAGTTTTAAAACTCTGGGGCGAGGGAGCATTAAAATTTGAAAAATACGTAATTTCTCGCCGCAACATCGAAGCAGAATTTAACTGAAATGTGGAGGTGGGTAATCAGAAAGTTAAATAATTACCGTATCCCTCAAATGATTAAAACTGTACTTTTTCAAAGTATTCAATTTTTTAAAGGCGATCCAAGGGCGCAAAGGAGACCAGGATGCCTTTGGCTATTAGCAAGCGCATATGCAGGGATTTTCTAAAGGTGATGGTAGCGACCGTTACTACGTGGTAATTCATTATAGAAACACTGAATAAGACACTTACTAAGTTTACCACATTTTATAAATTGTGGTAAAAAACTTAGTGTTTTATTCAGTGTTTCTATTTTCTAAAGGCTTTCGGCGACTTGGGCTAAAAGTTAATCGGGGCCTGCAGAACAAAGTGTAAAGTAGTAGGTATTTTTGCATATCACGCCTTGAGCCTTTTGTACACGAGCTTACAAAAATTGTAATTATTTATATAGTGAACGTATGAGTAAATTGCAAATTAAACTATAGAAATTACATTACAATTGAAGGGCTTAGAAGTAAAACGGTTCAAGTGCACTTTTTATGGTTTTAATACAATCGACTTTGATATTCTTCAAATATTACATCGAAATTTCCTTTGATAATGAAAATTCCAGGTTATGATTTGAAATGATATATTGCGACAGTTATTTCACTGAAAGGCATAGAAATGTGCTGGAGATACCTTTTAGGTGCGGCATACCACACTTTTTAAAAAAGTGCACTTAAACCCTTTTACTTCCAGGCCCTTTAATTATAACTAAGATTTTCTGAATGAATGGTGGTTCTGGCCGTAGCTTCGATCATCGTCCATACAACCAAATAACCACAAGTTAATCATTTGGTGTTACCCCAAGATATATTGCAGTACAAAAACATGGAAGACGCGGTCTCGGTTGGTATCACCCGAAGAGAAGTACAAATTGTTGGGATCTAGAGTGTGCGATAAAATTTTGTTTCTATTTCAGTGTCATTTTCCTGTCTCTCAAAGATTAAAAAAAAACTTTTTTGGTTGCATTAAAATTCCTGTAGGAAACCTTTCCATTCACGTTACGAAATTCGATTACAAAGCAGGTGCGTACATTCATGGACCGTGTAGAATGAAAAATCGGGAGTACGGCAAACACTCCTTCAATTATGGCTAATTCAAAATTAAGTCCGCGTAACTCGGAGGTGAACGCCCTTGAGCAGAGGGGCTATCTGATCGGCAAGAAAATTGGGCAGGGGTCATATGCGACCGTGCACCTGGCCGAGTACGTGGACGGAACCGGGGGAAAGAAGATGAAGTTGGCATGCAAAATTTTCGACAAGGAACGCGCGCCCAAGGACTTTTTGGAGAAGTTCTTCCCCAGGGAATTGGACATCCTCACCAAAATTGAGAATGCGCATTTGATACAAGTACATAGTATATTGCAGAGAGGACCGCGGGTATTTATTTTTATGAGGTAATTACGTTTTCTATCATAAACACTGATTTGTCTGCGAAGACATTAACAACAGTGGCGGTTGGTGGCGTGACTTTGGTACGGCTGGAGTAGTAGAGGTGGCAACCAGTGAGTCGAATTCTATTAGTGCTGTCCTGGCCAATCTCTACTTCTACTAGTCGTACCATTAGTCACGCTGGCAACCATCTCTGACTACTAAAGAAGATGTTTGAGACAGTTAATACATGGTAATCAGTAATCAATCCGTATTAATAAATTCAAATACGTCATTGTTTTAAAAGATTTTAGTGGAAGATTTTCAATTGGAGTAGTTTTAAATTTATTAACGATTGTAGAAAGGGAAAACTATCAATTGCAACACAGGAAAAGCGAATAGAAGCAATGGAGAGGGAAACTAAAAAAGGAATATATTATTACACAAGATGATAAGGAAGAAACACCTCTTGTTCCTCGGCCGTACCAGAAAAAACCCGCGAACCGTCACTGACGTATTCTCATTTAAGAATTTGTAGTTACGTTTTTAATTATTTACAACAATCTCAGTCCACACCTTTTGTACATGTACCCTAATTATTCTTAGATACGCTGACAATGGGGATTTATTAGATTTCATCAAGCGGAACGGTGTGGTGCCCGAGCAGCAAGCGAAGCTCTGGTTTCGGCAGATGGCCAGCGGCCTGCAGTACCTCCACAACAAGAACATTGCTCACAGGGACCTCAAGTGCGAGAACATCCTCCTCTCGAGGCGGTTCAACGTAAAACTGGCGGATTTCGGCTTCGCTCGTTTCTGCATCGACGAAGAGGGCCGCCGGGTGCTCAGCCAGACCTACTGCGGTTCGGCGGCGTACGCCGCGCCCGAGGTCGTCAACGGTACGCCCTACAACCCGAAACTCTCCGACATTTGGTCGCTCGGCATAATCCTCTTCATCATGCTGAACGCGTCCATGCCCTTCGACGATTCCAATTTGAGGAAACTGCTGAAGGACCAGATGACGAGGAACTGGGTGTTTAGGTCGCGCGTGCGCGACACGATTTCGTCGGCGGCGAAGTCCATCGTCAGGCATATATTGGAACCGGATATCACGTTACGGCTGACGCTCGACAGGGTGATAGCGCACGATTGGGTCAGGGCGAGGAAGGAACGGCCCAGCACGCTGATTGGCAGATTGGTACATCCGAGTCAGGGACAGGAATCTTCGACGTCCAATCGAAATTACGAGGACGAGGACGCCGTGCCCGGCGATCACAAGAAACCCGAAACCAAGAAGAGCAACACCATGATCAGTGTCCCAAAAGATTAAAAATCCGGCACTAAGAAGAGACACGTGAAATTTATTAAATGACCGACCAAAATTCTGTGCTCGATTTATGAGAAAATTGTATTTTTTTATTGAACTATATAGTTTAAATTTTACCAGATATATGTGATTATAGTGGGGTGTATTGTTTCGGGACACAGAATTTTAAAACATTGGAATTTACCATATTTTAATATACAAATATTAGAAATATATAAAACTAAAACCAAAATTTTTATTTCCGTCAGTTATTTAATAAGTTTTGCCAGGATTCCTGCAAACAAAAGGTAGAAAATAGTTGGTATAGTCTGTTCGCTGGAATCTGGCGGCTGAGGTTGTAAAACGGTCGGTCCGCTGCATCCTTGAAGAAAAGGTATTGGTGGTTCGTCTAATTGCATCCCATACATTTTTTACTGTCCTTCGCTCCTATTAGTATAAACACTTATTTTTTAGTAGTATGATATTTACTATTATCGTCGTGGATACAAGGCGTACTCATAACTCCCACGGGAGATATGAGTAATATCTCCCTTGGGAGTTATGAGGTCTGCTCCTGTTTACCTGACAAATAGTATGTACAATTTCCAAATTTTCCGCTCAAGATGATGGTTGAAGATAGACAATCTTGCGTCTGCTCACGACCAACTTTATAGCGAGACAGAAATTAAAATTTTCTCCCAGGTTTGTTCACTATTTTATTCAAAACTGTACGTTTGTTGTTAAAGAATTAACGTCAAATCAAATCAAAATAAATAAACGTCAGTTCATGAAATATTGTATGCACCGCGCGAGATATTCATGTTCTTCGCCCTCGGTTGACTTACAAACCTCGGGCTGTAACCCTGTCAACCTTGGGAGAAAAACATTCCATATCTCCCTTGATGCATAAATATCTATTACACCAGTACTTCTCAACAAAGATTGGTTTGAGATAAAAAAAAAATATTACGTCCTCTACTTACAGAGGTCCGACCCTCTTTTACGACCACAGCCGCCAGATTCCAGAGAACAGGCTATAGCAGTTTTTTAAATCGCTAATACAGTGAGATCAAAAAGTCGAAAATAGTTGGCAGCACATTTTCTGAAAATCCCTATAATAATTCAAGCTGTCTAGAATTCTCCAATGCAATGTAGTGTTCATTTTGCCATTGTGATTTTTTTAAGATTATTTGTTTTAAAAATAGTTTTAAGTGTTTTATCTGCCGATTTTAACACGTTCACTGCCTCCGACTATACTTGCGTAAATGCAACCCCAATTACGGTGACAGGGAATGTGTTAAACATTAGCACTTATTTCTAGACCCGATCATAACTATTAACAATACATTTAGGATTCATAATTTAGCCGTTTTATTTATATTTTAGGATTTTTTATGCCAAAATTCCCATTCTTAATGACCCCACTGAACTTCTGTTAATTAGGTTATGTTTCAACGGCTGCCAACTATTTTCGACTTCACGGGATATACTCTGTTCACATTTTATTTTCGCCGCAGAAGGCTTTGTTAGGGTGACATTTTTGTTGGTAGTAAAAAAGCTACTAACAATTTGGTTATGTCATGTTGCATTTTATATCCCTTATTCACATGTAAAAATATTATTTGACGTTTTATTGAAATTATAGGTTAACAATATCAATCACTACTGTCAATATAAGGGCAAAAAAACACCCCAACTCCGTAACAGAGTATAGTAAAAATATAAAAAAAGAAAAACATCAATAAACCTTTTATTCGTACATCATCAAAATTAGGAAATACAATATACATACAAATCCAGTGCAGGAAACTATAAAAAAAAAAATAACGTTACTTGTAAAAATATCCAAAAAAAGAGAATAGAACGTCTCGTTTGTTTTAATTTCGCACTGATCTAGTCGAAACGGTCATATCACACAGAGGTATATATATATTATTAATATCACAAGAACAATTTTCATATTTTTTTTCTTTTGTAGAGACGAACCAACTAGAAGAGGTCAATCAATTTCACCGTCATCTTTAAAGCTTAGTCAAAAAATACCCTTTCAGTAGCGCGGAAAAATATAATATGTTACTAAGGCAAACTCGCGCAGCTCGAAAGTACGGATTATGTTAATTAAAGTAAAAGTTGCGGAAGTTGTAATTAGGAGATGTGTTTCTATAAGTAATGGAAATCTGCCGACTACGGAAGTACGTAGTTGATGTACGCCAGTTGCGGCTGGTGGCGTGACTCATGTAGTAGAGATGGGTGTTGTTCGATTGATTCAATTATCTAGTGAATACAATTCTATTGGTGATGTAGAGATGCGCTGTCCTGACCAATCTCTACTGCAATTACGTTTGGTGGTGCAACTTATGTAGTAGAGATGCGTTGTCCTGACCAATCTCTACTCCAGTTACGGTTGGTGGCGTGACTCATATAGTAGAGATGGGTGTGGTTCGATTGACTCATTCATCTAGTGCAGGGGTCTCCAAACTACGGTCCGCGACCTCATCGAGTCCGGCCCGCAGCAAGCGTTACATTTTCCACAAATGTCACATTTTAAAATTCTACAACGATTTTTTGTTATAGATTTTGAAATTAGTTATCAAATTGATCATATCTCGACCTAGTAGGTTATGAAGAATTGTATATATGGCCCGCGATGGAAAAAGTTTGGAGACCTATGATCTAGTGAATACAATTCTATTAGTGATGTAGAGATACGTTGTCCTGACCAATCTCTACTACTGTTACGGTTGGTGACGTGACTCATGTAGTAGAGATGGGTGTGGTTCGATTGACTCATTCATCCACTGAATACAAATCTATTGGTGATGTAGAGATGTGTTGTCCTGACCAATCTCTACTCCAGTTACGGTTGGTGGCGTAACTCATGTAGTAGAGATGGCTGTGGTTCGATTGACTATTTTCCTATGTTGACTTGTGTAAAGCTGTAAAGTTGTTGGCACCAATAAACCATTGTATTGTATTGACTCATTCATCCAGTGAATACAATTCTATTGGTGATGTAGAGATGTGTTGTTATGACCAATCTGTACTCCAGTTACAGTTGGTGGAGTGACTCATGCAGTACAGATGGCAATAAAGTAAATAATGTTTGATTGACTCATTCACCCAGTGAATACAATTCTATTAGTGATGTAGAGATGCGTTGTCCTGACCAATCTCTAATTCAGTCAGCTGTACCTTGAGTTACACCACCAGTGATCTGTACGATCTTTGTACGCCATCTAGGAGACAATAATCGTACCGATTTTTTACAAGGTTGTTGTTGTAGATCAGCGGTTTACGCGCAGATAACATGTTAATAAAATGTTTATCACTTGGTTGATTTCTAGAGTTTGTTAACCAAATTAATTGTGGCCTTTGGGTACAAACTCTCAACTGGAAATTTGTAGTAGAACTAGAGTGAGTCGATTAAGAGTTGACTCTTCGAAATGAGTGGAGGAGTTAAGTATAAGTCATAAGACAACTCACGAAAAAAAAATCATTTTGGCCATCTCTAACTAGAATGTAGTGAAGAAAGGGCTTCAGCAGTAATTAAGACCGCATATCCTTTAATAAATCCCTCACTGTGAGTGATGGATTGTTGGACAAAAATTGATAACTTTTGGTAAAAATATTTTTTTACCTTTTCCAAATAATTGTACCTCCTTTCCTATAGTCTATTTCATTTTATAGATGGGAGTTGTAAAAACGCCCACAATCGCTGTGTTCTATGCAAAAGTTTGATTTACACCATATAAATCTATTATTAGTCGGGAAAATAATAATAAATTTACATAGTGTAAACCAGACTTTAGCATAGAACATACGGCGATTGTGGGCGAAGATATCAACAATTGATTCCTTGGACGACACTGAAAAATGCCTCGCACGACATCGTTTTGGTGAAGATAGGGATATTACAATAAAACAAGCAGAAAGCGAACAGTAGTAATGAGGCATCAGCTGACGATCACATCAACCATTTGCATTTGTACTGCATGATTTGGACGTGAGGATTTTCCGGCCAGTAATGGCGCATTGGCGATTGTGGGTGTTTTTACAACTCCATCTATAGAACGAATACACCATAGTTTCAAAGTAAAACATTTAAAATCCAATACCTTTCACACATCCCCTAATTACAATTCCACGTGCAATACTGGAATAAATTAAGTCGACACCTATTATTATTTACAACGATCGTTCACTAAATTGCACGAGTTTTGTTTTCAGGAACCCGCGACGACGGACGTAATTTTGGCAACTTGTTGGTGGTGCTTGGTAAAACTTCATTTTAACATTTGCTATTTCGTATTGCACTTATCGGTTTCTGTTAGATTATTATTATTATTATCATAAAGCATCTCGAATTTGTACTAACCTGTATTTACATTACGCTGAAACTGTGTGTTGGGGAGTTAAAATTAAAAACTATAATTGGAATAAATTAAGGTATACAGTTAAGGTAGTTTAAAACTAAATCTGGTGCAGTCTCCCGTCCCCGAATGGAAAATAATCTAACAATAAAAAAATAAATATGTATAGTTGAAATCTGGAGAGGCGGCGGATTCATGTTTTGAGTTTTCTTCTTTAATAAAAATTGCTGTTATTAACACGTTCGCTGCCACCGACGCGCTAGTGCGTCTGACTTTATACTTGCGTAAATGCAATCCTGATTGCGGTTTCAGCGAACATGTTAAACAAGATTATTATGATTCGGCATTAGCTTGCACCGATAATAACTGTGTAGTTAATACTGACAATTCAGGCTCGTAGGGAGGATTTATGATTTTGTAGCTAATAGATTTAGAAATTAATCCAAAACTCTTTCCAGATTCTTTTAAAAATGTAAATCACACGTATATTGTTTTAGAAATTAATCAACCGTCTCGTAATCCACAATAATTTGCATTTATAGTTGTATCGTTAATCTGATGCTGAATCTCTCTTTCGCGAGTACATTGTACATTTTAAAAATGAATCGACCGACCTACCTTTCCAGATTTCATCCATGTATGATTGGAGCACCAAACATCTTTAAGAGGTAACATGTGACCGAAGGAATCGGCCATTTCTTTCCTGTTGTGTTCACTAGCTGGTCCCGTACTTTCCGTTCTCGAAGACGCCTTTCCTGAAGAAAGGGGAGAAGTTGATGAGCGTCGCTCGCGTGATCGGGCCGCTGTACGTGAGCGGGCAGGTGGGGTGCGTTTTGCACACCTCGATCAGCCTCCTTAAGTAGTTCTCCAGTTGGCGCTTGCGCGACTGCGCCACCGACTCCGTGTTGGCGAAGAGCTGCCGCGACGGGAACGGTATTTGCGTGATCTGCAAACAAAGCGAGGGTTTTGTTAAATACTTTGATTTTCATCAACTCAAATCGTATGAGGTGTTACCAAGAAAACAGAACCGCAGATGAGCGAGTTTATCCGAGGCAAAGAGTTATGTTATAAAAGGCGTGACTGCGGCCAGTTGAAGTAGAGATTGTTCAGGACAACGCATCCCCATCGCACTTATAGAATTCGACTCACTGAACGAACAACTAAACTGATACGCACCATGAGTCATGCCAACAGCCGCCATTTAATTGGGCGCACATATGCGTACTCACCAGCAGCGGCTCGTGGATTTCCATGGGAAGCGCTAAGACAAAGATGACGCTCGTGCCGCACTACTTGCTCATATAGAGGAAGCAAATATTTAGTTGCTGTAGTGGTAAAATTTTCTTCCGTTGCCCCACCGCTGAACATCCACGAGCCGCCACTGGTACTCACTAGTTTTGGAAAGGCCGAAGTAGCAGAGGTGGCAATACAGATAGGATCGGTTGCAGAGACGGCTGGCTGCGTTACCGCACCCATACTCGCATACTCCAATTATTTGAACATAAACGAGGGTTGCGCAGAAGGAGAGTAAGAACCAAACATCGATATATTATATTTTGTAAATTAGTTTATTTTTAAAAACTCTGGGCTACGTTCAATCAGTCGGATTATAGGATAGGGACCACCCACCCTTTATATCTACTTTAATCTAACCTACAAAACGCTGTTTGATTGGATACATTTCTTTGTAAATCCATCTGTGGTGTTGGAAGTGTAACATAAGAAAACAGAGTTTCTTGTTTGAGTTAAAATGAATACAAAGGGTGGTGGGTGGCGCCTATTCTATCCTACATTTATTTGAATATAAGCGAGGGTTGTGCACATCAAGAATAATGAACAAAAACAGAAATATTGCGTTTGTGTTTTTGTATTTTGTAAATTAGTTCATTCGTAAGGACCATGGACTATGTTCAACTGGTTGGATTGTAGGATAGGGCCCACCCACCACCCTTTGGATTGTAGGATAGGGCCCACCCACCACCCTCCGTATCCACTTTAATCTAACCTACAAAATGCTGTTTAATTGGATGAAATTTCTTTGTACATCACTCCGTGGTGTAGGAAGTTTGACAATTATTAGAAAACGGGGTTTGTGTTTTTAGTTAAAATAAATACGAAGGGTGGTGGGTGGTCCCCATTCTATCCTCCAATTATTTGAACATGAGCGAGGTTTGTGCAGATCGTGAGTAATGAACAAAAACCGAAATATTGCGTTTGTTTTAGTATTTTGTAAATTAGTTCATTTGTAAGGACCCTGGACTATATTCAACTGGTTGGTTTGTACCACCCACCGTATACACTTTAACCTAACCTACAAAACTCTGCTGGATTTGATGAAATTTCTCTATTAATCCACCTGTGGCGTTGGAAGTTATTAGAAAACAGGGTTTGTCGTTTCTGTGGTGGGTGGGCTTATTTTATCTTCCAATTATTTGAATATAAACTAGGGTTGTGCAGAGGGAGAATAATGCATGGTGGGTGAGTCCTATCTTACAATCCAGCGGGTTCTTCTTTTCTCAAATGAATAAATTTACAAAATAAAAAAAACGTAAATGCGATATTTTGGTGTTTGGTCATTACTCTCTATCTCCAGAACCCTTGTTTATGTTCAACTAATTGGAGGGTAAAATAGAGCCCACCCACCACCCCTTGTATTCATTTTAACTCAAACAACAAACCCTGCTTTCTAATGTTTGTGAAACTTCCAACAATACTGATGGATGTACAAAGAAATTTCATCCAATCAAACAGTGTTTTATAGGTTAGGTTAAAGTGGATACGGAGGGTGGTGGGTGGGCCCTATTTTACCCTCCAATCAGTTGAACATAAAAGAGGGTTGTGCAGATAAAGAGTAATGACCACCACCCTCCATATAAGAATAGTTATTCTGTGCATATAAAAGTGAACAATTAAAGGGAACATTTGGCAAGCAACAATTGTAATAATAATAATTGTATACAGGAATGTTTAGTCTGGTTTTGATCTTATTTAGTCTCATCAGCACGGTATAATCATTGAAGGGAAAACTGCTGTCATTTTGCAGTTACAATGCTATTATTCTGAACAAAAATGATAGCGTTAACAGCGATGACATTTGCTAACATCGACAGATGTTATGAATATGCGATTCTGTACACAATGTCTGTCAACTAACAACGATGTATATTAACATTTTCAATGTTAAGCAACACTTGTCAAAACGGTCAACGTTGCGAGATTATTAATGGATTATATATATTTTGAGGTTATTTCGTGGTTTGTGTTTTTCGCCAACAAAAGATTCAAACGAATAATAATATTATTCCAATATTCATATACATCCTTTATAAAACACTAATTTTATTTCTAAAAATATCCTCAAAAACGTATATAATATACATGAAGTTGGTCGCACTGTAAATGTTGCAATGTTGCCAATTTGTGTACATCGGGTTATTCACAATACAGTTTTTAACAGCGCTGTTCAATTTCACATAACACTGCAATGTTAATAACAGTTGTTCAGAATAACACCATAAATCTTCTAAGTCGCACCCACACCTCATATAATGCGATTATTTGAACATAACGTTTTACATACCTTTTCGCCGTATCGTGCCTTCATAGCTATGTGTAGGTCGCGAAACCTCCTGTACCTCCTCAGCACGCACCACCTCTCGTCCGCCGTCGTGATTCTAACCTCGTACTCGTAGTGCGTCTGCGAGCCGGTGCCGCGCAAACAGTAGCTGCCGATGCTCACCACCGACTCGTTGTCGGCTTCTGTGATGATGGATGGCATCGAGCGGTATAAGGTACTGTACGGCGACAATTGACTATTGTGTAACTAACGGCACAAATTTAAAATCCATACAATTCGCCAACGTGCTTGAGATTCGAAGGGGGCAATAGTTTCGGCACGGAGCGGTGACGGCCCGCTTCGTCAATACTTACACTCTCGGCAGAGAGAAGCGAGCCGTCACCGACGTCGAATCGCAATACTTACAGGCAACGGTGGTGAGTATAAGGCTGAGGTTGATCCTGCGTGAATTGGTCGGATGGGACTGGGGGTGTTGTCCAGGTCTTGGAGGGGATGTTCGGCGGCCGGAGAGAGCACGGATGGTGAACCCATCTTTATGGCCATGCATTGTTTTTGCAAGTCTTGTAAAATCTGAAATGAAAATTCAAATCTGAATATAAATTGGGTAGAAACAGATGCGCCGTCGAGGTGCTGCCCCCTGTCCGCAACGTGAAGGTGCTACCAGAAACAAGCAGTTGAATTTGGGTTTAAGGCGCATCGACAGCTAAAGTCATTCATGAACGAGCTGTTCATAATACAAGTAGATCGGGCGAGGGGCACTCACTATTCCTTTGCTCATTGGGTTGTAAAAATAAATAAACTTCATTTATCTGTCAATGATAAGTCTGTTGCGTTTAAAAAAACGGATTACATCCCCTATTTCACAATTCACGGCGCTTTCAATGGCTTGATGCATTCTAAACACACACAGGAAACTGTAAAGAAGGTAATGGTGCCCGTAGTTACGCGGAAAGGTGACTGCCGCGCTACAGTGGCAATGTAACGAAACAGTTTTTACTAACGAAACGTGCCTCGTATATTTTGATAAATTTATAACTTACAGCTATTTGAGCGTCGAGTTGCGACTTTGAGCAGCGCGAGTCCAAGCACCTCAATATCAGCTGTTTCTGTTGCATGACACGCTGCGTCAGATGGCGAAGGGCGTCGTTGTCTTTCCTCCTCTTCCTTATCACCGGGGAGTGGTTCTCGACAGAACTGGTCGATTGGGAATCGCTTCCTACCCCCTAAGGAGATAAAAATTAGTATTATATTTTTTAAAGATAAAACAAGTAGCTTTTCTGCTTTCATTACTGTTTTTTAATTTGTAATTTTGAGCGCAGAGTTTCATTGCCAATTGGGACAGATTTTTTTACATCAATTGGCAATGACCATATAGTCAGAGCTTTTAATACATGAATAGCTATTAAAAGTTTATTAAAGTGTGGCAAACTGGATATAAATATCAGTTTTATTGTCACGTATTTCTTGCAAGGACTATTGCGCCAAAATCTGAACCTTATGTACATTTAAACTTTTGGTTCGAAATTACTCCATAAGAGTCTGCTCAACTTTAGCCCCACCTCTAACTTATGCCTCGCATTTGACTCAAAAGCTGGTTTTTGTACAATTTTTCCGGTTCAAATTACCTTATAATCTTCATTACTAGACAAATCACTCTCATCCTGTGGTCGAGACGATGGTCTTAGTTCAACACCGCTATCACTCATCAATCTTTCGATCCCCTCCATTGTCAGCTGCGTGGAACAGCCGCTGGCGGCGGTGTGATAGGTGTCGCTGCTCAACGTGCCCTGCTCCTGCTCGCAGCTGCTGCTGTAGTTCATGTCGAGCGATCCAGGGCTTTGCGCACAATTGATCTTCTTTAGGTTTAAGGTTAAACTGTAATAAATGAAAATTGTTGAAATTGAGGTAATTGGAAGGCTTCAGGAAGCCGAGCTGCAGGTGCGACAAACATAGGTAAAAATATAAGGAGCTTTAGGTTTTTGGGGGAAGCTTGAAAGATGACGATAAATATGTGTTGGTGCATTTTAGGAGTCGAAATTAAGAGCAAGAAAAATATGGATGAAAGAAAAGAACATGAGATGCGTGTTCTGTAGATATGGTAGGGATAAGTGAGTAAAGGGTCCTCAAAATGGATATTTGAAATTTCGATTTCGAGGACGAGACCATATTTCATATGCAGAAAGTATTGATATAGTTTGATCAACAGAACTTTGCGTGTGCATCCTTACTGATAATTGTCCACTACAATCAACACTAGAGATTCTACCAGTGGCGTAGTAAAAAATTTGCAGCTATGTCCTCAAAATGTATATTTGAAATTTCGATTTAGAGGACTTCCCATATTTCATATGCAGAAAGTATTGATATAATTTGATCAACGGAACTTTGCGTGTGCGTCATTACTGATAATTGTCTGCTACAATCAACGCTAGAGATTCTACCAGTGGCGTAGTAAAAAATTTGCAGCCATGTCTTTTAAAACAACAAACTGAAATATGTACACTAAATTAGATGTGAACACCTCCACTCATCTGCCCCTTGACTGGCTATTTTAATACAGCTTACAGTTCATAAACTTATTTTTAAAGCATCAGCAACTCTCAATGTTACGATATAATTAAACAATGAAAAACAGAATTTACCTCTTTTAACAGCATTCAGGGAAATTAGAGAGCAGTTATTTTACTTTTCTACTGCAAAATGGTATATTGACCACAAGATTCGGCACCTGAGAATTTAGACGTTTACCTGACATTTTGAATTTTGAGGTTAGACGACACTTAGCAAAATGCTGGAAACGCCGCACCATCACGTGCAATGCTTTGCGTCTCAATATTCTGTCTTTGTTCAATTGTTCAATGCATGGTTTTATCGAAGTCCTTATGTCGTCACCTTGGGCGACATATGTCTAAACATTGCGTCTAATTTAAAGTACCATAGAGGGAGTAAACGCATGCAAATCATATTGGAACTAAAGTATGTTCATTAAAAAATAACATCAGCTGTGCCATGATTTTTTATTTTTTTAAATTTAATTTGGTAAAACATATTCAGGTTATGTTACTTATGTTGTGTTCCTACCGATAAATTCATTTGCTGTGACAAAGGACGCGGAGAAATCGTAGGTTCATCTTAATAGCATCCTGAGTACGTTTGACTGGTTTACCTCTTCCTGGTTTACAGAGACATAACAGATTATGATAAGGTATTTTTAAATTCATCATAAATAATGGGAACGTCAGGAAATTCTTCCTGAAACTCAGCCAAAGGTGCGTCGAATGAATACACCCAATTTCCGTCCACTTTAGTCCAATTTCGGAAATAACTTCCAACTAGTAACGTTTTTTGCTGGTTGCTGTAAACCATTGTGACCACGGAATAATTGTGACTTTTAGAAAGATCTGACGTTTTGTACGTCAATTCCTAACATGTGTGCCAACTTAAATTTTTAAAAATAAAAAATCATGGCACACTTGAGTTTTTTTTTAATGAACATACGATAGGTTCCGGTATGTATGATGTGCACGCAAAGATCCACTGATCAAACTATAATAGTAAGTAAAAATGTTTGAAATCCCAATACAGCCGTTTGAGACTGGAGTTTATAAATTTATCGTAATAACGAAAAAAACTTACGCCTGCTTCCTCATCTCCAGTTCCTGAAGCTGTTGTTCCGTTCGAGACGCCAGAGATTCTTTCAGATTGCGCAGTTTGTCCTCACTAGAGGGCATTCCCAGCTCCAATTGTTCGTCCACTAAGCCTACCAACTTTTTGTCCAGACGCTCCACGGCGATCCTTCTCTCGGATAAGGTTTGCACTCTCCTCTCCAGCTCTGCTTGTAATTCCGCCAGCTCTTTCCTCTAATTTAGAAATTGTATGTTAGGAAATTTGAAGTATATAAAATTGTGACTTGTAGAATAGAGTTCGGAGTACGGATAGGCAAAATCACTCTTTTTTGTGAGTTGATTGAAATGTGTCGACTCTTGACTCTTTGGAAGTAATAAAGAGGAAAAACTGATTTTGAGCCACTTGACTAGTCGACTTATTTTTATAAAAAAATCCCCAATATATGCCGGTTGCTGATTTTTAATCTGACAGCATAAAGCCTGTATGACTCTTGCGTCATTTAAAAATAGGATCTGTTACTACTAATTTTGATGAGTCGACTCACTCATGAATTACCCACCTCTAGTTCGGTGATAAGTTTAAGAGTTAGGAACAGCAAATTATTAAAACTACAGGCTGTAATGTCACTGGATCTATTAAGTCGTATTTACAATTGTCGAAGACACACCATGAAAAAACTGTTAGTAATATAAGGCGAGGGTGATGCTGCAACTAAATCTTCTTTAAACAATTGTACAACTTTCAATGATTATAACAATTGTGCAAGGTACAGTCAAATGAAAATATTTGATGATGTGCAAGTTGATAAAACTGGAATGTGATTATGGTACTGCCATCTGATGGGGACTCAGGAAAGCACAGTTAGAACTTGCACTTCAACACTAATCAAAGCACAGCACTGTGAAGAAATTTTGCATAAACTGCGGCATGCCATAAAATTAAAACACTTTGGAATGCTATCGAAAGAGATTACCCTTACGGAATATGCTTCAGGGATTTGGCTGGGAAATGCTTCAACATCCTCCCTACAATTTAGTACTTCCTAAGTGATTTTCACATTTTTGGAGAGATAAAGAGAGCCATTCGTGAACACTGGTTTGTATGGGACAAAGATGTGAGTGGGCGGGGTAAAGGTATGGTTCCATTGGAAACCCAAAAACTTTTCAAGGATGGGATTGACTTTCTTATCTTCCAGTAGGCTAATTGTATTAACAGCTTTGTGATATACACCTTTCGATGTACTGTACATTTTGGTATCTGACCTGTTTCAATTTGACAGACAGGTATGTTTATTCACTTTTTTAAGGATATGATTGACCTTCTTATCTTCCAGTAGGTTAATTGTATATTAACAGTTTTGTGACGTACAACTTTTAAGGTACTATACATTTTGGCATCTGCCTTTTTTTAATTTGACAGAAGGGTGTGTGTATTAGCCTGATATTTTCAGAGAGTACTCACATGTTGATTCACTAGATCTTGAAGCACCTGATGGCCTTTGACACCGTTTAAAAGGTCCACCAAATAGTCAGACTCCGAATCGGACAGAGAATAGGATTCGGATTTGGTTACTAGATCCTGAAAAAAAATACATATTAGGTACTACCATTGTCTATATGAAGCGTTGCGGATATGAAGGGCAAACTCAACATTGGCAAAAAAAAATGTATGCCACATTTCGGTTTATCGGATATTATTGGTAGACACTTTTTTTTTTATTTGCGCCCTTTCTAACTACATAATAAGTAGGGCTGACTGTAGCTCTCCTATATTTGTTGCAATAACGTTTTTGCATTACGAGTCTTTGCTTGCTTTAGAATGTTTGTTGTAGATGACATTCATTACAAATATTAAACATCCAGAGCAAAAATAGCTAAAATCCCTTGTTTGTTACGTTCACATTTAAATGCGTTTTCCTGGAAAGCAGCATTTGTTGAGTCCGCCCTTTGTATCCACAGCGTCTCATATGTATTCTCGTTTTTTTCTTTATTGGCCAACCAGATCTGGTGATTTTTTTTTATAATGTTGGATATTTGGTTGGATACTCTGGTTGCAATTCTGACTTTTGCCTTCAAAATAAATTTGAGGTTATGTTTTAAAGATGTTTTCATGTGCTTACCCTATCATAAAAATTAAGTATTGCATATTACTTTTCTGACAAATAATTAATCAATGGCAACATGGCATTAATATATCAAAATCATTATATGACAAATAGTAGGGACATCCAAACAATCAAAGAAATTTAAGAAAAATAAATCCCAAATCTCATTGGTCAATAAAAGAAAACCGAGTATACATAGTCATTTAACAACTCTTGTGGCATAGTGAAAATTATAACTAATATAAAAGACAAAATTAAAAATAAAACAAAACTATACCTGAAAAGCTTGCTTACTACGGGAATCGGCAAAGGAAAACTCATTACAGTGGGAAAACACAAACTGGCACGCATGCTTTAATCTGATCAAAATGTCATTCTTGCAATCTTTCATGTTTTTACAGTCTTCCTCTATCTACATTAGGAAAAAAAAAATTAATCAACTGATAATAATTCTAAAATATTGAAAAAAAAAAAAACTCACCTCTCCCATAATCTGCCGCCGTTCCCTCTCCAGTTCCTCCCTCTGCGCTATCAATTCTTGTTCTTTCCTTTGCAATTCCATTTCTCTTTGTTTCTGCTGTGCCGTTAAATTACGCCAGTTTTCCTGTAGCTGACGTGCCTGAAAATATTTGTAAACTTTCAACCGAGAAATATCTACAACGGAACATAGGGCGCGTTTAGCGAACGCAACAGTTGACAATCAGCAACTGTTGCAAGTTCGCTGAATGATCCAGAATAAGAGCTGCCAAATGTGTCACTTGCACGACCTCTGCAGGTCATGTTTATATTATTTGAGGTTAGAAAACACTGCTGTTCACCGCCAGCGTACAACAATTTTACTTAGTAAATTTAACTGCAGCTAACAGTTAGCGCATGGTCAGCAGACTCGTTCAGCAAACCGCTGTCAGTCAACTTTTTCAACAGTTCGTTCGTTAAACGCGTCCATTGATTAGTAATTAAATTTAAATTAATACGAAGGGTGATGGGTGGGCTCTATTCCACAATATAGCATTTTTGGCATTAACAGATCATGGCTAACTTGATTAGTTTGGGAGATATCTGTCAATTTTTAATTTTTGGTGATTTTAAAATAACTAAGAAATGCAACAGTTAAATAATTATTTGCGTGGTCTTCTTCGCTGATTTTGTATTTTGACTTTTATATGTATTTTTTTAACACCATGTATTTTAATGTGTGTTACACCTTGTTTTTCATGAAAATTTACGAGAAAAAATAAAAATAATTATTTCCAACATACTTGTGCTGCATGTTCCTCTTCCATGACTTTCTTTTCCGCTTCGAGCTTCGCTTGGGCTTCCTCGAGCGATTTCCTTCGTTTTTCAAAAGCCTCCTGTTCCTTCTCGAGGATTTCCTTCTCCTTCACAATGTTCAGCCTCTGGATTTCTATCTCCGAAGGATCCTCACCGGTCAACCTGCAGGTAAATTCAACTCTTATTGCGTGGCTATGAAAAAGGATGAATACATAATGTAATTATATATTTATTTCATGTCCAAGCCATACAAGTGACAACAGAATGTGATTACAGCAAAGGACAAAAATATATTGCGACGGTTCTCTAAAAACTATGATGTAATTACAGTAATTCTGCAATAAAACGAACATTTTGATCCCTGAAAGGATGTAGATCAGCGGCGGGTCTCGGATGTTCGGCGAAAGGGCAACGAAGAAAATTTGACTGAAACAGCAACGAAATATTTGCTTCCTCTATAAGAGTAAGTAGTGCAGCACGAGCGATACCTTAGTCTTTGCCCTCCCGACGGAAATCCACGAGCCGCCGCTGATGTACATATCTTCAGGATTTATGTAAAAAATAAAAATTTATAGAATTAATGAAAAATGACTACAAAATTTTATGCATAATCCTTTTTAAACCAATTCCCACACATGCGCTCTGTTATGCAATCAACACCATAAACTTCACATATCTTGTGAGCCTCTGCAGCTGTCTTTCCTTTGCGGAAATAAAAAAGTAAAATCTACCAAAAATGTTCGTTTTTGCATGCCATGTTAAAATTGATGCTCAATAAAGCTACAGCTAACTAAGTAAAGTAACAACTAACCTAACCTCAATATGACTGATGTCAAAAGGCAAAGAACATCACTCACAGAATTCATTAAAAAAAAAAAACTAAAATAACGCTGACTATGGGTGAAAACTGAAATAACTTTCTTGCCCACCCAATAACAACATACTTCAATCATTACAACATGTCAATATAAGAACAAAAAACACCCCCCAAATGCAGCGAGAATTAAATGTAAACATTGAAGTTGTTGTGTTTACTTCTGTCCATACCGTGCGACCTAAACTACAATATGATTAATTAATTTCTCACTTAACCGGTGGTGAAACATAATTATATAATTTGATTTGATTTGAGACAAATAAAAGCAGTGAAACAAAACCAAGTGTTTTAATTAATCAAAAACTAAACTACAAGACTACGACTACCTTGAGTTTAAATAGTTTACTTTAGTAAATAATAAGAACATAATGAATGTCAGGATCAAACCACGATAAAAAATGATTTTCTGATTCATTCCTGGTTACAACTTTAAATAATCCAATGAATATTAAGAAAGTGCCGACTTTACCTTTGCAAATTCTCCATGGAAGCGGCCAAGTCCGGCGTCGACCAGCTGAGCAAGCTCATTCTGGACAAGTGTGTGCGTTCTCCCTTCCTCATTTCTGCCGCCTCTGCTGGATCGTTAAACCTGTAACAACATGATAGCGGACTGATTAATTCATTACGAAACAAACAATAGATAACAACAGATATGTGAGGAATAATGAAACTTGATATTGATGACACAAAAATATATGACTCGGATGAATGAAGCGCTTTGACGGCCAAGGTCATGATAAAAACTAGTAAACAAATGATGTTCAGAATAAATGTACACAGTGAGTTCTTTCAGATGTTCCCTCTAGGGTAGAGAGTAAGTCGATTAACCCTTTCTTTGGGGCGCTCTGTGGCGGGGCGGTTACACTCCCGCTTTCGGTGCGAGGTGTCGTGGGTTCGAATCCCACGCTCGGGTTTGCTTTTATTAACGAAAAGTTATCGTTCGGGTCCATGGTTGTTTAGTGTTTGTCCCATTCATTATAAAAATGAATTATCAAATATTAAATGAACGTTAGTGGCCGAACACCAAATCGATTACGCCAATTCTCTCTCCTTAAACCGCAATTCCATCACACATCCTTCCTTTTTACAATAATTTAAAAAAAAACCCTTTCTTTGAAATCTGAATTAGGAACCCCTATTTTCTATTGTAGTTTTGGATTCTATGTTAAAAAGTATTAGGATTTTTTCCGAATTAGCGACAGATGGCGCTATAAATACATTTATTGAATAAAATTTATTTCAGTTGATGCACCGAAATCAGTAAATTTTGATTTGTGTTCGTGATAGATGGCGCTGTAATCACGGAAAAAGTTCTTTCTTTATTCTTGAGGAATTTCTGAAATTAAAAAATGCGTCGGATCTCTTGAGAAAAAAAGTCAGCAAAAACTGCTGAATAAGCAAAAATTATTGAACTGCCAGTCGGTTGTTTTGACTAGGTTTGGTTCCCACATATAGCTTGTTTTTTTTCTCGGTGTAGTGGAATTAAACAAAAACAAGTTTATTGTTACAGACATTCATACATCACCACAGTAGAAGAAAATGGAATTGAAAATCAAATTATTTTTTTACTAAGAATAACACTTTTATCCCAGACATCGCACACAAAAACTTATTGATGACACAAAATTTTACGAATGACTTAAATAAAAAAAAAACGTCATAATCTGTCATTTGGTGCGAGAAATAAATTTAATTCAATAAAAGTCACTTTTACAGTTTTTGCCGATTATAGCGCCATCTGTCGCTAATCTTAGAAATGAGTCGAAAGTCAAGTGATTCCTTTGTAAATGTCAAAAAAGAGTTATTTAGCCCATTTCTATCCTAAGGGATCTCAGAAATTATAAGAGAGCGAGGAAATAAGGTTGGAGACGAAACATACACATCCTGTTTCTGCCTTACCTGAAAACATGTGCTCGTCCCAAGAAAATAATACATCCCTGCGACAACCTCGCCGGATTCTCAATCAATATATTGTTCAACCAGACCTGAGCACCGGGTTTCGGGTTCAGCGTCGCCACGCCGTTCTCAAACGTGATGATGCAGTGCTGCGGTTCCATCCCGGGCCCGCGCAAACTGATATCCTGCTTGGTGTCGGAATCCTCCGTTCCGATCGTGGTCTCGCCCTCCTTCAGATGGTACAGCGTGACGCCCGTGCTCAACGGATCGTCATCGATGGCGACCAGGTGCGGCCTGTCCGAATCCAGGACCACGCCGGGCCCCGCTTTCCTCAATCCCAGGGCCTTCTGCTCGCGGAGTATGGCCTGCGCTTCCCGCCACTTGCCCGTCCACTCCTCGGTCAGTTCCTTCTCGCGCGCCTCCTTCTCCTGGATCTGGGCCAGCATGTCGTCGGAGCGGTGCTCGTTGAACATGAGCGACTTCAGTTTGCTGATCTCGTCGCGCAGTTCTCGGATGAGCTTCACGTTCGCGTCCTCGTTGACGGTCGGCTTGTTGATGATGTTCTTCGCTCGGTTCGCGTACCTTAATGTGCTTAGGGTTTCTCCGTAGTTGCAGTCTGTGGAAAAATTCGATTCCTAATTGTAAGTAAAAAAAAAACCAAGTGGTCTTTGGAAAAGAATGGTATTCCACCGTTCTGAAGTAAAGACTGATATCTAACATATTGGTATAGTCCAGGGGTTCCCAAATTTTTTCAGTTAGCGGCGCACTTAGTGGTTTAGTATTTTGTCAAGGCGCCCTCAGTCGAAATATGTGTACAACAAAGTATTGCACATGTACAATGTATAAAGTGTGTGCTTTACAACGTAACTCAAACTCTGCCTTACGGGAACAGGAGCTCTTCGCGGCGCCCCTGTTTACTAACCACGGCGCCCCTGTTTACTAACCACGACGCCCCGGGGCGCACACTTTGGGAACCACTGCTATAGTCTGTTTAATATCTAGGAGGAGAATAAATTCACGCGCTAAAACCTACCCGTTTTACACTATACTATTTAAGACACAAGACACATAGTGTGTGTACTTTCCACCAGCAACGTTTATCTTTCCATTTCCTCTCGAACCAACAATTACAAAATGTTCGGCAGAGGCTATGGTTAAGGTTTCCCATTTAAAACACATTATGGAGTCATTCATGTTTGAATGACATCGCCGTGGATAGAAACGTACCTGTCTTGTAAATTTGAAAGAAGTGGCCTGTGCAGAAATATCACTCTTTAATATATGACATGACAAGCAATTTGTTAAGCAATCAATGTGTCTAATAATTTTGGAAGTAAAAATAGTGTCACACGCGTAAACACAAGTTTAATTATGAATTATCACATAGAGGTGGGCGAAATGACTGTTGTTTGGGAACCAAAAGTTAAATGATATGATACGCATGTTGACATGCATAACTAATTTCCGGTAACAGGAACGAAAAGCTTGGTATATTTCCGTTACCGTTCCCTGGTTGTTATGAAGCCGCCTTAACAGGTTTATAAGATCATCACGTTGTAGCTTGTGCTTCTTGCTACAACTCCTTAGAGATCTGTTACTCCTCGCGCAGACTGAAATTTACTGGCATTTAAAACGTCAAAACTAAAAGGAATGTTGGGCTCATAACGAATTTTATTTGTTTAACTTCCAACCGACCAAGCGTTTCGTATTCGGTCACTACAAAGGCATATTCACGTATACATCTTATACATCTCATACTGCTGTTTTAATGGTTTACGTTGCGGGCTCAGACTAATTTTAGTTTGTTGTTTATTTGACCCACACACAATTTGTTTAGATAGACTACGCCACTGATGGAATCTCTAGTGTTGATTGTACTGGACAACTATCAGTAGTGACGTGCACGCAATGATCCATTGATCCAAATATACCCATCTCTACCACATAGTAACAGTTCAATCATCCTCTGTATTATGTTTAGGACATCATTTTTGACAGTTAGACTAGAGGACCGAAAAAATAATTACTATATTATACCTGCTGGGCTGATAGCGGCTATCATGATGGTCTTGGAGTTCCCACCGAGGCTGTCTTTGAGCAGCCAGGTGAGGACGGAGTCCCTGTAGGGTATGAAGAAAGCCTTCTTGTGGCCGTTTGTGTCGACGGAAACTTCTGCCAGGGCAGATATCACAGATCCCAGCGTTACCAACGATTTGTTTATGTGCGCGCCCTCCTTCAATCTCTGCCCGGTCGCACCAGTGGCGTCCGCTCGTTCACTACCGGCCAAGTCCACTAAATGTATCTGAAATAATCAGTGAGTAAAACATATTTAAATCACCTTTCATTTTTATCGGCGCCATGCAACCGAACCCTAATCTAATAAGGTAACTAGTGACAGCAGGTGTACAGTATTACCGACCACTCGAGACATGTGGGTAAAGTTTGTGCCGAGAGTACGCGACAACAAATCTCCGGAGCCAATTGAATTTAACCGTTTGAGTGCGGCGAAGGGCTATCCCGCTTCTCTTATGTTGTTCCAAAAATGCGGAGAAGTGCAATCGCACTGCTGTTTGTTAGAATAATTTAGCAGCTGTATTTATATTAATTTCGGTTTTAATTAATATAATTCACGCATGCGCGTTTTCGAGTGGTACAACATGGCAATTTGCCAAAATTATTTTAATTTTTTTAAGATAAGTGCGATAACTAAAGTGATGATGAAATTTGTGGTATTGACTTCGAAAGTGATAGAGGAAGTGACATCATTATCCTTCGTAAGAGATTTATTATTGATAGCAGTGATGATGATGAACTAACTGAAAGTGACAACAATATCTATGAATTTGTACCTGTAAACACAGTACCTAGTGTAAAACGTGCTCCTGCTTCTGATGCGAAACCAATTGAATATTTCAATCTTTTTAGAAACGATTACAAAACGACCATCAATAAACTTGGAGTAAAGGTTCGAGAAACATCCCGTGGTTTGAAAAGATGTTTCCTAGGGACAGGTTTCAATTGATTTTTGAGCTTTTCCATCTGGTAAATAGCAGTGTGGCACCATCAGATTACGATGCGTGCGGTAAATTCAACTTTTTAGTGGATTACACCAATTAAAATTTTCGGGAACGATATATCATTATTTGGTATTTTTTTGTTTTTTTTTGTTTTCGGCGTTATGCCTGGCTTTGGTGCTATGACCATTAGCCATCATCTATATATTTGGTATTTAAAACTACGCATTTCATCCCGCACTCTCAGCATGTATACAAGAAATTTTTTTAGTACTCAACTGGTTAAGATGGTCAATGCACAACATGCCTCGAGTACTTGGCATAACTCTAAACAGTGATATAACTAAAACATCTGATTTGAAACGCTCCAAGAAAAGTAAAAACCACTAACGGCCCTCGGTGTGACCTTGAATATCCTTATTTATGCTACTGGTTATAAGACCGTGGCTGGTAATTGGTAATCTATTATTACAAGTACTAACAAAGACAATCAGAATATGCCTGCCTAGGCGCCCAAATCCACTCACTTGTTCGCTAGTTCCCGCAGCAGCAGCAGCAGCAGGGACTATGAATATATGTATATACACGAAAATTATTTGATTAAAAGGACTTACATAGATCAATGAATAAAAGATTGACTGTGCTGTTCAAATCTGGAAGTAAATTTGGCATAAATTGATAACTGTCAAAATTACCTTAGAAACGGTCTCGCTAGGAACGCCGTCACAATATCCGGCTTGCACAAAGGTTATGGTGAATATTGCGTGGCTCCTGCTGCTAACATCATTCATATTCGTTGCAGCTGTCGTCCTATTGCAATTTCCCCTGGAAGATAAAATTAATTATTTTATAATAATATGAAGAATCAAAATCTAGGCAAGGAATGTTTTTGGATTTTACCTGGATTATGAAGTAAATTATGTGTTCTGGGAATTTGGAAAGTTACAAGCTTGTAGTGATGGTTTTTATATTTTTTTAACCGAGCGGAAAATGCGCAACATCCAAATTGCAATTCAGTAACGATCGCGTGAAAAATCAAAATCTAGGCAAGGGATTTTTTGGATTTTAACTGGATTATGAAGTAAATTATGTGTTTTGGGAATTTGGAAAGTTTCAAGCTTGTAGCGAGTGTTTTTATATTGTTTTTAACCGAGCGGAAAATGCGCAACATCCAAATTACAATTCAGTAACGATCGTGTGAAAAATCAACATCTAGGCAAGGGACATTTTTTGATATTAACTGGATTATGAAGTAAATTATGTGTTCAGGGAATTTGTAAAGCTTCAAGCTTGTAGCGATTGTTTTTATATTTTTTTAACCGAGCGGAAAATGCGCAGCATCCAAATTGCAATTCAGTAACGATCGTGTGAAAAATCAAAATCTAGGCAAGGAATGTTTTTGGATTTTAACTGGATTATGAAGTAAATTATGTGTTCTGGGAATTTGAAAAGTTTCAAGCTTGTAGCGATTGTTTTTCAATTTTTTTAACCGAGCGGAAAATGCGCAACATCCAAATTGCAATTCAGTAACGATCGTGTGAAAAATCAAAATATAGGCAAGGAATGTTTTTGGATTTTAACTGGATTATGAAGTTAATTATCTGTTCAGGGAATTTGGAAAGTTTCAAGCTTGTAGCGATTGTTTTTAAAATTTTTTTACCGAGCGGAAAATGCGCAACATCCAAATTGCAATTCTGTAATGATCGCGTGAAAAATCAAAATCTAGGCAACGGATGTTTTTGGATTTTAACTGGATTATGAAGTAAATTATGTGTTCAGGGAATATAGAAAGTGTCAAGCTTGTAGCGATTGTTTTTATATTTTTTTAACCGAGCGGAAAATGCGCAACACCCAAATTGCAATTCAGTAACGATCGCGGGAAAAAAGAAAATCCAGGCAAGGAATGTTTTTGGATTTTAACTGGATTATGAAGTAAATTATGTGTTCTGCGAATTTGGAAAGTTTCAAGCTTGAAGCGATTGTTTTTAAATTTTTTTAGCCGAGCGGAAAATGCGCAACATTCAAATTGTAATTCAGTAAGGATCACATGAAAAATCAAAATTTATGCAAGGAATGTTTCTGGATTATGAAGTAAATGATCTGTTCAGGGAATTTGGGAAAATTCAAGCTTGTAGCGATTGTTTTTATATTTTTTTAATCGAGTGGAAAATGCGCAACATCCAAATCGCAATTCAGTAACGATCGCGTGAAAAATCAAAATCTAGGCAATGAATGTTTTTGGATTTAAACTGGATTATGAAGTAAATTATGTGTTCTGGGAATTTGGAAAGTTTCAAGCTTGTAGCTTGTTTTTTATAAAATTTTTAACCGAGGTAGCCCGGCAAATCTTTTTTTGCAAATCGACTATAATCGGCATCAAATATTTGAGATTGTGTACACACTGTGTATGTAGTCTGATTCAGCGACGAACACATTTAACTGCAGCGCGTTGGCATGTTTACTCATAGGTATACAGGGTGGCCGATTTATCTGAAGACATTGAAATATCTTGAAAACTACGCATCGGATAAAAAAATGCCGAATAAAATTTCAATTATATTACAGTCGACCCCCCACCTGCACCTCCCGGGGTGGGGGCAACTTTGAAATCTTAAATGGGAACCCCCATTCTTTTAGAGAAAGCTTTTTACTCCCTCAGAAGGTGGGGGCGGGGATTCGACTTTGGTTTCATTGGATGACCCTATTCCAGGCAAACAAATTTTATTCTGAACTTTTATTGATCCCATGCGTAGTTTTTGAGGTATTTCAATGTCTTCAGATAAATCTGCCACCATTTACTCAGATACATTCTCATCTACAAATCACCTGATTCGTAACCCAAACATCCGCACTCTGATAATAGGTGTGTAATGAATAAGTAATTACCTATTCATGCATTCTTGAATATGTCCGTAATTGGTGACCAAACACGTGGTCAGACCCTGCACGTACGGTCCTCTTTTTGGGTGCTCCCGGACCTTCAAGGAGGTGGTGTCCCTGCCCCTGAGCAGGTCCGCCACCCTCTCCTGATAGATCTCCAGGTAACTGACTTGAACACGGTGCGTGGTTCCCCTTTTCGAGTCGACGGACATCCTCTCGAAGAGTGCCTTGCATATCCTCGGTATGAGACCCTGATTTTCCTAGACATTATCAAAAATTATAAAAATAAAAAAACTCGGGCATGGGCAAACTACTGCTGCATTCAGGCACTGGTTTTTTTAAACTTGCAAACGATATTTAACACCATAAAAAAAAATGTTGTACTTGTATTATAAGCAGTAAAGATTTTATTTATTTAACTGTATGCATATTTAATTTTGTAAGGTGTGAGCCACTGAATTTTTTTGCAGAGTTGGATATGCCTGAGAGAGAGAGAAACCTAGCAGTTAAGTCTGAGATTAATTCATTTTTTTTTTAAATCTAATTCAATCGAACTAATCTAGTCTCATGATGTAATAATATGTGACATACCTCATTTATCTCACAGCCAATTCTGAATTAAAATTTTGTGGCTCACACAATATATTAATGATGTAGTGTTGTATTAAGGTGTGGTAAAATGTGTAAAAGATGCTTCCTTAATTTGTATAAAATTTATATTGTGACCGATTTCGGCTTGCGCCATCCTAGGGGTGGTTTCTTTCAAATAAGCAACACGCAAGCCAAAATAAACATTAAACATAGAGATACTCATTAATAGACAATTTTGCCCGAAGATGGCGTAAGCCGAAACCGGTCGCAATATTAATTTTATACAAATTAAGGAAGTACCTAATTTCTACACATTTTGTATATTAAAGTTGCATATTACTTTGCAATCATAATGCAGCAGTCTGTAAAAGAGTTTGCCTATGCCTGCTCTAACCACACAATGAAACTTAACTGCCACGCCCTCATGAACTGCATTAAACAACTACGAGTATTCTCATAGTTGGCAATCGAGTACAGGTGAGCAAAATGACTCTTTTTTTGTGAGTCAACTCGTGAAAAAAAGTCGACTTCAATGATTATTTGTAAGAAGTAAAAAGTACGTCTGGAAAAATGTGACGAGCAAAAAACGACGATGTTGAACAGCAACAAAATTAATATTTTACCTTAATTGCAAAAGGTCGACTCATTCTTAAAAGAGTCGGCTCTCTTCCTTTTTGAAGAGCAAAAAAGATACTCTCAGACAAAATTTTACACGAACTTTACAATTCATGACTCATTTTGAGTCAGTAATTTCAACTTGACTAATTTCGATGAGTCGACTTTTTGAATCAACTCACTCATGAGTTACCCATCTCTACAGTCAACGGATAAAATATCACCAATACCACCACAATTTCAAACTCAGTTTCATCAAATTGTCAGTTAAACCGAAAACTGTTGATTGATGATTAGTCACCAATGATAAAACCATTGCAATTTTCAGTTAAAACAAAAACTATTATTCGATGACCAATTACCGGTGATCCCATCATGGTAAACGTTTTACCGCTGCCAGTCTGGCCATAAGCGAAAACGCAGGCGTTGTACCCCTGGAAGGCGCAGTCGATGACTTCTGTCCCCAAATCGGCGTAAACGTCTTCTTGTGACGCATAGTTTGTCGACTTGCCGTCGTGCGACCAGTAGGAGTGGTCGAACGTGAATTCCTTGTAACGTATAGCTTCATCTCGTGTGTTTGCCTGCAAAAGAAGTAAACATTTATCAAATTAGAATAAATTAGCGTGGATGAAAAATATTGCATTGGTCAACGTGAAAATTTAATTTCCATTCATTACGTTGCAAATGTAAACCTTTTTTTGTAAGTTATTTTATTTGTAACTCTTATGTAATAATACAGAGTGGCTAAGGACTTTCTTGTGGTGGTCAAGAGATGGCGCTTTAGTGACGAAAAATTAAAGCAGTACGTTGTTGGAGATTTGTATTCACATCAGTTAGACAGCAAAATTTAATTTTGAAATTGAAAGTGGGAAGTAGCATAGCCAATTTTAATTTAAGAACCAGAAAATCGTTAAAAAAAAACAGCGACACCTGGTGTTAATAGTTGGAAAAGTGAATGGGGTTTTTGTGGCTACATTGCATTATTAAATAAACTTTAGTTGTCTTTTTCAGATATATTAAATCTTATGAGATTTGACAGTATTACTTGGAGGTATTGCAGATAAATTTATTATAATAATTCCTGATATGAAAATCGCCGAATACGAAAACTATTGAGATTAGGAACAGGGAACCTTAATACAATCTGAAAGATAATTGGATTCCATTTGAGAATACGATACTAAATACAGGGTGAGCCGTTTGAAAAAATGAAGTTATTCAACTTTATAAGTTAGGAATTTCTACCACAATTTTTTACCACCCTGTATAATTTTTTATATGAAATCATGGTTGGCGCTAGTTTTTCAACTTTCTAATAGTTTAACGCCATTGCCACGAGGATGAAGTTGCAATGGCCAACTTGCTCACGAGTTTAATCCTATACTTTTTCGCATCATATTAAATAATTACCTAAAGATTTTTCTGTTTACATTAAATTATAACGAATAATTTTTCTATTCGGAAATTGCGGCAGCTCGTTGACAAAAAACAAATCGTAACCATAGTAACAACTAAACTGTTGGGCAATGAAACCACTACCATTTGATTGGACGTCACCTGTTGGGCAATGAAATCACTATCATTTAATTGGACGTCACCTGTGGAAAAAATGATTCGGTCGAATAATGGACAACTTTCTCAATCAAAAGCGATTTAACAACATTTATATTATTTAATAAGATGCGAAAAAAACGAATTACTTTTACGTATAAAAATATAACTAAGACTATTATTGTTATAATTGTCGAGTGTTAACTATTCTATTGTAATGAGTGATAGCAGCTGGTGTTGTTTCGGTAATTCGAAGATTATGGGTAGCAATTTCTTTTAAAAAAATATCAAGAAATTACTTTTTACGTGTGCAAAGAGTGAAGGTCAGCGCTAAGATAAAGTTCAATAGATTGTTCCGCCGAATAATATACAATAGCACAATACAATGGCGTATTATGATAACGGGCATGATTTCACTAATTAAAAAAAAAGTTCTTACCTTGCTGTTCAGTATCCCAGTTGCCTTGCCATTCATTTGTATGATGAGTTTTGCGTCCATGTCAATCTCCCTGAAAAAAAATGGAAACAATAGTCAAAATCGTAAAAAAAAAATTAAAGGGTTTTAATATTTTGTGGACTTTACTTGCTTCCTAGGGCATATTTCAGGATATTTTTGTTTATTTATTACTGGGTGTCCCAAAAAAGTGTGAAGCCATAAAGATATATATTTTTAGAATACATGCCGTGTATTTTATTGCTTATTTTGGTGCCTTTTATGGTTACCTATATACTCCTAAAATTTTATTGAAATCAGTTCAGTGCCTTCAGCAAAAAAAAATCAGTTTTGCACCATAAATAACACCTACAGCAAGCAATAATGTGACAAGTGTGACACATCATTAGTTTTAAGAGGTGAAGAGCTATCAAAAATTAAATAAAAATCCAGGTCCGTATTTAAAAAAATTAAGTTGGTGTGGGTAAGTAAATAACAAAATGGCGTATTTGAAAAATAAAATTATTTTCTAAAAGATCTTTCAAAAGTGTCAAACATGCTCTTGGTTTTTCAAAATAAGCAGAAATAAAATCGTGAAAAAATAAAAACCAACATTGACATTTGGGAAGTCGTCGGAATATTTTAAATTTGTTTTTAACAAATTATTCAGCACTTAAATACAAAACTTTGCCTTCATTTAACCAACTCTCCATCTCTCACAGTTACCGAGATTGCAATGCTAATGCATTGAATTTGTAACACCCTGTATAAAAATCGGTTCTAAATTATGACTCAATTCCAAATAGTAACAGGAATACACCCACTGGTGTATAAAATATATGCAAAGGATAAATAGGCCAATAGAAAACTGTCATAAAATTTAAATCACCCACACATTGTGCAGTGATCTCATTTATCTACTTGCTTTACTGTTATAGAAATTAATATTTAAAACAATAATGAAAACAAATGAATACTCACCACAAATAGGTCAATCTCTAATGTTTATCATTTTGGTAGCTAATACAGTATGTCCCCAGATTAAATACAGAAAAGGGAAAAGCTCCAGATAAATATTAGCAATTATCCACACCTCTCAGGCTTCATAATCTTTTAATTTAATATCTAGAAACAAAAGGCTGCTAGAAGGGGTGAGCCACCGGCATAAGGCACCTTTGTGCGAAACGTTTTATGACGCCTCCCCCCAGTTTTTTAAGTTTTAGTTCGTTTATTTTATTTTTATATTTCTAATTTCGAGCATAGATATGTACAAACAATTTAATAATTAAAAGTAATAAAGGCGAAAAATAGCCTGAATATATGAATATTCAGCCTGTTCGTGACCCTGCAACATTAAGTCTTGGAGCATTTTTAGGCAACGAACTTCAGAGGTATTAAATATTCGAGGAAACAAGTTTTACAAACGTGTAAAATTCTATGCAATGAATTCTCGGAGCAACAAATTTTATAAATACAAAAAATTTCTAAGCTAGGAATTTGACAAAAATTACTTTGTCGACACAATGCATTTTATAATTTTTAAAATTTTAATTTCAACTATAGTCTCTAATTTCTTTTATCATGTTTTCTATATTTGTAAAAAGTGTAACCGTAAACAAGTAAATAAATAAAATCCATGATACTGTTTTTTATAGATAACGTTTGAGGAAACGTCAATTTGAACATGTAACAATTTCACGTAACTTCAGAACACTTCACTAATTTAACAATGGAACTTTCTTCTGTATTTCCTTGTCACCGGTAGAACAATGAAGTGACAATAATGATTAGAGTTGTTCCCAAACTAAGTACCCATTACAAATGAATGTTTCTTTGTACCAGAAAAGTACTTCTCTTGCACTAACTTAGCTTATGATCTTTACTACATTTTCTTTACAGTTTGTACCGTCCCTCTATTACACGTAATACGCCCAGTTTTCCAATATTTTCTTCCAGAGTGCAATTCTCGTTTAAAGTAATATTTTTTTCCACGCAAAACACCAATTGTTTCCAAATATACTTTTTGGATGATATTGTATTTTTTGTGTTAATGACTGACGTTTGTAAATTATAACCTCAAAAAAATACTATCTAAATTGTGCCAACAAAAATGTAGAGAAAAGTCCCACCTCAAATGTGCAGCCAAGAAATTCATGATTCCAGAGGCTCTCAACCAGCTATTAAATACTTATTTAAACTATGCATTGCAAATTTTAACACTTCGTGATTGCGTTTCCTTGTAATTGGATGTTTTCCGTTGGGATATAAATAAATAAATTGCTTTGCGGGCTCACTGCGAGCTAACAAGAAGTGTTAAAATTCAGATATATAGGTTAAAGATTTCGAAACTGGTTGACAGCCACGAGAATCACCAATTTGAGGTGGGTACCTATACTGATATTTAGCCAAAATGTATGCCTTACTAAAATTGATTGTAAATAGATTATATATAAGTTATCGTTTTGTACCCGCATTAAAATTATACTATTCTGCAGCGTGAAGAGCACTGTTACAATATCAATATTTAGTTCTCAAACACGTTCACTGCCAGTGCGAGATAAGCCAACGTTTGCCTTAATGTCAAGAACTATCGCACGTGCTGCGAAGTCGGCCTCCGTGTTAGAACCAATATCACGCAAATGGTGCATGGTCGGCGGTGTTAAGAACTTTTGATCAAATTTTACATTTCAGGACGTTATCAAATAATCAAGTTAGTTGTGGTTAAAATTACCACAAAAATAACACAATCAGCATAACCTAATAACACTTAGCCTCTGCAACGTAAAATTATAATAACGCATCTTTCTAAAGATAATTGAGAAGTTGGAAAGTAACATTGTGCAAAACGTCGCTTTGTTTTGTTGTGTTTTAGATGTGTGCAATTCGAGTGCAGCGGAGCGTTAACGGCGGCGGCGATAAAAAAAAAAGGGAACAACACTCACCTCTGATTGAAGGGACGCACCCTCACCGCCACCTTGACGGAAGCCATTCTTCCCTCGGGCCCCACTAAAGACCGCGAGAGTTGTTCCAGGACATTTCACCAAGATTCACCACGCAGTTTCTATTATTTAATAACAGCTGTCATCGATTGTCAAATGTCACGGCGGCCATCATCGCGAAAGCGGCGATGCCAACTGCGGAATACGAACACAATCGGCCTCCCACCACATCTACCGCAGAGCGACCAACCAGAAAGTTTCTAATTTTAAAATCTGTTTATTTATGATTTTTGAAGGAAAAATGCAATTTCTTTGCTACGGATGAAGAATTTTTACTTATTATATACAAGAATTAAAATATGCATCATATTTGTAATAGTTTGACGTATTCAATTAGCGGGTAGAAATGTTATACTTATATGTAATTATAACTATTATGATTGTTTCTATATTTGTTATTGATTGTTTCACGCACTGTCTCTATTCTGAATAAAGTATTTATTATTATTGTTATTATTAAATGTATATTTTTAATTGACTAATAAGAGTAATTTAAAGTTTTTCAGAAAATGATTATACCAAATACATTTCCATTTATATCTCAGATGTCCACATTTTGCGCTTTCTTACATCAATAAATACGTTATAGTTATAAATTTATAGCAAAACAAGTACCACTAATAAACGCTGAGAGTAGGACCACAAAAAACCTTGAAACATATTTTCGAAGAACTAAGAGAGAAACTTAATGATAATATACGCAAGTTTAACAAAACAAATAATTTAAATATTATTTGTGGCTAAAATTACTACGTAGTAAATGTGGCAATCATCCTCTTCCTAAAAATAATTAATCAATTTAACGTATTTTTTTTTTATAATTGTTGCAAAACATCCGAACAATTTCTAAGCGAGGCCTCCTGTTTTATTAATATTTTTTTATAACATTGCGCAATTGTTTCCGCCGTGTTTCGTTACTGTTGGTTAGCAGCAGGAAACAACAGTTGTTCCTTTGTTGTTAATTATTTCCCATTAAAAGGTGCTTTACTCCAAGTGGAACCAATGAATAATTTATTTGGATTAAGATTAGCGCGATTTTGAACGTTTCTGGCGGTCCAATTAAATTATCTGTGTCACTCGGGAGGTTGTTATTATTACTATTATTATAACTGTAGGTGCGGTGTGTTCATTTCGCGATAGTACATGATAATTGTCTGCATTTGGGTTACCCCTCTTTAGTAGAGTACGTTTGAATAGAGCAGCCCGCGCGAAAACGTGGAGGCGCTTGTTGCCAGTGGCGTACGCATTTCAAGGGTGTAAAATTATACGAACTGAAGGCATTCAAATACTAAATAAATTCAGTGCGCATGTTAGTTCAAACAGACCATCTGAAATGATCATATGGGAATCGTTCCAACAACGGTCCCAAGTTCGATTGGAACAGAAAGATTTTTTATTTTTTAAATTTATTTATTATTGTGCTTGTACAAGTTCATTGTTTACACCGGTCATATCATATCATAAAATGTTTTGTCTAGTAAATACTGTTTTATGCTACCTTTAAATAATTTGATGTTAAGTGTTTTTATATGGTATTAAGTTATAAAATTTCGGAGATACGGTCCTTTCACGGTTGGAACAAACCTTATATTTATTACCAGACTAATTACAACTTTAGATCCAGTACAACAATATCCAACATTTACGACAACTAGCACAAATTGATATCGCGCGCAATATAGGTACCGCCACCTAGTTGTGTCCGCAGTAACTAACGAAATCCATTGAAAGTGTATTTCAAGACATACAACCTCGCTTAATGCTATTTCCATTGATGTAAACTTTAAATACAATTTATTTCATATATATTTAAATATTATACACAAATTATTTTTATATATCAGTTAATGAATAACAAAACTGACGATCATGTGTTATTATCAAAATTAAACTTTTAGGTTCCTTGTCAAAATAGCAAAAACTAATTTTCATTTGAATTCACCAATACTATCTATGTGTAAACTGGATAACTCGCATTGTAAATGTATAGATTTATTTAACATTAACAGTAAAGAGTTACTGGTGATTAAATTGTCTAGTTATATCTAGACTTATCAAATCTAGATTTTAATATAAGTTTAAACAACGTGTTTATTTACTTAATAATAACTTGCATTAGGCTGTACTTATATTCGTATTGTGTATTATATTTACTCTTTCTCACTCTCTTCTTTCATTGTATATGTTTAATTAATCCTGTATTTGATCTATGTTGGGTTTATGAATAAATATATTATATCTTTATTAAAAGACTGATGATAACAGGACCAGACAGCAAATTAACTTTAGATCCAGGACAACAACATCCAATTATTACTACAACTAGCACAAATTAAATAATACACTGATATTGCGCGCAATACAGGTACCGCCACCTATTTGTGTTCGCAGTAACTAACAAAATCAATTGAAAGTGCATTTCAAGACATACAATCTCACTTAACGCAGTTTCCATTGAACAAAACTGTAAATACAATTAATTTCATATATATTAAACCTTTATTAGTACACTGATGACAACAGTACCAGTTAGCCATCAAACTTTAGACCCAGGATATCCAAAATTTATGCGAACTAAGCGCAAATTATATAATATATTGATAATGCACTAATGCAGAATTTCATGTATACAACACAAAAGGCAGAGGAAATATTTTTCTGGATCACAAGAAAACAAAAGAGGGATAAAACACGCTTTGATTCAAAGCAGCTAAAGAATATAATCATCTACGGTAGATCGAAAGGAACAACAAAATATAAATGAATTTAAAATTTGAAGAGTCAAGAGTTGTCGTAGTGTGCATTATGTGGGTGAATGCATATGTGTTGTGTGTATGTATATTTTATAGCAAATGAGTACAAATCTAATTATTTGATAAAAGATAAGTATTATTATAGATGTAGATTTATTGTAAATATTGTATATATACTGTTATTTTATACATGTAATTTATATAGCACAGTGGTGAATAAAGTTATTTATTAATATTATTACTTCAAGAGAAATAGTATTAAATGTGGCGCCACCTATACTGTATTCGAAGCAACTAAATAAATCCATCGAAAGTGCATTTCAAGACCTACAATCTTATTTAAACTAAACGAATCCATTGAAAGTACATTTCGAGACAAACAACCCAATTTAAAGTAAAAATTCCACCGAAAGCGCATGTAGAGACGTACAATCTCATTTAAATTAAATAAATCCATTAAAAGTGCATTTCAAGCCATACAACCTCATTTAAACCAAGGAAATCAATTGAAAGTGCTTTCAAGACATACAACCTCATATAAACTAAAAAAATCCACAGAAAGTGCATTTCGAGAATACAACCTTATTTAAACTCAATAATTCAATTGAAAGTGCATTTCGAGACATACAACCTCAATTAGACTTAATTAAAAGTGCATTTCAAAACATGCAACCTCATTAAAACTAAACTAATCCAGTGAAAGTGCATTTCAAGCCTTTTTTAACGATGTTTATATTGATGTAAACTATCAATACAATTAATTTAATGTATATAAAAGTAGGGAGTCTATGCATTATGGCGCTAACCGCAATTATCACTTGGCAGTTCAGCCATCGTCCGGAAGATGACGCGGAGGCTTCGGAAATACGAACCTAAGATCTGTTATAGATTTTTGAAAACTTTTAAATCGTAATTCTGAGGGATTATTTTGATAATTGAAAAGTTAAATCATGGCCAAACATATAATCCTTTAATCCTTTTAAATAAACATGCTGTAAAAACCCACAATAATAAATATTGCTATCGCAATTTTACATTACTCTAGAATTTAATGAAACTTTTCTCTCGTAATGTAAAAACCTTCAGAACGTTACTTGTATTCTAAATTACTATTACATAATTACGATCCAGTGGCGTATCGAAAAATTATGCTTAAATTTTTTGTTAAAAAAATTCCTTGGCCTATTCAGCTCTCCCTGCCCCGATTTGATTTCAAGAATAGAAATAATCAAATCGCGTGAAAAAAAATGCGCGTGCTATAAAGACATAATAGAAAACATACATCACCACAAATTGCATGACTGTAATGTATTTGAATTTCATAAATAAAGAATAAACACATAAAATCTTGCATTGAAAGAAGCGTTCCTATTAATACCCAACTGACACAACGATACCGCGTTTCTAAGGTCAAGATTGGATCCCTTGTTGTGTCCTGGTACGAACCATCGCGTGCGCCCTTGCCACTATATATATACCCCCCAACTGGAACATCATGTCAACATCATATTTTCAAGACGATTATTTGCGTAATTTTTTATGCAGTGAAAAGACTACAACAGTTATCAGTCGATCCTCGTAGCAAACGATATCAAAAAATTAAGAAGTTTTCAGCATAGAAATTATGAATTACGAAGTAGCCCTTATAGCTGTAAATAAAAATAATCTCAAAGTGAATTATCAAGTGCAAAGTGATCAAATGGATGAGAAATTAAAGAAAGATGAATAGTTTCTCTAATTAAGTGAACATAAACAGTGACTTGACTGTTGGAATCTCGATAAACATAATCCATTTTGTATATGTGAAACAACTTAAGTCGAGGTAAAATATCCGACGAAAGCTATTTAAAATGTAAGACACTAATATTACTTTAAATCATGATTTTTTTTTTTGGTTTTGGTTTATAAGCCACTCAGCCACTAACGTTAAATCGTGATAATTTTAATCATCTTAATATCGCAGTATTTGTTGAGTTCATTGAAAAATTGTATTATTACTTTTAAATTGTAGAAGACGTATCGTATTTCTCATTTTATTGTAGCCTTTGTCGATTCCATTGAAAAATCTTGTTTTTATTATATTATAATTATTTATGTAAACCCCCTCCCCACTATAAAAGGGGGTGTGTAATTTACATGCAGGGTGTATTCATGCAGGTGTTCCGTGTTTATAGATTCCATCGGTTTAATTAAAACCCGAGTGCGTGCTGTGTGCTGAATACGTAAACCAGATTGTGGAAATTTCGCCTAATGACAGAATGACAATGACGTTTCGTCAGGGCACAGAAGAATACTACCAAAAATTCATTGAACTCCAGGAGAAACTGCGAAAGAGGTGAGTGCGCTCCAACTTCGGGTTTGTTTGTAATGTTTGTATCGACGCCAGATGGAGGATTTATTGGTTTATTTTTAATTTTGTAGTGAAGAGGAACGTCTGGTGCTGGAAATGAAGTTCAATGAGATGATGCAAGTGACCAGAGAAGAGTGAGTATGATGGTTTGGTTTTTATTTCTTTGGCTGAATACTTTTTGATGTTGACACATCAATGGTCCTCTGTAATACTGGCATGTTTTTCAGTTTTGTTGCGGATTATGTAGCTAATAGTGTAACAACTACACATCACTAATTTTAAAATACTCAGTAGTATCTTTTGTATCAATTGATCAATATAATTATTGAATTGCGAAACGGGCCATTTAAAATTTTAAATGTGTTAATATTGGCTCCCCTAATTATTTGACAGCATAGCTTTTAAAGCTTTTTAAGCAGATGATTTGGTACCTTACTCAATAGTTTCTGCAGAGTATTTCCCGAGATATTTGCAAAAAACTTTACAATCATTTTGAATTAAAAACAAAGGTTTGCCATGAAATCATAATGGCGGATATTTTATTTTGCTCTAAAAAGTGACGTTTGCTGTCACATTACGATTTACAACCAGCCGTGATTGATTAGAGTGTAATATTTGTAATTTTTCTTCTCAGGAAAGTAAATGTTTTTATTTTTTAGTATTGAATAGATTCTGCCTGTTTTTTTTTTTTATTAAATTTTTAATGCATTTACTTATGTACTTACATACTGCATTATCCTCCGGTAGGCTTTAGATAATTTAAACATGTTACTTTTATTTTGAGATTGGTTAACATTTTAACAGATTTGTTTATTTATTCTACTTCTATTTTTATAACCTGTGACTTCGGTATCTTTTTCAAAAATTTGCCTCCCCTGGATTTAGCTACAACCCTTGTAGTCCCCCTCTTCCTTAAATCCGCCATTGGTAACACGTACTTGTTATTAAATTAAAATCTAATATTCCAACGCATGGCACAAGAAAATTGATTAGTTACTGCAGTGTTCGTGCAGTGTATAACTACATGCGGTTTGCGTGATGTCAAACCGCAAACCGCTGTAATTACCTCTATAATTTCTTTCTGAAGATTTCGTTATGAAATTACTGAAAATACGCTTTTGCTGTCTGTACAGATATTGGCCCACATTCATACCTAACATTAAGAGTCTCTTTTAATAATAATAATAATAATAATAATAATATAGACCGCCTCGGTCCTTATAAATTCAGGGGGCATCAAAACTTAGCTCTCAACATGAAAAAAAAAAAATTTAAATATTTTCATTTATAATAAAAATAAGCTGAAAACTTTAATGTTTTTTCGGTTTTCAGCCTTAGAAATTGTGAAAAAAAAATTAGCAAAAATTTTGGTATTTTATAATTTAAATTAATATATATTCTAAAAAAAAGAGCCCAGGATAGCTATATCTCGAAAACGGGTATAGGTAGCAAGTTGAAATTTTCATTAAAAATCACAAATAATTCAAGAAGGTGACTATTAAAATTTCAACCTTCTCGAACCACCCCTTTAAAAAAAGGGTTGCCACCCCCTTAAAGAAAACAATAAAAAATATTTTTTCCCGAAAGCCGAAAACGTCCTCTAGAGGCCCGTGAAAACCGCGATTTTCTAGCTCACCTCTAGACTCCGGGGTGAATTTTTGAAAATCGATTTTTTGCGATGCAGAGACTCGCGCCAAACCTATCTCCTGCCAGGATTTTTGAGTTGGAGGATTCAAATATGGCTCAAAAAAACCCAAATACTTTGGTACACAAAAGCTAGTTCTGTATTTCAAGTGCTCTTCTCCGTTCGCGAGCTACAACCCTTTCTCTGCGGAGGTCGCTTTTTTCGTGTTTCGGCGAGCGTGGGCGCGTCCCCTTTACCGTCGCAACTGTAATTTTTATAGAGTTTTGTAGAACGAGTTGCTTTCTATCTATTATGCCTCTTACCCTTTTTTTATATCTCCAACCCTCGAGGAGTTATTCAAAGAAAACCACCCCCGATTTCAATAAAAAAATTCTAGAGCGGCCATTTTTAATCCCACGCGAGAAATTTAAACGGCGTACTATTCGGAATCGTATTTTGTGTCGAAAAGATAAGAACTATATTTTTCGTGGGGTGCTCCGTTTACGACCTATGGCCGATTTTTGATTGATTTCCGATTTTTTTTCCCGAAAATTAAAATCTGACGACGGCATATCATTCAAAGATTTAATCCGTATCCAAGATCCCTATAAAGTTTTTCGATCCGATTTGTAGTTTTCGAGATATGATATGATGAATTTTAGACGAAACTCGCACCAGATTACAAAGATGTCCTATTGTTTTTTGGCCGCAATGTACATTTAAAATAACAATAAAATTGAAAATAAACCATGAAAGTATAAATATAATATAAGTAGCGGATTTACGAACAGGCGCACGAGGCGCGCGCCTCGGTCCTTATAAATTCAGGGGGGCATCAAAACTTAGGTCTCAACATGAAATTTTTGTTTTTTTAATATTACCATTTATAATAAAAATAAGCTGAAAACTTTAATGGTTTTCAACCTTAGAAATTGTGGAAAAAAAAATTGGCAAAAATTTTGGTATTTTATAATATAAATTAATATATATATTCTAAAAGAAAGAGCCATGCTTACATGATCAAAATCATCTCTTAGAATAGCTATTTAGAAGCTTTTAAACATTTTACATTCGGATTTCCGCCCGTCGTCGCCATCTATTAGATGGTGGCTGAACTGCTAAGTGATGTTTTTGAACAGCGCCAAAATGCTCGAACTTTATACTTATTGTCAAAGTGTTAATATTTAGCAATGGGCTGTGGATGAAACGGTAGACGATTTAATTCTGAATCGAATGGTGTATAAAATAGCTGAGGAAATTTAGCGGTTTTTCTGTAATTTGCGAATGAAAATTAAGCACGACACACTTACCGACATTTACAGTTCACTGTAACATAAACATTCAATAAAGAAGAATTTGCTATATTCTTCAATCAAATACAGGTTATAATACTTATTCCTGATTAATCATTCAACTATTTATATTGTTAATGCATTACAATAAGAGAAATATACGAGAAATCTTAATCTAAGTAGAGGGCTCTACCTGTTATCGTGGAGATAAACTACTTGATAATTTGTGGATGTAATAATTGTTGTAATAATAAAAGAATATTTAAAAACTTAATAAGAATGTTGTCTTATGATTAAATAAATTCACTTGTGGATATTTACGTACTTAAATTACAGAAACAATATTTTATAATATACACGCCTAATCCTAAGCAACCCGATATACGCATAACTCGAATTAATTTATTATTAAAAACTTCTCATTTTATACGTAACAGGGACAAAACCATGAGTGCAATCCTTAGCAACGCTTTAAAAATATTACACTTATGGTTATGTCCCTATTACGATTAAAATTTAAAGTTTTAAATAATAAATTATTATTAGTTATACGTGTATTGAGTTGCCTGTAAGCAGGCGTTTATATAATATAATTATTTCTGCAATTTAAATACTTTAATATTCACATTATTTTTTAAGCTTTACGGAAGATTACACTTATGGTTTTGTCCCTGTCACGTTTAAAATTAGAAGTTTTTAGTAACAAATTAATATTATGTATGCGTGTATTGCATTGTCTGTAAGTAGGCGTTTATGTAATATAATTATTTCTGCAATTTAAATACTTAAATATTTGCACTATTTTTGAAGCTTTACTGAGGATTACACTTATGGTTTTGTCACTGTCACCTTTAAAATTTGAAGTTTTTTTATAGTAGTTATGCGTTTATCGGGTTGCCTGTGATTAGGCGGAAATATTATAATGTATTGTTTCTCCAATTTAAATACAAAAATATCTACAAGTAAACTTATTTTATTATAAGATAACAGTCTTTTTAAGTTTTTAAATATTCTTTCATTATTAAAACAATTATTAAATCCACAAATAAAAACGTAGTTTATACCCACGATAACAGAGGGTACCCTCTATGAAGATTAGGATTCCTCATATATTTCTCTTATTGTAGTGCATTAATAATATAAAAAGTTAATTGAATAATCAGTAATAAGTATTGGGACCCGTATTTCATTGAAGAATATAGCAAATTGTTGTGCATTTAGGTTTTAAGTTACAGTGAACTGTAAATGTCGGTAAGGGTGTCGTGCTTAATTTTCATTCGCAAATTACAAGAAAACGGCTTAATTGCCTCAGCTATTTTATACACCATTCGATTTGGAATTAAATCATCTATAGTTCCGTGTACAGCGCATTGCTATATATTAACACTTTGATTATAAGGATAAAGTTCCAGCATTTTGGCGCTGTTCAAAAACATCACTTAGTAGTTCGGCCATCGTCGAATAGATGGCGACAAGACGTGAAAAAGCGAACGTAAAATGGTTAAAAGCTTTTAAATAGTAATTCTGAGGGATGATTTTGATAATTTGAACGTTAAATCACCGCTAAACTTGCAATCCTTTAATCTTTTCAAATAAACGTACGCGATTATATTGCCAGTCCTTTGACTCGCGCCTAAAAACCGACAAAACAGGGAGCCCTAGATAACTAATCTTGCAGGGAGCAGTGGGCATGACGAGGAGCGTGATGTGCGGCATGACGAGTAATACGAGTAATGTTGCTACACTACGTCTCTGCCTCCTTTCGTCCTTTCCTCACTACTTCCCATGCCACTCGACGAGTGTGTGGCAGAGGTATAAGGCCTGTGTTATTGTAGGGGGTGGAAGCATGGGGGACGAGAGTGTATGAGTGTATGAAGAGGGAGCAGTTATGGTTCTTGAGACGGATGTTGGGGCTAGAGAAGTCGACACCTGAATACATTCTACTGCCGGAGATGAACAGGGAGAGATTGACATGTGAGGCGATAGAGTGAAGTACGAAATGAGGCCGTGTGAGTTAGGGGAGGAGAGATTGGTGAACGCAGTGTGGGAGACGTGTGTGAATGTAGAAGGAGGGAAATGGAGAGAAGAGAGAAAGAGGGTAGGACTGGCTGAGGTGAAGGTGAAAGAGTGGTTTGGTAGGGGTTTGAAGGTGGCGGCATGGTTGAAAGAGAAGGTGAAGGAAGTGGAAGCTCGGGAGTGGCAGGGACGGATAGCGAAGAGCAAATATAATATGTTTAGGAGGTGGCAAGTGTATGGGAGGTTACCGAGATACCTGAGTGAGGGTGGGTGGAGAGCAGGGAGCAAAGGGTGATAATGGCGAGGGCTAGGTGTGGGTCTGGAGAGAGGGGGAGAAAGAAATGGATGGGGGAGGAGTATATGAGATGTGGATTATGTCTGGAGGAAGGATACATGGAGGCATCTGGCGGAAGAGTGTGAGGGTGCGAATGAGGATGTGTGGAAGTGAAAGGGAACAGAAGGGTTACAGAATGGATGAAAGAGGATGGGGCTGGGGTAAGGACGCTGGAGAAAGTGGGACGCGAGGAGGACAGGAGGTGACGGGAAAGGAGAGGCGAGGAGGAACGATTGTATTAGTTGTGTATAGATTTCTAGAATAGAGATATTATGTTTATGCCAATAAAGGTTGTTTTTTCATTTGTTGCTAAGTGGTTTGAAAGAATTGTGTGCAAGAAAATAAAACATAATAAGATTTTGAGCGGCATCTCTGTCTTAGCCTCCTCTACAAAGATCCATGAGCCGCCTCTGATATATACTTATAAACATATTACATTTTACAGTGAATATACAGAGCGACCAATTCAAGTTGGACGCTGAGGAGGCGTGCCACGCAGAGTGCGATGATTTATATTCCAGAGTGGGGAACACATTAGCGTACGAAGACAGTCGCAGTCATAAATTTACGTGCATTTAAAAAAATCACTTAGCACTAACAGAAAAATAATACGAATTAAAGTGACTAAAATATGCTTTATTAAAAACAATATTAACAATAATGCGTATAAATTTAGTTATACACTCCAAATTGTTTTTTATAATAATGGGTAATTAATATGAATCGAAGCTATTAAAATGTACTTTATTCACAATACAATAAACAATTTTTTCAACCTAATTGTCATCTGAATCGCTGGAGGTAGTGTCGGAGTCGGGGTCGTCATTGTTTACATTAATAATGAATGATTCAATGACGTCGTCTATGTTACTCTCAGCAACACGTTTATTTGCTTTACGATTTTTATGGGGCGATGAAGATGAAGTGCTTTGACCTGAATAGAAAATGTTATTGTAATTAATATATAATTTACAACATTTTATATATTTTACCTTCACTAACCACCGGCGTACGGTGCTCTCGGACACGCCGATCATGGCAGCAACCATCTCCTGAACCTTCGTGGTTGGCACTAAAAGTTCACCAGCAGCACGCTCCCTTTGCGTAAACTTAACTACATTGTAAATTATTTTCTGCGATTGACTGTTAAGTGGACGACCTGATAACTTAATTTTAAAATTCATTTTCACCTCGATTGTACAATGCGAATGTTTCACGAAAACTAACGACTGCAACTATCCCCGCTGCTAACACGTTTGTGTCTCTGCGCAAGCGGCCAGACTCGATTGGTTTCACTCTACGTGTTAAATATGTTCAGTTTTATTTACAGCATTCGTTTCGTCCGAATCAAAATCAGTTATGGCTACATTTTTAACTTAAATTAATTTAGTACGAGTATTTTTCTAAAAGAACCCAGATTCTATGAATACTTGCAAAAGTTAAATACAAGTTTCCACCCCACACCAAGTAATGCATCAAAACTAATCGCTTCATGTTATCTCTTTTTATACAACCTCTTCGACTATTAAGTTAATATGTAAAACTTCCGCTTTTAACTCTAACAGCGATGAAACAATAACAACAATTGAGCTAACAAGGACATTAATCAATAAACGTTTAGGAGTTATTTGGGTTTAAAATAACTCCGTAAGTAAATGTTAATTGCCCAACAACAACAAATCCTATTTTATTGTTTATTATTAAACCATTAATACCTCTGTAAATTACAATGTGAATCATTAAAATCAATTTAACCATTAAAAAATTACTGCGGCAATATTTATTATTGCAGGATTTTTATAGCACTTTTATTTCAAAAGATTCAAGGATTATATGTTTGTCGGTGATTTAATGCTTAAATGATCAAAATCATCGCTTAGAATTGCTATTTAGAAGCTTTTAAACATTTTACATTCGGATTTCCGCTCGTCGTCGCCATCTATTAGACGGTGGCTGAACTGCTAAGTGATGTTTTTGAACAGCGCCAAAATGCTCGAACTTTATACCTATTGTCAAAGTGTTAATATTTAGCAATGGGCTGTGCATGAAACGGTAGACGATTTAATTCTGAATCGAATGGTGTATAAAATAGCTGAGGAAATTTAGCGGTTTTCCTGTAATTTACGAATGAAAATTAATCACGACACACTTACCAACATTTACAGTTCACTGTAACATAAAAATTCAATAAAGAAGAATTTGCTATATTCTTCAATCAAATACGGGTTCCAATACTTATTCCTGATTGATCATTCAACAATTTATATTGTTAATGCATTACAATAATAGAAATATACGAGAAATCATAATCTAAGTAGAGGGCTCTACCTGTTATCGTGGGGATAAACTACTTAATAATTTGTGGATGTAATAATTGTTGTAATAATAAAAGAATATTTAAAAACTTAAAAAGAATGTTATCTCATGATGAAATAAATTCACTTGTGGATACTAACGTACTTACATTGCAGAAACAATATTCTATAATATACACGCCTAATCCCAAGCAACCCGATATACGCATAACTCGAATTAATTTATTATTAAAAACTTCTAATTTTATACGTAACAGGGACAAAACCATAAGTGTAATCCTGAGTAAAGCTTAAAAAATAGTGGGAATATTTAAGTATTTAAATTGCAGAAACAATGGTATTATATAAACGCCTGCTTGTAGACAACCCAATATACTATAACTAATATTATTTTTTATTAAAAACTTCTAATTTTTAATATAATAAGGACACAAGCATGAGTGTAATCCTAAGCAACACTTTAAAAATATTAAACTTATGGTCTTGTCCCTGTTACGATTAAAACTTGAAATTTTAAATAATAAATCATTATTAGTTATACGTGTATTGGGTTGCCTGTAAGCAGGCGTTTATATAATATAATTATTTCTGAAATTTAAATACTTTATATTCACATTATTTTTTAAGCTTACACTTATGGTTTTGTCCCTGTCACGTTTAAAATTGGAAGTTTTTAATAATAAATGAATATTATGTATCCATGTATTGCATTGTCTGTAAGTAGGCGTTAATGTAATATAATTATTTCTGCAATTTAAATACTTAAATATTCGCACTATTTTTGAAGCTTTACTGAGGATTACACAGTGACAAAACTGCATATACCTATTAGTACTAGACTAATAGATATATGCAAAACTGTCACCTTTAAATTGGAAGTTCTTTATAGTAGTTATGCGTTTATCGGGTTGCCTGTGATTAGGCGGATAAATTATAATGTATTGTTTCTGCATTTTAAATACGAAAATTTCTACAAGTAAATTTATTTTATTATAAGATAACAGCCTTCTTAAGTTTTTAAATATTCTTTTATTATTAAAACAATTATTAAATCCACAAATGAAAACGTAGTTCATCCCCACGATAACAGAGGGTACCCTCTATGAAGATTAGGATTCCTCATATATTTCTCTTATTGTAGTGCATTAATAATATAAAAAGTTAATTGAATAATCAGTAATAAGTATTGGGACCCGTATTTCATTGAAGAATATAGCAAATTGTTGTGCATTTAGGTTTTAGGTTACAGTGAACTGTAAATGTCGGTAAGGGTGTCGTGCTTAATTTTCATTCGCAAATTACAAGAAAACCGCTAAATTGCCTCAGCTATTTTATACACCATTCGATTCGAAATTAAACGGTCTATCGTTTCGTGTGTAGCGCATTGCTGAATATTAACACTTTGATTATAAGGATAAAGTTCGAGCATTTTGGCGCTGTTCAAAAACATCACTTAGTAGTTCGGCCATCGTCGAATAGATGGCGACGAGGCGTGGAAATACGAATGTAAAATGTTTAAAAGCTTTTAAATAGTAATTCTGAGGGATGATTTTGATAATTTGAATGTTAAATCATCTCAAAACTTGTAACCCTTTACTATTTTCAAATAAACGTGTCGTAAAAATTTCGGAATAATAAGTCATGTCGTCGAAATTCTACATTCATTTTAATGATTTAATTTATGGAGGGATTAAAGGTTTAATTATAAAGAATGAAGTAAGGTTTGTTGAATTTAAGAAGAATTATCCAATTTGGTTGAAAAGTCGCTGAGTTAAGTGCGAAAAATCTCAAAATGCACACCCATAAATTGGTGCCAAGTCGTCGTTGGAACTTCGTTCTTTATAATAATAATTGTAGAGAATGCCAAAATAAACAACTTATAACGAATAAGTTTTTTCGAAATTACTTTAGTTTTTGAGTAAACTGAGTTTTTGAATTTGAAGTGTAATTTTACATAATTTTGACGTTTTAAACGTCAGTTTCATCCGAGTCTACAAAACGCTCGATGTAACTTTAAAATATGATTTAAATTGAAAATAAACCATGAAAGTGTAAGAATAAATAACCATGATACTTCGGAGAAAGTAACATGATGGCCACATCACCATTTTTTGTGTTCAAAATGGAATTATCTCAAAATTTAGGGAAGAGGAGTCTATAGATTTTTATATTTACACAAAATCTGTTGCAGCTATGTTGTTTAAGCCAATATTCATATTATCCATAATTTTTCCTTAAAAACCCTTAAATTACCACCATTTATCTTTTCAAAAACACTACAACAACTTTATTTTCAGAGAGCAATCCTACTACAAGAAACTGCGCTCGCAGTACAAGCAGTTCCTGGAGGAGAACAGGAAGAGGCAGGAAAGGAACGACAGAATTCTTCGCCTCTTGGAGCGAGTGGAGAGCAGGGCCTCTATGCTGGAGGCGAAAACTCAGAGAATCCAATTTTTGCGCCGACAGTACCACAGCTATTTGGACAGAATCAGCGCCAAGAACCGCAACAACAATCTCCGGTCCGTTCAGAATCAGGAGAAAGCGGAAAGGTGCGAACCGAAAGTTGGAGACAGAACGGGCGATGATGGATTTACTGTTTTGTACGATCGGAGGAGAGATAGATCAAAAAGAGGAGGAAGAGGTGATGATGGAAACAACCAAAACGATGAATTAAAGATTGAGGGTAGAGGAGGTGGGAATGAACCGAATGTTGGTGATGATGAATCGATGCTTGGGTATAGTCAGTGGAGGGGAGGTGTTGATACGTCGATTGGATATAACAAGAGGAGAGTTGATGAGGGGCCAAAGGTTGGATACAAACACAGCAAAGGTGGTGATGATGAAATAGGAGATAAATATAATCAAAAAAAGAATGATGACTATGGATCAAGGGTTGGGTATAATTATCCAATAACGGGGGTGCAAGTTGGTAGTCTTCACAACAATTTCAACTACCCTCAAGATGGAATCCATAAACCGCAGTCTTCGGACTTTCAATCAACTTCAAAATTTGATTCTGATTTTGAAAGAAGTAACGACATTCCGCATACAAAAGATTACTTAAGGAGGTACGCCAAGCTTCCAGACGACCACTACGACTACAAAAATGGCAGTTATTTAAGGGATCCGCAAAATGGTCATACGTACCATCCGTCTAATATAGCTGAGGATATAATGAATTCCATTCATAGTCGAAGAAGAGGTAGTATTTATCCGACATCTTTAAATCTGGACAATAATTCCGATACAGATAGTGCTGTTGATGCGTACACCGTCCAACCGGATATTGGGAAGGTTAAAGGTGATCCGAGTTTAAGAAAGAATGTTAGTTTTGGGGAAGATAGATCCGAAAAGAACGGAAGCGATTTGCATCAAATAGAAGATGAAGTGGAGAATGTTGATCAAGCGCAAACTGAAGAAAATTTTGATCGGAATGATCAATCACAGAAAGTTAATTCTGACAAAGTTGTAAAAATTCCCGACCAAAGAAAAACATCGATAGTTAACGATGGTGGATTATCTTTGCAAGGCATATCAGGCCCGAGCAATGAAGCCACCGGACAAGCAAAAGGTTATCATCCGCAAAAACCTGCAGCCGTCGGGCAAGCAAAAGATGGTCAACCGCAAAAACCTGCAGAACTTGCTGGAACCAGGCAACAGATGGAATCATCACCAACGAAGCAAAATGGTGAAATGTTGCACAATGTTCAGCCTGCTACAGCTGGGGATCGTGGAGAACAGTTGGAAGGAATCGATAAACCTCAAGGTCAAGGATTTGAACAACCCCAAGTGTTGGAAGGAATCGATAAACCTCATGGTCAAGGATTTGAACAACCCCAAGTGTTGGAAGGAACGAGGACGTCAGAACTCCAACGAAAACCCGTTAAAGGTGAAGTATTGGAAGAAACGAAAACGTCACAACCCCAACAAAAAGTGTCGCCTCAAGAATCCGAAATTGGTCAAAAGTTGAAAGGATTTGAAGCAACGAAAACGCCTCAAGAACCCGAAATTGGTCAAAAATTGGAAGGAGTTAAAGGACCTCAACAAGGAACAGTTGATGGTGGAAGTAATGAGATGTTGGAAAGAATGAATAAAAATACAGATCTCAAGCATGAACCACAAAAAGTTGAAGAGAACCCGAGCGAACAACTGATTCAACATCTAGAGCAAACGAATGTTCCATCAATAGCGAATCCTCAAGTCGTTGGGCAAACAATTCAACACGATGAAAATGGACTTCGATACGCCGACGTGCAGTATGATGCGAATGGGCAACCAATCCATGGAAAAGTCTTGCAGTATGATCAATCAGGTTACGATGAAACTCAATACGGACAATTGCAGTACGATGAAAACGGGCAACTGTTGCAACACGATGCGAACGGACAACCGTATGCCAATCAAGATTCAACCGGACAACCAATGCAGTACGATCCCGGACAACCAAATTCTGGACAAATACCATACGATGCCAATTATGATCCAAACAATCAACCAATACAATATGATGAGAATGGACAACCGATTCAATATGAGGCTAATGATCAAAATGTTCATTACGATACGAACGGACAATTGGTACAATACGACTCAAACAACCAACCGATACAATATGACGAAAACAACAAGCCCATCAACCAACCGATTCAATCCAATGAAAATAATCAACCTATCCAACTTGACTCAAACAATCAACCGATACAATTTGACGAAAACAACCAACCGATTCAGTACGACCAAAACAGTCAACCCATCCATTATGACTCAAACAACCAACCGAAACAATTTGATGAAAACAACCAACCGATACAGTACGATCAAAGTGGTCAACCTACCCATTATGACTCAAACAACCAACCCAAACAATTTGACGAAAACAACCAACCGGTACAGTACGATCAAAATGGTCAACCTATCCAGTATGACTCAAACAACCAACCGATACAACATGATGAAAATAAGCCCATCCAGTATGACCCAAACAACCAACCGATCGAATACAACGAAAGCAATCAACCCATCCAATATGACGAAAACAACCAACCGAAGCATTACGATGAAAACAATCAACCTATACAGTATGATGCAAACAACCAACCGATTCAATACGACTCAAACAATGAACCGATTCAATACGACTCAAACAATGAACCGATTCATTACGATCAAAACAACCAACCGATACAGTACGACCTCAACAGCCAACCGATACAGTATGACCTCAACAACCAACCGATACAGTATGACGGAAACAACCAACCGATACAATATGACGAAAACAATCAACCGATACAATATGACGAAAACAACCAACCGATACAGTATGACGTCAACAACCAACCGATACAGTATGACGCCAACAATCAACCCATACAATATGACGAAAACAACCAACCGATACAGTATGACGCAAACAACCAACCGATCCAATACGACAACAATGGAATGCCGTTTGGGCAACCGCAAGAAATGCACTACGACAACGCCAATCAACAGTACGACGAGAACGGGCAGTTGTTGCAGTACGATGAGAACGGAGAGTTGGTCGCTTATTATCCGGAGAACTATTCAGAAACGCCGCAAGAAGCGACGGATCCTTCCAGTCAGGTAACCTTGAATGGAGATGGAGATGCGAAGAAGCAGAATGTCTTGGATTTACTGGAAACTGACACCGAGAGCGGAAAGCAGGACACGAACAAGGTTTCTAATGATAGTGATTTTGATTTTAGCAACGCAACTTAGGCTGCTGGTGTCTTGGAAGCTTACGTTTTGGTTTTGTTAAGTTTAACACCTGTTAGTGTTGTAAATTTAGAGGAATTAAAATCGTTAAAATCTTTATTTTCTTTTAACCTAAAAAAAAATTACCATAAAGATTTAAGCTAGCTTCAAATAGAAAGAAAAAAACTGCAAACTAATTCACCAACGTTTGTTATTACTAAAAGTTGGCTTAAATCTGAACAGCAATCAAAAGGGATTTTTGAACAAAGATTAGAAGACGATCAAAAGCCGTTAGCGTAGATTTGTTGAAGTTTTTGGCTTCGGGAGGGTTTCAGTCAGAGCCGTTCCTACCAGGCGTGCAGTGCGTGCGCGCACGCAGGCGTCCGTTTTTAGGGGGCGGCGGAAAATAGAATAGCGCAACCAATTGCGAATGCGATATATGTTTATAAAATGCGTTAATACAACAAATTCATTGTATTTTGAATTTCTCATTATAAATTTGGATAAAACACATGTATACTGGCTTAAATATGTTTTCGCACTGTCAAGGTAAAGGTGGGGGGGCGGCGAAAAATTGCTCAGCATGCAGGCGGCTGTACACCTAGGAACGTCCCTGGTTTCAGAGATTAGTAGGAAATACGGAAAATATTTCCCAAGCTAATTCGCAGCGTCATAGAAAAAACGGGACCAGTTTGTTGGATTTCCCTATGAGGAGGACTCTTGATTAAACATCAATTTTATGAAAGCAGACTCAATTGGCGTTTTCCAAAAGTCTTCGTAGTGATCGATTGCATTATATTGTACGTCTGTAGACACCAATAACAATATGTTGACAGATTTCTTCATCACGGGAGAGTTATTGTTAAGAACGGCCATGCAGAGTGTGCCACATTCGATTGCATTGGACTCCTCACTATAGACTTGTGCGGCCTCTATCGCTGGTAGCGTATATTTACTCGGGAGACTCGCCAAAGGTATGGCAAAGACTGGAACGGTAAGTAAGAGTTGATAGACAGGGCACCGCGGAGAAAACTATAGCTAAGGACAAAGTTTTGACAAATTTGAAAATATTTAACTGGGGGAGGATATTTAACGGGAAAGGAATTGCTAAGAACGGCCATGCAGAGTGTGCCACATTCGATTGCATTGGACTCCTCACCATAGACTTGTGCGGCCTCTATCGCTGGTAGCGTATCTTCACTCGGGAGACTCGCCAAAGGTATGGCAAAGACTGGCACGGTAAGTAAGAGATGATAGGGAGGGCACAGTGGAGAAAACGAATGCGAAGGATGCTAAGACGGGAACTCTTGCAACATGTGACGGTTCGCGCGTTTTTTTCTGGTACGACCGAGGTAGCAGATGTGGTGATGCAGGTAGGTCATTACCACCCTTGCTAACTCGGCCGTACCAGAAAAAAACTGTCAGAACTGTCACTGCTTTAATGGATAAGCAAAAATTGAATCGTCTTCATCTTCGTTCCTCGGCTACTAGCCGCAACGCATCCCCGGCTAAGGATAAGGGAGCAAGAAAGGAATCTGCGGCTAAGGACGCTAAGACGGGAACTCTTGCAACTAGTGACTGCTCGCGGGGTTTTGTCTGGTATGGCCGAGGTAGCAGAGGTGGTGATACAGGTAGTTGCGGTCACACAGCCAGCCGTCTTTGCAACTGTCTTGCCACCCTTGCTACCTCGGCTCTAGTCACTGCTTGTTACGGTTAAGGACAAGGGAGCAAAAAAGGAATCTGCGGCAGATTCTGCATCTTCGTTTCTCTGCTATTAGCCGCAATGCATCCCCGGCGTTCAGGCATCAATCGTCCCCGGCTGTTAGCCCTCAATCTTCAATCGATGACATTGGGTAACTGAGTAAAAGGAGGAGAGAGAAAACCATTTCTGGAGACGAGGACGTGCTTCACAGCGATACAAAGCGCGAGATTAAGGAACTGGCGGACAAGCTGGCAGAGGAGAAGGTTACTCGAGCACTGGCTGTGGCAGCAGGAGGATGAAGAACTCTGGCAGAGGGAAGGGAGGCAATGGCGCAAGCGAAGAAGGTGGTGGACGAGACGGAAGTGTAAACCTGACTAAAGTAAGCCGGCCTCCAACAATGGCACGGTTAGTCAGTCTACAGGCCACACCGCCTATGCTATCGCCTTCCACATGCCGACCATCACTACAGGAAAGGACCTGTGGGAGAGAATAGTGCCGACGGCTGTGGAACGCCCTTTGGTTGCTATGGCAATAGTAGCTCTCGCTCCACCACCGACTTCACTCCCAATCGCGGAGAAGACCACGCCGAGGATTCTCCAGTCTGTCAAGGTGACCCAGCTTCCACCACTGAGGGAAACACCTGGGCCGTGTAACTACGTGGCCACACCAAAACCAGCATCAACGGCTAGCCACAGCTGCCCATCCCCCTCCATCCGCAAAGAGGGCCGTATAGCTATGCCCTCCTACCAAACGAACCATGGAAGTACACAGCTCCGCCCGATGCCAGCAGATGACGCCTGAAGATGCGCCGCCCACTAATCCAACCCGACGGCCACAGACACCGTATCCAACGATACGGACCCTTTGACCTCTGCTGTCCAGAAGTCGAGCCACGCGTATCATGGTCACCACTGTGGAATCTACATACTGTAAAGAGCCCGTTAATAAATTTAGATCGCAACGTGCTGTGCCGGTCGATTGTCTTATTTGGAGTGGGCGAAGAAATTCGTTACCGTTTTTTTTATATCGAAACCGCGCGAAAGAGACGGAGGATTTTTGGCTTGAGGTACGCGAAGAAGGTGATGGTCGAGACGGAAATGGTGGTCCAAAACCATGAGATCCCGGGAACCTGACTAAAGCAAGCCGGCCACCAACAATGGCACGGTTAGTCAGTGTACAGCACACACCACCTGTGTGACCGCCTTCCACATGCCGACCATCACTACAGGAACGAAGCTGTGGGAGATAATAGTGCCGAGGGCTGTGGAACGCCCTTTGGTTGCTGTGACAATAGTAGCTCTCGCTCCACCACCGACTTCGCTACCAATCGCGGAGAAGACCACGCCGAGGATTCTCCGGTCTGTGAAGGTGACCCAGCTTCCACCACTGAGAGAAACACCTAGGCCGTGTGACTACGTGGCCACACCAAAACCAGCTGCCACCGGAGCATTTGTACGTACACCAACGCCACAGCTGCCCACCCCCTCCATCCGCAAAAATGGCCGAACCGGGGCGCTGCCCACTGGTCCAACCCGACGGCCACAGACGCCGTGTCCAACGATGCGGACCCCTTTGACTTCTGCAGTCCAGAGGCCGAGCCACGCGTATCATGGTCACCACTGTGGAATCTACATACAGTAGGGTTCTCAAGACCCTTAAGGGAAGGAAAAGAGTGCGGAAGTGGCGGGCAACTTAGTCGTGAATGTATCGAGGATGGCAAATCCTGAAGAACATCAACAAGATCGTTGGCGACGTTAAGGCCAAGATCACAAATGGCAGTCTGACGGTCGCCGAGATCGAAGATCTCGAAGAGAATACGACGGTGGAGGAGATCCTCGGGGTTTAGGGGAAAGTCCATGTGAAATGGATCAGAACCTACGGCCTGGATCTCAGAATTGCACTTCTGGAGAGAACCAGAGATAACATCGCCAAGCTCCTAAAAGGCGGGGTTCAAGAGCATACGGAAAAATCGATTCGCTGCAGAAGGCGTAGAGGCTTCGGGCACAAGGAGGACAACTGTACCAGGGAGGATCGTCCGCTTGCAGAAAGTGTGGACATAGTGGCCTGCAAAGGAAAGCGACGCCGCAACCCATGTGTGGAACTCAAAGAAGATTAGGGCCACTTCACGGGTTGCAAGAACTGCTAAGCTCTGAGAAGGCCGAGATGAGTACCGTCTACCAAAAGAAGCGCCTGCAGTAGGGTTATGACTTTTTTAACTTGAAAAATCGGGACACATGCGCCCAGATCCGCATCTGAAGGATCACTTGCGCCCAACCCCACACGGGAATGTCACTTTTGTCACCTTTGTCATTTTTAAAATTTAATTAAACATGAGTATTAACCGAAAAGTAATGACGATCAATGGCTAATCTACTGCGGGTAAAACTACTGGGAGGTCCAAAGGGGGGGGGGGGAGGACTAACCCTAACCTAAGCATAAACACCTACCATTTGCAACCATTAACTTGCAAGTAATGACGATCATAGCAAACCCGTATAACTACTTCTTCGCTTACCTAAAGAGTAATGGACAGTTTCTGGGCGCAAGTGTCCCGATTTTTGACGTGAGCGTAAGTGTTTTGGGCGCAACTGAGCCTTCACCTTAAAATAGTATGTAAATCACCTCTCTTTTTACGATCGTATTTCGGGTGAAGGCTCAGTTGCGCCCAAAACACTTGCGCCCAGAAGGGTGTTGAGGTAGTGGCGCCCTGGACACTTGCGTCCCCCGTCAAAATTAGGGACACTTCCGCCCAGAAACTGTTCATTACACTTTAGGTGACTGCGAAGCCATGATGAATACATAAGAAGTAGTTATACGGGCTCGCTATGGTCGATGGCGGAGCGAAGTAGAGCCATCGATCGTCATTACTTGCAAGTTAAAAAATGACAAAGGCGACAGATGACATTCCCGTGTGGGCGCAAGTGATCCGCCAAATGCAGATCTGGGCGCAAGTGTCCAGATTTTTGACGGCGGCGCACGTGTTTGGGCACAACGGACACCAAAGCGTATTTCGGCTTTAGTTCAAACAGAACTTTATTAATTCTACCATTCCAATATTTGAATGGTTTGCTGGAGACCATACACGGCTCTGTTAAGTCTCAATACCCTATTTTAATTTAAATTTGAACATCTATAGCCCTCTGGAATTTTTATAACCTCTCTTCTTTAAAAAAGCTGTTTTTGTAGTCTAATGTCTTATCTATTAAGTTTCATTTTACTGACGAAGCAAATAGTAGCCCTAACGTGGTTTGTCTGACCAGTGGAGATAACGTTTCACTGCAGCCAATACCTTGCTTCTGGGTAAAACCTTTTGCCACTAAACGCGAGCGATAGTTAACTTCTCCTTCTACTATTCAGTTTTTTCTTGAAACCTCACTTGCAAGTCCACGATGGTGGAGTTTCCTTCCAAATTCTTTTATTATTTTCATCAAATTCTTCCTCAATAGACCCCACTTGCAGTCCTCGGTTAAAGTTTTCTTCCAAATTCTTTTCTTCTTTTAGCCGAACTCTTCATCAATCGACCCCACTTGCAGTCCACGATAATGAAATTTTCTTGAAAACCCTTTCCTTCTTTTCCTCGAATTCTTCCTCAATAGGCCCCCCTTGCAGTCCAAGATGAAGGAGTTTTCTTCCAACATTTTTTCTTCTTTTTCTCGAATTCTTCCTCAATTGAGCCCATTTGCAGTCAAATTCTTCTATTCTTATTGTCGTCGAATTCTTTCTCAATGGGCTCCACTTGTAGTCCTCGATGATGCAGTTTTCTTCCAAATGCTTTTCTTCTCTTCCTCGAATTCTTTCCCAATGGACCCCACTTGCAGTCCATGATGGTAGAGTTTTCTTCCAAATTCGTTTCTTCTCTTCGCCGAATTCTTCCTCAATTGACCCCACTTGCAGTCCACGATAATGAATTTTTTTTGAAAATCCTTTTCTTCTTTTCCTAGAATTCCTCCTCAATAGACCGCACTTGCAGTCCACGATGGTGGAGTTTTCTTCCAACTTTTAACTTTTTTCTTCTTTTCCTCGAATTTTTCCTCAATTGACCCCCCTCGGAGTCCACAATGGTGGAGTTTTCTTCCAAATTGTTTTCTTCTTTTCCTCGAATTCTTCTTCAATTGACCCCACTTGCAGTCTACGATGGTTGAGTCTTCTTCCAAATGCTTTTCTTCTTTTCCTCGAATTCTTCCTCAATGGACCCCACTTTCAGTCCATGATGGTAGAGTTTTCTTCCAAATTCTTTTCTTCTCTTCGCCGAATTCCTCCTCAATGGACCCCACTTGCAGTCCACGATAATGAATTTTTCTTGAAAACTCTTTTCATCTTTTCCTCGAATTCTTCCTGAATAGGCCCCCCTTGCAGTCCACGATGGTGGAGTTTTTTCCAATTTTTTTTCTTCCTTTCCTCGAATTCTTCCTCAATTGACCCCACTTGCAGTCCGTGATGGTAGAGTTTTCTTCCAAATTATTTTCTTCTCTTCGCCGAATTCTTCCTTGCAGTCCGCGATAATGAAATATTTTCCCCAACTCTTCTCTTCTTTTCCTCGAATTCTTTTTCAATAGACCCTACTTGCAGTCCACGATGGTGGAGTTTTGTTACAACTTTTTTTCTTCTTTTTCTAGAATTCTTCCTCAATTGACTCCACTTGCAGTCCACGATAGTGGAGTTTTCTTCCAATTTTTTTTTCTTCTTTTCCTCGAATTTTTCCTCAATTGACCCCAATCGCAGTCCACGATAGTGAAATTTTCTTGAAAACTCTTTTCTTCTTTTCCTCGAATTCTTCGTCAATAGACCGTACTTGCAGTCTACGATGGTAGAGTTTTCTTGAAAACTCTTTTCTTCTTTTTCTCGAATTCTTCTTCAATAGACCCTACTTGCAGTCCACGATGGTGGAGTTTTCTTCCATTTTTTTTTCTTCTTTTCCTCGAATTCTTCCTCAATTGTTCCCACTTGCAGTCCACGAAGTTGGAGTTTTCTTACAAACTCTTTTCGTCAAATTTTTCCACTCTTCTTTTCGTCGAATTCTTCCTCAATGGACTCCACTTGCAGTCCACGATGATGAAATTTTCTTCCAAACTCTTTTCTTCTTTTCATCAAATTCTTCCACTTGCAGTCTACGATGGCGGAGTTTTCTTCCAAATTTTGTTCTTCTTTTCCTCGAATTCTTCCTCAATTGTTCCCACTTGCAGTCCACAATGGTGGTGTTATCTTCCAAACTCTTTTCGTCAAATTTTTCCACTCTTCTTTTCCTCGAATTCTTTTTCAATGGACCCCACTTGCAGTCCATGATGGTAGAGTTTTCTTTCAAATTCTTTTCTTCTCTTCGCCGAATTCTTCCTTGCAGTCCGCGATAATGAAATTTTTTTCTCAACTCTTTTCTTCTTTTCCTCGAATTCTTCTTCAATAGACCCTACTTGCAGTCCACGATGGTGGAGTTTTCTTCCATTTTTTTTCTTCTTTTTCTAGAATTCTTCCTCAATTGACTCCACTTACAGTCCACAATGGTGGAGTTTTCTTCCAATTTTTTTTCTTCTTTTCCTCGAATTTTTTCTCAATTGACCCTACTCGCAGTCCACGATAATGAAATTTTCTTGAAAACTCTTTTCTTCTTTTCCTCGAATTCTTCCTCAATAGTCCGCACTTGCAGTCTATGATAGTGGAGTTTTCTTCCAAATGCTTTTTTCTTTTCCTCAAATTCTTCCTCAATGAACCACACTTGCAGTCCATGATGGTAGAGTTTTCTTTCAAATTCTTTTCTTCTCTTCGCTGAATTCTTTCTTGCAGTCCACGATAATGAAATTTTCTTTCAAACTCTTTTCTTCTTTTCCTCGAATTCTTCTTCAATAGACCCTACTTGCAGTCCACGATGGTGGAGTTTTCTTCCAACTTTTTTCTTCTTTTCCTCGAATTCTTCCTCAATTGTTTCCACTTGCAGTCCACGATGGTGGAGTTTTCTTACAAACTCTTTTCGTCAAAATTTTCCACTCTTCTCTTCGTCGAATTCTTTTTTTCTCCCTGTTGACCTTAGGAACATGCATCATTGATGTTAAATTTTTTTAAGAGGCTAATGTTCGGCTTCGGTCGATTACCCTTTATTGCTCGATGTACCGAAGTCGTTTTTTTACAATAAGATCACACCAGTGACGGCTCGCGAAGTGACTCATGGTACGGCCGGGGTAGCAGATAGGTAGGGTCGGTTGCAGAGATCTGTATTACCACCTCTGCTACCTCGGCCGTACCATCATTCACGGCTCGCGAGGTGACTCATGGTACGGCCGAGGTAGCAGATAGGTAGGGTCGGTTGCAGTGACCTGTATTACCACCTCTGCTACCTCGGCCGTACCATCATTCACGGCTCGCGAGGTGACTCATGGTACGGCCGAGGTAGCAGGTAGGTAGGGTCGATTGCGGAGATCTGTATTACCACCTCTGCTACCTCGGCCGTACCATCACTCACGGCTCGCGAGGTGACTGATGGTACGGCCGAGGTAGCAGATAGGTAGGGTCGCTTGCAGAGATCTGTATTACCACCTCTGCTACCTCGGCCGTACCATCACTCACGGCTCGCGAGGTGACTCATGGTACGGCCGAGGTAGCAGGTAGGTAGGGTCGATTGCAGAGATCTGTATTACCACCTCTGCTACCTCGGCCGTACCATCACTCACGGCTCGCGAGGTGACTCATGGTACGGCCGAGGTAGCAGGTAGGTAGGGTCGATTGCAGAGATCTGTATTACCACCTCTGCTACCTCGGCCGTACCATCACTCACCCCGCGAGCCGTCACTGATTTCTAGTCTTTTCCTTTATGAATTTCATGGAACTGTTTATTTTTTAATTGAAGCTCAACAAAACCCAGGATGTGCGCGTAAATTTCCACGAAACAGATGAATAATGTAGTAGCGGGATCGTTACGGCCGCGCCGGAGATTTCCACTCAGTCTCTCTCCGGAAAGGCCCCGGAGCCAAAATCAATAATTTCTTAGTTTCGCCTCCGACAAATGCTCGCGAACGCTCGCGCGCCGTTTGACCGACACCGACACCTTTCCTCAGTCGGTCATTCCAGTGTTGAGGTCGCCGTGGCGAGGTGTGCCATCAATTGTTTTCGTTCACCGCCGATGTGAACATGGGCGACGAGATTTTGAACGGTATTCCCAAGCGGAAGTACCCGATGTGCTTCTACACCGAGGAAGCGGACGGAGACACCGTGGACAGGGAGCTGCAGGAATCCAGGACGCGTAAGTTTCGGATTTTATTCGCAGGCAAAGGTTATGTTGCGTGCTTCCTGCGGCTCGTTTGTTTATGTCCGGCGCGATGGCGATTGTTTCCAGTGTGCTTATCGCAAGTGGCGATGACGCGTCCTATGTCGGCGATTTTAATTTGTAATTATCTAATGTCGCGCGTTATTGGATTCAATTTAATAACGTTTATCAATTTCGATTGACCATTCGTCCCGGATTATCCGGACCCGGATTTACAAAATCAAGCATTTTTTAATTTACTCAAAATTATTTCGAGATAATTTTCCACCAAAAACTTTATACACCTAGATTTTAGTTCAGAAATATGAAAATTTGTAATAATTTTGGCGATCAGAAAAATGTACAAAAACAATTATCATCGACTGGAAAATTTCCAAAATTACTGAGAATTCATCCGAGATTATAATTTCACAAAAAATTATGTACACGTCTTATACTCTGGATTTGAATATAATTTCAGCCGTGAGCAGTTATCCTAGCGCATCCACCATCCATCACCAGAATTTTGATCAATCTCAAAAAAACGTTAATTCATCATAATTGGCTTTAACCACAGAAAATTTCATTGCAAAAACGAATTAGATAATTTTACGTTTTTCTCTGATTTTGTTAAAACAATTTAAAAAAAATAAAAAAATCAGAAGTTTGACATCCTTTAAGAATGATTTTAATGTCCACAAATATTCTCCAAAGTTCAATGAACAACACTAAATATCAATTGGAGGACTGTTTTTCTTGAATTTTGTTTAAATAATTTTTTCCGGAAGGCATTTTATTCGAAGACATGGTCAACTTAAAAAAAATCAAAAATTGTTGCTTTATCTCCAGATTTTGCAATAAATCTCACGTAACAAAAAACAATCTGAAAATTTGCAATAATTAAAGCGCTTCGTAAAAAGATATAAACACAATTGCTATCGCCCTGAAAATTTCTAAATTACTTCTAATTGATTGCGAGTTTATAATTTTATAAGAAAACACTAAACTTTATCTCCAGATTTTGGAATAAATCTCACGTAACAAAAAAAAATATGAAAATTTGTAATAATTTAAGCGCTTCGTAAAAATATATAAAAACAATTGCTATCGCCCTGAAAATTTCTAAATTGCTTCTAATTTATTGCCAGTTTATAATTTTATAAGAAAACACTAAACTTTATCTCCAGATTTTGGAATAATCTCACGTAACACAAAAAAAATCTGAAAATCTGTAATAATTAAAGCGCTTCGTAAAAAGATATAAAAACAATTGCTATCGCCCTGAAAATTTCTAAATTACTTCTAATTGATTGCGAGTTTATAATTTTATAAGAAAACACTAAACTTTATCTCCAGATTTTGGAATAATTTCACGTAACAAAAAAAAATCTGAAAATTTGTAATAATTTAAGCGCTTCGTAAAAAATATAAAAACAATTGCTATCGCCCTGAAAATTTATAGATCGCGAGTTTATAATTTTATAAGAAAACACTAAACTTTATCTCCAGATTTTGGAATAATCTCACGTAACAAAAAAAAATCTGAAAATTTGTAATAATTATAGCGCTTCGTAAAAAGATATAAAAACAATTGCTATCGCCCTGAAAATTTCTAAATTACTTCTAATTGATTGCGAGTTTATAATTTTATAAGAAAACACTAAACTTTATCTCCAGATTTTGGAATAATTTCACGTAACAAAAAAAAATCTGAAAATTTGTAATAATTAAAGCGCTTCGTAAAAAGATATAAAAACAATTGCTATCGCCCTGAAAATTTATAAATCGCGAGTTTATAATTTTATAAGAAAACAATAAACTTTATCTCCAGATTTTGGAATAATCTCACGTAACAAAAAAAAATCTGAAAATTTGTAATAATTTAAGCGCTTCGTAAAAAGATATAAAAACAATTGCTATCGCCCTGAAAATTTCTAAATTACTTCTAATTGATTGCGAGTTTATAATTTTATAAGAAAACACTAAACTTTATCTCCAGATTTTGGAATAATTTCACGTAACAAAAAAAAATCTGAAAATTTGTAATAATTTAAGCGCTTCGTAAAAAATATAAAAACAATTGCTATCGCCCTGAAAATTTATAGATCGCGAGTTTATAATTTTATAAGAAAACACTAAACTTTATCTCCAGATTTTGGAATAATCTCACGTAACAAAAAAAAATCTGAAAATTTGTAATAATTAAAGCGCTTCGTAAAAAGATATAAAAACAATTGCTATCGCCCTGAAAATTTCTAAATTACTTCTAATTGATTGCGAGTTTATAATTTTATAAGAAAACACTAAACTTTATCTCCAGATTTTAGAATAATCTCACGTAACAAAAAAAAATCTGAAAATTTGTAATAATTAAAGCGCTTCGTAAAAAGATATAAAAACAATTGCTATCGCCCTGAAAATTTATAAATCGCGAGTTTATAATTTTATAAGAAAACACTAAACTTTATCTCCAGATTTTGGAATAATCTCACGTAACAAAAAAAAATCTGAAAATTTGTAATAATTTAAGCGCTTCGTAAAAAAATATAAAAACAATTGCTATCGCCCTGAATATTTCTAAATTACTTATAATTGTTTGCGAGTTTATAATTTTATAAGAAAACACTAAACTTTATCTCCGGATTTTGGAATAATCTCATGTGACAAAAAGATAAAAATATGAAAATTTGTAATAATTTAAGCGCTTCGAAAAAAATATAAAAACAATTGCCATCGACCTGAAAATGTCTAAATCACTTGTAATTCACTGCGAGTTTATAATTTTATAAGAAAACAATAAACTTTATCGTCAGATTTTGGAATAATCTCATGTGACGAAAAGATAAAAATCTGAAAATTTGTAATAATTCAAGCGCTTAGAAAAAATATAAAAACATTCATTGTCGCTCTGAAATTGTCTAAATCCCTTGTTTTCATTGCGAGTTTATAATTTTATAAGAAAACACTAAACTTATCTCCACATTTTGTAATAATCTCATGCGACAAAAAGATAAAAACTTGAAAATTTGTAATAATTTAAGCGCTTAAAAAAAAAATATAAAAACAATTGCCATCCACTTGAAAATCCTCAAAATTTTATCAAGTTTATAATTTCATCAAAAACTATTGACACTCCATATTTAGATTTTGAAATATTCTTATGTAAATTTGTAATAATTTAAGCACTTCTACAGAAATAAAAAAAATATACAATTGTTGTTGACTGTGAAAATTTCAAAAATTATCCAAAATTTATTCGAGAATATACTTCACCGAAAATATCTTTTAATGATGGGATAACCTCTTTTGAATAGAGGTTAAAGATGTAAAAAAAAATTGTAATCATTTTGGCGATTCCAAAAATACACATATAAACGTATCGACTTGAACATTTTTAAAATCCTTCAAAATTCATTCGAGATTATGATTCCATGGAAAACTAACTACATTTAAGTCTACATTTACAGGTAATACTATGTAAGTGGAGTGTGAAGATGTGAAAAGTTGTAGCGATTCGAAAAAATAAAACAGATTTGAATATTTCTAAAATATCTCAAAATTCATCGAAGCTCTTGGAATAATATTAAGCGAATGATGGGTAAAAATACTTTTACACAGTGGCATATTCAAATTAATAAATCCAATTGGTGTGAAATTATCTTTTCAGCTTGAATAACCACGAGGTGGTGATCTGTGAAATTGTATATATTCCAGCAGATGATTTTTTTTCCGTCAGTTACGTCATTGTGGTATTGCGTACGGCGAGTCTCTTTCATCTAGCTAAAAATAGGATTTTATTCCTAGAACTGTATTTTTGTGGGTGACAAATATTTTAATCAAAACATTGCACTGTATTGGCACAGATTGACATTTTGGGGTTATGTTATTTTAATTGCGGAGGACTCCACATCGGCACAATCGATAATAATAAATGAAAAAATAATGCTTAATTATATATTCGATTTGATTATCAAAATTGTTTATTGTACACGCAACAACTGTTTCGTCAGGCGAAAAAATGTACAAATAATTACAAAAACATTATTGTAAACACTATTTGATGATTTTTGGATGAGGTGGTTTATTGTTTAACATGGGGAAATCTTTAGAAATTGTAGCTGAAGATTTAATTAAATAAACAAGACAAACGATTAAATTTAATTTTTCTTCAAAAATTTATTTTAGTATTTTCTCAAGTCTAGAATCCCATTCTGAACACTATTTGTTCATAAAAATTATTTGTGAGACCTACAGAGAATGAGACAAGCAAAATTTCTTTTGACGTGGATCGTTCGTACAACTGCTGGAAATGCCGAAAAAACGATTAAATTTATAATTTCTTCAAAAACTTATTTTTGTATTTTTTCAAGTCTAGAATTCCATTCTGAACATTATTAGTTCATAAAAATTATTGATCTGTAATATTGTAAATTCTAAGAAAAAAATTAAATTGGTTCAAAGGAACACAAAATGAAAACCATTTAAGAAAATCTGCATCCGCTATTACATAAAATATTGACTCAAGACTTAATTAAATGAACAAGACATCATGGCGATCTGTGATCTAGAAAACTCTAAAAAAACGAGAGTTGGTCTAAAGGAGACAAAATCAAAACCATTTGACAAAAACTAGTGAATCCGCTATTCCACAAAAAATGGGCTCAAGATTTAATTAAATTAACATGTTATCTGTGATCTTGTAAACTCTAAAAAAAACGAAAGTTGGTTTTTAAAGGAGACAAAACCAAAATGATTTGAAAAAACCTAGTGCAAACCACAAAAGTGCTTAAAACCTGTCGCGACCTGTATTTTCCTCTGAATCTTCCTAAAAAAAAAAAAAAAACAGTGGCACATTTTCTTACCAGTCTACATTTGCAGCCAAAAACAAATAAGACCACCTTTGTAATCTAATGTGTGTCCTTTTTTCTAAAATGTATACTTTCACCGCTAATTAACACCGCAAACAAAGCAAAACTGCAACCTTGAATTTATTACAAAAAAAAAACAACAACAAACATGCCGACGACGAATTCGCAAATTCGCAATAATAGCAATTTTTTTGTACAATACGCCCACAATGTGATAATGAAAACTGCAACATCATGACAGTGACAGTCGCTGACATATGCTGTTGTACGAACGCGAATCATGTGATGTTTACACAGCAGTGTAAACGCTGAACTTTAAGTTATCAGTGTTTTTGTGTTGATACCTGTGGCAGTAGTGCTACGAAAATGAGCCAGCGAGGTGTGCACGCAGGAAAATCCTTATCTTTCACTAATAACATTGAACAAGACGAAGGTACGTCTACATTTTTGCTATTTTGGTTGTTTTCTTTTATTAGGTAGTGATTACTAATAAGATATTGATTGAATGTTAAAATGAATATCTGGAAAAACTGCGCAGTTGATTGCAATAATTTATTTAACGGATTAACCTTTTACATGATATACAAATTTAAAATTTTGTACAAAATTGCGTATTTAAATAATATATTAAAAAAAAATGGTGATGTGGCTGTCATGTTACCTTAAGAAATTTCGAAGAAAACTGATTCTTTATAAGTTGTTCATTTCGGCATTCTCTAGTTATGATTAATATAAATTTGATGTTACTATTATCTTTTTATAATTATAAACCAAAAATTATAAAAAAAATTTAAAATCATGTTTATTATTATTAGATACTAAGATATACGCCAGGGGTATCAAAATTTTTGGCGCGATGGCCAGATTAATAAGCAATGATTGCAAATGATCATCCGAAAAATTTGCCCTGTTTTTAGATTTCAGATACTCCATCCTGAAAAAAGTTTATTTTGAAAGTGGCATAAGTCACTGTGTTTTTAAATCCACACATTTAAGGGTTTGCGTTTTAACACGTTTAAAAATATTGATGATATATTTCGAGAAGATTTAGTTGTGTTTGTTATCTCAGGATGAATAATTACGTATAGTCATTGAAAAATCACCAATTTCACTTTCAACTTTTCCAATTATTTGCAAGAGAAGTTCCTTTAACCCATCACGATTTGTAGGTTATAATGAAGTTGATACGGCGGGTGGTGGGTGGGCCCTATCCTACAATCCAACCTGTTACCCACTCGCCGATATTTCCACCAATAAAAATAGGTGAATCACAAAAACGTAAAGTCTTAAATGTCTTTCTTATTCTCGTGTTATTAATTAATTTCGGCATGTACACTCTTGTTTATCATCCATAAATTGGAGGGTGGGACAGCGCCCACCCGCCCGTTGTTCAACTTAGATTTAAACTAAAAATTCGCGTTTTGTAGACTTTCAACTTTTCAAATTGTTTGCAAAAGAAGTTCCTTTAATCCATCAGGATTTTTACGTTATAATAAAGTTGATACGGCGGGTGGTGGGTGGGCCCTATCCTACAATCCAACCTGTTGCCCACGCGCCGATATTTCCACCAATAAAAATAAGTGAATCACAAAAACGTAAAATCTTAAATGTTTTTCTTATTCTCGTGTTATTAATTAATTTGGGCATGTACACTCTTGTTTATCATCCGTAAATTGGAGGGTGGGGCAAGGCCTACCCACCCGCCCGTCGTTCCGCTTAGATTTAAACTAAAAATTCGCGTTTTGCAGACTTACAACTTTTCAAATTGTTTGCAAAAGAAGTTCCTTTAACGCATCAGGATTTGTAGGTTATAATAAAGTTGATACGGCGGGTGGCGGGTGGGCCCTATCCTACAATCCAACCTGTTGCCCACGCTCCCATATTTCCACCAATAAATAAGTGAATCACAAGAACATAAAATCTTAACTGATTTTCTTACTCTTGTGTTATTAATTAATTTAGGCATGTAAACTCCTGTTTATTATCCGTAAATTGGAGGGTGGGACAGGGCCCACCCACCCTCCCCTAGTTCCACTTAGGTTTAAACTAAAAAATCTCGTTTTGTAGACTTTAAACTTTTCCAATTATTTGCAAAAGAAGTTCTTGTAACCCATCAATAATAATCCATCAGGATTTGTAGGTTATAATAAAGTTGATACGGCGGGTAGTGGGTGGGCCCTATCCTACAATCCAACCTGTTGCCCACACTCCCATATTTCCACCAATAAATAAGTGAGTCACAAGAATATAAAGTCTTAAATGTTTTTCTTATTCTCGTGTTAATAATTAATTTCGGCAAGTACACTCTTGTTTATCATCCACAAATTGGAGGGTGGGACAGGGCCCACCCACCCTCCCCTAGTTCCACTTAGGTTTAAACTAAAAAATCTCGTTTTGTAGACTTTAAACTTTTCCAATTATTTGCAAAAGAAGTTCTTGTAACCCATCAATAATAATCCATCAGGATTTGTAGGTTATAATAAAGTTGATACGGCGGGTATTGGGTGGGCCCTATCCTACAATCCAACCTGTTGCCCACACTCCCATATTTCCACCAATAAATAAGTGAGTCACAAGAATATAAAGTCTTAAATGTTTTTCTTACTCTTGTGTTAATAATTAATTTCAGCATGTACACTCTTGTTTATCATCCATAAATTGGAGGGTGGGGCAGGGACCACCCACCCTCCCCTAGTTCCACTTAGGTTTAAACTAAAAAATCTCGTTTTGTAGACTTTAAACTTTTCCAATTATTTGCAAAAGAAGTTCTTGTAACCCATCAATAATAATCCATCAGGATTTGTAGGTTATAATAAAGTTGATACGGCGGGTAGTGGGTGGGCCCTATCCTACAATCCAACCTGTTGCCCACACTCCCATATTTCCACCAATAAATAAGTGAGTCACAAGAATATAAAGTCTTAAATGTTTTTCTTATTCTCGTGTTAATAATTAATTTCGGCAAGTACACTCTTGTTTATCATCCACAAATTGGAGGGTGGGACAGGGCCCACCCGCTCGCCCCTCGTTCCACTTAGATTTAAACTAAAAAATTGCTTTTTGTAGACTTTCAACTTTTCCAATTATTTGCTAAAAAAGTTCCTTTAACCCATTAGGATTTGTACGTTATGATAAAGTTGATACGGCGGGTGGTGGGTGGGCCCTATCCTACAATCCAACCTGTTGCCCACGCGCCGATATTTCCACCAATAAAAATTAGTGAATCACAAAAACGTAAAGTCTTAAATGTTTTTCTTATTCTTGTGTTATTAATAATTTCGGCATGTAGACTCTTTTTTATCATCCATAAATTGGAGGGTGGGACAGGGCCCACCCACCCGCCCCTCATTCCACTTAGATTTAAACTACAAAATCACGTTTTGCAAATTTTCAACTTTTCAAATTATTTGCCAAAGAAGTTCCTTTAACCCATCAGAATTTGTAGGTTATAATAAAGTTGATACGGCGGGTGGTGGGTAGGCACTATCCTACAATCCAAAGTGTTTCCCACGCGCCGATATTTCCACCAATAAAAAGAAGTGAATCACAAAAACATAAAATTTTAAATGTCTTTCTTATTCTTGTGTTATTAATTAATTTCGGCATGTACACTCTTGTTTATCATCTACAAATTGGAGGGTGGGACAGGGCCCACCCGCCTGTCCCTCGTTCCACTTAGATTTAAACTAAAAATTCGCGTTTTGTAGACTTTCAACTTTTCCAATTATTTGCAAAAGAAGTTCCTGTAACCCATCAGGATTTGTAGGTTATAAAAAAGTTGATACGGCGGGTGGTGGGTGGGCACTATCCTACAATCCAAAGTGTTGCCCACGCGCCGATATTTCCACCAATAAAAATAAGTGAATCACAAAAACACTTTTGTCTTTCAAATGACACGAAATTGAACAAAATTGCTTCATAAATAACAAAGTTATAGTTATTACAAACTTAAACGCCATCTTACCCGTTGACGCCATTTTGTTAAATTGCATCGAATTTCAAAATAACCCACTGATCCCAGTTTTGATATAGAAATTCTGAAGAAAAAAAAAAACTTAACCATTTCTCACTATGTATTTTTTTTTTCAAAAATCTGTGAGATGGGAGCAACAAGATTTCTTTATTATTTTGGATGATTTGAAATGAAATGAGCCTACTTCTAAATCCATGTAGTTACAAAAAAATGATACATGTTTTCTTCTTCTTTCTCGGTAAAAGTGAAATTTTTTGTATCTAGTCCTAAAAATAACCATTTTTCTGCTAATTCTGTATGTCCATTCGATTGAATTAGATAAAAATAAATATACGCTTCATCATGAAACATTTTTCGTCCATGCCAAGTGTAGCATTCCCGCGCAGTCAGTTATTTTTATAGCTTGTTTTCGTGGATGTCTGTTGAAAGTTATAGCCAACACACAACTATGTTTCCAAAACGACTTTGTACATAAAAAAATATACACACGTGGCAAGTTTGTTGATTTTGAAAATGTGTTTTGCAACATAATTTGCACACAAAAAAAATTTCTTTGTATCAAACAAAAAAATCTAAGAATAAAAAACGATGGAAGATTACAAGCTTAATTTTTTCACACAAAATCAAATCATATTTTTATGAATCGTTTCTTGAGTTTGAAAATGTGTTTTACAACATAATTCTTTGCACAAAAAATTTCTTTGTACCAAACAACAAAAATCCAAGAATAAGAAACGAAGGAAGAATATTTCAAGCCTTATTTTTTTCACACAAAATCAGATAATATTTTTATGAACAGTTTCTTGACTTTGAAAATGTGTTTTGCAACATAATTCTTCGCACAAAAAAAATTCTTTGTATTAAACAAAAACAAATCTAAGAATAAGAAACGATGGAAGAATATTTCAAGCCTAATTTTTTCACACAAAATCAAATAATATTTTTATGAATCGTTTCTTAGCTTTGAAAATGTGTTTTGCAACATTATTGGTTACACAAAAACATTTCTTTGTATTTTGATTTTTTCAGGACAAATTTTTTTACACACAATCAAATAATATTTTAATGATATTATTCATTGAATAATGTTCACAATTACAAATACCGACGGTCAAATTCATAACATTTTTTTTTTATGTTAGAAGAGGAGATGTTTAATAGACACCCCTATAGTGGGGTAATGGTGGCTTCGCCGGGATACACATTTTCCCGAGGTACTATTGCTGTTTACAAAGTATTGCATTCCACGTAAATGCTGTATATTAATTTCAATTACATCTTTTGGCGAAGGATACAATTTTTTAACACTTGGACCATTCATTTTGTGTTAAAAACTAAATCAAAAGCCTTAGTTTGTAATAGCTTTCAATGTCATCACTAAATCGATAAGCTGTGGTAAGTTAATGGCTTTAATCCGTTCAAGGGGAATGTCTTTAAATTGTCTAGACATAATTTCGATTAAATTTTTGTATCTGAGACAAGCTATCCTTTAAAAAAAAAAAAAAAAAAATAGACAAGATTTGTAAACTTACTTTCTATTGGATTGATGAGGCTGTTACTTGGTGAAATTCCATAATATATGTGGTAAGTAAAACACTGCGACATATGTTTCGACATTGAAAATTTGTGAAAATTCTCAACACACGTGTTTTACTTACCACATAACTTAATTTCTGTCTGAAATGTTTGTAAGCTTCAATCGAATTTTTTTCCGGATATACTTCTCACTCATGAGTCGACTCTTTTTCATGAGTCGATTTCGCACACCTGCATTCTAAAGCGTTTTATATTCCCTTTTATTTCCTCTCTCTCTGATTAAATTTTATTTTTGCATTCATGACGAGTTCTTTTATTGATTTTCCACACCGAGCACAACATTAGGTTTCCCCATCGGAGTTCATCGGCCTCTTGCTCAATAAATCTTGAATTACCCACAAAATTTTGCCAGGGATCGATTTCTCAACAGTTTAACACTTCCAATATTCGAATATTTTAGGAAATACATAATGGTAATATAAAATAGATAATAATTATATTAGGCAGAAAGACCTTTGGTCGATAGCCATTTAACAGGCTAACAATAGAATTAAATTAGTTACACACTATTGTAGAAATTAAACTGTTAATAAAGATATGATATACCGGGTGTAACTTAATTCTGGTAGACCCCAAATATCATTTGCATTTTTACATATATCTTTATAAAATTTACTATGGTGTTTCTAGGAAATAAAGTGTGTGGACTTTTAATAAAATTTTTAATAAAAATTCCACTTCCTGTTTAACAGGAAATTACCTTAACTTTACTATTTCCAATGGAACACCCTGTAAATTTCTACATATTTTAATTCGTTTCTAAATTCTGAGTTTAGAGATGTATCATAAGTGATCTTTCGGTTGTTGGTTTTTGTTTAAATTTAAATTGAATTTAAACAAAAAAAAAATTCAAATTGAATTTAAACAAAAAAAAAATTCAAATTGAATTTAAACAAAAAAACTAACAACCGAAAGATCTTTGATACATCTCTAAACTCAGAATTTAAGTGACCCTTTGCACTTATGATACATCTATGAACTCAGAATTTAGAGACGAATTAAATTACATAAAAATTCTATTTCCGGTTTAATCGGAAATTACCTTAATTTTTCTATTTCAAATTCATAATTTAATTCGTCTTTAAATTCTGAGATTTTAGATGTATCACTCATGAGTTACTCTTCTCTCTAGTCCTGACAAAACATGTCCTTAAAAAAGTCGAGCAAAGAAATCCTTGAAACAAACCAAGTCCCAAAGGAGTTCTACAAAAAATTGACCTGAAACCCAAAAGAAAAAGAAAAGTCCTGAAAAAGGCCTTTGATAAGACCTGAAAAAGAGGCCTTTGAAAAGACCTGAAAAAGGTTCTAAAATCTTGAAAAAAGCCTGGAAAAATAGTCTTGAAAGAAAGTATAATAGATAAAAATATATAGAATAAAACACTTCTTTACTTTGTTTGTATAACAGTTTTGTTTTATTTGTTTGACTGCAGTTTCGGCAACTCAGCTTGCCATTATCAAAACTAAAAAAATATCATGAAAATCATGAAAAAAAAGTCTCAAATAAACGCTTGTGAGCAAAAAGTCCTTTAGGAAAGTCTTGAAAAACAGTAATGAAAAAGAATCTTGAAAAAGGTGCCAAAAAACAGTCCTTACAAAAGTTTTAAAGTCTTGAAAAAGTGTCCTGAATAAAAATCTCGAAGAAAATGTCCTCAAAAAATCCTGAAAAAACGCCCGACAAAAACAGTCCAAAAAAATTCCTGACAAAAATATCCTAAGAAAAAATACTGAAAAAATTCCTTTAAAAGGTTCCTGAAAAAGTCCAGAAAAGGACCTTAAAAAAATCCTGAAAAATGTCCCGAAAAAGTCCTAAGAGAAAATTCTTGAAAAAACGTTGTGACAAAAAGTCCTAAAAAAATTCTGAAAGAAGAGTCTTGAAAAACAGTACTGAAAAAGAATCTCGAAAAATGTGCTAAAACACAGTTCTTAAAGTTTTGATGTCCTGAATACAAGTCCCGAAGAAAATGTGCTGAAAAAACTCCCGACAAAAATAGTCAATAACAATAATTCTGAAAGAAGAGTCCTCAAAATTAAGTCTTAAAAAAATTCTTTAAGAAATATCCTTGAAAAATACCTGAAAAACTACTGAAAAAAATCTGCAAAACTATCCTTAAAACATCCCTCAAAAGAAAGTCATTAAAAGCCCTGAAAAAAAACCTGAGAAAATCTTGAAATGTGTCCTAAAAAATAACCCGAAAAAAGTTTTGAAAATAAAGTCTTAAAAAATCTATAAAAAAAACTTGAGAAAGAAGTCCTTAAAAAGTCCCGAAAACAATGTCCTAAAAGAGATTTTAAATTAGTCCTGAGGAAAGAAGTTTTGAAAAAAAAACTCTTGCAAATAAAGTCCTGAAAAATTGTAATTAAATATCCTTAAAAAAAATTTGCAAGAAATTCCAATTCTGAAAAAGATTGTCCCGAAAAAAAAATTCCAAAAAGAGTTAAGAAGTCCTGAAGAAAGCTCTAAAAAATAGTTTTGAAATAAAGTCCTTGGAAAAGGCCTGACGAAGTCCCGAAAAAAAACTTAAAATAACTCCAGAATATACCGGGTGTAACTGAATTCTGGTAGACCCCAAATATCATGAACAATCATAACAATCATTTATAACTTTTACAAATTTTAAGTGGGCTTTCAAATTTCAGTAAATTCAAGGACGTTCTTTAATAAGTTTTTCCAATAATCGTCATCAATGCCAAGGATGATGATTATTGCAAACACTAACTAAAGAACGTTCTTTAATTTACAGAAATTTGAAAGCCCGGTCGTTTTTGATTAATTTTATATGACTAATACTTTTCTCCACGTTTCGAATTTAGAAAAATTCATTTTTGGAATTTCAGCTCTAAAAATATTCTATCCTAGATTTGATACTAAATCTATAAAAAACTGGATAATCAACGTGCTTAATTTTTTTCTGGAATGTAATTTTTTTAAGCCCACACATTTTTGTATTTTGAAAAATCTACGCTTTTTGTAATTTTGAGTGCCAAAATAATCATTTTTGGGTTTGATGGTGATTGGTGATTGAATATTGGAAAAACTGACTGATGAACGTGCGAGGGTTTTCTGATATTTGGAAAGCCCAATCATTTTTGAATAAAATTATTACACTTGGAAACTGCAGACTTGGAATTTTGAAAAATCATGGCTCTTTAGATATTCAAGTGCCAAAAACTGTCATTTTTGTGATTGATGATGAAATTAGGGAATCGATATGCTTGTGTTTTCCAGAATAAAAAAGCTCAATCACGTTTGGAGGATTTTGTAAAAATTTAAAATCTGCCCATGTTTTTGATTTTAAAAAATCGACGCTTTTTCAATATTTGAGAGCTGAAAATGGTCACACTTGGGTTTGATGATGAATAATTTGAACTGCTGAAAATGGTGATTCTTCGCATTGATGATGATTATTGGAAAAACTGACGAATTTTCAAAAAAAATTCAAAGCCTAGTAATTTTTGAATAATTTGTCTTTGTTTTGAATTCAGAAAAATCGACGCATTTTTCAAATTTCAGCTCGAAAAAAATTTATCGGAGATTTGATATTGAACATAAAAACAATGGCGATTTTGCATTCGTGTAACTTTCTCCGATTTGATGGCGAAAAAGGATTTTTTTAAATAACCCTCCAATTTATCGATAGAAGTGCAGTGCAATTGCAATATTTTTGTTCTTGTACGATTATATCAAAATTCAGTGAAGGGGTATTTTTAGATTTTTACTGGATCATAAAGTACACTCAATTTTGAGTAAAATTTAGATATTTCAGCTTGTTGGTGATTGTTTTTATTATTTTTTTAACGATTCGGGAGAAGCGCAGCGTCAGAATTTTAATTATCTTTGTTCTCGTGCGATTATCTTAAAATTCAGCGAAGGGGTGTTTACAGATTTTTACTGGATCATAAAGTACACTCAATTTTGAGTAAAATTTAGATATTTCAACTTGTTGGTGATGGTTTTTATTATTTTTTTAAACGATTTGGGAGAAGCGCAGCGTCAGAATTTCAATTATCTTTATTCTCGTGCGATTATCTTAAAATTCAGCGAGGGGGTGTTTTCAAATTTTTACTGGATCATAAAGTACACTCAATTTTGAGTAAAATTTAGATATTTCAGCTTGTTGGTGATTGTTTTTATTATTTTTTTAACGATTCGGGAGAAGCGCAGCGTCAGAATTTCAATTATCTTTGTTCTCGTGCGATTATCTTAAAATTCAGCGGGGGGTGTTTTTAGATTTTTACTGGATCATAAAGTACACTCAATTTTGAGTAAAATTTAGATATTTCAACTTGTTGGTGATTGTTTTTATTATTTTTTTAAACGATTTGGGAGAAGCGCAGCGTCAGAATTTCAATTATCTTTGTTCTCGTGCGATTATTTTAAAATTCAGCAAGGGGGTGTTTTCAAATTTTACTGGATCATAAAGTACACTCAATTTTGAGTAGAATTTAGATATTTCAACTTGTTGGTGATTGTTTTTATTATTTTTTTAAACGATTTGGGAGAAGCGCAGCGTCAGAATTTCAATTATCTTTGTTCTCGTGCGATTATTTTAAAATTTAGCAAGGGGGTGTTTTCAAATTTTACTGGATCATAAAGTACACTCAATGTTGAGTAAAATTTAGATATTTCAACTTGTTGGTGATTGTTTTTATTATTTTTTTAAACGATTTGGGAGAAGCGCAGCGTCAGAATTTCAATTATCTTTGTTCTCGTGCGATTATTTTAAAATTCAGCAAGGGGGTGTTTTCAAATTTTACTGGATCATAAAGTACACTCAATTTTGAGTAGAATTTAGATATTTCAACTTGTTGGTGATTGTTTTTATTATTTTTTTAAACGATTTGGGAGAAGCGCAGCGTCAGAATTTCAATTATCTTTGTTCTCGTGCGATTATTTTAAAATTCAGCAAGGGGGTGTTTTCAAATTTTACTGGATCATAAAGTACACTCAATGTTGAGTAAAATTTAGATATTTCAACTTGTTGGTGATTGTTTTTATTATTTTTTTAAATGATTTGGGAGAAGCGCAGCGTCAGAATTTCAATTATCTTTGTTCTCGTGCGATTATTTTAAAATTCAGCAAGGGGGTGTTTTCAGATTTTTACTTGATCATAAAGTACACTCAATTTTGAGTAAAATTTAGATATTTCAACTTGTTGGTGATTGTTTTTATTATTTTTTTAAACGATTTGGGAGAAGCGCAGCGTCAGAATTTCAATTATCTTTGTTATCGTGCGATTATCTTAAAATTCAGCGAGGGGGTGTTTTCAGATTTTTACAGGATCATAAAGTACACTCAATGTTGAGTAAAATTTAGATATTTCAGCTTGTTGGTGATTGTTTTTTTAATTTTTTTAACGATTCGGGAGGAGTGTTGCGTCAGAATTTCAATTATTTTTGTTCTTAAAATTAAAGTGCATTTTCTACTATTTTTGTCAATGCCGGTATTGATTTACTCCCTTAAGGTAAGATAATAATATATTAGTGCTCCAGAGAGAATTGTTCGCGTGTTCTAAAATTGAAACATGATACTTTAATTACATCAAAGTGGTTGGTTGCAATTACATTAACTATTAAGACATGCGTTCGCTTCAAATACTTACTTTAAAATTTAGTTATTTGTTTTAATAATAGCACATGCATTTGTTGTCTAATCGATCTCTAATGGTGATTTTATGTGATATTTTGTAACGAATGCAAACTTACTAGATTGTAGATTGTAGATTATTATTATTATTATTATTGGTATTTTTAAATTTTTACATTCTGTCCAAGATAATTATGAATATAATTTAAACTGAATTATTTATGGATATTTTTTAATGAAAATGGTAATTACTGCTGGTAACTTTGAATTAAACAACTTTCGACGTTTTTTTATTACTATTTATTTATTGCATAATACAGACAAACACTATGTTTTAATATGTATTATTAACAATATTGACACAACTATAGTTTCGACCTTTGCAGGTCATTATCAAGTGTTATAATTACTGCTAATTATTGAAATTTAGGTCGCAACCACTCCCGTAATATCATTTGTTAACCCCTCAGGGTGACTATACGTAGCTTTCATGTTACAAGCAGGTGTAATCTAAAAATAGTCAATATTCTGATAAATGACTTCCGGGCGAAGTCACCACCTGTCTCCTCTTTACCCTTTTACCCGAGCCCTTCCTGCCAGAAAATTTTCCACTGTACGCCTTAGTTTCGATTCGGGTTTCAAACGATGCACAACTCTCCTTTTAATTTCCGTTTCGAAATTACATGCACTACACACTAGTGGCTAGAGGAATTTATTTTTGGCATTTGGATAAAGACACGTCGGGAGCGTATTTTTGGATGACCAGACAATTCCCCCCGCAGGTCAGTTTGTATTGTGAACCGCCGACAATTGGACGTGTCTTGTGATAAACAATTTTTCAAATACTGTGCCAATCTTCCGAACCCCTGAAGAGATATGTCTTCGAGGGGTTTGCTCTTGCTGCCGAGTCCTGACGAGACCGAGGTGCGCGTTTGCACGCCGACGTACGTCAGGCTGAACTCGTTTTTTGATGAAGGTAATTTATTAATTGATGGGCAATAATTATGTTCTAAAATTTTCGTCGTCTTCGAGGTTTTTGGCCGCTTTTTCATTTTTTTTTCTGATTATACATTACCACGTCGCAGCCATCTTTTTCAATCAAAAATTAGAAGGCTACAAACACCTTAGCACTAAGATTTTGATGAGTTATTTAAAGTTATTTATATTTTGAATGCATTAATGTGTTGGCAGAAAAAGCGAAGCCAAAAAAATGAGTAAGTAAAAGTTGAGCAAAATTACTCCAAATTCAATCAAAAGGCTACAAACACCTTAGCACTAAAATTTTGATGAATCATTCAAAGTTATTTATATTTTGAATGTATTAATGTGTTGGCAGAAAAAGTGCAGCCAAAAAAATGAGTAAATAAAAGTTGAGTAAAATTACTCCAAATTCAATCAAAAGACTACAAACACCTTTGCACTAAGATTTTGATGAATCATTTAAAGTTATTTGTATTTTTAATGAATTAATGTATTGGCAGAAAAAGCGAAGCCAAAAAAATGAGTAAGTAAAAGTTGAGCAAAATTACTCCAAATTCAATCAAAAGACTACAAACACCTTTGAACTAAGATTTTGATGAATCATTTAAAGTGATTTATATTTTGAATGCATTGTTATGTCAGCAGAAAATGCAAAGTAAAAAAAAAAATTAAAGTTCAGTAAAATTTTCAGTCCAAATTCATTCGAGATTGATTTTGTAAGAGTATCACTAAATTTTGCAATCAGATGCTAAATATTTATCATGGCATTTAATATTTTGTTGATATATTTTGTCCAAGTTTACGTATGTTTTCGTCCAATATTATGTTGTAGTCGTATCTACAATTCATCTAAATTTGATTCTTTCTCCGTAACAGGATATTTTTCTGTTGGGAAATGAGCAAATAATTAAAAGAACGCCAATTTAATTTTTTTTCCTTCATCGAAAAATTAACCAGCGTACTTTATTACATTATAGTAGAAAACGTGTAACTAAAACTTATTTTAGGGTTTGAAAGTTCATTATACTATAAATATAAATAGGAAGTGTGTATTTTAGAAGTTGTTTTTGCAGTGATTCAGCGCGTTTTTCTATTCGAAATTTTCCCACGCTTGGGTTCAAATTCAAACCGGCTCCAAGTCATATTTTTGGCCATCAATGCTTCTTCCAAAAACATTACATCGGGTGGGTGGATAACACGCGTCATATAATTCGTGGAGGCCTTGATATATCTCCTTGCAGGGGCGGGTCGTTATATAGAGCTAAGGAGCCATGGCACTAAATGTAATTTCAAACTCAACAAATTTTTTAAATTAATTCCTAAAACACTTTTTCGCCAGTTACTATGGTCTGCGGAGATAAATCGTTCTTTTTTTCGTCAGAAAAGGAAGGGGGGGGGGATATATAGTCTAAGTGGCGCTACCATCAACATGTTCCACGAGCCGCCACTGAAATTAAGTACAGTTTTTGAAAATCCACGAGTTGTGAATTTTTGAAAATTTAAGTGTAATACTCGAGCAAAAAATTAAAAAAATATATAAAACGTGTCGACTAAATTCTACAAAAATTAAATTTGATTTGCAAATCATCGTTTTATCAAACTACACGGAGTATTTGAAAATCTACCGATTATTTCACGAGTTGTGAATTTTTGAAAATTTTAGTTTTCGAATTATGTAATACTTGAGAAAAAAATTTAAAAAAAGTACAAAACGTGTCAACTTAATTCTACAAAAATTAAATTGGATTTGCAAATCATCGTTTTATCAAACTAAATAGAGTTTTTAAAAATCCGCTAATTATTTCGCGAGTTGTGAATTTTTGAAAATATTAGTTTTCGAATTGTATAATACTCGAGCAAAAAATTAAAAAAATATGTAAAACGTGTCAACTAAATACTACAAAAATTAAATTGGATTTGCAAATCATCGTTTTATCAAACTAAATAGAGTTTTTAAAAATCCACCGATTATTTCGCGAGTAGTGAATTTTTGAAAATTTAAGTTTTGGAATTGTGTAATCCTCGAGCAAAAAATTAAAAAAATATATAAAACGTGTAGACGAAATTCTATAAAAATTAAATTAGATTTGCAAATTATCGTTTTATTAAATTAAATAAAGTTTTTGAAAATCCGTCAATTAATTCGCGAGTTGTAAATTTTTGAAAATTTTAGTTTTCGAATCATGTAATACTTGAGAAAAAAATTAAAAAAAAGTACAAAACGTCTCAACTTAATTCTACAAAAATTAAATTGGATTTGCAAATCATCATTTTATCAAACTAAATAGAGTTTTTAAAAATCCGCTAATTATTTCGAGAGTTGTGAATTTTTGAAAATTTTAGTTTTCGAATTGTGTAATACTCGAGCAAAAAATAAAAAATATATATAAAACGTGTCGACGAAATTCTATAAAAATTAAATTAGATTTGCAAATTATCGTTTTATTAAATTAAATAGAGTTTTTGAAAATCCGCCAATTAATTCGTGGGTTGTGAATTTTTGAAATTTTAAGTTTTCGAATTGTGTAATACTCAAACAAAAAATTAAAAAAATATATAAAACGTTTAAAACAATATACAAAACGCGTCGACTAAATTCTATAAAAATAAAACTAGATGGGCAAATCATTGTTTTATCAAATTAAGTGCAGTTTTTGAAAATACACTAACTATTTCGCGAGATGTGAATTTTTGAAAAATTTAGTTTTCGAATTGTGTAATACTCAAACAAAAAATTAAAAATATATTTAAAACGTTTCTAACAATGTTTGTATTGTATTTCATGCCCTCACTAGATTTCATATTAATGCTGTGATCTTAAAACAAAAGGCAAATTAATAGTTTTGCGCATAATTTAAAGGGAATTTATTAGTGATTCGATCACCGATTACTGAATTAAAATAAAACATTGTATTCTTGAGTTATGACATTTTTTAACAATTTTTATATTTTGAGCACTCACTAGATTTCATATTAATGCAGTGGCCTTAATACAAAAGGACAATTAATAATTTTGGGCAAAATTGAAAGAGCTTTTATTAGTGAATCGATCACCATTTACAGAATTGCAATCTAAAAATGCATTATTGAGTTCTGACATTTTTTAATAATTTTTGTATTTCATGCACTCACAAGTTTTCAAATTAATGCAGTGACGAAAGACAAATTCTTAATTTTGGACAAAATTTAAAGGGCTTTTAGTAGTGAATCGATCACCGTTTGCAGAATTAAAATCTAAAATTGCATTTTTGAGTTATGACATTTTTAATGCCCTCACTAGGTTTCAAATTAATGCAGTGACCTTAATAAATAAGGCAAATTCATAGTTTTGGGCAAAATTGAAAGGGTTTTTAGTAGTGAATTAATCACCGTATACATAATTAAAATCTAAAATTGCATTTTTGAGTTATAATATTTTTGAACAATTTTTGAATTTCGAGCACTCGCTAGCTTTCATATTAATGCTGTGATCTTAAAACAAAAGGCAAATTAATAATTTTGCGCAAAATTTAAAGGGAATTTAGTAGTGATTCGATCACCGATTACAGAATTAAAATAAAAAATTGTATTTTTGAGTTATGACATGTTTTAACAATTTTATAATTTCAAGCACTCACTAGATTTAAAATGAATGCAGTGACTTTAATACAAAAGGCAAATTAATGGTTTTGAGCAAAATTGAAAGGGCTTTTAGTAGTGATTCGACCACTGTTTGTAGAATTGAAATCTAAAATTGTATTTTTGAGTTATGATATTTTTTAACAACTTTTGTATTTCGAGCTCTCACTACCTTTCAAGTTATTGCAGTGACGTTAATTCAAAAGGCAAATTAATGTCTTTGGGCAAAATTGAAAAGGCTTTTAGTAGTGAATCGATCACCGTTTGCAGAACTGCAACCTAAAATTATATTTTTTAACAATTTTTGTATTTTGAGCACTTACAGGATTTCATATTAATGCAGTGACCTTAATACAAAAGGACAATTAATAATTTTGGGCAAAATTGAAAGGGCTTTTATTAGTGAATCGATCACCATTTACAGAATTGCAATCTAAAAATGCATTATTGAGTTCTGACATTTTTTAATAATTTTTGTATTTCATGCACTCACAAGTTTTCAAATTAGTGCAGTGACCTTAATACGAAAGACAAATTCTTAATTTTGGACAAAATTTAAAGGGCTTTTAGTAGTGAATCGATCACCGTTTGCAGAATTAAAATCTAAAATTGCATTTTTGAGTTATGACATTTTTTAACGATGTTTGTATTTCATGCCCTCACTAGATTTCAAATTAATGCAGTGACCTTAATAAATAAGGCAAATTCATAGTTTTGGGCAAAATTGAAAGGGTTTTTAGTAGTGAATTAATCACCGTATACAGAATTAAAATCTAAAATTGCATTTTTGAGTTATAATATTTTTGAACAATTTTTGAATTTCGAGCACTCGCTAGCTTTCATATTAATGCTGTGATCTTAAAACAAAAGGACAATTAATAATTTTGGGCAAAATTGAAAGGGCTTTTATTAGTGAATCGATCACCATTTACAGAATTGCAATCTAAAAATGCATTATTGAGTTCTGACATTTTTTAATAATTTTTGTATTTCATGCACTCACAAGTTTTCAAATTAATGCAGTGACCTTAATACGAAAGACAAATTCTTAATTTTGGACAAAATTTAAAGGGATTTTAGTAGTGAATCGATCACCGTTTGCACAATTAAAATCTAAAATTGCATTTTTGAGTTATGACATTTTTTAACAATGTTTGTATTTCATGTCCTCACTAGAGTTCAAATTAATGCAGTGATCTTAATAAATAAGGCACATTAATAGTTTTAGGCAAAATTGAGAGTGAATCGATCACCATTCACGGAATCAAGTCCAAAATTCAAGTTCTTCAGCTAAGAATGTTTTTTAACCATTTTTGTATTTTAAACCCTCACTAGATTTCAAATTAATACAGTGACCTTAATTCCAAGCAAAATTGAAAGGGCATTTAATAGTGCATCGATCACAGTTTCATGTAATCAAGTCAAAAATTCCGGTTTTCAGCTAAGAAATTTTTTACTAATTTTTGTAATTCAAACACTCACTACATTTCAAATTAATGCAGTGACCTTAATACAAAAGGCAAATTAATAGTTTTGAACAAAATTGAAAAGGCATTTAATAGTGAATCGATCACAGTTCCATAGAATCAAGTCAAAAATTTCGGTTTTCAGCTAATTTTGTAATAATTTTTCTATTTTAAGCACTCACTGGATCTCAAATTAATGCAGTGACCTTAATACAAAAGTAAAATAATTAGGTTTGGACAAATTTAAAAGGTCTTTTAGTAGTGAATCGATCACCGTTTACAGAATTGAAATCTAAAATGACACTTTTGACCATTTTTTTGATTTCATGCAATCAAGTTCATACAGTAACCTTAATATAAAAGGCAAATTAATTTCTCCAGGCAAAATTGAAAAGATTTTTAGAATCGATCACTGAATCGATCGCAGAATTAAAATTGAAAATTTTGGATTTTGACATTTTTAAACGAGTGTTGTAGCCATGTGAATGAATGGATAGCACAAAAACCTCATTTCTAAGAGTCGACTCTTTGAGTTACCCACCTCTAATAGTTGAGTAAATTGTTGACTAATTAAGGACTCGATGTCAGCTTATTAAATGGTTGAGTAAATTATTGACTAATTAAGGTCTTGATTAATAAGTTAAATAAAATTGGTATAAAAAAATTAAGTGTTTTTTTTTTTATATCGAAATTGAAAATGTACCACGAAGTGAACACTTCCAAGATTCTAGTATTAAATTTTTGTTTAAGTCTAGGTTCGTTAGTTCATTGGATGACTCTGTCGCCCATAGTTTTAGACGAGGTATCCATTTTGGTATTGGGTATATGTAAAACTAAAATCAGAAATACGATGCATTTCGTTCTCTACAATCTAATGGTCTTCCTTTCATTTACTCATTTGAGAAATTGTTTTTGCAGTTGTGTATTATTTTCGATAGATAATTCGTCGAATGAACGGGAACTCTAAAGGTGCGTATCCACCGGCGCTCGCGAACAGCTCGCGATCACCCAATAACCTGTTCGCCCAATGTTGTCGGGCTGTGCGCGAATAGCTCGCGTAACCGATACCGATAAAACTGGAACTTCTTGGCGAACAACGTTCAACGAAAATTAAGTGTTCGTGTAACTGCTCGCGTACTGAACGCAGGGTGTTGGAGATTTGTTCGCGAGCTAATCGCAAACAGGGCTTGTAGCTGTTCACGAACTGTTCACAATAAGTTCGCCGGTGGATACGCACCTTAAGATGAAACTTGTGTCTGTATTTTGATGGCTGAAGGTAAAGTCGGATAAATAGGAGGTAACATTGTTAAAGTTACAATTAGATGAGTAATTGAAATGAACTGAATGGCTAAATGATTTGAGCAGAGGATAGGGTATAAGGCACAGTTTATCTACCGAGCCGTGGCAGGTGGGGGTAAATGAGAAATTATTCGGAGAGAAATAACGCGATAACAAATCTCCGCATGGCCGTACCACGGAATTGAATATGAATCATCACTTGACGATTCTGTCTCTGTTTACAGAGCGTACATTAATTGAGATCGTGGTTGATTTTAAGTCGATTAGCTTCATCTTGTTTTAGATTATTAATAATTAATGGTAGTTTCTTCAATTCCGTTACCAATAAGAAAATAAACTTAGAACAATAAATGCTTGATAATGGGTATTTCTTAAATTTTACTCAGCTTGCGTTTATTTTACTTTCATATATTTGCAGATTGTAGATTTCAAATTTAGTAAGTAGAGTAATTGTAAACACACTTATCGTTGTTTACAATTTTCGTCCAGTAGTTTGTACCATTTTCTAATTATAGAATCGCTGCCATGAAATTAAATTAATAAAAATATTCCGTTTCAACTGAACCAGATTTGATTTCACTTATTAAATTAATAAAAAAATTGAGTCAACTGAATCAGATTTGATTTCACTTTTGGCGAAATAATGTTTTATTTTAGATTCGTGGAACTTTACACTGCTGTAACATCTGTTTATCATTATACAGCTGTAATCCTGTAATTAATGAATTGAAAACAAAAAACTTGCCAGGGTCAGATTATAGATATACGTTCCGTGTCATGTTTTCAAATACGAATGCTGAGAATAAATGTTGCAGATAAGATCGTGTACACGTAACAATTATGAAAATCTTTGATTCTTGAAAAATTAAAAACTCGTTAACTTTAGAGAAATGCAATTGTGGACCTTTGGTTCAAATGAAATTTGAATTGCTTGCTTTATACAGAAAATACACAAACATGTAGGATTAATAGTTATTTGTTTAAAAGTCAATTTTTGTAGTTTTACGAATAAGTTGAATGATATTCCTCAGGGGCGGCTCGTTATATAGAGCCAAGGCACTACCTGTAGACTCAAGCTCAGCAAGAATTTTTAACTAATTCTTAAAATTCTTTTGTTTCCCGTGTGTATTGTTTGAAGGTGAGGTTATGTGGACGAAGAATGGTGTTATAGATTTAGTGCATGTCTGGGACAAAATATGTAAACGCACGATAAATCGAAAGTACACATATTTTCAGCTTGTTTGAAATTATGAACCCTTACTTTACAACTCAAAATAATCTTGGACTATGAAGATAATCGTTCCTTCTTTCTTCAAAAAATTATATTATATATTGTAAAAGTACCATCATGTTCACGAGCCGCTACTGAGGGTCATGCTAACCAAGTGAATTATTTTATTTGAATTATTCAAAACTCAAAATGTATCTACTAAATCTAAAGTTGTCGAAACTGCCGACAAAAAAGGTGAAATAATAAGGTGGTGATCTCAACAAAGTTAATGGTTTTATTTATTCTTTTTCAAATTAGTTTCACTTTTTTGGACAATTAAAGCGAAAATTAAAAAAAATCATTTTCTATTAAAAAAATGGTGATGTGGCCATCATGTTACTTTCTCCGATGGTATTATCATTTATTTTTACATTTTCATGGTTTATTTTCAATTTAAATGTACACCGAGCGTTTTGTAGACTCGCATGAAACTGACGTTTAAAACGTCAAAATTATAAAAGATGGAAAAATTATACTTCAAATTCAAAAACTCAGGTTACTCAAAACCTAAAGAGATTTCGAAAAAAACTTATTCTTAATAAGTTGTTTATTTTGGCATTCTCTACAATTATTATTAACATAAATTTGCTGTAACTATTAGCGTTTCATAATTATAAACCAAAACTGAAAAAAAATTGAAAAAAAAATCACGATCGCAATACTTTCTCGTACTTCGTAACGAAAAAAAGAAAAAAAAAATTGGAGAATTATTTTGAACAATAGAGTGATTTTTGAGACTAATTTTCTTACCAAAATATTCTGCATTTTTTATTATTAAGCCTGTAATTTCGTTTTTTTTTTGTCGAAATTTTTGATCATTTGGCCTTCATTGTTTAAATTTTCGACTGTTTGGTCCGCATTTAAAATTTTCCCGCCGAATTTTTAATTTTTAGATTTTTGACCCGTATTTTCGATTCTGTTGGGTCTACGTTCTTGATCTGTTGACCAAAATATTCTTTATTTTGACATAAATTTTCGATTTCGTTGTTCAAATTTTCGTTTTTTTTTTGTCCGTATTTTTGATTTTTCGAGCTGAATTTTTAGTTTTTAAATTTTTAATCTGTATTTTCGATTTTTTTTTTGGTCTAAATGTTTGATATTTTGCTCTGAATATTCTTTATTTTGACCTAAATTTTCTATTTAATTGTACTGTCTAAATTTTCGACTTTCTGGCCAACATTAGAGATTTTTATTATTAGTATTTTTTAATCTTTTGACCCAATTTTTCGATATTATTGTTAAAATTTTCGATTTTTTGGTCCGCATTTTTGATTTTTCGTTTAGTCTGCATTTATTATCTTTAGGCCCATGTTTTGTGTAAATTTTCGACTTTTTGACACTGTGGATTTTTTTTAATCTTATGCCCTAAATTTTTATTTATTTATTTTTTGTTTGTCTGTTAAAATGTTTCTTTCCTTGGTTCACCATTTTTATTTTTAGGCCAGAATTTTAGATTTTTGGTCTCAATTTTTTATCGTATAGTTTAGATTTTTGGTCTATTTTTTATCCTATATTTTAGATTTTTTAACTTTGATTATTGATTTTCACGAATTCAAAAATCCACGAAATTTTTTATCTTTTGCTATAATTTTCTAATTTCTGGTCAGTAACTTATTTTTGGTGGCTGAAAGTAGCAAATTATTTTGCTTCTACCTAAGTTTTCGATTTTTTATCTGCGTTTTTTATTTTTAGATCAGGATTCTTCATTCTTTGGCCCATATTTTAGATTTCTGTATTTTCGATTATTTTGTTCCAATTTTTTGTATTTTTCTTTATTTTGACCAAAATATTCGATTGGTTTGTAGAAATTTTCAATTTTTTTGTCTGCAATTTTTATCTTTACGCTCGTTTTCCTGTTTTGTCTAAAATTTTACTTTTATGGCCTATATTTTACATTTTCGATTATTTTGGTTTCAATTTTTAGTCTTTTGGCCGAAATTTTCTTTATTTCGACCGTATTTTCGATTCTTTTGGGTCTACATTTTTAATCTGTTGACCTAAATATTATTTATTTTGACATAAATTTTCGATTCGTTTGTTAAAAATTTTGATTTTTTGGTCTACCACTTTGATTTTTGGGTACGAATTTTAGATTTTTGGTCTTAATTTTTTGTCCCATATTTTAGATTTTCTTAACTTGAATTATTGATTTCATTGTGCGATTTTTTAAAATGTTTGTTTTTATTTTCGAATTTCTCGTTGGAACTTGTTTTAAGCTAAAAATAGTTATTTTGGCGGCTGAAAATGGCAAATTATTTTTCTTTTTTTACGAATTTTAGATTTTGGTCTTAATTTTTTATTTTTTGTCCCATATTTTAGATTTTCTTAACTTGAATGATTGATTTCATTGTGCGATTTATTAAAATGTTTGTTATTATTTTCGAATTTCTCGTTGGAACTTGTTTTAAGCTAAAAATAGTTATTTTGGCGGCTGAAAATGGAAAATAATCTTTCTTTTGCTTGTATTTTCAATTTTTTTGGTCTGCATTTTTATTTTAAAACCAGGATTTTTGATTTTTTTGCGGATATTTTAGGTCTGTTTTTTTTCCAAATTTTTGATTTTTTTGGCTAAAATATTAGATTGGTCTAGGAAGATAAATGGTTCTTTGTTTCTTCAAAAAAGGAAGGGGGGGGGGGTATTGCATAAGTGGCTCTACCATCAACATGTTCCACGAGTTGCCACTGATATTCCTAAATGTTTCGTTTTTAAACTACACATGGAAACTAGCATTCAGCTATCATCATCATCATCATCAGAACATGACTGTCAACGCATTTCCCTTTTGTTGAACTCGAACCCATGGAAACCATTATTATTAATATATTCATTGGAAATTGATGCGTGGAACGAAGAATTTGATGAATGAACTCGCTTTCTATTCCACATACGATTTGTACACGTTTTATTAGCTTCTTCACGAAGCCCTACCTTTCATCAATTAAATGCCGAGACTTGCATCATCCCACGGCCATTAAAAATACATCCAATAGGTCCAAACTGAACCAATTATTACGATATAATTGTTCTTATACAAAATGTAAAAATACATCCAATAAGTCATCATCGCATTGAAAAACAAACTTTGAACCAATTATTACAATGATGGAATTATACTCCATAATTGGTAGATGAGTAGATGGAGTATAGTAAGTGATGGATGTAATTTTATTTTTGCATTTATTGTATTCTATTTATCTATAACATATTATGACCTTGTAGTAGACGCCAATAACAAAAACAAAATTATTACGATACTATAATTCTTGTCCAAAATTAAAAGTTGATGATAAACAATTTGCAACTTCGAGGCCAACAGTTATTTGTGGTGAAAACAATTCATTACACAGATTCATCTGGTTATAGTGCAAAAAGAAACAAACTACAAATTATCATTTTTTGAACCCCAACCAAATCCTATGTTAAAATACTCATGGAATTCCCACGATTAATTAGTCAGTGGAATTTGTATACACTCTGTATATTTATGTTTTATATTCCAAACTTGTTTACAAGACTTTTATAGTACTTCTATTTAATACATGCCATGTTTATAATTACTACGCTGTACCCTATAGATTATAGATGACATACATAAGATTGAATAAGATTGCGAGAACTGTTTAAAATTACATACACCACGCCCCTCTACTGCTACTCCTGCACTGAACCATACTAATTCCTTGATAAGTTCTTGAGAAATCCTGCTGAGCGTACAGTGCGCACGCTGACGTCCTCGCGAAAGCATCTTAAACTCGCGTGTTGCTACATTGTTTCAAATTTTTTCTATTTTATTAATGAACTATGCCACGTTCGCGATTGCCGGTGGCGGAGGAGGAGGTCCGCGCTAGTGATTGTCTTTTGGACTTAAATTGGACTAAAGATGACTTAGGCACCATAATTAGGAGGATGTCTGAGTGTGAGTAGATTGTTTGTTTATTTCGTTATCTCGTATTATCTACACTCCAATTGCGAATAAGTGTACACATCGTTCCTTCTTTTCAATTTCAAAACAATGCGATAAGATTCGGAAGGTCGGTGTTGTAATCGTTGTAGAGTTTTATTCGTGTCTCTGATTGTAAAAATCAACATCTCACAGTTTAAAGTATAATTTTTCCATCTTTCATAATTTTGACGTTTTAAACGTCAGTTTCATCCGAGTTTACACAACGCTCTATGTACATTTAAAATATGATTTAAATGGAAAATAAACCATGAAAGTGTAAATATAAATGATGATACCATCGGAGAAAGTAACATGATGGCCACATCACCATTTTTTCATGTAATTGGAATACTCTGTTGGCAAATAAATGAATTATTATTATTATAACTACCAATTTCGATTGTTCATCGATATGATACATAACGTAACTACAAACTTCGTTAGCGGCCGAATGACTAAAAGAAAACAAAACAAAGGTCATGGTTACGCATGCTTCATTCCGATACAACTTTATATAGCCCGTGTAGTATAAATTCCGATGCGCGTCATAGCCGGTGAAAAATACCTGCCAACTGATCCAATGAACTTCATTGTGTTATGCATTGGCAATTATAAAGAATTTATGCGTTTGACGATTGCTGCGGAATTACAAGGTTGCCAGCTAGTGTCAATGCGTGTGAAGTTGGCAATAGATTTGAGAAAAACTGTGGTGTCAGTTTCAACCAATTTTACTTCTTCAAAAATCATTTTTGTAAATACACCAATTTTTAAGTGAGTTATAAAAATTTAAAAAGTTTTGATTTGAATTAAGGAAGCGTTGACTAAAAAACATAAAAAAAACAAGGCTATATTCTATCAAAAACAGTTTGATTTTTAAAAATATTCCAATTATCAAGTGATTTATGAATGTTTCAAAAAGCTTAGATTTGAATTGTGGAAGCGCTGATTTAGAAAAATCGAAAAATATATAAATGGCTGAAATAAAATTATGAAAAAATTGGAAGCAACCGAGAAGAAATAATTTTAATTTTTAAAAATATTTCAATTTTCAAGAGAGTTACAAATGTTTAAAAAAAATGATTTCAGTTGTGGAAGCGTTGAGTGAAAAATATTGATAAAAATATGAAACGCCAAAATAAAATTATGCAAAAGTTAGAAGCAACTGAAAAGGCTAAATTCTATCAAAAACAGTTTGATTTTTATATATATTTCAATTATCAAATGAGTTATGAATGTTTTAAAAGCTTAGATTTAAATTGTGGAAGCGTTGATTAAAAAAAAAATCGAAAAATATATAAAAGGCTGAAATAAAATTATATAAAAATTAGAAGCAACCGAGAAGGCTGTATTTCAACAAAATAATTTTGGTTTTTCAAAATATTTCAATTTTTAAGAGAGTTATTAATTAAAAAAAAAATGATTTGAGTTGTGGAAGCGTTGAGTGAAAAATATCGGTAAAAATATGAAACGCCAAAATAAAATTATGCAAAAGTTAGAAGCAACTGAAAAGGCTTTATTCTATCAAAAACAGGTTGGTTTTTAAATATATTTCAATTAACAAATAAGTTGTGAATGTTTTAAGAGCTTAGATTTAAATTGTGGAAGCGTTGATTTAAAAAAAAATCGAAAAATATATAAAAGGCTAAAATAAAATTATACAAAAATTAGAAGCAACCGAGAAGGCTGTATCCTAACAAAATAATTACAATTACAATTTTCAAAAAAAAATGATAAATGTCTAAAGCACTCTTCGAGCAGAGAAAAATATTAAAATAATGAAAAACCAAAATCAAATTATGCGAAAATTCAATGCAACTAAGGGGGCTATATTCTATCAAAACAATTTTAGTTTTTGAAAATATTCAAATGGTCAAGAGGGTTATTCATGTTTAGAAAAAATCTATTTGAGTTGTGGAAGCGATGAGTAGAAAAAATCCAAGAAATTAATAAAAAGCCAAAATGATGCAAAAAATAGAATCAACAGAGATTGATTATATTATATCCAAATAATTTTGGTTTTTGAAAATGTTCCAACATTCAAGAGGGTTATGAATTTTTAGAAAAAAATATATTTGAGTTATTATTATTATTATTATTATTATTATTATTATTTAACGGAATAACCGTTTTACAAAAATACATTTCAGTTAATCAATTAAGATGGTAAATTAACAGTAAAAGACAAAATTATTATAAAAAAAAGCGTTGAGTAGAAAATCTTAAAAAAATAGATGAAACGCCAAAATAAAATTATGCAAAAATTAGATGCAACCAAAAAGACTATATTCTATTAAAATAATTTTGGTTTTCGACAATATTGCAATATTCAAAAGAATTTTGCAATTTTTAGAAATATTTTTCAGTTGTGGAAGCGTTGAGTAGAAAAAATTGAAACAATATATGAGAAGCCAAAATAAAATTATGCAAAAATTAGAAGCAACCGCGAAGGCTTTATTCTATCAAAATAATTTTGACTTTTGAAAATATTTCAATATTCAAGAGAATTATGAATTTTTCGAAAAAATATATTTGAGTTTCGGATAAAAAAATCGAAAAAATATATGAAACGCCGAAATAAAATGAAGCAAAAATTAAAATCAACAGAGAAGGCTATATTCTATCAAAATAGTTTTGGTTTTTGAAAATAATAAAATAATTAAGAGGGTTATTAATATTTAGAAAAAATATATTTGAGTTTCGCAGGCGTTGAGTAGAAAAAAAATCTAAAAAATATTTGAAACGCCGAAATAAAATTATGCAAAAATTAGAAGCAACCGAGAAGGCTATATTCTATCAATATAATTTTGGGTTTTGAAAATATTCTAATTTTTAAGAGAGTTGTGGAAGCGTGTTGAGTGAAAAAAATCGAAAAAATATATGAAAAGCCAAAATAAAATTATACAAAAATTAGAATCAATAGAGAAGACTAGACTATAGCAAAGTAATTTTGGTTTTTGAAAATATTGCAGTATTCAAAAGAGTTATGTTATTAAAATCTAGTTGAGTTGTGGAAGCGTTGAGTAGAAAAAATCGAAAAAATATATGAAAAGTCAAAATAGAATTATCCAAAAATTTGAAGCAACTGAGAAGGCTATACTCTATCAAAGTAATTTTGGTTTTTGAAAATATTCCAATATTCAAAAAATGTATGGATGCTTAGAAAAAATCTATTTGAGTTGTGGAAACGTCGAGTAGGAAAAATCCAAAAATATGCGAAAAGCTAAAATAAAATTATGCAAAAATTAGAGGCAACCGAGAAGGCTATATTCTATTAAAATAATTTTGGTTTTTGAGAATATTCCAATATTCAAAAGAGTTATGGATGCTTAGAAAAAATCTATTTGAGTTGTGGAAACGTCGAGTAGGAAAAATCGAAAAATATGCAAAAAGCTAAAATAAAATTATGCAAAAATTAAAGGCAACCGAGAAGGCTACATTCTATCAAAGTAATTTTGGTTTTTGAGAATATTTCAATATTCAAGAGATGTACTAATGCTTAAAAAAAATCTATTTGAATTGTGGAAGAGAAAAATCGAAAAAATATATGAAACGCCAAAATAAAATTATGGAAAAATTATAAGTAACGGAGAGGGCTATATTCTATCAAAGAAATTTTGGTTTTTGAAAATATTCACATTCAAGAGAGTTATGAATTTTTAGAAAAAATCTATTTGAGTTGTGGAAGCGTCGAGTAGAAAAAAATCTAAAAAATATATGAAAAGCCAAAATTAAAAAAATTATAAGTAATCGAGACGGCTATATTCTATCAAAATAATTTTGGTTTTAGAAAATATTTCAATATTCAAGAGAGTTATGAATGTTTAAAAAAAAATCTATTTGAGTTGTGGTAGCGTTGAGTAGAAAATATCGAAAAAATATACGAAAAGCTAAACTATAATTATAAAAAAAAATGTAAGCAACCGAGAAGGCTATATTCTATCAAAGTAATTTTGATTTTTGAAAATATTCCAATTTTCAAGAAAGTTATGATTATTTTGAGTTTTAGAGTGAAAAAAAAACATATAGATAGAAAATGCCGAAAAAAAATATTCATAAGTGAAAAACAACTGTGAAGGTTTCGTTCTTTAGAAATATTTTTTATTTTCAAAAAATAACAATTTTTACTTGAGAAATTAATGTTTAGGAAATTTTAATTTGTGTCGTGGAAGCGCTGAGTTACAAAAAAAAATTAATCAAAAAAATATAAAAAACCTACATGACACAATGCAAAAATTAAAAACAATCAACCAATCTTCATTCTTTGAAAATAATTTTTCTTTTTGAAAATTCATCAATTTTTAAGTGAGTTATGAATATTTAAAAAGGTTTGATTTGAATTGTGGAAGCGTTAATTAAAAAAAAATCAAAAAAATATATGAAACGCCGAAATAAAATTATGCAAAAATTACAATCAGCCGAGAAGGCTATATTTTAACAAAATCGTTTTGGTTTTTGAAAATATTCCAATTTCTAAACGAGTTATGATTGATAGATTGATCGAAAAAATGTTTTGAGCTATGGAAGCGTTGAGTGAAAAAAATATCGAAAAAAAATTATCAGGTACAGTTAATTAATGAATTATTAAAATTAATAAACAGAAAATAATTGATGACGAAGCTTTTTAAATCAATTTTGGAGCGAATTTCTAATTGGATTTAGCTAAACCTGTAAGAAAATTGGAACTAAAATCAAAATAAAAATTGCGGAGAAAATATTTTTTAGCATCAAGGACATTTAAAGTTTTTTTTGTGTAATTGATGACTTTGAAGCATTTTAAATTAAGTATTGCAGCGAGTTTTTTTTATTGGTGTTAGCTAAATCTGAAGGCAAATTGAAACAAAATTAAAAATCAAAATTACGGAAAATTATGTTTTGCATCACGGTCATTTAAGTTTTTTTTTGTAATTGATGACGTAAAGCATTTTCAATCAATTATTGCAGCGAATATTTTAATGGAATTAACTAAATAGGAAAGAAAATGGAAATCAAAATTAAAATTATGGAGAATTTTTTTTTATTTTTTTTCTTCCGGGGCAGTCAAGGTATTTTTTAAATTGATGACATAAAGCAAAAAAAATATTGCAGCGAGTTTTTTAATGGAGCTGAATCTGAAAAATTAAAATTGTCAAATTGCGGTAGGAAAGATTAGATTAATTTATTTAACCATTAGGGCTGATTGAGGATTTTTTATTTTTGTATTTGCTAATATAGAGATTTTCGTATTCAAATTTTTCATCAAGGGTAGGTGTAGTTTTTTTTCTTCAATTCTTCTAATTAGTAATATAGAGCACCGATTTGAATGCACAGTTTTTTTTAAATTCATCTAATTAGTAAAATTTAAATTTAAATGCAAGGATTAAGCTCTTCTGATCCGGTATTCATATTTTGAAATTTCATTTCAGGATCGCGTTTTTGCTATAATCTCGAGACACTGACCTTTGAGACCCGTTCTTGGAACGTTTTACATAAATAAAGTACGTATTTTTAGAACATTTTATGATTGGTCTATAATTAGTAGAGAGACTTCGACACGGTTCGGTTGCGATTTTAAAACTTGTCTTCACTTCAAGTGAATGTCACTTTGGTCTTAATTGGCCGCAGACGTTTCCCACTTGGATACCTTCTCCGCAAATAACTCGCTCGAGGCTTCCCACGTCTTGAGTATTTGATAAAAAGGTAAACTTTGTGAATGTCTATTAAAAATAAAAAAACGCACACTTTACAGTTTTATATTCTAAAGATAAAAATAGTAAATTGGTTTTTTTAAATGTTTCAAATATTGAATAGCAAATGTACCTTTCGATGGGCTAGAATTTCTCAAATTTATCTGATAACGGAAAAAAACAAGTATACCACGATTGATAGGTTACATAAAAAATGCTTCATTTCGAAACTTCTCGGTTTGTGCCTCAGTTATACCAATTTACCGAAAAAAGGAAAGAATAACGATTTTCATAGGATGCATGCTTTAGGTTTTGCATAGGAAATATTGAGCAAAAATTTCAAAATTTCTTTTTTGGAATTTGGTCTCTACTATTATTGGCATAGGTTGTAAAAAATTGGAACTACATGAGTTTTTGCAAGGTCGAATGTACAAATTGACTAGGGTAATTGATAGATAACTTGTTTGCGTAATTTACTGATGAATAAATTCTTTTTTGTTTTCGTGTGTTTCAGGTAGTGAAAGTCCTTCGTACAGTGGTACCAGATTTCCGGTGGCGGATGGCAGCACTGACCTCTCGAACGAGATTTCCGCACCGTACGAAGTGCCACAGTTTCCCATCGAGCAGATCGAGAAGAAGCTCGCGATCCAAAGGCAGTTAAATGTCAAGTAAGTGCTCGTTGGAATTGGAATTTGATTATTCCAAATAATTTGAAAAAAATTATTGATGAAAGCAATTCATACCCTCTACTGACCTTAATCGTTTCAACTCTTCCTCTTAAAATGCAAAAAATGCATCGTTGAAATAAACATCAAAATTGCTGTAATTATTTTGGTCAAATTTTGAAAAATCTTATCTTCTTATGGGGGCAACAGATCAAAAAATGTTCCAATACAAATATTATAGAGCAATCCTTTGTAAATATCCTGGAGCTTTGACAGGCTCTTTAGTGTCAAAACTGAAGGCAGCAAGACTCGAGAGAAACGCATGTAGCCCTCATTTCTCGACCCAGGGCACAGTAACAGGGGCCCCCAAAGACAAAACGCTTGCCACATTTCAATCCTTCCGGGAAGAGGTATCCTTGGTGAAAATTTCAACCAAATCCATGTCATGCGATTTTCACTCAAATTTCTCATGAAAAATGAAAAATATGATGCCTCGACACAAAAAAATTCATAACTCGCGAACGATTAGAAAAAAAAAAAATTCAAAGAATAAATGTTATAGAGCTGTCTTCAATGAAGAGGATTGAATAATTTTAAATCATCCAGGATGTGCAAGGAAGGCTTTACGAAGTTTTATCTATAATTTTGAAAAAAGGTCCTGAAGGTCTCAGGCAGGATTATTGGGACGATCAAATTTGCTCAATCCATGCCTTTTTACAGCTGCCATGTTGCCTTAACAGATCATCTCCACCGGCAGTACTGAAAAGGGTAAAACAAATAAAACATGATTTTGATTCGTTTTAGCAAGCAATTGGGGAAAATCAATATTTTCAAAAATATGCACTTTATGTAAGAATTTTGTATATGTTTTCGATTTGATTTCAATAGTTATTACAAAATCTGACATTTGAATTAAATTAATTTTTTTCCCTTTTACACCCCCGCTGAGGAATTTTGGGAATAATTTCGAGTTAAAAAAAACGGATCACCATTAACCGTGGAGAATATTTATTTTTTTTATTTATTTATTATTACTACAAGGATACACCATTTACAATAGTAATTAACATATAGTTAAATATAATAGAGCATATAATTCGATAAAAACAAAAAAAAAATTGTCCTGCATCTGGCTGACCAATTATTTTTTTTTTTAGAAAATACCATGAAATGTTTTTTTTTTAATTCATAATTAAAGGGGTGGAGAATTTGCTTCAAATTTGAAAAATCATACCTCAAAAACGGGCCGCCAAATCAAAAAATCTTGCAGAGATTATCCTTGTGAACAGATTTAATGACGTTTGCGTTCATTCCAATTAAAAACAGAGGGTGAAACCGCACCCCGAAAAATGTCTTCCAACCGTTGCCAAATAACGCACTCAAAAACCGAAAATAAAAAATAAAATTCAAATGAGAGCTTGTCATACCCTCCACCAACCCCAAAAATTTCAACTCTTCGATTTAAATGGAAAAAATACGTCGTTGAAAAAAGCGAAACTAACGTTATTTTGGTTTTTGGCACCCCATTTGGTGATCTGCTTCAAATGGGATGCTTAATGATTTCCTCAAGTTTCATTGTTCTAACCATCCCGGAAGAATTTTTTTCGAAATTGATTCTTAGGGGAAAGAGTTTCAAAGTTCCAAAACAACAATAATTCACATCTCGGTTAATAACGGGGTGATTTTGAAAATTGAAATGCTTTTTTACTTACACACAATAGCGCAATGATAATCCGTCGTTAGATTCATGATTTAAAAAGAAAAAAGAAATTGAAAAACGATCAAAAATATTTACCGGCAAAAAACGTTTCTCAATACGTATTAAAAATATAAAAAAGAAAAAAAAAACTTCAACAGTCGGAACTCGAACCGCGGACCTTCCGATTGCGAAGCGGTGGTTTTACCTTTGCGACTATGGCTATCATTAACGTGAAAGATATGTATACAATTTCAACGTAATTTCTTTTTTGACCACCCAGCTGAAGGGATGAATTTCAAAATTTTACCAAATCTTTTCAGTTCTTTAGAAAACCAAAAAAATGTCCAACTTTAAAGTTTGGTTTTTCCTCGTCATAATTTTTTTTTTAATTTTATGAGACCCAACGTTTTTTGCATGCATTTTTTCCTGAGTAATACTATGGAAAAAATGGCGAAAATCATGAAATGATGAAATCATCAAATGGCCAAAAAAATTTTTTTTCGGGAAAGTAATTACTTTACACGGTTTTCCTCGTCATTAAGAACCGTCATGAATTTTTTCAAATTTTTCTGAGACCCAAAATTTTTTGCATGCATTTTTTTCCTGAGTAATACTATGGAGAAAATGGCGAAAATCATGAAATGATGAAATCATCAAATGACCAAAAAATTTTTTTTTAATAAAAATAAGTAACAGTATCATAGGAACGTAAAGATGTACTTTGGCGACAATTTTTTTAAATAAAAAATGGTGTTGTGGCCATCATGGTACTTCCTCCGACTTGATGGTATCATTTATATTTACGCTTTCACGGCTTATTTTCAATTTAAATCATATTTTAAATGTACCTAGAGCGGATGAGACTGACGTTTAATACGTCAAAATTATGAAAGATGAAAAATTTGTAATTCAAATTCAAAAACTCAGTTTACTCAAAAACCAAAGAGATTTCGAAAACAGCTTATTGAAACTTTTTTGAAATTTTGTTTTACGGAAATATCCGTTTTGGGATCCCTAGATGCCATTTCAACAATTTCTGGAATTTTTTTTGTGTCTGTGTGTGTGTGTGTGTCTGCGTGTGTCGTGTGCTGTGTGTGTGTGTGTCTGTGCGTGCTGTAATTCAAAAACTAATAGAGCAATTGATATGAAACTTTGAACATAAGTCTTATTTGATAATCCGAAGAACTAAAAAGCTTTTGGTAACATTTCGTACATCAGAAGTGAGCGTTTACCTTAACTATTTTTTGTTTTTTTTTCGAATATTTTCTTAAATATAATAAATATCACAAAAATATTTAAGCAAATATTAAAGACAACAAAGAAATAAAAATCTTTGGTTTGAAAATATTTTTCATAAAATCATTGTTATTCGAGAATTTTTTTTTTTCATTTTTGGTATATACATAATTATGAAACGCTAATAGTTACAGCAAATTTATGTTAATAATAATTGTAGAGAATGCCAAAATGAACAATTTATGAAGAATACATTTTTTTTCGAAATCTTATTAGTTTTTGAGTAAACTGAGTTTTTGAATTTGAAATATTATTTTTCCATCTTTCATAATTTTGACGTTTTAAACGTCAGTTTCATCCCAGTTTACAAAACAATCAATGTACATTTAAAATATGATTTAAATTGAAAATAAACTATGAAAGTGCAAATATAAATGATATTTTTAAGTTTATTTGTTCATTTCGTATAACTTATTACTTAGGTATTATAAGTTTGTTGATAGTATTATATTTATTTTTTATTTTTATTTTCACTTTTATTTTTATCTTTATTTTTATTTTTATATAGAATCATCCTCTTTACTTTGTATTTTTCCTTTGTAATTAGGCTTCGGCCTGTTAAGGAAATAAATATTATTATTATTATTATCTAGTCGGAGAAAGTAACATGATGGCCATATCACCATTTTTTACCAAAGATATCCAGATAGTTCTTCGTTATCTTCAACATTTATATAAAGATTTTTTTAACATTATTGGCATTCTCTACATTTTAGTTGATATAAATTTGATGTAACTAATCATTTTATAATTATAGACCGAATAACTTTAACTTCAATATTTTTTTAATTTAGATTTGAAGAGTTCATTACAAAAATTAGTTTACGATTTACTAGACATTAAAAATTCTCATAAAAAAAGTAATCGGATTTCAATTGTTTTTCAGTTTTTCTGCTCCAAGCACTTGAAGAAATTTTGAGAATTCGTTCACCACCTTAATCAACTCTTCAAGCTCTTCGAAAATTTATTCACTACCTTACTTTACTCTTCAAGCTCTTTTGATCTACCGCAAAAAAAGAATTCGAGTCGCAACTGTTTTTTTAGTTTTCCTGCAATAAGTTTCTTACCATTGAAGGAATTTAAAAAAAATCGTTTACTCTTATTCTTCCGTCCAAGTTTGTAATTACAAGAAATGTGAGTTCGAGTCGCAATAGTTTTTCAAGTTTTGAACAATTGGAGAACTTTAGAAAATTTGTTCGCCATTTTAGGTTAATTTTTAAGTTGTAATTACAGGAAAACAATTGAATTGTTTATCAGTTTTTCTGATAGAAGTTTCAAAAATGCATTCACTCTACTTTTCTCGAGAATTTAAAAGCCGTCCCTCGTTCTTTCAAACTTATCTCTCGTAACGTAAAAAGCTTCATAACGTAATCGTTAATTACTTTATCAAACTTCGTTTTGGCGTTTGGTAAAATTGCTTCCAACATAATAAAAACATGTCATGGCTTGCTTTACCAATAGTTTGGTTGATGGCGGAAACCATCACGTTTTAGATTCAGGAACTTTTGAAAAAATTGCACTTTGTTGATATCACACTCGTTTTGATATCAACAATTGATTGTAAGTATAAATGAAACGTGAATGGTATAATTGCATGTCAATGTTAAAGGTGGCAAGAATTAAAGGATAACAAACAAAAACATGACATGCACAACCTTTTTGATCCATCCGTATTATACAGTCGATTTTTTTTTCTTTCGAAATTCGACATTGGATTGCTAATCATTTATTGTCTATTGTGAATTGTCAAAGTGACCTTAATTACATTTAATTGTTTATTTGAAGAATAATTAGGCAATGCTGTAATTGCACGTGCGTTGCTTCCTCATTGTAAAACGTCCCTTAATGACCTCCCCGATGATGATAATAAAAACAATACCAATAAAACGATACAGCGGGGTGTGATAACTGTCGTCTCGAAGGAGGGGGGTGGTAGTAACGCGAGCTCCTTGTGACACTATTAGAATTAGTTCTCCATGTTTGGCTTCCTCGTGCGGTGTAACCCAGTTTCCATCCCCACCGACTCCGACCTATCATGTTTGGACTTGCTGATGAATGGCAATTTCAACCTGTTCTTAGGTAGAAGTAAAAAAAATAAATGAATAAACTTAATGTTCTTAGCATGATGCAAATAAATTAGCGTTGATTGTTTGTTGCAGATATTTGGAGGACAAGAAGAGTCACTATGAACCGTCGCTGGGAGCTTCGGAAGACGCCGCCGTTTTGCTGGAGGAACACGATTTCGTGCCTCACTTTCAAAGGGTGTCCATTTCGGGGGAGGACACTAGCGGGGTTAGTTCTTTTTTTGATCTTATTTTTAAGGTTGGCTACAAAAATTATTAATATATCGAATTGTAAATAATCCAAGCTCAGTTAAAGACTAGAATGAAGGATCCCATGGTTGATGGCTAGTTAAGAAAAAATACTACTATTATTGTAGTAAATATAAAAAACAATATAATTATAATATTTCAAAATTTTGAAACGTAAATAAAAAATTAATGATGGTTGAATGGCTCCCAGCATTAATTATGTTCATTTTGTAGTGGAATCTTTATTTAAATTAATAAATAATAATGTTGCATGCTCCTCCATGAGTGGCGTAATTAGTGTCTGTTATAAAATCACCAACGAATTTAATGAAGTTTGATGAATTCAAGACATTCTATAGCTTCTGGTATGTTTAGCTTTTCTAGAGCTTTCAGCATTTTTAGCTTTTCTAGAGCTATTAGTATTTTTAGCTTCTCTAGAGTTTTTAATATTTTTAGCCTTTCTAGTGCTTTTAACATTTTAGCTTTTCTAGAGATTTTAGTATTTTTAGCTTTTCTAGAGCTATTAGTATTTTTAGCTTCTCTAGAGCTTATAGTATTTTTAGACTTTCCAGAGCTTATCGCATTTTTTAACTTCTTCAGAGCTTTTAGCATTTTTAACTTTTCTAGAGCTCTTAGTATTTTTAGCTTTTCTAGAGCTTTTAATATTTTTAGCCTTTCTAGAGCTTTTAACATTTTAGCTTTTCCAGAGATTTTAGTATTTTTAGCTTTTCTAAAGCTATTAGTATTTTTAGCTTCTCTAGAGCTTTTAGTATTTTTAGACTTTCCAGAGCTTATCGCATTTTTAGCTTCTCCAGAGCTTTTAGCATTTTTAGCTTTTCTAGAGCTCTTAGTATTTTTAGCTTTTCTAGACCGTTTAATATTTTTAGCCTTTCCATAGCTTTTAACATTTTAGCTTTTCCAGAGCTATTAGTATTTTTAGCTTTTCTAAAGCTTTTAGTATTTTTAGCTTTACTGGATCTTCTACAATTTTCAGCTTTTCTAGAGCTTTCAGTATTTTTATCTTTTCTGTCTGTGATTGTTTACCTCAAACTCATCACTTCTAATTCGTTCGCCGTATAAACTGTGAAAATAGATGTACTTCCAGGTGCCGCTGGAGGACCTAGAGCGGGCATCGCGCCTCCTCGTGCAAGCGCTGAAGATCAGGCAACGCTACATGAAGATGTCGCATCAATCCTTCGCCGCAACGACCGCGCGTTTCCTGAACCCCGAGAACAGCAACGACCAACACCACGACGCCAAGCAAACCATCGAAGGTGAGAACGGCCAGACCTTAAACGCCCTCGTCCTTTATTAAACATAATCACTTTTATTTATTCCTGTAGGTGTATTATTTATTTGCTTGAGCATTGCGTGTACCCACGGTGCTAACGATGCACCCTGGGGAACACTGTGGATGCGTTGGTGTTTTTTTTTTAATTTCTTTTAATTCCTTAAGAAAAAAAAACTCAAAAGAACCGTTTAGATATGTAGCTTGTGCATGTGGTAGATGCAGAGAGCAGAGAGAAAAGGATGAGTTTTGACGAGTACGCCATGAAGCAGTCTCTCAGCGATGTCTCATTGACCAAAATCTTCCAAAACCTCCCGGAAGGTAACACCCCCACCCCGCCTTAAGTAGTTAGAGTGTCTCTAATAACTTAGCCTACCCTTTAAGCTTCATCGAAGTAAATCGAAATAAAGTCCGCGAGAAATTCACTTCAAAATATTTTTTCTCTATATCTAACTGTTAACCCTTTGCACTCGTGCGGCGCCGCTATGGCGCCCAGGCGGTTTGATGCGACCATTCTAGCGGCGCTGCTACGGCGCCCGGGAGGTGTGATGCATCCTAACCTCACCTAACCCAACCTTACCTAACCTAACCCAATGATTTTAAAGTACCAGTAACTCGTCTCGGGCGAACCAGCAACTCGTCTTGAGTTGCTGGTTCGCCCGAGTGAAAAATGCCTCGAGTGCAAAGGGTTAAATACAAAGCGAAATTTGTATAGCTTGTAATTCTATATTTAATTCATCTCTATTAGAAGGTTTGGAAATTCTACTTTTTTTTATAAACATCAGGTATTTAATAATTTTGCACATATGAAAATATGCTTCAAAAAATTTGGTAATCCAAAGCCTCATGATTCCTGTGAAGTTCTGAAATTATAGATTTAACACTTCATCTTTCAGCTCTGGTCTTTCTATTCAGCATTGATATAGAGAAAAGAGTCGAAGTTTAAAATTGATAAATTTCCTACAAATGCGTAATTTTTATAAACTTGATTGGCCTGACCTACAAATAAAATTATTTTTATTATTTGATCTGTTTTTGCTATAAAATTTGAAAATAATTTTGTTCAAAATTGTAAATTGTTGATGTGGACTTTATTAGATTCAAATAAACAACAATAATAATAATAATACATTCATACATAAATTCGCTACGAGAATGCTCCTACACTTTTTCACCGCCTCAAGGACAGGTGTTGACTTGTGAATGATGCATTGTATATTCATACATATTTTTTTTCTATTCCCACGTGCTGTTCTTGCATAACCATTTTGATTGGATGCGATCTGTTCAGCATACCTTTGAATTCATAATTTTTTTACACGTTTGATTGAATCCGAGGAAGTGAAATCCGCATCTCGAGATTGAAAAAATTCAAAAAAACATTACCCGTTAAGGAATCACTTTCAAAATTTCCAAATACACTTAAAAATAATGTATTCTTGATAAACTGCAACATCATTAATATCCCTTGGCTGTAAACAAAATGGCGACGTGATACATTCGAATTCGAGAAAGTGAAATCTGCATCTCGCCATTAAAAAAATTCAAAAAAACATTATCCGTTAAGGAATCACTTTCAAAATTTCCAAATACACTTAAAAATAATGTATTCTTGATATACTGCAAAATCATTAATATCCCTTCGCTGTAAACAAAATGGCGACGTGATACACCCAAATTCGAGAAAGTGAAATCTGCATCTCGAGATTAAAAAAATTCAAAAAAACATTATCCGTTAAGGAATCACTTTCAAAATTTCCAAATACACTTAAAAATAACGTATTCTTGATATACTGCAAAATCATTAATATCCCTTCACTGTAAACAAAATGGCGACGCGATACACTTGAATTCGAGAAAATGAAATCTGCATCTCGCCATTAGAAAAATTCAAAAAAACATTATCCGTTAAGGAATCACTCTTAAAATTTCCAAATACACTTAAAAATAATGTATTCTTGATATACTGCAAAATCATTAATATCCCTTCGCTGTAAACAAAATGGCGACGCGATACACTTGAATTCGAGAAAGTGAAATCTGCATCTCGAGATTCAAAAAAAAAAAAAAATAAATAATCCGTTAAGGAATCACTTTCAAAATTTCCAAATACACTTAAATATAATGTATTGTTGATATACTGCAAAATCATTAATATTCCTTTGCTGCAAACAAAATGGCGACGCGATACACTCAAATTCGAGAAAGTGAAATCTGCATCTCAAGGATTCAAAAAATTCAAAAAAACATTATCCGTTAAGGAATCACTTTCAAAATTTCCAAATACACCTAACTATAATGTATTCTTGATATACTGCAAAATCATTAATATCCCTTCGCTGTAAACAAAATGGCGACGCGATACCCTCAAATTCGAGAAAGTGAAATCTGCATCTCGAGATTAAAAAAATTAAAAAAAACATTATCCGTTAAGGAATCACTTTCAAAACTTCCAAATACACTTAAATATCACGTATTCTTGATATACTGCAAAATCATTAATATCCCTTCTCTGTAAACAAAATGGCGACGCGATACACTTGAATTTGAGGAAGTGAAATCTGCATCTCGAGATTAAAAAAATTCAAAAAAACATTATCCGTTAAGGAATCACTTTCAAAATTTCCAAATACACTTAAAAATAATGTATTCTTGATATACTGCAATATCATTAATATCCCTTCGCTGTAAACAAAATGGCGACGCGATACACCCAAATTCGAGAAAGTGAAATCTACATCTCGAGATTAAAAAAATTCAAAAAAACATTATCCGTTAAGGAATCACTTTCAAAATTTCCAAATACACTTAAAAATAACGTATTCTTGATATACTGCAAAATCATTAATATCCCTTCACTGTAAACAAAATGGCGACGCGATACACTTGAATTCGAGAAAATGAAATCTGCATCTCGCCATTAGAAAAATTCAAAAAAACATTATCCGTTAAGGAATCACTCTCAAAATTTCCAAATACACTTAAAAATAATGAATTCTTGATATACTGCAAAATCATTAATATCCCTTCGCTGTAAACAAAATGGCGACGGGATACACTTGAATTTGAGAAAGTGAAATCTGCATCTCGCCATTCAAAAAATTCAAAAAAGCATTATCCGTTAAGGAATCACTTTCAAAATTTCCAAATACACTTAAAAATAATGTATTCTTGATGTACTGCAAAATCATTAATATCCCTTCGCTGTAAACAAAATGGCGACGCGATACACTTGAATTCGAGAAAGTGAAATCTGCATCTCGAGATTCAAAAAAACATTATCCGTTAAGGAATCACTTTCAAAATTTCCAAATGCACTTAAATATAATGTATTCTTGATATACTGCAAAATCATTAATATCCCTTCGCTGTAAACAAAATGGCGACGCGATACACTTGAATTCGAGAAAATGAAATCTGCTTCTCGAGATTCAAAAACCTAAGAAAAAATTGTCCGTTGTGACATTATCTTCAAAATTTCTAAGTACTCTCAGAAAGAATGTATTTTTGATATACTCTAAAACAATTGACACTCTTGTGCTGGAAACAAAATGTCAACAATCGAAACGTGAATTGAAGGAAGCAAACTTTACATCTCTAAAAAAATTCGCATCTCGCGATTAAAAAAATTCAAAATTACTTATTTGTCGCGAAATTGTCTTAAAAATTTCCAAATGTACTTAGAAATAATATATTTGTGACATTCTGGAAAACAATTAAACATTTCCGAGCTGGAAAGAAAATAGCGACGCACGAAACTGGAATTAGAGGATGCGAAATTTGCGGCTCGCGATCAAAATGACACTTAAAAAGTTATAATCTGCGTAATTGTCATCGAATTACACTTAGAAATAATATGTTTTTGACATACTTGAAAACAATTGGTATTAGGGCTAGAATTTGATTGGAAGATTTCTTATTTTGAAGGTTCAAAGTTTCGAAGATTCGAATATTCGAAGCTTCGAGGACTTGAAGTTTCATAGAAAATGTTCGAAGATTGAAGTTTCGAAGATTCGAAAATTCTAAGCTTCGAAGACTCGAAGTTTCATAGAAAATGTTCGAAGATTGAAGTTTCGAAAATTCTAAACTTCGAAGACTCAAAGTTTCTTAGAAAATGTTCGAAGATTGAAGTTTCGAATATTCGAAGCTTTGAAGACTCGAAGACTGGAAGTTTCATAGAAAATGTTCGAAAATTGAAGTTTCGAAGATTCGAAAATTCTACGCTTCTAAGACTCGAAGTTTCATAGAAAATGTTCGAAGATTGAAGTTTCGAAGATTCGAAGACTCGAAGACTGGAAGTTTCATAGAAAATGTTCGAAGATTAAAGCTCCTAATTTCTTAAGTTTCGAAGTCTTGTGTTTTCGAGGTAAAAATTTTGAAATTACATAAAAGTTTAAATCCCTAAACTGTTTAGCTTTTTGTGTTTGAAAAATTCGAAAACTTCTAAACTTCACGAAACTTCGATACTTCGAATTTTCGCAAATTTTAATCTTTGAAAAATTCAAAAATTTCGATACTTCACAACTTCGACACTTCAAATCTCCGCAACTTCGAATGTTTGAAAAATTCAAAACTTCGGTACTTCACATCTTCGGTACTTCGAATTTTCGCAACTTCGAATCTTCGAAAACTTCGATATTCGATCTTCGTTTTTTTCAGATTCTTCGAAGCTTAGAATTGCGAAGCTTAAAATTATTAGGACATTGGTATGCGCCAGTTGGAAACAACATGAAAACACTTGATATTCGCATCTCGCAATTAGAAATTGAATTATCTCTATAATTTGTCAGTTCCATCTTTCATAATTTTGACATTTCAAACATCAGTAACATCCAATTCTACAAAACGGTCCATTGCAAAAATATATAGGACAATATTTTTATGTCACGCTGATTTCGAAAAATATTTTTGTAAAAGTCACCAAAAATCCTATTGCCATTAAATCGGAGAAAGTAACATGATGGCACATCACAATTTTCTTACTTTGTATTGTATAAAATTTTGACTGTAAAAATCTAGAGGACAACATTTTTATGCCACGTAGATTTAAAAAAATATTTTTGAAAACATCATTAAAAATCCTATTGTTATTAAATCGGAGAAAGTAACATGATGCCACATCACAATTTTCTTACTTTGTACTGTAGAAAATTTCGATTACAAAAATCTACAGGACGACATTTTTATGTCACGCAGATTTTGAAAAATATTTTTGAAAAAAATTACCAAGAATCCTATTATATTTAAATCGGAGAAAGTAACTTGATGCCACATTACAATTTTCTTACTTTGTACTGTAGAAAGTTTCGATTACAAAAATCCACAGGACGACATTTTTATGTCACGCAGATTTCGAAAAATATTTTTGAAAAAAATTTCTAAAAATCCTATTATAATTAAATTGGAGAAAGTAACATGATGCCACATCATAATTTTTATGTTACGCAGATTTCGAAAAATATTTTTGAAAAAAATTACCAAAAAACCTATTATATTTAAATCGGAGAAAGTAACTTGATGCCACATCATAATTTTCTTACTTTGTATTGTATAAAATTTCGATTATAAAAATCTACAGGACGACATTTTTATGTCACGCAGATTTTGAAAAATATTTTTGAAAAAAATTACCAAGAATCCTATTATATTTAAATCGGAGAAAGTAACTTGATGCCACATTACAATTTTCTTACTTTGTACTGTAGAAAGTTTCGATTACAAAAATCCACAGGACGACATTTTTATGTCACGCAGATTTCGAAAAATATTTTTGAAAAAAATTTCTAAAAATCCTATTATAATTAAATTGGAGAAAGTAACATGATGCCACATCATAATTTTCTTACTTTGTATTGTATAAAATTTCGATTGCAAAAATCCACAGGACAACATTTTTATGTCACGCAGTTTTCGAAAAATATGTTTGAAAAAAATTACTAAAAATCCTATTATATTTAAATCGGAGAAAGTAACTTGATGACACATCATAATTTTCTTACTTTGTATTGTATAAAATTTTGATTGCAAAAATCCACAGGACAACATTTTTATGCCACGCAGATTTCGAAAAATATTTTTGAAAAAATTACTAAAAATCCGATTATTATTAAATCGGAGAAAGAAACATGATACCACATCACAATTTTATTGCTCTGTATTGTATAAAACTTCTTAAATAAATATCTCGTATGCATTTGAACCCAAAATCTATTTTTAAAAACGGAATATTTGATTCAAAAATAGAACAAATAGCAAATCATCTTCATTAACATTGCGTTTCCTAATTTAAATTATTTTTTACTGTACAACACAAATGGGCGGTATTATCAACATCTTCAAGAGAGGGATTTAGTCAAAGTACATATCTTTAAAATTAAAAGGTGTCCCAACTCAAAAAAAAATAAAATAAAAAAATAAAAAGTTACTAACGATACCTCACAGGAAATTACACCCATCCAGAACTCGAAAAAGTGTAGTTTGATATAATACATCAATTTAAAGTTCGTTTAAGCTTAAAACTCCCTTTAATGTCATGACAATAATTTTGAACATTGCATTTTTGACACGAGTTTTATTGTTGTTTTTTTTTTTAACTTTCTGGGAGTGTAGTTTTAGGAATGCTTGCAATTTTAAGTGTGCCACAAGCTAGATTTCTCGTCTGTGTACTAACAAAACTAATAATTGGAAACCACATTCTACTCCTGTTCGTTACACACTAACCTGTTTTTATTTTATTCTGTTGCATAAGTTTTTGGTTTTTACAAAAATTGGATAATCAATATAGCGGAAATTTAAAACAGTCCTTACCTGGAAAACACTACCAAATTTCAAAACTCCTGCAATTTTTGATTCATACATTCAATTTTTAATTGTTTTGTGTTCTAAAGATTTTTATTGTTGATAACGGAAAGTTTTTCTTAGTTATTATTTTATTTACGATACCATTAGTCTTCTACAATTTGATCAACCAGGAATGTAGTGGTTTCAATAAAGGTGTGATTCCTATGACGCGTCCGTAGTTGAGCGTCCGACGCTTAGCATCCGTCGCTGAGCGTCTGTCGCTGAGCGTTTGTCACTGAGCGTTCGCCGCTGAGCGGTTGTCACTGAACGTCCGACGGTAAGCGTTTGTCACTGAGCGTTCGTCGCTGAGCGTCCGACGCTGAGTTTCCGTCGCTGAGCGTTCGTCGGTGAGCGTTCATCGCTGAGCGTTCGTCACTGAGCATTTGTCACTGAGCGTTCGCCGCTGAGCGGTTGTCACTGAACGTCCGACGGTAAGCGTTTGTCACTGAGCGTTCGTCGCTGAGCGTCCGACGCTGAGTTTCCATCGCTGAGCGTTCATCGCTGAGCGTTCATCGCTGAGCGTTCGTCGCTGAGCGTTCGTCGCTGAGCGTTCGTCGCTGAGCGTTCATCAGCGTTTGTCACGGAGAGTTCGCCGCTGAGCGGTTGTCACGGAACGTCCGACGCTGAGCGTTTATCACTGAGCATTCGTCGCTGAGCGTCCGACGCTGAGTTTCCGTCGCTGAGCGTTCATCGCTGAGCGTTTGTCGGTGAGCGTTCGTCGCTGACGGTTCGCCGTTGAGCTGAGCGTCCGTGTCTCGACTTCTCTCGAAGCTGTACGGACGTGCGATTGATGGTCGGTAGACCCGCATCCCTGAATGCTCCAGAGGCATCAGCTCCATAAGTATACCATTGACGCGCCATAGAAACCACACCTTAAAGAATTTGTCTATTTATTGTAGAAGATGAAAAGCATTGTAATTTTATCTATCCACAATCAAGTAAGGCAATAGCAACAAATTTAGTTTTATGCATACGTTGCCTCTTTTCTCTGTTCGCATTTTAAGAGCACGGAATCCATCCACCTTCGGGCAGCGCGAATCCGTGGGAAACCCCGGACACGCCGGACACAGAACACGTCTTCTCGCCGCACGAGGGCGTTTTCCACATTTATACAAACGAGACAGAACTGAAGAACAACAAAGCATGCGACTACCCATACCCAGACCTAGACACCTTCGTCACAGACATGATCAGCATGTGTAACATGATTGCCGACGGGCCACTGTAAGAATCGCAATTCGATACGAATCGATCACTTCTTGACCGCGTTCTTCTGTTGCAGGAAATCGTTTTGTTATCGCCGATTGAGCTATCTCTCGTCGAAGTTCCAGCTGCACGTGCTGCTGAACGAGCTGAGGGAGCTGGCATCGCAGAAGGCGGTGCCGCACAGGGATTTTTACAACATCAGGAAGGTGGACACTCACATTCACGCCGCCTCTTGCATGAACCAGAAGCATTTGCTGCGTTTTATCAAGAAGACTTTGAAGAATCACGCGGACGAGGTCGTTACTAACAACACCGGGAAGCCTATGACGCTGAAGGAGGTCTTTCAGGTAATGAGATAAAAAAGGTTTTCTTTTTCTAAAAACTATACAAGGTGTTTCAAATTTTGGGTCTCATAGATTGTATGATAATTTATGAAATTCAATCTACTGTATTATATCGATGTCATTATCAAAAAATAAAGCACTTAGAAAACATTAAATATTGCTTCCCGATCACAACACCTATAGACTGGTTTCGACCTTTGAGGTCTCATCAGTGTAGTTAGTTGCTGATGGGGAAACGGAGAATATAAATTTTAAAAAATCCACATTTATATTGAAATTTATTGAATTTTCAAAAACCAAATTGATTTTGAATAAGCGATACTTTAGCCATTGAGGATGATTTGTTATGGAATTTTTCCTGCATCTTTTATATTTTTTTCTGCAAGTTTTTGTTCAAGTGCTCAAAAAATTAGAACGAACATATTTTTAAAAATTTATATTTCTATTGAAAATTGTCGAATTTTCAAAAACCAAATCGATTTTGAATAAGCGATACTTCAGCCATTGAGGATGATTTGTTATGGAATTTTTCCTGCATGTTTTATATTTTTTTCTCTGATGTTTTTGTTCAAGTGCTCAAAAAATTAAAACGAAAATTTTCAAAAAATTCATATCTCTATTGAAAATTGTTGAATTTTGAAAAACCAAATTGATTTTGAATAAGCGATACTTTGGCCTTCGAGGTGACTTTATGGAATTTTTCCTGCATGTTTTATATTTTTTTCTGCTTTGTTTTTGTTCAAGTGCTCATAAAATTAAAACGAAAATATTTTCCAAAATTCATATCTCTGTTGAAAATTGTTGGATTTTCAAAAACTAAATTGATTTTAAATAAGCGATACTTCAGCCATTGAGGATAATTTTGTATGGAATGTTTCCTGCATGTTTTATATTTTTTTCTGCGACTTTTTTGTTCAGGTGCTCAAAAAATTAAATCGAAAATTTTCAAAAATCCATATCTCTATTGAAAATGGTTGAATATACAAAAACCAAATTGATTTTAAATTAGCGATACTTTGGCCATTGAGGATGATTTGTTATGGAATTTTTCCTGCATGTTTTATATTTTTTTCAGCGATGTTTTTGTTCAAGTGCTCAAAAAAATAAAACGAAAATATTTTCAAAAATTCATATCTGTTGAAAATTGTTGGATTTTCAAAAACAAAATTGATTTTGATTTAGCGATACTTCAGCCATTGAGAATATTTTTTTATGGAATTTTTCCTGCATGTTTTATATTTTTTCTGCTATGTTTTTGTTCAAGTGCTCAAAAAATAAAAATAAAACGAAAATATTTTCAAAAATTCATATCTCTATTGAAAATTGATTTTGAATAAGCGATACTTCGGCCATTGCGGATGATTTTTTTATGGAATTATTCCTGCATGTTTTATATTTTTTCTGCAAGTTTTTATTCAAGTGCTCAAAAAATTAAAACGAAAATATTTTCCAAAATTCATATATCTATTGAAAATTGTTGAATTTTCAAAAATCATATTGATTTTGAATAAGCGATACTTAAGCCACTGAGGATGATTTTTTATGGAATTTTTCCTGCATGTTTTATATATTTTTTTGCCAGTTTTTGTTCAAGTGCTCAAAAAACTAAAACGAAAATATTTTCAAAAATTCATATTTCAATTGAAAATTATTGACTTTTCAAAAACCAAATTGTTTTTGAATTAGCGGTACTTCTGCCATTGAAGATGATTTTTTATGGAATTTTTCCTGCATTTTTTATATTTTTTTCTGCTTTGTTTTTGTTCAAGTGCTCAAAAAATTAAAACGAAAATATTTTTAAAAATTCATATTTCTATTGAAAATTGTCGAATTTACAAGAACCAAATTGATTTTGAATAAGCGATACTTTGGCCATTGAGGATGACTTTTTATGGAATTTTTCCTGCATGTTTTATATTTTTTTCTGCTTTGTTTTTGTTCTAGTGCTCAAAAAATTAAAACGAAAATATTTTCAAAAATTCATATCTCTAATGAAAATTGTTGAATTTTCAAAAATCAAATTGATTTTGAATAAGCGATACTTTAGCCACTGAGGATGATTTGTTATGGAATTTTTCCAATTGTTGAATTTTCAAAAACTAAATTGATTTTGAATAAGCGATACATCGGCCATTGAGGATAATTTTGTATGAAATGTTTCCTGCATGTTTTATATTTTTTTCTGCTAAGTTTTTGTTCAAGTGCTCAGAAAATTAAAACGAAAATATTTAAAAAAATTCATATATCTATTGAAAATTGTTAAATTTTCAAAAACCAAATTGATTTTGAATAAGCGATACTTTAGCCATTGAGGATGATTTGTTATGGAATTTTTCCTGCATGTTTTATATTTTTTCTGCGATGTTTTTGTTCAAGTGCTCAAAAAATGAAATCGAAAATTTTCAAAAATCCATAACTCTATTGAAAATAGTTGAGTTTACAAAAAAACAAATTGATTTTCAATAAGCGATGCTTCGGCCATTGAGGATGTTTTTTATGGAATTTTTCTGGCATGTTTTATATTTTTTTTTGCTGTGTTTTTGTTCTAGTGGTCAAAAAATTAAAATTAAAATTTTTAAAAATCCACATTTATATTGAAATTTGTTAAATTTTCAAAAACCAAATTGATTTTGAATAAGCGATACTTCAGCCATTGAGGATGATTTGCTATAGAATTTTTCCTGCATGTTTTACATTTTCACCTGCGATGTTTTTTTGTGCTCAAAAAATTAAAACCAAAATTTAAAAACATCCATATCTCCATTAAAAATTGTTGAATATACAAAAACCAAATTGATTTTGAATTAGCGGTATTTTGAGAATGATTTTTTTATGGAATATTTCCTGCGTGTTTTATATTTTTCTGCGACGTTTTTGTTCATTGATTCATTGATTATTTTGCAGTTAGGGGAAGAGATATTTTGCGCTTTTTATGAAAACACGCAGTAACATCTATTCTAAGTAATTTTAGAAAGTTTCATGCTTGTTGCCATTGTTTTTAATTTTTTTAAACTGAATTTAAAAATGTAAACGATTATTTTTGTGTGAGAAATATTTTTCGTTTTGAGTCTATAAGAAAGTTGATGGTGGTTTAAACGGACCGAAACATGTTATCAAGAAATAAATTATGCAATTTTTAAGATAATAAAAATGTGCTGTGAGAAGGTCTTTACCGCTTTTAAATATTGCTTCAAATGCCGAAGATATGAAGAAAATAAGAAAATCAGTTTTTCAGTTTTTTTTACTTACCTCGAAAACAAAAGAATTCGGGTAATTTTTTTCAACGGATTATTAATAAGCATTAAATTCTGCAAAACCTACCCTCTAATCCCTATAATAAGAGAGATTCCCAATTTGAAACACCTTGTATTTGAAAATAAGTTTTTTTTTTATTACGTGTGAAATTTTTGTAAAACAATATATCTTCATAAAAATTGTGCGGGTAACTTTCCTACTTTTGTTAAGATGCTGAATGAGTGCGGTTTTCACGAGCAAATGTTGCCAACACGAATATTTTACAATGAAAGGTGAATTAAGGAAATTGTCGATGATCTGTATACGAGTATTTATGTATCAAGGGCTTTTGGCCCGAGGGTGCAACCACCGAGGGCCAAAACAAATATCACTCTATTATTAAAGTTAATCATGTGTGGATGGATTTTTAAGCTTCTAAATTTTCGCAGTAGAAAAATGTTCATTTGTAAATTTGGAAATGTTTTTTTTTTTCTTTTAAAGGAGGATATCAGATGGGATTGCGCGGTAAGCAGTGTGAATGAAATTTAGAAGACTGTTTTGTTTAGACTTGCATCAGCAACTTTGGGATCAAGACTGACGCCGGCTAGTTATCTGAATCAACAAAAGGCGTTTTTTTTTGTTTTTTTTTTTAAGCAAAAATAATTCAATATTCGATGTGAGTATTCTTTAGAGAATTAATAGTAATAATAATAAAGGCCGGACATTGCGAGAGTTAAGCAGGTGATTGGTACCATTCGCCATTGAGATACAATTAATGGCGTTTCAGAGTGACGGGGGCAACGCTGAAGGGATAAGCTCAGTTACACACATAAACACACACGAATACACAAACCTGTAGCTGAAGGATTGAAGGATCTCACCATAGATGGCCAGTTAGGCAAATTGCCTAACACCTCTACTACTGATAATAATGATGTTTTTTGGAAAAGCTTCTACAATATTTTACTGGGGATCAAAAATAGAATAGGTTATTGTCTTCTGGGAATATTTCTTTCTTGAATGGATTCTACCAGGATAGGCTCGCTGAAGGTAGTAGTCTGCCGAAATGTTGCAATCCCTTCTTTCTTGGTATCTTTGTTGCATGTGTTCATGTTCTGATGAAATAGTTCTTCATTAATAGCCGTTTTACAATACACAATTTATTGAACTAGAAATGCGTTAATTTCTTGTGGAATTTAAATTGTCTAGTTTCATACAGTACTAATTTTACTATATGACGAAAGCTTGAATGATTACCAGGTGTATGCACAAGTTTTTTCCGGTTTTTTTGGTACAAAATAATACGTAATATTCAAGGGAAATTAATTTTTGTTTTATTCAAATATTGGCCATTGGCTTCTACACATTTCACCCATCTTTCAGGTAACTTATGAATACTATGTCAGTCTTTTGCGGCAAACCATTCGTCGAGCCATTTTCCAACTTCCTCGAAATTTCGGAATTGCTGCTCTGCGATCGCGTGCCCCATTGATGCGAAGAGGTGGCAGTCAGATGGCGCCAGGTCTGGCGAATACGGCGGTTGCGGAAGGATGTCCTATCCAAGCGATTTGAAGGTTTCTTTCACTGGTTTTGCTGTGTGAGACGGTGCAACAAAATCACTTTGCCATGTCTTCTGGCTTTCGATTAATTCGTGCTTTAAATTAATCATTTGTTGGCGATAGCGTTGTGCATTAACGGTTTCACGGGGTTTCAAGAGTTCATAAGACACAATACCGCTCTGGTCCCACCACACACAGAGCATGGTCTTCTTGCCGAAGCGATTTGGCCTTGGTGTTGAAGGACCGGCTTCGCCAAGTGAAAGCCACGAGTTTTTCCGCTTCGGGTTTTCAAAATAAATCAATTTTTCGTCACCCGTCACAATTCGATGCAAGAATGATTTCCTTTCATGGCGTTGAAGCAGCACTTCACAAGTGACTTTGCGATTTTCGATTTGACATTTACCGAGTTTATTGATCTTCCCCACTGCTCGTAAATGTCTGCTGATTGTTTCTTGTGACACATGTAACGCTTCTGCTAATTGCCACCGAGTGTGAGTTGGGTCATCATCCAATAACTCCTGCAATTGCTCGTTTTCGCATTTTTGTGGTCTACCAGAGCGCTCACTGTCTTTCACATTAAAATCACCACTTTTAAATTATCGAAACCATGTCTCACATATTCTAATAGATGGAGCGTGCTCACCATATGTTTCTACCAGCAAACTTTGACTTTCAGCAGCCCTTTTCTTTTGATTAAATAAGAAGAGAAATCCGTGCCGCAAATGTTCTTTTTCAGGCACAAAACTCAATAAAACAAAGACGCCAGTTTTTGGCGGACTAAATTTATGTGTGTTTGTAATTTAATGTCAGACGAATGAAATGACGTATGTGTTTTTCTATTAGTTGTTTAGTTCAAAAATGCGCCATCTTTTAGTTAGGCCGGAAAATACTTATGCATACACCTGGTACATTGTGTTTTTCCTTTGAAAAAGACCACTTTTTATTAACCCTGTGCATAGTTTTATCTCTACTGTCCTAAAGATACGGGAAACAGTGATATTTTGTATAACCACATTGCTAACGAAGGAGGAAGTTTACCATCGACACAAACCACGTGCTGATGTTATTCGAACTTACATAGTTGTATCGTGTAAGCCACAAAATTTTATTTCGGAGTTGGCTGTGAGATAGATGAGGTATGCCGCATATTATTACGTCATGATACTAGAATTTAATTAGATTTGGAAAATGAATTAATGTCAGACATGACTGCTATGTTTTTCTCTCTCAGGCAGAGCAAAATTCTGTGGCTCACACCTTATAATGTCCAATGGGTATAGAGTAGGGCTAGAATTTTTCTTCGGAGATTTCGAATCTTCGAAGATTCATAGAAAATATTCGAAGATTCTACGGTTCATAAAATATCTTCGAAGATTAAAGTTTCGACGTTTCTAAGATTAGTAATCAGATTAGTAATCAGACTCGGTTTAATCGTGATTAACTTCTCAACTACGATTAAGTGGGCCCTAGCGATCAAATTGCTCAAGTTTTCTTACAGAACTTTCTTGATTCTGTCATCGTCAGCAAATGTATCTACTACAATCGTGCGTTTCAGAGTACAGAATACATGTAGTATGGCTTCTTTAAGATATCCCGGCTCTTATTTGTCTAAATTGGAGTACTCATCACCTTCTTCGATTCTAAAACATCTGCCCGAGACGTACGAAACATTTTTACATCTTGTGCAAAGTCAAAACATATGGCAGAGCAGATTTCTTTACCTTCAAGGATGCGCTCAATTATATCTTCAATTCTGTGCACTTTGTCGATGGCATTATGCTCCTGTGAAAAGTCTGGAAAGAGTTTGCTGTCTTTTCTCTGTGGTTTCAGTCTCCTCAGCAGAAGTTTTGACAGTTGGTAGAAGCGCTTTTTGTCTATAGGACTTAAAATTATTCAGTGGTTTATCTACACAATTACCTCCGCAACTTTACAGAATGCAGGTACAAATTTTAACCGAAATGTTCCTTTCCCAACTTGTTGAAGAAGTGGAAGAAGGAAAGAAAGAAAAAGTTACTCAAAATGTAATCAAATGTAAAGGAAAATGAGGGCAGAAAAAAACGCGGAAGAAAATGAAAGATACCTAATCAATCACGATAGGACAGATTGCTGATTCCAATAATAAGCACTACTTTAAATTTTATTCTAAAACAATCGCTTATCCAGTAAGCCTTATCTAGGTAACTGTTTCAGGATTTTACCTTTTCTAAAATCGTGCCCTGTTGCTTTCTTTGGATTGAGGTTATGTTTAATCCCCTCTACTATTTCTTTTGGTGCTATTGACTAATCTAAGCAAGCTATTTTCCTCGTCCATATAGTTTGGCATGAAGATATCTGATAAATCTTCGGCTTTTCTAGCTGATGCTGGCATATTTCTTCCGAAATAGAGAAGATACTTCTCTTAGTCTTTCTGGTGGCTTTCCAGAGAGAATACTTTATTTCTTTGTCTGGTATTACTTTTCGTACTGGATCTTCTCTCCTTAGCTTCTGAGTATTATTGTTCAAGACAGACTTATCTGATGGGTCTCTAAATTATTGCTATCACCTTCTTATTTTCCTTTGACTCTCTGATCTTAGTTGCGTAGTTTACTTCCTCATTGCCATCATCTTCTTACTATTGCTCTGATCTTAGCCGCGTAGTTTACTTCTTTGGTGTTGTTGTAAGCTGCTGTTTGAATGAATTTTGGCAAAACTTTCAGCTTCTTTTCAAGTTTTTTTCCTTCATACGATAAGAGTTTTAACAGACATCATCTGTAGAGGCATAGTCAGCAGAACATGCCCTATGTTACTGTCCTGCTCTAGCCAATACCAGGAAGAACCTGCTGGTGGCGTCATGACCTTGCGAGACCCCAACAAGATTCTTCAACTTCATAAAAAGGGTAGCAGAACATGCCATATGTCACTGTCCTGCTCTAGCCAATACCAGGAAAAACCTGCTGGGAGCGTCATGACCAAGGCCGGCCGACCTGCGAGGCGCTTCTGGATTTCTCTCCTTAGCTTCTGAGTATTATTGTTCAAGACAGACTTATCTGATGGGTCTCTAAATTATTGCGATCACCTTCTTATTTTCCTTTGACTCTCTGATCTTAGTTGCGTAGTTTACTTCCTTATTGCCATCATCTTCTTTCTATTGCTCTGATCTTAGTTGCGTAGTTTACTTCTTTGGTGTTGTTGTAAGCTGCTGTTTGAATGAATTTTGGCAACTTTCAGCTTCTTTTCAAGTTTTTCCCTTCATACGATGGGAGTTTCAACAGACCTCATCTGTAGAGGCAGAGTCAGCAGAACATGTCCTATGTCACTGTCCTGCTCTAGCCAATACCAGAAAAATCCTGCTGGGGGCGTCATGACCAAAGCCGGTCGACCTGTGAGGCCCCAGCAAGATTCATCAACTTCATAAAAAGGGTAGCAGAACATGCCCTATGTCACCGTCCTGCTCTAACCAATGCCAGTAAAATCCTGCTGGGGACGTCATGACCAAGGCCGGCCGACCTGGGAGGCCCCAGCAAGATTCTTCAACTTCATAAAAAGAGTAGCAGAACATGCCCCATGTCACTGTCCTGCTCAAGCCAATACCAGGAAAAACCTGCTGGGGGCGTCATGACCAAGGCCGGCCGACCTGCGAGGCCCCAGCAAGATTATTCAACTTCATAAAAAGGATAGCAGAACATGCCTCATGTCACTGTCCTGCTCTAGCCAATACCAGGAAAAACCTGCTGGGGGTGTCATGACCAAGGCCGGCCGACCTGCGAGGCCCCAGCAAGATTATTCAACTTCATAAAAAGGGTGGAGTGGCTGGAGAGCTAGCTCTCCCATAAAAATGGAGGTGCATAATGGGCTTACATACCACGACCTCGTCACGCTCCCTCAATCCGAATCTGGATCAAGTTCTTCAGTTCTGAACTTTAATTCTGAAGCTTTTCTAGTCTGTGGTTTTGTCGACAAAAATGGATTTGGCTGCTATTTTAATTACAGTTGCACTCAAGGTCAGGATAATAGCAGTGTGATCAGAAGCTAGATCACAATTTTGCCACCTGCAAACTTTTCTTGATATTTAGAAGTCCAGAAGGTCAGGAATTTTTTTTTTGAATGCATGGGTTTGCCTGTTAAGTGGTAATTACAGTTATTTTCACTGCTAGGCTTCCTCACTTCGCCATCTGTGATCTTTGTTAATCCGGATCTACAGTCAATATTTTTGACTGAGTGTGCAGCGACCAGATTTTAACATTGACGGAAGAAGAGGTCGCGCTTTTCTAAACTACATTACTTATAAATGTATTCTAAATGAAAGCGGAGAGCTTTCTTATTTCACCAAATTTATGTTTTATGACACATATTGACAAACACAAATACATTGTTTAAAATCGGGATGTCTGGTCACCTTACGCAAATGGCAAGCGTTCCAGTTTCAAGTTATTCCCTTCATACGATGAGAGTTTTAACAGACCTCATCTGGCAGTACATGCCCTATGTCACTGTCCTGCTCCAGCCAATACCAGGGAAATCCTGCTGGGGGCGTCATAGCCAAGGCCGGCCGACCTGCGAGGCTCCAGCAAGATTATTCAACTTCATAAAAAGGGTGGAGTGGCTGGAGAGCTAGCTCTCCCATTAAAATGGAGGTGCATAATGGGCTTACATACCACGACCTCGTCACGCTCCCTCAATCCGAATCTGGATCAAGTTCTTCAGTTCTGAACTTTAATTCTGAAGCTTTTCTAGTCTGTGGTTTTGTCGACAAAAATGGATTTGGCTGCTATTTTAATTACAGTTGCACTCAAGGTCAGGATAATAGCAGTGTGATCAGAAGCTAGATCACAATTTTGCCACCTGCAAACTTTTCTTGATATTTAGAACTCCAGTAGGTCAGGAATTTTTTTTTGGAATGCATGGGTTTGCCTGTTAAGTGGTAATTACAGTTATTTTCACTGCTAGGTTTCCTCACTTCGCCATCTGTGATCTTTGTTAATCTGGATCCACAGTCAATATTTTTGACTGAGTGTGCAGCGACCAGATTTTAACATTGACGGAAGAAGAGGTCGCGCTTTTCTAAACTACATTACTTATAAATGTATTCTAAATGAAAGCGAAGAGCTTTCTTATTTCACCAAATTTATGTTTTATGACACATATTGACAAACACAAAAACATTGTTTAAAATCGGGATGTCTGGCCACCTTACGCAAATGGCAAGCGTTCCAGTTTCAAGTTTTTCCCTTCATACGATGGGAGTTTTAACAGACCTCATCTGGCAGTACATGCCCTATGTCACTGTCCTGCTCTAGCCAATACCAGGAAAAAACTGCTGGGGGCGTCATGACCAAGGCCGGCCGACCTGCGAGGCCCCAGCAAGATTATTCAACTTCATAAAAAGGGTGGAGTGGCTGGAGAGCTAGCTCTCCCATTAAAATGGAGGTGCATAATGGGCTTACATACCACGACCTCGTCACGCTCCCTCAATCCGAATCTGGATCAAGTTCTTCAGTTCTGAACTTTAATTCTGAAGCTTTTCTAGTCTGTGGTTTTGTCGACAAAAATGGATTTGGCTGCTATTTTAATTACAGTTGCACTCAAGGTCAGGATAATAGCAGTGTGATCAGAAGCTAGTTCAAAATTTTGCCACCTGCAAACTTTTCTTGATATTTAGAAGTCTAGTAGGTCAGGAATTTTTTTTTGGAATGCATGGGTTTGCCTGTTAAGTGGTAATTACAGTTATTTTCACTGCTAGGTTTCCTCACTTCGCCATCTGTGATCTTTGTTAATCTGGATCCACAGTCAATATTTTTGACTGAGTGTGCAGCGACCAGATTTTAACATTGACGGAAGAAAAGGCCCCGCTTTTCAAAAATGCATTACTTATAAATGTATTCTAAATGAAAGCGGAGAGCTTTCTTATTTCACCAAATTTATGTTTTATGACACATATTGACAAACACAAATACATTGTTTAAAATCGGGATGTCTGGTCACCTTACGCAAATGGCAAGCGTTCCAGTTTCAAGTTTTTCCCTTCATACGATGGGAGTTTTAACAGACCTCATCTGGCAGTACATGCCCTATGTCACTGTCCTGCTCCAGCCAATACCAGGAAAAACCTGCTGGGGTCGTCATGGCCAAGGCCGGCCGACCTGCGAGGCCCCAGCAAGATTATTCAACTTCATAAAAAGGGTAGAGTTGCTGGAGAGCTAGCTCTCCCATTAAAATGGAGGTGCATAATGGGCCTACATACCACGACCTCGTCACGCTCCCTCAATCCGAATCTGGATCAAGTTCTTCAGTTCTGAACTTTAATTCTGAAGCTTTTCTAGTCTGTGGTTTTGTCGACAAAAATGGATTTGGCTGCTATTTTAATTACAGTTGCACTCAAGGTCAGGATAATAGCAGTGTGATCAGAAGCTAGATCACAATTTTGCCACCTGCAAACTTTTCTTGATATTTAGAACTCCAGTAGGTCAGGAATTTTTTTTTGGAATGCATGGGTTTGCCTGTTAAGTGGTAATTACAGTTATTTTCACTGCTAGGTTTCCTTACTTCACCATCTGTGATCTTTGTTAATCTGGATCCACAGTCAATATTTTTGACTGAGTGTGCAGCGACCAGATTTTAACATTGACGGAAGAAAAGGCCCCGCTTTTCAAAAATGCATTACTTATAAATGTATTCTAAATGAAAGCGGAGAGCTTTCTTATTTCACCAAATTTATGTTTTATGACACATATTGACAAACACAAATACATTGTTTAAAATCGGGATGTCTGGTCACCTTACGCAAATGGCAAGCGTTCCAGTTTCAAGTTTTTCCCTTCATACGATGGGAGTTTTAACAGACCTCATCTGGCAGTACATGCCCTATGTCAGTGTCCTGCTCCAGCCAACACCAGGAAAAACCTGCTGGGGTCGTCATGACCAAGGCCGGCCGACCTGCGAGGCTCCAGCAAGATTCTTCAACTTCATAAAAAGGGTAGAGTTGCTGGAAAGCTAGCTCTCCCATTAAAATGGAGGTGCATAATGGGCCTACATATCACGACCTCGTCACGCTCCCTCAATCCGAATCTGAATCAAGTTGTTCAGTTCTAAACTTTAATTCTGAAGCTTTTCTAGTCTGTGGTTTTGTTGACAACAATGGATTTGGCTGCTCTTTTAATTACAGTTGCACTCAAGGTTAGGATAATAGCAGTGTGATCAGAAGCTAGATCACAATTTTGCCACCTGCAAACTTTTCTTGATATTTAGAACTCCAGTAGGTCAGGAATTTTTTTGTTGGAATGCATGGGTTTGCCTGTCAAGTGGTGATTACAGTTATTTTCACTGCTAGGTTTCCTCACTTCGCCATCTGTGATCTTTGTTAATCTCGATCCACGGTCAAGAGTGTGCAGCGACCAGATTTTAATATTGGCGAAGAGGGACAAAATTGACGGAAGAAGAGGGCCCGCTTTTCATAAATGTATTCAAAATGAAAGCGAAGAGCTTTCTTATTTCACCAAATTTATGTTTTACGACACAAACACAAATACATTGTTAAAAATAATCGGGATTGTCCCGCCAAAATCGGGATGTCTGGTCATCTTACGCAAATGGCAAGCGTTTCAGTCTAGCAAACTAGAGGTTTTTGATTCGATCAATGGTGAAAGCAAATTTCAAAAAATATATATTTTCCTCTTTCGACATTACAATTCTCATCTAGTAGTAGTACGGTATAAAGCAGTGACTGTTCGCGGGATTTTTTCTGGCACGGCCGAGGAACAAGAGGTGGTAATACAGATAGGTGCGGTCACGCAGCCAGCCGTCTCTGCAACTGATCCTACCTATCTGTATTACCACCTCTTCTCTTGATCCTCGGCCGTACCAGAAAAAATCCCGCGAACCGTCACTGGTATAAAGTGATACTTTATACATGACCTGACATGCAATGCAGTGACGGTTCGCGGGTTCTTTTCTGGTACGGCCGAGGAACAAGAGGTGATAATACAGATAGGTAGGGTCAGTTACAGAGACGGCTGGCTGCGTGACCGCACCTATCTGTATTACCACCTCTTGTTCCTCGGCCGTACCAGAAAAAACCCACGATGCAGTGTCATAAAACACGAGGCGCAAATGATCATAGTTGCCGTTGTGCCTTATACCCAAAATTCATTCATTATTCACGAAATAGAAAAAAATAGCATACGTTACAATTACAAATTCACAGTTCGCCGTTTGTCAAACTCGCCGCACTCGTTTAACAAACTTGCACTCACATACAATTTGTCAAATTGTAACACTTGTACAATATATCATTGAAATAAGTTACCTAAAAATGGACCATCGCATAGTTTTTCCGAAATATAAAGATTATTTTCTCTTGCGAACAAAACAGTAAATTTCGTTAGTAATCATTATGTTCTTAGTTTAAAAACGAATTCAATTAGTTTTGACCAATTGCTGAATCAAAGCAAGTTTTAGAACTAGTTTATGGTAGTGAATGTAAAGAAAATATTATCGGTGACTATTTTTTCTTTAATTGCAGTCAATGAATCTGACGACCTACGACTTGACGGTGGACATGCTGGACGTCCACGCGGACAGGAACACTTTCCATCGGTTCGACAAATTCAACGCCAAGTACAATCCGATCGGCGAGAGCAGACTTCGCGAGGTCTTCCTCAAGACCGACAACTTCCTGAACGGAAAGTACTTCGCCAGGATAATCAAGGAGGTGTCGAGCGACCTGGAGGAGTCCAAATACCAGAACGCCGAACTCAGGCTGAGCATCTACGGAAAGAGCCGCGAGGAATGGGACAAGTTGGCCAAATGGGCGATCGAGTCGGACGTGTATTCCGACAATGTCAGATGGCTGATACAGATCCCTAGACTATAGTAAGAATTTGTATTACTAATAATGGTGGAGCAAAAGTTTGGTCACTGGCAATGCTAAGTAATCAGTCAAGATGCAATCTTGGGGCAGCGGTGGCCTAGTGGGTAGAGCTCCTGCTCACGGGCCTCGTGGTCGTGGGTTCGAATACCATCTGTGCGGTCACTTTTTCGGAACGAAGAAGTGGCCATGGGTGGCGGGTCCATGGATGTGTAGTGTATGGTCCCATTCATTATTAAAATAAAGTCTCAAAAACTTGTATATCGTTAGTGACCGAATAAACTTTGATCAATGGATCTTTGCGTGTGCGTCATTACCGAAGACTGAGTTTTCTCACCTTGGACGACATACGTACACACATGATGCGTCTAATGTAACTGATCGTGGAGAGAGTGAACGCATGAAAATGTTGTCGGAGCTAGGTTCAGCTTTCTATGACGTGCACGCAAAGATCCATTGATCAAAGTATAGCTAGATGCTCACGCCAATTCCCAAATCATCCGCACTTCCTCAACCCGAATTCCCGTCAACCATCCTTCCTTTAAAACCTTAGATCAGACTGCATTAACTCTAGATAACTAAACATTCTTCTAATCCGTAACCTATAAGTCGAACAATTAGTTACAGAGTAATACTACTTTAGGTTTAGTTGATCTAGATCAAAAATTCATGGATGATCAAACATACCTTCGATAGGAACGACGTTCCGGAAGACCCACGGTTGACCAAGAGGTCATAACAAGTTAGATAATCTCTCTACACGATTGCGTCATGTTTTCATCATAAATAACACTGAGTTTACTCAATATCTTCTCTTGTTTACAACAGTAAGCTGCCGACGATAAAATTTTGTCCGAAGATTTTGGCACTGCATGATTGTTTAAGATTGTAACGTTTGTCAAAAATTTCAGTGATATCTTCAAGCTGAACAAGATGATGAAAAACTTCCAGGAAATCCTGACCAACATCTTTCTGCCGTTGCTGGAGGCCACCGCGAGACCATCCTCTCACCCGGAACTTCACCGCTTCCTGCAGTACATCATCGGTTTCGATTCAGTCGACGACGAGAGCAAACCGGAGAATCCGCTCTTCGAAAAAGACATCGCGTCCCCAGAAAAGTGGTGCGACGAGGAAAACCCACCCTACGCCTACTACCAGTACTACATGTATGCCAACGTGGCCGTGCTGAATCACTTCAGGGCCGAACGCGGGCTCAACACCTTCGTGATACGACCGCATTGCGGCGAAGCCGGACCGGTCCAGCACTTGGTCTGCGGGTACATGCTCTCGGAGAATATTTCCCACGGCCTGTTGCTGAGGAAGGTGCCGGTACTGCAGTACCTGTACTACCTGGCGCAAATCGGGATCGCGATGAGCCCTCTGTCGAACAACAGCCTGTTTCTGAACTACCACCGGAATCCGCTTCCGGAGTACCTCGCTAGAGGATTGGTAGTTTCGCTCTCGACCGATGATCCGTTGCAGTTCCACTTCACCAAGGAGCCGCTGATGGAGGAGTACAGCATCGCCGCGCAGGTCTGGAAGTTGTCCAGCTGCGACATGTGCGAACTTGCAAGAAACAGCGTGCTGATGTCGGGATTCCCGCACAAGATGAAGCAGTACTGGTTGGGGCCGAACTACACCAAGGACGGCGTGGCGGGGAACGATATCAGCCGTACCAACGTGCCGGATATCCGCGTTGCTTTCCGGTACGAAACTTTGCTCGATGAGTTGAATAATATTTTCAAAAATCATCACGCCAAGGAGTGATTTTAATTTGAATTTAAAGGAAAAAAAAATACGAATGCAGGAATATAAATAGAGAATCGGATTACTGGGTGAGCTTGATAATTAATTAATTAATTCTGAAATTGTTAAAAATGTTAATTATAAGAATCAGATTGTGTACGGTTTAAATTTTTCTTCTTCACACAAATTTTGGTTTTATTTAATAATCGTCTCAGGGTGCTCGATGGAGTACATGGTAGAAATTACTGTCTCTGTTCTTGTTCGATGAATTTATTCAGGTTGTTAAAATATAAATAATTTGATTATAAACAGCTTATTGCTTAAAAATATTTTGAATAATGAAAAAAATCATTTTATATATTATTTATTTTTTGGACTACTTTCGATAAATATAGTTATCATTAAGTGCCGTATCACACTAGGCCACCGTGGTGGCGGCACCAGTGTTAAGTCAACTGTGTTAAGTGAAATGGAACATAACACACCTGGTATCGGACTGGTGGCGCCACCACTCTGGTTGCGCCACCAGTCCAATCCGGTCGACCAGATGTTACTGGTGGAACAACCAGGATGCCGTCTGCCTGGTGTCTTCGCTGGTTGCTTTATTTGGTAGCTGGATCCACCATGGTGGCCTTGTGTGATATGGCACTAACACTGCTACAGATGATAAATATTTATCCAAACAAGTCTGGAAAATTAAATCGATTTAAAGACTAAAATGATGAAGATGATAAATATGTATCCCAAATATTTGGAAAATTAAATAAATTTAGATTATTAAAAAAACTATTTTCAAGAATAAAATCATGTGGGAACAAATGCGTTAATACAAAACATTGCAATAGTTTTTTTTTAGTAGTAAGTAAAAAATATTTTAACTGTTTTAACATAAATTAATTTTGAATAATTAAACACAGTTAAATTCCTTACTTCACTCGTTTATTTATGACACTAAATGTACATTTCGAACACGATGTGTTCATTTTCAATAGTTAACTGATTAAACGAGTGAAGTAAGGAATTTAACTGTGTTTAATTATTTAATTACGCAACTTCACATAACTCACAAATACATAATAAATAAATTTTGAATAATTTAAGTTTTTGTTAGAATTTTTCCAAATAATTTTTTATTTAATCAAGAATACAATTATTATATTCAAACTCTATTTTTTCTATGGAAAAATGATCTTGTTCACACTTAAAAAATTATTACAAAAATCAATCCGCTTTTTGGTAACTATTTCACAGTTAAGTTTTTTCTAATTCAAATTTCAATTTAAAATCAGATTTGCTTTTAATAAATTTTTATCTTAATAAATAATGAGTTTATAAAATCAGAGATATTTGTTATTTTTAAATACATTTTGTTTCTCATTATTAACACGTTCACTGCGGCTATGATTTTTGTGTGAATTCACAACAGGCGGTACGGCTCATATAAACCCCATACATTTTTTTTTTTTTTAATTGTATTGTTGCTACTTGAATGTAGTTAATCGGTGCCACAGAATAATATTAATCTACAATCGGTACCAAAAAAACTTTCAATTCAGTCAAAGCACGACGAAGTTACAACCTCCGCCTGTAGTTCGATGGAATTCCATTCCGCCAATATGATTAATTAATTTCTCACTTAACCCGTGGTGAAACATAATTATATAATTTGATATTCCGCCAAGTATGGGGCATGTATGCCCCGTAACGCAGTAAACGTGCTAATAATATTATTTTAGAACGTAAAATTTTAATAACACCTTTGTTTCTTCATTATTAACTGTACGGTTTTGATTAGTTGGTGTATAGGAACTAAAATGTTTTAATTTTTTTTTCATTACTGATTGTATGGTTTTGATAATTTGTATAACAATCTAATGTTTTATTTATTGAGCTTTAATCTAGTGATTTCATCGGTTCTACTTTTTTACTATAATATATATTTAGTTTTATGTTACTCACTTTGTAAGAGTTTATATTTTTTATTATCGAAGTAATTTAATATGTTAGTTGACTTGTTGACGAGACGGCTCAAAGCTATTACAAATGTTCTAAAGTGGAGACCAATAATGATATGATAGTGTTGTTGCATATATATATTTATTTAGCCATTGATGTATATGTAAATATAGAGACAAATAAAAGTTAGAAAATTATCGTTTGATTCTTTTAATGCGAATGTACCAGAGGCAGCTCGAGAAAGAACAGAAGAAGCCCAATACTTGCTTCAGTTATAAGAGTAAGTAGAGTAGCACTCGAGGTGTGTTAATTTTTTTATTTTTTACTAGTATGATATTTACTATTATCGTCGTGGATACAAGGCATGAAAGCGCACTCATAACTCCCACGGGAGATATGAGTTATATCTCCCTTGGGAGATATGAGGTCTGCTCCTGTTTACCTGACAAATAGTATGTACAATTTCCAAATTCTCCGCTCAAGATGATGGTTGAAGATAGACAATCTTGCATCTGCTCACGACCAACTTTATAGCGAGACAGGAATTAAACTTTTCTCCCAGGTTTGTTCACTATTTTATTCACAAGTGTACATTTGTTGTTAAAGTATTAACGTCAAATCAAATCAAAATAAATAAACGTCAGTTCATGAAATGCGATTTGATTTAAAACAAACTCATAGCAACCATGCAAATACATATTGCAGATCGATATACTGAATATTTTTACGAACTACTAAAAAATAAAATATTGTATGCACCGCGGGAGATATTCATGTTCTTCGGCCTCGGTTGACTTACAAACCTCGGGCCAGAGGCCCTCAGTTTGTAACCCTATCAACCTTGGGAAAAAAACATTCCATATCTCCCTTGATGCATAAATATCTATTAATTTCAAGAGAGGGGGACTTTTGGCGAACTCGAGACGAACAGGGTAAAATCCGTTAATGTTACGCGACAACATCGGGCGAACAGGCTATTGGGTGATCGCGAGCTGTTCGTGAGCGCCGGTGGATGCACACCTTAAGAAGCCTTAAAAGTAAATAAATTTATTCAAAATAATCATGTTAACTTCGCTTTATTCATGTACGTTATTAAAATCTCGTTCATCTGTTTGACGCTTATTTCGATGTTAATTTATTTGCAATGAATAATAATTATTCTAACGGTGAAAGGGTTTTTATGATGAAGACCTGACGTTCGATGTGTAACAATTTTATTTGGTTATTATCTGTAACCTGGCAAAGATTTCATATCTGTACTCCTAACCGAAAAATAGCTTACATCCGTACAGTTTATTGTTAGGGAATTAATCAATATACCGTAAGGAGTAGAAACAATAATTGTCAATTCACAATTGTGTGAAATCGTATGAAGCACAATAAATGAATCTATCCAACGGTGGCACTGGATTCCTTTTATTTTAAATAGGGGAGCAGCAATCTAGAAAAAACGGGTTTCCCATGTTAATTTACTATGTGTCGTGGTAAATGGATCACACGGTAAATGTAGGTTCAAAGTGATTAAAAATGGTATTTTACTTCGTGAATGTATGAATTGCATTTTCTCGTAAATTCCACCAATTAAACAACTAGATCATTTAATTAATTAATGATAACAATTTGTGACAACTTACCCTCCGATTTGAATGAAATTTGGTGGTCTTTATCCTGGCGAGGATGACAGAGAGAGTGATGAAAGGGAAAGGGAGTGTGTTTGCGGTATTTCTGGACTTGAAAGTGGTGTATGATTCGGTATCGAGGGGGTATATGGTAGAGTGTTTGAGGAGAAATGGGGTGAGTGACGGAGTGATAGATTGGGTAAGAGGCATGTATGAGGAAACGTGGGTGGAAGCATAGGTGGGAGAGGTGTCAGAGAGGTTTAGGACGTGGAAAGGATTGAGACAGGGGTGTCCTCTGAGCCCGGTGCTGTTCAATCTATATATTAGTGAGTTAGAGGAGGTGTTGAGGAAAGGACAGGAGGGGGGTTGCTGATTGGAAAGTGCGTATTGGACTACGTTGGTGGAGAGATGTATGCATAAGAGAGGACTGTGTGTGAATGTGGAGAAAACGAAATGGATGAGGTTCTGGAATAAAAGGAGCGAGGGGGAGTGAAAGAGCTAGAGTGGAAGGGGGAGGTGGTTGAGAGAGTGATTAGGAGTTATTTGGGTTTAAAATAACTCCGTAAGTAAATGTTAATTTGCCAACAACAACAAATCCTATTTTATTGTTTATTATTAAACCATTAAAACCTCTAAATTACAATTGGAATCATTAAAATCAATTTAAACATTAAAAAATTGCTGCGGCAATATTTATTATTGCAACATTTTTATAGCACTTTTATTTCAAAAGATTAAAGGATTATATGTTTGTCAGTGATTTAATGCTTAAATGATCAAAATCATCGCTTAGAATTGCTATTTAGAAGCTTTTAAACATTTTAAATTCGGATTTCCGCCCGTCGTCGCCATCTATTAGACGGTGGCTGAACTGCTAAGTGATGTTTTTGAACAGCGCCAAAATACTCGAACTTTATACTTATTGTCAAAGTGTTAATATCTAGCAATGGGCTGTACATGAAACGGTAGACGATTTAATTCTGAATCGAATGGTGTATAAAATAGCTGAGGAAATTTAGCGGTTTTCCTGTAATTTGCGAATGAAAATTAAGCCCGACACACTTACCGACATTTACAGTTCACTGTAACATAAAAATTCAATAAAGAAGAATTTGCTATATTCTTCAATCAAATACGGATTACAATACTTATTCCTGATTAATCATTCAACTATTTATATTGTTAATGCATTACAATAAGAGAAATATACGAGAAATTATAATCTAAGTAGAGGTCTCCACCTGTTATCGTGGGGATAAACTACTTAGTAATTTGTGGATGTAATAATTGTTGTAATAATAAAAGAATATTTAAAAACTTAAAAAGAATGTTGTCTCATAATTAAATAAATTCACTTGTGGATATTTACGTACTTAAATTGCAGAAACAATATTTTATAATATACACGCCTAATCCCAAGCAACCCGATATACGCATAACTCGAATTAATTTATAATTAAAAACTTCTAATTTTATACGTAATAGGGACAAAACCATAAGTGCAATCCTGAGTAAAGCTTTAAAAATAGTGGAAATATTTAAGTATTCAAATTGCGGAAACAATGGTAATATATAAACGCTTATTTGTAGGCAACCCAATATACTATAACTATTATTATTTTTTATTAAAAACTACTAATTTGAAATATAATAGGCGCACAAGCATGAGTGTAATCCTAAGCAACGCTTTAAAAATATTACACTTATGGTTTTGTCCCTGTTACGATTAAAATTTGAAGTTTTTAATAATAAATCATTATTAGTTATACGTGTATTGGGTTGTCTGTAAGTAGGCGTTTATGTAATATAATTATTTCTGCAATTTAAATACTTTAATATTCACATTATTTTTTAAGCTTTACGGAGCATTACTTATGGTTTTGTCCCTGTCACGTTTAAAATTGGAAGTTTTTAGTAATAAATTAATTCTATGTATGCGTGTATTGCATTGTCTGTAAGTAGGCGGTTATGTAATATAATTATTTCTGCAATTTAAATACTTTAATATTCACATTATTTTTTAAGTTTTACGGAGGATTACACTTATGGTTTTGTCACTGTCACCTTTAAAATTGGTAGTTTTTTTATAGTAGTTATGCGTTTATCGGGTTGCCTGTCATTAGGCGGATATATTATAAAGTATTGTTTGTGCAATTTAAATACGAAAATATCTTCAAGTAAATTTATTTTATGACAAGATAACAGTCTTCTTAAGTTTTTAAATTTTTTTTTATTATTAAGACAATTATTAAATCCTCAAATGAAAACGTAGTTTATCCCCGCGATAACAGAGGGTACCCTCTATGAAGATAAGGATTCCTCATATATTTCTCTTATTGTAATGTATTAATAATATAAAAAGTTAATTGAATAATCAGTAATAAGTATTGGGACTCGTATTTCATTGAAGAATATAGCAAATTGTTGTGCATTTAGGTTTTAAGTTACAGTGAACTGTAAATGTCGGTAAGGGTGTCGTGCTTAATTTTCATTCGCAAATTACAAAGAAACGGCTAAATAGCCTCAGCTATTTTATATACCATTCGATTCGGAATTAAATCGTCTATCGTTTCATGTATAGCGCATTGCTGAATATTAACACTTTGATTATAAGGATAAAGTTCGAGCATTTTGGCGCTGTTCAAAAACATCACTTAGTAGTTCGGCTATCGTCGAATAGATGGCGACAAGACGTGGGAATGCGAACGTAAAATGTTTAAAAGCTTTTAAATAGTAATTCTGAGGGATGATTTTGATAATTTGAATGTTAAATCACCGCCAAACATGCAATCCTTTAATCTTTCAAATAAACGTACGCGTTTATATTGCCAGTCCTTTGACTCGCGCCCAAAAAACCGACAAAACAGGGAGCAGAGGGCATGACGAGGAGCGTGATGTGCGGCATGACGAGTAATGTTGCTACACCACGTCTCTGCCGCCCTTCCTCGCTATTTTTGACAGTATTTTTGTTATTTTCAATAATGTTCTTTCTTTACTAACGTCGTCTTACTACTTACTAACACCACCTCACCTCAGGTGAAGTTTGAAAAGGACATCTCCGGGAAACTGTAATAATCATTTCCTCCTTCAAATTTTTCTTCAATAATACTATTCTGCTTTGCCGTAGTACACAGCGGTCGATAATTAAAAAAAAATTGCTTAAGTAAATTAAATGGTTCGATGCTCATTTAAATATCATTGGAGTTGAAAATTAAAAAAAAATGGAAAGTAACACCTTTTTTTTTAGGATTTTCTAAGCTAAATTGCTGCTCAATTAATAAAGTAATTAATTTCCTAAATTAACTATTATAAAATAACAGAAGAAATTATTTACTACTATCATTATAAAATTACAGAAATTATCCTCAACACCTGTGCGCTTTATGTAAATTACGGCGAAAAAAATAGCAAGCGCAAGATTCTATGAAAGTGTGCGTGCTCTTGCATGATACACATAAACCGAAGGACAATCTAAATATGTATAAAAGCATCCGACAATTGCGGATAACGACTAAACGCCATTTTCTTTACCTGGCGGCCGGATCTTAGCGCGCGCGCCATGAAATCGACGCGGTGGCCGATACTGATGATGGTGTTGGTGGCGGTCCGCGCGGTGCTGTGCAGTTACGACGTTTCGGATAAAGTGATCTTCCCCAATTTGCCGAATGCCGCGCCGAGATCGGAGAATAAAGTTTGCAGGGAGGAGAGCCAGACGTACATCGAAAATTTGAATAATATGACACTGTGGGCTCATAGAAGTGAGTGGATTTTTACTGGTTTTCTTGAGGGAATTTAATTTGCAGAGTGACAATTTTGAGTTTTAATAATAAGAAAAAAATTTAAAATTACAATAAAATAGCAAATATGTTAATATAAGTACGGATTTAGTTACAATAATTAAGGGCTAATGTTACGCCACTGAGTATTACAATTGATATGACATTGGTTTAAAATCTTAAAACTGATTTGAAATCAGATTTTGAAAGCTTGATACTATGACTATGATCAAAGTGAAATAAGTAGAATACACAGTGTTTCTTTTTATCTAGTTCTTCCTAGTGAAATAAGTTCGATGATAATTAAAGGTACAAAAATGAAAAATATTAGAAATTTGTATTTAAAGTAATAAGTCAATTGCCGTCTATAGACGCTTATTCGAATGTTATCTGGTCAACAATGAGGAAACCGATCAGAATATGCTAATTAGCATTGCCCACAACACTTCTATCTGCCTACTTGAGCATAACCCATTATTGTCGCGTAAAACTTGTAATTTCTGCACAACTGCGTCTAATGAGCAACAGTTATTAAATTAATAACATGTTATTAATCATCAGAGAGGAGTGTTTAACATTTTGATAAATCAACTCCATACAGGGTGTTTCAGAGCTCTGGGAACGGTCAATCACGTGCTTATTTTTTAAAATTTCGAAAAATGTTTTATACAAAAGTTGTGTATAAAAGTGAGCTGCACGCCTTAAAAATATTTAAATTTATACAGGGTATCTTATAACAAAGTTACAGACCAAACTTATGTTTTTTTAAATGAAACACCCTGTATTTTTTGTAATTTTTAAATTATATGGAGCAAATAATGGTGAGTTACTTTAATACTCCCTATACCTATTGTATGCCGTTTTCGAAATATTTGAAGATTTGTTGAAATGCATGGTCTGAGGTTGAACGATTAAAATCATTTCAATTATTTGCTTGAAGGTTCGAACTATAGAGCCAACCATGATTTCATACAAAAAATTATACAAGGTGATAAAAAAATGCGGTAGAAAAACCCAACTTATAAAATTGAATAACTTCGTTTTTTCAAATGGCACACCCTGTATTTAGTAACGTATTCTCAAGTAGAATCCAATTATCTTTCAGATTATAATAATTATTCCGGATATAATAATCGCCGAATACAAGAAAACTATTGAGATTAGGAACAGGGAACCCTTATACAGTCTGAAAGATAACTCACCAAAAAGAGTAATTTCGCCCACCTACTTCAGACATTTAGCTTGCAATGTCTCTCAATACCAGTATGGCAGTATTGTGATCGTGATATTTTTTCAAAACTTTTTTTTTTACGGATATATCCGTTTTGGGGTCCCTATATGCCATTTAAACAGTTTTTGGAAAAAAAAAAATGGTGATGTGGCCATCATGTTACTTTCTCCGACTTGATGGTATCGTAGTCATTTATATTTACGCTTTCAATTAAAATCATGTTTTAAATGTACAACGAGCGTTTTGTACAATCGGAAGAAACTGACGTTTAAAACTTAAAAATTATTAAAGATGAAAATGATCAGTTTACTCAAAAACTAAAGAGATTTCGAAAGAAACTTATTCTTTATAAGTTGTTCATTTTGGCATGCTCTACAATTATTATTAGCATTCATTTGCTGTAACTATTATCGTTTCATAATTATAAACCAACAATGAAAAAAAATATTCTCGAATAGCAATGGTTTTACGAAAAATATTTTCACTTTTTTCTTGTCTTCAATATTTGTTTATATGTTTTTGTGATATTTTTTATATTTAAAAAAATATTGGAAGAAAACAAAAAGCCCATTTCCGGTGTACGAAATTTTACCGAACGCTTTTCAGTTCTTCGGATTATCAAATAAGACTTATATTCAAGGTTTCATATCGATTGCTCAATTTGGCCAGTTTTTCTAAAGTAATTCAAGGTCATATAAAGACCGACCATAAAAATCCAAAAGTTTTTAAATCGGTTTTATAAACATTATTTTTTTGCTGACGAACGAGTGGATGAAAAAAGCTGAAAAAAAATGTGAAAATAGTCCACCCAATTAACCATTTAAGCAATTTTTTTCAAGATCATTCAAGGTTCTTTCGATACTAAAAAAAAAAATTAAAAAGTTTTAAATCAATTTTTCAGACATAACTTTTTAAATAGATTTTTTAAACATTATTTTTATAGTGGCCAACGAGTGGATGAAAAATTCTGAAAAAATTCATGAAAATAGTCCACTCAATTACTCATTTGGACAATTTTTCCCAAACTCATTCAAGGTCATTTAGTTACAAGAAAATATCCAAAGGATTTTAAATCGGTTTTTTGAAAATTATTTTTTTACTGGTGAACGAGTTGATAAAAAATTCTAAAAAAAATCACGAAAATAGTCCACCCAATTACCCATTTGACCATTTTTTTCAAGGTCATCCTAGGCCGTTTAGATGCGAAAATATTCCAAAAGTTTTTAAAATCGATTTTTTAAACATTATTTTTTTTTACTGACGAACGAGTCCACTCAATTACATATTTGACCCATTTTTCCAAGGTCATTTAAGCCCTAAATAAATTCCAAAAGTTTTTTAATCGATTTTTTAAACACTTTTTTTTAACAAATCTGCGCCATGTACAAACGGGATTATCTTAAAAATTAGGACGGTGCATTGGTAATCGTTTACAAAATCATAATCTAGAATACATTTTTGGTAAATTTGGCAAGTTTTAAGTTGATGGCAATTGTTTTTATATTTTTCTCCAGCCGCTGAAATGATTACAATTTTTAACAGATCTGCGCCATGTACAAACGGGATTATCTTAAAAATTAGGACGGTGCCTTGGTAAGCGTTTACAAAATGTTAATCTAGAATGAATGTTTGGTAAATTTGGTAAGTTTCAAGCCGATGGCAATTGTTTTTGTATTTTTCTCCAGCCGCTGAAATTATTACAATTTTTAACAGATCTGCGCCATGTACAAACGGGATTATCTTAAAAATTAGGATGGTGCCTTGGTAAGCGTTTACAAAATGTTAATCTAGAATGAATGCTTGGTAAATTTGGCAAGTTTCAAGCCGATGGCAATTGTTTTTATATTTTTCTCCAGCCGCTGAAATTATTACAATTTTTAACAGATCTGCGCCATGTACAAACGGGATAATCTTAAAAATTAGGATGGTGCCTTGATAAGCGTTTACAAAATGTTAATCCAGAATGAATGTTTGGTAAATTTGGCAAGTTTCAAGCCGATGGCATTTGTTTTTATATTTTTCTCCAGCCGCTGAAATTATTACAATTTTTAACAGATCTGCGCCATGTACAAACGGGATTTTCTTAAAAATTAGGATGGTGCCTTGGTAAGCGTTTACAAAATATTAATCTAGAATGAATGCTTGGTAAATTTGGCAAGTTTCAAGCCGATGGCAATTGTTTTTATATTTTTCTCCATCCGCTGAAATTATTACAATTTTTAACAGATCTGCGCCATGTACAAACGGGATTATCTTAAAAATTAGGACGGTGCATTGGTAAGCGTTTACAAAATGTTAATCTAGAATGAATGTTTGGTAAATTTGGCAAGTTTCAAGCCGATGGCAATTGGTTTTATATTTTTCTCCAGCCGCTGAAATTATTACAATTTTTAACAGATCTGCGCCATGTACAAACGGGATTATCTTAAAAATTAGGATGGTGCCCTGGTAGGCGTTTACAAAATGTTAATCCAGAATGAATGTTTGGTAAATTTGGCAAGTTTCAAGCCGATGGCAATTGATTTTATATTTTTCTCCAGCCGCTGAAATTATTACAATTTTTAACAGATCTGCGCCATGTACAAACGGGATTATCTTTAAAATTAGGACGGTGCCTTTGTAAGCGTTTACAAAATGTTAATCTAGAATGAATGTTTGGTAAATTTGGCAAGTTTCAAGCCGATGGCAATTGGTTTTATATTTTTCTCCAGCCGCTGAAATTATTACAATTTTTAACAGATCTGCGCCATGTACAAACGGGATTATCTTAAAAATTAGGATGGTGCCCTGGTAGGCGTTTACAAAATGTTAATCCAGAATGAATGTTTGGTAAATTTGGCAAGTTTCAAGCCGATGGCAATTGATTTTATATTTTTCTCCAGCCGCTGAAATTATTACAATTTTTAACAGATCTGCGCCATGTACAAACGGGATTATCTTTAAAATTAGGACGGTGCCTTTGTAAGCGTTTACAAAATGTTAATCTAGAATGAATGTTTGGTAAATTTGGTAAGTTTCAAGCCGATGGCAATTGTTTTTATATTTTTCTCCAGCCGCTGAAATTATTACAATTTTTAACAGATCTGCGCCATGTACAAACGGGATTATCTTAAAAATTAGGATGGTGCCCTGGTAGGCGTTTACAAAATGTTAATCCAGAATGAATGTTTGGTAAATTTGGCAAGTTTCAAGCCGATGGCAATTGTTTTTATATTTTTCTCCAGCCGCTGAAATTATTACAATTTTTAACAGATCTGCGCCATGTACAAACGGGATTATCTTAAAAATTAGGACGGTGCATTGGTAAGCGTTTACAAAATGTTAATCTAGAATGAATGTTTGGTAAATTTGGCAAGTTTTAAGCCGATTGCAATTGTTTTTATATTTTTCTCCAGCCGCTGAAATTATTACAATTTTTAACAGATCTGCGCCATGCACAAACGGGATTATCTTAAAATTAGGACGGTGCATTGGTAAGCGTTTACAAAATGTTAATCTAGAATGAATGTTTGGTAAATTTGGCAAGTTTTAAGCCGATTGCAATTGTTTTTATATTTTTCTCCAGCCGCTGAAATTATTACAATTTTTAACAGATCTGCGCCATGTACAAACGGGATTATCTTAAAAATTAGGACGGTGCATTGGTAAGCGTTTACAAAATGTTAATCTAGAATGAATGTTTGGTAAATTTGGCAAGTTTTAAGCCGATTGCAATTGTTTTTATATTTTTCTCCAGCCGCTGAAATTATTACAATTTTTAACAGATCTGCGCCATGCACAAACGGGATTATCTTAAAAATTAGGACGGTGCATTGGTAAGCGTTTACAAAATGTTAATCTAGAATGAATGTTTGGTAAATTTGGCAAGTTTTAAGCCGATTGCAATTGTTTTTATATTTTTCTCCAGCCGGTGAAATTATTACAATTTTTAACAGATCTGCGCCATGTACAAACGAGATTATCTTAAAAATTAGGACGGTGCATTGGTAATTGTTTACAAAATCATAATCTAGAATAAATGTTTGGTAAATTTGGCAAGTTTTAAGTCGATGGCAATTGTTTTTATATTTTTCTCCAGCCGCTGAAATTAAATTTACAAATTTTCCTAACCAGGAAGTCAGCTTTAAACTATAACATATTTTGTGTGCTTAATTTTATTGCACAGAAGTTTACATAGAATTTGGTAGATTTTCGAATTCTGAACATTTTTTTAATGCAGTGTTTTTTTAGAACAATCCGAGAAGCAGGAAGATGTACACATGGTTTACATGTAAAAATTTTCTATTTAACTTTGAGAACGGAATATGCAATCAAATAAAAAAACGACTCTAACCTACACAAAAAGTCCGTAGAATATATGACATTAACATGTTAAATTGCGGAATACGCGTTCACTTAACGTACACATAATTGAATTTAATGATATCACTTAACTAATTAAGTGAGTTTACGTCTGTCCGCAACCATCAATCTCGAATGATAATGAGCTTTACTTGGCTTTACTTAGCTCATCGTGGTAATTAGGCGTTTGCGCACGCAAAGAACTTCCAGTGCGACGAATTGATCGTAATAAGACATATTAAATGCTCTTGTTTAGTTCGCAATTACGCATTCGCCCTTGGTCACTGCAAAGTCCCTTCTTCTTTTACTTTTAACGCCGACGGAGGCCTTCGACGGTGTTACATATTTTGCATGAAAGTGATTTTATATCCCGTAAGCTGTTTTTTATTAACACGTTTATTGTTTTCTTGACGTTTGAAAGAAAAATTCATGTAAGCTGTTTTTGTGAAAACATTTTTCTGCAGCCGTGCTGAAAATAAAACTTTCGGAAAGATTTATTAAATCGAAAGTACCACTTTACATAAATCGTACCGAAAGTAGTTATTTTCGGGACGATTTTGTTTTACTTTCGGAACGATTTCTTTACTTTCGGGACGATTTTTGTTACTTTCGGGACGATTTTGCGTATATATGTAGGCGGCCTTGATAAAAACATCCACTTCGTATTTAATTATGACAGCGCTTGTCATATAACATTCGTGTGCGTTTTTGCTTTTTTAACATAGAAAACGGCTGCAGAAAAAATAGTGCACGTAACACGTTCCAAAAGTGGTTTTACGGAACTCGCAGGATTCCAACTTCCTACTCATCCCGTAAAGTATCACTTTCGGAACTTGTTACGTAAATTACTATTATAGTTTTCTTGATGTATACATTAAATGTAGATCCCTTACTTTATTACAGATAATGATTTAATAGTTGTGAAGTGAAATAAATATTATTGCTAATAAAAAGTCTGTTTTTTCCAAAATTTTATACATTTTTAAATCTTAAAGGCAAAATATTTTTTATGTATATTCGCATCAAAATAGTAAATTATGATACAAGTGTGAGGCACAAGTGCCAGAATCCTTCTAACTCTGTCAGAATAAGTTCCGTTTATTTTTAATCTTATTATTATGCAGAGAAAGAAAAGGATGAAGTACAGTAACGACTCGCGGGTTGACTCATGGTACGGCCGAGGTAGCAGAGGTGGTAACACAGATCTCTGCAACCGACTCTATCTGTATTGACACCTCTGCTACCTCGGCCGTACAATAAGTCACCCCGCGAGCCATCGCTGTAATTCAGCATTTTCTTTTTCTGCATAATAATAATAATAAACAGAACTTATTCTGACAGAGTTAGAAGGATTCTGGCACTCGTGCCTCAATCTTGTATCATAATTTACTATTTTGATGCGAATCCGTCACTTATGAACTAACATCTTTGTAAAAACCAAACAAATATTTGTTTCAGTATGGGATGCTACAGCCAAATCAACGACCGGCATCCTCCAAGGCAGCATCTTCCATTTTGGAAATTTCGATGAATGCATGAAAGTCTTCGGTCCGTTCAGAACGCAATTCTGCTTCGCCACGATCGCGGCGACGATTCCCGACGAGCATAAACCGAAGGATCAGAAGTCCCTCGAGTTCCATCCGAACGAGAACATCCTGAAGCGGATATACGTAAGCAATAAATCTCCTTCTAATCACGATCCTGGCACACTAATTACATTGCATAATAATTAGTATTCGAAAATTACAATTATTGCAATGATTCAATAATTCAGAAATAATTTTAATTGATTCGTCATTATATTTACGATTCGAGGATTTGTTTATAGTTTCCATTATGATTCTGAGAATTTGATAATTGTAGAGAAAAGTGTGTTTCATTTTAAATTGCGCGATATTTTTTATCTGTCAAAATTGGACACTTTTTGACATTTAAGTAGTGACAACTGTACGGTTACCAAAAATAGAAAGGTACACGCTTGCAGAACGTTTTCAAATTTGCGAAGAAGAATTTTACAAGAATGGTTCATGCTGCGAAATGGAGGCCCTTCTCAAAGTTTTTCAATAATTCAAAATGATAACTCACATTATAAAATATTCCAAAAAGGTATGCAATAAACAGGAAATTTATACAAAAAAGGCCAAGCCCAAAATCAGCAGAATCCGACGAATCAAAAGAGCTTTTCTCACATTATATAAAAAATCGCTATACCTTAATTTTCTTCATATTTGACTTCTATGGACCAAATTTTGTTCTTCCTTGTGGAAAAAACGCCTTCTTAGATCATTTCCGAAAACATTTAATTACTAATTAAATTCTGTGCTTCTAGAAATTCCCACAATTCTCATGTATCCCAAAAATCGTGTTTTGTTAAGGTGTTTTTATATTAACCAGAAATAATTAATAACCAAATTTTTGCACACTTTTGGAACAAATTTTCATTTATTTCAGAAAAGTGATGACATTTCTCAACAAAGCAGGCACATGGCGAACGTTGGCTGGTGCGTGCCGGCTTCTTGTACCTGGCTTGACTTGGAGAAGTCTTTAAATCAGTACCTGACGAAACTGGATCATCCCTTTTACGAGCGCAACGTCACGTATCAGGCGAACATCATGAAACAAACTTGCCAAAGAGAAAATGAGCTGGAGATTATTGACTCCGCGGATATAGCTTTCTGGTAAGGAAAATATTTTTTTCATTTTGACTAGCTAAACTCAAAAAATATTAATCTTAGAAGCATTTTTTTTTGATACGGACCAGTGTCCACATTTGGAACAATTTTCAGTTTCAAGCTCAAATAACAAAACTTTAAAAAAATCATTGCACGGAACGTACATGCGTTTCAGAGTGGTATACAGTCGTAAAAGAAAGACAAAGGACTGAAGAGAAAGACACAGATATAAATATTTTTTTGAGAAAATGATCAGATCATCAGAACAAAAACAGGAGAAGGAGGAAAACAACGAATTCAAATAATCTGTAACAGAAGATAACGAAATAAGATAAGAAAATAAAAACTAAAACTGGTGGAACAAGATGACAAAGGAATGGAAAAAATATCACAAGAAAGAAGAGGACTATGAGGAATACAAAAGGCAAAGAGAAAAAGCCAATGATGCGGATGAAAGTGCAAAAGGAAATGCATGGGAAGATTTTGGGGCGACCTTAGAAGAGAAATTTAGAGGAAATCTGATTCTTTTTTACAGAACCATAAGGAATCAAAAGAAAAGAAAACAAATAATAAGTCAGATAAAAGATAAAACTGGAATAGTCAGAAATGATGATAAAAAGATGGAAAAATATATCCAAGAACTACTGGGAAAATACAGAGATACGGAGGAAGTAGAGAAGGAAGAAAGAAAAGAAGAAGAAAATGATAAAGAAAACGAATCGGAGATGACAGAGCAAGAGATAAAAGTAGTATTGGAAAAGAAAATTGTAGCGACAACATTAAATTGGAATAATTAAAAAGGTAAAAAGGAAGAATGGGGAAACGCAATAATATTCCCAAAAAAGAGAAAATCTGAATAAATAAAATACATAAGGCTGAAAGACCGCAGGTCGATAGCCAATGAACAGGAAAAATAAAATTGTTATACTGTCTATCATTCTTTTACTCACTTGTAATTTTATTTCTGTAAATAAAGATTTTGTATATATAAAATACATACATGTAAGAAAGGGAAACAAAGAAGAATGGAGAAAAGCAATAATATTCCTAATTTACAAAAAAAAGGAGACAAGAGAATGTAACAACTAAAGAGGAATATCCCGAATTTGTACAGCCAAACAATACGAGGCAAGAATTACAAACAGACTGGAGAAGAAAACAGAAAAAAATAAGGAAACATCCAAAAGTGGTTTCGGAAAAGGATCATATTTTGCAACAAAAAATATAATACCTACAAAAAAAAAACAGACTGGACAAGGAAACAGAAAAAGATATGGAAAAATCCAAAAGTGGTTTCAGAAAATGGGATTCTTGCAATAAAACATTTTCCCTGTTAGAAGGAAGATTATTCGAAAGGTAATATAAGAAAGACGAACGAAGAACCGATGCCTTCGAAATAAAACTGTAAAAACAGACGTCAAGATAAACCAACGAGGGAAATTGAAGATAATTTTCGTTCTTCAGAAGACACGGAAAAAATGAAACCTACGAAATTTACGTTTTTCGGAAGACAAGAAGAATAAATGTCTTCCGAAGAAAATTTGTACACAAACTTGGGGCAATAGAAAGACCAGTTCGAAAGACAAGCCCAAGATAAAGAGGACAGAATTGCTGCTTTCCGAAGAAAAGAAAGCAGGATCATCGAATAGTAGACACAAAGGTAATCGAACGAGGAATAATCTTTCTTCTAAACATAAGGAAAGGAAGTATAAAGCTAAGAATGAAGGCGATGCTTCTTCAAAACTGACGTCTTTGTCAAGGAAGGAATTGAAGAATGAAGACGGTGCTTCTTCAAAACTGACGTCTTTGTCAAGGAAGGAATTGAAGAATCAAAACGATGCTTCTTAAAAACTGAATCCAAAGATAATATATCCGAATGTTCGGAAGGTAAATCTTCTGATTCTTCCAAAGATATTTTTTTGTAGAAAATTTTCTCTTTCGTCGCAAGATAAAAATAGTTTCTGATTCTTCAAAAAATGGAAAGTCTCCTGATTCTGCGGAAGATCAAACATCTTTATCTTCGGAAGATAAAATATCTTCTAATTCTTGAAACGATTTAATAGACGTCTCTTGTAATCCACCAATCAAAATACAGAATTTTGTTTACATCTCCTAACAACGCCACCTTCCACAGCGAATATTGAACGTTCTATATTTACGGAGGTAAAGATCCATGTTCCTTTTTGAAAATATCTAAGTAGGTTTTCAAATTTGACGTTTCTCTAATAAAATGTTATGTTTGAGTCGTTTATTAATCTCCCTAAAATAAACTTGATATTATTTTTTCTCTCGGGTATAGATGCATAAACTCTCATAAAGACTCTCGAATCAAGGGATAAATAATAATTCACTGTGATTTTTTCGTGCCCTCAATTCTCGTGTTATTACCATGGCAACCAAATATTCGTCCATTAACAGTACCTATATCTGAGAAAACATAACATATTTATAAAATATCTTCCGTTTGGCTTCCGTTTCTTCGAAAGATGACATCTTCCGTTTCTTCGAAAGATGACATCTTCTGTTTCTTCGAAAGATGACATCTTCCGTTTCTTCGAAAGATGACATCTTCCGTTTCTTCGAAAGATGACATCTTCCGTTTCTTCAAAAGATGACATCTTCCGTTTCTTCGAAAGATGACAACTTCCGTTTCTTCGAAAGATGACATCTTCAGTTTCTTTGAAAGATACCGTATCTTCAATTTTTTCTAAAACTAACCGTGTCTTCAATTTTTTCTAAAACTAACATATCAACGAAGAATAATTTCCCGAACTAAAGATGATCAAGATATGCAATCTTCAACTCCGCATGAAATACCCCAGGAATGAGAAATATCGACGATAATTCGTCGTTAGAGAAAAAAGATGACTAGAAATCTAAAGATAACATATGTCTAAGATTTGGATAGATATCGAAGGAAGAAGATAACTCATCAAAACAATTCAAGAATGAAGACAAAGAATCTGAAGATATCACTTCAAAACATTATACGGTGGAAGAAAATGCAAATGAAGGTAACTCGGGGAAACAATTGAAGAACAAAGATAATACATTGAGCCCGTCGAAGACCAATGAGGAAATGAGGAGTAAAAATATCATCGAAGACAATCTGAAGAAAGAGATCCCTGCGAAAGATGATCCATCAGGCCGTCGAAGACCAATGATTAAAAGTCTCCAACAGAAATGAAGAGTGGAAATATCAACGAAAATAAACTGTAAAAGAGATAAAAGAAAGATGTCTAAAGATTATCAAGATATACAATCTTCAACGCCGGCTGAAATTCAAGATACTCCAGGAATGACAAAGGTTGATGATAATTCGTCGTTACTTGAAAAGTGAAGATAACATCTGATTGAGATTCGGATAGAAATCGAAGAACGAAATAATTTAATAATAGAGACGACAAAGAATTTCAAGATATTTCTTCAAAACATTATAAGAAGAGAGAAAACGCAAACGAAAGTAGTGAAGACCAAGGATGAAATGAAGAGTGAAAATATCTAATTTTGATTAATTAAAACACTTGATTTTGTTTCACTATTTTTATTTGTCTCTCCGACTAGTTTCGTCCTTTGGTCATTCTCAAGGAGATATGTACCGTACAATGATATCATCGAAGACAAACTGAAGAAAGAGATCCCGGCAAAAGATGATCCTTCAAACACTTTAATGCAGAAGATTGAAGATCAAGGTAATATCGACACGAAGATGACACAAAGGATAAATCAATTAATATTTGAAAGTATATTGAAGAATGAAGAAAATTTAAATCAAGCCTATCAAAGAAGGTAATTTACAAAGAATTTGAAGATATCACTTCAAAACATTATAAGTTGGGAGAAATAGCAAATCAAGGTAACTTGAGGAAACAATTAAAGAATAAAGAGCCCGTCGAAGACCAATGATAAAATGAAGAATGAAAATATCATCAATATTAAAGACAAACTGAAGAAAGAGATCGCGGCGAAAGATGATACTTTAAACACATCAAAGTAGAATAGTGAAGATGAAGGTAATATCGAAAACAAATTAAAGAATGAAGATGATGACACAAAGGATAAATCTAATAATATTTAAAGGTATATTAAAGAATGAAGGAAATTGGAGTCAAGCATATCAAAAAAAGTAATTTACAAATAATTTAAAGATATCACGGCAAAACATTATAAGGTGGGAAAAAACGCAAATGTGGGAAACTCGAGGAAATAATTGAAGATCAAAGATAATACACTGAGGCCGTCGAAGACCAATGATGAAATGGAGAGTGAAAATATCATCGAAGACAAACTGAAGAAAGAGATCGCGGCGAAAGATGATACTTTAAACACGTCAAAGTAGAATAGTGAAGATCAAGGTGGTATCGAAGACAAATTAAAGAATGAAGATAATATAAAGGATAAATCGAATAAAATTTAAAGGTATATTGAAGAATGAAGGAAATTGGAATCAATCATATCAAAAAAGTAATTTACAAAGAATTTAAAGATATCACGGCAAAACATTATAGTTATAATAATTGAAGATTAAAGAAAATACACTGAGGCCGTTGAAGACAAATGATGAAATGGAGAGGGAAAATATCATCGAAGTCAATTTGAAAAAGGAGATCGCGGCGAAAGATGATACTTTAAACACGTCAAAGTAGAATAGTGAAGATCAAGGTGGTGTCGAAGACAAATTAAAGAATGAAGATAATATAAAGGATACATAGAATAATATTTGAAGATATATTGAAGAATGAAGGTAATTGGAATCAAGCATATCAAAAGGGTAATTTAAATCATATGAAGGTAACTAGAGGAAAGAATTGAAGAACACAGATAATACATGAGCCCGTCGAAGACCAATGAGGAAATGAGGAGTAAAAATATCATCGAAGACAATCTGAAGAAAGAGATCCCAGCGAAAGATGATCCATCATACCCGTTAATGCAGAATATTAAAGATCAAGGTAATATCGACGACACATTGAAAGAAGAAGATGACACATAGGATAAATCGAATAATCTTTGAAGGTATATTGAAGAATATTGAGGACCTATTCGAAACATATCAAAGAGGATAATCTAAGACAAGATCTCAGAGCGATTCTAGATTGAGGGAACTAAGATGCATCATCCAAAATATATACCCCAAAGCCATTAAAGAGTGAAAAACGAACATTAACATTGAAGAGTGAAGATAAACCATCGAAACCAATAAGAAGTAAAAACCATACCTCTGATAAACAAGCAATTGGCGAAGATGCTGATTCAAGACAATTGTAAACAGCAGGGCATCCAAGCCACGAGCTTTCTAAGGAAAGACGCTATATTGGATATGAAGCACGAAGGAAGATTAAAGAGTGAAGATGACTTTTCGCGAATATTGAAGAGTGAATTAAAAAATAAAGATATCGCTTCTGCAAAATGAAAAATTGAAAGAATGAAGATATCATATCAGGTGAGTTAACCAACGACCAATGCTTGTTCAGATTGGATGGGAGCAATGAAGATACCGCTACAAGACATTTGAAGAATGAAGATTCTCCCTTCTGAAAAATTGAAAGAATGAAGATTCTCCCTTCTGAAAAATTGAAAGAATGAAGATATCGTATCAAGCGAGTTAACCAACGAGCGATGCATGTTCAGATTGGATGGGAGCAATGAAGATACCGCTACAAGACATTTGAAGAATGAAGATTCTCCCTTCATAAAACACACTGAGAATTCTTTTTCTCGGTACCTATATCAACATAATTGAACATAAGGGTTAGTTAAACCTAGAGCACAATAGTTCAGAGCTTTCCTTTGAAAGTCTTAGATCAACTCTTCTTGTGTAGAGACTCATCTTCAGAAAGAAACGATTAATCGCAAATGAGATTCTTTTTGTCGTCATTTGAGTTAGAGCAAGACATTTTGTCGAGATTGATAGGAGCTTTTGGAACTGAAAATTCATCTCCATTTGATAACCTCAGGTTACTGAATACATGTTTTAGTTTTTCTCATTAAATCCTGCAGTTCTTCACATACACACAGTCCACTTCCTCTAACCCGTCACACAGGAATGAATTTCCAAGTTTCACAACCAAATAAATAACATGCTATGAGTTCAATTTGTTTAATGTTTGCATGCTGACATTGCAAAATAAAACTAATGTAAATATAGTAAAATAAATTTATTTGGGCCATTTAGGCAGTTTCTTCTAAAATAAATAATCGTATAGCAACTACTGACGTTGATATCACTCAAACTTACTTTTTTGGATCTTGTGTACGTCACTATTAAAAACTCGAAAGTTGTTTCATTTCGAATTTCCTGAAAAACGGACTACCTCATAGTAACGGTCGCGACCATCATCTTTATATTGTATTTCAGTTTTTTAACAGCGATTTTAGTCCTTCTGGTGATAATCGGAACCGTTTACGACATCCGCACCGAAGAGGAGTTTGCCGAGAACGAAAAGCAGACTAAAAGTAACACGTATTACATCCAATTAATATTTCTTAATGCCATCAAGTATGTTTTACAGGATCTTTGGGTTATAAACTAATCGTGGCGTTTTCCGCAAAGAAGACCTACGCGGATCTTCCCCGGGCGGATGTATCCAACCCGAAATTAAGAATCCTAAACGGCATGAGGACTTTTGCGATCCTGATGATCATCATGGATCACCGTTTTGGAACCTACATCTCTGGTCCGATGGAAAATTTCGATTACATTGAAAAGGTAGATTTATTTACAATCATTTATTTACGGACGTAGTCCTTTAATGATTAGCATATATTTTGCCTAATTTACCAATTTAGCTTCTTGTAAAAGTTTTACGAGATTCCCTAATTTGAATTCCATACAAAATTTATTGATATCATTGCCACATTTGGTAATAGGAGTACCGTTCCATAAGTGCATGGTTTCTCTTTCACGGAGACCTCTTCGTGGACACCTTCTTCATCCTGAGCGGGCTCCTGGTGGCCTACGGCCTTCTCACTCAGTTTGATAAGAAGTTTGTGCATCCAGGTTTTATCATCATCATTAGATACGTAAGGTAAGTGGAATCTTTATTGTAATTAAGTTTTATCGATATATTTACAATGCTATATTTTGAATTGCATGGCAAAACCGAAACCGGTGATGAGAAACGATAATTTAATGCTTGAAAATGCGATTCTTCAAAATCTGTATTATCAGTGAGAGTACGTATTTCTTTTAAATTAACAGTTCCATTGGTCAGATAAAATGTCGCTACGGCAGTGCACGTGTCCATCCTAATAAATAATGCAAGAAATACTCATTAGTCAATGAACTTTCATTTTCATTGGCAAGGCTAGTGCATTTCATTCTCAACCTCCAGCAGTACACATTTTTATAAATACTTTACTTTTTCAAAACTTTTAATCGCCACGCAATTTTCCTTACATTTCCAATAACACTTTTTTTCTGATTCTTTTCAACCTTTACATCTGCGAGCAGTTTGCAATAATATACATATTTGATTTATTGACTGACTGATTTCTAGTACATAGTAGCTGATTAGTTCAGTTTTTGGAAGTAAAACAGTAAAACACTAATGACTATTTTTTTCAAATTTATCGACAAACAAGCATATTTTTGCGATTGATTTTTTTCTGGCCTATATTTTAGATTTTTGACCTGTATTTTCGATTATGTGTCTAAATTTGTGATCTTTGTAGCCTAAATATTCTTTATTTTGGCCTAAGTTTTTGATTTGTTTGTTAAAATTTTCGGTTATTTTTAGCCGCATTTTTTATTTTTAGGCTCGATTTTTTTATTTCGGGCTCTATATTTTAGATTTTTTAACCTGAATTATTGATTTTTTATTTTAATTGTGAGTTTTTGTTTTTTTGAGTTTTTGCACCTTTATTTTAGATTTCTTTTTCTTAGTCATTATTTTCGAATTTCGGGTTGGAACCTTAATTTGGGCTAAATTTACAAGTAAATAATCCAAAACACGTGTTTGATACTTTTCTAAAAATTTCCACTCAAACATTCTGAAAAATGCAAAAACATGCATTCGGCGGGAATTTCGTAATTTCCAAAACAATCGCTTAATGAATTAATTTGAATTTTTAGTATAATATTCTAGACACTTCTACTGATGACACAAGTGAATATTCGAGAATACGGCTTTGCTAGTTTTTCCAAAATTTCTACTCGAACATTCTTATAAATGCAAAAACATGCACTCGGCAGAAATTTCGTAATTTCCAAAACAATTGCTTAATGAATTAATTTGAATTTTTAGTAGAATATTCTAGACACTTCTACTGATCTTACAAGTGAATAATCGAGAATACGGCTTTGTTAGTTTTTCCAAAATTTCCACTCAAACATTCTTAAAAAAACAAAAACATGCACTCGGCAGGAATTTCGTAATTTCCAAAACAATTGCTTAATGGATTAATTTGAATTTTTAGTAGAATATTCTAGACACTTCTACTGATGACACAAGTGAATAATCGAGAATACCGCTTTGCTAGTTTTTCCAAAATTTCTACTCGAACATTCTTATAAATGCAAAAACATGCACTCGGCAGAAATTTCATAATTTCCAAAACAATTACTTAATGAATTAATTTGAATTTTTTAGTAGAATATTCTAGACACTTCTACTGATGACATAAGTGAATAATCGAGAATACGGCTTTGCTAGTTTTTTCAAAATTTCCACTCGAACATTCTTAAAAAAACAAAAACATGCACTCGGCAGGAATTTCGTAATTTCCAAAACAATTGCTTAATGGATTAATTTGAATTTTTAGTAGAATATTCTAGACACTTCTACTGATGACACAAGTGAATAATCGAGAATACCGCTTTGCTAGTTTTTCCAAAATTTCTACTCGAACATTCTTATAAATGCAAAAACATGCACTCGGCAGAAATTTCATAATTTCCAAAACAATTACTTAATGAATTAATTTGAATTTTTTAGTAGAATATTCTAGACACTTCTACTGATGACATAAGTGAATAATCGAGAATACGGCTTTGCTAGTTTTTTCAAAATTTCCACTCGAACATTCTTAAAAATGCAAAAGTATGCACTCGGCAGAAATTTCGTAATTTCCAAAACAATCGCTGAATGGATAAATTTAAATTTTTAGTAAAATATTCTAGACACTTCTATTGATGACACAAGTGAATAACCGAGAATATGGCTTTGAAAAAAAAATCAAAAACATGCATTCAGTAGGAATTTCGTAATTTCCAAAATGAGCGCTTCATGGATTAATTTGAATTTTTAGTAGAATATTCTAGATACTTCTACTCATGGTATTAGTGAATAATCGAAAATACATTTTTGTTGGTTTTTCCAAAATTTCCCCTCAAACATTCTGAAAAATGCAAAAACATGCATTCGGCTGGAAATTCGTAATTTCCAAAACAATTGCTTAATGGATTAATTTGAATTTTTAGTAGAATATTCTAGACACTTCTACTGATGACACAAGTGAATAATCGAGACTACGGCTTCGCTAGTTTTTCCAAAATTTGCACTCAAACATTCTGATAAATTAAAAAACATGCACTCGGCAGAAATTTCGTAATTTCCAGAACAATTGCTTAATGGATTAATTTGAAGTTTTAGTAGAATATTCTAGACACTTCTACTGATGACACAAGTGAATAATCGAGATTACGGCTTTGCTAGTTTTTCCAAAAATTTCACTCGAAAATTCTTAAAAATGCAAAAATATGCACTCGGCAGAAATTTCGTAATTTCCAAAACAATTGCTTAATGGATTAGTTTGAATTTTCAGTAGAATATTCTAAACATTTCTACTGATAGCACAAGTGAATAATGGAAAACATGCATTCGGCAGAAATTTCGTAATTTCCAAAACAATTGCTTAATGGATTAATTTGAATTTTTAGTAGAATACTCTAGACACTTCTACTGATGACGCAAGTGAATAATCGAGAATACGGCTTTGCTAGTTTTTCCAAAATTTACACTCAATCATTCTTAAAAATGCAAAAACATGCATTCTGCAGGAATTTCGCAATTTCCAAAATAATCTCTCGAAAGATTAATTTGAATTTTTAGTAGAATATTCTGGACTACTGATGGTATAAGTGAATAATCAAAAATACGTATTTGTTAAGTGTTTGGGGTGTCAAGGGGTGCCAAGGTATGAAAATGGCATTTTTTAGTGGAATATTCTGCGTTTTTATTTAAGCCTGAATTTTTAACTCCTTTGGCCTTTTATTTTTTTTGGCCTATATTTTAGATTTTTGACCTGTATTTTCAATCAGTTATCTAAATTTGTGATCTTTTGGCCTAAATATCCTTTATTTAGGCCTATTTTTTAATTCGTTTGTTAAAATTTTCGATTTTTGGATTTAACCGTCGAATATACAGCCGATTATAAAAAATAATCGGCTGTATATTTTGAATTTTAAATTATTGATTTTTACGCGAGAATATATTTGCCGGCATTTTCGGGTTTTTATTTTTTTGCCCGTTATTTTAGATATTGCAATATGAATATTGTTTTTTTTTATTTTTTGCCATTATTTTCAAGTTTCGGGATGAAAACTGATTTTGAGCTAAAGAGTTTTTTTTTTGGGCTTAAAGTGGCAAATTATTTTGTCTTTTCTAGACCAGGATTTTTTATTTTTTTGGCTATATTTTAGATCTTTGGCCTGCTTTCTCTATTTTTTTTTTCCAAATTCTTTATGTTTATTTATTTTAGCCAGAATTTTTGATTTGTTTGTTTTTCGATATGCATTGTTTATTTTTAGTATCTATTTCTAGATCTATTGTCAACATCACAGGCGTAATTATCCCCATAAAAAATAGTTTCCGACTTCACAATAATATTTGTTATGGAAAATTTATTCTCACGGCAACTTTAATTAATTTTGTTTTCTAATTATCACGACGGGAAATCGAACATGTAAATATGCATGCAAATCTATTAATTAGTGCGCGCAGTTAATATTATCAATGACAAGGAATTGTTTAAATTATTGTTACTAGTTGACATTCCAATACTAAACTAAAGCTATTGCAAATTGATTAAATTAATCATTTAAAACATGAAATTAAAGCGTTAAATTTTCCATAGTTTGAATAGTCCAGTTAAATAAAAAAACAATTAAACGGGATTTATTTTTTCAAATTTGTGTAGCATAAAGATACAAATATGTAAAAAGAAAGAAAAAAAAATCAAATATTTATTGAAATTCGAAAAATTCTCTCTTCATAGATTTGATCATTCGAAGAAGTGACATTCGAAACATTTCCTTTCGAAAAATGCGCTTTGGAAAGAAAAACATTTTTCAGACGATTTATTTTCGAAGAATACACATTCGAAAAAACCACGTTGGAAGAATTTGTTTTCGAAAAATTTGATTTCGGAGAATTGAGATTCGAAAAAATTACTTTCGAAGAATTTGTTTTAGAAAAATACGACCGAATTATAATTTACAGGTATGTGTAGCCCAAACTATAAAACAAAAGTGGGTAATTTTGTTTTTCTATAAGTCTACGATACGAAACAAAACATATAAGGGTGCTCACGGCCGCCTAGATGTAAGATTAATTAAAAAAAATATATCCTTTAAAAATATAAATATATAAAATTTCGACCAGAATATATAGGGTATCCATTTAAAATTACCGAAAGTACAATCAAAATTTTTAGATGACCACAGCTCAATTTAGCAAACAAATTTCAAATAGATATGTCAAATAATAAAAAAAACCGTAGGGCTAAACCTGTTTTGTGTTACACCCGGTATAATTGCTACCTGTTATTAATTTTTATATTACACATACTTATATATATTTGTGTTATTATCATATAAATTGCAACAATTACAACAATTATCAGGTGGATAAAACAATCGATTACACAGACCGCAGCGAGTGAGTGTTGAAGCAAAGATTTCCCTCTCACTAGTTCAAGGCTGAGTAATCCGTATTATTACTAATTCTTGTTTATTTTTTTTCACATCCATGCACAATTGTCACTCATTACGTAAATCGTCTCTTGCAAATTCATTTATAATTCGAGAAAAATAAAATCAATTGGTTTAAAAGTCGCATTTTTAAATATTACCATTTATTTCGCTAAGTAGAGATAATAAGTAAAAGAAAATTACAAGCGTTTAAAATTATCGAATTGAAAAAAAATGCCCTATACATTTTATTGTTTTTCTTGAAAATTGAAAATTCAGAGAAAGAAATAAAATAAAAGCAAAAAATAAAATTGTTATCTCCAATGTGGACTAAGTGATAAATAACTTCTATTTCATTTTTTTTATGGAATTTTGTCATCGCGTTTTATTTTTTCTGCAATTTTTCATTCAGGTGCCCAAAAACTTAAAACGAAAATTTTCAAATATCCATATCTCTATTGAAAATTGTTGAATTTATAAAAACCAAATTGATTTTGAATAAGAGATACTTCCGTCATTGAGGATATTTTTTATGGAATTTTTCCCGCATGTTTTATATTTTTTTCTGCTATGTTTTTGTCCAGGTGCTCAAAAAATGAAAACTAAAATTTTCAAAAATCCATATCTCTATTGAAAATGGTAGAATTTACAAAAACCAAATTGATTTTGAATAAGCGATACTTCGGCCATTGAGGATAATTTTTTATGGAATTTGCCTGCACGTTTTATATTTTTTCTGCGATGTTTTTGTCCAGGTGCTCAAAAAATTAAAACTAAAATTTTCAAAAATCCATATCTCTTTTGAAAATTGTTGAATTTACAAAAACCAAATTGATTTTGAATAAACGATACTTCGGCCGTTGAAGACGATTTTTTATGGAATTTTGTCTGCATGTTTTGTATTTTCTTTTGTGATGTTTTTAATCAAGTGCTCAGAAAATTAAAATAAAAATTTTCAAAAATCCACAGCTATATTGAAAATTGTTGAATTTACAAAAACCAAATTGATTTTGAATAAGCGATGCTTCGGCCATTCAGGATAATTTTGTATGGAATTTTGCCTGCACGTTTTATATTTTTTTGCGATGTTTTTGTTCAAGTGCTCAAATAATTAATACAACCATTTTGAAAAATCCATACCTCTATTGAAAATTGTTGAATTTACAAAAACCAAATTTATTTTGAATAAGCGATACTTCGGCCAGTGAGGATTATTTTTATGGAATTTTTCCTGCATTTTTTATATTTTTTCTGCGATATTTTTGTTCAGGTGCTCAAAAAATGAAAACAAACATTTTCAAAAATCCATATCTCTATTGAAAATTATTGCATTTACAAAAACTAAACTGATTTTGAATTAGCGATATTTCGGCCATCGAGGATGATTTTTTAAGGAATTTTGCCTGTATGTTTTATATTTTCTTTTGTGATGTTTTTGATCAAGTGCTTAGAAAATGAAAACTAAAATTTTCAAAACTCCATAATCCATATGAAAATTATTGCATTTACAAAAACCAAATTGATTTTGAATAAGCGATAATTCGGCCATTAAGGATATTTTTTTATGGAATTTTGCCTGCACGTTTTATATTTTTTCTGTGATGTTTTTGTTCAACTGATCAAAAAATTAAAACTAAAATTTTCAAAAATCCATATCTCTATTGAAAATTGTTAAATTTACAACAATCAAATTGATTCTGAATAAGCAATACTTCGGCCGTTGAGGAGATTTTTTATGGAATTTTGCCTGCACGTTTTATATTTTTTCTGCGATGTTTTTGTTCAAGTGCTCACACTAGACAAAAGAAGGGGTCCAATTTTCTTTTGGCCGTAACTGTTCATAATCAAAATGACCATTAATCACACTGGACAAAACTAGGTGTCCTATTTTCTTTTGGCCGCAACTGTACATTATCAAAATAACCATTATTCACACTAGACAAAAAGCTATCTTATTTTCTTTTGGCCGGAACTGTACAGAATCAAAATGATAATTATAGGTACAAGACCAAAAATGAGACCTATTTTCTTTTGGCTTTAACTGTACATAATCAAAATGAGCATTATTCACACCAGACAAAAAGATGTGCAATTTTCTTTTGGCCGCAACTGTACACAATCAAAATTACCGTTATAATCACAACAAATTTAACGTTTTTAGATTAACACCACTGTACGCCTTCATCATCTTCTTCTGGTCAACGATGCTCGCCCACATAGGCAGCGGCCCCTTTTGGACCCTCGTGGTACCGCAAGAAGTAGCCGACTGCAGGAAAAACTGGTGGACCAATTTACTATACTTGAGTAATTATATCGATGGTGGTCACATGGTAAGTACACGAGAAAATATTAAAAAATGGTGATGGGGCCGTCATGTTACTTTCTCCGACTTGATGGTATCAGAGTCAGTTATATTTACGCTTTCATGGTTTATTTTCTATTTAAATCATATTTTAAATGTACATCGAGCGTTTTGTAGACTCGCATGAAACTGACGTTTAAAACGTCAAAATTATAAAAGATGGAAAAATTATACTTCAAATTCAAAAACTCAGTTTACTCAAAAACTAAAGGGATTTCGAAAAAATCTTATTCTTTATAAGTTGTTCATTCTTGCATTCTCTACAATTATTATCAACATAAATTTGCTATAACTATTATCGTTTTATAATTATAAACTAAAAATTAAAAAAAAAAATTAATTCTTTTCTCGAATAAAAATGATTTTATGAAAAATGTTTTCAAGCAAAAGATGTTCATTTATTTGTTGTCTTCAAAGTTTGTTAAAATGTTTTTGTGATATTTTTCATATTTAAGAAAATATTGGCAAAAGACAAAAACCAGTTAAGGTAAACGCCCACTTCCGGTGTACGAAATTTTACCAAAAGCTTTTCAGTTCTTCAGATTATCAAATAAGACGGATGTTCAAAGTTTCATATCAATTTCTCTATTAGTTTTTGAGATACAGCGCGCACAGACACACACACACACACAGACACAAATTTTTTTTCCAGAAATTGTTGAAATGGCATCTAGGGACACCAAAACGGATATTTCCGTAAAAAAAAATTTTGAAAAAAAAATCACGATCACAATACTTTCTCGTACTTCGTAACCGAGAAAGTAAAAATAGTGAGCAAGTCATTTTTCTTTTTTTTTTAGTGCATGACCCATTCATGGTACCTACCATGTGACCTCCACTACTTCATCCTCGCCATCTTCATTATAATAGCGGTTAAGAAGAATAAAATGTATGGTTTCACTTTGCTGACGGCACTTTTTTTGTTGTCCATCGCAATACCTTTTGCGATCACCGTGGTTTACTTAAGGCCGGCACTGATGAACTTCTACCCCGTCACTTTGATAGCACCGAAGGCTAACGCTGATTGGACACTGAGCTACATCACGTCACATACAAGAGCGTCGACGTATATTATTGGAATGTACGCTGGGTACATCTTCTATCGATTACGAGATAAGGAGGAGTATTCAATTTCAAAGGTGAGTACTTTTCTTTAAACTCTTGTTTTTGTATGGATCTATTCAGTTGCTTGACAGAGTTTAGAAAACTGAATTCTGTACTCTTTGATAATGACAAGTAATTGTAGAAACTAGAGTTGGAATTTTTCTTCGAAGATTTCCAATTTCGAAGGTTCGAAGTTTCAGAAAATCTTCGAAGTTTCGAAAGCTTCGAATCTTTGGAACTTTACAACTTTGATTCTTCGAAAAAAAACGAAAACTTCGAATTTCCGTAACTTCGATTCTTCGAATCTTCAAAAAAATCGAATCTTCGTAACTTCACAACTTTGATTCTTCGAAAAAAAAAACTTCGTAACTTCGATTCTTCGAATCTTCAAAAAATCGTATCGCAATATTTTTCAAACGGTCAACGGCTTAGTTTTTTTTTTTAAGTACACTACAATACAGTGCTCACAATTTTCAGACAAAATCACATATATTAACCGTAGCCTCGATCATCCTCCTATTTGCCGGAATGTCTCCCGGTGGTATGTTCTACAACCCCTACCACAAATACAACGTAATCGAAGCAGGAGCCTACGCTGCCCTCCACCGCCCAATTTGGGGTTTAGGCACCGTGGGTTTACTTTTCGCAGCAACTTACGGACATGCGACTTACCTCTACGAAGTTCTCTCCTACAAAATTTGGACACCTTTAAGCAAGCTGGTCTACGGCGCTTACTTAACCCACATGATCTTCCAACTCAGAGGCGTCGGCGTGGCTGTGAATCCCCGGCACTTCACCTACTTCGATGCTGTAAGAAAAATTGAAAAAAAAAATTCTGGTACGGCCGAGGAACAAGAGGTGGTAATACAGATAGGTGCGGTCACGCAGCCAGCCGTCTCTGCAACTGACCCTACCTATCTGTATTACCACCTCTTGTTCCTCGGCCGTACCAGAAAAAACCCCGCGAACCGTCACTGAAGTGTAGGTGTTCTGATGGGGGAACAATATTTAATGTTCACATTAATATTGTTATATTTGTCGCCGCTGGCAATGTCCATATCTTGTCAGATTTGGTTCAGTACAGCATTCAGGCAATAGATTCCGCCACTTTGGCGTTTCAACCTTTAACAAGTAAAATTGTTTAAAATTTATTGACTTTTAAGCTTTAATTATTTTAGGTATCGATGGCGATAGGAGACTGGGTCATGTCGTTCGTGTTGAGCTTGGGTCTTTACATAATGATCGAGAATCCATTCAGGAAGATCATAAAATATTTGTTGATGCCTTCCAGCGAAACCAGAAGGAAGGAAACGACGAATAATTTGGAAGTGACGCACGATACTAGTGTTACAGATAGTAGGCTTTGAGGATTATTACAAAAATTAGAATAGTTAATTCTGATGGCAATTATTACTAATTTTATATTTTTGTATTAACGACTAAGATTAAGTCACTAGTGTTAGTAGCTTAAGCTAACAAAGACATCGCATTGCAAATAAAATTATTTTACTGTTACTTTTAAATTATGTTTTCTTTACTTATTATCACGACTCACTGTTTCTGTGAAAATAATAAATAAAAATATTGACACTGTGTGTCCTTGTTGAAACGGGTTTCTATACTGTATTTTTGGATTTTCCATCTTTATTCAAAGTTTTCTTAGTTAGAAGAATTTGTAGAAACTTTGGGGCGAGTTTAACGAGTTGGAGAGTGGTATAGGACCCACCCACCACCCTTTATTTCCACTTGAACTTAACCCAGAAACCCTCCTTATTGTTGGTTTTGCAACTTTTAAAACTCCAATGATTTGAAGAAGAAATGTCTTTAACCAAACAGTGTTTTCTTGGTTAGGTTAAAGTATAAACTTCGGGCGGTGGGTGGGCCCTATCCTATCCTCCAATTCTTGAAACACAAACGAGGGTTTTACAATTGTTAATTAATTAATAAGAAAAGTATCAAACGGTTTATCGTTGCTTAGACAAAATAATTTCTTCATAATAATAATAATAATAATAATAATAATAATAATAATAATATTTATTCGTGTTAATACAATAGTGTACACAGGTCAGAAGGAGATGAGCAAATGTAATATTACAATATTACATAGTAGCAGACATAATTAAAGCTAAGTAAACTGTAACAAAATTTATAATAGTAATCGTTGCATTGCAACTCTAGGGCGTGTTTAACCGGTTGGAGAGTGGGATAGGGCCCGCCCACCACCCTTTGTTTCCACTTTAACTTAACCCAGCAACCCTCTTCATTGGTGCACTTGCAACTTTAGAAACTCCAGTAATTTGACGAAAAAATTTCTTTACGAGTTTTCTTGGTTAGATGTAACTGGAAAGTCAGAAAAGCGGGTGGGCCCTATCCTATTATCCAATTCCTGGAACACCAATGAAGGTTTTGCAATTGGTAATTAATTGTTTAAAGAAGTACCGAACAATTTTTTATATTTTGTTTCCTCGACAAATGATTTTGTTAATGGAAACTCTGGCGTGTTAACGAATTGGAGAGTAGGATAGGGCCCACCCACCACCCTTCATTTCCACTTTAACTTAACCCAGCAACTCTCTTTATTGTCTTGCAACTTTTAAAACTCCAATGATTTGACGAAGAAAATTCTTTAACCAAACAGTGTTTTCTTGGTGAGGTTAAAGTGGAAATTCAGGGCGGTGGGTGGGCCCTATCCTATCCTCCAATTCTTGGAACACAAATGAAGGTTTTGCAATTGTTAATTAATTGTTTATAGGAGTACCGAACAATTTTTTATATTTTGTTTCCTCCACAAATGAATTTGTTAATGGAAACTCTGGGGTGTGTTTAACGAATTGGAGAGTGGGATAGGGACCACCCACCGCCCTTCATTTCTACTTTAACTTAACCCAGCAACCCTCTTTATTGTCTTGCAACTTTTAAAACTTCAATGATTTGATGAGGAAATTTCTTTAACCAAACAGTGTTTTCTTGGTAAGGTTAAAATGGAAACTCAGGGCGGTGGGTGGGCCCTATCCTATCTTCTAATTCTTGGAACACAAACGAGGGTTTTACAATTGTTAATTAATTAAGAAGAAAAGTATCAAACTGTTTATCGTTGCTTCAACAAAATAATTTGTTTGTAGAAACTTTGGGGCGTGTTTAAGGGGTTGGAGGGTGGGATAGGACCCACCCACCACCCTTCGTTTCCACTTTAACTTAACCCAGCAACCCTCTTAATTGGTGCACTTGCAACTTCTGAAACACCAGTGATTTCACGAAAAAATTTCTTAACGAGTTTTCTTGGTTAGATGTAAGTGGAAACTCAGGAATGTGGGTGGGCCCTATCCTATTATCCAATTCTTGGAACACAAATGAAGGTTTTGCAATTGTTAATTAATTGTTTAAAGAAGTACCAAACATTTTTTTTATATTGTGTTTCCTCGACAAATGAATTTGTTAATAGAAACTCTGGGGCGAATTGAAGAGTAGGATAGTGCCCACCCACCACTCTTCATTTCTACTTTAACTTAACCCAGCAACCCTTTTTATTGTCTTGCAACTTTTAAAACTCCAATGATTTGACGAAGAAATTTCTTTAACCAAATAGTGTTTTCTTGGTTAGGTTAAAGTGGAAACTCAGGGCGGTGGGCGGGCCCTATTCTATCCTCCAATTCTTAAAACTTAAACGTGGGTTTTACAATTGTTAATTAATTGATAAGAGAAGATTCAAACGGTTTATCGTTGCTTCAACAAAATAATTTCTTTATAGAAATTCTGGGGCGTGTTTAACCGGTTGGAGAGTAGGATAGGGCCCACCCACCACCCTTTGTTTCCACTTTAACCTAACCCAGCAATCCCCTTTATTAGGGGACTTACAACTTTTGAAACACCAGTGATTTAACGGAAAAATGTCTTTACGAGTTTTCTTGGTTAGATGTAAATGGCAATTCAAGGAAGTGGGTGGGCTCTATCCTATTATCGAATTCTTGAAACACAAATGAAGGTTTTGTAATTGTTAATTAATTGTTTAAAGAAGTACCGAACAATTTTTTATATTTTGTTTCCTCGTCAAATCAATTTGTGAATAAAAACTCTGGGGCGTGTTTAACGAATTCGAGAGTAGGATAAGGCTCACCCACCACCCTTCATTTCTACTTTAATTTAACCCAGTAACCCTCTTTATTGTCTTGCATTTTTTAAAACTCCAATGATTTGACGAAGAAATTTCTTTAACCAAATAGTGTTTTCTTGGTAAGGTTAAAATGGAAACTCAGGGCGGTGGGTGGTCCCTATCCTATCCTCCAATTCTTGGAACACAAACGAGGGTTTTACAATTGATAATTAATCGATAAGAAAAGATTCAAACTGATTATTGTTGCTTAGACAAAATAATTTCTTTGTAGAAAATTTGGGGTGTGTTTAACGGGTTGGAGAGTAGGATAGGGCCCACCCACCGCCCTTCGTTTCCACTTAAACTTAACCCAGCAACTCTTTTTATTGGAGGTCTTGCAGCTTTTAAAACTTCGGTGATTTGACGAAGAAATTTTTTTACTCAGAGTTTTCTTGGTTAGATCTAAGTAAAAACTCAGGGCGGCGGGTGGGTCCTATCTTATCATCGAATTCTTGGAACACAAACGAGGGTTTTGCAATTGTTAATTAATTGCTTAAAGAACTAGCGAACAATTTTTTATATTTTGTTTCCTCGACATATGAATTTGTTAATGTAAATTCTGGGGCGCGTTTAACGAATTGGAGAGTAGGATATGGCCCACCCACCACCCTTGATTTCTACTTTAACTTAACCCAGCAACCCTCTTTATTGTCTTGCAACTTTTAAAACTCCAATGATTTGACGAAGAAATTTCTTTAACCAAACAGTGTTTTCTTGGTAAGGTTAAAGTGGAAACTCAGGGTGGTGGGTGGTCCCTATCCTATCCTCCAATTCTTGGAACACAAACGAGGGTTTTACAATTGTTAATTAATTAATAAGAAAAGTATCAAACGGTTTATCGCTGCTTAGACAAAATAATTTGTTTGTAGAAACTTTGGGGCGCGTTTAAGGGGTTGGAGAGTGGGATAGGACCCACCCACTACCCTTCGTTTCCACTTTAACTCAACCTAGAAACCCTCTTTATTGTTGGTTTTTCAGCTTTTAAAACTCCAGTGATTTGATGAAGAAATTGCTTTAATCAAACGTGTTTTCTCGGTTAGGTTTAAGTGGAAACGAAGGGCGGTGGGTGGGCCCTATTCCATCCTCCAATCCTTGGAACATAAACTAGGGTTTTACAATTGTTAGTAGAGGATATTAGCGGGTATTGGGCCAGGAAGTGCTCTCGGAAAACCGGAAGAAAAAATGGCAACGCTGTACGCGCAATAGGGCTGCCAACATAAAAATCTCACACCTACCTGTCTTGTAATAACAGCTGCCTGTCTCTGGGAAACAGCTACCTGTCTTGGAATAATAGTTACCTGTCTCTGGAAAACGTACCTACCTGTCAGATTTTTATGTTCGTAGCAATTTTACACGTACAGCGTTGCCATTTTTACTTCCGGTTTTCTGGGAGCACTTCCTGGCTCATTACTCCTCTACTATTGTTAAAGTGATAAGAGAAGTATTAAACTGTTTATTGTTGTTTCGACACTGAATGTGATCAACTTCGTGAATTTGAAACTTTTGTCGTCGATTAATACAAATTCACTTCGTACATATTTGAATCAATTACGCTAAGTACTACAGAAAACCCGAAAGCATAACATCCTTCCCAAATATAAATGTCTACTGTGAGGAGTGTAAAAAGTATACGTGTAATTAATCAACGTGTGAGAGGTATTAGCGATGTCCGACTAATCAAATTTCGTTTATTATCATAAAATTCCATTAATAGTTGCGCCCGTCTTTCAGAAAAGAGATAATGGGTTGTTATTGTCATTGTGTTTACATTGCACCAGCGCATTATGTATTTAGTGCACTATCGAAGAATGTGTATTTAAGCGGTTTTCTGAGCTACCTGTAGTAGCTAAGATGGGAATTCATAGCCAACACCTGTAAATAGTCAATTAAGTGATTATGTCTATAAATTAATTTCGTTTTCAATCTCAAGTCACTGGGTAATTGATTAAATAAATAATAGAATTATTTGGGCGAAGTAAACGCCTAAATTAAATAAAAATGGGAAAGGAGCAAATGTTGAACCAGATAAAAGCGATGTCGAATTGAACTCTGGATTCCCTTTGTCTTCGCAGGAAAATTCCTAAAGAAAACGGTGGGGACACAGAGGTTTCGTGGACAGTAACATGTAGATTTTCAGTCAGTTCTTGGAGGGTCTTATAGTTCAGTCAGTTCTTTGAGTTTTACAGTTGTCTTTGAGTTTTAGTCCGCGTACGGTACAGTTGCTCCTTTTTCCTAATGGGCGAGGTAATGTAAGGTGACAATGAGAGGTTTTGGCTAAATTCATTTATAATGTGTAAAGATTAATTTTCACTTGTGTTGTAATTATTCTTTTGTAAGATGTAACGTCAGATAATTGTCATGTTTGCTGAATTAGATTTTAATGTATCGATTGTGTTGTCCACTAAATGTATGTCAAGAGTAATGTTTGTTAAATTCTTTATTTCATTAATATATCACGTTTGTCATATCAATTGCCGTCGTTGTCATTTTGTATAGTACTTCATTGATATCCCGATCCCGTTACTCCTACGAACGTTAACCGCGAGTGCACGATTTTGCGCCGACGCCGAGATGCCAGTGAACCCGAACTGAGACAGCAGGAGTAAAGGTAAGTAATGACTAAAAGCTTATTTTATTAGTGTTGTTAAGTCCAAGTCACGATTGCGAGTCAGGCGAACCCTTGGCTATATAATCTGGCAACCGCTCGACAGGTTATATAGCAACAATGTATGCAGGTGCCCGCTTGGTCAGATGTCAATTACAGGTTAGAGTAAAGGCGAGCACCACATATATTTTGGTGTCAGGTGTGGGGTTGCTTAATTAAGAGGTTAATTAAAGTAGAAGGTTGCTCAAATGTGGGGTTGCTTCATTATTAGGTTAATTAAAGTAGACGATTATTTAATTGTTAGGTTATATAATGGTGTGGTTGTTTAAATAATTGAGATGTTTAATTGCCACCGTAGTAGTTGTGAATTTTAATAAATTAATTAATGTTGAGATTGTTTTAATTTGGGTGTAAATGATTTTTTAGTACACCAAGTTGATTCAATTAAAAGGAGTTATTTACGTTTTAAAGTTGTTTGTTCCTAAGTAAATCCAAAAATGTTTCGTTTTTGTTTCGTCAATTTAAATTGTGAGGTTGATTAATTGTTAGTTTTTTTTTGGCGTGGCTCTTTAATTAATTGAATTGTTTAATTACCACCGTAGTTGAAATTGTGAATTTTAATAAATTAACTATTGTTGAGATTGTTTTAATTTGGATGTAAATGAATTTTTAGTACTCCAAGTTGATTCAATTAGGAGGAGTTATTTTGTTTTAATGTTGTTTGTTCCTAAGCAAATCCAAACAGGGTTTCGTTTTTTTTTGTTTTGTTTTTTGTCAATTTAAATTGTGGGATTAAATTAAGTAGTGATCAAAGTTCTAGATATTCCGTGATTTACAGATTTTTTTTTATTATTCATTTTGTTTAATTTTGTTTTACATAAACATAGCAACACCTGACTCGTTTTATCACCTGATATAATCGTACTTGGATATTTATTAATCGTGTTTGTGTTTTGTCTTCGTATTTTGAATTTATTTTTTTTCGTAACTTGATTTGTATTTGTGGACGTGTTTTAATTGCGAAATTGTATTTTTGTATTTTGATTTGTTTTGAGTTTGTGTTTTGTTGTGTATTTTGATTTCGATTTTGTATTTTGGATTTTACGAAATAATTAAGGATGGCAGCGAATCAAGCAATTTTGACGTCGTCGAACTCGGTTCCGACGTTCGACGGAACAGCGAATGTAAAATATTTTTTTGAATTGTTAGATGACATTGCGGCATTAACAGGTTGGACGGAAGAAGAAAAGGCGACAATAACTAGGATTAAATTGACAGGAAAGGCGCGACAATTATTGTCGGCGGAACCACAACTAAGAGTCGCGGATTATGCAGATTTAAGGGCAGCTCTCGAGAGTCGTTTCAAACTTTCCCTTAATTTAGGTGAGGCAGTTGAGAATTTTCACAGGTGCATACAAGAGGTAGGAGAGTCAGTCCAGGAGTTTGCAGCAAGATTGAAGGAGCTGGCGCACAGAGCGAACCCGGATCACGCTGCGTACCCAGATAAATTTCGGAGCGATTTGTTTTTGCGTTTTAAATTAGGGTTGAGATTGGAGTTGCAGCAGAGAGTTCTGTCTCTCCGACCCATGGACTTGGAGGATGCTATCGAGATGGCAGAGAATGAAGAGAAAATCGCTGAATTGGTCAGTAAGAATAGGATCAGGAATTTAGCTAGAGAGAACGTGACAGGAACAACAGGTGGTGAAGATATTAGTTATGGTAAGGACGGCAGCGGAAATTCCAGTACTAGGGATTGGAATAATCGAGGTCAAGGACGAGGACGAGGAAATGACAGGCAAACCAGGGATTGGAATAATCGAGGACGAGGACGAGGGAACGGTAGGCAGACCGGAAATCGGGACGAAGGTGCTAGGAATTTAAATTGTTTTAAGTGTGGAACACTAGGACATTTTGCAAACCAATGCAGGAAGATAATTTGTTATAATTGTAATCAACCAGGACATATGTCAAGAGAATGCAGAAATCCACGTAGACAGCAGAATTTAAACGGGAAGGAAGTCGCGGCGGAGCGCCGGACCGCGGCTTAGAACTAGATGAACAACAGGTAACGGCGACGAGAGGACATTCCCGCCTCACCACCCCTAATTATAAGGATTTGAGTAGTAATAGTATAAAAATTTGGATAGGTAATCGGATATTTAGGGCGATAATTGATTCAGGCGCAGCGACATCATTGATTCGACCTGGAATTGTATATAATATTGAGGAGAGTTTGAAACCCCGATTATGGAGCATTAGCGGCGAGAGAATTCACACACAGGGAGCAGTAAGGGTAGATATTGAATTATCGCAATTGAAACACATCGAGCATCGGTGTCATGTGACAGAAAACACGGATTTTGGAGCAGATTTATTACTTGGATTGGATTTTTTAGTGGCGAACCGTGTTGCAATAGATTGGGCAACGGGATTAATTTGGATCGATGGATCACAGGTGCGACTGGAAAATTGCGAAGAGGGAGATAAGCCGTTAGTTGCAGTCCACCGAATGGACAAAGGGAACGATGAATATTTCAAAAAAATTGTCGAGAAACTCGAATACCTTAGTAGACGTCTCGATACGATGGAGACCATCTTCAACAACCGAATGGGTGGCGAAGTACCTGTTGCGGAAACCAAGGGCCCCGGTGGAAGCAAACGTGTGGAACTCTGTTCATCGGAACACAGAAGAGAATTTTCAGGTGGAGAGTACGTTGAAGCGGAACGCGAGGGGAGCGAGGATTTAATGAAAATCAGTCAGGACCAAGGAAGAAAAGGGCGTCAAGTGAAGAACGAGAGTAACACGTGCGGAGGATGGAGAGTGACCGAGGCAGAGGTCACCAAGGAAGGTGGAGTCAATCAGAAAGGAGTAAACCAAGGAGTAGGCCGAAAAAGGAACCAAGGTGGAGTAAGAGAGGAGCAATTAGAAATATGTGACTGCGAGGAAGAGTTAATGTCGGTTTTGATGAGAGAACCAAGTGTAAGGATCCTGGACCAGAGCGAGAGTGCCGGCAGGATAAAATCGATTCAACGAGAAGGGTGCTCGTCTGACCTAAGGGTGGCGGCGCCAAATCCAGTAGTGATTAAATCGGACGTGGAATTACCTCCATTTTCGGAAATTTTAATCCAAGGTGTCCTCAAGGGGAAGCTACCGGATAACGAGAATCTCATGATCGAGCCTAGTGGAGAGGTACCAGCGGGCGTACTGGTAGCAAGAGTTTATTGTCAGGTAGACAAAGAGGTTCCAATCAGGTTGATAAATACGACGGGACAAAAGGTGCAATTAAGGAGTAAAACGCACGTAGGTAACGGATATGAGGCGATAGAAAGACAACAGGACGGAGATTGCAGACAAGGAGGATCAACAGTTAGAGAGAGAGAGAGAATTGCAGAAGAAATTTTAACATTAAATCCGGCAAAGGCGGGATCTAACGAGATAAGGGAAGTACTGATGGAATTCGCAGATATTTTTACGAGGCCGGATCAGAAGTTGACGCACACGACGCGTACCAAACACAGAATAATCACCGAGGGAAATACACACCCGATAGCGAGAAGACCATACCGTGTACCCTTTTCCAAACGGGGTGAATTAAATCAACAAATCGACAAGATGTTAGATGAAGGGATAATAGTGGAATCTCAGAGCCCGTGGTCGGCACCAATAGTTTTAGTCGAGAAGAAGACACACGTAGGTGAGAAGCCGGAATTACGAGTTTGTATTGATTACCGAGGGTTAAATGCAATTACGAAACCAGATTATTTTCCGCTACCTCACATTCAGGATACGATAGACCAACTGTCAGGAGCTAAATTATTTTCCACCATGGATCTAACAAGTGGTTATCATCAAATCGAGATTGAAGAAGAGGACCAAGAAAAAACGGGATTTTCAACTCCAACAGGACATTATCATTTCACCAAGATGCCGTTTGGGCTGTCCAATGCGCCAAGTACATGGCAACGGCTAATGTATGCAGTTTTATCAGGACTAACAGGAGTCACGTGTCTAGTCTACCTGGATGATATTATCGTATTTTCGGATGGAAGCATCGTGCAACATGTGAGCCGTTTAAGAGATGTTTTTATTAGACTTAGAGAAAATAATTTGAAGCTAAAACCAACGAAATGCAAATTCTTACAAAGAGAGGTAAAATATTTAGGACACATAATATCAGAACATGGTTGTCAAGCAGATCCACAGAAAACCGAAGTTATAAAAAAGTATCCCGTACCAAGAACAGTTAAAGAAATCAGAGCATTCATCGGATTAGCAGGTTTTTATAGAAAATTTGTACCTAGTTTCTCGGAGATAGCGAGACCTTTGACCCAGCTTACCAAGAAAGATGTAAAGTTCGTATGGACCGAAAAAACAGAAGAAGCATTTCAGAAATTGAAACAAGCACTAACAGCACCTCCAATTTTGAAGTACCCCGATTTCAATAGAGAATTTATTCTAGTAACAGACGCAAGTGGAGTGGCGATAGGTGGTATTTTATGTCAAAAATACGGAGACACAGAACACCCGGTAAGCTACGCAAGCAGAACACTAAACAAGGCTGAGCAGAATTATTCGACAATTGAAAAGGAAGCGTTGGCGGTAGTATGGGGGATTAAACATTTTAGAGAATATCTAACAGGAGTAACATTTAAAGTATATACGGACCACCGCAGTTTGAGGTATTTGTTTTCATTGAAGGATCAAAGCAGCAGGTTATCTAAGTGGTCATTGAGCCTCATGGAACATAGTTTCACCATTGAATATCGACCAGGACGTCTTAACACCAACGCAGATGCTTTGACAAGATTGAGAAGCGATACGATGGATAAAAGGATTGAGGATTACGCTGTCAGACAAATTGTGAACAACGAAGGAGGAGATAATGATCCAAAATTATTAATTACTTCTATTTACGACCTAAATGAATTAGTAAAAGCACAGCAAACCGATGAGTACGTAAGGCAAATATCAACAAAATTAGGCGAGTGTACGGATTTTTTCAAAGACGGTAGGGGATTGTTATACAAACGAAGAGATGAAAATCAAAGGGACGACAGATTGGTGTTGCCTCGAAAGTTAATTAAACAAGTTTTGAAGATGTACCACGATGCGCCGTTTAGTTGTCATCCAGGTGAGAAACGAATGTTGATTAACATTAAACGAGAATTTTATTGGAAGAATTTAAACAAGGATGTCAAACAATACTGCAAGGAATGCCAGTCGTGTGCGATGAGGAAGAGTAACTATATACCACCAGCGGAGATGCAACATATGAGCGTACAATCAGGTGCATGGGGAAGGATTTCACTCGACTTAGTGGGACCACTGAATCGAACTCGAAACGGGAACAGATACATTTTGACATGTATGGATTTTTTGACACGGTACCCCGAGCTAATTCCAATACCCGATATTTCAGCAGAGACAGTTGCAAAAGCATTTGTAACGAACATTATATGCAGACACGGAACACCTAGGCAAATTTTAACAGATTGTGGTAGCCAGTTTATTTCAAAATTGTTCAAGGAAATCTGCAGTTTACTAGGAATTGAAAAGATCCAGACCAGTGCATGGCATCCGCAATCAAACGGAGTGATAGAAAGGATGCATGGAACCATGAAGACGATGATCTCTCATTACGTGTCAGCGCAAGAAAATTCTTGGGATGAAACGCTACCATTCGTAGCTATGGCGCTGCGTAACAACGTAAATGCGACGACGTCTGAAACACCGTTCTTTTTAATGCATATGAGAGACATGGAACTGCCCATAGATGCGTTGATAAAACCAACGAGAATGAAATACGACTTAGACGAAAATTACGCGACGGAGATGATGGCCAGAATGGGGGATGCATACAGAAGAGCGACGGATAATATCAAGAGGAAGGAAGAGGATCGGAATGCAAAATTTAACAGGAAGGCGAAAACGCACAAATTCGCGTTAGGTGATAAAGTGTACGTGAAAAATGAAGCACACTCGTCGAAGATGCTTGCACACAAATTCCAACCAAAGTGGACCGGACCATGGCGGATTATAAAAATTAACGGACCTGTTAATTACGTAGTGAAGGACATCTACAGCAAAAAGACTCAAGCAGTGCACGTCAACCGAATTAAACCGTGCTACACGCCAGTTGAAGACGGATTGTGCAGAGACGAACCTGAGAAAAGGAATTTCGATCCACCGAGGAGGCCAAAGGAAGTACCAGACTTCCACGAGTCTTATAAGGGAATAGATGATAATGAGATACTGTTCAGTGTATGGAGAAGGCCACCACCTCCACCAGCAAACGAAGGTGAATCTAGTAATGGTAGTTATGAGAGCGCGGAGGATGCGACTGAGCGTTGCAGGATAGAATCAGTGGAATCTGATCATGAGGAGAGCACGAGCGAAGGGGAGGTCGTATTAAGCATCAAAGGTGTAGAGAGTAGCCGGGAGAACGAAAACGAGAACGAATCAGAGGATGGTATCGCCGCCCAGGAAAGCGTGCAGAGCGAGGCGCACCTAGATGAAGGTAATGTGGGTAAGGAGGATGACGACGAAAGCGGTTTGGAAGAAACAGGGTTGAACGAGTCCGAAGTGAGCGAAGAAGGAGCGAACACGCCGAGTGACAGTACAAATTCGGAGAGAGAAGGCTCAGAGGAAAATGGAAGTGGAGTTGGAACGGTTGAAGAAGGGAGCCACGAAGAAAGGTTAGATCAGACGTGTAATACGCCCAGGGACGAAAATCGAGTTAGGCGCGGGTATTTAACGCAATTCGGGGACAGATTATACTTTGACCTCTGCGACGACAAGGAAGAGGTGCCACCAGGTTGTAAGACAGAGGAATTCAAGGTAACTCCAATAACAGGAGGGTTTTTGATAGTAAATGAAAGTGGCAACCGAAGTTTCCAATGCAATGACGAGGGGGAAGTTTTGACGTCGACACAGTGTCATCGAGCACTGAGCAGCGAGAGTGTGAACAAGACCAGGGAAGGTTTCCCAGGGACTAGTAGAGAAGGTGCGAAAAAGTCAGATGAACCAGAAGGACATAATGAAAAATTGGAGAGGAATAGCGGGATCGCTGGAAATAAACCATGGGTACGGCGAGGATTTCTTGAAAAATATAAAGGCAAGACGTGGGTTAGAGTAACCGAGCACGAAGATAAAACCACCAAGGGAGTGAAGATGGAAAATTTTAAATTTCAAAAATTGGCAGAGGATAAGTATTTAGGGGAAAATGAAGATAAAACGTTTAGGTTTCATTGTACTAAAGAGGGTAAAATAATAGCAAGTTCGAGTGCAGCCGAGCACCGACATAATACTCGCAGCGCGAGCAGTTTTAGTAAGTTGTTCACGGGAAGGAAAAAGTAGAAGATGGAAAAAATTTTTTGTGGAAAAAAAAAAAAAAAAAAAGGGGATTATATGTATTAATAAGATTAAATAATTGGGAATTGCATGAAACTAACACTAACTAATTTTGGGAATTAAATTAACTGGGAGATCATTATGCATAATTAAGGTAAACAGGCTGTTAAGAGGTGATTATCGAGAAAACGAAAATCGTATTGAAATTGTAATACGCAGGAATGATTGTTGGGTAACTTGTAAATGAAATGTTGATTGTGTAATTAAATTGTAAATATTATTGAAATCTTTTTGGTAATCGTGGAACGTATATTGAATTATGAGCGATGTAATTAGGATAAGTTTGGATTGTATATTGTAATTATGAGATGTAAATCGAATTGTGTTTGTTATGTAGTTAGGGTGAGTAGGTATCGTTCAAGGGATCGAAAGGAGAGTGCGCGGTTAGTTTACAAAGAAAACAGTGTGCGTAAACAAATAATCGTACCGCGTAAATAGACAATTGTGGGACTCTGTGTGCACATTAAAAAACGATTTAAAAGGTGAACCAGACAGTCAAGGAACAAAAGAGGCAGATCAGGAGGCGGCCGGCGGGGAAGGAAGGTTGATGAGATTTGTTAACAGTAATTTGGATCTAACAATCAATGACGTAGAAAACATCATTAAGAGCCGCCCTTATAAACCCAGGGATGAACCGTAAATTCATCATTCAGTCCAGTTCATCTTTGAGTTTCAAATCCAAAATGTTTCCATGGGAATCTTTCATGGGATTGTGGGCATCGTTGGTGCTGTGGCTGGCACGCCACCCTCTGGACCCGACCAGGCTCAGCCGGTTCCCGAATCTGGAGCCTAGGGAGAGGAATCAGGTGAGGAACGTGTTCCTCTGGTATCTGGCGGGAGCTGCCAGGTTGGAGACCGTCCTGGACTCCTATATCAGGACGGGACTTGCAAACACTCGCTCCGAGATGGACGTGGAGGCGGAAGAGGAGCCCTTCCACCGGTGGGACATGCAGCCGGAGGGGCTCCCCATGGCAGTGATGCCATACCCGGTGCAGTCGGCCCCCTGCAACGGCTGTGGGGACCGGCATCAACAAGAGGAGGACGAAGAGGAAGAAGACGCCGAGCGAGAAGAGGCCTTCCGGCGCTACCTAAGGAGAATCGAGGACTCCGACTACGAATCGGAGGAATCGGAGGAGGAGCAGGCGGAGTAGCGCCGTAAATTATTTTCTTATGTGCTAGTATTGTTTGTTTTGTTTTATTTTAATCTATTGTTTTTCATGTGTTTATATGTTTTGCGAATTAATTTGTATCGATATTTTATCCTATTAGTCGTATTTTATTTTGTTCTAATGTAGTTTTTTTTGTGTATTATTTTGAATTTTAATAATAACGAATTTTGTTCTTGATATGGTTGTGATGTGTTCTTGATCTTTTTTTTTTTAAGCCTGTTAAACAGTCAGTTTCATAATAACGGATTTTGTTTCTGTAACAATTAAGTTTTATAGAAGGGTTTTCATTTCGCATTTATCATCCTTTTTACTAACACGCATGGGTTGTGGGTTTTGTTGCTTTTGAATGGGGTGAAAGTGTGAGTAAATGCTGACAAGTAATCCAAGTTATTTTATACTTAGATTACTTAAATAAGGTGGGGAGTTATGTGAGGAGTGTAAAAAGTATACGTGTAATTAATCAACGTGTGAGAGGTATTAGCGATGTCCGACTAATCAAATTTCGTTTATTATCATAAAATTCCATTAATAGTTGCGCCCGTCTTTCAGAAAAGAGATAATGGGTTGTTATTGTCATTGTGTTTACATTGCACCAGCGCATTATGTATTTAGTGCACTATCGAAGAATGTGTATTTAAGCGGTTTTCTGAGCTACCTGTAGTAGCTAAGATGGGAATTCATAGCCAACACCTGTAAATAGTCAATTAAGTGATTATGTCTATAAATTAATTTCGTTTTCAATCTCAAGTCACTGGGTAATTGATTAAATAAATAATAGAATTATTTGGGCGAAGTAAACGCCTAAATTAAATAAAAATGGGAAAGGAGCAAATGTTGAACCAGATAAAAGCGATGTCGAATTGAACTCTGGATTCCCTTTGTCTTCGCAGGAAAATTCCTAAAGAAAACGGTGGGGACACAGAGGTTTCGTGGACAGTAACATGTAGATTTTCAGTCAGTTCTTGGAGGGTCTTATAGTTCAGTCAGTTCTTTGAGTTTTACAGTTGTCTTTGAGTTTTAGTCCGCGTACGGTACAGTTGCTCCTTTTTCCTAATGGGCGAGGTAATGTAAGGTGACAATGAGAGGTTTTGGCTAAATTCATTTATAATGTGTAAAGATTAATTTTCACTTGTGTTGTAATTATTCTTTTGTAAGATGTAACGTCAGATAATTGTCATGTTTGCTGAATTAGATTTTAATGTATCGATTGTGTTGTCCACTAAATGTATGTCAAGAGTAATGTTTGTTAAATTCTTTATTTCATTAATATATCACGTTTGTCATATCAATTGCCGTCGTTGTCATTTTGTATAGTACTTCATTGATATCCCGATCCCGTTACTCCTACGAACGTTAACCGCGAGTGCACGATTTTGCGCCGACGCCGAGATGCCAGTGAACCCGAACTGAGACAGCAGGAGTAAAGGTAAGTAATGACTAAAAGCTTATTTTATTAGTGTTGTTAAGTCCAAGTCACGATTGCGAGTCAGGCGAACCCTTGGCTATATAATCTGGCAACCGCTCGACAGGTTATATAGCAACAATGTATGCAGGTGCCCGCTTGGTCAGATGTCAATTACAGGTTAGAGTAAAGGCGAGCACCACACTACTACTTACTGTTCATCAATTCATTAGAGCAAATCACCAGCACAGTTAACCACTCTTGATATTACTTCTTGCATTCACACATTTATTTCAGACAGGGCAGAAAGACCAAACTAACCACCTCACATTGTATATTATAATAACTGGAAATGTATGCTTGATTAATACTACAGAAATTTTATTTAGAAAATTGTGTGTGTGTTTCTATTATCTAATTATCTAATCTAATCTAAATAAGTTTTTCTCAATATCTTCCGTTCAATACTGATACAACCTTTTCCCGTTCCTCTTAGCTTCGATTAAATTATAGCTGTGTAAATCCGGCCTGTCATGCAACAATTTTTGCAAGTCACAATTCTTTCCAATTGTCGCATATTAAACGCTCTAAAAGAAGTTTTACATAAATGATATAACACATTTTACTAATTTCTACAATTGTAAATCATAAAATCACCAACACAGCGCTGATTAATGAATTAATTGATAAAGTAAACTGTGAATATGTTGGGTTGCCTACGCACATTCAGACAATAACATAACCTAACATGTGTGGGATTTCTTGTTTGATCTATAAAACTAAAGAAATTCGCAATGAATTACACGATTTGGTAAGTAAATTGAGCAAACAATTTAGCAAAAATAAATCATTTATTGTTGCAGTATGAAAAATCAGAAGCCATCATCAAACGCAGAGGTCCGGATTCAATCCGCACTCACACCTTCGAAATCAACAATTACACCCTTAAATTTACGGTTAGTGTATTATGGCTGCAGGGGAAAGACATGACTGTACAACCGCTGGAAACCGATCATTCAATTTTTACCTATAACGGGGATATCTTTGCCGGCGGTGTGAATGAGGGTGAAAGATTAGAACACGGTGACACTAGAGCGTTTTTAAGCATCTTAGAAACCAGCCCCGATATTTTGCAAAGCTTAGAGGGGATACACGGTCCTTATTCTTTCATTTATTTGGATAAAAGAAATTCGAGGTTGTATTTTACTCGTGATTATTACGGTCGGAGAAGTTTGCTACTGGGCAAATGTAAGAATACGGCTCTAGTTTCTAGTGTCGTGGTTAAAAATGATTGCAGCTTTATTGAATTGCCTGCTATTGGTATTTTCTACCTCGATTTGATGTCTGGGAAGGTGCATGTCATTCCGTGGAGGTTTAAAAATGATAATTTTAAAGAGAAATTCATCACAGTAGAGGAGTGTTTAGGTGATGAGTTGGTGGTGGTTGAAGATACTAGTGGATTTAATGTAACCAATTCTTGCAAGGAGGAATCGGCAACAAAATGTAATTTTTACAAATCAAACGAGCCAAGTGAAGACGAGCTTGTGATTTATAAAGAAATACAAAAACTTGATGCAATTGCAGCACTCCTGCATTTACAAAACAACGCGGTGTGGAATGCTAGGGCTGAACACCTGAGTTCACTCTTAACGGAAGCAGTGAGGAAACGGGTTTCAGCGCAACCTGGATTTTGCAGTAGCTGTGTACATTCCAAACGAAATTGCAGCCATTGTAAAGTGGGGATCTTATTTTCGGGCGGATTGGATTGTGCCATACTGGCCCTACTAGCTGATAAATTTGTGAATCCAGACATTCAAATCGATCTGATGAACGTTGCATTTTTCCATCCGCAAGGATACCGGACGCCTGATAGAATTTCAGGATTGGAAACTCTGGTGGAGTTGAGGAGACTGCGACCTGCAAGACAGTGGAATATTTTGGAGATTAATGTAACGACAGAGGAGTTGAATCAGCAGAGGGATTCACACATCAAGCACTTGATTTATCCGGTGGGGACCATCCTGGATGATAGTTTGGGGTGCGCTCTTTGGTTTGCTAGCCGGGGGTCGGTGGATGATTATGTTTCGCCATGTAGGGTATGTTTGGGTTTGTAATTTTTGGGATTTAATAAAAAAATCGCATTTTAGGTTTTGCTGGTGGGTATGGGGGCGGATGAATTGTTTGGAGGGTACACTAGGCATCGAGCTGCGTTGAAAACTAGAGGCTGGTCGGGTTTGAGGCAATCGTTGCAGGAGGATTGGATGAATATTTCCCACAGGAATTTGGGGCGGGATGATAGGGTGGTTTCTGATCATGGACGGCAGTTGAGGACGCCGTATTTGGATGAGGATGTTGTTGAATATGTTCGTGGTTTGGAAGTTTGGGAGAAGTAAGTTGTTTTTTCGATAAATTCATTTAAAAAAAATATATTGCAAGTTCTCGTGAGAATGCAGTAACTTGTGAAGGCAGTTAAGAATTTTTAATACTCTAAATGTTTTGCTTGGTTGAAAAGTTTAGCACAATTTTTATAAGAAAGGTTTTATCCCAGCAGCCTACTTTCTAAAGGATGAGTGCGATAAAAACACTTACAAAATGAGTATATTGTGTTATTTTTTCCATTTTGCTTATTTATTATCGAATGCTCTGTAAATTCTATTAGTGTTTGGGCTTTGAACTTCAGGGTATATTACTTTATAGTTCACCTCAGACAGGCGCGCACCCACAGGGGTTGCTATTGGGCTTGAGCCTCCAGCCCAAGACATTTATGTACCGAGTGTTAACCAGCAAACCTGGCCATAGGAAAATACCGTTTTATTAATTGTAATGCCATTGCTATATTGCACTTTTATTTAATGTCATATTCACGGGTTTTCAGTTTACACATGTGTTGATGAATGTTATTATATGTGGGAGCCCCCCCCCCCCCCCCCCAAGCCAAATTATATGCATGAGCCCCCAAGCTAAATTTCTGGGTGCGCGCCTGACCTCAGATATTCTTCCCGGATTGTACTGTATTTTTGAAATATATTTTTAGCAGACTTGTTCACAAAATACAATTTTTTAGGACGTTGTTCCTGATACAATTTTTGGTTTCAGGACTTTTCCCTCTGATAAATTGGTGGCCGGTTTGGGAGAGAAGATTTTGTTGAGGAGTGTTGCTTACAGTTTAGGCCTGAGGAGCGCCGCTTGTTTGAAGAAACGGGCATTACAGTTCGGGTCGAGGATTGCTGATAAGAAGGAGAAAGCTCATGAAATGTCTCCTAGATTATGATTAAAAATGTTTTTATATATTTTCAATGTATAAAGAAATGCAAGTATATTATGTTTCAAACTTTGTACCAGTGACGGTTCGCGGGGTTTTTTCTGGTACGGCCGAGGAACAAGAGGTGGTAATACAGATAGGTGCGGTCACGCGGCCAGCCGTCTCCGCAACTGACCCTACCTATCTGTATTACCACCTCTTGTTCCTCGGCCGTGCCAGAAAAAACCCCGCGAACCGTCACTGCTTTGTACTGTGTTTTATTGACTTATAATATAATACAAGATATTTCAATTATTCCGGCAAGCCATTGTGCTTGTGAAATTCTACAAGATTATAAGTTTGTCAACATTTTAACGTTTCAATTAATAATAATAGTTCGGTGTGACGAGTTGTGAGCTTTTAAAAATCCATTTAAATCAAGTTCGTAATTACCGCTGCGCACGCCATCTACCGGATGATAGGTGAACTGCTAAGTGCTTATCACTACTAGCGCCAAAATATCGGAACTTATAGCTATAACCAAAATGTAAAAGTTCAGCAATGAGTTGCACAGAAAATGATAGAATATTTAATTCTAAATAGAATAATGTATAAAATAGCTGATGAAACTGAGCGGTTTTGGGGTATTTTACAATTGAAATTTTACCACACAGGATCGGTAATAAAGTTTACTGTAATGCTTAATATGGGAATTTAAAGAATTTTACAGTAGTTTCTAAATAAATACTGCTTTAATTAATGAGTACGGTGTATTAGTTGCTCTTTTTGTCTTTCTTCGTGCACTCTAAATGCTATAAATTTAAATATTAAGCTTTACAGTGAACTAAATTACCGATGGTTGAAGGGATTTTGGAAAACAATAATAAACAATATTTTAGGAACTTATAAACAATATCCAATTGGTCCTATAGTAAGAACATTTCTTAGGGTTCCTCAAGTGTCCATCAAATTGCGCGAATGCTGTAAGGATTTATGTGCTCGTAAAACTTTGAATGCGTTTCTCTCAAAACCACTGGGAGGACAGCAGTGACGGTTCGCGGGTTTTTTCTGGTACGGCCGAGGAACAAGAGGTGGTAATACAGATAGGTGTGGTCACGCAGCCAGCCGTCTCTTCAACTGACCCTACCTGTCTGTATTACCACCTCTTGATCTTCGGCCGTACCAGAAAAAAACCCGTGAACAGTCACTGGAGGACAGATTACTTGAACACCGTTGCATGGATCGATTTCAAATTTCGATTTGACAGTCAGTTCACAATTATATTATTTTCTGAAATCACCCTTTAAAATCTTTCGCATCAATTTTAACACCCTATATATTGTAAACTATAGCTTTTTCTACCATATCTGCAATTGGATTCTACGTGAGAATATGTTGCTAAATACAGGGTGTGCCATTTGAAAAAACGAAGTTATTCAACTTTATAAGTTGGGTTTTTCTACCGCATTTTTTTTATCACCCTGTATAATTTTTTGTATGAAATCATGGTAAGCTCTATAGTTAGAACCTTCAACCAAACAATAGAAATTATTGTAATGGTTCAAAGTCAATCACTGGGGCAAATATAAAATTTCACAGGTACCTTGCATTTTAACAAATGTTTAAATATTTCGAAAACGGTAAACGATAGGTATAGGGAATATTAAAGTAACTCACCTTCATTTGTTCCCTAGAATTCAAAAATGACAAAAAATACAGGGTGTTCCATTAAAAAAAACACAACTTTGATAGTTTTAGGGCGTTTGGAACACCCTGTATAATGTGAAATTAATTTTAAAAAGTAACCATAATAGGGCCCTATACATATATCTCAAAAGTCAAACTTTTTGAAAGTCACGTATTTTGGCTACAATATTCCGTGCCGTATAGCGTGAATAACCCTGTACATCGCTTTTCGAACTGATTTTTCTGTTGCCTGAAGATTAGGTTGGGTAAGGTTAGGTCAGGTCGGGTTAGGTTGGGTCTAGTCGGGTTAGGTTAGGTTAGGTTAGGTTAGGTTAGGTTAGGTTAGGTTAGGTTAGGTTAGGTTAGGTTATGTTAGGTTAGATTAGGTTAGGTTAGGTTAAGGTAGCTCAGGTTAGGTTTTTATGTGAAGGGAGAGAAGTGGGAGATTTTTCCTGAGATGCAAATTTGGAGCCTGAGGAACAAAACGCACCGAGGGAAAAAAAATCATTCTCTCAGGAGGTATATACAGGGTCCTGCATTTCACCTCCCTCTTCTATATCTTATATATCTTCTATAGCTTATTTACTAATTAAGTTGGAATTTTGATATTTTGCAGAATAAAGTTGCATCCTAGAATGCATTTCGGGAAAATATTTTTGATTATACAGGGTATCCCAAAAAATTAGGATTTTCAACTAGCTTAGAGTGAAAAACTTCAAATTCAAAGTGTTTGACTTTGAGTCAGAACGCACTATTGATTTAACATGCTCATATCTTCAAATCACGACCGCGCCGCAATTAACGTTTCAATAACCGACGTAATTGAACTGCTTTCAGATGAGTTAGTGTTCCTAAGAAGTGATTCGTCATTGATCCGGTTATTCGGCTACTGATACGTTATTGAATATTTGAATATTTGTTACTAAATCTCTCCTTTTATAAAATAACTCTTGAGGTCAAATCACTGCTAGTGAAATTTTTTAATAACGGTGACTGTTATTATTTCTTAGTAACGGTTACAAAGTGGCAGTTAGTGGAAATAATGGTCATCACTAGTTAGAACTACTGACATAACGTTTGCAATATTATTTATTGTCAGTTACTGTGTTAACAATGTCGCCAATGTAAAAATTATTTTTGTAAATGAATACATTGTTATTATTATTACTAAGAAGTAATTCGTTATTAAATCGCTCTCCTTTTATAAAATAACTCTTAAGATCAAATCACTGTTAGTGGAATTTTTCAATAACGGTGTTCCTAAGAAGTGATTCGTTATTGGATCGGTTATTCGGCTACTGATACGTTATTGAATATTTTAATATTTGTTATTAAATCGCTCTCCTTTTATAAAATAACTCTTCAGATCAAATTACTGTTAGTGGAATTTTTCAATAACGGTGTTATTATTTCATAGTAACAGTTACAAAGTAGCAGTTAGTGGAAATAACGCTCATCACCAGTTAGAACTACTAAAATAACGTTTGAGATAATATTTATTGTCAGTTACTGTGTTAACAATGTCACCAATGTAAACATTATTTTTGTAAATTAATAAATGATTATTATTATTACTAAGAAGTAATTCGTTATTAAATGGCTCTCCTTTTACAAAATAACTCTTCAGGTCAAATCACTGTTAGTGGAATTTTTCAATAACGGTGTTATTATTTCATAGTAACGGTTACAAAGTGGCAGTTAGTGGAAATAACGCACATCACTAGTTATAACTACTGACATAACGTTTGAGATAATATTTATTGTCAGTTAGTTACTGTGTTAACAGTGTCACCAATGTAAACATTATTTTTGTAAATGAATAAATTATTATTATTATTACTAAGAAGTAATTCGTTATTAAATCGCTCACCTTTTATAAAACAACTCCTGAGGTCAAATCACTGTTAGTAGAATTTTTCAATAACGGTGTTATTATTTCATAGTAACGGTTACAAAGTAGCAGTTAGTGGAAATAACCCTTATCACTGAAATAATGTTTGTGATAATATTTGTTTTTTAACGTTTTTACTTTCTTTCCGACAATGAGTTTAAATAATGTTCCTTATTGTCACGACTTTATTTGACGCGTGAAATTTTGGGTAACAATTTTACCCAAAATTTAATGCGTTAAACCGTTTAAGTAGACTCTTATCTACAGGTTGTTGTTAAACAATTACATTTAAAACGCGTCAAGCAGTGCCATAATGGACTTTGAAAGTTTGCTATATTATATGTAATATGTATAGTTCGGGTGGACCCGAGAAAAAAATTCATAAAAAAGTTATAAACAATTCTACCCAAAATTTAATGCGTTAAATCGTTTAAGTATACTCTTATCTACACGTTGATGTCAAAAAATCAAATTTAAAACGCGTCAAACAGTGCCATATTGGACTTTGAAAGTTTGCTTTATTATCTATTCAGTTTGGGTGGACCCGAGAAAAAAATTCATAAAAAAGTTATAAACAATTTTACCCAAAATTTAATGCATTAAATCGTTTAAGTAGACTCTTATCTACACGTTGATGTTAAAAAATCAAATTTAAAACGCGTCAAACAGTGCCATAATGGACTTTGAAAGTTTGCTTTATTATCTATTTAGTTTGGGTGGACTCGAGAAAAAAAATTCATAAAAAAGTTATAAACAATTTTATCCAAAATTTAATGCGTTGAATCGTTTAAGTAGACTCTTATCTACACGTTGATGTTAAAAAATCAAATTTAAAACGCGTCAAACAGTGCCGTTTTGGACTTTGAATTCTTGTCATTTTTAAAAGAGAGTTCCCGTGGAGTTGAGAAAAAATAATTGAAATTGTGAATTGACTGTACATCTATAGGCTAATGTTAATTACATTCTCAGCGTTTGATTTATTATAAATGATTAAAATTGAAGAAATTTTTATTTGGTGGTGGCTGCGCCAGGAAATCCGTGGCTATCTTCACATCGGTATATTTGGGTGGCAATTTAAAATGGGACACCCTGTATATGACGAATTATTTGTTGGCGAACAAAGCATTTTTTCATGTATTCATTGGCCTGTAATTTACAATGGCATTAAAATTGCTTTATGAAAATGATAAATTTTTGAGTCTGCCCTGAATTACTTATTTTTATCCATCAAACATCAACATCTGAAGCACTCGACGTTATAAATTTTCAACCGTAATATTTAGGGAAGTACTCGTACGGACAAAAACAGTTTCTACAATCATTCCAAGTACATCTCAAGTATCCAATCCACAAAGTGATAAAATTTTAGGCCTAAAAATGCGATTTGGGACGATAACAATTACTAAGCCGATTGTGTTTTCTCGTTTCAGGTGCATTTCATCAAAATGTTAACGACTGATAATAAAGGACAAACAAACTCGATTTAGATATTTATAAATATAAAAATAGGGCCACTCGACTTCAATTGGTATATAAACGAATTCACGCACGTTTTCGAAATTACACGATATTCCAAACTGGTAAGTGTAACATCACCAAAAAGTTGTCCTTAACTGACACGCGTTTCAGAAGATTAACCCTCATCAGTGCTGTATAGTTTGATAAAGGGGAAATTATTTACTATAAGTACTTAATGTTTTTGTAAAAAGGATATTATCCGTAAATAAAGTTATTATTAAGTAATCGAAAATGAAAATAAAATACAAAACTGGCATCTGCAACAAATAAAGTTTTTCAATTTCAAAGTTTTGTTTTTTGTTATAAAAACTTATTTTTGAATAATTGATTTAGATATTTTGATTCGAACGTGTTTTAATTTGAACGATTAAGGGCCGGTATTATAAAGGTCATTTAAATTTAATTGGCTGCATGTAAACTTCATTTAAATTTTAATCATCGAATAAATGTAACTGACCTATATAATACCGGCCCTAAGTCAGCGGCGGCTCGTGGATGTTCGGCGGTGAGGCAGCGGAAGAAAATTTGACCGAAAAAGCAACGGAATATTTGCTTCCTCTATTAGAGGAAGTAGTGCAGCACGAGCGGCATCTTTGTCTTTCCCTCACCTACGGAAATACACGAGCCGCCGTTGCCCTAAGTGTAATTCTTCCTCTTTAAAAATAACTTACCTTCACGTAATAATTATTTACGATAATAATAAACTCATTCAACCAAAGATTGCGTAATCGTTGCCTATAATTACAATTCGTACAACATTTTCCTCTCAGGATAATCTTCGATTTCCAAGAACACGCGATCATCATTAATCGTTTCGCATTTCCTCAACTCTAGAGAAAAATGAGGCGTCTTCTACTCCTATTCTGCGCCATCCAGGCAACCCTATCTCTAGACAACGGCCTCGCCATAACACCCCCGATGGGCTGGATGAACTGGCAGAGGTACAGATGCGAAATCAACTGCGATCTCTACCCGGATGAATGCGTCAGGTACTCGTTTCATTATTTTCCGCGGAAATTCTTTAACACAAACGTAATTTTTGCGCGAATGCTTATGAGATAATTAACGCCTTTCTCGGCGCTGCATTATTAAAAACGTTTGATGGACGCGATGTATATTAAAATTTCGTAATGAAATTGCATTTTTGCAGCGAGCAATTATTTAAAACCATCGCCGATACGATGGCCTCGGAGGGATACAAAGATGCGGGCTACGAGTACGTCATCGTGGATGATTGTTGGAGCGCGATGTCACGTGATAAAAGTGACAGGTTGTACGGTGATCTGGAGAGGTTTCCCAGTGGGATGAAAGCCCTTGGTGATTATGTTAGCTGGAGCTGGTTTTCTAAGTAAGCGAGATAATTAATGGCCGTTTTTTTCAGATTCATAATTTAGGTCTTAAGTTTGGCTTGTATGGTGACTACGGCACTTTCACGTGCGCTGGTTATCCTGGAAGTTTGAATCATTTGAAGCTTGATGCTCAAACGTTCGCGGAGTGGGGTGTTGATTACGTCAAGCTTGATGGATGTTATGCTGAAATGGAAGGAATTGAAGAAGGTATGTATAATCTATCAATTAATCTATGCTATCACGCGAAATCAATTGAAGGGGTGGTTGGATGAAGGTGTCAAGTGTTTTGTAGAAGGTCAAACCAAGTGGTTTTAAGACTTTTCAAAGCAATTCCGCAAGTGATAATTTTTTTAGAATTTTATTAATCACGAGATGCAAATTTTGTTTCTCTTAACTCATGTTTACAGTGTCGCCATTTTGTTTCCAGTCCGGAGATATCAACTTTTTTGTAGTGTGTTGAAAATCTAACATTTTCAAGTAGATTTAAAAAGTTTTTAAAGCAATTCCGCAAGTGATAATTTTTTTAGAATTTTTGTAATCGCGAGATGCAAATTTCGTTTCTCTTAACTCATGTTTAGAGTGTCACCATTTTGTTTCCAGTCCGGGGATATCAACTGTTTTGTAGTGTGTTGAAAATCTAACATTTTCAAGTGGATTTAAAAATGTTTTCAAAGCTATTCCGCAAGTGATCATATTTTTAGAATTTTATTAATCGCGAGATGCAAATTTTGTTTCTCTTAACTCATGTTTAGAGTGTCGCCATTTTGTTTCCAGTTCGGGGATATCAACTTTTTTGTAGTGTGTTGAAAATCTAACATTTTCAAGTGGATTTAAAAATGTTTTCAAAGCTATTCCGCAAGTGATAATTTTTTTAGAATTTTAGTAATCGCGAGATGCAAATTTTGTTTCTCGTAACTCATGTTTAGTGTGTCGCCATTTTGTTTCCGGTCCGGGGATATCAACTATTTTGTAGTGTGTTAAAAATCTAACATTTTCAAGTGGATTTAAAAATGTTTTCAAAGCAATTCCGCAAGTGATAATTTTTTTAGAATTTTATTAATCACGAGATTCAAATTTTGTTTCTCTTAACTCAAGTTTAGAGTGTCGCCATTTTGTTTCCAGTCCAGGGATATCAACTGTTTTGTAGTGTGTTGAAAATCTAACATTTTCAAGTGGATTTAAAAATGTTTTCAAAGCTATTCCGCAAGTGATCATATTTTTAGAATTTTATTAATCGCGAGATACAAATTTTGTTTCTCTTAACTCATGTTTAGAGTGTCGCCATTTTGTTTCCAGTTCGGGGATATCAACTTTTTTGTAGTGTGTTGAAAATCTAACATTTTCAAGTGGATTTAAAAATGTTTTCAAAGCTATTCCGCAAGTGATAATTTTTTTAGAATTTTAGTAATCGCGAGATGCAAATTTTGTTTCTCGTAACTCATGTTTAGTGTGTCGCTATTTTGTTTCCGGTCCGGGGATATCAACTATTTTGTAGTGTGTTAAAAATCTAACATTTTCAAGTGGATTTAAAAATGTTTTCAAAGCAATTCCGCAAGTGATAATTTTTTTAGAATTTTATTAATCGCGTGATGCAAATTTTGTTTCTCTTCACTCATGTTTAGAGTGTCGCTATTTTGTTTTCAGTCCGGGGATATCAACTTTTTTGTAGTGTGTTGAAAATCTAATATTTTCAAGTGGATTTAAAGATGTTTTCAAAGCTATTCCGCAAGTGATAATTTTTTTAGAATTTTATTAATCGCGAGATGCAAATTTTGTTTCTCTTAACTCATGTTTAGAGTGTCGCCATTTGGTTCCCAGTTTTGTGATATCAATTGTTTTGTAGTATATCAAAAATACATTAATTCTAAGTGGATTTGGAGATTTTGAAGACAATTCCGTAAGTGACAATTGTTTTAGAATCTTCGTCATCGCGAGATGCAAATTTCTTTATTTTAAATTCATGTTTAGAGTGTCTCCATTTGGTTCCCAGTTTTGTGATATCAATTGTTTTGTAGTATGTCAAAAATACATTAATTCTAACTGGATTTGGAGATTTTGAAGACAATTCTGTAAGTGACAATTGTTTTAGAATCTTCGTCATCGCAAGATGCAAATTTCTTTATTCTAAATTCATGTTTAGAGTGTCGCCATTTGGTTCCCAGTTTTGTGATACCAATTGTTTTGTAGTATGTCAAAAATACATTAATTCTAAATGAATTTGAAGATTTTGAAGACAATTCCGTAAGTGACAATTGTTTTAGAATCTTCGTCATCGCGAGATGCAAATTTATTTATTCTAAATTCATGTTTATAGTGTCGCCATTTGGTTCCCAGTTGTGTGATATCAATTGTTTTGTAGTATGTCAAAAATACATTAATTCTAAGTGGATTTGGAGATTTTGAAGACAATTCCGTAAGTGACAATTGTTTTAGTATCTTCGTCATTGCGAGATGCAAATTTCGTTACTGTAAATTCTTGTTAAGAGTGTCGCCATTTGGTTCCCAGTTTTGTGATATCAATTGTTTTGTGGTATGTCAAAACTACATTAATTCTAAGTGGATTTGGAGATTTTGAAGACAATTCCGTAAGTGACAATTGTTTTAGAATCTTCGTCATCGCGAGATGCAAATTTCTTTATTCTAAATTCACGTTTAGAGTATCGCCATTTGGTTCCCAGTTGTGTGATATCAATTGTTTTATAGTATGTCAAAAATACATTAATTCTAAGTGGATTTGGAGATTTTGAAGACAATTCCGTAAGTGACAATTGTTTTAGAATCTTCGTCATCGCGAGATGCAAATTTCTTTATTCTAAATTCATGTTTAGAGTATCGCCATTTGGTTCCCAGTTGTGTGATATCAATTGTTTTATAGTATGTCAAAAATACATTAATTCTAAGTGGATTTGGAGATTTTGAAGACAATTCCGTAAGTGACAATTGTTTTAGTATCTTCGTCATCGCGAGATGCAAATTTCGTTACTGTAAATTCTTGTTAAGAGTGTCGCCATTTGGTTCCCAGTTTTGTGATATCAATTGTTTTGTGGTATGTCAAAACTACATTAATTCTAAGTGGATTTGGAGATTTTGAAGACAATTCCGTAAGTGACAATTGTTTTAGAATCTTCGTCATCGCGAGATGCAAATTTCTTTATTCTAAATTCATGTTTAGAGTATCGCCATTTGGTTCCCAGTTGTGTGATATCAATTGTTTTATAGTATATTAAAAATACATTAATTCTAAGTGGATTTGGAGATTTTGAAGACAATTCGGTAAGTGACAATTGTTTTAGTATCTTCGTCATTGCGAGATGCAAATTTCGTTACTGTAAATTCTTGTTAAGAGTGTCGCCATTTGGTTCCCAGTTTTGTGATATCAATTGTTTTGTGGTATGTCAAAACTACATTAATTCTAAGTGGATTTGGAGATTTTGAAGACAATTCCGTAAGTGACAATTGTTTTAGAATCTTCGTCATCGCGAGATGCAAATTTCTTTATTCTAAATTCATGTTTATAGTGTCGCCATTTGGTTCCCAGTTGTGTGATATCAATTGTTTTGTAGTATGTCAAAAATACATTAATTCTAAGTGGATTTGGAGATTTTGAAGACAATTCCGTAAGTGACAATTGTTTTAGAATCTTCGTCATCGCGAGATGCAAATTTCTTTATTCTAAATTCATGTTTATAGTGTCGCCATTTGGTTCCCAGTTGTGTGATATCAATTGTTTTGTAGTATGTCAAAAATACATTAATTCTAAGTGGATTTGGAGATTTTGAAGACAATTCCGTAAGTGACAATTGTTTTAGAATCTTCGTCATCGCGAGATGCAAATTTCTTTATTCTAAATTCATGTTTAGAGTATCGCCATTTGGTTCCCAGTTGTGTGATATCAATTGTTTTATAGTATATTAAAAATACATTAATTCTAAGTGGATTTGGAGATTTTGAAGACAATTCGGTAAGTGACAATTGTTTTAGTATCTTCGTCATTGCGAGATGCAAATTTCGTTACTGTAAATTCTTGTTAAGAGTGTCGCCATTTGGTTCCCAGTTTTGTGATATCAATTGTTTTATAGTATGTTAAAAATACATTAATTCTAAGTGGATTTGGAGATTTTGAAGACAATTCCGTAAGTGACAATTGTTTTAGTATCTTCGTCATTGCGAGATGCAAATTTCGTTACTGTAAATTCTTGTTAAGAGTGTCGCCATTTGGTTCCCAGTTTTGTGATATCAATTGTTTTGTGGTATGTCAAAACTACATTAATTCTAAGTGGATTTGGAGATTTTGAAGACAATTCCGTAAGTGACAATTGTTTTAGAATCTTCGTCATCGCGAGATGCAAATTTCTTTATTCTAAATTTATGTTTATAGTGTCGCCATTTGGTTCCCAGTTGTGTGATATCAATTGTTTTGTAGTATGTCAAAAATACATTAATTCTAAGTGGATTTGGAGATTTTGAAGACAATTCCGTAAGTGACAATTGTTTTAGAATCTTCGTCATCGCGAGATGCAAATTTCTTTATTCTAAATTCATGTTTATAGTGTCGCCATTTGGTTCCCAGTTGTGTGATATCAATTGTTTTGTAGTATGTCAAAAATACATTAATTCTAAGTGGATTTGGAGATTTTGAAGACAATTCCGTAAGTGACAATTGTTTTAGTATCTTCGTCATCGCGAGATGCAAATTTCGTTACTGTAAATTCTTGTTAAGAGTGTCGCTATTTGGTTCCCAGTTTTGTGATATTAATTGTTTTGTAGTATGTCAAAAATACATTAATTCTAAGAGGATTTGGAGATTTTGAAGACAATTCCGTAAGTGACAATTGTTTTAGAATCTTCGTCATCGCGAGATGCAAATTTTGTTTTTCTAAATTCATGTTTAGAGTGTCGCCATTTGGTTCCCAGTTTTGTGATATCAATTGTTTTGTAGTATGTCAGAAATACATTAATTCTAAGTAGATTTGAAGATTTTGAAGACAATTCCGTAAGTGACAATTGTTTTAGAATCTTCGTCATCGCGAGATGCAAATTTCTTTATTTTAAATTCATGTTTAGAGTGTCGCTATTTGGTTCCCAGTTTTGTGATATCAATTGTTTTGTAGTATGTCAAAAATACATTAATTCTAAGAGGATTTGGAGATTTTGAAGACAATTCCGTAAGTGACAATTGTTTTAGAATCTTCGCCATCGCGAGATGCAAATTTCTTTATTCTAAATTCATGTTTAGAGTATCGCCATTTGGTTCCCAGTTTTGTGATATCAATTGTTTTGTAGTGTGTCAAAAATACATTAATTCTAAGCGGATTTGGAGATTTTGAAGACAATTCCGTAAGTGACAATTATTTTAGAATCTTCGTCATCGCGAGATGCAAATTTCTTTATTTTAAATTCATGTTTAGTGTGTCGCCATTTGGTTCCCAGTTTTGTGATATCAATTGTTTTGTAGTATATGAAAAATACATTAATTCTAAAAGGATTTGAAGATTTTGAAGACAATTCCGTAAGTGACAATTGTTTTAGAATCTTTGTCATCGCGAGATGTAAATTTCGTTTTTCTTAATTCATGTCTAGAGTGTCGCCATTTTCTTCACAGTTTTGGGGTATCAATTGTTTTGTAGTATGTCAAAAATATGTCAATTCTAAGTGGATTTGAAGAATTTCGTTTTATTTTATTCGAGTTTACGGTGTCACCATTGTGTTTTCTGGTGGAGGTATGGTATTTTTTTTTAGTTTGTGGAAAACAAAATATTTCTAAATTAATTTGTAAATTTTGAAGACAATTTTTTCAAAATAATGTTAAATTTTTTATTTGGTTCTGAACACGATTATGATCAAATTATTAAATGATAAATATACATAGAATTGTAGTGGATGAAGATCATAAATTGTGAAGTAACTTTAAGATCTTCATCAAAATTGATCAATTTTTGAAGAAATGTTAGTTCACAGCTTTATCCATAAATCCCTTCAAATGTGTTAATTAATTACTAAATGGATATTTTTAATTCTTATTTAATCTTTTATTACTTTTATTTAAGGCTATGCAGAATATGGTTATCACTTGAACCAAACCGGTCGTCCGATTGTGTTTTCTTGCAGTTGGCCAGCTTACCAAGAAACTTCAGGAGTAAATGTATGTATCATGGACGAAGTTAACATTATTTCGAAAGTATTGATTGTTGGCTTTTAGGCAGATTACGAGGCTCTGAAGAGGACGTGTAATTTGTGGAGGAATTACGGTGACATCGATGATTCTTGGGGTTCGGTTTCCGCCATTGCCAATTGGTTCGTCAAGGAGCAAGACAGAGTGGCTCCACATTCTGGAGCGGGACATTGGAATGATCCAGATATGGTAAGTGTTTTTTCTTACGCAAATTGTTCACTTCTTTAGTTAAAGTGTTTTAGTCAAAAATAATACGAAAGTCAAAACGTTACCAAATAATTTAATCTAAAACAATCGAAATCGTTGTGGCATTGTTCTGCAACTATTAACAGAAACGTTTGCAACTATTTGCTAACCAAAATTGTTTATTAGTTTAATTAGTTACAAATAATAAGAAAGTTATGGATTTTTAAAATTTGCTCAGCAATATGGTCAAAACGTTAGCAAATAAATTAATCTAAAACAATTGAAATCGTTGTGTTATTTTGTCACAATTTCCAACATAAACGTTTTTCATCAATTTTCGTATCAAAATTGTTTCCATTTTTAATAAGTACCGACCAATAGAGAAAATAACGAATTTACCAAATTCGTTCTACAAGACTTTAGTGTTATAAAGTTAAAGGCGTTGCATCACCAAATAAATGATATGGATTATTGTGTTATTGTTTGCGAAGATTTACTGTCAAACATTTTAGAAGCAGTCTGTATCCAAGAACTGTTATTTTTTCAGCTAATCATCGGAGATTTCGGTTTGAGTATCGAACAATCCAAATCACAAATGACGATGTGGTGCATTATGGCATCTCCTTTAATCATGTCTGTGGATCTCGTCAATATCAGGCCGGAATTTAAAGAGATTTTGTTGAATAAAGATGCCATTGCTATTAACCAAGATGCTCTGGGAATTCAAGGACTTAGGGTGAAGTCGGTAAGTAATGCTACCAAATAAAAACTCAGTTTAGAGTTAGTTTGTCAAAAAATGTATCTGTAAGTAATGTTAGGAATAGTAATATGAAATAGATATTAATAATACCAAATGAAAGCTCAGTTTAGAGTAATAATAATAATTATTATTTTCAAAATGTTTCACCAAGTGTTAAGTGAGAAAGTTATTCTAGAAATATTCAGTTTAGAGTTACTTTGTCAAAAAATATATCTGTAAGTAATGTTAAGAATAGTAATATCAAATAGATATTAATACCACCAAATGGAAACTCAATTTAGAGTTTTTCAAAAAATATATCTGTAGGAAACGTTAAGATTAGTAATATGAAGAAGATATTAATACTACCAAATGAAAAGACAGTTTAGAGTTAGTTGTCAAAAAGTCATATTATTAATATGGAAGGAGGTTTGATGGGGAAGTGGGTAAGAGCTCGTGGACAGATCACTGGATCCAAAGTCCATTGGGTTCGATTCCCCGCCCAGGCGAAACTTTTTTTTGATCGAGAAATATCTACTAGGATGTGTCGTTTCATCTTTTTATTCATCTTTCATTAATAATTCATTCATTCAATAAAAGCAGACTTTCATCAGTGGCTGAATGGTCTATTTACTACCTATCCAAACAAATTAATATGGAAGCTGCTGGACAGATGCGTTATAAAAGTTCAATACAGTATTAGCATTAATAGCAAGCTGTTTTTAGTGCCCGCATTTCTAAGATTCCTCCTGCTCAGTTCTTAAAAAATCTGTATTTTTCACTAGGTGCAAAACATTAACGTTTGGATGAAGCCCATCCTACCCAAAGTCGGCGATAGCCTTTCTTACGCGGTGGGTTTCGTCAGCTACAGAACTGATGGAATCAAGTATCCGAGCAGATTTACTTTCAGCGAATTGGGAATGAATCATGCAGCTGGATACAAAATTAAGGTAAACGTTCAATCAGAAGAAAGAATCACTGAGGTTTATGTGTGTAAAATTTCAGGATGTGTTCACTGGTGAAGAGTGGGAGGAATCTACAGAATTCAACGTTCGCGTGCCACCAACTGGTAAGTAAAAAAAAAAAACGATCTGTAGAATGGAATAAATTGTAATTCTATTTTTTTTAATGTTCAGGTGCTGTATTCCTACGGGCGACACCTTTGTAGATTTTAATGTTTTTAAGTTAAATTAAATTACCTATATAAGTGCAAATGTGTTTTTATTTTATTTCCCATGTTCCGCAACAATTGAATCTTTTTACTTTCTGCGTTACTAAGTACGAGAAAATATTGTGATCGTGAATTTTTTTAATTTTTTTACGGAAATATACGTTTTGAGGTCAAAGATTTATGTCTGAGTGTGTGTGTCTGTGTGTCGGTGTCTGTCTGTGTCTGTCTGTGTGTGTGTGTGTGTGTGTGCCTGTGCCTGAGTGTCTGTGTATGTCTGTGTGTGTACCTGTGCCTGAGTGTCTGTGTGTGCCTGAGTGGCTGAGTGTGTCTGTGTGCGCCTGTGGCTGAGTGACTGTGTGTGGCTGTGTCTGTGTTTGTCTGTGTGCCTGTCTGTGCTTGCGTCTGTGTGTCTGTGTGTGTCTGTGGCTGTGTGTGTCTATGTGCCTGTGTGTGTGCGCCTGTGCTGTGTGTGCCTGTGCCTGTGTCTGTATGTTTCTATGTGTGTGTGTGTGAGCACAGAATCTCAAAAATTAGGAGTATATTATTGTTTTCATCTAATTTTATATTGTAGCAAAAATATACAAAGTTATACAGAAAAATATAACAAAATTAAATTAAATACAAAGCGAGCTTTAAAAGTTTACGTTAGACGCAAAGAATAAAATTTATAAATTCTTAATTAATTCACTCATTTAGAATTTCAAGTATAATCAGTTTATTATAAATTGTCCGTCTAAAGATTATGACCACGTTACTATGGTTGAAGATCATAAAAACAATGAGAAAACAATTCTTTTTACTTTCTCCGTTACAAAGTACGAGAAAGTATTGCGATCGTGATTTTTTTTTCAAAATTTCTTTTAGGGAAATATCCGCTTTGGGGTCCGTAGATGCCATTTCAACAATTTCTGGAAAAAAAAAATTGTGTCTGTGTGTGTGTGTATCTAGGTGTGTATGTGTGTGTGTGTGTGTGTCTGTGCGTGCTGTATCTCAAAAACTAATAGAGCAATTGATATGAACCTTTGAACATCCGTCTTATTTAACAATCCGAAGAACTGAAAAGCTTTTGGTAAAATTTCGTATTCCGTAAGTAAATGGATGTTTATCTTATAAACATTTTTTAAATATGAAAAATATCACAAAACCATTTAAACAAATATTGAAGATAACAAAGAAATTAACATCTTTTGTTTGAAAATATTTTTCATAAAATCATTTTCATTCGAGAAAAAAAATATATATTTTTTTTCATTTTCGGTTTATAATTACGAAACGATAATAGTTACATAAAATTGATATTAATAATAATTGTAGAGAATGCCAAAATGTACTCCTTAAAGAGAGTAAGTTTTTTTCGAAATCTCTTTAGTTTTTGAGTAATCTATTAAAATTTTATGTATAATTTGTCATTTTCATCTTTCACAATTTTGACGTTTTTTGAGTCCTGCCATTTTGTTTCCCACAAACATTTTTATAGACAAAAAATATTCAGAATGTCTCTTTGACTTGAAAAAATATATTTTGAAGAAAAATTTAATTCAATCGATATTTGGGCGTTTCGGTTCCTGGAAGTCCCACAATTTTTTTATAGACAAATAGTGTTTGTAACGAGCTCTTACACTTGAAAAAAAAACAAAAATTTGAAGAAAATTTTAATTCAAACGTTTTTAATTTTGTTTCCAGCTGGCGTGCGACGGTTATTTTTTCTATTATAGCAAAAAACATGAATTCTGAGTATATTTGAAGATTTTGAAGCTAATTGCTAGCGTGATATTTTTTTTAAGAACTTTTGAAATCGAGAGATGGAATTTTTCTACTGTAATTCTTATTTGGAGCTGGGGTGCGACTGTTGTTTTTTGTATTATAGCAAAATACATTAATTCTGAGGGTATTTGGTGATTTAATGCTAATTACGAGCGTGATAATTTTTTTAGAAATTTCTAAATCGTGAGGAACAAGTTTTTCTACTGCAATTCTTGTTTGGAGTCTTGTAATTTTGTTACCAGCTGGGGTGCGACGGTTGTTTTTTATTATAGAAAAAATACTTTAATTCTGAGTGTATTTAAATATTTTGAAGCTAATTCCTAGCGTGATAATTTTTAGGAATTTTTTAAATCGTGAGATGCAATTTTTTCTACTGCAATTCTTGTTTGGAGTCTTGTAATTTTGTTACCAAATGGGGTGCGCGGGTGCTTTTTTTCTATTATAGCAAAATACATTAATTCTGAGTGTATTTGAAGATTTTGAAGCTAATTCCTTGCGTGATGAGTTTTTAAGAATTTTCTAAATCATGAGATGCAATTTTTTCTACTGCAATTTTTGTTTGTAGTCTTGTAATTTTGTTTCCAGCTAGGGTGCGACGGTTTTCTTATTTATTATAGCAAAAATACGTTAATTCTGAGTGTATTTGAAGATTTTGAAGCGAATTCCTAGCGTGATAATTTTTTAAAGAATTTTTTTAAATCGTGAGATGTATTTCTTTCTACTGCAATTCTTGTTTGGAGTCTTGTATTTTTTTACCAGCTAGGGTGAGACGGTTGTTTTTCCTATTATAGTAAAATACATTAACTCTGAGTGTATTTGAAGACTTTGAAGCTAATTCCTAGCGTGATGAGTTTTTAAGAATTTTTTAAATCGTGAGATGATATTTTTTCTACTGCAATTCTTGTTTGGAGTCTTGCCATTTTGTTTCCAGCTGGGGTGCTACGGTTGGTTTTTCAATTATTGGAAGATAGATTAATTATGAGTGTATTTGAATATTTTGAAGCTAATTCCTAGCGTGATATTTTTTTAGGAATTTTTTAAATCGTGAAGTGCAATTTTCTCTACAGCAATTCTTGTTTGGTGTTTTGTAATTTTGTTTCCAGCAGGGGTGCGACGGTTGTTTTTTTTATTATAGCAAAAATATATTAATTCTGAGTATATTTAAAGGTTTTGAAGCTAATTCCTAGCGTGATAAATTTTTAGGAATTTATTAAATCGTGAGATGCATTTTTTTCTACAGCAATTCTTGTTTGGAGTCTTGTAATTTTGTTTCCAGCTGGGGTGCGATGGTTGTTTTTTTATTATAGCAAAAATACATTAATTCTGAGTGTATTTAAAGATTTTGAAGCTAATTCCTAGCGTGATAAATTTTTAGGAATTTATTAAATCGTGGGATGCATTTTTTTCTACTGCAATTCTTGATTGGAGTCTTGTAATTTTGTTTCCAGCTGTGGTACGAAGATTGTTTTTTTATTGTAGCGAACTACATTAATTCTGATTGTATTTAAAGATTTCTAAGCTAATTCCTAGCGGGATAATTTTTTAAAGAGTTTTTTATTTTTTTTTCTACTGCAATTCTTGTTTGGAATCTTGTAAATTTGTTTCCAGCTGGGGTGCGACGGTTGTTTTTTTAATATAGCAAAATACATTAATTCTGAGTGTATTTAGAGATTTTTAAGCTAATTCCTAGCGTGATAATTTTTTAAGAAATTTTTAAATCGTGAGGAACAAGTTTTTTTACTGCAATTCTTGTTTGCAGTCTTGCCATTTTGTTTCGAGCTGAGGTGCGATGGTTGTTTTTTTTTTATTGTAGAAAAATACATTAATTCTGAGTGTATTTATAGATTTTAAAGTTAATTCCTAGCGTGATAAATTTTTAGGAATTTTTTAAATCGTGAGATGCATTGTTTTTCTACTGCAATTCTTGTTCGGAGTCTTGTAATTTTGTTTCCAGCTGGGGTGCGACGATTGTTTTTATTATTATAGCAAAAAACATTAATCCAAAGTATATTTGAAGATTTTAAAGCTAATTCCTAGCGTGATAATTTTGTAGGAATTTTTTAAATCGTGAGATGCAATTTTTGTTTGGAGTCTTGTCCTTTTGTTTCCAGATGGGGTGCGACGGTTGTTTTTTATTTTATCATAAAATACATTAATTCTGAGTGTATTTGAAGATTTGAAGCTAATTCCTAACGTGATAATTCTTTGGAAGAATTTTTTAAATCGTGAGATGTAATTTTTTCTACTGCAATTCTTGTTTGGAGTTTTTGGAATTTTGTCTCCAGCTGAGCTGCTACGGTTGTTTTTAATTTATTTTTATATTCAGGTCGGATTTCGAAAAACTAATTATTTATTGAAAAATAACTATAAGTTATATAATTTGAAACAATTATTTTTCTTACTTATACACAAAGTTTTTCACTAATTATATCTGTAAAGCCGTCACAGTTTGGATTTCTACATCGCTTCCTTTTCTCAGCGAAGATTGGCCAATGTCCAACTTGATCTGCCTTGACATATTTGTCTGTGCATTATCTTTAACTGAATTGCTTATTTCTAAACTGGAACTTGGTCTACCTTTTTTGGGGATATTTTTACTCTCTAACAATTGTCGACTTCGTTTCGGAATTTCGACTGAGAAATGAAGTTTTGAGATTACCCATTTGATGTCTTATCATTTTGTACAGTAGCTTAAGCATTGACCATACCTAAATCTATCAAGGAGTAGAAGGTTCGTACGTACCATTTTCTACTTTTTAGAGCAACTCGATATCATGCTATGAAACTGTCCATAAGATCGCCCATCTAGTGAACATATTCTTCCACAATATTACGACTCTAGAATCACATTGTCTTGGATTCAATTTTTTAATTCGATCAAGCGTTCGATTTCAGTAAAATAGTATAATAATAATAATTATGATTTATTTCTTGCTAATACAGAGTTTACAAATGTCAGGTTATTACAATAAGAGAAAAAAAAATGTAAATACAACACAAAATTATTCTTACTTATTGAGCCTACCTTTCTTGACATCCGTAAATAACAGTGATGGCTCGCAGGGTGACTCATGGTACGGCCGAGATCGCAGATACAGGTACCAGCCGTCTTTGCAATCAACGCTACCCATTTCTCTGATTGTAATAGCCTGACATTTGTAAACTCTGTATTAGCAAGAAATAAATTATTATTATTATTATTATACTATTTATCTGAAATCGAACGCTTGATCGAATTAAATTCTCTATAAATCAGAACTGCAAGTTTTACAGATTAACCTCATCAAATGAAGCTTTATTAGCCTTTATTATTAAAACAGTTAAATGTAAATTTCTAGTAATAGAAATAAAAAAAGTACTGTTTTAATAGTTATCAAAATTTCATTACATCCAATAGAATCAACCGATATTTATATAAATCCCCAGTTAATAAACAAATTCGCTCGCGTTTTATCCACGATAAAATTTAAATATAAAACAAAAATGGGAATGTAAACAAATCCTCTGGCGTACTTTAAAACGTTCATCCCCTATTTATAAATATCACATACAAAAAAATATATACATATATATAGGTGGGAGGCGGCGGGCGTAGAGGAGTGGGATTTAATGCCCATTGACTCTGGTTCCCATTTTATTTCTTTATGACGTGTGTAATTGCAAATCGGGTATAGATTAAGCCGTGAACGAGTTTTCGACAATTTTTTAAGGGCCCTAGAGCGCTCATTGTGTGGGGCCGGGGCATTAGACCGTCAAAGGGCCCGTTAATGTTCTTTAATGACTCGCATTGTATTTCAATTCCTTAATCGTCGGATTTTATCGGGCCGGATTTTTCAGGAAATGCCGGTGAGTGAAAATGTGCTCAATGTGGAACATGCAAATTACATATTTGCATCATAATTAATGACTTTCGGCAAAGATGAATACTTTATGATAAAGCATTTCATGAACTAGTTTCTTAATTGAATAGGGTTTTCTTTTGTTACCAACTTTAAAGCTTCAAACATAAAAAAATCACTTTCTGAATTTACTACGCAAATAACTATTTGTGTAGTACTAATAGAAACATTAAATCAAAACATGAATAGTACTAATAGTTGAAGGTTAGGATAAGGCTCATTGCGTTTAAACTCAGTTTAGACTTTACCCAGGAAACGTTATTTGATTTAATAAACTTTTCTTACAAATCTATAAAAAAAGTTGGAAGTTTTAAGACTATAAAGACACGCACCATTATGGTCAGCTCAGAATAAGTTGGCGTTATTGGTGCGTTATCGTAAACGATTGTCATGAAATTGCAAAGTATACTTTTGTTTTTCTACTTTTTTTCTCGCTCGAAGAAAATGCATCTTTGTAATAAATGACAAAGTTTTGTTTTTGAGTGATTGCCTCGTAACCTAGTGATGGGGTGTTTTGAGTTTTTTTGGAGGAATATAAAGAACAAAGTGTATCGAGTAAATCTAAATAGTCTCACGTGTGTAACTTTCGTTTTTCTTTTTTTTCTCACCAGAAGAAAATGCATGTTTATAATGAATAACAAAGTTTTGTTCTTGAGCTATTGCCTCGTAATATAGTTTTTTGGAGGAATATAAAGAACAAAGTATATTGAGTAAATATAAACGGTCTCACGTGTGTAACTATTGTTTTTCCATTTTTTTCACACTCGAAGAATATGCACGTTTGTAATAAATTACTTAGTTTTGTTTTTTAGCGATTGTCTCGTAATTTAGCGAGGGGATATTTTCAGTTTTTTTTAAGGTTTATAGAAAACAAAGTATATTGAGTATATCTAAACAGTTTCAAGTATGTAGAATTTTTTTTTCTATATTTTTTTTTCAACTTGAAAGAAGCGCATCTTTATAATGAATGACATCGTTTTGTTTTTGAGCGATTTTCTCGTAATCTAGTGACGAGGTGTTTTGAGTTTTTTTGAGGATTATGAAGAACAAAGTATATTGAGTAAATATAAACAGTCTCACGTATGCAACTTTTGTTTTTCTATTTTTTCTCACTCGAAGAAAATTTTTGTAATGAATGTCAAAGTTTTCTTTTTGAGCGGTTGCCTCGTAATCTAGTGATGGGGTATTTTTAGTTTTTTTGAGGATTATAAAAACAAAGTATATTTAGTCAATCTAAACAGTCTCAAGTGCGTAGATTTTTTTTCTATTTTTTCACTAGATTTTTTTAAATCGATTTTACTCGATTGCTATAAGACATAGAAAAAAAAAACTGTAAAGGGAAAGGTTTTAGATTAGTTAGTTACTAAACCTTTATTAAAACCTGGTTTTATACAGGGTTTTAAAGGGCAATTGACTAAAGTCTTTCAGCCCTATTTTAGATTATTTTACACTAAATAATAAAATTTCTTCAAAATTTTTCTATCGATATTAGTTTCAGAGATATATTTTTTTATCGGAAACCATAGTTGGTTACGGCTTCACTAGAATGACACTTTTTTTCCCTTTAAACTAATATAACTTGCGACGTCAAAAAAAAAATAAAAAACAATTACCACAAACATCAAACGCATTTTTTTTTTACAAATATATTCTACTTCATAAATCTCTAAAAATCTATCAACATCCATCACCTAGATTTCCAAATAATAATTGACAACCTCCACCAAGATTTCTTAATTTTAACTTTCTTCCAATTCCAAGTTTGCATCTTTGTGAAGTCGGTCAAAAAAATAGAAAAAACAACTGCCAAGAACGTCAAACTATCAACATTTATTAAACATAGATTCTACTTTATAAATCTATGAAAATCTGTCAACATCAATCAACTAGATATATAAATAATCATTACTAAATCAATTTCGTTGCAATTCCAAGTTTGCATATTTGTGAAGTCGGCAAAAAATAAAATAAAAAAACAATCTGAAAATAGAATCTGCCCCATGAATCTATAAAATTCAGGAAACATCCTTTACCCAGAGTTTTAAATAATCACTGCTAAACCAACATTGTTGCAGTTCCATGTTTGCTCATTTACGAAGTCGGCCAAAAAAATATAAAAACAATTGCCACGATCGTCAAGCTTTTAAAATGATCTTAAAATAGATTCTGCTTTATAAATCTGTAAAAGGCTGGTTACATTCATCACCTAGATTTCTGATTATTTATATTTAAACCAACTTTCTTCCAATTCCAAATTCCCATTAAGCAAAACAATGAAACAAACTTTAAAATGTACTTAAAATAGATTCTGAAACTTAAACCTATAAAAATCTTCCAATCTCTCTCGACAAAACTCCTGAAAATCAACTTTGTTGCGATTTTAAGTTTGCAAATTAGCGAAGTCGGCCAAAAAAAGTAGAAAAACAAATGCCAGGAACGTCAAACTTTCGAAATGAACTTAAAATAGTATCTGATTCATAAATCTGTAAAAATCTGCCAAAATTCCTCATCTAGATTTCTGACTATTTGTGTTTAAACCAACTTTCTTCCAATTCCAAATTTGCACATTAGACAAGTCGCAAAAAATAGAAAAACAATTGCCACAAATCTTAAACATGCAAAATTAACTTAAAGTAGATTCTGTTTCATAAGTCTATAAAAATCTACCAATATCTCTCGCCTAAATTTATACAAAATCATTCCTAAACCTACATTGTTGTAATTTCAAGTTTGCGCATTTGCGAAGTTGCAAAAAAAAAAATACAAGAACAATTGCTGCGAATGTCAAACATTCAAAATTTACTCAAAATAAATTCTACTTCATTAGTCTATAAAAATCTACCAAAATTCTTCTCCTAGATTTCTCAATAATTATTGCTAAACCAACTTTCTTCCAATTCCAAATTTGCACATTTGTAAAGTCGGCCAAAAAAATAGAAAAACAATTGCAAGAAAACTGAAACTTTAGAATTTAATTTACAAATCTGTAAATATCTTGCCTAGATTACCAGATAATTACTTCTAAATAAACTTTATTGCAATTTTTTAAAGTTTGTACATTTGCTAAAAAATAATAGAAGAACAATTGCCGCGATTGTCAAACATTCAAAATTTACTCAAAATAGATTCTACTTCATTAATCTATAAAAACCTACTAACATTCCTCGACTAGGTTTCTAAATAATTATTGCTAACCCAATTTTGTTTTAATTTCAGTTTGCAAATTCGACAAAAAAAAGAAAAACTCATAACTTAAAAAATGTACTTATAATAGATTCTAATCTGCCACCACCTCTTGCATAGGTTTCAAGATAATCACCTCTAAACAAACTTGTTGCAATTTCAAGTTTGCAGTTTGCACCACTTCACAATTTGCACAATTTTCTTTTTCTTTCATTTTTAAGGAAAAAACTTGTAAACAGTTATGAATTATTCAATCAGTTTGAAAGAAGCCACATATGTATCAACAGCGCATCTTTTTTTAATGCCATGGCAACCCATTTTATTTTCCTGAAAATTATCATTTCTATTTTATAATTTTTTCGGGTTTTTATAAATGCAAAAAAATAATGTGGAAATTTTAACTCTACAAAAAAAATATTTAGATGTTTCCTCTAAAATGATCAGGGAAGATAATATTCCAATATAAAGGAATTAACATTGAAAATCCTGTTTTCAAACATTTTCATCATGCAAAGACGAACGAAGAACGTTTACAAGTAATTAAAAATTACTACGGAAATTCCGGGTCAGTGATTGCAACTTTAAGAGCGCTTACGCCAATTTTGGGTCGTCATTCTCTCCCGAGTAGACAAGCAGTTCACAATTTGGTGAGAAAATTTGAGTCAACATATTCACTGTTGAATGTTCTCGTGCCAGTGAGACGCAGCGGTCGCAGCGCCGAGAATATTGCTGCCGTTGAAGCGTCCATCGCAAACGATCCAAATCAGTCGATTCTGCGGCGTTCTCAGAAATTGGACATCAGTCAGACGTATTTTGCGAAAGAATCTTGGCCTGCACCCTTACAAGATCAAGTTAACTCAAGAACTAAAGCCACTTGACCATATAAAGCGACGCACGTCTTCAGAATGGGCGCTAGAGACGACTTTCATCGCAAAATCAACTTCAGTGATGAAGCGCATTTTTGGTTGAATGGCTTCGCCAACAAACAAAACATGCGTTATTGGAGTGTTGAAAACCCTCATGTGCTTCATGAAACATCACTTCATCTACAAAAAGTGACGGGTTCCATGCCTGTGGCGTCATTGGGCCATTTTTCTTCGTTGTTGAAAATTACCGTCACGTTACAGTCAATGGTGAACGCTACAGAGACATGTTGTAGCGTTATTTCTTCAATTAATTGCATGGGATGGACATTAGTGATATGTGGTTTCAGCAAGACGGTGCCACATCCCACACAGCTGGAGAAACAATAGACTTATTGAAGTCCAAGTTCGGTGAACGTGTTATATCGAGAAGAGGTCCTGCAGATTGGCTGCCGAGATCTTGTGATTTAACACCTCTAGACTTTTTTCTGTGGGGCTACGTTAAATCGAAGGTCTTTGCTAACAAGCCGGCGGCGTTAGAGGACCTAAGAGCCAACATCGAACGAGAAATAGCGGTCATTTCCATCGAATTGTGTGGCCGAGTCATCGAAAATTGACTTCAACGAATCGACCGCCGCAATGGTGCCCTTGGAGGACATATGACCGAAGTCGAGTTCCATTCATAATTGCATTGATTGTACTTTAAGCCAATAATAAAAGTTTTGATATATCCCAAATGGTTGGCGAGATATTAAAAAAGAAAAGTTGTCAAGTTCTTATTGAAAAACCCTTTATAACGACACCTTTATACACCTTTCAAATTAAAACTTAAAAACCTAATTCTAAACAACAAGCTACAATAAAAATCAATGAAGTATAAAGAAGAAAACATACATCCCTTAACACCGTTAGCCCGAGATGGAATCAACACCACTATATCACAAAAATGAATTATTTATGTAAATACTGATGTAAAAAAATGTGTAAATAAAGAAACTTAAAAGAAGACATGAAACGCGGGTGCTATAAAAAATATGGAACGCGGGTTTTACAGAAAGTTTCTTAAAGAAGACGCGAAACGCGGGTCTCTGCTTTAAAGAGGCTTCGAACAACCCTGAAGGTTGTTTGTAACTTGCAGAGTGCTGAATGAGCGCTACGATCAAACATTTTTTCGGAAAATAGGAATCGTATTCCACACTAGACGTTGTCTACAGTGAATGATTGAAAGTTGATCTTTGGTAGCTTTTTCGTTAGTCATAGCATGTAAATTGCACGGTGTAATTGCCGCGGAGAAGTGAAGAATTGAAAAGGAGGGCCAATTAGTACCGGACGTGAAAATTGCGCACCGAAAAACGATCCATTGAGCCTGAAACAATGTGGCCGGCTGGGAGGAAAGGAACGAGGAGGAGGACGGCTAAGTGTGAGCGCGGAGGAAAATCGATGGCTGAGTAATTCCCTTAAACAAGTCCCTCTTCGGCTTGGCGAGCTGTTGCGAAATCTTTAAGCGTTGTATAGCAATAATGAGTTGAATTATCGGGGCGATATTAGAGAACGCCTAATTGCGGCCACAAAGAAGGCACACTACTCCGATCCGCCTGTTTCCTTCCTATAACCAGCCATTCCGAGCCATTTACCCACAATCACTCCTTCTTAACGCGACGAACGAGCCGATTACTTCGGAAGGGCGCTCCTCCTCCCGTTCCCTCCGAGAGCTTCGCCAGAGCCATTTCCACCGCCGCTTCTGTTCGGAAAAAGAAGCGAAGCCACAAAGGACGCGCCTTTTCAAATTATACAGAAATTGCCAATTTAGATCGATTCTCTTTAATGGATCCTCCTTTCATCCACCGCCGAAATTTTTGGCCCATTGTCGTTATTAAGTGTTTTGCCAGAATAAAAAGCGGAGCACTTTTTTTTTATTGCGTAAATGAATAATTTAATAAAGGCACATTCCAAACTATAAAGTTAGTTGTATTGTTTCCGTTTGAGAGCGCAGTGTGCTTCGCGAAACTTGCTGGGATTAATTGTTAACGAGCGGCAACTTTTGTCTCATCGGAATGTAATTACGAGTGTACACGGCGCTGATAACTGCTACAATGAAGTGGATCCATTCAGTCTGATTTAATAATTCCGGAGAAATTAATAATAATTGTATTATATTGAATTGACAGGGCGACTTTGATGTTGCGCATTTGAACTCCATTGTTGGGACCTGCTATTGTTTGTCTGCTAGCGCGCTACGTCCATGGCGACAGAAATTCCAAACAATTACGTCTGATATTAATACTTTATTAAAATCCATTAGATGTATCACCTTTCGACACCCCGTGAATTTAAAATAAGAAATTCATAGCTGAATTGTTTGAGGATGGCTGGTCTATCTGCGCTAATGCACATTTAATTTGGCAAAAATTGAGTAATTCCCATTTGCTTTGCATTGGGAATTCTTGCTGCTGGCTGTTCTCATTTCGTCCTGTCGTCAATAAACCGAAAGGCCTAGCAAATTAATTTGCCTCGCCCCCCTTTCTCTCTCTCTCTCACACACACACTATTCAGTGATCATCGGGGTGGATGCTTCGCACAATAAACCGGTTGACATTTTTATTTGCTTTGGTGCAATTACACACTCCCTTTTCAATGTTACTCTTGCAATATATTAATATTGGTTATTGCAGAACATTATCCGGGCATGTACGTGCACTCAACAATTTGCGATAGATTTTGTCAAGGCAATTAATTATACTGCATATCAAATACCTTTACAGAGGATTGAAATAAGTCCGAAGAAGTGATTTGGACATCTATCATCGAGGTCTTTGCAAGTTGATAAGATTTGTGTATATTTTACGTTTGATATTCAGATATGTAACGGCCCATTCACACGGCACCGAATCGGTCGTTTTACCGATTAAGAGGTCAGGAAAGAAATGCACAGAAAAGAGGAGGAATGGCAAAAAGAGAAGGTAGTCCTGCAAGGGAGAGTTGAAACTGGAAAGAGGGAAGGAAACGGAAGCAAGAGAGAAGGAAGGAATAATATAGTGATTAAAGGGTTAAAGACGAGTGCAAAAGGAGAAATAGAAGAATTCATCTCAAAGGAATTGAAGGTTGATGCAAAGATAGTCAAAGCGTAAATAAGGGACACAGAACAGAAATGGTACTTGCAGGAATGGAGACAAGAGACAATAAAGAAGAAATTATGAAGACAAAATCCAAAATGCTGAAAAATACAAAAAGTGCATAGATAACGACATGACAACAGAGGAAAATACAAAGAGAGATCAGAAGCATTGCAAAGGGAGCGAAGTAATTGGATACATGAAACTGACAGTGAATGGAAAAAAGTCAAAAATTGAGGCCAAAAAACTAGTAGGAGCAACAACGAAATCAAATAAGAAGTTACAAGCATTGAAGAAGGATACAAATAAGGAACAAGGAAAACACAACAATACAAACGACAATATTAATAACGCAGGCAAAGACAAGCAACAAAAGGGGGCGGTTTGTATAACATCCTATTCTGAGTTCAATAAATAGTTTCATAATTTCAAAGTTCAATGTTTCTAATTTACACCTTTCTTTACTATATTTTACGAAAAGGGTAGAAACATTAATACATATATTATATATATGTCTTATTATTTGCTATTAAAATTTAAAAAAAAATTAAATTTGCAGGGGGCTAAGCAATATTTTTTCTGGAAAGGGGGCGGTAAGACAAAAAGTTTGGATCTGATCTAAAATTCTCATAACTGGATTTAATTGGTAATTCAAATAATTCAAATACATACAATTTCCATAAGTACTGATAATTTTAGTACCAACAGTTTCTCCATACCGAACACTTGAAAACAAACTGTTGAGTTAATTAAAAAAAAAATCAAGAATTTATCACTATACTTAAACTTTCGGGATAAATTTAATTTTTGTAAAACATCCATTTTTGAGGAAGCTCTGAACTTCCAAAATCCGCGCGTGAAAATTTCAAACTCAGACTTGCCATTTCAGCCCCAAAAATAATCCTTTGGCTCAAAATAATTTGCCGACCGGAAACTCGATTATAGTAAATGCCCCTGAAAAACCATTCACGTTAAAAATCTAAAAGGAAGGGCAAAAGATCAAAAATTTAGTCCAAAACACTCGAAATTACCGCAAAGAAATCAATAATTCAGGTTTAAAAACCCAAAATATAGGGTAAAACATCAAAAATTTAGACCAAAAATTTGGGCCTAAAAATAAAAAAAAATGCGGACCAAAAAACAAATATAAAAACTCGAAAATACCGGCCAAGAAATTAAGAATTCGCTCATAAAAATCAATAATTTCAATAAGGTATAAACCAATAGAAGTAATAATTAAGGTAAAAAAACTAAAATATACCCAAGAAAAACGAAAATTTAGACCAAAAATTTAAAACTCCAGCCAAAAAATTAAAAATGTAGACCAACAAAACGAAAATTTCAACAAAAAATCGAAAACTCTAAAATTTGGAACAAAGAACCCGAAAATACATACTGAAGATCTAAAATAGGAGTATTAAAAATCTTGGTCTAAAAAATAAAACAATCTCCCAAAAAAAAAAAAAAATTGAAAATTCAAACAAAAGAAAAATAATTTGCCATTTCCAGCCCTCAAAATAACTCTTTAGCTCAAAATAAGTTGCCGGCTAGAGGCTCGAAATTAGTAAAAAAAAAACTCGTCTGGGAATTCAATTTCAATTTAAATTTATTGTGACAGGCGTTTAAAATACGTTCACTCGTCAAAAATATAAATAGAAAATACATATTAAAATTACAGAGTTAATAAATAAAATAAAAATAAGTAGGATATTTTATTTATTAATACTCATTCAGGTCAAAAATATAAAATAAAGGGCAAAACAACCAAAATTTAGTCCAAAATACTCGAAAATGCCGGCAGAAAAATCGCACATAAAAATCAATAATTCAGGTTAAAAAATCTAAAATACTTATAATTATTTGTTAACGCTCATTTAAGTTAAAAATAAAAAAAAATGAAGGGCAAAAAAAAAATAAAAAATTTAGTCCAAAATACTCGAAAGTATTGGCAAAAAATCGCGCATAAAAATCAATAATTCACGTTAAGAAAATTAAAATACAAATTAAAATTACAGTGTTAATGAATAAAATATAAATAAGCAGAATATTTTATTTATTAATACTCAATCAAGTTAAAAATCTAAAATGAAGGGCAAACAAAAATAAAAAAAAAGTCCAAAATACTCGAAAATACCGGCAAAAAAATCGCACATAAAAATCAATAAATAATTCCTGTTAAAAAATCTAAAATATAGGGTAAGAAAAAAAAATCAAAAAAAAAAAAAATTCGAGCCAAGACTCAAAAATGCGAACAAAATCAAAAATTGAAACAAAAAATTGAAAATTTAGACGAAAATTAAGAAAATTCAGCCCCAAATCTCAAAGATCACAAATTCAGCTCAATAAACTAAAATATAGGGCGGAAAAATCAAAATCCTGGCGTGAAAAAAATGTTTTGTGACAACAAAAATATTTGAGTATAAAAACAATATTTATATTATTTTTTACGGTTTTTTAACAGTTTCTATTTGCGAAATATATTTGCAGAAAGAGACTGGAGAAATAAAATTTGAAAAGCATTCTGCACTCTTGGTGGAAGCGCCGGGAAATATATAGCTGGAAATGGTATCCCGACACGGATTTTTAAATGAATATGAAACTATAATTAGTTATGCCCTTAAGTAGCGTGAAAATATTTTCAAATTTTTTTTTATGCCATTTTAACAATATTTCTGAAAAAAAAATAGTGATGTGGCCATCATGTTACTTTCTCCGACTTAATGGTATCATTTATATTTACGCTTTCACGGTTTATTTTCAATTGAAATCATATTTCAAATGTACACCTAGCGTTTTGTAGACCCGGATGAAACTGACGTTTAAAAGTCAAAATTATGAAAGTTGGAAAAATTATTTCGAAAAAAAGTATTCTTTATAAGTTGTTTATTTCGGCCTTGTCTACAAATTTGCTGTAACTATTATCGTTTCATAATTATAAACCAAAAATGAAAAAACATTATTAATTTTTTTTCTCGAATAACAATAATTTTATGAAAAGCATTTGGTAAAATTTCGTATAACGGAAGTGTGTGTTTACCTTAACTGTTTTTTGTTTTTTTCCGATATTTCTTTGAATATGAAAAATATCACAACATTTAAACATATATTGAAGACAACAAAGAAATTAACATCTTTTGTTTGAAAATATTTTTTGTAAAATCACTTTTTTTCGAGAAAAAAATTTATTATTTTTTTTCTCATTTTTGGTTTATAATTATAAAACGATAATAGTTATAGCAAATTTATTTTTATAATTGTAGAGAATGCTAAAATGAACAACTTATAAAAAATACGTTTTTTTCGAAATCCCTTTAGTTTTTGAGTAAACTGAGTTTTTGAATTTGAAGTATAATTTTTCCATCTTACATAATTTTGACGTTTTAAACGTCAGTTTCATCCAAGTTTACACAACGCTCGAAGTGCATTAGAAATATGATTTCAGTTGAAAATAAACCATGAAAACGTAAATATAAATGGCTATAATACCATCAAGTCGGAGAAAGTAACATGATGGCCACATCACCATGTTTTTTTGGTTGTGATGATTTTTATTTTAAAATATAGAGTTTAGTGTATTTTAAAGAATATTAAGAAGTATTGAGTCAACAAAAATTGCCACAATCTGTAATTTTTCAAGTCCAAAGTCAACAAAATTATGTTTTTCATTTTGAAAAAATTGCCTCGATTTATGATTTTGATGATTTAAACACTAAAATGTTGCAAATTAATTGCATTTTGAAAAAAGCATTAAAATTGATGCTGAACCAACTAAAATTGCCAAAATCATAATTTTTTTAAGTTCCAAGTCAACAAAATCGCGTTTAGATTTATAAAACTGCTCAGGTGTTGATCACGTTTTTTTTGGTTGTGATGATTTATATTTTAGAATGTAGAGTTAAAGGATATTAAAAAGTAGTCATGTTGAGTCAACGAAAATCGCCAAAATCCGTATTTTTTCGTAGTTTAAAAAAAAATTATTCAGCATTTACAATGAGCAACTTTTCCTTCATTTAATCAATTCTATATCTCCTATAGTTACGGAGATAGCAATGCTAATGCATTGAATTTGTAACACTGTACATATAATATAACTATACAGGGTGTCCCATTTTAAATTGCCACCCCAAATATCTTGAAACCTGAGCTACATGGCAAAAAATGTTTCAGATAAAAGTTGTAGAGTTCGGAGGGGGACATATGCTGGTGATCTTGAAAATGACCTTGGCGGTAATTTTCAAGGTCAAACGAAGGTCAAATAAAGGTCAAACGAAGGTCAAACGAAGGTCAAACGAAGGTCAAACGAAGGTCAACTTTGATTTCTCAAATAGAACCCCCTATTTTTACTTTCTCCGTTACGAAGTACGAGAAAGTATTGTGATCGTGATTTTTTTTCAAAATTTTTGTTTACGGAAATATCCGTTTTGGGGTCCCTTGATGCCATTTCAACAATTTCTGGAAAATAAAACTTTGTGTCTGTGTGTGTGTCTGTGCGCGCTGTATCTCAAAAACTAATAGACCAATTGATATCAAACTTTAAACATAAGTTTTATTTGATAATCCGAAGAACTGAAAAGCTTTTGGTAAAATTTCGTACACCGGAAGTGGGTGTTTACCTTAACTGTTTTTTGTTTTTTGCCAATATTTTCTTAAATATGAAAAATATCACAAAAACATTTGAACAAATATTGAAGAAAATAAAGAAATGCGATTATTTTGTTTGAAAACATTTTTCATAAAATCATTGTTATTCGAGAAAGAAATTTATTAATTTCTTTTTAATTTTTGGTATACAATTATGAAACGCTAATAGTTACAGTAAATTTATGTTAATAATAATTGTAGAGAATGTCAAAATGAACAATTTATGAAGAATAAGTTTTTTTTTAATCTCTTTAGTTTTTGAGTAAACTGAGTTTTTGAATTTGAAGTACATTTTTTCATCTTTCATAATTTTGACGTTTTAAACGTCAGTTTTATCCGAGTCTACGAAACGTTCGATGCACACTTAAAATATGATTTAAATTGAAAATAAACCATGGAAGCGTAAATATAAATGATACCATCAAGTCGGAGAAAGTAACATGATGGTCACATCACCATTTTTTATTGCGAGATATTGTATTAAAGGTTTTTTTTAAACACTTTTTTGCACGAATTTTGTTCGTCATGTTATTTGAAATCTCAGATGAATCCAGGCTGTGGTTCATGCATTACCCTCGGCATTGGCATCAAAGGTACGGGTGCACGATCGCCGGAACTTACTCTCTTTGACTTTTTCCTCTGGGGACTAGTCAAGGACAAAGGATTTGCTGAAGTTCCGAGAACAGTGAAGGAGAGGATTAGGGCTGCATTTCGAGCAATTTTCATCCAAACCCTTCGAAATGTTCAAATCAACTTTCGCCAGTGGGTACAGAAGTGCATTGACGAGGATGGACACTTGATCGAGCATTTGATCTAAGAACGAGATCGAAACTACAGTCACTGAAACCATGATGTGCAAAATCCCATCGGCAACCTTCACGTGGTGCACATCGGGTGACGCTAATGCTGAGGGTAATGCATGAATCACAGCCTGGATTCATCTGAGATTTCAAAAAAAACATGACGAACAAAATTAGTGAAAAAACTCTTTAAAAAAATGGTAATGTGGCTATCATGTTACTTTCTCCGATGGTATCATCATTTATATTTAGACTTTCATGGTTTATTTTCAATTGAAATCATATTTTAAATGTACATCGAGCGTTGTGTAAATTCGGATGAAACTGACGTTTAAAACGTCAGTGTTATGAAAGATGGAAAAATTATACTACAAATTCAAAAACTCAGTTTACTCAAAAACTAAAGGGATTTCGAAAAAAATAGGGAGTTCTATTTGAAAGTTGATCTTCGTTTGTCCTTGAAAATTGATCCCAAGGTCATTTTAAGGTCATCAGAATATGTCCCCCTCCGAACCCTACAACTTTCATCTGAAACATTTTTTGCCATGTTGCTCAGGTTTCGAGATATTTGGGGTGGCAATTTAAAATGGGACACCCTGTATATGCTTGTAAAATGTTGTAAATATTCTTCAAATATCATTATATAATCTTCAAGAACAACCTAACTCGTGAATTTTTCAGCTTCCGCTAAAAAAGATCATGAAAAATACATCGAATTTTTCGCCTCATTTCGCCTACTGCACGCTTAATTTTTGTATATTTTTTTTTAAGAAATGGAGCACGTATGAGTAGGTCCGCCTTGTGGTTTTTAATAATGTAGATATTGAAGTTATCTATACATAAAAAAAGAATCTCCATTTCATAACACAATAAATCATATTCTAATCTTCTATTCATATTCTAAATTCCTGGCGTAACAGAAAGAAATGCAAACAAAAATATTTAAGTAAAAAAAATATTTTAATAATTTTCACGGTTTTTTGACAGTTTGCATTTGCTAAATATTCATGTAAAAAGAGACTGCATAAATAAAAAAATTAAATAGTACCTCACTTTTGGTGAATGCGCCGGGATATATATGGCTGACAATTTATGGTCTGAAGATTTACTGTGGCAGCCATGGAGATTTTTTTCTTCTATGTCGGTTGACTTAGGCTTGTCGGTTAGGCCTAGCATTCTTGTGACATTTTTGATTTTTAAGCCTGCATTTTTTTATTTTTCTACTCTTACCAAAAACCGCCGGCCAGGTATTATGTAATACTTGTGCCTGATCCGTATTCAGTAATAATAAAGTTTCTATTCGTATCAGCCATGAGATGATATTGAGTGTTAAAAAATAATTCATTTTAGCGATGAAGTATTTTATTATCGCTTAGGGATAAACTCTCGGTACTACTCGAAGACATCGCAATTGACTGCTTACATTAGGGATTTCGGCGTGAATGTGTCCAATCCTTTTTTATGAAATATCTGCATTCATCGGAGGCAATCCGGGGGTTTAATTTGTCGGCTTACGTATTGTGTTTGCCGAGAGGGTCGACACCTAACAGAACCGGTGGTGGCAGCAGTGGCAGCGGCAGCCACTTTATGCCAGTCAGCAATTTTCGCATTCAATCGAACACGATTTACACACGGCGGGGAGAGAGATGTAAATACGCGACCGACCTGCGACGACGATATTAAATTTGAATTACCAAGTTTCGGGCAGGAGGGGTCGGCCGCACACTTAATGCCAATATATTATATGAGGACCCGATTTTAAGGGACGGATATATGTCGCAATGTGTGCGCACCGGATCGTTTTTACTAGAATTGCTAATATCCCGACCCTTCGAAATCACCGCTTACACTCCCCAAAAAGGAGTTAATAAAGATTTTTCATTTTTCGAGGCGCGATTACATGTCGTAATCATGTAATTTGTCAAGTTGTCTTTTTTAAGAACAATGTCCAAGCTCTCTTTTTTGTATGGCTATTTTTGTTTCATTTATTGTAGGATTTCCAACAGGCAAAACTCAGAAGACTTCTTCCATCAGCTGTCATCTAAATTTTGACTACTACACATGCTTCATATACCAGATGTCTATATTAGCATTATCCAAAAAATGTTTTCAGTGACAAGTGCGTTGTAAAAAACTTCCAACGACGTATGTCGTAACTTATTTATTTTCCCTAACGACGTACGTCATAACTTAATAATCAAAATAGTTTCAGTTAAAATCGCTCACGCATTTACGTCACTAGTGCAATAACGTAGATTATCCCATTGAACAAATGCCGAATCGAGCGAGATAGACAGAGTGAGAGAGGGGGGGGGGCAGCTGAGGGCAATAACTAAAGCAACTTGGGTTTATTACGTAAAAAGAGTAAAATAGATTCCGTGTGAATAGCGTGTTAGTGGTTGTGGCCGGGGGCGCCTCCTGTCCTCTCTCTATATATAAGAGATATCCATCCATCCACGCCGAGACCAGTTATTGGTTTTTACGAGACAAACATGGCCGAAATTAAATCCCGAGGCGAACACACTCCGCCAGAAAAACATTTCGATATTTAATTCTCGTATAATTCCATCCAGATTTGTCACTGCGACAAAGGGCCCGGAGGAGCTCGGGTAAACAGGATCCGCCAGACAAATTGCATCAATTTCTGATCTTATTAATACCTCCGGGTTATCGGGATAGAATGCACGTCCGTCGATATTAAGTGCAATTAACTGATCTGCAGAATGACTCATGAATAGTTAATATTATCTTGACTTCCGGGCGTAGAATTTTTCGTGTTTGGGTTGTCATAGAGACTAAATCTTCAGATATAACATGTTATACACTACGAACATTCTTCAAAATTGTAAATATTTAGGGTAGAAAGGACTAACACCCTCATTCATTATTAATATATTTCTAAATAAGAAATATGTATAGTCTGAAGAAAGACGACTGGTTGTTGATTGGAGTATTGATGATCAAAATTTTGAGTGGTATATATAGCAGCTAATAATATTGTCTAGTATTGAAAATTTAAATGGATTTCCAACCAATCGAATTTAGGATTAATTATCACCCATCGCTTAGCTATCGCGCTAAGAGCGTCAGGAGGTACTGATAGAGAAATCCCCATATTTATTATGTTTATATTTACAATTTTGTAATAAATATGATCGGTTGGACTAGCCATTATTTATAATAAAAAAGTTTCAATCAAATATATAAAAGATATAAAAGACTGGGCACACATATCGCATAGCAAACGCGCTGAGAACGTCAGAAGGTAATGGATAGACAAATCCCCGCATTCATTATTATGTTTATATTTATAACTTTGTAATAAATATGGTTGGAGTTGCTATTATTTATAATGAAAAAATTTCAATCGAATATATCGTGTGCGCCACAAAATTTTGTTTCAGAGTTGCCTGTGAGATAAATGAGGTATGTCGCATATTATTACATCATGAGACTAGATTAGTTCAATTGAATTTAAAAAAAAATCTCAGACATGACTGCTATCTTTCTCTACCTCAGGCATGGCCAACTCTGAAACAAAATTATGTGGCTCACACCTTATAAAAGATGTGATACACATATCGCATAGCAATTGCGCTGAGAGCGTCAGGAGGTAATGATAGACAAACCCCCACATTTATTATTACGTGATTTATATTTACAACTTTGTAATAAATATGATTGATGGGAGTGGCTATTATTTATAAACAAAAAGTTTCAATCGTATAGATAAAAAACTTCAAAATTCAAAATTAATTATGACCTCTCGCATATTAATCGCACTGAGGGCGTCAGGAGGTTGTGCGAGAAGAAATCATTTAAACTGTGCGCCTACTGTATTTGTAATTAATTCTTACCCATTTACACTCATTAATTATTTAATTTAATTACTTATGGTCACTTTTTGGCCATTTTGTACAAACAAGACACGTCGTTTGGTTAAAGAGAGAACGATGTTCATCTAATTCTTACTTGATTTTTTGAACTTGTTTGATTACTTTTATTTTTAATAGGCCACGAGTTATGCAACTTGGTCCGTTTTATAATTAGCGGAAAGATCCAGCGGCCGGCAACTCAAAAGGCATTGGCGTGCCACAAAACGGGCAATTAAAAGTAGCAAGAACTGAGCGTGCCACTAAAATAAAACCAGAAAATCTATTGTATATTCAGACACTTTTATTATACAAGGTTTTCACAGCACCCGGTATATTTATATAAAGACACACTATCCATAATTAATCCATCAAAATTTCAATCGTCTGCCAAAATAAATATTGAATTCACAGAGAAATTTTTGGCCGAAGTCCATTTTTGCTAATTCAAATTTGTCTTTTAACGCAGCCATTTTTCTTACTGCAAAGTTTGGATAATTTCTTTTAAGGCAGATATACAGACACAAAATCCATAAATAATCTGTCGAAATTTCAAGCATCTGTCAAAATAAATGTGGAATTCATAGAGCAATTTATGGCCACAGTACATTTTTAGTCATTCAAATTTGTCTTCTAACGCAGCCATTTTTGTTAGTGCAAAGTTCGGATAATTTTTTTTAGGGCAGATATACAGATACAGAATCCATAAATAATCTGTCAAAATTTCAAGCATCTATCAAAATAAATGTAGAATCCACAGAGCAATTTCTGGCCAAAGTACATTTTTGGTCATTCAAATTTGTTTTCTAACGCAGCCATTTTTGCTACTGCAAAGTTTGGATAATTTATTTTAGGACAGATGTAAAGACGCATTATTCATATATAATCTGTCAAAATTTCAAGGATCTGGCAAAATAAATGTGGAATTCACAGAATAATTTCTGGCCAAAGTGCAAATTTGTCTTTCAGTGCAGCCATTTTTGTTACTGCAAAATTTGGATAATTTCTTTTAGGGCAAATATAAAGACACAAAATCCATAAATAATCGGTCAAAATTTCAAGCATTTGTCAAAATAAATGTGGAATTTACAGAGCCATTTTTGGCCAAAGTACATTTTTGGACATTCAAATTTGTCTTCTAGCGCAGCCATTTCTCTTACTGCAAAGTTCGGATAATTTCTTGTTAGGGCAGATATACAGACACAAAATCCATAAATAATCTGTCAAAATAAATGTGGAATTCACACAGCAATTTCTGGCCAAAATACATTTTTGGTCATTCAAATTTGTCTTCTAGCGCTGCTATTTTTGTTACTGCAAAGTTTGGATAATTTCTTTTAAGGCAGATATAAAGACACAAAATCCATAAATAATCTGTCAAAGTTTCAAGCATCTGTCAAAATAAATGTGGAATTTAGAGAGCCATTTTTGGCCAAAGTGCATTTTTGGTCATTCAAATTTGTCTTTTAGTGCAGCCATTTTTGTTACTGAAAAGTTCGGATAATTTCTTTTAAGACGGATGTAAAGATCTGGCAAAATAAATGTGGAATTCACGGAGTAATTTCTGGCAAACGTGCATATTTGGTCATTCAAATGTGTTTTCTAGGGCAGCCATTTTTGTTACTGAAACGTTCCGATCATTTATTTTAGGGCAGATATAAAGGCACATAATCCATACACAATCTGTCAAAATTTCAAGCATCTGTCAAAATAAATGTGGAATGTGGAATGTGGAATTTACAGAGCAATTTCTTGCCAAAGTACATTTTTGGTCATTAAAATTTGTCTTCTAGCGCAGCCATCATCGTTCGGATCATTTCTTTTAGGGCAGATATAAAGGCACATAATCTATAAATAATCTGTCAAAATTTCAAGCATTTGTCAAAATAAATGTGGAATTTACAGAGCAATTTCTGGCCAAAGTCAATTTTTGGTCATTCACATTTGTCTTCTAACGCAGCCATTTTTGTGACTGCAAAGTTCGGATAATTTTTTTTAGGGCAGATATACAGATACAGAATCCATAAATAATCTGTCAAAATTTCAAGCATCTGTCGAAATAAATGTGGAATTTACAGAGCCATTTTTGGCCAAAGTACATTTTTGGTCATTCAAATTTGTCTTCTAACGCAGCCATTTTTGTTACTGCAAAGTTCGGATAATTTCTTTTAGGGCAGATATACAGACACAAAATCCATAAATAATCTGTCTTAATTTCTAGCATCTGTCAAAATAAATGTGGAATTAATATAGAAATTTCTGGCCAAAGTACATTTTTGGTCATTCAAATTTGTCTTCTAACGCAGCCATGTTTGCTACTGCAAAGTTCGGATAATTTTTTTAGGGCAGATATACAGATACAGAATCCATAAATAATCTGTCAAAATTTTAAGCATCTGTCGAAATAAATGTGGAATTTACAGAGCCATTTTTGGCCAAAGTACATTTTTGGTCATTCAAATTTGTCTTCTAACGCAGCCATTTTTGTTACTGCAAAGTTCGGATAATTTCTTTTAGGGCAGATATACAGACACAAAATCCATAAATAATCTGTCTTAATTTCTAGCATCTGTCAAAATAAATGTGGAATTAATATAGAAATTTCTGGCCAAAGTACATTTTTGGTCATTCAAATTTGTCTTCTAACGCAGCCATGTTTGCTACTGCAAAGTTCGGATAATTTTTTTAGGGCAGATATACAGATACAGAATCCATAAATAATCTGTCAAAATTTTAAGCATCTGTCAAAATAAATGTGGAATTCACAGAGCAATTTCTGGCCAAAGTACATTTTTGGTCATTCAAATTTGTCTTCTAGCGCAGCCATTTTTCTTACTACAAAGTTCGGATAATTTTATTCTAGGGCAGATATACAGATACAGAATCCATAAATAATCTGTCAAAATTTCAAGTATCTGTCAAAATAAATGTGGAATTCACAGAGCAATTTCTGGCCAAAGTGCATTTTTGGTCATTCACATTTGTCTTCTAACGCAGCCAATTTTGTGACTGCAAAGTTCGGATAATTTTTTTATGGCAGATATACAGATACAGAATCCATAGTTAATCTGTCAAAATTTCAAGCATCTGTTAAAATAAATGTGGAATTCACAGAGCAATTTCTGGCCAAAGTACATTTTTGGTCATTCAAATTTGTCTTCTAACGCAGCCATTTTTGTTATTGCAAAGTTTGGATAATTTCTTTTAAGGCAGATATATCGACACAAAATCCATAAATAATCTGACAAAATAAATGTGGAATTCACAGAGCAATTTCTGGCCAAAGTACAATTTTGGTCATTCAAATTTGTCTTCTAGCGCAGCCATTTTTGCTACTGCAAAGTTCGGATATATTTTTTTTGGGCAGATATACAGATACAGAATCCATAAATAATCTGTCAAAATTTCAAGCATCTGTCAAAATAAATGTGGAATTCACAGAGCAATTTCTGGCCAAAGTACAATTTTGGTCATTCAAATTTGTCTTCTAGCGCAGCCATTTTTGCTACTGCAAAGTTCGGATATATTTTTTTTTGCAGATATACAGATACAGAATCCATAAATAATCTGTCAAAATTTCAAGCATCTGTCAAAATAAATGTGGAATTCACATAACAATTTCTGGCCAAAGTGCATTTTTGGTCATTCACATTTGTCTTATAACGCGGCCATTTTTGTTACTGCAAAGTTCGGATAATTTTTTTAGAGCAGATATACAGATACAGAATCTATAAATAATCTGTCAAAATTTCAAGCATCTGTCAAAATAAATGTGGAATTCATAGAGTAATTTCTGGCCAAAGTGCATTTTTGGTTATTCAAAATTGTCTTCTAACGCAGCCAATTTTGTGACTGCAAAGTTCGGATAATTTTTTTATGGCAGATATACAGATACAGAATCCATAATTAATCTGTCAAAATTTCAAGCATCTGTCAAAATAAATGTGGAATTCACAGAGCAATTTCTGGCCAAAGTACATTTTTGGTCATTCAAATTTGTCTTCTAACGCAGCCATTTTTCTTACTGCAAAGTTCGGAAAATTTCTTTAAGGGCAGATATACACACACAAACTCTATAAATAATCTGTCAAAATTTCAAGCATCTGTGAAAATAAATGTGGAATTCACAGAACAATTTTTGGCTAATGTATATTTTTGGTCATTCAAATTTGTCTTCTAGCGCAGTCATTTTTCTTACTGCAAAGTTTGGATAATTTCTTTTATTTGTCAGATATACAGATTCAGAATCCATAAATAATCTGTCAAAATTTCAAGCATTTATCAAAATAAATATGGAGTTCACAGAGCAATTTTTGGCCAAAGTCCATTTTTGGTTATTCAGGCTATACAAAAATAACATAAAAAATGACAAAGTTTAAACATGAGTGGCTCCATTGATGTTCAATTTTGGAATCTAAAACATCAATATTTGGTTCATGGTTTGAAGTATTTAATTTTATGCGCATTTCTGAATTTTCTTCAGTTAAACGATTTCGATACAAGTTTATAATATATTTCATAATCGTCACTTTTAAAGTGCAAAGTGGTGTACTCTCGCGTGAGAATTCTAGATTTTAAATGACTAATTATTATATGAGTGATACTGAAGAGAGTAAAGTTGAAGAGTCTAAAAATCGTCGTAAAGGTATAAAAAATCAAAAAATTATGTTGTGAAACAAGCAACATTTTGTTACAGGTACAGCCAATTTGACAGCTGACAGCTAAAACAAGATTGCAATTGTGATATATTGTTTTTACAAAATCACGCTCTCTTAGAATGGGATTATCTCGAAATTTAGGGATGGGGTGCTTACAGATTTTTGTAGAATCGTAATCACCCATGAATTTTCAATAGATATGTGTAATTTCAAGTCGATGGAAAATGTTTTTATATTTTTTTCAAGTCATCGAAATTATTGAAATTTTCACAATTACACGTTGTGCTTAAAATGGAATTACCTCAAAATTTGGGGATGGGAAATATCCAGATTTTTGTAGAATCTCAATCACAAATTAATTTTGAATAAATTTGTGTAATTTGTGTTTAAAATTTAATTATCTCAAAATTTAGGGATGAGGTGTTTACAGATTTTAATATAACTTTAATCACAAATGAATTTTAAATATATTTGTGTAATTTCAAGTCGATGGCAAGTGTTTTTATATTTTTTTCAAGTCATCGAAAATTTTGTATTTTTTCACAATTGCACGTAGTGCTCAAAATTGAATTATCTCAAAATTTAGGGATGAGGTGTTTACAGATTTTTATAGAACTTTAATCACAAATAAATGTTAAATAGATTTGTGTAATTTCAAGTCGATGGCAAGTGTTTTTATATTTTTTTCAAGTCATCGAATTTATAGTATTTTTTCACAATTACACGCTGTGCTCAAAATTGAATTATCTCAAAATTTAGGGATGCCAGTTTACAGATTTTCATAGTATCATAATTTTTAATGAATTTCGAATAGATTTGTGTAATTTTCAGTCAATGGCAAATGTTTTTATATTTTTTTCAAGTCATCGGAGTTATTGTATTTTTTCACAATTACACGCTGTGCTCAAAAAGGAATTATCTCAAAATTTAGTAATGGGGTGCTTACAGAATTTTATAGAATCGTAATCACAAATAAATTTTGAATAGATTTGTGTATTTTCCAGTCGATGGCAAATGTTTTTAATATTTTTTCAAGTCATCGAAGTTATTGGATTTTTTCACAATTACACGCTGCGCTCAAAAGGGAATTATCCCGAAATTTAGGGATGGGGTGTTTACAGATTTTCATGAAATCCTAATTCCAAACGAATTTTGAATAGATTTATGTAATTTCAAGTCAATGGCAAATATTTTTATATTTTTTTCAAGTCATCGAATTTTTTGTATTTTTTCACAATTACACGCTGCGCTCAAAATAGAATTATCTCAAAATTTAGGGATGCTGGTTTACAGATTTTTATGGTATCATAATTTTTAATGAATTTTTATAGATTTGTGTAATTTCAAGTCGATAGCAAATGTTTTCAAATTATTTTTAAGTCATCGAAATTTTTGTATTTTTTCACAATTGTACGCTGTGCCCAAAATGGAATTATCTCAAAATTTAGGGATGAATTGCTTACAGATTTTTACAGAACTGTAATCACAAATGAATTTTGAATATATTTGTGTAATTTCAGGTCGATGGCAAGTGTTTTTATATTTTTTTTAAGTCATCGAACTTATTGTATTTTTTCACAATTTCACGTTGTGCTCAAAATGGAATATTTCAAAATTTAGGATTGTGGTGTTTACAGATTTTTGTAGAACCGTAATTTCAAATGAATTTTGAATAAATCTGAGTCATTTTAAGTCTATGGCAAATGTTTTCACATTTTTTTCAAGTCATCGAAATCATTGTATTTTTTCACAATTATACGTTGTGTTCAAAATGAAATTACCTCAAAATTAGGGATGGGGTGTTAACAGGTTTTAGTAGAATCGTAATCCCAAATGAATTTTCAATAGATTTGTATAATTTCAAGTCGATGGAAACTGTTTTTATATTTTTCTCAAGTCATCGAAGTTATTGAAGTTTTCACAATTACACGTTGTGATTAAATGGAATTATCTCAAAATTTAGGGAAGGGGAATATCCAGATTTTTGTAGAATCTCAATGACAAATCAATTTTGAATAAATTTGTGTAATTTCAGGTCGATGGCAAGTGTTTTTCTATTTTTATCAAGTCATCGAAATTTTTGTATTTTTTCACAATTACATACTGCGCTCAAAATAGAATTATCTCAAAATTTAGGAGTGCTAGTTTACAGATTTTTATGGTATCATAATTTTTAATGAATTTTGAATAGATTTGTGTAATTTCAAGTCGATGGCAAATGTTTTTAAATTTTTTCTAAGACATCGAAATTTTTGTATTTTTTCACAATTGCACGCTGTGCTCAAAATGGAATTATCTCAAAATTTAGGGATGAAGTGCTTACAGATTTTTGTAGAACTGTAATCACAAATGAATTTTGAATAGATTTGTGTAATTTCAGGTCGATTGCAAGTGTTTTTAAATTTTTTTCAAGTCATCGAATTTATTGTATTTTTTCACAATTACAGGCTGCGCTCAAAATAGAGTTATCTCAAAATTTAGGGATGCTAGTTTACAGATTTTTGTGGTATCATAATTTTTAATGAATTTTGAATAGATTTGTGTAATTTCAAGTCGATGGAAAATGTTTTTAAATTTTTTTCAAGTCATTGAAATTTTTGTATGTTTTCACAATTGCACGCTGTGCTCAAAATGGAATTATCTCAAAATTTAGGGATAAAGTGCTCACAGATTTTTATAGAACTGTAATCCCAAATTAATTTCGAATATATTTGTGTAATTTCAAGTCTATGGCGAGTGTTTTTATATTTTTTTGAAGTCATCGAAATTTTTGTATTTTTTCACAATAACACGCTATGCTCAAAAAGGAATTATCTCAAAATTTAGGGATGATGTGTTACAGATTTTTATAGAACTGTAATTACAAATTAATTTTGAATATATTTCTGTAATTTCAAGTCGATGGCAAGTGTTTTTATATTTTTTTCGAGTAATCGAATTTATTGTATTTTTTCACAATTACACGCTGCGCTCAAAATGGAATTACCTCAAAATTTAGGGATGAGGTGTTTACAGTTTTTTATAGAACTTTAATCACAAATGAATTTTAAATAGATTTGTGTAATTTCAAGTCAATGGCAAGTGTTTTTATATTTTTTTCAAGTCATCGAACTTATTGTATTTTTTCACAATTTCACGTTGTGCTCAAAATTGAATTATTTCAAAATTTAGGATTGGGGTGTTTACAGATTTTTATAGAATCGTAATTTCAAATGAATTTTGAATAAATCTGAGTAATTTTAAGTCGATGGCAAATGTTTTTACATTTTTTTCAAGTCATCGAAATTATCGTATTTTTTCACGATTATACGTTGTGCTCAAAATGAAATTACCTCAAAATTAGGGATGGGGTGTTAACAGATTTTTTTAGAATCGTAATCACAAATGAATTTTGAATAGATTTGTATAATTTCAAGCCTATGGACTGTTTATATATTTTTCTCAAGTTATCGAAGTTATTGAAATTTTCACAATTACACGTTGTGCTTCAAATAGAATTATCTCAAAATTTAGGGAATGGCTATATCCAGATTTTTATAGAATCGCAATCACAAATTAATTTTGAATAGAATTGTTTAATTTCAGGTCGATGACAAGTGTTTTTATATTTTTTCAAGTCATCGAATTGTATTTTTTTCACAATTACACGCTGCGATCAAAATAGAATTATCTCAAAATTTAGGGATGCTAGTTTACAGATTTTTGTGGTATCATAATTTTAAATGAATTTTTAATAGATTTGTGTAATTTCCAGTCGATGGCAAATGTTTTTAAATTTTCAAGTCATCCGAGTTATTGTATTTTTTCACAATTACACGCTGTGCTTAAAATGGAATTATCTCAAAATTTAAGGATGGGTTGCTTATAAATTTTTACACAATCATAATTTTAAATGAATTTTGAATATATTTGTGTAATTTCAAGTCGATGGTAAATGTTTTTATATTTTTTTCAAGTCATCGAAATTATTGTATTTTTTCACAATTAAAAACTGTGCTCAAAATAAAATTATCTCAAAATTTAAGGATGGGTTGTTTTTAGATTTTTGAAGAATCATAATCACAAATGAATTTTAAATAGATTCGTGTAATTTCAAGTCGATGGCAAATATTTTTATATTTTTTTTAGGTTATCGAAATTATTATATTTTTTCACAAGTTCACGCTACGCTCAAAATAGAATTATCTCAAAATTTAGGGATGGTGTGTTTACGGATTTTAAAAGAAATTAACAATTGTAGATGTGTTTTCTCTTGTAAAGCGTCTCCAAAGCAGTCGGTAAACGTTTTCGTTTAGGGTGCACCCAGTATGCTCCGTTACGTAAATATAGGGTCAAGGGTAGTGGTTCGACCCTACCCCACCCTCCAACCGTTTGAACTTATCTTTCACAGTTTTTTAAACGTCAGTTTCATCCGATTCTACACAATGCTCGATGTACATTTAAATTATGATTTAAATTGAAAAGAAACCATGAAATTGTAAATATAAATATCTATGATGCTATCAAGTCGGACAAAGTAACATGATAGCCACATCGCCATTTTTTTTTTATTTTCGGCTTTAGTTCCTGAAAACTAAATCATGTTTGTACAATTCGATGGTGTTGTGTCGTGTTGGGGTAGTTCGTGGGTTGGTGGTTGTGTTTCGAAGCGTTTTGATTTTTGTGTTACCTCTGGTTGTAGTGTTGATGTAAGAATTTCGGAGTCTGACTTATTTGAGATTCCTCGTCGGTGTTTTAAAGAGGTTTTGAACTCCTCAGCGGGCTCGAAGACTCGCCCATGGCTATTGGTTATTGTAATACTTATTACAATGTAAGGTACTTTTAATAAACTCTGTAGCACACGAATTTATTATTTATGTATTTTATTAAAATTGTAGGTTCTAATTTTTAGGAATAGAATAGAATACGACTTTTAAATTTCATTGTATTCATTTCTGTATAGTTTCTAAGTTGCGAAATCTGTTTCTCAACAAATAAATTATAGTTTAAGACATATTTACACTAAATATTTAATTTAAAGTTTCCCCCCATCAAAGGAGAACTTTCTTGACCATCTCCGGTTTAATATTCGTCCGAATTTCGAGGGATTACATGTATATACACACATAGAGTGTAATCAGTGTGATGATTAAGATGAATGAATAATTGTCGGTTAAGGGAGGTCTGTCGCGGCGGGGGGTACGCTGGGGGGTCGAAACGTGGGCCGTCAACGGCATCTGCGCCACTAATAACCCTCTCATTAGCTATTATCATGCTGGCTGACGTCTGCATACCCTCCGTGCCTTTATAAGCTCTTAACTAACCAAAAACGGGAGAATGATTAACCTGCACAAACCGCTAACTAGCTGTTCCTGATAGCTCGACTTCAGAGCAAAGGCCTTTGTTACGTCTCACGGATTAATTATCTTCACATCATTCACCTTCATCAACTAATATACTTCAATTTATGGGGAAAAAAAACAACATGTAAATTAATTGCCTATCTTTTTCTTTACGGATTAAAAAAAAAATATTGGTTTATCTATTTCGTTTTTCGTTTTATTCACATTGAAGGCGATCAGCAACTAAAACTTTAATTAATGCAGAAAATGACATTAAATGTATTTATAAAAAATATTTTCAAACAGAAGATGTTTATTTCTTAGTTGTCTTCAATATTTATTAAAATATTTTTGTAAATCCGTAACGGAGAAAGTAAAAAACTCGAAACGGGCATAATAAAAAAAATATTTAATTTTTTCAATGCCTTACTGTAAGTATATTCAGCAATTACAAAGTGTCAAAAAACCGTGACCTATATTACTTATATTGTTTTGATATTGAACAGAAATCCGTGACCGGTATTTCTTATATATTTTTTTAAACTTTGATCAGAAATCCGTGGCTGGCGCATAAGTCTAAAAGGGCATAACAGAGAAAATATTTTATTTTTGCAATGGCTTCCTGCAAGTATATTAAACTAATACAAACTGTCAAAAACCGTGACCGGTATTACTTATATTTTCAACTTTGAACTGAAATCAGTATTGGCGCATAATTTAAAAAGGGCATAACAAACAAAAATTGCAATGCCTTCTTGCAAGTATATTTAACAATTGCAAACTGTCAGTATATAACGTATAACTGTTAATATTATTATTATTATTAGAGTTTTATTGAGGGTGGATACAAGAAAAGGGGGATGCGGCAGTCGGCGGGGCGTTTATTTAACCAAACGCAATAACAGAAAGTCACAATAATTAATTCTTCATTAAGGCAGCTATCCCCGCGGAGAAAACAAACACCTACAGCTAAACTGAGAACCAACAAGTCTTTATTACATTGATTTGTAGTTAATCTAAAATCTAGCCGTCTCCCTCTAAGTTCTCCCTCTGCAGTTACGCTGCATTGCACACACAAATGAAATTCGGTACGTAGTTATAATACGAAAATTCAGTTTCCAGCAGAATCCGCGTTTAACTTACTGCAGAAGTTCTAAACAGTCATTCTGTAAATTAAAATTAAATTATTTTTTGTAAAAAAGTTTCATTATGAGAATATAAATCATAGCCTACTAGAATGTGTTTTCAGCCAATCAACAACAAGTCTCGAGTGCTTGGTACAACTCTACTTTTAGAAATATTATCTGGCTCCTAAAAATTCTTCTAATTTCAACTATCAAGCGTCATCCTTATACAATTTTTCACAGTACAAAAATGTCACAATTCGTACCAGAAAAGGAACTTTCTAACTGCCCAAAGGAAACACGTATTTTGACCCTTGATCAAAAAATGGTGATGTGGCCATTATGTTACTTTCTCCGACTTGATGGTATCATTTATATTTACGCTTGCATGGTTTATTTTCAATTTGAATCATATATTAAAAGTACATCGAGCGCTTTGTAAACTCGGATGAAACTGACGTTTAAAACGTCAAAATTACGAAAGATGGAAAAATTATACTTCAAATACAAAAACTCAATTTATTCAAAAACTAAAGGGATTTCGAAAAAAACCTATTCTTTGTAAGTTGTTTATTATTGTTTCTACAATTGTTATTAACATACATTTGCTGTAACTATTATCGTTTTCTAATTATAAACCAAAAATTAAAAAAATAATAATAAATTTGTTTCTCGAATAAAAATGATTTTATGAAAAATGTTTTCAAGCAAAAGATGTTCATGTCTTTGTTGTCTTCAAAGTTTGTTTAAATGTTTTTGTGATATTTTTCATATTTAAGAAAATATTGGCAAAAAACAAAAAAACAGTTGAGGTAAACGCCCACTTCCGGTGTACGAAATTTTACCAAAAGCTTCTCAGTTCTTCAGATTATTAAATAAGACGGATGTTCAAAGTTTCATATCAATTGCTCTATTAGTTTTTGAGATACAGCGCGCACAGATAGACACACACACAGCCAGACACACACACAGACACAGAATTTTCTTTACCAGAAATTGTTGAAATGGCATCTAAGGACCCCAAAACGGATATTTCCGTAAAAAGAATTTTGGAAAAAAAATCACGATCACAATATTTTCTCGACAGCTCAAATATGCCATTTTGACATTTGATGAGTGCCATTTTGACATTTGATGAGTGCCATTTCGATAGTTGACATATGCCAATGGCGGTGAGAAAGCATAAGAATACGTTCTTCAAAATGTACCGTTGTTGAAGCCAAAAAATACTAATTTTGACAATAAAAAGTCGTTTGAATGCTATTTCATGTTAATTGAAAAATGCTTACTTTTGAAAATTTAGTAATTCCTGGCTGCTTATAGATGTGATTTTAAATAGTTGACAAATGTATTTTTTTATAGATATTTATTTATATTTCCAAGGCACTCTAATTATAATTTTCGATAAATATAATTTTAAACAAATATTTTAATTTTTTTTCGACCAACATGTTGAACGAAAAACAACATATTGAGCATTATTGGATTCAGAAAAATAATGTCGAATGTAAAAAAAATTAAACATTACATGCTGCCATTTAAATTTTTTTTTTTTACTTCAGTCACATCGAGTATTTTAATTATGTATTTTTAATTTTTGGATGAATAAATGAACAAATGAATAAATGAATAATGTCAGACGTATACACAACCATGGACCTGACCGAATACTTCTCGATCTCCGAAAAATCTTTCGGCCGTGCTGGCATTCGAACCCACACAGCACGCGGTGCAACCGGTAAAAAATTAAGTTAACTAATATTTGGCTATGAAGGTATTATTGAAAAAAAAATCAATTGCAATGCCATTTTTTAGTATTTAAACGGCCATTGACTTTGGTTTTTAGTTCATTCTCATCGGTCAATAAATTATGGCGTTGGGCGTTTTTTTTATCGAACACCCGGTATATGTGTCATGATAGAAAACATAAATTGGAACTCTTGAAATGTTACTTCTGATACGTCGTAAAATTTGTTAGTCTTAGCAGTTAAAATGCAACATTTTTCTTCGCAGAAAAAATGCGATTCAAATGGAGGCATTCAATCTGCATTTTTTCGTCTCTTGACATTTTCTCATAAACTTGTTAGTTTGATCACAAAAAAATAAAATAATGCTCAGACTCATTTGACATAAATTCACAGATTGATTATTATTTGCTAAGAAAAATCAAGTAGGCTGATGTTAAATGAAATCATACTATTTTCTCAAATTTCTAGAGAGTTTTATCCATATGGACTCAAAACATGTTCCACAACTAAAATAAGACTTTATTGAGAGAATGACATTTTCCTTGGAGAGGAAGGAGTTTTGAACAAAAAATTATATGAAAGAACTCCCTTAATTTTTGCTGGAAAATCACTCTTGATAATCTTTCAATTTAGAAACACCCTGTATACACAGGGTGTCCCATTTTAAATAGCCACCCCAAATATCTCGAAACCTGGCAAAAAATGTTTCAGATTAAAGTTGTAGGGTTTGAAGGGGGCATATGCTGGTGACCTTGAAAATAACCTTGGGGTTTTCAAGGTCAAACGAAGATCAACTTTAATTTTTTAAATAGAACCCCCTATTTTTTATTACGGGATCGTATTTTAAGGGAAAAATACAAACTTTTTGTAGGAAACGTTTTTTTCTTAATGCTCTTTTTAAGAGTTTCGTCACGAATTTTGTGATCTCAGATGAATCCATGCTGTGATTCAGAAAATCACGTGATTTTTGACAGTACAAAAAGAAAAAAAAGCATTTTTAACAGTTTAACATATACAGGTTTTACCAGTATATTTAAAATATAATTTTTGAGGCAGAAAGACGATAGCAATTTAAGGAAATAACCTTAATTTAAGAAAAACACTAACAAATCAAATGTACAATTTCTTTAATAAAGATGTAGTATATATATATTTTTTGACAGTTGAAAAATATACCAATTTTCACACTTGACAAACTGCCCATTTTGACAGTTAAAAAAAGGGTTATTTTTGCCAGTTGAAAAATTTGAATTTTTGAAAGTTTAACAAATATATTTTTTGATAGTTGGAAAGTAAATTTTCATGGTTGTAAATGTCATTTTGGGAGCTGAAATATGACGTCTAACATTTTCATCCAGATGTATTATGTGATTTGTAAAACTTGAAATGGTTTGTTTTAGACAGTCATGTTGATTAAATATTTCCTATGGGAAATCAAAATTTTTATTAAAATGTAGGGAATTTTTATAATTTGATTGTGAAATAAGATAGCTGTGAAATTATGTTATTACGAATATTTTGAAAGTTGAAAACTGATAGCTGAAACAATCTCTAGTAGTATTTTTATTTCACTGTGAATGTGTCACTTTTAAAATTTGTAATTTTGAACAGTTTAAACAGTATCATGAAGTAATATGTTGTTTGAATAAATTTAGAAAATTTCAAGTGTCTAGAAATTGTTTTTATATTTTTTTAAGCGCTCGAGAAAAAGTGCAACTTTAGATAATTACAAATTTTGTTCTCGTGGAATTAGTTCGAAATGTAGTGAAGGGATGTTTGCAGATTTTGACAGCATCGCGGAGTAATATGTTGTTTGAGTAAAGTTAGAAAATTTTAAGTGTCTGGAATTTTTTTAAAAATATTTTTCAAGCACTCGAGAGAAAGTGCAACTTTAGATAATTACAAATTTTGTTCTCGTGGAATTAGTTCGAAATGTAGTGAAGGGATATTTGCAGATTTTGACAGTATCGTGGAGTAATATGTTGTTTGAGTAAATTTAGAAAATGTTAAGTGTCTGGCAATTGTTTTTATATTTTTTTTAAGCGCTCGAGAAAAAGTGCAACTTTAGATAATTACAAATTTTGTTCTCGTGGGATTAGTTCGAAATGTAGTGAAGGGATGTTTGCAGATTTTGATAGTATCGTGGAGTAGTATGTTGTTGGAGTAAATTTCGAAAATTTCAAGTGTCTGACAATTGTTTTTATATTTTTCTAAGCGCTCGAAAGAAAGTGCAACTTTAGATAATTATAAATTTTGTTCTCTCGAAATGTAGTGAAGGGATGTTTGCAGATTTTGACAGTATGGTGGAGTAATATGTTGTTTGAGTAAATTTAAAAAATTTTAAGTGTCTGGAAATTGTTTTTATATTTTTTTAAGCGCTCGAAAGAAAGTGCAACTTTAGATAATTATAAATTTTGTTCTCTCGAAATGTAGTGAAGGGATGTTTGCAGATTTTGACAGTATGGTGGAGTAATATGTTGTTTGAGTAAATTTAGAAAATTTCAAGTGTCTGGCAATTGTTTTTATATTTTTCTAAGCGCTCGAAAGAAAGTGCAACTTTAGATAATTATAAATTTTGTTCTCTCGAAATGTAGAGGATGTTTGCAGATTTTGACAGTATGGTGGAGTAATATGTTGTTTGAGTAAATTTAGAAAATTTTAAGTGTCTGGAAATTCTATTTATATTTTTCAAGCGCTCGAGAAAAAAGCAACTTTAAATAATTACAAATTTTGTTCTCGTGGAATGTAGTGAAGGGTTAGAATGTAGTGAAGGGATGTTTGCAGATTTTGACAGTATCGTGTAGTAATATGTTGTTTGAGTAAATTTAGAAAATTTTAAGTGTCTGGATTTTTTTAAAATATTTTTCAAGCGCTCAAGAAAAAGTGCAATTTTAGATAATTACAAATTTTGTTCTCGTAGAATTAGCTCAAAATGTAGTGAAGGGATGCTTGCAGATTTTGATAGTATCGTGGAGTAGTATGTTGTTGGAGTAAATTTAGAAAATTTCAAGTGTCTAGCAATTGTTTTTATACTTTTCTAAGCGCTCGAAAGAAAGTGCAACTTTAGATAATTATAAATTTTGTTCTCTCGAAATGTAGTGAAGGGATGTTTGCAGATTTTGACAGTATGGTGGAGTAATATGTTGTTTGAGTAAATTTAGAAAATTTCAGGTGTCTGGAAATTCTATTTATATTTTTCAAGCGCTCGAGAAAAAGGCAACTTTAAATAATTACAAATTTTGTTCTTGTGGAATGTAGTGAAGAGTTAGAATGTAGTGAAGGGATGTTTGCAGATTTTGACAGTATCGTGTAGTAATATGTTGTTTGAGTAAATTTAGAAAATTTCAGGTGTCTGGATTTTTTTTAAATATTTTTCAAGCGCTCAAGAAAAAGTGCAATTTTAGATAATTACAAATTTTGTTCTCGTAGAATTAGCTCAAAATGTAGTGAAGGGATGCTTGCAGATTTTGATAGTATCGTGGAGTAGTATGTTGTTGGAGTAAATTTAGAAAATTTCAAGTGTCTAGCAATTGTTTTTATACTTTTCTAAGCGCTCGAAAGAAAGTGCAACTTTAGATAATTATAAATTTTGTTCTCTCGAAATGTAGTGAAGGGATGTTTGCAGATTTTGACAGTATGGTGGAGTAATATGTTGTTTGAGTAAATTTAGAAAATTTTAAGTGTCTGGCAATTGTTTTTATATTTTTTTAAGCGGTCGAGAAAAAGTGCAACTTTAGATAATTACAAATTTTGTTCTCGTGGAATCAGCTCGAAATGTGGTGAAGGGATGTTTGCAGATTTTAACAGTATTGTGGAGTAATATGTTATCTGAGTAAATTTTGAGTGTCTGGTAATTGTTTTTATATTTTTTAAGCGCTCAAGAAAAAGTGCAACTTTAGATATAATTACAAATGTTTCGTGGGATTACAGACACACAGTCACACATACCCAGACACATTTTTTTTTTCGGTTATCATTGAAATAGGCTTTAGGGACCTCAAAACGGAGATTTAAAAAAAATAAAAAAATTTCACGATCGCAATACTTTCTCGAACTTCGTAGCGGAGAAAGTAAAAAAAATATTTCACCAATGTTATTATTTCAGTAAATATTTCAGTCAAAATTCGGGAGGATTGTTTTCGTGTTTATTAAATTTATTCAATGCATTTGCAATAAGAAAGGGGCTTTAATTTTTCGATTTTTATTTCGGCGTTTTTTAGTTAGTAAAATTCTTCCTTCCCTTAAAACAAGTCCAAACAAAAACCTGGCATACCTGTGCATATCAGGTGAGTGGCAGATCATCATTCTTATCCGGATTATCGTTCTCCCCCGTAATTAAGCCACCTTAAACGGATTACCCCATTGTTGGACACTGTTACTGGTAAACCACAATCCGGATTAATGATAATCATCCTAATGACCATCGAGACCATTGTGCCCGTTCTTCGCGTTTATTTCTGTTCCAGCATTGTGCCCACGAAAATATTGAAACCCATCGGCAATTGGATTACTAAGTACGTTTCCCAAAAATCGTCATTGTCCGGATTCCATTCAGCGTCTGAATATTGGAAATTAACGCTAATTGCTCGTTAATACTAATTAATGGATGTAATTGCGCTGACGTACATCTGACCACGAAGTGTGCGTGACTTAATTGGAAGAACCGGGCTTTCCGACGGAACTTGAGAAGTTAATTTTAGACACAGGTTTTCAAATTTGTTTACATATTTAAATTCAATTAACCTGCGCTGCAGTCGTTTTAATTCGGATAATTGGTAGACATTATCGTTAATCTATCGTACGGTTTGTATTTCATTCTTGGAATTTTGGTAAATTTACATTTATCTACAGACAAAGTTTCATTTTAATGCCTATATTCATTTTTGAGATACCTCACCCACAGCAGATAGACACACGGAAGACAGACTTACAGATAGATACACAGTACACAGACATACACAGCCAGACACACAGATAGACACACAGACATACAGCAGACACACATACATACATACAGCCAGACACATAGCAGACACACAAACAGACACACAGCCAGACACACAGCAGACACACAAACAGACACACAGTCAGACACACAACAGACAGACATACAGACAGACACACAGCCAGACACACAACAGACAGACATACAGACAGACACACAACAGACAGACATACAGACAGACACACAGACATTTTTCAAAAATGGTCGGAATGGTTACGGATAACCTTAAAATGGATTTTCCGTTCAGATTTCGAAAAAAAAGCAAGACCACAATACATCCCCGTACTTTTCAGATCTAATTAATTTTATCATCTTCCCTTGATTCTTGAAATTCTGTCTCGGCATTCAATATTTGTGTACAATTTATTTAAAAGTCTGTATCAAAGTCGAATTTTGAAAAATCAACGCTATTTCGATTTTTTTTTTGAACGCTGAAAATGGATATTCTTAGATTTGGTGACGATTATCGTGGAAACTAGGATATTCTGGGATACGAAAACCAAATAATTTATGGATAATTTTATAAAAGTTAGACGAAAGTTTTGAATTTTGAAAAATAAACGTTTTTTTCGTTCTTTTGCGTCTTGAAAACGAATATTCTTTGGTTCGATGATGATCATTGGGAAAACTTGGCTGTGGACTTGCTTGGATTTTTTCTGGAATATGGAAGCCCAATCATTCGTACACATTTTTTTTAAATTGGAAGTCTGCACTTATTTTGGATTTAAAAAATCAACGTTTTTTCGATTTTTTAACGCTGAAAATGGACGTTCTTAGTTGTGATGACGATTATTGGGAAAATTTAGTCATTGCCTTGGATTTTTCTGAGATATAAAAACCCAATAATTTATGAATAATTTTATAAAAGTTAAAAGTCCGCATTTCTTTCGAATTTTGGAAAATCAACCTTTTTTCGTTTTTTGAATTTAAAAAAATTATTCGGGAAACTAGGTAATTTAATTGAGTAGATTTTTTAAGCCTACAAAAATCGAACAGTTTATGAATGATCTTAGAAAAGTAAGAAGTTCGCACTTGTTTCGAATTTTGGAAAATCAGCCCTTTTTCATCTTTTCGCGTGTCGAAAATGGATATTCTTGGGTTTGATGGTGATCATTGGGAAAACTTGGTGGTTGAAGTCCTTGGATTTTTCTGGGATATGAAAGCCCAATCATTCGTGAATATTTTTTTTTAAGTTAGAAGTCTGCACTTATTTTGGATTTAAAAAAATCAACGTTTTTTCGATTTTTTAACGCTGAAAATGGATATTCTTAGATGTGATAACGATTATTGGGGAAATTTAGTCATTGACTTGCTTGGATTTTTCTGAGATATAAAAATCCAATAATTTATGAATAATTTTATAAAAGTTAAAAGTCCGCACTTGTTTTGAATTTTGAAAAATTACCGCTTTTTTTTGTTAGTGCACTGAAAATTGATATTCTTGGGTTTGATGGTGATCATTGGTAAAACTTGGTGGTTGAAGTCCTTGGATTTTTTTAGGATATAAAAGTCCAATCATTCGTGAACAAATTTTTAAAGTCAGAAGTCTGCACTTATTTTCGATTTAAAAAAAATCAACGTTTTTTCGATTTTTTAACGCTGAAAATTGATATTAGGGAAATGAAGTACTTGCTTAGATTTTTTTGGGATATAAAACACAATTTATGAATAAATTTCTAAAAGTTAAAAGTTCGCACTTGTTTTGAATTTCGAAAAATCAACCCTTTTTCTTTGTTTGTGCACTAAAAATGGATATTCTTGGGTTTGATGGTGATCATTTAAAAACTTTGTTCTTTACTTGCTTGGATTTTTCTGGAATGTAATATCCCCGTTATTTATGAACATTTTTTTGTAAGTTGGAAGTCTGCATTTATTTTAGATTTTAAAAAAATCAACGTTTTTTCGATTTTTGAACGCTGAAAATGGATATTCTTAGATTTGATGACGATTATTCGAGAAACTGGGCAATTGACTTGAGTGGTTTTTTTTCCATATAAAAACCCAATAATTTATGAATAATTTTATAAAATTTAGAAGTCCGCACTTATTTAGAATTTTGGAAAATCAGTGCTTTTTCGTTTTTTTGCGCGTTGAAAATGGATATTCTTGGTTTTGATGGTGATCATTAGCAAAACTTGGTGATTGACTTGCTTGGTTTTTTCTCGAATATGAAAGTCCAATAATTCGTGAATATTGTTTTTAAGTTGGAAGTCCGCATTTATTTTCGATTAAAAAAAATCCACACTTTTTCGATGTTTGAAAGCTAAAAATGGATATTCTTAGATTTGATGACGATTATTTGGAAAACTGGGCAATTGACTTGAGTGGATTTTTTCCATATAAAAACCCAATAATTTATGAATCATTTTATAAAAGTTAGAAGTCCGCACTTATTTCGAATTTTGGAAAATCAACGCTTTTTCGTTTTTTTGCGCGTTGAAAATGGATATTCTTCGTTTTGATGGCGATCATTAGGAAAACTTGGTGATTGACTTGCTTGGTTTTTCTGGAATATGAAAGTCCAATAAATCGTGAATATTGTTTTTAAGTTGGAAGTCCGCATTTATTTTCGATTTAAAAAAAATCCACGCTATTTCGATTTTTTAAAGCTGAAAATGGAAATTCTTAGATTTGATGACGATTATTTGGAAGTGGATTTTTATATAAAAACCCAATGATTTATGAATCATTTTATAAAATTTCGAAGTCCGCACTTGTTTCGAATTTTGGAAAATTAACGCTTTTTCGTATTTTGGATATTCTTGGGTTTGATGGTGATCATTGGGAAAACTTGATGGTTGACCTCCTTGGATTTTTCTGGAATATTGAAGCAAAATCATTCGTGAACAATTTTTTTTTTAATTGGAAGTTGCATTTATTTTAGATTTAAAAAAAATCACGCATTTTGGATTTTTTAACGCTGAAAATGGATATTTTTAGATTTGATGACGATTATTGGAGAAACTAGTTAATTGGTTTGTTTGGATTTTTTTGGGATATAAAGATCCAATAATTTATGAATAATTTTACGTAAGACAGAAGTCCGCACTTATTTAGAATTTTGGAAAATCAACGCTTTTTCGTATTTTCGTTTGTCGAAAATGGATATTCTTGGGTTTGATGGTGATCATTGGGAAAACTCGGTGGTTGAGCTCCTTGGATTTTTCTGGAATATTGAAGCACAATCATTCGTGAACAATTTTTTTTTTAAGTTGGAAGTTGCATTTATTTTAGATTAGAAAAAATCACGATTTTTTTATTTTTTAACGCTGAAAATTGATATTTTTAGATTTGATGACGATTATTGGAGAAACTAGTTAATTGGATTGTTTGGATTTTTTTGGGATATAAAGACCCAATAATTTATGAATAATTTTACGTAAGATAGATGTCCGCACTTGTTTCGAATTTTGGAAAATCAACGCTTTTTCGTATTTTTGGGTGCCAAAAATGGATATTTTTGGGTTTGATGATGGTTATTATAAAAACTAGTTAATTGTTTTGTTTAAAATGTAAAAGCGAGATGATTTCTGAATAATTATGTTAAAATTGGAAGCCTGCAGTTGTTTACAATTTTTTAAAAACAACGATTTTCCGATTTTTGTGTGATGAAAATGGAAATTATTGTTGTTTGATGATAATTATTGAGAAAACTTAGTTTAGATTTTTCTGAAGTATTTTTAAAAATCAACTCTATTTCGATTTTTCAATGCCGAAAATGAATTTTCTTACATTTGATCATGATTATTAGGAAAACTAGGTAATTGATTTTTTTTAATAGCAATACTCATTTATTTCTGAATCATTTTGTAAAAGTTTAAAGTCCGCACTTACTTCGAATTTTGAAAAATCGACAATTTTTCGATTTTTAAGTGCTGAAAATGTAAATTATTGTTTTTTGATGATAATTATTGAGAAAACTAAGTTTAGATTTTTCAGAAATGTAATCATTTTTGAACAATTTTAGAACAATAATTTGAAAGTGTGCACTTATTTCGCAATACTTAGTGTTTTTCTTTGTTTCAGCGTTATGCCTGGCCTTGGTGCTATGACCATCAGCCATCATCAATTTATATAAATATTTCAAGTTATAAATTAAATGAATAAATGAACAAATGAACGATGAAAGACGCATACAAACAACCACGGCCCCGAACGAATACTTCTCGAAACCGAAAAATCTTTCGTCCAGGCTGGGAATCGAATCCACACGGCGGCGGTGCAATGGGCACAAGCGCTCGCCTGTACCCTTTACACCAAAGTGTCAAAAATGAATATTTTTGAGTTTGTTCTTGATTTTTGGGGAAGCTAAGTAATTGATTTGCTTGTATTTTATTGAAATATAAACACCTAATCATTGATGAGCGATTTTATAAAAATTTAATAAAGACGAAAGTAGCCTGAATATATTGTCTCAAATTTATTCTTTTTGTAAAAGTTCGAACTCTGCATTTGTTTCTGATTTTGATAAAAGCGAGGATTTTCCTAATTTTCGTGCCAAAATTTACATAAAGTCATAAAAATGTTGATGTGGTCATGACGGCATAAAAGGATTCTTTTATGATATTTTGATTATTGATCTCTAGATCAAAATAAGAAAAAAAATGTGTCTTTGTAGTGTCCAAATGTTTTCAAATAAAATTTTGAACAGCAGCCTTATTTGACAATAAGAAGATGAACTGAAAAGCTTCTGGTAAAATGTCGTATACCTGAGGCGGGTCTTTAAAAGAATGGTTTTAGTTTTTAGGGTTGAGTCGTACGCTAAAAGACTCAATGAACTCATTGACTCATTAATTTACACACCTTGAAGTACTGGTGGTAAAAATAATAGGATTGGAACCAGTTGAAGTTTTGGGCGAAGTAATCAAAATTAGACCACTTAAATCCAGAATGTTTGCAAAACTTTGTGAAGACATGGGAGCGAAACGTAAAAGCCGGAAATACCATGTCGTTCTAAAATCCGCGTATTGAGTTGTGTTTTTGAATTTATTATTAGACGGATATGTCCACAACTCGTATATTTTTGTGTAGATACGTGAGTTGATGAAGATTAAAAATGTGTTATTATTGGTAAGTAATGTTTAAGTAACTAAACCAGGAATCTTATTTCACGCACCATTAATAAACGCTGATTATTTAATCCCGAGACGTAAAACCTTATCATAACGAAGCAAAAGGGTAATTTACCGGTACTGAAATGATAACGTAAAACCATAAACAATCGATTGGTAAATATACTTGCTCACATAAAACTTACATCATTATCGAAAATTGTGTGATTAGGTATTTAGATTAATGGTGGTAATATTTATTGCTAATATAACAATTGTAATAACAACACTTTTGAATAAAATTTAAATAGGAAATACAATATTATTCAAGTTAGTCCTGTGGGTAGAAATAAACGATCTTTAACCAATGTTATTTGTCTAGTTTGCTACATGCAAATTTATTTTCATTCAATATCCGGCGTGGCACTAGCCAGGGAAGTAGTTGTTTCAATAAGTTATTTGTTTATAGTTTTTATTTTGCTTTGCAGAGTGACGAACAGGTTGAATATTTACATATTCAGGCTATATTCCATTTTAAATAAAATAGAAATAACCTTACTTGTTGCAGAAAGTATCAAATAAATTCAAAAAAACGAAATATTCAGGCTATATTTCGTTTTTTTTTTAATATATTCCATTTTAATAAATCTATTAATGATTGTATAAAAGTTTCCCAAACTGACAGACAGACACACAGCCAGATACACAGCCAGACACAAAACCAGACACATGGCCAGACACACAGCCAGACACACACAGAGACATACATACAGACACACAAAGGGAGACACAGACATTCAGACAGACACACAGAGAGACATACAGACAGACACACTTACAGACACACAGCCAGACACACAGACAGACATTTTTTTAAATGGTCGGAATGGTCTCGGGAAACCTAAAGATGGATATTTTCGTTCAGATTTCGAAAAAAATTACGACCACAATACGTTTCCGTACATTGTACAGAGACATTCATTATCATTATCTTCATTGTTTTCAAAATTCAAATTTAAATACGAAATACAATATTATTCTACAAAAGTTGCCCAAAGTGATCCAAATTCACTGCCTGGCAATAATTAATACATATTTTGCAAAGAACTACTCAATTTTGGTCTTTACACTTTCCTGTATGTCTTCGATGTTCTGTTGACTCTTTAATTTTGGCATTTTAATAATCGCCATCGTGCAAATCGTAGAGCTTGAAAAATGTTTAAATTGGGCCAATACACGAATACAGTGGCGGTTTCAAAGGGGGGGGTAATCGGGTATTTACCCCCTCTAAGAATTTTTCGCTTAACAATTTTTATTGTTAAAAATTACCGATGTTCCATATTCCAAACAAATAATATTACCGGTAAATTTTTCCAACGCTTTAAAACGTTGGAAAAGGAAAGGGACATTTCACGGAACATGTGTATGAGACCGAAAGCACCAGTTTATTTATCTTTTTACTTTCTCCGTTACGAAGTACGAGAAAGTATTGTGATCGTGATTTTTTTTTCAAAATTTTTTTTTACGGAAATATCGGTTTTGGGGTCCCTAGATGCCATTTCAACAATTTCTGGAAAAAAAAAATTGTGTCTGTGTGTGTGTGTGTGTGTCTGTGTGCGCTGTATCTCAAAAACTAATACAGCAATTTATATGAAACTTTGAACATACGTCTTATTTGATAATCTGAAGAACTGAAAAGTTTTTGGTAAAATTTCGTACACCGGAAGTGGGTGTTTACCTTAACTGTTTTTTGTTTTTTGCCAATATTTTCTTAAATATAAAAAATATCACAAAAACATTTAAACAAACATCGAAGACAACAAAGAAATGAACATCTTTTGCTTGAAAATATTTTTCATAAAATCATTGCTATTCGAGAAAAAAATTTATTATTTTTTCTTTAATTTTTGGTTTATAATTATGAAATGATAATAGTTACAGCAAATTTATGTGAATAATAATTGTAGAGAATGCCAAAATGAACCACTTATAAAGAATAAGTTTTTTTCGAAATCTCGTTAGTTTTTGAGTAAACCGAGTTTTTGAATTTGAAGTATAATTTTTCCATCTTTCATGATTTTGACGTTTTAAACGTCAGTTTCATCTGAGTTTACGCAACGCTTGATGCGTTTTAAAATATAATTTAAATTGAAAATAAACCCATGAAAACGTAAATATAAAGTCGGAGAAAGTAACATGATGCCCACATCACCATTTTTTTAAATTACCCCCCGCCTAGACTAGTTGGTTGGAGACGCCCTTGCATGAATGTTCTTTCAATATTACAAAAGTGTTTCCTAAAACACAAGATATAAGCCTAGACATGCTCAATTTTAGCTTAAAATTGTTTGAAAGTTCTTAAGCTTAAATAAAGTTAAAATTTGGCCAATTTCAACACAAGTTCTGTAAATTTTATAACACTTTGAGGCCGCTGCACCAGGTGGCGCAGACGTCCTCTTGCGCGAGAGGTCCCCCAAGTCATCCTGCAATAAAAATCGATTCGGAATATTATTTTACATAATATTTCTCAACAGGTGAGCTTTTTTGAAAAAGTTGACTTTTCCGAAAATGGTGGCCTTCCGAACAAAAAACTCATTCGTCACAAAAACGTGCACCAAAAATCCAATTTTCAAAATATCGAAAATCCGGCCCGTATTTAGACAATTCAATTCTTAATACAGTCGGAAAAACCGCATCGAAATCGGATGTAAACTTTCCGAGAATTTTCCCCCGCAGTTTTGAAAAATACTGTTTCGAGATTTTTTTTTTAAGTTTTGGGAAAGTCTAACTTGAGATAACTTTCTCGTTTGTTCAGTTTGCACGACGACGATCAGGTATTATGTGTTTTCGGCATCGGTGAACACATTAACCGGTTTAAATGTTTCTAGCGGACTTGGGATGAACGCTAAATTAAAGAACCAATCCCAAGGAATATTTTAAGCCAAAAAACAAAAAATCAATTTTTGAAAAGGCTAAGGTGGTGTTTCCCCTTAATCATACCATGAGTTATACTTGTGAGAGAATACAACTTATCAGTCATACATGGGCGTCCGCAGGTGGGGGCAGCTGCCCCCTCCGGGAAAATGAATTTATAAAATTAAAATTAAAAATCATAACAAAAAATGCGTTCCACGTTATGTTCCATGAGTTCGAAAAAAGTTGACGTACGGTTCCACCCGGCGCGTGTAATACAGTGTGATCGAATAAAAGTTAGTCAAAGTTGGCCATGAGCCAAAATTGCTAAACTTATTAGCAAGTGTCATGTTGGCGTATATTAATACTTTCAAATTTAGGAACTAAAACAAACATTCGGCGGCTTTTTGTTCATGACCTGCTTTGACTAATTTTTTATTCGATTTCACTGTATTATTACTGTACATTTTAGTAGAAATTAACTATTTTCGACAGTTGTAAATTGTTATTTTTTGCAATTGAAAATTTCCTTTTTGCGGCCAACTTTCCATTTGTGATGATAGAAATGTGCGATTTTTGACAGTTGACATTTTTAGCATTTGAAATTTTTTTAATATCAAAAAAATGCCATTTTTGATTGTAGAAATCCACAATTTTCGGATACTACTAATTTCTTTATTTACTGTTGAATCGTACCGTTTGTGGTGGCAGAAATGCAGAATTTTTGACAATTTGTAATTGTTACTTTTGACCATTGGATATTTCCCTTTTTTAATATTGAAAAATGCCGATAGTAATAGTAGAAATGCTCAAATTTTGACAGTTTGGAAATTTTCTTTTTACTGTTGAAATGAAACCGTTTTCAGTAATGAGCAATTTTTGACAGTCCTGAATAGTTATTTTTGGCAATTGAAATTTCCTTTTTACTGCCAGCGTGTCATTTGTGATGGTAGATATGTGCGATTTTTGACCGTTCGAAATTGTCATTTTTAGCAGTTGAATTTTTTTTTTAATATCTAAAATGCCATTTTTGATAGTAAAATTGCACAATTATCGGCAGCTGCTAATTTCTTTATTTAGCGATGATGGCAGAAATGCAGAATTTTTGACAATTCGAAATTGCCATTTTTAGCAGTTAAAATTTTCTTTTCTTTAATAATAAAATAATGCCGTTTTTAATAGTAAAAATCCATAATTTTTCACCGCTGCAAATTTCTTTATGTTCCGTTTGTGGTGGCAGAAATGCAGAATGTTTGACAATTGGGAATTGTCATTTTTGACGGTTAAAAATGTATCCATTTACTATTGAAAAATGCCGTTTCTGAGAGTAGAATTTCATAATTTTTGACAATTTATAATTGTTACTTTTGGCCGTTGGAAATTTCCCTTTTTTAATATTTAAAAATGCCGATAGTGATAGTAGAAATGCTCAAATTTTGACAGTTAAACATTTTTGGCATTTGTAAATTTTCTTTTTATTGTTGAAGCGTGCCGTTTTCAGTAACGAGCAATTTTTGACAGTACTGAATACTTATTTTCAGCAATTAAAAATTTGCTTTTTATTGCTAACGGCTATTTGTGATAGTAGTGCGATTTTTGACAGTTCGAAAGTGTCATTTTTTGCAGTTGAATTTTTTTTTCTTAATATAAAAAAATGCCGTCTTTGATAGTAAAAAACCATAATTTCTGGCAGCTGCAAATTTCTTTATTTACCATTTATGTCGGCAGAAATGCAGAATTTTTGATAATTTGAAATTGTCATTCTTTTAATATCAAAAAATGCCGGTTTTGATAGTAAAAATCCATAATTTTTGGCAGCTGCAAATTCTTTATTTACCATTAAATCGTAACTTTTGTGGTGGAAAAAATGCAAAATTTCCACAAAAAAAAAATTTCAATTTTCTTTTTTAACATAAAAAAATTCCGTTTTTGATTGTAAATATCCCAAATTTTTGGCAGCTGCTAATTTCTTTATTTACCGTTTATGGTGGCAGAAATGCAGAATTTTGGATAATTGGAAATTGTCATTTTCTGTTTTTTTAATATCAAAAAAATGCCGTTTTTGATATTAAAAATCCGCAATTTTTGACAGCTGCAAATTTCTTTATGTGCCGTTTGCGGTGGCAAGCAAAAATGCAGAATTTTTGACAATTCAAAATTGTCATTTTTGACGGTTATTTATTCGAAATTTCTGTATGAAAGTTTTGCCCAACACCATAATTTCTGACAGCTGCAAATTTTTTTATTTACCATTGAATCGTACCTTTTGCGGTGGCAAAAATGCAGAATTTTCAACAATACAAAAATTTCAATTTTCTTTTTTAACAATAAAAAAATGCCGTTTTTGATTGTAAAAACCCACAATTTTTGGCAGCTGCTAATTTCTTTATTTACCGTTTATGGTGGCAGAAATGCAGAATTTTTGATAATTTGAAATTGTCATTTTCTTTTTTTAATATAAGAAAATGCCGTTTTTTGATATTGAAAATCCACAATTTTTGACAGCTGCAAATTTTTTATGTGCCGTTTGCGGTGGCAAAAATGCAGAATTTTTGACAATTCGAAATTGTCATTTTTGACGGTTATTTTTTCGAAATTTCGGTATGAAAGTTTTTGCAGTCATGTGGTGTACATCAATTAAATATCGAGATTTAACCTGAGCGGACCAATAGGAACATTATTTCAGCGACAATATAACGCAAAAGTCACGTGAGCCAATCAACTGCACACGTCCCTATCACATAACCTAATTAAATCGCGCGCATGTGAATATTTGTTATATTCTCGGGGGTAATATAACTACTGATATGATTATCATCGGTTATAGCACCGAGGTAAATCCGATGAAAATTGAACGAGTTCAATTTGCTTCTGGCTTAAACCATTCGTTCATCATCGATGATTAATCACAACTATATTTGGGAAGAGGATACAATGTACGTTACTATACAGGGTGTTTCAGAGCTCTGGGAACGGTCAATCACGTGCTTATTTGTCAAAATTTCGAAAAATGTTTTATACAAAAGTTGTGTATAATAGTGAGCTGCATGCCCTAAAAATATTTAAATTTATACAGGGTGTCTCATAACAAAGTTACAGATCAAACTTATGTTTTTTTAAATGGAACACCCTATATTTTTTGTCATTTTTGAATTATATGGAGCAAATAAAGGTGAGTTACTTCAATACTCCCTATACCTATTGCTTGCCGTTTTCGAAATATTTGAAGATTTGTTGAAATGCATGGTCTGGGTGAAATTTTATTTTTGCCCCAGTGATTGACGTTGAACGATTAAAATCATTTCTATTATTTGGTTGAAGGTTCTAACTATAGAGCCAACCATGATTTCATACAAAAAATTATACAGGGTGATAAAAAAATGCGGTAGAAAAACCGAACTTATAAAGTTAAATAACTTCGTTTTTTCAAATGGCATACCCTGTATTTAGTAACGTATTCTTAAGTAGAATCCAATTATCTTTCAGATTGTATAAGGGTTCCCTGTTCCAAATCTCAATAGTTTTCTCAGTATTCAGCGATTATCATATCAGGAATAATTATGTAAATGGCGCGCGAAATTCAAATGCGGCGTTTTAATTTTTTTCTGTAAATCGTATAAAACAAATGTTATAAATACAGAAATAATAGAATACTAGAAATTAACGTATCGCATCCAGCCGGTGCGATAATAAACCGATCAATTTCCAATCAATTTTGATTTGACAAGAAAAACCGCAATAACGCCCTCAATAAACGTTAATAACGTTACACTCGCTTATTAATTGTCCATCATCATACAGATAACACAATAAATATAACCTAATAAATAAAGCACTCTTCATTAAAGCATTATCAAGCGCACACCTGACGAATTCCCTCGCAATATTAATCTATTTCATTATAAAGTTAACACAATAACCAACATTTATTACGCGCTCGTGTGTGTGCGTGTGTCTGTGTGTCTGCGTGTGTGTGTAATTCGAAAGCGTTGATAAATTCGTAATCTGCGAAACGGCGGCGTGGTTTGTCGAGCGGCGCGGGCATGCGCCGGCCGAGCGCCGCGCCCCCATTGGTCGACGTCGAGGGGTGGGTTAGAACTGGCGCTCGCTTGTAAATCCCTGCGAGTGGTTGAAATCGTCAGTTAAATTTCAGACACGCTCTGATTTACATCCTGGGCATACATATTCCAGCTGGCTGGGCATTTTTTTGGTTTTATAGTGTTTATCGTGTTGGAACTTTTTTTGCTTCTTGAGAATTGTGTGATTATGGCCCACTCGCAAGTTAGTTCCGAAGAGATCAGGCCGAGGGCGGTTTACAGCATCGACCAAATATTGGGGGTCGCCAATTCGCCACCGGCGAGAAAAAACAGTGAAGGTAGGTTGGAATGTTCTTGTGCGTAAATTACGGAGCTAGTTGAGACTTTTTGTCAACTGAACATTTTCGTCAGTTTGTATGCAAAAATTGAATAAATTCAATTCAAAAATAAACCTGAAGGCACTTTAGTTGATAGATTTAATTGGAACTGTCTTCTATTAAATTCTTGAAGCTGGATACGAATTTTTGAACATTTGTACAGGCTGACACAAATTGTAAAAATTCTTGTTGTATACGACAATTTGTATCAGCTAGATTTGTCGGCACAAATCACTTACATTTGAGCGATAAAAGTTAGTTTTAATGTTGCGACAACAATTTTTATAATTTGTGTCAATCTAGCAGTCCACATAAATTGCAAAGATTCTAAAAATAAACAGCAAACTTACTTTAGTTAAAATTTGTATGATTTTTGTCATTCTATCGGTCGACACAAATTTCAAAAATTCAATCAAAAAGAACAGCGAAGATACTTTACTTGATAAATAAGTGTTAGAATTTTCGTATTCTTCTAACTAGTTAAGACATTTTGATTGTTTACACCAGAACTGTAATGTTGAGATTGTAATTAAACGATTATTTTCCAGTAACGGTTATTGTTACAGTTACTGTTACTACAAAATAACTAGTTATGTAAACGGTTATTTAGTAACAGTTATTCAATGTAACTTTTGCCAGTAACAGGAGCTAACAAAGTGAATCTCAGATTGTAATCAAATTCTTTCCGATTTAAAATTTTTTTTTTTGCTTACTTATATTTTAAGTTTAATAAAAATACATTCTTATAAAATAATCATTTTTGGTGGTAACCTATCAACCCTGAGGGCAAAGAAATCGTTAAAAATATGCGTTCTGATAGTGCGCAACGTTGCAAAAAAACAATATTTAAAATTAACAATTGTCACAAGCTGGATATTTCCGAAATTTACTCAAAATTGATTGTTGAGTAATTTCCATAAAAAATCCAAAACACCCCCTTACAAATTTACGAATTAATCACACTTACACCGCGCTTTGACATTCTCAATTCTCAATTTTTTTCCAGCGATTTAAAAAATATAAAAACAATGGTCACAAGCTGGATAATTCCGAAATTTACTCAAAATCGATTACCGAGTAATTTCCATAAAAAATCCAAAACACCCCTTACAAATTTACGAATTAATCACACTTACACCGCGCTTTGACATTCTCAATTCACAATTTTTTTCCAGCGATTTAAAAAATGTAAAAACAATTTCCACAAGCTGGAAAATTTCGAAATTTACTCAAAATTGATTACTGAGTAATTTCCATAAAAAATCCAAAACACCCCCTAACAAATTTACGAATTAATCACACTTACACCGCGCTTTGACATTCTCAATTCTCAATTTTTTTCCAGCGATTTAAAAAATATAAAAACAATGGTCACAAGCTGGATAATTCCAAAATTTACTCAAAATTGATTACTGAGTAATTTCCATAAAAAATAAAAAACACCCCCTTAGAAATTCATGAATTAATCACACTTACACCGCACTTCGACATTCTCAATTCTCAATTTTTTCCAGCGATTTAAAAAAATATAAAAACAACGGTCACAAGCTGGGTAATTCCGAAATTTACTCAAAATTTATTACTGAGTAATTTCCATAAACAATCCAGAACACCCCCTTACAAATTTACGAATTAATCACACTTACTCCGCGCTCTGATATTCTCAATTCTCAAATTTTTTCCAGCGATTTAAAAAATATAAAAACAATGGTCACAAGCTGGATAATTCCGAAATTCACTAAAAATTGATTACTGAGTAATCTCCATAAAAAATCCAAAACACCCCCTTACAAATTTACGAATTAATCACACTTACACCGCGCTTTGACATTCTCAATTCTCAAATTATTTCCAGCGATTTAAAAAATATAAAAACAATGGTCACAAGCTGGCAAATTTCTAAATTTACTTTGAATTGATTGTCGATTATTTGCGATAAAAAATTTCAACACCAATTGTTGAATAAATCGCACTTAAACTGCGCTTCAGCATTCACAATTCGCGTATTTCCGCGAGTTGTTAAAAAATTATAAAAACAATTGTCACGAGCTGGAAAATTTTGAAATTTACTCAAAATTGATTGTTGAGTAATTTCCATAAAAAATCCCAAAACATCCCCTTACAAATTTAAGAATTAATCACACATAAACCGCGCTTAGACATTCTCAAATCGCAAATTTCTTCGAGCGATTTAAAAAATATAAAAACAATGGTTACAAGCTGGAAAATATCTAAATTTACTTTAAATTGATTGTCGATTAATTTCCATAAAAAAATCTCAAAACACCCCTTCACTAATTATTGAATTAATCGCACTTAAACTGCGCTTATACATTCTCAAATCAGAATTTTCTCCGAGCAGATAAAAAAAATATTTAAACAATTGCCACAAGCTGAAAAATTTCGAAATTAATTTAGAATTGATTGTCGATTATTTCCCATAAATAAACTCAAAACACCCCTTAACTTAATATTAAATGAATCGCATTTAAACTGGCTTAGACATTCTACATTTGCCCTTTTTCTCAAGCGGATAAAAAAATATAAAAAACAATTGCCATAGTCTGTAAAAGTCGACATTTTCTCAAAATTTAATGTTGATTAATTCCCATAGAAAATTTCAAAATACCTCTTCACTAATCTTCGAATTAATCGCACTTTAACTGCGCTTAGAAATTTTCAATTCGGACATTTCTTCGAGCGGATAAAAAAATAATTGCCAACAGCTAAAAAAATCGAAAAGTACTTAGAATTGATTGTTGACTATTTCTAATTAAAAATCTCAACACAACCCTTTACTAATTTTTGAATTAATCACAACTTAAACTGCGCTTAGAAATTTTCAATTCGGACATTTCCACGAGCGGATAAAAAAATATAAAAACAATTGCAACAAGCTGTAAAATGTTGATATTTTCTCAAAATGTATTGTTGATTAATTTCCATTACAAATTTCAAAAAACCCCTTCACTAATCTTCGAATTAATCGCACTTAAACTGCGCTTAGAAATTTTTAATTCGGATATTTTTTCGAGCGGATAAAAAAAACAATTGCCAACAGTTAAAAAAATCGAAAAGTACTTAGAATTGATTGTTGACTATTTTTTATTAAAAATCTCAACACAATCCTTTACTAATTTTTGAATTAATCGCACTTTAACGGCTCTTAGACATTTTAAATTCAGACCTTTTCTCGAGCGTATAAAAAAAATATAAAAAACAATTACCATGAGCTAATAAGTTTCGAAACCCACTTAGAATTTACTGTTGACTATTTCTAATTAAAAATCTCAACACAACCCTTTACTAATTTTTTAATTAATCACAACTTAAACTGCGATTAGACATTTTCAATTCGGACATTTCCTTAAGCGAATGAAAAAATATAAAAACAATTCCCATGAGCTAAAAATAAATGGAAAATTACTTACAGTTGATTGTTGAATATTTTAATTAAAAATCTCACAACACCCCTTTACTAATTTTTGAATTAATCGCACTTAAACAGCGCTTAGACATCCTCAATTCACGACTTTCTCCGAGCGAATAAAATAATATCTAAACAATTGCTACAGGCTGAAAATTTTTGAAATTAACTAAGATTTGATTGCCAATTATTTCCCACAAAAAAAAACTTAAAACACCCTTTCACTAATTATCAAATGAATGGCACTTAAAATGCTCTTAGATATTCTAAATTGGCGCTTTTTCCGAAGCGGATAAAAAAATATAAAAACAATGGCCACAAGCTGTAAAATGTTGATATTTTCATAAAATTTATTGTTGATTAGTTCCCATAAAAAAATCAAAATACACCTTCACTAATCTTTGAATTAATCGCACTTAAACTGCGCATAGACATTTTCAATACGGACATTTGCTCGAGCGGATAAAAAAATATAAGAAAAAACAATTGCCATGAGCTAAAAAAATTCGAAAAATACTTGGAAATGATTATTGACTATTTCTAATTAAAAATATCACTAATTCTTGAATTAATCGCCCTTAAACTGCGCTTAGAAATTTTCATTTTATTTCAATTAGGATATTTCCCCGATCGGATAAAAAATATAAAAACAATTGCCGTAGGCTAAAAAATTGAGTCGGAAAATTTGCGTAGAAGTCACTTGACTCATTTCTAAAAGTCGAGTCTTACATGAGTTATGCGTCAGTCTACACAAATTGCAAAAACTCGATAAAAAAAGAGAGGAGGTACATTTGGTTAAAATTTTCAAAAACTAAATTCTTGAAGCCTGGATACGAGAGTTTCTAAATTTACTCTTCAACAGCATTTTTATGAGTTTCGAATTTTCGAAAATTTGCAGACGACAACAATTTCTACGATTTGTATCAATCTAGGTATTCTAGGTTGTCGACATAAATTGCAAGAATTCAAAAAACTAACAGCAAACATACTATAGTTCACAAAGTTTAGTTAGAATTCTCTTATATTCAATTTTTGAAGTTAGTTGCGAATTTTTAAAAAGGTACACTCCTTCAACAGTTTTCGTAAATTGTTATTCCACACGAATTTTCACCCTTTGTGTTAATCAAGTAGTCGAGATAAATTGCAAACATTTAAGAGAAGAAAAACAGCAAAAAATATTTTTCAACAAAAGATTTTTACGCTTTGTGACAATCCTATAGTCGACACAAATTGCAAAAAATCATTCAAAAAATGAAAAAAAAGATGAAATATTCTTCAGTTGATAGATTTGGTCAGAATTTTTTATTCTAAATTCTTGAAGCCTGGATAAAAGATTTTGTAAATTTACTCTTCAAAAGCATTTTTACGAGTTTACAATTTTCGAAAATTTGCATGCGATAACAATTTTTAACAGTTGAAACAAATTGTAAAAATTAAAAGGTTTATAACAAAAATTTGATAAGAAATTTCTCATAAATTTTTAAAGTTGAAAACAAATTAAACAAAAATTCAGTCGAACCGCAGTTATTTTAAATTTACATTGCGAAAACTGAATAAAAGAAAAACAGCAAAAAATCTTTAGTTGATTTTAGAACTGTCTGGTAGATACTAAAATTTGAAGCTAGATGCAATTTTTTGAAAATACACACTCAAGTAGCATTTTTGATATGAGTCGTATTTGCATCAGAAAATGCAGTAAATTTTAATTTCTATTATTTTTTACTTTCTCCGTTACAAGATACGGGAAAGTATTGTGATCGTAGAAACAATTTCAAAAATGCATTTTTAGTCATAATTTGCATTCTCGCGCAGCCATTGTTGTTACTACAAAGTTCGGAGAATTTTCTTAAGCAAATTTGAAAGTAACGCTATTCAAGAATAATCTGTCTACATTTCAAGCATTTATCTAAAGAAATGAGAAATTTATAACGAAATTTATGGAGGAAGTGCAATTTTGGTCATCAAAATTTGCATTCTAGCACAGCCATTCTTGTTACTACAAAGTTCGGATAAATTTCTTTAGCCAGTTTGAAAGTAAAGCTATTCAAGAATAATCTGGCTAGGTTTCAAGCATTTGTATAAAGAAATGTCACATTTATAGAGCAATTTCTGGAGAAAGTCCATTTTTGGTCATCAAAATTAGCATTCTAGCACAGCCATTGTTGTTACTACAAAGTGCGGATAAATTTCTTTAGCCAATTTGAAAGTAAAGCTATTCAAGAATAATCTGGCTAAGTTTCCAGCATTTGTATAAAGAAATGTCACATTTATAGAGCAATTTTTGGAGAAAGTCCATTTTTGGTCATCAAAATTTGCATTCTAGCGCAGCCATTGTTGTTACTACAAAGTTCGGATAAATTTCTTAAACCAATTTGAAAGTAAAGCTATTCAAGAATAATCTGTCTAAATTTCAAGCATTTGTATAAAGAAATGTCACATTTATAGAGCAATTTCTGGAAAAAGTGCATTTTTGCTCAACAAAATTTGTATTCTAGCGCAGCCATTGTTGTTACTACAAAGTTCGGATAATTTTCTTTGGGCAATTTGAAAGCAATATCATTGAAGAATCATATTTCTAAATTTCAAGCATTTATCTACAGAGCTGTGAAATTTATAGAGCAATTTCTGAGGAAAGTGCATTTTTGTTCATTAAAATTTGCATTCTAGCGCAGCCATTGTTGTTACTACAAAGTTCGGATAATTTTCTTTGGCCAATTTGAAAGTAAAGCTATCCAAGAATAATCTGTCTAAATTTCAAGCATTTGTATACAGACATGTGACATTTATAGAGCAATTTCTGGAGAAAGTGCATTTTTGGTCATCAAGCATTCTAGCGCGGCCATTGTAGTTGCTACAAAGTTCGAATAATTTTTTTGCCACTTTGAAAGTAACACAATTCGAGATGAATCTGTCGAAATTTCAAGCAGTTGTCTAAAGAAATGAAAAATTTATTGAGAAATTTCTGAAGAAAGTACAATTTTGGCCATCAAAATTTGCTTTAATATACAACATTTAAACTAAACTAACTTTTCGCAATACACTTGAATTTTTTGTTTGTATTTTTCATCGTGAGCTTTATCTCATTTACGCTATCGAAAAAAAAAATCTTCACCTAACACCAGTAATATTACAAAAACCATTTTATTTCCATCGTAGCAACGTCAGAGATTTAAGCATACAACTTGTTCGAATTATATTCGGTTAATAAACATTTCCATTTAAGTATCAATTACTGCATTAACTACTTCAGCCGTACAATTAACATCAACGTCAGCAATCCAACTATTGTAGCTCTCTCTCCCCTACTCGAAAAAAAACTTAAACATAGATTTAATCCCCGATTAAAAAACGACCAAAATTGAATCCGGCTAATACGAATCAACAGCAATTTCCAGAGGATTACGATTTCCGCATGATGACCCCTGAATGTATTATAATGAGGGCAACGAGGACCCCAATTGAAAAATTCAAAGAATCAAGTTCTAATAGAGAGGGATGCTAATATACACGGTGTCCTATCGACGTTTAAAATGTAGACTGGGGAGCACTTCATATGGTATTTAAATGATTATATAAAATAGTAAAACATTTTTTTTAAATCAGTTTCCTATATAAAACTTAACATCTAGTCGCTTAGGATTACCGAATCCATTATTTTCTCCGTGTTTCGGGTGCGGTGATCCGAATTTATTTTTTTGTTAGATATTATGGTTAATATAGAATCTATTAATGTGCTTATATTTTTATGGCGATGTGCGAGCTTTGAACATTTTTTATTTGACTGTTTGTATAGTGGGTTAGGGCCCACCCACCTTCTTCCGTGTCAATTTTACCAAAGCAATAAAGCACTGTTTATTGTGATATTATACTATTCCGTCATTCTAATAAGTGAATGAAGAAATTTAATTTAAAAAAAAAGCGCCACTCGAAAAATCGTGAAAAAACTCGATTTTTCAAACCGTCGTAACTTGGTTCAATTTGGTCGAAAATCGATGAATCTTTCAGTTTGGGAAAGATTTAAGTTTTATCTTTAAGAATGTGTAGTTGATTTTGACCCCAAGTCTAACCCACCCCCCGTAACAACGCGATGAAAAAAAAATGTTTTTTATGTAAAAAATTGTCCAACTTTGACAAGCTGTACCGTGCGCAAAAAAAAAATCGGCGGGAAATTTCACCACAATGGCAGAAAAATCTAATCAATTTCCTTCAAATTCCTTCAAAATTCGAGTCGTTTCGATGATTTTGAGCAGATATGAATTTTTGAAAAAAAATGACATTTTTCACTTTTTTTGCCATAACTTGGGTAATTTTGCACCAAAATCGATGAACTTTTGCAGTCTGAACAGTTTCAAATTTTCTCTTCAACGTCATGTGAATTGTTTTGTTGCTAAAACGATTCCACCCCATGCCACCCCCTAAAATAAAAAAAAAGTGTTTTTGGAGTTTAAATGTGCAAATTTGGTTTCTTGTATCGTGTGCAAAAAAAACGTGGACATGGCAATAATGTTTAATCATTTTCCTCCAATTTCCTCCAAAATTCAAGTCGATGCGATGATTTGGCGCGAAGTAATGCAGTTATGAAAAAAATACATTTTGCGCCTTTTTGGCCATAACTGGGCGAATTTCGCACGAAACTCGATGGAATTTTGCGATCTTAGAAGTTTTCGACTTTCGCGACCCCCTGAAAACCCCTATAAAAAGTGTTTTGGATAGACAAAACATGTTAAATTTTTCAAAAAAATTCCATTTCGGTCATAACTCCGTCAATTTTGCTCAGACGCCGATGATTCTTTGCGATCTGAAAAGCATAAGTTTCATTCCACCCGCAGTCACCCCTAGTGCAAAAAAAGGTTTCGACAGGGTGATAAAATTTGTTCATTTTAATTGAAATTTCAAACAAAATACAAGTGAAAAATGTCATACTTTTTTTTCAAAAATTTCAACTTTGCTCCAAATCATCGAAACGACTCGAATTTTTAAGGCATTTGAAGGTTTTTGATTAAATTTTTCTGCCATTGTGGTGAAATTTCCCGCCGATTTTTTTTGCGCACGGTACAGCTTGTCCAAGTTGGACAATTTTTTACATAAAAAACATTTTTTTCCATCGCGTTGTTACGGGGAGTGGGTTGGACTTGTTGTCAAAATCAACTACACATTCTTAAAGATAAAACTTGAATCTTTCCCAAACTGAAAGATTCATCGATTTTCGACCAAATTGAACCAAGTTACGACGGTTTGAAAAATCGAGTTTTTTCGCGACTTTTCGAGTGGCGCTTTTTTTGACGTCGAGTGTATAAAATATTTTGATTAAACCAATAATAAATTAGTAATATGGATCCAATTTCCAACTTCCAAACATTTTCATCTCTGGAAATTCAACAAAACTCTCTTTCAAAAGTATCATCAACTGTATTAATAACCCAAACATCTTAAAACTAGTTCAGAACTATTCGATTACAATGTTGCAAAGCTGTGTCAAGTTTGCAAACCGTATTTCAAAAAATTCTTGACAGCTCCATTATATAAAACACTTTTTACTTTCTCTGTTACGGAGTAAGCAAAAGTATTGCGATCGTGATTTTTTTTTCAAAAAATTAGGAAAATTAGGAACTCCATTCTAATTAATACCGTTCTAATAATTCGATCATAACATTGGTTTGTATTTATGGGTTCATTTAGTAACACTGAGATTACTGTTCCTGTTGTTTATGTTTCTTATATTACTACATGCCACTTGGATTAATATTTACTTTTTCATTTAACTATTTATATGTTTATATTTTTTATATGTAAAAGATTATAACAATATTTTGTAGAAAGGTGATTTTCCGTAAATAAATTAAATTAAATTAAATAACTTTAATTTTGTACATAAAGTTGGTTTCGAACTTAAAATATTCACCAAACAGCGCACTTATCATAATTAGCGTAATTGACGTAGTTTTTCCAAAATGATGAATCAATCTGAATTAAATTAAAAACCGATTATATTTTACGATCATTATTGGTTCGATTAGTTCTGGAAAATGAAAGTTGTGTGTTGTGAATTCTGATTTAAAAAAATCAATTATTCGAGAGGCATTAGCGTTGTCTGCCATCGTCTGGAATCGATGTAAATGGGTATTAGGGGATTTTTACCCCCTAAATATACAGGATTTTTAAATAAATCAAATTTAAATGTTATCCTTATAATTTAGCGTAAAAATACGATTTTGCAATTTTATTGTTATAATTAAATGATTGACACCTGCACTGTTTTCTGTTATAGTTTGTCGTATTAAACTGTGGATCCTTGACATGATCCTTGAAAAATGAATTCTTACGAGATGAAGTGTCATTTTTTAAGGTCAAGGAATTTATTATTATTATTATTATAAATCTATGAAGATAGATATAGTAAATATAATAAAGATGCATCTGCAACAAGTGAGGTTGTCTCAAATTTATTTGCTAGGCATGGTTTTTGAGGATGATTTTTGAAGCTTATTATGCCAGATGAGAGTGGTGTCATAATAAATAATTTTTATTTAATTCATAGCATATCTTATTACCAAATAAAATTTGTTAACTTGACGCCACTTTAGGTTAAAATAGCCATTCACCGTTTAATTGTACTGCTTACTTAACGACGGGAGTTTATCGCATCCTGACGACGGGAGCTTATCAGCTGAATTAATTCAAGTCCATTTAAATCGAGTTAAATCAAAATGTGACCGTTTGACATTCAATAAAAAATGTCTGACCCATGGACCTGCCCCACTTTCAAAATTAAATGATCATGCGTTTATTTTAATCCTGATATAGAAATTATCCTACCGAATTCACTTCTTATAATGACAAATCATTAAAATTTCCACAAAAATATCGTCAATGAGTTGCTCTAAGAAACGACGTTGCGCAAAACATGTCTCGGTAATTTTTGTTATTGTAGCCGATAATTCAACTTGTGTATAAAAAATTGCATTCAAAATAGCCGAACAAGCTGTTTTGCAAGTGAATAAAAAGGTAGAGAAAACATTGCAAGTGAATAAAAAGGTAGAGAAAACTTTGCAAGTGAATAAAAAGGTAGATAATACTTTGAAAGTTGATAAGAAGGCAGATGCAAGTTTGCAAGTGGATAAATTTTATTTAACTTCGCCAAGAGCCGATCTGCACAATTTGAAATTAGATATTTTTGCTTCATTCGTTCAATTATTAAGTGTAATTGCCCAAGAGCAGTGATAATTACGAAATAATTTTGGTATTTACATATATACTCTAAGTAAGCCGCTTGAGGACATAAATATGACTATGTTTCTCATCATTAAAAAAAATTGTCTCTAATTCCACATGTTCTATTTCTCTCACTAAGTGAAGAACACAAAACTTTTGTGACATCGTATGATAATTTTAGGAAAAATGATAAAATAGCTCTAATGTTATGTTCAGCCTTGGTAACTCTCCACCATTTTTCATCATTAAAAATTGTGTCTCTAACTTCAAAAAATCAATGACACTCAGAATGTGAGACATTGTATAATAATTTTAGGAAAAATGATAAAATAGCTCTACTGTCCTTATCAGGGGAATTCCTATCCTTGTCGGCCTTCAACTCTTCACCCTCCAACCCTTCGCACACACTCAATAAATACAATATATTTTCTAAATGTTTAATGTAAAAAGTTAAAGTGTTTTATTCCAATCTATATATTTTCTAAACAACAAAAAAAAAACCGTTTGATTTTGTTCTTACCAATTAATGTACAGTTGCAACCTTCGTTCATGTTCTCCGGATTGAAAAGTAGAATAGGGCACCCACCGCCCTTCGTCTTCACTTAAACCTAACCTTGATTAAAGAAAGGTATCCTTCTGAAACCACTGGTAATTTAAAGTGCCCAAGTTTCTTTAATCAAGCAGTGGGGCGAAGGGTGGTGCGTATGCCCTATGACACTTCCTAAAGCGGAGAACAGAGACGAAGGTTTCACAACTGTAAATTAATTTGTAAAAAGAGAATCTAACGGTTTTTTTGTTTCTTCGAAAATATATTATAGTTCGTGTAACTTCGGTGGAGAGTTTGCATGTTAAATACAAAGGGTGGTGTGTAGGCTCTATCTCACCTTCAAACCCTTCGAACACACTCCAGAGTTTCTACAAATAAATTTCGATATAAAGAAAACAACTTTTTTATACCACTTTAGTAAAATAAAAGTGGTATAAAAAAGTTAAGTGTTTTCTTTATATCGAAATTGAAAATGTACCAAGAAGTGAACGCCTCCAAGATTCAAGTACAAATAAATTTGTTTGTCGACCAAAGAAACAAAAGTTAAATTCTGTTCTTGTCAATTTTTTAGTATTGTTACACCTTCGTTTGTGTTCTGCGAATTAGTGAGTGTGATAAAGCCCACCCACCGCTTTATGTTTTCACTTGCACTTCATCTAGAAAACACGCTTTACACTAAAACTTCTTAGTGAAAGCACTGGAGTTTTAAACATTTCAATACCACCAAGAAAGGGTACTTGTAGCTTATATAAAAATAAATATAGGCAATCGTGGGTTGGCCCTATCTCACTCTTCAACCTTTAAAACGCACCACTGAGTTTTTATAAACAAATATGTTTGTTGCAGCAATAACAAGTTATTCAATTCTATTATTTATAATTAATTTATCTTTTTAAAACCTTCGTTTGTGTTTAAATGATTGGAGAGTCAGATAGGGCCCACCCACCGGCTTGAAGAGTGAGATAGGGAGTACCCACCACCCTTAGAGCCCACCCACTGCTCTTCGTTTTAACTGAAACTCTAGAAAACATTGTTTGATTAAAGAAACTTCTAAGACAAATCACTGGAGTTTTTCAAAGTTTTTAAACCACCAGTAGGTTAAGAAAACAGAGGTATATGGGCTCTATACCACCCTCCAACCCTTTCAATACACCGCAGATTTTTTTGTAAATAACTTTGTTGCAGCAAAGAAACGACTTTTAGATTCTGTTAGTAGCAAAAGCCTAAAAGGTTACTTTGACGCTTCAGTGAGACACCCGCTATAGATATTGAGAAGAACAATTACCCTAAATAATTCCCACTGTATTATCTTAACATAACAGTCTAGACGTCATTTTAAATACGTATTCGTCCACAATATTCAATTTGCTTCGGTGTTATGTCAACATTTAAAACACCATACTTTTTCACTAAAGGGAAGAGAAAAAACCGATCTGCTTTTAATTGCATCCCCTTTCCCATCCCCTCCTACAAAAGGGCATTTGAATAAGATTATCCTCGCATTTAAACATATTTAGCACAACATATTGGCCTTCCCCTTTTGTAGGTCCAACGTTTCTGGGGGGGGAGGGACTTGCTTATTTGAATTTGGTATTCATAACTTGGACGCGTTGTATACGTATATGGAAATACTCACATATATACGCTCGCCACCCTCTATGTATACACACATATATAAAACGCTTTTGACCGCGTTCGTTAGTTTTGATTCATTTATGCAGATTTCAATGGCAATCTAAAGCGAACTTTGACATGCAACACCGCAATCGGATTTTAATTAATGTGATATCGCACGCTTCAAAAATTCGCGCACAACATATATGGGAAGATGCGCCATCTATGTGTAAACGGAAATTGGAATTATCTTTTCCTGGGGAGGGTTAATGGATGTATTATATGGATACGTGCAGGCTGGTTGATGTAAAGTTATAAGTAATTCATTTATTGTTGCAGAGTCCGATTCGAAGGTGGATTCGATAAGCGAGGGCGAGATGATGGAGGGCGATGACGGCTTGGAGGGGATGGGGGAGAATCGGCCCAGGAAAATAAGGAGATCGCGCACCACGTTCACCACCTACCAGTTGCACCAGCTGGAAAGGGCCTTCGAGAAGACGCAGTATCCGGACGTTTTTACGCGAGAGGAGTTGGCCATGAGGTTGGACTTGAGTGAAGCTAGAGTTCAGGTTGGTACATATGTAAACAAAATATTTGAAGCTTTAGGCTAAATATTCTCTTAAGTAAACCATGATTTTTAAAGAATTCATCAAATTTGGTCATTCGATTAAGAATGCTTAAAAAATCGAAAATAATTGAAGATCTAATTATATTTGCAATCTATTGGTGAAACAATTTTCAAATTCTGATCATTCAATCAAGAGCTATAGTAAAAAAAAACAAAAACAATTGAATTCTGAATTAAATTTTTTGTATCTTATCTGAATCTACTTCACCAGTACAACACGTTTTTTAAAGAATCTTCCAGAGTCGGTCATTAATTTAAGAAGTACGGTAAATAAATCGAAAACAATTGAAGGTCTAATTTCGGTTTGCCACCTTATTTATATATTTGCGCTGATTGCAATCTATTGGTGGCAGAATTTTCAAAATCTGGCCATTCAATTAAGAGCTATCGTAAGAAATCCAGAAAGGAATCGAATGCCGAATTTCATTTTTCACTTTAGGAGTGCAATGTGGTGCCTGAAGAGTTTTTTCTCAACTTTTTTCAAAGTTATGAATTTTTGAAAATTATTGTTTTACTCACTTGAATAAAAAAAAATCGAAAAAAAATAAATACTGATACGATAAAATTGCTCAAAAATGCTAAAATATTTGCAAAATATCTGCCTTTAAAATTAATTTTGAATTTGGAAAATGTGATATTTTTCGGAGGTTTATGAATTTTTGAAAATTAATGTTTGAAGTTGTCAAACACTCGAATAAAAAAAAATCGGAAAAAATACTGAAACGATAAAATTGCTCAAAAATGCTAATTTATTTGCAAAATATCGACTTTTCAAATTAATTTTGAATTTTGAAAATGTGCCATTCTTTGGGAGAGTTATGAATTTTTGAAAATTAATGTTTTAAGTTGTCGAACACTTGAATAAAAAAAATCGGAAAAAAATAAATACTGATACGATAAAATTGCTCAAAAATGTTAATATATTGGAAAAATATCTACCTTTAAAATTAATTTTTAATTTTGAAAATGTGCAATTTTTTCGGCGAGTTATGGATTTTTGAAAATAATTTTTTTAAATTGCCACACCCGAACAAAAAATAAATTGGAAAAAAATAAATACTGATAGGATAAAATTGCTTAAATATTTGCAAAATAAATTAAAATTAATTTTGAATTTGGAAAATGTGCCAGTTTTTCGGAGGTTTATGAATTTTTGAAAATTAATGTTTTAAGTTGTCGAACACTCGAATAAAGAAAAATCGGAAAAATAAATACTGATACGATAAAATTGCTCAAAAATGCTAATATGTTGGCATAATATCTACCTTTAAAATTAATTTTTAATTTTGAAAATATGCCATTTTTTCGGCGAGTTATGAATTTTTGAAAATTAATGTTTTGAAATATCGCACGTGAACAAGTAATATTTAAAATAATAAATACTGATACTATATTTGCAAAATATCCACCTTTAAAATTTACCTTGAATATTGGAAATGTAACAATTTTTCGGAGAGTTATGAATTTTTGAAAATTAAATTTTTGAGTTATAAAAAATAAAAAAAATAAATACTGTTACGATAAAATTGCTTAAAAATGCTAATATATTTGCAAAATATCTACATTTAAAATTAGCTTTGAATTTTGAAAATGTGCCATGTTTTCGGAGAGTTATGAATTTTTGAAAATTAAATTTTTAAGTTTTAAAAATAAAGAAATAAATACTGATTCGATAAAATTACTCAAAAATGGTAATATATTTGCAAAATATCCACCTTTAAAATTAATATTGTATTTTGAAAAGTGCCATTTTTAGGCGAGTTGTAAATTTTTTAAAATTAATGTTTTAAGTTGTCGAACACTTGAATAAAAAAAAAATCGGAAAAAATAAATACTGATACAATAAAATTGCTGAAAAATGCTAATATGTTGGCAAAATATCTACCTTTAAAATTAATTTTTAATTTTGAAAATAAGCAATTTTTTCGGCGAGTTATGAATTTTTTAAAATAATTTTTTTAAATTGCCACACGCGAGCAAAAAATAAATACTGACACGATCAAATTGCTTGAAAATGCTAATTTATTTGTAAAATATCTACCACTAAAATTAACTTTAAATTTGGAAAATGTGCCACTTTTTTCAGAGTTATGAATTTTTAAAAATTAATGTTTAACTTACTTGAATAAAAATATTTGCAAAATATCTGCCTTTAAAATTAATTTTGAATTTGGAAAATGTGTCATTTTTTCGGAGAGTTATGAATTTTTGAAAATTAATGTTTTGAATTATCGCACGTGAACAAGAAAAAATAAAAAAAAATAAATAAATACTGATACTATATTTGCAAAATATCCACCTTTCAAATTTACTTTGAATATTGCAAATGTAACAATTTTTCGGAGAGTTATGAATTTTTGAAAATTAAATTTTTAAGTTATAAAAAATAAAAAAAATAAATACTGTTGCGATAAAATTGATCAAAAATGCTAAAATATTTGCAAAATATCTGCCTTTAAAATTAATTTTGAATTCGGAAAATGTGCAATTTTTTCGGAGAGTTATGAATTTTTGAAAATTATTGTTTTGAATTATCGCACATGAACAAGAAAAAATTAAGAAAAAAATAAATACTGATACTATATTTGCAGAATATCCACCTTTCAAATTTACTTTGAATATTGCAAATGTAACCATTTTTCGGAGAGTTATGAATTTTTGAAAATTAAATTTTTAAGTTATAAAAAATAAAAATAAAATACTGTTACGATAAAATTGCTTAAAAATGCTAATATATCAGCAAAATATCTACATTTAAAGTTAACTTTAAATTTTGAAAATGTGCCATTCTTTGAAAGAGTTATGAATTTTTGAAAATTAATGTTTTAACTTGTCGAACACTTGAATAAAAAAAAATCAGAAAAAAATAAATACTGATACGGTGAAATTGCTCAAAAATGCTAATATGTTGGCAAAATATTTACCTTTAAAATTAATATTTAATTTTTGAAATATGCAATTTTTTCGGCGAGTTATGAATTTTTGAAAATTATATTTTTAAATTGGCACACGCGAACGAGAAAAAATCGAAAAAAATAAATAATGATACGATCATATTGCTTAATAATGGTTATATTTTTGTAAAATATCTACCTTTAAAATTAATTTTGAATTTAGAAAATGTGCCACTCACTTTTTCAGTTATGATTTTTTTTAATTTATGTTTTACTCACTTGAATAAAAAAAAAATCGGAAAAAAATAAATACTGATACGATAAAATTGCTCAAAAATGCTAATATGTTGGCAAAATATCTACCTTTAAAATTAATTTTTAATTTTTGAAATATGCATTTTTTTCGGCGAGTTATGAATTTTTGAAAATTATATTTTTAAATTGGCACACGCGAACGAAAAAAAAATCGAAAAAAATAAATACTGATACGATCATATTGCTTAATAATGCTGATATATTTGTAAAATATCTACCTTTAAAATTCACTTTGAATTTAGAAAATGTGCCACTCACTTTTTTCACTTGAATAAAAAAAATCGGAAAAAAATAAATACTGATACGATAAAATTGCTCAAAAATGCTAATATATTTGCAAAATATCTACCTTTAAAGTTAACTTTGAATTTTGAAAATGTGCCATTTTTTCGGAGAGTTAAATTTTTGAGTATTAATGTTTTAAGTTGAATGAAAGTTTCGTTTTATATAGTTTCAAGTTTGAGTGTTTTGATGAAGTTTGTCAATTGTTTTGGTTGACCATAAAACTAGGTTTATTTCGTATGTGTTTGTTAACTTTCAAGTAAACTCTAGTAGAGATTTTTTTATTTTTTTATTTATCACACTCTTATTTTAATTGACTCGATGATGTGTAAAGGTTTTTTGATATTGGTGCGAGTACTATACAATAATCTTCAAATCCTTCGGTTCAACTTGTAATTGTTGCTATTTTGTTTTCTGCCGAGATATTTAAATTGTTTTTACTGGATATTAAAACTTTGTTAAAGTTTGGACATTTTTAAGCTTATTATTCCTGCAGAGATGATTTTTAATAATTTTTCCAATCGTCGAATGAAAATTTCGTCCTCACGTTTTGAGTATTGACCTTTTATTTTCTGCTGGTATGTTAACTGTTTTTATTATACCGGGTGTCTATTCAAAAACGAGCGATGCTCTATAAGTATAGACATAAAAAAGATAAAACAAAAATTCGCAGTTTGAAAAAGTGTCTTCTTTACTTGCGAATTTTAAAATTAAAAAAAAAAACTAGCAAATTCCCCTATTTTACATCTACTTCCCTACACGGCTATATATATAAAGTCGCGGGGGTGAATCTGCCGGATGCGGGGGGACTGAACACTTTAAATGAGACATCACAGAGAGAGATTCTCTCTCTGGTGGTACCGGAACCAGTTCCGATTACCTCTATTGTTGGCAACAATGGCCAATTGCGGCGCTACTTATGCCCTCGCCAGGCCAGATTAATTATCAAAATTGTTACCAATTAAGATGCAATTCATGTCACCAGAGGGGCCATTATCCGACCGAGCGTGACTGATTCAATAAGCACCCCCGACCCCCGCGCGTCCCCCGCCAATAATACTCAACATTCAACCCGTGCTGCCGTTTTATTAAAAAACGATATCGATTCAGGCTGAATCTGGGATTTCGCGGCATTAACAATGGACGGGTAATTTTATAATTACTTTAATTACGCAGTTGCTGGATATAAGTACGACCATTAAAGTTATAATGGGCAGGAGAGGCCCTTCAGGCTGCATTCGGGCCTAATTGCTTCAAAGCAATTAATTTGCAAACTAAGTGAATATTAACCAATTATGTTCTCGTGTTTAATTGAACGCTTATTTTCCCCGGGACACGGTAAGGTATCAGCTGGGGGAGGTTGCACCTGCACTCTTCACCTCGCGAGGGTCACGGCTCAATAACGTGCTTAATGAGTATGACGATGGCCAATTTTTACGTATCTTTTACAATACCCCACGAATCACCTCCAAAATAACTCGAAGCCATAACAGGATTTGGGGCGTTAACTTCATACTTCTTGAAATTAACTTGTTTGCATCTGAAGATACATTTTATACTCGATAATCTCACACACTTACTTGTGAAGAAATTATCTCGACTCTGAAGTCTAGATTAGCCCAAGGCAAATGATAAAAGAAAACGGAACTCGAAAGAAAATATATTGGACTATTTTGGTACTTGATCAATCATACATATTAAGTATCTATATTTGCAACGATCGCATCACATAAAAACTTGAAATTCATTGAAGAAATTTCTCGCTTAAGATCTAAGAGAAGGCCAATATAACATCAGATCTAAAATTGTAAGATTAACGTACAATTAAAATATTCTTCTACGATCAAATAATCCTACGGTGCATGATGTAAATTTTAAGTACCCGGCGCAGCCACCAGAAGGTGATAATTGAGCTCCGTACTCGTACAGGAGAAAGTGAACATTGAATATCTTGGGTGGTGGCAACAGTCCACCTGTTAACATTGTTACCAACTGTAAGTAAATAGGTAGTATCTAGATTATGCTATAATCGCACGAGAATATAGTTTATTGTAATTTCAAAGTTGGGCATTTTCATGAACGTTAAAAAAATAAAAAAACAATTGCAATAAATGCAAATCTTTCCAAATTTACTCAGAATTGTTTGTTCTTTATTATTTGGTTAAAATTTAAAAACATCCCTTATCCAGATTTTCCTAAAATCTCAGGAGAATAGAGTTTATTGTAATTTTGAAGTTGGGCATTTTCATGAGCGCCCAAAAAAATATAAAAACAATTGCAATAAATGCAAATCTTTCCAAATTTACACAGAATTGTTTCTTCTTTAATATTTAGTTAAAACCTAGAAACATCCCTTATCTAGATTTTGCTAAAATCGCAGGAGAAGTTGGGCATTGTCATGAGCGCCCAAAAAAATATAAAAACAATTGCAATAAATGCAAATCTTTCCAAATTTACTCAGAATTGTTTCTTCTTTAATATATAGTTAAAATTTAGAAACATCCCTTATCTAGATTTTGCTAAAATCGCACGAGAATAGAGTTTATTGTAATTTTGAAGTTTGGCATTTTCATGAGCGCTCAAAAAAATATAATAACAATTGCAATAAATGCAAATCTTTCCAAATTTACTCAGAATTGTTTCTTCTTTAATATTTGGTTAAAATTTAGAAACATCCCTTATCTAGATTTTGCTAAAATAGCAGAAGAATAGAGTTTATTGTAATTTTGAAGTTTGGCATTTTCATGAGCGCTCAAAAAAATATAAAAACAATTGCAATAAATGCAAATCTTTCCAAATTTACCCAGAATTGTTTCTTCTTTAATATTTAGTTAAAATCTAGAAACAACCCTTATCTAGATTTTCCTAAAATCGCACGAGAGTAGAGTATATAGTAATTTTGAAGTTGGGCATTTTCATGAGCGCTTAAAAAATATAAAAACAATTGCAATAAATGCAAATCTTTCCAAATTTACTCAGAATTGTTTGTTCTTTATTGTTTAGTTAAAATTTAGAAACATCCCTTATCTATATTATGCTAAAATCGCAGAAGAATAGAGTTTATTGTAATTTTGAAGTTGGGCATTTTCTTGAGCGCTCAAAAAAATATAAAAACAATTGCAATAAAAGCAAATATTTCCAAATTTACTCAGAATTGTTTCTTCTTTATTATTTAGTTAAAATCTAGAAACATCCCTTATCTAGATTTTGCTAAAATCGCAAGCGAATAGAGTTTATTGTAATTTTGAAGTTGGGCATTTTTATGAGCGCTCAAAAAATATAAAAACAATTGCAATAAACGTAAAACTTTGTGAATTTACTCAGAATTGCTTCTTCTTTATTATTTAGTTAAAATCTAGAAATGTCCCTCATCTAGATTTTGCTAAAGTCGCACGAGAATAGAGTTTATTGTAATTTTGAAGTTGGGCATTTTCATGAGCGCTCAAAAAATATAAAAACAATTGCAATAAACGTAAAACTTTGTGAATTTACTTAGAATTGTTTCTTCTTTATTATTTAGTTAAAATCTAGAAATGTCCCTTATTTAGATTTTGCCATAATCGCACGAGAATAGAGTTTATTGTAATTTTGAAGTTGGGCATTTTCATGGGCGCTCAAAAAAATATAAAAACAATAAATGCAAATCTTTCCAACATAGCAAGAAACAAATTGGCAACACTCAAAACTAAAACTTCTAATTTTAAAAAAATGCTCAATTTTGAACGCAATTAAAAAATGCATGTTTAACAACAAACAGTTATAACACATTAAAAAATTATTTGAATTTAAGAATTTATTTATATTCTCAAAATATAATAATTTAGGTGTTGTATGGAATTATTTTAGAATTTTTAAACAATCTCTATTGTTTTTTATTTATTTTAGAAAATTCTCAATTTTGAACCCAATTAAAAAATGCACGTTTAATCAAGAAAAGGTATAACTCATAAAAAAATTATTGGAATTTAAGAATTTATTTATATTCTCAAAATATAATAATTTAGGTGTTGTATGGAATTATTTTAGAATTTTTAAACAATTTCTACTCTTTTTTATTTATTTTAGAAAATTCTCAATTTTGAACGCAATTAAAAAATGCACGTTTAAGCAAGAACAGCTATAACTCATTAAAAAATTATTGGAATTTAAGAAGTTAATTATATTCTGGAAACATAATAATTTGGAAGTTATAGCACATTAAAAAGTTATTGGAATTTAAGAAGTTGATTATGTTCTTAAAATATTATAATTTGGGAGTTGTATAGAATTATTTCAGAATTTTTAAACAATTTCCACTATTTTTTATTTATTTTAGAAAATGCTCAATTTTAAACGCAACTTGAAATTGTCTGAAGCCACTGAAACAATACTTTATTTCACTTTCGGTGAGACCAAGGAATACAAGAAAATCAAAACTTACGAAAAAGGAAACACCTTTCGAGGCGTTTTGGCGGTTAAGATGATTCTTTGCTTCCGTCGCGGATTGTTGGGACGGAATGGAGCGGAAAACACAAACACCAACACACACACACACAAGTCCTGAAGATGTATCACAACACAATGGGCACTAAAACTTTGGAAAAATCAAAATTCCGAACCGGAACAAACGTCTTCCGCGGCCGCGATCTACAAACTGAATCGATATCAACAGGTGGGCCGTGGATTGATGATAAGAATTGAATCTCGTTCCGGGCGAGAGAAAAAAATACGAATATTTTGATAATCTCCAATCGCCCGGGGCGGATTAAAAACTGGTCGAATTTTAACACGGAGGTCGAGATAAGATGAAGAACATTAGAAACACTGTTAATTATATACTTCACGAGGGTCTTAAGAAGTTGATTATATTCTTAAAATATAATGATTTGGGAGTTGTGAAGAATTATTTCAGAATTTTAAAACAAGTTCTACTATTTTTTATTTGTTTTAAAAATATTTTTGAACGCAATTAAAAATGCATGTTTTACAACGAACAGTCATTAACTATTAAAAAATTGTTGGAATTTAAGAAGTTGATTATATTCTTAAAATATAATAATGTGGGAGTTGTGTAGAATTATTTCAGAATTTTTAAGCAATTTGTTCTATTTTTTTGTTTATTTTAGAAAATGCTGAATTTTGAACGCAATTAAAAAATCCTGCAAATGCGGAAATATTGAAAATTGTAACAAACTAATCAAAAATGTAGGCCAAAATAAAGAATTATTGATTTATATGGGAGAATTTTCCAGTTTTGTTTGTTGAAAATTATGTAAATTATTTTTCTTTTGCCTGTATTTTCAAGTTTTTTGGTCTGCATTTTTATTTTTAGACCAGAATTTTTGATTTTGGCCGATATTTTAGATCTTTGGCTATTTTTTTCCAATTTTTTGATGTTGTGGCCAAAATATTCGATTTGTTTGTTGAAATTTTGGACTTTTTAGTCCCCATTTTTCATCTTCATGTCCAAGTTTTCGATGTTTTGTCTAAATTAAAGCCAAAAGGTCGAAAATCAGGCCCAAAAATAAAAAAAATACAGACATTTTAATAAACGAATCGAAAATTTGGAACAAAATAGCCGAAGATTTAAAATATCGGCCAAAAATCAAAAATCCTGGTCTAAAAATAACTCTTTTTAGCTTAAAATAAGTTCAGACGAGAAATTCGAAAACAATATTTATTTATTTAACGGATTCACCTTTTATAAACATAGTTCTTAAATTAAATATTAAAAGAAACACAAAATAAATATTGCTAAATTGACAAATATAACATGTATAACAATAATAACTCACTGTCACAAAACTATACATAAATAAAATCATGAATTAAAGTTAAGAGAATCTAAAATATGGGACGTAAATTAAAAATTAAGACCAAAAGTCTAAAATTCGTACCTAGAAATCAAAGTGGTGGAAAATTTTTAACAAACAAATCGAAAATTTCAACAAACAAATCGAAAATTTAAGTCAAGATTAAGAAAATTTCGCCCAAAAGACAAAAATTAAAACCGAAAAAATCGAAAATACAAAATATAGGCCGAAAATGTAAAAATCTATGGCCTAAAAAGGTGAAAATTTAGACAAAACATCGAAAACTCGGGTGTAAAGATACAAAATGCGGACAACAAAAATCGAAAATTTTGGTCAAAATAGAAAATATTTGGGCCAAAAATTAAAAAAAATTGAAACTACAGAAGTTTAAAATATGGGCCCAATAATCAAGAATCCTGATCTAAGAATAAAAAACGCAGACAAAAAATCGAAAATTTAGGTAGAAGGAAGCAAAATAATTTACCACTTTCAGCCATCAAAAATAAGTTTCTAACCAGAAATTTAAAAATTATAGCCAAAAAAATACTAAAAATCGCACAATAAAATTAATCATTCAAGTTAAAAAATCTAAAGCATGGGGCAAAAAATTAAAAAATGAGACCAAAAATCTAAAATTTGGGCCTAAAAATGAAAATGGTGGTCCAAGAGGACAAAAATTATAACCAACAAACAAAAAAGAACGATAATAATAAATCATGTATATATGAACATGTATATAATATTGTAAATGGTGGCATACGTAATAAAATTTATTATTATTGTTAATAATAATAAATGCGGATTAAAAAATCGAAAATTTCAGCAAACAAAACTCGAAGAAATTTTCGCATTAATAATTCAGGATAAAATATCTGAGAAATCAAAAATTTTGAACTAAATCTAAAAATTCGGTCTGAAAAATCAAAAATGCGGGCTAAAAAGTCTAAAATTTTAACAATTAAATCGAAAATTTAGGTCAAAATAAAGAATATTTAGGCCAAATATTAACAATATATTAAAAACAAAAACGAAAATACAGGCAGAACATTTAAAAATTCGCCGCGAAAACTCAAAAATTTAAACAATTGAATAAAAAATTTATGCAAAATAATGATATTTAGGCCAAAAGGTAAAATGCAGCATTAAGAGCGCGGCGCGGCGTTGCGTTGGGAAACAACTGCATTGCGATTTTTTTTTAAGTTTAAGTTTTAATTTAAATTGTCGAAAAAGTGTTTTAAGAATTAATTTAAAATTCTTGCTGAGCTTGAAACTACAGGTTGTGCCATGGCGCCTTGGCTCTATATAACGAGCCGCCCCTGAACACTCCTACCCTGTATTTTGAAATAATCACACTTGAATACCTTCCCGTTTCAATTCCGGGGTAAAACGTTTACTAAGTCTCCGAAAAAATAATAGAAAAACCATTGAAATAAACTCCAAACTTTTAAAATATACTCAGAACAAATTGCGCTTCATAATTTTATGAAAATCCGCCAACACTCCTACTCTATTTTTTAAACAATCACACTTGATCACCTTCCCGTTTTAATTCCGGGGTAAAACGTTTACTAAGTCTCCGAAAAAATAATAGAAAAACCATTGCAATAAACTCCAAACTTTTAAAATATACTCAGAACAAATTGCGCTTCATAATTCTATAAAAATCCGCCAACACTCCTACTCTATTTTTTTAAACAATCACACTTGATCACCTTCCCGTTTTAATTCCGGGGTAAAACGTTTACTAAGTCTCCGAAAAAATAATAGAAAAACCATTGCAATAAACTCCAAATTTTTAAAATTTACTCAGAACAAATTGCGCTTCAAAATTCTATGAAAATCCGCCAACAATCCTACTTTATTTTTTTAAACAATCACACTTGATCGCCTTCCCGCTTTAATTCCGGGGTAAAATGTTTACTAAGTCTCCGAAAAAATATTAGAAAAACCATTGCAATAAATTCCAAACTTTTAAAATTTACTCAAAACAGATTGCGCTTCATATCTCTATGAACACTCCCACCATATTATTATTCGTTCTGCATAATTCTTTGCTTTGAAAACAACTAACGACTTCATTTATTTACTTCCAGGTCTGGTTCCAAAACAGGAGAGCGAAGTGGAGGAAGCGCGAGAAGGCGATGGGCCGCGACGCCGGACCCTTCATCCATCCGGGCGACCAGCAGGGCATCCCCGAGTTCGCCCTCCACCCGCACCTGGCCCTCCCGCCCGTCGGAAGCGAGCACTTCTGGCCTGGCCTTCCGTTCCCCCCCATGTTCAACCCAGCGCTCGGCCTACCGTGGGCAAAACCGCCACACCTCAACGTCCCATCCTTTCACGCCCTCCTCTCGCAGTACGTGCTGGCTGGTACCCCGCATGGTTCCACCATGTGCCCGCCGCCGGAAGAACGTTCGCGGAGCGCTAGCCCAGAGGACGCCCCGAACTCCCCGACGAGAAACTCCATCGACGCGCTGAGGATGCGCGCCCAGGAGATGATGATCCCGAAAACGTCGCCCACGCAACTCCACGCCAAATCCTAAAAGTGGCGCTAACGAGGAGCGAATAGTTTAGATGTGCAATTATTATTATTTCTCGGTTGCTTTGTGACTTTGTATATATTAGGTGTAAATAAATAATGTTTGTAACCATCCGTAGAGCTGAATGTAAATAATGAATCGATGTCCGTTATATGATTAAAACTATGTACGAAGTATTAAATGTGTGTGTATATAAAAAAGAAACGGTCGTACTTATTTAATCCATGAGTGTTTTATTATGTCAATGCAGGTGTGTTTGTACTGAATAATCAATTATTTTTGATGGAATTAATCAACGCGCACTTGAGCTTATCATTCCTAAAGGTGTGTTTCGATTAAAGATCTAGAATCAAAATTACACTAAGTATGAAAAAAAGTTAATCCTTTGGGCCCCAGGGCGCTTGTCTTTATCGATTGCGAAGAGGCCCGATAAAAAATCTTAACAGCTGCTTGAGAGGGGATAGTTAATGATCGTAATCCAAGTAAATAAACTACTACCACAGTGCATGATATGCAGGGAAGTGTTGAAGTCATGAAGGCACCACCGAAATTGCGACGTCTCGATACCAAACATTAAGAACAGGTTGAAAAGACATTTTCAGAAGAGCTCCGAGAACGTTAAAAATGATTAAAGTAAGTGTAACTAGTTCTACAAGTAGAAACGCTGTTTGAAGTTTCTCAGCTAATAGAAAAAATTGCAAAATCACACATGATATCTGAAGAATTCATCTTACCCGCAGCAAAAATTATGGGAAAAAATTTTGCCAAGGATTTCTAATTGCGTTTAACACCTTTAAGAAGCGCGTCCATAGTATGTCCTAGAGATGGGCAAAACTGCTACTTTTACATCACGTTGCTACTTGTGACTGCTACTTTCTAAAATCAGTGATTTTAAACTGTGACTGCCCACTCCGCTATGCCCATGCTCTATCGATATTCAGGACTTATACATATTTCATCTATGTCCCCTATTCGAATCAGCTACCGAAAAATAAATTCGATTTCTAAAGGAACTACAAAGTATGGATCAACTTCAGCATTTTAAAGGCCATTAACTCATTCCTTGAAGAAGTAGGTCTATCTTTACAGACATAATATTACACATTCAATCTGGACTTTCAAATACGTAATTGAGCTCTCTTAATTGTTATTATTATTACAATTACCTCACCCCTCCTCTATTGTATCCAATCCTTAGGGCCAATCCCTGTGCAAGTAATCCCTTTATCGTGGCGGTCCCACGCAAACTCCCTTTCTTAATTCCCAAGTAATGTCTTCACCCCCCATTTGATTTTCGGGACTAATCAGAGTTGACCACGCATGTGATCCAAATCATATATGTCAAAAAAAAAAAACTGTGACTGTGACCACGGTCAGTAAACTTCGAAACACCTTCTGAAATTGTTAATGGTTTCTCAAAAATATTTTCGATATGATTCTGCTAATATTTGTCCACCTGTTGTTTCTTTTGATATTACACCTGTGACTGAAGGTCATATTTTGGCTATATTATCTACTATACCAAATAAACACACTACTATCCTTGATCCAGTTCAAAACTCGGAAAAGTATTTGGAGATTTTTGCAGAATCTTACAACAGAATATTTGTTGAGTCAATTTGAAAAGTTGGAAAGTTTTAGGTATGTGGCAAATGTTTTCCTATTTTGGTTTTACTTCTGAAAAAACGCATCTTTTGAAAGATGATTTGCTCTGTTTTCGAAAGATTATTTTGAAATTAAATCATATGGATTTTTGAAAATTTTCGTTTTAATTTGATCAAAAACATCGCAGAAAAAATATAAAAGGTGCAGGGAAAATTCCATAAAAAATTATCCTCAATGGCCGAAGTGCTGCTTATTCGAAATTAATTTGGTTTTTGTAAATCCAACAATTTTCAATACAGAAAATCTTCAAAAATCTTTTTGAGGATTTTCGTTTCAATTTTTTAACACTTGGACAAAAACATCGCAGAGAAAAATATCAAACACCCAGGCAAAATTCCATAAGAAATCATCCTCAATGGCCAAAGTATCGCTAATTCAAAATAAATTTGGTTTTTGTAAATTTGACAATTTTCAATAGAGATATGGATTTTTGAAGATTTTCGTTTTAATTTTTTGAGCACTTGAATGAAAACATCGCAGAAAAAAAAATATAAAACGCGTAGAAAAATTCCTTAAAAAAATATCCTCAATGGTCGAAGTATCGCTTATTTAAAATCAATTTGTTTTTTGTAAATTCTACATTTTTTAATAGAGATATGGATTTTTGATAATTTTTCGTCATTTTTGAGCACATGGCCAAAAACACCGCAGAAAATAATATAAAATGTCCAGGTAAAATTTTATAAAAAATTATCCTCAATTTCTGAAGTACAGCTTATTCGAAATCAATTTGGTTTTTGTAAATCCAACGATTTTCAATACAGAAAATCTTCAAAAATCTTTTTGAGGATTTTCGTTTCAATTTTTTAACAATAGGACAAAAACATCGCAGGCAAAATTCCATAAGAAATCATCCTCAATTGCCAAAGTATCGCTAATTCAAAATAAATTTGGTTTTTGTAAATTCGACAATTTTCAATAGAGATATGGATTTTTGAAGATTTTCGTTTTAATTTTTTGAGCACTTGAATGAAAACATCGCAGAAAAAATAAATAAAACGCGTAGAAAAAATTCCTTAAAAAATATCCTCAATGGTCGAAGTATGGCTTATTTAAAATCAATTTGGTTTTTGTAAATTCTACATTTTTTAATGGAGATATGGATTTTTGATAATTTTTCGTATTTTTAGAGCACATGGCCAAAAACATCGCAGAAAAAAATAAAACCTGCAGGCAAAATTTCATAAAAAATTATCCTTAATGGCCGAAGTACCGCTTATTCGAAATCAATTTGGTTTTTGTAAATCCAACAATTTTCAATACAGAAAATCTTAAAAAATCTTTTTAAGGATTTTCGTTTTAATTTTTTAACACTTGAACAAAAACATCGCAGAAAAAACTATAAAACATGCAGGATAAACTCTATAAAAAATCATCCTCAATGGCCGGAGTATCGCTAATTCAAAATCAATTTGGTTTTTGTAAATTCAACAATTTTTAATAGAGATATGGATTTTTGAAGATTTTCGTTTTAATTATTTGAGTACTTGAATGAAAACATCGCAGAAAAAAAATTGGTCTAGGAAGATAAATCGTTCTTTCTTTCTTCAAAAAAGGAGGGGGGTAGGGTATATTGTATAAGTGGTTATACCATCGACATGTTCCACGAGCCGCCACTGGTTATAACTGTTCGTAGGTAAACATGCATTTTTAATTGCTTTCAAAATTGAGCATTTTCTAAAATAAATAAAAAAATAATAGAAATTGTTTAAAAATTCTGAAATAATTCCATACAACTCCCAAAATATTATATTTTCAGAAAATAATCAACTTCTTAAATTCCAATAATTTTTTAATGTGTTATAACTGTTTGTTGTTAAACATGCATTTTTTGCGTTCAAAATTGAGCATTTTCCAAAATAAATAAAAAAATAATAGAAATTGTTTAAAAATTCTGAAATAATTCCATACAACTCGCAAAATATTATATTTTCATAAAATAATCAACTTCTTAAATTCCAATAATTTTTTAATGGGTTATAACTGTTCTTAGTTAAACGTGCATTTTTTTAAAGTTTTCAAAACTGAGCACTTTCTAAAATAAATAAAAAATAGTAGAAATTGTTTAAAAATTCTGAAATAATTCCATACAACTCCCAAAATATTATATTTTGAGAATATTTCCAACTTCTTAAATTTCAATAATTTGTTTAATGGGCTACAACTTAGTTAAACGTACATTTTTTAATTGCTTTCAAAATTGAGCATTTTCTAAAATAAATGAAAACTAGTAGAAATTGTTTAAAAATTCTGAAATAATTCCATACAACTCCCAAAATATTATATTTTCAGAAAATAATCAACTTTTTAAATTCCGAAATTTTTTTAATGGGTTATAACTGTTCTTAGTTAAACGTGCATCTTTTATTTGCGTTAAAAATTGAGCATTTTCTAAAATAAATAAAAAATAGTAGAAATTGTTTAAAAATTCTGAAATAATTCCATACAACTCCCAAAATATTATGTTTTGAGAATATAATCAACTTCTTAAATTCTAATAATTTTTATAATGGGCTACAACTGTTTATAGTTAAACGTGCATTTTTTAATTGCTTTCAAAATTGAGCATTTTCTAAAATAAATAAAAAATAATAGAAATTGTTTAAAAATTCTGAAATAATTCCATACAACTCCCAAAATATTATGTTTTGAGAATATTATCAACTTCTTAAATTTCAATTTTTTTTTTAATGGGCTTTAACTGTTCGTAGTTAAACGTACATTTTTTAATTGCTTTCAAAATTGAGCATTTTCTAAAATAAATGAAAAATAATAGAAATTGTTAAAAAATTCTGAAATAATTCCATACAACTCCGAAAATATTATATTTTCAGAATATAATCAACTTCTTAAATTTCAATAATTTTTATAATGGGCTACAACTGTTCTTAGTTAAACGTGCATTTTTTAATTGCTTTCAAAATTGAGCATTTTATAAAATAAACAAAAAATAGTAGAAATTGTTCAAAACTTTTTTTCAGGATTTTTTTTTCATAGCTTTTCTCAGATTTGTTTAGGACTTTTTCAAGGCCTATCCACAGGACTTTTTAAGGCCTGTCCGCAGGGATATTTAAGGCCTTCCCACAGGACTTTTTAAGGCCTGTCCGCAGGGATATTTAAGCCCTTTCCACAGGACTTTTTGAGGCCTTTTTACAGAAAGTTTTTCGGGCCTGTTTTTCAGTACTTTTTTGAGATTTTTTCACGATAATTTTAATCGGGACTTTATTTCAGCACTTCATTTAAAATCGTTTTTCGGGTCTATTTAAGGACCTTTCTTTAAGACCTTTTTGTCAGGACTCTTTTTGAGACTGTTATCAAGGACCTTTTTTCAAGACTTTTTTGCCAGGACTCTTTTTTCATGACTTTTATCAAGGATACTTTTAAGGACCTTTTTTTCAAGATGTTTTTTGTCAGGACTCTCTTTTCAGGAGTTTTTTTGGGACTTTTTATCGGGACTTTCTTTAAAACGTTTAAGACTTTTGTTGGATTTTTTTGGGCTCTTTTTTAAGGACTTTCCAGGGCTTTTTTAGAATTTTCTCAGGGCTTTCTTAGTTTTCAAGTAAACAGGCGGAAAAGGTTATTTGAATTGAAAGTATAATTTGTATCATTAAATCTACATCACCAATTTTGTAATGGCATCTAGGGGCCCCAAAACGGATATATCCGTAAAAAAATTTTTTTGAAAAAAAAATACTTTCTCGTACTTCGTAACGGAGAAAGTAAATATACAAAATTTTTGTAGGAAACTTTTTTTTTAATGCTGCGTCGTAGGAAAGTGCCTCTGTTTTTTTTATAGCCAGTAATAAAGCCGTAGAAAATAAAAACCAAAATTGATATTTTTCGTTTTTTTTTTTCGAATATCTCCGTAAGTAGTCGGAATATTTTATTTTGACCTTCACAATTACGACTACCTTAATCAACTAAACAACATGAACAGGAATATTTTAAATTTCTTTATAAATTATTAAAATGCGCCTCTTGTTAACCAACTCTCTATCTCTATCAGTTACCCAGATAGCAATACTAATGCATCGAATTTGTAGAAACCACCATTGCAATCATTGAAGCTCAATTTTAATTGAGAACACATCTGTAACGAACGTTATATACAGGGTGTTTCACAGCTCTGGGAACGGTCAATCACGTGCTTTTTGTCAAAATTTCGAAAAATGTTTTATACAAAAGTTTTGTATAATAGTGAGCTACACACCCTAAAAATATTTAAATTTATACAGGATGTCTCATAACAAAGTTACAGATCAAAGTTATGTTTTTTTTAAATGGAACACCCTGTATTTTTTTGTCATTTTTGAATTATATGGAACAAATAAAGGTGAGTTACTTCAATACTCCCTATACCTATTGTTTGCCGTTTTCGAAATATTTGAAGATTTGTTGAAATGCATGGTCTGGGTGAAATTTTGTTTTTGCCCCAGTGATTGACGTTGAACGATTAAAATCTTTTCTATTATTTGGTTGAAGGTTCGAACTATAGAGCCAACCATGATTTCATACAAAAAATTATACAGGGTGATAAAAAAAATGCGGTAGAAAAACCGAACTTTTAAAATTAAATAACTTCGTTTTTTCAAATGGCACACCCTGTATTTAGTAACGTATTCTTAAGTAGAATCCAATTATCTTTCAGATTGTATAAGGGTTCCCTGTTCCTAATCTCAATAGTTTTCTTGTATTCGGCGATTATCATATCAGGAATTATTATTATAATTATTATGTAAATTTTGTAATAATTACTGTGTATATTGTGCATTACAAATTAGAACACTCTGTATATTTATTGTTGAAAACCTTGCCTGTGTATTTTGTTTCTGTATATTTTTGCACAAATCATTACTGAGTATAATTGCATGAAATGTACACCCTGTACATTTATTGTTGTTCTAAAACGTTTCGTTTGTTCACACTTTTGCATAGATCCTCACTGTGTTTATTGTTACTTGGAATAATGTGTATAATTAATTTTGCGATTAATTTATTACCCTTGTTGTCTGTGTGTTTGTACACATCACTTCTTCTTATGATTATAAACACGATTACTAACCAATTGTATTGTATCAAAATACTAACCTTTGCATATGTCCGGCGCATTTCGTTTCCTAATATTTGCCCGTTTTCGCTCCCGGTCGACGAACATCCGGCGCCACAACTATTATTCACGATTTCTTCACTTTGCAATGGATAACTAGCGGCAATTTTTACACAGTACTCTTCTTCCGTATTTACACTACACGTTGACCTAATACACTCACGATTATAACCAAAAAACACATCGAAATTCATTGAAAATAGCGAGAGGCCACCGCGTATCAAAATGACAATGACTACTGTCGAGTGGCGGAGGGCCAGCGATACGTTTTTGTTTTTTTCGCTCTCGCCAAACTGAACAGCGGGCACGAGTCGGCGGCGGCCTGCTAGTCTTCAGAACATTTATTTCTTGGTTAAATTATAACGCTGGAGTAATAATTACGGATGTTCATTATTGTAAATATATCGAGTGATTAACAGTGCAAGTAATGTTTGTGAATGTGGAACCGTGCTGATACTATGGACACAGAATCACTGTTGGAAGCTGCATTTGGAAGTTTTAAGGTTAGTGGTGTTTTTTTAATAACTCTCTTATTATTGCAAATTGTTCTTGACGTGTTTCCATGTTTGTGCCGTACCAATTGGCAGTGTTATTGTATGATTAATGGTTACTTTTCGTACATTGGAAATAATAGCGTATTATTTAACGAGTGGACGAGTTAACTCTGGTGAATTGCAACACTCGCCTGCGACTCGTGTTGCAAACTTCACCCTGGTGACAATGGCCAAACTGGGTCACGAGTTTAATACTATACTTTTTCGTATCATATTAAATAACTACCTTAAGATTTTTCTGTTTATATTAAATTGTATCGTCCTCTTGTTTTCATTTCGTTAAATTGCGGCTACGGCATTCCGCTGGAGACTGTATGACGTTCAGTGACGGTTTGCAGGGTTTTTTTCTGGTACGGCCGAGGAACAAGAGGTTCAATACAGATAGGTAGGGTCAGTTGCAGAGGCGGCTGGCTGCGTGTGTTTTTGCAAAAAGTATATTATCCGTAAATGAAGTTATTATTATTAAAACACATTATTCGTGGTTGGATGTTATTCTCAAATATTATTTGTTCAATTTAAGAGTAAATAAGATTTTCCTTACGCACCTGGCGAGGCAACGGGGTGCCTTTTACAGAGGACTCAGCCTGTGTGCTACCCCTATCTGCGAATTAAACACCCCGAGCACTCAATCATGTGGTCGCACTAATTGAACTTAATGTGGATGGGAAATTTGCAAGCCTTTATGTACCGTTCGGTCGGTTTCAAAAGTATTAAAAAAAAAACACTATACTCGTAAGCTTAGTATACCAACAATTATTTCGTTAAATATTAGTTTCCTGGTCAACAAGTATATTAGAATTGATGATGACCATTATCCCGGGTTTTACTAACTTTTCATTTTCAGCAAACGAAACATAGTAAAGTAAAATTATTTAAATTTTTCACAAATCCACTCTCTAATCATATGGAATTGTTACAAAATCTAGTGATGAGATGTATGGAGTTTTTCACAGAATCAATATCTCGAGTAAATTTGGAGTAATTTTGGAAAATTTCAAGTCGATGGCAATTGTTTTTGTATTTTTTTCAAGTCGCCGAAATTATTGAAATTTTTCACAAATCCACGCTCGAATGACATGCAATTGTTACAAAATCTAGTGACGTGATGTATGGAGTTTTTCACAGAATCAATATCTCGAACGAATTTGGAGTAATTTTGGAAAATTTCAAGTCGATGGCAATTGTTTTTGTATTTTTTTCTGGTCACCGAAATTATTGAAATTTTTCACAAATCCACGCTCGACTGACATGCAATTGTTACAAAATCTAGTGCTGTGATGTATGGAGTTTTTCACAGAATCAATATCTCGTGTAAATTTGGAGTAATTTTGGAATATTTCAAGTCGATGGCAATTGTTTTTGTATTTTTTTCAAGTCGCCGAAATTATTGAAATTTTTCACAAATCCACGCTCGAATGACATGCAATTGTTACAAAATCTAGTAATGTGATGTGTGGAGTTTTTCACAGAATCAATATCTCAAATGAATTTGGAGTAATTTTGGAAAATTTCAAGTCGATGGCAATTGTTTTTGTATTTTTTTCTGGTCACCGAAATTATTGAAATTTTTCACAAATCCACGCTCGACTGACATGCAATTGTTACAAAATCTAGTGCTGTGATGTATGGAGTTTTTCACAGAATCAATATCTCGTGTAAATTTGGAGTAATTTTGGAATATTTCAAGTCGATGGCAATTGTTTTTGTATTTTTTTCTAGTCGCTGAAATTATTGAAATTTTTCACAAATCCACGCTCAAATGACATGCAATTGTTACAAAATCTAGTGATGTGATGTATGGAGTTTTTCACAGAATCAATATCTCGAATGAATTTTGAGTCATTTTGGAAAATTTCAAGTCGATGGCAATTGTTTTTGTATTTTTTTCTAGTCGCTGAAATTATTGAAATTTTTCACAAATCCACGCTCAAATGACATGTAATTGTTACAAAATCTAGTGATGTGATGTATGGAGTTTTTCACAGATTCAATATCTCGAGTAAATTTTGAGTAATTTTGGAAAATTTCAAGTCGATGGCAATTGTTTTTGTATTTTTTTCTAGCCGTCGAAATTATTGAAATTTTTCACAAATCCACGCTCTAATCACATGGAATTGTTACAAAATCTAGTGATGTGATGTATGTAGTTTTTCACGGAATCAATATCTCGAATAAATTTGGAGTAATTTTGGAAAATTTCAAGTCGATGGCAATTGTTTTTGTATTTTTTTCTAGTCGCTGAAATTATTGAAATTTTTCACAAATCCACGCTCGAATGACATGCAATTGTTACAAAATCTAGTGATGTGATGTATGGAGTTTTTCATGAAATCAATATCTCGAATGAATTTGGAGTAATATTGGAAAATTTCAAGTCGATGGCAATTGTTTTTGTATTTTTTTCTAGTCGCTGAAATTATTGAAATTTTTCACAAATCCACGCTCAAATGACATGCAATTGTTACAAAATCTAGTGATGTGATGTATAGAGTTTTTCATGGAATCAATATCTCGAATGAATTTGGAGTAATTTTGGAAAATTTCAAGTCGATGGCAATTGTTTTTGTATTTTTTTCTAGTCGCCGAAATTATTGAAATTTTTCACAAATCCACGCTCTAATGACATGCAATTGTTACAAAATCTAGTGATTTGATGTATGGAGTTTTTCACAGATTCAATATCTCGAGTAAATTTGGAGTAATTTTGGAAAATTTCAAGTCGATGGCAATTGTTTTTGTATTTTTTTCTAGTCGCCGAAATTATTGAAATTTTTCACAAATCCTCGCTCTAATCACATGCAATTGTTAAAAAATCTAGTAATGTGATATATGGAGTTTTTCACAGATTCAATATCTCCTATGAATTTGGTGTAATTTTGGAAAATTTCAAGTCGATGGCAATTGTTTTTGTATTTTTTTCTGGTCACCGAAATTATTGAAATTTTTCACAAATCCACGCTCGACTGACATGCAATTGTTACAAAATCTAGTGCTGTGATGTATGGAGTTTTTCACAGAATCAATATCTCGTGTAAATTTGGAGTAATTTTGGAATATTTCAAGTCGATGGCAATTGTTTTTGTATTTTTTTCTAGTCGCTGAAATTATTGAAATTTTTCACAAATCCACGCTCAAATGACATGCAATTGTTACAAAATCTAGTGCTGTGATGTATGGAGTTTTTCACAGAATCAATATCTCGTGTAAATTTGGAGTAATTTTGGAATATTTCAAGTCGATGGCAATTGTTTTTGTATTTTTTTCTAGTCGCTGAAATTATTGAAATTTTTCACAAATCCACGCTCAAATGACATGCAATTGTTACAAAATCTAGTGATGTGATGTATGGAGTTTTTCACAGAATCAATATCTCGAATGAATTTTGAGTCATTTTGGAAAATTTCAAGTCGATGGCAATTGTTTTTGTATTTTTTTCTAGTCGCTGAAATTATTGAAATTTTTCACAAATCCACGCTCAAATGACATGTAATTGTTACAAAATCTAGTGATGTGATGTATGGAGTTTTTCACAGATTCAATATCTCGAGTAAATTTTGAGTAATTTTGGAAAATTTCAAGTCGATGGCAATTGTTTTTGTATTTTTTTCTAGCCGTCGAAATTATTGAAATTTTTCACAAATCCACGCTCTAATCACATGGAATTGTTACAAAATCTAGTGATGTGATGTATGTAGTTTTTCACGGAATCAATATCTCGAATAAATTTGGAGTAATTTTGGAAAATTTCAAGTCGATGGCAATTGTTTTTGTATTTTTTTCTAGTCGCTGAAATTATTGAAATTTTTCACAAATCCACGCTCGAATGACATGCAATTGTTACAAAATCTAGTGATGTGATGTATGGAGTTTTTCATGAAATCAATATCTCGAATGAATTTGGAGTAATATTGGAAAATTTCAAGTCGATGGCAATTGTTTTTGTATTTTTTTCTAGTCGCTGAAATTATTGAAATTTTTCACAAATCCACGCTCAAATGACATGCAATTGTTACAAAATCTAGTGATGTGATGTATAGAGTTTTTCATGGAATCAATATCTCGAATGAATTTGGAGTAATTTTGGAAAATTTCAAGTCGATGGCAATTGTTTTTGTATTTTTTTCTAGTCGCCGAAATTATTGAAATTTTTCACAAATCCACGCTCTAATGACATGCAATTGTTACAAAATCTAGTGATTTGATGTATGGAGTTTTTCACAGATTCAATATCTCGAGTAAATTTGGAGTAATTTTGGAAAATTTCAAGTCGATGGCAATTGTTTTTGTATTTTTTTCTAGTCGCCGAAATTATTGAAATTTTTCACAAATCCTCGCTCTAATCACATGCAATTGTTAAAAAATCTAGTAATGTGATATATGGAGTTTTTCACAGATTCAATATCTCCTATGAATTTGGTGTAATCTTGGAAAATTTCAAGTCGATGGCAATTGTTTTTGTATGTTTCTCTAGTCGCCGAAATTATTGCATTTTTTTACAAATCCACGCTCGAATGACATGCAATTGTTACAAAATCTAGTGATGTGATGTATGGAGTTTTTCACAGAATCAATATCTCGAATGAATTTGGAGTAATTTTGAAAAATTTCAAGTCGATGACAATTGTTTTTGTATTTTTTTCTAGTCGCCGAAATTATTGAATTTTTTTACAAATCCACGCTCTAATCACATGTAATTGTTACAAAATCTAGTGATGTGATGCATAGAGTTTTTCACAGAATCAATATCTCAAGTAAATTTGGAGCAATTTTGAAAAATTTCAAGTCGATGGCAATTGTTTTTGTATTTTTTTCTAGTCGCCGAAATTATTGAAATTTTTCACAAATCCTCGCTCTAATCACATGCAATTGTTAAAAAATCTAGTAATGTGATGTATGGAGTTTTTCACAGATTCAATATCTCCTATGAATTTGGTGTAATCTTGGAAAATTTCAAGTCGATGGCAATTGTTTTTGTATGTTTCTCTAGTCGCCGAAATTATTGAATTTTTTTACAATTCCACGCTCGAATGACATGCAATTGTTACAAAATCTAGTGATGTGATGTATGGAGTTTTTCACAGAATCAATATCTCGAATGAATTTGGAGTAATTTTGAAAAATTTCAAGTCGATGACAATTGTTTTTGTATTTTTTTCTAGTCGCCGAAATTATTGAATTTTTTTACAAATCCACGCTCTAATCACATGCAATTGTTACAAAATCTAGTGATGTGATGCATGGAGTTTTTCACAGAATCAATATCTCAAGTAAATTTGGAGTAATTTTGAAAAATTTCAAGTCGATGGCAATTGTTTTTGTATTTTTTTCAAGTCGCCGAAATTATTGAAATTTTTCACAATTCCACGCTCCAATGACATGTAATTGTTACAAAATCTAGTGATGTGATGTATAGAGTTTTTCACAGAATCAATATCTCGAATGAATTTGGAGTAATTTTGGAAAATTTCAAGTCGATGGCAATTGTTTTTGTATTTTTTTCTAGTCGCCGAAATTATTGAAATTTTTCACAAATCCACGCTCTAATCACATGGAATTGTTACAAAATCTAGTGATGTGATGTGTGGAGTTTTTCACAGAATCAATATCTCGAGTAAATTTGGAGTCATTTTGGAAAATTTCAAGTCGATGGCAATTGTTTTTGTATTTTTTTCTAGTCGCCGAAATTATTGAAATTTTTTACAAATCCTCGCTCTAATCATATGCAATTGTTACAAAATCTAGTGATGTGATGTATGGAGTTTTTCACGGAATCAATATCTCGAGTAAATTTGGAGTAATTTTGGAAAATGTCAAGTCGATGGCAATTGTTTTTGTATTTTTTTCTAGTCGCTGAAATTATTGAAATTTTTCACAAATCCACGCTCTAATCACATGGAATTGTTACAAAATCTAGTGATGTGATGTATGGAGTTTTTCACAGAATCAATATCTCGAGTAAATTTGGAGTCATTTTGGAAAATTTCAAGTCGATGGCAATTGTTTTTGTATTTTTTTCTAGTCGCCAAATATGAACAAATATGTCGAGAGTTAAAATAAAAGCCCTGTATATAATCTATAGCTTGTTCGCTTGTAACGCGTCTTATGTGGAGCCGGCGCGCTAATCAAATGGGCGCAAATTTCAAACCACCTCGTTCGAACGCCTGTCAAATTGTGGAGAGGGTTTAGCGGCGTCGTTAATAAATTTGGTTTTGTGACTGATGATGATAATCTTTTTTACCCCTTAGAAAATCTCATTTTACCCCTAAGGGGGTAATTACCTCCAGGTTGGGAACCGCTTCTCTAAGTTTTACTCAAATTCTAAGCAAGTACGTCGCATACTATAATCATAAATTGGTTTCTGACATGGTAGCAGTTTCCAACAACACTCTCAAGTAGTTTTTCGTCGGTACATCGCACATACGAATTAAAACGATACGCGCAGCCAACTTGTTTCCTTTTAAAACAATCTACTTATTTTTACACGTTAAAAAAAACATTGGTATTACTCAGTGCAGATAAATTAGGGTAGATATACGCGTACGTACTCGTTATAAACGGGCATAGGGAGTAATTATATGAGATTATCTGAACACAGTTGCGTACTGTGGCGGACAAAAGCACGTAAGCAGGCTTATTTGCCATTGGGCAGCGGCAAATACCGTCCGGGAATTACACATAATTAACAAATAACTCAATGATTATAATACCCTCACTCTACGGATATTATGTAATGACTGCATGCGGGGATTTATTAAATTTGCAAAAGCCCATCCGCGAGTCGGATTATTTACTTCGCGTTCGTTTCCCGATTTATTTGTACGAAGCGGGTGAATGTATAAAAGATATACAGGGTGAGTTTTTTTAGATGTTCTCTAATGATATCTCGGAAACTATAAGAGAAACGGTCAAATGGGTAGTTTTATGAGCGGAATAAAATGAAAAACTCGACGGTAACAAGATATTTAAAAAATAGTTATTTGTTTAACAAGGCAATAAAGTGGCAGATTTACGGACGCGGCAGGAGTTTCACCGCCGAGCGAGCTTTCGCCACTAGGAGCCGGTCACGGCAGGCAAATTTCGCTACCGTTCCGCGACTCGATTTTTATGCGTGGATAAGTTAGGGACTCGCTTGGAGGTCTGCGAAAACACACGCAGTGTTATTAAAACTTCGAGGAACCTGTTTTTGGCCTTTTTGGCCTTTTTGGCACGGGAAATTCGAAGGCAACTTTCAATTATGCGAAAAATACATTGTAATGTCAAACAAATTTTCGGGCGGCTTCTATTGGCCAACGCGGCGTCGCATCTGAACTGTAATAGGTAGAGGGTTGAAATTTTCATGAAAAATCACAAATAATTCAAAAATAAGAATATTAAAATTTCAACCCCGCCCGACTACTCCTTCAAAAAAAGGATTGCCAACCCCACAATTTTTTTTTCCAATTTTTATTTTTTTTCCGAAAGCTGCAAACGTCCTCTAGGGGCCAGTGAATCCGTGATTTTTTAAGTTACCCAATTACTACAGGGTGATTTTTTGAAAATCGATTTTGGACGATGCGGAGGTTCACGCCAAAACTATCTCCTCCCTGGATTTTTGAGCTGGAAAATCGGGACTAGGCTCAAAAAATCCCAAATGCATTGGGACATAAAGCTTATTACAGGAAATTGAGATGCCATCTGCGGTTGCAACCCCTCAGCAATTTTTCTAAAAAATCACATTTCAGAAGCTTCCGGAAAAAGGTGCGCGCTTGCCCTTACGATTACGACTTTAATTTTTATAGAATTTTGTAGAACTAGCTCCCCTATACATTTTATAACTGTTACGAATTTTTGATATCTCTAACCCTCGAGGAGTTATTCAAAGAAAACCACCCCCGATTTCAATAAAAAAATTCTACAGCGGCCATTTTTAATCCGACGTGAGAAATTTAAACGGCATGCCATTTGGAATTGCATTATGCGTCGAAAAGGTAAGAACTATATTTTTTGCAGGAAGCTTCGTTTACGATCTACAGCCGATTTTCGATTGTTTTCCGGGGTTTTTTTTTCAATTTTTTCAATTTTTTTTTTCGAAAATTAAAAATCCGACGCTGGCATAACAGTCGTCTATTTAATCCGTATCAAACATCCCCATAAAGTTTTTCAAACAGATTTTTACTTTTCGAGATATGACGTATACGGAAGGGGGAAGCGATATTTTTTTTGTCCGATCGGAAATCTGATTACACCACCGGAAGGCCCATCTCGAGCCCAACAGAAAATCCAAGTAAAATTTCTTAATCCGACTCCTCCTACTAATTTTAAAAATTAATTAAACTTTTATTTATTTTGCCGGTAAATATTTTCGATCGTCTTTCACTAAATTTCTTTAATTCTTTTTAAATCACGAATCTGACGACGGATTATCATTGCGGTATTGCGTGTACGTAAAAAAAACTTTGAATTTTTAAAATCGCCAGGTTATTAACCGAAATATGAATATTTGAATTATTGTTGTTTTTGAACGTTGAAAATTTTTCCCCTGAAAATCAATTAAAAAAAATATATATTTCCGGGAGGGTTAAAACAATGAAACTTTGGAAAATCATTGAGCGTTCCATTTGAAGCAGACCACCAAAGTTTGGTAACATTTCGGTAACCCCGTCGGCCGCATCAGGCTCAACGGGGTGCCAAAGACCAAAACAACTCCTATCAGTATGTTGGTTTGTAATGTGTATACGCTTCTTAGACGCTCACCAAATAATTTTTGGAGGACCAAAATTAATGAAAAAAAAGCTTCTTCCTGTTAACGTCCGAGTGCTTTCCAAACAGCAAGTTAAGAAATGCATTGTCATATTTGACAGATGTCAGATTCAGAAGCTGGGGTTACCACCAGATAACATTCCCGAAGTTCCTCGGCGCGTGGTTTGAGCGAAACGATTCAAAATAATGTTTTTTATTTTTTTCACCCCCTTCTGCACGGATGAGAGAGGTGGCGCTTTTGGGGAATGTGGTGTCTATCAATTGTCATCGAATGAGCAAATTTTATCGTCCCCATGATCCTTCCCGTGGCCGTCGGGGCCTTCTTAAGAAATTATAGAAGAAAATTCGCCCGGCCTTCCGGGTACATCCTGGATAATTTAAAACTATTCTAACCCCTCCAAAAATATCCCTTTACAACATTTATAGTCATAATTTTTTTATTTGTCTAATCGTTCGTGACTTATGAATTTTTTTATGTGTCGAGGCACCATATTAACATAAACAACCATCGGCAATTTGTGTGAAAATCGCATAACATGGATTCGGCTGAAATTTTCACCAAAGATACGTTTCGCCAGAAGGGGCAACACGTGACAAGTATTTCATCTCTGGGGGCCAGAGTGTGTCAAAGCTCAAATGCATTCACAACGCATTCGCCTACAATTTTTATGTTGGAACATTTTATGATTTGTTGCTTCCTTAAGGAGATACGATTTTTTCAAAGATTGACTAAATTGTTTTTACCTGTTTTCAAGTTACTTTCAGGGACGTATTTTTTCCTATTTAAATTGAAAAATGTTTAAAGTTGGTAAACGGTACAACGAGCTTTCATTTCTATTTTTTTCAAAAATTTTGGAACCCCTACTGCGGTTCTAGAGCAACGGTTGTAAGACATACTTCGGGATGCGGTTTCACCCCATCTTTTATTTTAAATTAACTGAAAGGCCATCTAATTTGTTTCTAAAGAACATCTCGGCAATATTTGTAGTGGCATATTTAAAAAAAAACATTTCAACGTATTTTGTAAAAAGATTTGATAGGTCAGCCAGATCTGTACGTCTTCTCTACAGTTAAAAACGATCTGTTATTTATCTGTTTTATTTTTATGTTTCCCGAAACTCCTCCGCGAGGGTGTAAAAGAGAAAAAAATTAAGTCAACTTAAATGTCAGATTTTTTAATAACTGTTGGAATCAAATCGAAAACTTATACAAAATGTTTACGTAAATTGCTTACTTTTTAAAATATCGATTTTCTCCAATTTCAAACTGCCTAAAATGATCAAAAATACGGTCGATTTTCGATTGTTTTCATTTTTTTTTCAATTTGTTTAAAAAAAATTTTATTCGAAAATTAAAAATACGACGGCGGCATATCCCCATAAAGTTTTTCGATCCATTTTTTAGTTTTCGAGATGACGTTTTAAACGGAAGGGGGGAGCGAAATTTAGCAGCGGGGCTCAACTTTTTTTTGTCCGATTGGAAATCTGATTACACTACTGGAAAACCCTTGTCAAGCCCAACAGAAAATGTAAATAAAGTTTTTTGATCCGAACCCTCCTTCTATTTTTAAAAATGATTTAAATTTTGACGTATTTTGCCAGTAAATATGTTTTTCAATATTTTTACTTTCTCCAGAATACGAGAAAGTATTGTGATCGTGATTTTTTTCCAAAAATTTTTTTTACGGAAATATCCGTTTTGGGGTCCCTAGATGCCATTTGAACAATTTCTGGAATTTTTTTTGTGTCTGTGTGTGTATCAGTGTGTGTCTATCTGTGTGCGCTGTATCTCAAAAACTAATAGAGCAATTGATATGAAACTTTATACATCCGTCTTATTTGATAATCTGAAAAACTGAAAAGCTTTTGGTAAAATTTCGTACACCGGAAGTGGGCGTTTACCTTAACTGTTTTTTGTTTTTTGACAATATTTTCTTAAATATGAAAAATATCACAAAAACATTTAAACTAACTTTGAAGACAAGAAAGAAATGAACATCTTTTGCTTGAAAATATTTTTCATAAAATCATTGCTATTCGAGAAAAAAATTTATTAATGTTTTTTTAATTTTTGGTTTATAATTATGAAACGATAATAGTTACAGCAAATTTATGTCAATAATAATTGTAGAGAATACCAAAATGAACAATTTCTAAAGAATAAGTTTTTTTTCGAAATCTCGTTAGTTTTTGTGTAAACCGAGTTTTTGAATTTGAAGTTTAATTTTTCCATCTTTCATAATTTTGACGTTTTAAACGTCAGTTTCATCGCAACGCTCTATGTACATTTAAAATATGATTTCAATTGAAAAGAAACCACGAAAGCGTAAATATAAATGATATTATCTTGTTGGAGAAAGTAACATGATGGCCACATCACCATTTTTTTTATTTCTTTTTAAATCGCGAATCTAACGACGGATTATCATTGCGGTATTGTGCGTATGTAAAAATAACTTTGGATTTTAAAAATCGCCCAGTTATTAACCGAGATATGAATTATCGTTGTTTTTGAATGTTAAACATTTTTCCACTAGAAATGAATTTCGAAAAAAAAAATATTTCCGGGAAGGTTAGAGCAATGAAACTTTGGGAAATTATTAAGAAAGATCACTAAAGTTTGGTAACATTTTGGTCACCCCTTCAGCCGCAATGGGGTGTCTAAAATAAAAACAACAGTTATTTCGTTTGTGTATGTATACCTTTTACCTTAATAAAAAGATATCGATCCACTGGCGTATTTGTATTTAAAAATGTTTGTCGTATTTTGCCGGAAAAGGTTTTGGATCGTTTTTCAATAAGTTTTTTTTTGTAGAACCATCCGTACGCACCATTTGCACCCCTGGGGTTCGTGTTTTTTTTTTACTTTTCTTAATTTTATATTTCACATAAAGAAAACAATTTCACATACATCAACTTAAATATTGGATCGATGAGGCTGTTACTTGTTGAAACTCCATGGTATCATTTAATAAAACACTAACACAGTGTATGGTTTCAAATTAATTTTATTGTTCTACAACAATTGTTTCACCACACAGTGGCTTCATCAGATAGAATATTTCATCTACCTGATGAAGCCACTGTGTGGTGAAACAATTGTTGTAGAACAATTTATAATTCAATTTAATAATAAATCTGCAAATGAAAGCTGATAATAAAATAAATGTCAGTGTTTATTTGAAAATGTAGTTTAACGCTTTAAGTGTTTTGAGTAAGTTTGAGCGCGATCGCTCTGTTGAGATTTTTTATCAGGCCCTCTATTGGCGTTTTTTCAACCATGTGCTTTCAACGACAAAGGGTTAAAGTTATTATCACTTGCTGATTTGTTATCAAGTTTGTGGTAATTGGTAAATTTTTTATGTAACCGTTTGAATCTGCAATTTATTCGTTAGGTGTAAACGTGAAATGATAAGAATAAATGAACGGATTGTGGGTGAAAAGAGGGGAAGAGCGATATAAGTGAGTGTTGATCTTGTCCGACTGAAGTGAATCAGAAACCAATATATCCTATCCATATCCGAGGGTTGAGGAGTGTTGTCCCGCGGGCATAGTCACAGAGAGACACAGTATAGGGCCCCCCTGTCACAGTCACACACAGAGCAGTGCTCTCCGCACAGTCTCATATGGTAATCGCCTGCAGAAATCCCTCCACAATGGCATTAGGGCCGACTTATTACGTTTACATTGATCTCGAGGTTTATATTTTTCGTTCCCGTGTTTGTCTTTGTATTTGAATTTAGTTGGTTGCCTCTATTAGTTCGCCCATCTCTATCCCTCCCCTTTTTAGGGATATGTTGGATTAGTTCTGCACATTCCGGATAACCAGCTATGATTCAATACATTAAGTACATACAGAGCGAACTGTTCCCGGATTTAATTACGCCCCCGTGGCCCCGATATTCCGGTATTTTTCACATCGTTAACGACACAATTTAATAAATAGTTTCTCATTTGCGAAAACACGTGGGGGCACACGTATCAGATTACAGTAATGCCGTTTAGAGGAGAGAAAAGGGACCGTGGGATACGGGTGGTGTAAAGTCTCCCCTTCGGGTCAGGACTTCCTCTATTTACCCCAGCGAATTACGCCATTATTATAGCCGATCGAGCCCGGATCTCATTATATTGTCCTCTAATGGATTTAATTGATACATTTCTATTAGTCGCTCCTCGCCCGACTTCTGCTTCTCCTCTTCTTTATTGTGCGACTTTGAGTAGCTTTTGATCGCATCAATTATATGCCCCTGACGCACGTCCATCCATCCAGTAGCACACCAATTAACATAATGGATCGCATCACTGATGCCACTGCATGTTTAACACTCTTGTACTCGATTATTTCCATTCGGCTACCAAATAACCAATTATGAAATTCTTTACTCGATAATAAAATGTTAATACTTATATTATTTATTCTCCTATTGCACGGATCGGTCAACCAATGTTGGTTATTTTATTTAAAAAAAAGTACTGCACCACAAAAGCCTTACCTAGCACCAGCACCCAGAAGAGAGAGAATAAAACCAGGGATCAAATATTTGGGTTCGTCGTCCATGCCCATCCAACATGGAGATTTTAACTGAAATATATTTGTACAAAGCAAAAATATTATTTAGCATACCGAGAGGGTCGGTCAACTTAACACCCCACGTTTTTATTTTGTTGAAAACAATATTGCACCAGAAATGCCTCACATAGCACCAGCGATTAAGAAAATTCTAAAAAAAAACATTGCTACCAGAACAGCCTTAAAAATTTCAAAATCCATTCAGAATTAACCAATTTCTAATATTCCCTTAAAAAATTGACAAATCACAGCTAAAAACAAAATAGAAACCCTAAAAGCGTGAACCAAAGCTAAGAAAATTGCTTTTTCACTATTATTGACAGTTGAAAATCACAATTTTTTACAATTGAAAATGACAACTTTTGACATTTGAAAATCATCATTTTAACCCTTGAAAATCACTATTTTTTACAATTGAAAATAACCACCCTTGACAGTTAAAAATCACTATTTTTGACAGTTAAAAATCACTATTTTGACAGTTAAAAATCACTATATTTGACAGTTACAAATCACTATTTTTGACAGTTACAAATCAATATTTCTGACACTTCAAATGACAGCTAAAAATCACTATTTTTGCCAAGAAACTGTTGAATCTAGCAATTTTGACAGTTGAAATCGGTGTTTTATCCATTGGAAATAACAATTTTTGATAGTTGAAAATCATTACTTTTGATAGTTATACATCATTATTTTTGACTCTTGAAAATCATTATTTTTGCCAGTTGAATATCACCATTTTTTACAATTGAAAATCACCACTCTTGACAGTTGAAAATCACTATTTTGTATAGTTAAAAATCAATTTTTCTGACACTTGAAAACAGCTAAAAATCACTATTTTTGCCAAAAAACTGTCGAATCTAGCAATTTTGACAGTTGAAATCGCTATTTTATCCGTTGGAAATAACAATTTTTAACAGTTGAAAATCATTATTTTTGACAGTTATACATCATTATTTTTGACTGTTGAAAATCATTATTTTTGCCAGTTGAATATCACCATTTTTTACAATTGAAAATCACCACCATTGACAGTTGAAAATCACTATTTTTAATAGTTAATAATCACTATTTCTGACACTTGAAATGACAGCTTAAAATCACTATTTTTGCCAAAAAAATGTGAATGAATATCACATTAAAAGGACTTCCTGATTCTATCTAAGCAATTTTATTTTGTTTCTATATTTTTTATTAATTTATTTGTACACTATGTACCAGAATCGAGCAAAACTGTATTGTTGTGGCATAAATAAAATTTTTTATTATTATTATTTTTTAAATCACCAAGTCTGGCGGTTGAAAATCACTATTTTTTGACACTTTAAATGACAGCTAAAAGTCACTATTTTTACCAAAAAATCTAGCAATTTTGACAGTTGAAATTGCTGCTTTATCCGTTGGAAATAACAATTTTTAACAGTAGAAACTCATTATTTTTGATAGTTATACATCATTATTTTTGACTGTTGAAAATCATTATTTTTGACAGTTGAATATCACCATTTTTTACAATTGAAATTCACCACCCTTAACAGTTGAAAATCACTATTTTTGATAGTTAAAAATCACTATTTCTGACACTTGAAATGACAGCTTAAAATCACTATTTTTGCCAAAAAAATGTGAATGAATATCACATTAAAAGGACTTCCTGCTTCTATCTAAGCAATTTTATTTTGTTTCTATATTTTTTATTAATTTATTTGTACACCATGTAGCAGAGTCGAGCAAAACTGTATCATTGTTGCACAAATAAAATTATTATTATTATTATTTTTGAAAATCACCAAGTCTGGCGGTTGAAAATCACTATTTTGGACACTTGAAATGACAGCTAAAAATCACTATTTTTGCCAAAAAATCTAGCAATTTTGACAGTTGAAATTGCTGTTTTATCCGTTGGAAATAACAATTTTTAACAGTAGAAAATCATTATTTTTGATAGTTATACATCATTATTTTTGACTGTTGAAAATCATTATTTTTGACAGTTGAATATCACCATTTTTTACAATTGAAATTCACCACCCTTAACAGTTGAAAATCACTATTTTTGATAGTTAAAAATCACTATTTCTGACACTTGAAATGACAGCTTAAAATCACTATTTTTGCCAAAAAAATGTGAATGAATATCACATTAAAAGGACTTCCTGATTCTATCTAAGCAATTTTATTTTGTTTCTTTATTTTTTATTAATTTATTTGTACACCATGTAGCAGAGTCGAGCAAAACTGTATCATTGTTGCACAAATAAAATTATTATTATTATTTTTGAAAATCACCAAGTCTGGCGGTTGAAAATCACTATTTTGGACACTTGAAATGACAGCTAAAAATCACTATTTTTGCCAAAAAATCTAGCAATTTTGACAGTTGAAATTGCTGTTTTATCCGTTGAAAATAACAATTTTTGACAGTTGAAAATTATTATTTTTGATAGTTATACATAATTATTTTTGACTGTTGAAAATCATTATTTTTGACAGTTGAATATCACCATTTTTTACAATTGAAAATCACCACCCTTGACAGTTAAAAATCACTATTTTTGATAGTTAAAAATCACTATTTCTGACACTTGAAATGACAGCTTAAAATCACTATTTTTGCCAAAGAAATGTTAATGAATATCACATTAAAAGGACTTCCTGATTCTATCTAAGCGATTTTAATTTACTTCTATATTTTTTATTAATCTATTTGTACACCATGTATCTGACTCGTGCAAAACTGTATCATTGTGGCACAAATAAAATAATTATTATTATTACTTTTGAAAATCACCAAGTCTGGCCGTTGAAAAACACTATTTTTTGACACTTGAAATGACAGCTAAAAATCACTATTTTTACCAAAAAATCTAGCAATTTTGACAGTTGAAATTGCTGTTTTTATTCATTTAGTTGTACACCACTTACCTGACTCGTGCAAAAACATATCATTCTGGCACAAATAAAATTATTATTATTATTATTTTTGAAAATCACTAAGTCTGGCGGTTAAAAATCACTGTTTTTGGCAGTTGAAAATTAATATTTTTGGCAGTTAAAACAAACTCTTTTTGAAAGCTTAAAATTACTATTTCTGCCTGTTAAATTTTTTTTTGACAGTTGAAAATCACCATTTCTGACAGTTGAAAATCGACATTTCTGGCAAATAAAAATCTTAATTTTTGATAGTTAATTAGCATTATTTTTTGACAGTTAAAAATCACAATTTTTTACAGTTTAAAATCACTATTTCTGTCAGTTGAAATCACTGTTTTTGACAGTTTAAAATTACTATTTCTGCAATATACCTTTTTTGTACGTTGAAAATGGACATTTCTGGCAGATGAAAGCTTAATTTTTGAAAGTTAAATAGGTATATTTTTGACTCTTGAAAGCCGCCATTTTTGACAGGTAAAAATCACACACAGTTGAAAACCATTATTTTTGCCAGTTGAAAATTACCATTTTGGGCAGTTGAAAATCATTACTATTGATAGTTGAAACTCGACATATCTGGCAGTTGCAAATCGTAATTTTTGATAGTTAAATATAATTATTTTTTACTGTTAAAAACCATTATTTCTGACAGTAATAATTTTCACAGTTTAAATCAATGTTTTTGACAGCTTGAAATCACTTCTCCACCAATTGAAGATCACTATTTTTCGACAGCTGAAAATCACTGTTTAGTGCAGTTGAAATCACTGTTTTTGAGAGCTTACAATTACAATTTTCTGCCAGTTACGAATCACTATTTTATTACAGTAAAAAAATCACAATTTCTGACAGTCAAAAAGTTGTCATTTTTTGTATTAAATATCATGATTTTGGCAGTTGAAAACCATTATTTCTGACAGTTACAAATCGCCATTTTTGACCGTTGAAAATCACTACTATTGATAGTTGAAAGTCGACATATCTGGCAGTTGAAAATCATTATTTTTGATAGTTAAATATAATTATTTTTCACTGTTAAAAACCATTATTTCTCACAGTAATAATTTTGACAGTTTAATAAGTCAATGTTTTTGACAGCTTGAAATCACTATCTCCACCAATCGAAGATCACTATTTTTCGACAGCTGAAAATCACTATTTCTAGCAGTTGAAATCAATGTTTTTTACAGCCTGAAATCACTATTTCTACCAATTAAAGACAACCATTTTTGACAGCAGAAAATCACTATTTCGGGCAGTTGAAATCTCTGTTTTTGGCAGCTTACAATCACCATTTGCTGCCTGTTACGAATCACTATTTTATTACCGTTGAAAATCACTATGTCTGACAGTTATAAAATTCTCATTATTTGTATTAAATATCATGATTTTGGCAGTAGAAAACCATTCTTTCTGACAGTTATTAATTGCATTTTTGACAATTTGAATCCACTATTTCTGGTTGTTGAAATCACTGTTTTTGACAACTTAAAATCACGATTTCTGCCAGTTAAAAATCACTTATTTTGAAACTTAAAAATCACTATTTCTGACAGTTGAAAATTGACATTTCTGACAGTTGAAAACCCTCATTTTTTATATTAATTTTCATATTTTTTGACAGTTGAAAATAATTATTTCTGACAGTTAAAAATCACCTTATTTGTCAGTTGAAAATCACTCCTATTGACAGTTGAAAATCACTATTTCTGACTGTTGAAATCGACATTTCTGGCAATTGAAAATTCTCATTTTTGATATTAAACTTTATTATTTTTGACAGTTGAAAACCATTATTTCTTATAGTTCAAAATCACCGTTTTTGACAGTTTGAAATTACTATTTCAGGCAGCTGAACTCAATATTTGTGACAGCATGAAATCACTATTTCTAGCAGTTGGAATCAATGCTTTTTTACGGCCTGAAATCACTATTTCTACCAATTAAAGATCACCATTCTTGACAGCAGAAAATCACTATTTCGGGCAGTTGAAATCTCTGTTTTTGGCAGCTTACAATCACCATTTTCTGCCTGTTATGAATCACTATTTTATTACCGTTGAAAATCACTAAGTCTGACAGTTATAAAATTCTCATTATTTGTATTAAATATCATGATTTTGGCAGTAGAAAACCATTATTTCTGACAGTTACAAATCGCCATTTTTGACAGTTTGAAGTCACTATTTCTGGCAGTTGAAATCACTGTTTCTTTTACAGCCTGAAATCACTATTTCTACCAATTAAAGATCACCATTTTTGACAGCAGAAAAACACTATTTCGGGCAGTTGAAATCTCTGTTTTTGGCAGCTTACAATCACCATTTTCTGCCTGTTGAAGTCACTATTTCGGGCAGTTGAAATCACTGTTTTTGACAACTTAAAATCGCAATTTCTGCTAGTTCAAAATCCCTTATTTTGAAAGTTGAAAATCTTCATTTTTTATATTAATTTTCATATTTTTTGACAGTTAAAAATCACCATTTTTGACACTTGAAAATCACTCCTATTGACAGTTGAAAATCACTATTTCTGATTGTTGAAAATCGACATTTCTGCTAGTTGAAAATTCTCGTTTTTGATATTAAATATAATTATTTTTGACAGTTGAAAACCATTATTTCTGATAGTTCAAAATCACCGTTTTTGACAGTTTGAAATTACTATTTCAAGCAGCTGAACTCAATATTTATGACAGTTTGAAATCACTTTTTCTGGCAGTTTAAATCACTGTTTTTGATGCAATACATCTCGGCTGGAGTGTGAGATATTACTAAATACTTCAATCTGCACGGCACGTGAAAAATGACAGAAAAGATTTAACAACACATGTTGAGATATTTATTCCATTTAACGTCTAAAATTAAAAATAACACCCAAATTTTTAATTTCACTAGAATTAATAAGCATTAATCTTATACTCAAAGGTACCAATCGTCCCTTCGGCTAAATGGAATTGGTTTTTTTTTTAAATTTAATTGAAGATTATTCATTTCGTACCAAGAAAATAAGTTTTCTGATGACAAAAATTAGGAGGACCTTTTCTTTGATCTTCATTATGCTTTCGGAGGTAGATTGGAAAATTTTCGAAGTGGTCTTTTTTGCTCATCACTTTTAACATACTTTTGAATTTTCCCAAAAGATTCAAGAGACGACTCACCTAAAAGGAGTCATTTCGCCCTCCTCTATCTGATGTTAATGCGTAGTTAAAGGTGCCTTGTTTTCAAAAAAACCCATCCTTACTAGTCGATTAATGAGCAAGTAAATTTTGAAGCATTGACCCTTTCCTTAGCCAACCTGCCGTTTATATTTGCGCATTTTGATATTTAAAGCAATTTTTTTATACGGGAGACAAAGCATGAAATTAATAGGATCGTTTTGTACCATTTTCAGACGTTTCAATTTAATGGTGCAACCATCGGGCGACTGCATACACGTGTATTATTGATTTAATGGCCATCGGAGAACACGGCCCGTTTTATTACACCCGTCCTGCACCGTGTTGTGGCTATTATAAATGAGCGTAAGGAAGCACACCCATGCCCATGTGCCCTTTTTGCCGAACTCATGCTCCACATTAACGGCTACGCATTAAACGCCCATTTAGGCTACTCAGTGCATGCGACGTATCAAGACTTCATTCGAGGGTGACCCCTAATTATAAATGAATTTTTCGTAAACAGGGGTTGCGGCTGGAGGCGAATATTCTTGTTTGCGTGGTGATGACATTAAAAACATCCATTTTCAACGAATAAAATATAACGAGGTCTCGACCGTACGAGAGATGCCGGGGACAATTGGGCTGCAAACTGTAAGCCGATGAAATTGGACGAGTTCCTCCTCTTCCCCTATAATAACATCTATATATGCTATTTAGTAAAAGGTTTTCAGCTTATTGTGATTCCATGATGTTTGTATCATTAGCCCGACCAGGTATATGATTGTTATTTACGTGAAAATATCGCCATCGTCATCTCTAATTTCGGTTTGTTCTTGAGTGTGTTTCCTAATCTGTGCAGCTTAAGCTCCCTCACGGTCCATTACCTCTTGGGAGGCACACGCTCGAACGCCCCCGTCGGCTCCATTCTGTCAAAGATACACCTTTCCGCCTCCGTCCGTCTGTCTTTCTCCCCCGCGCACAGAATAAAGTGGAATGCTTTGTTCAACTATTCTTAAACTCGAATTTCGAGTGCCCTCCACCTTCCTTAAGGTGTAAATTGGGGAATGGATGGATGGATCGCCGGATTATTGTTCGGCGCCTCTAACCAGATTTTAGCTGCGGAGGAACGTTTTCGAGAACGCGCCGATGATAAAGCTACAAAAAGCGCCGAAACGTATTTATTTACCCTTAATACGCAAACAGGTATCATTGGGGTGAATGACGGAATTCTTTGCGGATAACCAACACCCCATTCATTGGCAGAAATGTATACGCAGCATCGCCTGCTTGGAGAGGAAATAATGTAACACTCAAATGCCTGTTGTTGAGGAAATTTAAAAAATGTAATGTGATGGGAAATTGATGGGAATTCGCAGGGCCGATCCTACCAGAGGGCCATAGCGTGCATGGCACGTGGGCGGCGATTATAAGGGCGGCGAAACCGGCGAAGCCCGCGAAACGAAAGACAAAGCTGCGGATTTTGTTTCCTATGTAAATTATTTAGAAAAGGAAATATTAAAATTATAACTACGGATTTTAAAGACTTACGCCATTGTGCTGACCAATTTGTAAAACATGAGAACAGTGCAAAGTATATTAAGTGTCTCCAAAAATGGCGGGAGTTGAAAATCCGTTTAAATAAATAAAAATCGTAGACAAACAGCAACAAGAACAATTTGAATTCGAGAAAAATCGATGGAGGGCTATTGTAGAAAGAATGATTGCTATTGTGCACTTTTTAACAAGTCAATGTCTTGCTTTTAGACGAAGTAGTTCCAATCTCTATAGGAGAAATAACAATTTTTTTAAAGGCAGCAGAAATGCTAGCTAAATTTAACCCGTTATTGTCAGATCATTTAAATAAAATTGAAAAATCTAAAGAGGAGTCGAAGAAGAAATCCTGCACTGTATGCAGGGGAGGCTCGTTATATAGAGCCAAGGAGCCATGGCACTACCTGCATATAAATAGTTCTTTATATTTTTTTTTAAATACACCATTAATCATTTTAAAATACACCAAATTTTCTGAATTTTGGCCCCTTACAAACCAATCAAGTAACCTTCAGGATAGAAAAACAATTAGGGCGACGTCTATCGCCGATATATTATAATTTCTGAACGTTGTAACATTTTCGGCGATAGATGTCGCCCTAATTGTTTTTCTATTCTAACGGTTACTTGATTGGTTTATAAGGGCATACTCGAATTCTGTTTCTCCATCAACGACGATCGTAGTATGCTGATGTGAGACTAATGTAGGTCCTAATCGGTCCTCAGTTATTGTCGACGGTGAAATATAATCAAAATTACACAAATGGTTATGTATAGAAATAAATTAATACACGATAACACTTTTAAATATAATTAGAGATAGGCAAAACTGCTACTTTTCAAATCACGTTGCTACCTGTGATTGCTACTTTTTAATATCAGTGATTTTAAACCGTGGTAACGGTTAGTAAACATAGTAACACCTTGAAATTGTGATTATTTCAAAATTAGTGAAGAAGCATTTCTAGACTGTTGCGGAAACGAAAAGTGGAATGTATTTTTAGTAAACTAAGTTGCAAATGTTTTTCTATGTCTCTGAAAAAGCTCATCTTCAAAATAACGATTTGCTCTGTTCTCGGGGAGTTGTTTTAAAATCTAGACGAGAAGCATTTAAAGATTTTTGCAGAATCGTAAAATGGAATGAATTTTTAGTCATTTTGTAAAGTTTCAATTCTAATACTTGATAATCGTTTTTTTTTTTATTTGTGTTTTGCTTCTGAGAAAGAGCATATTTAGTATGATGATTGCTCTGTTCTCGAGGGATTATTTTTAAATAAAATAATTAACGTCGAATCGTCCAGTATATTTTGAAATTTGAGAGAATTTTTATATTTTTTTTTTAGTTCGTGAAATTTGTAATTTGAAAATTGTTATAGTGCTGGTTCCGTGGTATTATTTCAATTATTATAATAAAGGAATGTCTAGTTGTTCGCACCGAATATTAAAGTTAAATGAATTTTGAGTACGTTTGGGAAGTTCAGCATTTGTTTTTATTTTTATTTTTTCAGTTCATGAAAATAGTAATTTGAATATGAGAGCAGAGAAAAATGGAGTACAAAGTAATTAATAAAGCGTTTAAGATTTACAAAATACTTTCGCATTATTTTTAAACTTTAATTTCTTCACATTTTTTCAACCATGCAGAATTTTAGGTTAGAATAAAGTTGGTGAGTGCTATTTTACGTGGTAAGTGGGCCATATCTTGTTGCCTACGCACCTAGTTTTTCACCAATGATTAAATTAATCAAAAGATAATAAAATGTTGATTTTGATCATTCGATTTCAAGTCGAAATAAAAAAAATGAGAAAAGGTTAATAAAATACCTATATAATCTTGATTATGATCATTCATAAGCAGAATAGTACCAAATTTACGATTTAAAAAAAAATTCTCTACAAAGAAAAGATTAGATAATCAAGATTTTCAAGTCTAGTCGTTATACGTTTTAAAAATCGAATCCTCAATGTTTGATTCTTTAAAACGTATAGCGACCAAACGTGTTAAACACTGCAAATCTTGTTTTTTAACCCTTTTTTCTCGTTTTAGAGAATTTTTTTTGGTAATTGAAACGTCAAAATCGAGACATTTGTGTGTTAAATTTTTGCAAAAGGTATTTGTCGATTTTTGAAAATAGCACTTCCAAATATGTTGGACAATTTTAATAATGCAAGCTTTAAAATGTGAAAAAAATCATTCAAGAAAAATATAAATGATTTTTATATTATTTTTTTGTTATTAGATAGTTTTTGCCGGTGATTTTTTCGAAGTTTATTACTTGCAAACGCGTTGGATGATCTCAATTGATTGAAAACTAAAGTATCTACAAATCTACAATTGTTAAGAAATTTGTTTGTAAAATGTGTAAAAAATTGTCCAAAAACAAGGTTTCTGAGTCCAGAAGTTTAGAAACGTATATTAAGTAACTTTTTAAAGATTTATAATACCCAAACGTGTCAGGTGATCTCGACTATTTGAAAACCAAAATGTGCCAAAATTTACGGGCTTTGAAAAATGGTTAAGAAAATTTTCTATAAAATTGGTGAAAAATGTCAAAAAATTAGGATTTTCGCTAACAATCACAGTTTGGGTATCAATTACAATTTTACGTAGCAATCACTTTTGAAGTAGCAATCACTGTTTAATTAGCAGTCACAGTTTGGCTAACAGTCGCAATCACAGTCGCGGTGAAATTTAGTAACGACCTGTGATTTTTTACTATAAGTGAAAAATCACAGGTACGTGAAATATCACCCATCCTTAAATATAATGAATTTATCAACAATTATCAGCCACAAAACTATTCAATTATCAATAAGTTTAGTGCTGAGGACAGGGGCGGCTCGTTATATAGAGCCACGTAAAACCTGCAGTTTCAAGCTTAGCAAGAATTTTTAATTAACTCTTAAAATACTTTTTCGGCAGTTATTTTGGTCTAGGAAGATAAATCGTTCTTTCTTTCTTAAAAAAATGATGGGGGGGGGGTATATTGTATAAGTAGCTCTACCATCAACAGTGTCACTGTGTCAACTTGAATGTAAATAATTAAACTTTCAAACCGTAATAGATAGATACACCATCAGGGCAACATCTATTATCTTAACATTCGACAATTTCCTTGACTGAGTGGAGAAATCCACAGACAATAAGAAACCATAAACTAGCGACAATTATAACAATATCATTGATATACATTGAAATATTGTTTCCCCGTGCGACAACCGAGCACCAGTTTCAATCTTGTTTGATCTCATCAGGTCAATATAGACGCTGACAGAGAAACGGTTTTTCACTATGGAGTTGTAACCCCAAGTATTCGTAATAGATAGATACACCATTAGGGCGACTTCTATTGTCCTAACGTTGCACAAATTATTTAATTGAAACAATATTTTAAAAAATCGTAAATGCAAAAAATCGCGAATATTTTGTTTTGTAGCAAAAAGTTACGTATTATATGTAATTGAAATTATACATATTCTTGATAATAAGTTCCTTTTTTGCGTCTTATTATTTGTTTTGTCAGGACTCTTTTTTCAGCATTTTTTATCAGGACCTTTTAATCGGGACCCTTTTCAAGACTTTCTTTCTCAGGACTTTAATTGGGTTTCTTAGAACTTTTTAGTCAAGACTATTTTTAGAAATATTTTTCAGAACTTTCTTGTCCAGGGCTTTTATTAGGTTTTTAGGACTTTTTAATCAGGACTATATTTAGAAATCTTTATTAAGACTTTCTTGTTCAGGACTTTTATTGGGTTTTTTTAAGATCAGGGTTATTTTTAGAAATCTTTTTGAAGACTTTATTTAGCATTTTTTTTAAATTTTTCAGTAAAGTTATGACAAATATTATTAGAATTTGAAACATAATTTGTCATCTTTATATCATATGAAACGCTCGATTCAAAATATAATTTAAATTGAAAATAAACCATAAATCTATAAATTTAAATAACTATTATAGAGAAATACTATTATACAGAAAGTACATGATGGCCACATCACCATTTTTTTGTATTGTCTTTTGTAGTTTTGTACTAAATTTATAATTATCAAGTAGAGAACGACAAGAAGTGCATTTTCAGCATATGCCTTCTCATGATGTCGTTCCATTTTCGATTTCATTGTCAAAACTATTTCTACAATATTTATGACCAACCTCAACAAAAACTCACCGAAATTAGAGATTTAGACGCACTCTTTGATAGTGGGCTTACTTTCAAACAATTTTTCAATTTAGCTCAGTAATGAATTAAAATAGGAGTTATCGATTTTTATATTTGTTTCTGATTTTTTTAAATCACATTGACAACGAATCGAATTCTTAAAAGGAAATAATTTGCGTGAGGTCTAGGTTCTTACTGCAAAGAACAATGAGTCATCTGTACTTCTATATTTTTTTTCTTTTAGTCCGCCTGCATTATTGGATCTCCAATTACAACTTTATTGCGCATTAATGCCGGTATGCATATTTCAGAACGGGCAAACAATCTCGTAAGCCATCATAATATTTGAGCAATTAAAGTTTGCCCCCATACAATCGCGATTTTCGATTAGGCCCTTTTTCTTTTCGTTTTTCACTCTGGCCGGAGTTATATTTGCTCGCGTGGCTGTTTAATGGTGCGTGCACTTTAATACTCACTAATATAGCATTTATGGTTTCTAATTGCGGGCTCGGATTGCTTTTCACGCTCATTTTCAAAAGTCGTCATAGGCTGGTGATTGCGATCGTTTCTCGAAATTTTTATTTATTAATTGTACAATTCTGAAGCGCGTTTGCCGTCGAAATAATGACAGAAATCGCGTTACTCTCCCAAGGGAGTGAAACCATTATTTCTCTTCCTAGGGTGGGAAGTGAATATTTCTATGTCTACGAGTTTTCATTATTTTTTTTAGCTGTCACAGCTGACAACGTTGTTTTCTAGGTTGGATTTTAAAAACGAACGTTTTACTCTTAAAATCACCCGTTTATGAAACAAATAGTATATCTATCTCGGGGGAAAATCCTATTTTTCCCTCGATGCAAAAGCCAGAAATATGCACCTCTCATTATTGCTACCGTTACTAGGTGGCAATTTATATACTTACCATTACTTGTGATAAAAACTCTGTACTGGTTTTTGAAATTTTATTTCTTCTTCCAATTCTAGCAGTTCCCCGATATCTCATTACCGGTTCATTGTGCGTACAGAGTGTAACAGTATCCAGGTGGGTCCGCAAGATGCAGAATGGGTGGTGTTTGGTAGGAAATGAAAGGGCACAATGATACATTCAGATGGTATTATACACTATTAAACAGGTAATTCGAGAATGGGTGTAAGTTATCCGGCGTTGTGCTTCAGACCGCCGTAAAGAGGCCGCCCTCTTTTCAATCCACGTTTTCGTACACATGTTTATATTGCAGTCACTGCTATTATATGCCCCCCGAGAAAAATACTTATAACAATTTAGGGGATGCAAAAGAATGTACTTGATTCAATGCGCTTATATCTGGCGATCGGCAATTTGATATCGATTAGGATCTCGGCGTTTTGTAATTATGTCTTAAGAGTTTCATGGATGATGATGCCATAATAACTTACATTGCGTATCAATAATTATTTGAGTGTCTGTGATAAAGCTTTGAATTATTATCGAGTGCTGGAATTGGAGCATCTCAACGGACTACTCTCTATCTTTATTTTATTTTGCATATTTATCAAAGTTGTTGAAAATTTAGTCATAATTTGTTCCATTTAATAATTCAATGTGTAACTTAACTATAAAATTTAGTTAAAACGCGTGCCCAAATCATAATATATTCTGAACATCCCTTTTGTTAAACTAGAGGTTACACGTCGATAAGAACTAAATGGACTTTCATTGTTGGTATTTCTAAAAGCCCTTCAACGATGTTATCTCAAACCAAAGGAAGTCATCTTTCCATGATTCGCAGAAATAGATTTCGGCGGTGTGCCGACTATGGTCTCATTTTTCGTAAAGATCTTCCAGTCGAGGCCTACAATTTTAAGATAGTCATCTCGTTCTGGAATATACGTAAAGTTTTTTTTTAAGAAAGTCGAAAGCACTTTCACTTCGATTATTGCTTGAAGTGCGTCGGGATTATCTTAAAAATTAGGACGGTGCCTTGGTTACCGTTTACAAAATTATAATCGAGAATGAATGTTTGGTAAATTTGGCAAGTTCTAAGCCAATGGCAATTGTTTTTATATTTTTCTCCAGCCACTGAAATTATTACAATTTTTAACAGATCTGCACCATGTATAAACGGGTTTATCTTAAAAATTAGGACGGTGCCTTGGTAACCGTTTACAAAATATTAATCTAGAATGAATGTTTGGTAAATTTGGCAAGTTACAAGCCGATGGCAATTGTTTTTATATTTTTCTCCAGCCGCCGAAATGATTACAATTTTTAACAGATCTGCGCCATGTACAAACGGGATTATCTTAAAAATTAGGATGGTGCCTTGGTAACCGTTTACAAAATCATAATCTAGAATGAATGTTTGGTAAATTTGGCAAGTTCCAAGCCGATGGCAATTGTTTTTATATTTTTCTCCAGCTGCTGAAATTATTACAATTTTTAACAGATCTGCGCCATGTACAAATGGAATTATCTTAAAAATTAGGACGGCGCCTTGGTAACCGTTTACAAAATATTAATCTAGAATGAATGCTTGGTAAATTTGGCAAGTTTCAAGCCGATGGCAATTGTTTTTATATTTTTCTCCAGCCGCCGAAATTATTACAATTTTTAACAGATCTGCGCCATGTACAAACGGGATTATCTTAAAAATAAAGACGGTGCCTTGGGAACCGTTTACAAAATCATAATCTAGAATGAATGCTTGGTAAATTGGGCAAGTTTCAAGCCGATGCCAATTGTTTTTATATTTTTCTCCAGCCGCTGAAATTATTACAATTTTTAACAGATCTGCGCCATGTACAAACGAGATTATCTTAAAAATAAAGACGGTGCCTTGGGAACCGTTTACAAAATCATAATCTAGAATGAATGCTTGGTAAATTGGGCAAGTTTCAAGCCGATGCCAATTGTTTTTATATTTTTCTCCAGCCGCTGAAATTATTACAATTTTTAACAGATCTGCGCCGTGTACAAACGGGATTATCTTAAAAATTAGGATGGTGCATTGGCAATTGTTTACAAAATCATAATCTAGAATGAATGTGCGGTAAATTTGGCAAGTTTCAAGCCGATGGCAATTGTTTTTATATTTTTCTCCAGCCGCCGAAATTATTACAATTTTTAACAGATCTGCGCCATGTACAAATGGAATTATCTTAAAAATTAGGACGGTGCATTGGTAACCGTTTACAAAATCATAATCTAGAATGAGTGCTTGGTAAATTTGGCAAGTTTCAAGCCGATGGCAATTGTTTTTATAATTTTCTCCAGCCCCTGAATTTATTACAATTTTTAACAGATCTGCGCCATGTACAAACGGGATTATCTTAAAAATTAGGACGGTGCATTGGTAACCGTTTACAAAATCATAATCTAGAATGAGTGCTTGGTAAATTGGGCAAGTTTCAAGCCGATGCCAATTGTTTTTATATTTTTCTCCAGCCGCCGAAATTATTACAATTTTTAACAGATCTGCGCCATGTACAAACGGGATTATCTTAAAAATTAGGACGGTGCTTAGGTAACCGTTTACAAAATCATAATTTAGAATGAATGTTTGGTAAGTTTCAAGCCGATGGCAATTGTTTTTATATTTTTCTCCAGCTGCCGAAATTATTACAATTTTTAACAGATCTGCGCCATGTACAAATGGAATTATCTTAAAAATTAGGACGGTGCATTGGTAACCGTTTACAAAATCATAATCTAGAATGAGTGCTTGGTAAATTTGGCAAGTTTCAAGCCGATGGCAATTGTTTTTATATTTTTCTCCAGCCGCTGAATTTATTACAATTTTTAACAGATCTGCGCCATGTACAAACGGGATTATCTTAAAAATTAGGACGGTGCATTGGTAACCGTTTACAAAATCATAATCTAGAATGAGTGATTGGTAAATTAAGCAAGTTTCAAGCCGATCCCAATTGTTTTTATATTTTTCTCCAGCCGCCGAAATTATTACAATTTTTAACAGATCTGCGCCATGTACAAATGGAATTATCTTAAAAATTAGGATGGTGCATTGGTAACCGTTTACAAAATCATAATCTAGAATGAATGCTTGGTAAATTAGGCAAGTTTCAAGCCGATGGCAATTGTTTTTATATTTTTCTCCAGCCGCCGAAATTATTACAATTTTTAACAGATCTTATTATAGAATTATCTTAAAAATTAGGACGGTGCATTGGTAACCGTTTACAAAATCATAATCTAGAATGAATGCTTGGTAAATTGGGCAAGTTTCAAGCCGATGGCAATTGTTTTTATATTTTTCTCCAGCCGCCGAAATTATTACAATTTTTAACAGATCTGCGCCATGTACAAATGGAATTATCCTAAAAATTAGGACGGTGCATTGGTAACCGTTTACAAAATCATAATCTAGAATGAGTGCTTGGTAAATTGGGCAAGTTTCAAGCCGATGCCAATTGTTTTTATATTTTTCTTCAGCCGCCGAAATTATTACAATTTTTAACAGATCTGCGCCATGCACAAATGGAATTATCTTAAAAATTAGGACGGTGCATTGGTAACCGTTTACAAAATCATAATTTAGAATGAATGTTTGGTAAATTTGGCAAGTTTCAAGCCGATGGCAATTGTTTTTATATTTTTCTCCAGCCGCCGAAATTATTACAATTTTTAACAGATCTGCGCCATGTACAAATGGAATTATCTTAAAAATTAGGACGGTGCATTGGTAACCGTTTATAAAATTATAATCTAGAATGAATGCTTGGTAAATTAGGCAAGTTTCAAACCGATGCCAATTGTTTTTATATTTTTCTCCAGCAGCCGAAATTATTACAATTTTTAACAGATCTGCGCCATGTACAAATGGAATTATCTTAAAAATTAGGACGGCGCCTTGGTAACCGTTTACAAAATCATAATCTAGAATGAATGCTTGGTAAATTGGGCAAGTTTCAAGCCGATGCCAATTGTTTTTATATTTTTCTCCAGCCGCCGAAATTATTACATTTTTTAACAGATCTGCGCCATGTACAAATGGAATTGTCTTAAAAATTAGGACGGCGCCTTGGTAACCGTTTACAAAATCATAATCTAGAATAAATGCTTGGTAAATTGGGCAAGTTTCAAGCCGATGGCAATTGTTTTTATATTTTTCTCCAGCCGCCGAAATTATTACAATTTTTAACAGATCTGCGCCATGTACAAATGGAATTATCTTAAAAATTAGGACGGTGCATTGGTAATCGTTTACAAAATCATAATCTAGAATAAATGTTTGGTAAATTGGGCAAGTTTCAAGCCGATGCCAATTGTTTTTATATTTTTCTCCAGCCGCTGAAATTATTACAATTTTTAACAGATCTGCGCCATGTACAAATGGAATTATCTTAAAAATTAGGACGGTGCATTGGTAACCGTTTACAAAATCATAATCTAGAATGAATGCTTGGTAAATTGGGCAAGTTTCAAGCCGATGGCAGTTGTTTTTATATTTTTCTCCAGCCGCTGAAATTATTACAATTTTTAACAGATCTGCGCCATGTACAAACGGGATTATCTTAAAAATTAGGACGGTGCCTTGGTAACCGTTTACAAAATCATAATCTAGAATAAATGTTTGGTAAATTTAGCAAGTTTCAAGCCGATGGCAATTGTTTTTATATTTTTCTTCAGCCGCTGAAATTATTACAATTTTTAACAGATCTGCGCCATGTACAAATGAAATTATCTTAAAAATTAGGACGGTGCATTGGTAACCGTTTACAAAATCATAATCTAGAATGAATGTTTGGTAAATTTGGCAAGTTTCAAGCCGATGGAAATTGTTTTTATATTTTTCTCCAGCCGCTGAAATTATTACAATTTTTAACAGATCTGCGCCATGTACAAATGGAATTATCTTAAAAATTAGGACGGTGCATTGGTAACCGTTTACAAAATATTAATCTAGAATGAATGCTTGGTAAATTTGGCAAGTTTCAAGCCGATGGCAATTGTTTTTATATTTTTCTCCAGCCACCGAAATTATTACAATTTTTAACAGATCTGCGCCGTGTACAAATGGAATTATCTTAAAAATTAGGACGGTGCATTGGTAACCGTTTACAAAATATTAATCTAGAATGAATGCTTGGTAAACTTGGCAAGTTTCAAGCCGATGCCATTTGTTTTTATATTTTTCTCCAGCCGCTGAAATTATTACAATTTTTAACAGATCTGCGCCATGTACAAATGGAATTATCTTAAAAATTAGGACGGTGCATTGGTAACCGTTTACAAAATCATAATCTAGAATGAATGCTTGGTAAATTGGGCAAGTTTCAAGCCGATGGCAGTTGTTTTTATATTTTTCTCCAGCCGCTGAAATTATTACAATTTTTAACAGATCTGCGCCATGTACAAACGGGATTATCTTAAAAATTAGGACGGTGCCTTGGTAACCGTTTACAAAATCATAATCTAGAATAAATGTTTGGTAAATTTAGCAAGTTTCAAGCCGATGGCAATTGTTTTTATATTTTTCTTCAGCCGCTGAAATTATTACAATTTTTAACAGATCTGCGCCATGTACAAATGGAATTATCTTAAAAATTAGGACGGTGCATTGGTAACCGTTTACAAAATCATAATCTAGAATGAATGTTTGGTAAATTTGGCAAGTTTCAAGCCGATGGAAATTGTTTTTATATTTTTCTCCAGCCGCCGAAATTATTACAATTTTTAACAGATCTGCGCCATGTACAAATGGAATTATCTTAAAAATTAGGACGGTGCATTGGTAATCGTTTACAAAATCATAATCTAGAATAAATGTTTGGTAAATTGGGCAAGTTTCAAGCCGATGCCAATTGTTTTTATATTTTTCTCCAGCCGCTGAAATTATTACAATTTTTAACAGATCTGCGCCATGTACAAATGGAATTATCTTAAAAATTAGGACGGTGCATTGGTAACCGTTTACAAAATCATAATCTAGAATGAATGCTTGGTAAATTGGGCAAGTTTCAAGCCGATGGCAGTTGTTTTTATATTTTTCTCCAGCCGCTGAAATTATTACAATTTTTAACAGATCTGCGCCATGTACAAACGGGATTATCTTAAAAATTAGGACGGTGCCTTGGTAACCGTTTACAAAATCATAATCTAGAATAAATGTTTGGTAAATTTAGCAAGTTTCAAGCCGATGGCAATTGTTTTTATATTTTTCTTCAGCCGCTGAAATTATTACAATTTTTAACAGATCTGCGCCATGTACAAATGAAATTATCTTAAAAATTAGGACGGTGCATTGGTAACCGTTTACAAAATCATAATCTAGAATGAATGTTTGGTAAATTTGGCAAGTTTCAAGCCGATGGAAATTGTTTTTATATTTTTCTCCAGCCGCTGAAATTATTACAATTTTTAACAGATCTGCGCCATGTACAAATGGAATTATCTTAAAAATTAGGACGGTGCATTGGTAACCGTTTACAAAATATTAATCTAGAATGAATGCTTGGTAAATTTGGCAAGTTTCAAGCCGATGGCAATTGTTTTTATATTTTTCTCCAGCCACCGAAATTATTACAATTTTTAACAGATCTGCGCCGTGTACAAATGGAATTATCTTAAAAATTAGGACGGTGCATTGGTAACCGTTTACAAAATATTAATCTAGAATGAATGCTTGGTAAACTTGGCAAGTTTCAAGCCGATGCCATTTGTTTTTATATTTTTCTCCAGCCGCTGAAATTATTACAATTTTTAACAGATCTGCGCCATGTACAAACGAGATTATCTTAAAAATAAGGACGGTGCCTTGGGAACCGTTTACAAAATCATAATCTAGAATGAATGCTTGGTAAATTGGGCAAGTTTCAAGCCGATGCCAATTGTTTTTATATTTTTCTCCAGCCGCTGAAATTATTACAATTTTTAACAGATCTGCGCCATGTACAAATGGAATTATCTTAAAAATTAGGACGGCGCCTTGGTAACCGTTTACAAAATATTAATCTAGAATGTATGCTTGGTAAATTTGGCAAGTTTCAAGCCGATGGCAATTGTATTTATATTTTTCTCCAGCCGCCGAAATTATTACAATTTTTAACAGTTCTGCGCCATGTACAAATGGAATTATCTTAAAAATTAGGACGGTGCATTGGTAACCGTTTACAAAATGTTAATCTAGAATGAATGTTTGGTAAATTTGGCAAGTTTCAAGCCGATGCCATTTGTTTTTATATTTTTCTCCAGCCGCTGAAATTATTACAATTTTTAACAGATCTGCGCCATGTACAAATGGAATTATCTTAAAAATTAGGACGGCGCCTTGGTAACCGTTTACAAAATATTAATCTAGAATGTATGCTTGGTAAATTTGGCAAGTTTCAAGCCGATGGCAATTGTATTTATATTTTTCTCCAGCCGCCGAAATTATTACAATTTTTAACAGTTCTGCGCCATGTACAAATGGAATTATCTTAAAAATTAGGACGGTGCATTGGTAACCGTTTACAAAATGTTAATCTAGAATGAATGTTTGGTAAATTTGGCAAGTTTCAAGCCGATGCCAATTGTTTTTATATTTTTCTCCAGCCGCTGAAATTATTACAATTTTTAACAGATCTGCGCCATGTACAAATGGAATTATCTTAAAAATTAGGACGGCGCCTTGGTAACCGTTTACAAAATATTAATCTAGAATGTATGCTTGGTAAATTTGGCAAGTTTCAAGCCGATGGCAATTGTATTTATATTTTTCTCCAGCCGCCGAAATTATTACAATTTTTAACAGTTCTGCGCCATGTACAAATGGAATTATCTTAAAAATTAGGACGGTGCATTGGTAACCGTTTACAAAATGTTAATCTAGAATGAATGCTTGGTAAATTGGGCAAGTTTCAAGCCGATGCCATTTGTTTTTATATTTTTCTCCAGCCGCTGAAATTATTACAATTTTTAACAGATCTGCGCCATGTACAAACGAGATTATCTTAAAAATAAGGACGGTGCCTTGGGAACCGTTTACAAAATCATAATCTAGAATGAATGCTTGGTAAATTGGGCAAGTTTCAAGCCGATGGCAATTGTTTTTATATTTTTCTCCAGTCGCTGAAATTATTACAATTTTTAACAGATCTGCGCCGTGTACAAACGGAATTATCTTAAAAATTAGGACGGTGCCTTGGTAAGCGTTTACAAAATGTTAATCTAGTATGAATGTTTGGTAAATTTGGCAAGAAATTTAAGATGTTCCCTGCGCAATGTGACACCAGATTTTGGGATGGTTGTACCGCCAAAATGGTCATACATTAATAATCTCGGAAAATGGATTAAAAAAGTAATCGGTTATAAAGTCATTAATACAATAAATTGTAATTATTAATAATACATAAATAATCGTAATATGTGGAAATATTAATCAAACGATCAAATATAAGTTGCCAACGTGGCAAATCAATTTTCGACACGACACAAATACAAGAGCACACGCTCACCCTTCACAACAGCGCGTACGAGTACATGCACACATCGTGTTCACCATTCACCGTTCGCGCCCCCATCCCCCTGTTTTTAAGTAATCGGACAATGGAAAACGCGATCCCCATTTGGACGCTATTAGTCGCCCACGAAAGCAATAAGCGAAAAATCAAAATTTAATAAAGGACGCGTCCGCACCGTAATGCACTGAAAAGTATGCGCAGGTCTCGAGTGCAATCCAGAAACAAAAGACCACTTAAATGAGGATCAAAATTTAAATTGAGCCTCTATTTGCCTACAGGATCTGTTTTAAGCCACTTACGTTTTTAATATGCTGCCGCTCTACCCCCCGGCCCCGAGCGCCCGCCCCGTCCGGCCACTTTGCTCGCATAAAATTCAAATTTCCAAATTAATTAAACAAATCACCGGGCGATTATCGATGCCCCGAAGAGCACGCGCTCGATTATGCATGCTTTTATATTCTATTAGTAAGTGAGAAAAATGCCAAATTGCATGTTAACGTAATAATGTGTAATCTCTAGTGGCGGTAACAGAAATATCATAATTTAAACATAAATAATCGTGGCGAAGGTAAATTTGATTATTGCCATGCAAGTACGTTTATAATTGTTAGATTTAGAGTAATCTACGTATTTTATTACAATTTTGTTTGGCATAGGTGTTGACTTTTCAGTCACTAACGAAAATCTATGTTTTATATAAATATGAAATTAAACGAATAAATGAGTAATTAAAGATTAACTCTTAGCGAACATTATAAATTACGTTACCGGCGCATGCACCAAAAGATCAATTGGCAAATAAGCTCGGTTTAGTTGTTTGTAAAGCAATGGTTGCGACTATTACAAACTAGCTCGTTAGCTAAGGGTTAATTATGCACTTTTTCTTTCAATTAATTTGTCAAAATTCCGTCGATCTACTGGTCTACCAAAAATGCGGTCGTTCGTAAAGGATTAATACAACGACCCGGGGAATCAGACTCGTTCGATTTGGGATCCAGCGGGCGGATGCTCGCGCTCTTAGCCTCTACACCACCAAGCCACCCATTAAAAAAAATTAACCTTATATTTCCATGCCCTTATATAATCTTTTTTCGTGGATCATTGTGTAACTACTGATGTTTTAACTACAACCGGTGCGTAGACCGGTTTCGGGGTAATTGGACGAGACGTAAAAATAAGAGGCAAATTTTTTGGAAATTTTTCCGACACTGTTCGATGCACCCCAGATAGCTCTATCGATCTCCCCGAGTACCATCCCTCTGACTCTATCCCACCACCCCCGGTGAAAAAAAAAACCGAAAAAAATTGAAAAAAAGTGTCAAAACTCGAAAACGTGCAGTTCGATTTCAATTAATTTTTTTCCATGTATTCCCCTCGGCAAACAGAACATCCTTGGCAATTTTAACAAAAATCATTATTTTTTTTACGGAAATATCCGTTTTGGGGTCCCTAGCTACCATTTCAACAATTTCTGGAAAAAATATTTTGGGTCTGTGTGTGTGTGTGTATGTGTGTGTGTCTGTAGAACTAAAAAGCTTTTGGTTAAATTTCCTACACCGGAAGTGGGCGTTTACCTTAACTGTTTTTTGTTTTTTGCCAATATTTTCTTAAATATAAAAAATATCACAAAAACATTCAAACAAACTTTTAAGATAACAAAGAAATGAACATCTTTTGCTTGAAAACATTTTTCATTAAATCATTTTTATTCGAGAAAAAAAATTATTATTATTCTTTTAATTTTTGGTTTATATTTATAAAACGATAATAGTTACAGCAAATTTATGTTAATAATAATAATGCTGAAATGAACAACTTATAAAGAATAAGTTTTTTTCGAAATCTCTTTAGTTTTTGAGTAAACTGAGTTTTTGAATTTGAAGTATAATTTTTCCATATTTTATAATTTTGACCTTTTAAACGTCAGTTTCATGCGAGTCTACGAAACGTTCATTGTACGTTTGAAATATGATTTGAATTGAAAATAAACCATTAAAGCGTAAATATAAATGATGCCATCAAGTCGGAGAAAGAAACATGACGCCACATCACCATTTTTTTACTATTTACTGTGAAACCTTATGTAGATTTCTTTTTATCTGAATTTGTAAAACTTGACTGTTATAGTCTGGCCGCGCTACGATGGTGCAGTATCGGCTTGCATTTATAAATCAGTGGTTCTTGAATGATTACAGATAACTTTGAAAATAAAAAATGGTGATGTGGCCATCATGTTACTTTCTCCGACTTGATGGTATCATTTATATTTACGTTTTCATGGTTTATTTTCAATTGAAATCGTATTTTAAATGTACATTGAGCGTTTTGTAGGCTCGGATGATACTGACGTTTAAAACGTCAAAATTATGAAAGATGGAAAAATTATACTTCAAATTCAAAAACTCATTTTACTCAAAAACTAAAGGGATTTCGAAAAAAACTTATTCTTTATAAGTTGTTCATTTTGGCATTTTCTACAATTATTATTCACATAAATTTGCTATAACTATTATCGTTTCAAAATTATGAACCAGAAATGAAAAAAAATTAATAATTTTTTTTCTCGAATAACAATGATTTTAAGAAAAATATTTTCAAACAAAAGATGTTAATTTATTTGTTGTCTTCAATATTTGTTTAAATGTTTTTGAGATATTTTTCATATTTAAGAAGATATTGGCAAAAAACAAAAAACGGTTAAAGTAAACACCCACTTCCGGTGTACGAAATTTTGCCAAAAGCTTTTCAGTTCTTTGGATTATCAAATAAGACGTATGTTGGAAGTTTCATATCAATTGCTCTATTAGTTTTTGAGATACAGAGCGCAGAGACACCCACACAGACACAAAAATTTTTTTTCCAGAAATTGTTGAAATGGCATCTAGGGACCCCAAAACGGATATTTCCGTAAAAAAAATTTTTGAAAAAAAATCACGATCACAATACTTTCTCGTACTTCGTAACGGAGAAAGTAAAAAGATGCATGCAGCCCAACATGTTCGCTTTGAGAACCTCAGGCATTCGACACCGCGCACAACACGCAAATGAGGGTGGCCCAAGTTAATCACCTCAGATGCCATCGTAGCGCGGCCAGACTATATTAGTATGAATAAAAATATCTATCTAGATTTTAAAATCGTTAATTGAAAGTTTTCTTTGCGACGTGGAAATTGCAGAAAAATAAAAAATGTATCGTATTTTGCAAAGATTTTGTGTTTTAGAGCTAATTTACCGATTGACGGTGTATACTATTTATTTTGTAATTTGCGCAGTTTATTGTATTAATAAATTTATTTATCGGATTATTTCTGCTGTAATTAATTGGGCCGTCGCTGTTTGTTTAAAATGTAAAGCCGGAATCAGTTCGGTAATCGATTGATTCTTTGCGTCAATATTTAAATGAGCACAATTACATGTGTGCGTGTTCGATTATTGATTTTGTTTTTTGGCAAAAATAAAAATGTGAAACGCACCAATTTATTGGAGATTAAAATAATCCCTCACCCCATTCATGTGCGTTTGCATAAAAACGGGTTTCATTTTGTTCGGTGGTAGTTTTTCGTCGATCGGGGGGAACGGGGCTTTGGTTATTATTAGTATTATTAAGTGAATGTATTTGCGGGCAATTTCACCCGATCTGTTCGGAAATAAGTAGGGAATTAGTGAGGGTAGTTCTCACGGTGGTGTTAAGTCTTGCGGACCAGAGAGCATGCGACGCCCGCAGAGTGCTGGAAATTAGACGGACCACCAAATCATTTATTACCCCATCACACTTCGATTATTCTGTTATGGGGTTAAACCATTAACGTGATGGGAACAAGTTGATTTGTACATCTACGAGTATTTGTTCTCAGGTGATTCAACTAATGTACTCCGAGTAGGAAGTGGCGGATTATTCGGGACAATCGCGTCGCGGTTTCTTCATCAGTCAGCAAAACGTGTTCCGAAGTTGTTTAACTTGACCTGAATTTTTATTTAATTTTTCAGTAGATTGTCACCTCCAAAAACTAATGATGTACCACACTTATTCACTAAATTATTTACCATAAGAGTTTTTGGTTTGGAAACAAGATTTTTTTATTAATTCTAAAAACACTGATTTGTCATTTTAAATCTTAAAACGATGCCTGCGAAAGTTTCATTAGACGAGAAAAATGGCAATGCATTTATTTGAGAATATATCTCTTGAACAAATTAGCAGATTTGAAAAATTCTTCCAGAATTGTGTTTTGTGTTGTTATCTCGAAAACCAGTGATGGGGAATTTTGAGTTTTTTTGAGGTTTTAAAGATTAATGTATTTTGAGTAAATCTGAAAAGTTTCAAGTGTGTTACAGTTTTTTTTGTATTTTTTTTTTCACCTCGAAGAAGTGAAACTTAAAAAATCCTAAGGGCTGTTCTCGGTCGGTTATATTAAAAACTTGTGATGGGGTATTATGGGTTTTTTAGAGGCTTATTATGATTAATATATTTTGAGTAAATTTAGAGAGTTTCAACTGTGTTGCACTTGTTTTTATATTTTTTTTTCACTCGTAAGAAGTAATACTTAAAATCTTGATGGGGTTTTTTGAGTATTTTGGAGGATTCTTAAGATTAGTGTATTTTGAGTAAATTTGGAAAATTTCAAGTATGTTGCAGTTGTTTTTATAATTTCTTTTCACTCGTGCAAATTAAAAAATCTGAAGCGCTGTTCTCGGTCGGTTATCTTGAAAACCTGTGATGGAGTTTTTTGAGTTTTTGGAGGTTTATTAAGATTATTGTATTTTAAGTAAATGTAGAAAGTTTCATGTATTTCACAGGTATTTTTATATTTTTTTCGCGTCAACAAAAAATGATTATAATTTTTCCTAAATTTACACGAAAAATCGCAAAGGCAATCGACGGAATGTATTTGAATTTTGTACGAAATCACTCTTGAATTAATATTGAGTGATTTTGCGAAGTTTCAAATGGATGGAAATTGTTTTCATATTTTTTTCGCGTCGACGAATTTGTTGCAATATTTTTCTAAATTTTATCTGCTTTCAGATTGAAATATTCTAAAATTTAGAAACAATGCATTTATAATTCTTACGGAAATGTAGAATCATATGTGTTGTCAGTTGTTTTGGAAGGTTTCAAGTCGATGGCAATTGTTTTTATATTTTTTTCGCGTCGACGAATTTATTGCAATTTTTGTCTAAATTTATCTGCTTTCACATTGAAATATTCTAAAATTTAGAAACAATGCATTTCTAATTTTTACGGAAATGTAGAATCACATGTGTTGTCAGTTGTTTTGGAAAGTTTCAATCCGATGGGAATTGTTTCTATATTTTTGTCGCGTCGACGAATTTATTGCAATTTTTTTTCTAAATTTTATTTGCTTTCACATTGAAATATTCTAAAATTTAGAAACAATGCTTTTCTAATGGAAATGTAGAATCACATGTGTTGTCAGTTGTAATTTACTGAATAATTTTGCAATAGTAATCGTTTTTTTTTCTCAAAAAGTATATTATATGCTAAGTGGCTCTACCATCAAAATGTTCCACGAGCCGCCACTGACTTTTAATACCACTGACAAACAAAGGCCAACGTTTGTTTTCTTATGGGCGCCATTTTGGATTTTACTATTTTCAGAAAGTAAGAAAACACTTCAGTTTTTGGCCACTTAAGCGTTTACATGAACTTCCAAGGTATGAAACTATAAGGCAGAATTAACTTTTAGTAAAATATATTATCTTATTATTTGCTAAAGAGTGTAAAATCACATGGTCCTTCTAAACTTTCACTTGTCACGATTAGCGGTACTTGGTAAACGACTTCGAAATGTAAAATTTTAGTTTACGATAATTCATGCGACAATTAGAATGTAAACGTTGGAAGTATAAACGTAAATTCTAAGTTTTTAACATTTAAGCAAGCACGTAGCATACTATAAGCATCAACTGGTTTCGACTTACTTTTTTTTACGGAAGGATGGTTGACAGGAATTCTGGTTGAGGAAGTGCGGATGATAATTTGTATAATAATTATTTATAATGATGAAAGGGACATACACTAAACATCCATGGACCCGCACGGCCATTTTTCGTTCCGAAAAAGTGACCACGCGGATGGAATTCGAACCCACGTCCACGTGGCCCGTAAGTAGGAGCTCTACTTACTGGGCCACCGCTGCCCCCTTCGACTTACTTGGAAGTGGTTTATTTTTGGTGGATTATACATTTTTAAATATTTATATTGGCAAACTCTATAAAGCTTTGATAAAGGATAGAGAATTAAATATACTAAACAATACGATCGAAGTTTAATGGCTTTCCATAAATATTATATATATTTTTGGGCAAATCTTGGCACATGTGCGCACAATTAACTTTCTAAATTTAGCACTTTTATACAGTGATTGTGTTGTATGTTCAAAATCGATTTTTAATATCCCATTATTTATAGATCGATTTAACGTCCTTATACTCCGTTGTCGTAATTGCGTCGTTATTTCACAATGACTCAATCTTAAATTAGACCAGTAAAAATGAAAGGTAAAATAAAACACACAAACTCCTACATAGTTATTATAATATAATGGCTACTGTGCCCGCAATAATGTCGCTAATAAGAAAATTATTTTAATAATGTAATTTTTTTATTGACCTGCTGCTAGTGAAAAATTCTCTTTCTCTCTGTCTTAACGTTAGATTATACCTTTGCTTCGCTTGTGTTGTTCTAGACTGCGATATACATGCAATAGATTATAGATTAGATCGTTGATGTTTTCTAATTTTGAGTGTATGTATATTTTTTTAAATGGCTTGAACAGTAACTATTGCAATCTGTTTTATTATTATTTCTATCCATATTTTAAATAATTTTACATTTTAACTTATGTATTTTCGTTTAATATAGGTATACATATGAATGAGTTTAGATTTCATATGTTATATAATTAAAGGTGAAATATACAAGGTGTGGCTACAAAATAACGAGATTTATGTTTCTACAGAAGAACTGCGCAAGCACCAAAGTAATGCGCCACTCAGCTATCTAGCATGAAGTCTTCTATTTCGATTGCCGCCTCAACCCTGTCTGTAGACATATTGGAATGAATTTTGGGTTTAAGGCCCATCGACATCTAAGGTGTAGGCATATTAGTATGGCCGTGGCCTTCGTTCATATAAAATCTGTTTTTTATAGCGTTTTTTTCTGGGCTGTCAACCATTTCTTACTCAATTAGTATATATAAATAAAAACGAAGGACGGTGGGAGGGTCCTATCCTACAATCCAATCCTTAGAACACAAACGAGGGTTTCGCAAGGGTAAATTAATTAATAAGAAAATAATCTAACGGTTTTCTAGGCATTTCACAAACGTTTTTATTTATAGAAACGTTGGAACATATTCAAAAAGGTTGGAGGGTAAGATAGGGCCCACCCACCTGCCTCTATTTCATTGACATTTTTTCCATAAACGCTTTGTTATGCTTTTTAAACTATTACATAATACATTAGTTTGATCAAACGATGTTTTCTATGTTAGGTTTAAGTGAAATCGAAGGGCAGTGGGTGGGCCGTATCCCACTCTCCAATCCTTAAAACGCAAACGAGATTTTTGCAAATGTAAATTAATTGTTATGAAAATATTGTAACGGTTTTCTGGGCATTTGACAAACGTTTTTTTTTTAATTTATAGTAACTCTGGGGCATTCAAAAGATCGGAAGGTAGGAAACGACCCACCAATTATTTAAATTTATCCCACAAACGCTCTTTCGATATGCTTTTGAAACTATTACATCTCCTGTGACCTAAGAAATTAGTTTCAACAAATAGTGTTTTCTAGGTTAGGTTTAAGTGGAAACGAAGGGCGGTGGGTGGGCCCTATCCTACCTTCTAATCCTGAGAACACAAACAAGGGTTTCGCGGTATCAATTAATTGATAAGGAAATAATAAATAACGAACGTTTTCATTTCTAGAAACAACTCTGGGGTGTAGTCAATGGCTGGAGGGTAGGCCCACCCACCACTCTCTGTTTTATTTTAATGTTACCCACAAGCGTTCTTTCTTTATGCTTTTGAAACTATTACATCTCTCGTGATTTAGTATTTTTTAGGTTGGATTTAACTGAAAGCGAGTCAATCCACCCTCCAATCAGAATTCAGAAAGTGTAAACTTTTTTGTCAAGTTAAAATTGTACGAATTAAATAATGAATACAGGAAAGAAAAAAATAAATTGTGAAGGCGATTTAAGTAATAGAAGGAAAACGGAAAATACCGTTTAGTCGCCTTTTACGACAAGCGAGCAAACTGAGGTCCTATTCTAACCCCGAACCCTCAGGGGGTCCACCCTCCAATCCTTGGAATACAAACGAAGTTTTCTCATGTGTGAATTAATTGATAAGAAAATAACCTAAAGTTTTTTTTTGACTTTTGACAAACGTTATTATTTAAAGAAACTCTGGGGAGCATTCTAAGGGTTGCAGGATAGGATAGAGACCACCCACCGCCCTCTATTATAATTAAATTTCTCCCACAAATGCCTTTAAAACTTTTATATCTTTCGTAATGATTTAACTAAGCAATTGGTTTAATCAAACAATCTTTTTTAGGTTAGATTTAGGTGGAAACGAAGGGCGGTGGGTGGGATCTATCCCACTCTCCAATTCTTAGAACACGAACGAGGGTTTTGCATGTGTAAATTATTGATAAGAAAATAATCCAATTTTCCAGGCACTTGACAAACGTTTTTATTTATTAAAACTCTAGCCTATATTAAAAATGTTGGAGGGTAGGATACGGCCCACCCACCCCGGTTTCATTGAAACTTTTCCCACAAATGCTCTTTATGTTTTTGAAACTGTTACATCTCTCATGATCTGATTAAGAAATTCGTTTAATCAAACATTGTTTTGTAGGTTAGGTTTAAGTGAAAACGAAGAGCGGTGGGTGGGCCCTATCCCGCCCTCTAATCTTTAGAACATAAACGAGGGTTGCGCTAGTGTAAATGAATTGTTAAGAAAATAATCTAAAGGTTTTTAGGGTGTTTGACAAACGACTTAATTTATAGAAACTCTGAAGCATGTTCAAAAGGTTGGAGGGTTGAATACGGACCACCCACCACCCACCAACCCCCGGTTTAGTTTAATTTTTTTCAATTGATTGACACTGTCATGTATGTGTTTCTCGTTCGCTAAATTACTTTTAGTTTGATAATGATCAGAACGTGATCGAAACTATAGTCGCTACCAATAAATCGAGTGAATTAACAAAGAAAGTGTTTTATTTATAATATTATTTTTTTTCTTTTTTTATGCTTTTGAAACAATTACATCTCTCGTGACCTAAGAAATTAGTTTCATCAAACAGTGTTTTCTAGGTTAGGTTTAAGTGGAAACGAAGGTCGGCGGGTAGGTCCTATCCCACCCTCCAATCCTTAGAACACAAGCGAGGGTTTTGCAAGTGTAAATTAATTAATTAGGAACAATCTAACGATTTTCTGGGCATTTAACAAACGTTTTTATCTGTAGAAACTCTGGAGCATGTTCAAAAGGTTGGAGGGTAGGACCCAGCCCACCCACCAATCCCGGTTTCATTGTAATTTCTCTCACAAACTGCCTTTCTTTATGCTTTTGAAATTATTACATCTCTCGTGACCTAAGAAATCAGTTTCATCAAACAATGTTTTCTAGGTTGGGTTTAAGTGGAAACGAAGGACGGTGGGTGGGCCCTATCAGAATCTTTAATCCTTAGAACACAAACGGGGGTTTCGCAAGCATGAATTAATTGATAAGAAAATACTCTAAGGGTTTTGGTTTTTTGATAATAATAATAATACTGACAAACATTATTATTTAAAAAAGCTCTTGGACGTGTTGTAAGCGTTGGCGGGTGCGATAGGTTTATGTAAATGTGATGTAACTTTGATTATTATTATTATACGGATAGATTCGAAAAGAAATTTAACTTTAAATTGTATTTTTGTTTTTTTTTTAATTTTAGAAATTTTAACGGAAATATCATTTTTTTGCGCTGTACCTCGAAAAATAAAAGAGAGTTATTTTATTAGGTATTAAGTATACTCGATACTCGAAAAAAAAATTGACTCTCGAATTGTATTTCTGGATTTTTCGAATTTGAAATTTCAACGGAAATATTAATTTTTTGTGCTGTATCTCGTAAACTAATAGAGATTTAAAAATTAAACTTAAAACTTAAACTTTATTGGACAATCGGAAGAATTGAATAGCTTTTGGTAAAATTAAATAAATCTTATTTTTTTTTCATTTTGAGAGCTACGCTTTGAGATCCACTGAATTTATGAGATTGGTTTCTAATAGCAAAATAGGTGTTATCTTTCTCTTTGTTTTTAATAAGTTTCCATTTATTTTTTAAATTTTAATTCACTCAATTAAGTTTAATTGAATTCGTATTTTAAATTGTATTACAGTATTATAATTTTAGTAAAATAAGGTGCTTACTATAATATTTATATAAAATTTAAAAAAAATTGAGGAATAACGTTAACATTCTTTCAAGCAAAATTCCATTGTAAGAATTATTTTCCTTAATGTTTAGGAATGTGTTATATAGTTCATATTATTATGAAAAAAGGAGTAACGAAATAGAAGATATACTAAATAGAAAGATAGTTTAGACTAGTTTCGCATCTGAATCTGATTTTTTAATATCTACACTTTAAAAAACCTTTTTGCTTGATATCTTTTTCATATAACTATTCTATGGTCGTAATATACAAACATTTTTATTAAGACAATTACAACATATTAATATATTCACGCTGCTGTTGCAGAAAAAATTAACAAATCCTTTTTACATTCAAATCAACCAATAAGACACAAATCAAAAAATTAATTTAAATTTCCACCGAGTTTTCCCTAATTACCATCTAATTACCATCAACAAATATTTACCCTATCGATTTCCCTCGCAGATTAAAACTCTCCATTCCGCACGAAACTCCGTCCGCCATCTGTCGGCCTTCAGCGACACCGCATTTCGCAGAGCTTAAATCCGCGACGGTTTCGGAAAGCTCCACCTAGATGGAGCACCGAGTGCCGAAATGTAAAATTTCAACTCGAACCGGAGCCAATTCCATTAAAACACCGCCGAAATAAATAATTCACGACAGTTCTCACCTTGTTCGATTGTCGGCTATCATTATTGAATATTTCATTAGCTCGGGACGCCATTAATATCGTTACGGTCTCGTATAATATTAAATTACCCCATATGCGGACATCTTCGGTTAATAAATGTAATTTACTTTATAGGTTTTACCTGTTTCGTCCGTTTTCACGTGTGTGTGTAATAACGTTAAGAGCGATTTTTAATATATTATTCATGCGGCGGTGGCGTATCAGATTTGTACATTGGAAAGTAATCCATTACCATTACCGGTGTAATGGACACCCCATTTCCCCCCTTTTTTTCGGTATTAAATATTGAAAGCGGCCGGTGGCCAATTATTTTTATTTAGGTTTTCATTTTGCCGGCAACGAAGTTAAGCGTCGATAATTAGGACCGCCTAATGTATATTTCAATAATGGTCGGGACTCTGTAAATGTTTACTTTTTTTGTTGTTGGTCATCGGGGCGGATTCGTCCCTTTGTTATTTATCGATTGCCGGTCGTTTAACTCGTTTACGAATGCGATAATTATTTAAATTAGAATGGACTTCCCGCTCATTAACGGAAGTTAATTGAAATTTTGTATTAATAAGGGTCCTAAAATTGATACTTGAGGCACAAACGAGCTTCTGCGCATCGACGAGCATTCAAACCCACTAAAACGCGAGAATTAAATCAATTAAACGATTCGAATGTTTTATTTACAGGTAAATTGAAATGAGTTTTGTGTTATTACAGTCTTACTTAAAATAATAAAAAAAAGTATTATCAATTGTAATTGCTTGAAATAATTAATGGAACATGCCAGGGCTGGCTGGTAGTTTTCTAGTAATTTTGCGTTGGGCCCTGATTTTTATTTGAACATGTAATAATTTTGAAAACATTTTATAATACAGCGCGTGCCTAAAGTATGGAATATATTCAGTAAAACCGAAATAAAATTTTTGGAAAACAGGTCAATTTTCTTTTATAAAAATATACATTTCTGCGTGAAAGTCGATTTTCAGTCGTCATTTGTTTTTGAGTTATGACGCCAGCCATTTTGTGTTTAAATGGCCACCCCCTATTTTTCTTCTTGATTTTGAGAGATTGTCTATACTGGCGGTATAAAAATATTGCCATCTTACATCAGAAATTTTTCGAGTAAATGACAATTGAAGGTGAAAACTTGATATTTAGAGTTTTTGCAAAATGAGCGTGTTCCAGCGATTTTTTTCCAAACAAAAATGATTTTGACCTTCCATATAATCATGTAATACAATATGGTTTCAGCAAGATGGCGCATCCCCTGTGTGTGTTTGTGTGTGTCTGTGTGTGTGTGCCTGTCTGTCTGTGCGCGCTGAATCTCGAAAACTAATAGAGCAATTGATATGAAACTTTGAACATATGTCTTATTTGATAATCTGAAGAATTGAAAAGCTTATGGTAAAATTTCGTACACCGAAAGTGGGGGTTTACCTTAACTGTTTTTTGTTTTTTGCAAATATTTTCTTAAATATGAAAAATATCACAAAAACATTTAAACAAACTTTGAAGACAACAAAGAAACGAATATCTTTTGCTGAAAAACATTTTTCATAAAATCATTTTTATGTTACAAAATGTTAATCTAGAATGAATGTTTGGTAAATTTGGCAAGTTAGAAGCCGATGGCAATTGTTTTTATATTTTTCTCCAGCCGCTGAAATTATTACAATTTTTAACAGATCTGCGCCATGTGCAAACGGGATTATCTTAAAAATTAGGATGGTGCCTTGGTAAGCGTTTACAAAATGTTAATCTAGAATGAATGTTTGGTAAATTTGGCAAGTTACAAGCCGATGGCAATTGTTTTTACACTTTTGCCCAGTCGCCGAAATTATTACAATTTTTAACAGATCTGCGCCATGTACAAACGGGATTATCTTAAAAATTAGGACGATGCCTTGGTAAGCGTTTACAAAATGTTAATTTAGAATGAATGTTTGGTAAATTTGGCAAGTTTCAAGCCGATGGCAATTGTTTTTACACTTTTGCCCAGTCGCTGAAATTATTACAATTTTTAGCAGATCTGCGCCATGTACAAACGGGATTATCTTAAAAATTAGAACGATGCCTTGGTAAGCGTTTACAAAATGTTAATCTAAAATGAATGTTTGGTAAATTTGGCAAGTTTCAAGCCGATGGCAATTGTTTTTACACTTTTGCCCAGTCGCCGAAATTATTACAATTTTTAACAGATCTGCGCCATGTACAAACGGGATTATCTTAAAAATTAGGACGATGCCTTGGTAAGCGTTTACAAAATGTTAATCTAGAATGAATGTTTGGTAAATTTGGCAAGTTTCAAGCCGATGGCAATTGTTTTTACACTTTTGCCCAGTCGCCGAAATTATTACAATTTTTAGCAGATCTGCGCCATGTACAAACGGGATTATCTCAAAAATTAGGACAGTGCTTTGGTAAGCGTTTACAAAATATTAATCTAGAATGAATGTTTGGTAAATTTGGCAAGTTTCAAGCCGATGGCAATTGTTTTTACACTTTTGCCCAGTCGCCGAAATTATTACAATTTTTAGCAGATCTGCGCCATGTACAAACGGGATTATCTTAAAAATTAGGACGGTGCTTTGGTAAGCGTTTACAAAATGTTAATCTAGAATGAATGTTTGGTAAATTTGGCAAGTTACAAGCCGATGGCAATTGTTTTTACACTTTTGCCCAGTCGCCGGAATTATTACAATTTTTAGCAGATCTGCGCCATGTACAAACGGGATTATCTTCAAAATTAGGACGATGCCTTGGTAAGCGTTTACAAAATGTTAATCTAGAATGAATGTTTGGTCAATGTGGCAAGTTACAAGCCAATGGCAATTGTTTTTACACTTTTGCCCAGTCGCCGAAATTATTACAATTTTTAGCAGATCTGCGCCATGTACAAACGGGATTATCTCAAAAATTAGGACAGTGCTTTGGTAAGCGTTTACAAAATATTAATCTAGAATGAATGTTTGGTAAATTTGGCAAGTTTCAAGCCGATGGCAATTGTTTTTACACTTTTGCCCAGTCGCCGAAATTATTACAATTTTTAGCAGATCTGCGCCATGTACAAACGGGATTATCTTAAAAATTAGGACGGTGCTTTGGTAAGCGTTTACAAAATGTTAATCTAGAATGAATGTTTGGTAAATTTGGCAAGTTACAAGCCGATGGCAATTGTTTTTACACTTTTGCCCAGTCGCCGGAATTATTACAATTTTTACCAGATCTGCGCCATGTACAAACGGGATTATCTTCAAAATTAGGACGATGCCTTGGTAAGCGTTTACAAAATGTTAATCTAGAATGAATGTTTGGTCAATGTGGCAAGTTACAAGCCAATGGCAATTGTTTTTACACTTTTGCCCAGTCGCCGAAATTATTACAATTTTTAGCAGATCTGCGCCATGTACAAACGGGATTATCTCAAAAATTAGGACAGTGCTTTGGTAAGCGTTTACAAAATATTAATCTAGAATGAATGTTTGGTAAATTTGGCAAGTTTCAAGCCGATAGCAATTGTTTTTACACTTTTGCCCAGTCGCCGAAATTATTACAATTTTTAGCAGATCTGCGCCATGTACAAACGGGATTATCTTAAAAATTAGGACTGTGCTTTGGTAAGCGTTTACAAAATGTTAATCTAGAATGAATGTTTGGTAAATTTGGCAAGTTTCAAGCCGATGGCATTTGTTTTTACATTTTTCCCCAGTCGCCGAAATTATTACAATTTTTAGCAGATCTGCGCCATGTACAAACGGGATTATCTTAAAAATGAGGACGGTGCTTTGGTAAGCGTTACAAAATGTTAATCTAGAATGAATGTTTGGTCAATGTGGCAAGTTACAAGCCGATGGCAATTGTTTTTTCACTTTTGCCCTGTCGCCGAAATTATTACAATTTTTAGCAGATCTGCGCCATGAACAAACGGGATTATCGTAAAAATTAGGACGATGCATTTGTAAGCGTTTACAAAATGTTAATCTAGAATGAATGTTTGGTAAATTTGGCAAGTTACAAGCCGATGGCAATTGTTTTTATATTTTTCCCCAGTCGCCGAAATTATTACAATTTTTAGCAGATCTGCGCCATGTACAAACGGGATTATCTTAAAAATTAGGACTGTGCTTTGGTAAGCGTTTACAAAATGTTAATCTAGAATGAATGTTTGGTCAATGTGGCAAGTTACAAGCCGATGGCAATTGTTTTTACACTTTTGCCCAGTCGCCGAAATTATTACAATTTTTAGCAGATCTGCGCCATGAACAAACGGGATTATCGTAAAAATTAGGACGATGCCTTTGTAAGCGTTTACAAAATGTTAATCTAGAATGAATGTTTGGTAAATTTGGCAAGTTACAAGCCGATGGCAATTGTTTTTATATTTTTCCCCAGTCGCCGAAATTATTACAATTTTTAGCAGATCTGCGCCATGAACAAACGGGATTATCTTAAAAATTAGGACTGTGCTTTGGTAAGCGTTTACAAAATGTTAATCTAGAATGAATGTTTGGTAAATTTAGCAAGTTTCAAGCCGATGGCAATTGTTTTTACACTTTTGCGCAGTCGCCGAAATTATTACAATTTTTAACAGATCTGCGCCATGTACAAACGGGATTATCTTAAAAATTAGGACTGTGCTTTGGTAAGCGTTTACAAAATGTTAATCTAGAATGAATGTTTGGTCAATGTGGCAAGTTACAAGCCGATGGCAATTGTTTTTACACTTTTGCCCAGTCGCTGAAATTATTACAATTTTTAGCAGATCTGCGCCATGAACAAACGGGATTATCTTAAAAATTAGGACTGTGCTTTGGTAAGCGTTTACAAAATGTTAATCTAGAATGAATGTTTGGTAAATTTAGCAAGTTTCAAGCCGATGGCAATTGTTTTTACACTTTTGCGCAGTCGCCGAAATTATTACAATTTTTAACAGATCTGCGCCATGTACAAACGGGATTATCTTAAAAATTAGGACTGTGCTTTGGTAAGCGTTTACAAAATGTTAATCTAGAATAAATGTTTGGTCAATGTGGCAAGTTACAAGCCGATGGCAATTGTTTTTACACTTTTGCCCAGTCGCTGAAATTATTACAATTTTTAGCACATCTGCGCCATGAACAAACGGGATTATCGTAAAAATTAGGACTGTGCTTTGGTAAGCGTTTACAAAATGTTAATCTAGAATGAATGTTTGGTCAATGTGGCAAGTTACAAGCCGATGGCAATTGTTTTTACACTTTTGCCCAGTCGCTGAAATTATTACAATTTTTAGCAGATCTGCGCCATGAACAAACGGGATTATCGTAAAAATTAGGACTGTGCTTTGGTAAGCGTTTACAAAATGTTAATCTAGAATAAATGTTTGGTCAATGTGGCAAGTTACAAGCCGATGGCAATTGTTTTTACACTTTTGCCCAGTCGCTGAAATTATTACAATTTTTAGCAGATCTGCGCCATGAACAAACGGGATTATCTTAAAAATTAGGACTGCGCTTTGGTAAGCGTTTACAAAATGTTAATCTAGAATGAATGTTTGGTAAATTTAGCAAGTTTCAAGCCGATGGCAATTGTTTTTACACTTTTGCGCAGTCGCCGAAATTATTACAATTTTTAACAGATCTGCGCCATGTACAAACGGGATTATCTTAAAAATTAGGACGATGCCTTGGTAAGCGTTTACAAAATGTTAATTTAGAATGAATGTTTGGTAAATTTGGCAAGTTTCAAGCCGATGACAATTGTTTTTACACTTTTGCCCAGTCGCCGAAATTATTACAATTTTTAGCAGATCTGCGCCATGTACAAACGGGATTATCTTAAAAATGAGGACGGTACTTTGGTAAGCGTTTACAAAATGTTAATCTAGAATGAATGTTTGGTAAATTTGGCAAATTTCAAGCCGATGGAATTTGTTTTTACATTTTTCCCCAGTCGCCGAAATTATTACAATTTTTAGCAGATCTGCGCCATGTACAAACGGGATTATCTTAAAAATTAGGACGGTGCTTTGGTAAGCGTTACAAAATGTTAATCTAGAATGAATGTTTGGTCAATGTGGCAAGTTACAAGCCGATGGCAATTGTTTTTACACTTTTGCCCAGTCGCCGAAATTATTACAATTTTTAGCAGATCTGCGCCATGAACAAACGGGATTATCGTAAAAATTAGGACGATGCCTTTGTAAGCGTTTACAAAATGTTAATCTAGAATGAATGTTTGGTAAATTTGGCAAGTTACAAGCCGATGGCAATTGTTTTTATATTTTTCCCCCAGTCGCCGAAATTATTACAATTTTTAGCAGATCTGCGCCATGTACAAACGGGATTATCTTAAAAATTAGGACTGTGCTTTGGTAAGCGTTTACAAAATGTTAATCTAGAATGAATGTTTGGTAAATTTGGCAAGTTTCAAGCCGATGGCAATTGTTTTTACACTTTTGCCCAGTCGCCGAAATTATTACAATTTTTAGCAGATCTGCGCCATGTACAAACGGGATTATCTTAAAAATTAGGACGGTGCTTTGGTAAGCGTTTACAAAATGTTAATCTAGAATGAATGTTTGGTCAATGTGGCAAGTTACAAGCCGATGGCAATTGTTTTTACACTTTTGCCCAGTCGCTGAAATTATTACAATTTTTAGCAGATCTGCGCCATGTACAAACGGGATTATCTTAAAAATTAGGACTGTGCTTTGTTAAGCGTTTACAAAATGTTAATCTAGAATGAATTTTTGGTAAATTTGGCAAGTTTCAAGCCGATGGCAATTGTTTTTACACTTTTGCCCAGTCGCCGAAATTATTACAATTTTTAGCAGATCTGCGCCATGTACAAACGGGATTATCTTAAAAATTAGGACTGTGCTTTGGTAAGCGTTTACAAAATGTTAATCTAGAATGAATGTTTGGTAAATTTGGCAAGTTTCAAGCCGATGGCAATTGTTTTTACACTTTTGCCCAGTCGCCGAAATTATTACAATTTTTAGCAGATCTGCGCCATGTACAAACGGGATTATCCTAAAAATTAGGACGGTGCTTTGGTAAGCGTTTACAAAATGTTAATCTAGAATGAATGTTTGGTAAATTTGGCAAGTTTCAAGCCGATGACAATTGTTTTTACACTTTTGCCCAGTCGCCGAAATTATTACAATTTTTAGCAGATCTGCGCCATGTACAAACGGGATTATCCTAAAAATTAGGACGGTGCTTTGGTAAGCGTTTACAAAATGTTAATCTAGAATGAATGTTTGGTAAATTTGGCAAGTTTCAAGCCGATGGCAATTGTTTTTACACTTTTGCCCAGTCGCCGAAATTATTACAATTTTTAGCAGATCTGCGCCATGTACAAACGGGATTATCCTAAAAATTAGGACGGTGCTTTGGTAAGCGTTACAAAATGTTAATCTAGAATGAATGTTTGGTCAATGTGGCAAGTTACAAGCCGATGGCAATTGTTTTTACACTTTTGCCCAGTCGCTGAAATTATTACAATTTTTAACAGATCTACGCCATGTACAAACGGGATTATCCTAAAAATTAGGACGGTGCTTTGGTAAGCGTTTACAAAATGTTAATCTAGAATGAATGTTTGGTAAATTTGGCAAGTTTCAAGCCGATGGCAATTGTTTTTACACTTTTGCCCAGTCGCCGAAATTATTACAATTTTTAACAGATCTGCGCCATGTACAAACGGGATTATCTTAAAAATTAGGACGATGCCTTGGTAAGCGTTTACAAAATGTTAATCTAGAATGAATGTTTGGTCAATGTGGCAAGTTACAAGCCGATGGCAATTGTTTTTACACTTTTGCCCAGTCGCCGAAATTATTACAATTTTTAGCAGATCTGCGCCATGTACAAACGGGATTATCTTAAAAATTAGGACGATGCTTTGGTAAGCGTTTACAAAATGTTAATCTAGAATGAATGTTTGGTCAATGTGGCAAGTTACAAGCCGATGGCAATTGTTTTTACACTTTTGCCCAGTCGCCGAAATTATTACAATTTTTAGCAGATCTGCGCCATGTACAAACGGGATTATCTTAAAAATTAGGACGGTGCTTTGGTAAGCGTTTACAAAATGTTAATCTAGAATGAATGTTTGGTCAATGTGGCAAGTTACAAGCCGATGACAATTGTTTTTACACTTTTGCCCAGTCGCCGAAATTATTACAATTTTTAGCAGATCTGCGCCATGTACAAACGGGATTATCCTAAAAATTAGGACGGTGCTTTGGTAAGCGTTTACAAAATGTTAATCTAGAATGAATGTTTGGTAAATTTGGCAAGTTTCAAGCCGATGACAATTGTTTTTACACTTTTGCCCAGTCGCCGAAATTATTACAATTTTTAGCAGATCTGCGCCATGTACAAACGGGATTATCCTAAAAATTAGGACGGTGCTTTGGTAAGCGTTACAAAATGTTAATCTAGAATGAATGTTTGGTCAATGTGGCAAGTTACAAGCCGATGGCAATTGTTTTTACACTTTTGCCCAGTCGCTGAAATTATTACAATTTTTAACAGATCTACGCCATGTACAAACGGGATTATCCTAAAAATTAGGACGGTGCTTTGGTAAGCGTTTACAAAATGTTAATCTAGAATGAATGTTTGGTAAATTTGGCAAGTTTCAAGCCGATGGCAATTGTTTTTACACTTTTGCCCAGTCGCCGAAATTATTACAATTTTTAACAGATCTGCGCCATGTACAAACGGGATTATCTTAAAAATTAGGACGATGCCTTGGTAAGCGTTTACAAAATGTTAATCTAGAATGAATGTTTGGTCAATGTGGCAAGTTACAAGCCGATGGCAATTGTTTTTACACTTTTGCCCAGTCGCCGAAATTATTACAATTTTTAGCAGATCTGCGCCATGTACAAACGGGATTATCTTAAAAATTAGGACGATGCTTTGGTAAGCGTTTACAAAATGTTAATCTAGAATGAATGTTTGGTCAATGTGGCAAGTTACAAGCCGATGGCAATTGTTTTTACACTTTTGCCCAGTCGCCGAAATTATTACAATTTTTAGCAGATCTGCGCCATGTACAAACGGGATTATCTTAAAAATTAGGACGATGCTTTGGTAAGCGTTACAAAATGTTAATCTAGAATGAATGTTTGGTCAATGTGGCAAGTTACAAGCCGATGGCAATTGTTTTTACACTTTTGCCCAGTCGCCGAAATTATTACAATTTTTAGCAGATCTGCGCCATGTACAAACGGGATTATCTTAAAAATTAGGACGATGCTTTGGTAAGCGTTACAAAATGTTAATCTAGAATGAATGTTTGGTCAATGTGGCAAGTTACAAGCCGATGGCAATTGTTTTTACACTTTTGCCCAGTCGCTGAAATTATTACAATTTTTAGCAGATCTGCGCCATGTACAAACGGGATTATCCTAAAAATTAGGACGGTGCTTTGGTAAGCGTTTACAAAATGTTAATCTAGAATGAATGTTTGGTAAATTTGGCAAGTTACAAGCCGATGGCAATTGTTTTTACACTTTTGCCCAGTCGCCGGAATTATTACAATTTTTACCAGATCTGCGCCATGTACAAACGGGATTATCTTCAAAATTAGGACGATGCCTTGGTAAGCGTTTACAAAATGTTAATCTAGAATGAATGTTTGGTCAATGTGGCAAGTTACAAGCCAATGGCAATTGTTTTTACACTTTTGCCCAGTCGCCGAAATTATTACAATTTTTAGCAGATCTGCGCCATGTACAAACGGGATTATCTCAAAAATTAGGACAGTGCTTTGGTAAGCGTTTACAAAATATTAATCTAGAATGAATGTTTGGTAAATTTGGCAAGTTTCAAGCCGATAGCAATTGTTTTTACACTTTTGCCCAGTCGCCGAAATTATTACAATTTTTAGCAGATCTGCGCCATGTACAAACGGGATTATCTTAAAAATTAGGACTGTGCTTTGGTAAGCGTTTACAAAATGTTAATCTAGAATGAATGTTTGGTAAATTTGGCAAGTTTCAAGCCGATGGCATTTGTTTTTACATTTTTCCCCAGTCGCCGAAATTATTACAATTTTTAGCAGATCTGCGCCATGAACAAACGGGATTATCGTAAAAATGAGGACGGTGCTTTGGTAAGCGTTACAAAATGTTAATCTAGAATGAATGTTTGGTCAATGTGGCAAGTTACAAGCCGATGGCAATTGTTTTTACACTTTTGCCCAGTCGCCGAAATTATTACAATTTTTAGCAGATCTGCGCCATGAACAAACGGGATTATCGTAAAAATTAGGACGATGCCTTTGTAAGCGTTTACAAAATGTTAATCTAGAATGAATGTTTGGTAAATTTGGCAAGTTTCAAGCCGATAGCAATTGTTTTTACACTTTTGCCCAGTCGCCGAAATTATTACAATTTTTAGCAGATCTGCGCCATGTACAAACGGGATTATCTTAAAAATTAGGACTGTGCTTTGGTAAGCGTTTACAAAATGTTAATCTAGAATGAATGTTTGGTAAATTTGGCAAGTTTCAAGCCGATGGCATTTGTTTTTACATTTTTCCCCAGTCGCCGAAATTATTACAATTTTTAGCAGATCTGCGCCATGTACAAACGGGATTATCTTAAAAATTAGGACGATGCATTTGTAAGCGTTTACAAAATGTTAATCTAGAATGAATGTTTGGTAAATTTGGCAAGTTACAAGCCGATGGCAATTGTTTTTATATTTTTCCCCAGTCGCCGAAATTATTACAATTTTTAGCAGATCTGCGCCATGTACAAACGGGATTATCTTAAAAATTAGGACTGTGCTTTGGTAAGCGTTTACAAAATGTTAATCTAGAATGAATGTTTGGTCAATGTGGCAAGTTACAAGCCGATGGCAATTGTTTTTACACTTTTGCCCAGTCGCCGAAATTATTACAATTTTTAGCAGATCTGCGCCATGAACAAACGGGATTATCGTAAAAATTAGGACGATGCCTTTGTAAGCGTTTACAAAATGTTAATCTAGAATGAATGTTTGGTAAATTTGGCAAGTTACAAGCCGATGGCAATTGTTTTTATATTTTTCCCCAGTCGCCGAAATTATTACAATTTTTAGCAGATCTGCGCCATGTACAAACGGGATTATCTTAAAAATTAGGACTGTGCTTTGGTAAGCGTTTACAAAATGTTAATCTAGAATGAATGTTTGGTAAATTTAGCAAGTTTCAAGCCGATGGCAATTGTTTTTACACTTTTGCGCAGTCGCCGAAATTATTACAATTTTTAACAGATCTGCGCCATGTACAAACGGGATTATCTTAAAAATTAGGACTGTGCTTTGGTAAGCGTTTACAAAATGTTAATCTAGAATGAATGTTTGGTCAATGTGGCAAGTTACAAGCCGATGGCAATTGTTTTTACACTTTTGCCCAGTCGCTGAAATTATTACAATTTTTAGCAGATCTGCGCCATGAACAAACGGGATTATCTTAAAAATTAGGACTGTGCTTTGGTAAGCGTTTACAAAATGTTAATCTAGAATGAATGTTTGGTAAATTTAGCAAGTTTCAAGCCGATGGCAATTGTTTTTACACTTTTGCGCAGTCGCCGAAATTATTACAATTTTTAACAGATCTGCGCCATGTACAAACGGGATTATCTTAAAAATTAGGACTGTGCTTTGGTAAGCGTTTACAAAATGTTAATCTAGAATAAATGTTTGGTCAATGTGGCAAGTTACAAGCCGATGGCAATTGTTTTTACACTTTTGCCCAGTCGCTGAAATTATTACAATTTTTAGCACATCTGCGCCATGAACAAACGGGATTATCGTAAAAATTAGGACTGTGCTTTGGTAAGCGTTTACAAAATGTTAATCTAGAATGAATGTTTGGTCAATGTGGCAAGTTACAAGCCGATGGCAATTGTTTTTACACTTTTGCCCAGTCGCTGAAATTATTACAATTTTTAGCAGATCTGCGCCATGAACAAACGGGATTATCGTAAAAATTAGGACTGTGCTTTGGTAAGCGTTTACAAAATGTTAATCTAGAATAAATGTTTGGTCAATGTGGCAAATTTCAAGCCGATGGAATTTGTTTTTACATTTTTCCCCAGTCGCCGAAATTATTACAATTTTTAGCAGATCTGCGCCATGTACAAACGGGATTATCTTAAAAATTAGGACGGTGCTTTGGTAAGCGTTACAAAATGTTAATCTAGAATGAATGTTTGGTCAATGTGGCAAGTTACAAGCCGATGGCAATTGTTTTTACACTTTTGCCCAGTCGCCGAAATTATTACAATTTTTAGCAGATCTGCGCCATGAACAAACGGGATTATCGTAAAAATTAGGACGATGCCTTTGTAAGCGTTTACAAAATGTTAATCTAGAATGAATGTTTGGTAAATTTGGCAAGTTACAAGCCGATGGCAATTGTTTTTATATTTTTCCCCAGTCGCCGAAATTATTACAATTTTTAGCAGATCTGCGCCATGTACAAACGGGATTATCTTAAAAATTAGGACGGTGCTTTGGTAAGCGTTTACAAAATGTTAATCTAGAATGAATGTTTGGTCAATGTGGCAAGTTACAAGCCGATGGCAATTGTTTTTACACTTTTGCCCAGTCGCTGAAATTATTACAATTTTTAGCAGATCTGCGCCATGTACAAACGGGATTATCTTAAAAATTAGGACTGTGCTTTGTTAAGCGTTTACAAAATGTTAATCTAGAATGAATTTTTGGTAAATTTGGCAAGTTTCAAGCCGATGGCAATTGTTTTTACACTTTTGCCCAGTCGCCGAAATTATTACAATTTTTAGCAGATCTGCGCCATGTACAAACGGGATTATCTTAAAAATTAGGACTGTGCTTTGGTAAGCGTTTACAAAATGTTAATCTAGAATGAATGTTTGGTAAATTTGGCAAGTTTCAAGCCGATGGCAATTGTTTTTACACTTTTGCCCAGTCGCCGAAATTATTACAATTTTTAGCAGATCTGCGCCATGTACAAACGGGATTATCCTAAAAATTAGGACGGTGCTTTGGTAAGCGTTTACAAAATGTTAATCTAGAATGAATGTTTGGTAAATTTGGCAAGTTTCAAGCCGATGACAATTGTTTTTACACTTTTGCCCAGTCGCCGAAATTATTACAATTTTTAGCAGATCTGCGCCATGTACAAACGGGATTATCCTAAAAATTAGGACGGTGCTTTGGTAAGCGTTACAAAATGTTAATCTAGAATGAATGTTTGGTCAATGTGGCAAGTTACAAGCCGATGGCAATTGTTTTTACACTTTTGCCCAGTCGCTGAAATTATTACAATTTTTAACAGATCTACGCCATGTACAAACGGGATTATCCTAAAAATTAGGACGGTGCTTTGGTAAGCGTTTACAAAATGTTAATCTAGAATGAATGTTTGGTAAATTTGGCAAGTTTCAAGCCGATGGCAATTGTTTTTACACTTTTGCCCAGTCGCCGAAATTATTACAATTTTTAACAGATCTGCGCCATGTACAAACGGGATTATCTTAAAAATTAGGACGATGCCTTGGTAAGCGTTTACAAAATGTTAATCTAGAATGAATGTTTGGTCAATGTGGCAAGTTACAAGCCGATGGCAATTGTTTTTACACTTTTGCCCAGTCGCCGAAATTATTACAATTTTTAGCAGATCTGCGCCATGTACAAACGGGATTATCTTAAAAATTAGGACGATGCTTTGGTAAGCGTTTACAAAATGTTAATCTAGAATGAATGTTTGGTCAATGTGGCAAGTTACAAGCCGATGGCAATTGTTTTTACACTTTTGCCCAGTCGCCGAAATTATTACAATTTTTAGCAGATCTGCGCCATGTACAAACGGGATTATCTTAAAAATTAGGACGGTGCTTTGGTAAGCGTTTACAAAATGTTAATCTAGAATGAATGTTTGGTCAATGTGGCAAGTTACAAGCCGATGGCAATTGTTTTTACACTTTTGCCCAGTCGCTGAAATTATTACAATTTTTAGCAGATCTGCGCCATGTACAAACGGGATTATCCTAAAAATTAGGACGGTGCTTTGGTAAGCGTTTACAAAATGTTAATCTAGAATGAATGTTTGGTAAATTTGGCAAGTTTCAAGCCGATGACAATTGTTTTTACACTTTTGCCCAGTCGCCGAAATTATTACAATTTTTAGCAGATCTGCGCCATGTACAAACGGGATTATCCTAAAAATTAGGACGGTGCTTTGGTAAGCGTTACAAAATGTTAATCTAGAATGAATGTTTGGTCAATGTGGCAAGTTACAAGCCGATGGCAATTGTTTTTACACTTTTGCCCAGTCGCTGAAATTATTACAATTTTTAACAGATCTGCGCCATGTACAAACGGGATTATCCTAAAAATTAGGACGGTGCTTTGGTAAGCGTTTACAAAATGTTAATCTAGAATGAATGTTTGGTAAATTTGGCAAGTTACAAGCCGATGGCAATTGTTTTTACACTTTTGCCCAGTCGCCGAAATTATTACAATTTTTAGCAGATCTGCGCCATGTACAAACGGGATTATCTTAAAAATTAGGACGGTGCTTTGGTAAGCGTTTACAAAATGTTAATCTAGAATGAATGTTTGGTCAATGTGGCAAGTTACAAGCCGATGGCAATTGTTTTTACACTTTTGCCCAGTCGCTGAAATTATTACAATTTTTAGCAGATCTGCGCCATGTACAAACGGGATTATCTTAAAAATTAGGACGGTGCTTTGGTAAGCGTTACAAAATGTTAATCTAGAATGAATGTTTGGTCAATGTGGCAAGTTTCAAGCCGATGGCAATTGTTTTTACACTTTTGCCCAGTCGCTGAAATTATTACAATTTTTAACAGATCTGCGCCATGTACAAACGGGATTATCTTAAAAATTAGGACGGTGCTTTGGTAAGCGTTACAAAATGTTAATCTAGAATGAATGTTTGGTCAATGTGGCAAGTTACAAGCCGATGGCAATTGTTTTTACACTTTTGCCCAGTCGCTGAAATTATTACAATTTTTAGCAGATCTGCGCCATGTACAAACGGGATTATCTTAAAAATTAGGACGATGCTTTGGTAAGCGTTTACAAAATGTTAATCTAGAATGAATGTTTGGTCAATGTGGCAAGTTACAAGCCGATGGCAATTGTTTTTACACTTTTGCCCAGTCGCCGAAATTATTACAATTTTTAGCAGATCTGCGCCATGTACAAACGGGATTATCTTAAAAATTAGGACGATGCTTTGGTAAGCGTTACAAAATGTTAATCTAGAATGAATGTTTGGTCAATGTGGCAAGTTACAAGCCGATGGCAATTGTTTTTACACTTTTGCCCAGTCGCTGAAATTATTACAATTTTTAACAGATCTGCGCCATGTACAAACGGGATTATCCTAAAAATTAGGACGGTGCTTTGGTAAGCGTTTACAAAATGTTAATCTAGAATGAATGTTTGGTAAATTTGGCAAGTTACAAGCCGATGGCAATTGTTTTTACACTTTTGCCCAGTCGCCGAAATTATTACAATTTTTAGCAGATCTGCGCCATGTACAAACGGGATTATCTTAAAAATTAGGACGGTGCTTTGGTAAGCGTTTACAAAATGTTAATCTAGAATGAATGTTTGGTCAATGTGGCAAGTTACAAGCCGATGGCAATTGTTTTTACACTTTTGCCCAGTCGCTGAAATTATTACAATTTTTAGCAGATCTGCGCCATGTACAAACGGGATTATCTTAAAAATTAGGACGGTGCTTTGGTAAGCGTTACAAAATGTTAATCTAGAATGAATGTTTGGTCAATGTGGCAAGTTTCAAGCCGATGGCAATTGTTTTTACACTTTTGCCCAGTCGCTGAAATTATTACAATTTTTAACAGATCTGCGCCATGTACAAACGGGATTATCTTAAAAATTAGGACGGTGCTTTGGTAAGCGTTACAAAATGTTAATCTAGAATGAATGTTTGGTCAATGTGGCAAGTTACAAGCCGATGGCAATTGTTTTTACACTTTTGCCCAGTCGCTGAAATTATTACAATTTTTAGCAGATCTGCGCCATGTACAAACGGGATTATCTTAAAAATTAGGACGATGCTTTGGTAAGCGTTTACAAAATGTTAATCTAGAATGAATGTTTGGTCAATGTGGCAAGTTACAAGCCGATGGCAATTGTTTTTACACTTTTGCCCAGTCGCCGAAATTATTACAATTTTTAGCAGATCTGCGCCATGTACAAACGGGATTATCTTAAAAATTAGGACGATGCTTTGGTAAGCGTTACAAAATGTTAATCTAGAATGAATGTTTGGTCAATGTGGCAAGTTACAAGCCGATGGCAATTGTTTTTACACTTTTGCCCAGTCGCCGAAATTATTACAATTTTTAGCAGATCTGCGCCATGTACAAACGGGATTATCTTAAAAATTAGGACGATGCTTTGGTAAGCGTTACAAAATGTTAATCTAGAATGAATGTTTGGTCAATGTGGCAAGTTACAAGCCGATGGCAATTGTTTTTACACTTTTGCCCAGTCGCTGAAATTATTACAATTTTTAGCAGATCTGCGCCATGTACAAACGGGATTATCCTAAAAATTAGGACGGTGCTTTGGTAAGCGTTTACAAAATGTTAATCTAGAATGAATGTTTGGTAAATTTGGCAAGTTTCAAGCCGATGACAATTGTTTTTACACTTTTGCCCAGTCGCCGAAATTATTACAATTTTTAGCAGATCTGCGCCATGTACAAACGGGATTATCCTAAAAATTAGGACGGTGCTTTGGTAAGCGTTACAAAATGTTAATCTAGAATGAATGTTTGGTCAATGTGGCAAGTTACAAGCCGATGGCAATTGTTTTTACACTTTTGCCCAGTCGCTGAAATTATTACAATTTTTAACAGATCTACGCCATGTACAAACGGGATTATCCTAAAAATTAGGACGGTGCTTTGGTAAGCGTTTACAAAATGTTAATCTAGAATGAATGTTTGGTAAATTTGGCAAGTTTCAAGCCGATGGCAATTGTTTTTACACTTTTGCCCAGTCGCCGAAATTATTACAATTTTTAACAGATCTGCGCCATGTACAAACGGGATTATCTTAAAAATTAGGACGATGCCTTGGTAAGCGTTTACAAAATGTTAATCTAGAATGAATGTTTGGTCAATGTGGCAAGTTACAAGCCGATGGCAATTGTTTTTACACTTTTGCCCAGTCGCCGAAATTATTACAATTTTTAGCAGATCTGCGCCATGTACAAACGGGATTATCTTAAAAATTAGGACGGTGCTTTGGTAAGCGTTTACAAAATGTTAATCTAGAATGAATGTTTGGTCAATGTGGCAAGTTACAAGCCGATGGCAATTGTTTTTACACTTTTGCCCAGTCGCTGAAATTATTACAATTTTTAGCAGATCTGCGCCATGTACAAACGGGATTATCTTAAAAATTAGGACGATGCTTTGGTAAGCGTTTACAAAATGTTAATCTAGAATGAATGTTTGGTCAATGTGGCAAGTTACAAGCCGATGGCAATTGTTTTTACACTTTTGCCCAGTCGCCGAAATTATTACAATTTTTAGCAGATCTGCGCCATGTACAAACGGGATTATCTTAAAAATTAGGACGGTGCTTTGGTAAGCGTTTACAAAATGTTAATCTAGAATGAATGTTTGGTCAATGTGGCAAGTTACAAGCCGATGGCAATTGTTTTTACACTTTTGCCCAGTCGCTGAAATTATTACAATTTTTAGCAGATCTGCGCCATGTACAAACGGGATTATCTTAAAAATTAGGACGGTGCTTTGGTAAGCGTTTACAAAATGTTAATCTAGAATGAATGTTTGGTCAATGTGGCAAGTTACAAGCCGATGGCAATTGTTTTTACACTTTTGCCCAGTCGCCGAAATTATTACAATTTTTAGCAGATCTGCGCCATGTACAAACGGGATTATCTTAAAAATTAGGACGGTGCTTTGGTAAGCGTTTACAAAATGTTAATCTAGAATGAATGTTTGGTCAATGTGGCAAGTTACAAGCCGATGGCAATTGTTTTTACACTTTTGCCCAGTCGCCGAAATTATTACAATTTTTAGCAGATCTGCGCCATGTACAAACGGGATTATCTTAAAAATTAGGACGGTGCTTTGGTAAGCGTTTACAAAATGTTAATCTAGAATGAATGTTTGGTCAATGTGGCAAGTTACAAGCCGATGGCAATTGTTTTTACACTTTTGCCCAGTCGCCGAAATTATTACAATTTTTAGCAGATCTGCGCCATGTACAAACGGGATTATCTTAAAAATTAGGACGGTGCTTTGGTAAGCGTTTACAAAATGTTAATCTAGAATGAATGTTTGGTCAATGTGGCAAGTTACAAGCCGATGGCAATTGTTTTTACACTTTTGCCCAGTCGCCGAAATTATTACAATTTTTAGCAGATCTGCGCCATGTACAAACGGGATTATCTTAAAAATTAGGACGGTGCTTTGGTAAGCGTTTACAAAATGTTAATCTAGAATGAATGTTTGGTCAATGTGGCAAGTTACAAGCCGATGGCAATTGTTTTTACACTTTTGCCCAGTCGCTGAAATTATTACAATTTTTAGCAGATCTGCGCCATGTACAAACGGGATTATCTTAAAAATTAGGACGGTGCTTTGGTAAGCGTTTACAAAATGTTAATCTAGAATGAATGTTTGGTCAATGTGGCAAGTTACAAGCCGATGGCAATTGTTTTTACACTTTTGCCCAGTCGCCGAAATTATTACAATTTTTAGCAGATCTGCGCCATGTACAAACGGGATTATCTTAAAAATTAGGACGGTGCTTTGGTAAGCGTTTACAAAATGTTAATCTAGAATGAATGTTTGGTCAATGTGGCAAGTTACAAGCCGATGGCAATTGTTTTTACACTTTTGCCCAGTCGCCGAAATTATTACAATTTTTAGCAGATCTGCGCCATGTACAAACGGGATTATCTTAAAAATTAGGACGGTGCTTTGGTAAGCGTTTACAAAATGTTAATCTAGAATGAATGTTTGGTCAATGTGGCAAGTTACAAGCCGATGGCAATTGTTTTTACACTTTTGCCCAGTCGCCGAAATTATTACAATTTTTAGCAGATCTGCGCCATGTACAAACGGGATTATCTTAAAAATTAGGACGGTGCTTTGGTAAGCGTTTACAAAATGTTAATCTAGAATGAATGTTTGGTCAATGTGGCAAGTTACAAGCCGATGGCAATTGTTTTTACACTTTTGCCCAGTCGCCGAAATTATTACAATTTTTAGCAGATCTGCGCCATGTACAAACGGGATTATCTTAAAAATTAGGACGGTGCTTTGGTAAGCGTTTACAAAATGTTAATCTAGAATGAATGTTTGGTCAATGTGGCAAGTTACAAGCCGATGGCAATTGTTTTTACACTTTTGCCCAGTCGCTGAAATTATTACAATTTTTAGCAGATCTGCGCCATGTACAAACGGGATTATCCTAAAAATTAGGACGGTGCTTTGGTAAGCGTTTACAAAATGTTAATCTAGAATGAATGTTTGGTAAATTTGGCAAGTTTCAAGCCGATGACAATTGTTTTTACACTTTTGCCCAGTCGCCGAAATTATTACAATTTTTAGCAGATCTGCGCCATGTACAAACGGGATTATCCTAAAAATTAGGACGGTGCTTTGGTAAGCGTTACAAAATGTTAATCTAGAATGAATGTTTGGTCAATGTGGCAAGTTACAAGCCGATGGCAATTGTTTTTACACTTTTGCCCAGTCGCTGAAATTATTACAATTTTTAGCAGATCTGCGCCATGTACAAACGGGATTATCCTAAAAATTAGGACGGTGCTTTGGTAAGCGTTTACAAAATGTTAATCTAGAATGAATGTTTGGTAAATTTGGCAAGTTTCAAGCCGATGGCAATTGTTTTTACACTTTTGCCCAGTCGCCGAAATTATTACAATTTTTAACAGATCTGCGCCATGTACAAACGGGATTATCTTAAAAATTAGGACGATGCCTTGGTAAGCGTTTACAAAATGTTAATCTAGAATGAATGTTTGGTCAATGTGGCAAGTTACAAGCCGATGGCAATTGTTTTTACACTTTTGCCCAGTCGCCGAAATTATTACAATTTTTAGCAGATCTGCGCCATGTACAAACGGGATTATCTTAAAAATTAGGACGATGCTTTGGTAAGCGTTTACAAAATGTTAATCTAGAATGAATGTTTGGTCAATGTGGCAAGTTACAAGCCGATGGCAATTGTTTTTACACTTTTGCCCAGTCGCCGAAATTATTACAATTTTTAGCAGATCTGCGCCATGTACAAACGGGATTATCTTAAAAATTAGGACGATGCTTTGGTAAGCGTTTACAAAATGTTAATCTAGAATGAATGTTTGGTAAATTTGGCAAGTTACAAGCCGATGGCAATTGTTTTTACATTTTTCCCCAGTCGCCGAAATTATTACAATTTTTAACAGATCTGCGCCATGTACAAACGGGATTATCTTAAAAATTAGGACGGTGCTTTGGTAAGCGTTTACAAAATGTTAATCTAGAATGAATGTTTGGTCAATGTGGCAAGTTACAAGCCAATGGCAATTGTTTTTATATTTTTCTCAAGCCGCCGAAATTATTACATTTTTTAACAGATCTGCGCCAGGTACAAACGGGATTATCTTAAAAATTAGGACGGTGCCTTGGTAAGCGTTTACAAAATGTTAATCTAGAATGAATGTTTGGTCAATGTGGCAAGTTACAAGCCAATGGCAATTGTTTTTATATTTTTCTCAAGCCGCCGAAATTATTACATTTTTTAACAGATCTGCGCCAGGTACAAACGGGATTATCTTAAAAATTAGGACGGTGCCTTGGTAAGCGTTTACAAAATGTTAATCTAGAATGAATGTTTGGTCAATTTGGCAAGTTACAAGCCGATGGCAATTGTTTTTACATTTTTTTTCAGCCTCTGAAATTATTACACTTTTTAAGAAAACTGAGCCATGTACAAGCGGGATTATCTTAAAAATTAGAACGGTTATTATCATACGATAATAGTTACAGCAAATTTATGTTAATAATTTATGTTAATATGCTATAAAGAATAAGTTTTTTTCGAAATCCCTTTAGTTTTTGAGTAAACTGAGTTTTTGAATTTGAAGTATAATTTTTCCACCTTTCATAATTTTGACGTTTTAAACGTCAGTTTCATCTGCTCGATGTACATTTAAAATAAGATCAAGTCGGAGAAAGTAACATGATGGCCACATCACCATTTTTTCAAAAAAATATTTTTGATAGTTCCAGACAGTTCTGATTGGTGTTTCCCGCAGTTTTTCGTGAGTTCTATCCACACTTGTCATAAAGTATTTAGATTCAACCAATATTAAGTGAGTAATATGAATTTGAATATTTCGAAAAAATTTTATCTCTGGAAATTCAACAGAACTCTTTTTTTAAAGTAACAGGAACTATAGTGCTAACCCAAACACATCTTAAAACTAGTTCAGAACTATTCGATTATAATGTTGGGGTTCGGTGTCAAGTGGCAACCCCATTTTTAAAAAAAAAATCCTGAATTTTACAGAAAAATTGCTAGTACTTCTAGATACATCAAAAGGGATTAAGAAACTCTATTTAAAACCATCAGAACTCTACATTTGGGTGCCAACTTGACACACTAACACCTGACATCGGCATTGAGTTTTTCTAAAACAATTTGTGGATTCACGCAATCAAAAGCCCTTGTTAAATCAAAAAGTGGGGTATTTTTTGTACAGATTTTTGATACAAAGACAATTAAATTGTCTATTTTGCACTGATAATAGCGTTGCTTATAAAGATATCCCGAGAAAACTAAAAATCTGCTTTATTTACCTCTGTCGAACAGATTATGAAGCGGAATTTTAAGACGGGTTTGTTTGCAACCCTGACAAACACACAAACAGTAGCAGCCGTATTTACATACGAATAACAAACGTCATCAAATCTCCACGCAGCACAATTGAAAATACCTCAAAAACCAGTGCAAACACTCCAAAATATACAACACAAACATCCATTCACTCCTTTCTTTATAACAGCGGGGCGTTCTTTAACAAAACCGGGGATTTACACGCAAGTATCTATAGGACTTTCGGCACACTTACAAAGAGTTATTTGTAAATAAGTTGCGCAATTTATGTTTTGGCATTAAGAAACCACTAAGCGGGTTGTGCAGCCGCCCTAAGAGGCTTTAGCACGGGAGATAATCCCGCCCTGGACAGCAACGCTGGCGCCACTATCTATAACTTGATCTACAAGACGTGAATAGGCGATTGTAGTTGAATTTTCTTGGAAATGTATATAGAGGATTTAATAAAATACTGGTTAGAATTTACAAATACATTTAGCAGGCGTTTTTTTTAATCCACATTATGTAACAAGCGAGTCAATATATCGTGTGTGCCAGAAAATTTTCTTTCAGAGTTGGATATGAGATAAGTGAGGTATTTCGCATATTATTACGTCATGAGACTAGATTAGTTCAATTGAATTAAATTTAAAAAAATGGTGATGTGGCCATCATGTTACTTTCTCCGACTTGATGGTATCATTTATAATTACGCTTTCATGGTTTATTTTCAATTGAAATCATATTTTAAATGTACATCGAGTGGATGAAACTGACGTTTAAAACGTCAAAATTATGAAAGATGGAAAAATTATACTTCAAATTCAAAAACTCAGTTTACTCAAAAACTTAAGCGATTTCGAAGAAAACTTATTCATTATAAGTCGTTCAATTTAGTATTCTCTTCAGTTATTATTATTTGCTGTAACTATTATCGTTTTATAATTATAAACCAAAAATTAAAAAAATAATAATAAATTTTTTTCTCGAATAAAAATGATTTTATGAAAAATATTTTCAAGCAAAAGATGTTCATTTCTTTGTGGTCTTCAATTTTTGTTTAAATGTTTTTGTGATATTTTTTATATTTAAGAAAATATTGGCAAAAAACAAAAAACAGTTAAGGTAAACACCCACTTTCGATGTACGAAATTTTACCAAAAGCTTTTCAGTTCTTCAGATTATCAAATAAGACGTATGTTCAAAGTTTCATATCAATTGCTTCATTAGTTTTTGAGATACAGCGCGCATAAACAGACACACACACACATTTTTGAAAAAAACAAAATCACGATCACAAAACTTTCTCGTACTTCGTAACGGAGAAAGTAAAAATGAATCAATCTCAGACATGACTGCTGTGGTTCTCTCTCTCAGGCATGACCAACTCAGAAACAAAATTCTGTGGCTAACAAAGTTAAATATGTAACAAATACAATCTTTATAGTCCGAACCGTGATAATATGGCATGTGTCTCCTTAGTCACCTAGAATTCATTGGTGCAAGGTTTATCGGCTAACAATAATATTTGACCTCATTGACGCGGTTCTTGTTGCTTCGCTTGAGACTATGCTTCGCCCACGCTTCAGTCTTCGATCCCCCTTTATATTTACCAGACATGCCACTTTAAGTCACGTTTGCCTATACACTCTCTGCTAAATAAGAAATCATAATCGCTGTATTTCCATTGCAAACTTTTGCAATAGATAAAAAAATGCGTTATTAAATCCAACTGTTGAAATTTATTTAAAATTCGTGTACAAGGAAAGAAAAAAAAAACTAAAATTTCGATCAAAAATCCAATGTATACTAAAAGCCAAATTTAGAGATGTCCAACGCTAGATGGAAAATTACGGCGACACAAAGCCCGCAGAACAAGTGCGGCCCCGGAAAATGGAAAAGTGTTTTTCCAACGCGCGTATATATTTAGTTTCAATTAACCGCATACGGCAACGTAAATTCGCGTTTGTTTTTCTTTCTTTTCCTGATTAGTATTTCCAGGCAATTAAAATGAAAGCGAACGATTCATTAACATCTGTTATTTTTCTTGTTCCCCGTAAAGTTAAATAAATAATGGAATTAGGGTGTCGTGACATTGCGAGTTATCGTGACCGTATTTTATTGTAATCTTAATCCTAACTTAATTAAATACGCGATTAAGTGCAGCAGTTATGGTCACGCACACACATACGGAACACAGACCCGGTCTATTATATATTATATGCCTATTATTCAACCCCCGTTTTCCCTGTGAAATTGTGAAATTGTGGAACACGGAATAATTACTTTATAACGTTTCATAATGCGTCAAGGTTATTTATTATTACACAACAATGGCCAGAATGTGTTTATGCATGTGTGTGTGTGTGTAAGGGGGTGGTGATACACATGCAAATACAAACAAATGAGTGATTTAGATTACAGTTTGCGGAAAACGAGTCGTTAAATTGTTACTGTGATGCATAGTTAATTAATAACTTTATTAAAAGTTTATGGGCCACAGTGGAGGAAAAAAACTTCAGGCTTTCCAAATTCAAGTTCAAGAACACTTACAAATAAAATTAACAATTTCCTATTCAAATTAAAAACTGGTGACTGGTGGCCAAAAATATTTTTCATTTTTAAATTTTATTTTATTTTTCTGAAAAATGTAATTTTATGGAAAAGATGTTCATTTCTTTGTTGTCTTTAATATTTTTTAAGATATTTTTGTAATATTTTTTATATAAAAAAAAATATCGTGAAGAAACAAAAAACGGTTAAGGTAAACATCCACTTCCTGTGTACGAAATTTTACCAACAGCTTTTCTTTTCTTGGGATTATCAAATAAGACTTATGTTCAAAGTTTCATATTAATTCCGGTATTAGTTTTTTTAGATAAAGCGACCAATTCTTAATTATAACCTGAAAATGAAAAATAAATTAATACATTTTTTCTCGAAAACCAATAATTTTATGAAAAATATTTTCAAATAAAAGATGTTCATCTCTTTGTTGTCTTCAATATTTATCTGAATATTTTTGTGATATTTTTCATATTTAAAACAATATTGGAAAAAAACAAGAAACGGTTAAGGTAAACACCCACTTCCGATATACGAAATTTTACCAAAATCTTCATCGTATTGTCAAATAAGTTTTATGTTCAAAGTTTCATATCAATTGCTCTATTAGTTTTTGAGATACAGCGCGCACAGCCACACAGTACACAGAACACAGACACACAGACACACACAGACACAATTTTTTTTTTTCCAGAAATTGTTGAAATGGCATCTAGGGACCCCAAAACGGATATTTCCGTAAAAAAAAAATTTGAAAAAAAAATCACGATCACAATACTTTCTCGTACTTCGTAACGGAGAAAGTAAAAATGCATTCGTTTTAGATAGATTTTGCAATTTATATGTACTAAACGAGTAAGAAAAGTTTAGTCGCCCAGAAAAAACCGCTATAAAGGGGCCAAGGCCGACCGGCACAAATTTTCCCAAAAATATGAGGAGGATTTTGAAAATCCCTTATTCGGTAAAATTTTGTTTTTTTTGCGGGCAGATCGACGCCCAGATAACCGGGCAAGCTTTTAGAACCGGTTCCGTCGTTTCTTTTCACCCCCACCACCAGGGAGGATTTTTGAAACGCAGATTTTCGATTTTTTAATTTCCAAAAAAAAAAATATCTCCTCCGTAACCGCTGAAGCTGGACGATCCCGGTATATCTTAAAATAATCTTAAAGAAAATATCTAAAATCGATCGGGCCACATTTTTGAATTTTTGCCCCGTTTCTGAGATATGATTTTTTTTTAAACGGGGTAAAACAAAAAAAAATTCTTCTTTTAAGGACGTACTTTTTTTTTCTTTTTAAGTAGAAAAGCTGAAACTTTCAGGGATGACAGAAGCGATGACTGGCTTTAATTTGAAATTTTTTCAAAATTTTTGGAACCGCCCCTACGCGCCAACCAATGCCACCAACCCAGAGGGTGGTTCGGTTTTCTTCTTTTAAGGACGTATTTTTTCTTTTCAAGTCAAAAAGCTGAAACTTTCAAGGATGACAGAAGCGATGACTGGCTTTCATTGGGAATTTTTTCAAAATTTTTGGAACCACCCCTACGCACCATTTGCACCCTCTGGGTTCGTTTTTCTTCTTTTAATGACGTTTTTTTTTTCATTTAAGAATCTCTTTCTTTTAAAGTCGAAAAGCTGAAACTTTCAGGGAACCACCCCTACGCGCCATTTGCATCATGGTTGAGTTTTCAGCTGGTATACTTCAATAGTTTTTACGGATATTAAGAAATGCATTCTTTGTGAATGGATTTTGCAATTTTTAAACTAATTCTTTGAGCGAATAATTTTGCACAATTTTTCCAACCGTTGAATGCAAATTTAGGCTGTTCCGAGTCAAGTTTTAAGGGTTGTGGTTATGTTTTCAGCTGTAATACTTTAATTGTTTCTTCGGAAATTTAAAAAAAAGCATTTTTTTAAATGGATTTTGGAATTTTTGAACTAATTCTTCAAATGATTAATTTTGCATCATTTTTCAAAATGTTTAATGCAACTTTAGGCTGTTCTGAGTCAAGTTCTAAGGGTTGTAGTTATGTTTTCAGCTGTAATACTTTAATTGTTTTTATGGAAATTAAAAAAAAGCATTTTTTTAAAATGAATTTTGGAATTTTTGAACTAATTATTCGACTGATTAATTTTGCATCATTTTTCAAAATGTTTAATGCAATTTTAGGCTGTTCTGAGTCAAGTTTTAAGGGTTGTGGTTATGTTTTCAGCTGTAATACTTTAGTTGTTTTTACGGAAATTAAAAAAAAAAGCTTTTTTTTAAATGGATTTTGGAATTTTTAAACTAATTCTTCTTAATTTTGCTTCATTTTTCAAAATGTTTAATGCAATTTTAGGCTGTTCTGAATCAAGTTCTAAGGGTTGTGGTTATGTTTTCAGCTGTAATACTTTAATTGTTTTTACGGAAATTAAAAAAAAGCTTTTTTTTAAATGGATTTTGGAATTTTTAAACTAATTCTTCAAATGATTAATTTTGCATCATTTTTCAAAATGTTTAATGCAATTTTAGGCTGTTCTGAATCAAGTTTTAAGGGTTGTGGTTATGTTTTCAGCTGTAATACTTTAATTGTTTTACGGAAATTAAAAAAAGAAGAATTTTTTTTAAATGCATTTTGGAATTTTTAAACTAATTCTTTGACTGATTCATTTTGCATCATTTTTCAAAATGTTTAATGCAATTTTAGGCAGTTCTGGGTCAAGTTTTAAGGATTGTGGTTATGTTTTCAGCTGTAATACTTTAATTGTTTCTACGGAAATTTAAAAAAGAGCATTTTTTTAAATTGATTTTGGAATTTTTAAACTAATTCTTCGACTGATTAATGTTGCATCACTTTTCAAAATGTTTAATGCAATTTTAGGCTGTTCTGAATCAAGTTTTAAGGGTTGTGGTTATGTTTTCAGCTGTAATACTTTAATTGTTTCTACGCAAATTAAAAAAAGCATTTTTTTAAATGGATTTTGGAATTTTTAAACTAATTATTCAAATGATTAATTTTGCATCATTTTTCAAAATGTTGAATGCAATTTTAGGCAGTTCCGAGTCAAGTTTTAAGGGTTGTGGTTATGTTTTCAGCTGTAATACTTTAATTGTTTCTACGGAAATTTAAAAAAGAGCATTTTTTTAAATGGATTTTGGAATTTTTAAACTAATTCTTCAAATGATTAATTTTGCATCATTTTTCAAAATGTTTAATGCAACTTTAGGTTGTTCTGAGTCAAGTTTTAAGGGTTGTGGTTATGTTTTTAGCTGTAATACTTGAATTGTTTTTACGGAAATTAAAAAAAAAGCATTTTTTTTTAAATGAATTTAGGAATTTTTAAACTAATTCTTCGACTGATTAATTTTGCATAATTTTTCAAAATGCTTAATGCAACTTTAGGCTGTTCCGAGTCAAGTTTTAAGCGTTGTGGTTGTGTTTCCAGCTATGATAATTCAATTATTTTTTAACGGAAATTCAAAAACGCCTTCTTTTTAGATGGTTTTGCAATTTTTGAACTAATTCATCGAGTGATTTATTTTGTTCCGTTTCTGCAATCGTTGGATGCAATTTTCGACTGTTCTGAGTCAACTTTTAAGCATTCGGGTTGTGTTTTCAGGTCAACAATGATCATTTCGTAAGCCGAAAATGTTGTTATTTATGTGTTTACCGGCAGGGCGTTAATAAAGACAAAGATAAAATTTCATATTTCATGGTTATAACCTTTATATTTAATTTATTAAATGCATAGGTTATTTAAATTTGTAAGTAAATCCATGGAAAATAATTCATATTCACATATTCATTTATTTATTTATTTGCGGACCCAACAGACACAAGGTCCAATAACAGGGTATAGCCTCGATAACCATAATAATATATGGTGCATGCGCCAGGCTATTGCCAGAAATATTGCCAAAGTCTATATTATTCACGTAGATAGTTTTTTGTCCTGACTTGAATCAAGACCTCCACAATTATTCATCTGTGTCTTTCGTTTTTGGGGTAATTTTTCACTCACTTATATTAATCAAGCTGGCCTTAAAAGGGTGAATTAATTCTTTTAATTAAAGTCGAAGGTTCTTTTTTCTGTTTAAAGATTTCAATTAGATGTAAATGCAGTGAAAACAAATCCTTTCAATTGTCGAGGCGGTGCGCGCAGGATCATCTCTTCCCGGCCGCCCCCCTTCGGGCCCTCGTCCCTTCTTCGGCTCATTAACACGCATAATGTGGACGTTCCTCCCCAATTGGCGGCGGCGTTGGCGCACCCTCCGCCACAGCAGATAATTAACTCTCTCTATTACTTTATTGGTTTGTGCCCGTGTCTGTCTATTTGGTGGTCCTTCTCTTTTTTAATCAGACTGTTTCCAAACCGTCCGACCATTCTAATTGCCCTTTTATTGCCGGCGGTCTTTTCGCTCGTTCGCTCGCTTCATCTCGCACAGAAATTTAACCAAACCGACGGTTCGCTGAACACGACCCCCCGACCCCACATCCACCCGACGTTACTTTCGACTCGGTGCACACACATACTAACTAATTCCACTTCTTTTCCCTTCCATGCCCTCCTCAATTGTGTGTTTGTGTGTGTGTAAGAAATGTGAATTCAGAAATCACGAAATCCGAAACAAATGAATAAGGGCGGTCATATATCTATTAACTTTGTATTGGATTGAATTTAAAAGTTTATATTTTGTTTGAATTGTTTTTATTTAATTTTTTAACAACTTTGAAAAACTTTCAAATAAATCAGCGCGTGTTCAAGTTAGATTAATACGAAATCTAGAGGAGATTTATTGGCAGATTTTTACAGAATAACGAAGCACAATCTGTTTTGAAGAAATTTGAGAGTCTGAAGTTTTTTGCAATTGTTTTTCTATTTTTTAACGACTTTGAAAATGTTCGATCTCTTCAATTAAATCAGCGCGTGTTCAAGTTAGATTAATACGAAATCTAGAGAAGATTTATTGGTAGATTTTTACAGAATAACGAAGTACAATCTGTTTTGAGGAAATTTGAGAGTCTGAACTTTGTTGCAATTGTTTTTCTTTTTTTTAACGACTTTGAAAATGTTCGATCTCTTCAAATAAATGAGCGCGTGCTCAAGTTAGATTAGTACGAAATCTAGAGGAGATTTATTGACAGATTTTTATAGAATAACGAAGCACAATCTGTTTTGAAGAAATTTGAGAGTCTGAAGTTTTTTGCAATTGTTTTTCTATTTTTTAACGACTTTGAAAATGTTCGATCTCTTCAAATAAATCAGGGCGTGTTCAAGTTAGATTAATACGAAATCTAGAGGAGATTTATTGGCAGATTTTTACAGAATAACGAAGTACAATCTGGTTTGAAGAAATTTGAGAGTCTGAAGTTTTTTGCAATTGTTTTTCTAATTTTTTAACGACTTGGAAAATGTTCAATCTCTTCAAATAATGAGCGCGTGTTCAAATTAGATTAATACGAAATCTAGAGGAGATTTATTGGCAGATTTTTACAGAATAACGAAGTACAATCTGTTTTGAAGGAATTTGAGAGTCTGAAGTTTGTCGCAATTGTTTTTCTATTTTTCTAACGACTTGGAAAATGTTCGATCTCTTCAAATAAATCAGCGCGTGTTCAAGTTAGATTAATACGAAATCTAGAGGAGATTTATTGGCAGATTTTAACAGAATAACGAAGTACAATCTGTTTTGAAGAACTTTGAGACTTTGAAGATTGTTGCAATTGTTTTTCTATTTTTTAACGACTTTGAAAAAGTTCGATCTCTTCAAATAAATCAGCGCGTGTTCAAGTTAGATTAATACGAAATCTAGAGGAGATTTCTTAGCAGATTTTTACAGAATAACGAAGTACAATCTGTTTTGAAGGAATTTGAGAGTCTGAAGTTTGTTGGAATTGCTTTTCTATTTTTTTAACGACTTTGAAAATGTTCGATCTCTTCAAATAAATCAGCGTGTGTTCAAGTTAGATTAATGCGAAATCTAGAGGAGATGTATTGGCAGATTTTTACAGAATAACGAAGTACAATCTGTTTTGAAGAATTTTGAGAGTCTGAAGTTTGTTGCAATTGTTTTTCTATTTTTTTAAGGACTATGAAATGTTCGATCTCTTCAAATAAATCAACGCGTGTTCAAGTTAGATTAATACGAAATCTAGAAGAGATTTATAGGCAGATTTTTACAGAATAACGAAGTACAATCTGTTTTGATGAAATTTGAGAGTCTGAAGTTTGTTGCAATTGTTTTCCTATTTTTTTAATGACTTTGAAAATGTTCGATCTCTTCAAATAAATCAGCGCGTTTTCAAGTTAGATTAATACGAAATCCAGAGGAGATTTGTTGGCAGATTTTTACAGAATAACGAAGTAGAATCTGTTTTGAAGAAATTTGAGAGTCTGAAGTTTGTTGCAATTATTTTCTACTTTTTTAACGACTTTGAAAATGTTCGATCTCTTTAAATAAATCAGCGCGTATTCAAGTTAGATTAATACGAAATTTGGAGGAGATCTATTGGCAGATTTTTACAGAATAACGAAGTACAATCTGTTTTGAAAAAATTTGAGAGTCTGAAGTTAGTTGCAATTGTTTTTCTATTTTTTAACGACTTTGAAAATAATCGATATCTTCAAATAAATCAGCGCGTGTTCAAGTTAGATTAATACGAAATCTAGAGGAGATTTACTGGTAGAATTTTTCAGAATAACGAAGTACAATCTGTTTTGAAGAAATTTGATAGTCTGAACTTTGTTGTAATTGTTTTTCTATTTTTTCAACGACTTTGAAAATGTTCGATCTCTTCAAGTAAATCAGCGCGTGTTCAAGTTAGATTAATACGAAATCTAGAAGAGATTTATAGGCAGATTTTTACAGAATAACGAAGTACAATCTGTTTTGATGAAATTTGAGAGTCTGAAGTTTGTTGCAATTGTTTTTCTATTTTTTTAACGACTTTGAAAATGTTCGATCTCTTCCAATAAATCAGCGCGTGTTCAAGTCAGATTTATACGAAATCTAGAGGAGATTTATTGCCAGATTTTTACAGAATAACGAAGTACAATCTGTTTTGATGAAATTTGAGAGTCTAAAGTTTGTTGCAATTGTTTTTCTATTTTTTTTAACGACTTTGAAAATGTTCGATCTCTTCAAATAAATCAGCGCGTGTTCAAGTTAGATTAATACGAAATCTAGAGGAGATTTAATGGCAGATTTTTACAGAATAACGAAGTACAATCTGTTTTAAAGAAATTTGAGAGTCTGAATTTTGTTACAGACTTGGAAAATCTTTCGATCTCTTCAATTAAATCAGCGCGTGTTCAAGTTAGATTAATACGAAATCTAGAGGAGATTTACTGGCAGATTTTTACAGAATAACAAAGTACAATCTGTTTTGAAGAAATTTGAGAGTCTGAACTTTGTTGCAGACTTGGAAAATCTTTCGATCTCTTCAATTAAATCAGCGCGTGTTTAAGTTAGATTAATACGAAATCTAGAGAAGAGGTAACTCAATTTATTTAGCAAAAGTTTTTCAATTAACAAAATTATTACAATTTTTCATAAATTGAACACTTTCCATAATTTAATGAGAACGTTTTGGAAACACTATTCTGAATAATTAAATTCAATAATAAATAATAATCATGATATTGTGACAAAAACAGTAATATGGTATTTTTTTATTTCTATTGCGTAATCCTCATTGTTTCAAATTTATTGAGCAATAAATCGATGTCATAGCCTCCCTATATTACCCAATAAATGAAGGATTGATTGTACACCAATTTCCCTTTTCCAGTGGAATTTATGAAAATTATCTTTAACCTTTACGACCGTAATTAAGGGAAATTAAAAAAGAAAAAGGGCAAGCAGTTAGGCGGTCATAAAACGGTAATTTATATCGCCTAACGAGACCGGTGTGCCGTTCAAGGAGGCAAAATGTGAAATGATATTTCTGATAAGGAATTTATTACAAAATGGGCATAAAATTTATCAAACTTGGTGGCACGTATGTATGTGTGTGTGTATAGCATTAAACAAATTTCGTAGGGCATTATCGAGCCGCCCTTCGTCCGTACGGCTAAGTCAGATTTTAATCGCTTAATTTGCTAGCGTGCCCCGGGAAACTTTACCGCCGCCGCATTTCCACGGCCCTTTTACCTTACCAGAAAATGTTACACTCGTTTACTGTTTACATATTTTATTTAACGCCGCCAACGCTCAATTATTTCCCGTTTCTGATTAACCTCAAGAAATTTAAATACATTAACTGAAAATAAAACATTAATGAAAATGGTCTTAATTTTGGGTGGAATATTCATATAGTCATGCTATTTAATCCAATCAGAATCTTAAAATATTCCTTCACAAAATTTGGAAATAATGACATGTGAACATGTTTTTTAGTAATGCGGGATTTGCTCGCTTTATTAAAAAAAAAATGTAAAAACAATTGCCACAGGCTTGAAACTTTCCGAATTTACTCAAAATGGATTCTGCTCTATAATCCAACCAGAATATGAAAACATCACTTCAGCAAATTTGGAAATAACCACATGAGAACATAATTTATGGTAATGCAGAAGTTACTCGTTTTACTTTGGTTAAAAAAATATAAGAACAATTGCCACAGGCTTGAAACTTAGTAAATTTACTGAAAATAGATTTTGCTCTATAATGCAAGCAGAATATGAAAACATCACTTTAGCAAATTTGGAAATAATCACATGAGAACATAATTTATGGTAATGCAGAAGTTACTCGTTTTTCTCTGGTTAAAAAAATATAAAAACAATTGCCACAGGCTTAAAACTTACCAAATTTACTCAAAATAGATTCTTCTCTATAATCCAACCAGAATAAGAAAACATCACTTCAGCAAATTTAGAAATAATCACATGAGAACATAATTTATGGTAATGAAGAATTTACTCGTTTCTCTCTGGTTAAAAAAATATAAAAACAATTGCCACACGCTTGAAACTTACCAAATTTACTCAAAATAGATTCTGCTCTATAATCCAACCAGAATATGAAATCGTCACTCCAGCAAATTTGGAAATAATTACATGAGAACATAATTTATGGTAAAGCAGAATTTGTTCGTTTTTCTCTGGTTAAAAAAATATAAAAACAATTGCCACAGGTTTGAAATTTACCAAATTTACTCAAAATAGATTCTGCTCTATAAGCCAACCGGAATATAAAAACATCCCTTTAGTAAATTTGGAAATAATCACATGAGAACATAATTTATGGTAATGCAGAAGTTACTCGTTTTTTTTCTGGTTAAAAAAATATAAAAACAATTGCCACACGCTTGAAACTTACCAAATTTACTCAAAATAGATTCTGCTCTATAATTCAACCAGAATATAAAAACATCCCTTCACCAAATTTGGAAGTAATCACATGAGAACATAATTTATGGTAATGCAGAATTTACTCGTTTCTCTCTGGTTAAAAAAATATAAAAACAATTGCCACACGCTTGAAACTTACCAAATTTACTCAAAATAGATTCTGCTCTATAATTCAAACAGAATATAAAAACATCCCTTCGGCAAATTTGGAAATAATCACATGAGGACATAATTTATGGTAATGCAGAATTTACTCGTTTCTCTCTGGTTAAAAAAATATAAAAACAATTGCCACACGCTTGAAACTTACCAAATTTACTCAAAATAGATTTTGCTCTATAATTCAACCAGAATATAAAAACTTCCCTTCGGCAAATTTAGAAATAATCACATGAGAACATAATTTATGGTAATGCAGAATTTACTCGTTTCTCTCTGGTTAAAAAAATATAAAAACAATTGCCACACGCTTGACACTTACTAAATTTACTCAAAATAGATTTTGCTTTATAATTCAACCAGAATATAAAAACTTCCCTTCGGAAGATTTAGAAATAATCACATGAGAATATAATTTATGGTAATGCAGAATTTACTCGTTTTTCTCTGGTTAGAAAAATATAAAAACAATTGCCACAGGCTTGAAAGTTACCAAATTTACTCAAAATGGATACTGCTCTATAATCCAACCGGAAAATGAAAACATCCCTTCAGTTAATTTGGAAATAATCACATGAGAACATAATTTATGGTAATGCAGAAGTTACTCTTTTTTCTCTGGTTAAAAAAAATATAAAAACAATTGCCACAGGTTTAAAACTTACTAAATTTACTCAAATAGATTCTGCTCTATAATCCAACCGGAATATGAAAACATCTCTTCAGCAAATTTTGAAATAATCACATGAAAACATAATTTCTGGTAATGCAGAATTTACTCGTTTCTCTTTGGTTAAAAAAATATAAAAACAATTGCCACAGGCTTGAAACTTACTATATTTACTCAAAATAGATTCTGCTCTATAATCCAACCATAATATGAAAACATCACTTCAGCAAATTTGGAAATAATCACATGAGAACATAATTTATGGTAATGCAGAAGTTACTCGTTTTTCTCTAGTTAAAATAAATATAAAAACAATTGCCACAGGCTTGAAACTTACTAAATTTACTCAAAATAGATTCTGCTCTATAATCCAACCAGAATATGAAAACCGCCTTTCAGCAAATTTGGAAATAATCACATGAGCACATAATTTATGGTAATGCAGAAGTTACTCGTTTCTCTTTGGTTAAAAAAATATAAAAACAATTACCACAGGCTTGAAACACTAAATTTACTCAAAATAGATTCGGTTCTATAATCCAACCAGAATATGATAACATCCCTTCAGCAAATTTGGAAATAATCACATGAGAACATAATTTATGGTAAAGCAGAATTTGTTCGTTTTTCTCTGGTTAAAAAAATATAAAAACAATTGCCACAGGTTTGAAATTTACCAAATTTACTCAAAATAGATTCTGCTCTATGAGCCAACCGGAATATAAAAACATCCCTTTAGCAAATTTGGAAATAATCACATGAGAACATAATTTATGGTAATGCAGAATTTACTCTTTCTCTCTGGTTAAAAAAATATAAAAACAATTGTCACACGCTTGAAACTTACTAAATTTACTCAAAATAGATTCTGCTCTATAATTCAACCAGAATATGAAAACATCCCTTCAGCAAATTTGGAGATAATCACATGAGAACATATTTTTATGGTAATGCAGAAGTTACTCGTTTTTCTCTGGTTAAAAAAATATAAAAAACAATTGCCACAGGCTTGAAACTTACTAAATTTACTCAAAATAGATGCTGCTCTATAATCCAACCGGAATATGAAAACATCCCTTCAGCAAATTTGGAAATAATCACATGAGAACATAATTTATGGTAATGCAGAATTTGCTCGTTTTTTTTCTGGTTAAAAAAATATAAAAACAATTACCACAGGCTTGAAACTTACAAAATTTACTCAAATAGATTCTGCTCAATAATCCAACCAGAATATGAAATCATCCCTTCTACAAAATTGCGTTTTGTAAATTTTAACTTTTCCAAATATTTGCTTCCTTTAACCGAAAAGGATTTGTAGGTTAAAATAAATTTGATACGGCTGGTGGTGGGTGGGCACTATCCTACAATCCAACCTGTTGCTCCCGCGTCAATATTTTCACCAATAAATAATTAGATCAAAATACCATAAAGTCTTCAATGTCTTTCTTACTCTTGTGTTCTGAATTAATTTCGGTAAGTAATTTCTTGTTTATCATCCATAAATTGGAGGGTGGGACCGGGTACACCCGCCCGCCCCTCGTTCCACTTAAATTTAAATTACAAAATCGCGTTTTGTAAACTTTCAACTTTTCCAATTATTTGCCAAAGAAGTTCCTTTAACCCGACCGGATTTGTAGGTAAAAATAAAGTTGCTGTAGCGGGTGGTGGGTGGGCCCTGCGATCATGCGGTTCTCACGCAGCTGGCATTGTTTATACCGACTGCATCTTCTCCGTGAACAGACTATAGCCTTCATTTTGCATACATGTAAACACTTTTAATGTTTCTTAATCTGTTTTAACACCCATGTACACCACATCAATAAAATCACTTACCTTACCCACATTTTTCTCCACTCAAAATTTAAAACGGATCAATTGAATTTTGTATTGTATTTTATTTACCTTCGAAAAACACGATGACTGCATGTTGAAAACAAAATTAAATCATTCATAATCAATTAATGAAAGCACGTAATTGAGGGTGTCGACATATACAGGGTGAACAAAGAGGCGAGAAGAAGCGCACGGCTGGCAAAAGAGGGGCCGAACTGCGCCTCGCCGTCTGATTAGCGACGACAAACATGCATTAGCATTTTATTGCTTTGGCCCTCGGTGTACGCCCTTTAGATAAAGTGGAATTAAAATTGGAGAGCCCTTTGATCTCCACTGTATTAACTAAACTGCACTTATTAAATGAGAGAAAGAGAACGAGACAGAGAGAGAGAACATTCCGCGGCAGTTCCATTCATTACGCCGCTTAGACGCAACTTAATAACTTGTTAAAACGATGATTAAAACATTCTCTCTTCTCGGTTTTGCTTTAATTTTGTTTCTATTAAAACACGGTAACAATTTTAATTTTAATTAACGTGACTTCAAAGACGAAGGCGACGTCAAGGAGTCAGGAGAGAGGAGCGGTGGGGGTGGGAAGGACGGCCAAACTCGTTTAAGTAATATAATTTATTGTTGTGCTTTATTTACAAAAATTCACAGCTCTAAAAGGAAACAATTACATAATTAAGTTATTTACTCGTAATTAATCTTCAGTACATTGCAATCATTCGCTTACATTATGTAACGTAATAAATTAAAACGTAGCCTACTTTATATTTGCACGAAATCATCTTTTCACAATTGATTTTTCTTCGGGCGTGCAATTTACAATAAACCTTACTAAAAAGCATCAATCCGTTTACAAATAATATTATTTTTAAACCTGAAAAAAATGTAATTATCGATTGTAATGTAATTATAGTTGCGACCGTTACTCTGCGTGGTAATCTATAATTCAACTGAATTGAAAAATTTACCATGTTGGAAACAACAAGAAAATGTTTAATGTAGTTGTTAAGGCAGACAGACCTCTGGTCGATAACATTCTGAATATTCCCGAATAGTTTTGCCTTATCAGGGCAAGAATATTATTTGGTATTATTAATTAAGGTTTGAATTTTTCTTCAAAGATTTGCAATGTTCGAAGCTTCGAACATTCATAGAAAATCTTCGAAGATGGAAGTTAATGGAAAAATTGGTAAACTTTACAACTGTGATTCTTCGGATTCTTCGGAGCTTTGAAGTTGCGAAGCTTCGAATTATTAGGACTCCTATTATTGATATCAATTTCATATTAATAACCTGAAGTTCTGCCACTGATACACTCCAAGTTAGCTATGGTAGGTTTAGTTGGATACACTCCAACTTCCCTAGATTGAGTTTAATTACATTGCATTTTTGATTTCTCATTTGAACAATTTCTACACTGGTGAAAAAAAAATGGAACACTTCGTGAAATTTCGACCATTTTCAAACCGCCATAACTCGGCGTGTTTTCAATCGATTTTGATGAATCTTTGAGGGCGAGAAACTTTGAAGTGTCTTCTTTAAAGTCATGTATGCGAACTTAAGTGTAATCCCTTCCGCCCCCTCTAGCGCTTCTGTGAAAAAAACATATTTTTCAGGAAACCATGTCCAACTTTGAGGATGTCTAAGGAGTTGGAAAGATTTTGTCGACTCGATCCACCATAAAGGCATTGAAATTTAATCAATTCTCTATGCAGGAATCAAAGAACGAAGTTCCTACGATGATTTGGCACCAAGTTATGGGTGTTTGTTTTTTCCACCAGTGTAGTTATAGTTATTTGTCAAATTGTTCGGGCATGAATAGGGTTATAAATTATACGTGCAACGTATATACATATATACATGGTACATGAAATATATCTAGAATTTTCTGAACAATCCAAAAATTGAATAATATATAGAGTGTTGCATTTAAAATAAGGAAGTTGGTATTGGCCTCTGCTACATGACACACCCTGTATAAAAAGTTTTTGTTGGAAAAAAAGCGCAACTAAAAATACTAATCGACGTATTGGAGCGTTTTGTCGAACACGCCTCCATTTATTTATTATCGAATTTATTCCATTTAGCTGATACACACTGTATATGTATATGATATTAGAAGGTTTGAATGGTAGAGCAGTTGAGTTTTAACTCAAAACGAAATCTCGTCTTATGTTTTTTTTTGTGTTATTGGTAAAATTATGTCCTTATAAGTGAATCTCAATTTTTTTTTTAATTTTTAAGGAAGGATTTTTGATGGAATTGCGGGTTAAGGAGAGTGAATGACTATAAGGGAATTGGGATTTTGTTTTATATTATTTTGCTGTTTTACAAGTAGAGGATTATTATTATTATTCTTTTTATTCATAAATTTTATTAATAAAGTCTTAAAAAATTCAAACCAAAATGTTTTTTTTTCGTTTTTTTCGAATATATTCGGAAGTAGTCAGAATATTAAAAAAGTTCTTATAAACAAATTATTCCTCATTAACATTCACAACTTTGTTTTCATTTAACCAAGTCTCTATGTCTTATAGTTACCGAGATACCAATGTTAATTAGAGAGGGTAACTCATGAGTGAGCTGCTAGGTGACTCCTGTCAAATTTGTACAGGTGAGGAGACCGTTTTTTAATTGTTTTTTTTTACTCATCGGCATTTCTAAGGGGAGAAGAGTTTGGACATACTTTTGAAAGAGTCATGAGTCGATTCGCGACTCCCAAAAAAAGTCATTTCGCCCATCTCTGATGCTAATGCATCGAATTTATAACACCCTGTATAACTTGTTACCATTAAGTTGGGTACAAACTAGGGCTGAGAATCGAACATGAATAATACGAATAATTCGAATATTCGAATACGATTAAGTCTACAAAAAAATTATTCGAATATTCGAGTTATTAAAATATTCGAGTATTCGAATTATTAGAATATTATTCAAATTATTCAAACATATTCGAATATTTCAATAATTCGACAGATTTTTATTGTAATTTTAGAATAATTTAAATAATTAAGTAAACATTAAAATACTTTTTTCTCTTATTTTTACCTCTCAAAACAATTAAAGACAATATTGTTTTTGGCACTTTTTTGCAAATAACTCAAATTCCATTGGGTTTGCCGAAAAAAATAATAAGAATTAAATGTATGGGTAATTTCCTTGTAAAGATCATCAAAGTGATACTTTTTGAAAAAAAAAACAAGAAACACTTAGAGTGTACACTCATTACTGTGTGACCCAGAAAAAATGATATACAAATAATTTGTATGGAAATTAGTTCTAAACACATTTGTATTGTTATATTTTTTTATAAAATTTAAAACATTTGCCAAAAACAAAAAAAACACTAAGAGCGTACCGACACTACTGCATCTCTTACAAAGAAAATGGTAATTTATAAGAAATTTAATTCTAAACATATGTATTCTATTCTTATGTTTTGCTGATAAAACTAATAATTTTTGAAATATTTGTAAAAAAAAAACAAAAGAAAGTGTACACTTTTCAGACATTAATACAGTATTTCGATATAAAATATACTGTCTGGTTTTTTCGTAATTTTATGTGTAATGCAATTTTTTTAATTTATTTTATAAATTTAATTTCTCAAATGAGTCAAATTTTGGAATTATTAACATCGTTGAATGCAAGTTTCTTTTGTCATGTTTAACAGCATAACATTAAATACTAATTTAATGTTATGCTATTTTGTCTTTGGTTCTCAAATTCTTACAAGCTTTATAAAGTATACTGAAGGAAAAAAAAAGAAACACTTGAAATTCGTGAAATTTCGACCATTTTCAAACCGCCATAACTCGGCTTATTTTCAAACGATTTTGATGAATCTTTGAGGGCAAGAAACTTTGAAGTGTCTTCTTCAAAGTCATGCATGCGAACTTAAGCGTAACACCTTCCGCCGCCCTCTAGCGCCCTTGTGAAAAAAAAAATGTTTTTTTCTGGAAACCATGTCCAACTTTGACGATGTCTATGGTGTTGGAAAAATTTGTCGACTTGAAATTAAAATTTGATTAAGTCCCTATGCAGGACTTAAAGAACGAAGTTCCTACGACGATTTGGCTTCAAGTTATGGGTGTTTGAAAAAGTGCATTTTGAGGTTTTTTGCACATAACTTTTCAACCAAATTTGGTGATTATTTCGGGAAAAAATCCCATTTTGGCTCTACTTTAAGGGGGCAAACTCAGATTGCAATGATCCCTTTTGAAATCCTTCAACCCCAGAACAAAAAAAAAACACATTTTTGGGCAAAAAACGACTACTTTGGCAACGTGTACCGAGTTGGAAAAAATGTGTCGACTCGATCGACCAAAAGGGCATTGAAATGTGTTCAATTACCTATAGAGGACTCAAGTTATGGCTGTTTGAAAAAAAAGTGCATTTTGTGGTCTTTTTATTTTTTAGTTTGGAGAAGCGTAGAGCTCTCTCTTTGCGGGGGGCATAAACCCTCTCAGAGAGGACACATTTTGCTTTTGATTTCTCAAAAGATCGTCGAAATCGATTGAAGAGAAACCGAGTTATGGCCATTTGAAAATTACCTAAATTTTGTGTTTCATTTTTTTCCATCAGTGTAATTTGTTTGTTTTTATTGGACGATTTGAAAAATGGACGAAACGTGGTGAGTTAGGCCCACATCTTTTTCCGACCCTACAGAGATCGTTAAAGTGAGCCCTTTTTGACCTAAAATAAAGTTTTTTGTACAAAGTACAAAAGTACAAAATGCGATTTTCATGATTTCGCGCAAACAATGAATTTTCGTAGGAACTTCGTTATTTGAGTTATGCATAGGGAATTGATCAAATTTTAATGCCTTTATGGTGTATCGAGTCGACAACATTTTTCCAACTGCGTAGACATCGTCAAAGTTGGACATGGTTTAAAAAAAACTTTTTTTCACAGGAGCGCTAGAGGGGGCGGAAGAGGTTATGCTTAAGTTCGTATGCATGACTTTAAAGAAGATACTTTAAAGTTTTTCGCCCTCAAATATTCATCAAAATCGATTGAAAATACACCGAGTTATGGCGGTTTGAAAATGGTCGAAATTTCACGAATTTCAAGTGTTTCATTTTTTCCACCAGTGTATTTATCGTAGTGTTTAATTTTATGCCATTTTGTCTTTGGTTTCAAATTTCTTTTAATCAGTGAAGACATCTCCTAATTAATGGTTTTAATAATTACGTATTACTGGTTAAATTTTTAATCTAAACAGTAATACGAAATGGATTCTAATTTTAATGTAAGTTTTTTTGCAGTCCGTTTAATGAATATTTCTCATTTTCTTCAGTGGACTTCTGAAAACCAACTGGCGTTAGCAAGAATTAAGCTTTATTAAGCTTATTATTTTGATTATTAATCTAATAATACCAAATAAAAATTCTATTCAGAATACATTGCTTAATAATTTGTTCATAAATAATAGTTGAAGCTACTTTCTCTACTTTGTATATTTTTAATTGTAGAAAATAAAGATGACTTATTAACAGTAATAATTTCCGTTTCTACCTTTAACGGTACTTATATTTCAATAGTATTTATTATCCGTTTTTTCTATTGGCGTTTCTACCTTTAACGGTGTTTGGAATACTTATATTCCAATAGTAATCTCCGTTTCCACATCAGCAACCAATTACACTGATGAGACCTGAAAGGTCGAAACCGGTCTCTAGGTGTTCTGATGGGGAAACAATATTCAATGATCGGAATACATTGCTTAATATTTTTTTCAGATTTGAGAACTTAAGCTTTTTAGTAAGGTTTACATTTTCTTTACGCGCCGAAGAAATCTCCGTCTCGACACTCGATAGAGGAACATAAATGTCCAACAACTATAATATACACAATCCTACACAAATCAAGTTCCAAAAACCGGCATGATTGGACGTCACACCACACCAATTTATAATTCGGCCAGGTTCGTTCTCATCACGACTCATTGTAAATCCAAACACCCGAAATTATTGTTATACTCTGGCCGCGCTATGAAGGCGTCTGGGGCGATTAACGGAGGGTCGGAAGGGCCGCCCACATCAGAAGTGATTGGATATTTCGTTACTTTACACTCACGGATGTTTACGCTATTGGTGCACTATCGGCTTCTATTTATAAATCGGTGGTTCTTAAAAGGTTACAGATGCCTTAATAGCGCGGCCAGACTTTAGCAGAAGTTGTGAACGTTCAGTAGCAATACATATAATGATGAAATTGAAAATAAATGTATTGGGTTGTTCAGGAGGTGTTGCAAATATCAAAGGAAGTGTTATTTTTGATTAAAACGTGAGTTACGGAGATATAGGCGAGTTTATCGTTAAATGACATGTCTGGTAATAAAATATGTTTGGTTCCAGATGAAGCAATGCGAACCGCTTGAGCGTGCAAATATTACAAAAGAGAGTAAAAAGTGTTTTATTATTTTATTCAAAATGTATAACGAAGTAGAAGCCTCCAACATAAATAATAGTAAATATTATTGTTTGCCGAGAAACTTCGCGCCAAAGAAAAAATCTCGCAAGGTGTCAACTTATCGTAAACTCGCCTATACAGATGTTTAAATGTTTTCCTTTTCCTCCAAAAAACCTCACAAGGTACTTGAATCATTGTTATAGCCCGTTCTCCGGAATCTGGCGGCTGTGGTCGTAAAAGTGGGTCAGAGCTCGGTAAGTGGAGGATGTAATATTTTTTATCTCAAACCAATCTTTGTTGAGAAGTACTGGTGTAAAAGTGCGTATACTAATCGGAGCGAAGGATAGTAATAAATGTATGGGATGCAATTAGACGCACTCTTCGAGGGTGCATCGATCCTCAGGGCGGAGCGATCGTTTTACGACCTCGGCCGCCAGATTGCATCGAATAGGCTATAGAAGTACGCACTATCAATTTCAATGCACTTTTGAACAGTATTACGTGTGCCCTTTTTGAAGTCATCTCGCTGACGATGGATCGGTCATCAAAAACCACCCTTAGATTATTGCCTATAGGGATGGTTGATAAGCGAAAAGTACCTACAATTGGCTTTTTTGCACAACACACCATAACCGTAAAATATTTACAATTCCTCCTGAATCACCGTGTATAACAATCGAATTGATTGCACTTTCTTAGGTATAAAAGTCGCTCAAGACAACATCCATACGAATGCTACTTTTACACAAAGCTTTGACTGCAAATTTACAAATCGCACTTCTGATCGCCTGGTAGAAAGTGATACACTCGACCAATCCAAACATCACACCACCAACCGGCACTGATGTAATGTCATTAAACTTGGCTGTTATACCATTTGCAAATACATTTAAAATTTGAAAAACGTAAAATCTACGAATTACCCGATTTAATTTGTAATATTTTACTAAAAATTGGCCAAAAAAACCCGTGAACGGTCACGGTTGAAAATCCATAATAATTTGATTTATAACAAATATTTGATTTTCGGTTGAAAATCCATAATAATTTGATTTATAACAAATATTTGATTTTCGATCGAAAATCAAATATTTGTTATAAATCAAATTATTATGGATTTTCAACCGAAAATCAAATATTTGTTATAAATAAAATTATTATGGATTTTCAACCGTGACGGTTCGCGGGTTTTTTTTTTGGTACGGCTGAGGAACAAGAGGTGGTAATACAGATAGGTAGGGTCAGTTGCAGAGATGGCTGGCTGCGTGACCGCACCTATCTGTATTACCACCTCTTGTTCCTCGGCCGTACCAGAAAATACCCCGCGAACCGTTACTGATTTTCAATCAGTTGTCTTAGAAATTAAAAATTCATTAAATTTGCAGACGTTAGAGTATAATTATTACACTTTTGCGACCGTTACTACATAGTTACCAATGGCGGCTGGTGGTGTAACCTTAGAACGTATATTCATGGAAAAGGAATACTGTATAACTTATATGTACCGAAACTGTGCGACATTTCTTTTGTTCGCTATGCGCATGTCCCCAATCGCGCGAACTCCCCATAAGAGTCCATGAGTGTGAGAGAGAACTTCCTGTGTTGAAAGAGTGGGATGCAGATAGTGTATGACAGTGCTACCAACTCAATTCTTATCACACACACAGAAATGCACGCGCAACACACATTCATAATAGCCTACGAGTGCGTCGGCCGCGCATGAGCATTTCGAGCAAAAAAAAAATAGAATGAGACATCTGCATCTCACTTCTTGGACACAATTCTATGCTTTGTATTCCCGTTCCATGAGTATATGTTTTAAGGGTGTAACTCATGGTACGGCCAACGGAAGTAGTGATTGATCAGGACGACGCATCTCTACCGCACTGATGGAATTAAACTCACTGAGCGTGGCCGCACCATGAGTCACGCCACCAGCCGCCACTATTAGTTATCCATATTTCCGTTGCATAACACCTTTAACATCGTTTCTGGAAGTGGTGAGCCGTCCCCATCGTCCACTCGTTGAAACTCGACCCGTACATGGTTTTCTTATAATACACTTAGGTTATTTACAAGAACACTGATCATCGTTTATGTTTTTTTTCTTTTAAAGTTTACGCATATATTTACACCGGGATTGTCTGTTGTTGTCTGACTGTGGTTTCTAGACCATCTGCAGGCCCTTGGTGATGTTCTCCACGTGCTCCTTGGCTTTGAGGCGGAGGGCCGCTATGGAGGTGGTCCTCAGGTCGGGGTTCACGGAGGTGGGCGAGTGGGAGTGCGAGTGGGCGACGGGGGGCGGCGGGTGCGAGTGCCTGACGTGGTCGCCGGGGACCGGCGGCGTCAAGTAACTGGGGTACCCCGTCTGGGGGTGGCTCAGGAATCCGGGCAGGGCGGAGAGGAGCGGCGGCGAGAGCCAGGGGTCCATGGGGAGGGCCAGGCTGGAGCCGGCCGCTCGGGACAGCGTCGAGACTGCGTGGTACTCGCTCAATCCCAGCCGGGCCGCTTCCATCTTCTCCTGCCTTCTCCATTTTGCCCTGCGATTTTGAAACCACACCTAGAAAAGAAATATAAATGTAATAAAACAACATTTATAAAAATATTTTATTTAAAACACACAATTTATTTATTATTTGCAGAATTTTATTTTTTACTTAACACTATTCACCAGTATTCGCATTATTTTAAAAATTTATAACTTTAAATACGTTAGTGTTGGAATCTTAATTATTGGGCAAAATTGTTGATAATTTCACTCTAAATTAAAAATAGTTTTCAGATTTCAAATTGTGTATTCAGTTTCCAAGTTAAGGGGAGGTTACCCGTGCTTTTTAATCGGTTTTCAATGTAGTTTTTTTACCATTATTATAGGAAGCAGATCATAGGGCATTTTATAAATCGATCATATAAGAATGGAAATTACGTAGTTACAAAAATATTTTTGATCTTAATTATAGTTAAAAAGATAGCTAATTTTTAATTAATTCAATACCACTCGAATATTTATAAAGATAAAGAGAAAACATTTGAACATTTGGAATGGTTGCGGTATGGGCTAGGAAGTGTGAAAGATTGATTAACTTACAACCACAAATTACGGAGTTGTATGCATATACATCTTGATTTTAAATTGATTTATTTTGGTTAATGAGAAAACTATTTCCCGTACATACTTCAAATTTGCCCACCTCTTAGATTAGATGATATTTGTTCAATTCACGTTCGTTTAACATTGATTAATTGAAGGGTTTGCAAAGGGCATTGAATAATATAAAATCATGTTTGCACTTTCACCATTTATTGCCCTCCTTCCGAGTACGTACGACGAGCGCATGAAATGGTTAGGAAAGGCGGGGTTTACTGATACGTATTTTGTTTGTGCCAGTCAAGGGTGGTGTTTTCATTTATTTTATATTGTTAATTGAGAGTGCTGTGTGGTTGTGGTTTAAATTCAATTATATAAAAATATATAAATTTTTGACACCCCAGCTGAAGTGGTGATCAAAATGTTACCAAACTTTGGGGTTGTGCTTCAAATGGAATGCTTAACGATTTCCTAAAGTTTCTATGTTCTAACCCTCCCGGAAGTATTTTTTTTTGTCGAAATTGACTTTTAGGGAAAATATTTTCAACATTCCAAAACAACAATCATTCATATATTCATATCTCGGTTAATAACTGGGCGATTTTAAAAATTCAAAGTTTTTTTTTACGTACACACAATAGTACAATGATAATCCGTCGTTAGGTTCGTGATTTATCAAGAAACAAAAGCATGTATTGCAAAACGATCGAAAATATTTACCGGCAGAATAAATAAAAATTTAATTCATTTTTAAAATTAGGAGGGATCAAAAAAAATTATTTGGATTTTCTGTTCGCCTTGAAAAGAGCTTTCCATTGGTGTCAGATTTTAGATCGGACAAAAAATTTCCCAAAAAAAAAACAATCAAAAATCGGCCGTAGATCGTAAACGGTGCACCCTACAAAAAAGATGGCTCTTACCTTTTCGACGTAAAATGTTATTTTGAATACCCAGCCGTTAAAATTTCTTATATGGGATTAAAAATAACCGCTCTAGAATTTTTTTATTGAAACCGGGGGTGGTTTTCTTCGAATAACTCCTCGAGGGTTAAAGATATCAAAAACCGTAACAGATACAAAATGTAGAGAGAAACTCGTTCTACAAAACTCTATAAAAATTGGAGTCGTGATTATAAAGGTAGCGCCCCGCTCTCCGAAGCACGGATAAACCGACCCCTGCAGAGAAAGGGTTACAGCTCGCGGACGAAGAAGAGCACCCGCACCTGCGTAAATGGCCGTTCTGTCCCCATGCATTGGGGATTTTTTAAGCCGTATCCGAATCTTTCAACTCAAAAATTCAGCGAGGAGTGGCTTTTGGCGCGAACCTCTGCATTCTCAAAAATCAATTTTCAAAAATTCACCCTGGAGTAATTGGGTGATGTTGACAATCGTGAATTTCGCGGCCCCCCAGAAAACCCGTGCGCCTTTCCAAAAAAAATGAAATTAAAAAAAAAACAAAAAATTAGGGGGTGGCAACTCTTTTTGTGAGGGGTTGATAGTAGAGGGCTGACATTTTAATAGTCTTATTTTTTTAATTTTTAATGATTTTTCATAAAAATTTCAACTACCTATACCCGTTTTTGAGATATAGCATTCCTTTGCTGGAAGGGTAGGGGAATTTTTGAAAAAAATCAAAACGTAAAGCTCGTCCTCGCCTCTTCTAACCCTATAAATTTCTTATGGTTAATCTGAAAATGTATTGAGGCCGAAGGGGTGGAGCAAAATTGGGGGCGAATTTCAAAAAAAGGGCACAGAGAGTATTTTTGGAATAATTTTCCAAATCTAAATTGAATAACCGCCACTTTCTGACACGTGCGTGCGACCCGTTAATAAACGGCGCGTTTTCGTTTTTTCAAAAATTCGCAACGGATCGCGTCCAGAAAGTTTTTCGGAAAAGTCACCCCCACCGTGGCGGATGGGGTAGCCCCCCAAAAATTGGGGTCGAGAGTCGCCAAAAGGGGTGGCCAGCGCATTCAGCGCCCTCGTTATGGTGAAATTTTTTCAGATTTTTCAAGACGATTTTTAACAAAGTTAACCTGATATCCGTTTTTTTCCCGCGGCCGCCACTGGGTCGGGGGGGGGGCACAGGGTCATCTACTATTTGCCAAATACCTGCCAAGGCTGTGCTCCCGTTTCGCCCGTTAAATCTCCCCCGAGTTTCTTAGTTTTTTTTTGGCAGATTTTTGAAAAAAAAACGTCGAGAAACGACCTTCGAGGGGTCGAAAGGGGCGAAGGGTATTTTTAGGAAAATAACCTTTCGGCGACTTAGATCTTAGAATTCCGCGTTTAGGCGCTCCCCAAATTTCAGCCAGATAGACGCATTTTTTAACGGGTACCTCTTATCTAATTTATATACAGTGAGGGCCTAAAGTATGGAATATATTTAGTAAAACCGAAATCAAATATTTTTTGAAAAAATCCTCAAATGGGTCGATTTTCTTTTATAAAAATAAACATATTTGCATGAAAGTCGACTTTCAGTCGTCATTTGTTTTTGAGTAATGACGTCATACATTTTGTTTTTAAATGGAAACCCCCTATTTTCGTTTTTGATTTGGAGAGATTTTTTCATTGTCGAACTGTCAGTATAAAAATGTTGCGATCTTACATAAAAATGTTTTTCGAGTAAATACAATTGAAAGGGCTGAAGGACTAGGTCGATGGCTCTTTCTAACATATGTATATTTTGTATGTATGTTGGAATAAAGTTCATGTATATATACAATTGAAAGTGTGAACTTGATATTTAGAGTTTTTGCAAAATGACCTTGTTCCAGGGCTTTCTTTCCAAACAAAAATGACTTTGACCTTCCATATAATACAATATGGTTTCAACAAGACGACGCACCACCGCAACAGGCGCGTTTATTGACAATTGCTTTACGAATAGGTGGATTGGCAGATGAGGACCGATAGAATAGTCCGCGAAAGAGATGAATGCGCAGAATTAGCCTGGAAAATATTCAAAATTTTCAAGAAGAATTTTTACTTGCTCCAAAAAAAAACGACTATTGCGGGGATGCGCCGTCTTGCTGAAACCATATAGTATTATTTGGAAGGTCAAGATCATTTTCGTTTGGAAAAAAAGCGCTGGAACAAGTTCATTTTACAAAAACTGCTATATTTCCTTTTATTGAATTTATTTAATGCTTTCTGCAACAAGTAAGGTTGTTTCCAATTTACTAATAATAAGTATTCGTTTTTTTTTCTTTTATTTATAACTTCAAATCCCTTTGCGTTAGAATCACAATTAATATGCACAATTGTAGATAATTTTACTGTGAATTAAAGATACTTTTCAGATTTCAAATTGTTTTTCCAGTTTCCAATTAGAATCAGCATCTATTTTACACGAAAAGTGAGCTTGTTTATCAACCACTCAACTCTTTGGAAAATTGATGAGTATTTAAAAACCGAACAGATTCTGCAAAACTAATCCTTTCTAATGTATGTAGTGAGTATTCAGAATTATATTCTAACGCCAACGATTTTTTAATCGATTTTAATATTAACACTAACAAGTATTCGCATTTTTTTTATTATAACTTGAAATCTGTTTGTGTGAGAACCATAATTATTATGCACAATTGTAGATAATTTCACTGTGAATGAAATAGAATTTTCAGATTTCCAATTATTTTTTCAATTTCCAAGTTAAGTGACTTAGAATTAACAGCTGTTTCACGTGAAAATTGAACTTATTTTATCAACCGCGCAACTATATGAAAAATTGGTGTAAATTCCGCATGGAATGACATAAAAAAATATTGAGGCTCCAATTGAAAATAAAGTGCTTTAAAGTTTTAAAAGTTTAACACTAAATTTTGGGCACCTTGTATAATTTATATCAATAAAACATGGTTAACGGGACTGTCAGACATTATTTAATAAGTACATTGTATAATTTTATTAACTAGGCACTATTTTAAGTTTGTATTTATTTTTTAAACGCAAAACTGATTTTTTAATTTTTTGTTGGTATCACAGAAACGATAAAAAAAAGAGGATGTAGGCAACAATAAAAGACAGTCAAATAAACAACAAAATATACCGCAAATGCCGTCATGACGTGAGACTTTTTTGGGACACCCTGTATAATCAAAAACATTTTCCTGAAATATGCCCTAGGCTACAAAATATCAAAATCCTAATGCAATTGGTAACTGAGCTATAGAAGACCGGAGGTGAAATGCAAGACCCTGTATATTAGTTTTCGGTATATACACACACACACACACACACATACACAGCTGAGGAATCGCGATTAGGAACCTCAAAACGGATATTTCCGTTAAAAAGAAATGTTTGAAAACATTTTTACGATCATAATTCTTTGCCGTACCTCGTAAAAATTAAAAATATATGCAAATGTTTAAATGCAATTTGCAAATTTGCAAATGAAAATTTACAAGCAAGACAATTTAATTTTTTTGCATTTTATCAACACCGATTGAATTTATCATATTATGGATGTAAGACTTAATTTTTAACACCTGTTGAAATCTCCATGTTAAATTATACGACGAGCCGCATAAGCGACGAACCCAAAATTACAATGATTGCATTTTTGTATTGCTTTACGCATCTCAACCCTTTGCGGACCTATTTAATTTCTACACCCATTTTGTACAGGTCCAACTTATTCAGAAATATGGACGTTGTACTCAAAAACGAAATTTCAAACAAAAGTTCCTTTAGAAATGAATTGAAAAATCTGGTCAAATTTTGAAAAATGGGTGTAAGTGTTTACCCTTTATTTTCTATTTATAAAACATAATATAGGACAATTTATTAAAGTAGTCTAGATGTAATGATCCTATATAAGACTTTTAGCAAGCCACTTAGTTTTTAACATCTGTTGAAATCTCCATGTTAAATTATACAATGAACCGCATAAGCGACGAACCCACAAGTAAAATGATTGCATTTTTGTATTGCTTTGTGCATCTTTACTCTTTGTGGTCCTATTTAATTTCTATAACCGTATCGTGCAGGGTCTATTTATTTTTTAGAAACGTCTTACTATAAAACTAAATTTCAAACATAAGTTTTTTTAGACAATACGATTTGAAAATACTGGTCAAATTAAAAAAAAAAGTATCTGTGAGTGTTTATTCTTTATGTTCTAAATATAAAACATAGTATACTGTTTTCTTTTACAAACGGGGTATTTTAAGACTACAATGTTCGTTTCTAAAACCTAACCCAAAAAAAAGCTGTAGGCTTACAATAAATAATGGAACCTCGTAGAGAGAGAAGTATTATTTCTCTCACGATTTCGACAGTTGAGAACTCAACTTTCTCTCCCATTTGTGACAAAAACAAAAATTAACTTCACATTTTCTACATTCTTTGCAATTTTAAGGCGATTTTTAACTTCTCACGTGAAAAAAAAATCATTTTTGATTTTCAAAAAAAAAAAATATTGACATATCTTAACCCACCAATGATGACCTACTGGTCTCTGAGACCAGGTATGTTAAAAAATTCGAATAACTTTATTCTCCGTTATGGTTTTTTGTTGCAATTTCGAACAGCTGCCTCAGTGCAGAGCTTAAATTGATTAAATATCTTTGTTTTATTGTCGAACGCAGGCCACCGCGTGGGTAGCGTTCCTGCTTCTGGGCCGTGGGTTCGAATCCCATCCGTGCGGTCACTTTTTCTGAATGAAATACGGCCGTGCGGGTCCATGGATGTTTAAGAAGTGGTTGTCCTTTCATATCTATATATGAAAACTATAACAAACAATCGGTTGTGGCAGAATGCCAATTCCCACTACCATCCACACTTTCTTAAACCGAATTCCCATCCTTGCTTTTTTACAAAAAGAAAAAAAATCTATGTCTGAAGTTAAAAAAACGATGTGCCACCCTAATGTGCAGGTTATGCCACGTCAAAAGGTTACTGATAAATTCATTTAGATGTACCTAGAAGTAATATCAATTTTTAAAAATAGTTAAAAATTTTAAAAAAATTTAGAAATTAAAGTTTTGGTCATTTTTGTCTATATTTATGAATTGATAATACGTACACCAACATTAATTGTGCCAAAATGAACGATTTATAAAGAATACGATTTTTTTAATAAATATGGAAATTATGTAAATCATTAAATCGGAGAAAGTAACGTTAATATTTTTTGGTAATAGTCATTTCTCTGCATACAACAATTGAGATTAAATAATTAAGTGTGAAATTAATGGGAAAAAGGATTGTACGAGCAACATGGGCTGAAGGTGTGATGGTCCGTGCGAAAGCGCCCCTTGCCGCTAGATTAGCCAAAAGGGTTGATTGATTGATAGATGACCTGACAGATGGCCGGCGGAAGTGCGCGTGCACTTGACACTTCCGGGCAACCCTTCTCCTTGCCTAATCAAGTGTTGTGTAGACGTCGTCGTCGGCGGCGTCGGGGGGCGCCGAGCCGACCCTCCGCATCCATCCCATCCAGAACCACCCCCGCATTTCGCGCACCCCCCTCCTCCTCCCCACACCCATCTCCACATCCTCCGTTCCGTCGCCCGCCTAATTGTGTTTATGCCAGTAAAGTGCTTTCCGTCCTCAAATGCAAATTTTAACCTCGTTAAACCTACGGCCTAGCGAGTTTAAATCATCAATGGTTAATTAATCTTCAATTTATTCACTTTGTGTAATGAATTTAACACTCAATTTAGCGGTTATTAATGAAAGTTTTAATGAAGGCTGTTACCGGGGACCAATCACAACACCTCCAGCATCTGGCCCCACCGCTAGCCCATCAAACATTGTAAATTCAATTTGCACCTGAATCAATCCCCTCAAACACACACACACATACACATATACACACACACACACACACACACACATACATATAGGTAACGAATTAACCAAACGACACACTAATTGCCGGATAAAAACATGATAAATTGTTTTTCCTTTTCCCGTTTTTCCCCTACGCACACACATTTCTCTGAGCATTGGTGGTTGGAATTCCCACGGGTCTAATGGCACAAATGTGATCATTGTTAGATTAGGGGTAGACAATGGTTACAGTAACTTTTATCGGCGCGTTTTATTAGGGGGTAAATGGTCGAATTTGTTATGAGAATAAACATGTGTTTTTTTTTTTATTATGTGCACACAATAACTGAATTATGGCACAATTTGTATCGTCGGATTGGTGATAATGCTCAACTATTTCGAATCATTAAATGGAGTAATCGTTTTGGGTATCATTAATCATTTTACACCATTTATTTTTATGTTAACGAAAGGATAGAGTTAGGTATCTTATTGTGATTCTTAATGTATAGTCGCATCGTAGTCCAGTGAATTTAGAAATTTCATCCAGGAATGATTACATTCAGTACTCGAACACTACTATGAATGAACTACTCGTCATTTGATAGCTCTACGAAGATCTTTTCAAGCTCTACAACTTTGTTTGTGGCGGCATTTCAATAACTATTACGAGTAACAAGTTAATTTAAAAAAAAACCGGCATATTTGCCCATTCTCCTTGGGAAATATCAAGCGTGCATCATGGTGTCACGAAGATAAATTATAGACCTTCAAAAGAGCGACCAAATGATGGGTCGTTTGTTTATGTAGCGTTAGTGGGAGCCGAGTTATGTCAACATTTTTGGGTTCTTTGGGTTGGTCGGCGGGCTCTATACCACCATCGTCAAATTCTTAGAACATAAAAGATGATTTCACGACTGCAAATTACTCAATAAGAATAGAGTAGGGCTGGAATTTATCTCGAAGATTTCCTATATCGAAGGTTCGAAGCTTCCAAGATTCGAAGATTCATTGAAAATCTTCGAAGATTAAAGTTTCAATGTTTAGAAGATTCGAAGTTTTGATGCTTAGAATTTTTTAAGTTTAAGTTTAGGCTTCGTCTTCGGTTTTTGAGGTAAATAATTTGGGATTAAAAAATTTGAAAACTGTGAAACTTCAATCTACGAAGATTTTCCATTCATCTTTGAATCTTGTAAGCTTCGAATCTTAAAGATAAATTCCAGCCCTATTCTGTTCTTATCGATTAATCCAGGACTATAAAACAACACATTATTAAAGAAAAAAATAATCTGAAGAAATAGAGAGAGAGAGAGAGAGACAATAATACAATAGGAGTACGGGATAAGAAACACAAGGAGATAATAGGGAAATATGGAGAAAACACAAGAAACAATATCGGGAAAAGGACACTAAAAACAAATTTATTCTTCAATCAGAAAAGGATACACAAACCTAGAGAAAAAAGTAGTAACAAAGACAAAAGTAGCAACAGTTCACTTAAAAGTGAAATTTTAACGTTTTGCATTGATTTTAAGAAAACATCTCTGAGTCAAGTTTTAAATAACACTAAATATGGCACATTTTGACGTTAGAATCATCGAAATCCGATAACGGGTTCAGCAGTTATGCAATTTAAAAAATCAAAATCGCGATTTTAAAATTGCAATTTTTACATTTTGTGTTAAGTTAACGGAAACATTTGGTAATCTTCCTTCAAATTACGCTAAATTTGCCATATTTTCACGTTTAAATCATCAAAATCGAAGAACGCGTTAGGCTATTCTGGAATTTGAAAAATCAAAATTGCAAGTTTTGCGTTGATTTAACGAACGTATTTATTAGCCAGTTTTAAAATTGCAGTAAATTTTCCACATTTTGGCATTAGTATCATCAAAATTGGACGACGCGATCGGCAGTTGTGCAACATTGGAAAATCGAAGTTTTTGCATTTTGTGTATGAGAATATTTTGTAATCTTTTTAAAAATGACACTGAATTTTCCATATTTTCACTTTTTAATCATCAAATTAGGTGAACACGTTAGGCTGTTCTGGAATAAAATTGCAAGTTTAAATCTTTTTTTTTTTCAATTTTGACATTTTGCGTTGATTTAACGAATGTATTTATTAGCCAATTTTTAAATTGCACTAAATTTGGCACATTTTGACTTTAGAGTCATCAGAATTGGACAACGCGTTCGACAGTTGTGTAATTTAAAAAATCAAAATCGCGATTTTAAAATCTTCAAACTTTAGAAAAGAGCAATTTTTGCATTATGTGTTAATTTAACAACAATAAATATTTCGTAATCTTTTTAAAATTACACTAAATTTTCCATATTTTAACTATAGAATTGTCAAGATCAAAGAACGCCTTAGGCTGTTCTGGAATTTAAAAATCAATATTACAAGTTTAAATCTTCGGATTTTAAAAATTTGCAATTTTGACGATTTTCGTTGATTTAACGAATGTATTTATTGGCAAGTCTTTAAATTGACTAATTTTGGCACATTTTGATTTTAGAGTCATCAAAATAGGACAACGCGTTCGACAGTTGTGCTATTTCAAAAATCAAAATTGCAATTTAAAATCTTTGAACTTTAAAAAGTACAATTTTTAATAATAATAATAATAATAGATATTTATTTCTCAACAGACATATATCCAATTACAGGGAAATGTAACATTTCTTAAGACATTAATTAACAAAAACTAAATTCAATGTTTGGCATTTTGTGTTAATTTCTCGAGAACATTTTATTAACCGTTTTAAAATTACGCCAAGTTCACTATATTTTGACATCTAAATCATCAAAATCTGAAATCGAGCTTGGCTGTTCTGCAATTAAAAAAAAATCAAAATCGCAAATTAGCATCTTCGAACTTTGAAAAAGTGCAATTTTGACGTTTTACTTTGATTTAACGAAAGTATTTATTAGCCAGGTTTTAAATTGCACCAAATTTGCCATATTTTGACGTATATATAATCAAAATCGAAGAACGCGTTAGGCTGCTCTGGAATTTTAAAAAACAAAATTGCAATTTAAAATCTTTGAAAAGTGCAATTTTGGCGTTTTGTTTTAATTTTACGAGAACATTTTATTGACCGCTTTAAAATTACACTAAGTTCACCATATTCTGACATTCGAACCATTAAAATCTGAGATCGAGCTTGGCTGTTCTGCAATTAAAAAAAAAAATCAAAATCGCAATTTTAAATCTTCGAACTTCTGCAATTTTGACGTTTTGCGTTAATTTATCGAAAGTATTTATTAGCCGGGTTTTAAGTTGCACAAAATTTTTTACATTTTAACATTAGTATCACCAAAATCGGAAAACGCATTCGGCAGTTGTGCAATTTCAAAAATCAAAATCACGATTTTAAAATCTTCAAACGCGGAAAATTGCAATTTTTACGTATTGTGTTAAGTTAACGGAAATCTTCTTAATCCTCTGTTAAATTACGCTAAATTTGCCATATTTTGACGTTTGAATCATCAAAATCGAAGAATGCATTAAGCTGTTCTGTAATTTAGAAAATCAAAATTGCATGTTTAAATTTTCGGATTTTGGAAATTTGCAATTTTGACGATTTATTGAATGTATTTATTAGCCAGTTTTTAAATTGCACTAAATTTGGCACATTTTGAGTTTAGAGTCATCAAAATTGGACAACGTGTTCGACAGTTCTGCAATATCAAAAATAAAAATCGAGGTTTTAAAATCTTCAAACTTTGGAAAAGTGCAATTTTTACATTTTGTGTTAATTTAACGAGAATAATCTATTTTAAAAGTATACTAAATTTTCCAAATTTTGACTTTTGAATCATCAAAATCGGAGAACGCGTTAGGCTGTTCTGGAATTTAAAAAATCAGAATTGCAATTTGAACTTTGAAAAGTGCAATTTTGTAATTTTGTGTTAATTTCACGAGAACATATTATTCACCGTTTTAAAATTACACTAAGTTCACCATATTTTGACATTTGAATCATCAAAATCTGAGATCGTGCTTAGATGTTCTGCAATAAAAAAAAATCAAAATCGCAATTTTGCTACTTTGAATAAGTGCGATTTTGATGTTTTGCGTTGATTTAACAAAAAAAATTCTTAACAAACTTTTAAATTGCACTAAATTTGACACATTTTAACGTTAGAGTCATCAAAATCGGATAACGCATTTGGAAGTTATGCAATTAAAAAAATCAAAATAGCGATATTAAAATATTAAAACTTGAAAAAGTGCACTTTTTTGGACGGTAGTTTTTTCGGTAATGAACAGTTACGGAAATATTTCGGTAGAAAAAAGCTACGGAAGCTTTTCGGTAATAAAACGCTACCATCGATCGTGGGGCTCGAACCTACGGCGCGCAGCATCTTGCACCAATAACGGGTGCTAAACCGCTGCGCCACGAAGCATCTCCATTTATATTTTATTATAACCGAAAATATTTTATGCTCCTAAACCCATTAGTGGCTAGGGCTTCAAGAAACATTAAGACGGCTCTGCGAACATAACATACACAACTTCTAAAGACATGATGTATCATCAGTACCTGATTCGTTTATAATGTTTGAAGGTCCGAGCACGAAAGTCTAGGAAAAATAAATCCCAGTGTCACGGATCTCACAAAAAAATATTCTATTAGCGGTGTCAGATTAAATCGGCGTCGTCGGTGCTTTCTTCCTCCCCCGAAGGACAATGCCGATTGTCCGTCGCAATCTTTCAAGCCTCCTCGGTTTACCGGCGTCGGGTTACGTTTGCTACTGATCTGGGATGTCGGCTGACAGTGCAGCTCAGACGTCTCCATTTGATCCGAGCAAAGAGAAAACGCCAAAGATAATTAATTGAGCACAAAGGGCACCATTAAGTGGAAAACAATGGACACAATTGATTGAATTCGAATTCGAATTCCAATTCAGAATCATCAGCCTAAAACTATTGTTGCGCATAAGATGAGGCAATTAAAACGGGATAAATAAGCCTCGGCGGTGGCCATTGAATAAACAGCAATTACCGACCCTTGATTAAGAGCGATACACCATGACACGCACCACAAAAGATTATTCCCGACCCTAAAATAAATTGTGCGCTTAGACATTTACATGCTCTGATGGATCCTTTAAAAAAAAAAAGAAAAAAAGGAAACCGCCCTCGCTCGTTCGCTCGTGGATTATTTCTATTTCTGTTTATTCCCTTAAAAATAAAAATTCCACTCGCGATCCCAAACACTGATAAACATTCTGTTGCAATTTCATAACGTTAAAATTCGCTTTACAATAGCAACGGCACTCGACTCACGCAATAATGGTTCCCTTTTGTGTAGGTAGGGGTGCAGGAATGAAAGAACGAAAGGGTGATTGCATTAACCGGGCTTATCTTTGAAAAGGTGTGTGTGCAAGCACTCGAGGATCCTTCAACGTGCCGAATCCATTCGCTGATGACATAATAATGATGTTCGCTTCACTTTTTCCCCATTATTGCCGCTCACTCATGTAAAATGTTTGATCAATAACTTACACAAGTGCCCCCTTATTGCATGCCGGCCTCACTCTACAACATGTTAAAAATGTTCATCGCGAGGGGGGTTCGAGGAATGAGAGAAAAAAAAAGGTAACGAAAATCGTTACCTTTCAAACGAATGCTTTAAAATGATTGTTTTCGGTTGTTAACGATAGACAGTATAGAGATCTGATGTTATCGGTGCCAGCTAAGTGCGGTAAGTAAGTTTTTCTGTACCAGGTGAAAAAAACTGCTTTATACTACTACTACTTATACTAAACAAAAAAAATATGAATGGAAAACAATTACAAATTTCCAATACAAATGTTACGACGGATATAACATCCGGGAACGCAAGAAACGTCGGCATTAGTATGGATACATCAGCCCCACATCATTTGTCTTGAGGAAAAACCCTGCTCCATTTTCCTCCACAAACGAATTTTCCGGATGGAAAACCATCCACCGAACGCCTGTTTCCATTCCCACACTTATATAGCAGTCGAGATCGGTGCGCTTTCCCGCCGCTTTTTACCGACGCCTCCGTCCCCCCCGCACCAATCCCTCCCGCCCTCTAAACACTTACGCTAAGGGCCCGGGCAAAGGGAGAGAACGAGGAACAGTTATGAGACGCCCTTCGTCCTCCTTCCTGTCCTTGATACTTGAGCTTTTATTGCGTGCGATTGTGCCGAGTGTTTCGTTTAATGGTTATTCATTGCGTTTATATATTCACAAAAATTTTAGTTTCATTAAATTAAAAATGTGATTTTTTAATGATTGCTCTATATGTTCCTCATGATACTTTAACTTCTTTGTTGTTGATACCTTTTTCTACAAAACATTAGTCCACGGTCACAATCTTAACCATTTGTGCAAAAAGATATGATAAAAATATTTCATAGATGGCGCTAAAGGGGAGATTTTTTATTTCTATAAAATATTTTTCTTTTCATTTTTTCGCTTGTCACCACATGTGGCGACCTGGGGGTGAAGAGGTTAATAGATTTGTTCTTCTAAATCCGACGCTGAAATAAGCTCAAGCATTTTTTTGCTTATATAGAAATGCATATTGGGTTGCATATGATAACAATAATACATTAATTCATCTAGATACTCAATTGAATGGGTTATCGGTACCATTCGTCATTGTGCTCCAAAAACTGAGCTCTGAAGTAACAAGCTCAGTTACACACAAATATATACGACTGAAGGATCTCGCAATCGATGGCCGCTACTTCTCACTTGATATTGGAGAAGTCAAGTAATAGTCTCATTGCCAAATCATTACAAAAAATTGTGATGTGGTCATCATGTTACTTTCTCCGATTGTATCGTATAGTAGTTATTTATGTTTATACTTGCTATCCACGTAAGACTCCAAAATTACTCAAAATTAATTCAAGATTAGGATTTTGTGAAAACCTATCACAGGATTTTGTGATCACTTTGTATCATCAGAGCGTGAAATGAACATTGTAATAATTTTGACGGTTCTAAAAAATATTTGAACAATTGCCACTGACTCAAAATTTGTTCAAGATTGTGATTTTGTGAAAACCTATCACGGAATTTTGTGATAATTTTATACGATCAAAGCGTGAAGTTGAAAAATTTGTAATAATTTTGAAGATTCTAAAGAAATTATAAAAAAATTAACACCGAGTTAAAACATTCTAAAATGACTCAAAATTTATTCAAGATAAGAACCTGTTACAAGATTTTGTGGTAATCTGAAGTCATCAGAGGGTGAATTGAAAATTGTAATAATTTTGACAATGCTAAAAAGATATAAAAACAATTGGCATCGACTTAAAAGTTTCAAAAATAACTCAAAATTTATTCAAGTTTGCAATTTTGTGAAAACCCATTACAGGATTTTGTGATAATTGTATGCCATCAGAATTTATTCAAGATTTCGATTTTGTGAAAACCCATCACAGGATTTTGTGATAATTGTATGCCATAAGAATTTATTCAAGATTTCGATTTTATGAAGACCGATCACAGGATTTCGTGATAATTTTATGCCATCAGAACGTGAATTTGTGAAAATTGTAATAATTTTGACGATGCTAAAAGAAATATAAAAACAATTGGCACTGATGTAAAACTTTCCGAAATTACTCACAATTTATTCAAGTTTGCGATTTTGTGAAAACTCATCACAGGATTTTATGATAATTGTATGCCATCAGAACGTGAATTTGTGAAAATTGTAATAATTTTTACAATTCTAAAAAAAAATTAAAAGCCATTGCCACCGACATTTATTCAAGATTGCGATTTTGTGAAAACTCATCACAGGATTTCGTGATAATTTTATGCCATCAGAACGTGAAGTTGTGAAAATTGTAATAATTTTTTACGGTTCTAAAAAAGATATAAAAACGATTGCCACCGACTTAAAACTTTCCAAAACGACTCAAAATGTATTCAATATTGCGATTTTGTGAAAACCTGTTACAGGATTTTGTGATAATTTAGGGTCATCAGAGCGTGAAGTTGTGAAAATTGTAATAATTTTGACGATGCTAAAAAAAATATAAAAACAATTGGCACTGATGTAAAACTGTCAAAAGTGACTCAAAATTTATTCAAGATTGCGATTTTGAGAAAACCCATCACAGATTTTTGTGATCATTTTATGTTATTAAAGCGCGAATTTGTGAAAATTGTAATATTTTTGACGATGCTAAAAAATATAAAAACAATTGGCACCGTCTTTAAACTTTTTAAACAACTGCAACCGTTTTGAAATTTCTCAAATTATTCGTAATTCATTTGAAATTATGATTTCGTGATAAATTGCATATACTCGAGCACTAGAATTCTGTGATCAGAGCGTAAAGTTGTGAAAAATTGTGATAATTTTGAGGATTCAAAAATAATGCAAAAACAATTGACATCCATGTGCAACTTTAAAAATAAGTCAAAACTCATTCGAAATTGTGGTTTTGTAAAAAATCTTGAAACACTCCCTAATTTTGGAATTATGTCATGGAAATAAAAGTTGTAAACATTTTTAGCAAAGTGAAAATAATTGAAAAACAATAAACATCGTTTGCAGTTAAGTTGTCAAAGTTTTGTTTAGCAAATTTTAAAGATATACTTTCTAGGAATAATCCTTTCGAGTTTCATGTAATTGTCATATTGGATAAGGAAATTATAATCATGTTACTGCAAAAAGTCGTTCGTTGATCATAAAATTTCAGTTTTGACCAACGACATTTTTTTTGTTAAATTTTTATTTAGCAAATTTTGAAGATATACTTTCTAGGAATAATCCGTCAGATTTTCATGTAATTGTCATATTGGATACGGAAGTTATAATCATGTAACTGGAGAAAGTCGTTTTTTGATCATAAAATTTCAGTTTTGATTAACGCCATTTTTCTTGCAGTGAAGTTGTTAAAGTTTTATTTAGCAAATTTTAAAGATATACTTTCTAGGAGTAATCTGTCATATTGGATACGGTTGTTATAATCATGTTACTGCAGAAAGTCGTTTTTTAATCATAAAATTTCAGTTTTGACCAACGCCATTTTTCTTGCAGTGAAGTTGTCAAAGTTTTACTTAGCAAATTTTAAAGATATACTTTCTAGGAATAATCCGTCAGAGTTTCATGCAATTGTCATATTGGATACGGAAGTTATAATCATGTTACTGCAGAAAGTCGTTTTTTGATCATAAAATTTTAGTTTTGACCAACGCCATTTTTCTTGCAGTGAAGTTGTCAAAGTTTTAGTTAGCAAATTTTAAAGATATACTTTCTGTGAATAAACTGTCATAGTTTCATGTAATTGTCATATTGGATACGGAAGTTATAATCATGTTACTGCAGAAAGTCGTTTTTGATCATAAAATTTCAGTTTTGACCAACGCCATTTTTCTTGCAGCGAAGTTGTCAAAGTTTTATTTGGCAAATTTTAAAGATATACTTTCTAGAAATAATCTGTCATATTGGATACGGTTGTTATAATCATGTTACTGCAGAAAGTCGTTTTTTGATCATAAAATTTCAGTTTTGACCAACGCCATTTTTCTTGCAGTGAAGTTGTCAAAGTTTTATTTAACAAATTTTAAAGATATACTTTCTAGAAATAATCCGTTAGAGTTTCATTTAATTGTCATATTGGATATGGAAGTTAAAATCATGATCCTGCAGAAAGTCGTTTTTTGATAATAAAATTTCAGTTTTGACCAACGGCATTTCTCTTGTCAAAGTTTTATTTAGCAAATTTTAAAGATATACTTTCTGTGAATAATCTGTCAGAGTTTCATGTAATTGTCATATTGGATACGGAAGTTATAATCATGTTACTGCAAAAAGTCGTTTTTTTGTCATAAAATGTCAGTTTTTACCAACGCCATTTTTCTTGCAGTGAAGTTGTCAAAGTTTTATTTAGCAAATTTTAAAGATATACTTTCTAGGAATAATCCATCAGAGTTTCATGTAATTGTCATATTGGACACTGAAGTAATAATCATGTTACTGCAGAAAATCCTTTTTTGATCATAAAATTTCAGTTTTGACCAACGCCATTTTTCTTGCAGTGAAGTTGTTAAAGTTTTATTTAGCAAATTTTAAAGATATACTTTCTAGGAATAATCCTTTAGAGTTTAATGTAATTGTCATATTGGATACGGATGTTATAATCATGTTACTGCAGAAAGTCGTTTTTTAATCATAAAATTTCAGTTTTGACCAACGCCATTTTTCTTGCAGTGAAGTTGTCAAAGTTTTAGTTAGCAAATTTTAAAGATATACTTTCTGTGAATAAACTGTCATAGTTTCATGTAATTGTCATATTGGATACGGAAGTTATAATCATGTTACTGCAGAAAGTCGTTTTTGATCATAAAATTTCAGTTTTGACCAACGCCATTTTTCTTGCAGCGAAGTTGTCAAAGTTTTATTTGGCAAATTTTAAAGATATACTTTCTAGAAATAATCTGTCATATTGGATACGGTTGTTATAATCATGTTACTGCAGAAAGTCGTTTTTTGATTATAAAATTTCAGTTTTGACCAACGCCATTTTTCTTGCAGTGAAGTTGTCAAAGTTTTAGTTAGCAAATTTTAAAGATATACTTTCTAGGAATAATCTGTCAGAGTTTCATGTAATTGTCATATTGGATACGGAAGTTATAATCATGTAACTGGAGAAAGTTGTTTTTTGATCATAAAATTTCAGTTTTGACCAACGCCATTTTTCTTGCAGTGAAGTTGTCAAAGTTTTAGTTAGCAAATTTTAAAGATATACTTTCTAGGAATAATCCGTCAGAGTTTCATGTAATTGTCATATTGGATACAGAAGTTATAATCTTGTTACTGGAGAAAGTTGTTTTTTGATCATAACATTTCAGTTTTGACCAAATTTTCTTGCAGTGAAGTTGTTAAAGTTTTATTTAGCAAATTCAAAGATTTATTTTTTTGCAATAATCTGTCAGAGTTTCATGCAATTGGCAAAGTGAGGAGCTGCACCATCCTGTTGCTACCACATCATTGCTCTCTCATTTACAATAAAACTCACAAATGATTTATCGCTGAATTTGTGTTCAAATCAACTTTACAAAAATCTATAAATATATAGGGTGTCTTTGAAATAGTGGTTGAAGTCATATTTCCGGAAATGGATCTAGGTATTCAAAAAGGGGCATCATTACGAACCATTTAAATCCTCCAAGTTTTATTTTTGCAATAGATTATCGCCTATCCACTACTTCGCGGGACACCCTGTATATTCTTATTTTTAAGAATCCTAGAATAAATAGGTATGAAACTTAATTTTAATATGTTCGTAATTAAACAGCTGAATAATAATCAAGCAAGTTAAATAGATTCACGTTAAGTGAATGTAAGATAATTGTGCGAATTGTGTGTTAAAATCAAATCCGTCTGCGGAGTTGTGAATAATTCGTTAAAGTCGCGGACACTGCAGCGTAATTAATGGTTAATGAAATAAGTTCGAGCCCCGTTAGAGATTCTGTGAGAGAGCAGCGCAGGGCTGAATCCCCATCAACCCGAACTTTGATTATAACAGCATTATTAAGGAAAATTCCGTCACTGGAGCTCCAAGTCTAAGGGTTTAATTAACAATACTAAGCTTGTTTAGCCCCGCCGTACTAATTAGCCCCCATTAAGGCAATTAACTCTGAACTGCTCAAACATTACTTACAAACTGGAATTATCCCCGACGATAACATCTCCAGATCCTGATACATCGTTAAGCTTTTATACATAAGTGGGTGGCGGCGGTGGCGGTGGTGTGCCGGCATTAACCACGCGAATGCACACTAAACGAAAAATCCATATATGCTAATGCTAATATGCTAATGCCAACAATAAAACGTAACGACGCTAACCGAATTATAGCTTCATTTGCGAACCGTTTTAATCCTTAATTTTCGTCCGCCGTTGGGGATTTTAATTAAATAATCCCATCTCGCTTAATTAAAGCGAAAAAAGGAAGAAGTTGTCTTGAGGAGAGGGTGGTTCGATTTCTGGCGGGGGGAAGGTTTCTTTGGCTGGGGCCTCCCGCCGGGGCCGTTCACTAAGATGTCAGGCGCAGATCCGTTCCAGTAATACAATCTCAGAGGGTATAATAGGGCCAATCCGACCTCTGCCGTGTCATTAGCCGACACAATACCCTCAGTGCTTGCTGCCAGACTTAACTTAACAAAACAATCATTCTATCAGAAGCTACTAATGGAAACACGCGGTAACAGCTCGCAATCAACGTTCATCGATGACTCTTTAATCAACTAATAATACACTTGCGTTGATCGAATCAATGAGATTAGTTTATACAAAAAATCGCTTGAAATTGGTAGTTTATGAAGTAGCTTCAGTAAAGATGATGAAGATGAAAAGTTGATACAGTCCGAACCGGGATAATATGGCATGTTTCTCTTCTTAATCGCCGAGGATTCTTATCGGCAAACAATAATATTTACATGTGTGGTCGACCTCAATGATGCGGCTAATATTTCAGCTTCGGTTGAGACTATGTTCCGCGCACAGCTTTAGTCTTCGATCTAGCTTTTTAGTCTTCGAGTGCCCGATAAAGATTTCACAGATTACAATGAAAGTAAAAAAAAAAAAGTTCCTCTGTGAATATGTCTGTCCGTCTCGGAAATGAATATAAAATTATGGTAAAATTCCAAAAACCGGAACCCTAACTGTTTTTTTTTCAAAAACTTATACAATTTATAGAGCCATTTAATAAAAAAAAAATTGTCTACAGTTGACGTTTGTGTATGTTTATATATTTCAGCAACACTTAAAATTTGATTGCAGATAACGAAAATTATAATTGGAAATCTGAAAAATTATAAAAAAATAATTTCTCATAAAATTAGCTTTCCAAAATGTCTAACTCTCTTCAGAAATAACACATTTCTGACAGATTGTAAAACCATTGACATATAACAGCTGGAAACAAAATGGCAACACTTTTGTTGTCACTGCAAAAAAATGCAATTTCTCATCTTGGCGCTCAAATTTCTCAAAAATTGATCAATCGATGTTTCTATTTTTTTATAGAACATCAAAGTACAATCAATTTTGAATAAGTTTTTTAATGGGCAAATCTGCACTTGTCATAGATTTTGGAAAATTAATTATCGTTTGTTGTCGCTGCAAAAAATGCAATTTCTCATCTTGGCGCTCAAATTTCTCAAAAATTGATTAATTGATGTTTCTAATTTTTTATAGAACATCAAAGTACAATCAATTTTGAATAATTTTTGTAATGGGCAAATCTGCATGTGTCATAGTTTTTGCAAAATGAATTATCGTTTGTTGTCGCTCCAAAAAAATGCAATTTCTCATCTTGGCGCTCAAATTTCTCAAAATTTGATCAATCGATGTTTCTATTTTTTTTATAGAACATCAAAGTACAATCAATTTTGGATAATTTTTGTAATGGGCAAATCTGCAAGTGTCATAGTTTTTGCAAAATTAATTATCGTTTGTTGTCGCTGCAAAACATGCAATTTCTCATCTTGGCGCTCAAATTTCTCAAAAATTGATTAATTGATGTTTCTAATTTTTTATAGAACATCAAAGTACAATCAATTTTGAATAATTTTTGTAATGGGCAAATCTGCACTTGTCATAGTTTTTGCAAAATTAATTATCGTTTGTTGTCGCTGCAAAACATGCAATTTCTCATCTTGGCGCTCAAATTTCTCAAAAATTGATTAATTGATGTTTCTAATTTTTTATAGAACATCAAAGTACAATCAATTTTGAAACATTTTTGTAATGGGCAAATCTGCATGTGTCATAGTTTTTGCAAAATTAATTATCGTTTGTTGTCGCTCCAAAAAAATGCAATTTCTCATCTTGGCGCTCAAATTTCTCAAAATTTGATTAATTGATGTTTCTAATTTTTTATAGAACATCAAAGTACAATCAATTTTGAATAATTTTTGTAATGGGCAAATCTGCACGTGTCATAGTTTTTGCAAAATTAATTATCGTTTGTTGTCGCTCCAAAAAAATGCAATTTCTCATCTTGGCGCTCAAATTTCTCAAAAATTGACCAATCGATGTTTCAATTTTTTTATAGAACATCAAAGTACAATCAATTTTGAATAATTTTTGTAATGGGCAAATCTGCACGTGTCATAGTTTTTGCAAAATTAATTATCGTTTGTTGTCGCTCGAAAAAAATGCAATTTCTCATCTTGGCGCTCAAATTTCTCAAAATTTGATCAATCGATGTTTCTATTTTTTTATAGAACATCAAAGTACAATCAATTTTAAATAAATTTTGTAGAGGGCAAATCTGCCCTCACATCAAAAAAAAGTAAAGCTAAAATTACAGTGATTACAGTAGATCGCACGTGAAGAAGTATAATGCCAGAAAACTGTCCACTGCCCATTTTTTTAAGAAGGCACAAGTCACACTGCCAATTCAACAAATTTCGAATATCCAATGATCATTAAATACAGTCTAGTTTTTTTCTGTTACTGTCAGTAATAAAAAAAATCATCCATCACTAACACGCACGCGGTTTTACGAAGGAGAAAATCAAAGTGAGGTCCTGGTGAAAAGTCAATTTGCGTAATAACCGGTGTGTTGCGAGTCCTCGCAGTTAATGGGGCTTATTAGCCCTCGCTCTCGTTTTCCCCCGGTGGGGTTTTGTGGGGGCGCTCGGCGGTCCGGCAAACAGAGCTCCCTCCCCCATAATAATAAATTGGCAGTTACACACATCAACGTCACCGCGGCTTTCGGCCGTTTCTTTGTCCGGGGCGCCCCCGGGCTAATCTCTCTCTCGCGCTGGATGTAATTTGCTTGACTCGTGTGTGCGCGCCACGTGGCCCCGCGATTGTTTAAACCTGGCTACAGTGTCCCCACGATGTTTGTTGTGTCGGTGCCCCATACTTATTAGCGTTATATTACTACTTTTAACGATTGCACGCCGTCCGTCCTCATTGGGCCCCCGAGATGTTTTCCCGTTCCCACTAACTGGAAATTACTTCCCTTATTAAAAACAGAAAACAACATAACACGTTATATATTACAGTGCTTTGGTAGATTATTTCACTCGTGCCAATTCAACCAAATACAATTTTGTACGATTTACGATGAGTAAATTTGGTTACTGTGGTTTATTCACCTCCAACTGTAATTTACTCACTTCCAACTGTTGTTTATTCACGCTAAACTGTGATTTTAGGAACTTCAATTGTGTTTTATTCACTCCCAACTGTGATTTATTCACCTCCAACTGTGATTTATTCACCTCCAACTGTGGTTTAATTACTCTACTGCGGTTCATTCACTCAACTGTGGTTTAATCACCCTATTGTGGTTTATCCACTTTAATAATTTATTTACTGATTTGGTTAACTTACAATACAAAAAAGTCAAATTTGTGAAATAATTTCAAATAATGCAGTTCCAGAACTGAAAATCTGCAATTATAGTGCTTTAGTGGATTTTTTCACAGGTACCAAATATATTTATTTTGTGTACTTCATACGATTTACATTGTGTAAATTTGGTTTGCTGTAATTTATAAACCTCCAACTGTAATTTATTCACTCCCAACTGTTGTTTATTCACCCTAAACTGTGGTTTCAGATACTCCAACTGTGTTTTATTCATTCCCCAACTGTGGTTTATTCACCTCCAACTATGGTTTAATTACTCCACTGCGTTTCATTCAGTCTACTGCGGTTTAATCACCTTACTGTGGTTTATTCACTTTAATAAGTTTTATTTGCTGCTCTGGTTAATTTACAATATAAAAAAATCAACTGTGTGAAATAATTTTAAATAATGCGGCTCGAAAATTGAAAATCTGCTATTATAGAGCTTTATATCACTAGTGCCAGTTCTACCAAATATATTTTTGTGTACTTTTATACGATTTAGGTTAAGTAAATTTGATCTATTGTGGTTTATTCACCTCCAACTGTGGTTTAATCACTCCACTGCAACTCATTGACTTTACTTTGGTTTATTCACTGTACTATGGTTTAATCAGCCTCTGTACTTTATTCACTCTATTGCGGTTTAAGTACCCTACTGTGGTTTATTCACCTCAAACTGTGGTTTAATTACTCCACTGCAATTCATTGACTTTACTGTGCTTTATTCACTCTACTGTGGTTTAATCAGCCTTCTGTGCTTTATTCACTCTACTGCGGTTTAAGTACCCTACTGTGGTTTATTCACTGTACTGTGGTTTGATCAGCCTACTGTGCTTTATTCACTCTACTGCGCTTTAAGTACCCTACTGTGGTTTATTCATCTCAAACTGTGGTTTAATCACTCCACTGTAATTCATTCACTTTACTGTGGTTTAATCAGTCTACTGTGCTTTATTCACTCCACTGCGGTTTAAGTACCCTACTGTGGTTTATTCGCCTCAAACTGTGGTTTAATCACTCCACTGCAATTAATTGACTTTACTGTGGTTTATTCACTGTACTGTGGTTTAATCAGCCTACTGTGCTTTATTCACTCTACTGCGGTTTAAGTACCCTACTGTGGTTTATTTACCTTAAACTGTGGTTTAATCACTCCACTGCAATTCATTGACTTTACTGTGCTTTATTCACTCTACTGTGGTTTAATCAGCCTACTGTGCTTTATTCACTCTACTGCGGTTTAAGTACCCTACTGTGGTTTATTCACTTCAAACTGTGGTTTAATCACTCCACTGCAATTCATTGACTTTACTGTGGATTATTCACTCTACTGTGGTTTATTCACTGTACTGTGGTTTAATCAGCCTACTGTGCTTTATTCACTCTACTGCGGTTTAAGTACCCTACTGTGGTTTATTCACTCTACTGTGGTTTAATTACTCTACTGCGCTTCATTCACTCTTCTACGGTTTAATTATCCTACAGTGGTTTATTCACTTTAATACGATTCATTTATTTGCTGCTTTGATTAATTTACAATTTAAAAAAGTCAACTGTGTAAAATAATTTTAAATAATGCAGCTAGAGAATTGAAAAACCACCATCACAGTGCTTTAGTACATTATTTCATAAGTGCCAATTCTACCAAATATATTTTTGTGTTTACAGTGATTCGCCTCTAACTGTAATTTATTCACTTCCAACTGTTGTTTATTCACCCTACACTGTAGTTTTAGGTACTACACCTGTGTTCTTTTCTGGATTTCTTTTTCAAGACTCTTCTACGGAGTTTTCTTAGACAGTTTTTCAGAACTCTCTCAGGATTTTCTCAAGCCTTTTTCAAGATTCTTTTTGGAACTTTTTTTCAGAACTTTCTTTCGGGTTTTTTTTTCAGGACATTTTTTGAGAATTTCTTCTTCAGAACTATTTTTCAGGACTTCTTTCGGGATTTTCAGGACTTTTTTTAAAAAAATTTCGGGACTTATTTTCAAGACTTTTCGAAGGAGTTTTTTAGGCAGTTTTTCAGAACTCTCTCAGGATTTTCCCAAGCCTTTTTTAGGATTCTTTTTGGGACTTAATTTCAGAACTTTCTTTCGGGATTATTTTTCAGGACATTTTTTGCGGATTTCTTCTTCAGGACTATTTTTCAGGACTTTTTTCGAGATTTTCAGGACTTTTTTTTAAATTTTTTCGGGACTTGTTTTCAAGACTTTTCGAAGGAGTTTTTTTAGGCAGTTTTTCAGAACTCTCTCAGGATTTTTTGAAGACTCTTCTTATTTTCTAGAACTCTCTTTCGGGATATTTTCAGGACTTTTTTATGTTTCTTTCTTCAGGACTATTTTTCAGGTTTTTTTTCGGGACTCTTTTCCCTGACTTTTTTTCGGGACAATATTTTTGGACAATCATTCATGTCTTTTTAGGGTTGTTTTTGGTACTTTTTTAAGAACCCTTTTACAGGACTTTTTCTGAGAAATGTTTGTTAGAACTTTTTTAAGATCTTACTGCCAGTATTGTGGAACAGGACTTTTGACTTCTCTTCGAGACTTTTTTCAGTATTTTTCAAGCCTTCTTTTCATATTTTTTTCAATCCTTCAGGACTCTTTTCCAAGTCTCTTTGTAGAATTATTTTTTCAGCAAAATTTTTAAAGAAGTTTTTCTTTAGGACTCTTAAGCAATTTTTTATGTCGTTTTAGGGACTTTTTTAATGACTTTTATCAAGGATTTTTTTCAAGAATTTTTTTAAGATTTTTTTTGGACTCTTTAAAGGATTTATTGTGAAAGAATTTTTCTTCGAAAGTCTGACAATTGAAAATGTAATATTTTCCAGGACAATTTTTTTCAGAATTTATTTTTCAAGACTTTTATTTCAGGAATTATTTCGAGGAGTTTATTTTAGACTTTTTTTCAGGGCGGTATTCTGGGATTTATTTCAAGATATTTTTTTAAAGAATTTTCTAAGACTTTTTCAGGACTCTTTTTAGGACTTTTTAAAGGACTGTTGAATATTTTTTGTAAAATTTTCTTAAGGACTTTTTGTTCAGTTTTAAAGGGCTTATTTAAAGGGGGTTTTCCAGGACGTTCCCGAGAGTCATTTCTTAAATATTTTTTTGGATTTTTATTTCAAAACTAAATTTTCAGGATTTTTAGAAAAATTTCTAAGGAGTTTTTTAGCACTTTTTTCTGGCAGTTTTTAGAACTTCCTCATGATTTTCTCAGGACTTTTTTAAGCCCCTTTTTGTGGTTTTTTATTCAGAATTTTCTTTCGGGGATTTTTCCATGTTTTTTCCTTCAGGACTCTATTTTCTGACTTTCTTTGGGACAATATTTTTGGAGAATTTTTTTTTTCGAGACCTCTTTAGGGAATCTTTTTTCTGACCTTTTTTCAGTACAATGTTTCAAGACGATTTTCTGACTTTCTTCGGGACAATATTTTTGGACTATTTTTTTCGAGACCTTTTTAGGGAATCTTTTTTCTGACCTTTTTCAGTACAATGTTTCAAGACTATTTTCTGACTTTCTTCGGGATAATATTTTTGGACAATTTTTTTTCGAGACCTTTTTAGGGAATCTTTTTTCTGACCTTTCTCAAGACAATGTTTCAAGACTCCTTTTCCAGGACTCTTATGGGATTTATTCCAGACTTTTTCAGGAATTTTTTTGGACTTCTTAAAGGACTATTTGTTCAAGAATAATTTTTTTGTGGGATTCTCTTTAGGACTTATTTATGTCGCTTTTCTTTCAGGAAATTGTTTTCAGGATTTTGTTTTAGACCTATTTAGGTCTTTCTAAAGGACTGTTGGTTCAAGACATTTTTTTGTGGGATGCTTTTTTGTTCAGAACTTTTTTCTTAGGATTTTTTTCTCAGGACTATTTAAAAAAAAAATTTTCGAGAGTTCCTTTCAGGAATTTTTTTAAGCAGTTTTTTAAGACTTGTTAAAGGACTGTTCAACCATTTTTTTTTGTTGGATTTCAAGACTTCTTATGGCGCTTTTCTGTCGGGAATTTTTTTAGGACTCAGTTTTTAGAGAATTTTAAGAATTGTTTTTCGAGACTCTTATATGACTTTTTAAGAATCCTTTTGCGACCTATTCAGGTCTTTTTTCTGGGATTATTTTCAGGACTTTTTTCAAGACTACTTTCCTTCCTTTTTTTCAGGAATTTTTTTTTGGACTTCTTAAAGGACTATTCGTTCAAGAATTTTTTTGTGGGATTCTCTTTAAGACTTATTTATAACGCTTTTCGTTCAGGAATTTTTTGAAGGCGTTTTTTAAGACTTTTTAAAGGACTGAATTTTTTTTGTTGGATTTCAAGACTTTTTATGGCGCTTTTCTGTCAGGAATTTTGTTTCGAGACTCTCTCTGTCTCTCTCTCGCTCTCTTTCTCTCTCTCGCTCTCTTTCACTCTCTCGCTCTCTTTCTCTCTCTCGCTCTCTTTCTTTCTATCTCTATCTTTATCGGGAGTTTTTTCTAGGAAATTTTTATAGCACTATTTGTTCAAGAAATTTTTGTGGTATTTTTTAGGACTTTTTTCTTAGGAATTGTTTTTCAGGACTTAGTATTAGGATTATTTTCAGAACTTCTCTTTCAGGTCTGTTTTAAGGACTTTTTCTCAGGATTGTTTTTCAGAAATTTGTTTCAGGACTTTTTAGGGCATTTTTCAAGCCTTCTTCTCATAACTTTTGTATATAATCATGTTAAAGGTTAATCCGTTAATAAATAAATAAAAAACTTTTTTAAGGACACATTTTCCAGATTCTTTTTTTCTGGAGAGAGCTTCATCAGTACTCTTTAAGACTTTTTTAAGATCTCTTTAGGACCTGTAAGGACTTTTTTTAGGATTCTTAAGATGGATTTTTTTTCGGGATTTTTGAAACACTTTTTCCATGACTTTATTTTCAGAACCGTTTTTTCGAGTATCTTTTAAGACTCTTTCAAGGTTGTTTTTAGGACTTCTTTAAGGCCTTTATTTCGGGACTTTTCTATTCCTTTTTTTCGGGACAGTTTCCAGGACTTTTTGAGACAATTTTTATCAGGATATTTTTCGGGTAATTTTTAGGATTGATTTTTAGGATATTTTTGTGCCAGGACTATTTTTTAGGAATTTTTATTAGGGCTTTTGTGTACAGGACTTTTTTGAGTTTTATTTTAAGAACTTTCGAATCAATTTATTTACAAGAATTTTATTCACGTTTTTTGTCGGGACTTTTTTTCAAGATTTTTTTTATGACTTTTTTAAGTTTTTGAGTAAACTTACGATAATTAAAATGAAGTTCCACTAGATGTTTCATAAAGCTTTTAAAGTCACACACGGAATTGACGAAAGTATAGATAAAATAAAAACTTAAACACATATATACAGAGAAGTTAATCCTAAATACTGATCATTAGGCTGTAGAATGAATAGTCTTTTCAAGTTTGATTATTTGTAAATTTAGTGAAGGCAAGTTTACAGATTTTTATTCACGATGCAGAATCTGTAATCAATTTTCAGAATGAAAGTCTTCTGGTGACTGTTTCCTATTTTTTTACAAGCGTCTAAAGATTCACGTCCAGAATTTATAATCAATCGTGAGATTTAAATAAAGTTACTGATTCGGCAAAGAATTGGCAGAAAGTCTTAATTTAAAACCGATTTTCAGAAGTTGTCTATGTTGAAATTTTTGCATCCAAAATTATTAGAGAATTCAATTCCTAAAGGATACAGGTGCGACCTTGTAAAACTACCTTAGTGCTAATTATCTTTTAAGAATTTTAACAGTGTACTACAAGAATTTAAGGATTTATCCATTAAACGTAAACCTATCGATCGTGTATGTGGAAGACTGGAAGAAGATAAACGTTACGTTGTTATGTACACACATGATTACAGTGAATAAAAATGCAATTCGCGTCGCGGGGCAAAGACTTCGACCGCCCCCTACCCTCCGGTTAAAGTAAAAGATATGTTTGCCGGGGTGGGTCGGAGAGAGAGTACAATATCCGTTCGTGAAACGTGTTATTTGTCGGGCGAGATTGTATTTGTATGCACCCCAAAAACCCAAGAAAAGGAGAGGGGAGGGGGTAGACCCACCCCTTGATTATCCTTATTCTTGAGACTCACCCCTCGGATACGCAGCCATGCTCTCCTCTCCTCTCTCACTCTCGCCGAGGGCAAAACTCGCAAAATTGGTTCTGAACTGATGCATTAATTGTCAATTTGATGTCATTCTTTACCGGAGAGGCTAATGGCGGGTTGAAGCTGTCCCAAATTGAGAAAATCCAATAAAAAAACTTTCAGGCGGACTCTTTTTTTTTTCGCTTGTAGTAGGGAGAAGGGCGAATGTAATTTCGCGCCGTTGTTGTTGCCACTAAAGACGAACGCGAAATTTATTTACTCGATGTTTTTTTTTTTCTTTAATGCGGAATTGATGATTTAATTTCACGCCTGTTAAAAATTGCATTACTTTATTCGTATATTTCATGTTATAAGAAAGAAAAGGCACACGGTGAAAAGTATACACAAGGTGTTCGCGTTCGCGTTCCACCGCGGAAGTTTTTTCGCGGTGTATATAAATATCTCGAACCTTTGTTTGTAATAGCTTTTGTAGAACAAAGAATCGAAGCTTAAATCTTCCAACAATTACCCTCACATATATATTACATAATCGTAATCGAATTTGCTTGCCCATTTGTAGAGTAAATAATACGGTTGCATTACCAGAAAGTCAGATTGTCATTACCTCGCCTGACAAATTATGTCTTCGTAATGCCTACAAACAAATGCGGGCGGTGTTTGTTCGGCAATCATGGGCGAACGCAACGGATATGATATGTAATATTGATTCCTAGTCAAACATAGGTGTTTATTTGGGGAATGTATTTAAAATTGATCACCGGGAGTTGCGAGGGCGGGAAGTAGGGGGGTGTGCTTTTACAACTTTAATGAGATTTCAACATGCACCTAGTGCTAGCCGACTGGGAATACCATATAAACCACCTGTTCATGTACTCCCGTACCTACCTGAAGGTTATGAAATAAATAAATATAATTTATTGGGAAAAATTAATGACGAATAATTTAATAAAATCTAATCTACAAACTAAATTATCTATGGACAATGCAATAGATATTATTTTTTACAAATGTTTTGACTTCTTCTACCATTTTAACATTATTTTTTTCATTTAATTGCAACATTGACCTTACCATCGATAATTTTGGCCACAACGTATTTGGTGAATATTTCTGCCACAACAAAAATCGTATCAACATACCAAATCTTCAAAAAACGCCAGTAAAATATTTTCGTCGATACCGTTCACCAAATTGTTGTATTTACAAAAGCCAAAGAGATTTTGAATGAGCTTTACTTCGGCCATTGAGGATGATTTTTTATGGAATTTTATCTGCGCGTTTTATATTTTTTCTGCAATGTTTTTATTCAAGTGCTCAAAAAAATAAAACTCAAATTTTCAAAAATCCATATCTCCATTAAAAATTGTTGAATTTGCAAATACCAAATTATTTTTGAATAAGCGATACTTCGACCATTAAGGATATTGTTTTAAAGAATTTTTTCTACGCGTTTTATATTTTTTTCTGCGATGTTTTCATTTAAGTGCTCAAAAAATTAAACCGAAATTTTTCAAAAATTCATATCTCCATTAAAAATTGTTGTATTTACAAAAGCCAAATTGATTTTGAATTAGCTATACTTCGGCCATTGAGAATTATTTTCTATGAAATTTTGTCTGCGCGTTTTATATTTTTTTTCTGCGATGTTTTCATTCAAGTGCTCAAAAAAATAAAACTAAAATTTTCAAAAACCCATATCTGCCTTAAAAATTGTTGAATTTACAAACACCAAAAAGATTTTGAATAATATATACTTCGGCCATTGAGGATGATTTTTTATGGAATTTTGTCTGCGCGTTTTATATTTTTTCTGCGATGTTTTCATTCAATTGCTGAAAAAATTAAAACGAAAATCTTTAAAAATCCATATCTTTATTGAGAATTATTGTATTTACAAAAAACAAAGAGATTTTGAATAAGCTATACTTCGGCAATTGAGGATGATTTTTATTGGAATTTTGTCTGCGCGTTTTATATTTTTTCTGCGATGTTTTCATTCAAGTGCTCCAAAAAATAAAAATAAAATTTTCAAAAATTCACATTTCCATTAATAATTGTTGAATTTACAAAATTCAAATTGATTTTGAATAAGCGATACTTGAACCATTGAGGATATAGTTTTAAGGATTTTTTTTATGCGTTTTATATTTTTTATGCGATGTTTTCAATCAAGTGCTCAAAAAATTAAAACGAAAATCTTCAAAAATCTATATCTTTATTGAAAATTGTTGAACTTTCAAAAACCAAATTGATTTTGAATTAGCTGTACTTCGGCCATTGAGGATGATTTTTTATGGAATTTTGTCTGCTCGTTTTATATTTTATCTGCGATGTTTTCATTCAAGTGCTCAAAAAATAAAACTAAAATTTTCAAAAATCCATATCTCCATTAAAAAGTCTTGAATTTGCAAATTCCAAATTAGTTTTGAATAAGCGATACTTCGACCATTGAGGATATTGTTTGAAGGAATTTTTCTACGCGTTTTATATATTTTTCCGCGATGTTTTCATTCAAGTGCTCAAAAAATTAAAACGAAAATCTTCAAAAATACATATCTCTATTGAAAATTGTTGAATTTACAAAAACCAAATTAATTTTGAATAAGCGATACTTCGACCATTGAGGATATTGTTTTAAGGATTTTTTTCTATGCGTTTTATATTTTTTCTGCGACGTTTTCATTCATGTGCTCGGAAAATTAAACCGAAAATCTTCAAAAATCCATATCTCTATTGAAAATTGTTGGATTTACAAAAACCGAATTAATTTTGAATGAGCTATACTTCGGCCATTGAGGATGATTTTTTATGGAATTTTGTCTGCGCGTTTTATATTTTTTCTGCGATGTTTTCATTCAAGTGCTCAAGAAATTAAAACGAAAATCTTCAAAAATCCATATCTCTATTGAAACTTTTTGGATTTACAAAAACCGAATTAATTTTGAATGAGCTATACTTCGGCCATTGAGGATGATTTTTTATGGAATTTTGCCTGCGCGTTTTATATTTTTTTCTGCGATGTTTTCATTCAAGTGCTCAAAAAATTAAACCGAAAATCTTCAAAAATCCATATCTCTATTGAAAATTGTTAAATTTACAAAAACCAAATTGATTTTGATTAGCTATACTTCCGCCGTTAAGGATGATTTTTTATGGAATTTTGTCTTCGCGTTTTATATTTTTTATGCGATGTTTTATTCAAGTGCTCAAAAAAAAAAACTAAAATTTAAAAATTGTTGAATTTGCAAATTCCAAATTATTTTTGAATAAGCGATACTTTAACCATTAAGGATATTGTTTTAAAGAATTTTTTCTACGTGTTTTAAATTTTTTTCTGCTGTTTTCATTCAAGTGCTCAAAAAATGAAAACAAAAATCTTCAAAAATCCATATCCCTATTAAAAATTGTTGAATTTACAAAAACCAAATTGAATTTGAATTAGCTATACTTCGGCCATTGAGGATGATTTTTATGAAATTTTGTTTGCGCGTTTTATATTTTTCTACGATGTTTTCATTCGTGCTCAAAATAATAAAACGAAAATCTTTCAAAATTCATATCTCTATGAAAATTGTTGTATTTGCAAAAACCAAAGAGATTTTGAATTAGCTATACTTCGGCCATTGAGGATGTTTTTTTATGGAATTTTGTATGCGCGTTTTATATTTTTTCTGCGATGTTTTATTCAAGTGCTCCAAAAAATAAAACTAAAATTTTCAAAAATTCACTTCTCCATTAATAATTGTTGAATTTACAAAATCCAAATTTATTTTGAATAAGCGATACTTCTACCATTGAGTATGCAGTTTTGAGGAATTTCTTCTACGCGTTTTATATTTTTTTCTGCGATGTTTTCATTCAAGTGCTCAAAAAATAAAACTAAAATTTTCAAAAATTCTTGTCTCCATTAAAAATTGTTGAATTTACAAAATCCAAATTGATTTTGAATAAGCAATACTTTGACCACTGAGGATATTTTTTAAGGAATTGTTTCTACGCGTTTTATATTTTTTTCTGCGATGTTTTCATTCAAGTGCTCAAAAAATTAAAACGAAAATCTTCTAAAATCCATATCTCTATTGAAAATTGTTGAATTTACAAAAACCAAATTGATTTTGAATTAGCTATACTTCGGCCATTGAGGATGATTTTTCATGGAATTTTGTCTGCGCATTTTATTTTTTTATCTGCGATGTTTTCATTCAAGTGCTCAAAAAATTACAACGAAAATCTTCAAAAATTCATATTTCTATTGAAAATTGTTGTATTTACAAAAAACAAAGAGATTTTGAATGAGCTATACTTCGGCCATTGAGGATGATTTCTTATGAAATTTTGTCTGCGCGTTTTATATTTTTTTCTGCAATGTTTTCATTCAAGTGCTCAAAAAATTTAAACGAAAATCTTCAAAAATACATATCTCTATTGAAAACTGTTAAATTTACAAAAACCAAATTGATTTTGAATTAGCTATACTTCAGCCATTGAGAATTATTTTTTATGGAATTTTGTCTGCGAGTTTTATATTTTTTCTGCGATGTTTTCATTCAAGTGCTCAAAAAATAAAAATTAAATTTTCAAAAATTCACATCTCCATTAAAAATTGTTGAATTTGCAAAAACCAAAGAGATTTTGAATAAGCTATACTTCGGCAATTGAGGATGATTTTTGATGGAATTTTGTCTGCTCGTCTCTTTTTTTTCTGCGATGTTTTCATTCAAGTGCTCAAAAAAATCAAACTAAAATTTTCAAAAATCCATATCTCCATTAAAAATTCTTGAATTTACAAAATCCAAATTGATTTTGAATAAGCGATACTTGTACCATTAATAATATTGTTTTAAGGAATTTTTTCCACGCGTTTTATACTTTTTTCTGCGATGTTTTCATTCAAGTGCTCAAAAAAGTAAAACTAAAATGTTCAAAAATTCATATCTCCATTAAAAATTGTTGTATTTACAAAAACCAAAGAGATTTTGCATTAGCTATACTTCGGCAATTGAGGATGATTTTTTATGGAATTTTGTCTGCACGTTTTATATTTTTTCGGCGATGTTTTCATTCAAGTGCTCAAAAAATTAAAACGAAAATCTTCAAAAATCCATATCTCTATTGAAAATTATTGGATTTACAAAATCCAAATTGATTTTGAATTAGCGATACTTCGGCCATTGAGGAAGATTTCATATGGAAGTTTGCCTGCATTTTTATATTTTTTTCTGCGATGTTTTTGGTCAACTGCTCAAAAAATTAAAACGAAACTTTTCAAAAATCCATACCTCTTTCGGTTAATGATTTTATTTATTTATTTTAAATAATGCCGGGTAACAATTTTATAAATATTGACATAATTGATTACGTTTCAGTTAGAAACATGTTTTCGTGAAGGGTGGAAAATACGTTTTCGCGAATTACCAGAGCGTAGCGAATAATAAATTGTTTAATTCGAGCAAAGCAAAAAGTGCGATTCGAGAGAGTTTGCGATTAATGCAGTGCGCCGTGGAAACCGAGTCGGGATTAATTAAAATATCTTTAATTACAGCCATTAGCGCCGAGGGGTGGTCGGGTCTCCGGGGGTGGGTGGCGCGCCGCTTTGACGACAAACCTCGCCAGAAAATAATTAAATATCAAAATGAAGACAAATTTAATATTGGAGCGCCCGCGCCGCCTCCCGAGGGCGTCAGGAAGGAAGAGTTGGATGGCGCACTTGGTTTACTTGGTTGGCGTGGCCTCTTCCCCCTACCAAAATAAGGGTTTCGTGCGGGTTTCGCATGTTCCGAATACAAATTGAATTAGTTGGGGGGAAAATGAAGAAATTGTACACACTGGACTAATATCCCTTGTTTCGTTTAATTTGGTTGCTAAGAACAGAGCGAGCAGGGCCGGATTAATATTTTGAATGCAATAATTTATCATCAATAAGTGTTATATGTGCACCAGATCATGCGTTAAATTCCCAAAGTATCTTTTCCCTTAACAACAAGATAATCCTACTGGAACACTCCGGTGTCACGTTCAAAGTTACATTTTTTTATATTCGGTTAAAAAAATGAAAAACATTTGCTACAAGAACTAAACTTTCTGAAGTAACTTCAAATATGTTATTAAATAAAAATTCCAAAATACTGATTCCCTCGATTACAAAATAGTTACATTTGAAAGCCATAGTGTTCGTTCTGAAGTAAAATATTTATATTTTCCGTTAAAAAAAAAATTGAAAAACAATGGCAGAAAGCTTAAATCTTTTTATAATAATTCAGAATAGATGCTTTCATGAAAATCCCTAAATATCCTTTCTTTATTCACAAGATAATCTTACTGGAACATCCTTGTGTTGATTTCAAAGTTAATTTTTTTTAAATTCGTCTAAGAAAAATTTAAAAAAATTTGCTACAAGAATAAAACTTTCTAAAGATACTTCGAATAGATATTGCTACGTGATCCCACAAAAATACCAAAATAGCAACTCTTTCAATTACCAAAATAATCCCATTAACGGGCCATTGTGTTCGTTCTGAAGTGACATTTTTTTAATTTCCGTTAAAAAAAATTGAAAAACAATGGCAACAAACTTAAAACTTTTTATAATGATTCGAATAGATGCTTCTACGAGTTTTCATAAAATCCCAAAATATCTATTCTCTTATTCACAAGATAATCTTACTGGAATATCCTTGTGCTGATTTCAAAGTTACATTTTGGAATTTCGTCTAAAAAAAATTGAAAAAAATTGAAAAAAAGAACAAAACTTTCTAAAGAAAGTTCAAATACACGCTACTACGTAATCCCGTAAAAATCCCAAAATACCCCCTCCCTCAATTACAAAATAAGTCCATTTAAAAGCCACAGTGTTCGTCCCGAAGTAACATTTTTTTAATTTCCGAAAAAAAAAATTGAAAAACAATGGCAATAAGCTTAAAATTTTTTATAATAACTCAGAATAGATGCTACTATGAGTTTTCATAGATATCCCTAAATAAACATTCTCTTATTCAGTAGATAATCTTACTGGAACATCCTTGTGTTGATTTAAAAGTTACATTTTTGAAATTCATCAAAAAAAAAAATCAAACATATTTGCTACAAGAATAAAACTTTCTGAAGATACTTCAAAGAAATGTTGCTACGTGATCCCATAAAAATCCTAAAATACCCTCTTTCTCAATTAAAAAATTATCCCATTTAAACGCCATAGTGTTCGTTCTTAAGTGACATTTTTTTAATTTCCGTTAAAAAAAATGAAAAACAATGGCAACAAACTTAAAACTTTTTATAATGATTCCAATAGATGCTACTATGAGTTTTCATAAAATCCCAAAATATCTATTGTCTTATTCACAAGATAATCTTACTGGGATATCCTTGTGCCTATTTCAAAGTTACATTTTGGAATTTCGTCTAAAAAAAATTGAAAACATTTGATACAAGAACAAAAATTTCTAAAGAAACTTCAAATACACGCTACTACGTAATCCCGTAAAAATCTCTAACTATCCCCTCCCTCAAAAACAAAATAAGTCCATTTAAAAGTCATAGTGTTCGTCCCGAAGTAACATTTTTTTAATTTCCGTAAAAAAAATTGAAAAACAATGGCAACAAGCTTAAAATATTTTATAATGACTCAGAATAGATGCTACTATGAGTTTTCATAGAAATCCCTAAATATACATTTTCTTATTCAGTAGATAATCTTACTGGAACATCCTTGTGTTGATTTAAAAGTTACATTTGTGAAATTCGTCAAAAAACAAATTGAAAAACAATGGAAAAAAGCTTAAATCTTTTTATAATGATTCAAAATAGATGCTTTCATGAAAATCCCTAAATATCCTTTCTTTTATTCACAAGATAATCTTACTGGAACATCCTTGTGTTGATTTAAAAGTTACATTTTTGAAATTCGTCAAAAAAAATCAAACATATTTGCTACAAGAATAAAACTTTCTAAAGATACTTCAAATAGATGCTGCCACGTGATCCCATAAAAATCCCAAAATAGCAACTCTCTCAATTACCAAAATAATCCCATTAAAACCCCATAGTGTTCGTTCTGAAGTGACATTTTTTTAATTTTCGTAAAAGAAAATTGAAAAACAATGTCAAAAAGCTTAAATCTTTTTATAATGATTCAGAATAGATGCTACTACGAGCTTTCATAAAAATCCCTAAATATCCTTTCTTTTATTCATAAGATAATCTTACTGGAACATCCTTGTGTTGATTTCAAAGTAATTTTTTTTAAATTCGTCAAAGAAAAAATGAAAAAAATTTGCTACAAGAATAAAACTTTCTAAAGAAACTTCAAATACACGGTACTACGTAATCCCGTAAAAATCCCAAAATACCCCCTCCCTCAATAACAAAATAAGTCCATTTAAAAGCCATAGTGTACGTCCCGAAGTAACATTTTTTTTAATTTCCGTAAAAAAAAATTGAAAAACAATGGCAACAAGCTTATTTTTTTTATAATGACTCAGAATAGATGCTACTATGAGTTTTCATAGATATCCCTCAATATACATTCTCTTATTCACTAGATAATCTTACTGGAACCTCCTTGTGTTGATTTAAAAGTTACATTTTTGAAATTCGTCAAAAAAAAAATCAAACATATTTGCTACAAGAATAAAACTTTCTGAAGATACTTCAAATAGATGCTGCTACGTGATCCCATAAAAATCCTAAAATACCCTCTTTTTCAATTAAAAAATAATCCCATTTAAACGCCATAGTGTTCGTTCTGAAGTAACATTTTTTTAATTTCCGTTAAAAAAAATTGAAAAACAATATCAACAAACTTAAAACTTTTTATAATGATTCGAATAGATGCTACTACGAATTTTCATAAAATCCGAAAATATCTATTGTCTTATTCACAAGATAATCTTACTGGAATATCCTTGTGCTGATTTCAAAGTTACATTTTGGAATTTCGTCTAAAAAAAAATTGAAAAAATTAGCTACAAGAACAAAACTTTCTAAAGAAACTTCAAATACACGCTACTACGTAATCCCGCAAAAATCCCAAAATACGCCCTCCCTCAATTACAAAATAGGTCCATTTAAAAGCCATAGTGTTCGTCCCGAAGTAAAATTTTTTTTAATTTCTGTAAAAAAAAATTGAAAAACAATGGCAACAAGCTTAAAGCATTTTATAATGACTCAGAATAGATGCTACTATGAGTTTTCATAGAAATCCCTCAATATACATTCTCTTATTCAGTAGATAATCTTTCTGGAACATCCTTGTGTTGATTTAAAAGTTACATTTTTGAAATTCGTCTAAAAAATCAAACATATTTGCTACAAGAATAAAACTTTCTGAAGATACTTCAAATAGATGTTGCTACGTGATCCCGTAAAAATCCCAAAATACCCCCTCCCTCAATTACAAAATAAGTCCATTTAAACGCCGTAGTGTTCGTCCCGAAGTAACATTTTATAATTTCCGTAAAAAAAAAATTGAAAAACAATGGCAACGAGCTTAAAACATTTTATAATGACTCAGAATAGATGCTGCTATGAGTTTTCATAGATATCTCTCAATATACATTCTCCTATTCAGTAGATAATCTTACTGGAACATCCTTGTGTTGATTTAAAAGTTACATTTTTGAAATTCGTCAAAAAAAATCAAACATATTTGCTACAAGAACAAAACTTTGTAAAGAAACTTCAAATACACGCTACTACGTAATACCGTAAAAATTCCAAAATACCCCCTCCCTCAATTACAAAATAAGTCCATTTATAAGCCGTAGTGTTCGTCCCGAAGTAACATTTTTTTAATTTCCGTAAAAAAAAATTGAAAGACAATGGCAACAAGCTTAAAATATTTTATAATGACTCAGAATAGATGCTACTATGAGTTTTCATAGAAATCCCTATATATACATTTTCTTATTCAGTAGATAATCTTACTGGAACATCCTTGTGTTGATTTAAAAGTTACATTTTGGAATTCGTCTAAAAAATCAAACATATTTGCTACAAGAATAAAACTTTCTGAAGATACTTGAAATAGATGCTGCTACGTGATCCCATAAAAATCCTAAAATACCCTTTTTCTCAATTAAAAAATAATCCCATTTAAACGCCATAGTGTTCGTTCTGAAGTAACATTTTTTTTTAATTTCCGTAAAAAAAAATTGAAAAACAATGGCAACAAGCTTAAAACATTTTATAATGACTCAGAATAGATGCTACTATGAGTTTTTATAGATATTCCTCAACATACATTCTCTTATTCACTAGATAATCTTACTGGAACATCCTTGTGTTGATTTAAAAGTTACATTTTTGAAATTCGTCAAAAAAAAACAAACATATTTGCTACAAGAATAAAACTTTCTGAAGATACTTCAAATAGATGCTGCTACCTGATCCCATAAAATTTTCAAAATGTCAACTCCTTCAATTACAAAATAATCTCATTTAAATGCCATAGTGTTCGTCTCGATTTTTTTTATTTTCCGTATTAAAAAAAAAATGGCAACAATTTTAAAACTTTTTATAATGACTCGGAAATAGATGCATTACAACGTGTTCTACTTGTTTATATATTTACGCCGGTTGTACAAAACTATTAGCAATGCATGCAAAGTCGGTAATTTTTAGCATTTGATGTCAAGTTGATAGTGAATTGGATGCGTTAAAATGATAAAATCGGTATGGTTTCATGGTTTCCGTGATTAGAAATATAAATCGTGAGATTTTCTTCAGTAGTATTCCCTTCGTTTTCCCGCGAAAAGTCAAAAAGTGCGGAGCGTTACACGGCTTTCAAAATACGTTTCGATAAGTAGTGCGACGTGAAGAAAACAGGAGTTATCTCTGCCGAAGTCAGGTAAGCGCATTCAAACTATTGAAGGAAAAACCATCGTAAACATCATCGGCAACAGTGTACTCTTACATTTTCATAACCTAGCAAATGCCCGTTATATTTATGGGCTCAATTGTGTTTGTATTTTTCTGCAAAACGGTCGTAGAAAAAAAAATGTAGTGTGTAATTTCGAGCGCAAAGCGTGTTTGCCGATTTCGATGGATTGCCGTGTGAAGCGGCAAACACGTACTTTGCGCACTTATAGAAATATATATATATATATATATATATATATATATATATATATTCCAAATACGAAACACTTCTGTTGGAAGATTAGATCTTAGCTCATGTTTACAATTAATGCTTCGTGGGCTCTTTCGTTAATATTATCATCGAGTGGATGCAATAATTAAGTATATTGTTTAATTGGGGTCGTAAGCAAGGAGCGATGCGAAGGTGGAGATAAAGCGGCGCTAAGCCGTGAATGGTTAAGGGCTGATTAAGTGCGCGTTTAGTCGCGTGATATTCGCCTCGTTATTATTAGACACGACATTCGGAATTATTTTATCAGCGGCTCTGAGACGCACGAGGACCCTTATTTCCTGCCATTTATTAGCAATCACGCTTCCGAACTGCCCTTTTCTACCCCCCGTTTCTGCGCCGGTGCCAGCGCCCGACGACCGACTTCGTGCCCTCCTTAATTATGCGAGAACCATCGCATGCCCACCCTTAAACGGTAGCTCGGGTTACTGTTAGCTTAGAGGCCGAATCGCCCCCGCCGAGCTATAATGTAAGATAAATTAATTTTATTGCTGACTAAACAGCCTAAGATTGTTGTCGGTAAGGCACGCAACGTGACATGTATTTATACCGGGCCGGCACGAACACCTCGTTACGTTACGCACCCCCTAAAAACCCAAACCTGAAAACCTGAACACACACACACATACACACACAGAGAAACCCCTGTCCTGGTCGTGTCTGAAAGTTTAAATTAAATTTCCGTTTTTGAATTGCACGCAACAACCAGACCAATTGGCGTTTTATATTGGAGCGCCAGAGGGCCTCTCGCTTTCTCTCTCTCCCTCTCACACTCTCTTTTTGCGGAAAATAGCTTTTCTTATATATATATATATATATATATATATATATATATATATATATATATATATATATATTCTGTAGCCAATATGAGAATACGGCGTCCTCGACGGAGCAAATAAAATAAAAAGACACAAAGTTATTCAATTTATACGAATTTTCCGTGCGAGTTAGCTTATATTGAATCGATGTGACGAAAGTTCCACTTGATAAAGTACTTTTCGAATAGGTTAGCATATATTTTATGCGTTTGTCGCAATTCGTCGGCTCCGCGTCAAACGTGCGCACCCCTCCAGCCATATGAAATTAAATTTTATCACAACAAATTTTACAATTTCGATATTTATCAATTACTCCTTGTATGAATGTACAAACAGTAATATTACTAACTAGTTTTTCAAGCTTAAGTCGCTGTATGTGAAATTGTGTTCTTTATGTGAATTAGTGAAATAGTAAAATTAGAAGGAGGGGTCGGATCGAGAAATTTTATTCGGATTTTCTGTTGGGTTTGAGAAGGGCTTTCCGGTGCTAAATTTCGCTTCCCCCTTCCGTATACAACGTCATATCTCGAAAACCACAAATCGGATCGAAAAACTTTAGGAAGATCTTTGATTCGGATTAAATCGGTGACTGATATACCTTCGTCAGATTTTTAATTTTCGAAAAAAAAAATCGCAAAATTCTTCGAAAAATTCCCGCAAAACTATAAAAAATCGAAATTTATAGCCCTTACCTTTTCGACGCAAATGTAATTCCGAATGGCATGCCATTTAAATTTCTTGCGTGAGATAAAAACTGACCGCTGTAGAATTTTTTTATTGTAATCGGGAGTGGTTTTCTTTGAATAACTCCTCTGGGGTTGGAGATATCAAACATTCGTAGGAGACATAAAATGTAGAGGGAAGCTAGTTCTACAAAATTCTATGAAATCCGGAGTCGTGACCATAAGGGAAAGCGCGCCCTTTCTTCCGGAAGCATCCGAAATGTTATTTTTTAGAAAAACGCTTGAGGAGTTGCAAGGGGATTTTTTTATGGGAACGTGCGATAGCAAACGTTGTGTCCCGATGCATTGGGAATTTTTTGAGCCATATTTGAATCCTCCAACTAAAAAATTCTGGGAGGAGATAGGTTTGGCGCGAACCTCTGCATCGCAAAAAATCGATTTTCAAAAATTCACCCTGTAGTAATGGGGTGAGATGGAAAAATGCGAATTCCTAGAGGACGTTTTCGGCTCTCAGGAAAAAAATAAAAATTGGAAACATTTTTTTTTTGTGGGGTTGGCAACACTTTTTTTAAAGGGGTGGTCGGAAGAACTTGAAATTTTAATGGTGAGTGTCTTGAATTATTTTCATTTTTTAATGAAAATTTCAAATCGCTATCTATAAGGGTTTTTGAAATATTGAAAAAAAACGTAATTTTAACCTTACGCTTTTAGTATATATTCCCCGTTCCGTATACAACGTCATATCTCGAAAACTAAAAATCGGTTCGAAAAACTTTACGAGGATCTTTGATACGGATTAAATCGACGATAGACATGCCGTCGTCAGATTTTTAATTTTCTGAAAAAAAATTGAAAAATTCTTCGAAAAATTCCCGGAAAACAATCGAAAATCTGCCGTAGATCGTAAACGAAAAATAAGACCCTTTACTTTTCGACGTAAAATGAAATTGCGAGTGGCACGCCGTTTAAATTTTTCGCGTCGGATTAAAAATGGCCGCTCTAGAACTTATTTATTGAATGCGGGGCTGGTTTTCTTTGAATAACTCTTTAAGGGTTGAAAATATCAAAAATTCGTAAGAGATATAAAATATAGTGACAGACTCGTTCTACAAAACTCATTGAAAATTCTAGTCGCGACTGTAAAGGGGGCGCGGCCCCGCTCGCAGAAGCACGAAAAAAGCGACCTCTGCAGAGAAAGGGTTGCAGCTCGTGAACGGAGAGGAGCACTTTCAGCACAGAAGTGGCCCTTGTGTCCCCCTGTATTTAGGATCTTTTGAGCCGTATCCGAACGTTCCAACTCGAAAACCCAAAAAGCTTTAGCATTTGGCGCAAACCTCTGCATCGCGAAAAATCGATTTTCAAAAATTCACCCCGGGGTTACTGGGTGACATGAAAAATTGCGGACTTTACGGGCCCCTAGAGGACGTTTTCGGCTTTCAGGAAAAAAATAAAAATTGTACAAATTTTTTTTTTGACCGTACCGAAAAAAAACCCCGCGAACCGACACTGGTGTGTACTTGTTTCTTCGTAGGATCATCGCGTCAATCCGTTAATTTAATCGTTATAGTTTACTCAGGGATGACAATAATAATGTATTTATTTGCGTTAATGACAATAGTCTTACACACGTCAGGTACAGTAAAGAAAGAAAAAAAATGTTCAATAATATAAAATCACTATCTTAGGTCTAACAAAGTAATGAAATAAATATATTAAATAAAAATTAGATACAGTGCAAATACAGATAGAATCAAGTACCATATTTCAACTGATTACATAAAACAATGAGAGGTGTAAACAAATTTTCAAGAGAAAATATAATTAAAATTGACAACTGGCATTTCACTTACCGTCTTCTATTGCTCATTTACTAATTAAGTTAAAATTTTGATATTTTGCAGAATTAATTTGCATCCTAGAATGCGTTTCAGGAAAATATTTTTGATTATACAGGGTGTCCCAAAAAACCGTGACGTCATGATGATATATTTTTTTAAATTACACGCTATGTATTTTATTGCTTATTTGGGTACCTTTCATGGTTGCCTCCATACTCCTATAATTTTCGATTCAGGGATATCAGCAAAAAAAAATTAAAATTAAAAAAAATCAGTTTTGCACTATTGGTTTAAAAAATTAATAAAAAATAAAAATAGTGCCTTGTTAATCAAATCATACAAGGTACTTATTAAATAAGATCTGATGGTCCCGTTAACCAAGTTTGATCGATATGAATTATACAGGGTGTCCAAAATTTAGTGTCAAACATTTCAAACTTTAAAGCACTTTATTTTTCTTATTTAAAATTGGAGCCCCTGTATATTTTTATGTCATTCCATGCAGAATTAAAAAACAAATATTTTTCCTTATAACAACCCTGTCCCAATTCCTAACGCATTAAAAGTTATTTGCAGAAAACTAGTTTTATCTACCATTTCAATAGCCATTTTACTGAATAAAAATCGAAGGTGGCTTTGAAAAACAATTTATTGACATTAAAATTTAACAAAGTGACAAGAGACTGTTTTGACTTTAGTAATGTAAAAGTTTAAAGCATTGTTAACTTAAGCTCTTTGTACTCAAGAATTATTTTTTCCATGACAATTATTATTCTTGAGTATAAATAACTTCGTAAGCCTGTGATTATTGAAAATTTAATAGATATCACTTAACTGACCACCAATTAAAGGTCTTCACAGAAGATCTGACAGTTACAAGTGCTAGGAGAGCATTTAACCGACAGTCAACTCGAAGCCTTAGTAAATCACTTAACTAATCATCAATTACAAACTTTTGCTGAGGAATTAAATGATTGCCATTTATCGAGAAACTCGACTATAGTTTACGCCTGCTTTATATATTTCAATAAACATTTCTAACGTTAACGATCGCCCGGTATTAATTATGTTGCGCACGTTTAAGCCGCATAATACATCGCCGGTTTTGGATATGTTAATTATCCAGTTAATTTCCAGATTACGTTGGTGAAGGGAGGGGGGGGGGGGGCGAGAGATATGAACGTGTAAGGGTGTAGGCGGAGGGTTGGCTGAATCATTAGATTTCCGCGATTTGTCGCGTGCACCTGAGCGAGACAAGTAAACTAAAGCTTAGGCGAGAATGGGGCGCCAATTTATCAGAGTGCTGAACTAACAAGACATCTCTAACGAGACAATCGGATTACATTCTTGATCTCGTGTCAGATTGACGCCCGTTTCCAACGCACGACACTCAGTCCTACTTTTTATTTTAGCTCCTTTAATGCGATTGCCCCGCTATCCAATTACCCACGAAAATAATGACCAGAGAGGACATAATAATTTACTTCAGTGTAGATAGAAACATCCCTTAGTCCAAGAACGAGAAGATAAAATGTCGTAATTTGTAAATTAATACAAACGTGGCCATCTATGCGTGAAATATGTCCGTGGCCTTGAGTTAACGTGTGTCGGGCAAAAGTTCCTAGGCACGCACTAAATTAGATACAAAAATCATAATTGTCGATTTACTAAAATGTTATAACTGAAAGTGTGTAGAACGTGCGTGAATTCCAATTAATTATTGTATTGTATGGACAAACAACGATTAGACTTAATCAAAACGTAATTCACACCTACTCCAATTTCGCAGATTGTTATCCAGAGTTTCGTGAGGTAGAATAAACAATTATTAACTTAATAACCGAAGAAAAACCTTGGCGAATTTTTACGCGTTATTTGCAAACCAAATACAAGCGTTTGTACCTCAATTACCGAAAACTGGAAGAATTACCAGCCCGAGTTCCGCTTCTTGGTCAACGTGAAAATGAACGAACCCTTAACGGGTGAGTAATTTGCCGAGATTCCACCTTCGATGACGGATCCGTTGATTGTGGTTACTACCCCCAGACACCGAAAAGGCGAAATGGAAGAAGCGTGATCACTAAATCTTTAGAGAATCAAGAGCTCCATAAAAATACTCCAGAATATCTCACGTGTCTTAAAGGCGAAACCAACCTCCCATAATCTAAAAACTATGAGCTTCGGATGGATGAGCCAGTAAGCGCGTCATTCTTCTTGGGCCCTCCAGACGCACTAAGCACAGATATATCTACGCTTTAACATAGGTACTCTTTGAACAAAATCGAAGTCGATTTGCCGAAGAAATTGCTGGCACAAGGGGAGATGCCTTGGGAGCAACTAAGGGAGCAACTAAGGGAGCTGTACAACTCACTCAAGTATAGAGATGGGTAACTCGTATAAAAGAGAGAGTCATGAAAGCTATCCACTGCGTCAAAGTGAGGACCTATTATTTTGCTCTTCAGTATGTTTTCAGGGAAAATTGCAACATTTTCAAAGTGAGTACAAAAACGAGTCATTTCTCCCATTTTTACTCTAGAGTAAAAATCCGAGTGTGAAGCTTCCTTACATGGAAAACAAAGAGGCGACGTTTGACATCAATGAGATAGAGATTCGGCGTCGCGTTGCAAAGGCGAAGTCGGTTACTACAACGATGGTATCAGAAAATCCTCCGCCAAGGACTGCTCTTCAAGCTAGCTCTCGAAGCGGGAACGCGTCGTAGGCTGACCTGAAGGATTAATTTGTCGACTTTTAATCTCAAGAAGGGGAAACAAAATGCGGCGGCTCGTGGATCTTCACAGAGGATTTGCACTACTTACTCTTATGGAGGAAGCGAATATATCGCTGATGTTTTGGTTAAATTTTCTTCCACAACCTCCTCGACGAACATCCACACCGCTTGTAAAGTCACGACTCGTTACCATCAATTCTCTCCTTGTTCGTTTATTTTTGGGCTTTCTGAATTCACCACAAAAAACTCTGCTGCGCTTCTTTACCAGGCAGAAAGGCTTGACCTCGGAGCTTCAACAATGTTCACATTCGTAAAATATTGAAAAGCAGTTTTAACTTGGCCTTTGTTTCATATTACGTATTTCTCCTCGTAGATTTCGTCGCCATGTCATCTACACGTAATTTTATTAATTGTAAACTCCTTTCATAATTGATAAAACTAACTAACATGTGCCATGGAAATTTCCCATCTCACTTAAATAAAGTTGAACTTAAGGATGATCTGCTGTGTGTGTGTGTGATAAGGTAGGGGATCTAAATCATATATTTTTTTTTACTTTCTCTGTTACGAAGTACGAGAAAGAATTGTGACCGTGTCTTTTCTTTTTTTAATTTTTTTTTTACGGAAATATTCGTTTTGGGGTCCCTAGATGCCATTTCAACAATTTCTGGAAAAAAAAAATTGTGTCTGGCTGTGTGTGTGTATGTATCTGTGTGTGTGCGTGTCTGTCTGTCTGTGCGCGCTGTATCTCAAAAACTAATAGAGCAATTGATATGAAACTTTGAACATCTATCTTATTTGATAATCTGCAGAACTGAAAAGCTTTTGGTAAAATTTCGTACACCGAAAGTCGGCGTTTATTATTTTATTTTCTTAAATATGAAAAATATCACAAAAACATTTAAACAAACTTTGAAGACAACAAAGAAATGAACATCTTTTGCTTAAAAACATTTTTCATAAAATTAAAAATGATTTTATGAAAAATGTTTTTTTTTTTTTTTTTTTTTTTTTTTTTTTAAAGGAAAGATGATTGATAGGAGTTCGGGTTAGGGAATCGAGGATGATGGGGACTTGGCTTAGCCAGCTAGGGCATTCAGCCACAACCAATTTATATTAATAATATTCATATTTAAATGAAATGGGGACAAACACTAGACACCCAGGGACCCGTACGGCCATTTTTCGTGTTGAAAAAGTGACCGTCCGGACGGGACTCGAACCCGCACCAACGGGGTCCAGAGGCCGAACCTCTAACCACTAGACCACCGCGGCCCCAAAAAAAATGTTTTTAATGTCGAGAATTTTTTTTTTTTTTTTTTAATTTTTGGTTTATAATTATTAAGCGATAATAGTTACAGAAAATTTATTTTAACAATAATTGTAGAGAATGCTAAAATGAACAACTTATAAAGAATAAGTTCTTCTTTAAATCCCTTTAGTTTTTGAGTAAACTGAGTTTTTGAATTTGAATTATAATTTTTCCATCTTTCATAATTTTGACGTTTTAAACGTCAGTTTCATCCGAGTCTACAAAACGCTCGATGTACATTTAAAATATGATTTCAATTGAAAATAAACCATGAAAACGTAAATATAAATGGCTATGATACCATCAAGTCGGAGAAAGTAACATGATGGCTACATCACCATTTCTAATTTAGCAAAAATGCCCAAAACACAAAAATATTAGTTGATAAATTGAAAAAATTTGCTATCTCCCATTAAATTTAAACCACGTCCTTGTCATAAACAAGGATGTTGTCTATGAGTATTAATTTTTTCTACTTTATCCAAGAGGCGTGTATTAGATTGTAAGCTATACTAACACAATATACGGGGTGTCCCATTTTAAATTGCCACCCCCAAGTATCTCGAAACCTGAGCAACATGGCAAAAAAAAATTCAGATAAAAGTTGTAGGGTTTGGAGGGGGACATAAGCTGTTGATCTTTAAAATGACCTTGGCGTTAGTTTTCAAGGTCAAACGAAGGTCAACTTACATTTTTCAAATGGAACCATTATTTTTTATTGCCGGATCGTATTCTAAGGAACAGAATACAAACTTTTTGTAGGAAATGTTTTTCTTTTAATGCTTTTTTTAAGAATATTGTTCGTCATAGCTAAGTTTCATCAATATTCAAACTTTTCAATTAATTAGTACGACAACAGTGCAGAACACGAAGGAGGGGATTATGGCTGAATTTCGTAATGCCTGAATCACAGCCTGGATTCATCTGAGATTTCAAACAACATGGCGGGCAAAATTCATAAAAAAGGCTTTAAAGAAAAAACGTTTCCTACAAAAAGTTTGTATTTTTTTCCGTAGAATACGATTCCGCAATAAAAATAAAGTGTTCAATTTAAAAAAATCAAAGTTGACCTTCGTTTGACCTTGAAAATTAACGCCAAGGTCATTTTAAAGGCCATTAGAATATGTCCCCCTCCAAACCCTACAACTTTCATCCAAAATATTTTTTACCATGTGTAGTGTAGCCTTTACTCTTCTCTATACAGTTTTCTCAAAAGTGTACCCTAGGAAGCAGAGATGGGTAACTCATGAGTGAGTCAATTAAAAGAGCCAGAACTTTTTTCTTTTGCTCTTCACTATGTTTTCAGGACAAATTGCAAATGACCTCTTTTGCTCTTCTCTATGTTTTCAGGGTAAATTGCAAAATTTACCCTAAAACCCTTTTCCCATTACTTCTTCTAGATGTACTTTTCAATTTAATAATAAATAATTTGTATAATAATAATAATAAATCATTTACTCACGTTAGGAACAGTACATAATAAATACAAGAAAAAAGGTTACAATATTATGTCCAGCCGCTACTGGAATACGTCAAAAAATAATGAGATAATGAGCAAAATACACCAAAAATACAATGTTACATGTTACTGTTTCGACTGAAATATTCTTCCATATAATAGTGTTCTCGTTCCATTAAATATTCTTTCAACTGATTTTTGGACAAAATTTCATTTGTAGTATTCTTTAGATGCTTGGCCAGTTTATTGAATATCCTCAGTGCAGCATACATTGCAGATGACTCAAAGAGGGACAATCTATGAACTGGGAATACATATGTTTCTTTCTTTCGGGTTTCATATGGATGGTCTAAATGATGTGCGTTGAATTTATCTTTATTTTTTAAATTAAAAACTAATATTTCATAAAAAATAGGTCATAGAGTCATGAGTCACTTCCAGAATCGACTCTTATGTCTTGTAAAATGTCGTTGATTATCTGTCACTGCCATTGCATATTTGTATTACCTATTTTATTACTATAAAAAACGATGCACATTATAAAAGGAAAGTTTTGCTGGTGACATTATTCGAGTTATTATTATCGAAAAATTCTCTCTTCAAAGAATTGATCATTGGAAAAATTAATTTTCGAAGGGTTGGTATTCGAAAAATTTACTTTCAAAGGATTTGTTTTCGAAAAATTCGCTTTCGAAAAAAATATTTCCGCAGAATTAACATTTTGAGTACCCTAGAAAGAAGTGGTAACTTTTAAGCAACATCTAGAACCAGTTCTTGTTCTAAATGTGAGTTAAACGACATCTGTTGATATCATTTAGAAAAGTTATCACTTCTTTCTGGGGAATCCTGTACAACCAGCTAACTTGCGCGCCATAATGCCGAAAGAAGAAAAATTTGTTTTCAAAGAATTGGCCTTTTTTTTCGACAAATTCGCTTTCGAAAAAATTATTACCGCAGAATTAACATTTTGAGTACCCTAGAAAGATGTGGTAACTTCTAAGTAACATCTAGAACTATTTCCTGTTCTAAATGTAAAGTAAGCGGCAGCTGTTGAGATCATTTAGAAAAGGTACTACCTCTTTATTCAGAGGCACCCTGTATAATCATAGTTGTCCTCATGAGGGTCATAACTAATGCCGAGAGTAAAAGAATTTATTTTCAAAATCCTTCGAAAAATTTAGGATTCGTTTTCGAAAAAATTGCTTTAAAAAGAAATTGTTTTCGAAGAATTTACATACAGGGTGCACCAGAAAGAAGTGATAACTTGGAAGCAACATCTACAACTATTCCTTGTTCTAAATGTAAAACAAGCCACATTTGTTGAGATCATTTAGAAAAGTTACCACTTCTTTCAGGGGCACCCTGTATAACCATAGCTGACCTCATAGCCGCGTGCGCCAGCGCGTCATAACTAATGCGGAGAGTAGACTATATTATTAGGTACAAGAAGTGATCCTGGAGGTGGCTTCAAAAACAAAAAGTGAAAAAGGCAACACTTTTAAAAGTCATGGCAGGAAATTTGAATTTGGGCGATTCAATGAAGGAAAAGAAATCAAGAATGAAAAATTCAAATTGTAACCTATCAGTGGCACCAACTGTCAGTTTCCAGGCGGAAATTCAAACTCAAAAGTGGTGCTAACTGTTTTCCGAAGCTCAAAACTTCAGAGAGGGAATCCAGGGATTCTCTCTTCGAAGAATTGATCACTCGAAAAATGGACTTTCGAAATATTTGCTTTCAAAACTTTTATTGGAGCTTTTATTTTATTTTTCGGAAAAAAGTAATTTTATGAAAAATATTTTCAAACAAAGATGTTAATTTCTTTGTTGTCTTTAATACTTGTTAAAATATTTTTGTAATATTTTTTTTTATATCTAAAAATTTATCGTAAAGAAACAAAAACGGTTAAGGTAAACACACACTTCCGAGGTACGAAATTTTACCAAAAGCTTTTCAGTTCTTCGGATTATCAAATAAGACCTATGTTGAAAGTTTCATCTTAATTCCTGGATTAGTTTTTGAGATACAGAGCGCACTTTGAATTTCACCTGACCTTACGTAGATGTCACAAGGTCAAACCAAGGTCACTATGTCACTACTGTATGTTCCCCTCCAAACCGTTAAACTTTTATCTACAACATTTTTTTGTTATTACAAAATTATTATTTGTTTCACCTTTTGTGCCGGAAGTTTCGACAACTTTAGATTTAGAAGATACATTTTGAATAATTCAAATAAACCAATTCTCTCAGTAGCGGCTCGTGGAACATGTTGATGGTACTTTTACAATATGGGGAGGCCCCGGCCTCCTTTTTTGAAGAAAGAAAGAACGAATAATCTTCATAGATTATTTTGAGTTGTAAATTGAAGGTTCATAATTTCAAACAGCCGAAAATATGATTTATGCGTACTTTCGATTTATCGTGCGTTTACATTTTATCCCAGACTTGCACTAAATCTTCGACCACGTAACCTCACCATCAAACAATACACACCGAAAATAAAGAGAATTTTAAGAATTAATTAAAAATTCCTGCTGAGCTTTTTTTTAACATATGTGATCCGGATCACCTGCGTGATCAACTCTGGTCAGTCTCGAAAAGCTGCTGAGCTTAACACTACATGGCTCCTTGGCTCTATAAACGAGCCGCCCCTGGTTATACGGTATTTTAGTGGTAACTTGCTTGTTTGTATCAAGAGACAGACTTTCAGGAAACAGAAGAACATCTACAGAACTTGATCATTGATAAATTTCTCAGTAAAAATATTCAAAATCCTATAAAGTTGAAATTATAAAGAGCCATTCCTTGCATTGCGTGCGACAGTCAGTCCTTAAGAACTTACTAAGAACTTGGCAGGATTTAGAATATTTATAACTTTCTTAGGATATTTTTTCTAATAAAAACTTGAATAATACTAGAATGTTTGTAGGCAAGCAGCAAACGACAGCATGCATACAAACAGTTCCTGAAGATTGTAGAAGTTGATGTGCATAAAATTTTACATTATTTGAAAAACGAGATGGTTATCACTTGTAGCGATAGTTTCAAGAATTTGGGAGCCTTCCAGTTTTTCTCTCCTTAGGAGAAAAGTAATCATGCCTCTTCCTTGGGCGAGAAATATTATTTCTCTCATGATTTCGACAGCTTAGAAATCGACTTTCCCTCCCTTACACATTAATAAGAATTGTAGTATAATATTGAATGTGGGATTAAATTGGCCGCGATTAAAAAGCACGTTCAGAATCAGTTGGTTGAAATTGATAATAAATGAAAGTAAATTACGAGATAAAGCGATTAAGCACACGCGAGCCAACAATGAAAATTAAAAGGAGGATCCACCGTAAATATGGAATTTAATAACCTTCTATATACGTGTATACCTTTTTCTCTCTCTCCATGTATTTATACATTCCGTGCGTTTTAGTACCTTATATACGTACATATTTTTTTATTTTTTTTATCTTTATTCCGTCCGGATCGCGTGGAAACGCGGAAATTTGATTACGCCGTATAAATAATTTCATTAAATCGGAATTTTTCGAACCGGGGCCACGTTATTGCGTAAAGTACGCTTATAAATCTGGCCGAAAATGGGGATATAAATAAAGGGCAGTAAAAATGTAATAAATTAGGGTATCGTGACTGGCGCCGGGGGTTGGCGTGCACATCTTCACATACGTGGATAAAGTATTTTTCGAATGATTTTCGATCGGGATCTGTTTATTATTTCCATTCGGGTTTCGCTAATAAAAATAACGCAAAACTGTCACGATGTGGAATTCGACGATTTATTATTCGCGTCCAATAAAATACTTGTTTTTCAAACAATTTTATAATATTTCGCCTTTATTTTTACTTAATTTGATGTACAAAGTACAGCACTAGGCTTGCACGTTTTAATAAAGATGTGTTTGCTAATTACTGAAAGTGCATGCAACTGTTGAAACTACGTACGTATTTCAATATAATCTAATAATTTCTAGATAATGATTTAAAAATCGAAAATAGTCGGAATATATTATAAAAATTGTGAAACCAACCAAAGGTCTCATTTTAACAATCTTAAATTTATAATTTGATTAATTAAAACACTTGGTTTTGTTTCACTGATTTTAAAAGTGTTTTAATTAATCAAATTATATAATTATGTTTCACCACGGGTTAAGTGAGAAATTAATTAATCATAATCCTAAATTTGTTACAGAGTTAGAAGAAATCATCGCCAATATCATATATCCCATTACAAAATATTTTCTCAAGATTGATGGGAATTATTTTTAACCCAAAAATTTAAATTTCATATTTCGGGTTGTTATTTGCCTTTGAACTTTAAAAAAAAATAGGTCGTACTTTTCTTTTGTATAAAATAACAAGAATAGTATATGTTGATATATTCGCGTGTCTGGATGAAATCTATCAAGGCATGATGCCAACTGTATAATAAATGCTTGATAAATAGGAAGTGACAAATTTAACATGGAAATACCGTCAACGTGACGGATAGATTGAAAAAACGAAACACACACACACGCGAATCACAATAGTCTTTTTCATCAACAAGCTATGATTATGTTTAAACCGTACAAAATAAAAAAAAATAAAGAAAAACTAATTATTATTTCTACCGCTTATATTTTTCAGCATAACTGCGCAATAATTTTAACAAATATATGTGTTACTTAAAGTATTTTTGTAAAAATGATAAGGATTTATCATTCGGTAAGATAATCTGTTTTAGAATTGAAATAAATACATGTTGATCAACTCACTGTTTTCCGTTCAGAAACGTTGACTGTCAAACAAACAAATATAAAGGGAGGTTGGTTTAAATCGATTTCATTCATTTTCGGGGTGGTAAGCACCCGTCGGTACGACGCAGCAAGCTCCCGTCGTTAAGTTAAAGGTCGATGGTATCAAATTAACAAATGTTTCTGGGTACTAACATATGATATGATTGAAATAGAAATTATCAAGGGCAATTCCACGAGAGATGAAAATTTGTTGCGTTCAATTGCAAGACTTAAATATGTCAAAAAAATCAAACATGATTTTGTGGAGCGAAATTTGCAACCGTTTGCTTATAGACTATATAAATATTTTGGATGTACAAGACTTTTGACGTTCTTATTTATTTTATAATACAATCCTTGATCCACATTTTATTTATACTGAATTATCTACATTTTAACTTTCGAACTGTCTAAATTAAATAGACTGTTAAAATGGTAATATTTTACAGAAACACGTGCCAATAAAACGCCACTTATTACAATTTTACTTAATCAATGCAGTGAACACAACAATAAATTACTTGTTTAAACAAGCAGCTGCCTAGTTTTTGCAGGATTTATCTTTTTTATAACTTTCATTTATTGCATCTGCAACTAGATATCAATTTTTCACCATTTCCACTTATTATTCTAAATTTACGAACAGGTTAAATATTTATGTATTCGGGCTATATTTTAAATTAAGATTTAGGAAGCACGTTAGTTGGAAATTGACGTTTTACATTAGTTCCACAGGAAACAATTTCAATCCGTTCTTGAGAGAGAGAGAGAGACAATACATTTATTGAGGCACTTTTACAAATGACCTCAACAGGCAATTGACCAGAGGTCTTTCAGCCTTCCGTTCCTGAATTATACGGATTTGGCAATATTTTGATGTTTAAAATTGAACAGTATTGCAGTTAAAAAAAACATAATATGATTTTACAATTTCACTGGAGAGGGATTCTCACATCAAATACGCCGTAAGAAATTACATGGTAACGTAGTGCCAAGATTTCTCCAATGCGGTTGATGTAAATTTATTTCTGTTAAGTGAAATTGATTAAATATGACGTCTAGAAACTAGTATTGTATTGATTTTTTCCAGCTGTTTGCATAACTAGGGAATTTAATTTAAAAGTTTTATTTGGATGATCATGCTGCATGATATTAAACCTATTTCTATTGATAGTTTCGAATTATCCCAACTTGCGACTCCCCTCAGAAACTACGATGAATGTAACGTACCCTCTTAATCCGTTCTTACATTATACAATATTAGCTACAGTATGACGTTTAAATAATTTACATTAAATAATGGTAATTCCAAAGAAATGGCACCATAAAGCACAAAACAGACATGAATAATAACTATTAGGAAAGGCCTATGTACAGGAGTGGGCGGAAGAAGAAGAAGAATGGTACTTTTTAAGCTGAAAGCTTATATGACTATTTAATTCGGCTGCAGCCAGACAATCGTGTGTCCAAATTGATGTTTGCAATCTGAATGTAAACAATTTATAATTCCTAATTGATTAAGCACGATTTTTGACAAGTGTTATGTTGCGTATCTCCGTTCCTAGAAATCACACAAAGAAATTTTCCCGATAAATAGTTCTCAGAATGAGTAGTTAGACTTGAAAAAAAAATTGAAAAAAATCTATCATTATTTATGCGTTTCGAGTCGAATTAAGTTCTCAGAATAAGTGAATCAAAAAATGGATTTTTTAAATCGTTATTTATGCATTTTGTGTCGAATCAAGTCAAATTGGTTTTTAGACAATTACTTCTCAGAATAAGTGAAAAAAATAAATTAATTAAAAAAATTAATTCTATTTTAAAGTTGTTTATGCGTTTCGAGTCGAATTAAGTACTATTTTCGACAAGGGCCATTTTGCGCATCTCCGTTCCTAGAAGTCCTATAAAGATTTTTTTTAGACAATTAGTTCTCAGAATAAATAATTATACTTTAAAAAAAATATATATATTTTTTTTTAAACGTTATTTATGCCGTTTTAAGTGGAATTAAGCACTATTTTCTACAAATATTATTTTGCGTATCTACGTTCCCAGAAGTCCCACATAGATTTTTTCAGACAATTAGTTCTCAGAAAAAGTGATTATACTTGAAAAAAAAATTTTAAAAATTGATTTTTTTCTTTAAACGTTATTTATGCGTTTCGAGTCGAATTCAGCACTATTTTTGACAAGTGTCATTTTGCGTATCTCCGTTCCTAGAAGTCCAACAAAGAAATTTTTCAGGCAATTAGTTCTCAGAATAAGCAAGTATACGTGAAAAAAAAAGATTTTTTTTAAAACGTAATTTATTCGTTTCAAGTCGAATTAAGCACTATTTTCGACAAGTGTCATTTTGCGTATCTCTGTTCCCAGAAATCCCACAAAGAAATTTTTCAGACAATTAGTTCTCAGAATAAGTGATTATACTTGAAAAAAAATTTTTTTTTGAAACGTTATTTGTGTGTTTCAAATAGAATTAAACACTATTTTCTACCAAGTTTCATTTTGCGTATCTCCGTTCCCAGAAGTCTCACGAAAAAAAATTTCAGACAATTAGTTCTCAGAATAAGTGATTATTCTAGAAAAAATAAATAAATTTAAAAATATATTTTTTTAAATCGTTATTTATGCGTTTTAAATTGAATCAAGTCAAATTGGTTTTTAGACAATTAGTTCTCAGAATAAGTGGTTATACTTGAAAAAAATAAATTAATTAAAAAAATTGAACTTTTTTAAAGTTATTTATGGTTTTCGAGTCGAATTAAGTACTATTTTCGACAAGGGCCATTTTGCGCATCTCCGTTCCCAGAAGTCCTACAAAGACATTTTTCAGACAATTAGTTCTCAGAATAAGTGATTATACTTGAAAAGAAAAGTAAAAAAATTGATATAAAGAAAACACTTAACTTTTTTATACCACTTAAAAGTGGTATAAAAAAGTTAAGTGTTTTCTTTATATCGAAATTGAAAATGTACCACGAAGTGAACGCCTCCAAGATTCAAGAATTAAAAAAATTGAATTTTTTTTTAAACGTTATTTATGCTTTTCGAGTGGAATTAAGCACTATTTTCAACAAGTTTCATTTTCCGTATCTCCATTCCCATAAGTCCTACAAAGACATTTTTCAGACAATTACTTCTCAGAATAGGTGATTAAACTTGAAAAAAAAAATATATTTTTTTTAAACGTTATTTGTGTGTTTCAAATCGAATTAAGCACTATTTTCTACCAAGTTTCATTTTGCGCATCTCCGTTCCTAGAAATCCCACAAGGAAATTTTTCAGACGATTAGTTCTCATAATAAGTGATCTTACTTAAAAAAAGTTAATAAAATTGATTTTTTTAAACATTATTTATGCGTTTCGAGTCGAATTAAGCACTATTTTCGATAAGGGCCGTTTTGCGCATCTCTGTTCCCAGAAACCCTACAAAGAAATTTCTCATACAATTAGTTCTCAGAATAAGTGATTATACTGGAAAAATAAATTTAAAAAAATATTCTTTTTAAACGTTATTTATGCGTTTTGAGTCGAATTAAGCACTATTTTCGACAAGGGCCATTTTGACCACTTCCGTTCCTAAAAGGCCCACAAAGAAATTTTTCAGACAATTAATTCTCAGAAAAAGTGATCATACTTGAAAAAAAATAAAAAATTGATTTTTTTCTTTAAACGTTATTTATGCGTTTCGAGTCGAATTCGGCACTATTTTTGACAAATGTCATTTTGCGTATCTCGGTAAGAAATTTTTTAGACAATTAATTCTCAGAATGAGTGATTATACCTGAAAAAATTTAATAAAAAAAAATTGTAAACGTTATTTATGCGTTTCTTTTAGTGTCTCCGTTCCCAGAAGCCCCACCAAGAAAATTTTGAGGCCATTAGTTCTCAGAATAAGTGGCTATACTTGAAAAATAAAAAAAATAAAAAAATTAACAGTTATTTATGCGTTTCTTTTTGTATCTCCGTCCCCAGAAGTCCCGCAAAGAAATTTATCAGACAATTATTTCTCAGAATAAGTGATTATACCTAAAAATTGAATAAATCAAAAAAACATTTTTAAACGTTAAGTGATTATGCTTAAAAAAAATAAAAAAATAGATTTTTTTTACGTTCTTTATGCGTTTCGAGTCGAATTACGCACTATTTTCGACAAGTGTCATTTTGCGCCGTTCCTAGAACTCCCAAAAGAAAATTTTTTCAGACAATTAGTTCTCAGAAGTGATTATATTTGAAAAAATAAAAATAAAAAAATTGAATTTTTTCTTTAAACGTTATTTATACGTTTCTAGTCGAATTCAGCACTATCTTTGACAAGTGTCATTTTGCGTATTTCCGTAAGAAATTTTTCAGACAATTAGTTCTCAGAATATGTGATTATACTTGAAAAATAGATTTAAAAAAATATTTTTTTTAAACGTTATTTATGCGTTTCGAGTCGAATTAAGCACTATTTTCGACAAGTGTCATTTTGCGTATCTCGGTTCCTAGAAGTTCCACAAAGAAATTTTTCAGGCAATTAGTTCTTCGAATAAGTGATTATACTTAAAAAGAATTTAATAAAATTGATTTTTTTTTAAATGTTACTTATGCGTTTCGAGTAGAATTAAGCACTATTTTCGATAAGGGCCATTTTGTGTATCTCCGTTTTCACCGTCCCACAAAATTTTTTTTTCCGACAAATAGTTTTCAGAATAAGTAGGAAAAAAAAATTAGAAAAAAATATGTAATCGTTATTTATGCGTTTCAAGTCGAATTAAGCACTATTTTTACAAGTGCCATTTTGCGTATCTCGGTTCCCAGAAGTCCAAAAAACAATTTTTTCAGACAATTAGTTCTCAGAATAAGCGGTAATACTTAAAAAAAAAATAATAAAAAAAAATTTGTGCGTTTCGAATCGAATTAAGCACTATTTTCAATACTTATCATTTTGCCCATCTCCGATCCTAGAAGTCCCACAAAGGAACAAATAATTATCAAAATGAGTGGCTAGACTTTGAAAAAGTTAAAGAAAAAAAAAAATATTTTTTAAAATCGTTATTTGTGCGTTTTGGGTCGAATCAAGCCAAATTGGTTTTGGATATTTGATGCATCAAGAGACGGTTTTTCTTGATTTATAAACAGATTATACAGTTTAGAAAAATTATTATTATTAATAATCAAGAGCCCTTTCACAATTAAACGCGGATCATACTATAAACACAAATAAGTGTATATACTTCGAATTTAGCGACCTTGATATTATTATTTGTAGGGATTTATTAAGTGTTGCTTTCCGACCGCAACATCCAATAAATCGCTACAAAAAAAAAAAATTTAAGTTTCCGCATTGGTATTCTTAAATTAATAAATAACGTTTAAGTCTCACCTGTACACGAACTTCAGGTAAATTCACTTTCATGGCGAGCTCCTCCCTACTGTACACATCCGGATAGTGGCTCTTCTCGAAGGCCCTTTCCAGCTCGTGCAACTGGTAAGTGGTGAACGTGGTGCGGTTCCTCCGGTGTTTCTTCTTGCAATTGTCCCCCTCAGACATCCCTACAGTTCCTGCCTCGTCCTCCGATCCGCTCCCCGCGCCCTTTCCGTATCTGAGCTCCGATACGCCGTCGTTCGAGTTACAGCTTCCTTCTCCTGGAAATCCGACAAATTACATAACAGTTTAGCGAGATGAGGGGAGATCAGAAGAGAGCAAAAAAAAGTACGTATATATACATAAGGGATAGCAGGCGTTATAAAACAGTTAGGGGTTATACAGGGTCTTTTTTAAAATATGGATGTCGAGATAGTTCAAAAAAATAAATAATCCTACAACAGATCGATTTTTGTTAGTTATTCCTCATTTTCTGACGCAATAATCGAATTCCATGTTAAAGTAAAAAGTAAAAAATTACTGAAGTTTTAGAAACGAAAGGCAAACAACACCAAATTTTTTCAATAGTCAGTTTGCTTTATAGTCCACGGATAAACAAGTAGAGCCGTCCCAAAATGTCGTGACACGCGGGGGTAAAGTATTTGGAGAGAACGCGATGACAAATCAACGCTTGGCCGCATCACCGAATTGAAGATTAATCATCACATCGCGACCGATTATGTGTCCATATTTACATTATGTTCACTGAAAAATTATGAGTTTCCGGCGCCCCTTCTCTTGAAATTTAAGATGTTCACAACGCAATGTGCCACGACATTTTAGGACGGCTATAGTAAGCTTAACACAGATTTGTTAAATCTACTACAACTTTATAGTTTTACGTATTTTCAACGACTTAATTGTATCATTTGCAAATGAATCAATGAAAACACCCTCCGAAAAAATATTAAATGGAGGAAATCAATCACACCTCGTTTAGGAAGTGGCATTCAAGGCAATATATATAATTTGAGCCCCCCCTCCCCCCACCATTTCCCCGAGAGCGGGGTATACACATCCTGCTTTCATTGGCATCGCGTGCTTTCTCCGTTAACTTCCGTCATCGCAAGATATCCACCTAATTTCATCAGAGCTTTTACGTTCATCGATCACACCCTGTATACACATGTAATTACCTGAATCACACCTGTCCCTCGCCGGTAATCAACCACTGGAATACCGAACAATACAAACATAATCGTAATGATATATACGCGCGCGGACTATCTGGCGATGATATCTTTCGCTTTTCGAAAACTCCCTTAATTATTTATCCGAAATGGGTTTATGAAAAAAAAAATAGAGGCATATTAATTATCTCCCTTGCTTTGTTTTCTTTCGCGTTATTATTATCATTGTGTGATGGAGGAGTGTATTTATCCTTTATCCTTTATCTTTAATAATTCCGTAGTGTTGAATTTATGGCTGCTAATGATACTTACACATGTTAATGTGTTTATTTTATTGATAAATAATTTATGGGATAATATGGCTTTTAAATTTATTACACCTATCTATTATGCATGCCCAGAAAGGGACATTAGTGTGGAGGCATTAGTTTCCCCGGTACATTTTTCAATATGCCAATTAATAATAAACCTAAGGTACTTTTGTAATGAAAGAGTGATAACTGTCGAAATCCTGTTTATTCATTTATTCTTTAAGGCGGGCCTAAGTATAGACACTTTATGATCTCTTCTAATTTTTATAGGTTGTTGAGGTCCACCGCAATCGAGCCCGTACCGCCGCCGGAAGGTCTAAGTGGTTGATCGCGTATAAAAATATTGTATTCTATATAGCGCGTTTATAAATCATAAGGACTTACATGTTAAAATTTGCATGCCTTTCAGCATTATTTTAGACAGACTTTAAGTTTACACATTCCACAACAACAACTTCGAATAGTTTAAAAAAATGTGCACTTAAAATAGTCGAGTAAGCGGTTTTAATAACGGGTAGAACGGTAGATACAAATTTGCAAGTGGATAAATTTTATGACTACAATCTGAACGATTCGAAATTATATATTCTTCTTATTTTTCCGTCTCCTATCGAAAGTTGGCAATCATCATTGTAATTCGGATCTTCGTCGCTGCAGCTTTAAATAGTTTGCGCCATATTTGGATTATTGGAGACCAATTATTTGTAAGTAATTTTGTAAAACTTATAAGTTTGCACTTGTTTCAGGTTTTGAGAAATCAACGCTTTTTCGATTTTCGAGCGCTGAAAATGAGTATTCTTGTGTTTGCTGGTGATTATCCGGAAAACTTGTCAATTATTGTGCTTGGATTTTTAAGTAATATTAAAGCCCTATTATTTCTGAGTAATTTTTTAAAACTTGCAAGTCTGCACTTGTTTTGGGTTTTGAGAAATCAAGGCTTTTTTGATTTTCGAGCGCAGAAAATGGCAATTCTTGTGTTTGCTGGTGATTATCCGGAAAACTTCTCAATTACTGTGCTTAGATTTTTTAGTAATATTAAAGCCCAATTATTTTTGAGTCATTTTGTAAAACTTGTAAGTCTGCACTTGTTTCAGGTTTCGAGAAATCAACGCTTTTTCGATTTTCAAGCGCTGAAAATGGCAAATTCTTGTGTTTGCTGGTGATAATCTGAGAAACGGGTCTGTTACTGTGCTTGAATTTTTAGTAATATTAAAGCCCAATTATTTTTGAGTAATTTTCTAAAACTTGCAAGTCTGCACTTGTTTCAGGTTTTGAGAAACCAACGCTTTTTCGATTTTCGAGCGCTAAAAATGGCAAATTCTTGTGTTTGCTGGTGATTATCCGGAAAACTTGTCAATTATTGTGCTTGGATTTTGTAGTAATATTAAAGCCTAATTATTTCTGAGTAATTTTGTAAAACTTGAAAGTCTGCACTTGTTTCAGAATTTTGAGAAATTAACGCTTTTTTGATTTTCGAGCGCTGAAAATGGCCATTCTTGTGCTTGTTGGTGATTAGTCGAAAAACTAGTTTATAGCCCTATTATTTCTGAGTAATTTTGTAAAAGTTGTAAGTCTGCACTTGTTTCAGGATTCGAGAAATCAACGCTTTTTCGATTTTCGAGCGCTGAAACTGGCAAATTCTTGTGTTTGCTGGTGATTATGAGGAAAACTAGTTTATTACTGTGCTTGGATTTTTTAGTAATATCAAAGCCCAATTATTTTTGAGTAATTTTGTAAAAGTTGTAAGTCTGCACTTATTTCAGGTTTTTAGAAATCAACGCTTTTTCGATTTTCGAGCGCTGAAAATGGCAAATTTTTGTGTTTGCTGGTGATTATCCGGAAAACTAGTTTATTATTGTGCTTGGATTTTTTAGTAATATCAAAGCCCAATTATTTCTGAGTAATTTTCTAAAACTTGCAAGTCTGCACTTGTTTCAGGTTTTGAGAAATCAACGCTTTTTCGATTTTCGAGCGCTGAAATTGGCCATTCTTGTGTTTGCTGATGATTATCCAAAAATCCGTTTATAATGGCGATTGGATTTCTTAGTAATTTTAAAGCCCAATTATTTCTGAGTAATTTTGCAAAACTTGCAAGTCTGCACTTATTTTAGGTTTTGAGAAATCAACGCTTTTTCGATTTTTGAGTGCTGCAAGTGGCAAATTCTTATGTTTGCTGGTGATTATCCGGAAAACTAGTCAATTACTGTGCTTGGATTTTTTAGTAATATCAAAGCCCAATTATTTTTGAGTCATTTTCTAAAACTTGCAAGTCCGCACTTGTTTCAGGTTTTGAAAAATCAACGCTTTTTCGATTTTCGAGCGCTGAAAATGGCCATTCTTGTGTTTCCTGGTGATTATCCGGAAAACTTGTCAATTACTGTGCCTGGATTTTTTAGTAATATTAAAGCCCAATTATTTTTGGGTCATTTTGTAAAACTTGTAAGTCTGCACTTGTTTCAGGTTTTGAGTTATCAACGCTTTTTCAATTTTCGAGCGCTGAAAATGACTATTTTTGTGTTTGCTGGTGATTATCTGGAATTATTTAAATTTGTTGGGCAAGTTCTTCACTACACGAGTTTGGTATCAGAAACTATTATTTGTTTTACACTATTTATTATATTTGTAAACAATATACGTACATAAATAAATAACGAAGTGTAACGCGTTGCGCCGAAACTAAAAGTAGTAGAGACTTGAAATTTTGTCACCTTAAAGAGGGCGCTAAATGAAGAGAACTATCAAATTGTGATTATCAACCCCCACCCCGGAGGGGTAGACCACACCCCCAGGGGGTGCGTTTAGAAGTACGCTTGATTTTTTTTCACCAATATTTATTTATTTATTTATTTGTACATTTCCCAACAGAAAAATATCCAGTTACTGGGAAAAAATAAAATTTAGATACATATGAAAATAATACTATTCTAATTAAAAACTACAACATAACAATACGCTTAACATTGGATGTAAACATAGATAAACTTGGACAAAATATATCAACAAAACATTGAATGCCATGGTAACTACTTAACATCTGATGTAAAGGAGAATTAGAAAAATGCATAGTGTTGGATTTATGATAATAAAATGTTAACGAATAACGTGTACAAATTAAAAAAAATATCTGTAGGATCGCCGATCGAGTCGATCCCGACCACTCTCACCCTTCTAGAACCAGCACAACCCCCGGGGCGATTTTTTTTAACGCGCCGGAGGAGAAGTCGCTTGGCGGCGGAGGTGGAGGGCGGCGAAATTTTTTTTTAGACCTTAAAAAATATTTCAAAGAGACTCTCGGTCTTCTTTTTTTAAATTTTTAAGTTTAACCTCTAAATGTTTACCACCCCCTTCGGTCAAAAATGTTAATTTCGACAAATGAAAACCAATCGCTTTGATTTTTTATTTTTTCAACAAAGATTCTCTTCCTCCTCCTGCGCATCCTCACCAAATTTCACCGCCGTACGTTGACCGGTTTCGGAGTAATTCGGGTTACCGTGGCGGCACGTAAAAATCACTCTCGGGGGGCGGAGGCAAATTTTTTGGAAATATTTTCGGCACGGTCCGATGCACCCTCGAAAACTCTATCGATCTCTCCTGGTGCCGCCCCTCTGACTCTACCCCACCGCCCCCGCTAAATAAAAAACCCGAAAGAAAAAAGTGTTAAGACTCAAAAACGTACAGTCGGATTTCAACCAAATTTTTTTCAGATCAGAACATCCCTGCTAATTTTAACAAAAATTGTTAGAACCGTTTTGGAGCAATGACCTCATATATGAAATTTCAGAGGTTCGCCGAAACGCCGTCACTGACTTTATTTTTGCTCTTGGAGGATCCGTCGGTGGCGGGATCCCTTCACAAAGTATCCGCCAACATGATTTATTTCAGCACACTTTTTGATTTGTTGTCCCCTTAACGAGATATGATTTTTCAAAAAAGTGATAATTTTTTTTTAAAGTTTCCACTCCCTCTGAGGTTGCTTTCGCGGACGTATTTTTTTCTATTTAAATCCAAGAGCTCAAACTTTTAGGATGAGAAGAGGGTGTAACGTGCTTTGATTTGTTATTCTTTTCAAAAATTTTAAAGTACCCTCTACCCTTCCAGAGCCGTCATTTGGCTCGGTCCCCGGGTTCGTTTTGCTTCCATCGAGGACGTATGTTTTTGTGTTTAAATTTAGGAGTTGAAACTTTTAAAATAGTTAGGGGATCGAACGAGCCTTGAGCTGTTTTTTTTTTCAAAATTTTTAAAACACCCCTCCGAAATCGGGGCGAATTTTTAAACGACGAAAAAACGCGACGGTGGAGAAGTTTTTTGGCGGCCAAAGAGGAGCGTGGCGGCATTTTTTTTAGACTTTAAAAAGTATTTCAAAGAGACTCTTTGTCATTTTTTTTAATTTTTGAGTTTCTCCCCAAAAATTGTACCACCCACGTCGGTCAAAAATGGACGCCTATCGCTTTGAATTTTTCAACAAACAACCATCTCCCCCTTCGACGCATCCCCAGCAAGCTTCCTCCGGAATCGGGGCGAATTTTTAAACGACGAAAAAACTCGACGGAGGAGAAGTTTTTTGGCGGCCGAGACAGAGCGTGGCGGTATTTTTTTTTTAGACTTTAAAAAATATTTTAATTTTTTTTTTTAATTTTTGAGTTTTTAGCCAAAAATGATACCACCCCTGTCGGTCAGAAATAGAGGCCTATCGCTTTAATGTTTTCAACAGACAACCATCTCCCCCTCCGACGCATCCCCACAAGTTTCGTCGGCGCACGTAGACCGGTTTCGGAGTAATTGGACGAGACGTAAAAATCTCCCCCTGGGGGTTGAGGCAATTTTTTTGGAAATTTTTCCGATATTGTCCGATGCATCCCAGAGATCTCTATAGATCCCTCCAGGTGCCGCCCCTCTGACTCTACCCCACCACCCCCGGTGAAAAAAAAAACGAAAAGAAACAAGTGTAGTCCGATTTCAATTAAATTTTTTCCATGTATTCCCCTCGGCAAACAGAATATCTCTGGCACTTTTAACAAAAATCATTATAGCCGTTTTGGAGCCGCGGCCTTATATTTGAAATTTCAAGCGTGAGCCAAAACGCCGCCACTGACTTTATTTTTGCTCTTGAAGGATCCGTTGGTGGCGGGATCTCTTTACAAAGCATCCGCCTACATGATTTATAACCAAAAACTTTTTGATTTGTTGTCCCCTTAACGAGATATGATTTTTCAAAAAGCGATCAAAATTTTTTTTTCAAGTTTCTACCCTCATTTTCGGGGTCGTATTTTCTTTCTCAACTCAAATTTGTCAGATTTTGTAATAGCTATTGAAACCAAATCGAAAACATATACAAAAATCTTACATAAAGTGCGTATTTTTTAAAATATTGATTTTCGCCAATTTCTGTCCAAAACGATTCAAAATCATGTTTTATTTTTTTCTACCCTCTTCAGTACTGCCGATTGAGATGAACTGTTTAGGCAATATGACAGGTATGAAAAGGTATGGATTGAGCAAATTTGATCGTCCTAATAATCCTCTTTGAGGCCTTCAGGGCCTTCTTTCAAAATTATAGATAAAAATTCGTAAAGCCTTCCCTGCATATCCTGGATGATTTGAAACTATTTAATCCTCTTCATTGAAGACAGCTCTATAACATTTATTCTTTTGATTTTTTCGATTTTTCTAATCGTTCGCGAGTTATGAATTTTTTTATGTGTCAAGGCACCATATTTTTCATTTTTCATGAAATTTCGGAAATTTGAGTGAAAATCGCATGACATGGATTCGGCTGAAATTTTCACCAATCATACCTCTCACCGAAAGGGTTGAAAAGTGACAAGTATTTTATCTCTGGGGGCCCCCGTTCCAGGGCCCCAGCCTTCAAAGTGAGCGATTCAAGATTATTTTCTTTTCATGCCTTCAGTTTTGACTTTGAAGAGTCTGTCAAAGCTCCAGTGTATTTACAAAGTATTCCGCTATAATATTTATATAGGAACATTTTTTGATTTGTTGATTCCTTAAGAAGATGATTTTTTTAAATTTGACCAAAATAATTAATGTTTATTTCAAGCACGTATTTATAGCATTTGAAGAGGAAGAGTTGAAATGATTAAGGTCAGTAGAGGGTACGACTTGCTTTCATCAATAATTTTTTCAAATTTTCTGGAACAATCGAAATCAAAATTTTCGATCATAAAATTTTGAAACCTCGATAACGGGACTGTAAAGTGTATACATTTCTCAGACGTTCACCATATAATTTTTAAATGATCAAAATTAATGAAAGAAAATAAGCCTTTTACTGTTAGCGTCCGAGTGCTTTCTAAACAGCAAATTAAGAAATTGATAGTGCGTCATGTTTAACAGATTATACGATTCTTTCTTGAGTAACCCAAAAAAAAAAACATATCACAAGTCAAAAGAAAGTGCGGGCCACGCTAAGTGACTACCAACTACACAAGGAATAATCTTCTTAACCAGTCCATAGACACACGCGAGGTGTGGGCAGTTGCCCTATCCTGCTGAAACCAAATTCTTCTTCGAGGTATGCGGCGGAATTCCTGGATCATCGAAACATAACGTTGTGCATTCACTGTTACGGTTTAGTTGTTTTCCTCGAAATAAAATTCCCTACCACTCCTCACTTCTAACACCTTTGACAGTGAAGAGAGAATTGATGAAGTTCGCGTCCATTAATGGAAGTTCTGTTTATTTACACACCAATGCATTTAATTGTTTGTACAAACAAAATAAAACCTATGGTTGTTAATATTATGGCGGATTCGCGGACGCATGTGCTCATGTGTTTCAAAGTTTCACGCGCTCGTTTGCAAAATTTGTTGATTTTTTGATAGAAGCTTTGTACATAAAATACTTAAGTTTAAGTGTGCTTACCTTAATCAATTCAACTGCGAATACATGAGTTTGAGAAGTGATTCCAAACTTTTGACGTAATTTATTTCGTAAAGCATTTAAAGCTTAGCAATTGATTATTTAATTAACAACATTGATCGTCCCCGTTGTTCACGTGCCGTCTAATTACTCGCATTAATAATAAACACAACAGATTTGCGATAAGTCGGTGGGTAATTGTTAATTGCGTTTTCGCATGTCGCGGTTTAGCATTTCGCCCTGTCCTTCTCGCCGGCCGCCCGCCCCCCTCCCCCTGTCTAATCGACCGTCCGCCCCCGCCATTAAGCAAAATCCCTATCGTTTTAATTGTTTAATATTTTCGTGTGATAAGGCGACGTTTTTTTTCTGCTCTCGGCTCTAATTGTTTTCCTTTTTTCCCTCCGGATCTCGAGGTTGAAAGAAATTAGGCTCCCGGCGTTGCATGTTTGCTATATTTGCCGTGCTGAAAACGTGATTGTGCGGGTCATTAGGATTTAAATCAATGTGCAATTTTGTTGTTTAAAGTCTGAAGTTATTTGAAGGATGGATTGGTAATTTAGTTTGTTTCTTGTGGACTTGAATAAATTTCGTTCTCGTGTACGCGTTATGCGCGGGACTTCCGACCAGACAGACAAATCATGTCTGGAGTGGTCAAAATGGCAAATGGTTAAATTATGACCTAAAACAGTAAAATTCTTAATTGTGATTCTTCAAAAATATATAAATCACTTATTAAAACAGCTTAAACCGCGAAATTGGTAAAATCAAGTATAGGCCTCCAAATATCTGGTGTCACATTGCGCAGTGATCATCTGAAATTTCAAGAGAGGGGGCGCTGAAAACTCATAATTAATAATTATTCAGAGAACGTAATGTAAATATAGACACATAATCGTCGCGGAGATTTGTTATCGCGTTCTTTTCGAATACTTTCTTACTTTGCGGTGACACCAGATATTTGTAGATCTATAATTTTGACTATCGATATTTACCGCATTATTTGTATATTGTAAAGTTGATTAATAAGGGTTTCAATTTTGCAGACATTGTCAATTGCAAAAAAAGGTATTACGGTTTTTAAGCGATTTAATTATTATTATTATTATAGATAATGCATTAAAGCTATTAATGTCTGTGTCGGTGGGTGATAAAGATCTAAATTAATTTACCTGAATTAATCGTGATAATAAAAACGAAACGAAGGTGTGTATATATATATATATATATATATATATATATATATATATATTCTGACACCCCCTAATAAAAACACACGACCAAGGTGCGTGCTGCTGAGTGCACTAATTCGACCGTGGCACTCTTGATCCCCTCGTCAGACAGTCGGAATTATAAATTCAAATATTAGAAAAGGCCTTATACCGAAAAAAGAAAGAAAAGAAAACAAAATCGATGCGATGCGATGGATGGATGGATGGAAAGAAGGCTTTTAGTGGCCCCCAGCGAGAGATACAATCAGTGCCAATCGTGTACTTAAGTACCGCTGCTGCCTGACAGGTCCGCCACCTGCCACCTACCGGAGGGCTTAATTTACTAATTCATTAATTAAAGCCGCATTTGTGCCTAAACAATGGTTAGTTACGCGAGGGTTACACGGGTCACGAGACTCGCAAGAGTGTGTCCAGATTTTCTGAGGATTAATCACTTTTCTGACGGACAATTAAATTTCCCAATTAGTGACCGCATTGGGGGTTACGTAACGTCGCCGCCGGTTAATTATGCCTCCTTTTGTGTTGACGAACGATCCATTTTTCACGCATCTATCGCACGAACATCGGCACGATTAAAGGAATTAATAGATAAAGTAGAAAATGTTTATTGCTACGAATTGAATGGTTATTGGGTTGCTGTAACAACCCTATGCGGTTGAGTTAGTAACTATCGCTGGTTATTAGGTTGGTATGACGACCCTACGCGGTTGGGATAGTAACTATCGCCTGTTATTAGGTTGCTATGACGACCCTACGCGATTGGGATAGTAACTATCGCTGGTTATTAGGTTGATATGACGACCCTACGCTGTTGAGTTAGTAACTATCGCTGGTTATTAGGTTGCTATGACGACCCTACGCTGTTAGTATAGTAACTATCGCTGGTTATTAGGTCGCTATGACGACCGTACTTAGTTAATATTGTATGTAACGCTGGTTATTAGCTTTGTACGACGACCTGGCTATTAGGTTGCTATGACGACCGTACGTGGTTAGCATTGTACGCTACGCTGATGTCAGCTTTTTATGACGACCTTACGTATTGTATCCATCGCTGGTTATAGGTTGCTATGATAAGTAAGCAATCCTCTCTGGGAATCAGATTTCTATGTTATATGTTACGGGTGAAGACGTTAATCAGGGCAATGACGAGAAAATCCGGCTAATGTCGTTAATGACCTTCTGCGATGGAATATTGACCGGGAAATATCGTTAATAACCTCAAGTAATGGTCAATGATGATAGGCAGTGGATATGGTTTCATCGGTGCAATTCCTTTTAATACCAAATTGTCTTCACTTACCAGTTAGCGGTAGGTTAGGGTTTTGAATCTCAGGCTGTGATTCATGCCTTATCCTCGGCATTAGCGTCACACGATGTGCACCACGTGGAGGTTGCCGATGGGATTTTGCACATCATTGGTCCTGAAAAGGGCCGATGGTTTCAGTGGCTGGAGGTTCGATCTCGTTCTTAGATCAAATGCTCGATCAAGTGTCCATCCTCGTCAATGCACTTCTGTACCCGCTGGCCAAAATTTACTTGAATATTTTGAAGGGTTTGGATGGAAATCATGTTGTGCAGTGTTGTCGGAGCTTCAGCAAATACTTTCTGATTGACTAGTCCCCAGAGGAAAGTCAAGGAGAGGATCTTTGATGCTAATGCCGAGGATAATACATGAATCACAGCCCGGATTCATCTGAGATTTCAGACAACATGACGGACAAAATTCGCGAAAAAACTCTTTAAAAAAAGCAGTTTCAAAAGAAACTTTTCCTACAAAAAGTTTGTATTTTTTCCCGTAGAATACGATCCCGCAATAAAAAATAGAGAGTTCTATTTGAAAAATCAAAGATGATGAAAATTAACGCCAAGATCATTTTCAAGGTCACCAGTATATATCCACCTCCGAGCCCTACAACTTTTATCTGAAACAATTTTTGCCGTGTTGCGCAAGTTTCGAGATATTTGGGGTGGCAATTTAAAATGGAACATCCTGTATAGATATATAAAACAAAGATTTTTGTTAGTGGCTGAATGATCATCGCCTACTCTAAACAACCAAAAAAAAAAATACTAATATGAAATATTTTATTCATTCTACCAAATAAATTTTAAAAAATCTGAAAATTTTCGCGATATAATTTGTTTTTTATTTGGTAAAATTAATATCTCTATCATATTACTATCCTTAATAATACGAACTTCCAATATGTCAATATCAAAATAATTGCATATTTAAACTTTTCTCGCAACTATAAACAATTTATTATAAAAATTTGATAAAAAGTAGCAAAAAAAAACATTAATATTAATTTTAAAGTGATATTGTTGATTAGTATGAATGGCTCGTAATGTGTAATAACAACAATTGGAATAATTTAAAAACCCATTAATGTATTTAACGGAGACAAACATAAAAACAATTGCGCATTGGTAATCAACACGCGTCGCCCTAATTAAATTATATTTCCGCGTGTTGTGTAGAAATCGCATGACCGCTACAAGGTTTTAAATTTAAATTAAATTCATACAATGTTTTGTAAACTAACGCAATAATTTATTTAAATGGCCGTTTAATCCATTATCGCCGCAATCGATTAACGTCGAAAGCAAAAATTGAAACAATGAAAATGTTATGAAATAACATATTAAAAAAATTTGTATCTATACAAATAGATTTTATAGGATTTACAATACAGTTTATCTTTACCGAAATTATAGCATATGAGGCTCAAAAAACCCGAGAGAATTAGTCGAACAAGCTCTCTTTCTACAACGAGGACAGTTTGGTGTATTTTTTGCGCTGGTGGTATCTTGATGGGATTTTTTGAAAAGTGCGTTATCCTGATTTTTTTTTGCCTCATTAAAATGCGTTAAATATAAACACGTTTATTTCCAACAAGACGGCGCTACATGCCGCAAACGTGGTGAAACATTCGTGTTATTGCGCTCCAAACTACATAAACATCTAATTGCTCAAAATAGAGACTTAAATTGAGCGATTTGTCATCATTACTCGTTTTTTTCTTGGGGTGATGTCAAGACAAGATCTAGGCCAAATCTCCGAACACGGTTCAATCGTTTGAAGAGAGAGCATTCGAGCCGCAAAATGCGAAAATGTGACGGAATTTTCCACCTTTAGGAACCGAGTAAGAATATATTGTATTTCATTATTAATCGTAGAGTTTGCACTTTGGATTATAGAATGGAATTATTTTTTTTTAAAGAAGGATGATTGACGGAAATTTGGTTTGGGGAATTATGAATGATATGGGAGATTGGCTTAGACAGCGAGGTCATTCAGCCACAACCGATTATTTATAATATATTATTCATTCGAATTCGGGATTCGAACCCAGGACCATCCGCATTAGTTCTGGCGCACTAACGCACGTCGTTCTTTTAAATAATATTAAATCAAACCTTTTAATGAAACACCCTGTAATTAATAGCATAAGAGTTTAGTTGCAATATTTTTCAAAGAAAAATTAAACGCGCGACATTCACCATCGTTTATAAATATCCACCCCAAAAATCCACACAAACACCCCATACGCGTATAATAATGGTCGATCCAAAACCGGATCCAAAGTTGGTTTGCGTGTCGCTTCGCCTGGGCACCCGTGATACGGTCGGTTTAATGGAACACCACTTAGATTACTTAACGTGATGTTTTTATTTCGATTTAACTAGAAAAGCCGCTAATGCAGCAACTCCTGGCCACCCTCCGCGACCCCCTCCCGTCGCCCTTAGTACGCCACTGCTCTTTTGCTGCACATAAAACATTAATTGAGTTACCTATTACAGAGTGTCGATGGTAATTACCTCGTGCTGAACGATCGCTCTTTCTGCATTAACTGAATACTACATTAAATAATTCTCTCTCTCGTTTTTTTATTACTTTGTAATAATAAGTTGATTGCTGGATAATGGATTATTTAGAAATAAAGGCAACTTGAGTTTTTTTTTTTACTGTTTATTAGAAAATCGATATCTGTATGTAGATACAAAATAAACTTATTCTGCAATAAAATAATTTTGACAAGAAATTAAGAGAAAAAACCAAATCAAATAATCCATCATATCCAAAATATCCCAATATCCCATTAAACCTCTTTCAAAGAAAGCTTTTAAATAATCTAAGTTTCACATCAGCAATATTTTAGATTCAACAATTTTAATAAAGTCAAAACAGGGCCGATAGTCCTGGTGTTAAATTTATTATTCTTCAAGCGTAATGAAATCAGCGCTTTATAAAACTGACAGCTGCATGTAGAAGTGATATATTATTGTACTAGTAAAGTAATGGAGCAAAATACTAATTCGGATCAAATTTTCACGTTAGCGCCATCAACGCTTTCTCATAATTTAAGGGTACAGTCTACTTTGCAGACCTGAAAAAAGGTGATTTTCGGTATTTTTTTTTTTGAGACGACTAATAAAGTTTCTAACTTGAATGTTTTTTCCAGAAATTTAATAAGCAAATTGTGATGTTTTTGATAGTTTTATATAAAAATTAATTATGTTGTCACATCGTCGAAGTTGGGATGTCACACGGGCATGCCTCACTGGTGGAATTTCCTCTGTTCGCAAAAATAGTGTGAAATCCGAAAACGACATAACGTGTTAAAGTTTATTACATTTGCCAGTGTTACATAGCATGGAATTTTATCAAAACAACAAAATGACGCTTGTTTGGAAAAAACAATTCATTTTTTGACCTTTTTGCGGCTCGTTTTTTTATTTATTTATTTCCCAACAAAAAAAACAGGTTAACCATTTACAGGGAAAAGTTACAAAATAAGAAACATGAGACACAAAAGTAATCTTACAAATTAATTCAAAAAAAATATAGCAAAAAATATTTTTGCAATATAAAATCAATAAATATATATTTTTTTAAATTCATGCTACACACAGTGGCGGCTCGTGATGGTAGAGCCACATTTATCTACCTAGACCAATCGAATGTTTTGGCCAAATAAACACTTGGAACAAAACAGCCAAAGATCTAAAATATCGGCCAAAAAAATCAAAAATCCTGGCTTAAAAATAAAAGTGCAGACCAAAAAATTAAAAATACAAGCAAAAGAAGAATAATTTGCTATTTTCAGCCCCAAAAATAACTCTTTTTTGCTTAAAATAAGTTCCAACGAGATATTCGAAAATAACAGCAAAAAAAAAATTAAAGAAAATTCGCACAATAAAATCAATAATTCAAGAAAATCTAAAATATGGAATAAAAGAATAAAAAATTATGACCAAAAATTTAAAACTTGTACCCAAAAATCAAAGTGGTAGAGCAAAAAATCAAAATTTTTAACAAACGAATCGAAAATTTCGGCAAAAAGACCTAAAATTGAAACCAAAACAATCGAAAATACAAAATATAGGCCAAAAAAGTATGGCCTAAAAAGGTGAAAATGTAGACAAAACATCGAAAACTCGGGCGTAAAGATAAAAAATGCAGACAAAAAATCGAAAATTTCTACAAACCGATCGAAATTTTTCGTCAAAATAAAAAATATTTAGACCAAAAAATAAAGAAATCTACAATATAACCTAAAACGGTAAAAAATGTAGACAACATATCGAAAACGGGCGTAAAGATAAAAATTGCAGACAAGAAAAATCGAACATTTCTACAAACCAATCGAAATTTTTCGTCAAAATAAAAAATATTTAGACCAAAAAATAAAGAAATCTACAATATAACCTAAAACGGTAAAAAATGTAGACAAAATATCGAAAACGGGCGTAAAGATAAAAATTGCAGACAAGAAAAATCGAACATTTCTACAAACCAATCGAAATTTTTCGTCAAAATAAAAAATATTTAGACCAAAAAATAAAGAAATCTACAATATAACCCAAAACGGTAAAAAATGTAGACAAAATATCGAAAACGGGCGTAAAGATAAAAATTGCAGACAAGAAAAATCGAACATTTCTACAAACCAATCGAAATTTTTCGTCAAAATAAAAAATATTTAGACCAAAAAATAAAGAAATCTACAATATAGCCTAAAACGGTAAAAAAATTAGACAAAATATCGAAAACGGGCGTAAAGATAAAAATTGCAGACAAAAAAAATCAAAAATTTCTACAAACCAATCGAACATTTTGGTCAAAATAAAGAAAAATAAAAAGAATTGGAACTAAAAAATCGAAAATGCAGAAATCTAAAATATGGGCCAAACAATCAAGAATTCTGATCTAAAAATAAAAAACGCAGACAAAAAATTAAAAACTTAGGTAGAAGCAGAATAATTTGCCAAAAATAAGTTTCTGGGCAGAAATTCGAAAATAATAGCCAAAAAATAAAAAAATTCACGAAATGAAATCACAATCCAAGTTAGAAAATCAAAAATACAGGATACAAAATAGACTAAAAATCTAAAATATACGATACAAAATTTAGACCAAAATTCTAGCATAAAAATAAAAATGGTGGACCAAGGAAAGAAAAATTTTAACAGACAAAGAAAATTTGGTAAAAAACGAAAATTCAGACAAAAGATCGAAAACTCGGGCCTAAAGATAATAAATGCAGACTAAACGAAAATTCAAAAATGCGGACAAAAAAATCAAAAATTTTGACAATAGAATCGAAAAGTTAGGTCAAAATAAAGAAAAATTTAGGTTAAAAGATTAAAAAAATAATAAAAGAAATTTGTAATGTTGGCCAGTAAATCGAAAATTTAGACATTGTATAGAAAATTCGGTCCTGAAGTTAATAAATGCATTTTTTGATCTTTTTGCGGCTCGTTTTTTTGCAATATAAAATCAATAAATATATATTTTTTAAATTCATGCTACATACAGTGGTGGCTCGTGGACCATGTTGATGGTAGAGCCAAAAAAATAATTAAAAAAATTTATAATGTTGGCCAGTAAATCGAAAATTTAGACATTGTATAGAAAATAATTCGGTCCTAAAGATAATAAATGCAGGCTAAAAAATCGAAAATTTCAACAAACAAAACTCAAAAATACCGGAAAAAATAAAAAAAATCTCGCATATAAATCAATAATTCTGGTTATAGATATTTTAATCAAAATCAAATCAAAAAAACTAGAATTAAAATTTCTGCCCAAATAATGAAAAATGCGGACCAAAGAATAAAAAATTTGAACAATTAAATCGAAAATTTAGGCCAAAATAAAGAAAATTTAGAATATTTAATTAAAAAATCGAAAATACAAAGATAAAATATTTTGACCAAATATATCGAAAATACAGGTCAAAAATTTATAAATTCGTCGGGAAAAATAAAAAAATGTGGACCAAACAGTCGAAAATTTTAACAATTAAATCGAAAATTTAGGTCAAAATAATAATAATAATAATATATTTATTTACGGGAATTTCCCTTTATAATACAAAAAATATCTCTAAAAATAATACAAATCTGAGAAAATTATACAAAATTATATAAACAAAATTTAAAATACAAACAAGTAAACATTGAAGAATTAGTAACTAACTTCGCTCAGGTTTATTATGCGAAGACGTTTAGCAAACGTCCTGCTGTTATTGCAAAATAGAGTAAAGTTATCTCTTTCCTGCAATCTGTTAGCCATCCTCATCAAAATAATTTTTGGACCAAATAATCAAAAAAATTGACAAAAAAATTGAATATACAGGTCAAAAATGTAAAAATTAAAAATTCGTCTCGAAAAATCAAAAACAACGGACCAAAAAATCGAAAATTTAAACAGTTAAATTGAAAATTTATGTCAAAATAAAGAATATTTAGGTCAAAAGATCAAAAATTTAGACCGAAAAGAATAGAAAATACCGGTCAGAAATCTAAAACATAAAAATTCGGCGGGAAAATAAAAAATGCGGGCCAAAAAGTTCAAAATTGAAACAATTAAATCACAAATTTAGGTCGAAATGAAGGATATTTAGGACAAAAGACAAAATATTGTGACCAAAAATATCGAAAATACAGATCAAAAATTTAAAATTCGTCGGGAAAAATAGAAAATGCGGACCAAATAGTTGAAAATTTAAACAAATAAATCGAAAATTTAGGTCAGAATAAATAATATTTAGGCCAAATGATAAAAAATTTAGACAAAAATAAATCGAAAATACAGGCTTAATAATACAAAATGCAGATTATTCTAGTAAGAAAATGGTTTAAATTAGTCTCAAAAATCACTTTTTTTTAATAGCAAAACATTTTTTTTTAATTTTCGCTTTAATTAATCAAAAATGAGAAACTTATTTGAAACAAAATTCAAATAAAACCATTAACTTTTTTGGGATCACCTTATTGTTTCACCTTTTGTGCCGGCAGTTTCGACATCTGTCTGCGCGCAGTCACTTCCACCAATTAAAAAAAAAAACATTGTTCTGAGAAAAACGCGTTCGAAAATTCCCGCCACGCGGTGCTGCTTTGTACGTGCAGTTTATAAGCATTTCCATTTGAAATATCAACTTGCCATTTGGACCGAATATTCTATACACCTACAGCTTCCAAAAAATGCAAAATAAAAAATATTTTTTTGAATCCAATAAAGTAGATTAAGGCAATGATATGTCGTGGATTGAGCAAACTTTATCTTTCATGTGATCCTCTCTTTGGCCCTCCGGTCTTGTCAAGAAATTATCAAAAAAAAATCGCCCCGCCTTCCTGTATATCTTAGTTGATGAAATAATTATATACCCTCCATGAAGAATCTTGTAATTTTTTTTTATTGTTCTATTCGTTCGTGAGTTTATGAATTTATTAGAGTCAAGGCACCATATTCTACATTTTTCATGAAATGCGTATGACTCATTCATCTCATGGGCGAAGGAACAAAATGCAACAATTTACTCTGAGAATGTATTGTTAGCATACACTGCTGCGTTGCTGTGCTTGTACTGTAAACACTGCAAGTAATGCTTTTATAACATATTATTAGAAATGACTAGGCAATGAAATAAATTCTGCGAATAGGGTTGCATATTATTCCAATTATTTTTTTAAGGCGCAAAAACACTTTCTTTGCATGTTTCAACTTATAAGTCAAGTGCAGTTTTAATACGATCGTGTTTACTCGATAAAAGAATAATTAATTAAATAACTTGGTAGATGTCGTAAACAACTAAATTATTGCTTGCTGGCTTGAGCACTAATTGAGTGGAAATAATTAACAGGTATTTCTGATGCTCAACAAGCCCGTTGATTAACGCTTAATTAATTTTTTATATGTTGTTGTTGCTTAATCCAATTACACGCTCCGTTTAATATATTAAATGACTCAGACCATTATCACAATTTTATTATAAAGTAGAAAATAGCTGCCAGCCTTTAAACATTAAGATAAACCAGTGGCGGCTCGTGGAAAATGTTGATGGTAGAGCCACATACAATACCCCCTCTCCTCTTTTGAAGAAAGAAAGAACGATTTATCCTCCCAGTCCAAAGTAACTGGCGAAAGTGTTTTAAGATTTAATTAAAAATTCTTTCGTTGATTGAAACTACAGGTAGTGCCATGGCTCCTTGGCTCTATATAACGAGCCCCTGAGATAAATAACGAAAACACTTTACAGTCCCGTTTTCGAGGTTTCAATATTTGACGATCGAAAATTTTGATTTCGATTGTTTCAAAAAATTTTGAAAAAATTGTTGATGAAAGCAAGTCGTACCCTCTACTGACCTTAATCATTTCAACTCTTCCTCTTTAAATGCAAAAAATACGTGCTTGAAATAAACATCAAAATTGGTGTATTATTTTGGTCAAATTTAAAAAAAACATATCTTCTGAAGGGAGCAACAAATAAAAAATGTTCCTATATAAATATTATAGGGAATTGCTTTGTGAATATAATGGAGCTTTGACAAACTCTTTAAAGTCAAAACTGAAAGCATGAATTTACTAGAGGAAGTGAATAAACAGATGGATTTGGGAATGTGTGTTGCCGGTTTATTTTTTGACCTTTCGCGCGCATTTGACACTGTTAATTCCGTATCAGTGTACAATAAACTCTGTGCTTTGGGTATCCGCGGACATGTTGCTGAGTTGGTGCTTTCATTTCTTACTGGGAGAAAAATGTGTACTTCTGTGAACGGCAAAAAATCGAAAATATTCGAAATAGACTCTGGTGTAGTACAGGGTTCTACACTAGGCCCTCTTATATTTCTACTATACATTAACGACCTAGTTGAACATGTAAGTGACGGATATATGGTCAATTTTGCCGATGACACTGCCATTATTGTATCTGGAAAAACGCAAACAGAACTATTAGAGAAAATCGGTACAGTTACAAACGAAATGACGGTATGGTGTAACAAAAATAACCTGCTTCTAAATGCAGATAAAACAATTAAACTGCAGTTCTTTAATAGAAAACCAGTAATATGTCGCCTTCAATATAACGTATCAACCGTTAAGTTTTTGGGATGTTTTGTTGATGAAAGGCTGTCTTGGAGACAACATATTGACCATATATCTGCCAGGATGAACAGCGCTTATTATGCTATTCTAAAACTTAAAAACTCATTAACTATAGAATCATTACTACATGTGTATTATTCATTGGCATATCCACACTTGATGTACAATATTATTGCGTGGGGAAGGTCAGACACTAACAGATTAAGCGTCTCCCAAAAACGAATAATCCGCCTTATATTTAATATAAAAAGAACGGATACCTGCAGGGACACATTCCGAGCACACAATATACTAACACTGTCCTGTATATTTATATATAAATGTGCTGTATATGTACATACCAACAGTCACCTATTTGAGAAAAATAAGGACACACATAATTACCACACTAGAAACAGAGATACAATTAGAGCCACACGCCATAATACAACTCTGTATGAGAAATCTGGAAAATACTCATGCCTCAGTATATACAACAAATTACCAAATTCATTTAAAACCATCTCCAAATTAAACTGTTTCAAATCACAACTAAAAAAGTTTCTCATACAGAAGTGTTACTATAATTTTAACGAATTCATGTCGGACCCAATGTGATTTGTAACAAATTCTGTACGATTTATTGTATTTTATATTGGTTTTAGTCTGTTTTTATCTGTTTTGTTATTATCGTGATAACTATATATGTATGTGCATATGTATAATAATTTTAATGTATTTACACTATTATTTTTTAACAATTGACTTGTACATCTATCAAATGTATCTGTACAATACTGTACTGTGCATTCTGAATGATAGCTAAGTATGTGAATGAATAAATAAATAAATAAATAAATGAAGATTCCCGAAAAATAATCTTGAATCGCTCACTTTGAAGGCCGGGGCCCCGGGGCGGGGGGGCCCAGAGATAAAATAAAAGTCACTTTTCAACCCTTTCAGTAAGAGGTATTTTTGGTGAAAATTTCAGCCGAATCCATGTTATGCGATTTTTACTCAAATTTCCGTTTACTCATGAAAAATGAAAAATATGGTGCCTTGATACTTAAAAAAATTCATAACTCGCGAACGATTAAAAAAATCAAAAAATTATGACAATAAATGTTGTAGATAGATCTTTTGTGGAGAGGATGTAGTAGTTTTAAATTGTCCAGGATGTATAGGGAAGGCTGTGCGAATTTTTTCCACTAATTTCTAAAGAAGGCCCTAAAGACCACAGGGAGGATCATTGGGACGATCAAGTTTGCTCAATCCGTGCCCAGTCATAGCTGCCACATTACCTAACCAGGACATCTCCATCGGCAGTGCGAAAGAGGGTACAAAAAAATAAAATATGTTTTTAAATCGTTTTTATTGGGGAGAATCAGTATTTTAAATTAAAAAACTTTATGTAAAAATTTTGTACATGAATTCGATTTGGTTTCAATAGTTATTGCAAAATATGACATTTGAGTTGAATTACATTTTTCTCTTTTCCACCCCCACTGAGAAGTTTCGAGAATGTCGAGCTAAGAAATAACGGAAATATTTGAGTTGAATTACATTTTCCCTTTTCTACCCCCGCTGAGCAGTTTCGAAAATATCGAGCTAAGAAATAGCGGATCACAATTAATCGTAAGGAAGACGGTCCTGCATCTGGCTGACCCATCAATTTTTACTTTCTCCGTTACGAAGTACGAGAAAGTATTGTGATCGCGATTTTTTTTCAAATTTTTTTTTTACGGAAATATCCGTTTTGGGGTCCCTAGATGCCATTTCAATAATTTCTGGATTTTTTTTGTGTCTGTGTCTGTCTGTGCGCGCTGTATCTCAAAAACTAATAAAGCAATTGATATGAAACTTTGAACATATGTCTTATTTGATAATCTGAAGAACTGAAAAGCTTTTGGTAAAATTTTTTATACCAGAAGTGGGTGTTTACCTTAACTGTTTTTTTGTTTTTTTGCCAATATTTTCTTAAATATGAAAAATAGCACAAAAATATTTAAGCAAACATTCAAGACAGCAAATAAATGAACATCTTTTGCTTGAAAACATTTTTCATAAAATCATTTTTATTCGAGAAAAAAATTTATTATTATTTTTTAATTTTTGGTTTATAATTATAAAACGATAATAGTTACAACAAATTTATGTTAATACCAATTGTAGAGAATGCTAAAATGAACAACTTATAAAGAATAAGTTTTTTTCTAAATCGCTTTAGTTTTTGAGTAAACTGAGTTTTTGAATTTGAAGTATAATTTTTCCATCTTTTATAATTTTGACGTTTTAAACATCAGTTTCATCCGAGTCTACGAAACGTTCGATGTACATTTAAAATATGATTTCAATTGAAAATTTACGAAAGCGTAAATATAAATGATACCATCAAGTCGGAGAAAGTAACATGATGGCCACATCACCATTTTTTTTTACAAAATCCGATGAAATGCTTTTTTTTAATTTGTAATTAAAGGGATAGAGAAATTGCATCAAATTTGGAAAATCATTCTTCGAAAACGGGCCTCAAAATCAAAAAATATTTCCTACAAATCTTGTAGAGCGGGTCTTTATTAACAGGTTTGATGATATTTGCGTTCATTCCAATTAAAACCAGAGGGTGAAATCACACCCCGAAAAATGTCTTCCAACCGTTGGCAAATGAAGCGCTCTAGAACCGCAGTAGGTGTTTTTTGACAAAAATAGAGATGAAAGCTCGTTGTGCCATTTACCAACTTTAAAAATTTCAGCTCTTCAATTTGAATAGAAAAAAACACGTCCCTGAAAGAAACTTGAAAAAGTTAGAAACAATTTGGTCAATATTTGAAAAATTGTATCTCGTTAAGGGAGCGACAAATTGAAATTGTTCGAACGTAAATATTGCAGGGGAACGCGTTGCGAATAAAGCGCTCTAGAACAGCAGTAGGTGTTCCAAAAATTTTGAAACAATAAAGATGAAAGCTCATTGTGCCTTTTACCAACCTTAAAAATTTCAGCTCTTCAATTTGAACAGGAAACATGTCCCTGAAAGAAACTTGAAAAAAGTTAGAAACAATTTGGTCATTATTTAAAAAATCGTATCTCGTTAAGGGAGCAACAAATCAAAAATTGTTCGATTGCAGGGGAACGCGTTGCGAATACATCTGAGCTTTAACACACTCTTTAGAGTCAAAACTGAAATCATGAAGATTCCCGAAAAATAATCTTGAATCGTTCACCCCAGGACGGGGTCCCCAGAGATAAAATAATTGTCACTTTTCAACCCTTCCAGTAAGAGGTATTTTTGGTGAAAATTTCCGCCGAATCCATGTCATACGATTTTCAATCAAATTTGCGAAATTTCATGAAAAATTAAAAAAATTGGTGCCTTGACACATAAAAAAATTCATAACTCGCGAACGATTAGAAAAATCGAAAAAATTCAAAGAATAAATGTCATAGAGCTATCATCAATCAAGAGGACAAAACAGTTTCAAATCATCCAGGATGTGCAGGGAAGGCTTTACGAATTTTTATCTATAATTTTGAAAGAAGTCCCTGGCGGCCTCAGGGAGGATTATTGGGACGATTAAATTTGCACAATCCATACCTCTTCATAGCTGTCATATTGCCTAAATAGGTCATATCCATCGGCAGCACTGAAGAGGGTAAAAAATAAATAAAACATGATTTTTAATCGTTTTGGGCAGAAAATTGGCGAGAAAATCAATATTATAAAAGATATGCGCTTTATGTTAGAATTTTGTACATGTTTTCGATTTGGTTTCAATAGTTATCCAAAAATTTGACATTTGAGTCGAGGAAAAAAAAACAACCCCGAAAAAGAAGATGAAAACTTTAAATAAAAAATTGGTCGCTTTTTGAAAAATCATATCTCGTTAAGGGGACAACAAATCAAAAAGTTTTTAGATATAAATAATGTAGGCGGATGCTTTGTGAAGATATCGCGCCACCGACGGATCCTTTAAGAGAAAAATAAAGTCAGTGGCGGCGTTTCGGCGAACGCCTGAAATTTCACATATAAAGCTGTTGCTCCAAAACAGCTCCAACGATTTTTGTTAAAATTGACAGGGATGTTCCGTTAGCCGAAGGGATTATCTGTAAAAAATTTGGAAGAAATCGTTCGGAGCGTTTTTGAGTTTTGACACTTTTTTGGGTTTTTTTTATTTCACGGGGGGTGGTGAGGTGGAGTCAGAGGGGTGGCACCAGGAGGGATCGATAGAGCCATCGGTGGTGCATCGGACCGTGCCGGAAAAATTTCCAAAAAAATTGCCTCCGCCCCCATCGGCAGTACTGAAGAGGGTAAAAAAATAAAACATGATTTTGAATCGTTTTGGGCAGTTTGAAACTGGAGAAAATCAATATTTAAAAAAATATGCACTTTATGTAAGAATTTTGTATATATTTTCGATTTGATTTTAATAGTTATCCAAAAATTTGACATTTGAGTTGAGAAAAAGAAACGATATCAAGAAAGAGGGTGGAAACTTCAAAAAAAAATTTGTTCGCTTTTTGAAAAATCATATCTCGTTAAGGAGACAACAAATCAAAAAGTTTTTGTAGATAAATAATGTAGGCGGATGCTTTATAAAGAGATCCCGCCATCGACGGATCTTCCAATTGCAAAAATAAAGTCAGTGGCGGCGTTTCGGCGAACGCCTGAAATTTCACATATAAAGCCGTTGCTCCAAAATGGCTCTAACGATTGTGGTTAAAATTGACAGGGATGTTCCGTTAGTCAAGGGGATTATCTGGAAAAAAATAGAAAGAAATCGTTCGGTGCGTTTTTGAGTTTTAACACTTGCTTTTTTTTGGGTTTTTTATTTTACGCAGGGTGGTGGAGTGGAGTCAGAGGGGCAGTACCTAGAGGGATCGATAGAGCCATTGGTGGTGCATCGGACGGTGTGGGAAAAATTTCCAAAAAATTTACCTCCGCCCCCCGGGGGTGATTTGAACGTTCCGTTGCGGTAACCAGAATTACTCCGAAACCGGTCTACGTACTGCGGTGAAACTTGGTGGGGATGCGTCGGAGGGGGAGAAGGATCTCTGTTGAAAGAATCAAAGTGATCGGGCTTCATTTCTCGAAATTAGCCGTTTTTGACCGAAGGCGGTGGTAAAATTTTGGGGATAAACTCAAAAATTCAAAAAAAGGAGACGGAGAGTTTTTTTTTAATTTCTTTTAATGTCTATAAAAAAATTTTGCCACCCTCCCGCTCGGCCGCCAACCGAATTCTACTCCGGCGCGTTTTTTTCGTCGTTTAAAAATTCGCCCCGGGGGTCTTATTGGTTCTAGAGGGGTGGGAGTGATCGGGATCGACTTGATCGGCAATTGCCTATAAAAAAGTACTAATTCCAGCCAATATAATATTATTTCAATTATTATAGGGATTTTTAAAAAATAATATGCTGCCAACTATTTTCTACTTTTTGATCACGTGGTATTTTCATATTGGCCTATATAAATGTTTTCTTTTTTTCTTTTTTGGGGGCCAACGGCATCCAGTTTTCAAGGCTTACCGCATATGCAAAGATGACGGCGACCAAGTCGTAATCCGGACAGGGGTATAATTGTGATGGGATTATGTTTTTAAATATTTTGAATCGCGCCTAAACGGATTTTCATGTCGAAAGGATGATTCGAAAGATTACATCAATCAGAACGACTTATTCCTACACATTCGGGACACAATGGACTCGCACGAATTTCTTAATCTTATTAAAGAACACTTCTGCTATAATTCCTTTACGATAATAAAAAAATATATATAATACATTGATTGAAATCTCAAGAAATCCCGTCCTCTGCTTTAATTGATATTCTCAAGCCTGCGTAAATCGCGAAGGTGATGCAAAAGCAATTTTTTGGAAGAATATTTTGATCGACATCACACAGATATTTGTATCACGTGAGCCACAAAATTTTGTTTCAGAGTTGGCTCTGAGATAAATGAGGTAAAGTCTGGCCGCGCTATGAAGGCATCTAAGGTGCTATCTGTAACCTTTTAAAAACCACTGATGTATGAAGAGAATCGGATAGTGGCACCAACAGCTAGCAAGTAAACTGTAAACATCTGTGAGTGTGAAGTAACAAAATCCAATCACTTCAGATGAAGGCGACCCTTCCGACCCTTAGTTAATCAGACGCCTTCATAGCGCGGCCAGAGTATATGTCGCATATTATTACGTCATGAGATTAGATTAAAAAAAAATTAATTAATCTCAGACATGACTGCTATGTTTCTCTCTCCCTCGGGCATGGCCAACTCTGAAACAAAATTATGTGGCTCCCACCTTATAATGAAACAGTGAACGATTAAAAATTGTCATTTACTCGAAAAATTTCTTACGTAAGATGACAACATGTTTACATGATGAAAAGATCTCTCAAAATCAAGAAAAAAATAGGGGGTTGCCAATTAAAAACAGAATGAATGACGTTATTACTCAAAAACAAATGACAACTGAAAATCGACTTTGATGCAAAAATGTGTATTTTTATTAAAAGAAAATCGACCTGTTTCGAGATTTTTTTTCCAAAGATATTTTATTTCTGTTTTACTGAATTTATTCCATACTTTAGGCGCGCACTGTATATTAAAAAAAAATGTAGCTCGTTATTTAGAATATCCCTGCATTTCGGAGAAGGAGTTTTCGCTGCGGCAAGTCGTCTTTAATTCAAGAATTTATTTTTAATATGTTGTAAACGGTTGAACTTTCTATTCACAATTACGAAATAAAATTCCGCAGTGCGCGATTTTCTTTGCGGTTTGCAAGACGCTTTTTTTTCTAAAATACCAATTTCCGGATCTTTTTCGCTGGCGAACAGCATGCAAGATAAATTTCCTGCTGGAGTAATCATGAACCGGCGAAATAAAGCTTTTCCTATTTATAATAGTCGTTGTTTAGATTATATGAACAGGAGGGAATTAAACAGATTTCATACATTTAACGAAACATTTTTGGTTCTAGTTTGGTTAACTACCAGTTGTTCCACTGCACCCCATCAGTCTTAAGGGGGTAGTCCTGTTTGAACACCTGAAGAATAGGTGATTCTCGTGATTTTTTTTTCGAGTAAAATAAAAAGCAATGCTAAATCTGATTATACCGTTTTATTTATTATACATTTATCTTCAAAAACCTTATTTTTATAATTTGGTCCACATCGGACGCTCCCTGCGACCGCTGCACAGGGTGGAACAACCCCTTGCCACCGGGACATTGATTGTTGGTGGCCACCCCCGTGTCACTCCCATTGATCTATCTTGTCACAAAATCATACATTTTGAGTCATTCTGAAATATATTTTCTATTACCACACTTAGGATATTTGAAAAATATTAAATTCTGACAAGTTTTTAAGTTTTTAAAATTCGAAGATTTTAAATACTCGATTTTAATTTTCAAAATAGCACAACCGCCGAACGCATTATCCAGTTTTGATGATTTTAACATCAAAATATGGCGCAATTTAAAAACTGATTAATACATTTTTTTCCGAAATTAACGCAAAACGTAAAAATTTGATGTTTTCAAAGAACGAAGATTTAAAATTGCGATTTTAATTTTTTAAATTGCCGAACATTGATGATTCGAACGTCAAAATGTGAAAAATTTAATGTAGTTTTAAAGTGGTTAACGAAATTTTCTCGTTAAATGAAGAAAAATTGCAAAAATAACCCTATTTGAAGATTTTAAAATCAGAATTTTGATTATTTTATATGTTCCGATTTTGATGACTGAAAATTTATTGAAAAGCTCGTTCTCAATTTTTTTTCGTGGAATTTACGCAAAACGTCAAAACGTTCAAAGATTCGCAATTTTGATTTTTGAAATTGCACAACTGCACGCGTTCGAATTTGTTGATTCAAACGCCAAAATATGATGAATTAAGTGTAATTTTAAAAGATATTACGAATGTTTTAGTCAATCTAACACAAAATGCAGAAATCTCACTTTTTTGAGTAAGACCATTTTAAAACCGAAATTTTGATTTTTAAAATTGCACAACTGTCAAACGATGTGGATGAATTTAATGCCAAAATTTGGCGAATTTAGCGCAGTCCATAATCTTTAACGTGAAGTTTTGCATAACGTCAAAATTGCACGTTTTCAAAGTCCAAATGTTAAAAATTGCGATTTTGATTTTTTATAATTGCACAACTACCTAACGCGTTTTTCGATTTGGATTTTAATGAATTTTAAAACTTTAAAATTTCCTAGTGATCACAAAACGAAAAACTCTCACTTTTTTAAACTTAGAAAATTTGAAATTCGCAACTTTGATTTTTGAAATTGCACAACTACCAAACGCGTTATCCGATTCTGATGATTCTTACGCCATAATTTGGAAAATGTAGTGCATTTTGAAAAGTACTTAATAAATTTCCTAGTGAAATTATCACAAAACGCAAAACTCTCACTTTTTTAAACTTAGAAAATTTGAAATTCGCAACTTTGATTTTTGAAATTGCACAACTGCCAAACGCGTTGTCCGATTGTGATGATTTTTACGCCATAATTTGGAAAATGTAGTCAAGTACTTAATAAATTTCCTAATGAAATTATCACAAAACGCAAAACTCTCACTTTTTTAAACTTAGAAGATTTGAAATTCGCAACTTTGATTTTTGAAATTGCACAACTGCCAAACGCTTTGTCCGATTGTGATGATTCTTACGCCATAATTTGGAAAATGTAGTGTAATTTGAAAAGTGCTTAATACATTTCCTAGTGGCGTTATCACAAAAAGCAAAACTCTCACTTTTTTAAACTTCGAAGATTTGAAATTCGCAATTTTGATTTTTGAAATTGCACTACTACCAAACGCGTTGTCCGATTCTGATGATTCTTACGCCGTAATTTGGAAAATGTAGTGCAATTTGAAAAGTGCCTAATAAATTTCTTCTTGAAATGATCACAAAACGTCAAAATCACACGTTTTCAAAGTTTAAAGTCTAAAAATTGCGGTTTTGATTTCTTACATTGCACAACTCCACAACGCGTTGTCCGCTTTTGATGATTCTAACGTCAAAATTGAAATAATCTTAAAACGGGTTACAAAATATTCTCGTGGAATTAACAATTAACTGCAAAAATTTCAGTTTTTTCAATTCCGAAGATTTTAAATTAGCTATTTTGATTTTTGAAACAGCACAAGTGCCAAGCCGGCTGTACGATTTTGATGATTCTAACGTCAAAATTGAGATAATTTTAAAACGGGTTACAAAATATTCTCGTGGAATTAACACAAACTGCAAAAATTTCACTTTTTTAAATTTCGAAGATTTTAAATTACCGATTTTGATTTTTGAAATAGCACAAGTGTACGATTTTGATGATTTCGGCGTCAAAATGTGGGAAATTCGCACTAAATTTTAAAACTGGTTAATAATTTTGTTCGTGAAATTAACGCTAAACGTGAAATTTGTCTGATTTTAATAATTCTAACGGCAGAAAATGTGGCAAATATAGTGCAATTTAACCAGCTATTGCATGAATTATTATTTTTTTGAGTGTACCAAAAATTGCTTTTTATAAAAATTATAAAATAAAAATAAATAAATAATAAATACAATGGCCATCGACCGAAGTCCTTCAGCCAAGAATTACACAGTATAATGGAATAATCAGTAATTATGTAAACGAACAATTATAAAATAATTATTATTGAAAATATTAAAAAACTTAATTACAAAAAAAGTATTATTCCCCCAGCGCGTTCTTCGATTTTTATTTAAAAAAAAAATTAATTTTGAAACTACTCGTGAAATGATCACCAAATGCAAAATTCGCAATTTTGATTTTTGGAAATTGCAGAACTGCGTCCGAATTTGATGAGTGGAAAATTTAGTTCAATTTAAAAAGTGGTTAATAAATTAATTATACTCATCCAACCACTTTTCAGGTACATACATATACGTATCAAATTTTGCTTTGCTCATAACTTAATTAAAATTTCTTTTTTGGCATAGGAAGCTTGTCCATTCCGCCCGATGTACCATTTAACTATGTGTATTGATTTCTATATATTTATTTATATATTATCATTTATTATATAATGAATGGGGGGATATACATTGGACATCCATAGACCCGAACGGCCACTTCTTCATTCCGAAAAAGTGACCACCCGGATAGGATTCGAATCCACGACCACGAGGCCCGTGAGCAGGAGCTCTACTCACTAGGCCACCGCGACCCCAATCAAAATGATGGCACTCTGAACTTGAATTGAATGAACTTGAATTGAAGGAAGCGATTTTGTATCTCGGAAATTGAAAATTTTTAAAAAAGTTATCGCCAGCCGAATTACGTTTAAGATTTTCAAATCCATTAAGAAATAATGTATTTTTGACATATTATTAAACAATTGATATCCCATCGCTGGAAACAAAATGATGACACTCGTAGGCCAGCCCCAACACTCTGACGTTATTCATTGGCGAGCAATTAAATAAATTTAACACTCAACTACGTAAATAATGACAAATCAAAATCTTAAATTGATAGTATGCAGAAGAAAACTGATTTCAGATTCAGCATTACCAATATACTCAGAATCTCATGCAACAGGAAATGTATTTTTTGCTGCCCAGTGATCAATAAAGAAATCTTCATCAAAAGCATGATTTCTGTAAAAATATTATTTGGAAATAAAATGGCAATGCACAAAATCAATAAGTTCAAGATCATGAAAAGAACAATGCATGTATAATTTTCTTCCCCCTTCCTTCTCTACGATAATTTACGAACAGCCACTGGGCTACAGTGCACAATCATTAATTCAATTACAAAAAAGTCCATGTTTATTCATGCCATAATGTTTGCTGGTAATTTATCTTCAATTATAAGGCCGGCAAGAAACGTCATATGAATTAATTTAAATAACTGTAACAGTAGGGCGAATTCATTATGCATGGCCGAGCTTTATCGCAGAAACGTTTTTCTCTTTATTTCTTTTTATTTCATACGAATTACCTGCACGCACACGTATAAACATAATGCCGCGATAATTTCATTACCAGATTAGTTCCTTATTCCGTAGTATAATTAATTCCATGGGCTAAATAAGATATTTATAACGATTTACTTGTTAATGTGTTTCCTGTTAAATGGCGTTTATTCTCATCTACATCGTTACTTTTCCGACTCAAATGTACTGAGGAATAATTATGCTGAATATAGTGACGGCTCGCAGGGTGACTCATGGTACGGCCGAGGTAGCAGAGGTGGTAAAACATACCTCAGCAACCGACCCTACCTATCTGTATTGCCACCTCTGCTACCTCGGCCGTACCATCAGTCACTTCACGAGCCGTCACTATTTGAAAGGAATACTTAAAGTTTACAGTTTCAACAAATTTAGTTTTTTTTTTAGATTCTTTTTCATTATTATACATCAGGGGCGGCTCTTTATATAGAGCCACGGAGCCATGGCACTACCTGTAGTTTCGAACTCAAAAATGTTTTGCAATAAAAAAAAATATTTTGAGCAATATAGTGATATTTGAGACTAATTTACAATTTTCTTACTAAAATATACTGCATTTTGTTATTATTAAGCCTGTATTTTCGATTTATTGGATGTACATTTTTGATCATTTGGCCTAAATATTCTTTATTTTGACCTACATTTTCGATTTAATTGTTACAATTTTCGACGTTTTGGTCCGCATTTTTGATTTTTCCCACCGAATTTTTCATTTTTAGATTTTTGACCTGTATTTTCAATTTTTTTATCTTTGCCCTAACTTTTCTTTATTTTGACCTAAATGTTCGAATTAATTCTTCAAATTTCTGATTTTTTGGGCCGAATTTTTAATTCTAGTTCAAATTTTTTTAATTGATTTTGGTTAAAATATCTATAACCTGAATATTTGATTTATGTGCACGATTTTTTTTTATTTTTTCCGGTATTTTCGAGTTTTGTTTGTTGAAACTTTCGATTTTTCAGTCTGCATTTATTATCTTTAGGCCCGAGTTTTCATGTAATATCTAAATTTTCTTTCTAACCAACATGACAGGTTTTTATTATAATTTTTTAATCTTTTCATCTATTTTTACTTTCTCCGTTACGAAGTACGAGAAAGTATTGTGATCGTGATTTTTTTTCAAAAATTTTTTTTATGGAAATATCCGTTTTGGGGTCTCTAGATGCCATTTCAACAATTTCTGGAAAAAAAAAATTGTGTCTGTGTGTGTGTGTGTGTGTGTGTGTCTGTGTGTGTGTGTCTGTCTGTGCGCGCTGTATCTCAAAAACGAATAGAGCAATTGATATGAAACTTTGAACATCCGTCTTATTTGATAATCTGAAGAACTGAAAAGCTTTTGGTAAAATTTCGTACACCGGAAGTGGGCGTTTACCTCAACTGTTTTTTGTTTTTTGCCAATATTTTCTTAAATATGAAAAATATCACAAAAACATTTAAACAAACTTTGAAGACAACAAAGAAATGAACATCTTTGCTTGAAATAATTTTTCATAAAATCATTTTTATTCGAGAAAAAAATTTATCATTATTTTTAAATTTTTGGTTATAATTATAAAACGATAATAGTTACAGCAAATGTATGTTAATAATAATTGTAGAGAATGATAAAATGAATAACTTACAAAGAATAAGTTTTTTTTCGAAATCCGTTTAGTTTTTGAGTAAATTGAGTTTTTATATTTGAAGTATAATTTTTCTTTCATAATTTTGACGTTTTAAACGTCAGTTTCCTCCAAGTACATTTAAAATATGATTCAAATTGAAAATAAACCATGAAAGCGTAAATTTCAATGATACCATCAAGTCGGAGAAAGTAACATGATGGCCACATCACCATTTTTTTTTTAATTTTGACCTAACTTTTCGATTTTATTGTTAAAATTTTCTGGTTTTTGGTCCGTATTTTTGATTTTTCGTTTATTCTACATTTATTATCTTTAGGTCCGAGATTCGATGTTATCAAATTTTTGACCAGCATTGTAGATTTTATTTTTTTGTATCTTTTGCTCTAAATTTTTATTCATTTTCTTTTATTTGTCTGTTTTTTTTTTCTTTTCTTGGTCCACCGTTTTTATTTTTAGGCCTGAATTTTAGATTTTTGGCCTAAATTTTTTATCGTATATTTTAGATTTTTGGTCTATTTTTTTATCCCGTATTTTAGATTTTTCAACTTGTATTATTGATTTCATTTCGTATTTTTTAAAATTTTTTGGCTATTATTTCTGACCAGAAACTTATTTTTGGCGGCTAAAAGTGGCAAATTATTTTTCTTTTACTTGTATTTTCAATTTTTCGGTCTGCATTTTTAATTTTAGTTTAGGTTATTTTTTATTTTTTGCCGATTTTTTAAGTTTGTTCCAAATTTTTTATTTTTTGGCCAGAATATTCGATTTGTTTGTTGAAATTTTGGATTTTCGGGTCTGCAGTTTTTATTTTTAGACCTGAGTTTTTGACCTTTTGTCCTAAATTTAGGCAAAATATTGAAAACTCGGGCTTAAAGATAAAAAATGCAAACAAAAAATCGAAAATTTCAACAAAACTTGAAAATACCGGAAAAAAAAATCTCGCATATAAATCAATAATTCTTTATTTTGGCCTACATTTTTGATTGGTTTGTTGAAATTTTCGATACTTCCGCATTTCATATCTTCCGTTTTGGTTAAAATTTTTGATTTTTTGTCCTTCATTTTAGATTTTTTAACCTGAATTATTTATTTTTACGCGGAAATTTTTGATTTTTTTGCGGATTTATTGAGGGGGAGGTCAAAGTTTTTTATTTTTGTCTTTTATTTTAGATTTTGCCACCTACATTTTTAAATTTTTCGGCCTGTATTTTCAAGTTTTGTATTCATTTCAGGTTATTTATTTAATTTTATATGTTTTTTTTTCGTGGCTTTTAATTTAAAAATGAGGTTTATTTTTAGATCAAATTAATTTACTTTGATATTTATCTGGAAAATCTAGTTTCCGAGATTTATGTTAAGGAATTATTTGATTTTCAAATATTTGTAGGAATTTTGGATTTTTTGCATCAAACAATTAAATGTCTAATTTAGGTTTTTTTTCTGATCTAAACTTATTTGCTAAGTACAATACTCGACTTCATTCATCATACATTCAAGGCAGCGGCGGCTCGTGGATCTTTATAGAGGAGACTACGACAGAGATGTCGCTCGTGTAGAGGGAGAAAATATTACGCTGCTGTTTTGGTCAAATTTTCTTCCATAGCCTCCTCGCTGAACATCCACGAGCCGCCGCTGGTTCAAGGGTTATCCGAGAAAAATAAACAATTGAAAAACAACTGAAAGGCGAATTTAATTTCTGTATCTTATCCACACCAAACCTGATTTTTTTTCGAAATCAAGAATTATCCTCTAAAAAACAGAAAAAAAAACAATTCATGGGAGTCAATTGTACAATTGTAAGCAATGCAGGAGATTTATTATTGATTAGTTTTGACAATGTGTTTTAAATAGAAAATGTTTGTTTCTTCAACAAAAGGAGGGCGGGGGGGGGGGGGGGTGGTTATTGAGGAAGTGGCTCTACCATAAACATATTCCACAAGCCGCCACTGTTATACATTATGAATATTATTTGGTTTGTAGTTCTCTATTAGTCGTTGTCGACTATATTGGCTATTCGTCTATTCGTGCCCCAACGAATAATTTCTTCTGCGGGGCACAAGTAGGACTGACCTGACAAAACATATACTCATCTCTTAAAAGTCCTATTTTCTACAAATAGCGTCACTTTAAGCCAACTAAAATATCTTGAGGAAGGGTCTAGCTCATACGTAATTGCGTCCTTACTTTTCAGGTAAAACCAATTTGGGTTAATGGATTTTATTACTAAAAAATCAATCTGTGACTCTATAGTAAAACATTTTAGATTTTCGGCCTTTATTTAAATTTTATTTAATGTTGAAAATACCTATTTTTTAACAATAAATTTTACATTATTAGAAATACTTATAAAAAAAGTAATTCTTTAGAAACCAACATTAATCCTTTATATAACCCTGTGTAAAATATTATTACATAATTTTTATGAACCACGCCACAATCAGTTACCAAAAATCGTTTCAATTTTTCGAACGGGTCAACACTTTAATTAATTAAACTATGCATTTTCTCACCTCAATCTCTCAAAAGACGTAAACCGTCCATCCATTCATTTCCATTTAGACATGGATATCCTGATTTTTTTCAAGACTGACTTAATCAAAACCGTGGATTATTCAAATTTTAGCGGCGCTCATTACCCGCCAATTACGGATATGAAAACGTCTCAATCAAATTCTCGGGACTTTCTAGTCGACTCGTTTTCCATTTAAATCACTTCCTCGATCGCTGAATAATGCATTTAAACGCCAAATCCGGAACGCTCACACGCGATTAATTGTGGGATTTGCTCCTTTGTGCGCCGCCACCGCCCCCGGGGGCGAAGAGGGCGCGCAACACAGGGGATTCGCAATCCCGCCGCCTCCGTCTCGATCCGGAATCTGGAAATTATCTTAAGTGCCCTAATGGTTGACAAGAATGGTATCTCGTTGGCCCATCTTAATGCTGCTGCTGCTGCTGGTGCTGTTGATGCCTTATTAAACCTTCTTCCATCTAGATAAGGAGATGAAGGCGATGCATTAGATCTAATGTTCGGAGCTGTTGTTTTCGGAGATTAAATTACCGACGGAGGTGATTTGTAAACACTTTCAGTACTAACTGAAGCATTTAATTCCATAACAATCCCTACTTAAATTGGAATACATAGATGTTTATCTACTAATTTCTGGCGTTAGCAACAATATGTTATTAAATTTATTAACTGCCGCAGTCGCCAATAGTAAACTCCGGTATCGTTATCGCACATTTTTGGAATGCATGTCGATTAGTAGAGACGGCTCGCGGGATGACTCATGTTACGGCCGAGGTAGCAGAGGTAGTAATGCAGTATTGCCACCTCTGCTACCTCGATCGTACCATGAGTCACCCCGCGAGCCGTCATTGGAGATTTGGCAAAATTCGCCTTCATTAATTCAACTTCCAGTTAAGTGATACGAATTGTTTCACAGTATGTCAAAAATACACAAATTAATTATTTCTAAATGGATTTAAACACTTTCTAACATATTTTCGCTGGTGACAATGTTTTTCTAAATTTTTCAATTTGCGAGATGCAAAATTCGCTTCCTTCAATTCAAGTTCCGAGTGCCATAATTTTGCTTCCATCGAAGTGATATCAATTGTTTTACAGTATGTCAAAAATACATTGTTTCTTAAGGGATTTGAACATTTTGAACATAATTCAGCAAGCGATAATTTTTTTAGAATTTTTCAGTTCGCGAGATGCAAAATTCGCTTCTTTCAATTTAAGTTCCGAGTGCCATAATTTTGCTTCCATCAAAGTGATATCAATTGTTTCACAGCATATCAAAAATACATTGTTTCTAAAGGGATTTGAACATTTTGAACATAATTCAGCAAGCGATAAATTTTTTAGAATTTTTCAGTTTGCGAGATGCAAAATTCGCTTCCTTCAATTTAAGTTCCGAGTGCCATAATTTTCCTTCCATCGAAGTAATATCAATTGTTTTACAGTATATCAACAATACATTGTCTCTAAAGGGATTTGAACATTTTGAATATAATTCACCAAGCGATAATTTTTTTAGAATTTTTCAGTTTTCGAGATGCAAAATTCGCTACCTTCAATTTAAGTTCCGAGTGCCATAATTTTGCTTCCATCGAAGTGATATCAATTGTTTTACAGTATGTCAAAAATACATTGTTTCTAAAGGGATTTGAACATTTTGAACATAATTCAGCAAGCGATACATTTTTTTAGAATTTTTCAGTTTTCGAGATGCAAAATTCGCTTCCTTCAATTTAAGTTCCGAGTGCCATAATTTTGCTTCCATCGAAGTGATATCAATTGTTTTACAGTATGTCAAAAATACATTGTTTCTAAAGGGATTTGAACATTTTGAACATAATTCAGCAAGCGATAATTTTTTTAGAATTCTTCAGTTTGCGAGATGCAAAATTCGCTTCTTTCAATTTAAGTTCCGAGTACCATAATTTTGCTTCCATCGAAGTGATATCAATTGTTTTATAGTATGTCAAAAATACATTGTTTCTAAAGGGATTTGAATATTTTGAACATAATTCAGCAAGCGATAAATTTTTTAGAATTCTTCAGTTTGCGAGATGCAAAATTCGCTTCCTTCAATTTAAGTTCCGAGTGCCATCATTTTGCTTCCATCGAAGTGATATCAATTGTTTTACAGTATGTCAAAAATACATTGTTTCTAAAGGGATTTGAACATTTTGAACATAATTCAGCAAGCGATCAATTTTTTAGAATTCTTCAGTTTGCGAGATGCAAAATTCGCTTCCTTCAATTCAAGTTCCGAGTGCCATAATTTTTCTTCCATCGAAGTGATATCAATTGTTTCACAGTATGTCAAAAATACATTGTTTCTTAAGGGATTTGAACATTTTGAACATAATTCAGCAAGCGATAATTTTTTTAGAATTTTTCAGTTCGCGAGATGCAAAATTCGCTTCTTTCAATTTAAGTTCCGAGTGCCATAATTTTGCTTCCATCGAAGTGATATCAATTGTTTTACAGTATGTCAAAAATACATTGTTTCTAAAGGGATTTGAACATTTTGAACATAATTCAGCAAGCGATAAATTTTTTAGAATTTTTCAGTTTGCGAGATGCGAAATTCGCTTCTTTCAATTCAAGTTTCTAGTGCCATAATTTTGCTTCCATCGAAGTGATATCAATCGTTTTACAGTATGTCAAAAATACATTGTTTCTAAAGGGATTTGAACATTTTGAATATAATTCAGCAAGCGATAAATTTTTTAGAATTTTTCAGTTTTCGAGATGCAAAATTCGCTTCCTTCAATTTAAGTTCCGAGTGCCATAATTTTGCTTCCATCGAAGTGATATCAATTGTTTTACAGTATGTCAAAAATACATTGTTTCTAAAGGGATTTGAACATTTTGAACATAATTCAGCAAGCGATAAATTTTTTAGAATTTTTCAGTTTGCGAGATGCGAAATTCGCTTCTTTCAATTCAAGTTTCTAGTGCCATAATTTTGCTTCCATCGAAGTGATATCAATCGTTTTACAGTATGTCAAAAATACATTGTTTCTAAAGGGATTTGAACATTTTGAATATAATTCAGCAAGCGATAAATTTTTTAGAATTTTTCAGTTTTCGAGATGCAAAATTCGCTTCCTTCAATTTAAGTTCCGAGTGCCATAATTTTGCTTCCATCGAAGTGATATCAATTGTTTTACAGTATGTCAAAAATACATTGTTTCTAAAGGGATTTGAACATTTTGAACATAATTCAGCAAGCGATAATTTTTTTAGAATTCTTCAGTTTGCGAGATGCAAAATTCGCTTCTTTCAATTTAAGTTCCGAGTACCATAATTTTGCTTCCATCGAAGTGATATCAATTGTTTTACAGTATGTCAAAAATACATAGTTTCTAAAGGGATTTGAACATTTTGAACATAATTCAGCAAGCGATAAATTTTTTAGAATTTTTCAGTTTGCGAGATGCAAAATTCGCTTCCTTCAATTTAAGTTCCGAGTGCCATAATTTTGCTTCCATCGAAGTGATATCAATTGTTTTACAGTATGTCAAAAATACATTGTTTCTTAAGGGATTTGAACATTTTGAACATAATTCAGCAAGCGATAAATTTTTTAGAATTTTTCAGTTTGCGAGATGCAAAATTCACTTCCTTCAATTTAAGTTCCGAGTGCCATAATTTTGCTTCCATCAAAGTGATATCAATTTTTTTACAGTATGTCAAAAGTACATTGTTTCTAAAGGGATTTGAACATTTTGAACATAATTCAGCAAGCGATAAATTTTTTAGAATTCTTCAGTTTGCGAGATGCAAAATTCGCTTCCTTCAATTTAAGTTCCGAGTGCCATAATTTTGCTTCCATCGAAGTGATATCAATTGTTTTACAGTATGTCAAAAATACATTGTTTCTAAAGGGATTTGAACATTTTGAACATAATTCGCTAAACGGTGTCATTAGAGCACCGGAAGTATCGAAATACATTCGTTCGTTTGGCTACTTAACAGCTGAACTTCCAAGTTTTTCAACGCTTCATCCAAGTTTCAATAATATCTATGATTAAACAATTGCAGATTTCACGAATATCATTGCGTGTGAATTGGAAAGTCCCGCGTGCACACGTGTAATTAAAGAATTCGTATAATTGATTAAGCATCGTGTTTCCTTATTAAATAATTAATTACCGGTAATTATAATGTGGAATATTATTAATTCGGATAATAAATTCAGGCACTTATCATCCGGGGAATATCTCGATAATTAATCTCAACTGTTTTAAATTGTTAATTAGCGCGTAGCTGTTAGTCATGCCCTGTCTTCGTCCAGCTGGCCACGCCCCGCCTTTTAAACCGGCATTCCACTCCTCTCGCCCTCTCGCTCTAAAACACCTTTTCGCCTCGTGGTAGTGCGCTTGATTAATTGACTTGCTAATTCCTTTTAATCTCACTGATGTCTTTATTAATGGTTCGATGCCGAGGAAAAGCAGTCGATTAAATGATTCGTTAGGGTTACATAACAACAAAGAAAAAAAAACATATTCAAGTTTAATATTTCCTGAATTAGCACTTGTAATAAGTAATCTTCATTTAAAACAGCAAATACAATATTTAAAATTCGAGCGGATTGGTGGTGTGGGATGCGCGAGCATCCGCCCGCTGGATCCCAAGTCGAGTGGGTTCGATTCCCCGCCCGAGCGAGAAATATCCGCTCTTTTTATTTGTCTTTCATTATTAATTTAATCATATATTTTATTTATTACAAAAACAGATACATTGATGATTTTGTTAGTGGCTCAACGGTTAAACACTTACGCCCTGAAACAATACTTAAAATAATTCCTTCAGTTATGGCATTAAATAAATTACGGATGAATTGGGATAAATCTATCATTAAAGAATACGAAGTCCTTTCTTCGATTCACTTTCTCACATCAACATCCCTTACGTCGATGTTCTCGGTGTTAAATGCAGGGTTTGGGGGGTATGATTATACCTGGCGAGGAACGCCCCTTCCTCTTCCACTTTCCAAAGGTATCAATGCCACGTATGGCTAATGAAAAGTAAAACCTATACTTTTGACACAAAGGGAGTTCGAAAATATCGTTAGAATCACCACACACCGGCATCAATGCAGAAAATTGCTTTTAATAAAAATTAGTTTGAAATTGGGTAAAGTAAAACGCTTGTTTTGTTCCATAATTTTATTTTCAGTTGCCTGACACGTGTTTCGATCGGTTAGGATCATTTTCAAAGTTAAACTAATTTATTATTTATTATTATTAATTAGTTTAACTTTGAAAATGATCCTAACAGATCGAAACACGTGTCAGGCAACTGAAAATAAAATTATGGAACAAAACAAGCGTTTTACTTTACCCAATTTGAAAATATGGTTCCATCAAGAAAGTAGCACAACAAGTATTCAGTAAATTAGTTTGAGATGAACTCTGTTCAAAATTTGAGAATGTGGGTGTTTACGGATTTTCATAAAATCATAATTCCCAATGAATTTTGAATAGATTTGTGTAATTTCAAGTCGGTGGCAATTGTTTTTGTATTTTTCTCAGGTCACTAAAATTATTGAATTTCTCCTCGATTACACGCTTTGTTCAAATAGAATTGTCTCAAAATTTAGGTTGAGGTGCTTACAGATTTTTATGGAATCGTAATCTTGAATAGATTTCTGAAACTTCAACTAGATGGCAATTGTTTTTTATATTTTTTACAAGTCGGCAAAATTATTGATTTTTTATAAAATTTCACGCTCTGTTCGAATGGGATTATCTCAAAATTTGGGGCTAGGGTGTTTATAGATTGTTATAGAATCGTAATCCCAAACTAATTTGGAATAGATTTGTGTAATTTCAAGTCGATGGCAATTGTTTTTACATTTTTGTCAAGTCGTAGCATTTGTGTTTTTCATAAATTCTACACTCTGTTCGAATGAAATTATTTCAAAGTTAGGTACTGGGGTATTTACTGATTTTTATAGTAACGTAATTCCGAATAAATTTTGAATTATTTTGTGAAATTTCAAATCGATGGCAATTGTTTTAACATTTTTTTCAAGTCAACGAAATGTTTATGTTTTTCGAAAATTGTACGACCTGTTCGAATGAGATTATCTCGAAGTTAGGGGATGTGTTGTTAAACATTTTTGGTATTAGAATAATCCCGAATTAATTTTGAAGCTTAGTCAAATTTATATATATTTTTTTTGACGCCGAAATTATTGAATTTCTTCACAATTTCACGCTCTGTTCGAATGGGATTTTATCAAAATTTAGGGATTGGGCGTTTATCAATTTTTGTAAAATCGTAATCGTAAATTAATTTTAAATACATTTGTGAAATTTCAAGTCGATGGCAATTCTTTTTATATTTTTTTTAAGTCATCGAAATTATTAAATTTTCCACAATTCTGCGCTGTGTTCGAATGGTATTATCTCGTAGTTTAGGGATGGGGTGAGTACAGATTTTTACAGTAGCGTAATCCAGAATAAATTTTGAATAAATTTGGCAAATTATAAAACGATGGCGCCGAAATAATAACATTTTTTTCAAAAATTCGCGCTCGTTTCGAATGGGATTACGGCAAAATAAGGGAATGGGGGGATTTCAGTTTTTTATCGAAACATAATCCTGAATAACTTTTGAATAAGTTAGTGAAGTTTCAAATCGATAGCAATTGTTTTTATATTTTTTTCAGGTCATCGAAATTATTGTATTTTTCCACAATTCTACGCTCTGTTCGAATCAGATTATTTAGAAGTTTAGGGATGGGGTGTGTACAGATTTTTACAGTAGCGTAATCCCGAATAAATTTTCAATAAATTTGGAAATTGTTTTCATATTTTCTTAGGGCGCCGAAGTGATAGCATTTTTTTCAAAAATTCGGACTCGGTTCGAATGGAATTATGTGAAATTTAGGGAATGGGGTGATTTCAGTTTTTCGTAGAAATGGAATCCTGAATGAATCTTGAATAGATCAGTGAAATTTCGAATCGATGGCAATTGTTTTTATATTTTTTTCAAGTCATCGAAATTATTGTATTTTTCCACAATTCTACGCTCTGTCCGAATGAGATTATCTCGACGTTTAGGGATGGGGTGTGTATAGATTTTTACAGTAGCGTAATCCCGAATAAATTTTGAATCAATTTGCGAAATTTTCAATCGATGGCAATTGTTTTCATATTTTCTTAGGGCGTTGGAGTAATTGAATTTTTTTTCAAAAATTCGGTCCTAGTTCGAATTGAATTTTGTCAAATTTAGGAAATGGGGTGATTTCAGTTTTTTACGGAAACGCAATCCTGAATGAATTTTGAATAAATTTGGGTAATTTTAAGTCGGTGGTAATTGTTTTCATATTTTCTTAGGGCGCCGAAGCAATTGCATTTTTTTTCAAATATTCGGGCTTGGTTCGAATGGGATTATGTCGAAATTAGGGAATGGGGTGATTTTAGTTTTATGTAGAAATGGAATCCTGAATGACTTTTGAATAAGTTAGTGAAATTTCAAATCGATGGCAATTGTTTTTATATTTTTTTCAAGTCATCGAAATTATTGTATTGTCCACAATTCTACGCTCTGTTTGAATGAGATTATCTCAAAGTTTAGAGATGGGGTGTATACAGATTTTTACAGTAGCGTAGTCCCAAATAAATTTTGAATGAATTTGTGAAATTTTACGTCGATATTTTCTTATCGCGCCGAAATAGTTGCATTTTTTTCAAAATTTCGCGTTCGGTTCGAATGGGATTATGTCGAAATTAGGGAAAGTAGTGATTTCAGTTTTTAATAGAAACGTAATCCTAAATGAATTTTGAATAGATTAGTCAAATTTCAAATCGATGGCAATTGTTTTTATTTATTTTTCAAGTCATCGAAATTATTGCACTTTTCCACAGTTCCATGCTCTGTTCGAATCATATTATCTCTAAGTTTAGGGATGGGTTTGTACAGACTTTTACAGTAGCGTAATCCCGAATCAATTTTGAATAAATTTTTAAGTCGTTGGCAATGGTTGGCATATTTTCTTAAGGCGCCGAAATAATTGAATTATTATCAAAATTTGCTGCTCGGTTCGAACGGGATTATGTCGAAATTAGGGAATGGGGTGATTTCAGTTGTTTGTAGAAATGCAATCCTGAATGAATTTTGAATAGATTAGTCAAATTTCGAATTGATGGCAATTGTTTTTATATATTTTTCAAATCATCAAAATTATTGCATTATTCCACAATTCCACGCTCTGCTCGAACGAAATTATCTCGAAATTTAGGGATGGGGTGTGTACAGATTGTTACAGTAGCATAATTTCGAATACATCTTTAATAAATTTGGAAAATTTGAAGTCAATGGCAATTGTTTTCATATTTTCTTAGGGCGCCGAAATAATTGCATTTTTTTTCAAAATTTCGCGCTCAACTCAATTGGGATTATGTCAAAATTAGGAAATGGGGTGATTTCAGTTTTTCGTAGAAACATAATCCGGAATGAATTTTGAATAGATTAGTAAAATTTTTAATCCTTGGCAATTGTTTTTATATTTTTTTCAAGTCATCGAAATTATTGTGCAATTCTACGCTCTGTTCGAATGAGATTATCTCGAAGTTTAGCGATGGGGTGTGTACAGATTTTTACAGTAGCGTAATTCCGAATAAATTTTGAATAAATTTGGGAAATTTTAAGTTGATGGCAATTGTTTTCATATTTTCTTAGGGCGCGGAAGCAATTGCATTTTTTTCAAAAATTCTGGCTCTGTTTGAATGGGATTATGTCAAAATTAGGGAATGTGATGATTTCAGTTTTTCGCGGAAACGCAATCCTGAATGAATTTTGAATAAATTTGTGAAATTTTAAGTCGATGGCAGTTGATTTCATATTTTCTTAGGGCGCCTAAATAATTGCATTTTTTCAAAATTTCGTACTCGGTTCGAATGGGATTACGTCAAAATTACGTCAAAATTAGGGAATGTGGTGATTTAATTTTTTCACGGAACCGCAATCCTGAATGAATTTTGAATAGATCAGTCAAATTTCAAATCGATGGCAATTATTTTTATATTTTTTTCAAGTCATCGAACTTATTGTATTTTTCCACAATTCTACGCTCTGTTCGAATGGGATTATATCAAAATTATATCGTAGGAATGGAATCCAGAATGAATTTTGAATAGATTAGTGAAATGTCAAATCGATGGCAATTGTGTTTATATTTTTTTCAAGTCATCGAAATTATTGTGCAATTCTACGATCTGTTCGAATGAGATTATCTCGAAGTTTAGGGATGGGGTGTGTACAGATTTTTGCAGTAGCATAATCCCCAATAAATTGTACATAAATTTGTGAAATTTCGAAGTTGATGGCAATTGTTTTCATATTTTCTTGGGGCGCCGAAATAATTGCATTTTTTTTTTTAATTTCGCGCTCGACTCAATTGGGATTATGTCAAAATTAGGAAATGGGGCGATTTCAGTTTTTCATAGAAACATAATCCTGAATGAATTTTGAATAGATCACTGTAATTTCGAATCGATTTTTTTAAAGTAATCGAAATTATTGTATTTTTCCACAATTCTACACTCTGTTCGAATAAGAATATTTCAAAGTTTAGGGATGGGGTGCTTACAGATTTTTACAGTAGAGTAATTCTGAATTCATTCTAAATAGATTAGTCATATTTCAAGTCGACTGTAATAGTTTTCATATTTCTTTAGGACGCTGAAATGATTCCTTTTTTCACAATTTCACACTATTTGTTACTACACAACACAATGTAAAAATATTACAAATTGCAAATTTGTATAACACCGGAGTGCGAACAATTACAAAGCTTACTTGATTTTGCAATGACGCGTGGGGTCAAATTTCATACATTTTTTTCTAAATTCCAACTTACAGACTCTCCAAAGAAGGGTTCAAGAAAGTGATTAAGTCTCTCTTGATCAACTCAGAACTGTATAACTATCCAGAGTATTTTGAGACTGATATGCGTTTATTATTTTAATTTTAATATGTACAGGGTGTCCCATTTTAAATTGGCACCCCAAATATCACGAAACCTAAGCAACTTGGCAAAAAAAGTTTCAGATGAAAGTTATATTGTTCGAAGGGGACATATGCTGGTGATCTTGAAAAATGACCGTGGGGTCAATTTTCAAGGACAAGCGAAGATGAACTTTGATTTTTCAAATAGAACCCCCTATTATTTATTCTGTCGTGTTCTACGGGAAAAAAATACAAACTTTTTGTAGGAAACGTAATGCATGAATCACAGTCTGAACTCATCTGAAATTTCAAACAACAAAATTCGTGAAAAACTCTTAAAAGAAGCATTAAAAAAAGTTTCTTAGAAAAAGTTAGTATTTTTTCCCGCAATAAAAAATAGGAGGTTCCTTTTTAAAAAATCAAAGTTGACCTTCGTTTGACCTTGAAAATTAATGCCAAGGTCATTAGAATATGTTCCCCTCCGAGACCTACAACTTTTACCTGAAGCATGTTTTGCCGTGTTGCTCAGGTTTCGAGATTTTTGGGTTGGCAATTTAAAATGGAACACTCTGTCTATTTAAGTTTCTTATGTGTATGAAAGGAGGATTTTAAAAAGATTTCTTTTTTGGACCGCATTTTGAACCTTTCTTAATAATTGAAAACTGTTCTTGTGATGTTTTAAAACTTGGAAGAACTTATAATTTATCCACCAGGTCCGCGGAAAATTATATAATAATAATAATAATAATAATAATAATAACAATAATAATAATAAGTCTTTATTTCTCTCTTAAATTATAATAATTATGTTTTATTTTTGGTTTTAGGTCATATGAAATTTTTTCCATTAATTAAAGAAAAAATCAAGTTAAAAATTAAAGAGTGAATTTTAAATCGTTACAACTTAACCAATAATGGGCGAATTAAAGAAACTTAAAATGTTTTTGGTAGTGTAATGTATGAGAATATTATTTATGTTTTAAATATGTTAGCGTTCGCGCCTTCTTCCATGTGCGGAGTTGCCCGAAGAATATTTGATGCGAGGTTCCTTCCCGGTCCGCAATGATAGACTAATTAGACTAATATGAGCTGTCCAATTGTGTACATGAGAATTTTCAATAAATAGTGTTAACGTGTAAAAGTGAATATTCTTAACTACCCCCGAAAATATTACAGATAGGTAATGGGTTTCTAAGGAATTCATATTTTCTTAGAATTACCAAAACTTTGTGTTTTTAACAATTTTTGAAATCCGCGTTATACCGTGCTTTCAATAATTCACCGAACATTGGGAACGCAGGGATGCAGTCGGAGTGACACGGAGTAAGAGTGGGGGTCTCACTTGGGATTTCGCGAGGCAAACATCGCGTTGTCCTTCGTTTATCTTTCTAAAAACAACGATACGTCATTTGCAGAGCCGCAGTAGGACCCCTACTCTTATTTATTTCGAGTCACTATGACTGCGTCTCCTGCGTTCTCTGTGTTCGGTGAATTATTGAAAGCACGTTATAACGCGGATTTCAAAAATTGTTCAAAACACAAAGTTTATAGAAAATATGAATTCTTTAGAAACCTATTGCCTATTAAAAACATGTTGAGTTTCTTTAATTTTCCCATTATCGGTTAAGTTATAACGATATAAAATTCATTCTTTAATTTTTAACTTGATTATTTCTTTAACCCCTGAATTATTGAAAGCACGGTATACATTTTCGCGATTCAGGAAAAATAAAGTTCAAAAGTTTTAGTAATGCCAATATTTTATCAAAACAAGCAAAATTAAGTCTTTCTAAGATTGAAAACTTAATTTTGCGTTTGGTTACGAACTAGTTGCAAATTTATACTTTTGGTCTTTATTTAAGCTTCGGCAACAAGTGAGCGCTTTCAATACTATTTATCATGCGGATCGTCAATTAATACCGTATTAAATTTGATTTTAATTGATTATAATCAAAGTTGCGTGATAAGGAGGAGAAAAGATTAATAATTGAAAATCATAACATGTGTATGTGTGTGTGTGTCGTTTTATTTTCCATGTCGGGACACGTGTAGGTATCGGAGCGGTTAATTAAGGTTCCCCGTTCTTGATCCTATTTGTCAATCTGGTAATCCTGTCAAATATAATTCCCTGTCAGGAGCGAGCGGACGTCAAATTAGTGCGCTGTCAATAGCGGATGAAGAGGTGTATTTATGTCTGTACGTACGACGTGCGTGCGTTGGCGGATGGAATATTTCTTGCGTGGTATCGTGTTGCTTCCAAAAGTATTAATCATAAAGAAAAATTGAATTAAAATCAAAACAACTTAATCAAAAAAAGTATTAATACAATTAATGTTGTGATCGTTGCCTGTATTTGTATCTTTATTCATCACATTCACACTTTTTATCATCTGAACAACAAACAGAAAGAAATTAGACACTCTCCTTCCGGTGGGGACATTCCAGAATGGAACTATGTAGGAACTTGAGGAGCTTACACTTGGCAACATACCACACATCACAATTGATTTCAGCAGATTTTTCAAAAAATTGGAATTTTATTTCCCATTTTGCACTTTTATTTGTAGAGATCAATTTTAAAACACACTTTTTTATTGTAGTTAGCTACGGAAATATTTGTGTCAAAGACCGATTTTTTTACATTTTCAAAATGTTTCTATGATTTAAGGCCCTGTTAATTTTTTATTAAAAATGGCTCTGTATCAACATAAAGGAGATTTTTTAAATAATTTTTAACGTAAAATTCGAAGATTTTTATTACAAAATGCGAAATGGGAAAAACTATATCAGAGGCGGACGTATACTCCTAAATTTCAGATTTCATATTTTTTTTTTCGGCGTTTTGCCTGACCTTGGTTTTATGACCATTAGCCATCATCAATGTTTTAGATTTTATATCAAATTAGATAATTGAGGAAATTTTGACTGATTTATCTTCAAAAAATACTAATTAAATCTTCTTCAACTTTATAAAAGACATGGCGCTGATCAAAGCTGAAATTTGATGATCAAAATCTTGAGGACTTTGTCATCAAATAACTAATGACTGCACCGCCATCGAGAATCCATAAAATGTACAAACCGTTAAGAGGACGGACAAAGTGACAAAATCAATATGCCGATTGCTAATAAAAGCAATTCGCGCCGGCAAAAATGCCGACCGCAATTTTCCGGCCGGGACGAACGCTCTGCACAATCAAAATTTTGTCTGTGCGTGGGCGTAATTGAAAATTGAAAATTGATTGAGGCCGGAGAGCCGAAATTGGGTTATTTCGAAAACGTCACTAATCAATTATGATACGGATTATAAATGAAAACGCCGTCGGGCGGCGGCGCCAAGCGTTTAATCATTTTTTTGCGTTTTTTTCTTTTCCGGCCCTTTTCTTTTTTCGAGATTAGGGCAACTTGTTTGCCGTTTTGGGCCGCGTGTTCGTTAATCGGGTGGAAGGACGCGGTTCGGCTCTCGTTAGGAAACGGAAAATGTTACTTTCTGCGAGCACGATATGATTGTATGTATTAAGTAATCATGGGCTGTAATAAAATATGAATTGGTTTATGGGAATTTTTACTCTCTCCGTTACGAAGTAATTTCTCAAATATTTTGTAACGGAAATATCCCTTTTGAGACGATTTCAACAAAAGAACATTGTGTGTCTGTGTGTCTGTGTGTCTGTGTGTCTGTGTGTCTGTGTGTCTGTGTGTCTGTGTGTCTGTGTGTCTGTCTGTCTGTGTGTCTGTGTGTCTGTGTGTCTGTGTGTCTGTGTGTCTGTGTGTCTGTGTGTCTGTGTGTCTGTGTGTCTGTGTGTCTGTGTGTCTGTGTGTCTGTGTGTCTGTGTGTCTGTGTGTCTGTGTGTCTGTATATCTGTGTGTCTGTGTGTCTGTGTGGCTGTGTGTCTGTGTGGCTGTGTATCTGTATAGCTGTGTGTTTGTGTATTTGTGCGTCTATTTGCTGTTTTAGTTTTTGAGATACAGCCGCACGGATATTTCCCTAAAAAAAAAATTGAAAAAGAATCACGATCACAATACTTTCTCGTACTTCGTAACGGAGAAAGTAAAAATACGTGAAAATCCTCGCGATTATAAAAAAGATTAAAAACCATTGCTGTCGGCTTGAAACTTACCAAATATACTCAGCACACATTGTACGTTATTTTTAGATCAAAAAACAAACAGATCCCAACCCTAAATTTTGGAAAAACCACGTAAACTGAGTATAAATTAAAGAAAAATACGTAAAAATCCTCGCGATTAAAAAAAATATAAAAACAATTGCTGTCGACTTGAAACTTACCAAATATAATCAGCACATATTGTACTTTATTTTTAGGTCAAACACCAAACAGATCCCACCCCTAAATTTTGGAAAAACTCCACGTAAACGGAGCATAAATTAAAGAAAAATACGTGAAAATCTTCGCGATTAAAAAAAAATTTAAAAACAATTGTTGTAGGCTTGAAACTTACCACATATACTCAGCACACATTGTACGTTATTTTTAGGTCAAAAACCAAACAAATCCCACCCCTAAATTTTGGAAAAACTCCATGTAAACAGAGCATAAATTAAAGAAAAATACGTGAAAATCCTCGCGATTAAAAAAAATATAAAAACAATTGCTGTCGACTTGAAACTTGCCAAATATACTCAGCACACATTGTACGTAATTTCTAGCTCAAAAACCGAACAGATCCCACCCCTAAATTTTGGAAAAACTCCACGTAAACGGAGCATAAATTAAAGAAAAATACGTGAAAATTTTCGCGATTAAAAAAAATATAAAAACAATTGCTGTCGACTTGAAACTTACCAAATATACTCAGCACACATTGTACATTATTTTTAGGTCAAAAACCAAACAGATCCCACCCCTAAATTTTAGGAAAACTTCACGTAAACGGAGCATAAATTAAAGAAAAATACGTAAAAATCCTGGCGATAAAAAAAAATATAGAAACATTTGCTGTCGACTTGAAACTTGCCAAATATACTCAGCACACATTGTACGCTATTTTCAGGTCAAAAACCAAACAGATTCCACCCCTAAATTTTGGAAAAACTCCACGTAAACGGAGCATAATTTAAAGAAAAATACGTTAAAATCCTCGCGATTAAAAAAAATATATAAAAGCAATTGCTGTCGACTTGAAACTTACCAAATATACTCAGCACACATTGTACGTAATTTCTAGCTCAAAAACCGAACAGATCCCACGCCTAAATTTTGGAAAAACTCCACGTAAACGGAGCATAAATTAAAGAAAAATACGTAAAAATCCTCGCGATTAAAAAAAATATAAAAACCATTGCTGTCGGCTTGAAACTTACCAAATATACTCAGCACACATTGTACATTATTTTTAGGTCAAAAACCAAACAGATCCCACCCCTAAATTTTAGGAAAACTTCACGTAAACGGAGCATAAATTAAAGAAAAATACGTGAAAATTCTCGCGATTAAAAAAAATAATAAAAACAATTGCTGTCGACGTGAAACTTACCAAATATACACAGCACACATTGTACGTTATTTTTAGGACAAAAACCAAACAGATCCCACCCCTAAATTTTGGAAAAACTTCACGTAAACGGAGCATAAATTAAAGAAAAATACGTGAAAATCCTCGCGATTAAAAAAAATATAAAAACAATTGCTGTCGACTTGAAACTTGCCAAATATACTCAGCACAGATTGTACGTTATTTTTAGGTCGAAAACCAAACAAATCCCACCCCTAAATTTTGGAAAAACTCCAGGTAAACGGAGCATAAATTAAAGAAAAATACGTGAAAATCCTCGCGATTAAAAAAAATATACAAAAACAATTGCTGTCGACTTGAAACTTACCAAATAAACTCAGCACACATTGTACGTTATTTTTAGGTCAAAAACCAAACAGATCCCACCGGATAAAACTGACGTTTAAAACGTCAAAATTATAAAAGATGGAAAAATTATACTTCAAATTCAAAAATTCAGTTTACTCAAAAACGAAAGAGATTTCGAAAAAAACTTATTCTTTATAAGTTGTTCATTTTGGAATTCTCTACAATTATTATTAATATAAATTTGCTGTAACTATTACCGTTTCATAATTATAAACCAAAAATGAAAAAAATAAAAATTCTCGAATAACATAAATTTTATGAAAAATATTTTCAAAGCAAAGATGTTCATTTCTTAGTTGTCTTCAATATTTATTTAAATGTTTTCGTAATATTTTTCATAGTTAAAAGAATATTGGAAAAAAACAAAAAACGGTTAAGGTAAACACCCAATTCTGGTGTATGAAATTTTACCAAAAGCTTTTCAGTTCTTCGGATTAATAAGACTTATGTCTAAAGTTTCATGTTAATTGCTGTATTAGTTTTTGAGATATAGCGCGCACAGGCATACAGACATACAGACTCAGGCACACACACACACAGACACTATTTTTTTTCAGAAATTGTTGAAACGGCATCTAGAGACCCTAAAACCGATATTTCCGTAAAAAAAAATTTTGAAAAATGTTTCGCGATCACGATACTTTCTGGTACTTCGCAACGGAGAAAGTAAGAAAATCCAGAAATGGTTAAAATGGTATCTATGGGCCCCAAAACGGATATTTCTGTAAGAAAAAAATTTGAAAAAATTTTTCATGATCACAGTACTTTCTCGTACTTCGTAACAGAGAAAGTAAAAAAAAATTCTCATTCGTGTTTGATGCTATAATTAGAGCATTTAGTGCCACCAAAGTTTTTCAGCATATTTTAACACTTTTTTCAGTGTCGCAATGAATTACGATTTTGTCGCTGTTTCGTGAATGCACACTGAAACGACACCATTAATCGCAGCAAAAACAGTTACACAGTTATTCCCGTTAACCACGCGACGGTAATTTGCTGCAGACCTTCGGAAATTGAGGGCTGAATCCTGAATATAACATTTTATTTTTTTTAGGCAAGTTTTAATTTTATTACGCCTCGTCAGTTTTCGTTACATGTTGCATTAAACTTGAGTTAAAAAAATTCTTTAAAATCCACACACGAATTGTACAAAATATTAATTTTAATCCACATTATGCGAAAGTTCGATTTACCGACTCTGTTGGGATGTGAAAGTAAGAATTAGTGCGGCGAGACTGACAAAAACTGAAATAAGCAAGCGCATAAAATAAGTTCAGTGGTTGACGCTAGATGGCGTGTATCAGTCATTGCGGCTGAAAATTTACTGGAAATAACTATTCTTTTCCTACTTGATTTTAATATTCTTGATGAATCAAACTACTTTTAATAATAATAAATAATAAATAAATAACGGCTCTATTGGGACGTGAAGGTATGCATTTGCGCGGCGGCAGAATACGCCTATCCCGGCAAACCAATTTCACACGCTAGACACCAGATGGCGCATTCGCATACCTGTCATTGCGGCAGTCATATTTTCAATTTCAATTTGATAAATTACTGAAAATAAACGTGAACGCAGGTGGTGAATCCTATTTATCGTGTAACGTGGATGTTTGGCCGTAATGTAGATGACCAATACAGCTCCATTCATTAATCGTTGTTGTCTTAATTCGTCATCAGTTACTTTTCTTTATTTCACATAAAGAACACAATTTCACATACATCAACTTAATCTTGAAAAACTAGTTGTTTTCTAAATGTAGTTCGGGATATTTACATACACCGCGAAAAAACTTCCGCAGCGGAACTTTGGCTTTAGTTCAAGCAAAAAATGACTCGAACAGTTGGAAATAAGAGTTTTTTCCAGGCTAGAAACTTTAAACGCGTTTTTCGATCTTGCGTGCGCGATAGCACAAGAATGGCTTGACCGATTTCAATATTTTTTTTATCTAATTAAAGAGGACAGAATTCTCCAAGGACTGACGAAGAAAAAATTTATTTAAAAAAAAATTGTATTATTTTTTTAACAAATTGAGAAAAAAATTAAGTTTTGCAAAACGTGTTGTATTTTATGTAAAAAAGCTTTGAACAAAATAAAACGAAATGTCAATCCCTATAAGACGTAATAATGAACAAAAAATGTTAAACACTTTTTGCTCTAGATTAAATTCTAAAGGATCCTCAGTGTGCGCAAATCGCCTCCGTCGAAACGGTATTGTCCAATTTGAGTGCTTAGATCTCAGAACTGAAAAATGGTAATGTGGCCATCATGTTACTTTCTCCGACTTGATGGTATCATCTATATTCGCTCTTTCATGCTTTATTTTCAATTTAAATCATATTTTAAATGTACACCGAACGTTTAAAACGTCAAAATTATGAAACAAATATACTTCAAATTTAAAAACTCAGTTTACTCAAAAACTAAAGAGATTTCGAAAAAAAGTTATTCGATATAAGTTGTTCGCCATGGCATTCTTTACAATTATTATTAAAAAAAATTAATAAATTTCTTTCTCGAATAACAATGATTTTATCAAAAATATTTTCAAGCAAGAGATGTTCATTGTTTTGTTGTCTTCAATATTTATTTAAATATTTTTGTGATATTTTTCATATTTAAAGAAATATTGGGAAAAAACAAAAACAGTTAAGGTAAACACCCACTTCCGGTGTACGAAATTTTACCAAAAGCTTTTCAGTTCTTCGGATTATCAAATAAGACGTAAGTTCAAAGTTTCATATCAATTGCTCTATTAGTTTTTGAAATACAGCGCGCACAGGCACAAAAAAATTTCAAAAAATTATTGAAAACAATCCAAAACGGATATTTCCGTAGAAAATATTTTTGAAAAAAAAATCACGATCACAATACTTTCTGTTTTAATTCACTAGTTTTCAAACGAGATTTTGTGAAAATTTCATTTTTCCATTTGTTGAGCATTTGAGAAAAAATATGTTCCATGAAGAATAAATTCTAAAAAAAAATACATTCAATTGCTTCAATATCACGCCTCCAAAGGCACGTTTATTTTCTAAAATTCACTGATTTTCAAACGAGATTTTTAAAAATTTAATTTTTTCATTTGAGGAAAAAATTCAAAAAATATGTACCGTGGACAAAAAATTCTGAAAAAAATATATTCCATTGTTAAAATATCAAGCCCCCTAAGGAACGTTAGTTTTTTAAAATTCACTAATTTTCAAGCGAAATTTTTGAAAATTGAATTTTTTTGATAAAAAAATTCAAAAAATTATGTACTGTGGACAAAAAATTCTGAAAAAAATATATTCAATTGCTGAAATATCACGCCCCTATAAGCACGTTTGTTTTTTAAAATTCACTAATTTTCAAGCGAAATTTTTGAAAATTGAATTTTTTTGATAAAAAAATTCAAAAAATTATGTACTGTGGACAAAAAATTCTGAAAAAAATATATTCAATTGCTGAAATATCACGCCCCTATAAGCACGTTTGTTTTTTAAAATTCAGTAATTTTCAAACGGGGTTTTTTGAAAATTTAATTTTTTTGAGGAAAAAATTCCAAAAAACATGTACCGTGGACAAAAAATTCTAAAAAAAATATATTCAATTGCTGAAATGTCACGCCCCTAATGGCACGTTTTTTTTTTAATTCACCAATTTTCAAACGAGATTTTTGAAAATTTAATTTTTCCATTTGTAGAACATTTGAGAAAAAATCTAAAAATTATGTACCATGAAGAATAAATTCTAAAAAATATATATATTTGATTGCTAAAATATCACTCCTCAAAAGGCACGTAAGTATTTTTTTTAAATTCATTAATTTTCAAACGAGATTTTTGAAAATTTCATTTTTCCATTTGTTGAACATTTGAGAAAAAATCTAAAAATTATGTACCATGAAGAATAAATTTAAAAAAATATATATATATATATATTTAATTGCTAAAATATCACTCCTCCAAAAGCTCGTTAGTATTTTTTTAAATTCATTAATTTTCAAGCGAGATTTTTGAAAATTTAATTTTTTTATTTGTTGAAACTTTGAGGAAAAAATTAAAAAAAAACATGTACCGTGGACAATAAATTCTGAAAAAAATATATTCAATTGCTAAAATATCACGCCCCTAAAGAAACGTTAGTTTTTTTTAAATTCTCTAATTTTCAAACGAGATTTTTTTAATTTAATTTTTCCATTTGTTGAAAATTTGAGAATAAAATTCAAAAATTATGTAATATGAAGAATAAATTCTAAAAATTTATATATTTAATAGCTAAAATATCACGCCTCCAAAGGCACCTTAGTTTTTTTTTAATTCACTAATTTTCAAGCGAGATTTTTCAAAATTTCACTTTTTTATTTGTTGAACATTTGAACAAATATGTACCGTGGACAAAAATTTCTGAAAAATGATATTCAATTGCTTAAATATCACGCCCCTAAAGGAACGTTAGTTTGCTTTTTATTCACTAATTTTCAAGCGAGATTTTTGAAAATTTAATATTTTCATTTGTTGAACATTTGAGGAAAAAATTCCAAAAAACATGTACCGTGCACAAAAAATTCTAAAAAGATTATATTCAATTGCTGAAATGTCACGCGCCTAAAGGCACGTTTGTTTTTTTTAATTCATTGATTTTCAAACGAGATTTTTGAAAATTTCATTTTTCTATTTGTTGAACATTTGAAAAAAAAAATGATGATGTGGCCATCATGTTACTTTCTCCGATGGTATCATCATTTATATATTCACTTTCTTGGTTTATTTTCTATTTAAATCATATTTTAAATGTAGATCGAGCGTTTTGAAGACTCGTATGAAACTGACGATTAAAACGTCAAAATTATGAAAGATGGAAAAATTATACATTAAATTCAAAAACTCAGTTTACTCAAAAACTAAAGAGATTTAGAAAAAAACTTATTCTTTATAAATTATTCATTTTGGTATTCTCTACAATTATTATTAACATAAATTTGCTGTAACTATTATCGTTTCATAATTATAAACCAGAAATGAAAAAAAAAATATTGTTTTTTCTCGAATAACAATGAATTTATGAAAAATGTTTTCAAACAAAATAATCTAATTTCTTTATTATCTTCAATGTTTGTTTAAATGTTTTTGTGATATTTTTCATATTTAAGAAAATATTGGCAAAAAACAAAAAACAGTTAAGGTAAACACCCACTTCCGGTGTACGAAATTTTACCAAAAGCTTTTCAGTTCTTCGGATTATCAAATAAGACGTATGTTCAAAGTTTCATATTAATTGCTTTATTAGTTTTTGAGATACTGCGCGCACAGACACACACACACACATACAGACACACACACACACAGATACAAAAAAAATTCCAGAAATTGTTGAAATGGCATCTAGGGACCCCAAAACGGATATTTCCGTAAAAAAAAATTTTGAAAAAAAAATCACGATCACAATACTTTCTCGTACTTTGTAACGGAGAAAGTAAAAAAGCTACGCGCACACTTGTCGGAATCGGACGGACGGCACGCATCGGCAAAAATTGCTTAACACAGTTGTAAACGAGTCAACGCACATTTATCCGTTGCATGCCGTACCGATAAATGTAACTAAAGACTTACCAAAAACGATTTATTTAATAATATCAAGTCAATAAAGAATTACGACTGTCTTAAAGTGCATGGTCCCATGACAAATATTTTTTTCAATTCACGCGTCGCGAAAAACGCCGTCTATGGGGAAAAATCCCCTTGAATGTGGTATTGTTTGATGTGCAGGAGAAAAACCATTATGTATTCCACGTTTCGAAACAGATTGCTTCTGTCGGCTCGAAAAACCTCAACTTCCTCGTCTTCGTAAACAAATTACCGTTGTATAAAATAAATTGAAATGTTGTAACCACAAATAATTTAATAGTGAATTTTTCAATTAAATCATTAATCTTGCATTTCACTAGCATTTTTTGAATTAGATTAGAAAACTCAAAATTACATCTTCCTAATCCGTTCCATTTATCCTAACGTGTTTACATCGATTTTCTCTTTCTTCTGCGTGTCCAAAATTAGCCGAATCACGCTCGTCGCTAGAAGCAAGACGGAGATGAAGATAACGTTTATGGTTGCCCATTGTTAGGTGGCTAATTGTGTTTAAGATGCTGTTAACTAATTGATGGGTGTGTCGGGAACACACCTGAACTGGACCAATTAACTCCTCGTCCTCTCCCATCAAACAGTTGCTCGAAATCACTTAACTTTTTTTTGACATTCAATTAGTGAAATAATATACCAGTAGTAATAAAATCGATTGTGGTACGGTTTAGAGTAGTTCTGTAAAGAGTTTGTATACAAAGACCGGTGAAGTATTAAATAGTAAAGCTGGTTAAAAACCTTCATGAAATCGAACAAAAACTGTGATTTTACAATCTTTTGAAAATCTTTACTTTAATGTCTCTACTCGTTGGATAACTTTTATTTTTAAGCATTTTAAGTAAATTTGTTTTGTAATTCGTAAAGTAGGTGTAAAGGTGTTATCCGTTTAATTGAATAAATAAATAAATAAATAACGGATATATTAATTTCGATTTTCTTAAAGTTCGTCAACTACCATTAAAAAGTTAGCCAGGGTTTTAATATTAATAATTAGAAGAATAAAAGAAACCTCCACTGCCAATAATTTCTTTACGCCGCTCTCAGAATTCGGAGGCACCGGTGAATTAATTTCTATTCTATTAAAAAAAATGGTGATGTGGCCATCATGTTACTTTCTCCGACTTGATGATATCATAGCCATTTATATTTATGTTTTCATGGTTTATTTTCAATTGAAAACATATTTTAAATGTACATCGAGCGTTGCGTAAACTCGGATGAAACTGACGTTTAAAACGTCAAAATTATGAAAGATGGTAAAATTATTTCAAAATCACTCAATATTAATTCAAGAATGATTTTGTAAAAAAATACAATACATTCCGTCAATAGCAATATTTCATGCAAACACGGTCTAAATTTATGAAAAATTGTAACAATTTTGTTAACGTGAAAAAACTATCAAAACAATAGCTATCCACTTGAAACTTTTTAAACTTCTCTTCTCACTTGGTTTGGTGAAAAATAAAAATACATTCCGTCGATTGCTGTTGCGATATTTCGTGCAAACCCAGTGTAAATTTATGAAAAATTGTAATAATTTTGTTGACTCGAAAAAATATAAAAACAATTGCTCTCCACTCTTGACTTTTCAAAATCACTCAATATTAATTCAATAATGATTTGGTGGACAATTACAATAAATTTCGTCGATTGCTTGTGCGATAATTTATGCAAACAGTATAAATTTATGAAAAATTGTAATAAATTTGTTGACGCGAAAAAAATATAAAAACTATTGCTCTCTACGCTTGACTTCTCAAAATCACTCAATATTAATTCAATAATGATTTGGTGGAAAATTACAATAAATTGCGTCGATTGCTCTTGCGATAATTTATGCAAACACAGTATAAATGTATGAAAAATTGTAATAATTTTGTTGGCGCAAAAAAATATAAAAACATTTGCTATTAACTTCAAACTTCTCAAAATTACTCAATATCAATTCGAGAATGTTTTGGTGGAAAATTACAAAACGTTCCGTTAAGAGCTTTTGCGATATTACACGCAAACACGATGTAAATTTTTGGAAAAATTGTAATAAGTTTGTTGACTGTGAAAAAATATAAAAACAAATGCTACTCACTTAAAACTTCTTAATATCACTCAATATTAATACAAGATTGATTTTGTAAAAATTCCATGCAATCACGATGAAAATTTAAAAAAATTCAATCATTGTAATTTTGGGTTCGTCGCTTATGCGGTTAATTCTATACTTTAACATGGAGATTTCAACAGGTGGCAGATACATAAAACTGACAAATTGTTAGTTGTAAACTTTCGGAAATATCCGTTTGAGGGCCCCTAGTAGCAATTTCAACGATTTTTGAAAATAGTTGGGTTCTTGCTTATTAAATAAATAAATATGGTTAAAACAGCATAAAAACCGAAGAAGCTGATTTTTGAACTGGAATGAAAAGTCCTGGACCTTCCTTTCGTTATAGAAGATCCATCTGAACATCGAGTATTTTGTTTGATAATTTCGTTTCATCACACAAATGTTTGTGTCTATACTGAAGGAAAAAAAATGAAACACTTGAAATTCGTGAAATTTCGACCATTTTCAAACCGCCGTAACTCGGCGTATTTTCAATAGATTTTGATGAATCGGCGGAAAACTTTCAAGTGTCTTCTTCAAAGTCATGCATGCGAACTTAAGCGTAACCCCTTCCGCCCCCCTCTAGCGCTCCTGTGAAAAAAAAGTTTTTTGTCGCCGGAATTATCGTTCTTTTCAAGCACGAAATAAGAGTTTTGGTAAATTTAAATGGCAACACCGTAAATTTTGCAGCGTTGCTAAAAAGCTGCAGATTTTCAGAGGAACTTGTGTGTGTTGCAAACAGTGCGTGATATTTAATTCGACAGTTAAAACAAAGTGTTATTGGCAAAGATAAAATGACAATTATGTTGTAACTGTCGCTATAAATAATTGCAGAATGTAGCAGATAGTAGTAGAATGTTTTTGATCATTTTATTTTATCACACAAATGATTTTATGTATTAAAAACAGTAACAATCCGCGAGAACCCGACATAAAATAAAAATCTAGTGATATTTTTTTCGACAGTTAAAGCGAAGTTTTATTAGCGAGATAAAATTACAATTCTGTTGTTCTGTTGTATTCTTCAGCCACAAGTGATTGATATGATTTTTCTTCCGACAATGAAAACGAAGTACTGTCAGTGAGATGAAATGATAATTCTGTTGTGACATAAGCACATGGGAGGAGTTTACCTACACAATAACGGCAAAACATTGGTGAGATAAAATGACAATTATGTTATGGTTGTCGCTATAAATAATTGCAGAATGTAGCAGAATGCAATAGAATCCAACAGAAAAGGGCAGAATGTAGCAGATCGTAGTAGAATTTTAAAATAATTGCAGGAAGTGGCAGAATATAGCATAATGTAACAAAATGTAGTAGAATGTATTAGAATGTAGTAGAATTTAGATAAAAATAAGTATTCTTCAACCACAAGTTATTGATATAATTATTCTTCCAACGTTGAAAAGAAAGTACTGTTAGTGAGATGGAATGATACTTCTGTTGTAACTATCGCCACAATAACGGCATTATTAACTACAAAATTTGTCCAAGAGGGAAGAAATTGTTCAAAAATTTTATCAACGCCAGGAAAAACTACAAAATTTATCCAAGGGGGAAAAAATTATGATGGCCACTATTTGCAAATTAGATCAACGCCTGGAAATTAAAGGTTGTTGAAATGAACAGTTTCGATTTTCACATCATTATCCAGGAATGGTACAGAAGAAAAATGTTTTTGCTTATATATAATTTTCAAAAATCCATATCTCCATTAAAAACTGTGGAATTTACAAAAACCAAATTAATTTTGAATAAATGATTCTTCGACCATTGAAGATATTGTTTTAAGGAATTTTTACTACGCGTTTTGTATTTTTTTCTGCGATGTTTTCATTCAAGTGCTCAAAAAATTAAAAAGGAAATTTAAAAAAATCCATATCTCTATTGAAAATTGTTAAATTTACAAAAACCAAATTGATTTTAAATTATCTATACTTCGATCATTGAGGATATTTTTTATGGAATTTTGTCAGCCCGTTTTATATTTGTTCTGCGATGTTTTCATTCAAGTGCTCAAAAAATAAAACTAAAATTGTCAAAAATCCATATCTCTGTTAAAAATTGTTGAATTTACAAAAACCAAATTAATTTTGAATAACCGATTCTTCGACCATTGAAGATATTGTTTTAAGGATTTTTTGACGTCTTTTATATTTTTTCTGTGATGTTTTCATTCAAGTGCTCAAAAAATAAAAATAAAATTTTCAAAAATCCATATCTCCGTTAAAAATTGTTAAATTTACAAAAACCAAATTAATTTTGGATCAACGATTCTTCGACCATTGAAGATATTGTTTTAAGGATATTTTGTAAGCATTTTATATTTTCTTCTGCGATATTTTCATTCAAGTGCTTAACAAAAATAAAACCAAAATTTTCAAAAATTCATATCTCTATTGAAAGTTGTTGAATTTACAAAAACCAAATTTATTTTGAATTAGTTATACTTTGACCATTGAGGATATTTCTTATGGAATTTTGTCGTCCCGTTTTATAATTTTTCTGCGATGTTTTCATTCAAGTGCTCAAAAAAAACTGAAATTTTCAAAAACTCATATCTCCATTAAACATTTTTTAATGAACAAAAACCAAATTGATTTTGAATAAGCGATACTTCGACCATTGAGGAAATTTTTTTAAGGAATTTTTTCTACGCGTTTTATATTTTTTTCTGCGATGTTTTCATTCAAGTGCTAAAAAAAATAAAACTAAAATTTTCAAAAATTCATATCTCTATTGAAAATTGTTGAATTAACAAAACCCAAATTGAATTTGAATAAGCGATACTTCGACCATTGAAGATATTGTTTTAAGGAATTTTTTCTACGCGTTTTATTTTTTTTCTGCGATGTTTTCATTCAAGTGCTAAAAAAATAAAACTAAAATTTTCAAAAATTCATATCTCTATTGAAAATTGTTGAATTAACAAAAACCAAATTGATTTTGAGTAAGCGATACTTCGACCATTGAAGATATTGTTTTAAGGAATTTTTCTACGCGTTTTATATTTTTTCTGCGATGTTTTTATTCAAGTGCTCAAAAAATTAAAACAAAAATTTTCAAAAATTCATATCTCTATTGAAAATTTTTGAATTGACAAAAACCAAATTGATTTTGAATTAGCTATACATCAGCCATTGAGGATGATTTTTTTATGGAATTTTGTCTGCGCGTTTTATATTTTTTCTGCGATGTTTTCATGTGTTTAAAAAATAAAAACGAAAATCTTCAAAAGGATTTTTGAGGATTTCTGCATTGAAAATTGTTGAATTTACAAAAACCAAATTGATTTCGAATAAGCGGTGGTACTTCGGCCATTGAGGATAATTTTTGATGGAATTTTGCGTCCACGTTTTATTTTTTGCGATTTTGCTCAAAAAAATTAAAACGAAAAAAAAATGGTTAATGCTTTTATTTCAAAATAATCCTTCGAGCAAATAATCTTTCGAAAGATGCGTTTTTTTCAAAGATAAACCCAAAATAGGAAAACATTTGCCACATACCTAAAACTTTCCAATTTTTCAAATTTCAAACATTCTATTTTTCTGCAAAAATCTCCAAATACTTCTCATGAAGAAATTAAAGATAGTCATATATTTATTTGGAATAGCAGATAATATAGCCAAAATATGACCTTCAGTTACAGGTATAATATCAAAGGAAACAACAGGTGGACAAATATTAGCAGAATCATATCAAAAACATTTTTAAGAAACAATCAACAATTTCAGAAGGTGTTACCGTGATCCCACTCACAGTTTAAAATCACTGATATTAGAAAGTAGCAATCACAGGTAGCAACGTGATTCAAAAGTAGCAGTTTTGTAGCTTCTCTGGAGTCAACGATAAAAACATAAGTATTCTCCATCCACAAATAATTGTTATGATTTTTCGTCCGATAATGAAGGCGAAGTACTAGCAGTACTTCGAAAATGAAAAGTACTATTAGTGAGATGGAATGACAATTCTGTTGTGATTGTCGCCACAAATAACCAATCGAGCCTCTGGTGTCTGCTAGAAGATAAAGCAGGATAGAAAAAACATTGATAAATATTCATGAGCCACAAGCTGGTCAACATAAGCACATGGGATGAGTTGACCTTCACAATAACGGCATTGCTAATTACAAAATTTGTCCAGGAGCGAAAGAATTGTTGAGGCAACTGTTTGCAAATTTGATTAACAAACAAACAGTAACAGAAAATATCACAGCTGGACTTGACAGTTGCTCTGATTAAAACTGTGCACAGTTTTGGTCCAGAAATTAATTACAGAAGGCACGTTATCGTTCAAAGTAAGATGTGACAGCATTGGTAATATTGTAACAGAGGAAGATAATAAGGTGGACAGTGCAAAAGTAACATCTGTATGTGCAGGAAGTGTTTGGTACATCTTGATATTCCAAAATATTCCAAACATCATTTACAAATTTTTGTAAGCCTTTAATCCCAACGCAAAGCTTTCTACAATTTTTTTTTATTCAATAGTTTTGCAAGATGTGTTAGTTAATTTCTTTAAAAAAATACCTTTGTGGTCTTTAAGGTTTAAGACTGAAAAACAATCTTTCAATTCAAGTCAACTGATCATCTTTGTTCATTATTTCACTTGTAATCTTGAGGATTTCAGAAGTTTACAAAAATCTTCCAATGTATAGAATATCCTTTATAAGACAAGAATAAGAAGAATGAAAAAAAAAACTTACAATTCAAATGATCTTTGTTAATTCTTTCACTTGTATTCCTAAGGGTTTCAGAAGTTTCCAAAAATCTTTTGAACAGAACATCCTTCGTAAGATAATATTCTTGTACTGTCTTAGTACGACAGAAAATTTTCAAATGATCTTCGTTAATTCTTTCACTTGTATTCTTAAGGGTTTCAGAAGTTTACAAAAATCTTTTGCATAGAACATCCTTCGTAAGATAATATTCTTGTACTGTTTTAGTACGACAGACAATTTTCAAATGATCTTTGTTGATTCTTTCACTTGTATTCTTAAGGTTTTCAGAAGTTTACAAAAATCTTTTCCATAGAATATCCTTTGTAAGATAATATTCTTCTTCTAAGTTTTAGTACGACAGACAATTTTTAATTGAAAGCAGGTAAAAAAAGATAACAATGTATCAGTTGTTACTCTAGCATAACAAATAAGATTTAGTTAAAAATATGTAAGAAAAGATGACAATGCAGATTGTTACTCTAGTGTGACAAACAAGCTTTAGTCAAAAATAGGTTAGAAATGATGATGACAACACCAACAAGAAGCTGTTAAAGTAAAAGAAAAAGCTTACATACCGGCGCTTTCACCATTCCCGGGAGTAATGGCACGCTCCCTGTCCCCGTCCTCCTTCCTCACAAGTCCCAGTATATTGTCAATAGTGTGCCTCGGTCCCGAATTCGGACTGGACACCATCCTCAGGGGTTTCACCTCCAGACCGAAGCCAAGCATACTAGAAGTGTCTTCACAACGTTCCGACTCCATAGCGCGGTTTCGACTGACTGCCTCCGGAGCGGCACGCTCCGGTCACCAGGGGCGGACTCGGAATAGGTGGGGCCTGTTGGTGCCCCAGCCAATTGGGGCCGCACTCGCACACCATCCATCATGGACTCTCCGCCAGTCTTAAATTGAAATGGTTACTATGGCGGGAATGTCCCCCAGACGGCCGTCTCTTTCCCGCGCGCGCTCTTTCGCGCCCGCCCCTGTGTTTTCCGCTTTACGGTAGTTTGTTGTAAAAACGTTTATAAACGTGTCGGTAATTGGGGTTACGTTTGGATGTTTAGCGGATTACACCTATTGGTGTTGGGCGACGGAGGGAAACGGAATAATTGGATCGGATCGGATTGGATTGCCTTAACTTTTGGATCGTTCTCTCTTGGACTAGAACTCGCACACGCGTTTAATCGGGCTCGGATTTTGATGTCTAATTAATGGTTTTCCGCACTTCTTCTGAATCTCTTTAATCATTACCATCGTGACCTTGAGCAATTTGGAATCTCAAACGACGTTTTCCTTATTTTAAAATCTCCTATGCGGACGATAAAATTAATTGAATAATCATATGCGCCATCTGGTGTCACCCGCGTGAACTTATTTTCCGGGCTTAAAGGTTTTCCGCGCTTCCTCTAAATCTTTTCAATCATTATCATCGTGACGTTGAGTAAATTGGAATCCCAAACGAGGTTTACCTAATTTAGAATCTCCTATGGGGACAATAAAATGAATTAAATCATCATATGCGCCATCTGGTGTCACCCGCGTGAACTTATTTTCCGGGCTTAAAGGTTTTCCGCGCTTCCTTTAAATCTTTTCAATCGTTATCATCGTGACCTTGAGTAAATTGGAATCCCAAACGATGTTTACCAAATTTAAACTCTCCTATAAGGGCAATAAAATTCATTAAACCATCATATGCGCCATCTGGTGTCACCAGCGTAAACTTATTTTCCGGGTTTAAAGGTTTTCTAAATCTTTTCGATCATCACCATCGTGACCTTGAGTAAATTGGAATCCCAGACGACGTTTTACTTATTTTAAAATCTCCTATGCAGGCAATAAAAATTAATTAAATCACCATATGCGCCATCTAGTGTCACCCGCGTGAACTTATTTTACGTGCTAGGCTTTTTTCTGGGGTTTTTCAGTCTCGCGCACTAATGAATACGTTCGCGTCCCAATTGAGCCGTTAAAATCGAACTTTTGCGTTTTGGGAATTAGTTTTTATTTTAATAATAAAATTTTTAAAATAAAAACTAAAAATAATTGAAAAATACTTGTAACAATTTATACGTCGTGTGCAATTATTTAATCATTAAAAATATATATATTGTTTACAATAATTTTAACTAAAATGAGAAGTGGCACTGCCGATCTCCAGAATGAGCGCAATTAAATTAATTAAGTAATTATATGCGCCATCTGGCGTCACCCGAGTGAACTTATTTTCCAGGCTTAAAAGTTTTCTAAATCTTTTCGATCATCACCATCGTGACCTTGAGTAAATTCGAATCCCAAATGACGTTTTTCTTATTTTAAAATCTCCTATGCGGGCAATAAAAATTAATTAAATCACTATATGCGCCATCTGGTGTCACCAGCGTGAACTTATTTTCAGGACTAGGCTTTTTCTGGTTTTTGTTAGCCTCGCGCACTAATGTAGACGTTCGCGTTCCAATTCAGCAGTTAAAATCGAACTTTTGCGTAGTTTTGGGAATAAGTTTTTATTTTAATAATAAAGTTCTTAAAATAATTGAAAAGTACTTGTTACAATGTATACATAGTGCACAATTATTAACTCATTAAAAATATGAATATATTGTTTATAATTATTTTAACTAAAATGCGAAGTGGCACTGCCGATCTCCAGAATGAGCGCAATTAAATTAATTATGTTATTATATGCGCCATCTGGGGTCACCCGAGTGAACTTATTTTCCGGGCTTAAAAGTTATCTAAATATTTTCGATCATCACCATCGTGACTTTGAGTAAATTGCAATCCCAAACGACGTTTTCCTTATTTTAAAATCTCCTATGCGGGCAATAAAAATTAATTAAATCACCGTATGCGCCATCTGGTGTCACCCGCGTGAACTTATTTTACGGACTAGGCTTTTTTTCTGGGGTTTGTCAGCCTCGCGCACTAATGTATATGTTCACGTCCCAATTAAGCCGTTAAAATCGAACTTTTGCTTAGTTTTGGGAATTAGTTTTTATTTTAATAATAAATTTCTTAAAATAAAAACCAAAAATAGTTGAAAAATACTTGTAACAATTTATACATTGTGCACAATTATTTACTCATTAAAAATATGAATATATTGTTTAAAATCATTTTAACTAAAATGAAAAGTGGCACGGCCCATCTCCCGAATGAGCGCAATTAAATTAATTAAGTTATTATATGCGCCATCTGGTGTCACTTGAGTGAACTTATTTTCCAGGCTTAAAGGTTTTCTAAATCTTTTCGATCATCACCATCGTGACCCTGAGTAAATTGGAATCCCAAACGACGTTTTCCTTATTTTAAAATCTCCTATGCGGGCAATAAAAATTAATTAAATCACCATATGCGCCACCTGGTGTCACCCGCGTGAATTTATTTTACGGGCTAGGCTTTTTTCTGGGTTTTGTCAGCCTCGCGCGCTAATGTATACGTTCGCGTCCCAATTGAGCCGTTAAAATCGAACTGTTGCGTAGTTTTGGGAATTAGTTTTTATTTTAATAATAAAGTTCTTAAAATAAAAACCAAAAATAATTTAAAAATACTTGTAACAATTTATACGTAGTGTAGAGTGAACTTATTTTCCGGGCTTAAAAGTTTTCTAAATTTTTTCGATCATCATCATCGTGACCTTGAGTAAATTGGAATCCCAAACAACGTTTTCCCTATTTTAAAATCTCCTATGCGGGCAATAATATTAATTAAACCATCATATGCGCCATCTGGTGTTTTGTCAGGCTCGCGCACTAATGTATACGTTCGCGTCCCAATTGAGCCGTTAAAATCGAGCCTTTGCGTAGTTTGGGTATTGGTTTTTATTTTAATAATATAATTCTTCAAATAAAGACCAGAAATAATTGAAAATTGCCTGTAAGAATTTATACATTGTACAAAATTAATTACTCACTGAAAAATAAATACTGTTTATAAGTATTTTAACTAAAATGAGAAGTGGCACTGCTTATCTCACCGGGGGATCCAATGAGGGCAATAAAATTAACTAAATCATCATATGCGCCATCTGGTGTCTATCTGTTGGACAGAACCGTGCAAAATGAATTACTCTAGAAGAAAACTGCCAAATTATCAAATATATCAAAAATAATCCATCTTTGACTTTCCTACAAAACCAAACCTTTTCCTTTTTCATCAAATCAAAATTCGAATTAAGGACGCGGCATGTTTGTGCTCTTACATTTAAAAATCTGGACATCACAAAGAAAACAACATCTACACATTGATATGCCGCGCCCTGCTTCACTCATCCGATGAAATCCTTACGAAACTACTGTACATCTGTTCGTCTTGAAGTCTGTACGTCTGTATATTTGGGTGTCGATAAAGTTGTTTAATGGATTGGACAAAACCGTGCAAAAGTAATTACTAGAGAGGAAAATTGTAAAATTATCAAATATACCCAAAAATAGTGCATTTTTAACTTTCCGAAAAAAAAACAAAACTTTTTTCCTATTTCATCAAAACCAAAATCAAATCAAGGGTGCAGAATTTTTATGCGCTTACAATTAAAAATCTGCATCCACAACCATTTTTATTGGTGCAAAGTTCAGATAATTTATTTCAAGCAATTAGTAAAACACCTTGCTTAAGATTAATTTGAAAAAATATGTTTCTATTGAAGAGTAAAAGTAGAATTAAGAAATTTCATCATAAAAGGCATTTTTGTTCAACAAAATTTTTAAGTCCCGATATTGTTTTATGCAGTAATCAAACCATTTTATTCAAGAATAACTTGTGAAACTTCCAAGCATATGTTGAAAGACATGTTGAATTGCAGGCCGATTTCTGGAAAAAATGTAATTTTTGGTCTTCAAAATTTGTCTTTAGCGCAACCACCATTTTTTATGTCTGCAATTTTTAACTCGGAGCGTAGAAAAAAAAATCGAAAATTTCTTCAAACCAATCGAATATTTAGGCCAAAATAAAAACAAATTATTATATTAAAAATCTAAAATATGGGCCAAAGAATCAAGAATCCTGATCTAAAAATGAAAAACGCAGACAAAAAATCGAAAGTTAGTTACTGCAAAGTTAGAAAAAAAATCTATAACTATGAAGACATGGCATTCAAGATTTATATGTCAAAATTTCAAGCTTCTGTCCAAAGAAATGTGGGATTTACAGTTAATTTTCAAGAAATAATGCATTTTTGTTATCAAAATTTGATAAGCGCAACCATTTTTATTAGTTCAAATAATTTATGTTAGACAATTATGTAAACATCTTGCTTAAGATTCAGTTGAAATAAAATTAAGTTTATGTTGAAGTGTCAATGTGGAATTAACCAAACAATTTCTGAAAAAAAGCATTTTTGTTCATCAAAATATTTACCTTAATTACGGAAGTTCAGGTAATTTTCTTTAGGCAGTTATCAAACCATTTTATTCCAGATTAACTTGTGAAACTTCTGTCGAAGGAAATGTGGGATTTACAGGGCAATTTCTGGAAGTATTGTACTTTTTATTATCAAAATTTTTGTTAGTACCATTAGTGCTAAGTTAGAATAATTTATTTTAGCCAAATTTTAAAAATAACAGATGAAAATGATTTGTTATTTCAAATTCAACAAATTCAACAAATTCAACTTAAATTCTAATGATTTTTACTCAAAATATAACAAGATTAAAAAAGAAATCAAAATTAGTTGTTCACTTTGGTATTCTCTACAATTATGAATTATCTAGAAAACTAAATAATTATTTTTTCTAGAATATCTAAGCACAATTATTCCCCAATAATTCTGTTAAAGCCAGAAGTCTGCGTTTAATTCAGTTTTTGAAAAATACTTTTTCTACATTTGAGCGCTAAAAATAGCAATTATTGGGTTTGATGGTTATTATCCTAGAGAACGAAATAGCATACTATTATTTTTTTAATATAAAGCCAAAGTATTCCCCAATAATGCTGTTTAAGTTCAATGTCTGCATTTTAGTCAATTTTTGCAAAATCATTATTTTCCTCGAATTTTGAGCCTTAGAAATAGTCATTTTAAAGTTGGAAGTATGTACTCAAGTCAGTTTTTGAAAACTGACCACTTTTTCGATTTTTGAGCTGGAAATGATCAATCTTGAGTTTGAATTTGATTATCTAGAAGACTAAACATTTAACATGATTTTATTATTTTTAGAATGGTAAAGCCCAATAATTCCTCAAAAATGCTGTATAAGTTGGGAGTTTGCAATAATTTCAAGTTTTAGAAAATAAACGCTTTTTTCGATTTTTGAGCGTTGAAAATACCAATTCTCAGAAACCCAATACTTAGTGTTCTTTGATTTTTCTACAACATCAAAGCCTAATTATTCCTCAATAATGCTGTTATAGTTGGAAGTCTGTATCTAAGATAGTTTTTGAAAAATAAATATTTTTTAGATTTTTGAGAATTGAAAATTGTAAATATTGTGTTTGTTTGCGATTTTCTGAAAAATGGACATTCTTGGATTGATCGTGATTTGATTGGCATGCTTTGATTTTTCAATAGTATTAAAGCCAAATTATTCCTAAATAACTCTGTAAAAGTTGGAGATCTGCATTTCTTTCGGTTTTTGAAAAATCACACCTTTTTCGATTTTTGATCATTGAAAATACCCACTTTAGGGTTTAATGACGATTTAATGAGAAAGTAGCTAAATAATTTGCATGGAGTTTTCTTGAATATCCAAACCTGATTATTTCGGAATGAATCTGTTAATTTTAGAAGTCTGCAAATGTTTCGAGTTTTGAAAAGCGCTTTTAATTTCCGAACGCTTAAAATGATAATGCTTGCTTTTAATGGTGTTTGAAATGTTAGATTTTTCAAGAATATCGAATCCCAATTATTTCTAAATATTGCTGCAAAAGTTGCAATTCTGTATTACTTTCAAGTTTTGAAAAATCAATGCTTTTTTAATATTCGAACGCTTGCGTTTGATGGTGATTATTTGGAAAACTTAATGATTAACGTGCTTAGTAGATTCATTAATGTTGAATTCCAATTATTTCCGAATAATGCTATAATAGTTGAAATTCTGTGTTACTTTCAGGTTTTGAAAAATCGACGATTTTTTTATTTTGAGCTTTGAAAATAAAATATGGTTTAAAATAAAATTTTATTCTTTTAATAATTAATCGTGGAGATTCAAATTATATTTTATCGCATTCTCAATGCAATCGGTAAATAATATACCGAATTTTGTTGGAAGCGCATCATTTTCCATTTGGGGCCCCCTATTTTGTTTTTAAAAAATTTGACTTAAATTTTGAAATCAGCAACTTTAATAACCTTAAATAACGATTAATAACGTAATTTATTTCATATAAATACCAAAATCATCTCAAGAAACAACAGGGTGTTGCAAATTCGATACATTACTATTGTGATCTCAGTAACTATAAAGATAAATTAAGGCAATTAAGTTTTAATGCTGAATAATTTGTTAAAAAGAAATTTAAAATATATCGATTGGGTCCGGAGATATTCGTTAGAAACCGAAAAAGTAAATTATGGTTTTTATTTTTTTGCGACTTTATTACTGGTTATTTTAAAAAACCAACAGCACTTTCTCAATACACTTTTTTGTAGGTTCTTCCTGGAAATAGCTTTATTTTTCAAATACGACATTTCGTTATTTAGATACACGCATAAACTTAATTTTTTTAAATATGGACCTAGATTTTATATTTCATTTTTGAGTAGCTTATTATCTCTCAAAACTAAAGATGTGTTACACCTGTCACACAATTATTTGCTGTAGGAGTTATTTGAAAATTTCTATTTCTATAAAATTAGCTACAACAGTTGTTACATGGCTATAATATTATCTCTGGTGTTCCTTTGCAACGTATCTTCGAAAATATTGTTGTGTAACTTACTTTATATCACGCGTTTTGTGCAAATTCAAAGCACGCCCGGCGCATCCACCATAAGTTTGTCCACACAATAATTTTTTGAATTTGGAATGGACCACTTTTAACTTGGTTAGCACTTTATTTATAATTTCTGACTCTAATCAAAGGTAAAAATAATGTTAAATATTTTAAGAACCGTGTTTCTATGTTTTTAAATTAGGAGTATAGGGACATTTGGTGAAATTTAGGACAAAAAATGGCCGCAGAGAATTCGGGTGGAAAACGTGGGGATTGCGAGGGAGGTGGGCATTAATTTCCAATCAAAATCAATCAACGGGAGAGCAGTTTGGTAAATAATGGAGTCTAACTGCGGTCGCATTCGTGATTAGTTCTCGTCGGTTGTGGGGGGCCGAGGCGGGGGGGTCGAAACGGGGGGCGGGGATGAGGAAGGGTGGCCACCTGGCGCTAATTACCATAGTCATGCGGCCGGGCTGCCGGAAATTAAATCGGTTTGCAGCGCTCCAATATTTGTGTTAGCAGCATTTAAACAATTTAGTTTCATTACTGGATCTATCTGACTTTGGATCTATTGCGCAGCTTGTTGTGCCCCCCGCCACGAATACGAGAATATTTGCATTATATCGGATAACACTCTATTAAACTATAATACCACTAGTTTTGCATGAAGTTAATAATTTTCTGTTATCTTCATGAGAACTACTCAGAAGTTTCAAATTTTCTCTTGGGGTTTAAAAAATCTAATTCTTGGTGATAAATTCTTGTGTCTCGTTTGTAACTCGCTTTTAGCCCTTTCAACGCTCTATTTTTCATTGTATACTTCCTGTTTTTTACTCAATGTGACTCGTAAAAGCGTGTTTAATATCCGAACGAACCACACGCTCTAATCGGCCAAGAAAAATCAAATATATTATTTATATGATTTAATAAAAAACTGAGTGGCGCGGTGGTATTGTGGGTAAAAGCGCGAGCATCTGTCTACTGCATCACAATGGTGAAAGCGCCGGGCACGATGCGAATTTGCACAAAACGCATGATATAAAACAAGTTTCGCAACTGTATTTTCGAAGTTGCGTTTCAAAGGAACACCATAGAGAAATTATAGCCATACAACAACTGTTGTAGCTAATTTTATAGAAATATAAATTTTTAAATTAAAAAAGAAGACAAACTTCAAATAACTCCTCCAGCAAACAATTTTGTAAGAAGTGTGCACCTCATTAGTTTTGAGAGGTGAAAAGCTTCTCAAAAATGTAATAGAAAATCCAGGTCCGTATTTAAAAAAATAAAGTTAATGCGCGTATTCAAACAACGAAATATCTTATTTGAAAAATAAAATGATTTCCTGGAAAAGAGCTTATAAAAGTGTCTCGAAAAAGTGCTGTTGGTTTTTCAAAATAAGCAGTAATAAAGTCGTGAAAAAATAAAAACCAAAATTGAATGTTTCAGTTTTTTTTCAAATATCTTCGGAAGTAGTAGGAATATATTAAATTTCTATTTAACAAATTATTCATCATTAAAATGGAGAATAATTAGGCTTTAATATTATAAAAAATCAAACCATGTTAATTATTTAGTTTTCTAGAAAATCAAAATTAAACCCAAGAATTACCATTTTTAAGGCTAAAAAATCGAAGAAAATATAGATTTTTTCAAAAACTGACTTAAATACAGACTTCCAACTTTAACAGTATTATTGGGTAATAATTGGGCGTTAATATTATTTAAAAATAAAACTACATTAATTATTTAGTTTTCTAGAAAACCAAAATTGAACCCAAGATTGACCATTTTTAAGGGTAAAAAATCGAATAAAATATTGATTTTTTCAAAAACTGACTTAAATGTAGACTTCCAACTTTAACAGTATTATTGGGTACTAATTGGGCTTTAATATTATAAAAAAATAAAACTACGTTAATTATTTCGTTTTTTAGAAAATCGTAATTTAAGCCAAGAATGACAATTTTTAAGGCTAAAAAATCGAAGAAAATATTTATTTTTTCAAAAACTGACTTAAATGCAGACTTCCAAATTTAACAATGTTATTGGGTGATAATTGGGCTTTAATATTATAAAAAAATAAAACTACGTTAATTATTTCGTTTTTTAGAAAATCAAAATTAAAGACAAGAATGACCATTTTTATGGCTAAAAAATCGAATACGTTAATTGTTTACTTTTCTAGAAAATCAAAATTAAACCCAAGAATGGCCATTTTTAAGGCTAAAAAATCGAAGAAAATATTGATTTTTTCAAAAACTGACTTAAATGCAGACTTCCGACTTTAACAGTATTATTGGCTAATAATTGGGCTTTAATATTACAAAAAAATATAACCACGTTAATTATTTAGTTTTCTAGAAAATCAAAATCAAACCCAAGAATGACCATTTTTAAGGGTAAAAAATCGAAGAAAATACTGATTTTTTCAAAAACTGACTTAAAAGCAGACTTCCAACATTAACAGTATTATTGGGTAATAATTGGGCTTTAATATTATAAAAAAATAAAACCATTTTTCAGGCTAAAAAATCGAAGAAAATATTGATTTTTTCAAAAACTGGCTTAAATGCAGACTTCCAACTTTAACAGTATTATTGGGTAATAATAGGGCTTTAATATTATAAAAAAAATAAAACTACGTTAATTATTTAGTTTTATAAAAAATCAAAATTAAACCCAAGAATTACCATTTTTAAGGCTAAAAAATTGAAGAAAATATTAATTATTCAAAAACTGGCTTAAATGCAGACTTCCAGCTTTAACAGTATTATTGGGTAATAATTGGGCTTTGATATTATAAAAAAATAAAACTACGTTAATTATTTCGTTTTTTAGAAAATCGTAATTTAAGCCAAGAATGACAATTTTTAAGGCTAAAAAATCGAAGAAAATATTTATTTTTTCAAAAACTGACTTAAATGCAGACTTCCAAATTTAACAATGTTATTGGGTGATAATTGGGCTTTAATATTATAAAAAAATAAAACTACGTTAATTATTTCGTTTTTTAGAAAATCAAAATTAAAGACAAGAATGACCATTTTTATGGCTAAAAAATCGAAGAAAATATTGTTTTTTTCAAAAACAGACTTAAATGCAGACTTTCAACTTTAACAGAATTATTGGGTAATAAGTGGGCTTTAATACTATAAAAAAAACTACGTTAATTATTTAGTTTTCTAGAAAATCAAAAATAAACCCAAGAATGACCATTCTTAAGACTAAAAAATCGAAGAAAATATTGATTTTTTTTTAAACTGACTTAAACGCAGACTTTCTACTTAAACAGTATTATTGGGTAATCATTAGGCTTTAATATTATAAAAAAATAAAACTACGTGAATTATTTAGTTTTCTAGAAAATCAAAATTAAACCCGAGAATGGCCATTTTTAAGGCTAAAAAAATCGAAGAAAATATTGATTTTTAGAAAAACTGACTTAACTGCAGACTTACAGCTTTAACAGTATTATTGGGTAATAATTCGGCTTTAATATTATAAAAAAATAAAACTACGTTAATTATTTAGTTTTTTAGAAAATCAAAATTGAACCCAAGAATGACCATTTTTAAGGCTAAAAAATCGAAGAAAATATTGATTTTCTCAAAAACTGACTTAAATGCAGACTTCCAACATTAACAGTATTATTGGGTAATAATTGGGCTTTAATATTATGAAAAAATAAAACTACGTTAATTATTTAGTTTTCTAGAAAATCAAAATTTAACCCAAGAATGACAAAAAAATCGAAGAAAATATTGATTTTTTCAAAAACTGACTTAAATGCAGACTTCCAACTTCAACAGTATTATTGGGTAATAATTGGGCTTTAATATTATAAAAAAATAAAACTACGTTAATTATTTAGTTTTCTAGAAAATCAGAAAATATTGATTTTTTCAAAAACTGACTTAAATGCAGACTTCCCATATTCCAGAAGTAAAAAAATAAATTTTGTAGAAATTGCAATTATTACTTATTCATTCAACCCCCTCGAGATTATAATAAATTCATAACACAAGATAATCCTTTTATTGCATTAAACCCACAATCGCAAACCAACTTGATTGTAGAGATAAGCACATACACAACTTAAACATCCTAAGTGTATAACGAGGAAACACACCTGGACCGTATTATAATATCCTTCAAGGACACAATGAAGATGTCTTGGTGATAAATTTTCACATCTGGTAATCACCGGTAGGAGGACACGGGCCATACCCCAGCGGGGGACGCATCCTCGAGCCCGCAAACAAACCACACCAACAATACCAGTAAGCCGCCTTTTGATCGCCCAGATCCGCAAAGATACTGTAAATATCGTGTGGAACTGAAGACTGTTGAAACGCAATATTCCGACAACTTTCTTTATGCAGAAACGTGGGCGTGCGTGGCTCTTTTCAAGTCCTTCCTCCGACCACAATACTTCGGGACCATTAGGTTTCGCCGCACGGGGGTGTAAATGGGAAATGTTTTGGGTATTGATTCTGAAGCCGGTGAGCGTACGTTTGAATAATGAAGATAAAGCTTTTCAGCGGCTTTGACACCTCTCGGGGTAATTCCATCGTTGAGGTCTATTATTGGATTGTGCGGACAATGAGGAGTTGTTATTCTATAAACAAATCTGGATTTTCATTCTAAAAGAAAAAAAATATAGATCCTACCGTAAAAAGTTATCCAATTCGAATTTATCAAAGCTTATGAGTAAGTGAACGATTTATTGAGGTGACATCTATGCATGGAGTCTTACATCCATCAAGCTTATATTTAAGTAGATTTATGTATTTTTAGTTTATATTACTATGTTTAATAATTTTTTTTTAAGATTGTATTTCTTGCGTGCACGATAGCTCAAGAACAGCTTGACCGATTTGAATAATTTTTTGTCTAATTAAAGAAGATATAATTCTTCAGGGACTGACGAAGCCAAAATTTATAAAAATATGTATTTTTTTAAACCAAATGAAAAAATCAAATTTTTACTGTAATTAATGTAAACATGAGTTAACCAAAATAAAACGAAACGTCAGTCCCTAAAGGACGCAATAATGAACAAAAAATGTTTCACACTTTTTGTTCTAGATCCAACTCTAAAGGCTCTACAATGTACGCAAATTGCTTCTGTCAAAACGGCACTTTTCTTTCAATCCACGCGTAAAGTCGATTATTCACAGTGACATAAAACATATAAATTTGGGTTTCATTTGGTTTTAACAATAATAATCAAGTAAAAGATAATTTTTGTTTGTTTGTTTTTTGGCATATGTTTGACCATTCAGCCACTAACGATGTAATAAAAAGAAGACTAATTATTTAAAAAAATTTCTTATGAATAAAGAATGTTAAATGAATATACGTGCACAGGAAATGCAAATACTGGAATGACGCAATTCGTTGTTTGCAAACGACGTTCCATCATCGAGGGGGATGATCTTCGGCTACAGTGAATCCAGGGTGCAATCATGATGTATATACACATATACACACACACACACAGTGTATATCGTTTAGGGTTGCGAGCCGGCTCCCCTACTACGTTTAGTTTTGAATGGAGGGATCCAAATTTAGTGGAACCCTCTAACGACAAATTAATTTACTTTTCCCTTTTATGAACTGTAATTGCTCTTGATACACTCATGCCGGAGCGATTGGATCGAATCAAAAACTAGTGTTAAGTGTTAATCGAGTAATTTTTGAAATGGTGTGATGACTGAGTAATGGTCATTTATTTCGCAGAGATTCTTGTAACTTCGTTAATTTGATTGAATACACTTAATTTAGGCCTAGAAAATTAATTGTAAAAAATGGTCTGAATAAAAATAAAAACTAAATAATGAAACTGTAAAATCTAATACTACGTTTAACGAACAAAAAAAAGTAATTTATTACAGAAGCTGTTACAAAAACTTGATATCCATAAAAATTATAATATACCATGTAATCAATTTATTTGTTTTTGTTATATTTGGCTGAAAGACTTAGGTCGCTGGCCCATGGTATTCCTCTAAGGAAAAAACGATTTTATTATTATTTAATAAACATTATTTTACTTATTTATCAAAAATTAGACTAATAAGAAGTATTTAATAGCAATTTTCAAATCACAAAGGAGGTGTTACAAAAAAAATTGAGTTGGGGTGACTACAGCCCCAGGTGTTGCTTTATGAAGGTAATTTTTGTGGTCATACTGATTCCCTCACACATACCCTAGAAACGGTTTTGAGAATCTTTTTATATCTTTTTAAGGTCCATACTTATAGAGCATTGCTCGTTTTTAAATAGACACCCTGTATATGTTTTTTCATGGAATCATAATTTTGGATATTTTCAGTCGGCAGCAATTGTGTTTTTATATTTTCAAAATCGCCAAAATCATTTTAAACTAATAATAATTTTACGCTCTATTTACATTAAATTATTTGAAAATCGAGAGATAAGGAATACTATATATACCCCCAGGGGGTGCTTTTAAAAGTTCGCTCGAAATTTTTTGACAGTTTCTAATAGATAATTGCCGATCCAGTCGACTCCCACCCCTCTTGAACCAGTAGAACCCCCAGGGCGAATTTTTAAATGACGAAAAAACGCGCCGGAGGAGAAGTCGGTTGGCGGCGGAGGTGGAGGGCGGCTAAAATTTTTTTTAGACCTTAAAAAATATTACAAAGAGACTCTCGGACTTCTTTTTTCAAATTTTTGAGTTTAACCCCTAAATTTGTACCACCCCCTTCGATCAAAAATTGTTAATTTCCACAAATGAAGGTCGATCGCTTTGATTTTTTCAACAAAGATTCTCTTCCTCCTCCTGCGGATACCCACTAAGTTTGAACGCCGTACGTTGACCGGTTTCGGAGTAATTGAGAGTACCGTGACGGAACGTAGAAATCACCCTCGGGGGGCGGAGGCAAATTTTTTAGAAATTTGCCTCCGCCCCCCGAGGGTGATTTCTACGTTCCGTCACGGTACTCTCAATTACTCCGAAACCCGCGGGGCGAATTTTTAAATGACGAAAAAACGCGCCGGAGGAGAAGTCGGTTGGCGGCCGAGCGGGAGGGCGGTTAAAATTTTTTTTAGACCTTAAAAAATATTCCAAAGAGACTCTCGGACTTCTTTTTTCAAATTTTTGAGTTTAACCCCTAAATTTTTACCACCCCCTTCGATCAAAAATTGTTAATTTCGACAAATGAAGGTCGTTCGCTTTGATTTTTTCAACAAAGATTCTCCTCCTCCTCCTGCGGATACCCACTAAGTTTGAACGCCGTACGTTGACCGGTTTCGGAGTAATTGAGAGTACCGTGACGGAACGTAGAAATCACCCTCGGGGGGCGGAGGCAAATTTTTTAGAAATTTATAGCCGCTTTGGAGCCGCGGTCTTATATATGAAATTTCCCCACCAAATTTGACCACCGTACGTTGACCGGTTTCGCAGTATTTGAGAGTACCGTGACGAAACGTAAAAATCACCCGCGGGGTGCGGAGGCAATTTTTTTGGAATTTTTTCTGGTACGGTTCGATGCACCCATAAGAGTTCTATCGATCCCTTCAGGTGCAGCCCCTCTGACTCTACTTCACCACCCCCGGGAAATAAAAAACCCGAAAAAAAATAAAGTGTTAAAACTCAAAAACGTAAAATCCAATTTCAACCAAATTTTTTTCAGATATTTCCCTTGGCAAGAGAAACATTTCCGCCAGTTTTAACAAAAATCGTTAGAGCCGTTTTGGAGCAACGGCCTCATATATGAAATTTCAGGGGTTCGCCGAAACGCCGCCACTGACTTTATTTTTTCTCTTAAAGGATCCGCCGGTAGCGGGATCTCTTCACAAAGCATCCCCCCACATTATTTATATCAGCATACTTATTGATTTAGTGCTGCCTTAACGAGATATGATTTTTCAAAAAGCGACCAAAATTGTTTTTTCAAATTTCCGCTCTCTCTAAGGTTTCTTTTGCGGACGTATTTTTTTTCTATTTAAATCCAGGAGCTCAAACTTTCAGGATCAGACGAGGGATAACGTGCTTTGTTTTGGTTATTTTTTTTCAAATTTTTTAAAACACCCCCTACCTTTACAGAGCCGTCATTTGTATTACATTTGTAATACATACGTATTTTGTTTCTATTTAAATCGAAGTGTTGAAACTTTTAAAATAGGTAGTGGGTCGAACGAGCCTTAAGCTGAAAGTTTTTCAAAATTTTTAAAACACCCTTCAGGAACTGAGGCGAATTTTTAAACGACGAAAAAACGCGACGGAGGAGAAGTTTTTTGGAGCCGAGCGGGAGCGTGGCGGAAATATTTATTAAAGTTTAAAAAACATTTCAAAGATACTCTCGGTCTTATTTTTTAAAATTTTTGAGTTTCACCCCTAAATTTTTACCACCCCCTTCGGTTAAAAACGGTTAATTTCGACAAATGGAGGCCTATCGCTTTGGTTTTTTCAACAGACCCCTTTCCCCCCTCTGACGCATTCCCAACAAGTTTCACTGGCGCACGTAGACCGGTTTCGGAGTAATTGAACGAGACGTAAAAATCACCCCCTGGGGGCGGAGGCAATTTTTTTGGAAAATTTTCCGACACTGATTTTTCCGATGCACCCCCGCGAGCTCTATCGATCCCCCCTGGGTGCTGTCCCTTTGACTTTACCCCATCACCCCCCGTGAAAAAAAATCGAAAAAATTTGAAAAAAAAATCACTTGTCCAAACGTTAAAATTTAAATTTTTTCCAGGTATTCTCCTCGCCAAACAGAACATCCCTGGCAATTTTAACAAAAATCGTTATAGCCGTTTTGGAACCGCGGTCTTATGTATGAAATTTCAGGCGTGCGCCAAAACGCCGCAACTGACTTTATTTTTGCTCTTGAAGAATCCGTCGGTGGCGGAATATCTTCACAAAGCATCCGCCTGCATTATTTATATCGACAAACTTTTTGATTTGTTGCCCCCTTAACGAGATACGATTTTTCAAAAAGCGACCAATTTTTTTTTTAAGTTTCCACCTTCTTTATCTGGGTCGTATTTTTTTCTCAGCTCAAATGTCAAATTTTTTTATAACTATTAAAACAAAATCGAAAACATATACAAAATTCTTACATAAAGTGCATATTTTTTAGAATATTGATTTTCTCCAATTTTCTGCCCAAAACGATTAAAAATAAAAATCATGTTTTATTTTATTTTTACCCTCTTCAGTACTGCTGATAGAGATGACCTATTTAGGCAACATGGCAGCTATTAAGAGGTATGTATTGAGCAAATTTGATCGTCTCAACAATCCTCCTTGAGGCCTTCAGGGCCTTCTTTCAAAATTATAGAAACAAATTCGTAAAGCCTTCCCTGCAGATCCTGGATAATTTGAAACTACTTTGTCCTCTTCATTGAAGACAGCTCTACAACATTTATTCTTTGATTTTTTTCCATTTTTCTAATCATTCGCGAGTTATGAATTTTTTTATGTTTTAGGGCACTATATTTATCATTTTTCATAAATTTGAGTGAAAATCGCATGACATGGATTGGGCTGAAATTTTCACCAAAGATACCTTTTACCAGAAGGGTTAGAACGTGACAACTATTATATCTCAGGGGGAGGGGGCGTTCCGGGGCCCCGGCTTTCAAAGTGAGCTATTTAAGATTATTTTTCGGGAGTCTTCATGCCTTCAGTTTTGACTTTGAAGAGGTTGTCAAAGCTCTATTATATTCACAAAGCATTCCCCTATAATATTTATATGGGGACATTTTTGATTGTTGCTTCCTTAAGAAGATATGATTTTTCAAAATTTGATCGAAATAATTACACCAATTTGGATGTTCATTTCAAGGACCTATTTTTTTGCATTTTCTTTAAATGCAAGAAGAGTTGAAATGATCAAGGCGAGTAGAGAGTACAACGTGCTTTCATCTGTATTTTTTTTCCAAATCTTTGGAAACCCCACTGCGGTTCTGGAGCGCGTTATTTGGCAACGTTTTTTTTTTGTAAGACATTTGTTGGGGTGCGGTTTCACCCCCAATTTTTATTTTAAATCAACTTATCAGACATCTGGTTGTAAGACATTTGTCGGGGTGCGGTTTCACCCCTTATTTTTATTTTAAATCAACTTAAAGGTCATGTAATATGTTTCTAAAGAACATCTAGATAATATTTGTGGGGGCATATTTTTTTATTAGGTATGTAGTTTTTTTGTAACTAAAATTTAAAATGAATTTTAAGCAATTTTTGAAGTTTTCAAGCCATAGCAACGGTTTTTATCACTTTTAGAGTCTCCAAAATAATTACAAATAGTCTCGTCTTTAGCCCATATCTACTTAAGATTATTCCCAAACCTAAATAGTAATGTAATTGTTTTTTTTGTAATTAAAATTTTAAATTAATGTTAAACAATTTTGGAAGTTTTCAAGTCGATAGCAACAATTTTTATAATTTTTTAGAGTCTCCAAAATAATTACAAATTGTCTTATCTTTACTCAATATTTACTTAAGATTATCCCAAAACCTAAAGGGGGGATGTATATATATTTTTTTGTAATTAGAATTTTGAATTAATTTTAAGTCATTTTGGCAGTTTTCAAGTCGATAGCAATTGTTATTATATTTTTTTCGAATCTCCAAAATAATTACAAGTTGTCTCGTCTTTACTCCATATCTACTTAAGATTATCCCTTAACCTAAATCGGGGATGTAATTGTTTTTTTTGTAATAAAAATTTTAAATGAATGTCAAGCAATTTTGGAAGTTTTCGAGTCGATAGCAACGGTTTTTATAACACTTTATAGTCTTCAAAATAATTACAAATTGTCTCGTATTTACTCCATATCTACTTAAGATTATCCCGAAACCTAAATGAGGGATGTATATAATTTTTTTTTTGTAATTAGAATTTTGAATTAATTTTAAGTAATTTTGGCAATTTTCAAGTCGATAGCAATTTTTATTATATTTTTTTCGAATCTCCAAAATAATTACAGATTGTCTCGTCTTTACTCCATATCTACTTAAGATTATCCCTTAACCTAAATAGGGGATGTAATTGTTTTTTTTGTAATTAAAATTTTAAATTAATGTCAAGCAATTTTGGAAGTTTTCGAGTCGATAGCAACTACTGTTATAATTTTTTAGAGTCTTTAAAATAATTACAAATTGTCTCGTCTTTACTCAATATTTACTTAAGATTATCCCAAAACCTAAATGGGAGATGTATAAAAAAATTTTTGTAATTAGAATTTTGAATTAATTTTAAGTCAGTTTGGCAGTTTTCAAGTCGATAGCAATTGTTATTATATTATTTTCGAATCTCCAAAATAATTACAAATTGTCTCGTCTTTACGAGAGAGATTTTTTTGTAATTAAAATTTTAAATAAATTTATTTGACACCCGGTATAGTTGTTGCTTCTGGGCCTCAGGGATGTGGGTTCGAATCATATTGAAGCCATCATTTTTCTGAACGTGTAGGTAAATGGATATTTCTACCCATCAAATCACTAATTTAGTTGTATCAGAATGCCCTAATTTTAACGCCAATTTTCTATATTATCGATGCCTAGAATTTTATATTTTTTTTTTTATTTTAACAATAATGGCCACGAGTATACGTAACGTGAATGAGGAAACCGTTGAGAAATTAAAGTAGCGCTCCGGGTTGACATTTAATTTCCATCCGGGTTGGCGGCCCTCGCAAGTAAACATTTTAATTACGCCTAATTAACTGTAACGCCGGATAATGAAAGTGCGCTGCCCTCTATCGCCCGAAAAATCAAAAATAAACGCCGCCCTCCCCGGCGCCTTCACCATCCGCACGCTCACGCGGCCGAGGCTCGAAAAGAGGTTATTAATTATACTCGCTCTCTCGCCGCGCAAACGAGAGAAAAGTGAGGAAAAGAGGAGATAATGTGCGAGTAATTACTTTCGCGATTAGTTTTTCCACGCCGGGGCGAAAATTAGAAAATGCGAGAAAACGAGTTTATGATATTCATTTTCCTCAATTTTTTTTTTTCATCATCATTTTTCGTTCCAAAGCGTGCGCGCCTCGCGTAGCAATCTCTTGAGTGCTAAATTAAATTATTATTATTATTATTATTAAGGATGCTAACAATATTCGCGTTAGATGGTACAAATGACTTTTAAATTGGATTGCAGCTCGACGCGGGGCGCTTCAAAAATGGACTATGTAATCTGATTAGTGTGGAAGATAGAGCAGATGGGAGGGTCCTGGATAAAAATCGCAAAATTGCATTTGCGAGATACAATGGCAACCGTTTAACTCACCCCCCCCCCCCCCCCCCCCACGCACCTTCCAAGTCTTATGTTTGTTTAAATATTACGTATCACCTAATCCAATATAATTTGTGCACTTGCATAAACTATACTAAAAAAAAATAGAAACGTATTGCAGCATTAATTATTATGCAAATTTGAGAAGTTTCAAGTCGATGGTAATTGTTTTTATATTTTCTCCAAGACATTTTTCCAAAACTTAACGCTCTGTTCTCATTTAATTATTCAAAAATTTGGAGATGAAGTGTTAATAGTTTTCACAGAAACGTAATTAGCCATTTATTCTACGCAAATTTGAGAAGTTTCAAGTGGTTTCCAAATGTTTTTATATTTTTTCAAAGCCACTCAAATTATTACATTTTTTTTAACTCCACGCACTGTTCTCATTAAATTATTCCAAAATTTAGGGATGTAGTGTTATTAGTTTTCACAGAAATGAAATTTAGCATTCATTATAAGCAAATGATAAAGTAAATATCTGAACATTTACATTTAATCGCAGGAAAACGGAACTAAAAATCAGAATTTTCTTATAAATTATATAAAATTAAATCAAAAATTTAAAAGTACTTCTACCTCTTGTGTAGTTCTCCAGATAATGCTATGAGAACTGAGTTTATTGTAAAACTCTTATTCATCTACTTTTACAAGTTTAATAATAAACAATATTATAATAGTAGTAGTAAACAATGTTTTATTAGGGCTATCGACCTATCGGTCTTTCTGCCCTCATTATTATAATAATAATAATAATATCATAAAAACTTTATAATCGAAAAATCATTGATAACGGCTGAAAGACCTCTGGTCAAGTTCCTGTTGAAGTCATTTGTAAAAGTGTCTCAATAAATATATTCTCTCTCTCTCTCTCTCTCTTTCTCATTGATAAATTATATTCTTAAAATGTTTAGTCAACTTAATGAATTTCTATTAAACTCTTATAAACTTTAGTCACAGCAACCCTCTTGTAAATGATTTGTTATTACTTATCTTAACTGAAGCACGTTTTCTACTTTCTCCGTATAAAGTCCAAAAAAGTATTGAGATGGTGATAATTCTTAAAAAAAATTCTTAGCAGAAATATCCATTTTGAGGTACTCAGAGACGATTTCGACAAATTTTGAAAAAAAATATGCGTCTGGTCTGTGTGTCCGAGAAAGTAGCTTGAGGAAGTAAAAATTAAAAAAAAAAAATTCTTAGCTTAAATATCCATTTTGAGGTCCTTGGAGATGATTTTGACAAGTTTTGAAAAAAGAATTTGCTTCTGTGTCTGGGTCCGGGAAAGTATTGAGATGGCGAGAATTCTCGAGAAATCTTAGCTTAAATATCCATTTTGAGGTCTTTAGAGATGATTTTGACAAATTTTGAAAAAAGAATTTGCTTCTGTGTCTGGGTCCGGAAAAGTATTGAGATGGCGAGAATTCTCGAGAAATCTTAGCTTAAATATCCATTTTGAGGTCTTTAGAGATGATTTTGACAAATTTTGAAAAAAGAATTTGCGTCTGTGTCTGGGTCCGGGAAAGTATTGAGATGGCGAGAATTCTCGAGAAATCTTAGCTTAAATATCCATTTTGAGGTCTTTAGAGATGATTTTGACAAATTTTGAAAAAAGAATTTGCGTCTGTGTCTGGGTCCGGGAAAGTATTGAGATAGTGAGAATTCTTTAAAAAAATCTTAGTTTAAATATCCATTTTGAGGTCCTTCGAGATGATTTTGACAAATTTTGAAAAAAGAATTTGCGTCTGTGTCTGGGTCCGGGAAAGTATTGAGATGGCGAGAATTCTCGAGAAATCTTAGCTTAAATATCCATTTTGAGGTCTTTAGAGATGATTTTGACAAATTTTGAAAAAAGAATTTGCTTCTGTGTCTGGGTCCGGGAAAGTATTGAGATGGCGAGAATTCTCGAGAAATCTTAGCTTAAATATCCATTTTGAGGTCTTTAGAGATGATTTTGACAAATTTTGAAAAAAGAATTTGCGTCTGTGTCTGGGTCCGGGAAAGTATTGAGATAGTGAGAATTCTTTAAAAAAATCTTAGTTTAAATATCCATTTTGAGGTCCTTCGAGATGATTTTGACAAATTTTGAAAAAAGAATTTGCTTCTGTGTCTGGGTCCGGGAAAGTATTGAGATGGCGAGAATTCTCGAGAAATCTTAGCTTAAATATCCATTTTGAGGTCTTTAGAGATGATTTTGACAAATTTTGAAAAAAGAATTTGCGTCTGTGTCTGGGTCCGGGAAAGTATTGAGATAGTGAGAATTCTTTAAAAAAATCTTAGTTTAAATATCCATTTTGAGGTCCTTCGAGATGATTTCGACAAATTTTGAAAAAAGAATTTGCTTCTGTGTCTGGGTCCGGGAAAGTATTGAGATGGCGAGAATTCTCGAGAAATCTTAGCTTAAATATCCATTTTGAGGTCTTTAGAGATGATTTTGACAAATTTTGAAAAAAGAATTTGCGTCTGTGTCTGGGTCCGGGAAAGTATTGAGATAGTGAGAATTCTTTAAAAAAATCTTAGTTTAAATATCCATTTTGAGGTCCTTCGAGATGATTTTGACAAATTTTGAAAAAAGAATTTGCGTCTGTGTCTGGGTCCGGGAAAGTATTGAGATAGTGAGAATTCTTTAAAAAAACTCCTTAACGGAAATATCTATTTTGAGGTCCTCGGAGATGATTTCGACAAATTTTGAAAAAAAAATTGCGTCTGGTCTGTGTGTCCGCGAAAGTAGTTTGAGGAGGTGAAAATTCTTTTCAAATTTTTTTTAGCTTAAATATCTACTTTGAGGTCCTTTGAGACGATTTTGACAAATTTTGAAAACAGAATTTGCGTCTGGTCTGTGTGTCCGGGGAAGTAGTTTGAGGAGGTGAAAATTCTTTTAAAAAAATCTTAGCTTAAATATCCATTTTGAGGTCCTTGAAGAGGATTTTGACAAATTTTGAAAACAGAATTTGCGTCTGTGTCTGGGTTCGGGAAAGTATTGAGATGGTGAGAATTCTTAAAAAAATTCCTTAACGGAAATATCTATTTTGAGGTCCTCGGAGATGATTTCGACAAATTTTGAAAAAAAGAAGTAATTTGAGGAGGTGAAAATTCTTTTGAAATTTTTTTTAGCTTAAATATCCATTTTAAGGTCCTTGGAGACGATTTTGACAAGTTTTGAAAAAATAATTTGCGTCTGGTCTGTGTGTTTGGGAAAGTAGTTTGAGGAGGTAAAAATTCTTTTAAAAAAAATTCTTAGGTTAGGTCTGGGAAAGTATTGAGATGTCGAGAATTCTTAAAGAAATTCCTTAATGGAAATTTCTACTTTGAGGTCCTCAGAGACGATTTTGATAAGTTTTGAAAAAAGAATTTGCGTCTGGTCTGTGCGTCCAGTAGTAGTAGTTTGAGGAGGTGAAAATTCTTTTAAAAAAATTCTTAGCTTAAATACCCATTTTGAGATCCTTAGAGACGATTTTGAGAAGTTTTGAAAAATGAATTTGCATCTGTGTCTGGGTCCGGGAAAGTATTGAGATGGTGAGAATTCTTTAAAAAAAATCCTTAACGGAAATATCTATTTTGAGGTCCTCCTAGACGATTTCGACAAATTTTGAAAAAAGAATTTGCGTCTGGTCTGTGTGTCCGGGAAAGTAGTTTGAGGAGGAAAAAATTCTTTTAAAAAAATTCTTAGCTCAAATATCCATTTTCAGGTCCGTAGAGACGATTTTGACAAGTTTTGAAAAAAGAAAATCCGTCTGGTCTGTGTGTCCGGGAAAGTAGTTGGAGGAGGTGAAAATTCTTTAAAAAAAATTGTTAGTTTGAATATCTATTTTGAGGTCCTTAGAGATGATTTCGACAAATTTTGAAATAAAGAATTTGCGTCTGGTAAAAATTCTTTTAAAAAAAATTCTTAGCTTAAATATCCATTTTGAGGTCTTTAGAGACGATTTCGACAAATTTTGAAAAAAGAATTTTCGTCTGGTCTGTGCGTCCGGGAAAGTAGTTTGAGGAGGTTAAAATTCTTAACAAAAAATTCTTAGTTTAAATATATATTTTGAGGTCCTTAGAGATGATTTCGACAAATTTTGAAAAAAGAATTTGCGTCTGGTCTGTGTGTCCGGGAAAGTAGTTTGAGGAGAAAATTCTTTTAAAAAAATTCTTAGCTTCAATACCCATTTTGACAAATTTTGAAAAAAGAATTTGCGTCTGATGAAAATTCTTTAAAAAAAAATTCTCAGTTTAAATATCCATTTTGAGGTCTTTAGAGACGATTTCGACAAATTTTGAAAAAAGAATTTGCGTCTGGTCTGTGTGTATGGGACAGTAGTTTGAGGAGGTGAAAATTCTTTAAAAAAAAATCTTAGCTTAAATATCCATTTTGAGGTCTTTAGAGACGATTTTGACAAATTTTGAAAAAAGAATTTGCGTGTGATGAAAATTCTTTAAAAAAAAATCTCAGTTTAAATATCCATTTGGAGGTCCTCAGAGACGATTTCGGCAAATTTTGAAAAAATAATTTGCGTCTGGTCTGTGTGTCCGGGAAAGTAGTTTGAGGAGGTGAAAATTCTTTTTAAAAAATTCTTAGCTTAAATACCCATTTTGGGGCCCTTAGAGACGATTTCGACCAATTTTGAAAAAAAGAATTTTCGTCTGGTCTGTGTGTCCGGGAAAGTAGTTTGAGGAGGTGAAAATTCTTTAAAAAAAAAATTTTGCTTAAATATCCATTTTGAGGTTCGTATCCTTAGAGACGATTTTGACAAGTTTTGAAAAAAGAATTTGCATCTGTGTCTGGGTCCAGGGAAGTATTGAGATGGTGAGAATTCTTAAAAAAAAATCCTTAACGGAAATATCCATTTTCAAGTCCTCAGAGACGATTTCGACAAATTTTGAAAAAAGAATTTGTGTCTGGTCTGTGTGTCCGGAAAAGTAGTTTGAGGAGGTGAAAATTCTTTTAAAAAATTCTTAGCTTAAATATCCATTTTGAGGTCCTTAGAGACGATTTCGACCAATTTTGAAAAAAAGAATTGCATGTGGTATGTGTGTCCGGGAAAGTAGTTTGAGGAGGTGAAAATTCTTAGCTTAAATATCCATTTTGAGGTTCTTTGACATAATTTTCACAAGTTTTGAAAAAAGAATTTGCGTCTATGGCTGGGCCCGGAAATGTATTGGTGAGAATTCTTAGAGAAATTCTTTAACGGAAATATCTATTTTAAGGTCCTCGGAGTCGTTTTCGACAAATTTTGAAAAAAGAATTTGCATCCGGTCTGTGCGTCCGGGAAAGTAGTTTGAGAAGGTGAACATTCTTCTGTACGTCCGTGTGCTGTGTGTCTGTGTGTACCTGTGTGTGTCTGTGTGTGTCTGTGTGTCTGTGTGTCTGTGTGTCTGTGTGTCTGTGTGTCTGTGTGTCTGTGTGTCTGTGTGTCTGTGTGTCTGTGTGTCTGTGTGTCTGTGTGTCTGTGTGTCTGTGTGTCTGTGTGTCTGTGTGTCTGTGTGTCTATCCTATGTGCCTGTGTATCTGTGTATCTTTCTCCGTGTCTGTGGGCGCTATATCACAAAAAGCACCAAATATTTTCCTATGAAACTTTAAACATAAGCCTTATTTGACAATTGATAATTTTTTTAAATATGAAACATGTTAGAAAAACATTTTTACAAATATTTAATAAATAATAAAAAAAAATTGTTTCTTGTCTATAATTATAAAATCACAAAGCGTAACATGAAATTTACATTAACAATAATTGTAGAGATTACCAAAATAAACAGGGTTTTTTTCGAAGCCTTACTGGTTTTTAACAAAAATCAATAAAGATGAAAAATAACAAAACAAAGTATCATGATGGCAACCATCTACATTTTTCAATAAACTGATGGCTTGTATAGGCTCGATGGCATTTATTGTTTACAGTTTACAAAGTGCACGTTTGGTAATTTTCGAAATTGAATTTGAAATTTTCGCCGAGCATGCGGGAACAAACTTCATAATCCGATGAAGTTCATGTTTGTAATAGTAACGGATTCAATTAGGGGATTAAGCACCGCACGAGGAATTTCAATACCTAATTTTAACGCTATATTCCATACACACACACCCACACATATATGACGGGGATGGGAAACTTTAAAGAGAGTCTAATTATGTGTCGAACATGTCATCCCCACTTAATTATTAACCGACTAAAATATTGTTATGAATAAATATATTTTATTATTTATTCCAATTTCTCGTTCTAAATATCAAAAAAATAAGTTGGGGTGGATACAGCCCCACGGGTTGCTTAGTGAAGGTAATTTTTGTGATCATACTGATTCCCCCCGCATTCCCTAAAAACGGTTTTGAATTTTTTTTTTAATTTCTTTTAGTTCATACATAATACACAAGCAGATTACACAATAATAATCTAAAGCACATTAAAAATTACCTCCACGGCTTTGCCTCGCAACAAAGTAACCATTTCGAAATCTCCTCGGTATCATAACCGACAACCCATAATTTGCAGATCTGATCTGCAGATATAATGTAAAGCAACCCTTCCATGATGCCGATGCACCCTGCGGTGATTTTATAATGACATCTGGCGTGCAGATTGATAATGGAAAAGACACCTCAGCGTAATCGTTACTTTTTATCGAGGGTCGCCCCATTGTTGGTCCTCCTTAATTATACGGAATGGGCATTTAATAGAGAGGAACGGATACAACTGCACACAACAAAAAAAAAAAAAACCTAGTTACAAATTGATTTAATACGGGGTTGCACATATGGCGGAAAATTCGCATTGTTTGCTTGAAAATCAAAGATTCCTCATTGTCACGTGAATATTGGAATTATTACATCGTGAATTGTGAGTGATTTAATTATCTTATGTTGAATACTTAATTTTGTTCTGAAAAATCTACAAACACCCCATCCTTAGATTTCGAAAAAATCCCTTTACAAGATTAAAATGGCCTGAAAAAAAAAATAAAAACCATTGCCATCAACTTGGAACTTTTCAAATTTCCTCAAAACGCAGTCATAATTATTTTTCTGCAAAAATCTTCAAACACTCCATCCCTGAATTTCGAGATAATTTGCGAACAAAGCGTAGAATTGTAAAAATTTTAAAACATTTAAATGGCCTGAAAAAATAATAAAAACGATTGTCATCGACTTGGAACTTTTCAAATTTCCTCAAAATGCAGTCATAAATATTTTTCTGCAAAAATCTTCAAACGCTCCATCACTAAATTTCGAGATAATCCCTTGCGAACAAAGCGTGAAATTATACAAGTTTTTAAACATTTAAATGGCCTGAAAAAAAAACCATTGCCATCGACTTGGAACTTATCAAATTTCCTCAAAACGCAGTCATAATTATTTTTCTGCAAAAATCATCAAACACCCCATCCCTAAATTTCGGGATAATCCCTTGCGAACAAAGTGTAAAATTGTAAAAAAATTAAAACATTTAAATGGCCTGAAAAAATAATAATAACCAATGTCATCGACTTGGAACTTTTCAAATTTTCTCAAAACGCAATCATAATTATTTTTCTGCAAAAATCTTCAAATACTCAATCCCTAAATTTCGAGATAATCCCTTGCAAACAAAGTGTAAAATTGTAAAAATTTAAAAACATTTAAATGGACTGAAAAAAATTATTAAAACCATTGCTATCGACTTGGAACTTTTTAAATTTCCTCAAAACGCAGTCATAATTATTTTTCTGCAAAAATCTTCAAACACTCCATCCGTAAATTTCGAGATAATCCTTTGCGAACAAAGTGTAAAATTGTAAAAATTTTAAAAGAATTAAATAGCCTGAAAAAATAATAAAAACCATTGCCATCGACTTGTAACTTTTCAAATTTCCTCAAAACGCAGTCATAATTATTTTTCTGCAAAAATCTTCAAACTCCATCCCTAAATTTCGAGATAATCCTTTGCGAACAAAGTGTAAAATTATAAAAAATTTAAAAGAATTAAATAGCCTGAAAAAATAATAAAAACCATTGCCATCGACTTGGAACTTTTCAAATTTCCTCAAAACGCAGTCATAATTATTTTTCTGCAAAAATCTTCAAACACTCCATCCCTAAATTTCGAGATAATCCCTTGCGATAAAGTGTAAAATTGTAAAAATTTTAAAACATTTAAATGGCCTGAAAAAATTAAAAAAACCATTGCCATCGACTTTGAACTTTTCAAATTTCCTCAAAACGCAGTCATAATTATTTTTCTGCAAAAATCTTCAAACACTCCATCCTTGAATTTCGAGATAATCCCTTGCGAACAAAGAGTAAAATTGTAAAAATTTTAAAACATTTAAATGGCCTGAAAAAATAATAAAAACCATTGGCGTCGACTTGGAACTTTTCAAATTTCCTCAAAACGCAGTCATAATTATTTTTCTGCAAAAATCTTCAAACACTCCATCCTTGAATTTCGAGATAATCCCTTGCGAACAAAGAGTAAAATTGTAAAAATTTTAAAACATTTAAATGGCCTGAAAAAATAATAAAAACCATTGCCATCGACTTGGAACTTTTCAAATTTCCTCAAAACGCAGTCATAATTATTTTTCTGTAAAAATCTTCAAACACTCCACCCATAAATTTCGAGATAATCCCTTGCGAACAAAGTGTAAAATTGTAAAAATTTTAAAATATTTAAATGGCCTGAAAAAATAATAAAAACCATTGCCATCGATTTGAAACTTTTCAAATTTCCTCAAAACGCAGTCATAATTATTTTTCTGTCAAAATCTTCAAACACTCCATCCGTAAATTTCGAGATAATCCCTTGCGAACAAAGTGTAAAATTGTAAAAATTTTAAAACATTTAAATGGCCTGAAAAAATAACAAAAACCATTGTCATCGACTTGGAACTTTTCAAATCTCCTCAAAACGCAGTCATAATTATTTTTCTGCAAAAATTTTCAAACACTCCATCCCTAAATTTTGAGATAATTCCTTGCGAACAAGGCGTGAAATTATAGAAATTTTTAAACATTTAAATGGCCTGAAAAAAAATATAAAAACCATTGCCATCAATTTGGAACTTTTCAAATTTCCTCAAAACGCAGTCATAATTACTTTTCTGCAAAAATCTTCAAACACTCCATCTTTAAATTTCGAGATAATCCCTTGCAAACAAAGCGTGAAATTATAGAAATTTTAAAACATTTAAATGGCCTGAAAAAATAATACAAAACCATTGTCATCGACTTTGAACTTTTCAAATTTCCACAAAACACAGTCATAATTATTTTTTTGCATAAATCTTCAAACACTCCATCTCTGAATTTCGAGATAATCCCTTGCGAAGAAAGCGTGAAATTGTGGAATTTTTTAAATATTTAAATGGCCTGAAAAAATAATAAAAACCATTGTCATCGACTTGGAACTTTTCAAATTTCCTCAAAACGCAGTCATAATTATTTTTCTGCAAAAATCTTCAAACACCCCATCCCTAAATTTGGAGATAATCCCTTGCGAACGAAGTGTAGAATTGTAAAATTTTTAAAACATTTAAATGGCCTGAAAAAATAATAAAAACCATTGCCATCGACTTGTAACTTTTCAAATTTCCTCAAAACGCAGTCATAATTATTTTTCTGCAAAAATCTTCAAACACTCCATCCCTAAATTTCGAGATAATCCCTTGCGATAAAGTGTAAAATTGTAAAAATTTTAAAACATTTAAATGGCCTGAAAAAATAATAAAAACCATTGACATCGACTTGTAACTTTTCAAATTTCCTCAAAACGCAGTCATAATTATTTTTCTGCAAAAATCTTCAAACACTCCATCCCTAAATTTCGAGATAATCCCTTGCGATAAAGTGTAAAATTGTAAAAATTTTAAAACATTTAAATGGCCTGAAAAAATTAAAAAAACCATTGCCATCGACTTTGAACTTTTCAAATTTCCTCAAAACGCAGTCATAATTATTTTTCTGCAAAAATCTTCAAACACTCCATCCTTGAATTTCGAGATAATCCCTTGCGAACAAAGTGTAAAATTGTAAAAATTTTAAAACATTTAAATGGCCTGAAAAAATAATAAAAACCATTGCCATCGACTTGGAACTTTTCAAATTTCCTCAAAACGCAGTCATAGTTATTTTTCTGCAAAAATCTTCAAACACTCCATCCCTAAATTTCGAGATAATCCCTTACGAACAAAGTGTGAAATTGTAAAAATTTTAAAACATTTAAATGGCCTGAAAAATAATAAAAACCATTGTCATCGACTTGGAACTTTTCAAATTTCCTCAAAAAGCAGTCATAATTATTTTTCTGTAAAAATCTTCAAACACTCCATCCGTAAATTTCGAGATAATCCCTTGCGAACAAAGTGAAAAATTGTAAAATTTTTAAAAGATTTAAATGGCCTGAAAAAATAATAAAAATCATTGCCATCGACTTGGAACTTTTCACATTTCCTCAAAACGTAGTCATAATTATTTTTCTGCAAAAATCTTCAAACACTCCATCACTAAATTTCGAGATAATCGCTTGTGAACAAAGTGTAAAATTGTAAAATTTTTAAAAGATTTAAATGGCCTGAAAAAATAATAAAAACCATTGTCATCGACTTGGAACTTTTCAAATTTCTTCAAAACGCAGTCATAATTATTTTTCTGTAAAAATCTTCAAACACTCCATCCGTAAATTTCGAGATAATCCCTTGCGAACAAAGTGAAAAATTGTTCCAAATTTTAAAACATTTAAATGGCCTGAAAAAATAATATAAACCATTGCCATCGACTTGGAACTTTTCACGTTTCCTCAAAACGTAGTCATAATTATTTTTCTGCAAAAATCTTCAAACACTCCATCACTAAATTTCGAGATAATCGCTTGTGAACAAAGTGTAAAATTGTAAAATTTTTAAAAGATTTAAATGGCCTGAAAAAATAATAAAAACCATTGTCATCGACTTGGAACTTTTCACATTTCCTCAAAACGTAGTCATAATTATTTTTCTGCAAAAATCTTCAAACACTCCATCACTAAATTTCGAGATAATCGCTTGTGAACAAAGTGTAAAATTGTAAAATTTTTAAAAGATTTAAATGGCCTGAAAAAATAATAAAAACCATTGTCATCGACTTGGAACTTTACAAATTTCCTCAAAACGCAGTCATAATTATTTTTCTTAAAAATCTACAAACGCTCTTTCTCTAAATTTCGAGATAATCCCTTGCGAACAAAGTGTAAAATTGTAAAACATTTAAAGCATTTAATTGGCCTGAAAAAATAATAAAAACCATTGCCATCGACTTGGAACTTTTCAAATCTCCTCAAAAAGCAGTCATAATTATTTTTCTGCAAAAATCTTTAAGCACTCCATTCCTAAGTTTCGAGATAATCCCTTGCGAACAAAGTGTGAAATTGTAAAAATTTTAAAACATTTAAATGGCCTGAAAAATAATAAAAACCATTGTCATCGACTTGGAACTTTTCAAATTTCCTCAAAAAGCAGTCATAATTATTTTTCTGTAAAAATCTTCAAACACTCCATCCGTAAATTTCGAGATAATCCCTTGCGAACAAAGTGAAAAATTGTAAAATTTTTAAAAGATTTAAATGGCCTGAAAAAATAATAAAAATCATTGCCATCGACTTGGAACTTTTCACATTTCCTCAAAACGTAGTCATAATTATTTTTCTGCAAAAATCTTCAAACACTCCATCACTAAATTTCGAGATAATCGCTTGTGAACAAAGTGTAAAATTGTAAAATTTTTAAAAGATTTAAATGGCCTGAAAAAATAATAAAAACCATTGTCATCGACTTGGAACTTTTCAAATTTCTTCAAAACGCAGTCATAATTATTTTTCTGTAAAAATCTTCAAACACTCCATCCGTAAATTTCGAGATAATCCCTTGCGAACAAAGTGAAAAATTGTTCCAAATTTTAAAACATTTAAATGGCCTGAAAAAATAATATAAACCATTGCCATCGACTTGGAACTTTTCACGTTTCCTCAAAACGTAGTCATAATTATTTTTCTGCAAAAATCTTCAAACACTCCATCACTAAATTTCGAGATAATCGCTTGTGAACAAAGTGTAAAATTGTAAAATTTTTAAAAGATTTAAATGGCCTGAAAAAATAATAAAAACCATTGTCATCGACTTGGAACTTTTCACATTTCCTCAAAACGTAGTCATAATTATTTTTCTGCAAAAATCTTCAAACACTCCATCACTAAATTTCGAGATAATCGCTTGTGAACAAAGTGTAAAATTGTAAAATTTTTAAAAGATTTAAATGGCCTGAAAAAATAATAAAAACCATTGTCATCGACTTGGAACTTTACAAATTTCCTCAAAACGCAGTCATAATTATTTTTCTTAAAAATCTACAAACGCTCTTTCTCTAAATTTCGAGATAATCCCTTGCGAACAAAGTGTAAAATTGTAAAACATTTAAAGCATTTAATTGGCCTGAAAAAATAATAAAAACCATTGCCATCGACTTGGAACTTTTCAAATCTCCTCAAAAAGCAGTCATAATTATTTTTCTGCAAAAATCTTTAAGCACTCCATTCCTAAGTTTCGAGATAATCCCTTGCGAACAAAGTGTGAAATTGTAAAAATTTTAAAACATTTAAATGGCCTGAAAAAATTATAAAACCATTGTCATCGACTTGGAACTTTTCAAATTTCCTCAAAACGCAGTCATAATTATTTTTCTGCAAAAATCTTCAAGCACTCCATTCCTAAATTTCGAGATAATCGCTTGTGAACAAAGTGTAAAATTGTAAAATTTTTAAAAGATTTAAATGGCCTGAAAAAATAATAAAAACCATTGTCATCGACTTGGAACTTTTCAAATCTCCTCAAAAAGCAGTCATAATTATTTTTCTGCAAAAATCTTTAAGCACTCCATTCCTAAGTTTCGAGATAATCCCTTGCGAACAAAGTGTGAAATTGTAAAAATTTTAAAACATTTAAATGGCCTGAAAAAATTATAAAAACCATTGTCATCGACTTGGAACTTTTCAAATTTCCTCAAAACGTAGTCATAATTATTTTTCTGCAAAAATCTTCAAACACTCCATCACTAAATTTCGAGATAATCGCTTGTGAACAAAGTGTAAAATTGTAAAATTTTTAAAAGATTTAAATGGCCTGAAAAAATAATAAAAACCATTGTCATCGACTTGGAACTTTTCAAATCTCCTCAAAAAGCAGTCATAATTATTTTTCTGCAAAAATCTTTAAGCACTCCATTCCTAAGTTTCGAGATAATCCCTTGCGAACAAAGTGTGAAATTGTAAAAATTTTAAAACATTTAAATGGCCTGAAAAAATTATAAAAACCATTGTCATCGACTTGGAACTTTTCAAATTTCCTCAAAACGCAGTCATAATTATTTTTCTGCAAAAATCTTCAAGCACTCCATTCCTAAGTTTCGAGATAATCCCTTGCGAACAAAGTGTGAAATTGTAAAAAATTTAAAACGTTTAAATGGCCTGAAAAAATTATAACAACCATTGTCATTGACTTGGAACTTTTCAAATTTCCTCAAAACGCAGTCATAATTATTTTTCTGCAAAAATCTTTAAGCACTCCATTCCTAAGTTTCGAGATAATCCCTTGCGAACAAAGTGTGAAATTGTAAAAATTTTAAAACATTTAAATGGCCTGAAAAAATTATAAAAACCATTGTCATCGACTTGGAACTTTTCAAATTTCCTCAAAACGCAGTCATAATTATTTTTCTGCAAAAATCTTCAAGCACTCCATTCCTAAGTTTCGAGATAATCCCTTGCGAACAAAGTGTGAAATTGTAAAAAATTTAAAACGTTTAAATGGCCTGAAAAAATTATAAAACCATTGTCATCGACTTGGAACTTTTCAAATTTCCTCAAAACGCAGTCATAATTATTTTTCTGCAAAAATCTTCAAACACTCCATCCCTAAATTTGGAGATAATCCCTTGCGAACAAAGTGTAGAATTGTAAAAATTTTAAAACATTTCAATGGCCTGAAAAAATTATAAAAACCATTGTCATCGACTTGGAACTTTTCAAATTTCTTCAAAACGCAGTCATAATTATTTTTCTGTAAAAATCTCTAAACACTCTTAAGATAATCCCTTGCGAGCAAACCGTAAGATGTTTTATAGATATTTTTATCGTTTATAAAACGAATGCGAAAGTGTGAGGAAAATTTAACACACCAACGCTTCTGTAAGTGCCACGTGAAACGAACCAATGACAATATTGAAAAGCTGTTTGCGCGGACAATAGCCTTTCAGCTGTATTTGCATCATCGTGCATTATCATATTAGAGCTTACAGTACATCGGATGAAGCTCGCTTTTTGGAAGAACTACAGGTAAACGGGTCGCCGAATCCGATTTTCTGGATCAGGAAACATGCATGCCGTCCTTTTGTAAGGATTATGAGTGGACCGTAAACGGATCCTCTTGTTTTCTCAGATTTTTTCTCGAGCGTGTTTTGGGCACAGGTATACAACTTAGTTCAGACCACGCTCGAAAGCATTTGATTATCTTCTATTGAAACTTGATCGATTACACGTTATAAAAATAAACGAAACAAGCAGAGGAAATGAGGGTAATGAAACAAACTAACAACGTATAATTACCTAGGAAAAAATTATACAGATTTCCCGATTTACACGTGCTATTGTTAACGGGAGGGGCGATAACATCTCCAGAATAAAATTAGAGTCGGGTAATAACAGGGTCGGCAGATTCGACTGGAAATTGAATGCAGTTAACAAACGTAGCAAAAATCGAGATAAAGAAATTAATGTTTGTGTATGTGCGTTCGAGAGGGGGAGGAACATGGCAAAAACGTATAAACGACAAAAGGCAAATCCGAAAGTACGGTTATCGAATTATGGTCATGACAATGATTGGTCCAAAACCGCACCCCAAACGTCCAATACATCAAACAAAAATAATCATCAACACACACACATGTACGCGGGGCCGTGCATGCCCAGCATAAAAAGCAATTAATTTTTGTTTGTGTTGCATGTAAATGGACGTTATTGATTTACGCGATAAAATATTAAATGCTTTTTAATAACATTTTTAATATGCGGAATTTAATTCCATAATCCCGTTATAAAATAGTTCCACTAATTATATTTCCATTTTGCGCGCAGCGTTTGTCCGCGCGCCGGGATCAAAATGAAAAACCCGATAATTATCCTCTGGATGGATGGATAAATTGAAAATAAAAATCGGGCTGATTTTATTTTTTTAGGATTATTGGAAATCCGCAAATACACCGAAAGCAAATTATACGATGTTAAATAATCGTGCATGAAATAGTTTGCACTTACAGAAGCGATTTACCGTACCTGTCCCTTGACTGGCAACAAATTAAGTGTGGCTGCACTCGCGGCCTCTTGTATATCTGGGGCTCTGGGGGAGTACTAGTTCACTCATCGCTAACATGCTGTTGAACAACAACTGTAGTCTACGAGTAAAAAATGGTGATGTGGCCATCATGTTACTTTCTCCAACTTGATGGTATCATTTTTTTAAATATGCATCGAACGTTTCGTAGACTCGGATGAAACTGACGTTTAAAACGTCAAAATTATGAAAGATGGAAAAATTATACTTCAAATTCAAAAACTCAGTTTACTCAAAAACTGAAGCGATTTCGAAAAAACGTATTGTTAATAACATGTTGATTTGGGCATTCTCTACAATTATTATTAACATAAATTTGCTGTAACTATTATCGTTTCATAATTATAAACTAAAAATAAAAAAAATATTTTTTTTTCTCGAATAAAAATGATTTTATGAAAAATATTTTCAAACAAAAGATGTTCATTTATTTGTTGTCTTTAATATTTGTTTAAATGTTTTTGTGATATTTTTGATATTTAAAAAAATATTGGAGAAAAACAAAAAAACGGTTAAGGTAAACGCCCACTTCCGGTGTACGAAATTTTACCAAAAACTTTTCAGTTCTTCGGATTATCAAATAAGACTTATGTTCAAAGTTTCTTATTAATTTCTCTATAAGTTTTTCACAGACACAATTTTTTTTTCCAGAAATTGATGAAATGGCATCTAAGGACCCCAAAACCGATATTTCCGTAAAACAAAATTTGAAAAAAAATTCACGATCGCAATACTTTCTCGTACTTCGTAATGGAGAAAGTAAAAACGTGCGATTTTGGCGTTTTGCATTCAGTAGTTGTGCAATTTAAAAAAATATATTTTCGGGCTTTAGAAACGTGCGATTTTTGGCGGTTTACATTAATTTCATGAAAAAATGTATTACCAATTTTTAAATTTAGAATTTTAAGTATTTAATCACTCGATAAATTAAGGAACATTTAGAAAATCATGTATAATAAGAAAAATAATAAATAATAAAAAAATTGTAAAAAAATTATAAATGAAGAAATTTGCTTCGAGTCCAAAATCCATTAAAAAATAATACATTTTTGATTTCAAATAAAATCAAATGCCACCTTCTATCTGTTAACAAAATGGCAACATTTCAAACTTGAACCAAAAAGACAAAAAAAATGCATTCAACGATTTAAAAAAATGTAAAAAACTTATGAATGAAGAAATTTGCTTCAAGGGTACAACATCCATAAAAAAAATACATTTCTGATTTTACATAAAAATAAATGCCACATTCTAGCTGTACGAACTTCCGGTGTACGAAATTTTACGTAACGAAGAAAGTGAAAATTGTAAAAAATTGAAACCGTTGCGCTAAAATAAACTTTAACATTTATTTATTAATCAAAATAGTTTTCCATTATTAAAAATTCCGATTATAACAAAAGTTATGAATTTTTTAAATGGTCCCTGCAATAAAGTTCAAATTTCAGCCGAAATAAAAAATTGAAATCATTGCGTTAACGTTTTACAAATACTATTAGATACTTTGGCATCTATTTACTACGCAAAACAGTTTACCACTATCAAAAATTTCGACTATGACAAAAGTTATGAATTTTTTTAAATGTCCCTGCAATAAAGTTCAAATTTTAGCCGAAATAAAGCAATTAAAAAAATTGAAATCATTGCGTTATTGTTTTGCAAATGCTAAAAGGTACTTTGATATCTATTTACTACCCAAAACAAATTACTACTATTAAAAATTCCGACTATGACAAAAGTTATGAATTTTTGTAAATATCCCTCCAATAAAGTTCAAATTTTAGTCGAAATAAAGTAATTTAAAAAAAATTGAAATCATTGTGTTAATGTTTTACAAATGCTATTAGATACTTTGGCATCTATTTACTATGCAAAACAGTTTACCACTATTAAAAATTTCGACTATGACAAAAGTTATGAATTTTTTTAAATGTCCCTACAATAAAGTTCAAATTTTAGCCAAAATAAAGTAATAAAAAAAATTGAAATCATTGCGTTATTGCTTTACAAATTCTATTATATACTTTGACATCTATTTACTACGCAAAACAATGTATCACTATTAAAAATTTCGACTATAACAAAAGTTATGATTTTTTTAAATTATCCCTGCAATAAAGTTCAAATTTTAGCCGAAATAAACTAATTTAAAAAAAATTGAAATCATTGCGTTAACGTTTTACAAATGCTATTAGATACTTTGGCATCTATTTACTACGCAAAACAGTTTACCACTATTAAAAATTCCGACTATAACAAAAGTTATGATTTTTTTAAATTGTCCCTACAATAAAATTCAAATTTTGGCCGAAATAAAGTAATTAAAAAAAATTGAAATAATTGCGTTAACGTCTTATAAATACTATTAGATACTTTGGCATCTATTTACCACGCAAAACAGTTTACCACTATTAAAAATTCCGATTATAACAAAAGTTATGAATTTTTTAAATTGTCCCTGTAATAAAGTTCCAATTTTAGCCGAAATAAAGTATTTAAAAAAATGAAATCATTGCGTTATTGTTTCACAATTGCTAAGAGATACTTTCGCATCTATTTACTACCCAAAACAGTTTACCAGTTTACCAATTTTTGAAATTATCTCTGCAATCTGATGAAATTTTAGTAAAAAAAATTGAAATCGTTGCGCAATTGTTTTGTAATTGTCTACATCTACTTTCACATCTATTGACTAACCAAAACAGTTTACCAATTTCGAAAATTACGACTAAATCAAAAGTTATGAATTTTCAAAATGATCCCTGCAAATCATAAACAAAATTTAACTTTAGCTGAATCATTTGAATTTCATAACTTACGTCAAATTAATACCCTACCAAATAATCGTGGCGTGTTCCTTGATTTGGTTTTTTCAAATGTATCTAGTACGATTGTGTCTATATCAGATGATCCTCTTTTCAGTGACAGTTTTCACTATGTATCTTATACCTTATCTGTTAATACCAACGATATCCATGATTCTCTAGATTATTATGATATTGTTTATAACTTTAAAGCCGCTGATTATGGTAGCATTAATGCATTTTTATCCAATATATCATGGCATGAATACCTCATGCATGATGATATAAATGTTATTGTGGATAAATTCTATCAGGTTTGTAAGTATGCTATTGAAAAATATGTACCAATTAAAATTGTAAAATCATCGTCATATCCAAAATGGTTCAGTTCTAGATTAATAAACTTAATTAAACTGAAGAAGAAAGCTCACAGCCAGTATAAATGTAGTGGTAATTATTCAGATTATGAACACTTTAAATCTCTTCGATCTCAATGTACAATTCTAAGTAATCAATTATTTTCCAACTATATGGATAAAATTGAATCTAATATCTGTACCAACACTAATTCATTCTGGAATTACGTTAATGAGTCAAGGAAAACATCAGGCTTTCCTAAGTCTATGTACTTTAAAGATACATCTTGCAATTCTGGTGAAAGCGGTGTTAACCTTTTTGCTAAACATTTTTCAAGCACTTATGTTAATGATGATAACCTATTAATTAACGTAACTCCAGAATTTCCTATTAGCTCGGACTCTGTTAACTTATGTAATTTTAAAATTGGTATTTCCGACATCTTTGAAGCAATTAACTCTTTACCTGATTCCCTTAATCCAGGACCTGATGGTATACCAAATTTTTTTGTAAAACGATGTATTTTTTCACTTTGTACACCATTGAACAAAATTTTTAACGTTTCTCTCCATAAATGTGAATTTCCCTTGATATGGAAAACTAGTTTCATTCGGCCTATATTTAAAAGTGGTAGTAGAAGTAACATTGAGGACTATAGAGCAGTTTCAATTCAATCTACTTTTCCGAAATTATTTGACAAACTTATTGCAGATCAATTAATGTTTTCATGTAAGAGCATTATCTGCAACGAACAACATGGATTTTACGATGGAAGATCTACTGTATCCAATCTACTTGTTTATCAATCATATATTATAAATGCTCTTGAAAAATACGGTCAAGTGGACGCAGTTTATACAGATTTCTCCAAAGCCTCCGATCGTGTTTCTCATTCAATTTTAGTGAACAAATTACGCGCTATGGGCTTTGGAGACTGTATAACTGAATGGATCCGAAGTTATTTGTCTGATAGACAACAATTTGTAAAAATCAATAATTTCGTCTCTGAACCAATATCTGTGTTTTCAGGGGTGCCGCAGGGGTCACATTGTGGCCCAGTATTATTTTTATTATTCATTAATGATGTCAGTTCATATGTAAAGCATTGCAGATTTTTATTGTTTGCAGATGATCTCAAAATATTTCGGGCGGTAAATTCCATCTCAGACTCAGCATACTTGCAAGATGATTTAAACAATATTTATAGATGGTGTTCTGATAACAATCTTTATTTTAATTATAAAAAATGCATGTCAATCTCGTTCGGAAGGGGTCGTTTAGTTGAAAATGCATATATCATAGATGATCATCTATTACCATCTGTTAAGCAAGTTAAAGATCTTGGTGTATTATTTGACTGTAATTTCTCCTTCTCGAAACACATTGACTGCATTTGTTCGAAAGCTTTACAGATGCTTGGATATATTAATAGATTTGCCAGAAACTTTTCTATCAGTACCCAGAAAATACTATTCACATCTTTAGTAAGACCACAACTTGAATATGCTTCTTGCATTTGGTCGCCGGCATATAATAATAAGATTGATCAACTAGAACGTGTTCAAAACAAATTCTTAATGTCAATTTCTTTTAGAATTGGGATTAGTAGAATTGAGTATAGTCGCAGCAATATGCTTTCTTTTCTAAACCTACCAACTTTACGTGTAAGGCGAATACATGCAGATTTGTGTGTAGTTTATAAATTAGTGAACGGTTTTATAAATTGTTGTGAGCTTCTCGCATATTTGAATTTCAACATCCCTTTCAAAACAAGAAACATTACTGTTTTTAAAGAATCGTTTCACAGATCAAATTTTGCTAGAAATAATGCATTGTGCAGAATGTTCAGACTATGCAATCTGGTTTGTGTTTCCCCTAATTTTTTCCCGTACGATACATGTTACAATAAATTTAAACGCCATCTAAAATATATTGATGCATCACCATATATTGTTGCTATATAATGTTGTTATTAATTATTAATCTGTATAATTTATATGATGGTAATTCTTCTTTTGTAATATATCGTTATTGTTATGTAATAGATATATTGTGCAATATTTTATTTGATTTCTTTATTGTATTTTTTATTTTAAATTTTTCTTGTAAAAAGGTTCGTCCGTAAATAAATAAATAAAAAAACTGTGCGTTACACAAATTGAAAAAAATGAAATCGTTGCGCAATTAATTAGTAATTGCTAACATTTACTTTCACATCTATTGACTAACCAAAACAGTTTACCAATTTCGAAAATTACGTCTAAATCAATAGTTATGAATTTTCAAAATTATTCCTGCAAATCATCAACAAAATTTAACTGTACGTTTTAAAAATTGAAAAAAAAAATTAAATCGTTGCGCAATTATTTTGTAATTGCTAACATTTACTTTTACATCTATTGACTAACTAAAACAGTTTACCAATTTCGAAAATTACGTCTAAATCAAAAGTTATGAATTTTCAAAATTATCTCTGCAAATCATAAAATTTTAACTGTAAGTTAAACAAATTGTAAAAAATTGAAATCGTGACGCAATTGTTTTATAATTGCTAACATTTACTTTTACATCTATTGACTAACTAGAACAGTTTACCAATTTTGAAAATTACGTCTAAATCAAAAGTTATGAATTTTAAAATTTATCCCAGCAAATCATAAAATTTTAACTGTAAGTTAAACAAATTGTAAAAAATTGAAATCGTTTCGCAATTGTTTTGTAATTGCTAACATTTACTTTTACATCTATTGACTAACTAAAATAGTTTACCAATTTCGAAAATTAAGTCTAAGTCAAAAGTTATAAATTTTCAAAATTATCCCTGCAAATCATAAAATTTTAATTGTAAGATAAAAAAATTGTAAAAAATTGAAATCGTTTCGCAATTGTTTTGTAATTGCTAACATTTACTTTTACATCTCTTGACTAACAAAAACAGTTTACTAATTATGAAAATTACGTCTCGGTCAAAAGTTATGAATTAAGAAATTTATCCCTGCAAATCATAACATTAAAAAAATTGTTGAAAATTGAAATCGCGCAGTAATTGTTTTGTAATTGCTATCACCTACTATTACATCTATTAATTAATCAAAACAGTTCACCAATTTTGAAAATTACTTCTAAGTCAAAAATGAATGAATTTTCAAATTTATCCCTGCAAATCATAAAATTTTAACTGTAAGTTAAACAAATTGTAAAAAATTAATGGAATTATTCCACGATGCTTTTAAAATCTGCAAACATCCCTTCACTACACTTCGATCCAATCCCATGAGAACAAAATTTGTAATTATTTAAAGTTGCACTTTTTCTCGAGCGCTTAAAAAATAAAAAATAAAAACAATTGCCAGACACCTGAAATTTACTAAAGTTACTCAAACAATACTTCACCTTCGATTTCGAATACCTAAGATAAGAAAAATAGAAATAATTATTATACCATCAAATCGGGGAAACATCACCATTTTGTAATATTCAATATTTTGTATTAAATAATGATTATTATTGTTATGTTCCCATTTTATTTTTATCCCCAAATTTCAATTACATTTGTTTACACAAACTATTAGATATTTCCCGTTTCTTTTACGATATGATATATCGTCCTAACAAGCTCATTTCCTTCACACGTGCGCCCCCTGACGTTTCCCAGACGTATGGATAATAGAATTTTCGTTATAAATATACATCAACGGAATTCCGAAATTGTTTTCCGCCTCTATTATTTCACATTTTTCTCCGCCGTTCACACCACATGTATCGCCACGAAACGACGATGCGGCAATTACGCATCATTAACATAAAAGCTGTAGCTCTCGTTAATTGCTGCCGAAATGGTACAATTTTCTAAATTAAGTTCACCAAAGTAAATATTAAAAATGGATTAGGGACTCATAATTACCCTAATTGTTAATATAATGGACGGTAAATGTATCGTAATTAGTGTTTTATTGATAAAGTGAATATTACGTCATTAAATGTTTAATTCTGTTTCGTTTGCTGCGTAAGTAAAAAAAAAATGCGGAAGGGATCGTGTAATATTTAAATTTAACATCGGTTGTAATATTTTTTTTTCAGGCCGTTTAAATGTTATAAAATTTCTACAATCTTACGCTTTGTTCGCAAGCAAAATTAAGATCGAGCTTTAAAAAAATTGGCCTTTCTTCACTTGTTTTACATTGTTGTAAAATTCGTTAAAAAAAATGCAGACCAAAAATCCGAAAATTTCAACAAAAGTTTAACCAAAATAAAGAATATTTAGGGCAAAAATTCTACAATTTGGAACGAAGAAATGAAAAATACAGGCCAAAGATCTAAAATATAGGCCAAAAAAATAAAAAATGCCGGTCTAAAAATAAAAAATGCAAACCACAAAATTGAGGAATCAAGGAAAACAAAAATAATTTACCATTTTCATCTCCCAAAATAACTCTTTAGCTCTAAATAAGTTGCCGACCAGAAACTCGAAAACGGTAGTCAATAAGTAACCAAATACTAAAAAAAATTGCCCATAAAACATAATAATTCAAGTTAAAAAATCTAAAATGAAGGGCAAGAAATTAGAAACTATCGGCAAAAAAATAAAAAAGTTGCTTATACAAAGCAATCAATTAGGTTAAAAAAATATACGATAAAAAATTAAAACTTTGACCAAATCAAAATTGCGGACCAAAAATTCGAAAATTTTAACAAAAAAATCGAAAATTTAGAAAAAAATATTTTCTTTGGAAATTTGTAAAGACGCATTATTCAAAATTAGTCTCTCAAAATTTCGACCATCTGTTGCAATAAATGTGGAATTCCCATGTGAATTTCTGAAAAATGCGCTGTTTTCGTCATCAAAATTTGCTTTTTAGTGCAACCATTTTTGTTGTCGTAAACTTGCGATTATTTTCTTTGGAAATTTGTAAAGACATATTATTCAAAATTACTCTGTCAAAATTTCAACCATCTGGTGCAGATGAATTTCTGAAAAATGCGTTTTCTTTGGTCATCACAATTTGCTTTCTAGTGCAACCATTTTTGTTTTGGTAAACTTGCGATAATTTTCTTTGGAAGTTGGCAAAGACACATTATTCAAAATTAGTCTGTCAAAATTTCAACCATCTGTTGCAATAAATGTGGAATTCCCATGCAAATTTCTGAAAAATCATCAAAATTTGCTTTTTAGTGCAACCATTTTTTTGTGGTAAACTTGCGAAATCCGCTTTTTTGTTATCAACATTTGAATTTCTAGTGCAACCATTTTTGTTGTGGTAAACTTGTGATTAGTTTTTGTAGAAATTTTTAAAGGGACATTATTCAAAATTGGTCTGTCAAAATTTCAACCATCTGTCGAAAAAAAATGTGAAACTCCCAAGTGAATTTCTGAAAAATTTGGCTTTTTGGTAATCAAAATTTGCCTTTTAGTGAAACCAGTTTAGTTGTGTTGTGTTGAAATGAATTTGGAATTTCCATGCGGTTTTACAGGTGTTTTTCAACATTTAAAACGTTTTTTTAAGAATCAGTTCAAAATTTTTGCTGAGATTGAGTCTACAGGTAGTGCCATGGCTCCGTGGCTCTATATAACGAGCCGCCCTTGATTATTAATATAAATTTGATGTTAGTATTATCATTTCATAACTAGAACAAAAATTTTCAATAATCTTGTTTCGAAAAACAATGATTTTATGAAAAATATTTTAACACAAGATGTTCATTTATTTGTTGTCTTCAATATTTCTTTTAATATTTTCATAATATGTAAAAACAAACACAAAACGGTTAAAGTAAATTTCCGGTGTACGTAATTTTACCAAAAGCTTTTCAGTTCAAAATCAAAAATGCATTTAACGACTTGAAAAAATTGTAAAAAATGATCCAATGAAGGAATTTGTTTCAACACCTAGATATTTATAAATAAGACAATATATTTCTGATTTTTCACTATAATAATTGCAATATTCTACGAAGAAACAAAATGGCAATGTTCCAAATTCGATGTGAGAAAACAAAAATGCATTAAACGTTTTGAAAAATTGTAAAAAATTATTCAATTAAAGAATTTGTTTCAAAACCTACATATTTATAAATAGGACAATATATTTATGATTTTTCACTACATGCAATATTTCAGCTTTCAACAAAACAATGAAAAACATTTTAAACTTTTGCGCAAATCCACGAAAAAAATTATGTTTTGCTTAAAAACGCTTTAACTTCGAGACAAAATCTGTAACTCGTGAAGATAAATACAAGCAGTAATCAAGAGGTGTTTATTCTAACATCGTCTGTGAATATATTAATAAACATTTTGAGCAATTTAATCATATAGATGTTTTTTTTTCGCATTTTTTATATCGTAAGTGTTCGACAAATTTAAAACGTTAATTTTACTCACTGAAAATTGACACATTTTCAAAAATTTTAAAGGTAGATATCTTGTAAATATTTTAAACATTTGGAGCAATTTAATCATTAAGTACTTTTCTTATTGGCGTTTGAGAAATTAAAACGTTAATTTTCAAAAAATTATAACTCGCCGAGAAATTAGCTGATTTTTCAAAAATTTTAGTTGGTTTTAAACGTTGATGTTTCGTAAAGGTTTTAAAATTTTGGTGGAATTGTATTATATGACTATTTTTTTTTTGTCACGACAGGGAGAACAACGACAGAGAGAATTTTCTATTTCAGTTTGACCCCCTTTCACGTTACCAACACATTCCAAAAGGGATCAACACCCGTCAGCCCTAATAAAACCAATAGAAACCCTTTTCATGTTACCCTTTTACCTTCCGTTCCTCAAATCTAAAATCTCTCTAGATAAAACCATTGATAGACAGTTTGGATTTAACATCCTTTAACACGACACGAAACCACTCTTTTTAATCGAGTGCACGCATCGTTTTAAACTGTCGCGATTATTGGTCATTATCTTCATTCATGCGAGCGATTTTATTTGTACTTCAATGTTAATAACAACCCAACGGAAAAAAATTATTTAAGTGGATTACTACGGAAAGTACATTACGCTGTATTTATTATTATTATTATTTTATGCAGTGATGAGGATTTTTTGTAGCCTTCGTGCAATGGTGGTAATTGGTAAATGTGAGCTTTTCAATTGGATAAATTGAAGCGAGGGAACGTTCATGTGCGGTTTGCACGGAATTTAACGTTCATTGTTGGAAGTGTGTTTAAAATGTTTTTAACGAGAAGTGGATGGCGTAATTTTATATGTTGATAACTTTAACGGGCAATCAGTTTCAAATATTGTTAAAGAAGTACTTGAAGTTCTTGAATTTATAAGAATAATTTATTTTTTCGTAATTGGTGATAGGAAACTGATAGGAAAGTTTAATTCGTTAAAAATAATTCTTAATAAAGTCAAGAAATTTCCGCTCACACAACACACACACACACACAGACACAATTTTTTTTTCCAGAAATTGTTGAAATGGCATCTAGGGACCCCAAAACGAATATTTCCGTAAAAAAAAATTTGAAACAAAAAATCACGATCACAATACTTTCTCGTACTTCGTAACGGAGAAAGTAAAAATGTCATTATTGTTACCCTTCAAAGCAGATGTATAGTGGTGTACATATAATAAAGTAACTTTTAAAAATGCCTAGATCTTCAACTACCCATAATGATTGGACTCTTAATTCCTTCATCATCGAGACAAAATGTATTTTCTTTTCCGAATATCGCAAATAATATCATCAATTGCCTACCCCCCTCCGATGGTCCAAATCGTCCGCAACAAAGAAAATTGTGTGAAGACTCGCATTTTACCTGAACACCCGACGACAATAATCCCCAATAAAAAAAAAGCGTAACGCTCTCGAGGGCTATTATTGTGGAGAGGCTTTAAACACATCATTAGAAGGATTACCAATTGTGCGAAAGGTGACAATGTCACACACACATAGCCGCAGAGAGCAAAAAGCCGCATTGTCCAATAAGGAAGAGGACGACACAAAGCGTGCAGATAGAAGTGTAAACAAAGCAATAGAGGCGCCGATTAGCGTTCGGAGGGGGCGCGCACCCCTTATAAACTAGTTATGCCCTTACGTCGTTATCCACCCCGCAAAACGTGGGGATTTCCCTTAAAGTTCGGGAAGTGCACAGACAATGTTAGAATAAACACCTCTTGATTACTGCTTGTATTTATCTTCATGAGTTACAGATTTTGTCTCGAAGTAAAAGCGTTTTTGAGCAAAAAATAATTCTTAGCGGAAAACATTTGGATTGTTTTATTGCTATAGCGCAAACTTTCGGTATTTTAAATATTAGTGAATTTTGGGTTTAAGACGCATCGAATTTTTCATATGGAATTAAACAACTTGCAACCATGCATTTGAACCAAGTTTTCGTCGTTTTGTTTAGAGCTGGAAATTTTTTTTAAATTTTTTTCGGATCGTTTAATGCTTTTTTTGTTATCTCATAACAAATTTGGAAAATTGTCATTTTGTTTCTTGATGGAATATTGCAATTGTTGTAATGAAAAATCAGAAATATATTGTCTTTTTTATAAATATTTATGTTTTCAAACAAATTCGTTCATTGAATATTTTTTTACAATTTTTCAAATCGTTTAAAGCATTTTTTGTTTTCTCATATCAAATTTTGTTTCTTGATGGAATATTGCAATTGTTGAAGTGAAAAATTAGAAATATGTTGTCTTGTTTATAAATATCCAAATTTTGAAATAAATTCTTTCAATTAATAATTTTTTACAATTTTTCAAATCGTTCAATGATTTTTTGTTTTCTCATATTAAATTTGAAACATTGCCATTTAGGTTTCTTGGTAGAATAATATAAATTGCATTCAATGCTTTGAAAAATTGTAAAAAATTAATCAGTGGAGGAATCTGCTTTGAAAGCTCAAAATCGATTAATAAACAATATATTTTTGATTTCTTCTTAAAACGACTGCCATATCTTGCGTGGAAACAAAACTTCAACTCTCCAAACATAAAATTGAAAGTTATAAATTGCATTCAATGCTTAAAATATAAAAATAATAAAATATAATATTTGATAGCCCAAAGACATTATTTTTGACAGGTGAAAAATAGAGTTTTTGACAGCTGAAAAATATCGTTTTTGACAGCTGAAAAATATAATTTTTAACAGCTGAAAAATATAATTTTTGACAGCTGAAAAATATAATTTTTGACAGCTGAAAATATTATTTTTGACAGCTGAAAAATATGATTTTTGTTAGGAATAAAAAATATCTTATCTTATCTTGTCAGTTGAATTGAATTTTTAACAGCTGAAAATAACATTCTTAACAACTGCAACAGACCATTATTGACAACTGTAACAAACCATTATTGTTAGCTGAAAAAATACAATTTTTGACAACACAAAAAATACAAGTTTTGACAGCTGAAAATGCCATTTTCGACAATTAAGAAAAATGTCGAAAAATGCTGCTTTTGATATCTGAAAAATTACATTTTTATAGGTGGGAAATCGCATTTTTGACAGCTAAAAAATATCATTTTTGACAGTTGAATAATACACTTCTTAACAGCTGAAAATACAATTTTCAACAGCTGAAAAATACCATTGTCGACAACTGCAACAAATCATTTTTGACAACTGTAACATATAATTATTGCCTGCTAAAAAATACAATTTTTGACTACAAAAAGACAATTTTTGACAGCTGTAAAATGCCATTTTTAGAAATTTAAAAAATGTCGAAAAATGCTGTTTTTGATTATTATCCGATTTTGAAAATTCTCACCTCGGAATGTAGACAATTTAGTGCAATTTTAAAATTAATTTCTTTTTCTTCGTGAAATGAACACAATGCAAAAATCTCACTTTTTTTAAAGTAATTTTAAAATTGATTACATTTTTTTTTCGTGAAATGAAGACATTGCGAAAATCATACTTTTTTTAAAGTTCCAAGATTTTAAAATTGCAATTTTTATATTTGAAATTGCACAGCTGCCGAACGCGTATCGATTTTGAAAATTCTCACGTCAGAATGTAGAAAATTTAATGTAATTTTAAAATTAATTAAATTTTTTATTCGTGAAATGAACACAATGCAAAAATCTCACATTTTTTAAAGTTCCAAGATTTTAAAATTGCAATTTTGATTCTTGAATTTGCACAACTGCCGAACGTGTTATCCGAGTTTATCATCAAAATGTAGAAATATTGTAATTTTAAAATTAATTCATTTTTTTTTAATAAAATGAACACAATGGCAAATCTCACTTTTTTTTAAGTTCTAAGATTTAAAAAATTGCGATTTTTATATTTGAAATTGTTCAACTACCCAAGGCTTTATCTGATTTTAAAAATTTTAACTTCAAAATGTAGAAAATTTAGTTATTTTAAAATTAATAACAATTTTTGCAAATATTTCACTTTTTAAGTTCCAAGATTTTAAAATTGCAATTTTTGTATTTGAAATTGCACAACTACCGAACGCGTTCTCCGATTTTGATAATTCTAACATCAAAATGTGGAAAATTTAGTGCAATTCGAAAATTGGTTGACATACTTTTCGTAAAATTAATAAAATGTCAAAATTTTTACTTTAACTTTTGACTTTTTAAAGTCCGAAAATAGAAATTCACGATTCTGATTTTTCTAATTGCACAACTGCCAAATGCGTTGTTCGATTCTGATGATTCAAACATCAAAATATGGCAAATTTAGCGTAATTTTATAACTAATTACAAATATTTTTCGTGAAATTAACACAATGCAAAAATCGCAAAGATTTAAAAATCGTAATTTGGTTTTTGAAATTGTATAGCTGCCAAACGCAATGTTCGATCTTGTTAAATCAAACATCAAAATATGCGAAATTTAGTGTTATTTTAAAACGGATTGCGATTTTTCTCACGAAACCAACACAAAATGCAAAAATCCCACTTTTCTTAAAGTTCTGTGATTTTAAAGTTATTATTATTATTTATTAATCAGGTTACAAGAGTTACAAAAGAGGTAACTATTTGGCAAGTCAATTTCACCAAAAACTATTACATACACGAATTACAACTTAAAATGATTAATAATTGCGATTTTGATATTTGAAATTGCACCACTACCGAAATCTTTATCTAATTTTGATGATTCAAATGTCAAAATTTGGGAAATTAAATATTATTTTCAACCGACTAGAAAATGTTTTAATGGAATTAACAGAAAATACGAAAATTGCACGTTTTTTAGATTCAAAATTGCACGTTTTTTACATTCTAAGATTTCAAAATCGTGGTTTTGGTTTTTTAAATTGCGCAACTGCCAAACGCGTTCTTAGATTTTGATGATTCAGACGTCGAAATATTCCAAATTTAGTGTAATTTTAAAATTGCTTACAAACATTATTCGCTATTTTAACACAATGCTAAAATCGTATTTTTTCAACGTTCGTAGATTTCAAAGTCGTGATTTGGTTTTTGAAAGTGTACAACTGTCAAACGCGTTGTTCGATTTTGAAGATTCAAAATATTCAAAATGTTAGTGTTATTTTAAAATTATTAACTTTTTTTTGCAAAAATCTCACTTTTTAATGTTCAAATATTTTAAAATTGCCATTTCGATTTTTGAAATTGCACAACTGCTGAACGCGTTGTAATTTTCATTATTCAAATGTCAAAATATGGCGAATTCAGTATGCATTTAAAGTGGATCACGAAATTTCTCGAAAAATGTCAGAGGGGGTTCAAAAAAAAAGGTTCATTTTGTATTATTATTTTGATGAAAAATGTCCATTATTATCTTTCAGGCTCGGCTCCTCGTTTCCACAGATATTTCTAGTAAAAAAAGAGAAGACTATCTTTCATGAAACTGGAAATTGTATCTTTAGCATGTTTCTCACCCCCTCACGATGCAGAAAAAAATAACTGACTAGGAGGAAGAGGTTCAAATTTTAGATTTCATCAATTTCTTAAATGCTTCACTAAATCGAATTATAATTTTTAGTATGCAAAGAGAAGACCGTCTTTCATGAAACAGGAAATTGTACATTTTCGGCCATCATTTCACGATGCAGAAAAAGAATAACTGAGCAGGAGGAAGAGGTTCACATTAAAAATGTTAGCAATTCTTAACTGCTTCACTAAATCGAATTATAATTTCTAGTTTGCAAAGAAATTTAATTTTCATAATTTTGACGTATTTGACTGCAAAATTCTCGATGTACACTTAAAATGTCACCATCTTCTTTTTTTGAATTAAAGCGATTTTGCAAGGATAATAAAATGGATACGGGAATAACTGTTTATGTATTATGTGCGCAAAATACGTGTTTGCCGATTAAGAGACGCGCGGCAAACAGGCTTTGTGCTCGAAATTACACACAATATTTGTTTTATTGAGATTTTGCAAGGATAATAAAAATGACTACGGAAAAATGTTTTTTTACAGAATATCGATCAGATGTGTCCTATTTAAGGGAATATAAATCCATCCCGACGAATGGAGATATTTTTAAAAAGCAATATTCCGCGTAATTTTTTAATTGAATAATCCAAATCCCGACCTAAGAGGAACAAATTAAAAGACGGTGATGAATTTTCAGCGGCTGATTGAAATCCATTTCCAATTCGCGTCTCATTTCCAAAGTGAGCGGAAATTGTTCGCGTTCTTATTCCGCAGCACTTCTGCCAGTTCCACTTAATAAAGTGAAAAAAAAAAGAAACGCCAACGCTGCGGAAATTTATGGAAATATTGCTTTGTTGGAAAATTTATTTAAACGGATAATTGCTCAAAAAGTCTTCCTTAATAACGGGTCTATTAAACTCACCCCCTCGCCATTCCGGAGTTTATCAAACACGGATAGTTGTGTTTCGTCACCCCTCGGATGATTTTCGAATGGGGTTTTCATTATGGGGACATTACCACCTCGGGGCTGGCGGGGACGCGTAATGATTTTTTTTTTGGAATGCAATTAGGTTTGTTGGGACTCACACCCGGCGACATTTGGCGTAGGAGGACACTCTTTTAGTCGCTCTTTAGGCGCCCCATTGTCCCCGCACAATACTTGCATCTAATATAATTTAATCACGGCAAACCCCATTATCGTTACGTCCCTTAAATAAATTGGAAGAGCTGAAAGAATAATTCGATTACCTATGCGTACAGTGTTTAGATAATGTTGTAATATTCTATACAATCTACTTAATGTAACATTTTTCTACCTAAATTATAACTGAAGGGCAGAAAGACTCCGAGTCGATAAGCGCTTCTGGCAATCATTTAAATATAACGCTAAACGGTACTTTTCATTTATACAGCGTATTCCCACCCCAAATATCTCAAAACCTGAGCAACATGGAAAAAAATGTTTCAGATGAAAGTTCTAGGGTTCGTATTAGAACATATGCTGGTGACCTTGAAAATGACCTTGGGGTATATTTTCAAGGTCAAACGAATATCAACTTTGATTTTTCAAATTGAACTCTCTATTTTTTATTACGGGATCATATTCCCCAGAAAAAAGTACGAACTTTTTGTAGGAAACGTTTTTTTCTAAATGCCTTTTTTATTAGTTTTTTTCACGATTTTTGTCCGTCATGTTGTTTGAAATCTTAGATGAATCTTGAAACTTAAAACTCAGAATCAATTCTACTTTACCATCTCCTTAAAATCTCAAAACACCCCATCACTAGATTTTGAGATAATCACGCGAAAACCGCGCCAACTGTAATTTTAAAGTTTTGCATTTATCAATCGGTAAAATAATATAAAAAACGATTGATGCGACCTTGAAACTGTCAAGATTTACTCAGAATTAATTCCACTTTACCACCTCCTTAAAATCTCAGAACACCCCATCACTAGATTTTGAGATAATCACGCGAAAACTGCGCCAACTGTAATTTTAAAGTTTTGCATTTTATCCATCGGTAAAATAATATAAAAACAATTGATGCGACCTTGAAACTATCTAGATTCACTCAGAATCAATTCTACTTTACCACCTCCTTAAAATCTCAAAACACCCCATCACTAGATTTTGAGATAATCACGCGAAAACCGCGCCGACTGTAATTTTAAAGTTTTGCATTTTATTTATCGGTAAAATAATATAAAAAACGATTGATGCGACCTTGAAACTGTCAAGATTTACTCAGAATTAATTTCACTTTACCACCTCCTTAAAATCTCAGAACACCCCATCACTAGATTTTGAGATAATCACGCGAAAACCGCGCCGACTGTAATTTTAAAGTTTTGCATTTTATTTATCGGTAAAATAATATAAAAAACGATTGATGCGACCTTGAAACTGTCAAGATTTACTCAGAATTAATTTCACTTTACCACCTCCTTAAAATCTCAGAACACCCCATCACTAGATTTTGAGATAATCACGCGAAAACCGCGCCGACTGTAATTTTAAAGTTTTGCATTTTATTTATCGGTAAAATAATATAAAAAACGATTGATGCGACCTTGAAACTGTCAAGATTTACTCAGAATTAATTTCACTTTACCACCTCCTTAAAATCTCAAAACACCCCATCACTAGATTTTGAGATAATCACGCGAAAACCGCGCCGACTGTAATTTTAAAGTTTTGCATTTTATTTATCGGTAAAATAATATAAAAAACGATTGATGCGACCTTGAAACTGTCAAGATTTACTCAGAATTAATTTCACTTTACCACCTCCTTAAAATCTCAGAACACCCCATCACTAGATTTTGAGATAATCACGCGAAAACCGCGCCGACTGTAATTTTAAAGTTTTGCATTTTATTTATCGGTAAAATAATATAAAAAACGATTGATGCGACCTTGAAACTGTCAAGATTTACTCAGAATTAATTTCACTTTACCACCTCCTTAAAATCTCAGAACACCCCATCACTAGATTTTGAGATAATCACGCGAAAACCGCGCCGACTGTAATTTTAAAGTTTTGCATTTTATTTATCGGTAAAATAATATAAAAAACGATTGATGCGACCTTGAAACTGTCAAGATTTACTCAGAATTAATTCCACTTTACCACCTCCTTAAAATCTCAAAACACCCCATCACTAGATTTTGTGATAATCACGCGAAAACCGCGCCGACTGTAATTTTAAAGTTTTGCATTTTATCTATCGATAAAATAATATAAAAAACGATTGATGCCACCTTGAAACTGTCTAGATTCACTCAGAATCAATTCTACTTTACCACCTCCTTAAAATCTCAAAACACCCCATCACTAGATTTTGAGATAATCACGCGAAAACTGCGCCAACTGTAATTTTAAAGTTTTGCATTTTATCCATCGGTAAAATAATATAAAAACAATTGATGCGACCTTGAAACTCTCTAGATTCACTCAGAATCAATTCTACTTTGCCGCCTCCTTAAAATCTCAAAACACCCCATCACTAGATTTTGTGATAATCACGCGAAAACCGCGCCGACTGTAATTTTAAAGTTTCTCATTTTATCTATCGGTAAAATAATATAAAAACAATTGATGCGACCTTGAAACTATCTAGATTCACTCAGAATCAATTCTACTTTGCCGCCTCCTTAAAATCTCAAAACACCCCATCACTAGATTTTGTGATAATCAAGCGAAAACCGCGCCGACTGTAATTTTAAAGTTTCGCATTTTATTTATCGGTAAAGTAATATAAAAAACGATTGATGCGACCTTGAAACTGTCTAGATCAGGGTTTCCCAACCTTTATATCACCGAGCCTCCCCGCACCAAAAATAATATTTTCATGCCCCCCTTAAATTTCAACAAAAATAAGAAACACACATTTTTTATCAACTAAAAACTAAATTATTTATTTGAATTCCAAATAGGTATAATACAAATACAATGTATTTATTTATTAAGGATCTTTAACAGAAGAGTACACTTGAAAATCATTAATCACTTTCACATTTACATTTCTTAGTTTTCTTTTATTTATAAAAACCATACCATGCACTGATCATTACTTGCTTGAATAGATTTTTTTCTATTATTATCTTTTATTTATTTCAATTATATTTTTATAATTAGATAATGCTTAACAACTTTCAAAGTAATTTTAGAACAAATAAATAAAAACTTTTAAAGTACTAATGAGATACTTGAGCTTGCATGCTCTGTACCAGTTGGTCGATTCTGGGTTCAGTTTTTGCAAGAGCTATGGTTAAATCGCTGTCGACTGCAAGGCGATTTCGCTGTTTAGTTTTTATTGAAACTAGAGCTGAAAAACCTGTCTCGCATAAATAAGTGGACGAAAATGGAATAAGTATTTTCAAAGCAAGAGAAGCAACTTTCGGATTAATAAGGAATCGTTTGATCCAAAATTTCTCTAATGTCAAGAGATGAAAGTCATCTTTCATGGTCGAGTCAGCCTTCATTTCTAGAAATTCTTCCTGAACTTCTTCAGGTAATTGTGAGACATCGACAACGAATGGGTTTCTGGTCATGTGCCATATTGGTGACTCGGAATTAACATCTCGATAGTATCGGTGAAATTGGTTTTCCAACTCTTCTAAATGAGTTTCTATCTCAGATTTCAAATCTTTATCCAGTTTTTGATGATTAATTGCTTCGGATAGCCGTGAAAAAGGAAATACATTTTCAGCAGATACCTTATTTTTCCAAAGTTGAAGCTTTAATATGAAACCTTGAATATGATCATAGTTACTAATCAAAGTGCCATTTCTGCCCTGAAGTTTCAAGTTTAGCTGATTCAGGGCCTCAAATATATCAGCCAAATAGGCCAGCTTCCACTGAAATTTTTCTTCTTTGAATAGTTGCATAAAATGATTATTTTCTTTGAATTCAAGAAAGAGGATGACCTCTTCTCTTAATTCATAAAGGCGAGCTAACATGTTGCCTTTTGATAACCAGCGCACTTCTGTGTGGAATAGGAGGACCTTGTGATCAGAATCGAGATCCTCGCAAAGTAAAGTAAATAACCGACTGTTCAATGCACTACTTTTGATGTAGTTTATGATCTTTATAGCCGAGTTCAAAATCTGACACAAATTCTGTGGCAAAGTTTTTGAGGCCAAAGCTTGGCGATGAACAACACAATGTGTACTAACTAACACGGGGTTCTTTTCTTTAAGTTTTTGAGCCAAGCCTGATCGTACACCTATCATTGCAGGGGCGCCGTCTGTGCAGAGTCCAATTAGTTTATTCCAATCCAAATCATTTCTTTCGATGAAGTCCGATATTGAATTAAATATATTTTCAGATTTCGTGCCTGCTGATAATGATTCTGAGTGAAAAATCTCTTCATCAATGTGATCTCCGCTGACATATCTAACATAAATAATAAGTTGTGCACAATTAGCGATGTCTGTGGACTCATCACAACTAATGGCAAAAAATGGTGATAGTTTGACTTTATTTATAATTTGTAATTTTATGTCTGATGCAATATCGTCAATTCTTCGCTTGACTGTGTTATTAGAGAGACATAATGATTTCATTTTTTGCTCTGATTCTTCTCCTAATATTATTTTCGTGGCTTTGAGGATACATGGTTTGATTAAATCCTCCCCGATAGTATGAGGTTTCTTTTGTTTTGCTATCAAAAACGCTATTTCAAATGAAGCTTTGAGATGTAGTGATACACCTTTATGATAACTTCCTGACTTATCCAATCTCATGCGCTTAAGTGATTCTGCTTTAGAAGAAAAAAACTCTTTGGACTTCGAAGCCAGAGTAGGATGTTGCTGGCTCAAATGCCTCTCAAGGCGAGTGGGTCTCATGCTATCATTGCTCAAAACTTTCATACACATTACACACTGCGGCAATTGTAGCTCGTCTTTTTCTATGAAGGTAAATCCAAATTTAATATAATCTTCCGAAAACTTTCTTTTTTTCGCTGCCATTTCGCGTCTGAAACAATAATAATAGTTCATTACCATACGGGTGCGGTATGGCGTTGACAATACAAGGTAGAATTTCAGCCCGAGCCGAAGGCAAGGGCATAAAAGAGCCGAGTGTAATATAGCCAATACGCATGTGTTCCGTACAAAATTTTCAATACACTTGCGAGTGAAAATAAAAAAAAATATCATGAATAATCTCAATATTTTTTTTTCGGCGTTATGCCTGGCCTTGGTGCTATGACCATTAGCCATCATCTATGTTTGTTTAACTTATAAGTTAAATGAATAAATGAACAAATGAATAATGAAAGACGTATACAAACAACCACGGACCTGAACGAATACTTCTCGACAGAAAAGTCTTTCGTCCCGGCTGGGAATCGAACCCACACGGCCGCGGTGCAACCGGCACAAGCGCTCGCCTGTACCCACTACACTACACCAACGGGCCGCCCAATAATCTCAATACAAAATTAAAATTGAGAAAAATGACTAGTGGATTTTTTATCGTCTTTGCCAATATCTGCGCAAAGATATTGGCGAAAGCGATATGCATCCAAGTGATTAATGAATATTTCGAGTAAATGACACAATAACTTAATTTGTAGACAAAACTAAATAATTTTGTAAACTAAACGTTTATTTATCATTTGTAATAACATCAACGAGCTTATGATTAAAAATGATTACGTACTATTTTTAAGACATAAATAATTACCGATTTAAAATAAGTACTTGACACTAAAAAATAAAAATAAATGGCGGGCAAAGTTTGATATATACTAAAAAACGTACCTTTTATTTTTAGTAGATGAAACAATTTCACACTTAAATATCTCACTTAACAGATTTTTATGCGAACGAACTATTGACAGAAGCGGGTGCGGCCCGCAATTGTTTTCTGATGGATGCAAGCGGCAAGCGGGAAGGTCACATGTCGTGTTGTGACTTGTCGAAACTTGTATAGCAGCGCTAAGGAATAACAGGAAGCGACAAGGCATGTTGATAAATTGGAATAGATAAGCGCCATCTGTGAATAGCGGCGTGAACTAACACCAAACATGCACACAACCGATACGTGTGTGTGTGTATATATTCTTTCGTACTACACAAAAATAAGTTAAATATTGGTAATCAAAAACACTTGGTATTTACTTGTTTTACAATTTATATTAATTAAACATTATACTTCTACAAGTTTTGTGCATTCTCCTTTCGAGAATGTTCGTGTGAACAAATCCACTTGGGCAAGTTGTATAATATTTATTCTACTTAATATAAATAGTAAAACATAGTGATTTTGTTTACCATTATTTACCTTGTTAATAACGTTTCATCGGGCGATGTAGACATATATTTTGTACATATTGTGCTATGAGGCTAACACAAGAAATGATTGTTTTATTCATCATCGATTTCCGCACTGTGACATTCTACGTTTCAAGTAACACGGGGAATTACACGGCATGTAGATAAGGAAAAGCGCCGTCTAGTGTTAGCAACAAACATAATTTACAGAAATCCATCGAATTTTTATGGTGGCGCCATCCAATATTAGCGGCGTAAAGCTCGATTTCTTATAACTTGTTTCCCATATCTCTTGTCATACCCCTGAGCAGCGCCCCCCCTGATATTTCTCTACGCCCCCCAAGGGGGGCGTGCCCCCCGGGTTGGGAAGTCCTGGTCTAGATTCACTCAGAATCAATTCTACTTTACCACCTCCTTAAAATCTCAAAACACCCCATCACTAGATTTTGAGATAATCACGCGAAAACCGCGCCGACTGTAATTTTAAAGTTTTGCATTTTATCCATCGGTACAATAATATAAAAACAATTGATGCGACCTTGAAACTCTCTAGATTCACTCAGAATCAATTCTACTTTGCCGCCTCGTTAAAATCTCAAAACACCCCATCACTAGATTTTGTGATAATCACGCGAAAACCGCGCCGACTGTAATTTTAAAGTTTCTCATTTTATCTATCGGTAAAATAATATAAAAACAATTGATGCGACCTTGAAACTATCTAGATTCACTCAGAATCAATTCTACTTTGCCGCCTCCTTAAAATCTCAAAACACCCCATCACTAGATTTTGTGATAATCAAGCGAAAACCGCGCCGACTGTAATTTTAAAGTTTCGCATTTTATTTATCGGTAAAGTAATATAAAAAACGATTGATGCGACCTTGAAACTGTCTAGATTCACTCAGAATCAATTCTACTTTACCACCTCCTTAAAATCTCAAAACACCCCATCACTAGATTTTGAGATAATCACGCGAAAACCGCGCCGACTGTAATTTTAAAGTTTTGCATTTTATCCATCGGTAAAATAATATAAAAACAATTGATGCGACCTTGAAACTGTGTAGATTCACTCAGAATCAATTCTAGTTTACCACTTCCTTAAAATCTCAAAACACCCCATCACTAGATTTTGTGATAATCACGCGAAAACCGCGCCGACTGTAATTTTAAAGTTTTGCATTTTATTTATCGGTAAAATAATATAAAAAACGATTGATGCGACCTTGAAACTGTCAAAATTTACTCAAAATTAATTCCACTTTACCACCTCCTTAAAATCTCAGAACACCCCATCACTAGATTTTGAGATAATCACGCGAAAACCGCGCCGACTGTAATTTTAAAGTTTCTCATTTTATCCATCGGTAAAATAATATAAAAACAATTGATGCGACCTTGAAATTGTCTAGATTCACTCAGAATCAATTCTACTTTACCATCTCATTAAAACTCAAAACACCCCATCACTAGATTTTGAGATAATCACGCGAAAACCGCGCGAACTGTAATTTTAAAGTTTTGCATTTTATCTATCGGTAAAATAATATAAAAACAATTGATGCGACCTTGAAACTGTCTGGATTCACTCAGAATTAATTCTACTTTACCACCTCCTTAAAATCTCAAAACACCCCATCACCAGATTTTGAGATAGTCACGCAAAAACCGCGCCGACAGTAATTTTAAATTTTTGCATTTTATCCATAGGTAAAATAATATAAAAACATTTGATTCGACCTTGAAACTGTCTAGATTCACTCAGAATTATTCCACTTTACCACTTCCTTAAAATCTCAAAACACCCCATCACTAGATTTTGAGATAATCACGCGAAAACCGCGCCGACTGTAATTTTAAAGTTTTGCATTTTATCTATCGGTAAAATAATATAAAAAACAATTGATGCGACCTTGAAACTGTCAAGATTTACTCAGAATCAATTCTACTTTACCATTGCTTTAAAATCTCAAAACACCCCATCACTAGATTTTGAGATAATCACGCGAAAACCGCGCGAACTGTAATTTTAAAGTTTTGCATTTCATCTATCGGTAAAATAATATAAAAATAATTGATGCGACCTTGAAACTGTCTAGATTCACTCAGAATAAATTCTACTTTACCATCTCCTTAAAATCTCAAAACACCCCATCACTAGATTTTGAGATAATCACGCGAAAACCGCGCCAACTGTAATTTTAAAGTTTTGCATTTTATCTATCGGTAAAATAATATAAAAATAATTGATGTGACCTTGAAACTGTCTAGATTCAATCAGAATCAAATCTGACCAGGAACCCAATAAATTTTCCGGTGGATTTCTTATACACTCTGTATATTAAATAAATTCAATAAAGACGAAAGTAATACGAACAGGTGAAATATCCATATATTCAGGCTACTTTCGTCTTTATTGAATTCACCCCGTATATTTATAAAAAAAATAACTCGTTTAATAATTTATCTCATTATAGCACTTCTTTTCGAAATATCAACCCTCTGCCGAATTAATGCGAAATTTTAATAATAAACTTTCGTTGTAATTAAAAAGTGTAATACTGTCCTGAAACTGATTTGATTTGGAAATCCATTTGCTTGTGCGAGTGGAAATATCGAGAATTGGCGAGAGAAGGATGTCGTTATAATTTAATTAGAATTTCACTGCTCCGTAACGAGGATATTGTTTTTATATAATTACAAGGGGCGGATCGTCGCTGAAAAATAGCCCATTAAACGTTTAATTAGATTCGGAGACGCTAATTGACTTTTCAGTGGGCGAATTCCCCGTTTATACAGAGGACATTATTATGATTGCTTTCCTCTGCTATCCACATCTACATCGTCGGGGAATTCATTAATCATGTTTTACGGTATTGTTTTATATAATAATTTTTCTCGCACATTATTTATATCTATCATTATATATTCTATAATAATTTCCAAACAGTTCCAGTTATACCGGGAAATCAGCTTCATTCCGGGCCAAAGTATTATATTTAACAATTCCTAAAAAAAACTAAATTGGCTGCAAAAATAATTTTTTGATTTAAAAATTTTGGAAAAAAAAATCAAAAAAAAATTTAGTAATTTTTCAAACACAAATCGCGCAGGCTGTATTTTTCAGCTAAATATCAAAGTACATTAATTTTATCTTAAAACAACCACTATAATTAAATTAAAAACATTAAAAAAATCAAATATAACCAAAAAGTACAAGCTAAAAATATTAAAAATTCAGTCAGCAAAATCTAAATTATAGGGCAAAACAAAAAACAAAAACTTGAAAAATCAGCCAAAAATTCGCTCATAAAAATAAACAATTCATTTAAATCTAAAGTAAAGACCAATAAAAAATTCGCTCATTAAAATTAATAATTAAAGTAACAGAACTAAAAACATTGGTAAAAAAATTTAAAAAAGAGAACTAAATATTCGAAAATTTTGGTTTAGATACCAAAAAAATCAAAAACCCTGGTCTAAAAAATTAAAATGCAGACTAAAAATTGAAAATTCAAGCAAAAGAAAAATAATTTGCAATTTTCAGCCCCAAAAATAAATCTTTACCTCAAAGTAAATTGCCGAAACTCTAAACTCAAAAGTAATTTAAAAAAATCGCCCATAAAAACAATAATTCAGCTTAAAACATCTAAAATGAAGATAAAAAAATTAATAATTAACGTAAAAAAAACTAAGAATATAGGCAATAAATCTAAAATTTAGACTCTCGGCAAATGATGTAAAAAAATTAAAAATACAGACTAAAAAATTGAAAATTCAAGCAAAAGAAAAGTGCCATTTTCTGCCCCAAAAATTACTTTATCCCAAAATAAATTGCGGGAACTCTAAACTCAAAAGTAATTAAAAAAATTCGCCCATAGAAACAATAATTCACGTTAAACAAATCTACAATGAACGGAAAATAATCAAAAACTTTGTAATAAAATACCCAAAAAACAAAACAAAATCGCCCATAAAAATCAACAATTTATGTTAAAAATTTAGAGTGTAGACCAATCAAAAATTCACTCGTTTAATTAATGATTAAGATAAAAAAAACTAAAAAAAAATCGAAAAATGTAGACAAAAAAAAGCAAAAATTTCAACAGACTCTAAAAATTAGAACAAAGAATTCTAAAAAATAAAATATGTTGCCAAATGTACACTTCTTTTAAATGGCTCCTGATGGCCTATGAGCCATGGTAGAACATTTTTTCATCGACCTTTTCTATTCAGAATTTTAGGAAGAACATCGCCACGTGTAGATTATCCGCCAATTTATACACACCCGATATAAGCAAAAAATTAAAATTAAATTCCTGTCCTAAAAAAACATGCAGACCAAAAAATTGAAAAATCAAGCAAAATTTGCCATTTTCAGTTCCAAAAGTAACTTTAGCTCAAAATAAATTGCCAACCAGAAACGCGAAAATGTTTAAAAAAAAAGATAAAGGACAACAAATCGAAAACTCGAAAATACCGCGTATAAAAATGAATAATTCAGGTTGAAATATAGGCCAAAAAAATAAAAATTTGGGCCTAACAATAAAAAATGCCGACCAAAATTCGAAAATTTTAACACACAAATCGAAAATTTAGAACAAAATGAAGAAAAATTAGTTCAAAAGATTAGAAATTTAAACCAAAAAAAAAACGAAACTGAAGGTCAAAAATCAAAAATATAGGTTAAAAAAATCAAAATCCAGGCATAAAAACCAAAAGATTGAATATTTAATGTAATAATAATAATAATTTATTTACGGGCAACGAGTGTTGCTAGTGGTAATTTTTAATTTTCCCCAAATATTTAATAAAAATCCTCTAAAATTACGCCGCTGTCCCTTTCCAAAATAATAAAATTTGAAAATTAAATGTAAATACAGTGGGAATTTATTGGAAACTTGAATACAAAATTAAAGTAGTATAAATATAAAATTTATTATTCATCTTCATCCGCAATATTTTCATCTTCTTTTCGGCACATACATATTTTTTAACTCGCCCCAAAAAATACCCCATTGATTAAAGTTCTCCAAAATACACCCCAAAAAAATAATTTTTCCCCATTTTGCGGGAAACCCCCCCAATCTGGCAACACTGGTCCCCCTTTCATTTAAATATGAATTATTAATATACAGGGTGTTTCAGAGCTCTGGGAACGGTCAATCACAGGCTTATTTTTTTAAATTTCGAAAAATGTTTTATACAAAAGTTGTGTATAATAATGAGCTGCACGCCCTAAAAATATTTAAATTTATACAGGGTGTCTCATAACAAAGTTACAGACCAAACTTATGTTTTTTTTAATGGAACACCTTGTATTTTTTGTCATTTTTGAATTATATGGAGCAAATAAAGGTTTTTCGACGTTTCCACCAGTTGTACGAACGATTTACATCAAAGGAAATTTTGCTTGTCTCAGTTTCTGTAAGTCTCACAAATAATTTTTATAACCAAATAGTGTTCAGAATAGGATTCTGGACTTGAAAAATACAAAAATAAATTTTTGAAGAAAATATAAATTTAATCGTTTTCAGTTTCTGTAAATCTCACAAATAATTTTTATGAACAAATAGTGTTTAGAATTTGATTCTAGACTTGAAAAAATACAAAAATAAATTTTTGAAGAAAAATTAAATTTAATCGTTTTTCGGCGTTTCCAGCAGTTGTACGAACGATTTACGTCAAAAGAAATTTTGCTTGTCTCAGTTTCTGTAAGTCTCACAAATAATTTTTATAACCAAATAGTGTTCAGAATGGGATTCTGGACTTGAAAAAATACGTTAATAAATTTTTGAAGAAAAATTAAATTTAATCGTTTTTCGGCGTTTCCAGCAGTTACAGAGACCGCACCTATCTGTATTACCACCTCTTGTTCCTCGGCCGTACCAGACAAAACCCCGCGAACCGTCACTGGTGCCTACCCTAAACAGATGCTCTAATCATTCCTCGCATAATTCTAGTTGCTGTTTCTCTCTAAAGTGATTATTGCAGCTGTTAAAATGTATAAGTTTATAGTACTTTCTGGTACCTTAAGAATAAGATATGGTTTTTGTTTATCGTTCTATGCTGTGCGATGTATAAGTTTGTAGTAGTTTCGTAATAACAAATTTACTGCGAGTTAATGAGTGTTGACAAGATAGGGCGCAAACATCGATATTAAACGCGAATCGAATTTGAATCGGTGTAATCGAGTTTCGGAAGGGGAGAGCTCTTGTAACGAGGTTACGGACCACCGCTGGACTCCGCTGCTGTGCTCGTGTGCAGTGTGCAGTATGTGCCTCTCGCCATTATCTTTCCCATTAAACGGATCGTATACTTTCAATCCCTGTTCTTCACTGCGAAATTGATCAAGTTATATCGTGTATATTCCAGTTTTTTATAAACCACTGCAACATTCGATGTACGATTGATGAACATGGCAATGGCATGGTGGTATATCAAAAGTTCGAGTCACACTCCCCGAGGTGCTTTGGGTACTTTTCTAAGTCAATAGTGACATGTAAAGTATGTTCCTCAAGTGTGCCATGATTTTTTATTTTTCGGCCGTACCAGAAAAAAAACCCGCGAACCGTCACTGGTTACGATATCGCGTTTTGCGCAGAGAAGTAACCTCATAATATCAAGTCCCAGGAGCAAGCTGTTTACTCTAATCAGGGCCGCGCCAAGCGGGAGTGTTACGGGTGCCCAGCACCCGGGCGGCAGGCCTGACAACCCTCTTACCTTGGCGCCCACCAAATCTTATTGGTTTTTACAATTTTCAAACTATGTATTTAAAATTGGCGCTCGTAGAAAAAAATCAATCCACCTAAAATACTTTTTTTTCGTAACACGAATGTTCGTGAAATAGGAGATGATTGTTTATTCTTTTCGTGCGGATGGAGGCGCGAAATCCATGAACGTATCTTTTTGTTTATATCGAGATTATTTCTTTCTAAATAATTTTGAGACGATCAATGTTTCTTCACATTGAAAGAGGATGGCAATTTTTGCCTCGCACCCATGGTGTGCCTACACGGCCGCGTTCTCTCTCTAAAATCTTCCCCTCTCTCATTTGGCCGATGATCAGTGATGCAACCTTGTAAAATTAATTGCTTAGCCATATAAAAAAGTCGACATAACTATCTTAAATTACTGTTGCACGTACTTTATTTACATTGAATCATATTGTTTCGTACTGTTTAGTGTGCACGGCAAAATAAACATCTAAAACCACATTTATTAATTTTCTTACCAACCTAATTTCTCTAAATAAAAAAAAAATTCTTTAATGCTCGTAATATTTTAATATATCGTTATGGTATAAACTAAATGTTTTATCGTGTTTTTTATGTCGAAATTGAATTTTAACGTGTTTTGCAATTTATATTCGTTAGTGTAGATTTTTATAGTTTCATTTTTCATGGTTGGTAATTGCAGCAACAAAAATATTCAAAAGGGGCGTGGTACGGGAGTTATAGGTACACCATGTAATCTTTGCACCCCGGCCATGTGGAATTCCTCATGAATCCCATATTCCACATTCGTATTATAAATAACTATTCTTTTAGAGAAAAAATATTCTGTACGACAGAATCATTACTTATTTTTTTTTACTTTCCCCGTTACGAAGTACGAGAAAGTATTGTGATCGTGATTTTTTTTTTCAAATGTTTCTTTTTAATAATATAGTGTTGATGGCGAGAGATTGGGAGGGAATGAAAGGCATGTTGAAAAGGGTGGAGAGGTGTATGAACAAGAGAGGAATGTGTGTGAATGTGGAGAAAACGAAATGGATGAGGTTCAGGAATAAAGGGTGAGAGTGAAGAGCTAGAATGGAAGGGGGTGATTAGGAGTTATTTGGGTTTAAAATAACTCCGTAAGTAAATGTTAACTTCCCAACAACAACAAAACCTATTTTATTGTTTATTATTAAACCATTAATACCTCTGTAAATTACAATTTGAATCAATCAAATCAATTTAACCATTAAAAAATTGCTGCGGCAATATTTATTTTTGCAGGATTTTTATAGCACTTTTACTTCAAAAGATTAAAGGATTATATGCTTATTGGTGATTTAATGCTTAAATTATCAAAATCATCGCTTAGAATTGCTATTTAGAAGCTTTTAAACATTTTACATTCGGATTTCCGCCCGTCGTCGCCATCTATTAGACGGTGGCTGAACTGCTAAGTGATGTTTTTGAACAGCGCCAAAATGCTCGAACTTTATACCTATTGTCAAAGTGTTAATATTTAGCAATGGGCTGTGCATGAAACGGTAGACGATTTAATTCTGAATCGAATGGTGTATAAAATAGCTGAGGAAATTTAGCGGTTTTCCTGTAATTTGCGAATGAAAATTAAGCACGACACACTTACCGACATTTACAGTTCACTGTAACATAAAAATTCAATAAAGAAGAATTTGCTATATTCTTCAATCAAATACGGGTTACAATACTTATTACTGATTAATCATTCAACTATTTATATTGTTAATGCATTACAATAAGAGAAATATACGAGAAATCATAATCTAAGTAGAGGGCTCTACCTGTTATCGTGGGGATAAACTACTTAATAATTTCTGGATGTAATAATTGTTGTAATAATAAAAGAATATTTAAAAACTTAAAAAGAATGTTGTCTCATGATTAAATAAATTCACTTGTAGATACTTACGTACTTAAATTGCAGAAACAATATTTTAAAATATACACGCCTAATGGAGCATTTTGGCGATTTTCAAAAACATCACTTAGTAGTTCGGCCAGCGTCATATAGATGGCGACAAGACGTGGGAATGCGAACGTAAAATGTTTGAAAAGCTTTTAAATAGTAATTCTGAGGGATGATTTTGATAATTTGAACGTTAAATCACCGCCAAACTTGCAATCCTTTAATCTTTTCAAATAAACGTACGCGTTTATATTGCCAGTCCTTTGACTCAAAAACCGACAAAACAGGGAGCAGTGGGCAAGACGAGTAATGTTGCTACACTACGTCTCTGCCTCCTTTCCTTGCTACTTCCCATGCCACTCGACGAGTGTGTGGCAGAGGTATAAGGCCTGTGCTATTGTAGGGGGTGGAAGCATGGGGGACGAGAGTGTACGAGTGTACTAAAAGGAAGCAGTTATGATTCTTGAGACGGATGTTGGGGCTAGAGAAGTCGACACCTGGATACATTCTACTGCAGGATATGAACAGGGAGAGATTGAGATGTGAGGCGATAGAGAGAGTGGTGAAGTACGAAATGAGGCTGTGTGAGTTAGGGGACGAGAGATTGGTGAAGGCGGTGTGGGAGACGTGTGTGAATGTAGAAGGAGGGAAATGGAGAGAAGAGAGAAAGAGGGTAGGACTGGCTGAGGTGAAGGTTGATGAGTGGTTTGGTAAAGGTTTGAAGGTGGCGGCATGGGTGAAAGAGAAGGTGAAGGAAGTGGAAGCTTGGGAGAGGCAGGGACGGATAGCGAAGAGCAAATATAATGATATGTTTAGGAGGTGGCAAGTGTATGGGAGGTTACCGAGATACCTGAGTGAGGGTGAGTGCAGCAGGGAGCAAAGGGTGATAATGGCGAGGGCTAGGTGTGGGTCTGGAGAGAGGGGAAGAAAGAAATGGATGGGGGAGAAGTATATGAGACGTGGATTATGTCAGTGGAGGAAGGATACATGGAGGCATCTGGCGGAAGAGTGTGAGGGTGCGAATGAGGAATGCGTGGAAGTGAAAGGGAATAGAAGGGTTACAGAATGGATGAAAGAGGATGGGGCTGGGGTAAGGACGCTTGGGAAAGTGGGATGCGAGAAGAAGGACAGGAGGTGAGGGGAAAGGAGAGGCGAGGAGGAACGATTGTATTAGTTGTGTATAGATTTCTAGAATGGAGATATTATGTTTATGCCAATAAAGGTTGTTTTTTTCATTTGTTGCAAAGTAGTTTGAAAGAATTGTTTGCAAGGAAATAAAATATAATAAGATTTTGAGCGGCATCTCTGTCTTAGCCTCCTCTACAAAGATCCACGAGCCGCCTCTGATATATACTTATAAACATATTACATTTTACAGTGAATATACGTGTTAAATATGTTCAGTATTATTTACAGCATTTATTTCGTCCGAATCAAAATCAGTTATGATCTCAACCAGTGGAGCCTTAACCGTCACATTTTACACTGGCTACATTTTTAACTTAAATTAATTTAGTACGAGTATTTTTCTAAAAGAACCCAGATTCTATGAATACTTGGAAAAATTAAATACAAGTTTCCACCCCGCACCAAGTAATGCATCAAAACTAATCGCTTCATGCTATTTTTTTTATACAACCTCTTCGACTATTAAGTTAATATTTAAAACTTCCGCTATTAAGTCTAACAGCGATGAAACAATAACTACAATTGAGCTAACATTAATCAATAAACGTTTAGGAGTTATTTGGGTTTAAAATAACTCCATAAGTAAATGTTAATTTCCCAACAACAACAAATCCTATTTTATTGTTTATTATTAAACCATTAATCCCTCTGTAAATTACAATTTGAATCATTAAAATCAATTTAACTATTAAAAAATTGCTGCGGCAATATTTATTATTGCAGGATTTTTATAGCACTTTTATTTCAAACGATTAAAGGATTATATGCTTGTCGGTGATTTAATGCTTAAATTATCAAAATCATCGCTTAGAATTGCTATTTAGAAGCTTTTAAACATTTTACATTCGGATTTCTGCCCGTCGTCGCCATCTATTAGACGGTGGCTGAACTGCTAAGTGATGTTTTTGAACAGCGCCAAAATGCTCGAACTTTATACTTATTGTCAAAGTGTTAATATTTAGCAATGGGCTACGCACGAAACGGTAGACGATTTAATTCTGAATCGAATGGTATATAAAATAGCTGAGGAAATTTAGCGGTTTTCCTGTAATTTGCAAATGAAAATTAAGCACGACACACTTACCGACATTTACAGTTCACTGTAACATAAAAATTCAATAAAGAAGAATTTGCTATATTCTTCAATTAAATACGGGTTACAATACTTATTCCTGATTAATCATTCAATTATTTATATTGTTAATGCATTAAAATAAGAGAAATATACGAGAAATCATAATCTAAGTAGAGAGCTCTACCTGTTATCGTGGGGATAAACTACTTAATAATTTCTGGATGTAATAATTGTTGTAATAATAAAAGAATATTTAAAAACTTAAAAAGAATGTTGTCTCATGATTAAATAAATTCACTTGTAGATACTTACGTACTTAAATTGCAGAAACAATATTTTAAAATATACACGCCTAATGGAGCATTTTGGCGATTTTCAAAAACATCACTTAGTAGTTCGGCCAGCGTCATATAGATGGCGACAAGACGTGGGAATGCGAACGTAAAATGTTTGAAAAGCTTTTAAATAGTAATTCTGAGGGATGATTTTGATAATTTGAACGTTAAATCACCGCCAAACTTGCAATCCTTTAATCTTTTCAAATAAACGTACGCGTTTATATTGCCAGTCCTTTGACTCAAAAACCGACAAAACAGGGAGCAGTGGGCAAGACGAGTAATGTTGCTACACTACGTCTCTGCCTCCTTTCCTTGCTACTTCCCATGCCACTCGACGAGTGTGTGGCAGAGGTATAAGGCCTGTGCTATTGTAGGGGGTGGAAGCATGGGGGACGAGAGTGTACGAGTGTACTAAAAGGAAGCAGTTATGATTCTTGAGACGGATGTTGGGGCTAGAGAAGTCGACACCTGGATACATTCTACTGCAGGATATGAACAGGGAGAGATTGAGATGTGAGGCGATAGAGAGAGTGGTGAAGTACGAAATGAGGCTGTGTGAGTTAGGGGACGAGAGATTGGTGAAGGCGGTGTGGGAGACGTGTGTGAATGTAGAAGGAGGGAAATGGAGAGAAGAGAGAAAGAGGGTAGGACTGGCTGAGGTGAAGGTTGAAGAGTGGTTTGGTAAAGGTTTGAAGGTGGCGGCATGGGTGAAAGAGAAGGTGAAGGAAGTGGAAGCTTGGGAGAGGCAGGGACGGATAGCGAAGAGCAAATATAATGATATGTTTAGGAGGTGGCAAGTGTATGGGAGGTTACCGAGATACCTGAGTGAGGGTGAGTGCAGCAGGGAGCAAAGGGTGATAATGGCGAGGGCTAGGTGTGGGTCTGGAGAGAGGGGAAGAAAGAAATGGATGGGGGAGAAGTATATGAGACGTGGATTATGTCAGTGGAGGAAGGATACATGGAGGCATCTGGCGGAAGAGTGTGAGGGTGCGAATGAGGAATGCGTGGAAGTGAAAGGGAATAGAAGGGTTACAGAATGGATGAAAGAGGATGGGGCTGGGGTAAGGACGCTTGGGAAAGTGGGATGCGAGAAGAAGGACAGGAGGTGAGGGGAAAGGAGAGGCGAGGAGGAACGATTGTATTAGTTGTGTATAGATTTCTAGAATGGAGATATTATGTTTATGCCAATAAAGGTTGTTTTTTCATTTGTTGCAAAGTAGTTTAAAAGAATTGTGTGCAAGGAAATAAAACATAATAAGATTTTGAGCGGCATCTCTGTCTTAGCCTCCTCTACAAAGATCCACGAGCCGCCTCTGATATATACTTATAAACACATTACATTTTACAGTGAATATACGTGTTAAATATGTTCAGTTTTATTTACAGCATTCATTTCGTCCGAATCAAAATCAGTTATGATCTCAACCAGTGGAGCCTTAACCGTCACATTTTACACTGGCTACATTTTTAACTTAAATTAATTTAGTACGAGTATTTTCTAAAAGAACCCAGATTCTATGAATACTTGGAAAAATTAAATACAAGTTTCCACCCCGCACCAAGTAATGCATCAAAACTAATCGCTTCATGCTATCTCTTTTTATACAACCTCTTCGACTATTAAGTTAATATTTAAAACTTCCGCTTTTAAGTCTAACAGCGATGAAACAATAACTACAATTGAGCTAACATTAATCAATAAACGTTTAGGAGTTATTTGGGTTTAAAATAACTCCGTAAGTAAATGTTAATTTCCCAACAACAACAAATCCTATTTTATTGCTTATTATTAAACCATGTAAATTACAATTTGAATCATTAAAATCAATTTAACCATTAAAAAATTCCTGCGGCAATATTTATTATTGCAGGATTTTTATAGCACTTATATTTCAAAAGATTAAAGGATTATATGTGTGTCAGTGATTTAATGCTTAAATTATCCAAATCATCGCTTAGAATTGCTATTTAGAAGCTTTTAAACATTTTTCATTCGGATTTTAACCGTCGTCGCCATCTATTAGACGGTGGCTGAACTGCTAAGTGATGTTTTTGAACAGCGCCAAAATGCTCGAACTTTATACTTATTGCCAAAGTGTTAATATTTAGCAATGGGCTGTGCATGAAACGGTAGACGATTTAATTCTGAATCGAATGGTGTATAAAATAGCTGAGGAAATTTAGCGGTTTTCCTGTAATTTGCGAATGAAAATTAAGCACGACACACTTACCGACATTTACAGTTCACTGTAACATAAAAATTCAATAAAGGAGAATTTGCTATATTCTTCAATCAAATGCGGGTTACAATACTTATTCCTGATTAATCATTCAAATATTTATATTATTAATGCATTACAATAAAAGAATTATACGAGAAATCATAATTTAAGTAGAGGGCTCTACCTGTTATCGCGGGGATAAACTACTTAATAATTTGTGGATGTAATAATTGTTGTAATAATAAAAGAATATTTAAAAACTTAAAAAGAATGTTGTCTCATGATTAAATAAATTCACTTGTGGATATTTACGTACTTAAATTGCAGAAACAATATTTTATAATATACACGCCTAATCCCAAGCAACCCGATATACGCATAACTCGAATTAATTTATTATTAAAAAGTTCTAATTTTATACGTAACAGGGACAAAACCATAAGTGTATTCCTGAGTAAAGCTTCAAAAATAGTGGGAATATTTAAGTATTTAAATGGCGGAAACAATAGTATTATATAAACGCCTATTTACAGGCAACCCAATACAGGATAACTAATATTAATTTATTATTAAAAACTTCCAATTTTAAACATAATACGGGCACAAGTATGAGTGTAGTCCTTGGTAAAAATGCTTTAAAAATATTTTACTTATGGTTTTGTCCTTGTTATGTTTGCAATTGGAAGTTTTAAATAATAAATCATTATTAGTTACACGTGTATTGGGTTGCCAGTAAGTAGGCGTTTATATAATAGTGTTATTTCTGCAATTTAAATACTTAAATGTTGCCACTATTTTTGAAGCTTTACTAAGGATTATAGTTATGGTTTTGTCCCTGTCACGTTAATATTGGAAGTTTTAAATAATAAATGAATATTAGGTATGGGTATATTGCGTTGTCTGTAAGTTGGCGTTCATGTAATATAATTATTTCTGCAATTTAAATACTTAAATATTCGCACTATTTTTGAAGCTTTCCTGAGTATTACACTTATGGTTTTGTCACTGTCACGTTTAAAATTGGAAGTTTTTAATAATAAACTAATAGTACTTATGCGTATATCGGGTTGCCTGTAATTAGGCGGATATATACAATGTATTGTTTCTGCAATTAAAATTCGAAAATATCTACAAGTAAATTTATTTTATTATAAGATAACATTCTTTTTAGGTTTCTAAATATTCTGTCATTATTAAAACAATGATTAAATCTACAAATGAAAACGTAGTTTAGCCCCACGATAACAGAGGGTACCCTCTAGGAAGATTAGGATTCCTCATATATTTCTCTTATTGTAGTGCAGTAATGATATAAAAAGTTGAATGAATAATCAGTAATAAGTGTTGGGACCCGTATTTCATTGAAGAATATAGCAAATTGTTCTGTGTTTAATTTTTAAGTTACAGTGAACTGTAAATGTCGGTAAGTGTGTCGTGCTTAATTTTCATTCGCAAATTACAAGAAAACGGCTAAATAGCCTCAGCTATTTTATACACCATTCGATTTGGAATTAAATCGTCTATCGTTTCGTGTGTAGCGCATTGCTGAATATTAACACTTTGATTATAAGGATAAAGTTCGAGCATTTTGGCGCTGTTCAAAAACATCACTTAGTAGTTCGGCCATCGTCGAATAGATGGCGACGAGGCGTGGAAATGCGAATGTAAAATGTTTAAAAGCTTCTAAATAGTAATTCTGAGGCATGATTTTGATAATTTGAACGTTAAATCACCTCAAAACTTGTAACCCTTTATTATTTTCAAATAAACGTGCCGTAAAAATCCCGGAATAATAAGTCATGTCGTCGAAATTCTACGTTCATTTTAATGATTTAACGGTAATTTATGGAGGGATTAAAGGTTTAATAATAAACAATGAAGTAAGGTTTGTTGAATTTAAGAAGAATTATCCAATTTGGTTGAAAAGTTGCTGAGTTATGTGCGAAAAACCTCAAAATGCACACCCATAACTTGGTGCCAAATCGTCGTAGGAACTTCGTTCTTTGAGTCCTGCATAGGGAATTGATCAAATTTTGATGCCTTTATGGGGGATCGAGTCGACATATTTTTTCCAACTTCGTACAGATCGTCAAAGTTGGGCATAGTTTACTGAAATAGCTTTTTTTCACAGGGTTGCTAGAGGGGGGCGGAAGGGTTTACGCTTAAGTTCGCATGCATGACTTTAAAGAAGACACTTCAAAGTTTTCCGCCCTCAAAGATTCATCACAATCGATTAAAAATACGCCGAGTTATGACGGTATGAAAATGGTCGAAATTTCACGAATTTCATGTTTTTTTTTTTTCACCTGTGTATTCAAATGCAATATCCATGTTCAGTTGTATCTGTCAGTACATTATTACATCATTAGTGCCACGCGAAATGTTGGCAATAAAGTAATGTATTCAGTGAAAAATGTTAAATTTTACTGACGCTTGAAAAAAAAAACAATATTTTAATGATTAAGGTATGTAAGTAATGTGTTGCGATCATTTGTAAAGCTATACATGTATCACTAATTAGTAAACTAGTTGAAATGCTCGCACTATAAATAAATTAATTGACAATCTATTTATAATGCCTTTACGGATGAGAGATGGCCATTTCTCCGGAAAACCATCAATAATAAGATATTTATTTCAATCGAGCACAAAAAGAAAGGACACACTCTGATTAAGATTTTTCTGTAGTGTCGCCACTGCACAGCAGTTGCAATTGTAGTAATTGTGTGGAATGAGCAAAAAGTCTTATACACTCGTAAAGTGTTTGTAAATGAACTGGTAATGTAATTCATTACCGTTAAAGAAGTTCAACTGTTGTTTACGAAAAGAAAGTTACACTAGTGTAATTAATTTTATACAGCGTTAGACGAACTCGATAGTTATGCAACAAGAAATTAAATTACGATTTATTTTCAAATGTTATGGTTATAATACGTTGTTCGTCATTCTAAAGTTAATGGAGTGGTAGTTATTTATTCTATACTACTCTATAATACATACATCTTTAAATTTAATAAGAGTGTGTGTGTGTCTGCTGTGCGCGCTGTCTCTCATAAACGAATAGACCAATTGATACGAAACTTTAAACATAAGTCTTATTTAATAATCCGAAGAACTACAAAGCTTTTGGTAAAATTTCGTACACCTGAAGTGGGTGTTTACTTGAACTGTTTCTTGTTTTTTTTTCACATATTTTTTTAAATATGAAAAATTTCACAAAAATATTTAGACAAATATTGAATAAACATCTTTCGTTTGAAACTATTTTTCATAAAATCATTGTTATTCGAGAAAAAAATGTATTAATTTTTTTTCATTTTTGGTTTATAATTATGAAATGATAAAAGTTACAGCAAATTTATGTTAATAATAATTGCAGAGAATGCCAAAATAAACAACTTATAAGGAATAAGTTTTTTTCGGAATTTCTTTAGTTTTTGAGTAAACTGAGTTTTTGAATTTGAAGTATAATTTTACATAATTTTGATGTTTTAAACGTCAGTTTCATCCGAGTCTACAAAACGCTCGATGTAACTTTAAAATATGATTTTAATTGAAAATAAACCATGAAAGTGTAAGTTTAAATAACCATGATACTTCGGAGAAAGTAACATGATGGCCACATCACCATTTTTTACTTTTCGTACAAACGGGAAATCAAGGAATATAAAACTACTATTTTAACAAAAATAGGTGGCGCCTTGGAATAGTTGAAACAAAAAATCTTGAAAAATGTGTTTAATACTTATTGTGAATTACAGTGACGGTTCGCGGGGTTTTTTCTGGTACGGCCGAGGAACAAGAGTTGGTAACACATATAGGTAGGGTCAGTTGCAGAGACGGCTGGCTGCGTGACCGCACCTATCTGTATTACCACCTCTTGTTCCTCGGACGTACCAGAAAAAAACCCGCGAACCGTCACTGGTGAATTACCATCAATTTATCTTTGAAATTTTCGGGGTCGAATGATTTGTACTAATTTAATACAACTTTCGCCATCTCATTGTACGAGGTTGAACTGAGTAAGGGTTATATATTGCAGATTTCCATAAAATATAGTTGATTTCTCTTGTTATTTACATCTTGGAATTACTAATAACCACGAGGCCCATTAGCTCAGTTGGTTAGAGCGTCGTGCTAATAACGCGAAGGTCGCGGGTTCGATCCCCTCATGGGCCAGTTTCTTTTTGCTCCGGAATAACAGTTTGCTCACAAATATGTATATTCCATCATAAAGGTGTAATCGATTGTTTTCCCAATTATTAATCACAAACTACTGCAGAGGTTATTAATACTCATGCTGAATTGGATTCCTTTTGCTTATAAATGTTTTCCACAAAGTACTTGATTTTCGTAAGAAAAAAAATGGCCTGTTACAGAGGTAACTTATAACTCATGAGCGACTCAACTCAAAAATCAACTTCTCGAAGTGAGTAGCGGAGTCATGCGATTCCCGTGCAAATTTATAGTTCAATGTGAGTCACGAAGTTTTTGAAAAGTGAAGACCTTTTTTTTTGGTCATCAAATTGTTTTTAAGGGAAATTCTCCATTTTGAAAAAGTTTTACGAATAAGCACGTTGCCTGGCTTTTGAAGGTAAATACTTTAATTTTCACTTTATACAAGAGAGTCATGAGCCGTTTGAAAAGTGAGGACCTTTTTTTTCGCCCATCAAACTGTTTTCGAGGGTAATTCTCCATTTTGAAAATGTTATGACTTTTTTTTTGAGAAAAAGCACGTCTCTCGGAGTCGACTCTTTTCGCTAAGGCAATTTACCAAAAATCATTTCGCCCACTTCCAACCTATAATTATAAAATGATAATAGTTTCATCGAATTTACATTAATAATTTTGACAATACTGGCTGCGTGAGTAATTTTTATAGTAAAAGAACTATAAGAAGTCACATTTTAACAGAAGAGATGAAACTCAACATTTTATGTTACGTAGAACATATTTAAGGGTTATTGCAGCACAGTTTCAAATAAGTTCAGCTTCCGTTTATTAAAATTTAAATACAATGCTCGCAAGTTTTCAAATCATCAGCAATTGTCAAATGAAGACAAAGTCAAACGAACGGAATTCTGTGAAACCGTATTTAATTTAATTCACTTTATTCGCAATGCGTAAAGCTGTATCACTGTCACCTTTGTTTACTTGGTTGCATACAATTGCAATTAAATGCCATGAGTCAATGTGATAATTTTACGACTGAACACAGGCGTTAATAATAATATGTTTAGTGTTAAAATAAAATAAAAGTCCTGTATATAAAATACAAACAAAAAATGCGATCGTAAAAAGTCATACCATGCAAAACTTTTAGCTCTAATTATCTAACACAATGCGTTGTTAAACAATTATAATTCACATCAATACATTTATCTTATATAATGCAATAACTAATTGCTTAGTATTTAAGCGTCTAAAAACATAACAAATTCCATGTCAGGATGGCCGAGCGGTCTAAGGCGCCAGACTCAAGGTCACCTTGCCTGCAATGCAGGTCCGAGCATTCTGGTCCTCTCTGAGGGCGTGGGTTCGAATCCCACTTCTGACATTCTTTTTTATTGTTAAAATATTATTAGTTTGTTGTTCAACAACAAACCTATATAATTACCATTATTTCCTGTCACAAAATAACAACTTTTTGTATATGTATGATACAAAGAATTGGAAATGGAAACCCCCATTGCAGATGCATTAAATAAATTTAATAAAACATGTACATTTGTTTTGAATAATTCAACATTCGGCATGGGATTACCCACAATTAATTAATATAACGTGCGTGTTTAAAATAAACAATAAAAGTCAATTTTGATTTCGAGAGAAAACCACTATTTACAATAAACAGTAAGTAATAAATTCGATTAAAATTCAGGGCATTTTCTTTCAGAAAAATGCTCGGACACATGTATTATTATATATTAACGTGCATTTTTTGAGATAAAATTTAAATGTACAGGGTGTCCCAAAATTGAGATACGACCCCTAAGTTAAAATTTTCAAATGTGAACCCCCATTTTTTGTTGCATTTATGGATTCTACGTAAAATTCGGAGTATTTTTCATGTAGCATACCCCATGTCGATATTCAGCTGTTTTTGAAGAAATGGCGTTTAGAAAAGTACTACTACTATTTTATTTCTGGTAAAAGATAACATGGTTTCATGAAAACATTTAATAAGCAAAAATTATTGTTTATTTAATTAAATGATTTTATTTAGTTTGATATACCAAATAAATTCCTCTTGGCCAAAAAAAATTCTGTGCACTGAGAAACTATTTCCCAGGTCCGAAAATTACAAAATTGATTTTTTGTATTGGCCTAATATTTGTTAAATTAAATATTTGTTTTAATTTTGAAATAAATCACTTGTTATGTTCGGTGATGCTCTTTTTGCTTTAAAAAAAGTATCAAAGAGCAATTCATATGATTTTTGACCAATTATCCAATAAATTCTTTTCATTGGTGTGATGCAAAAATCAGCACAACTGTTATCATATAACGTGACGGAATGAATCACCGCCAATTTACAGCATGGTAACAACTCATTTCGGCTCCATCAAAGTGTAAGATTAAAGTTAATTGTTTAAAGTGCCTCCTGTTGTTCCTCCAATTTAAACCGTACAGAAATGCAAACAGCATACTTTATTGTTATTTTCCATACATAAATATTAATGGATTGTAACTAATATAATCAACTATATTTACAAAACAATCTAAAAAAGTTCAAATTAAAAAAAGACGAAAAGTCGCCTCCTAGTTGATTAACTGGCTCACCAGTTTTTGACAAATTGGAAAAAGTAATTCTACAATCATCTATAGCTAGGATTTTTCTTCCTCGATTAAACATTCTGGAACTAATAAAAACCAAAAATTAATATATACTGAAAATGTATTAAATATCATTTTATCTATACAAAAATTGAGGTGTTAATTTTGACGGCTCTATTATTGTATTAAAAGTTGTGGAAATAATTTTTGGCACGTCCAGAAAATACCAGCATTACCAGTTAAAATTTAGGCTCGTACTGTAGTTCAAACTCAAATTTGACATTCAACGTACGTACACGTAATACCTGTAATCCTATTTTTTTATCTACTTTGTAAAATAAATACATAAATTACGCTTGTATACAAAATTTCATTTTATACCTGTTTCTTTGTTCAGATAGGGTCCACTGGTTCAGAAAATGCTTTCAAAATTTTTGTATCAGGTATAGTTTTTGAGTAACACTCGTTTAAAATTTTGAAAAACGTATTCAGGGAAGAAGCTGTTTCAATAAGTTATTTGTTTGTTTATAAGACATAATTTTACGATCAGATTAAATTTTCATGAACTCAGGCTACTTTTCGCCTTTATTTAATTTATAATTCGAGCTCTGGAAAATATTTTCCTTTTGGTTGCAAGTTCAAGATGTAACGCAATTGAAGTAAATTTACAACTTTCCAAATGATCATGAGAAATGCCAAGGAATCTACTCTCACACAATAATGCAATCACGTAGTTCGTTAAGCAAGTGGGTTGAAAATGTGCGAAAAGTAATTTCCGCAAATGCACGCTTTCTAATGACTAATCAAATCCTACCAAATAGTATGAAAATAGAATCATATTCTCAAAAAAAACAAGTGGAAACAAATTACGGAATTACGGAATGACAATTTTCATACTTTTTGAAATGAATCAATAAATAGCACGTCGAATATTGAATGAGCCAGGCAAGCAGTTGTTTCAATAAATAATTTGTTTTTGTAATCTTTGTAAGACTCGTTATTGTTGACAGCGAAATATATTTATTTTTAATTCATCTACAAACAAGTAAAGGAATTTTAGATTCATTTACAGGAACTGCAAAAAATGATGAGTAAATTCTGACTCTCATGGATCAACGTATCGGATTTAAAAAAAAACAAAGACGAAAGAGAGTCGAATAATTAAATCAAAAATTAGAGAAGCAGCTGAAATCTGGCTCAATCACTCATGCAGCGAAATTAAATTGATTATTAAAAATAAACGAGAATACAATTTCTGTCAAGAGATTGGATGAAATTAATTTGCAATGATTAAAACAGAAAATAAACGCATTGCTGTCACGTGCCGGAAATATACAATTTGTTCAGTAATTACTCGTTTTAATCTAAATTTAATCTAAACTGGGAAGTGATTAAATTTAATTTTTTAACACTACCACTTAATTTATGTTCGTTAACGTACTTTTATTAAATTTATAAGGGGTTTTTTAAGTAACATAAAATTGACTCTCGATTACATAAATGTTAAAAATCTCAGTACACAGCATTAATTACAGGTCCATAAATTTATACTCGGTGGAACAACCTGTATATATGTATATATTGGGTGTCCCACCGAAACTGCACATCAAAAGTTTATAGACTTCTAATTAATGTACTGTAATGAGATTTTGTAATCGAGTAATTTTCGATAATTTTTTTTTAAGATTATACCGGAAGTCAACATAAACTTTCTTATATATATGAAACGTCTCTATTGACAGACATAATTTTTTACATTAATATTTACATATTACACTTATGATGAACTGTCAAGGGCTATCGACCATAGGTCTTTCTGCCCGTCTCTGTCAGTCTTATTCGCTAGTCTGTTGTATGAAATGATGAAATGAATTGATGAAGTGTTTGGATAGGAAATTTGTGTTTTGGTGGGATATTGGGGTCGCGATGGATACAATATTGGTTAAGGGTCTGGAAATTAATCGGGTTTTTTGAAAATTTTTCAGCAAGGAATAGTGTGGGTTCCTGTAAAGGGGTCTATTAGTTGTAATTTTGACTATTAATTTTAAATTGTTATGTAAGTAGTATAAAACTAGACGTTGTAATATTCCAAGCGAATCAAACTACATTATACCATAAATAAATAAATAAATATTTGCGTTCCTGTAGAGGGCAACTTTCTTATTTTAAACAGAATGCTTTATTTTTTATTGCAAATTTAAAGTCTACATAAAATTCTGTAAAAGAATTAGTGATAAAACATAGCCTCTAAATTTAACAGTTTTCGAGGTATTTGACATTTTTTTTTAATTCGGAGCTTTTTTATAATTCACTTTAAAAATACGTATCTCTGAACAAAATAAAATCGAGGAGATGTAATGTTGGCTGTAAAAAGCCAATACCCGAAGGTATCCAGTAGTGATTTATTTTTAGAATTTTAAAATACGATGTGTTCAAAATTTTAAATTTTTTTAAATTTCGATTCTTTTAAATGGAACACCTTGTATATGTTTTCAGTTTAGCATTAATTTATACTAGCATTCTCTATAGCTATCTTTTTTTTATTTTTAGGATATTAACATGTTTGTCAAACTACGTCAATTTTCTCTGCAATAAAAAAAAACAGTTGTCTAGAATCACATTCTAAGCTAAAATGAAAAATAATATTTTTTTAAAATGTATTTGATAAATAGTTATTTTTTTTAATAAATAAATAAAACACTATAACTTTGTGTAACTTTTGAAATTTTATTATTTCCGTGACCATTGTTTCGATAATTTTAACCTGCCATTATCAAACTTACAGAAAATTCAAGTACGGTTATAATAAATTTGATAATGGCACGCTAAAGTTGCCGAAATGGATTTTTGAAGTTTTTCGTTTTAATTTTTTGAACACTTGAATCGAAACATCACAGAAAAAAAATATAAAACGCGTAGAAAAAGTTCCTTAGAACAATATCTTCAATTGCGGAAGAATCGCTTATTCAAAATTAATTCGGTTTTTGTAAATCCAACAATTTGTAGTAGAGATATGGATTTTCGAAAATTTTCGTTTTAATTTGTTGAGCACTTGAATTAAAACATCGCAGAAAAAATATAAAACGCGTAGACAAAATTCTATAAAAAATCATTATTAATAGCTGAAGTATAGCTAATTCGAAATCAATTAGGTTTTTGTAAATCCAACAATTTTCAATAGAGATATGGATTTTTGAAGATTTTCGTTTTAATTTTTTGAGCACTTGAATGAAAACATCGCAGAAAAAAATATAAAACGCGTAGAAAAAATTCCTCAAAACAATATCCCGAATGGTCGAAGTATCGCTTATTCAAAATTAATTTGGTTTTTGTAAATTCAACAATTTTTAATAGAGATATGGATTTTTGAAAATTTTAGTTTTACTTTTTTGAGCACTTGAATGAAAACAACGCAGAAAAAAATATAAAACGCGTAGAAAAAATTCCTTAAAACAATATCTTTAATGGTCGAAGAATCGCTTATTCAAAATAAATTCGGTTTTTGTAAATCCAACAATTTGCAATAGAGATATGGATTTTTGAAAATTTTAGTTTTATTATTTTGAGCACTTGAATTAAAATATCTCAAAAAAATATAGAACGTGTAGAAAAAATTCCTTAAAACAATATCCTCAATGGTCAAAGAATCGCTTATTTAAAATTAATTTAGTTTTTGTAAATTCAACAATTTTTAATTGAGATATGGATTTTCGAAAATTTTCGTTTTAATTTTTTGAGCACTTGAATTAAAACATCGCAGAAAAAAAATATAAAACGCGTAGAAAAAATTCCTTGAAACAATATCCTGAATGGTCGAAGTATCGCTTATTCAAAATTAATTTGGTTTTTGTAAATCCAACAATTTTTAATGGAGATATGAGTTTTTGAAAATTTTAGTTTTATTTTTTTGAGCATTTAAATAAAAACAACGCAGAAAAAAATATAAAACGCGTAGAAAAAATTTCTTAAAGCAATATTCTCAATGGTCGAAGATCGCTTATTCAAAATTAATTTGGTTTTTGTAAATCCAACAACTTTTAATGGAGATATGGATTTTTGAAAATTTTAGTTTTATTTTTTTGAGCACTTGAACGAAAACATCGCAGAAAAAAATATAGCACGCGTAGAAAAAATTCCTTAAAACAATATCCTGAATGGTCGAAGTATCGCTTAATCAAAATGAATTTGGTTTTTGTAAATCCAACAATTTTTAATGGAGATATGGATTTTTGAAAATTTTAGTTTTATTTCTTTGAGCACTTGAATGAAAACATCGCAGAAAAAAATATAAAACGATTAGAAAAAATTCCTTAAAACAATATCTTCAAAGGTCGAACAATCGCTTATTCAAAATCAATTCGGTTTTTGTAAATCCAACAATTTTCAATAGAGTTATGGATTTTTGAAGATTTTCGTTTTAATTTTTGGGCCCTTGAATGAATACATCGCAAAAAAATATAAAACACGTAGAAAAAAATCCTTAAAACAATATCTTTAATGGCTGAAGAATCGCTTATTCAAAATTAATTCGTTTTTTGTAAATCCAACAATTTGTAATAGAGATATGGATTTTCGAAAATTTTCGTTTTAATTTTTAGAGCACTTGAATTAAAACATCGCAGAAAAAATTCCGTAAAAAATCATCCTCAATAGCTGAAGTATAGCTAATTCGAAATCAATTCGGTTTCTGTAAATCCAACAATTTTTAATAGAGATATGGATTTTTGAAGATTTTAGTTTTAATTTTTTGAGCACTTGAATGAAAACATCGCAGAAAAAAATATAAAACGCGTAAAAAAAATTCCTTAAAACAATTTCTTCAATGGTCGAAGTATCGCTTGTTCAAAATTAATTTAGTTTTTGTAAATTCAACCATTTTTAAAGGAGATATGGATTTTTGAAAATTTTAGTTTTATTTTTTTTGAGCACTTGAATGAAAACATCGCAGAAAAAAATATAAAACGCGTAGAAAAAATTCCTTGAAACAATATCCTGAATGGACGAAGTATCGCTTATTCAAAATTAATTTGGTTTTTGTAAACCCAACAGTTTTTAATGGAGATATGGATTTTTGAAAATTTTAGTTTTATTTTTTTGAGCACTTGAATGAAAACAACGCAGAAAAAAATATAAAACGCGTAGAAAAACTTCCTTGAAACAATATCCTGAATGGTCGAAGTATCGCTTATTCAAAATTAATTTGGTTTTTGTAAATCCAACAATTTTTAATGGAGATATGGATTTTTGAAAATTTTAGTTTTATTTTTTTGAGCACTTGAACGAAAACATCGCAGAAAAAAATATAAAACGCGTAGAAAAAAATCCTTAAAACAATATCCTGAATGGTCGAAGTATCGCTTAATCAAAATGAATTTGGTTTTTGTAAATCCAACAATTTTTAATGGAGATATGGATTTTTGAATATTTTTGTTTTAATTTTTTGAGCACTTGAATGAAAACATCACAGAAAAAAATATAAAACGAGCAGACAAAATTTCATAAAAAATCATCCCTCAATGGCCGAAGTATAGCTAATTCAAAATCAATTTGGTTTTTGTTAATTCAACAATTTTTAAAGGAGATATAGATTTTTGAAGATTGTCATTTTAATGTCATTGCATCTGAACAAGGAGCATTTGGAGATTTTCTCAGTTTGGTAAATTGTTTTAATTTTTTTTCAGTTCATGAATCTTGCAATTTCAAAATTAGTTTTGTGGTGTTATTTTAAAATGTATGTTTAGATATTTGCACTGTATCTTAAATTAAAATGTGTGTGAGAGAGAGAGAACATATTTATTCAATAACTATATAATATATGTACATTAAAGTTCTTACATCTAAAAAGTTTTATTTAACATATTAAATTATTATTGAACGGGCTATCGACCGAGGTCTTTCCGCCCCTGCAATTAAAATGAATTTTGAGTCATTTTGGGTTTATTAAGTCGTCGGACTCATTACTTTCGATCACAGCGAGTTTGTGGTTCAATTCCATGCCGGGCAAGATAATTTTTTCGTTTTTTCAGTAACAGTGATTTTAAGTAGCAGTTATTTTAAGTAGCAGTTATTTTAATTAACAGTAATTTTAAGTAACTGTGATTTTAAGTAGCATTGAAATTCGTGAAAGATACGTGAAATATCACCCATTCCTCAATGTGTACTCAATGAGGCTCAATTATTTTGCAGAATAACATCAAAATATTAAGCAGTTATTGGACACGTAAGATTGTAATAAAAATGTTTGTTATTTTTATTTTTTTTTCTTATAGATCTCACATTGCAGATGAAAATTCTTTTCTTCGTCTAGAATGGTGCTATTCAGGGGCAGAAAAATTCATGATACATGGCCGATAGACCAGACAGAGATGTACTAACATTGTCTAAAAGTCCATAATTTAAACCTGTAGGTAATATTATGTATGGGTCTATAATAAAGATGATGTATATATGTATAATGTTATTATTTCCTACCTCAAGATATATATTTGAAATAGAAAATGGATGACAAAAAATTTTGTAATTTGACATTTTTTACAGTTGTTGGACATGAATTTTTTAGGTATTGGACACTAACAAAAAAAATGTCTTAATTTTCTAGTAATACCTTCTTTACCACATATTTTTGTCCCATGTTATTTCGTGTAGATCTTTCGAAATTTGTTTGTAGCCAAATCTGGATAATGACAACTTAGCGTATAGTATTGTATTGTTCCTACATATATTTTAGTCATTTAATTTTATTGTTAGTCTAAAAGTTGTCGCAATTTTATTTTATAATTGAATTAATTTTTAAATGTACATAGTGAATCCCGTTAAAAAGTTATTATTGTTATTATTATCTTCACTTTCTTCCTTGTAACTGCATATAAATGGATCATCGTCGTCTACAGGACGGCAAATGTAAGTTGGCCAGACGCGCAGAGAGCAAGCGAAAGCTCTCTCTCTACAGCCGGCCGAGTACAGTCTCTGTAATAAGCAAGCACATATTCTTCGCGTGCGCTATTCATTTACAACTCTATCGGTCACTCTCCTCCACATAATTGAATGTACCAGACGCGCGAACTCTTTACGAAATCTATCGAGAGCACCCTTCGAAAGTTCCGCCCACAATTTTGCCACTGCGCAACGGCAAGTTATGTTTGCCGTCCTGTACTTCAGGAATCTTTCGGAATGCGAGAACGATGAAACTTATTGTTGCAGATGTCACACTTTAAACAGTTTTTTTTTAAATGCCTTTGCACACAAAACAATTTTCCACAATGTTTGCTGTTTATTCATGGTTTTAATTGTACATTCCTTCTTTTTTGTTTCTTCTCCAATTTTACTTCTCTTCTTCCAATATAATTTTAAAAAAAATTTTGGTACACTTTAGACGTTACTGCATGTGGAATCCACCCTGCGTCGCGTTAATTTTTTGCTTGGATGCATCAGGTACTAGTGGCGGTTTCAAGGGGGGATCAATAAATTCTGCGTCAGAATATGTAAACATATACAGTGTGTTCTATTTGAAAAGATGCGGTATGTAATTTTAAGCACTCTGTATTTTCTAATTCCAAAAATTAATCACCTCTTTGGTATTGGTCAGCAATTCACATTGTGAAATTGAAATGAAGAGTAAAGAAAATTTCCTTTATTACAATGAGTGTGGTATTATCAAAGAAAGTGCCAATTTCCAAAATCACGAAACACTTACCCAGGATTTAAATTATTAAGGTAATAAACTGGTTTTCTGTCCTTATCTGAACAGTTTACGTTGTTTGATGATTATTTTTGGCGTTAAAGACAAATTAATGAAACGTTTACATACGGCAACTATTAACGTAAATGCGTAATTTGTCAATTAACAAGCGAACATCACGCGGCCCACTTGACATTCAGCCGATTGTTATCGCCGCCACTTAAATATAAATTAGTCGAGCCGAAATAATTTAAATTTCTTTAAAAAAATAATTGCATAATGTATATACAACTTTAGAATTCATAAATACAGTATTTGAGGTCATTAAATTCAATGTAAATATGTGTGTGTGTGTGTTGTGTGAGTTTTAAAAACAAGTTTTTTAACATATCAAGTGCGTCACAGCAAAGTATGATTTAGTTAATTCATTAATAATCCAAGCATAATAAATGTTTTAGTTTTTATTTTCTTCTGAAACAATATTGCTGCTACCGCTCTTCTGTTCAACGCAGCCCATATCTTCTTTCTTCTTCCATCATCTAATATCTGCTCCCATGATTTTCAGGCGCAAGTATTTCGGCTATCCTGCACTTAATTTTTCATATTTTGGATTATACAAATTATTTCATCTCTCTCCTTCCACTATTCCATTAGGTCTGCTCCTTTCATTACTTCCTCTATGATTTCTTGCACCCCTTGATTCTTGATTCTTTGATTCTTTGATTCCTTGATTCCTTAACTCCTTGATTCCTTGATTCCTTGACTCCTTGATTCCTTGATTACTTGATTCCTTGATTCCTTGATTCCTCGATTCCGTGATTCTTTGATTCTTTGATTCTTTGATTCTTTGATTCTTTGATTCTTTGATTCTTTGATTCTTTGATTCTTTGATTCTTTGATTCTTTGATTCTTTGATTCTTTGATTCTTTGATTGTTTAATTCTTTGATTCTTTGATTCTTTGATTTGATTCTTTGATTTGATTCTTTGATTGTTTAATTCCTTGATTGTTTAATTCCTTGATTCTTTAATTTCTTGATTCTTTAATTCCTTGATTCTTTAATTCCTCGATTCCTTGATTCCTTGATTGTTTAATTCCTTGATTGTTTAATTTCTTGATTCTTTAATTCCTTGATTCTTTAATTTCATGATTTTTTAATTCCTTGATTCTTTAATTCATTGATTCTTTAATTCCTTGATTCCTTAATTGCTTCATCCACCTGTTGATGCAAAACATACCACGGAGTACTTCTTTCAAACTTTTACAGTTGCTCCATCCACCAAATAATTATTTTATTTTCTCATGTACGCCGAGCGCCCATACTCGTGCGTTGTACAAAAATAGTGTCTTCGAGCAAACTTTCCAAATTGTCCTCCTTATCAAAATGGAATCCTTTATTGTCCTCCTCCATTCTATCCATTAATTAATTAATTATACTTCTCACTTAAAAATACCAAGGAATAATATAACCAATATTTATTATGTTCCAAATTTATTGATTTATAACCGCCCGTGGCCGTAATTTTTGCATCATCATCATTCGCTTAGAAAAGCTATCTGATGCAATGCCGAACACTTTTTGCACACAAACACATTTCGCCATGTAAACATGTAACATTTCGCACGATTTGCGTGTCCACAAACAGACTTTTTAAATAACGTTTTCGCGTAAACAAGGTTGTAAGAGTAAATGGGTTTCCTGACCCTGGTGGTGTTTCGATTTTTACTGTCCAATGGTGGGCCTGTCCGTCTGGACACACCTCCTCTCTCAGGAAACCGTAACGAAAACAACTATCGTTTTTGCATTCGAAAACACACTTAAAAATAGTCTGTTTGTCAACACGCCATAAATGCGAAGTTGTGAAAATAACACACGTGTGCATGGGAATCTATAAAAAATGGAATTTAGAAGATCTTAGGATTGCACGTGTAGTGATAACTTTAAAGATAAATTTAACTTTAACTTTTGTTTATTGCAAAAAAATAACTATTGTATTCCAATGGTCAGTACTTGATATTTATATTTAATCATTGGTATCTATTTTACGTCATTTGGCAGACTTATTACACTGTATACATTTAGTTAAATCTCACGAATTGGAATTACCGTTTTGAAAGTTATATTTTATTATTTATACTAATATTTGCACACCACAGCGATTAACAATATTCGTTATTCCAGAGCAAACATTTTAATAATTCATAATTCCAGCAAAACTGTACCGTTAAGATTGTACATTTACATTTGTTCCCAATTCTAAGCCACATCTTTGAACAAAATTCTTCGATTTTCACGTTAAAATTATCAAAAAATCTTCTTCATATAAATAGAGCACTATTTTTATGAAATCATCAAAAGAGCCTTAAATAAATGTAGAAAATTACAAATATTGCAGTTGCCAACTAAAATGTTCACTCAAAAAGACCATCACATTTTCAATGGAGTCTCAATTCAAAGACTTGACTCTTTGAGTCGGCTCACTCAGGAGTTACCCATCTCTAATCGATACTATAGTCTATTCATTCTACATATAAAGTAGTAAAAACGCCCACAATCGGCAATGCGTCATACAGGCCGATTCCAAAAATTTTAATTTTTGAAAATGTATTCTCTTCAAGACAAACTCTCGGGCGGAAAAATTAAAAATTAATATGAAACGTAGTAATAAAATCCTAGAAAAATTCAGTTCACTTCACAAGACATCGATCTTGCAAAATAATTTTGGTTTTTGAATGTCCAGCATTTTTCAGTCGAGTTATGAATTTTTGAAAATGTATTTTTTTCAATGACGAATACAGGAGTGCAAAAATTAAAGATCAATATGATACGCTTCAGTTCACTTTACATGACGTTGATTTTTCAAAATAATTTTTAATTTTTTATAAATTTTGGGAAATAGATAGAAAATAGAGCGCAAAAAAATCAATATGAAACGCATAGATAAAATCCTAGGAGAATTCAGTTCACTTCACAAGCCGTCGATCTTTCAAGATAATCTTAGTTCTTGAATGTGCTTGAAAATGTATTTTTTTCAATGGCAAACTCTGGAGCGCAAAAATTAAAAATTACTTTGAAACGCAGGGAAAAAATCCTACAAAAATTCAGTTCACTTCACAAGACATTGATCTTTTAAAATAATTTTGGTTTTTAAACGTGCAGCAATTTTAAGTCGAGTTGTGAATTTTTGAAAATGTATACTTTTCAATGACGAACTGTCGAGCGCAAAAAATTAAAAATTAAAATTAAACACAAGGATAAAATCCTACAAAAATTCAGTTCACTTCACAAGACATCTATCTTTCAAAATAATTTTGGTTTTTGAATGTCCAGTATCTTTCAGTTGAGTTATGAATTTTTGAAAATGTATTTTTTTATATTGACGAACTCTTGAGCACAAAAAATGGGAAAAATGATATGAAACGCAGGGATAGAATCTTACAAAAATTCAGTACACTGCACAAGACGTCGAGTTTTCAAAATCCATTTGGTTTTTGAATGTGCGGCAATTTTCAGTCGTGTTATGAATTTTTGAAAATGTATTCTTCTTAATGACGAACTCTCGAGCGCAAAAAATAAAAATTAATATGAAACGCAGGGATAAAATCCTACAAAAATTAAGTTTACTTCACAAGACGTTGATCTTTTAAAACAATTTTGGTTTTTGAATGTCCAGCATTTTTCAGTCGAGTTATGAATTTTTGAAAATGCATTTTTTTCAATGACGAACTCTCGGGCGCAAAAAATTAAAAACTAATATGAAACGCAGAGATAAAATCCTACAAAAATTCAGATCCCTTTACAAGACTATGATCTTTCAAAATAATTTTGGTTTTTGAACGTGCAGCAATTTTTAGTCGAGTTATGAATTTTTGAAAATGTATACTTTTTTTCAATGACAAACTGTCGAGCGCAAAAAATAAAAAAATAATATGAAACGCAAGGATAAAATCCTACAAATATTCAGTTCACTTTACAAGACGTCGATATTTTAAAACAATTTTGATTTTTGAATCTCCAGCATTTTTTAGCCGAGTTATGAATTTTTGAAAATGTATTTTTTTCAATGAAGAACTCACGAGCGCAAAATATTAAAAAGTAATATGAAAAGCAGAGATAGAATCCTACAAAAATTCAGTTCACTTTACAAGACGTCGGTCTTTCAAAATAATTTTGGTTTCTGAATGTCCAGCATTTTTCAGTCGAGTTATAAATTTTTGAAAATGAATTTATTTCAATGACGAACTCTCGAGCGCAAACAATTAAAAATTAAAATGAAACGCAGAGAAAAAATCCTACAATAATTCAGTTCACTTCACAAGACGTCGATCTTTCAAAATAATGTTAATTTTTATTTGTGCAGCATTTTTTAGTTGAGTTATAAATTTCTGAAAATATATTTTTTCAGTGGAGAATACTGAAGTGCAAATCAAAATGAAACGCAAAGATGAAATTCTGGGAAAATTCAGTTCACTTCGAAAGACGTCGATCTTTAAAAATAATTTTGGTTCTTGAATGTGTAGCAATGTTTAGTCGAGTTATGAATTTTTGAAAATGTATACTTTTCAATGGCAAACTTTCGAGCGCAAAATATTAAAAATGAATATGAAACGCAGGAATAACATCCTAAGAAAATTCAGTTCACTTCACGAGACGTCGATCTTTAAAAACAAATTTTAGTTTTTGAATGTGAAGCATTTTTCAGTTGAGTTATGAATTTTTAAAAATGTATACTTTTCAATGACGAACTGTCGAACGTAAAAAATAAAAAATTAATATGAAACGCACGGATAGAGTCCTACAAAAATTTAGCTCACTTCACAAGACGTCGATTTTTCTAAATCATTATGGTTTTTGAATGTGTAGCAATTTTCAGTCGAGTAATAAATTTTTGAAAATTATTTTTTTCAATGACGAACTCTCGAGCGCAAAAAAATCAAAATTAATATGAAATGCAGGGATAAATCCTACAATAATTCAGTTCACTTGACAAGACGTCGCTTTTTTAAATAATTTTGGTTTTTGAATGTGTTGCAATTTTCAGTCGAGTTATGAATTTTTGAAAATGTATTCTTTTTAATGACGAACTCTCGATCGCAAAAAATAAAAATAAATATAATACGCAGGGATAAAATCCTATTAAAATTCAGTTCACTTCTCAAGATGTTGATCTTTTGAAATAATTTCGTTTTTTGAATGTGCAGCAATGTTCAGTCCAGTAATTAATTTTTGAAAATGTATTTTTTTAAATGACGAATACTGGAGTGCAAAAATTTAAAAATCAATATGAAACGCAATACAATAATTCAGTTCACTTCACAAGACGTCGGTATTTCAAAATCATTTTGGTTTTTGATTGTGCAGCATTTTTCAGTGGAGTTATGAATTTTTGAAAATGCATTTTTTTCAATGACGAATACTGGAGAGCAAAAAATTGAAAATCAATATAAAGCGCTGTGATAAAATCCTACAAAAATTCATTTCACTTCACAGGATGTCCATCTTTCAAGATAATTTTGGTTTTTGAATGTGCAGCAATGTTAGTCGAGTAATGAATTTTTGAAAATATATTTTTTTCAATGACAAACTCTCGAACGCAAAATATTAAAAATGAATATGAAACGCAGGGATACAATCCTACAAAAATTCTGTTCACTTCACAAGACGTCGTTTTTGTATATACAGCAATTTTCAGTTGAGTTATGAATTTTTGAAAATATATTTTTTTTAAAGACGAACACTGGAGCACAAAAAAATTAAAAATTATTATGAAATGCTGGGATACATTCTATAAAAATTCACTTCAAAATATTTTTGGTTTTTTAATGTGCAGCAATTTTCAGTCGCGTTAATAATAAATTTACAGTGTAAATCAGACTTTTGCACAGAACATGCGGCGATTGTGGACGTTTTCACAACTCTATCTATAGCAACCAGTTCATAATATATAATCATATTTTTTTTTTCATTTTCAATACAGAATCAACTAAATCGAACTGAAGAAGGAAGTTAAGGGAAGAATAGACAAAGATCAGCAAAAGCAAAAGCGCTTATTTACAAAAGATCGAAAAAGTAATCAGTTGGTATAAACAGGTACTTGTTTTGAAAACGTATTTTCCAGCTGCAGGTGAAAGTAAGAATGAAAAATGTTTTAAACCTTCTTCAAACTTTTATTGAAAATTAAATTACATTTATATAATGCTTGTGCAACAAGTGACGTTGTATCAAATTTAATTTATTGAAAAGTTCCTGAACCATCTTTAAAGCGGCTTATCTTTAAGAAAAGTTGCAGAAAGGGCCGGAGTTCCTTTTTCTACAAATTTTTCGATAGGCAAGGAAAAAACAAATAATAAAAAATGATGCAGTAAGGTTAACCCCGAAGTACAATGCTAGGCAGATTTATTTCTTTGAAGACCAGGAGAAGGAATTGGTGAAATTTCTTCTAACTCTGGTTAAAATGTGTTATGGTATGAACACTGTCGAATGCAGACAGCTCGCTTATAACAGTAATTTAAGATACAAGTAACGTTATGAGGTTTTTACATTACGGAAAAAGTTTGAAAGCACGAGCGACGTTTTTATTTACCAATATCTCCATAGCAACGAATTGTGTTAAGATACATATAACAACACTAGTGTTGTTAAGAATTTCTTAACAACATGTACATAGCCTAAATTAAACAATATTCTAACATTTGTTGATAAATAACATGTTTTATAGCATTTAAGAATTTTTAAGTACTTATTATTATGTTAGATAATATTACTTACCATTTATGTTAAACTTTCTACTGACTTTTCTAATATGTATCACTATTGTATATATCTATAGAAATAAACTGTATATTATTATTTAATTTAGATCTCGTTTATTACGCGGTGAAACATTTTTAATTTGAAGAGTTGTTAAAATGTGGCACTTGGTTGGTTTCACAATTGTTCGATTTTTACGTCATTATCTAGGCATCTAGACCATCAAGTGCCTAATTTTAATCAATCTTAGTATTCTAACAGCTCTTTTTTGTACAGTAACTCTAGTAACGTATTGACTCTGACCCCAGAATATAAAATCGTAGAAGTTTGAAAAATATACATTGTCTCCAAATTTACGTAACAGTAGCTAACTTTATTCAATTTTCCCAATAAATATCCAATGTATGAAATCAATAGATGTGATGTTCATCTATCATTATTCCAAGAAATTTTGTATTCTTAACAAGCTGATGGTTTAAGTGATTAGAAAGACATGTCTTGGCGGCTGCAGATAAGATTAGGCGGTATTAAATAACATGACATTTATTTTACTTTAATTTTGTATTAACTTGTTTTGTTCCATACACTGTTTAATACATGTGAAAAATGAATCACAATTTAAGAGAGCAATCAACAAACGTAGTTGTTATCTGAATTTAATAGTTTGCAAGTCCTTCACATATATTATGAATAATAGAGGGCCTAATACACTACCCTGCGGAATTTTCACTTTGATGTTTTGACTGTTTGGTAAGTAATTAACAAATCTTGAACTACATTCACTTTCTGACAATGTTTGAAGAGATAAGATTTAATCCACTTTGGCGCGCAGCCTCTTACACTATATCTCTATAGTTGTTGAATAAGTTTTTGCAATTTAAACAGTCGAACGCTTTCGTTAGATCAATAAACATACTCATTATGTTTTGTTTATTTTCTAGACGGCCTTTTGCAAAAAATTGTACACCTCGGTTTCGATAGACTTACCTATCAGTCACTGATAGCCCCGAAAAAAACTATTGCAGAAGAAAGAGAAGAGTAAATATAGTTAAAATAAAGGTTCTAGAATCATCAGATGAAGATGAATAAGCTAATATTTCACATCTATTCTTCACCTATGTCAGTGGATGTTTTTCACGCCGAATACTAACGTTCCTGTTCTTTCAATATTTTCGAAAATCAGGAATTTTTATGATAACGCCATCCCTCATAAAAAATCTTTTAAAAATGACTTTAGTATATTTTTCAATATACTACAATAATCCCCTTCGGAATGTAAAATTATATCTCTTTCATTAAAACTCTGTATTCACCGCAGGTAGGCTTTCCAAAAATCCAACTGATCAAATTGTCGAATAGGGTCGACCCTCCACCATTGGGGAAAATGTCTATTAATACATAAGCTGTAAGCTAAAAACCAATTGATAATGTCACACAGTTAACGATAATCGTAATTTATAATTAGTAATAATATTGATATTTCTCAAGATTGAAACCGGGTTAACCGTGACCCTCAAAAACGTTTTTATCAAAACAGTCGAATTTCCCTAGGTTACTAAATTATCTGCATTTCATGTTTATCTCGTGATAATAAACATTATTATTAATTCTCCTTTTATTTCCTGGGGTTATCTCATAAGTATATACAGCGTAGAAAATAAATCGGAATCGAGATGCCATGCTACATGATTTATTTCCTGAGGTTATCGGATATACAGTCTGTTTGATTTATTGTGACACAGCACATACGTCCGTTATTAGTACAGATAGATAAAAAAGTTAAAGACAATAGTTTTAGTATTTTTCATGATCTATTCAGTAGCATTGTCATAAAAACAATTGAAAATCAAATAAACACGTGAAAGCTATTAGCTTCATTTTATTTAATGGAACACCCTGTATATTTTGTTTATTTCAAATAGATAATAACCTTAGCTTTATAATGATACCACATAAGTACCCCTTCATTATACAAATAACGCGACAATTGCAAATAAATGAAATTTATCAGTTGACATAAATAACAATTGACATAAAACAATTTGTTAACGCTTTAATGTCAAAGTGGTGTAGTAACTTCCCGTCTTGCGTGTTGTTGATTCAAATCTTTAGAGATGGGTGATAATTACTATTCTAATGATGAAAAAATGGATATGCTAAAGGTCTTCGTTAGATGCAACGATAATTCTAGAGAAGCTAGTATCACTTATGGAAACATGTATCGAGAAAGAAGACAACCACATTATCGCACTTTTGCAAGACTTGAACAAAATTTACGGAGAAATGGGTGTTTTAATAATAAATTACGAAGGAGAAGACAAGAAAGAGAAGATAATAATGAAGTATTGATATTGGCCTATTTTAGAGCACATCCACGTAATTCAATACGCGAAGCAGTGGCTGACTTAGGAATAAGTATGCATAAAATATTTTCTATTCTGAGAAAACATAAAATGAGACCATATAAAATTAAGTTAGTACAAGGTTTAAGAGATGGTGATTCTGACAGGAGGATAGTATTCTGTAATTAGCTTAGCAATAATCAACATTTATTAAATTTAATTCTTTGGAGTGATGAATCAAATTTCAACAACAACGGAATCTCCAACCGAAAAAACGACCATTACTGGGATACTGAGAATCCACGTCAAATTCGAGAATGCAGATTCCAAGAAAGATTTGCAGTTAATGTGTGGCTTGGTGTGTTAGGTGATACCATAATAGGACCATTTTTTTATCAAGGAACGTTGAATGCGGAGCGATATGCCAACTTTCTTACGATAGAATTTGAAGATTATTTAGATGATATCCCCCTAGAAATACGTCGATATGTGGTTCCAACAAGATGGAGCTCCTCCCCATAACGCAAGAAATGTCAAAGATATTTTGGAAAGAAAGTTTGGTTTGAAATTGATTGCAAATGGTGGCCCCATAAACTGGCCAGCAAGATCGGCAGATCTGTCTATTTTAGATTTTTTTATTTGGGGATTTTTAAAGCAAAAAGTTTATGTTACTCGTCCAGAAAATCTAGACGATCTGAAAAATCGTATTCGTATGGCATGTGGCCAAATAACACCACGGATGTGAGGATGAAGACATGTGAAGAATGTATTGCAAACAACGGACGTCACTTTGAACAGACACTTTAAATAGTTATTCATGTCAACTGATAAATTTCATTTATTGGCAATTGTCGTGTTATTTCTATAATAAAGGGGTACTTATGTGGTATCATTATAAGGCTAATATTAATGCCTATTTGAAATAAACAAAATATACAGGGTGTTCCATTAAAGAATATGAAGCTAAAAGCTTTCACGTGTTTATTTGATTTTCAATTGTTTTTCTGACAATGCTACTGAATAGATCATGAAAAATACTAAAACTATTGTCTTTAACTTTTTTTTCTATCTGTACTAATAACAGACATATGTGCTGTGTCACAATAAATCAAACAGACTGTATACATATATAGTGTAGAAAATTGATCAGAATCGAGATGGCAATATTTTTTCGATCAACACTGACGTTAGTGTTTATTGATATGTGATTGTTATTAAATGAATGGTTTCGCAATTGATAATTTTATTATATTTATTTTTATCAGTAACAACGTCAAGAATGAATTTTTAATCATTGGTCAATTGATTGATGTCTTTCATATCATCTGTTACAAGTTGATAAATAATCGTGACATTTCAATAAAAACAATGACTTTTAATTTATTTCGTTAGAGTTAAACGTTCATACTATACAGGGTGTTTTAAAGCTCTGGGAACGGTCAATCACGTGCTTATTTTTCAAAATGTTTTATACAAAAGTTGTATATAATAGTGAGCTGCACGCCCTTAAAATATTTAAATTTATACAGGGTGTCTTATAACAAAGTTACAGACCAAACTTATGTTTTTTTTAATGGAACACCCTGTATTTTTTGTCATTTTTGAATTATATGGAGCAAATGAAGATGAGTTACTTCAATACCCTCTATACCTATTGTTTGCCGTTTTCGAAATATTTGAAGATTTGTTGAAATGCATGGTCTGGGTGGAATTTTATTTTTGCCCCAGTGATTAACGTTGAACCATTAAAATCATTTCTATTATTTGGTTGAAGGTTCTAACTATACAGCCAACGATGATTTTATACAAAAAATTATACAGGGTGATAAAAAAAATGCGGTAGAAAAACCGAACTTATAAAGTTGAACTTCGTTTTTTCAAATGGCATACCCTGTATTTAGTAACGTATTCTTAAGTAGAATCCAATTATCTTTCAGATTGTATAAGGGTTCCCAGTTCCTAATCTCAATAGTTTTCTTGTATTCGGCGATTATCATATCAGGAATAATTATTATAATCTGCTGCTATCAGTGACGAGGAAACAATCATTCATATTTTCATAACTACTTTCATTAATATAATTTTGTGTTTCACGCTCTCTGCATTGGCAAGCGCATAGAAAAACAACAGGCCCAGAAATCACCTGATATATAACTCAAAATACCTTCTAACCATAATATTTACACCATCTCGGTCTATTTTTAACGTCGTTTACGTATTTCAAAGTTACCCAAAATTGCCTCTATAAAGGACGTAATTCATTCAGCCGCAGAAAAGCCGAAAAATAATCTAAATTTAGTGGAATATACATTATTTTTCTGCAAATCATACAATCATTTTGGTGAATCGATTATAATTATAAATACTTTTTTGTTGCATTAATATACAGACGTTTTACACAAGTCATGTCGCCATTTTGTTTCTAGCAACGGAAAAATATTTTTTTTGCTGGTAGGTCAAAAACACATTATTTATAGGTGGATTTAGAAATTTTAGAGACAGTTCCACGAGTGATAATTTTTTAAGAATTTTTCTCATTGAGAGGTGCTCATTTCGGATTATAATATTTACGTTTATAACGTTGTCATTCTATTTCCAGCTAAGAAATTTGAATTATTTTTTAATATGTCAAAAATACATTATCACTTAGCCGATTTAGAAATTTTAGGGACGATTCCGCAAGTGATAACTTTTTAAGAATTTTTCTAATCGAGCGTTGCACATTTCACATCCTCGCATTCAAATTTCGAGTGTCGCCATTTTGTTTCTAGCAACGGAAGAATATTTTTTCTGCTAGTACGCCAAAAACACAATATTTGTAGGTGTATTTAGAAATTTTAGAGACAGTTCCACAAGTGATAAATTTTAAAGAATTTTTCTAATTGAAAGTAGCACATTTCACATTTTAAAATTTACGTTTATAATGTTGTCATTCTGTTTCCAGCTAAGGAATATTATTTATTTTTTAGTAAGTCAAAAATACATTATCACTTAGCCGATTTAAAAATTTTAGGGACGATTCCGCGAGTGATAATTTTTTAAGAATTTTTCTAATCGAGCGTTGCACATATCACATCCTCGCATTCAAATTTCGAGTGTCGCCATTTTGTTTCCAGCAACGGAAGAATAATTTTTCTGCTAGTACGCCAAAAACACAATATTTGTAGGTGTATTTAGAAATTTTAGAGACAGTTCCACAAGTGATAAATTTTAAAGAATTTTTCTAATTGAAAGTAGCACATTTCACATTTTAAAATTTACGTTTATAATGTTGTCATTCTGTTTCCAGCCAAGGAATATTATTTAGTTTTTAATATGTCAAAAATACATTATCACTTAGCCGATTTAGAAATTTTAGGGACGATTCCGCAAGTGATAATTTTTTAAGAAATTTTCTAATCGAGCGTTGGACATATCACATCCTCGGATTCAAATTTCGAGTGTCGCCATTTTGTTTCTAGCAACGGAAGAATAATTTTTCTGCTGGTAGGTCAAAAACGCATTATTTATAGGTGGATTTAGAAATTTTAGAGACGGTTCCACTAGTGATAATTTTTTAAGAATTTTTCTGATTGAAAGTTGCACATTTCATATTTTAAAATTTACGTTTATATTGTTGCCATTCTGTTTCCAGCTAAGGAATATTATTTATTTTTTAATATGTCGAAAAAACATTATCACTTAGCTGATTTAGAAATTTTAGGGACGATTCCGCGAGTGATAATTTTTTAAGAATTTTTCTAATCGAGCGTTGCACAAATCACATCCTCGCATTCAAATTTTGAGTGTCGCCATTTTGTTTCCAGCAACGGAAGAATAATTTTTCTGCTAGTACGCCAAAAACACAATATTTATAGGTGTATTTAGAAATTTTAGAGACAGAGTAGAGTGATAAATTTTAAAGAATTTTTCTAATTGAAAGTTGAACATTTCACATTTTAAAATTTACGTTTATAATGTTGTCATTCTGTTTCCAGACAAGGAATATTATTTAGTTTTTAATATGTCAAAAATACATTTTCACTTAGCTGATTTATAAATTTTAGGGACGATTCCGCGAGTGATCAATTTTTTAAAGAATTTTTCTAATCGAGCGTTGCACATTTCACATCCTCGCATTAAAATTTCGAGTGTCGCCATTTTGTTTCTAGCAACGGAAGAATAATTTTTCTGTTAGTAGGTCAAAAACACATTATTTACAGGTGGATTTGGAAGTTTTAGAGATAGTTTTACGAGTGATAAATTTTTAAGAATTTTTCTAATTGAGAGTTGCACATTTCGGATTCTAATATTTACGTTTATAATGTTGCCATTCTGTTTTCAGCTAAGAAATTTGAATTATTTTTTAGTATGTCAAAAATACATTATCACTTAGCCGATTTAGAAATTTTAGGGACGATTCCGCAAGTGATAACTTTTTAAGCATTTTTTCCCATCGAGAGTTGCACATATCATATCCTCGCATTCAAATTTCGAGTGTCGCCATTTTGTTTCTAGCAACAGAAGAATATTTTTTTTTGCTAGTAGGTCAAAAACACATTATTTATAGGTGAATTTGGAAATTTTAGAGATGGTTTCACGAGTGATAAATTTAGAAAAATTTCTGAACGAGAGTTGCTCATTTCACGAGTGATAAATTTTTAAGAATTTTTGCACATTTCACATCTTTGCATTCAATATCATTCTTATCGCATACAATAATTGGGTTATTTTTTAATAATAAACCAGTTTATATTTTGAGTAAATTCAGAAATTTTTAAAATTTGTTTTTCTATAACATGCAAATTTCTTTTGTATCATTCAATATCCGGCGTGGCATCAGCCAGGGAAGTAGTTGTTTCAATAAGTTATTTGTTTATAGTCTTAGTAAGACTTAATTTTGCTTGCAGAGTTACGAACAGGTTGAATATTTATATATTCAGGCTATATTTCGTTTTTTTGAATTAATCAAAATATATTAAGCTTTATGTTTCTGTTAAAATATGTTAACATGTTATCCCTAATTTTCGAAATAATCAGACGCGAACAATCTTTCAATCGTAAAATTGCGTATTTTCAATGTCAGTGAAAAAAATTTGAAATCAAATGCAACAAATTTGAAACTTTCAAAATTTACTCAAAATCGATTCAGCTTTATGCTTCAATCAAAATTTGACAACAACTTATCCCTAATCTTTGAAATGATTGCACGTAAGCATATTTTTTTAACGAATAATTGCGCATTTTTCAAGTCGTCGTAAAAAATTAAATAACAAATGCTACAAACTTGAAACTTTCAAACTTTAATCAAAATATATTAAGATTTATGTTTGTGTTAGAATATGTTAACATGTTATCCCTAATTTTTAGAAATACTCACACGTAAACAGTTTTTCAATCGTAAAATTGCGTATTTTCAATGTCGCTGAAAAAAATTTGAAATCAAATGCAACAAATTTGATTCAGCTTTATGCTTCAATCAAAATTTGACAACAATTTATACCTAATCTTTGAAATAAGCATATTTTTTTGAACAAATAATTGCATTTTTCATGGTCGACGTAAAAAATAAAAAAAAACAAATACTACAAATTTGAAACGTTTAAAATTTACTCAGATTGTATCAGTTTTATTATTTAATCAAAATATGGTAATACCACATTTCCAGTTTTTCGAATAATTAAACGTAAACACAGTTTATGAATAGTAAAATTGCACATATTTCAAGTCAACGTAAAAAATTTAAAAAAAACAATCGCTACAAACTTGGATTTTTTTTAATTTACTCAAAAACCATTGCGTTTTATGTATGAGTAAAAAATATGCTAACATTTTATCAGTTATACGTAAATACAGTTTTTCAATAGAAAAATTCCGTATTTTAATGTCGAAAAAAAAATCAAAAAAAATTCAAAATATTCAAAATTTACTCATAATCGAACAATTTTAATCCTTCAATCAAAATATGATACCTTCTTATCTGTAATTTTCGAAATAATAACACTTAAGCGCAGTTTTGGATTCGAATAATTGCGCTTTTTTCAAGTCGATGTAAAAAATTTAAAAACAAATGCTACGAACTTGAAACTATCAAAATTTACTTAAAAGCCAGTGAGCTTATTATTTCTATGGAAATATTATAACACACTATCCCTAATTTTTGAAATAATCACAATGAGCCACTTTTTTCGAAAAAATATTTTTAATCATTTTTGTTTTATAATTATGAAATGATAATAATTAAATCCCATTTAGATAAATAATAATTGCAGACAACACTTTTGTGTTTGAATCTCATTAGTTTTTGAGTAAACTGCCGCTAAAAGTGATTAGAATTTGAAGCATAATTTGTCATGCTGACGTTTCAAAGTCCAGTTTCATCAAATCCTGCAAAATGTCTGTTGCACATTTAAATTGAAAATAAACCAAATATAAATAAGTATTATATCATAAAATTGGAGGAAGTAACATGATGGCCACATCACCATTTTTTACTATGCATTTATATTTCATATTTCTTGAACTTTATTTAATCAATAAAAAAAAACACTACTAAACCGGTTGAGTTTAATTTAAAAAAATGAGCTTAAATTGTAATAAATAATGCAATAACGTGATTAAAAACAAGTCGTAGTATTGTATTTAAAAGAAAACCAATTATTGCATCATCGTAAATATGACTAAAAACATCTCCCGCAGTTGTAATAATTTCCCGAAAAAAATCATTATTTACGACCGAATAAATATGAATCAAAACAAAGCTTGAAATAAATCAAAAACATTACAATTACAATAACAATAACAACGAAATTACCCAAGAATTAAATCACTTCTTCCCATTCGTACTGGCCGATAACGTTTCGAGGTCACGATGCAATCCGATTGTAATTTTTGCGGCAATCCGGCGAAAAACACGAAAAATATATATCGCCGGAATTACATCATCCAAGTTCAGTTTTGTTCGTTCGGTGCAAGTCCGGTATATATAAGCTTCGGCCGGTTTGGGGGCTTGGCAATCTTACGCTTTCTTTAATCACGGACAGGCAGGCAGGCAACGCGGACAGTAAAATCGTACCTGAGCCACTATAATACGAAATAAAAATTGTGATTCAAATTGTTCATTTAAAGTGCCAAATAGGATGGATACCAAAATTGAAAATTGTATTGATTACAGTTACTTCATCAATGTGCACTCTTCGAGGAGGAGGCCTGCGATTACGAGGGAGCTAAGTAAGTGTTAAAATTGTTTTCTTTAATTCATTCGTGATAGATATTAATAATATGAACTACTGATATGTAAATACTTAAACAATTAATTCAGTTTAATTATAGATTTTGTAAAACGAAATATAGCCTGTCATATTTCGTTTTATTGAATTTATTTAATGCTTTCTGCAGCAAGTAAGGTTGTTTCTAATTTATTTATAGATTTTGTATTCTTTATCTATAACGTGATTTTTAAAATAAAAATTAGTTAAAAACTAAGATGTCAATACTGTACATTTTATAATCTTAAGGATTTAAACAACTAACCGCGGGTATTATTAAATTTATTCGAAGATTTAAATGAAGTACAAATACCACAAACGTCAGTTAAAATTTAATCGTCAATTAAATTTAAGGGGGTATCCTATTGTAAACAGTGTCCAAACAGACAAGTTTTGGGACTTTATTTCGGGAAAAGTAAGAAAAGTAATTTTGTATATTTATGTAAAGCGAGTGTGTGTAAAACTTGTCATCACGAAATAATGAAATTCTTTTTACCGTGCTTGATCGGTCGGTGTATATGATTACGCAAATATAGTTTGTCACACATTATTCTTTCTGCCGTGCTCGATCGGTCGGTGTACATGATTACTCAAATATGGTTGGTCTAAAACAAAAAACAAAAATATCCCCATTAACTAGATGGCATTAGCTATAGCGTGACGGAGAATGTTGTCTTTGTTTTCGTTTTAAGTTACGAGAAAATAATTCCGGAACTTTTTCGCTCTTATCAATACAAGTTATTATTATTAATATATATTGCAAAACAAAACGTGCCGAGAAAATTGTCCGTCACGCTTGAACCAGTGGTCCTCTGAACATGTGTACCAAATTTCAAGTCGATTCATCAATCACAGCCTGAGATATCGTGTACACCGTTTCGAAAAACATAAAACAAATTTTGTGCCGGTCTACCTGCGCGTCTAATTCTTCCTTCGCTGCAAACGATATAACTCAAATAATACTTCATGACACCTTCTGCATATTATTCTAAACACATCCTACATCAAAGAATTTTTTAAAGACAAAAATTTTTTTTCGATTTTTTTTCAACATTAAATAACCTTTATAATACCGACCCTACATGAATTAAAGTGAAATTATTTTAAATTATTGTAGATAAATACCATTACAATGAAATATACGATACATAATGTAGAAGACGAAAAGTATCGTACGTTTCATTTTAGTTTGAAAAAATGTCATTATTTTCACAATAAAGTATAAGTAGGAAGAAGATTATTGCGTCTTCTTCAGCTTTATTCTGGATTTAAATAATTGACATTTTTTATAATAAAACACTTTTACTTTGTTGGTATAACACAAATTTGTGTAAAAGTGTTTTATTATATTTACAACATGTATAACGAAGTAGAAGCCTCCTCCATAAACAATATGACATTTTTTACATTACAATCAAATTATAATACGTTATCATATATTTCATTATAATTTCACTAATCAACAATGAACTGTTTTATTTTAATTCAATGTAATTTATTCAGTTGTTGCTGACAAAAAAATATATTGAGTTCAATACACTGGTGGAAAAAAAATTAAACACTTAAAATTCGTGAAATTTCAACCATTTTCAAACCACCATAACTCGGCGCATTTTAAATAATAATAATAATATATTTAACGGGATTCACCCTGTACATTTAAGTATTAATTAGAATATAAAATATAAAACAAAATATAAGAATAAAATATAAATATAAAATATAAAAATACAAAACTTTAAAATTACAATTTAAAATTTGAAATTTAAAATTTTCAATCGATTTTGATGAATCTTTAAGAACGAAAAACTTTGAAGTGTTATATACAATTGTCATAGTGAAATTCTCATACATTATCACGTAAAAGCGCAATTATGTAACTTTACTTTTTTTATTGATAGCCTTTATTTTTTTTTTCTTAATTTTTGAAATGAGCAAATTTTTCTGAACAACTTATATTGTCAATTATATCAAGTTATGACTATTAACAGGCCCAAATTAGATCCCTGTGGGATACCAGTAGCATCGAAATATTGAAATAACTTTTTTTTATTTTAGAGTTAACCGAAAAATGTTTCAAAAATTCAAATTTGTTTGGTCAAAAGCGCTTTATACCAATATTGTATTAAATTTTTCGTACATCACCACGTGCAAGCGCAATCATGTACAATATGTATTTTTTCTTCATTTTTTAAATCAGTATTTTTTTTAACAAGAGAATAAGCTTTTTTCGAAATTCCGAATTGTTGAAGAAAATATCGAAAATATGAAAAATCCTCATCATAGCGGATAAATATACATAACGGCCACATGATAACGCAAATTCCTGTAATAAGTATATATAACACATATTCGCGCCTTTTCTCGATTTTTGGAAATTTTGATATGCTCAGTGTGTAAAATTGCAAAAATTTGAACCGATTTTGGAGACTCAAAATAAATATGAAAACAATTGCTATCGACTTGAAACTTTCCAATATTACTCAAAATTTATTCCAAATGGGTTTCTTAAAAAAACTGTATTCGCACCATTTCCAGATTTTTGCAAATGTTGATGTGGTCGCAGGGAAAAATTGAAAAAAAAATTGAACTAATTTTGGAGACTCAAATTAAATATAAAAACAATTGCTATCGACCCGAAACTTTCAAAAATTACTCAAAATTAATTCCAAATTGTTTTCTTAAAAAAACTATATTCGCGCCATTTCTAGATTTTTTGGGAATTTTGATATGCTCAGTGTGTAAAATTGTAAAAATATGAACCAATTTTGGAGACTCGAAATAAATATGAAAACAATTGCTATCGACTTGAAACTTTCCAAAATTACTCAAAATTCATTCCAAATTGATTTCTTAAAAAAACAATATTCGGACCATTTTTAGATTTTTGGAAACTGTATTCGTACCATTTCTAGATTTTTTGAAATGTTGATGTGGTCGCACGGTAAAATTGAAAAAAAAATTAACGAATTTTGGAGACTCAAATTAAATATAAAAACAATTGCTATCGACTCGAAACTTTCAAAAATTACTCAAAACTCATTTCAAATTGGTTTCTTAAAAAACTATATTCGCGCTGTTTCTAGATTTTTTGGAAATTTTGATATGCTCAGTGTGTAAAATTGTAAAAATTTGAATCAATTTTGGAGACTCAAAATAAATATGAAAACAATTGCTATCGACATGAAACTTTCCAATATTACTCAAAATTCATTCCAAATTGGTTTCTTAAAAAAATTGTATTCGTACCATTTTTAGATTTTTTGAAATGTTGATGTGGTCGCACGGTAAAATTGAAAAAAAAATTAACGAATTTTGGAGACTCAAATTAAATATAAAAACAATTGCTATCGACTCGAAACTTTCAAAAATTACTCAAAACTCATTTCAAATTGGTTTCTTAAAAAACTATATTCGCGCTGTTTCTAGATTTTTTGGAAATTTTGATATGCTCAGTGTGTAAAATTGTAAAAATATGAACCAATTTTGGAGACTCGAAATAAATATGAAAACAATTGCTATCGACTTGAAACTTTCCAATATCACTCAAAATTCATTCCAAATTGATTTCTTAAAAAAACATATTCGCGCCATTTCTAGATTTTTTGGAAATTTTGAAATGCTCAGTGTGTAAAATTGTTAAAATTTGAACCAATTTTGGAGACTCAAAATAAATATGAAAACAATTGCAATCACTTGAAACTTTCCAAAATTACTCAAAATTCATTCCAAATTGGTTTCTTAAAAAAACTGTATTCGAACCATTTCTAGATTTTTGGAAATGTTGATGTGGTCGCACGGTAAAATTAAAAAAAAATTGAACGTATTTTGGAGACTCAAATTAAATATAAAAACAATTGCTATTGACTTGAAACTTTCAAAAATTACTCAAAACTCATTCCAAATTGGTTTCTTAAAAAACTATATTCGCGGTGTTTCTAGATTTTTTGGAAATTTTGATATGCTCAGTGTGTAAAATTGTAAAAATTTGAATCAATTTTGGAGACTCAAAATAAATATGAAAACAATTGCTATCGACATGAAACTTTCCAATATTACTCAAAATTCATTCCAAATTGGTTTCTTAAAAAAATTGTATTCGCACTATTTCTAGATTTTTTGAAATTTTGATGCGGCCGGAGTGTAAAGTTGAAAAAAAATGAACGAATTTTGGAGACTCAAATTAAATATAAAAACAATTGCTATCGACTTGAAACTTTCCAAAACTACTAAAAATTCATTCGAAATTGATTTCTTAAAATGCCACATTCATAACAATACTGGATTTTTTTTAATCTTGATATGCTCGGTGTGTAGAGCTGTAAAAAAATAGAACCAATTTTGAAGACTCAAAATAAATATAAAAACAATTGCTATCGACTCGAAACTTTAAAAACTTACGCAAAATTCATTCCAAATTGATTTCTTAAAAAAACTATATTCGCGCCATTTCTAGATTTTTTGGAAATTTTGATATGCTCAGTGAATAAAATTGTACACATTTGAACCCATTTTGGAGACTCAAAATAAATATGAAAACAATTGCTATCGACTTGAAACTTTCCAAAATTACTTAAAATTCATTCCAAATTGGTGCATTCGCGGTATTTCTAGATTTTTTGAAATTTTGATGTGGTCGGAGTGTAAAAATGAAAAAAAAATGGAACCTATTTTGGAGATTCAAAATAAATATAAAAACAATTGCTATCGACTTGAAACGTTCCAAAATTACTTAAAATTCGTTCGAAATTGATATCTTAAAATGCCACATTCATAACGTTGCTGGATTTTTGAAATTTTTGATGTGCTCGGTGTGTAAAATTGTAAAAAATAGAACCAATGTTGGAGATCCAAAATAAATATAAAAACAATTGCTATCGACTTCAAACTTTCCAAAATGACTCAAAATTTATTCCAAATTGGTTTCTTAAAAAACTGCATTCGCGCTATTTCCATATTTTTTGAAATTTTGATGCGGTTGGAGTATTACATTGAAAAAAAAATTGAACCAATTTTAGAGATTCAAAATAAATATAAAAACAATTGCTATCGACTTAAAACATTCTAAAATCACTCAAAATAGAAACCAAAAAAAAATAGAACCATTGTTGGAGACCCCAAATAAATATAAGTGCTATCGACTTCAAACTTTCCAAAATTACTCAAAATTCATTCAAAATTGATTTCTTGACAAAACTGTATTCGCACCATTTCCAGCTTTTTGGAAATTTTGATGTGATTAGAGTGTAAAGTTGTAAAAAATAGAACCAATTTTGGACAGGCGCTTACTCACAAATTTTTGGCTTGGGGGGCTCACCCATATAATAACTCAAATACAAAAATAAGTGTAAAGTGAAAATAGTGAATATGACATTAAATAAAAGCGCAATATAGCAATAGCATAAAAATTAAATTAAATTTCAGAATGGACTATTTTGTTATGGCCAGGTTTGGTGGTTAACATTCGGTATTTATGGGGATGAGGGGGGTGGGTGCTGAAGCCCGAAAGCCACCTCCCTGGGTGCGCGCCTGAGTGAAAGAATTTTCAAAATACTTTAATTTAGCAGAATTCAAAATAAAACAATTAAACCACAAATTTTCAGAATTAACGAAAATTCGGTTTAAAATAAAAAAAAAATGGTGATCGAAAATTTAGGTCAAAAGAATTAAAAAAAAAATAAAAATCTGTAATTTTGGTTAGAAAGTCAAAAATTTAGACAGTACATCGAAAACTCGGGCCTAAAGATAATAAATGCAGACAAAAAACAAAACTCGAAAATACCGGGAAAGAATAAAATAAATCTCGCATATAAATGAATAATTCAGGTTATAGATATTTTAACCAAAATCAAATCAAAAATTGTTAACTAGAATTAAAAATTCGGCTTGAAAAATCAAAAATTTGGACCGAAAAATCAAGAATTTTAACAATTAAATCGAAAATTTAGGGCAAAATAAAGAATATTTAGAGCAAATGATTAAAAATTTAGACCAAAAAAAAATCGAAAATACTATTCAAAAATCTAAAAATTAAAAATTCGGGTCGAAAAATCAAAAAAACGGACCAAAAAGAAAAAACGAAATTTTGTACAATTAAATCGAAAATTTATGTTAAAATAAAGAATATTTAGGTCAACAGATCAAAACTTTAGTCCCAAAAGAATCTAAAATAGATGTAAAAAATCTAAAAATTAAAAAGTCAGCTGGAAAATCAAAAATGCGGGCCAAAACGTCGAAAATTTAAACAATTAAATCGCAAAAGGTCAAAATAAAGGGTATTTAGGCTAAAAGTTAAAATATTTTCACCAAAAATATCAAAAATACAGGTCTAAAATTTAAAAACTAAAAATTCATCGGGAGTAATAAAAAATGCGAACCAAATAGTCGAAAATTTTAACAATGAAATCTAAAATTTACATCAAAATAAAGAATATTTAGGCCAAATGATCAAAAATTTAGACAAAAAAATTGTGATGTGGCCATCATGTTACTTTCTCCGACTTGATGGTATCATTTATATTTACGATTTCATTGTTTATTTTCAATTTAAACCAAAAATTACAAAAATAATAATACATTTTTTAGAGTAGAACACTTTTCAAAATAGTGATGCGTACAACATTTGAGAGTCAAATTTGATTTTTTGGGCGCACCGGGCTATCTGCGCCTGTCTATGACTCAGTCGGTCATAAACTTGGCGCGCATTTTTATTGCATCGTAGAATGGGTATTATTTTACAATATTTGAACGCTGCCTAAAATTTGAACCTTAATTAAGTATAACTCAAAAATGATGCATTTTACAAAAAAGGAATATTTCTACAAAAAAATTTTAGAATCAATCTTAGATTATTTTATGTTCTATTTAAGAAAGGAATTGTTACGAAAATAAAATGAACACCCTATGTATTATAAATATTTTTAAACGATAGCATATTTACTTCCAAGAAATTTTGTTTAAAACATTTTTTCCGGTTGGAAAATTATTTCAAAATTTACAAAAAATAGTGTGATTAAAATATAGCAAATTATTCAATTCAGTTCAATTATTGATTACCACGTAGTAACGGTCGTAATCATCCTCTTCGTCTTTATCAAGAACTGGTATAATAATTGCTAAGCCACATTTGGAAAGTTTTGTTTTTTTCTATAAAAACCTGAAACTTCGATCAAACGTTTATTTATAGTTGCATATCCATAACGTCTCTATTTTTACTTTCGCCGTTACGAAGTACGAGAAAGTATTGTGATCGTGATTTTTTTTTCAAAAATTTTTATTACGGAAATATCCGTTTTGGGGTCCCTAGATGCCATTTCAACAATTTCTGGAAAAAAAAATTGCGTCTGTGTGTGTGTATCCGCCTGTGCGCGCTGTATCTCAAAAACTAATAGAGCAATTGATAAGAAACTTTGAACATACGTCTTATTTGATAATCCGAAGAACTGAAAAGCTTTTGGTAAAATTTCGTTCACCAGAAGAGGGAGTTTACCTTAATGTTTTTTGCCAATATTTTTTTAAATATGAAAAATATCAGAAAAACATTTAAGCAAACATTGAAGACAACAAGAAAATGAACATCTTTTGCTTGAAAATATTTTTCATAAACTAATTTTTATCCGAGAAAAAAATTTATTATTTTTTTTAATTTTTTGGTTTATAATTATAAAATGATAATAGTTACAGCAAATTTATGTTAATAATAATTGTAGAGAACGCCAAAATGAACAACTTATAAAGAATAAGCTTTTTTCGAAATCCCTTTAGTTTTTGAGTAAACTGAGTTTTTGAATTTGAAGTATAATTTTTCCATCTTTCATAATTTTGACGTTTTAAACGTCAGTTTCATCCGAGTTCACAAAACGCTCGATGTACATTTAAAATATGATTTCAATAGAAAATAAACGATGAAAACGTAAATATAAATGGCTATGATACCATCAAATCGGAGAAAGTAACATGATGACCACATCGCCATTTTTTTTTCTATGAAAACCTGAAACTTCGATCAAACGTTTATTTATAGCTGCATATCCAAACCATCTCTATTTTTGTTTTTTTTTTCAGCTAAAAGACATTATAATGCACCCAAAGAAGCAATTTCCCTCGCCGAAGGCATGCCCAACGAGGTGACGTTTCCTTTCGAAAACATCAGCGTCAGCCTGAAGGACGGCACCACGTTTTCGGTACAAGGGCCCGAATTAGGGGCGGCGCTTCAATACATTCCGACGCAAGGGTATCCGCCCTTGTTGCAGAAACTGAAGGACTTCACCAAGCTGATACACAACCCTCCGAATTGGAACAACAGCGAAGTTCTCGTCACCACCGGGTCGCAGGACGGCATCAGCAGATCGATCGAGATGTGCATCCAAGAGGGCGACGCCATGGTGGTGCAGGATCCTCTGTACGCTGGCGTGGAGGCTGTGGTATGTATCAATTAGTAGTATTTGTTAGGTAACTTACCTTACAAGCTATGGATCTCAAGGTCCTTTGTGTAATTTGTGTGTACAACGTTAAGTTTAAAATGCTATTTAAAATTTGACAGTTTAAATTTAGAATATAATTTAGAAGATGTAACAAGGACGTTGATGGATAGTTGCAACCAGCGGCGGCTCGTTATGTAGAGCCAAGAAGCTCTTCAGTTTAAAATGCTATTTAAAACTTGCCTGTTTAAATTTAAAATATAATTTAGAAGATGTAACAAGGACGTTGATGGATAGTTGCAACCAGGGGCGGCTCGTTATGCCAAGGAGCTATGGCACTACCTCTAATTTCATTCTCAGCTAGGATTTTTAAATAATGCTAAAACGCAGATTCGTCATTTTAAATGTTAAAACATTGCCTGCAAAATTATTTCAATTTCTTTTTGACCTCGAATTGAAGGTATATGTTGTATGGTGGCTCTACCATTAAAATATTCCACCAGCCGCCACTGGTTCTAACAGGTAAGAATTTTAGAAGAGAAGGTTGACAAATAAAAAAAAAACTGTGCCAATTAGAAGAAGACTACTCGATAGCTTTAAAAGATGTAAGCTAGAAGAGCGATCGGCAATTTTATAAGAGTGAAGCTGTATTGTCATGGAAACGATGAAGACTAATCTAAATTACATTTTTACAACTTTTATAAATTGAATACTTCTAAAGTAAAATTCCCCTTTCAATTGACCTAGAATTCTCTGCATTCAAAAATCTCGGACGCAAGACGCTATTTTAAGGCTGCAGGCCTTCGAAATAGCTAATGTCAGGTTCGAGGTTGCCAGTGAAAACTTGCATTCACGTAATGCATTTTGGCAAAGCTCGCGGAAGCGGTAACGAATTTAAAATATATCCGAAAGAATTAGAAATACATTGCCCATCTGTTTTTGAAGTTAATTAGATAAAGCTGAGAATTGGCCCCATTCGTAACTCTGCAAAATTAAATCTTACGAAGACTAAAAATAACATCAATTATTGAAAAAAAAGACGCAAGAAATTTATATACAGGGTGTTTCAGAGCTCTGGGAACGGTCAATCACGTGCTTATTTGTCAAAATTTCGAAAAAAATTTCATAGAAAAGTTGTGTATAATAGTGAGCTGTACGCCCTAAAAATATTTAAATTTATACAGGGTGTCTCATAACAAAGTTACAGATCAAACTTATGTTTTTTTAAATAGAACACCCTGTATTTTTTGTCATTTTTGAATTATATGGAGCAAATAAAGGTGAGTTACTTCAATACTCCCTATACCTATTGTTTGCCGTTTTCGAAATATTTGAAGATTTGTTGAAATGCATGGTCTGGGTGAAATTTTATTTTTGCCCCAGTGATTGACGTTGAACGATTAAAATCATTTCTATTATTTGGTTGAAGGTTCGAACTATAGAGCCAACCATGATTTCCTACAAAAAATTATACAGGGTGATAAAAAAAAATGCGGTAGAAAAACCCAACTTATAAAGATGAATAACTTCGTTTTTTTCAAATGGCACACCCTGTATTCAGTAACGTATTCTTAAGTAGAATCCAATTATCTTTCAGATTGTATAAGGGTTCCCTGTTCCTAATCTCAATAGTTTTCTTGTATTCGGCGATTATCATATCAGGAATAATTATTACATTCAACTTTATAAGTTGGGTTTTTCTACCGCATTTTTTTTATCACCCTGTAGAATTTTTTGTATGAAATCATGGTTGGCTCTATAGTTCGAACCTTCAAGCAAATAATTAAAATGATTTTAATCGTTCAACGTCAATCATTGGGGCAAAAATAAAATTTCACCCAGACCATGCATTTCAACAAATCTTCAAATATTTCGAAAACGGAAAACAATAGGTATAGGGAGTATTGAAGTAACTCACCTTTATTTGCTCCATATAATTCAAAAATGATAAAAAATACAGGGAGTTCTATTTAAAAAAACATAAGTTTGGTCTGTAACTTTGTTATCACACACCCTGTATAAATTTAAATATTTTTAGGACGCGCAGCTTACTATTATACACAACTTTTGTATCAAACATTTTTTGAAATTTTGAAAAATAAGCACGTGATTGACCGTTCCCAGAGCTCTGAAACCCCTGTATACTAAAGGAGTAAGGCCAAAATCACGTGTTTTTCAATTATTTTCAAAACGCTTATAGATGGCGATTTAAAATTTTTACGAAAAATCACAAATAATTCAAGAAATCTACCATTAAAATTTTAACCCTCTAGACCACCCCTTTAAAAAAAGGGTTGCCAACCCCTTAAAATAAAATAAAACATAAATTTTATTTTTATCCCGAAAGCCAGAAACGTCCTCTAGGGTCCCGTGAAACTCGAAATTTTCCTACTCCCCCCTAAACTCGGGGGTGAATTTTTGAAAATCGATTTTTCGCGATGCAGAGGTTCGCGCCAAACCTATCTCCTCCCAGGATTTTTGAGTTGGAGGATTCAAATATGGCTCAAAAAATCCCCAATGCATCAGGACACAACATTTGCAGTCGCATGTTCCCGTAAAAAATTCCGTTGCAACCCCTCAAGCGTTTTTCTAAAAAAATCACATTTCGGACGCTTCCTGAAAAAAGGGCGCGTTTCCCCTTACGGTCACGACTTCAAATTTTATATAGTTTTGTAGAAATAACTCTCCTCTACATTTTATGTCTGTTGCAAATTTTTGATATATCTAACTCCTGAGGAGCTATTCAAAGAAAACCACCCCAGATTTGAATAAAAAAATTCTACAGCGGCCATTTTTTATCTCACGCAATAAATTTAAACGGCGTGCCATTTGGAATTGAATTTTGCATCGAAAAGGTAAGAACTATATTTTTCATGGGGCGCACCGTTTACGATCTACGTCCGATTTTTGATTGTTTTACGTGATTTTTTCGAATAATTTTGCAATTTTTTTTTCGAAAATTAAAAATCTGACGACGGTATATCAGTCACCAATTTAATCCGTATCAAAGATCCCCATAAAGTTTTTCGATCCGATTTGTGGTTTTCGAGATTTGAATTGTATACGGAAGGGGGAAGTGAAATTTAGCAGCGGGGCACAATTTTTTTTCTCCGATTGCAAATCTAACTACACCACTGGAAAGCCCTTCTCAAGCCCAACAGAAAATCCAAATAAAATTTCTCGATCCGACCCCTCCTTCTAATTTAAAAAATTCATTAAACTTTTATTTATTTTACCGGTAAATATTTTCGATCGTTTTACAATGAATGTTTCTATTCCTTTTTAAATCACGAATCTAACGACGGATTATCATTGCAGTATTGTGTGTACGTAAAATAAACTTTGAATTTTCAAAATCGCCCGGTTATTAACCGAGATATAGATATTTGAATTATTGTCGTTTTTTGAATGTTGAAAATTTTTCCGCTGAAAATCAATTTCGAAAAAAAAATGTTTCCGGGAGGGTTAGAACAGTGAAACTTTGGGAAATCGTTAAGCGTTCCATTTGAAGATGACCACCAAAGTTTGGTAACATTTCGGTCACCCCGTCAGCCCTCCAGCCGCAACGGGGTGCCAAAGACCAAAACAACTCCTATCAGTACCGGCCTAAATTTTGTTTGTATGTTGGTTTGTAATGTGTATACGCTTCTCAGGCACTCACCAAATAATTTTTAGAGGCCCAAAGTTAATGAAAAAAAATAAGCTTCTTCCTGTTAACGTCCGAGTGCTTTCCAAACAGCAAATTAAGAAATTAGTGATTGTCATATTTGACAGATGTCAGATTCAGAAACTGGGGTTACCACCAGATTACATTTCCGAAGTTTCTCGACGCGTGTGGTTTGTGAAAGTTCATTTTAAATTTTTTTCCTTAAATTCGTTCATCACCTCATCAATTTTAATAGGCTGCGTACAGTTTAAATGCTTAATTTTAATAGGCCACGCACTAACGACGGCGCAGCGCAGCGGAGCCGTCGTTCGTCACCGGTTACTTTGGTCAATTTCAATGGGATAGATACGCACAGAAGACGGCGCAGCGCAGTGGAGCCGTCGTTCGTCACCGGTTTCTTTGTTTAATTTTATATTTCACTATTTCACATAAAGAACACAATTTCACATACAGAAACTTAAGCTTGAAAAACTAGTTAATAGTACTACTATTCAAATAACATTGGTTTAAGATCGACTAACTTGAAAAAAAAAATAAATAAAGAAAAAAATTAAATAAAAAAAAAACCATAACAACACTAGTGTTGTTATAGTAATTACGATACAAATAACGTGATGAAGGTTTTTACATTACGAGAAAAGCTTCTCCTACGTCGCTCGTGCTTTTAAATTCTCGAGTAATGTAAAAATAAATAACGTTACATGTGTCGTAATACGGTTTATTTTATTCTATTTCTATTTTTTTTTTTTATTAAAAAAAATGTTTAATGGAAACGCCAAAAAGCGGAATAATGCTTGTATGCTAATATCTCCATAGCAACGACTTGCGTTAAAATACAAATAACAACACTAGTGTTGTTAAAGGTACCTTAACGTAAGTTATTCACATGATAACATTATAGAATTAAATAAAATATTTAAAATCAAATTTGCAAACTTTAAACTGTAATCATTAAGATAAAAGTTACACTGTAACAATATATGTATATTTTGCTATAGTTAATGGAATAAAGATTATTATTATTATTATTTTTATTTTTCAGTTAAAATCATTCAGACCGATGCTGCTCCCGGTCAAACAGGACCAGTTCGGCATGCTCCCCGAAGTTTTCGAAGAAGTTTTGGAGAACTGGAGGACGCGGTGCGACGAAGGTACCGGCCTGCAGATGCCCAAGCTGCTCTACATAAATCCAACAGGTACGACCCGAAATCTTTATACCTGCGTACCCGTTATCCACACCCAAACATCCTTTCGTAAATTACGTTGACTTTAACGCCTCGCCCTGATCTTGATTTCAACATGTTTAACCTTGAATCCGCCGACAGGGACCAAGTTCAGGGCGTGATTATTATTCAATTGCGTAAATTACAATAAATCAGTGGGATAGAAGGAGCGAGTGGAAACGGTAAAAAAATATCCTTGGGATTTATTAGATAATTTATGTTTACTGGTACGAATGATATATTCCTTTGTTGCAACCGTTTTAAATCAATTAAATTTTATCCATTTGATCTGCATTCACGAGTGTTTATTTAATTCATTTTTTAGCTTTACGTTTTTTCAACTTTTTCACTCACTTCAAATTAATTTTTTCCAATTTTCTTTTCTCAAAGTTTGCAGTGCTGCCGTTTTAAATGAATTGCGGTACTTCAATTGTTTTTCAGAAAAATTAAGAATGCTTTGTTTAGAAATTTTGAAGATGAATCCTGAAGGGATTAAATTATTTCACATTTTTTTTATTCACTGAATGTATTTTTCGGTTTCTACAAGTTGAGATGCGTCAATGGTTTTTTTTTTTTTAGAAAAATGAAGAATACTTTGTTTCTTCGCAGGTTTGGAAATTTTGCAGCTAATTCTCAAAGAAATTAAATTTTTTCACAATTTTTTAATTCGTTGAACGCATTTTTCATTTTCTTCAAATTTGGAGTGTTGTCATTTTGTTTCTGATTGAGTTGCGTCTATTGTTTTTTCAGAGAATGAAGAATGCTTTGTTTATTAATAAATTTTGAAATTTTGAAGCTGATTTCTGAAGGTATTACATTTTTGTCCCATTTTTTTATTCCTTGAATGCATTTTTTAATTACTTCAAGTTTGGAATGTTGGTATTTTGTTACTAATTAAGGTGCGTCAATTGTTTTTTAAGAAAAATTAAGATTTCTTTGTTTGTTAATAGATTTAGAAATTTTGAACCTGATTTCTGAAGGAATTCTATTTTTTCACAATTTTTTTAATCGTTGAATCCATTTTTCGATTTCTTCAAGTTTGAAATGTTGTCATTTTGTTTCTAGTTGAGGTACGTCAATTGTTTTTCAGAAAAATTAGGAATGCTTTGTTTGTTAATAGGTTTAGAAACTCTGAAGCTGATTTCTGAAAGGATTACATTTTTTCACATTTTTTTATTCCTTGAATGCATTTTCTAATTTCTTCAAATTTGGAATGAAGGCATTTTGTTCTACTTGAGGTACGATAATTGTTTTTTTTTCAGGAAATTAGGAATGCTTTGTTTGTTAGTAGGTTTGAAAAGCTGATACTTGAAGAGATTCAATTTTTTCATAATATTTTCATTCATTGAACGCATTTTTCGTTTTCTTCAAGTTTGGAATGTTGTCATTTTGTTTCCAATTGAGATGCGTCAATTCTTTTTCAGGAAAATTAAGAATACTTTATTTTTAACGGGTTTAGAAATTTTGAAGCTGATTTCTGAAGTAATTAAAATTTTCTCAATTTTTTTATTCGTTGAATGCATTTTTCGTTTTCTTCAAATTTGGAAGTTTGTCATTTCGTTTCTAATTGTGGTACGTCAATTGTTTTTTCAGTAAAATTAAGAATGCTTTGTTTATTAATAAATTTAGAAATTTTGAAGCTGATTTCTGATTTCTATTTCATTCTTTTGCAATTTATTTATTCGTTGAATGCATTTTTCGCTTTCTTCAAGTTTGGAGTATTGTCATTTTGTTTCTAATTGAGGTAAGTCAAGTGTTTTTCAGAAAAACTAAGAATGCTTTGTTTGTTAATAGTTTTAAAAATTTTAAAGCTGATTTCTAGAAGAATTAAATTTTTTCACAATTTATTTATTCGTTGAATGCATTTTTCGATTTCTTCAAATTTGCAATGTTGTCATTGTGTTTCTAATGAATTACTTTTCAGGAAAATGAAGACTGCTTTATTGGTAATAAATTTAGAAATTTTGAATCTTGTTCCCAAAAAATTACATTTTTTTACAATTTTTTTATTCATTGCATTTTTCTGTTTCTTCATTTTGTTTTTAAATGAGGTGCACCCATTTTTTTATCAGAGAAATGAAGTTAATAGGTTTGTTAATAGGTTTAGAAATTTTTAAACTGATTCCTGAAGGGATTAAGTTTTTCACAATTTTTTTATTCGTTAAATGCAATTTTTGTTTTCTTAAAGTTTGGAATGTCGTCATTTTGTTTCTAATTGAGGTTCGTCAATTGTTTTCAAAAAAATGAAGAATGCTTTGTCTAGAAATTTTGAAGATGATTCCTGAAGAGATTAAATTTTTTTTTAATTTTTTCATTCGTTGAACGATTTCGATTTCTTCAAGTTTGGAATATTGTAATTTTTTGTATTTTGTATTTTTCTTCAAATTTCGAGTGTTGGTATTTTGTTTATAATTGAGGTGCCTCAATTGTTTTTTCACAAAAATGAAGAATTGTTTACTTGTTAACAGGTTTAGAAATTTTTAAGATGATTCTCAAGGGGATGAAATTTTTTCACAATTCTTGTTTGAATTTTTATTTTTTACAAAGTTAGCAACAATTCACTTTAAACAGATTTAATGCTAAACCAATTAAGTAACAATGGTTGAATTTCACATGTATCTAAACAATACATATATCTAGGCAATGAAGCAATTTAATTGCAAAATTGTGGTTAATAAATAATTTATGAATAAATTAGACGACAAATTAATAATAAAATTATATTTTTTGATCTATTTCGAATAATATTGGCAAATTTCTTTACCGCGAAGCCAAGAATATGGTTGATTTATGTGCAAAATTTTAAAACAATCCTGTAGCAACTTTTTGAGTTAGCAATATTTCACTTTAAAGAGATTTAATGCTGAACCACTTAAGTAACAATGTATCTAACCAATACATATATCTAGACAATGAAGCAATTTAAAGGCAAAATCATTATTAATAAAGAATTTATGAATAAATTAAGCGACAAATTAATAATAAAATGGTATTTTTTGGGTTTATTTCGATTAATATTGGTCAAAAAATTATACAATTTCTTTACCGTGAAGCCAAGAATATGGTCGATTTCTGTGCAAAATTTTAAAACAATCTTGTGGCAACTTTGTGAGATTTCCAGTTGGCAATAATAAAAATTTCAAGTTGATATTTCTTGCCGGAAGTTTATTGTCCTTCATTTTAGTACTGGCGGCCGATCACTTGGGCGTGATGGTAAGGGTGGGCGGGTTTTAGGGGATACGTTGTCTTTCTTTAACCCCTTAACGTACACACTCGAGTTAATTCGAGCGCGCCAAACGGTAACTCTAAAAAAGTGTGTGTTAAGGGGTTAATTGAATTATTTGTTATGCTGGAGTTTCTGGAGTTTCTACTTCTACTATATCTTTATATAACATGGATCCAAGTTACACAAAAAGAAGTTGAAAGGGTTTTATTATATCGTGTGTGCATATTATTACGTCATGAGATTTACAATTAGATTTTTAAAAATGAATATGAATATGACTGCTATGTTTCTCTCTCTCAGGCACAAAATTCTGTGGCTTACACTTTAGTACAAATTATTGGTGTTTCCGAAATCTCTTCTAATGTGGTTGCGTATCTGCTTTACCGTTCCCGTGTGTCCTTTATTCCGCATGAAATAAACAGCGAATGTTTTTCAAATTAAAGTTGCGATTGTGTTTAAAATGTTGGACATTATATAATTATTAAGGTAAGCGCTTTGTTGGATGAACTGCTGATCCCCAGAAGACTTTCTTTTGAGTCTGATAGAATGACGATAGTTTTGCTTGCATTATTTTCCGCCCAATTAAGTGTTATGTATATAAATTTGTTTAGCGTTTAGAAAAATTTGATAAAATATTTTTTTTCTTTTCTAGCCACGAATCCATCTGGTACAACTATGACGTTGGAACGCCGTAAGAAAATCTACGCCCTTTGCTGCAGGTACAATTTATTGATCTTGGAGGACGATCCCTACTATTTCCTACATTTTCTGGAGAAGGAAACTCCGTCGTTCCTCTCGATGGATACGGAAGGACGCGTGCTGCGTTTCGACTCGTTTTCCAAAATCCTCTGTCCCGGTTTGAGGATCGGGTGGGTCACCGGGGCCAAACAGCTGGTCCAAAACATCGAGCTTCACATCCAGAGTTCGTACCTACATGCCAGCACCTTAAGTCAGGTAAGATTGAAAATATGTGAATACACCATTTCACGTTTTATTGAATGAACGTTTAAAATCCTTAATTTGAAGAAACATAGCTACAGTCTAGTCTCTTTCAGTGGCCAATTGAGGTGATTGGCAAAAATCCTAATCAACACAGTTGGCTTTTTAAAGCGAGTTGACTATATTCATTTTTTTGTAGAGACGCTAAAAGTTTATTATATTATTTGTGAAACACGCTTTGTGACAATTTCGCACTTTGGCTCCTTCTGCAAATGGTGATTTATTTTTCAAAATGTTGAATTACTTTGTTTTTTTTGTTTTGGGGAATGCAATTGCTTTATTGCACTTTGATTTTATATTCCTTTTAACATGAAAAAATTGTTAATTTTGTAATCTAAACCAGAAAATCTTAATTACGAATAATTAAAATTAAAACTGACTATTCGGGTATTTTAGGATAATTTCAAACGGACTGTCTAAAACTGTTGGAAGATATTTTTAAAGTGCGAGAAAAGTTTTCTACAGCATTGACCTTAATTTTAGACAAGAGTGTGACGCAGTTCAAGAAACTGTTACGTTCTCGTCGCAAAAATAGTCTGCTTGGATCAGTTACGTACGCTAATGCCGTTATGTTAATTAAAAAAAACAGACACACAAACAATTATTTTTCCAACAATCTTTGAAAATGACTTGAATTTTTTTTTTTTTCATAAAAATTTCTATATGATATTTCAATATAAAGAAAACACTTACCTTTTTTATACCACTTTTATTTAACTTTACGTGACTAGTTTTAATTACAAAAAATGTTAAGTGTTTTCTTTATATCGAAATTAAAGTGAACGCCTTCAAGATTAATTAATTTTTCAATTTGTCAGTTACGCAAGAAAACCGCGTTATATTAATTAATAAAAAAACACACAAAGACAATTATTTTTCCAAAAATCTTTAAAAACGATAACGGATTATCACCTAGTAACAGTCGCAACCTTCCTCTACATCAAATTACAATCGAGACGTTTCTGAGAAGAAACACTGATGAAATAGTAAAGTGATGACGTATGGACCAGCCATAATTACGGCCGTTATCAATGTTATGATGCAAAACATCAGGCGATAGGAAACACTAAACGCTCTATTAATTCCAATTGTTATCACTTCCCGTCACGAGCAGAGGCTCTTGACGTCTTGTTTTTTTTGCAATTCATTCATTTAATTTTGCAATTGAACAATTGGCCAATTATTCTCCCATCAAGTGGATTAATCACATTTTAAAAAATCTGGCGTAGCGAACAACAGACTGGAGAAAAATATGAACAATTGCCATCGGCTTGAAACTTGCCAAATTTACCAAACATTCATTCTAAATTATGATTTTGTAAACGATTACCAATGCACCGTCCTAATTTTTAAGATAATCCCGTTTTTACTTGGCGCAGATCTGTTAAAAATTGTAATAATTTTAGCGGCTGGAGAAAAATATAAAAACAATTGCCATCGGCTTGAAACTTTCCAAATGTACCAAACATTCATTCTAGATTATGATTTTGTAAACGATTACCAATGCACCGTCCTAATTTTTAAGATAATCCCGTTTGTACATGGCGCAGATCTGTTAAAAATTGTAATAATTTCAGCGGCTGGAGAAAAATATAAAAACAATTGCCATCGGCTTGAAACTTGCTAAATTTACCAAGCATTCATTCTAGATTATGATTTTGTAAACGATTGCCAATGCACCGTCCTAATTTTTAAGATAATCCCGTTTTTACTTGGCGCAGATCTGTTAAAAATTGTAATAATTTTAGCGGCTGGAGAAAAATATAAAAACAATTGCCATCGGCTTGAAACTTTCCAAATGTACCAAACATTCATTCTAGATTATGATTTTGTAAACGATTACCAATGCACCGTCCTAATTTTTAAGATAATCCCGTTTGTACATGGCGCAGATCTGTTAAAAATTGTAATAATTTTAGCGGCTGGAGAAAAATATAAAAACAATTGCCATCGGCTTGAAACTTGCCAAATTTACCTAGCATTCATTCTAGATTATGATTTTGTAAACGGTTACCAAGGCACCGTCCTAATTTTTAAGATAATCGCGTTTGTACATGGCGCAGATCTGTTAAAAATTGTAATGATTTCAGCGGCTGGAGAAAAATATAAAAACAATTGCCATCGGCTTGAAACTTGCCAAATTTACCAAACATTCATTCTAAATTATGATTTTGTAAACGATTACCAATGCACCGTTCTAATTTTTAAGATAATCCCGTTTGTACATGGCGCAGATCTGTTAAAAATTGTAATAATTTCAGCGGCTGGAGAAAAATATAAAAACAATTGCCATCGGCTTGAAACTTGCTAAATTTACCAAGCATTCATACTAGATTATGATTTTGTAAACGATTGCCAATGCACCGTCCTAATTTTTAAGATAATCGCGTTTGTACATGGCGCAGATCTGCTAAAAATTGTAATAATTTTAGCGGCTGGAGAAAAATATAAAAACAATTGCCATCGGCTTGAAACTTGCCAAATTTACCAAGCATTCATTCTAGATTATGATTTTGTAAACGGTTACCAAGGCACCGTCCTAATTTTTAAGATAATCGCGTTTGTACATGGCGCAGATCTGTTAAAAATTGTAATAATTTCAGCGGCTGGAGAAAAATATAAAAACAATTGCCATCGGCTTGAAACTTGCTAAATTTACCAAGCATTCATACTAGATTATGATTTTGTAAACGATTGCCAATGCACCGTCCTAATTTTTAAGATAATCCCGTTTTTACTTGGCGCAGATCTGTTAAAAATTGTAATAATTTTAGCGGCTGGAGAAAAATATAAAAACAATTGCCATCGGCTTGAAACTTTCCAAATGTACCAAACATTCATTCTAGATTATGATTTTGTAAACGATTACCAATGCACCGTCCTAATTTTTAAGATAATCGCGTTTGTACATGGCGCAGATCTGTTAAAAATTGTAATAATTTTAGCGGCTGGAGACAAATATAAAAACAATTGCCATCGGCTTGAAACTTGCCAAATTTACTAAGCATTCATTCTAGATTATGATTTTGTAAACGGTTACCAAGGCACCATCCTAATTTTTAAGATAATCGCGTTTGTACATGGCGCAGATCTGTTAAAAATTGTAATAATTTCAGCGGCTGGAGAAAAATATAAAAACAATTGCCATCGGCTTGAAACTTGCCAAATTTACCAAACATTCATTCTAAATTATGATTTTATAAACGATTACCAATGCACCGTTCTAATTTTTAAGATAATCCCGTTTGTACATGGCGCAGATCTGTTAAAAATTGTAATAATTTCAGCGGCTGGAGAAAAATATAAAAACAATTGCCATCGGCTTGAAACTTGCTAAATTTACCAAGCATTCATTCTAAATTATGATTTTGTAAACGATTACCAATGCACCGTTCTAATTTTTAAGATAATCCCGTTTGTACATGGCGCAGATCTGTTAAAAATTGTAATAATTTCAGCGGCTGGAGAAAAATATAAAAACAATTGCCATCGGCTTGAAACTTGCTAAATTTACCAAGCATTCATTCTAAATTATGATTTTATAAACGATTACCAATGCACCGTTCTAATTTTTAAGATAATCCCGTTTGTACATGGCGCAGATCTGTTAAAAATTGTAATAATTTCAGCGGCTGGAGAAAAATATAAAAACAATTGCCATCGGCTTGAAACTTGCCAAATTTACCAAACATTCATTCTAGATTATGATTTTGTAAACGGTTACCAAGGCACCGTCCTAATTTTTAAGATAATCCCGTTTTTACTTGGCGCAGATCTGTTAAAAATTGTAATAATTTTAGCGGCTGGAGAAAAATATAAAAACAATTGCCATCGGCTTGAAACTTTCCAAATGTACCAAACATTCATTCTAGATTATGATTTTGTAAACGATTACCAATGCACCGTCCTAATTTTTAAGATAATCCCGTTTGTACATGGCGCAGATCTGTTAAAAATTGTAATAATTTCAGCGGCTGGAGAAAAATATAAAAACAATTGCCATCGGCTTGAAACTTGCCCAATTTACCAAACATTCATTCTAAATTATGATTTTGTAAACGATTACCAATGCACCGTTCTAATTTTTAAGATAATCCCGTTTGTACATGGCGCAGATCTGTTAAAAATTGTAATAATTTCAGCGGCTGGAGAAAAATATAAAAACAATTGCCATCGGCTTGAAACTTGCCCAATTTACCAAACATTCATTCTAAATTATGATTTTGTAAACGATTCCCAATGCACCGTTCTAATTTTTAAGATAATCCTGTTTGTACATGGCGCAGATCTGTTAAAAATTGTAATAATTTTAGCGGCTGGAGAAAAATATAAAAACAATTGCCATCGGCTTGAAACTTTCCAAATGTACCAAACATTCATTCTAAATTATGATTTTGTAAACGATTACCAATGCACCGTCCTAATTTTTAAGATAATCCCGTTTGTACATGGCGCAGATCTGTTAAAAATTGTAATAATTTCAGCGGCTGGAGAAAAATATAAAAACAATTGCCATCGGCTTGAAACTTGCCCAATTTACCAAACATTCATTCTAAATTATGATTTTGTAAACGATTACCAATGCACCGTCCTAATTTTTAAGATAATCCCGTTTGTACATGGCGCAGATCTGTTAAAAATTGTAATAATTTCAGCGGCTGGAGAAAAATATAAAAACAATTGCCATCGGCTTGAAACTTGCTAAATTTACCAAGCATTCATACTAGATTATGATTTTGTAAACGATTGCCAATGCACCGTCCTAATTTTTAAGATAATCCCGTTTTTACTTGGCGCAGATCTGTTAAAAATTGTAATAATTTTAGCGGCTGGAGAAAAATATAAAAACAATTGCCATCGGCTTGAAACTTGCCAAATTTACCAAGCATTCATTCTAGATTATGATTTGGTAAAGGGTTACCAAGGCACCGTCCTAATTTTTAAGATAATCGCGTTTGTACATGGCGCAGATCTGTTAAAAATTGTAATAATTTTAGCGGCTGGAGACAAGAATAAAAACAATTGCCATCGGCTTGAACCTTGCCAAATTTGCCAAGCATTCATTCTAGATTATGATTTTGTAAACGGTTACCAAGGCACCGTCCTAATTTTTAAGATAATCCCGTTTTTACTTGGCGCAGATCTGTTAAAAATTGTAATAATTTTAGCGGCTGGAGACAAGAATAAAAACAATTGCCATCGGCTTGAAACTTGCCAAATTTACCAAGCATTCATTCTAGATTATGATTTGGTAAAGGGTTACCAAGGCACCGTCCTAATTTTTAAGATAATCGCGTTTGTACATGGCGCAGATCTGTTAAAAATTGTAATAATTTCAGCGGCTGGAGAAAAATATAAAAACAATTGCCATCGGCTTGAAACTTTCCAAATGTACCAAACATTCATTCTAGATTATGATTTTGTAAACGATTACCAATGCACCGTCCTAATTTTTAAGATAATCCCGTTTTTACTTGGCGCAGATCTGTTAAAAATTGTAATAATTTCAGCGGCTGGAGAAAAATATAAAAACAATTGCCGTCGGCTTGAAACTTGCTAAATTTACCAAGCATTCATACTAGATTATGATTTTGTAAACGATTGCCAATGCACCGTTCTAATTTTTAAGATAATCCCGTTTGTACATGGCGCAGATCTGTTAAAAATTGTAATAATTTCAGCGGCTGGAGAAAAATATAAAAACAATTGCCATCGGCTTGAAACTTGCCAAATTTACCAAACACTCATTCTAGATTATGATTTTGTAAACGGTTACCAAGGCACCGTCCTAATTTTTAAGATAATCCCGTTTTTACTTGGCGCACATCTGTTAAAAATTGTAATAATTTTAGCGGCTGGAGAAAAATATAAAAACAATTGTCATCGGCTTGAAACTTTCCAAATGTACCAAACATTCATTCTAGATTATGATTTTGTAAACGATTACCAATGCACCGTCCTAATTTTTAAGATAATCCCGTTTGTACATGGCGCAGATCTGTTAAAAATTGTAATAATTTCAGCGGCTGGAGAAAAATATAAAAACAATTGCCATCGGCTTGAAACTTGCTAAATTTACCAAGCATTCATACTAGATTATGATTTTGTAAACGATTGCCAATGCACCGTCCTAATTTTTAAGATAATCCCGTTTTTACTTGGCGCAGATCTGTTAAAAATTGTAATAATTTTAGCGGCTGGAGAAAAATATAAAAACAATTGCCATCGGCTTGAAACTTGCCAAATTTACCAAACATTCATTCTAAATTATGATTTTGTAAACGATTACCAATGCACCGTTCTAATTTTTAAGATAATCCCGTTTGTACATGGCGCAGATCTGTTAAAAATTGTAATAATTTCAACGGCTGGAGAAAAATATAAAAACAATTGCCATCGGCTTGAAACTTGCTAAATTTACCAAGCATTCATACTAGATTATGATTTTGTAAACGATTGCCAATGCACCGTCCTAATTTTTAAGATAATCCCGTTTTTACTTGGCGCAGATCTGTTAAAAATTGTAATAATTTCAGCGGCTGGAGAAAAATATAAAAACAATTGCCATCGGCTTGAAACTTTCCAAATGTACCAAACATTCATTCTAGATTATGATTTTGTAAACGATTGCCAATGCACCGTCCTAATTTTTAAGATAATCGCTTTTGTACATGGCGCAGATCTGTTAAAAATTGTAATAATTTCAGCGGCTGGATAAAAATATAAAAACAATTGCCATCGGCTTGAAACTTGCCAAATTTACCAAACATTCATTCTAAATTATGATTTTGTAAACGATTACCAATGCACCGTTCTAATTTTTAAGATAATCGCGTTTGTACATGGCGCAGATCTGTTAAAAATTGTAATAATTTTAGCGGCTGGACACAAATATAAAAACATTTGCCATCGGCTTGAAACTTGCCAAATTTACCAAGCATTCATTCTAGATTATGATTTTGTAAATGGTTACCAAGGCACCGTCCTAATTTTTAAGATAATCGCTTTTGTACATGGCGCAGATCTGTTAAAAATTGTAATAATTTCAGCGGCTGGAGAAAAATATAAAAACAATTGCCATCGGCTTGAAACTTGCCAAATTTACCAAACATTCATTCTAAATTATGATTTTGTAAACGATTACCAATGCACCGTTCTAATTTTTAAGATAATCGCGTTTGTACATGGCGCAGATCTCTTAAAAATTGTAATAATTTCAGCGGCTGGAGAAAAATATAAAAACAATTGCCATCGGCTTGAAACTTGCTAAATTTACCAAGCATTCATACTAGATTATGATTTTGTAAACGATTGCCAATGCACCGTCCTAATTTTTAAGATAATCCCGTTTTTACTTGGCGCAGATCTGTTAAAAATTGTAATAATTTTAGCGGCTGGAGAAAAATATAAAAACAATTGCCATCGGCTTGAAACTTGCCAAATTTACTAAGCATTCATTCTAGATTATGATTTTGTAAACGGTTACCAATGCACAGTCCTAATTTTTAAGATAATCCCGTTTGTACATGGCGCAGATCTGTTAAAAATTGTAATAATTTTAGCGGCTGGAGACAAATATAAAAACAATTGCCATAGGCTTGAAACTTGCCAAATTTACCAAGCATTCATTCTAGATTATGATTTTGTAAACGGTTACCAATGCACAGTCCTAATTTTTAAGATAATCCCGTTTTTACTTGGCGCAGATCTGTTAAAAATTGTAATAATTTTAGCGGCTGGAGAAAAATATAAAAACAATTGCCATCGGCTTGAAACTTGCCAAATTTACCAAGCATTCATTCTAGATTATGATTTTGTAAATGGTTACCAAGGCACCGTCCTAATTTTTAAGATAATCGCGTTTGTACATGGCGCAGATCTGTTAAAAATTGTAATAATTTTAGCGGCTGGAGACAAATATAAAAACAATTGCCATCGGCTTGAAACTTGCCAAATTTACCAAGCATTCATTCTAGATTATGATTTTGTAAATGGTTACCAAGGCACCGTCCTAATTTTTAAGATAATCGCGTTTGTACATGGCGCAGATCTGTTAAAAATTGTAATAATTTTAGCGGCTGGAGACAAATATAAAAACAATTGCCATAGGCTTGAAACTTGCCAAATTTACCAAGCATTCATTCTAGATTATGATTTTGTAAATGGTTACCAAGGCACCGTCCTAATTTTTAAGATAATCGCGTTTGTACATGGCGCAGATCTGTTAAAAATTGTAATAACTTTAGCGGCTGGAGACAAATATATAAACAATTGCCATCGGCTTGAAACTTGCCAAATTTACCAAGCATTCATTCTAGATTATGATTTGGTAAAGGGTTACCAAGGCACCGTCCTAATTTTTAAGATAATCGCGTTTGTACATGGCGCAGATCTCTTAAAAATTGTAATAATTTCAGCGGCTGGAGAAAAATATAAAAACAATTGCCATCGGCTTGAAACTTGCTAAATTTACCAAGCATTCATACTAGATTATGATTTTGTAAACGATTGCCAATGCACCGTCCTAATTTTTAAGATAATCCCGTTTTTACTTGGCGCAGATCTGTTAAAAATTGTAATAATTTTAGCGGCTGGAGAAAAATATAAAAACAATTGCCATCGGCTTGAAACTTGCCAAATTTACTAAGCATTCATTCTAGATTATGATTTTGTAAACGGTTACCAATGCACAGTCCTAATTTTTAAGATAATCCCGTTTGTACATGGCGCAGATCTGTTAAAAATTGTAATAATTTTAGCGGCTGGAGACAAATATAAAAACAATTGCCATAGGCTTGAAACTTGCCAAATTTACCAAGCATTCATTCTAGATTATGATTTTGTAAACGGTTACCAATGCACAGTCCTAATTTTTAAGATAATCCCGTTTTTACTTGGCGCAGATCTGTTAAAAATTGTAATAATTTTAGCGGCTGGAGAAAAATATAAAAACAATTGCCATCGGCTTGAAACTTGCCAAATTTACCAAGCATTCATTCTAGATTATGATTTTGTAAATGGTTACCAAGGCACCGTCCTAATTTTTAAGATAATCGCGTTTGTACATGGCGCAGATCTGTTAAAAATTGTAATAATTTTAGCGGCTGGAGACAAATATAAAAACAATTGCCATCGGCTTGAAACTTGCCAAATTTACCAAGCATTCATTCTAGATTATGATTTTGTAAATGGTTACCAAGGCACCGTCCTAATTTTTAAGATAATCGCGTTTGTACATGGCGCAGATCTGTTAAAAATTGTAATAATTTTAGCGGCTGGAGACAAATATAAAAACAATTGCCATAGGCTTGAAACTTGCCAAATTTACCAAGCATTCATTCTAGATTATGATTTTGTAAATGGTTACCAAGGCACCGTCCTAATTTTTAAGATAATCGCGTTTGTACATGGCGCAGATCTGTTAAAAATTGTAATAACTTTAGCGGCTGGAGACAAATATATAAACAATTGCCATCGGCTTGAAACTTGCCAAATTTACCAAGCATTCATTCTAGATTATGATTTGGTAAAGGGTTACCAAGGCACCGTCCTAATTTTTAAGATAATCGCGTTTGTACATGGCGCAGATCTGTTAAAAATTGTAATAATTTTAGCGGCTGGAGACAAATATAAAAACAATTGCCATAGGCTTGAAACTTGCCAAATTTACCAAGCATTCATTCTAGATTATGATTTTGTAAACGGTTACCAAGGCACCGTCCTAATTTTTAAGATAATCCCGTTTTTACTTGGCGCAGATCTGTTAAAAATTGTAATAATTTTAGCGGCTGGAGACAAATATAAAAACAATTGCCATCGGCTTGAAACTTGCCAAATTTACCAAGCATTCATTCTAGATTATGATTTTGTAAACGGTTACCAAGGCACCGTCCTAATTTTTAAGATAATCCCGTTTGTACATGGCGCAGATCTGTTAAAAATTGTAATAATTTTACCGGCTGGAGACAAAAATAAAAACAATTGACATCGGCTTGAAACTTGCCAAATTTACCAAGCATTCATTCTAGATTATGATTTTGTAAATGGTTACCAAGGCACCGTCCTAATTTTTAAGATAATCGCGTTTGTACATGGCGCAGATCTGTTAAAAATTGTAATAACTTTAGCGGCTGGAGACAAATATATAAACAATTGCCATCGGCTTGAAACTTGCCAAATTTACCAAGCATTCATTCTAGATTATGATTTTGTAAAGGGTTACCAAGGCACCGTCCTAATTTTTAAGATAATCGCGTTTGTACATGGCGCAGATCTGTTAAAAATTGTAATAATTTTAGCGGCTGGAGACAAATATAAAAACAATTGCCATAGGCTTGAAACTTGCCAAATTTACCAAGCATTCATTCTAGATTATGATTTTGTAAACGGTTACCAATGCACAGTCCTAATTTTTAAGATAATCCCGTTTTTACTTGGCGCAGATCTGTTAAAAATTGTAATAATTTTAGCGGCTGGAGACAAATATAAAAACAATTGCCATCGGCTTGAAACTTGCCAAATTTACCAAGCATTCATTCTAGATTATGATTTTGTAAATGGTTACCAAGGCACCGTCCTAATTTTTAAGATAATCGCGTTTGTACATGGCGCAGATCTGTTAAAAATTGTAATAATTTTAGCGGCTGGAGACAAATATAAAAACAATTGCCATAGGCTTGAAACTTGCCAAATTTACCAAGCATTCATTCTAGATTATGATTTTGTAAACGGTTACCAAGGCACCGTCCTAATTTTTAAGATAATCCCGTTTGTACATGGCGCAGATCTGTTAAAAATTGTAATAATTTTACCGGCTGGAGACAAATATAAAAACAATTGCCATAGGCTTGAAACTTGCCAAATTTACCAAGCATTCATTCTAGATTATGATTTTGTAAATGGTTACCAAGGCACCGTCCTAATTTTTAAGATAATCGCGTTTGTACATGGCGCAGATCTGTTAAAAATTGTAATAACTTTAGCGGCTGGAGACAAATATATAAACAATTGCCATCGGCTTGAAACTTGCCAAATTTACCAAGCATTCATTCTAGATTATGATTTGGTAAAGGGTTACCAAGGCACCGTCCTAATTTTTAAGATAATCGCGTTTGTACATGGCGCAGATCTGTTAAAAATTGTAATAATTTTAGCGGCTGGAGACAAATATAAAAACAATTGCCATAGGCTTGAAACTTGCCAAATTTACCAAGCATTCATTCTAGATTATGATTTTGTAAACGGTTACCAATGCACAGTCCTAATTTTTAAGATAATCCCGTTTTTACTTGGCGCAGATCTGTTAAAAATTGTAATAATTTTAGCGGCTGGAGACAAATATAAAAACAATTGCCATCGGCTTGAAACTTGCCAAATTTACCAAGCATTCATTCTAGATTATGATTTTGTAAATGGTTACCAAGGCACCGTCCTAATTTTTAAGATAATCGCGTTTGTACATGGCGCAGATCTGTTAAAAATTGTAATAATTTTAGCGGCTGGAGACAAATATAAAAACAATTGCCATAGGCTTGAAACTTGCCAAATTTACCAAGCATTCATTCTAGATTATGATTTTGTAAACGGTTACCAAGGCACCGTCCTAATTTTTAAGATAATCGCGTTTGTACATGGCGCAGATCTGTTAAAAATTGTAATAATTTTAGCGGCTGGAGACAAATATAAAAACAATTGCCATCGGCTTGAAACTTGCCAAATTTACCAAGCATTCATTCTAGATTATGATTTTGTAAACGGTTACCAAGGCACCGTCCTAATTTTTAAGATAATCCCGTTTGTACATGGCGCAGATCTGTTAAAAATTGTAATAATTTTACCGGCTGGAGACAAAAATAAAAACAATTGACATCGGCTTGAAACTTGCCAAATTTACCAAGCATTCATTCTAGATTATGATTTTGTAAACGATTACCAATGCACCGTCCTAATTTTTAAGATAATCCCGTTTGTACATGGCGCAGATCTGTTAAAAATTGTAATAATTTTAGCGGCTGGAGACAAATATAAAAACAATTGCCATCGGCTTGAAACTTGCCAAATTTACCAAGCATTCATTCTAGATTATGATTTTGTAAACGATTACCAATGCACAGTCCTAATTTTTAAGATAATCCCGTTTGTACATGGCGCAGATCTGTTAAAAATTGTAATAATTTTACCGGCTGGAGACAAAAATAAAAACAATTGACATCGGCTTGAAACTTGCCAAATTTACCAAGCATTCATTCTAGATTATGATTTTGTAAACGATTACCAATGCACCGTCCTAATTTTTAAGATAATCCCGTTTGTACATGGCGCAGATCTGTTAAAAATTGTAATAATTTTAGCGGCTGGAGACAAATATAAAAACAATTGCCATCGGCTTGAAACTTGCCAAATTTACCAAGCATTCATTCTAGATTATGATTTTGTAAACGATTACCAATGCACCGTCCTAATTTTTAAGATAATCCCGTTTGTACATGGCGCAGATCTGTTAAAAATTGTAATAATTTTACCGGCTGGAGACAAAAATAAAAACAATTGACATCGGCTTGAAACTTGCCAAATTTACCAAGCATTCATTCTAGATTATGATTTTGTAAACCGTTACCAAGGCACGGTCCTAATTTTTAAGATAATCGTGTTTGTACTTGGCGCAGATCTGTTAAAAATTGTAATAATTTCACGGCTGGAGACAAATATAAAAACAATTGCCATCGGCTTGAAACTTGCCAAATTTACCAAGCATTCATTCTAGATTAACATTTTGTAAACGCTTACCAAGGTAACATTATTAATTTAAATTAATTTAAATATTTATTTTTGTATTAAATAAATAAATAATAATCGAATTTGCTCCGTATATAGCTGAATCAAAAGTGTGAACATGCCTCCGACAGGGATCGAACCTGCAACCTCCAGATGCGATATTTCTGATCCCTGTCGGAGGCATGTTCACACTTTTGATTCAGCTATATACGGAGCAAATTCGATTATTATTTATTTATTAAATATATTAAAACTCCGTAATTCGGGAAACCATCGAATATAATTTATTTTTGGTTTTTTATTGCTGTATTTTGTTTTTATTTTTGTAAAAGGGGTTACCCGTAAATAAATAATAATTATTATTATTTTACATTTTTTTGGCGTTCATCTGCAGCATTTAATAAAATTTTAAAGAAATCTGCCGGAGCAAGCAACAAATTCATCTTCAAAGAAGACCAAAAAAGCAACAAATTCATTGCTACTAAGAAATTTTATGAATTTTCGCCGTACAAATCAGCAGAAAAAGTTCTCAAATTGCAAGTGGAATATGTAATGACGCTAGAAACGAGCCTGAGATATTTTCGGAAAATCGCGCCTACTGACAAAAGCTAAAGCAAAATAACTCTGCTTGCGTCACGTTTTTTTTTTCTCGCGCACACGCGAGTTGCTCAATCATGGCGATTCGTTTCAGTGCCAAATGCGCGTAATTAATTTTTACAAGCAAGAAACATTATCCTTTTCAAGAACCGATAATTACAGAAAAAATGTTTTATTAATTTGTATCAAGTAACCAAATAAGTTCATGCGGTTTTTTTTAACAGAGATTGCCATGAATATGTTTTAATTTGTTATTGATTGATACTACTTGTTTTTCTACTTAAGTTTGAATTACTCTTCCATTTGATACAAATTGTTAAACTCACACTTAAAAATAATTTAAAATGGCAACTTAGTTGTTTACTCGATGAGTACATCAAATATGTCGAAAAAATATGCTTTAAGTGACCGATTGTCACAGAAATGGTTCAAGAGATTTTTTGCTGGAGATTTCACACTGAGAGACCAAAGGTCATCAACGACGAGGATATTGAAGAAGTTGTGGAGGCCAATTCCAGCGCAATGTGTTTAGAGCTTGCAGAAAGTGATTAAATCAATCGTTTCTACCATCAGCAGTTAATCAATTGTCAAACAAAAACAAACCAATGGTCGAAGTATCGCTTATTCAAAATTAATTTGGTTTTCGTAAATTCAACAATTTTTTATGGAGATGTGGATTTTTGAAAATTTTCGTTTTAATTTTTTGAGCACTTGAATGAAAACATCGCAGAAAAAATATACAACGCGCAGACAAGATTCTAAAAAAAATCATCCTCAATGGCCGAAGTATAGCTAATTCAAAATAAATTTGGTTTTTGTAAATTCAACAATTTTCAACAGAGATATGGATTTTTGAAGATTTTTGTTTTAATTTTTTGAGCACTTGAATTAAAATATCGCAGAAGAAAAATATAAAAAGGATAGAAAAAAATCCTTAAAACAATATCTTCAATGGTCAAAGTATCGCTTATTCAAAATCAATTTGGTTTTGCTTAATTCAACAATTTTCAATAGAGATATGGATTTTTGAAGATTTTCGTTTTAATTTTTTTAGCACTTGAATGAAAACGTCACAGAAAAATATAAAACGCGCAGATAAAATTCCATAAAAAATCATCCTCAATGGCCGAAATATAGCTAATTTAAAATAAATTTTGTTTTTGTAAATTCAACAATTTTCAATAAAGATGTCGATTTTTGAAGATTTTCGTTTTAATTTTTTGAGCACTTGAATGAAAACATCGCAGAAAAAAATATAAAACGCGTAGAAAAAAATCCTTAAAGCAATATCCTCAATGGTCGAAGAATCGCTTATTCAAAATTAATTTGGTTTTTGTAAATTCAATAATTTTCAATAGAGATATGGATTTTTGAAAATTTTAGTTCTAATTTTTTGAGCACTTGAATGAAAACATCGCAAAAAAATATAAAACGCGCAGACAAAATTCTATAAAAAATCATCCTCAATGGCCGAAGTGTAGCTTATTCAAAATCTATTTGGTTTTATAAATTCAACAATTTTCAATAGAGATATGGATTTTTGAAGATTTTCGTTTTATATTTTTGAGCACTTGAATGAAAACATCGCAAAAAAATATAAAACGCGTAGAAAAATTTCCTTAAAAAAATATCCTTAATGGTCGAAGTATCGCTTGTTCAAAATCATTTGGTTTTTGTAAATTCAACAATTTTCAATAGAGATATGGATTTTTTAAGATTTTTGTTTTTTTTTTGAGCACTTGAATGAAAACATCGCAGAAAAAAGTATAAAACGCGTAGAAAAAAATCCTTAAAACAATATCCTGAATAGTTGAAGAATCGCTTATTCAAAATTAATTTGGTTTTCGTAAATTCAACAATTTTTAATGGAGAAGTGGATTTTTAAAAATTTTAGTTTTATTTTTATGAGCACTTGAACTGAAAACATCGCTGAAAAAAATATAAAACGAGTAGAAAAAATTCCTTAAAAAAAATTCCTTTTGGTAACATTCATAATCTTTTATTTTCGTTGCAAGTAATGCGTTTTATTAAGTTTGCGATTTAATTTCTCAAAAATTAATAAAAGAAAGTTTAAATTTTCCTTAAAATATCAAATTACAATGAATTTTTAATATTTTGTGTAATGAGCAAATCCGCACTTGCCATAGTTTTGGCAAAATTCACAATCTTTCGTTTTCGTTGCAAATAATGCGTTTAATTAATGCGCTTAAATTTCTCGAAAATTTACAAAAATAATGTTTTCATTTTTTAAAAGAACATAAAGATCCATATAAATTTCGAATAATTTTTGAAATCGGCAAAAATACACTTGTCAGAGTTTTGGCAAAATTCATAATCTTTTGTTCTCGCCGCAAAAAAATGCTATTTCTCACCTTGGCGCTCAAATTTCTCAAAAATTGAGACACAAGAAGTTAAAATTAAATAACTTCAATAATTTATTTATAATTGCCTTCATTAATCATGACATAAATAATTTTTGAAATCCGCCACGAATCCGCGCTTGACAAAAAAAATCATAAGTGCCGTTTGGCGTTAGTCATACTTGACTATCTTACACAGGTGTGTTGACAAACAACTAATAAACATTTTAAGATAATTTATTCATAATTGTCTTCATTAATCGCGACGTAATTATTTTTTGAAATCTGTCACGAATCCGCGCTTGACAAAAAAATTCATAAGTGCTGTTTGGCGTTAGTCATACTTGACTATCTTACACAGGTGTGTTAACAAACAACTAATAAACAATTTAAGATGATTTATTGATAATTATCTTCATTAATCGCGACGTAAATAATTTTTGAAATCTGTGAGAGAAAAAAATCATAAGTGCCATTTGGCGTTCTCTTATCTTCATTTCAATTTTCTTTATGTTCCTCAATAACATCATCTTTTTCAACAAATATTTTCTTTATCTCCATCGAACACTGCCCTCTTTTTCTGAACACCAGCTTCCACCGTTTTTTTTTTCTTCAAATCAATTTCTTCTTCGTCACTGCTAGACATCACCCTCTTTTTCCTCAAATCAGCTTCTTAATCATTGTCAAACACTGTCTTTTAGATCTTTTTCTTCTTCAAACCATCTCCTTCATCATCATCATCATCAGATTCAATGATCTTCAATCTTATGAACGTCGTTTCTTCATCGGAGTTTCTTTTATTTTTTGTGCAAATCAAAGCAGTCATGTTTTATTTCTAGTAACTGTACTTCTACTCATTGATCGGCTTTGGCTTCTAGGACTCTCTTTTAATGCCATTCCCTTAATAATCGCATGTATCGATGCTTGTACAAGATGTTTACATTCACCTCTAGGATATTTATATTCAACCTTACGATTTCCTAGTGCGAACGGGTTTTTCTGCAGTTCACATTCTGTTCATCATATTGCTTGCTGGTGAACCTGATGCCCACACAAATTCAATAAAGACGAAGAGTAGCCTGAATATTTACATGTCCATCTCTATTGAATTTATTTAATACTTCTTCAGCAAGTAATGGATTTTAACCCATGTTTTTTTTTATTCCAGGTGGTAATATTCAACTTATTAAACTGCTGGGGCTTCGAGAAACTCCTCGAGCACCTAAACTCGATCAGGGACTACTACAGGGTGCGCAGGGACATAACTCTGGCGGCGATGGAACGCCACCTGAAGGGCCTCTGCGAATGGACGGTGCCCTCAGGCGGAATGTTCGTCTGGATCAAAGTCAAAGGCATCAGCGACGTCTACGAGATGCTGATGACCCGCGGCCAAAAGAAATTCGTGACTTTCGTGCCGGGCCACGCCTTCATGGCCGACCCAGCCGCCGCCTGCAACTACATCCGGGCCTCGTACAGCAAAGCCGCCCCCAAGCAGATCGACAGGGCCATGAAACTTCTCGCCGATTTGATCAGGGAGGAGAAGGAGTTGATAAACAGGAAGTTGGATAATTTCACGTAGACACGTTTCGACCTGTCGCGCGGCACGATTCGCAAAGTCTCTCCATCTATCGTTCATCCGATCAAGTGTAGCTGGAAGTAGGGAGTAGGGAGCTTCTAAAACCACGTTCGAGGTTGGGCATTACGTGTAAAGATGGCGCCATATAGTATTCTTGTATATTTTATTACAATCATCTGTGTTTATTTCTATCTAATGATTTATATATGGTATTATGTTTTAGGTTGTTAGGACTATTTATCTATTAGTAAATCTGTTAGCGTAAATTATTTTTAGTGTATTAACAGGGTGTATTATATTTTTAGAAGTAAGGAAATAAATATTTGAAATTATTCTTAAATTTTCTAAAATTATAAATGCATTTTCCTTTGAATTTTCAGTATTATTTATCATATATAGGGCTAAATTTTTGCATTTAAGATGATATTAAAAATATGTATCTACTTTTAGTTATAGAAAAAAATGGTGATGTGGCCATCAGGTTACTTTCTCCGACTTGATGGTATCATTTATATTTATGTTTTCATGGTTTATTTTCAATTGAAATCATATTTTAAATGTACATCGAGCGGATGAAACTGACGTTTAAACCGTCAAAATTATGAAAGATGGAAAAATTATACTTCAAATTTAAAAACTCAATTTACTCAAAACCTAAAGGGATATCGAAAAAAACTTATTCTTTATAAGTTGTTCATTTTAGCATTCTCTACAATTATTATTAACATAAATTTACTGTAACTATTATCGTTTTATAATGAAAAACCAAAAATTAATAAATTTTTTTCTCGAATAAAAATAATTTTATAAAAAATGTTTTCAAGCAAAAGATGTTCATTTCTTTGTTGTCTTCAAAGTTTGTTTAAATGTTTTTGTGATATTTTTCATATTTAAGAAAATATTGGTAAAAAACAAAAAATAGTTAAGGTAAACGCCCACTTCCGGAGTACAAAATTTTACCAAAAGCTTTTCAGATCTTCAGATTATCAAATAAGACGGATGTTCAAAGTTTCATATCAATTGCTTTATTAGTTTTTGAGATACAGCACGCACAGACAGACACACACATAATTAATTAATAATGAATTAATCCTCTGTTAGCCTGTAGGCGTTTTCTAGCCTTGGCACTTACCTCACGTCCTTGAGGAAGGGGCAAATTTTCACACAAAATTACCTTTCAGAATTCCAGGATTGCGTGTCTCAATTTCCCTCGCCCTAACACTATACCTGTCTTGTAACACGAAGCTGACTACTGTCATATTTCCCAATTAATATAAAATTACAAATTTTTTGCTAGTTTTTGCTTCAAGATTAATGTTTCATATATATGTGATACTTTCTATTGCAATAGAAAAAAAAATATATTACAAAATTATTCAAAGTCCGGATGGTCATCGGCATTCAGGGGATGATGAAAGTGAGAGTGAGTGTTGTGTAAAATTAGCATTACATTTTTGCCCCATAAAAGCACTTGGTATTTACACCTCGCGTTAATAAATCTGTAGAAATTTGCGTGTAATCCTCGAGAATTTTAGATCGTTTTGATTAATTTGTGCGAATTGAAAGGTGTAATTAAATTATCTAAGCTTCGGTAATCTTAATTTTCTTATAATTACTCCGGAGATGTAAATAGAGTTATTAACGATGATTTGCAGAGTTTTTACAACATTTTTATATGCCAAAAAGTATTACATATGACAAATCTGATTTACAGAAATGGTAAATAATGACAGTACATAGATAATAAGGAATAGATTTAGACCATAGGTCTTTCTGTCTTAAAACTATTATTTTTTTGTTATTTTTTTAGTATTTAATATTTAAAAAAATGTTAATTCTTCCTAAAACAGAAATCTCCGACATTATGAAACATCCTGTGTAATAAAGAAGGCCCCTGTTTTTAGTGAATCAATTTAACTAAGAAAAGTTCTATAATTTGATGTGTAATTTAAACTATTACGAACAATTTCCCTATGATGAGAACGTAATATATGCAGCACAGTATTCACGTCTGCAGGCAGATGCCAGTTGATTGCATAAAATGAGAGTCTGCAGATTGTTAATATTTCTAATAGTAAATTACTTTTCCTCGCTGTGTCTCGTTAATATATTAATAGTTGAATATCCTTGGATCATTATTAATGTAGAAACGAATTGCACGTGTTATTTGATGTATAATTTAAACTGCGTTATGAACAATGGGGACGTAATATATGCAGCACAGTATTCACATCTGCAGGCAGAAACCAGTTCGGTGCATACAGCACGAGTCTGTGGATTGTTATTATTTGTAATGGCAAATTACTTTTCCTCGCAGTTTCTCGGAAACCCTTTGCACTCGTATTTATTGGCGACAAAACGTATTTTGGAGACTATAAGTCGACACACGAGTGCAAAGGGTTAATATATTAGATAATTTAAAGTCCTAATTATTAATATACAAACAAGTTCTACGCATAAAACTTATAATTTGTCTAATTTGTGTAACGGTAATAAGTCGGTGAAGGAGGGAATGATTATAACTTAACTTTGAACCCTGCACATCATTTGCTTTTACAAAAAATATGATACTAGCGAAATAACCTTGAATCAATGATTTTGAATTAAAAAGAAAGGTTTGCCATGATATCATAATGGCGGATGTTTCAGTAAAGAATTAAATTACTTCCTGTGCCAAATTTAATTTAAAACGAGGTAGCAAACATGACAAATTAATTACAAGAATTAATAACATGAATTCTACCGTAATTTACTGAAAAATCTTATAATCCATAAGCCGTACAAAAATTTCAATAGCATTTTCGAAATCCCCGCACAAAAATACTCAACAATGTGAAAACGCGGGTTCGATCCGTGTTTAAATAAGCGAGCTGTAACCAAAAATTCCGTTTGACCTACTGACGGAGGGAACTCCGCGTCTGGAATGCGGGATTATGTAAGTGTTACGCGACTGGGTCACGGGGATACCCCAAGGTCGGCACATTCCAGACCGGCGGCCATCATGAATGAAGGCGGATCAGTTGCGCGTGCGCGCAATCCAAGAATCGTGCGATCTAACGCGGCCGACCGTAAAGGGTTGAATTAATGCGTGAAAGGGTTAATCGATAAAGAAATTACACCGTGTGATCGATTTACCACCGAAAATTGCGAGTTAACATGGGAAAATTGTTTTTTTTAGATTGCTGCTCCCCTCACCCTAACCTAAAAGGAATCCAATACCACCGTTGGATCGATTATTTTAATGCGCTTCACATGGTACCACACAATTATATATTAATGTTGTTTTACCATCTGTAAAGGTGCTTATTGTGAACAGTTCATGAACAGCTACAAGCCCTGTTTGCCATTAGCTCGCGAACAAATCCCGAACACCCTGCGTTAAGTACGTGAGCAGTTACACGATGATTTCTAGATGAAATTAATTTTCGTTGGACGTTGTTCGCTAAGAAGTTCGCTCAGTGTTCCAGTTTTCCAGCGTCAGTACATTTTCATCCGTCCACTCCATAATTTTTCGTTTTAAAATTGATGCAAACAGTTTCACCGTCTACACCTGACTGAGGTTCGGCGAACATACACTTTAAAATTACCGACAACTGGCAGGACTTTTGGCGAACTCGAGATGAACAGGTTAAAATCCGTTAATGTTACGCGACAACATTGGGTGAACAGGCTATTGGGTGATCGCGAGCGCCGGTGGATGCGCACCTTAAGAAGCCTTAAAAGTAAATAAATTTATTCAAAATAATCATGTTAACTTCCCTATATTCATGTACGTTATTAAAATCTCGTTCATCTGTTTGACGCTTATTTCGATCTCAATTTATTTGCAATGAATAATAATTATTCTAACGGAAAAAGGGTTTTTATGTTGAAAACCTGACGTTCGATGAGTGTCGATTTTTGTTTTTTTGTGCTCTCATCGCCGCCATCACCGTTACAATTTTATTTGGTTATTATCTGTAACCTGGCAATGATTTCATATCCGTACACCTAACCGAAAAATAGCTTACATCCGTACAGTTTATTGTTAGGGAATTAATCTATATACCGTAAGGAGTAGAAACAATAATTGTTAATTCACAATTGTGTGAAATTGTATGAAGCACAATAAATTAATCTATCCAACGGTGGCACTAGATTCCTTTTATTTTAAATAGGGGATCAGCAATCTAGAAAAAACAGTTTTCCCATGTTAATTTGCTATGTGTAGTGGTAAATGGATCACACGGTAAATGTAGGTTCAAAGTGATTGAAAATGGTATTTTACTTCGTGAATGTATGAACTGCATTTTCTGGTAAATTCCACCAATTAAACAACTAGGTGATTTAATTAATTAATGATAACAATTCGTGACAACCAACCCAAGTGTTACCCTCCGATTTGAATGAAATTTGGTGGTCTTTATCCTGGCGAGGATGACAGAGAGTGTGATGGAAGGGAAAGGGAGTGTGTTTGCGGTATTTCTGGACTTCAAAGCGGTGTATGATTCGGTATCGAGGGGGTATATGGTAGAGGGTTTGAGGAGAAAGGGGGTGAGTGACGGAGTGATAGATTGGGTAAGAGGCGTGTATGAGGAAACGTGGGTGGAAGCATAGGTGGGCGAGGAGGTGTCGGAGAGGTTTAGGACGTGGAAAGGATTGAGACGGGTGTCCTCTAAGCCCGGTGCTGTTCAATCTATATATTAGTGAGTTAGAGGAGGTGTTGAGGAAACGACAGGAGGGGGGTTGGTGATTGGAAAGTGCATATGCGGATGATATAGTGTTGATGGCGAGAGATTGGGAGGGAATTAAAGGCATGTTGAAAAGGGTGGAGAGATGTATGCACAAGAGAGAACTGTGTGTGAATGTGGAGAAAACGAAATGGATGAGGTTCAGGAATAAAGGGTGAGGGGGGAAATTGAAAGAGCTAGAGTGGAAGGGGGAGGTGGTTGAGCGGGTGATTAGGAGATATTTGGGTTTAAAATAACTCCGTAAGTAAATGTTAATTTCCCAACAACAACAAATCCTATTTTATTGTTTATTAATCAACCATTAATACCTCTGTAAATTACAATTTGAATCATTAAAATCAATTTAACCATTAAAAAATTGCTGCGGCAATATTTATTATTGCAGAATTTTTACAGCACTTTTATTTCAAAAGATTAAAGGATTATATATTTGTCGGTGATTTAATGCTTAAATTATCAAAATCATCGCTTAGAATTGCTATTTAGAAGCTTTTAAACATTTTACATTCGGATTTCCGCCCGTCGTCGCCATCTATTAGACGGTGGCTGAACTGCTAAGTGATGTTTTTGAACAGCGCCAAAATGCTCGAACTTTATACTTATTGTCAAAGTGTTAATATTTAGCAATGGGCTGTGCATGAAACGGTAGACAATTTAATTCTGAATCGAATGGTGTATAAAATAGCTGAGGAAATTCAGCGGTTTTCCTGTAATTTGCGAATGAAAATTAAGCACGACACACTTACCGACATTTACAGTTCACTGTAACATAAAAATTCAATAAAGAAGAATTTGCTATATTCTTTAATCAAATACGGGTTCCAATACTTATTCCTGATGAATCATGCATCAATTTATATTGTTAATGCATTACAATAAGAGAAATATAGGAAAAATCATAATCTAAGTAGAGGGCTCTACCTGTTATCGTGGGGATAAACTACTTAATAATTTGTGGATGTAATAATTGTTGTAATAATAAAACAATATTTAAAAACTTAAAAAGAATGTTGTCTCATGATTAAATAAATTCACTTGTGGATATTTACGTACTTAAATTGCAGAAACAATATTTTATAATATACACCAAGCAACCCGATACACGCATAACTCGAATTAATTTATTATTAAAAACTTCTAATTTTATACGTAACAGGGATAAAACCATAAGTGTAATCCTGAGTTAAGCTTCCAAAATAGTGGGAATATTTAAGTATTTAAATTGCGGAAACAATGGTATTATAAATACGCCTACTTGTAGGCAACCCAATATACTATAACTAATATTATTTTTTATTAAAAACTTCTAATTTTAAATATAATAGGGACATAAGCAAGAGTGTACCTAAATATTCGCACTATTTTTAAAGCTTTACTGAGGATTACACTTATGGTTTTGTCGCTGTCACCTTTAAAATTGAAAGTTTTTATAGTAGTTATGCGTCTATCGGGTTGCCTGTAATTAGGCGGATGTATTATAATGTATTGTTACGGCAATTTAAATACGAAAATATTTACAAGTAAATTTATTTTATCATCAGATAACAGTCTACTTAATTTTTTAAATATTCTTTCATTATTAAAACAATTATTAAATCCTCAAATGAAAACGTAGTTTATCCCTACGATAACAGAGGGTACCCTGTATGAAGATCAGGATACCTCATATATTTCTCTTATTGTAATGCATTAATAATATAAAAAGTTAATTGAATAATCAGTAATAAGTATTGGGACCCGTATTTCATTGAAGAAAATAGCAAATTGTTGTGCATTTAGGTTTAAAGTTACAGTGTACTGTAAATGTCGGTAAGTGTGTCGCCCTTAATTTTCATTCGCAAATTACAAGAAAACGGCTAAATAGCCTTAGCTATTTTATACACCGTTCGGTTCGGAATTAAATAGTCTATCGTTTCGTGTGCAGCGCATTGCTGAATATTAACACTTTGATTATAAGGATAAAGTTCGAGCATTTTGGCGCTGTTCAAAAACATCACTTAGTAGTTCGGCCATCGTCGAATAGATGGCGACAAGACGTGGGATTGCGAACGTAAAATGTTTAAAAGCTTTTAAATAGTAATTCTGAGGGATGATTTTGATAATTTGAACGTTAAATCACCGTCAAACTTGCAATCCTTTATTTTTTTCAAATAAACGTACGCGTTTATATTGCCAGTCCCTTGAGTCGCGCCCAAAAACCGACAAAACAGGGAGCAGTGGTCATGACGAGGAGCGTGATGTGCGGCATGACGAGTAATGTTGCTACACTACGTCCAACTACGTCTCTGCCTCCTTTCCTCGCTACTTCCCATACCACTCGACGAGTGTGTGCATAGTGTGTGGCAGGGGTATAAGACCTGTGCTATTGTAGGGGTGGAAGTATGGGCGACGAGAGTGTATGAGTGTATGGAGAGGGAGCAGTTATGGTTCTTGAGACGGATGCTGCGGCTAGAGAAGTCGACACCTGGATACATTCTACAGCAGGAGATGAACAGGGAGAGATTGACATGTGAGGCGGTAGAGAGAGTGGTGAAGTACGAAATGTGGCTGTGTGAATTAGGGGAGGAGAGATTGGCGAAGGCGGTGTGGGAGACGTGTGTGAATGTAGAAGGAGGGAAATGGAGAGAAGAGAGAAAGAGGGTAGGACTGGCTGAGGTGAAGGTGGAAGAGTGGTTTGGTAGGGGTTTGAAGGTGGCGGCATGGGTGAAAGAGAAGGTGAAGGAAGTGGAAACTCGGGAGAGGCAGGGACGGATAGTGAAGAGCAAATATAATGATATATTTAGGAGGTGGCAAATGTATGGGAAGTTACCGAGATACCTGAGTAAGGGCGGGTGGAGCAGGGAGCAAAGGGTGATAATGGCGAGGGCTAGGTGTGGGTTTGGAGAGAGGGGGAGAAAGAAATGGATGGGGGAGGAGTATATGAGATGTGGATTATGTCAGTGGAGGAAGGATACATGGAGGCATCTGGCGGAAGAGTGTGAGGGTGCGAATGAGGAATGCGTGGAAGTGAAAGGGAACAGAAGGGTTACAGAATGGATTAAAGAGGATGGGGCTGGGGCTGGGGTAAGGACGCTGGAGAAAGTGAGATGCGAGAAGAAGGACAGGAGGTGAGGGGAAAGGAGAGGCGAGGAGGAACGATTGCATTAGTTGTGTATAGATTTCTAGAATGGAGAAATTAAGTTTATGCCAATAAAGGTTGTTTTTTCATTTGTTGCAAAGTAGTTTGAAAGAATTGTGTGCAAGGAAATAAAACATTATAAGATTTTGAGCGGCATCTCTGTCTTGACCTCCTCTACAAAGATCTACGAGCCGCCTCTAATATATACTTATAAACATATTACATGTTACAGTGAATATATTTGTTAAATATGTTCAGTTTTATTTACAGAATTCATTTCGTCCGAATCAAAATCAGTTATGATCTCAACCAGTGGAGCCTTAACTGTCACATTTTACACTGGCTACATTTTTAACTTAAATTAATTTAGTACGAATATTTTTCTAAAAGAACCCAGATTCTATGAATACTTGCAAAAATTAAATACAAGTTTCCACCCCGCACCAAGTAATGCATCAAAACTAATCTTTTCATGCTATCTCTTTTTATACAACCTCTTCGACTTTTAAGTTAATATTTAAAACTTCCGCTTTTAAGTCTAACAGCGATGAAACAATAACTATAATTGAGCTAACAAGGACATTAATCAATAAACGTTTAGGAGTTATTTGAGTTTAAAATAACTTTGTAAGTAAATGTTAATTTCCCAACAACAACAAATCCTATTTTATTGTTTATTATTAAACCATTAATACCTCTGTAAATTACAATTTGAATCATTAAAATCAATTTAACCAATAAAATATTGCTGCGGCAATATTTATTATTGCAGGATTTCTATAGCACTTTCATTTCAAAAGATTAAAGGATTATATGTTTGTCGGTGATTTAATGCTTAAATTATCAAAATCATCGCTTAGAATTGCTATTTAGAAGCTTTTAAACATTTTTAATTCGGATTTCCGCCCGTCGTCGCCATCTATTATACGGCGGCTGAACTGCAAAGTGATGTTTTTGAACAGCGCCAAAATGCTCGAACTTTATACTTATTGTCAAAGTGTTAATATTTAGCAATGGGCTGTACCTGAAACGGTAGACGATTTAATTCTGAATCGAATGGTGTATAAAATAGCTGAGGAAATTTAGCGGTTTTCTTGTAATTTGCGAATGAAAATTAAGCACGACACACTTACCGACATTTACAGTTCACTGTAACATAAAAATTCAATAAAGAAGAATTTGCTATATTCTTGAATTAAATACGGGTTACAATACTTATTCCTGATTAATCATTCAACTATTTATATTGGTAATGCATTTTAATAAGAGAAATATACGAGAAATCATAATCTAAGTAGAGGGCTCTACCTTTTATCGTGGGGATAAACTACTTAATAATTTGTGGATGTAATAATTGTTGTAATAATAAAAGAATATTTAAAAACTTAAAACGAATGTTGTCTCATGATTAAATAAATTTACTTGTGGATAGTTACGTACTTAAATTGCTGAAACAATATTTTATAATATACACGCCTAATCCCAAGCAACCGGATATACACATAACCCGAATTAATTTAATAATAAAAACTTTTAATTTTATACGTAACAGGGACAAAACCATAAGTGTAATCCTGAGTAAAGCTTCAAAAATAATGGGAATATTTAAGTATTTAAATTGCGGAAACAATGGTATTATATAAACGCCCCCTTGTAGGCAACCTAATATACTATAACTAATATTATTTTTTAATAAAAACTTCTAATTTTAAATATAATAGGGACACAAGTATGAGTGTAATGCTTAGCAACACTTAAAAAATATTACACTATAGGTTTTGATATTGTCACCTTTAAAATTGGAAGTTTTAAAGTAGTCATGCGTGTATCGGGTTGCCTGTGATTAGGCGGATATATTATAATGTATTGTTTCTGCAATTTAAATACGAAAATATCTACAAGTAAATTTATTTTATTATAAGGTAACAGTCTTCTTAAGTTTTTAAATATTCTTTCAATATTAAAACAATTATTAAATCTACAAATGAAAACGTAGTTTATCCCCGCGATAACAGAGGGTACCCTCTATGAAGATTAGGATTCCTTATATATTTCTCTTATTGTAATGCATTATTAATATAAAAAGTTAATTGAATAATCAGTAATAAGTATTGGGACCCGTATTTCATTGAAGAACATAGCAAATTGTTGTGCATTTAGGTTTTAAGTTACAGTGAACTGTAAATGTCGGTAAGTGTGTGGTGCCTAATTTTCATTCGCAAATTACAAGAAAACCGCTGAATTGCCTCAGCTATTTTATATACCATTCGATTCGGAATTAAATAGTCTATCGTTTCGTGTATAGCGCATTGCTGAATATTAACACTTTGATTATAAGGATAAAGTTCGAGCATTTAGGCGCTGTTCAAAAACATCACTTAGTAGTTCGGCTATCGTCGAATAGATGGCGACGACGCGTGGAAATTCGAATGTAAAATGTTTAAAAGCTTTTAAATAGTAATTCTGAGGCATGATTTTGATAATTTTAACGTTAAATCATCTCAAAACTTGTAACTCTTAACTATTTTCAAATAAACGTGCCGTAAAAATCCCGGAATAATAAGTCATGTCGTCGAAATTCTCCATTCATTTTAATGATTTAAACGGTAATTTATGGAGGGATTAAAGGTTTAATAATAAACAGTGAAGTAAGGTTTGTTGAATTTATGAAGAATTATTCAATTTGGTTGAAAAGTCGGTGAGTTATGGGCGAAAAACCTCAAAATGCACTTTTTTCAAACACCCATAACTTGGTGCCAAATCGTCGTAGGAACTTCGCTCTTTGAGTCCTGCATAGGGAATTGGTCAAATTTGAATGCCTTTATGGTGGATCGAGTCTACAAATTTTTTCCAACTCCGTACACATCGTCAAAGTTGGGCATAGTTTACTGAAATAGCTTTTTTTCACAGGGTTGCTAGAGGGGGGCGGAAGGGTTTACGCTTAAGTTTGCATGCATGACTTTAAAGAAGACACTTCAAAGTTTTCCGCCGTCAAAGATTCATCACAATCGATTGAAAATACGCCGAGTTATGACGGTATGAAAATGGTCGAAATTTCACCAATTTCATGTTTTTTTTCACGTGTGTATTCAAATGAAATATCCATGTTCAGTTGTATCTGTCAGTACATTAATACATCATTAGTGCCACGCGAAATGTTGGCAATAAACTAATGTATTCAGTGAAAAATGTTACATTTTACTGTGTGTGTGTGTGTCTGTCTGTGCGCGCTGTCTCTCATAAACGAATAGAGCAATTGATATGAAACTTTGAACATAAGTCTTATTTAATAATCCGAAGAACTAAAAAGCTTTTGGTAAAATTTCGTACACCGGAAGTGGGTGTTTACTTAAACTGTTTTTTGTTTTTTCACATATTTTTTTAAATATGAAAAATATCACAAAAACATATATTGAATATTGAATTAACATCTCTCGTTTAAAACTATTTTTCATAAAATCATTGTTATTCGAGAAAAAAATGTATTAATTTTTTTTTCATTTTTGGTTTATAATTATGAAACGATAATAGTTACAGCAAATTTATGTTAATAATAATTGCAGAGAATGATAAAATAAACAACTTATAAAGAATACGTTTTTTCGGAATTTCTTTAGTTTTTGAGTAAACTGAGTTTTTAAATTTAGAGTATAATTTTACATAATTTTGACGTTTTAAACGTCAGTTTCATCCGAGTCTACGAAACGCTCGATGTAACTTTAAAATATGATTTAAATTGAAAATAAACCATGAAAGTGTAAGTATAAATAATCATGATACTTCGGAGAAAGTAACATGATGGCCACATCACCATTTTTTAACAATGCGCTGCACAACGTGGTTTCTGCTTTCAGGAATTTCATCTTCGAGGATCAAAAGGGAAAAGAGAATACTTGTTTCTAGTTTTTTTGGCATTATTTGACAGAATGGATAATTTTAAATAAATTAAAGTATACTGAAGGAAACAGTGAAATTCGTGAAATTTCGACCATTTTCAAACCGCCATAACTTGACGTATTTTCAATCGATTTTTATAAATCTTTGAGGGCTAAAAACTTTGTGTATTCTTTAAAGTCATGCATGCGATCTTAAGCGTAACCCCTTCTAGCACCCCTGTAAAAAAATGTTTTTCTTTTTAGAAAACCATGTCCCTCCTCCGATTTTTTTTACCGATTCGGTTATTTTGCCGCCACATGATACCGTGTACTGTCGACGGCGGCCGTAAAAAAAACATTTCGAATTTTCGAAATTAGGAGGCAAAATACATTAAAAAAATATAGGCATCGAATGTACATGTTGGCTGTAAACCAGTGTTATCTGCAATTTTGTTTGCCTAATGAACCCGACAATTGTTGTGAAACTTTTTTGCGGATAAGAATGAGGACGGGTTTCCTCCAGAGTGGTTTTTACATTTTTTTAATGGGTTTCCATGGGCCTTTGCATTTATTTTAGATACCCTCGGCAGATGTTTGATAAGCAAGACTCATTCAGCATCCCAGAAAACGGTTGCCATCAGTTTGCAGAAAATTGTGTTTTTTTTTTGGTGGTGGATATCCCTTATAAATCCCCATCATTGATTCTTGTGTGGTAGAAGAGCTCCAGTGAACTACCCAAGGTGATAATTCGTGATAAAACTATTTGTCCGCCTCTAACTAGGCCAAATGTTCTTGTAAAACTTCTTCCTCCCCAGTTTTTGTTCAGGGGTAAGCAATCTAGGAATCCATCCTACAGACACCTTCACCATACCGAAATCGTCATGCAATAGTTCCAGGATACTTGTTTCGGGTATACTGCATTCATTTTCAATGCTAGAGATCTTTACACGACAATCTTGCAGTCTGCTCGATCTTCGACTGGTCGTCCGGACTTTAAGTCATGATTCTCTACCTCATTGAAAGAGTTTAGACCAACATTTTACTTTCAAATAAGATGGTGCATCTTCCCCATACACAGCAATCATTCTTTTGTTAATTATTTTCGGACCAATCTTTCAGTACCAATTTTTTGACTTTTCCCACAAAGTCTTCTGTTCGATCTTAGACTGGTCTTCTGGACTTTTTGGTCATCGTGACTTGATTCTATACCTCATTAAAGGAGTTTAGACCAACATTTCACTTTCAAACAAGATTTTGCATCTTGCTTATAAACAGAAACCATTCTTTCGTAAATTGTTTTTGGAGTAAAAAATTTTCAACTTTTCCCACAATGTCTTCTGCTCGATCTTCCACTGGTCGTCCGGATCTTGGGTCATCGTGACTTGATTCTCTACATCATTAAAAGGGTTTAGACAAAAATTTCACTTCCAAATAAGATTTTGCATCTTCCCCATACACAAAAACCTTAATTATTTTGAGACCATTGCCTTCTTTTGTCACGAACTTTATTACGTTGCGATGCTGAATCTCAATTTCAATTATTTTATCGACAAATGGACTGTCTTAAACCCTTAAATCTCTATAAACAAAAAGGTATACTGCATTTTTTTAAAATTATTAATTTGACGTCGCCTATTCTTTGTTACATAACATAAATAAACCCTCGTAGTATTAATTATTTCGTCGAAAATTTTGTCAATAGCGGAAAATTTAATAAGGAACCTTCGAGCATGATGTACATCTTAATGCCGGTGAGAAATTTTTAATATAAAAACATATAGAGAGAGCGTAAGATTTATGCAGTAGGTAATTTAAAAGTTTATTCGGGGTGGAAATCCATTAGAGAGGTGACGTGAAAAGCAGGGGCGGAGCGTTTCTATATTAATTAAGGGCTACCTGTCACTAACCGTCCCGTCTCATGATGGATGACTGCAGAGGCGACTCGTCACCCCCGCAGTACGCTCCTCTCGCCCCCCTCTGACGCCCGCCGCCTTTACATCTCATCTTTATCAATTATCAACTTTTCTCGCACTTATTAAAACTCTTCGAGATTCGGATCGCATCGATCATTGTTAATCAGGAATTTTCCGGAGCGGTTATTGTTGAATTTCGGGCGTTCGGTGGAAGACGGACGCCACTGCGACGATCAATCGCGGTGACTTTTATCTATTCTTGTAGGCGACGCGTGGCGTCGTGTTTGCGCGCTAATGCACCTTTGACTTTTGAAAATCATTTCCTTCCTTCCTGTGGGGCATCGGTAAATACATAAATAATCCTTCCCCGCGCATTAGGGCGTCCATTTTCTGACGGTTATCAGAGTCAAGCAACGTTTGACATGTACGTCAGTTATTGGTTGTTTATAAAGTCAATTGTTCCAACGCACAATTAGCTGTAAAAATGTGAAATATATTTGAAAAAAATTAATGAGCGAGTCTATTGAAAGAGTCGACTCATGAATGGATATGTGTACATTTGCTGTTTGCTGAACGAACATTTGACGTTTTATGTGTTTTATATGTACTTCGTGTTATTTATTTTCTCTTTTTTTGTACTAATTATTTAAAAAAAGTCGAAACAAAAATCAACCCTGATTTAAAGAACGAATCACTGTTAGTCCAAAAAAAAAAAAATTAAAATCCAATAGAAATTAACGGAGTTATCTTCTTTAGAAGAAAGGCGCGCACGCGTAGGCTATAATTGTGCTGAGCTGATTTTAAAAATTCATAACTTTTATTAAAAACAAAATTTTGGAAAAAATCAAAGTTACTTCACTAACAGTGATTTGTTCTTTAAATCCGTGTTGATTTTTTTGTTTCGACTTTTGCACTTTAAAAATGGTGGTAATTTGCCGTGAAAAGTGTTCATGTAAATAAAAAAAAATTGTAAAAAAATATAAAACGTTGGGATAAAATTTTACAAAATCACACGTACATTTCCACATCTATTGGCTAATGGAGTAACTTTGATTTTTTCAAAAATTTTGATTTTAATAAAAGTTATGAATTTTTTAAATCAGCTCAGCACAATTATAACTTACGTCTGCGCGCCTTTCTTCTAAAGAAGATAACTCCGTTAATTTCTATTGGATTTTATTTATTTTTTTTTAATTTTTTGACTAACAGTGATTTGTTCTTTAAATCCGTGTTGATTTTTTTGTTTCGACTTTTGCACTTTAAAAATGATGGTTATTTGACGTGAAAAGTGTTCATGAAAATAAGAAAAATTGTAAAAAAAATATAAAACGTTGGGATAAAATTTTACAAAATCACACGTACATTTCCACATCTATTGGCTAATGGAGTAACTTTGATTTTTTCAAAAATTTTGATTTTAGTAAAAGTTATGATTTTTTTTAATCAGCTCAGCACAATTATAGCCTACGTCTGAGCGCCTTTCTTCTAAAAAAGATAACTCCGTTAATTTCTATTGGATTTTATTTTTTTTTAATTTTTTGGACTAACAGTGATTCATTCTTTGAATCCGTGTTGATTTTTTTGTTTCGAATTTTTGCACTTTAAAAATGGTGGTTATTTGACGTGAAAAGTGTTCATGAAAATAAAAAAAATTGTAAAAAAAATATAAAGCGTTGGGGCAAAATTTTACAAAATCACACGTACATTTCTACATCTATTGGCTAATGTATAACCTTTGATTTTTTCAAAAATTTTGGTTTTAATAAAAGTTATGAATTTTTTAAATCAGCTCAGCACAATTATAGCCTACGTCTGCACGGCTTTCTTCTAAAGAAGATAACTCCGTTAATTTCTATTGGATTTTAATTTTTTAAATTTTTTTGGATCAACAATGATTCGTTCTTTGAATCCGTGTTGAATTTTTTGTTTCGATTTTTGCACTTTAAAAATAGTGGTTATTTGACGTGAAAAGTGTTCATGAAAATAAAAAAAAATGTAAAAAATAGTGATGTGGCCATCATGTTACTTTCTCCGACTTGATTGTATCATCTATATTCGCGCTTTCGTGCTTTATTTTCAATTTAAATCATATTTTAAATGTACATCGAACGTTTAAAACGTCAAAATTATGAAAAAAATATACTTCAAATTTAAAAACTCAGTTCACTCAAAAACTAAAGAGATTTCGAAAAAAAAGTTATTCGTTATAAGTTGTTCGCCATGGCATTCTTTACAATTATTATTAACATAAATTTGCTCTAACCATTATCGTTTCATAATTATAAACCAAAAATGAAAAAAAAAAATTAATAAATTTCTTTCTCGAATAACAATGATTTTATCAAAAATATTTTCAAGCAAGAGATGTTTATTGTTTTGTTGTCTTCAATATTTATTTAAATATTTTTGTGATATTTTTCATATTTAAAGAAATATTGGGAAAAAACAAAAACAGTTAAGGTAAACACCCACTTCCGGTGTACGAAATTTTACCAAAAGCTTTTGAGTTCTTCGGATTATCAAATAAGACGTAAGTTCAAAGTTTCATATCAATTGCTCTATTAGTTTTTGAAATACGGCGCGCACAGGCACAAAAAAATTTCAAAAAATTATGGAAAACAATCCGAAACGGATATTTCCGTAGAAAATATTTTTGAAAAAAAAATCACGATCACAATACTTTCTCTTTTAATTCACTAGTTTTCAAACGAGATTTTGTGAAAATTTCATTTTTCCATTTGTTGAACATTTGAGAAAAAATATGTTCCATGAAGAATAAATTCTAAAAAAAATTATATTCAATTGCTTCAATATCACGCCTCCAAAGGCACGTTTATTTTCTAAAATTCACTGATTTTCAAACGAAATTTTTAAAAATTAAATTTTTTCCTCAAATGAAAAAATATGTACCGTGGATAAAAAATTCTGAAAAAATATATTCCATTGCTAAAATATCAAGCCCCCTAAGGAACGTTAGTTTTTTAAAATTCACTTATTTTCAAGCAAAATTTTTGAAAATTGAATTTTTTGATTTGTTGAACATTTGATAAAAAAATTCAAAAAATTATGTACCGTAGACAAAAAATTCTGAAAAAATTATATTCAATTGCTGAAACATCACGCCCCTAAAGGCACGTTTGTTTTTTTTTTTAATTCAGTAATTTTCAAACCGGGGTTTTTTTAAATTAAATTTTTTTCATTTGTTGAACATTTGAGGAAAAAATTCCAAAAAACATGTACCGTGGACAAAAAATTCTAAAAAAATTATATTCAATTGCTGAAATGTCACGCCTCTAAAGGCACGTTTATTTTCTAAAATTCACTGATTTTCAAACAAGATTTTTAAAAATTTAATTTTTTTATTTGAGGAAAAAATTCAAAAAATATGTACCGTGGACAAAAAATTCTGAAAAAAATATATTCCATTGCTAAAATATCAAGCCCCCTAAGGAACGTTAGTTTTTTAAAATTCACTAATTTTCAGACGAAATTTTTGAAAATAGATTTTTTTCATTTCTTGAACATTTGATAAAAAAATTCAAAAAATTATGTACCGTAAACAAAAAATTCTGAAAAAATTATATTCAATTGCTGAAACATCACGCCCCTAAAGGCACGTTTGTTTTTTAAAATTCAGTAATTTTCAAACGGGGTTTTTTGAAAATTTAATTTTTTTTCATTTGTTGAACATTTGAGGAAAACATTCCAAAAAACATGTACCGTGGACAAAAAATTCTAAAAAAATTATATTCAATTGCTGAAATGTTACGCCCTTAAAGGCACGTTTGTTTTTTTTTTTTATTCACTAATTTTTAAACGAATTTGTTGAACATTTGAAAAAAGATCTAAAAATTATGTACCATGAAGAATAAATTCTAAAATATATATATATTTAATTGCTAAAATATCACTCCTCAAAAGGCACGTTAGTATTATTTTTTTTTAAATTCATTAATTTTCAAGCGAGATTTTTGAAAATTTCATTTTTTAATTTGTTGAAACTTGGAGGAAAAAATTAAAAAAAAAACATGTACGGTGGACAATAAATTCTGAAAAAATTATATTCAATTGCTAAAATATCACGCCCCTAAAGGAACGTTAGTTTTTTTTTAAATTCTCTAATTTTCAAACAAGATTTTTTTAATTTCATTTTTCTATTTGTTGAACATTTGAGAATAAAATCCAAAAATTATGTACCAAGAAGAATACATTCTAAAAATTTATATATTTAATTGCTAAAATATGACGCCTCCAAAGGCACCTTAGTTTTTTAAAATTCACTAATTTTCAAGCGAGATTTTTCAAAATTTCACTTTTTCATTTGTTGAACATTTGAACAAATATGTACCGTGGACAAAAATTTCTGAAAAATTATATTCAATTGCTTAAATATCACGCCCCTAAAGGAACGTTAGTTTGTTTTTTCTTTACTAATTTTCAAGCGAGATTTTTGAAAATTTAATATTTTCATTTGTTGAACATTTGAGGAAAAAATTCCAAAAAACATGTACCGTGCACAAAAAATTCTAAAAAAATTATATTCAATTGCTGAAATGTCACGCGCCTAAATGCACGTTTGTTTTTTTTTAATTCATTGATTTTCAAACGAGATTTTTGAAAATTTCATTTTTCCATTTGTTGAACATTTGAAAAAAAAAATCCAAATTTTGGATTTTAATTTTTAAATTTAAAAAAAAAACGTTTTATATTTTTTATAAGTCGTTGAAGACCATTTAAATCGAAAGAAAGGCACAAATGCGTTAATGGCATCTTTCTATCTCTGCAATAAATTTCGATCACCGCACAAAACCCTTGCAGCCATTCCTCAGATGAGATCCGATATTAAATATGCAGTTCGCGAGTCCGTAACAACACACCAGCACCGATAAGTTTACATATATTGGGCGTCGGAAAAAAAAGTAAAATAGCCGTTAAAATTCCGGTAGTGTATAATGGCATACAGCAGGAAGGGCCTATCATATTTATAGGGAAACAGAGACGGGCGGAGAGACCACAAAGGGCCGAATGGATGCTGATCCCAGCAGAGAGTTATGTATCTTGTAGATTTATGTATAAAGTGTAATACCGGTAAAGCCGGCCCGGAGTTAAGCCCACAGAGTGAAACACGATCCGAACGTGTGCGGGTGCAATGTTGTGCTACAAAATAAATACAAAATATACCTGCAGAATGTGTCCCATTTTTGCCGAGGGCTGTAAATTGAGGAATCCCGCCATCCCCCTTATAAGCACGGCTAACTCGCGTGCATAATTTACGCAAACAACGGTTTTTACTCATCACTTCTCAAACCGTCGACGTTTATTCCTCCAAGATATTCATTTTGTTCCTCCAAGGGATGTATTGATCATTCACGTCCGCGCTCAAACAAATCAAAAGAGTATTTGATTGATTTCAACAACGGACTTATTCCTTCAATAATTTAGGAACTCTAAGGTAATTCCTGGAATTCATGAAATTTCGTTTTACCAATAATAATAAATAATAATAAACACAGTTTCATTCAAAAATAATGTACATACATAACTAAAAAATATAAATCATGAACGATTTTTACCTCATAATGGGAGAGTTACATTACTTCGTGGCAATCCTTAAGGGGGTAAGTGCCGCGTCGAAAATCGATGCATTTTTGATGGTCAGCATATACGTAATTCTAAAGTTAATATCAAATATTCAGAAATGATATTTTGCATATATAAAGAGAAAGGATTAAACTACTCCTCTATAGAATTTGATTTTTTTTTTGAATAATCAGACAAACTGTATAATTTATCCTAAAAATTACCAATATTTAATGGATATCTGGAGATTTTCTCTGCAAAGAATTAAAAATGTAATCCTACAGAAACATAGTTTATACCTTTAAAAACAATACGTACGTAAAAATATTGTCATTCGTTATCAAATAAAGTCGCAAAATCGTAAGAGCTGCACCTCTGCAAACACGAATTTGCTTTATTTTTGCCGCTGCATGAAATGGAGGCATGCACAAACAAATTTACGTACACGGTAAAATTTCGGGCCCAAGATCAGTGGCGGCTCGTGAAACATTTTATCGGTAGAGCCACTTAGCATACAAAAACTATTTCCCCCCGTCTCATTTTTGAAGAAATAATGAACATATTATTTATTTCTACGATTTGTCGTGTATTTTAATTTCGTCCCAGGTGGATACTAAATCTGTAATACCGTTCTCACCCCAAACAAAACACATGGAAAACAAAAAATACGCTTTCTTCGAATAAACTTTCTCATTCGTATTTTTGAATTTTCAAAATCAACGCACTAAAGCTGGAAGCTATTGCAACGAAGAGTGACTGCTTGAAGTAGCTTCTCAAATCCATGCAGAAATATTGTATTTTTGATATACTGGAAATTGATCGGCATACCCCCACTGGAAACAAAATGTCACAACTCAAAACTTGATTTTTAGAAAAATTTAATTTGCATCTTGTGATTTAAAAAATTCCAAAAAAAGAGTAACTGCCAGAATTAGCTTCAAATTTCCCAAATACATCCAGATATATTGTATTTTTGACATACTGGAACATGATCGACGTACCCCCACTGGAAACAAAATGTCAGCACTCAAAACTTGATTTTTAGAAAAATTTAATTTGCATCTTGTGATTTAAAAAATTCTAAAAAAATAGTGACTGCCAGAATTAGCTTAAAATTTCCCACATACATCCAGATATATTGTATTTTTGACATACTGGAAAATGATCGACGTACCCCTACTGGAAACAAAATGTCAGCACTCAAAACTTGATTTTTAGAAAAATTTAATTTGCGTTTTGTGATTTAAAAAATTCCAAAAAAATAGTGACTGCCAGAATTAGCTTCAAGTTTCCCAAATACATCCAGATATATTGTATTTTTGACATACTGGAAAATGATCGACGTACCCCCACTGGAAACAAAATGTCAGCACTCAAAACTTGATTTTTAGAAAAATTTAATTTGCATCTTGTGATTTAAAAAATTCTAAAAAAATAGTGACTGCCAGAATTAGCTTCAAATTTCCCAAATACATCCAGATATAATGTATTTTTGACATACTGGAAAATGATCGACGTACCCCTACTAGAAACAAAATGTCAGCACTCAAAACTTGACTTTTAGAAAAACAGAATTTGCATCTTGTGATTAAATGAATTCTAAAAAAATAGTGCCTGCTATAATTAGCTTCAAAACTTCTCAGATCCATCCAGAAATATAGTATTTTGAACATACTGGAAAATAATCGACATACCCCGACTGGAAACAAAATGTTAGCACTCGAAACTTGATTTTTAGAAAAATATAATTAGCATTTTGTGATTTAAAAAATTCTAAGAAAAATAGTGATTGTCAGAATTAGCTTTAAACTTCTCAAATCCATCCAGAAATATTGTATTTTTGACAAACTCCGTTAGAAACAAAATGTCAGCCATCGAAACTTGATTTTTAGAAAAAACAGAATTTGCATCTTGTGATTTAAGGAATTCTAAAAAAATAGTGACTGCTCTAATTAGCTTCAAAACTTTTCAGATCCATCCAGAAATATAGTATTTTTAACATACTGGAAAATAATCGACATACCCCGACCGAACACAAAATGTCAGCACGAGAAACTTGATTTTTAGAAAAATAAAATTTGGATTTTGCGATTTAAGAAATTCTAAAAAAAATAGTGATTGCCAGAATTAGCTTCAAACTTCTAAAATCCATTAGAAATATTGTATTTTTGACAAACTGGAAAATGACAAAATGTCAGCCATCGAAACTTGATTTTTAGAAATAACAGAATTTGCATCTTTTGATTTAAAAATTCCAAAAAAATAGCGACTGCCACAATTAGCTTCAAAGCTTCTCAAACCCATCGAGAAATATACTATTTTTAACATACTGGAAAATAATCGATATACCTCGACTGAAAACAAAATGTCAACACTCGAAACTTGGTTTTTAGAAAAATGTAATTTGAATTTTGTGATTAAAAAAATTCTAAAAAAATTGTGATTGCCAGAATTAGCTTTAAACTTTTCTAATCTATCCAGAAATATTGTATTTTTGACAAATTACGCCAGAAACAAAATGTCAGCCAACGAAACTTGATTTTTTGAAAAAACAGAATTTGCATCTTGTGAATTAAAAAATTCCAAAAAAATAGTGGCTGCCACAATTAGCTTCAAATCTTCTCAAATCCATCCAGAAATATAGTATTTCTAACATACTAGAAAATGATCGATATACCCTAACTGGAAACAAAATGTCAGCACTCGAAACTTGACTTTTAGAAAAACAGAATTTGAATCTTGTGATTAAATGAATTCTAAAAAAATAGTGACTGCTATAATTAGCTGCAAAACTTCTCAGATCTATACAGAAATATAGTATTTTGAACATACTGGAAAATAATCGACATATCCCGACTGGAAACAAAATGTCAGCACTCAAAACTTGATTTTTAGAAAAATATAATTTGCATTTTGCGATTTAAAAAATTCTAAAAAAATAGTGATCGTCAAAATTAGCTTTAAACTTCTCAAATCCATTAGAAATATTGTATTTTTGACAAACTGGAAAATGACAAAATGTCAGCCATCGAAACTTGATTTTTAGAAATAACAGAATTTGCATCTTTTGATTTAAAAAATTCCAAAAAATAGCGACTGCCACAATTAGCTTCGAAGCTTCTTAAACCCATCCAGAGATATAATATTTTTAACATACTGGAAAATAATCGATATACCCCGACTGAAAACAAAATGTCAACACGCGAAACTTGATTTTTAGAGAAATATAATTTGCATTTTGTGATTTAAAAAAATCTAAAAAAATAGTCATTGCCAGAATTAGCTTTAAACTTCTCAAATCCATTAATTCGTTCTTATGAAAGCTGAAAGACCTCTGTTGAGGCCCTTCATAAAAGTGACTCAATAAATGTATTGTCTCTCTTTTGTTCTTATGATTCAATCCAAAGTTAAAATAAAATAAAACTGGCGATTTTTTAGTATGAATATTTTCAGTGTTGCTTCTTAAGTCTGTGCGAATCGATTGTGGCAACCCTTGTAATAAATAGGCGAAACCGTCGCATGAATATTAAATGCGGGAGAGATTATATGCACTGCCCCGATTTGTTCGGTTTTTGATTAGTTTCGGCTGATCTGATTATGCACCCCAAAACTAATAAAAGGCAACAGCTGTTGTGGATTAGACACTGTATTTATCGTCGCACGCGTATACGTGCACACGCGCCCCTTTTATCCAAACTTGTAATACTTACAAAATCGGATGTTTTCATTAAATTGGCGAGGTGTTGTTATTTTTACTAACCATTGGGTCAATTTGTGCAGTTTAGTTTTCGAGGTCCTTCGGCAGTGTGACGTGTATCGATGTGCTGTTTATTTTTAAATGGTTCAAACGCATTTCCTGGCGCAGCCACCATAAGATCATTTAATAAATTTGCTTATTTTAGTTGACTGTAAAGAGATGGTTGCGACTGTTATAAACTAACTTGTTATCTAAGGTTAAAATTAGCTAAAATATGTAAACGCAAATTAATTATTGACATTTTCCTGAGAAGTTTAAATCCAGATATGCCTACAATTCTATATGTAGGACGACTATTCTAAAGTTCCTCTTAAAATTATATCTATAATATCGTCAACGCCATCTATCATTTTTTTATTCCAATAAGTATGTACATTCAATGAATATCGTCAACGCCATCAATCATTTTTTTTATTCCAATAAGTACGTTCAGTGATTATTTTATTAAATATCTACAAGTCCTCATTAAAACTTTAACTCTCCTTTATGGTGTATCTACCTTCAAATAATATACAGCATGTTTATCTTATCGTGGGCCATATGTTTTTACATGCTAAAAATTATACCTAGTGTAATATACAGGGTGTTTCAGAGCCTTGGGAACGGTCAATCACGTGCTTATTTGTCAAAATTTCGAAAAATGTTTTATACAAAAGTTGTGTATAATAGTGAGCTGCACGCCCTAAAAATATTTAAATGTATACAGGGTGTCTCATAACAAAGTTACAGACCAAAGTTATGTTTTTTTAAATAGAACACCCTGTATTTTTTATCATATTTGAATTATATGGAGCAAATAAAGGTGAGTTACTTCAATACTCCCTATACCTATTGTTTGCCGTTTTCGAAATATTTGAAGATTTGTTGAAACAAGTTCGGACAAATCGCACGCAGTCTGCGCGCTCCTATAGTACTTGCTAGATCGGGATTGTTCGTGCGTATTCGTACGTTTCCGCACGAATCAAATTCGTACGAAAACGCATCCAAAGTGCGCGCGGCCTTACATAGAACGTCTGAAAACTATCCGAACTTGTTGGGATAGTATTTTGTGTGCGCACTCAATTCGTACGAACAGTATTCATACGTTTACGCACGATTAGAAGCGCGGCCTTAGAATGTCGGGAAAAACCCTTGGAAGTAGCAAAGGGTCCCCCCGGATAAGATAGGTGAAATGCCCCCAGATTCGGAATTCCTAATTATCCAAATAATGTTGTATCTTGAGGTAATAATTATCGGCGGACATGGTTTATATGGTCCCCACCACTCCCCTCACCCCCCTGTGGTCAAAGAGGGTTATTTTTTGTATTAATTTTTTTATCTGACTATGTGTATAATTCAAAATTCTGAAAAAATTCATCATGGTAGGTAGAATAGAATTTTTTTCAAAGTCATCCAAGTTCATTTGGTTTCTCAAAAAAATTAAAAAAACAAATTTTTAATTTTTTGAGGCAGAAATCGTTGAGGTGCACGCCGTTTTTTTTTTACTATTTTATAAAAGCCGATTAATTTTACCTCTGACAGGAACTTTTAACATATTTCGAGTGGTGCGTCATTTGTAAAAATCTAATTTTCCTCTTTTTTTTTTCGATTTTATCAATTTTACAGGTAAGGGTTGAGGTTTAGCCAAAAAACTAATTAAAACTTTTTTGTAGCATTTTGTAAGACGAAAATTTTAGTTTTATATTTTTAGCCTTAATACAAAAAAATTATGTGTAAATCTATTTATAAGTTTTTAAAAATTACAGAGTTACTAATGTAGAAAAATGTTTTTCTTCATTTGTGATTATAGTAAAGTGAATTATAATAATATATAAATATAACGGGTGTTTCAGACCACCCGTACACCCCAAATATCTCGCGAAATACAAATCAGATTGACATACAAAAAAATACATCTAAATTTTTGGTGTAAAATTTAAACCACTACTCCTCCCCCGTGGGGAGGGGTGGGGGGTAACGTTGAAATCTTAAATAGGTACCCCTATTTTCTATAGCAGAATTGGCTTCTACTCTAAAATATATTAGGTTTTTATTCGAAACATTTTTTTCGATTAGCAAAAAATTTTTTTTTTATTTATATATTTTTTTTTTTATTAAAAAAATCCTGTTTGTCGTTACAAACATTCATACATTACCACAATAGAAAAGAATAGAATAGTATTTGATAATCAAATTGATTTTTATTCGTTAGTACGATTTCTTTTTACAAAGATTTTTTTTTTGAAATAAAATTACGAATGATTTCAATCAACGCTTTATTTAAAAGATGACTACGTAAAAAATGTCGTAATCTATAATTTGATGCGAGAAATAAATATAATTCAATAAATGTTTTTGCCGAATATAACGCCATCTGTCGCTCATCGACATTTTTTTTTCGGATAAAAACCTAATATTTTTTAGCATAGAATCCAAATCTTTAATAAAAAATAGGGGTTCCTATTTAAGTTTTCAAAGTTACCCCCTTCCCCGACACAGGGGGGAGGGAGGGGCGGTTCACATTTCACACCACATGATAGGGCTCAAAAAACATTTTTGGATATATTTTTTTTAATCTCAATCCGATTCGTATTTCAGGAGATAGTTGGGGTGAACGGGTGGTCTGAAACACCCTATACATACATGTACTCTACATTTTTAATGTAATTAAAGTAATTAATTGGTTATAACTTTTTTACTATTAAAGATAGGAAAAAAATTAAAAAAACAAAATTTTTGTATTGCAAAATGCTACAAAAAAGTATTTGTTAGTGTTTTGGCTAAACCTCAACCCTTACCTGTAAAATTAAAAAAATCGAAAAAAATAGCGGAAAATTTAATTTTTAGGGATGACGCACCACTCGAAATGTATTAAAAGTTCCTGTCAGAGGTAACATTAATCAACTTTTATGAAATAGTGAAAATGCAGCTCAACGTTTTCTACCTCAAAAAATTATTTTTTTTTAAATTTTTTTAAGACAACAAATGACCTTGAATGACCTTGAAAAAAATTATATTGATACGTCTCTTGATAACCTACCTTGATTATTTTTTTCAGAATTTTGCATTAAACATATTGTCAGATAAAAAATTAAAACACAAAATAACGCTTATTGACCCCAAAGGTGTGAGGGGAAGGGTGGGACCATATAAAGCATGTCCGCGGATAATTATTATCTCAAGATACAACATTATTTGGTTAATTAGGAATTCCGAATCAGGGGGCATTTTGCTTATCTTAATCGGGCACACACATCGGGTCAACGTTGCTTGACTCTTGCAATCGCTAGCTTTGAAGCCGAATACGCCAATCGCCTACGGTTTTACAGAAAATATTCACCAAGTTTCAGTTTGCTTCAAATTTATTGAATAAAAACAAATAATAAATAATTAAAGACAGATAATAAAATCACGAATTTTCAAAAAATTACCGCTCGTAAAATTTCATTCGATGTCCCAAATCAGAATCTGGATGTACGTAGGATTCAACAGATTCACTACCCAAGCCATCCTGATCCTTCGACTTCTGCCTGAAACCGTATTTACTTGTAAAGCCTCCTCCTAATTCCTCACTTTTTTCAAATCTATAACTATTTGGATTAAACTTTTTTTCCTGGAAATTGTCATCTTCATCGGAAATAAATTCAGGCATCAAAGTCCTGCGATTCAAACGTTCTTTATGCCTCAATTCAGAAACCACATTCGGATGCCTTGGAGGAATCGTGGGTTTAACGTAAGGCATTGTGGGCCTAACGTAAGATTTGTAATCGTTTTGAAGTTGCGGTGGAATCGTAGGTCTAACGTAAGGTTTATAATCGTTTTGAACTTGCGGTGGAACTGTAGGTTTGTAATCGTTTGGTGGAATTGAGGGTCGGTAATTTTTTGGTATCGTAGGTCTGAAATTGTTCTCCACCTCTTTTGGAATTGATGGTCTTACATAATGATTGTAATCGTTTTGTACTTCTGCTGGAATCGTAGGTCTAACGTAGATTTTGTAATCGTCCTCAACTTGTTTTGAATTGCTCGTTCTAATATAATGTTGGTAGTTATCTTGCCCTCCTGTTGGAATTGTGGGCCTAACGTAAGGACCGTCTTCTACTTCTTTTGGAATACTCGGTCTAATATGCTGTTGGTAGTTATGTTGCCATCCTGTTGGAATTGTAGGCCTAACGTAAGGTTTGTAACCGTCTTCTACTTCTTTTGGAATACTCGGTCTAATATGATGTTGGTAGTTATTTTGCCCTTCTGTTGGAATGTAGTTTCTGTAACCGTCTTCTACTTCTTTTGGAATACTCGGCCTAATAAAATGTTCTGTTGGGTTTGTGGGTCTAACGTAAGGAATATTATGCGTGTAGCCATTTTGCCCGCTTGTTGGAATCGTAGGTCTGTAACCATCCTCTGATTCCCTTGTAATGTAATACTGTCCTCCTGTTGAAATTGTAGGTCTGTTGTAATCGTTCTGCACATCTATTGGAGCTGTAGGTCTAACGTCTGGTTTGTAGTCGCTCTGGATTTGGTTTGCGAGCGATGCTTCGGTTTGATAGGATGGTGAGTTGCTCTTCGTGGTTTTTACGACTGCCTGGAAACCGTTTTTGCTGTCGGCTGTGTAAGTCACGGTGCGGATGCTGCCATCGGGATCGGCAATAACGTATTCGCCGTGGACGGCGTCGCCATCTCGTTCTTCGAAATGCGATTTGTAGTCGCCGGTGTGATCGTCGTTGACGCTGTAGGTGTATTTGTATTTTGGATGAGCCTAAAAAAAAATATAATTCAAGACCTTGTAAAAATAACTTTTATGAAATAAAAAAAATGCTTAAATAAAAATGGTGATGTGGCCATCATGTTACTTTCTCCGATTTAATGAAATCATAGCCATTTATATTTACGTTTTCACGGTATATTTTCAATTGAAATCATATTTTAAATGTACATCGAGCGTTGTGTAAACTCGATCGAAACTGACGTTTAAAACGTCAAAATTATGAAAGATGGAAAAAATATACTTCAAATTCAAAAACTAGGTTTACTCAAAAACTAAAGGGATTTCGAAAGAAACGTATTCTTTATAAGTTGATCATTTTACCATTCTTTACAATTATTATTAACATAAATTTGCTGTAACTATTATCGTTTTATATTTATAAACCAAAAATAAAAAAATAAAAAATACATTTTTTTCTCGAATAAAAATGATTTTATGAAAAATGTTTTCAAGTAAAAGATGTTAATTTCTTCGTTGTCTTCAAAGTTTGTTTAAATATTTTTGTGATATTTTTCATATTTAAGAAAATATTGGCGAAAAACAAAAAAACAGTTAAGGTAAACGCCCACTTCCGGTATACAAAATTTTACCAAAAACTTTTCAGTTCTTCAGATTATCAATTAAGACTGATGTTTAAAGTTTCATATCAATTGCTCTTTTAGTTTTTGAGATATAGCGCACACAGACAGACACCCACCCACACACACACAGCACACACAGCACAAAATTTTTTTTTTCCAGAAATTGTTGAAATGGCATCTAGGGACTCCAAAACGGATATTTCCGTAAAAAAAAATTTGGAAAAAAATTCACGACCACAATACTTTCTCGTACTTCGTAACGGAGAAAGTAAAAAGCTGCTATAAAATAAAAAATGCAATCAGTGATATACAAATATACGTTTTGTAAATACGATTGGTAATTTTAAACTTAAAAAAAGTGCAGTTAAGGAGAGTACGAAGCAAACACTTACATTATAATGTTTGTCATCATACTCGTTGTAATCCTCAACGTTTGGACGAAGATTTTGACTTTTGACCAATTTCGTTTCTGGATACTCAACGCCTTGCTGTTGGACCTCGTTCCCATTCGGGGGTGAGTATTGCGAAAATCTTGTAGAGGGTTCGGCTTCCAAATCTTCGAAATATTTGCGGACCTCGTGTTTCGGCGAACCGGAGAAGCTTGCAAATGTGCCGGTGGACTTCGGTTGGATGACCGCGATAATTGCGCAGAGTGTGATGGCCTGGTAATTTTTGGATGAATAATAAATAAATTACAATCTGATTAATTTAATAATTGGAGAAAGAAATTATTTTCTAAATTTTCTTAAAATTGGTTAATGATGATTAACAACTTACATTACTCACAGAGGAAGTTGGCCGTGAATTACAACTTTAATGATTTAGGGATATTTATTACTAGAAGAATTCTTATGCTTAAATAAATTACTGTCTAATTAATTTCATAATTGGAGAAAGAATTGATTTAAATGTTTTCTTAATTTCCTCAAAATTTCAAATTGGTTAATGATGACTAGCAACTTCCACTAGTCATAGAGGAAGTTGCTCGTCATAGAACTTCATTACTTATTCTTTAAAACTAGTAATCTGTCATAGATACTAATATCACCAACTGTTTTGAGTCAGAATGTTAAAATTCTTGTCCAGTTTCGCGCTCTCAATGCTTTTTATAACAATTTTGAAATACATTTATTAATAAAAAAGCATTAATTTTACATATAATATACTATTTCTAAAAAAAAATTGTTTATTGTTAAGTTGACCGAATAAAAAAATCTGAATGGATAAATAACATAAGTAGATCTTTATTAATTCATTCAGACTTTTTTTAATCGCCCTACTCAACAATTAAAAATGTTCGATCGATGAAGCTGTTTCTTGTTGAAACTCTATGGTATCATTTAATGAATTTGCTGACGCAGGTTTTAAATGATTTATTGTTCTACAACAATTGTTTGGCAACACAGTGGCTTCATCAGGTAGATGAAAAATATGGAGATATTATTCATCTACGTGATGAAGCAATTCTTGTAAAATAATAAAAAATAATTTTAAACCTTACACTGCGTCAGCGTTTTTATTGAATGAATTAACAATTTTTCGTCTATTATTTTGATTAGTATAATTAAATGCTAATGATAGAAATATTTAAATTAACTATACTTTTTTTAATCGCCCCACTTAATAATAAAATTTTTTTGGATTTTTTGACCATTATTTTGATGCAAGGCAATTATTATGATAATGGAAAGATTTAAATGATCTCACCTTGTAAATCATCTTGGATGGTTTAGTTTCGATGGTTCGAACTGCACTGACTTATTTCGGGAAATCGTTTCGCTTTTATATTCCTCGCATTTGAATTTAAATTTATAATCCGCCGTTTGAAATTTTCGAGTTCGGATCCGTGACGAATAATTGTTGCAGATTTGTGAGTATGATAGCTTTTAATGGTGCCCGTCGCTGGAGCTGGATTAGATTAATTGGAAGTAAAAGTTTTCCGTGTAACGAATTACTAATTTAATAGTGATAATATAAAAAAAATTCAATTTCGAGTGTGAATGTTTAAATTTTGCGAACAGTTTCATTTTATCAGGGTATCTTCAGAAACACCAATGATGGCGAAGAGGGTGGAATTTTGTTAAGTGGTAGAGTAGCCTTAATGGCCAAACTTCGCCCATTACTGTAAATAAAGACGTTTATTATTATTATTATTATTATTATTATTATTATTAATTATAAAAGAAAGATGAGTTTAATCACATCAAATCGCAGAAAGTTACGTGATGGCCAGATCAACACATTTTTTGTTAATAAAGCGCTGCATTTGAAAATTAAAAATATAAAAAAATAATACGATTTTTTTTTAATTTCTGAGGAAGTAATCTACTTAAGATTTATAAAAATAGGCTTGCAGTGCTCTCCCCAGAGTACATTCTGAATAAGACTAGACTAACATTTTTTTGTGCGATGAGAAGCTTTTCGGAATGAATTGAATTTCCCCAAATAATTATACCATATTCTAGATAGTGTATATTTACAAAAAATGTACTCATAATTATAAAGAGTCGTCTCTTTACCCCACAAAATGTTGATGAGCAAAAAATAAATAAATGAGCCGCCGTCTCACAAATTTTATATTTTCGACTATAATGATAAAAAAAAGTTCCTCACTTATAAAACTTCATGATTCATAATGAGTCACTTGACTCCTCGACTCTTTTAGTCGACTCAATCATCAGTTACTGAGTTCTAGTTCTGACAAAACACGTCCTAAAAAAAGTCGAGAAAAGAAGTCCTTAAAAGAAACCTGATAAAGTTCTATAAAAAATTGTCCCGGTATCCAAAAAGAAAAGCTCTGAAAAAAGGCCTTTAATAAGACCTGAAAAAAGGCTGATGGTTGCGATCGTTACTATGTGGTAGTCCATTGTCAGGTAACTTTGAATTAAACGTCGAAAGTTGTTTAATTCAAAGTTACCTGAAAAAAGGCCTTTAAAAAGACCTGAAAAAAGGCCTTTAAAAAGACCTGAAAAAGGCCTTTAAAAAGACCTGAAAAAGGCCTTTAATAATACCCAAAAAAGGCCTTGAGAAATACCTGAAAAAAGGCATTTAAAAATCTTGAAGAAGGCCTGAAAAATAGTTCGGAAAGAAAGTATAACAGATAAAAAGTCATGGAAATCATCAAAAAGTCCCAAATAAATGCCTCTGAATAAAAGTCCTATAAGAAAGTCTTGAAAAAGAGTATTGAAAAAGAATCTTGAAAAAAATGCTGAAAAAGATACCTGATTTTTTTTTGATAAAGACCTGACAAAAAATTCTGAAGAAAAGTCCTGAAAAAAGTATTTAAAAAAGTCCACAAAAAAGGTCATAAAAACAATCCTTAAAATAATCAAGAAGTCCTGGAAAAAATCCCTGGAAAAAAGTCCTGGAAAAGAGTTCTGTATAAAAGTCCCGACTAAAATGGTTCCAAAAAATTCCTCAAAAGATTCCGAAAAGAGTCTAGATAGAGGCCTTGAAAAAATGTTCTAAAAAAAAAATCTCTTGAAAAAATTCTTCAAAAAAAGATCCTTAAAAAATACATAAAAAACTACTGGAAAATAATCTGAAAAAATTTGTTCTAAAAACAGCCCTGAAAAAAATCTTGAAGAAGTTTTGAAAAAAAATCCGGAAAAACTTGAAATTTGTCCTGAAAGAGAACCTGAAAAAAGTTTTGACAAGATCACGAAAAAAGTTTTGAACATATCTTTAAAAACCTTGAAAAAGAAGTCCTTAAAAAATGTTAATGCAATTAAAAAATTCCATAAAAAACACCCGAAAAGAAGTTCTGAAGAAAAAGACTTGAAAAAAAGTTCTGAAAAATAGTTTTGAAGTAAGGCCTTGGGGCCGCGGTGGCCTAGTGAGTAGAGCTCCTGCTCACGGGCCTCGTGGTCGTGGGTTCGAATCCCATCCGGGCGGTCACTTTTTCGGAACGAAGAAGTGGCCGTTCGGGTCCATGGATGTTTAGTGTATGTCCCATTCATTATAAATGATTATTATACAAATTATCGGTTATGGCAGAAAAGCCAATTCCCAAATCATCCGCACTTCCTCAACCCGAATTTCCGTCAACCATCCTTACTTAAAAAAAGGTCTGATGAATGCCCCAAAAAATCCGAAAATAAGTCAACATGTGGACTTTTAATAAAAATTCCATTTGCGGTTAAACCGGAAATTACCTTCACTTTTTATTTCAAATGGAACATCCTATATATTTTTACATAATTTAAATTATCTCTAAATTCTGAGTTCATAAATGTATCAAGTGACCCATCAGATGTGAGTTTTTGGTTTAAATTCAATTTAAATTTGTTTTTTGTTTAAGCTTTAAACAAAAATTTAACTACCAAAAGGTTACATCTAAAAACTCAGAATTAATTCAATATCAATTTAAAAGGCACATGTCTTTTCCTCATATCTCCAGCTGGTCCTTAATTTGGTACGTATAGTTAAGTTTTTTTTTTATTGCAACTGTCCGCCTGAATTTTTATTATTTTATTCGTCGGGTATTTTTTTTTTTCTAAATACGTGATATGCTTTATCTTCTTTCTCGTGTACGCTGCTTTTACACTCTTCGCCCGTTTATTGCATTTGAATTCAATACTGTATTCACTACCCATATTGCTTCTTCAAATGCATAAGTCTCAAATAACAAAATGATAATGAATATTCATGAAACGATCGTATTCGTTCAAAAATCTATTATGTTCTATCTACATATGGACATTTTTGAGATATTTGACTCTAAAAAATAATTTCAGCGTAGATATTATAGCACTTGCATCGTAATACCAATCAACCATTACGATACGGCATTGGCCTACTGCATTGGCTTCACTATAGACGCGAAATATAAAAAAAGGATAACAAATAAGAGTTTCAAAAAACATTTTACGTACAAGTGAAAAGCGTAACGCAATTTCAAGCGTGCGTAATTGCTTTACTACTCGCGTTATGTACTATACTTTACCTGCGACCACATATCGATATGGTTAAAAGTAAAGATAAATCTTACTACACTTGATTACTCGTAAATTCGTATTGGCTACATGGAAGGGTGTTGACAACGTTTGCATAAAACAGTAATATTATTACCGCACACTTTTTACATTACATTACAGTTATTAATTGAGTGGCTTACGATAGATGAAAATTACAAAGTGATTTATTTTATTTCCAATATTCATAAAAAAAATATTAAAAATTCCCTATTAAATTTCAAACAGCTTTGGTGCAGTAGATTACAGTGTTTAAAAAATAGGGGCCTTTGCAAATGAAACAAACAAAAAAAAATAATTAAAAATGAAAGCTCGGACGCGGCATAAATATGCAACACGGACATCAACTTTAGCTCCGTCATAATAATGCACGGGGCGGAATGAATAAGCATTAAAAATAAAAAGGGAAGTGCTGTTTTTTTTTTCACCGGCAGGCAGATTGCTGACTGCTGACGATGCGCCGGTCCATTATCTCTTACCACATTAGCCGTCGCGCCCCATGAAATATATCTCTCCGTGTGTATTATAACACCATGCATTATACAGCGGCGACCTCCCGCGGGGATTCACCTCACTTGCACGTCAGCCTTACCTCATTTGCATCGCAAACAAATAGAGATGCTCTTGGAATTCTTAAAAAAATCGACACATACAGGCTCATACACATACACACATACACAAAACCCAATCAATACTGAAAATGTATAAATTAAAAATGGTAGTCTATGAAAAAAAAAATGTCTAGGAAAAGGGCATTTTAAAGGCCTCACCAGGTTCTTACTGATTCGGCCATAAAAGTGTACTTTTTCGTCCTCGGTAAATACATTTAAATTTAATTTTAATATTCAGTAATTATTGACATATTTAAGTGATTTTTAATGATTCTTCAATTCTTATACATATTGTGATGCTTGTTAAGTCTTCTAAGCTGAACTGAATGGTTACATCCGTGGATTTTAATACTTTAAATTTATATTTTCCTACTAATTTCCACTACTTTTAATTATAATTTAATTTAATGATCCAGCTATTTTGAGTTTAAATTTTCCTAAACATTTGCCGTCTTGAATAGATAATAAAAGTAAATTGAGTAAATAGAAAATCTGTTTCGGACCGTATAAACAAAAAATAGATAAACCTCGCCCATAGGATATTATTCATAAAAATTAAATTTAAAAGTCGTTTTGATATTTTTTACGATTACCGCTGCGGCGGAATCATGGCATAATCGTAAAATAAAAGTGGGAATAAAAGAGATATAAAGCGTGAAACCGCCCCATATAGGACCCCGGTAATGGCTTCTCATATTGCCTACTGGTATTTGCCGCTATGACTTATGCCCTTATTCCCTTTTGTCTCCGATTTTCGCCCGTATAAATAGAATGGATACTTTCTGATAATGTCTTCGCAAAAATGGGGATGAGCGAGGGAACGCGGGCGGGATTTGGGATTAGCCTGTTACCATTAAAACGCACACGGATTACCCTTAATTGCCCCCATATACTCTATATATTGGAGGTGGTGGAATGGTTATTGGGGATATTAAGGAAAAAAAAGTAACAATAATTTGGATATCATTAAAACAGTATTTACAATTGGTTGCGTTATAAAACAAGAAAATTCATTCGCAACGATTAACGGTAGGTGTATAGTACAATTGGTAGTACAAAAAAATAATAATTTTAGAGTGATTTATAATTACTCAAAATTCTTCCATTTACTATGTTATTCGGGAATGTACAATAAATATATGAATCTTTCGAAAAACTGAAATTTAAAATTTTAGGTTTATAGTGTTATTTTCTAAAAGTAATGTAAACACGGAGTTGATTTTTACCATAATTGTTGATAATAGTATAATGTGCGTTATCAGAAATTTTCATAATTTTTCATGGAAAAATAACGGAGACATTAATTAATTTAGATTTTTTTCCTCCCAATTCAGCCATTTTCTCACTAATTGAACGAAAAATAAATGTTTGTAATATGTCACTCCCAACACTATAGTAGTAGCTTTCATATGATATCAAGATAACGATATTCTATTCTTAAGTAATTGAGTTAACCACTATTGAAAATGTGCCATTTTTTTAAATTTCAAAGCGAGATAGACAAACTGAAGCCTCTCGCCCCCTTCCGCCCCGCGTAACCCAACAAAGTGCAGAGCGAGATAGGCGCTGGGGGTTGGGAGCTGTTTAGGTCATAAAACAAAGTACCTTCAATTCATGCTCTAGCTCCCCTGTTCAAAAATTAACAAACCTTGACATTGCAGTTGAAATAGTTTAAGAACTAAATAAAATCTATTTTAAAATGCTGAAAGACCTCTGGTCTATTGCCTGTTGTGCTCATTTATAGAAGTATCTCAATAAATGTATTGTTTCTCTCGCTCTCTCTCTATTTTAAATTTTTGATGAAATATTGAAAGTTATATTTTTTACATTCATGGTTTTAAAATCAATCTATAACTTTGGTGTAATTTGACCCAATACGAATTTTCGTTCCAAAATAAACAAAACATTAAAATGAAGTCTAAATATCTTAACAATTAGTTCATGCATATTTAAATTTTTTGTATGTTCATTGATAAATGACTTATTCTTCATCCATACTTGATATCTCGGGATTTTAACGATTTTTGTACGAATGCCAATTTTCGTTCGAAAATAAATAAACCTTAGCATTTAAGTTGAAATATACTAAAGGAAAAAAATTAAACACTTGAAATTCGTAATTCGTGAAATTTCGACCATTTTCTAACCGCCATAACTCGGCGTATTTTCAATCGATTTTGATGAATCTTTGAGGGCGAAAAACTTCATGCATGCGAACTTAAGCGTAGCCCTTTTTGTCCCCTCTAGCACCCCTGTGAAAAACAAGTTTTTTTTCAGGAAACCATGTCCAACTTTGACGATGTCTACGGAGTTGGAAACATTTTCAGAATTTGTTTGATATTTTTAGAAGACGAATATTTTTGCGTTGTAATTTCCTCACGATAGATTTTCTCGCTAATTTTGTGCGATGAATTTTCTGCGATGAATTTTGTGCGATGAATTTTCTGCGATTAATTTTTTGCAAAGAATTTTCTGCGATGAATTTTCTGGGATAAATTTTCTGCGATTAATTTTTTTCAATGAATTTTCTGCTATGAATTTTCTGTCATTAATTTTGTGCGATGAATTTTTTGCAATGAATTTTCTGCGATGAATTTTTTGCGATTAGTTTTGTGCGATAAATTTTTTGCGAAGAATTTTCTGCGATGAAATTTTTTCAATGAATTTTCTGCGATGAATTTTGTGCGTGGATTTTCGGCGTAGAATTTTCTGCGATTAATTTTTTGCAAATAATTTTCTGGGATGAATTTTTTTCAAAGAATTTTTCTGCAAAGAATTTGATGCGATGAATTTTCTGCTATGATTTTTTTGCGATACATTTTTTGCAATGAATATTCTGCGATGAATTTTCTGCAATGAATATTCTGCGATGAATTTTCTGCAAAGAATTTGATGCGATGAATTTTCTGCGATAAAATTTTGCTATGAATTTTCTGCGATAAATTTTTTTCAATGAATTTTCTGCGATGAATTTTGTGCGATGGATTTTCGTCGTAGAATTTTCTGCGATTAATTGTTTGCAATGAATTTTCTGCGATAAATGTTTTGCAATGAATTTTCTGCGATGAATTTTTTTGAATGAATTTTCTGCGATGAATTTTCTGTGATTAATTTTGTGCGATGAATTTTCCGCGTAGAATTTTCTGCGATTAATTTTTTACAAGGAATTTTCTGCGATGATTTTTTCTCGATGAATTTTTTGCAATGAATATTCTGCGATGAATTTTCTGCAAAGAATTTGATGCGATGAATTTTCTGCGATGAAATTTTGCAATGAATTTTCTGCGATGAATTTTCTGCGAAAAATTTTCTGCCATTAATTTTTTTCAATGAATTTTCTGCGATGAATTTTCTGCGATAAATTTTCCGCTATGAATTTTCTGCGACTAATTTTGAGCGATGGAATTTCAGCGTAGAATTTCCTGCGATTAATTTTTTGCAATTATTTTTCTGCGATAAATGTTTTGCAATTAATTTTCGGCGTAGAATTTTCTGCGATTAATTTTTTGCAATAAATTTTTGGCGTAGAATTTTCTGCGATGCATTTTTTGCAATGAATTTTTCTGCGATGAATTTTTTGCAATGAATTTTCGGCGTAGAATTTTCTGCGATAAATTTTTTTACAAGGAATTTTCTGCCATGAATTTTTTGCAATAAATATTCTGGGATTCATTTTGGGCGATGAATTTTCGGCGATGAATTTTTTGCGATGAATTTTCTGCGATGAATTTTTTTCAATGAATTTTCTGCGATGAATTATCTGCGATTAATTTTGTGCGATGGATTTTCGGCGTAGAATTTTCTGCGATTAATTTTTTGCAATGAATTTTCTGCGACAAATTTTTCACGATGAATTTTCTGCGATTAATTTTTTTTAATGAATTTTCTGCGATGAATTTTGTGCGATGGATTTTCGGCGTAGAATTTTCTGCGAATAATTTTTTGCAATTAATTTTTGGGATGAATTTTTTGCGATGAATTGTTTTCAATGAATTTTTTGCGATTAATTTTGTGCGATTAATTTTCGGTGTAGAATTTTCTGCGATTGATTTTTTGTAATGATTTTTTTCGATAACTTTTTTGCAATGAATTTTTTTCAATATTTTCTGCGATGAATTTTTTGCAATTAATTTTTTGCGATTAATTTTTTTCAATGAATTTTCTGCGAATAATTTTGTTCGATGAATTTTCGGCGTAGAATTTTCTGCGATTATTTTTTACAAGGAATTTTCTGCGATGAATTTTCTGCGTTGATTTTTTTGCAAGGAATTTTCTGCGATGAATTTTTTTCAATGAATTTTTTTCAATGAATTTTCTGCGATTAATTTTTTGCAATGAATTTTCTGCGATGAATTTGCTGCGATGAATTTTTTTCAATGAATTTTCTGCGCTGAAATTTCTGCGATAAATTTTTCGCTATGAATTTTAGCGATGAATTTTCTGCGACGAGTTTTCTGTGAACCCTATACATCTTTTACAATTATTTATATTAACACCTAGAAGACCTAGAAGTTACCTAAGGTGTTATTAACATATACTATTACCTTTAAAACTTTGCTTGTGTTTGTTGAGGATGTCCGTTCTAGAATGCTTTATGCTATGTTAATTTTATTTGTAATTGAATCTTCAACAATCTGCTGCAGTTGAAGACTTCTAGTCTTCATGCCTTTGTAAAGTTAATACCTGTATCCGCTCCAGTATCAGCTATGAGAGAAGCTGGTGTTATGCATTAGCAGCAACCAGTGTACCCAGTTTCTTCAATTTTGTAATTTGACTAGGAATTTTTCCTTCAATGTGAGTAGAGTATTTTCAGTGTCTAAAGTACTGTTTTTACAATGATGGAATCTTACCACTGCATTCTTAAACTTATTCCTTCAGACATTTTATTTGTTACCTCAAGTGTCAATATTAGGCCCTCTATTATTTTTGATATACACAACGACCTGCCATTGCGTATATCATCAACGTCATCAATTATGTATGCTGATGAAAATACAATTATAGCCACGGACAAGTCATTGGATATATCCCAAGAAAAAGGCAAAGAAGTATCGAACAAAACCAAATTCAGCATTCGTTCGCTTGAATTTCATCGTCATACGCAACGACAGTGTTGCCATCCTCACTGTTACTGCAAATAATTAATGCTTGTTAACCACCGACACATCCTCACTAGGGTATATCGCATGCAACCACATGTACACATTTACGTATATATTGTTGCGTACGATAATAATACACCAGCGATAATTAAAACAATAACTCTAACACATAAATAAATTTATTAATTTAACAACAATTATTACAATATAATCAACAATTATAATAATGACTAGCACCAAAGTTTAAGCTTCAGTGTCGAGATGGATGATAATGATAAGATGGAGCAAACTGCGACTGATCTCCATGATTATATCCTGGCGTTATAATCGTCTCGCCCTTGTTCAACGCCGACTGCACAGGCTGAAGACCGTAATACCGGGAAGGCCTGAACCCATTCAAGGTCTTCATTTCGTAATTTTGATTCGAGCTATCCGTTGGACTTCTTAGATACTGGGACGGTTGAAAATTCGCGAATCCTTTAGGCTCGCGGTCGGTTCCACCGTAAACAACTTGATTCGCCCTTTGGGATTGTGGAGTCTCTAACGCTGATTGGTATACGGCAACTTTTTCATCAGAGGATAGATGTGGTTGAAATGTTGAGGAATCTGATCCTTTAGGCTCGCGTGCGATTACATTATTCTGTTGAAGAAAATTTGGCTTTGTTTGGGATTGTGGAATCTCTGATGCTGATTGGTATACGGCAACTTTTTCATCAAAGGATGAATGTGTTTGAAATGTTGAGGAAACTGATCCTTTAGGCTCGCGAGCGATTCCATCATTCTGTTGAAGAAAACTTGGCTTTGTTTGGTATTGTGGAATCTCTGACGCTGATTGGTAGACGGAAACTTTTTCATCGAGAGGTGGATGTGCTTGAAATTTTGAGAAATCAGGAAGCTGGTACGTAGGAATTTTTTCTCCAAAGGATGGATTTGATTCGGAATCTGAGGATGGATGTGAATGAGGTTGGTGTGTAGGAACTTTCTCCGCTGCGACCTCTTTGTTACGTGGTATGTTGACCACCTTTGAAGGAGTTTGTTCGATGATCAATTGAACGTAACTCTTCGGTTTTGGTAAATTTTCGAATCCAACATTTTCGAGAGATTGTTGCAGATTATGAGTTTTACCAGAAATCTCTGGAACATTGTTATAGATTTTAATATTCTGACCTGCTTGCTTTGCATCGTTGATATCTGGTTGAAGATAACTATAGCTTTGCACAACTTTCTTGTCTTCTGGTTGAGTATTGTAATAGCTTTTTATTTCCTGAGCTTCTTGCTTCCCTTCTTTCATCTCTGGTTGAAGATAACGATAGCTTTGCACAATTTGCTTATCCTCTGGTTGAGCATTGTAATAGCTTTTTATTTCCTGAGCTTCTTGCTTCCCAACTTTTATTTCTGGTTGAAGATAACGATAGCTTTGCACAACTTTCTTGTTCTCTGGTTGAGCATTATAATAGCTTCTTATTTCCTGAGCTTCTTGCTTCCCTTCTTTTATCTCTGGTTGAAGATAACGATAGCTTTGCACAACTTTTTTATCCTCTGGTTGAGCATTGTAATAGCTTTTTATTTCCTGAACTTCTTGCTTCTTTTCTTTTATCTCTGAATTACTCTGCACGTCCTTAACCTCTTGCTTGTCCTCTGGTTGAATATTGTAAGAGCTTCTAATCTCCTGAACTCCTTGCTTCTCACTTTGCGTCTCTGGTTGGTCTTGATAATAACTCTCCTCTGGTTGAACATTGTAAGAACTTCCAATCTCCTGAACATTTTGGGTCTCTGGTTGAGCTTGATAATAACTCTGCACATCACCTTCATGTTTCTGAATCTCGGGAGTTGCATTCGGGTCGTAGCTTTGATCGGAATTAGTTTGATGATGGGCCACCATAGGGTGATTATAATTTTGTTGATGGGAAACCTTGAAGGTGTACGAAGGTTGCGTGTTAATATGAACATAACTTTTAGGTCTTTGCTTGTTCGTCAAATCTTTTGTGTTTTGTGAGGTTGTAGGATGGTTCATACCCTGATCACTATACTTGTTTTTGGAATCATCTGATTTTTTGGTGTTTTTGGAATCATCTGATTTTGGAGTGTTTTTGGAATTTTTCGCAGTAAGTTTGTTATAGGCTTCAAATTTTTCATGATGTATTTGTTTGCCCTGGAGGTTATCCATATTTTGATGGTTGGAAATTTGAACGGCTTCAAAATCTTGGTGTTGAGCCTGTTTGTGCCCTTCAAACGTACTTAATTGAAGATTTAGATCAGAATTCGTTTTTGGTTGATGAGAAACTTTAAAGGCATGAGAAGGTGTATGCTTGGTGGTGATTTGAACGTAACTTTTGGGTCTTTGTTGATTTTTAAGATCTTTTGTAAAAGCTTGTTGAACCTCAAAATTCACGCGGTTTTGGTTATTGCTTTTAGAGCCATGTCCTTCTTTGTTCTGGCCAGAATTTATTTGATTATTCTTCTTCTCGCTTGAGTTGGGATAGTTGAAACCTTGCGGGGTTTCAGAAGCTTCTGCGTTATTTAAAGCTTGTTTGTACCATTCCAAAGAATTCAATTGTGGAGCTGTTTGCGTTTCGATTTGTGGGTGTTGTTGGTCGTGGAGTGAAGAAAATTGTTCTTGTTGATAAGCTTTACCTTCATTTTGCAATTGTGGAGTTGTTTGCTTTACACTTTCCGGTTGTTGTTGAGCGTGAAATAAAGAAGATTGTTCTTGATGAGAATTTTGTTGATAACCTTTGCCTTCATTTTGTAATTGTTCAGTTGTTTGCATTGCACTTTCTGGTTGTTGTTGAGCGTGAAGTAAAGAAGATTGTGCTTGATGAGAATTTTGTTGATAAGCTTTACCTTCATTTTGCAATTGTGGAGTTGTTTGCATTACACTTTTTGGTTGTTGTTGAGCGTGAAGTAAAGAAGATTGTTCTTGATGAGAATTTTGTTGGTAACCTTTACCTTTATTTTGCAATTGTGGAGTTGTCTGCATCACACTTTCTGGTTGTTGTTGAGCGTGAAGTAAAGACGATTGTTCTTGATGATAATTTTGTTGTTGATAACCTTTTACTTCATTTTGTTTGAAAGAATGCTGCCACGCATCACCAGCGACGTAACTGTACAGATTTAAATCTCCAAGATTTTGCTCCACTGTGGCTTCTCCCTGATAGTTCTTGCCAAAGGTATTTTCCAGATTCGATTTAAATTGAGTTTCTTGATCTGAAGATAATTGTAACTTCCCACTCTCTTCATTTGCTACTTGTTTAAACTGATTTTCTCTTTGAAGCATTCCAAACTGATTTTCTCTTAGGGACTGTCCAAACTGATCTTCTTTTTGAGACTGTTCAAACTGTTTTACTTTTTGAGATCGTCCAAAATGATTTTCTCTTTGAGGTGTTCCAAACTGATTTTCTCTTTGGGACTGTCCAAACTGATTTTCTTTTTGAGACTGTCCAAACTGTTTTAGTTTTTGAGACTGTCCAAACTGATTTTCTCTTTGAGGTGTTCCAAACTGAGTTCCTCCTGGAGACTGTCCAAATTGATTTTCTTGTCTATCAGATCCAACCAAGGTATGGCCAGCTGCTTCAATTTTTTTTGCTTTTTGAATTCCGTGCCCAAAATTGATTGCAGACTGACCAAATTGATTAACTTGTTTATTTGTACGAAATTCGGTCTGACTAGCTTCTGCAGAGTTTTTTGTCTGTTGTATTTCGTAGTGAAGATTTATTGGAGAATAATGGGAAATGGCTATTGCAACATCTGGGATACGATTAGCTTCTTCGGAAGCGTGTGGAAAATTTTCAGTATGATGGCTGAACGTACCTGAAGGTTTTTGAGCTATTGGTGCGTAGGTTTCTTGAATTGGAGTGTCTGGAACACGATTACCTTCTTCTGAAGCATGTGCAAAGTTTTTAATATGATGACCTGAAGATGTTTCAACTATTGGTGCGTAGGTTTCTTGAATTGGAGATTGCGGAAAATTTTCAATACCTGAGGATGTTTGGGCGTAGTTTTCTTGAATTGGAGATTTCTTGGTTGGATCAGCTTGATTATTTTGTCCTAAATTTTTATTGGCCACGTGTTTGTGTGTTTGAGCATTGTTACTATCTTCATGCGTTATGAAATGTTCATAGTTTCCGTGCGATTGAGAGGTTCTGGTCTTTACAAACTCTTGAAAATTGTCTTTGGGTTCAACTGGAAGTGCCGGTCGTACTGGAGCGTTTAAGATGTAAACTTGTGCTCCAACCGGGAAATTCATTTCTTGGGGAAATTCCTCAGAAATATATTTTGAATCAATTTCTGTTTTTGCTGGGAAATGCATCTCTTGGCGGAATTGAGCGCCTTCTGCTTCAGCTTTTGGTGCTGGGGCGTTTAGAGTTCGAACAAAATCTTCTCTTACATTTGGGCGGAATTTCGTTCCGTTTGGTTTATGCCTGGGTTTCAGTTGGTTCCTTCCTTCTCTTACAACTGGGGTTTCGTTTAGATTATGCCTAGACTTCAGTTGGTTCCTTCGTGAGGTAACTGGAGGAATAGACTGAGGTTTGGTTTCTGTTGGTCGGGCTTGAACAGCATCATCTTTAACTTGAAGATGTTTCCCGTAGCGGAAATTCTCTCCATTGGGGCTCTGCTCGTATTTTGGTTGAGTTCTTTCTAAATCCTCTGAAGGATGTTGCGAATTGATTTCTTCTGGAAAATACGAACGTTCTTCTTGCTTGGATTTGAGTTGAGTGCGTCTTGATTGTTGAAAATTTGCTTCTGCTGATTTTACTGGAGTAGGTAATAATTTAGGAAAATCTTCTCCTTCAACTGGAAAGAATTTTGGTTCATTTGGACTTTGACTAGATTTTAAGCTTCCCGGTTGCGAATTAGATAAAGGTTCTTCCAGGCTTTGTCTAAATCTTAATTGACTACTCTCTGATTCCACTGGAGGATTTTGAAAGATGATCTCTGCATAACTGTGAGCAACAGGAATTGAAGGATCTTTTTGTTCTGCTAATCTTGCTGAAGTATGTAATAATTTGAGAAAATCTTCTCCTTCAACTGGAAGGAATTTTGCTTCATTTGGACTTTGATTCAATTTTAGGCTTCCCAATTGCGAATCAGTTAACGGAGTTAATTGATTACTCCCTGATTTCACTGGAGGATTTTGAAAGTTGATCTCTGCGTAACTGTAAGCGACAGGAATTGAAGGTTCTTTCTCATTGAATTTTGGATTTTGATTTTCTTGAATATCTATATTTCCGATGCTGGGAGCTAATCCTTGCTTGGCGTTTTTAAGGAACTTCTGGATGTTCAAATGGGTTAGTTCATTTGATGTTAGAGCTGCTGCAGAGGGTGAGTAGTTATGTTCCTGTTGTTCTACATTGAAATAATTTTGGGTTGGTTCTTCAACTGATCCTGGTTTGCTGTTTTTGAGAGGCAACTGTTGGATCTTCAAATGCCTTGGTTTATTTGAAGTCAAAGTTGCTTTAGAAGGTAAGTAGTTGTGTTCTTCTTGTTCTACAGTGAAATAATTTTGGGTTGATTGAACTCCTTCAACTGGAAATATATTTTCTTTCATACCATAACCGGATTTTATTTCTGATTCCACTGGAGGATTCTGGATGTTGATTTCTGCATAACTGTGGGCAACTGGAGTTGAAGCATCTTTCTGATCGAATCCAGAAATTTGATTTTCTTGGAAGCTACGAGTTGGTCCTTGTCTGATCTTTTCAAAAGACTGGATGTTCAAATGGCTTGGTTCATTTAAAGTCGAAGCTGCTGCAGAGGGTAAGTAGTTATGTTGCTCTTGTTCCACAGTAAAATATTTCTGAGCTGGTTCTTCTGCTGGAAATATATTTTCTTTCATACCAGAACTGGATTTTATTTCTGATTCCACTGGAGGATTTTGGATGTTGATTTCTGCATAACTGTGGGCAACAGGAGTTGAAGAATCTTTTGTATTGAAGCCAGAAATTTGATTTTCTTGGAAGCTACGAGTTGGTCCTTGCCTGATCTTTTCAGAAGACAACTGCTGGATGTTCAAATGGCTTGGTTCGAAAGTCGAAGCTGCTGCAGAGGGTAAGTAGTTATGATTCTCTTGTTCTACTGGTTCTTCTGCTGGAAATATATTTTCTTCCATACCGTAACTGGATTTTAGTTCTGATGCCACTGGAGGATTTTGGATGTTGATTTCTGCATAGCTGTGGGCAACTGGAGTTGAAGTATCTTTTTGATTGAATCCAGAAATTTGATTTTCTTGGAAGCTAGGAGTTGGTCCTTGCCTGATCTTTTCAAAAGACAACTGCTGGATGTTCAAATGGATGGGTTCATTGGAGCCCAAGGCTTCTGCAGAGGGTGAGGTGTTCTGCTTCGGTTGTACAGTAAAATAAATCTGGGCGGATTCAATAGGAGATGCATTTTCTTCAGTGCGATATCTGGATTTGACTTCTAATTCCTCGGAAGGATTTTGCTCCTTTGATCTTACAGTAAAATAATTCCGGGCTGACTCAATTGGAGATGAATTTTCTTCAGTGCGATATCTGGATTTGACTTCCAATTCTACTGGAGGATTTCGCTGCTTTGGTTTTGCAATTAAATAATTTTGGCTTGATTCAACTGGAGATGAATTTTCTTCAGTGCGATATCTGGATTTGACTTCCAATTCCACTGGAGGATTTTGTTGCTTTGGTTTTGCAATTAAATAATTCTGACTTGAAGCAACTGGAACTGCATGTTCTTCCGTGCGATATCTAGATTTTGCTTCTAATTCCAATGGAGGATTTTGGATGTTGATTTCTGCATAACTATGAGCAACAGGAATGTTAGAAGGCAATTTTGAAATTTGATCTCCTTGGGCAACCTCTTTCCCGATGCTAGGAGTTAATCCTTGCTGAATATTTTCGATGTTGTTCAAATGGTTTAAAGATGGGTGATAATGTTCCTCCTGTGGAGTCAACGGGTGTTCTCTGTAAAAATTTTGGGCATCATTTCCGTGTTCGGAAATTGGTGCAAAATGTATTTGCTCGTTTTGATAAGCAAAGTTTGTGCTAAGCTTTTCTTCGGGCACATGTCCACTGATTTTAATTCCGTGCACTGAATTAACACCTTGGACTTTGTTCCCTTGTTGCTGAGTGGTATGTTGTTCAAAATTCTCTTCAGGTTCCGCCGCATGAACGTAATTTTCAATCCTGTGCATTGAATCGAAGTCTTGATCCTTGATGCCATGCTTAAGTTGTGATGAAGATTTTACGTATCCATTGCGAGAGGATTTCTCTGGTTGGCCATCCGAATACAAAATTTGTTCGAATCTTTTTGATCCTCGCTGGCGACCTTCAACCATTTCTTCAGTTTCTTGACCTTTCACTTTTTGCTGTCCTTCAACCATTTCTACAGTTTTTTGATAATGGTTCCTACCTTTTAATTTTCGACGGCGGTTACCTGAATTTGGGCGTACTTTTTCGTTAGCATTAACTTTCACGGGATGACCAGAATTATGTCCGATATTAACATGAACGTAGCTTTCAGATCCATAGCTCTCCAACCGATTATTTGGTAGAGGAGATTCTTCTTCTGGAAGCTTCTCAGCTAAAGGTGTTTCTGCTGTTGCGCGATTCATGTAAAGGTTTTTATTTCTGAACTTGCGACCTTGCGATGTTTCTGAATTTGCAATTTTTACTGGATGACCAGAATTGTGTCCTATATTAACATGAACGTAACTTTTAGATTCATGGTTCTTCAGCCCATTATTTGGTAGAGGAGATTCTTCACTGATTCTGTCTTCCTCTGGAAGCTTCTCAGCCAAAGGTATTTCTGCTGTTGCGCGATTCATGTAAAGGTTTTTATTTCTAAACTTGCGACCTTGAGATGTTTCTGAATTTGCGATTTTTACCGGATGACCAGAATTGTGTCCTATATTAACATGAACGTTGCTTTTAGATCTATGGCTTTCCTGCCCGTTATTTGGTAGAGGAGATTCTTCACTGATTATACCTTCTTCTGGAAGCTTCTCAGCCAAAGGTGTTTCTGCTGTTGCGCGATTCATGTAAAGGTTTTTATTTTTGCGACCTTGCGACGTTTCTGAATTTGCGATTTTTAGCGGATGACCAGAATTATGTCCTAAATTAACATGAACGTAACTTTTAAATTCATGGTTCTCCAGTCGATTATTTGGTAAAGGAGATTCTTCACCCTCTCTTGGAAGATTTTCGGCCAAAGGTGTTTCTGCTGTTGCTCTATTTTTGTAAAGGTTTTCTCGCGATGTTTCTGAATTTGCAACTTTTACTGGATGACCGGAAGAATTTTCTATCTTCACCTGAACGTAGCTTTTAGATCCGTAGCTCTCCAGTCGATTATTTGGTAAAGGAGAATCTTCACTAATTCCACCCTCCTTTCGAAGCTTTTCTACTATTGCGTGATTCTTGTAAAGGTTTTTACTTCTGAACTCTCGCGATGTTTCTGAATTTGCAAATTTAACTGGATGGCCAGAAGAATTTTCTGTATTCACATAAACGTAGCTTTTAGGTTCATTCTCTCTCTGGTTGACTAAGTTGTTCTTAAGACCACGAAGTTTCTGAAAGACGATTTCCGAATTATTTAAACTGCCAGCACCAGAAATAGAATTGGAATCCTCAAATTGTTTGGAAACATTTTCGGATCCATCTTCTACGAAATTGGTTTGGTGATCATTTTCCTCTTTATAGACCTGGATGTAACTTTTAGCTTTTTGTTTCAACTCGTTTTCATTCGGATGATGATGATTAACTTCACCAGTTGCTTCTTGTTGAGGTGTTTGTGGATACGTATGATACACCTTGTGGTCATAGTTTTCAACGACGGTATTGGTTGAGTTTCGTTTGTTTTGATTGCCCACGGTTTGCTGCGTTTGTGGATACGTGTGATACACCTTGTGGTCGTAGTTTTTGACAACTGCACGAAGGTTGGTTGAGTTTGGTTTGTTTTGATTACTCACGCTTTTCTGCTTAAGTTGCAGTCGGGTCCACCTTCCGCGTTTCATAGGTTTCCTCCTCTTGTTCGATCCCGCATGTCTGGTATTACCATTTGGTTTCATAGTTGGTGCTTGTTCTGCATTTTCGGTACCTTCAACACCATCATTTGCTAGGTTTTGATCAGTAGAATCTGTTTCTTTACCATCCGAAGCTGTTGGTCTTCTATGTTCAGCTTGAGTCTGTACCATAGTGTTTGATAGTGTTGATAGGTTTTGAGAAGCCGAAGCTGTTGGTCTTGTATGTTGAGATTGAGTCCGCACCATAGTGTTTGATAGCGTTGATAGATTTTGAGAAGCCGAAGCTGCTGGTCTTCTATGTTGAGATTGAATCCTTACCATAGTGTATCTACCTTTAAGTTTTTCAGGACCCTTCGCGGTTAGAGATTCAGTGCCATCCCCAACAATCCTCAAACGATCTTTGGAATCTAGAGCTGCAAATTTCTCACCGGTTTGATGGATTTCTCCACCTCCCAAAGTTGCTGGAATGCCATTTGCTTGATTTTGATGCAAAGCTACTTCCAGCTTTTTACTGGTCTGATCTCCCGAAGTTTCTGGAATATTGTTTACTTGCTTTTCACTGGTCCGATGTTTTTCTCCATCTCCCAAAATTGATGCTTCATTATCAAGTGAAGGATGTACAAGCTGCTTAAGATCTTTCGAGCTTTGGATACCGGTAGAAGAGTTCTGTTCAGGTTTTCCTTTATCTGATGTTATAACAACTGCTTGGTACCCGTTTTTATCGTCCGCCGTGTACTTCACCGTGCGCAAGACACCGTTCGGATCGGTGATTGAGTATTCTCCGCGAACGGCATCGCCGTCCCTTTCTTCAACGTGGGTCTTGTAGTCGCCAGTTTTTGAATCTCCAACGTCGTAGGAATATTTGTACTTGGGGTAAGTCTGAAAGGTAATTGTAATGTAATGGAAAATTTGGTTGGCTTAGAAAAAAAAAACTAATTACAGAATAATTCTTCTCGTTTTTGGCTTCTTCTGTGCCGTCACTATTTAGCTCCTCCAAAATTCCAGCAGTTTTCTTCACATGGGCATGAGGCTTTCCGGAACCGTAATGGACTAGTAGAGAAATCGTGGATAAGGTAACCAGTAACTGGAAAAATTAAACACCAAAAATCTTTAAATTGGCTCATGCATCGTTCAAAAGTGAAAATGAAAAATTTAAAATTTACTTTGATCTTACAATAATAATCAAAAACTATTAAGAATTGTTCAAAATAAATCAAGAAACGAGCATTGGACTATTTTTCACTTCAAGGCTCAAATTTCGCAACAAAAGCTACGTTTTCCTTTCGAAAAAATAGTTTAGTTGAAATTCAATGATAGATTACACCAAAAATCTTTAAATTGGCTGCAGAAGGTGAAGCCCCAATTAAAGACAATGGTTCTGCAGTATTCAAAAGTGGAATTAGAAATGTAAATTTACTCTAATCTTACAATAATTATCAAAACTATTAGGAATTTTTCAAAATAAAACAAAAACATTAGCAAAGCACTTTTTGAAGTCTTCGAGATTTTTTACTTCAAAGCTCAAATTCTCATCAAACGCTGCGTTTTCCGTTTGAAAAATGTTTTACTTGAAATTCAATGGTGGATTACTCCAAAAATCTCTAAGTGGCTGCAGATGATGAAGCACTAATTTAAGACAATTAACCTGCAGCATTTAAAAGTGATCTTATTAGAAATTGTTCAAAATAGGGCAAAAAAAGAGCACTGGACTTTTCAATTCTTAGGGATTTTTCACATCAAATCTCGATTTTTGCATCAAAAGCTGCGTTTTCCCTTAAAAAAAAATGGTTTAGTTGAAACTCAATGATACTTTGCAACAAAAATCTTTAAATTGGCTGCAAAAGATGAAGCACCAATTCAAGACAATTGCCCTGCAGCGTTCAAAAGTGAAAATAAAAAACTAGAAAAAAAACTAAATAAATTAAAAAAAATTGTAAAAAAAGTCCTGAAAAAAATTCTAAAAATAAAAATCCTGAACAAGAAAGTCTTGAAAAAGATTTTTGAAAATAGTCGTAATTAAAATGTCCTAAAAAGCTAATAAAAGTCCTGAACAAGAAAGTCTTGAAAAAGTCCCGATAAAAAAGTCTTGAAACAAGAGTCCTGACAAAAACATGGTTCTCCAAAAAGACCAGAAATAAAGTCCTGACTAAAGAGTTCTGACAAGTAAGTCCTGAAAAAAGTCCTGGAGAAACAGTTTTGGAAATAACGTCTTGAAAAAAAGTGTCCTGAAGAGTCGTGAAAAAAGTACTGCAAAAAGAGTCCTGAAAATGAAGTCTTCATATAAAACACCAGAAATAAATGTCCTTAAAAATCCTGAAATATGTCCAAAAAAAGAGACCTAAAAAAGTCCTGAAGGTAAGTTATGAAGAAAGTCTTGAAAAAAGTCCCGAAAAATAGTCCTGATAAAATATCCTGAAGAAATGTCCTGTAATAACAGTCTTCAAAAAGATTTATAAAAATAACATCTTAGAGAAATTCTAAAAAAAAAATTTTCTGAAAAAACCTTGTAAAAAGAACATTAAAAAAGACCTGAAGAAGTTCTAAAGAAATTTTCCTGAAAAAATCCCAAAAAAGTCTTGAAACAAAGTCCTGAACAAGATGTCATGAAAATTAATCCTATAAATAATGTCTTGAAATATAGTACTAAAAAAAGTCCTGTAAAGTAGGCTTGAAAAAAAATTCCCGATAAAATAATTCTGAAAAATGTAATGAAGAAAATTCTAAAAAGAAGTCGTGAACAAGAAGTCCTAAAAATTAATCCTATAAATAATGTCCTGAAATATAGTACTAAAAAAAGTCCTGTAAAGTAGGCTTGAAAAAATATTCCCGATAAAATAATTCTGAAAAATGTAATGAAGAAAATTCTAAAAAGAAGTCCTGAACAAGAAGTTCTGAAAATTAATCCTATGGATAATGTTCTAAAATATAGTACTGAAAAAAGTCCTGTAAAGTAGGCTTGAAAAAAAAAATTCCCGATAAAATAATTCTGAAAAATGTAATGAAGAAAATTCTAAAAAGAAGTCCTGAACAAGAAGTACTGAAAATTAATCCTATGGATAATGTTCTAAAATATAGTACTGAAAAAAGTCCTGTAAAGTAGGCTTGAAAAAAAAATTCCCGATAAAATAATTCTGAAAAATGTAATGAAGAAAATTCTAAAAAGAAGTCCTTAACAACATGTTCTTAACAAAATTTCAAAATAGTCCTGGAGGAACAGTCCTGGAAATAAAGTCGCGAAAAAGAGTATTGATAAAAGCCGTGAAAAAAGTCCTGAAAAATAGTCTTCATACAAAATACCAGAAATAGATGTCCCGAAAGAAAAAGAGTCCTAAAATAAGTCCTGAAGAAAGTTCAGAAAAAGAGTCCTGCTGAAATATCATAAAAAAATTGCCCTGAAAATAGCATGTTTAAAAAATAAACAAAAATAATTCTGAAAAAAGGCATTGTAAAAAGTCCTTAAAAAGAAATCCCAAAGAGTCTTGAAAAAAGTCCTGCAAAAAGGCTTAAAATAAGTCAACAAATTTCCTGAAATAAAAAGCTTTGAAAGTAGTCTTGAGAAAAAAATGCTAAAAATGTCTGAAAAAGTCCTTAAAAATCATTAAGAAAATTCTGAAATTTTTTTTCTGAAAAAAATCCCGAAAATAAGTCCTCAACAAAGAGTTCGTTAGAAAATCCCGAAAACGTCCCGAGAAAAAATTGTGTTTGAAAAGAAATCCTGAAAATAAAGGTCCTGAAAGAAAGAGCCCTAAAAATAAGTCAAAAAGAAATCTTAAAAAGTCCTGAATATGAATCCTCGGTCTTTTAAAAAGTCATTAAAAAAGACCTGAAAAAAGTTCTGAAAACATTGTCCTGAAGTCCCAAATAGGCTAAACGAACAAAAAACTTTTAAGGTAAATGTTCGGAAATACGAAATTTTACCAAAGGTTTTCAGTTTGTTGGATTCTCAAACTTTCATGGTTATTTCTGTATTAGTTTTTGAGATACAGCGCGCACAGACAGACAGTTATGTAGAGAAAAATTATGTGATGTTTAAAACGTCAAAATTATGAAAGATGAAAATGACCGAAAATTATACTTCAAATTCCAATAGTCAGTTACCTCAAAAATCGAAAGGATTTCGAAGAAAACTTATTCTTTATAAGTTGTTCACTTGGGCATTCTCTTTAATTATTATTAACATAAATTTGCTGTAACTATTATCGTTTCATAATTATAAACCAAAAATAAAATAAAACTTTCGAAAATTTGAAAGTTAAAAATTTTGAAGCTACGAATCTTCGAAAATTCGAAACTTGCAAATTTTGAAGCTTCGAATCTTCGAAAATTCGCAACTTACAAATTTTGAAGCTTAGAATCTTTGAAACTTCGAAACTTCAACCTTCGAAGATTTTCTATGAATTTTCGAATCTTCGAATCTTCGAAAATTTGAAAGTTAAAAATTTTTAAGCTTCGAATCTTCGAAAATTCGAAACTAGCAAATTTTGAAGCTTGGAATCTTCGAAAATTCGAAACTTACAAATTTTGAAGCTTATAATCTCTAAAACTTCGAAACTTCAACCTTAGAAGATTTTCTATGAATCTTCGAATCTTCGGTATTGGAAATTTCTACTGATTTTTTCCAAACTCTTTAAATTGATCTGATGTATTGTCAAGGTAAAAAACTATAATATATCTTGCAAAATTAATCGTTTTTATTAGTTCTGAAATAATTTGATATAAATTGACTTTTTCATTTGTCAATATTCGCGAAATGAGACTTCGATACTTCGAAAATTTGAAACGTAAAATAATCGAAACTTCGAATCTTCGAAGCTCCGTATCTTCGAAACTTCGAATATAATCTATGAATCTTCGAACCTTCGAAATTGGAAATCTTCGAAAAAAAACTCCAGCCCTACTTTAAAGTTTAAATTTCGAACGAAATAGGTTTTTGTTTTAAGAAATTCATTCAAGCCAAATACCTCCACTGATTGTTTCCAAACTCTCCAAATTTATTTAAAATAATACAATTTCTAATAAAGAGCAAAAATCTGCAAATATACTCGTAACTTTTATAATTTTCGAGATTTTCACTAAAATTTGAAATTTTGCAAATAAATCTAGGTTCTTGTTTAAAAGGTAAATTCTTTAATAGATTTTTTTCAAACTCTGTAAATTTGTCAAGAATAATATTTTTTTTCATTTGTAGCAAAGATATATTTTCTGATTTTCGAAATATTCAACTTTGAAATTTTGTTCAAAAAAATTATTTTTTTTTAAACAAAGGTCAAATTCCTTAATGGATTAATTCCTTAATAGAGATTTCTTAAGCTTTACAAGTTTGTTAAGAGTAATGTATTCTTCAATATGTAGAAAAAATACTGCAAGTACATTTTTTCTAATTTTCGAGATATTCAACTTTGAAATTTTGCATCGAAATCTAATTTTCGTTAAAAAAAAAATGTGTATGTCAAATTCCTTGATGGATTAAGCTCCTAATGGAGTAATTTCAAACTCTGCAAGGTTATTAACAATAATATATTCTTCAGTTTGCAGCAAACAAAACTGCAAATCCATCTTTTCTAATTTTCAAAATATTCAACTTTGAAATTTTGCATTGAAATCTAATTTTGGTTAAAAAAAATATCTAGGTCTAAACCGTTAATGAAGTATTATCAAATTTTGCAGATTTGTTAGACATAATATATTCTTTAATATGTAGCAATAGAAACTGGAAATACTTCTTCTCTAATTTTCGAAATATTCAACTTGAAAATTTTGCATCGACAGCTAATTTTGGTTTTAAAAAAATATCTAGGTCTAATCCCTTAATGAAGTATTTTCAAATTTTGCAGATTTGTTAGGCATAATATATTCTTTAATATGTAGCAAAAAAAAACTGGAAATACATCTTCTCTAATTTTCGAGATATTCAACTTTGAAATTTTGCATTGAAATCTAATTTTGGGTTTAAAAATAATCTTGATGGATTAATGCCTTAATGGAGTGTTTTTAAAATTTGCATGTTTGTTAAGAATAATATATTCCTTAATAATGTAGTTAAAAAAACTGCAAAGCCATCTTTTTTTTAATTTTCAAGATATTCAACTTTAAAATTTTGGATCGAAATCTAATTTTTGTTTTAAAAAATATCTAGGTCTAGTGCCTTAAACTTTGCAGATTTGTTAGGCATAATATATACTTAAATATGTAGCAAAAAAAAGTGGAAATACTTCTTCTCTAATTTTCGAGATATTCAACTTTGAAATTTTTGCCTTGAAATCTAATTTTGGGTTTAAAAATAATCTTGATGGATTAATGCCTTAATGGAGTGTTTTTAAAATTCAAATGTTTGTTAAGAATAATATATTCTTCAATATTGAGTAAAAAAAAACTGCAAATCCTTCTTTTTTTAATTTTCAAGATATTCAACTTTGAATTTTTGCATCTAAATCTAATTTTCGTTTTAAAAAAATGTTTAAGTCAAATTCCTTGATAGATTAATCTCTTAACGGAGTAATTTCAAACTTTGCAAGTTTATTAATAAAGATATATTCTTCAATTTGTAGCAAAAAAACTGCAAATACATCTTTTCTAATTTTCGTAATATTCAACTTTGAAATTTTGCTTCGAAATCTAATTTTTGTTTTAAAAAATATCTAGGTCTAATCCCTTGATAGATTAATCCCTTAATTTTAAACTCTGCAGATTTGTTAGGCATAATATATTCTTCAATATGGAGCAAAAAAACTGGAAATACTTCTTTAATTTTCGAGATATTCAACTTTGAAATTTTGCACCGGAATCTGATTTTTGTTTTAAATAATATTTATGTCAAATATCCCTGCATGGATTATTTTTAAACTCTTCAAATGCATTAAAAATATTATTATCTTTTATACAGGGTGTCGCATTTTAAATTGCCATCCCAAATATCTCAAAACCTGAGCAATATAGCACAAAATATTTCAGATAAAAGTTGTAGGGTGCGAAGGGAAACATATACTAGTGATCTTGAAAATGACCTTGTATTCAATTTTCAAGGTCAAACGAAAATCAATTTTGATTTTTCAAATAGAATCCCCTATTTTTATTGTGGGATCGTTTTCTACGAGAAAAAATACAAATTTTTTGTAGGAAACGTTTTTTTTTTGAAAATAATTTTCTTTAAGAGTTTTTTCACGAATTTTGTTCGTCATATTGTTTGAAATCTCAAATGAATCCAGACTGTGATTCAATGCAGCACAAATTCTTGTATGTCTATCTTCCTCAAATATATTGATTTTTTTTAACTCTCTTTTATGTTTGGAGAATTGGAGGGTGGAACAGTGAAGTAATATTGGTGATGATTTTGAAAATAAGAATGTTTTAGTAGTTTTTTTTTGCATTAATTTGAGCGAAGATTTTGGCTGTGTCTTACATGACCTACTAATACAAAAATTAGACCCGCACAATTTCTCAGATTAAACTCATTGTCATATTAAAATAATCGATATTAATCAGTGTATTAAAATGTACTATCATCCACTGAAAATTTAAGCTATGGTATCCCACAAGGTTCAAATTTAGGACCGTTATTAACCGCCTTTCAAATTAAAGAAAATCTATTGATGAAGAATTATTTTCGCACTGTAAAAAAATGCAAATCAATGCAAAGTATATTCCAATTAAATAATTTTTAAGGTAGTCAGAATATATATTATTTCGCTTACCTTATAAGACATTGTGTATTGTGTGTGTATGGATGGAGATGTTGGTGATTTCTGACCAAAATTCGGTTCACCGCGGTATATATAGTCACGCGATGTTCACCCAAGAATAATTAATTACAAGAAATTTCGGCTAAAAGACCGTGACGGTGGCATAGATTTTTTTTTCGCTAAACTTCAAATCGGTAAGAATCATTAACTGCAAAAGTGTATTTAATTAAAATTAGAGGTTATCGCTTTATTCATTTCTTTAATAATCATTAATAATCATATGCAAATCAATAACTAATAATTGGAGCAAAATTTATTCAGAGTAAATTTGAAAATATTAAATTTATAATAACTCAAAAATCGACACGCAAGTGCTATATCGGATTAAAGAAAAAATGCTTTTCCAATGAAGCCATTGTCAACCATGGTTTTAATTAAAAGAAATGTAAATTAGTGTTATATCTCAGAAACAAATTCTGATTAATTTACCTCTTAAATTTTGCCCTTCATATTTTTTTCGATCTCTTATAACAATCGAACAAAATCGATTCAAAATACATTACAATAAATTAACATTTACATTAAAATAAATGTAAATAATGTAAGTTTGTGTTGTAATTTTAAGATTTTATTATTTAATTTAACAAAGTTTAAAAGTTTCCCCTTTTATTTTTATTTATTTATCCGATATCTTATAACAATCGGAAAAACATCGATTCAAAAAATTTTCATTAAAATAAATGTAAGTAATAATAATAATAATAATAATAATAGGCCTTTATTTTTATAACCTGTACATAGAATACAAATAAACCAAAATTTAAAAAAATAATAATGTAAGTTTGTATTATATCTCAGAAACTAATTCTGATAAAATTTTATTATTCAGTCTATAACTTCGCCCTTTCGATTAAAAAATATATATATTTTTAAAAATATCTAGAAGTCTATGGTAACTTCTTCAAAACATTTTCGAGTGTCATTTAACCCATTTCTCCATCTCTTATCGTTTCCGAGATCCCCATAGAGAACAACTAAAAAAACTCACCCAGTATATTTAAAATAAGTAATGTCAGTACAAAAGGTGCACAAGCAAAACCTGTGGGAACTTTCTGGGTCAGGTGAAGCAATAAAGAGGAGGGAAAGTTTTGCGTAATGAAATCATAAAAGGGCGCACGAGAGGGTGTGAGGCGATGACAGGTGCACGTGCAGGTCACGTGTCGCTCAGGCCCTGTCTTTGATGGAAACAATCAACGTAGCGAGCGTGTAGATAATAAAATTAAGGTGATTTATATACGAATTGACGTCTACAATTGTAAAATGAAGGACCACACAAAGACTAGTTTATTAAGAAAACGTAAGCAGCAAAAATACTACTGAAATAAGAGGAATAATTGAAAGTGCCGATCAAAACTCTCAAAGTTTAACTGTAGGTGATTATAAAATTTCTGTTTTTGTTGCTAGAAATGGGAATTTTTTTGCAGAATAAACATCAAACCCTTCTCTTTCGAGAATCCTACAGATTTTCAATGTAATTTGTATTCAAATCTTTATTTCTTTACTAAAGCACATGCTTTGAAAAATGAAGCTTTTTTGACACTCGGCTCGTAATTGATTGTGGCGTGATCGATAAAAATTATGTAATAATATTTTACACAGGGTTTCATAAAGGATGAATGTGGTTTTCTATAGAATTACATTTTTTATAAGTATTTGTAATAATGTGTAACATAGTGTTAAAAAATGGGTATTTTCAACATTAAATAAAATTTAAATAAACGCTGAAAATCTAAAATGTTTTACTATAGAGGCACAGATTGATTCTTTAGTAATAAAATCCATTGAGCAAAATGAGTTTTTCATGAAAAATAGGGATGAAATTACGTATGAGCTATACCATTTCGCGAGATATTTTAGCCTAAATCTCGTTCTCGGTGGATTCAGCGAAAAAATGAATTGACATTGATAGAAAGAAAACATTCATGTCCAATTTGATACCTGAATAATAATAATGCATAAATTTGTAATGTATTGTAAATTTAAAATTCGTAATAATATCTCTAAAGTTCAGGTAGCAAGCGAAATGTCAAGATGATTGTGTAAAGGGAGCGTGTAATTGTTTTATATTGATATATTCCCCGGTGTAATTGAGTGCTCATGTCAGTATCAATAAATCAGAGCACCAATATATTGCGGATCAGGCGGATCAGAGGGTCACGTGCGCGGCATTACACCGTCTTTTGCTAACATATTCCTCACGCATACACTGACACACATAGTCACTGACATGGCATCAACCCCCCCCCCCCCCCAAAAAACATCCGTAATCCTCCCCTAATACACACGGTTACCGCTTATTGCTCATCCGATCCACTTTATTGTATTAAACGCGGAATGCAAATAAACCATTCATAAGCAAGTTGCCGCTGGTTATTGCTTACATATCAAATTCTTCAATCAGAGTTCATGGAGAAGATATTACTCATCAATTAAATTTTGTATTTGCTAAAAAAAAGTTTGCTTGCTAATAAAAGTGTTAAGCTACGCGCACACTTGTCGGAATCGGACGGACGGCACGCATCGGCAAAAATTGCTTAGCACAGTTGTAAACTAGTCAACGCATATTTATCGGTACGGCATGGAACGGATAAATGCGCTCGTTTACAATTGTGTTAAGCAATTTTATCCGATGCGTGCCGTCCGTCCGATTCTGACAAGTGTGCGCATAGCTTAACACTTTGATTAGCAATCAAACTTTCTTTTTAGCAAATACACAATTTAATTGATGATTAAATTTTTCGGATAGACCTGTCACATAAAATTGATTCGTTACTCTGCAAAACAGATAAATACTCTTTATAAAGAGTATTTATCTGCTTTGCAATAAAATGCTTTTTTTTAGTAAATACCCAATTTAATTGATGAATATTTTTTTTTCCATTTTTGTAGCGATAAAAGTTACATCAAATTTATACAAAAGCAGAAACAAATGCTAACTAACTTTCAAAGAGTATTCAAAAATGATTATGCTTTAATTTTGTAGAAAAATCAATGCATGTTAGTGACATACTTTTCGAGACAATCGCCAAAATTCAAAATTTCCAAGCTCAAAAATCGAAAAGCCGTTGATTTCTCAAAACCTGAAAATAATACAGAATTCTAACTTTTACAGCAATCTCCAAAAAATTTTGGGATTCGATATTCGAGAAAAATCTAAACACGTTAATCGTTTAGTTTTCCAGATAATCACCATCAAACCCAAGCATGACCATTTTATGCGTTCGAAAATTGAAAAAGCGTTGATTTTTTCAAAATTGAAAACATTTCCAGACTTTTAACTCCAACAGATTGAATCGGAAATCAGAGGGCTTGAATATTCAAGAAACATCCACGCACATTATTAACAAGTTTTTTTTATTAAATCGCTATTTAAACCGAAAATGGAATTTTTGGCGCTCAAAAATCGAAAGAGCGTCGGTTTTTCAAAAACTGAAAGAAATGCAGATTTATAACTTTTACAGCATTATTCTGAAATAGTTTTGCTTTAATATCATCAAAAAATCATATCGTTTTCCAGATAATCACGTTCAATCCAAGAATGGCCATTTTTTCAGCGTTTGAAAATCGAAATTGTATTGATTATTCAAAACCAGAAAGAAATGCAGAGTTCGAACTTTTACAAAATTAGTAATCAATAATAAGACTTTAGTATAAGAAAAATATGCATGACTGTTGATAAACAGTTTTTTTCAGAAAATCGCCATCAAATCCAAAATTAACAATTTTCAACTCTCAAAAAGAGAAAAAAAACGATTCTTCAAAAACTGACTTAAATGCAGACTGTTAACTTCAACAGCTATATTGGGGTATAATTCTGAAAAAATCAAAGCATGTTAATTATTTAGTTTTCTAGATAATCACCATTAAACTCAAGAATTGCAATTTCTAATTCTCAAAAATCGTTATAGCGTTGATTTTCTCAAACAGACTTCCAACTTTTACAGAATTATTGAGGAATAATTGTGCTTCACTATTCTAAACAAAACCAAACCATGTTAATTATTTAGTTTTGTAAATAATCAAAATCAAAGCGAAAAATTATCATTTCATTTGCAAACAAAAAAAATTAAAAAAATTTTTTTTTTCATGAACTGATTTAAATACAGACTTCCAGCTTCAATAGCAGTATTGTCTAATTGTGCTTGAATTTTCTGAAAGAATCAAAGCAAGTCAAATATTTAGTTTTCTAGATAATCACCATTTAATCCAAGAATGACCATTTTCAACGCTCAAAAATCAAAAACTGACTTAAATATAACAACATTATTGAGGAATGATTAGGCTTTGATATTCTAAAAAATAAAAGGACATTAATCATTTGGTTTTCTAGATAATCACCATCAAACCCAAGAGTTGTAATTTTCAACGCTCAAAAATCCAAAAAGCGTTATTTTTTTAAATCTGAAATTATTACAGACCTCCAACTTTCACAGAATTATTGAGGAATAATTGGGCTTTACTATTCTAAAAATCAAACCCAAGAATGATCATTTCCAGCGCTCAAAAACCAAAAAAATCGTCATTTTTTCAAAAACTGACTTAAATACAGACCTCCAACTTTAATAGCAGTATTAAGGTATAATTAGGTTTGAATTTTCTTAAAGAATGAAAGGATATCAAATATTTAGTTTTCTAGATAATCACCATTAAATCCAAGAATGGCCATTTTCAACGTTCAAAAATCTAAAAAATATGAATTTTTCAAAAACTGACTTAAATGTAGACTTCCCACTATAACAACATTATTGAGGAATGATTAAGCTTTGGTATTCTAAAAAAATCAAAGGCCATTAATTATTTGGTTTTCTAGATAATCACCATCAAACCCAAGAATTGTAATTTTCAACGCTCAAAAATCTAAAAAGCGTTGTTTTTTTTAATCTGAAATTATTACAGACCTCCAACTTTCACAGAATGATTAAGGAATAATTGGGCTTTACCATTCCAAAAAATCAAACCATGTTAATTAAAAATCAAACCCAAGAATGATCATTTCCAGCGCTCAAAAACCGAAAAAATCGTCATTTTTTTCAAAAACTGACTTAAATACAGACCTCCAACTTCAATAGCAGTATTAAGGTATAATTAGGCTTGAATTTTCTTAAGAATCAAAGGATATCAAATATTTAGTTTTTTAGATAATCACCATTAAATCCAAGAATGGCCATTTTCAATGTTCAAAAATCGAAAAAGTATTAATTTTTCAAAAACTGACTTAAATGTAGACTTCCAACTATAACAACATTATTGAGGAATGGTTAGGCTTTGATATTCTAGAAAAATCAAAGGACATTAATTATTTGGTTTTCTAGATAATCACCATCAAACCCAAGAATTGTAATTTTCAACGCTCAAAAATGTAAAAAGCGTTGTTTTTCTTAAATCTGAAATTATTGCAGACCTACAACTTTCACAGAATTATTAAGGAATATTTGGGCTTTACCATTCTAAAAATCAAACCATGTTAATTAAAAATCAAACCCAAGAATGATCATTTCCAGCGCTCAAAAACCGAAAAAATCGTATTTTTTTCAAAAACTGACTTAAATACAGACCTTCAACTTCAATAGCAGTATTAAGGTATAATAAGACTTGAATTTTCTTAAAGAATCAAAGGATATTAAATATTTAGTTTTCTAGATAATCACCATTAAATCCAAGAATCGCCATTTTCAACGTTCAAAAATCGAAAAAGTATTAATTTTTCAAAAACTGCCTTAAATGTAGACTTCCAACTATAACAACATTATTGAGGAATGGTTAGGCTTTGATATTCTAGAAAAATCAAAGGACATTAATTATTTGGTTTTCTAGATAATCACCATCAAACCCAAGAATTGTAATTTTCAAAGCTCAAAAATTGAAAAAGCATTGTTTTTTTAAATCTGAAATTATTGCAGACCTTCAACTTTCACAGAATGATTAAAGAATAATTAGGTTTTACCATTCTAAAAATCAAACCATGTTAATTAAAAATCAAACCCAAGAATGATCATTTCCAGCGCTCAAAAACCGAAAAATCGTCATTTTTTCAAAAACTGAATGAATACAGACCTCCAACTTCAATAGCAGTATTAAGGTTTAATTAGGCTTAAATTTTCTTAAAGAATCAAAGGATATCAAATATTTAGTTTTCTAGATAATCGCCAATAAATCCAAGAATGGCCATTTTCAACGTTCAAAAATCGAAAAAGTGTCACTTCCAACTATAACAAAATTATTGAGGAATGAGTAGGCTTTCATATTCTAAAAAAATCAAAGGCCGTTAATTATTTGGTTTTCTAGATAATCACCATTAAATCCAATAATAGCCATTTTCAACGCTCAAAAATAAAAAAAATCTATGGATTTTTTAAAAACTGACTTAAATGCACACTTCCAACTATAATAGCGTTATAGAGGAATAATTAGGCTATAATATTCCAGGTAACTCAAAGCACATTAATGGTTTGGTTTTCTAGGTAAAAAAAAAAATGCAATTTTTAACGCTCAAAAATTGAAAACGCGTTATTTTTCTACAACCGGAAATTAATGCAGACTTCTTACTTTCACAAAATTATTGAGAAATAATTGGGCTTTACCATTCTAAAAAAATCAAACTATGTTAATAATTTAGTTTTCTAGATAATCAAAATCATACCAAAGAATGGTCATTTCCAGCCGTCAAAAATCGAAAAAGTGGTAATTTTTCCAAAAACTGACTTAAATACAGACTTTTAAGTTCTACAGCAGTATTAGGGTATAATTGGGCTTTAAAATCCTGAAAAAAATAAATCATGTTAATCATTTAGTTTTCCAGATAATCACCATTAAATCCAAGAATGGCCATTTTCAACGCTCAAAATTCGAAAAAGTATTGATTTTTCAAAAACTGATCCAACTTTGGCAGCATTACTGGCGAATAATTGGGCTTTATTGTTCTAAAAGTATAGACACCATAACCAGCTACTTCTTCACAAATGCACACTGATACGCCTTTATTTTTCTCCGAATGTTTTTTTTTTATTGCAAATTTTTTTTTTTATTTTATGTACTATCGTTTTTTTTTCATTTCCTATTATTATGGTTATCCGTTTAGATTTAAGAGGCAGTATTAATTATAGGTCTATTTGGGCTGCGTGCTGTTAGATAATTGGACACAGACCTGCCGCTGTTGCAGAGAGAATGGCGAGAAAAAAAGAGAGGAGTGATAGTCGCGGAACGGCGCAAATTGAAAATGTCGTTCAGTGCTGCCTGAAACAGGCATACCACCCACTATGGAAATTGAATTAGAAAAGTGTGCAACTGCCTGTCAGAGTGGCGGCACTGCTCGCTCCGGCTCTCGATGCTGCAAAATTTGCAAAATCCTCAATTTACAGTTATTGTTGAATATTTAAGAAATTCAAAGAAAAATGTATGTGGTTATTATATAACTTGTTTATTTATAATAAAAACCATTTCGATTTTAAAAATAAAATTTTTGAAGAATTTTTTATTTTTATTCATTTTGGCATTTTAAAAATAATTATTATTGAAGATTTTTTATAACAATTATAGAGTAGTTTGTTGCAATTAAATACACTTATAAAAATTCATTCAAACAATTATTTTTTGTAGAAAAATTTGTTCAGAAACTTTTCAGTGTCCAAATATTAAAGGATGAGGCAAAATAATAAAAATTTTAATATATTAAGAATAAATAGAATCGGAATTTAGCATGCATTATATCTAAATCTAAACTGGTTTAAATGCTTTGTTATTATATTTTTTAGTCATCAAAATTATTACAAACACAACTTTTTGAAAAAAAAAATTCCTAAATTTAGGGATGAAATATTTGTGGTTTGTACAGAATAGAAACTTGGATTGTGTTACGAGTAATTTTTGGTAGTTTCAAGTCGATAGCAATTGTTATATTATTTTTTTGTAGTCACAATAATGAATACAATTTTTACAACTTTACGTTTTTTGAAATTTTCACAGAATCAAGGCATGAATTATTTGTGGTATGTACAGAATTGAAATTTGGATTGTGTTGCGAGTAATTTTTGGTAGTTTCAAGTCGATAGAAATTGTTATATTATTTTTTTGTAGTCACAATAATGAATACAGTTTTTACAACTTTACGTTTTTCGAAATTTTCACAGAATCTAGGCATGAATTATTTGTGGTATGTACAGAATCGAAATTTTGATTGTGTTAGGAGTAATTTTTGGTAGTTTCAAGTCGATAGCAATTGTTATATTATTTTTTTGTAGTCACAATAATGAATACAATTTTTACAATTTTACGTTTTTTTTAAATTATCACAGAATCAAGGCATGAATTATTTGTGGTTTGTACAGAATCGAAATTTGGATTGTGTTACGAGTAAGTTTTGGTAGTTTCAAGTCGATAGCAATTGTTATATTATTTTTTTGTAGTCACAATAATATATACAATTTTTACAATTTTACGTTTTTTGAAATTATCACAAAATCAAGGCATGAATTATTTGTGGTATGTACAGAATCGAAATTTTGATTGTGTTACGAGTAATTTTTGGTAGTTTCTAGTGGATAGCAATTGTTATATTATTTTTTTGTAGTCACAATAATGAATACAATTTTTACAACTTTACCTTTTTTGAAATTTTCAGACAATCAAGGCATGAATTATTTGTGGTGTGTACAGAATCGAAATTTTGATTGTGTTGCGAGTAATTTTTGGTAGTTTCAAGTCGATAGCAATTGTTATATTATTTTTTTGTAGTCACAATAATGAATACAATTTTTACAACTTTACGTTTTTTGAAATTTTCAGAGAATCAAGGCATGAATTATTTGTGGTATGTACAGAATCGAAATTTTGATTGAGTTGCGAGTAATTTTTGGTAGTTTCAAGTCGATAGCAATTGTTATATTATTTTTTTGTAGTCATAATAATGAATACAATTTTTACAACTTTACGTTTTTGAAATTTTCACAGAATCACGGCATGAATTATTTATGGTATGTACAGAATCAAAATTTGGATTGCGTCATTAACGAATTTAAAAAATTTCAAGTCGCTGACAATTGTTATTATATTATTTTCCAGTCAACAAAATGATTACTATTTTTGCAACTTTACGTTCTGTGGAGACACAATTATTCTAAAATCCAGCGACAAAATAATTGCAAATTGCAGAGAATAGAAATTTGGATTGCGTCATTAATGAATTTAAAAAATTTCAAGTCGCTGACAATTGTTATTATTTTATTTTCCAGTCAACAAAATTATCACTATTTTTGCAACTTTACGCTCTGTTGACACACAATTACCCCAAAATCCAGCGATGAAATAATTGCAAATTGCACAGAATCGAAATTTGGATTACGTCATTAATGAATTTAAAAAATTTCAAGTCGCTGACAATTGTTATTATATTATTTTCCAGTCAACAAAATTATCACTATTTTTGCAACTTTACGTTCTGTGGAGACACAATTATCCTAAAATCCAGCGACGAAATAATTGCAAATTGCAGAGAATAGAAATTTGGATTGCGTCATTAATGAATTTAAAAAATTTCAAGTCGCTGACAATTGTTATTATTTTATTTTCCAGTCAACAAAATTATTACTATTTTTGCAACTTTACGTTCTGTAGACACACAATTATCCTAAAATCCAGCGATGAAATAATTGCGAATTACACAGAATCGAAATTTGGATTGCGTCATTAATGAATTTAAAAAATTTCAAGTCGCTGACAATTGTTATTATATTGTTTTCTAGTCAACAAAATTATTACTATTTTTGCAACTTTACGTTCTGTAGACACACAATTACCCCAAAATCCAGCGATGAAATAATTGCGAATTGCACAGAATAGAAATTTGGATTGCGTCATTAATGAATTTAAAAAAATTCAAGTCGCTGACAATTGTTATTACATTATTTTCCAGTCAACAAAATTATTACTATTTTTGCAACTTTACGTTCAGTGGACACACAATTACCCCAAAATCCAGCGATGAAATAATTGCGAATTGCACAGAATCGAAATTTGGATTGCGTCATTAATGAATTTAAAAAATTTCAAGTCGCTGACAATTGTTATTATATTGTTTTCTAGTCAACAAAATTATTACTATTTTTGCAACTTTACGTTCTGTAGACACACAATTACCCCAAAATCCAGCGATGAAATAATTGCGAATTGCACAGAATAGAAATTTGGATTGCGTCATTAATGAATTTAGAACATTTCAAGTCGCTGACAATTGTTATTATATTATTTTCCAGTCAATAAAATTATTACTATTTTTACAACTTTACGTTCTGTGGACACACAATTATCCCAAAATCCAGCGATGAAATAATTGCAAATTGCACAGAATAGAAATTTGGATTGCGTCATTAATGAATTTAGAAAATTTCAAGTAGCTGACAATTGTTATTACATTATTTTCCAGTCAACAAAATTATTACTATTTTTGCAACTTTACGTTCTGTGGACACACAATTACCCCAAAATCCAGCGATGAAATAATTGCGAATTGCACAGAATAGAAATTTGGATTGCGTCATTAATGAATTTAAAAAATTTCAAGTCGCTGACAATTGTTATTATATTGTTTTCTAGTCAACAAAATTATTACTATTTTTGCAACTTTACGTTCTGTAGACACACAATTACCCCAAAATCCAGCGATGAAATAATTGCGAATTGCACAGAATAGAAATTTGGATTGCGTCATTAATGAATTTAAAAAATTTCAAGTCGCTGACAATTGTTATTATATTGTTTTCTAGTCAACAAAATTATTACTATTTTTGCAACTTTACGTTCTGTAGACACACAATTACCCCAAAATGCAGCGATGAAATAATTGCGAATTGCACAGAATCGAAATTTGGATTGCGTCATTAATGAATTTAGAAAATTTCAAGTAGCTGACAATTGTTATTATATTATTTTCCAGTCAATAGAATTATTACTATTTTTGCAACTTTACGTTCTGTAGACACACAATTATCCCAAAATCCAGCGACGAAATAATTGCAAATTGCACAGAATCGAAATTTGGATTGCGTCATTAATGAATTTAGAAAATTTCAAGTCGCTGGCAATTGTTATTATATTGTTTTCCAGTCAATAAAATTATTACTATTTTTACAACTTTACTTTCTGTAGATGTACAAATATCCCAAAATCTAGCGATGAAATATTTGTGGTTTGTACAGAATCGATTTTGGAAAATCCGAATTTTTTTATATTCAATAATGACATGGATTAAAAAAAAATAGGTCGTTGGCAATTGCTATTATATTGTTTTCTAGTTAACAAATTTATTATGACGTTGACGTGAAGCTATTCCAAAAATCTAAATTTAATTTTAATTTCAATTTCAATTTAATTTCGAATAGATTCTGAAAGTTCTAAGTCGATTAATTGATATAATTATTTTTTTCTAGTTATCGCAGTTTACGTCATGTTGCCATGGAATGATTCCAAAATGAAGCAGTTTATTCGAATGTTTTAAAAATCAATCGATTGCGTGCACTTTGATCTACTGTACGAATCAGGAACGTTTTACGGCCTAATTCAGCAGATAAATTCCATCATCCATAGAGTTATAACCTGAACATCATTCTTCCTTAAGCCGCGCAGACACCGGATAGTTGGAGAGTGGGTGAGGAGCGTTCGGGAAAAGCGTCGCGGCGCCGGGCGTCGCTTTCACTGCCGACGAGGACGGAGACCGGGCGAAAGGGGGGACGGAGCGAGACGGAAGATGGAACAATACGCTCACTTGTTTCTCCGCCATTTTGCGTTCCCAGGGGAGACAGGCGAGTGCAGTTTCGTGTCCGCATTACTCTTGATTTCCTGCCGTGACGGCCTCTATCCTGCTATTCCCTGCCATCCCGTGTTCCTGCCTGCCGAGACGAGGCTCCCCGCTAAAATGCTCCTGGATTGTTTTAAACTTATTGATAAACTTTTCGTGCTGTATACTTCGAGTCCGGTCTTGACCGTAATCTTTATTGTCTTTGGATTTACCACGAACTTGCAATAAATATCGATCGTTAATTAAATTAAATTATCGGCCGACAATAATATTGACATGTGTGGTCGATCTCATTGCCGCTGCTAATATTTCAGCTTCGCGTGAGTTTTCGATCTCGCTTTATAATTACCAGATATGCCACTTTAAGTCACTTTCGCCTATACATTCGATTTTTGGATAATTGCATGCGATCAGAGTATAGTCGTAAAGGTTGTAAAAACAGTAACAATTTCACTGCCTCAGAAATATATACCGGGTGTAACTGAATTCTGGTAGACCAAAAATATCATTTAAATTTTTATATGTATGTATCTTTATAAAATTTACTATGGTGTCTAGGGAATACAGTGTGTCGACATGTGGACTTTTAATAAAAAATCCTCTTCTGGTTTAACTGGAAATTACCTTAACTTTACTGTTTCAAATGGAACACCCTGTATATTTTTACATATTTCAATTCGTCACTAAATTCTGAGTTTAGAGATGTATCGTAAGTGACCTTTCGGTTGTTAGTTATTTGTTTAAATTTAAATGAAATTTAAACGAAAAACAATTTTAAATCAAATTTAAAAACAAAACGAAAAACTAACATCCAAAGGGTCACTTATGATACATCTATGAATTTAGAGACGAATTAAACTATATAAAAATTCCATTTCCGCTTTAACCGGAAATTACCTTAACTTTTCTATTGCAAATGGAACACCCTGTATATTTTTGCGTAACTTAATTCGTCTCTAAATCCTGAGTTTTTCGATATATCACTCATGAGTTAGTTACCCATCTCTAGTCCTGGAAAAACACCCTTAAAAAAGTCGAGAAAAGAAATCCTTAAAACAAACCTGATAATGTCCTAAAGAAGTTCTAGAAAAAATTGACCTGAAGCCCAAAAAGGAAAAAAAGTCCTGAAAAAAGCCTGATAAGACCTGAGAAAAATTCTAAAATCCGGAAAAAGCCTAGAAATGGCCCGAAAAAAAGTATAATAGATAAAATATCATGAAAATCACGAAAAAAAGTCCCAAATAAATGCTTCTGAAAAAATGGTGATGTGGCCATCATGTTACTTTCTCCGACATGATGGTATCATTTATATTTACGCTTCCATCGTTTATTTTCAATTTAAATCATATTTTAAATGCACATCGAGAGGATGACACTGACGTTTAAAACGTCAAAATTATAAAAGATGGAAAAATTATACTTCAAATATAAAAACTCAATTTATTCAAAAACTAAAGGAAATTAAAAAAAAACTTATTCTTTGTAAGTTGTTCATTTTAGCATTCTCTACAATTATTATTAACATACATTTGCTCTAACTATTATGGTTTTATAATTATAAACCAAAAATTAAAAAAATAATAATACATTTTTTTCTCGAATAAAAATGATTTTATGAAAAATATTTTCAAGCAAAAGATGTTCATTTCTTTGTTGTCTTCAAAGTTTGTTTAAATGTTTTTGTGATATTTTTCATATTTAAGATAATATTGGCAAAAAACAAAAAACAGTTGAGGTAAACGCCCACTTCCGGTGTACGAAATTTTACCAAAAGCTTTTCAGTTCTTCAGATTATCAAATAAGACGGATTTTAAAAGTTTCATATCAATTGCTCTATTAGTTTTTGAGGTACAGCGCGCACAGACAGACACACACACACACACACACACACCATCACACACACACACACACACACACACACACACAGACACAAAATTTTTTTTTCCAGAAATTGTTGAAATGGCATCTAGGGACCCCGAAACGGATATTTCCGTAAAAAAAAATTTTGAAAAAAAAATCACGATCACAATACTTTCTCGTACTTCGTAACGGAGAAAGTAAAAAAGTCCTAAAAGAAAGTGTTACGTAGTAGTTTAGTGATGCTTGAAAATAATGTCTTACATCATACAGTTATGTAGCTTAGCACATAGAAATACAATATTACAAAATACAAAATACATATGCAGAATATAATAATAAATACAATAATATCCTGAACACACACACGTGCGCACATTTCGTTTATGTAAGATAAACGTCTTGAAAAGATAATAAAACAAGCAATATCATAGTCTTGAAAAACAGTACTGAAAAAGAATCTTGAACAAGGTGCAGAAAAACAACAAACTCCAAAAAAAGTTTTGAAGCAAGAAGTCCGAAATAAAAGTCCGGAAGAAAATTTCATGAAAAAAATCCCGAAAAAACTAGTCCCAAAAAATCCTGACAAAAATATCTTGAGAAAAAGTACTGATAAAAATCCCTCAAAAGGTCTTGAAAAAACTCCAAAAAAGGGCAATGAAAAAATGTCCCCAAAAAACCGGAAAAATGTCCTGAAAGAAAATTCTTGAAGAAAGTTGTGACAAAAAGTTCTGAAAAAAATTCTGTAAGAAGAGTCCTCAAAATAAACTCTTCAGAAAGTCTTTAAAATGGATCCTTCAAAAATACCCGAAAAACTACTGAAAAAAAAAAATCTGAAAAAAATGTCCTAAAAACAGCACTGAAAAGAAAATCTTGAAAAAGCCTTGAAAAAAGTTCTGAGGAAAAAATCCTGAAAAAGTCTTGAAATTTGTCCTAAAAAAGAACCTGAAAAAAATTCTGTAAGAAGAGTCCTCAAAATAAACTCTTCAGAAAGTCTTTAAAATGGATCCTTCAAAAATACCCGAAAAACTACTGAAAAAAGAAATCTGAAAAAAATGTCCTAAAAACAGCACTGAAAAGAAAATCTTGAAAAAGCCTTGAAAAAAGTTCTGAGGAAAAAATCCTGAAAAAGTCTTGAAATTTGTCCTAAAAAAGAACCTGAAAAAGATTCTGTAAGAAGAGTCCTCAAAATAAACTCTTCAGAAAGTCGTTAAAATGGATCCTTCAAAAATACCCGAAAAACTACTGAAAAAAAAAATGTGAAAAAATATCCTAAAAACAGCACTGAAAAGAAAATCTTGAAAAGGCCCTGAAAAAAGTTCTGAGGAAAAAATCCTGAAAAAGTCTTGAAATTTGTCCTAAAAAGGAACCTGAAAAAAATTCTGTAAGAAGAGTCCTCAAAATAAACTCTTCAGAAAGTCCTTAAAATGGATCCTTCAAAAATACCCGAAAAACTACTGAAAAAAAAAATGTGAAAAAATGTCCTAAAAACAGCACTGAAAAGAAAATCTTGAAAAGGCCCTGAAAAAAGTTCTGAGGAAAAAATCCTGAAAAAGTCTTGAAATTTGTCCTAAAAAGGAACCTGAAAAAAATTCTGTAAGAAGAGTCCTCAAAATAAACTCTTCAGAAAGTCGTTAAAATGGATCCTTCAAAAATACCCGAAAAACTACTGAAAAAAAAAAATGTGAAAAAATGTCCTAAAAACAGCACTGAAAAGAAAATCTTGAAAAGGCCCTGAAAAAAGTTCTGAGGAAAAAATCCTGAAAAAGTTGTCCTAAAAAAGAACCTGAAAAAGTTTTGGTAAAGGTCACGAATAAAGTTTTGAAAAGTCTTAAAAAATCTTAAAAGAAATAGTACATTAAAACAATGTCCTAAAGCAGACTTTACTGAAGTCCTGAGGTAAAAAGTCTTGAAAAAATGCAATTAAAAAAATTCTGGAGAAATTCCTTAAAAAGATCCTAAAAAGTACTGACAAAGATTGTCCTGAAAAAAAAATCCAAAGAGAGTATAAAAAAGGCATGTGTTTCTAGAAAACAGTCCTTGGAAAAGGCCTGACGAAGTCCCGAAAAAAAGTCCTGAATATACCGGGTGTAACTCAGTTCTAGTAGACCCCAAATAATATTTGAATTCTTTAGAGAGTAAAGTATGTCAACATGTGGACTTTCAATAAAAATTCAATTTCCGGTTTAATTTTTCTATTTCAAATGGAGCACCCTGTATATTTTTACATAATTAATTCGTCTCTAAATTTTGAGTTCATAGATGTATCATAGGTGACCCATATATAAAAACAACTGCCATCGACCTGCAATATTTCAAAATTAATTGTTACAAATTACCAGATATGTCAGTTTAAGTCACTTTCGCCTATACATACAATTTTTCGATAATTGCATGCGATCATAGAATAGACGTAAAGGTTGTAAAAACAGTAAAAATTTTACTGCCTCAAAAATGTATATAAAAACAACTGCCAACGACTTAAAATATTTAAAAATTAATTAAAGGTAGAAACGCCAAAGTGACGGAATCTATTGCCTGAATGCTGGACTGAACCAAATCCGGGTGGCTTTAACACCGACAAGATATGGACATTGCCAGCGGCAAATATAACAATATTAATGTGAACATTAAATATTCTGATGGGGAAACAATATTTAAAAATTAATTATTATAAATTACCTGACATGCCAATTTAAGTCAATTTCTCCTATATATACGATTTTTTGATAATTTGCATGCGATAAGAGAATAGTCGTGAAGGTTTTAAAAAGAGTAACAATTTACTGCCTCGACAGTATTTATAAAAACAACTGCCATCGACTTGAAATTTTTCAAAAATAATTATCACAAATTACCACATATGCCAGTTTAAGTCAGTTTCGCCTATACATTCGATTTTTGGATAATTGCATGCGATCAGAGAACAATTGCAAAGGTTGTAAAAATGGTAAAAAAATTACTTAAATATGTATAAAAACAACTGCCACCATCTACTCGAAATATTTCAAAATTAATTATTACAAATTACAAGACATGCCAATTTAAGTCACTTTCTCCTATACATTTGATTTTTGGATAATTGCATGCGATCAAGGAATAGTCGTAAAAGTTCTAAAAACAGTTTTACTGCCTCAAAAAATATGTAGAAACAACTGCCATCGACTTAAAATATTTCAAAATTAATGGTTACATATTACCAGACTTGCCACTTTAAGTTATTTTCGCCCATACAGTCGGTTTGTATGCGATCAGATAATAGTATTTCAAAATTAATTAGTACAAATTACCAAACATGCCAGTTTAAGTCACTTTCGCCTATACATTTGATGTTTAGATAATTGCATTCGATCAGCGAAAAGGCGTAAAGGTTGTAAAAATGGTAACAATATTACTGATTGAAGAATATATATAAAAACAACTGCCAACGACTTGAAAAATTTCAAAATTAATTATTACAAATTACCAGACGTGCCAATTTAAGTCACTTTCGCCTATACGAAAATTGCATGCGATCATAGAATAGACACAAAGGTTGTAAGAATCGTAACATTTTACTGCCTCAAAAATATATATAAAAACAACTGCCAACGACTTGAAATATTTAAAAATTAATTATTACAAATTATCAGACGTACCAATTTAAGTCACTTTCGCCTATACATACGATTTTTGGATAATTGCATGCGATCATACAATAGTCGTAAAGATTTTAAAAAGAGTAACAATTTACTGCCTCAACAATATTTATAAAAACAACAGCAAACGACTTAAAATATTTAAAAATTAATTATTACAAATTACCAGATGTGCCAATTTAAGTCACTTTCGCCTATACATTCGATTTTTGGATAATTGCATGCGGTCATAGAATAGACGTAAAGGTTGTAAAAACAGTAACAATTTACTGCCTCAAAAATATATATAAAAACAACTGCCAACGACTTGAAATATTTAAAAATTAATTTTTACAAATTACCAGACGTGTCAATTTAAGTCACCTTCGCTTATACATACGATTTTTTTGATAATTGCATGCGAGCAGAAAATAGTCGTAAAGGTTTTAAAATTTAAATTTACTGCCTCAACAATACTTATAAAAACAACTGCCATCGACTTGAAATATTTCAAAATTAATTCGATATCGATTAGGTGAAAAACTTAGTTTTGAATAATATTAAGGTTATCATAATTTATAGAAAAAAAAATGCAAAAATATTGCATCCTCATTATCAATCAAAATTTAAATTGTGTCGTAAATTTTTTAAATTGCGACCCATTGAAAACAATGTATAATAAAAATTAAATTCGTTTATTTTTCATGTCGAAATTCCAGTGAGTCGAATGTGCTGGTGCGGAATTCCGTGTTTTCGTTCAAAGCAAAAATTCGGCTCAATATTCCCGGAATGTTTCATATCGACGCTGTATTTCCAATATTCGTTAATTAAAATTTTATATATTTCCATTCAAGCTCGTTTATATAACTATTTTAATTATTCACATTTGTTACATTCGGCCGCATTACAATATAAATAGAAAATTTCGTTTGATCTGCACAGATAATATTGTCTACATTTTATAATAATAATAATTTATTTGTGGTAGAAAAATATTTTTTCACAATTTTTATTTATTTGTAGATAGAGCAGGAAATTTACGAAAAAAATTGAAAAAATAGCTCTGGCCTTGCATTATGGGAATTAAATTTTATTATTATAAAAAAAGTATCTCTTTATTTTTTTCCTGCAAGATCAGGTAATTCGAATTGATGAAATCGACGCGTTTTAATACATTTAAAATCAAAATCAATCAAAATGTCTTTGATCAACAAATTGGATATCATTTTCGGTTAGAAAAATGTGTTCAATATTAAAATTAAACACGCGACTAGTGAAAAAAAAAATCGTTAAATGGTAATGAAAATTTAGAGAAAATGTTGAGATCTGCTTTAAAATACGGCAGCGTGAGTTTTAAAGTAGATCTCAACAGTTTTTCTAAATTTTCATACATTTAACGATTTATAGCGTGTGATTAATCAAAATCAAAAAAAAAACTTAAAATGGGTCTCTTTAGCGAAAGTGATTATCTAAAATTTGGGTTTGAGGAAATTCAAATTACTTAACTAACAATAAAGTGTAGTGCATGAGAGCGCGAGCATCTGCCCGCTGGATCCCAAATCGAGTGGTTTCGATTCCCCGTCCGAGCGGATTCTTCAATCTTTTGTAAAATTCTAATTTTAAAAGTAAAATTGTAATTTTAAACGAAAAAATGTAATTTTAAACGAAAAATTGTAATTTTAAATTAAATATTAAAATATTATTTTCTCTTTTTACTTCTTCTCTTCCGTTATCCCATGCATCGAGCACGTTTGTTATTAATCCTGTAGAGCTTCTGATGACATCTACTGAATAAAGAGATTTCAGCCTATGATCCAAATTGCCGCATAAAATGTTGACATTCAGATCCTTGTTCAAGTGTTGCGAGCTTGCGGTCGGAAGTGGTGGCAATATTCCCGTATATATAGAAAAATGTGCAGGTAAGGGAGACGGGGATGCGGTGCGATGGAGGATGGAAGATAGAAGATAGGGAGGCAATAAGCAGGTAAAATATTTCCCCATTAGCGTGGAGTGCACTGGCTGATATTAGTTGCATTCCGCAAGCTCCCTTTGATCCAGCAGGGACACGCGAATTCCGTCACCAGGCAACTAACCCTACACCCACAATATTCCGCCCTCTCGGGCCCCCTTTATCCCTTCAAACAATCCGCCAATGTTGCATGGATGGATGGATGGATGGCACAACCCTCAAAAACGTATCTGATGTTATTAATAACACGAGAGGAATAAACTGAATTGAAAAATTGCAAATTTTACAAATTTACTCTAAATACATTTTGCTTAAATTTACAAGAAAAACTTGAAACATTCCCAGCCTGGATTTCCAAAATATCACACCTTAACTCGCCGCGATTCAATGTGGAAATTGCACGTCTCCAACGTTGCTATAAACATATTTTAAAAAAATTGCTACATACTGAAAATTTTACAAATTTACTCTAAACACATTTTACTAGAGAAACTAGCAATATTATAGTCTAGATTTCCAGAAAAAAAACGCACTTTAACTCGCCGCCATTCAATTTGAAAATTGCACGTCTTCAAAGTTGCTTTAAGAAAAAAATTAAAAACATTTGCTCAAACTGAGAATTTCACAAATTTACTCTAAATACATTTTGCTTTAATTTACCAGAACAACTAAAAATATTCCCACCCTAGATTTCCAAAAAAATCACACTTTAACTCAGCGAGATTCAATTTGAAAAATTGCACGTTTTCAAAGTTGCTTTAAAAATATTTTAACACAATTGCTGCAAGCTGTAAATTTTAAAAATTCACTCTAAATACATGTTGCTTCACTTTACGAGAAAAACTAAAAATATTCCCACCCTAGATTTCCGAAAGAATCACACTTTAACTCACCGAGATTCAATTTTGAAATTGCACGTCTTCAAAGTTGCTTTAAAAAAAAATTTAAAACAATTGCTCAAAGTGAGAATTTTACAAATTTACCCTAAACACATTTTGCTTCAATTCACTAAAAAAAAAAAACATTTCCAAAAAATCGCACTTTAACTCGCCGCGATTCAATTTAAAAATTGCACGTCTTCAAAGTTGCATTAAGAAAATGTAAAAACAATTGCTTCAAACTCCAAATTTTTCAAAGTTATCAATTATGTCATCAAAAGTTGCTTTAAAACAATATGTAACTATTGCTACAAAACGAAAATTTTGCAAAATTACTCCAAATCGATTGTGCTTTAATTTCCTTGAAAATCTCTAAACATTTTCAAACTATATGACCTGTGTAAAACCTTGGTTAGTGACACAAAAATTATTATTATTATTATTAATTATTATTATTATTACAGTAGAGATTTTCAAAAAATCTCACTTCAACTCACCGCGTTTCAATCTGGAAATTTCATGTGCTCAAATTGGCTTTAAATTAAAAAAAAATAAAAACATTTGCTATAAACTCATAATTTTGCAAATTTGCTATAAATACGTTTTGCTTCGATTTTCTAGAGAAACTAGACACATTTCCATCATATATTTCCAAAAAAAACTTTAACTCGCCGCGATTCATGGAAATTGCACGTCGTAGAAGTTGCTTTAAAAATTCAAAACCAATTGATACAAAATGCAAATTTTGCAAATTCTAAAACTCTAAATCGAGTGTTTTATATATATATATTTGAAAATATAGAAACATTTCCAATCTAGATTTCCAAAAAAACACACTTCAACTCGCTGCGTTTTAATTTGGAAATGACACGTGCTCGTATTTGCTGAAAAAAAAACTTGCTATATGCTACAAACTTTACAAATTTACTCTAAATACATTTTGCTCTAATATACTAGAAAAACTTGAAAAAATCACACCTTAACTCGCCGTGATTCAATTTGGAAATTATACGTCTTCAAAGTTGCTTTAAACATATTTTAAAACAATTGCTACAAATTGCAAAATTTTTAAATTTACTCTAAATACATTTTGCTTAAATTTACTAGAAAAACCTGAAACATTCCCAGCCTAGCTTTCCAAGGAAATAACACTTTAACTCGCCGCGATTCAATTTGGAAATTGTCGTCTTGAAAGTTGCTTTAAAAATATTTAAAAACAGTTGCTAGAAATTGTAAATTTGACAAATTTACTTTAACTACATTTTGCTTAAATTAACTTGAAAAACCTGAAACATTCCCACCTTAGATTTCCAAAGAAATCACACCTTAACTCGCCGCTATTCAATTTTGAAATTGCACGTCTTTAAAGTTGCTTTAAAAATATTTAAAAACGATTGTTACAATCTGAAAATTTTACAAATCCACTCTTAATACATTTTGATTTAATTTACTGGAAAAAATCTAGAATTATTTCCACCCTAGATTTCCAAAATAATCACCTTAACTCACCGCAACTCAATTTGGAAATTGCACGTCCCTAGAAATATTTGAAAACAGTTGTTACAATCTGAAAAGTTTACAAATCCACTCTTAAAACATTTTGATTTAATTTACTGGAAAAACTAGAATTATATCCACCCTAGATTTCCAAAAAAATCACACTAACTCACCGCAACTCAATTTGGAAATTGCACGTCTTCAAAGTTGCTTTAAAAATATTTAAAAACGGTTGTTACAATCTGAAAATTTTACAAATTCACTCTTAATACATTTTGATTTAGTTTACTGGAAAAACTAGAATTATTTCCACCCTAGATTTCCAAAAAAAAAATCACACTAACTCGCCGCAACTCAATTTGGAAATTGCACGTCTTTAAAGTTGCTTTAAAAATATTTAAAAACGGTTGTTACAATCTGAAAATTTTACAAATCCACTCCTAATACATTTTGATTTAATTTACTGGAAAAATTTAAATTATTTCCATCCTAGATTTCCTAAAAAATCACACTAACTCGCCGCGGCTCAATTTAGAAATTGTACGTCTTCAAATTTGCTTTCAATATATTTTGAAGAAGTTGCAACAAACTGCAAATTTTACAAAGTTGCTCTAAATACAATTTGCTCCAATTTACTAGAAAAACTTAAAACATTCCTCTATTAGATTTCCAAAAATTCAATTTGGAAATTGCACGTCCTCAAAGTTGCGTTAAAAAAATATAAGATCAATTTTTTTTTATAAATCTAATCTAAATCCATTTTGCTTTAAATTACTAGAAAAACTATAATTATTGCCTCCTCAGATTTCCAAAAAATCACATTTTAACTCGTCGCAATTCACTTTGGAAATTGCACATTCTCAAAATTGCCGTAAAAAAAATATAAAAACAATTGTTAAACACTGTTTTTTTTAGATCCACTCTACATCTAATTTGCTTCAATTTACTATACAAATTATAAAATTCCACCCCAGAATTCCAAAAAAATATCACTTTAACTCGTCGCGATTTAATTTGGAAATTGCACGTCGTCAAAGTTGCGTTAAAAAATATAATAACAAGTGGAAAAAACTTATGTTTTTTTTGTGAATCTACTTTACATCTATTTGTTTCAATTTATTAAAAAAATTATAAATATTTCCACCCCAGGATTCCAAAAAAAATATTACTTTAACTCGCCGCGATTCAATTTGAAAATTGCACGTCCTCAAAATTGCCGTAAAAAAAATATAAAAACTATTGTTAGACACTGATTTTGTTATAGATCTACTCTACATCTAATTTGCTTCAATTCACTATAATAATTATAAATATTCCACCCCAGAATTCCAAAAAAATCTCACTTTAACTCGTCGTGATTTAATTTGGAAATTGCACTTCGTCAAAGTTGCGTTAAAAAATATAAAAACAAGTGGAACAAACTGATGTTTTTTTTTTGTGAATATACTTTAGATCTATTTGTTTCAATTTATTGAAAAAAATTATAAATAATTCCACCCCAGAATTCCAAAAAATATCACTTTAACTCGCCGCGATTCAATTTGGAAATTGCACGTCCTCAAAATTTCCGTAAAAAAATATAAAAACAATTATTAGACACTGTTTTTTTTAGATCCACTCTACATCTAATTTGCTTCAATTCACTATAAAATTATAAATATTCCACCCCAGATTTCCAAAAAAATCTCACTTTAACTCGTCGCGATTTAATTTGGAAATTGTACGTCGTCAAAGTTGCGTTAAAAAATATAAAAACAAGTGGAACAAACTGATGTTTTTTTTTTGTGAATCTACTTTACATCTATTTGTTTCAGTTTACTGAAAAAAATTATAAATATTTCTACCCCAGAATTCCAAAAAAAATATTACTTTAACTCGCCGCGATTCAATTTGGAAATTGCACGTCCTCAAAATTGTCGTAAAAAAATATAAAAACAATTGTTAGACACTTATTTTTTTATAGATCTACTCTACATCTAATTTGCTTCAATTCACTATCAAAATTATAATTATTCCACCCCAGAATTCCAAAAAAATCTCACTTTAACTCGTCGCGATTTAATTTAAAAATTGCACGTCGTCAAAGTTGCGTTCAAAAATATAATAACAAGTGGAAAAAACTTATGTTTTTTTTGTGAATCTACTTTACATCTATTTGTTTCAATTCACTAAAAAAAAAAAAAAATATTTCCACCCCAGGATTCCAAAAAAATATCACTTTAACTCGTTGCGATTCAATTTGGAAATTGCACGTTCTCAAAATTGCCGTAAAAAAAATATAAAAACAATTGTTAGACACTGATTTTTTATAGATCTACTCTACATCTAATTTGCTTCAATTCACTATACAAATTATAAATATTCCACCCCAGATTTCCAAAAAAATCTCACTTTAACTCGTCGCGATTTAATTTGGAAATTGTACGTCGTCAAAGTTGCGTTAAAAAATATAAAAACAATTGGAACAAACTGTTGTGTTTTTTTGTGAATCTACTTTACATCTATTTGTTTCAATTTACTGAACAAAATTATAAATATTTCCACCCCAAGATTCCAAAAAAATATCACTTTAACTCGTCGCGATTCACTTTGGAAATTGCACGTTCTCAAAATTGCCGTAAAAAAAATATAAAAACAATTGTTAGACACTGATTTTTTATAGATCTCCTTTACATCTAATTTGCTTCAATTCACTATAAAAATTATAAATATTCCACCCCAGATTTCAAAAAAAATCTCATTTTAACTCGTCGCGATTTAATTTGGAAATTGCACGTCGTCAAAGTTGCGTTAAAAAATATAATAACAAGTGGAAAAAACTGATGTTTTTTTTTGTGAATCTACTTTACATCTATTTGTTTCAATTTACTGAAAAAATTATAAATATTTCCACCCCAGATTTAAAAAAAAATCTCACTTTAACTCGTCGCGATTCAATTTGGAAATTGCACGTCCTCAAAATTGTCGTAAAAAAATATAAAAACAATTGTTAGACACTTATTTTTTTATAGATCTACTCTACATCTAATTTGCTTTAACCCACTATAAAAATTATAAATATTCCACCCCAGATTTCCAAAAAAATGTTACTTTAACTCGTAGCGATTTAATTTGAAAATTGCACGTCGTCAAAGTTGCGTTAAAAAATATAAAAAAAGTGGAGAAAACTGATGTTTTTTTTGTGAATCTACTTTACATCTATTTGTTTCAATTTACTGAAAAAAATTATAAATACTTCCACCCCAAAATTCCAAAAAATATCACTTTAACTCGCCGCGATTCAATTTGGAAATTGCACGTCCTCAAAATTTCCGTAAAAAAAAATATAAAAACAATTGTTAGACACTGATTTTTTTATAGATTTACTCTACATCTAATTTGCTTCAATTCACTATAAAAATTATAAATATTCCACCCCAGAATTCCAAAAATATCTCACTTTAACTCGCCGCGATTCTATTTGGAATTTGCACGTACTCAAAGTTGCTTTAGAAAAATATAAAAACAATTGTTACAAACTGATTCTTTGTGTAAATCTACTCTACGTCCATTTTGCTTTAATTTACTCGAAAAATTATAAATATTCCCATCCCAGAATACCAAAAAATCACCCTTTAGCTCGTCGCGTCTCAATTTGAAAATTGAACTTCTTCAAAATTATTTTAAAAATATTTAAAAACAATTGCTACAACTGCAAAGTTTTACAAATTTACTCTAAATAGACTTTGCTTTAATTTGCTACAAACACTAGAAACATTCCCTCCCTGTATTTCCAAAAAAATCATACTTTAACTCGCCGTGGTTCAATTTGGAAGTGGCACGTCTTCAAAGTTGCTTAAAAAATATTTAAAAACAATTGATACAAACTGCAAGTTTTGTATATTTATTCTAAATACATTTTGCTTCAATTTACTAAAAGAACTAAAAACATTCCCAGGACAGATCACACTTTAAGTCTGAAAGACCTCTGGTCAATTGCCTGTTGAGATCATTTGTAAAAGTGTCTTCATAAATGTATTATCTCTCTCTCTCGCACACTTTAACTCGCCGCGATTCAATTGTAACCAATTAAAGTATTTTTCTTGTATGTTTTTAACAACTTAAAAATAACTGGATGGTCTGTAATGCGTGATGTATTAATTAAAAATCCACCGTATTTAAAGCTGTTTTCACGCCGAAGAAAAATTGTACCGAGTGCTAAAAAGTTAGATAACCTATTAATTATGACAGCGGCGCCAACAAGTGTTAATAGGTTGATACACAAAATCGGTTCGAAGGTCGACACATTACCGCAACCATTTTAGAAATGATATAAAAGTTAAGAGTCAAAATTAATACATTCTCATAAACGTAAATTTCCACGAAATGAATTATTTCTATTTGTCGAAATTTTATGTACAATACCAAAAAATAATTAAAAATTAAATGCAATTTTCATTTTCATTACAAAAAATGGTGATGTGGCCATCATGTTACTTTCTCCGACTTGATGGTATCATTTATATTTACGCTTCCATGGTTTATTTTCAATTTAAATCATATTTTAAGTGTGCATCGAACGTTTCGTAGACTCGGATAAAACTGACGTTTAAAACGTCAAAATTATGAAAGATGGAAAAATGTACTTCAAATTAAAAAACTCAGTTTACTCAAAAACTAAAGAGATTTCGAAAAAAACTTATTCTTTATAAATTGTTTATTTTGGCATTCTCTACAATTATTATTAACATAAATTTGCTGTAACTATTAGCGTTTCATAATTGTATACCAAAAATGAAAAAAAAAATACATTTTTTTCTCGAATAACAATGATTTTATGAAAAATGTTTTCAAACAAAATAATTGAATTTCTTTATTGTCTTCAATATTTGTTAAAATGTTTTTGTGATATTTTTCATATTTAAGAAAATATTGGCAAAAAACAAAAAACAGTTAAGGTAAACACCCACTTCCGGTGTACAAAATTTTACCAAAAGCTTTTCAGTTCTCCGGATTATCAAATAAGACGTATGTTCAAAGTTTCATAGCAATTGCTCTATTAGTTTTTGAGATACAGCGCGCACACACACACACACACACACACACACACACACACATACAGACACACACACACACACAGACACAAAATTTTTTTTTCCAGAAATTGTTGAAATGGCATCTAGGAACCCCAAAACGGATATTTCCGTAAAAAAAAATTTTGAAAAAAAAATCACGATCACAATACTTTCTCGAACTTCGTAACGGAGAAAGTAAAAAAATATGTTCAATACAAAAAAAATCGTTACAAATCAAATTTTGGTTTTCGTTATAAAAACATGAAATTTTCATTTTCGTTACAAAAAAATATGTTCGATATAACGACAAAATCGTTTGGGTTTCGTTATAAAAACATGAAATTTTCATTTTCGTTACAAAAAAAATATGTTCGATACAACAATAATCAAATTTTGGTTTTTGTTATAAAAACATGTAGTTTTCATTTTCTATACAAAAAAAAATGAAAGTGAACACGAAATATAATAAAACGAAACACACCGTTACGAATTAAAATGCATAACTATTTATATTAATTTATTATAATGAATAACAAAAATAATGATCCGTTCATGCACTATTCCAAATAGACTTTCTTTTATAGATTTTACTTTCAATTTAATCGCCTGCATGTGCACCATAACTGAGGTAATGGGGGAATGGTTTCGAATTCTGGTAAAGAATGTATAAAGGCCTGAAAGAGGTAGGAATCGTCAGTTTGCAAAAACATGTGTAATAAGATGGATAGTGTACATATATTTTGCAAAGTAAGCAAATCCTTTGTGTTGCCGGTTGTGATTTAATTACCAGATATAATATTTATTATAATCTAAGTTGTTCGAGTGAACATTTGGATACTTAAGATGGACAGTGCTTCAGTATACATTTTTTTAACAATTTGAGTTGTGTGTAATTGGATGTATTACATTTAAATCGTTATACTAGTGCTCAAATTTATGTATACAATATTTTGGTTTACAGAATTGTATACATTATTATAAGATGATACATATTTTAAAATTATAGTGACATCTTTGAAAGGGCTATCGACCTGGTGGTCTTTACCAAATTGAATTTTTCTATTTCTTGAAAATAATTGTGAAAGCAAAATTATTTTTTTAGGTAGAGTATTCAAATCCTCTCAAAACCATAATGTCAAAAAAACTTGGTTTACCATAAGTATATTAAATAACTTACAATTAGTAAATTTTGTTGTCCCTAAATGCTAAGTGAGGATTAGAGGCCCTAGAGATTTCAAAATATTTCATAAATTATCCAACAGAAGTCAAAATAAATGCCATAAACTTAATATTTCTTAAGCAAAACGTTCAATTTAACGGCAATTTATCTTTCAAGGTCTCGTTAAATGACAATTCGGTATTCCGTATCACCCCAAACCTATACGAAACTCTGGCGACATTTAAGTTCGTACAGCTGGTTGCAAATATTTATAGGATTTTATGCTGAGTAGATTGAACTTTAAAATAAGTGTCAATCAAATATCAAAATAGATTTGATTAATTAAAAACACTCGCAACTCTAAATATTTCGCGTCATCTCTTCTACATCAGCTTCGTTAAGCTTCCTTTTCTGGCATCTCACATGGCAGTTTTGAAAAATTCCTTCCAGTAGATTCAATAGTAAAACTTGTTGAATTCTTGGTACATTTTTTTGGATGTATTTGCCCTTCTTCCAATATTTTCCTCGATCAAAGCGTTTGCCAATATTTTCTTTCGATTCCATCATTCGAATCTGGAAAGGACCCCGCAGTTTTTGATTGTTTCTCCTTGAAACCAACTGAAAAATATTCACCAAGTCATACCGATCAAAAGTCTCCATGGTCGCAACAGAGCAAGATCTCAAGATATTTTTCAGTTGGTTTCAAGGAGATTGACTGAAAGCCATTTCCCTAGCAAAAACTGCGGGGTCCTTTCTTTGTTCACATTTTGAAAATATTACAGCAAGCAATATCTACGAAATGCTTACCAATCTGAGAAACTAAGATCTTATAGCTCGCTTACATATGTCTTATCTCATATGTCTACTCCAATTTTGGTATCATTACATTTACATACGATTTCTGGTTTCAATGTTTCATCTTCACCAGATGTTCATGGTGCTAGTGAGCAATACACCATATTTTTTGGGGAGGTTGTTTTTTCACAAATAAAATCAAAGTAATTTCAGTAATAAGCAAAAATTGCGATGGATGCAGAGTTCTTCATGAATTGTTTTACATTTGGATACATTGTAAATATTTTTGAATAGCAAATGCTGTATTTATGTTTACTGAATAAAAAATACTTAACATATCTCGCTTTCCTGAATTATTGAACTACGTTTTTATCTATTAAGAATAATAATGTTGAACAAAGTTATTCAAATTTTAATTTTTTTTAAATTCCATGGCACGGTTGATTTTTAGTAAGCGTCGAGAAAAGTGTTTTGAACGATTAAATGTTCATTTATGAAATTAAATATATGTTGTGTTATAAAAAAATGAGCAAAGTAATAAAAAATAAATATGGCATCCATTAGAAATAAGAAAGTTAATGATGGTTTAAAGGAAACGCAACATGTTACAAAAAAAATACATTGTATGTTTTGGATAACAAAAAAGTGCTGTAAGTTCTTTGCCATTTTTCAATATTGTCTCAAATAAAGAGGATATAAGGAAAAAATTAAAATAAGTTTTTTTGTACTTAACTCGAAAATGAAAAAAATAAACGAAGTAAGCATTAAATTCTGTAAAAGTGCCAAATTTAAATAAACCCTTTATCTCTTTTAATAAGCGAATTTGAATACTCTATATTTTAAATTTATTTAAAATCTGTATATTTTTTTTAAATTAATAAATATCTTACATTTATTAATTTCGATTGTTTATTTTTCTTATTTTGCAGTTTCTGCTTGTTTTGTCGGTAGTCGTAGATTTGGGTATTGGATCGAGTCGTGTTGTTGGAAGTACAGTGGTGGATTATTATGTAAGTAAACAAAAATTATACATTCAATATTGTTTCCTTATCAGAACACCTACAGACCGGTTTCGACCTTTCAAGTACCATCAATGTAGTTAGTTGCTGAATGGTAAACGGAAATGACTATTCGAATATAAATATTTCAAATACCGTTAAAGTTAGTTTCTAACCAATAATTACAAAATTAAAAAAACTAAACTAAAATTTTTAGTCTTAGACGTTGGACGTTTGAGTGATGAATTCTTTCTTTCTATCCTTCTTTTTCTTTTTCCTTGTTTCTTTTTCTTTTTCCTTGTTTCTTTTTATTTCTTTGTTTGTTTGTTTCTTTCTTTCTTTTTTTTAAATTTTCTAATTATAGAGTAATTTTTAGCCTATTATGTATTTATGTTACCTGACAAGTGTAAAAATATTTACTTATATATTATTGTAACAGTTTATTTATTTTTTACACAAATATATTCTATTCTATTCTATTCTTTCTTTCTTTATTTCTTTCTTTTTATCTTCCTATCTTTCTTTCTTTCTTTCTTTCTTTTTATCTTCCTATCTTTCTTTCTTTCTTTCTTTCTCTCTTTCTTTCTTTTTTTTTTTTTTTTTTTTTTATTAGTGCTAACAGATGTATCATCTTTACACAAGTCAATCACAAAAAGTTACATGTATTAATACAAGAACAAATATAACAATAATGGTTGATTGCAAAATGTATTATAGTAAGATTAACAGATTAAAATATTACAATATAAATTAAAATATATTACATTAGAACCAATTCCTGAATTCATCAACTGTGTAGTTGATTTCTTTCTGTCTCACATTTTTTCGTTCTTTCATTCTTTCTTGTTTTATCCTCTTAACCTCTTTCATTTGCCCTTTCGAGCGTCGGATGTAGGTGTTTTCACCAATTCTTTCAAATATTTTCTTCTTTCTATCATTAAAGACGGGTAACTCATAAGTGAGTCGCGGAGTCAATTAACTCATGTGGAAATTTCCTTTTCTTTTTGAGTCATAAACATTTTTTCGAAGAAAGAACCTTTTTTTTAGGTATCCACTTTGATTTGGGGGTAAATTGGAAAAAAAAGTAATGACCATTTTGATTTTGGTCTCAGTATGTTTTGATACCTTTTCTCTATTAGAATTCTTTCAATCTTTGTCCTGTTATTTATACTCTTTCCTTTACTGTCTTATAGACACTATTCTATTATTGTTATTGGTTTAATAGAACCTTCAGTTTCGTCAAACAGTTCCATATTATTTCCATTTCAACAGGTCATTTGCCCGGTGAGCCGGGTATAAATAAGGCACGTGGGGCCAGTGACATTAATGTACATAAAAATTATTGTTAATCACATTTCAAATTGCACTAAATTTTCGTCAAAATAGGACTTGGCGTTTGGTAGTTGTGCAATTTAAAAAATGAAAATCGCAATTTTTAATCTTTGGACGTTACAAATGTAATGTATTTTTGTTTCTTTTGGCGTCGACTACGAGGTCATCTGCCTCTGCCGTTTTTTTTTGTTTTTTTTTTATTTCTACCTTATTTCTAAATATATAAACTCTGCACCTAGTAAAGGGAATCAGGACTTCGCTAGTGAGGGCAGTCACGGTTTTATGGAGTTATGTATGTGATTATTATTAAGTTTCTAGTGTTATACTTTTAATAAAATTATGGTTAATCATTATACAATGTACAATTTAAATTTTCTCACTTTATTCTTCCTAGTTGTACTATTTGTATATGTTAGGTTTTGCCTAACTTGGCATTGATCACGAGAACTGTGATGTGACTGAGTTTGTAACTTAAGAGTATTGCCCTCAGTGACGGATCGCGGGATTTTTTCTGGTACGGCCGAGGAACAAGAGGTGGTAATACAGACAGGTGCGGTTACGCAGCCAGCCGTCTCTGCAACTGACTCTACCTATCTATTTTACCACTTCTTGTTCCTTGGCCGTACCAGAGAAAACCCCGGGAACCGTCACTAATTACCCTCCTTACAACGAATTATGGCGAATGGTACTACAGATCAGGACCACCGTTGCTTGACACTCACCCGGCATTGTAGCCGAATGCCTAAACCACCGGCGCTTACTTCTTCATATTTGTACAAAATCTGTATGTTTTCAGTCATCTCCAACATACGGTGTCCAAGACTACAAGCTTCAAGAAGAAGAACAAGCCGGCGATAAAGTCAAAGGAATCTACCCAGTTGCCGGCCCTGATGGTTCCCTGAGAACCATCAAGTACACCGTCGATAAAACTGATGGAGCCACCGTAATCACGGATAAACAGAAATCTAACCTTCAAGATATGTCTACGTATTCAAACGCAATATATCCAAATGCTTATCCCAAAAACCATCTGGATTCCTCTGCTTATACCGATATTCTTTACAAACAACAGCAACCAACTGCCTACTTCAACAATCATCTTGATCTAACCGCATATCCGAACAGACTTCAAGAAAATTCCCAAGATTTGACTGCAAACAACAATCAAGATTCAAACACTTATTCCGATATTCATCATCATTACCAGCAACAAAACCCCTCATCGTATTTTAAAAATCTCCTAGATCCAACCCAACGAAAACATAATCCACAAGATCTAACCACACTTAACAACCAAGATTCAAATTCTAATTATAATCTAGATTCAGCACAACAATCAACAACTTATTCCAAAAATAACCAGAACCAACAACAACAATATCGTCTTAACAACCAAGATTCAAATTCTTATAATAATCTAGATTCAGCACAACGATCAACAATTTATTCCAAAAACCAACTACGACAAAACCATAGTCATGATCTAACCGAATATTCGAATGACCAACAAATGAAATATTACAACGCTTTAGCCTCAGATTTTCATCATCATCATAAACTTGCAGTGGATCAGTTAATTCGTCACCAAACCGAAGACACTATTGGTGAGCCGGTGAATCTTCACACACATCAAGGAATTAACCAGAATGTTGAATCGTTCCAACAAACAATGAATCAAAATCCACAACATCTCAAGTACAAGATTACTCAGACGCATCATGGCATGAGCACAAATCCAAATTACATGCAAAAACCAACATCTTTAAAAGATCCTGATGCCAACAATAATCATCAATATCACGCACAGCAACAGATTAATTTAAAACCTGAGAATGTTGATAATTCTGTTGGATATCAAGGGGATGAAATTGTTAATTATCACAATTACAAAACATGGCCTTCAAAATTAATTCCTAACGATTATCAAATTTCTTCTAAAGTAATACCGAATCAAGTTTCAAAATTAATTCCGAAAGATACAAGAAATTCTGATTATGAAATTTCTCAAACTTCTTTCCAACCAATACCTGAAGATATCACGTCATCTGTTTACCAAAATTCCGAATTTCCTGTAGATATTAAACCATCCGGGTATCAAAATCTACAAATTGAAAATATGGCACCAGGATATAAAATTCCTGAAGTTCAGCACCAAACAAATAATTATCAATTTTTACAATTTTTTCCGAAACCAATACCTAATGGTATCACGTCATCTGGTTACCAAAATTCTGAAATTCCTGTAAATATTAAACCATCAGGGTATCAAAATCAACAAATTGAAAACATTAATCCAACTGCATATAAAATTCCTGAAGTTAAACATCAAACAAATAATTACCAATTTTCTCAAATTTCTTCAAAACCAATACCTGATGGTATCACCTCATCTGATTATCAACATATCAAAATTAGACCATCAGAATATCAAAGCACAAAAACTGAAAATATTAGACCACTTAGATATCAAACTCCTGAAGTTGGGCATTTGGAGGCGAGCAACTTATTTAGTCAAGAAGATTTCAAGTATCAACAAATTTCTTCAAAACCAATACCTCAAGGTATCACGCCAACTGGTTATCAAAATTCAAAAAATACAGCAGAAATTAGACCATCAGAATATCAAAATTCAAAAAATACAGCAGAAATTAGACCATCAGAATATCAAAACTCAAAAACTGAAAACATTAGACCACTTGGATATCAAACTCCTGAAGTTGAGCAACATTTAAATTTGGAGACGAGTCAAGAAGATTTCAAGCATCAACAGAATACTAATTCTCCTTCAGTGATCCATCAAGAAAATCTTCAATTTGAAACAAATCCCCACCATTTACACCATCTAGAGGCAACCAAGTCTGGAGGAAATGGGAAATACATTGAATATTCCAGCCGATTAGAAAGTCCGGTATCATCGCAATTTACAAAGGTTTCAAAATTTGTAGGCCAACCTGCAGCTTCAGCATCAATCAAGTTTGCCAAGGACTTATCAACTCCTGCAACTTTTGAACCGACCAATTTTGCAAAAGACTATTCACGACAAATATCAAATCCTGAGAGCGAGTCTGAGTTTACAGAAAAATTATCAAAGCCTGCGATCGATCTGGCGTTCAAGTCTGCAGACTATTTACACCGAATATCAAATCCTGCGATCGATTTGGCATCAAAGTCTGCAGACTATTTACACCAAATATCAAATCCTGCGATCGATCTGGCATCAAAATCTGCAGACTATTTACACCAAATATCGAATCCTGCGATCGAGTCTAAGTTTACAGGAAAATCAAAATATTTACATCCAGAGTCTTCTCAGTTTACAAAATATTCAGACCAAATATATAATCCAGTTGTGGAAAGTACAAAATATTCAAGCCAATTACAAAATGTTGCATGTAAATACTGTTCAACTCAAACTCAACCACAGGCTTCTGACTCATTGGAATTTGGAGGAAAGAAAAATCATATTGAAAATTTTGAAAACTTCAATCATCCAAATGATCAGAATGGGAAATATAATGCGCAGAATTTTACTTCCTATTTAAAAAGTAGTCTAAAAGAAGATGAAGAAAATATAAATCGACCAAGATATACAGTTACAATACAAAAGTTTCCTGAAGATTCTGTTCAATCAAAACCAGAATCGGTTCATCAAAATAATGAAGAACCAAATTCCGCAAATCCTCCGCAGTTGATACAAAATATGCCACGATTACTTGCAAATGGTCATGGATTAGAAAATAGTTGGCACAACCAACAGCAACAGCCATCTTTGCCAGAAAATGTTCATTTATTAGAAAGGCAAAAGCAACAAATACAGTTAAATCCAAGGCAACCAACTTTACTGGAAAATAGTTGGCACAACCAACAGCAACAGTTGGTTACGAGCCAGCCATCTTTACCAGAAAATGTTCATTTATTGGAAAGGCAAAAGCAACAGCTACAGTTCATTCCAAGCCAAGCATCTTCGATAGAAAATGGTCGCTTATTAGGAAAGCAAAAGCAACAGCTAGAATTTATTTCAAGTCGGCCAACATTGCTACAAAATGGTCATTTATTAGAAAAGCAAAAGCGACTACAACCGATTTCAAGCCAGTCACTTTTACTGGAAAACAGTTGGCACAACCAACAGCAACAATTGGTTACAAGCCAGCCATCGCCGCCAGAAAACGTTCATTTATTAGAAAGGCAAAAGCAGCAGCTACAGTTAATTCCAAGTCAACCATATTCGACAGAAAATGGTAATTTATTAGAAAGGCAAAAGCAACCGCAAAACTTGATTTTAAGTCGGCCAACATTGCTACAAAATGGTTATTTATTAGAAAAGCAAAAGCAACAACTACAACCGATTTCAAGCCACTCAACTTTACTGGAAAATAGTTGGCACAGCCAACAGCATCATCCATCTTTACCAGAAAATGTTCATTTATTAGAAAGGCAAAAGCAACAGCTACAGTTGATTCCAAGCCAACCATTTTCGACAGAAAATGGTCGTTTATTAGAAAGGCAAAAGCAACAGCTAGAATTTATTTCAAGTCGGCCAACATTGCTGCAAAATGGCCATTTATTAGAAAAGCAAAGGCAACAACCGCAACCAATTTCAAGCCAGTCAACTTTACTGGAAAATAGTTGGCATGACCAACAGAAACAGTTGGTTACAAACCAGCCATCTTTGCCAGAAAATGTTAATTTATTGAAAAGGCAAAAGCAACAGCTACAGTTAATTCCAAGCCAAGCATATTCGACAGAAAATGGTCGTTTATCAGAAAAGCAAAAGCAACAGCTAGAATTAATTTCAAGTCGGCCAACATTGCTGCAGAATAGTCATTTATTAGAAAAGCAAAAGCAACAACTACAGTCGATTTCAAGCCAGTCAACTTTACTGGAAAATAGTTGGCACAACAAACAGCAACAGTTGGTTGCAAGCCAGCCATCGCCGCCAGAAAACGTTCATTTATTAGAAAGGCAAAAGCAACAGCTACAGTTAATTCCAAGCCAAGCATATTCGACAGAAAATGGTCGTTTATCAGAAAAGCAAAAGCAACAGCTACAATTAATTTCAAGTCGGCCAACATTGCTGCAGAATAGTCATTTATTAGAAAAGCAAAAGCAACAACTACAGTCGATTTCAAGCCAGTCAACTTTACTGGAAAATAGTTGGCACAACCAACAGCAACATCCATCTTTGCCAGAAAATGTTCATTTATTAGAAAGGCAAAAGCAACAGTTACAATTAATTCCAAGCCAACCCTATTCGACAGAAAATGGCCATTTATTAGAAAAGCAAAAGCAAGAGCTGGACTTGATTTCAAGTCGGCCAACATTCCCACAAAATAGTCATTTATTAGAAAGGCAAAAGCAACCGCTACAGTCGATTCCAAGCCAGGAATTTTTGCAAGAAAATCGGCTTTTGTTAGAAAATCAATTACAGTTGATTCAAAACGACTTAAAAAAATATCATTCTGCAAATAACCAGAAGGATTTTGGGAAATTAGTACCACATCCACATAACTACCAATCAAAAGATAGGGAAACAAGCTTTCAAAAGCATGAGCAGAATATGCTGAATCTTTATGCAGAAAAGTTCTCTCCACTTATTCAAAAATCGGAAAAAGAATTTGAAGCAAATCTAGACTTAAATTCAAAAATACCGCCGCAATTTTTGCGTTCTCTACATTCTGAAAAAAGTGTCCAAGAGCAGCCAGCGAATCCAACAAAATTTGTCAATCTTTTAGATCAAATTCAATACCCTCATTTTTATCATGGAAAGCCAGGTCTACACCAAGACATTTCATCTGGAAAATTAGGTCAGTTCACGCATCCAAATGGCAAGGATTTGACTTTTCCACATCAGATACCGCCTGTAAAGAGTTTTAATCAAGGTGAGCCTGGTGATAAGATGATTCAAACGCCATACGTTCCTCAAGAGGAAGCTGCCTTGCAGCATGTACATCCAAAAACACATTTTGTTAAAACTGCAGAACAATACGAAACAAAATCAGTTCCACAGTTGACACCGAAAAGATCAGAAAGGCCACTGTCATCAGAATTCCATCAAGAAAAAATAGCGCACCATCCAGAATATAAAGCTTCACAAGATCATTTTCATCAATCGCCATCGGGGGAACAAAAAGCTGGTCAAGGTTTCCTTTCGAAGTTCCACCAACAATTTTTGCAAAATCCAACAGTAATTGGTGGTTCGCAACACTTTCATCAAACGAAATTTGCAAATGATAAATCTTTGCAAGGATTAGCTTTAAAATCCAACAATAGAAACCCAGAATATCAGGAATCGCAAGGGCCATACGAAGCAAATCAGTTCAGGCAGCAAAAATCTGGAAGCACTCATGCTGTACGACAAAATCATCAGCAATATCATAATTCCGAACCAAAGAAAATTGTGCAGTTCACACAGCAAAATGATGTAAATATCTTCGCTCATCAACATTCCGAACCGAATAAAATTTTGCAAACGTACCGCCAAGAACAATATAACAAGGAGCAGGAAAATTTGGAAAAGTTTTCAAAACCGCTAAATCCATTGAAAGATTCAAGCTCTATTACGTCACATCCCCATGTTTACGGGAATAATCAATTGAAGGATCCAACGAGTTTTCAAAGTAATCAATGGTTAAAGTATGGAAGAGCTTTTCCAGAATCACCAGAATCTTCTCATTCAACAGTTACATCTTTAGAAAAATCGCAGAGTTTTCAAAATATTCAACGGTTAAAGTATGGAAGAGCTTCTTCGGAGTCACCAGAATCTTCACAACCAACAGACAAATTACCTAGCTCAGTTAATATTCAACGGGTAACGTACAGAATAGCTTCTCCAGAATCACCAGAATCTTCACATCCAACAGCTACATCTTTAGAAAAGTCGCGGAATTTTAAAAATATGCAAGGGTTAAAGTATAGAAGAGCTTCTTCAGAATCACCAGAATCTTCACATCCAACAGTTACATCTTTAGAAAAATCTCGGAGTTTTCAAAATATTCAACGGTTAAAGCATGGAAGTGCTTTTCTGGAATCACCAGAATCTTCACATCTAACAAATAAATTACCTAGCTCAGTTAATATTCAACGGTCAATGTACAGAAGAGCTTCTTCAGAATCACCAGAATCTTCACATCCAACAGCTACATCTTTAGAAAAGTCGCGGAGTTTTAAAAATATGCAGGGGTTAAAGTATAGAAGAGCTTCTTCAGAATCACCAGAATCTTCACATTCGACAGCTACATCTTTAGAAAAATCGCGGAGTTTTCAAAATATTCAAGGGTTAAAGTATAGAAGAGCTTCTTCAGAGTCACCAGCATCTTCACATCCAATAGTTACATCTTTAGAAAAATCGCGGAGTTTTCAAAATATTCAAGAGTTAAAGTATAGAAGAGCTTCTTCAGAATCACCAGAATCTTCACATCCAACAACTTTAGAAAAATCGCCAAGCCCTGTTAACGAGCAATCTCTTCGTGTTGCTTATGACAAAAATGCTGCCATCTATCCAGCAAACCACGCCCAGTCCGATTCTGGTAGAAAGCAACAGTTCAAGAAGTTACCAGAACATCATCACGAGTCTATACCCAAGTATCATCACGTGTTTGATGTAATGAATGTATCTTAGTTTTGCAGCCATTTATTTGCAATTATTTATTTTTACTATTAAACAAATTTTAATAAAATGTTTTTTTTAAACAATGCCTACTTTTAAATAATTTATAGGCTGTAGCAGTAGCGATTCGTGGATCTACACAGATTTTCAAAATGTTAAGCTTGTGATGACTTTCACAATATCTTCCAAAAATTGTTGCGCTTTCAAATTTCAGAACAACTCGATCACTTTAATTACAAAGTTTTATAAATAATTCCCACCTAACCAAAAATTGGGCAATTTTAGAACTTAAATTTCAAAAAAGCGTTTAAGATCTTAAGCTACTGATGATTTCTATGTTGCACAAAATCTTTAAAAAATTATTGCGCTTTCAAATTTCAGAAAAATTCAAGCATTTTAATTACAGACTTTGGAAATAAATACCAACAAACCAAAATTTTTAAAGATTTTAGCGCTTGAATTTCAAAAATGCGTTGATTTTTTAAGATTTTTTAAGCTGGTGAGGGATTTTAGCGCTTGAATGTCAAAAATTTGTTGATTTTTTAAAATCTTAAGCTGGCGAGGACTTCTATGTTTCACAGAATCTTTCAGAAAATATTACGTTTTCATATTTCAGAAAAAATTTAAGCGCTTTAATTACATAAATTGAAAATAAATTCGTTCAAACCAAAAATTGGGCGATTTTAACGCTTGGATTTAAAAAATGTGTTGATTTTTCAAGATCTTAAGCCAGTAAGGACTTCTAATTTCCAAAACATCTTCCAAAAATTATTGCGCTTGCAAATTTCAGAAAAATTCAAGCACTTGAATTACAAAGTTTAAAAATAAATACCATTAAACCAAAAATTAGGCGATTTCAGCGCTTGAATTTAAAGAAAAGCGTTGATTTTTTAAGATCTTAAGTTAGTGATGACTTCAATAATTCACAAAATCTTCCAGAAATTATTGCGCTTTCAATTTTCAGAAATATTCAAGCACTTTAATTACATGGTTTTATTAAACAAAAAAATGGGCCTTTTACGCGGTAAAATTTCAAAATAAAAATGTTGATTTTTCATAATCTTAAGCTAATGAGGACTTCTATGTTTCACAAAATCTTCCAGAAATTATTGCGCTTTTAAATTTCAGGAAAATTTAATAATTTTAATTGCAACCAAATTTTCAAAATAATCCCCACCAAACCAAAAATTGGGCAATTTTAGCGCTTAAATTTCAAAAAAGCGTTGATTAATTTTAAGATCTTCAGCTACTGATGATTTCTATGTTGCACAAAATCTTGAAAAAATTATTGCGCTTTCAAATTTTACAAAAATTCAAGCATTATAATTACAGACTTTGAAAATAAATACCAACAAACCAAAATTTTTAAAGATTTTAGTGCTTGAATTTAAAAAATGCTTTGATTTTTTTAGATTTTAAGCTAGTGAGGACTTCTATGTTTCACAGAATCTTTCAGAAAATATCACGCTTTCATATTTCAGAAAAATTCAAGAGCTTTAATTACATAGTTTGAAAATAAATTCGATCAAACCAAAAATTGGGCGATTTTAACGCTTGAATTTAAAAAATATGTTGATTTTTCAAGATCTTAAGCCAGTAAGGACTTCTAATTTTCAAAACACCTTCCAAAAATTATTGCGCTTGCAAATTTCAGAAAAATTCAAACACTTTAATTACAAAGTTTAAAAATAAATACCAGTAAACCAAAAATTGGGCGATTTCAGCGCTTGAATTAAAAAAAAAAAACTTGATTTTTTACGATCTTAAGTTAGTGATGACTTCAATAATTCACAAAATCTTCCAGAAATTATTGCGCTTTCAATTTTCAGAAATATTCAAGCACTTTAATTACATGGTTTTATTAAACAAAAAAATGGGCCTTTTAAGCGCTAAAATTTAAAAAAAAATGTTGATTTTTCATAATCTTAAGCTACTGAGGACTTTTATGTTTCACAAAATCTTCCAGAAATTATTGCGCTTTTAAATTTCAAGAAAATTTAATCATTTTAATTGCAATCCAATTTTCAAAATAATCCCCACCAAACCAAAAATTGGGCAAGTTTAGCGCTTAAATTAAAAAAAAGCGTTGATTTTTTTAAGATCTTTAGCTACTGATGATTTCTATGTTGCACAAAATCTTTAAAAAATTATTGCGCTTTCAAATTTCAGAAAAATTCAAGCATTTTAATTACAGACTGAAAATAAATACCAACAAACCAAAATGTTTAAAGATTTTAGCGCTTGAATTTCAAAAATGCGTTGATTTTTAAGATCTTACGCTAGTGAGGACTTCTATGTTTCACAGAATCTTTCAGAAAATATTACCTTTCATATTTCAGAAAAATTCAAGCGCTTTAATTTCATAGTTTGAAAATAAATTCGATCAAACCAAAAATTGGTCGAGTTTAACGCTTGAATTTCAAAAATGTGTTAATCTTAAGCCAGTAAAGACTAATTTTCAAAACACCTTCCAAAAATTATTGCTCTTGCAAATTTCAGAAAAATTCAAGCACTTTAATTACAAAGTTTAAAAATAAATACCATTAAACCAAAAATTGGGCGATTTTAGCGCTTGAATTTAAAAAAGCGTTGATTTTTGACGATCTTAAATTAGTGATGACTTCGTCTGTCTGTCAAAAACTAATAGAGCAATTGATATGAAACTTTGAACATCTCTCTTATTTGATAATCTGAAGAACTGAAAAGCTTTTGGTAAAATTTCGTACACCGGAAGTGGGCGTTTACCTTAACAATTTTTTTGTTTTTTGCCAATTTTTTCTTAAATATGAAGAATATAACAAAAACATTTAAACAAACTTTAAAGACAATAAAGAAATGAACATCTTTTGCCTGAAAACATTTTTCATAAATTCATTTTATTCGAGAAAAAAATGTATTATGATTTTTAAATTTTTGGTTTATAATTATAAAACGATAATAGTTACAGCAAATTTATGTTAATAATAATTGTAGAGAATGCTAAAATGAACAACTTATAAAGAATAAGTTTTTTTCGAAATCCCTTTAGTTTTTGAGTAAACTGAGTTTTTCAATTTAAAGTATAATTTTTCCATCTTTCATAATTTTGACGTTTTAAACGTCAGTTTCATCCGAGCTACACAACGCTCGATGTACATTTAAAATATGATTTCAATTGAAAATAAACCATGAAAACGTAAATATAAATGGCTATGATACCATCAAGTCGGAGAAAGTAACATGATGGCCACATCACCATTTTTTTGTTAGTTCGAATTTTGGACGGACGGACGATGGAGCATGAAATAAAGAGGACTATGTAAAAAAGCTGAAGCGAATCTGTCGATCAGCATCCAAAATGGGTCAATAATGAAGTGAGGCTCATGGGAGACGTTGCTCTGATCGGACCATTACGGGGATCATGTTCCCCTTCCTTTGCGCCTTTCCGTCTTTACTTTTAGCGCCCATCTTCGGGATATTGCCGATCACGACACAACGGTCCCAACTTAAATTAAATTCCCCGGGACGTTTACCTATCGATCGCTACTACTAATTTGTCCCCCTTCTTAAAACGAACACTTGGCTAATATCAATTTAACTTTAGAAAGAAAGATTTCCAGCAGTTTTCGCATAATAAAATTTTATTAAAGTAATATAATTTCAGCCACAATCTGGCAACATAAATGGACAATTGTCAAATTGCGCCCAAATTTTAGCAACAGTCCGCAATCATCAAAAGTTCACATTACAACAGAATTTTAGCTACAATCTGCCATCGTGAATAGCTAACGGATTGGGCCCGAATTTCAGCCATTAAATACTGAAAGATAAAAGATTCATTGTGCAGGAATTTCAGTTACAGTTTAACATCAAAAACAGATAATGTTTACTTTGTGTCCAAATTTTGGCCACAGTCTGCCGTCATCAAAAGTTCACATTGTAACCGAATTTTAGCCACAATCCGCCATCATTAAAAGCTAATAAATAATGGCCATATTGTGTCCGAATTTCAGGCACAATCCTCTGATATTAAAGGCTGACAGATAATGGTCACATTGTGCCTAAATTGCAGGTACTGTCTCATCAAAAACCAACTTATAATGGTTATAGTTAAAAATGACTATTTTTGACAGTTAAAAATCTCTATTTTTGACAGTTAAAAATCACTATTTTTGACAGTTAAAATCAATATTTCTGACACTTGAAAAATCACCATTTTTGCCAAAAAACTGTTGAATCTAGCAATTTTTGAGAATTCAAATATATTTGACAGTTGAATATAACAATTTTTTAGAATTGAAAATCACCACTCTTGACAGTTGAAAATCACTATTTTTGATAGTTAAAAATCACTATATCTTAAAATTACGATTTTTGCTAAAAAAATGTGAAGGAATATCACTTTAAAAGGACTTCCTGATTCTATCTAAGCGATATTAATTTACTTCTATATTTTTTATTAATTTATTTGTACACCATGTACCTGACTCGTGCAAAACTGTATTGTTGTGGCATAAATAAAATTATTTTTTTTTTTTTTGAAAATCACTAAGTCTGGCGGTTGAAAATCACTGTTTTTGGCAGTTGAAAATGACTATTTTTGGCAGTTAAAACAAACTCTTTCTGAAAGCTTGAAATTACTAAATCTGCTTGTTAAATTTTTTTTTGACAGTTGAAAATCACCTTTTCTGACAGTTCTGGCAGTTGAAAATCTTAATTTTTGATAGTTAAACAGCATTATTTTTGACAGTTAAAAATCACCATTTTTTACAGTTTAAAATCCGTTTAATTTCCGGAAGTATAAATCACTGGTTTTGACAGCTTAAAATTACTATTTCTGCCAGTTAAAAAAAAATTGCCAGTTGAAAACCGACGTTTCTGGCAAATGAAAGCTTAATTTTTGGAGGTTAAATAGAATTATTTTTAAAAGTTGAACGTCGCCATTTTTGACAGGTAGAAATCACAACTATAGAAAGTCGAAAACTCCCATTGACAGTTTAAAATCACCATTTTTGACAGTTGAAAATCACTACTATTGAAAGTTGAAAATCTCCTTTTTTTACAGTTTAAAATCACTATTTCTGGCAGTTGAAATCAAAGTTTTTGACAACTTAAAATTACTATTTCTGCCGGTTACAAATCACTATTCTTTGATAGTTGAAAATCACCATTTTTGACAGTTTAAATTACTATTTCTGGCGGTATTTTCTTGACAGGTAAAAATCACTATTTTTACAGTTTAAAATCAATCATTTCTGGCAGTTGAAATCACTGTTTTGACGCTATTTATAGCAGGTAAAACTCACTATCTTTTGACATTTAAAAATCGCTATTTAGGATAGTTAAAAATCGACATTTCTGACGTTTGAAAATTCTCATTTTTGATATTAAATATCATTATTTTTGACAGTTAAAACCCATTATTTTTGAGAGTTGAAACCCATTATTTTTGCCAATTGAAAATAATCATTTTTGACAGTTGAAAATCACTACTATTGATAGTTGAAAGTCGACATATCGGGCGTTATTTTTGATAGTTAAAAATAATTATTTTTCACTGTTAAAAACCATTATTTCTCACAGTTAATAATTATAATTTGGACAGTTTAAAATCACTATTTCTGGCAGTTTAAATCAATGTTTTGGACAACTTAAAATTACTATTACTTACTAGTTACAAATCACTATTCTTTGATAGTTGAAAACCACCAGTTTTGACAGTTTAAATTACTATTTCTGGCAGTTAAAATCACTGTTTGACAGCTTAGAATCACTATTTTTGACAGGTAGAAATCACCATTTTTACAGTTTAAAATCAATCATTTCTGGCAGTTGAAATCACTGTTTTGACACTATTTCTAGCAGGTAAAACTCACTATCTTTTGACATTTAAAAATCACTATTTATGACAGTTAAAAATCGACATTTCTGACGTTTGAAAATTCTCATTTTTGATATTAAATATCGTTATTTTTGACAGTTAAAAACCATTATTTTTGAGAGTTGAAAACCATTATTTTTGCCAGTTGAAAATTATTGTTTTTGACAGTTGAAAATCACTACTATTGATAGTTGAAAGTCGACATATCTGGCGTTATTTTTGATAGTTAAATATAATTATTTTTCACTGTTAAAAACCACTATTTCTCTCAGTTAAAAATAATAATTTTGACAGTTTCAAATCACTATTTCTGGCAGTTTAAATCAATGTTTTGACAGTTTGAAATCGCTATCTTCACTAATCGAATATCACCATTTTTCGACAGCTGAAAATCACTATTTCGGGCAGTTGAAAACACAGTTGAAACATCTTTTAACCGTGACTTATGTAAGACGTCTTGTCATTAACATCAATAAACATATTATTATTATTACTGTTTTTGAGAGCTTACAATCAGAATTTTTTGCCAGTTACGAATCACTATTTTATTACAGTAAAAAAATCACGATTTCTGACCTTTAAAAAATTCCCATTTTTTGTATTAAATATCATGAGTTTTGCAGTTGAAAACCATTATTTCTGACAGTTACAAATCGCCATTTTTGACAGTTTGAAGTCACTATTTCGGGCAGTTGAAATCAAGGTTTTTGCAAGCCTGAAATCACTATTTCTGCCAATTAAGATCACTATTTTTTGACAGCAGAAAATCACTATTTATTGATGTTCATTTCTTTGTTGTCTTCAAAGTTTGTTTAAATGTTTTTGTGATATTTTTCACATTTAGGAAAATATTGGCAAAAAATTAAAAAAACAGTTAAGGTAAACACCCACTTCCGGTGTACGAAATTTTATCAAAAGCTTTTCAGTTCTTCTGATTATCAAATAAGACTTATGTCTAAAGTTTCATATCAATTGCTCTATTATTTTTTGAGATACAGCGCTCGCATTTACACACACACACAGACACAAAAAAAAATTTCCAGTAATTGTTGAAATGGCATCTAGTGATCCCAAAACGGATATTTCAGTAAAAAAAAAATTGAAAAAAAATCACCATCACAATACTTTCTCGTACTTCGTAACGGAGATGGTAAAAACAAATGACGGCTTATGTACGCGGTTGCTATTGAAGATTATAAATAATAAAAAAATACTTTAGGACATGCATGTTTCAAGATTGATTAGCAGGTTTATCAATAATTGCAATAGAACAAGATGTTGCCACCATGCTAAGTATACTCCGAACCGTGATAAAATGGCATGCGAGCGAAGTGTGTCTCTCCCTAGTTGCCTAGAATACATTGGTGCAGTGACGATTCGCGGGGTTTTTTCTGGTACGGCCGAGGAACAAGAGGTGGTAATATAGATAGGTGCGGTCACGCAGCCAGCCGTCTCTGCAACTGACCCTACCTATCTGTATTACCACCTCTTGTTCCTCGGCCGTACCAGAAAAAACCCCGCGAACTGTCACCGCATTGGTGTGAGGTTTATCGGCAAACTTTAATATTTATTACCACTAGTGGCTTCAAAAAAAATGGGGGGGCGCTGTAAAAGATTTCGCAGCAGGGTCTTGACTATGAGTTTGGGAGAGCTTGAAGTGACAGGTTTTGTAAACTTAAACGGTTTTTACATTGTTTTATTTAATAACTTTTGACCGAATTTAAACTATTTGCGGATGTTTACACCTGAATATTTCATGGCATGAATATTAAACGAAACCGTCGCCGAAGAGTTTGTACGAATCGAACGGAATGTTAACGAGATCCAACAGGCGATATATTGAAAATTTCTGAACGGCCTTTGAAGGGTCTCCGAGCGATATAATAAAAATTTAGAAGATTCATTCAGATATTTTTCATCAGCCCAAGCAGCCGAGCACCGGAAAGAGCGCGAAGGGTAAACCGGAGGAAGCCCCTCGTTCCCGGCGCGGACCAATCCCGCCCGGAGTACGCACCAGGCCACGCCCACCCGTTTTAGGCCGCGCCCACTGTACCTACCGTCCTCGGACCGTTTTCCCCACCCACACGCGGCATATCCCGGGGAATGAAGAACATATTCACAATTCAGTATCAAATCAGTACTCATTAAATAAACAGTGCAGTGCGTCAGTGTGGAGACCTTCTGGGTGCAGCAGCAGCAGCATACCACATAATGCTCAACAATCTGGGCTCTGTCGGTAAGTTAGTGGGGGCCACTAATTGGCGCTAAAGTCTTTAGTGATTCAGCGTACTAACGATAGGCTAGTTAAATGGGGCTAAATTGAAGCTGCCTCGCCCTCATTAGGCCAATATTCCTGGCTGGCTCCGGTAGGCCATGCAATTAAGGGTACACGCGTCCTCATCCCATTTTCCCAGATCGTCACGATACACGCTCACTCTTTGATACTTTCAGTTCATATCCGAAAACGCGATCATGCTGATCTGTTCCAGGTCCGGTGCTGCCGTTGCTAGTTTACCACCGTTGAATGTCTAGTGTTGGTATACCCGTGCCGTCGGTGGTATGCTGAACTGTGCCTAAAATAGTTTTCAAAATGAACTAATCTTTAGTGAGTGTTAGATGTATTATCTGAATTTTTATGATGATGGTAGGTATGTATCTCTTAGGAGTACATTAAAACTAGTTTAAAATATTATTAACATAATTGATGGTAAACCTATGAAACTTCCATTTATTACAAAGTACAATTATTTTTTGTGTTGTTGGAAGATGCCTTCAAAATATTTGATGAAATAAAACCTTTACTACGAGGTATCCCATAATTAAATTTTGAATTTTAATTCAGATAATGTGTGTTTCAAAATTCTCAGCATTCATAACACAAGGCAATTGGTTTTTTTTTTTTAACTGCTGTTTCATTCACATTGTTGCTTTTCATTACATTTATGGAGATTAGAGGTGGGCGAAATAATTATTTTTTGTGAGTCGACTCTTGATTCTTTTGAAAAAGCTAAAAAGTATTTTTTTTTTGACTTAGGCATGAGCCATTCAGTCACATCGACTATTTTAATTATTTGTTTTTAATTTTTGGATGAATAAATGAATAATGTCAGACGTATACACAACAACCATGGACCCGACCGAATACTTCTCGATCCCCGAAAAATCTTTCGGCCGTGCTGGGATTCGAACCCACACGGCACGCGGTGCAACCGGCACAAGCTAAAAAGTATGTCCGGAAGAAAGTGATGAGCAAAAAAAAAAGTTCGAAAATTTTGCAATTTTCCCTGAAAACATAGTGAAGATAAAATAAACATGTACTCAGCATAAATCAACGACTTACAAATTCCTTAAATGCCGGAAGCGCGGACTCGATTGGTACATCTTGAGTTAAACTTTCGAAATGGAACCCTTAAACTTTCTTATCCAACAGTGTATTACAAAAATGAACACTATAATTGTATTATAATAAAACACTTTTAACTTTGTTTTGTATAACTTGTATGTTTATTTTTGTGACTTTGTTACAAAACAAAGTTAAAAGTGTTTTATTATAATATTTAAAATGTATAACGAAGTAGAAGCCTCCAGCATAAACAATACTATAATTGTAGTTTCGACTATAAGTTAATGATTAGTTTGATGCTGACTACTTTATTATCGAGGCTACAGTCAGTGTTAAATTTTTACTTTCTCCGTTACGAAGTACGAGAAAGTATTGTGATTGTGAAAAAATTTTCAAAATTTCTTTTAAGGAAATATCCGTTTTGGGGTCCCTAGACGCCATTTCAACAATTTCTGAAAAAAAAAATGTATCTGTGTGTGTGTCTGTCTGTCCGCGCTATATCTCAAAAACGAATAGAGCAATTGATATGAAACTTTGAATAATCCGAAGAACTGAAAAGCTTTTGGTAAAATTGGGGGTGTTTGTTTTTTGCCAATATTTTCTTAAGCATGAAAAATATTACAAAAACATTTAAACAAAAATTGAAGACAACAAAGAAATAAACATCTTTTGCTTGAAAACATTTTTCATAAAATCATTTTTATTCGAGAAAAAAATGTATTATTTTTATTTTATTTTTGGTTTATAATTATAAAACGATAATAGTTACAGCAAATTTATGTTAATAATAATTGTAGAGAATGCTAAAATGAACAACTTACAAAGAATAAGTTTTTTTCGAAATCCCTTTAGTTTCTGAGTAAACTAAGTGTTTGAATTTGAAGTATAATTTTTCCATCTTTCATAATTTTGACGTTTTAAACGTCAGTTTCACCCGAGTCTACGAAACGTTCGATGGACATTTAAAATATGATTTAAATTGAAAATAAATCATGAAAGCGTAAATATAAATGATACCATCAAGTCGGAGAAAGTAACATGATGGCCACATCACCATTTTGTAATATATAATGGTAGAATTTTCGAAATAAAGAAACTTTGTTATGCTGCAATACGAAAAATAGAGATAACACCACGATTGTAGTTTTGACCATAAATCGATATATAGTCATCACATCACTAGTATATTGTTGAAACTGTAGTCACAGTAGTAAATTTTGCAATGTACAGGATGGTTCATATTGTTTCCGGGAAACTTATATCAGAAGAAAAAAAAAGTTCCTATAAACATGTATATTTAAATGCTTCCTAACGAAGATGTCGCTTTGTACAATTTTAAAACTGAAAGTCCAATTTATAGTATTATTTTATTATCATCACTAGAGCTATCAAATTAATTATCAATTGAATAAAACATGTAGCCTGGTAAAGTAAGCTGGGAAAATAGTTATTTATGCAACAAGTGAGTAAAGTAATACTTTTTTTCACGAGTAGGAAAGATTGCCGCCCGAGCCGAAGGCGAGTGCGGCAATTCCTACAAGTGAAAAAAAAATTGTTTACTCTCGAGTTTCATACAACGTCCGTAACTTTAAATAAATTTATAAATTTGATAAAACTTTGCGCAAACAATTTTTTAGTTACGTTGAAAAATGAACCGCTACGGCACTTTTTTTCACGCAAAAGCGTGAAAGAATGAACCGTTATGGCCCTTTTATTCACGCTATTTGGAGGGTTCAGGAATCACATTGAAAATTTTAACTGCTAAAAATGGCAATTTCGAAATGTCAAAAATTCTGCATTTCCACCACCGCAAACGGCACGTCAAGAAATTTGAAGCAGTCAAAAATTGTGGATTTTTATTATCAAAAACGGCATTTTTTAATATTAAAAAAATGAAAATTTTAACTGCTAAAAATGGCAATTTCGAATTGTCAAAAATTCTGCATTTCTGCCACCACAAACAGCACGATTCAACTGTAAAAAATGAAATTTGCAGCTGCCAAAAATTATAGTTTTTTACTATCAAAGACGACATTTTTTGATATTAAAAAAGAAGTAAATTTCAACTGCTAAAAATGACAATTTCGAACTGTCAATAATAGCACTACTATCACAAATGGCACTTAGCAGTAAAAAGGAAATTTGCAATTGCTGAAAATAACTATTCAAAACTGTAAAAAATTGCTCATTGCTAAAAACGGCACGTTTTAACAATAAAGAGAAATTTTCTAAATGCCAAAAATGTTAGACTGTCACAATTTGAGCATTTCTCCTGTCACTATCAGCATTTTTCAATATTAAAAAAGGGAAATTTCCAACGGCCAAAAGTAACAATTACAAATTGTCAAAAATTGTGCAATTCTACTGTCAGAACGGCATTTTTCAATAGTAAAAAGATACATTTGTAACCGTCAAAAATGATAATTTCGAATTGTCAAAAATTCTGCAATTCTGCCATCACAAACGGCACGATTCAGCGGTAAACAAGGAAATTAGAGGGTGCCGAAAATTGTGGAATTTTACTCTCAAAAACGAAATTTTTTGATTTCAGAAAAAAAGAAAATTTCAACTGCTAAAAATGACGATTTCGAATTGTCAAAAATCGCACATATCTACCATCACAAATGGCACGTTGGCAGTAAAAAGAAAATTTCAATTGCCAGAAATAACTTTTCTGGACTGTCAAAAATTGCTCATTACTGAAAGCGGTTTCATTTCAACAATAAAAAGAAAAATTCCAAATGCCAAAATTTGAGCATTTCTACTGTCACTATCGGCATTTTTCAAAATTAAGAAAGGGAAATTTCCAATGGTCAGAAGTAACAATTACAAATTGTCAAAAATTCTGCATTTCTGCCACCACAAACGGTACGATTCAACAGTAAATAAAGAAATTAGTAGCATCCAAAAATTGTGGATTTTTACAATCAAAAGTGGCATTTTCTGATATTAAAAGAAAAAAAGAAAATTTCGACTGCTGAAAATGACAATTTACAATTTACAAAAAATGTACAGTAGCGAGAAAAAATAATCAAAGCAGGTCATGAACAAAAAACACAAAAAATTTGAAAATATCGATATACGCCAGCTTGACTTGTCAATAAGTTTAGGAATTTTGGCTCATGACCAACTTTGACTAACTTTTATTCGATCGCACTGAATTATACGCGTCGGGTGGAACCGTGCCCGCTCGTCGTTGTACGTCAACTTTTTTCGGATTCATCGAACATACTTTTTGTTATAATTCCTAATTTTGATGTGATTGTTAAAGTATACATTTGACGACTACATACAAGTTTAATATATAAAATATTACTTTAATTTAATAAATTCATTTTCCAGGAGGGGGCAGCTGCCCCCCCCCCCTTGCTCTCACCTGCGGACGCCCATGTGCACATTAAAAGTATAAAAATAGTGGATGCTTAGATGATTACTACCATTTTTCAAATCTTCGTAGCAGATGTAAACAACTTAGTATTTTACAGTACAATCAATTTCTCCTTGATATTAATACAGAAATAACTTGCAATCTAAAGTATTTTAGGTCGCATGTACGCAAACATTATAATAAAGAATCAATCCCCTCGATTATACGTTAAAGTTTGTAACGGTTATGATATTACCTATATATTTAGTGAATATTTTAAAACCGTTTATGTTAACGATAATAACAGTCAGTTATCATTTCAATATTCATCAAGTTTTGGATAGATTAATCGTCAGCATCTAAATAAGAATTATTCGATTTGATAATTAAGCAGTAGCTCGGGTCCTGATATATTTCTTATATACACAGTGGTCCAAAAAACGGTACAGTAGTTTCGTTCTCTCATATATCTTCATGAGTTGTTAATATTTTTAAATAATTAATATAACAGTGAAAACCCCAATTTTTACAGATACCTGTAAAAAAAAACCTGTGTAAACCTGCCCGGAACACTTTCTTGACTATAAAGTAATGGATGACCTTCTTCTATACTTTCAGAAATACGTGCTGTACATGGTCTTGATAGAAGTGATAGCTAATGTCTGACATTCGTTAGAAAATAAAAACGAATCATGGTCCACTAATTTTGATACCGATAAAAACTTCCGCTTTTACATAGCCTTTATTAATGTGAAATATCCTCGATGAGAAAACGTTTCAAAAATGCGTTAATTATTTTGTTTTTCAAAGCTATTTTTATTGCGTTAATTATTATTGGAAATATGAACAATTGAAGTTCAGTTATAGTATTTACAAAGCTGGTAATCATAAGCTAGTTAATAAGTATGGAGGCACATGCATTCAGTCCGCAATCCCCAAACTTTAAGATCAAATCGTTGCAGATTTCATGCATGTCCCGTAATTTAATTACTCGCTGTCTAAATGGATTCTATCCAAATAGGTCAATTGTCTCAAATTTGCTTTACTATAAACAGTATCTATCAGATGCAATAGGTGACTATGTGCAGGTGGTTGATTTCTGTAAGGCATTTGATAGAGTGAATCATACTTTACTTTTAAATAAAATAGAACGGCTTCGTTTTCACAACGGTTACAGTTAATTGGTTAGGGTCTTTTCTAACAGATCGCACTCAAAAAATTCGAGGAATTTTTTTTTTCCGCTACCGACAACGTAAATAAGCATTGCATGCATGGTTACAGGTACAGTAAGTGGCTGATAACATTCGTGTTGTTTGTTGTCCTTAATTTTTACTTACGGACCTAGGAAAATAATAAACAGAAACGTAACGCTCCAACATATAGGCAAGCAATACATTTTCGACTATACCTACAGCATCGGCATCCTTTTTACATAACCACTGCTTAAAAGAGTCGTAACAGGACACATAACTTTTTCGATTTTGTCGATAACAGGTTCTAACACGCAATATTCGCAGCTTCGTTTGCATCCATGCCCACAAAAACTGGATTGACCCAAACGAACAAAATCCGAAATTGTTTTCTTGGTTGCTGGGTTGCCATTGGATGCATAGGTGACTATAAAAATTTTAATCCCAAATGCTACAAGCCGTATTTTAGTATATTTTCTGATCTTTTTTAAGTATTATATTTCCGGTAGGGAAAAAGAATTAATAAGCAACACGGAACGTAATGACAATTAACATTTTCAGCAGGCTCCGCCTCAGCTCGTATTCGCCTACTTCAAATGTTAATACGTCCTTACGTTCCTTGTCGCTTAAATAACTATAAAGGCCGACTCTTTTCCTGTTACTTCTGTGGTCCCACAAGATTACCATTATGGACCAATCTTGTTCATGATATTCCTTAATAACATATGCGATGTTGTAAGAAGTACTAAGTTACTGATATATGCTGACGATATTAAAATATTTAAAATAAGTTAGTGATTGTTTGTGTATACAGGATGATTTTGATATAACTTTCTTGGTATCTTAATACTGACAAATATTTCTGCATATTATTCTGTAGAAAGAAACATTCACTACAACATAAGCAAACGAAGGTGAATGAGTAAGGTGGGTGCCGTAGCGCGAGGGGAGAAGATAGAGAGGGAAGTGGTTACCACAGTTGAGTTGCAGGGGAGGCAATCAAAAATACAGAACATTAGCTATAACCCGAACTATCAAGAACTGCAGGTGTTCGCAGACCTGTAGCGCTGAGGAAGCTAGATGAAGTCCGCCAGTTGGCAAGGTTCAGATGTAGGAATGAAGAGAAGGGCAGGAAGGTGTGGATGGGAGAGGAATACATGAGGTGCAACTTTTGTGAAGAAGAAAAGATGCGTGGGAACATTGAATAAATGGGTGCGAAGAAGTGAGGGAGCAAAAAGGTAGGAGGGTGAAGGCGAGAGCTAGAATGGTATGTCTGGGTGAAATTGCAGTGGCGGCTCGTGGGACATGTTGATGGTGGAGCCACTTATACAATATAAACATGTATCTTTGTTAAGGCGCGATTCTCATGATTCACTTTTCGGGGAAAAATACTGTCAAAAAATATGGTATCAATAGTAACTTTTTATTTTCTCCATTACGAAGTATGGGAAAGAATTGTAATCGTGAAAATGTTTCCAAAAATTGTTTCTTGAGGAAGTATAAGTTTTGAGGCGATTTCAAAGTTTTCTGAAAAAAAATCGATATCGAGACAACACGACCAATGTCATTTGCTTTTATTAACGTGCTATTTCTAACGGGCCATGCTTTTGGTAGAAAGCCGAAGTACTCGCGAATGTTTGTTGCTATCGAGAAGTGAACTTTCTTGTCTCTTTTATTAGTTAATAGTGTGCCATGCATAGCGGGCAGGGCTCGGTAAAAAGCCATAAATGAAGTGCATAAATGAAAAGTCGGCGTTTGTACAAAAGCTGAAAAAAAAGTTGGTTAAGCATCAATGACATATTAGTGTTTCTTTAAATTCTGAAATAAGATTTGATAGAACATAAATGTGGGAATGTAGGCCTTGCCCTGTGATACCAACTCACCACTCAGTACTCTTTAGTTTTTTAATTAAAAGCTGAAAACGACGATTGGTTAAACATAAATAAAAAATGTATGTTTCTTCAAAAGCTGCAAAGAAAGTTGGTTTAAGAATGCATGTAAAATTAGTGTTTCTACAAAAGCTGAAAGGGAGAGTTGGTTAAGCATGAATGAGATATCGATGTTTCTTTAAAAACTGATTTAAAATTTAATAAAACATAACAGGGAATTTATGGCTTCTTTACCTTCTTCTGCGCTCTTGCAGCACGATTTAATTTATTTCATATAGAAAAGGAAGTTCCTTAAACACAAATGAGAAAGTTTTATTTCTTCAAAATATAATATTTCTTTTTCGCATCTTATTAAATAATATAAACGTTGTTAAATCGTTTTGGATTGAGAAAGCTGTCCATTATTCGGCCGAATCATTTTCTCCACAGGTGACGTCCAATCAAATGATAGCGGTTTCATTGCCCAACAGGTGACGTCCAATCAAATGATAGCGATTTCATTGCCCAACAGTTTAGTTGTTACCATGGTTACTATTTTTTTTGTCAGCGAACTGCCGCAATTTCCAAATAGAAAAATTATTCGTTATAATTTAATACAAACATAAAAATCTTTAGGTAATTATTTAATATGATGCGAAAAAGTATAGTATTCAACTCGTGAACAAGTAGGCCATCGCCACTCGGGTCAATTGCAACACTCGCCTACGGCTCGTGTTGCAAACTTCACCCTTGTGGCAATGGCCAACTTTCTCACTCGTTTAATAATATACTATTACAAGCTGAAATAAAATGAAAATAAACATAAATAAAGTATCCCTTAACCTCACCCCTTGTCGGGGCCTTATTCGGTAAAATTGTGTTAGTTTTTGCACGCAGATCGACGGCCAGATAACTGGACAAGCTTTTAGAACCGGTCCCGTCGTTTAGTTTCAAACTCAGATTTTCGATTTTTGCACGTTTCCAAAAAAAAAAAATATATCTCCTCCGTAACCGTCGGAACTGTACTATCCCGGTATGTCTTAAAATATTCTTAAACAAAATATCTAAAATTGATCGGGACACTTTTTTAAATTTTTGGCCCCGTTTCCGAATGATTTTTTAAAAACCGGGTAAAAAAATCTTATTTTAAGGACATTGGTTAAATATAAATGGCAAATCAATGTTTCTGTAGATGCTGAAATAAAATATTCTTACACATACATTAGAGACCAGCCTTTTACTTCATAAAAATTTTCCCTAAAAAAGTTGAAACAAAAGATAAAGAACACACGTACATTACAGATAAAACTTTAAACATGTGATCACCATTACTATTTCACTATCAATTCACACTAAATCTATCAACAATTCTTAAAATAACCCATCACAAATTCCTGACTAGCTCATCCCCATCACTATACAACTCTTTATATATTTCTTGAATGGAGTTAGTAATTAATGTTTATTCGCCAAGAGCTTTGATGCCGATTTCATTGATTCTATTTCTTCTCTTTTCTCTTTTTGTAAGGAATAAAGGAGATGTGCGGGGAGGACATCAAGAGGCACCAAGGCGAACTGAAGGTCCTGGACCAGCCCAGGCTGAGCGGTCTCTGCGACTCCGGCCTTCCTCCGTTGGGTTCCCTAGGCGGAGGAGGTTCCAGCGACGGGGACAAACCCACGAAACAGAAACGGCACCGCACCAGGTTCACGCCGGCACAACTCAACGAGCTCGAGCGGTGTTTCTCCAAGACCCACTATCCGGACATCTTCATGCGGGAGGAGATCGCCATGAGGATCGGCCTCACGGAATCGAGAGTGCAAGTGAGTCATACAAATATCATCACAAAATCGACAAAATTTACATTTCGCAAATTGTAATATTTAGAAGAATCAACTCTAGAATTGTAGTCTATTCATTCTAAAGATAGAGCTGTAAAATCGCCGCGCAAAAGTCTGATTAACACACCTTAAAAATATTAACAATCGATTCCTTGGCGATTACTGAAAAATGCCTCGTATTGTAATGTTTAGAAGAATTGACACTATAGTCTATTCATTCTAAAGATAAAGTTGTAAATCGCAGCGCAAAAGTCTGATGAACACACCTTAAAAATACTAACAATCGATTCCTTGGCGGATACTGAAAAATGTCTCGCACGACGTCGTTATGGTGGAGATAGGGACATTTCAAATAAACAAGCAAAAATATACTAGATCGCGAACAGATACTAAAAGCTGACACATTGTAAAGAGGCAATCAATCAGCTGATGAACGCGTCAATCATTTGTATTTGTACTGCGTGATTTGGACTTTCCCGCAATTTTTTGAATCGGCGATTGTGGGCGTTTTATCAATATCTGTAGAATGAATAGACTATAGTAATGATCAGCTTGATGCAGGGATTTTAATTTTTAACACAACTACACAATTGATGACAACATGCAGTTTGTAAAGATTTTATATGTACAAAAAAATACAGGTTTTAATTTTGCTAAATTATAATTATAGCCCGTTCTCTGGAATCTGGCGGCTGTGGTCGTAAAAGAGGGTCGGAGCTTGGCAAGTAGGGGACGTAATATTTTTTTTATCTCAAACCAATCTTTGTTGAGAAGTACTGGTGTAAAAGTGCGTATACCAATAGGAACGAAGGACAGTAATAAATGTATGGGATGCAATTTTCTTCGAGGGTGCTTCGATCCTCAGGGCGGACCGACCGTTTTATGACCTCAGCCGCCAGATTCCAGCGAACAGACTATAACAATCTATTAACAATTAAAACGCGATCAAATTAGACAATTTATTTTATCGTCTCAATCGTTGTATGACAACGATTTTTGTCTCATCACCTCATCACTCAAACACATTCACAGTTTGTAACTAAATTACAACAAATACAACTACCCAACCTTTCTGCAGCTAAACAAAAACTTCAAATTTTATAATCTACGCAACCGCACACACACAAACAATGCTGCCAACGTTGACGTTTCGTGGGATTATCAAAAGAACAACTATCCGAGTGTTTGTAGGAGGCAGCACCCTTTATACCAGAGATAAACGGTGGAATTAATCGAATTAACTCTTTGACTTACTCTCGCTTACCCGACGATTGTAAAAGAGTGAATATCAATTGAATCTCGAGTTTCAGTATCTCTTATACAGTAAAGATGGAATGGTCCTCTTATGAACTCGTCTGCACACGTTCTGAATGTCAAATATCAATCAAAACATAATGAACTCACGTGTCGGAGCACTTTGATGTTGATGTGAAAACGTGCTCGGTTTTACAACACATCAAGACATTTTATGTCCTCTCATAACACACCATTTAATCTTCATTAATAAATTAGCATCGTTTCAGTACATCTCTCCAGTAACTTCTTAATCTCTTTATTCAAACCGGTAAGGCTGTTCGACCCGTTAGAAATACGAAGCGTTTTTGGCACTGATTGTGGCGTGATCGATAAAAATTGTGTAATAATATTTTACACAGGGTTACATAGAGGATTACTGTTGGTTTCTAAAGAATTTTTTTTTTACTTTTCAAGTATGTAATTTAGTGTTAAAAAAAGGTATTTTCAACATTAATTAAAGTTGAAATAAACGCTGAAAATCTAAGATGTTTTACTATAGAGGCACAGATTGATTCTTTAGTAATAAAATCCGTTAAGCCAAATTAGTTTTATCTGAAAATTAAGGACGCAATTACGCATGAGCTAGACCCTTGCGCGAAATATTTTAATTGGCTTAAAGTGATGCCATCTGTAGGATTTTTTCTGTGATAGGATTTTTAAGAGATGAGTATATATTTTGTTAGGTCCATCTTACCGTTACCCAACAGGAGAAACTATTCATTACGTGACGAACTGCCTTAATGCTTATTTCTCGAACAAAACACTTAATCAGATAATATGAAAATCGTTTTTAAACGTATCCTATTTATATTTAACAACACAATAAAATTATACAAGGTGTATAAACCCCGTCAAAAGAAGCAAGAAAAGTCAACTTAGGTCCGTAAATTAACTGTTGATTTTGTAATTTAATCAAAAAATTATGACAAAAAGTACAGTAAATTCGCTCATAGCTACAAGTACACTGAAACGAAACTCTTATTCTTTCGAAAATCCTTGAAGTTTGAAGAACAGTGTATTTTGTTAATGTATGCTGTGCTTGGTATTATTTTTGTATCGCATATTTTAGTTCTTTATATTCTCTAATTTATTTGTATAATAATCAACTTTCACCAAAATTTACACCAATATACAATTACAATTTACTCAATTAGTTTTAGTAAACAAGCCATTATTGTAAATTACAATCATTGCTGTAATAATAACAAGTGACAATAGCCAATTTTGCTGTCAACTTACTGTGATATTTGTGGATTTACTGAATTTGTACGAAACGTACAAAAAATAACAAATTTAAATTAAATTTAAACAAAAAACTAACAACCAAAGGGTCACTTATGATACATCTGTGAACTTAGAATTTAGAGAGGAATTAAATTGTGTAAAAATAAACAGGGTGTTCCATTTGAAATAGAAAAGTCAAGGTCATTTCCGGTTAAACCGGAAATACAATTTTAATAAAAATTCCACTTGCTGACCCACATTATTCTCTTAAAACACTATACTAAATTTCAAAAAGATAGACGTATAAATAAAAAAGATATTCGGGGTCTACCAGAATTCAGTTACACCCGGTATATGAGGAAGTAGCACTTTCTTACTCTGGACGTGAAAATATTTCCACCCCTAAATCGTATACTGACTGATTTTTTAAAGTGTTACCGGGCTATAATTTTTGTAAAATTTTATTCCTGCGTTTCGAATTAATTTTTAATTGTTTGCACTCGAGTGTTCGTCATTGAAAAACATACTTTTTCAAAAATTCATAACTCGACTGAAAATTGCTGAACGTTCAAAAACCAAAATTATTTTGAAAGATCAACGTCATGTGAAGTGAACTGCATTTTTGTAGGATTTTATCTTTGCGTTTCATATTAATTTTTAATTTTTTGCACACGAGTGTTCGTTATTGAAAAAATACAGTTTTAAAAATTCATAATTCGACTGAAAATTGCTGTACATTCAAAAACCAAAATTATTTAGAAAGAATGATGCATTGTAAAGTGAATTGAATTTTTTATAGAATTTTATTCCCGCGTTTTAAATTAATTTTTAATTTTTTCCACTCGAGTGTTCGACTTTGAAAAAAATACATTTTCAAAAATTCATAACTCGACTGAAAATTGCTGCATATTCAAAAACCAAAATTATTTCGAGAGATTGACGTCAAAATTGTAGTAGATTTTTTTTCGGGAATTTTTCTTAATTTTTAATTTTTCTACATTTACAAAAATTAATAACTCGATTGAAAAATTGCTGCACATTCAAAAACCACAATTATTTTGAAAGAATGACGTCTTGTAAAGTGAATTTGAATTTTGTAGAATTTTAATCCCGCGTTTTAAATTATTTTTTAATTTTTTCCCCTTCGACATTGAAAAAATAAATTTTCAAAAATTCATAACTCAACTGAAAATTGCTGCACATTCAAAACCCAAAATTATATTGAAAGAATGATGCCTTGTAAAGTGAATTGAATTTTTGTAGAATTTAATTCCCGCGTTTTAAATTAGTTTTTATTTTTTTTTTCAGTCGAGTGCTCGACTTTGAAAAACATACATTTTCAAAAATTCATAACTCAACTGAAAATTGCTGCACATTCAAAACCCAAAATTATATTGAAAGAATGATGCCTTGTCAAGTGAATTGAATTTTTGTAGAATTTAATTCCTGCGTTTTAAATTAGTTTTTAATTTTTTTTCAGTCGAGTGCTCGACTTTGAAAAACATACATTTTCAAAAATTCATAACTCGACTGAAAATTGCTGCACATTCAAACATTTAAAAACCAAAATTATTTAGAAAGAACGACGCCTTGTAAAGTGAATTAAATTTTTGTAGAATTTGATTCCCACGTTTTAAATTAATTTTTAATTTTTTGCAATCGAGTATTTGTCATTGAAAAAAATTCTTTTACAAAATTTCATAACTGGATTGAATATTGCTGCACATTCAAAAACCAGAATTATTTTGAAAGAATGACGCATTGTAAAGTGAATTTGAATTTTGTAGAATTTTATTCCCGCGTTTTAAATTAATTTTTAATTTTTACCACTTCGACATTGAAAAAATACATTTTTAAAAATTCTTAACTCGACTTAAAGTTGCTGCACATTCAAATATTCAAAACCAAAATTATTTAGAAAGAACGATACGTTGTAAAGTGAATTACATTTTTGTAGAATTTGATTCCCGCGTTTTAAATATTTTTTAAATTTTTTGCACTCGAGTATTCGTCATTAAAAAAAAATACTTTTTCAAAAATTCATAACTGGATTGAAAATTGCTGCACATTCAAAAACCAAAATTATTTCGAAATATTGACGTCTTGTGAAATGAACTGATTTTTTGTAGAATTTTTTTCCGGCGTTTTGTATTAATATTTAATTTTTTGCACTAGAGTGTTCGACATTGAAAAAATACATTTTTAAAAATTCATAACTCGACTGAAAGTTGCTGCACATTCAAAAGCCAAAATTATTTTGAAAGATCAACGTCGTGTCAAGTGAACTGCATTTTTGTAGAATTTTATCTATTCGTTTCATATTTCTTTTTCTTTTTTTGCACTCGAGTGGTCGACATTAAAAAAATACATTTAAAAAAATTCATAACTCTGCTGAAAATTGCTGCATATTCAAAAACCAAAATTATTTTGAAATATCGACGTTTTGAGAAGTGAACTGAATTTTTGTAGAATTTTATCTTTGCTTTTCATATTGATTTTTAATTTTTTGCACTCGAGTGTTCGTTATTGAAAATAAAACATTTTTAAGAATTCATAACTCGACTGGAAATTTGAACATTCAAAAACCAACATTATTTTGGAAGATCGACGTCGTGTCAAGTGAACTACATTTTTGTAGAATTTTATCCATTCGTTTTGTATTAATTTTTATTTGTTTGCACTCGAGTGCTCGACATTAAAAAAATACATTTAAAAAAATTCATAACTCTGCTGAAAATTGCTGCACATTCAAAAACCAAAATTATTTTTAAATATCGACGTTTTGTGAACTGAACTGAATTTTTGTAGAATTTTATCCCTGCGTTTCATACTGATTTTTATTTTTTGCGCTAGAGGGTTTGACATTGAAATAAATACATTTTCCAAAATTCATAACTAGACTGGAAATTACTGCACATTCAAAATTATTTTGAAAGGTCGACGTCTTATGAAGTGATTTTGTAGAATTTTATCTTTGCGTTTTATATTAATTTTAAATTGTTTGCGCTCGAGTGTTCGACATTGAAAAAAATACATTTTGAGAAATTTATAACTCGACTAAAAATTGCTGCACATTCAAAAACCAAAATTATTTTTAAAGATCGACGTCTTGTAAAGTGAATTGAATTTTTGTAGAATTTTATTCCTGCGTTACATATTAATTTTTAATTTGTTGCGCGCGAGAGTTCAATTCGTTTTATTTATTTATTTTGTTATTTATTTATATCATTTATTTATTACATATTGATTATATGAAATGAATAAAATTGTTGAAAATGTGTCGATCTGAAAATGCAAAAATATACAGAGTAATTCTTAAAAAAAACTGCTGATGACATATCATGAAAATTAGGGTAGCTGTTGAAAATCAAAGTATGTTCAAAGTTTCTTGTTAATTGCTGTATTAGTTTTTGAGATACAGCGCGCACAGATGCAGACACACAGTCACACATACACATCGACACACAGACAACCAGACAACCAGACCTACAGACAACCAGACATACAGACATACAGACATACAGACACACAGACACACAGACACACAGACACACATACACACAGACACACAGACACACAGACACACAGACACACAGACACACAGACACACAGACACACAGACACACAGACACACAGACACACAGACACACAGACACACAGACACACAGACACACAGACACACAGACACACAGACACACAGACACACAGACACACAGACAAACAGACAAACACACACAGACACACAGACACACAGACACACGGACACACGGACACACGGACAACAGACACAGACACATAGCCATACAGGCAAACAGACGCATTTTCTTTTCCTGAAATCTCCAGGGACTTCAAAACGGATATTTCTGTTAAAAAAATATCGAAGAAATTTTCACGACCACAATACTTTCTCGCAGACGGTAAAAATGGCAAATTTCTCGATTAGTTGTAATTCATGTATATACAGTAAAAGTATAAGTAAGTTTGATCAGCCATTAAAAAATATATGCACAGCATAATAGCGAGAAATCCGCGGTCTTGTCATTAATGGATTCATGACGATTGAAGTTGATTATCAGATGTTGACCGCCGCATAAAATTTTTACAACACCGGAAGGGCTTCGGCCGCCATTACCTTTTATTGCGCCTTACGTTTTTATAAGCGGTTCTTTTACCTGAATGACTTTTATTGCCTGTATTTGCACTGAACGACACGTTCGGTACACAATCCAAAAACAGTGGGTAAAAATTCCTACGTCTGACAGAAACAAAATAAACAGCCGCAATGGTGAACAAAACAACGATCCTGGATATAAAAATTAGAACGGATTTAACATATTTACAAAATAACTAACTTTATTAGAAAATAGGTATTCTCTTGATGCAGAGGTGATCCATTTTATCGAAAGAGATTCCAAAACGAATTTTCTCAGGTACAAATCAGGAATTTCCCTTAATTAATAAAAAGATTTTCTGTATAAATACGTGTTTCATTTTTAATTTTTAATTTAATTTATATTTATTATTCAAAAATTAAGTCACTACAATTAGCAAAGGAAGCTTTACCTGTTTCAATTTTGAAAATGATTAACGAAGGTAACACCTCAGCCATTTAAGCCATTATATACATTCGCCTCCTGGATCGAAATTTGAGTTATTTTTAGTAAATAAAATAAAATATTAATTCACATTTAAAAAAATGCTTTTAAAATAAATGTATTAGCTGATTTATTATAGCTATCACGATAGGAAAAGTACTAGACGTGTTAAACATTTCTGGGAAGGGAAGGGAAGTGCACATAAAGCTCTGCCTAAAACCCCTAGGCTAATCCGGAAACCCCGCAGGATTGCCAACTTGCGGCAACTCGTGCCCCTGTAATTAATATGAATTGAATATCACTGTACGGAATCCGTAATTAGAATTGCTAACTTTATCCGGAATTGTATAATGAAACGGGGACACGGGAAATGGGGGAGGGGGTGGGTACAAGTCGTCGTCGTCGTTGGGTCGATATTTCTCATCAAAATTTATAATCGTTAGAAATTTGAAATCTTCACTTGTTGCGGATGCATTAAATAAATTTAATTAGATATTAAAGATATCCCAAAACTAAGTCTAAATCGCAAATATATCTAAAGCTTCTTTATTCCGAAGCATTTTCCCACACGTTACCTATAGCAACGGGCGAGAAAGTACTTTCCCGCGGTCGCAGAAAAAATATTGTTTGTAATTTCGAGCGCAAAGCCTGTTTGCCGATCTCTATCTCAATCGGCAAACACGTACTGTGCGCACTTTTGGGTACATTTTATAAATTTCGAGGCTGCAACAATTGCTTTGTATTTTTTTCTGCTGATCAAGGAAAGGCGCAACTTCAGATGATGGCCACATCAATATTTTTAATCAAGGAAGAGTAAAAATAATAACTGATTTATTCAGATCCAAATTTTTAATTTATCTTTTTTTTTCCTAGTGAAATGTGTTAATATATTGAGTGGATTTTGGGTGTTGTACTAATTAAAGTTTAACTGTGTTTAGTCCTCCGGTTATTTGCATAATGAAATTTACATTGTAATAGACGTAAAGGGCGGTGTATTAAAATTGTTAATTAATTAAAATTTAATGTACACACGTTGCCTAATTTATGTACGGAATTAAAATTGTCCACACTTAATTTACAATTCCGGCGATATATTAAGCATCAATTCGCATTTTCTGAAAATCGAAATAACTAACTTAAAGTACTGTACGTTTTTCTAAACTTGATAAAAATTCAAATTTTTGTCTGAGGTCCTGACAATAATTTTTAGTTTGTAAATATTGGACTGTCGTACCAAAATTTAAATGTAAATTATGAACCAGACTTTATTTTGAGTAAATTTGAAAAGTTGCAAGTCGATAGCAACTGTTTCTATATTTTTTCTAACCATCGGAAATTGAGCAACTTCACCAAGACTACCAGCTGCATAATCGCGTGATTATCTCCAAATTTAGTACAAAAATGTTTCAAGATTTTTATTAAACTAAGAAGTAGATTCTATTCTGAATAAATTTGAAAAGTTTCAAGTCGATAGCAACTGTTTTTATATTTTTTCTAACCGTTGGAAAGTGAGCAACTTCACCAAGCTACCAGCTGCATTATCGTGTGATTATCTCCAAATTTAGTACAAAAATGTTTCAGGATTTTGATTGAACCAAGAAGTAGATTCTATTCTGAATAAATTTGAAAAGTTTCAAGTCGATAGCAATTGTTTTTATATTTTTTCTAACCGTCGGAAATTGAGCAACTTCACCAAGACTACCAGCTGCGTTATCGTGTGAGTGATTATCTTCAAATTTTGTACAAAAATGTTTCAAAATTTTGATTAAACTAAGAAGTAGATTCTATTCTGAATAAATTTGTAAAGTTTCAAGCCGATAGCAACTGTTTTTATATTTTTTGTAACCATCGGAAAGTGAGCAAATTCATCAAGACTACCAGCTGCGTTATCGTGTGATTATCTCAAAATTTAGTACTAAAATGTTTCAAAATTTTGATTAAACTAAGAAGTAGATTGTATTCTGAATAAATTTGAAAAGTTTCAAGTCGATAGCAACTGTTTTTATATTTTTTCTAACCATCGGAAAGTGAGCAGCTTCGGCAAGACTGCCAGTTCGTTATCGTGTGATTATCTCCAAATTTAGTACAAAAATGTTTCAAGATTTCGATTAAACTAAGAAGTAGATTGTATTCTGAATAAATTTGAAAAGTTTCAAGGCGATAGCAACTGTTTTTATATTTTTTCTAACCATCGGAAAGTGCGCAACTTCGGCAAGACTACCAGCTGCGTTATCGTGTGATTATCTCCAAATTTAGCACAAAAATGTTTTAAGATTTTGATTAAACTTAGAAGCAGATTATATTCTGAATAAATTTGAAAAGTTTCAAGTCGATAGCAACTGTTTTTATATTTTTTCTAACCGTCGGAAATTGAGCAACTTTACCAAGACTACCAGCTGCGTTATCGCGTTATTATCTCCAAATTTAGCACAAAAATGTTTCAAGATTTTGATTAAACTTAGAAGTAGATTATATTCTGAATAAATTTGAAAAGTTTCAAGGCGATAGCAACTGTTTTTATATTTTTTCTAACCGTCGGAAATTGAGCAACTTCACCAAGACTACCAGCTGCGTTCTCGTGTGATTATCTCCAAATTTAGTACAAAAATGTTTCAAGATTTTGATTAAACTAAGAAGCAGATTCTATTCTGAATAAATTTGAAAAGTTTCAAGTCGATAGCAACTGTTTTTATATTTTTTCTAACCATCGGAAAGTAAGCAACTTCACCAAGACTACCAGCTGCGTTATCGTGTGATTATCTCCAAATTTAACACAAAAATGTTTCAAGATTTTGATTAAACTAAGAAGAAGATTCTATTTTGAATAAATTTGAAAAGTTTCAAGTCGATAGCAACTGTTTTTATATTTTTTCTAACCATCGGAACGTGAGCAACTTCAGCAAGACTACCAGCTGCGTTATCGTGTGATTATCTCCAAATTTAGTACAAAAATGTTTCAAGATTTTGATTAAACTAAGAAGAAGATTCTATTTTGAATAAATTTGAAAAGTTTCAAGTCGATACCAACTGTTTTTATATTTTTTCTAACTGTCGGAAATTGAGCAACTTCACCAAGATTACCAGCTGCGTTATCGTGTAATTATATCCAAATTTAGTACAAAAATGTTTCAAGATTTTGATTAAACTAAGAAGTAGATTCTATTCTGAATAAATTTGAAAAGTGTCAGGTCGATAGCAACTGTTTTTATATTTTTTCTAACCATCGGAAAGTGAGCAAATTCAGCAAGACTATTATCTGCGTTATCGTGTAATTATCTCCAAATTTAGTACAAAAATGTTCAAAGATTTCGATTAAACTTAGAAGCAGATTCTATTCTGAATAAATTTGAAAAGTTTCAAGTCGATAGCAACTGTTTTTATATTTTTTCTAACCATCGGAAAGTGAGCAAATTCACCAAGACTACCGGCTGCGTTATCGTGTAATTATCTCTAAATTTAGTACAAAAATGTTTCAAGGTTTTAATTAAACTAAGAAGTAGATTCCATTCTGAATAAATTTGAAAAGTTTCAATTTTTTCTAACCATCGGAAAATGAGCAACTTTACCAAGACTACCAGCTGCGTTATCGTGTGATTATCTCTAAATTTAGTACAAAAATGTTTCAAGATTTTGATTAAATTAAAAAGTAGATTCTATTCTGAATAAATTTGAAAAGTTTCAAGTCGTTAGCAACTGTTTTTATATTTTTTTCTAACCGTCGGAAATTGAGCAACTTCACCAAGACTACCAGCTGCGTTATCGTGTGATTATCTCCAAATTTAGTACAAAAATGTTTCAAGATTTTGATTAAACTAAGAAGTAGATTCTATTCTGAATAAATTTGAAAAGTGTCAGGTCGATAGCAACTGTTTTTATATTTTTTCTAACCATCGGAAAGTGAGCAAATTCAGCAAGACTATTATCTGCGTTATCGTGTAATTATCTCCAAATTTAGTACAAAAATGTTCAAAGATTTCGATTAAACTTAGAAGCAGATTCTATTCTGAATAAATTTGAAAAGTTTCAAGTCGATAGCAACTGTTTTTATATTTTTTCTAACCATCGGAAAGTGAGCAAATTCACCAAGACTACCGGCTGCGTTATCGTGTAATTATCTCTAAATTTAGTACAAAAATGTTTCAAGGTTTTAATTAAACTAAGAAGTAGATTCCATTCTGAATAAATTTGAAAAGTTTCAATTTTTTCTAACCATCGGAAAATGAGCAACTTTACCAAGACTACCAGCTGCGTTATCGTGTGATTATCTCTAAATTTAGTACAAAAATGTTTCAAGATTTTGATTAAATTAAAAAGTAGATTCTATTCTGAATAAATTTGAAAAGTTTCAAGTCGTTAGCAACTGTTTTTATATTTTTTTCTAACCGTCGGAAATTGAGCAACTTCACCAAGACTACCAGCTGCGTTATCGTGTGATTATCTCCAAATTTAGTACAAAAATGTTTCAAGATTTTGATTAAACTAAGAAGTAGATTCTATTCTGAATAAATTTGAAAAGTGTCAGGTCGATAGCAACTGTTTTTATATTTTTTCTAACCATCGGAAAGTGAGCAAATTCAGCAAGACTATTATCTGCGTTATCGTGTAATTATCTCCAAATTTAGTACAAAAATGTTCAAAGATTTCGATTAAACTTAGAAGCAGATTCTATTCTGAATAAATTTGAAAAGTTTCAAGTCGATAGCAACTGTTTTTATATTTTTTCTAACCATCGGAAAGTGAGCAAATTCACCAAGACTACCGGCTGCGTTATCGTGTAATTATCTCTAAATTTAGTACAAAAATGTTTCAAGGTTTTAATTAAACTAAGAAGTAGATTCTATTCTGAATAAATTTGAAAAGTTTCAATTTTTTCTAACCATCGGAAAATGAGCAACTTTACCAAGACTACCAGCTGCGTTATCGTGTGATTATCTCTAAATTTAGTACAAAAATGTTTCAAGATTTTGATTAAATTAAAAAGTAGATTCTATTCTGAATAAATTTGAAAAGTTTCAAGTCGATAGCAACTGTTTTTATATTTTTTTCTAACCGTCGGAAATTGAGCAACTTCACCAAGACTACCAGCTGCGTTATCGTGTGATTATCTCCAAATTTAGTACAAAAATGTTTCAAGATTTTGATTAAACTAAGAAGAAGATTCTATTTTGAATAAATTTGAAAAGTTTCAAGTCGATAGCAACTGTTTTTATATTTTTTCTAACCGTCGGAAATTGAGCAACTTCACCAAGACTACCAGCTGCGTTATCGTGTGATTATCTCTAAATTTAGTACAAAAATGTTTCAAGATTTTGATTAAACTAAGAAGTAGATTCCATTCTGAATAAATTTGAAAAGTTTCAATTTTTTCTAACCATCGGAAAATGAGCAACTTTACCAAGACTACCAGCTGCGTTATCGTGTGATTATCTCTAAATTTAGTACAAAAATGTTTCAAGATTTTGATTAAATTAAAAAGTAGATTCTATTCTGAATAAATTTGAAAAGTTTCAAGTCGTTAGCAACTGTTTTTATATTTTTTTCTAACCATCGGAAATTGAGCAACTTCACCAAGACTACCAGCTGCGTTATCGTGTGATTATCTCCAAATTTAGTACAAAAATGTTTCAAGATTTTGATTAAACTAAGAAGAAGATTCTATTTTGAATAAATTTGAAAAGTTTCAAGTCGATAGCAACTGTTTTTATATTTTTTTCTAACCATCGGAAATTGAGCAACTTCACCAAGACTACCAGCTGCGTTATCGTGTGATTATCTCCAAATTTAGTACAAAAATGTTTCAAGATTTTGATTAAATTACGAAGTAGATTCTATTCTGAATAAATTTGAAAAGTTTTAAGTCGATAGCAACTGTTTTTATATTTTTTTAACCTTCGGAAATTGAGCAACTTCACCAAAACTACCAGCTGCGTTATCGTGTGATTATCTCCAAATTTAGTAGAAAAATGTTTCAAGATTTTGATGAAACTAAGAAGTAGATTATATTCTGAATAAATTTGAAAAGTTTTAAGTCGATAGCAACTGTTTTTATATTTTTTCTAACCGTCGGAAATTGAACAACTTCACCAAGACTACCAGCTGCGTTATCATGTGATTATCTCCAAATTTAGCACAAAAATGTTTTAAGATTTTGATTAATCTTAGAAGCAGATTCTATTCTGAATAAATTTGAAAAGTTTTAAGTCGATAGCAACTGTTTTTATATTTTTTCTAACCGTCGGAAATTGAACAACTTCACCAAGACTACCAGCTGCGTTCTCGTGTGATTATCTCCAAATTTAGTACAAAAATGTTTCAAGATTTTGATTAAATTAAAAAGTAGATTCTATTCTGAATAAATTTGAAAAGTTTCAAGTCGATAGCAACTGTTTTTATATTTTTTCTAACCGTCGGAAATTGAGCAAATTCAACAAGACTACCAGCTACGATATCTAGTAATTATCTCCGAATCAAAAAATCAAGATTTTGATAAGAAAATAAAGTTGGTTGCGACCGTTACTATGTGGTAGTCAATTTTCCGTCGACACTCCTAAAATTTAATTTTTCAATAAATACAGTTTGCATGAATTTTGAAGTCGTGGCAGTGTCGTCGTCGTCGGAAGGCACTCCCCAAGAGCCAAAAGCACACGGCGAACAGATCGATGTTCCGGTAATGGGGGGTGCGAAGGCAAATTAAAAATCGATGAGGCGCGCTAAAACCGCCGCCCCCGAAAGTGCCGTCGGGGCGGCAAACAACATGGAAACGACTGGAAACACAGAAACGCCATAACCGTGTCAGCGTTAATGTCTTACAAATCAAAACTGCACCGAAATTAACATATTCCAACTATAGTCGACATTTATCACGGAACACAGTTTGGCTCTCTCTAAAACAAACGGACGCGCCATTTCCGCCATTTTTCATTATCATCCGGTTGTCAGTGTCAGTGTCAGTATCTTCTCGTCACACCGCTAGACAACTCTAACTGCTGGATGCACTGCCTCTGATGCATTTTTGCTGTTGACAATTCCGACGGTCGTTTCCGCTGTCAATTATGAGATTTTGTTTTTTGTTGTATTAATAAAAATGTTATGTATATAAAAAAAATATCATTTTTCCGCGCGCTTTTATTCAATTAAGGAGGCTCCGCCTTTAAAAAAATAAAGCACGATTTTTTAACAGAAGTAACTTACTAACGTGTTACGCATGAATTGTTTCATATTTTTTTTTTTAGAATTTTGTTATAACTCGGTGCTTATATTACTTAGTAGCAATAATTTTTTTCAATGAACTTTAATCTAGGGTAAAAGTGGGTACCCTGATATAGCCATCACAAATGGGCCTGTATGATAAAGACAAGACAAATCCAGAATTTCCACGATTCATACATTTTCTAAACTTTTTTCCGAATTATATTTTTGTTGTGTTTTACACTAACGTCACGCCACGCCAACTAAATCCTTATTAAATTGAGCAAATCAAATCATCACTCTTCATTAAACATTTATACAAACATCTGACTGTATAATGAAGCGTGCCTTTTTTATGGGGGAGGGTGCGACGCCGCCGTGGCCCTCCAGGGGGCGATATAAAAGCGCAAAAAAGAGAATGGTCTAATAACGTTCTCGATCCAAGCTAGAGACGATTTACATACAAAAAAAATAAAATGACAAGTGAAACAACAATACATTTGAAAAAGGCTACAATAGCCTTAAAATGAACAATTTTACAGTTTACTTGCAGAAATATGAGGACGAAAATTAAATAATCTTTTCCTCGAAATTAGAATATTATTCTACAAGATTCTGTCAAAAGATAATAACAAGCCTTTTCTAATTTCGAAAATGTTATGATTTTTAACGAAGAAATGGATTACTTGAAATTCCTTTGATCTATCACTTTTTAAATTACAGTGCAGAACAAATATTCATTGCTGGACAAGATTCTATCAAAAGATAATAACAAGCCTTTTCTAGTTTTCCCGCTTTTTCCAATTAATTTCGAAGATGTAATGATTTTGGACAAAGAAATGAATTACTTGAAATTCCTTTGATGTATCATTTTCTAAATTACAGTGCAGAACAAATATTCATTGTTGTACAAGATTCTATCAAAAGATAATAACAAGCCTTTTCTAGTTTTCCCGCTTTTTCCAATTAATTTCGAAGATGTAATGATTTTGGACAAAGAAATGGATTACTTGAAATTCCTTTGATCTATCACTTTTTAAATTACAGTGCAGAACAAATATTCATTGCTGGACAAGATTCTATCAAAAGATAATAACAAGCCTTTTCTAGTTTTCCCGCTTTTTCCAATTAATTTCGAAGATGTAATGATTTTGGACAAAGAAATGAATTACTTGAAATTCCTTTGATGTATCATTTTCTAAATTACAGTGCAGAACAAATATTCATTGTTGTACAAGATTCTATCAAAAGATAATAACAAGCCTTTTCTAGTTTTCCCGCTTTTTTCAATTAATTTCGAAGATGTAATGATTTTGGATGAAGAAATGAATTACTTGAAATTCCTTTGATGTAACACTTTCTAAATTACAGTACAGAACAAATATTCATTGTTGTACAAGATTCTATCAAAAGATAATAACAAGCCTTTTCTAGTTTTCCCGCAATTTCCAATTAATTTCGAAGATGTAATGATTTTGGACGAAGAAATGAATTACTTGAAATTCCTTTGATGTAACACTTTCTAAATTACAGTACAGAACAAATATTCATTGTTGTACAAGATTCTATCAAAAGATAATAACAAGCCTTTTCTAGTTTTCCCGCTTTTTCCAATTAATTTCGAGGATGTAATGATTTTGGACGAAGAAATGAATTACTTGAAATTCCTTTGATGTATCATTTTCTAAATTACAGTGCAGAACAAATATTCATTGTTGTACAAGATTCTATCAAAAGATAATAACAAGCCTTTTCCAGTTTTCCCGCAATTTCCAATTATTTTCGAGGATGTAATGATTTTGGACGAAGAAATGAATTACTTGAAATTCCTTTGATGTATCATTTTCTAAATTACAGTGCAGAACAAATATTCATTGTTGTACAAGACTCTATCAAAAGATAATAACAAGCCTTTTCTAGTTTTCCCACTTTTTTCAATTAATTTCGAAGATGTAATGATTTTGGATGAAGAAATGAATTACTTGAAATTCCATTGATCTATCACTTTCCAAATTACAGTGCAGAACAAATATTCATTGTTGTACAAGATTCTATCAAAAGATAATAACAAGCCTTTTCTAGTTTTCCCGCAATTTCCAATTAATTTCGAAGATGTAATGATTTTGGACGAAGAAATGAATTACTTGAAATTCCTTTGATGTATCATTTTCTAAATTACAGTGCAGAACAAATATTCATTGTTGTACAAGACTCTATCAAAAGATAATAACAAGCCTTTTCTAGTTTTCCCGCTTTTTTCAATTAATTTCGAAGATGTAATGATTTTGGATGAAGAAATGAATTACTTGAAATTCCATTGATCTATCACTTTCCAAATTACAGTGCAGAACAAATATTCATTGTTGTACAAGATTCTATCAAAAGATAATAACAAGCCTTTTCTAGTTTTCCCGCAATTTCCAATTAATTTCGAGGATGTAATGATTTTGGACGAAGAAATGAATTACTTGAAATTCCTTTGATGTATCATTTTCTAAATTACAGTGCAGAACAAATATTCATTGTTGTACAAGATTCTATCAAAAGATAATAACAATCCTTTTCTACTTTTCCCGCTTTTTCCAATTAATTTCGAAGATGTAATGATTTTGGACGAAGAAATGAATTACTTGAAATTCCTTTGATCTATCACTTTCCAAATTACAGCGCAGAATAAATATTCATTGTTGTACAAGATTCTATCAAAAGATAATAACAGGCCTTTTCAAGTTTTCCCGCAATTTCCAATTCATTTCGAAGATGTAATGATTTTGGACGAAGAAATGAATTACTTTATTCCCTTTAATGTATCACTTTCTAAATTGCAGTGCAGAACAAATATTCATTGTTGTACAAGATTCGATCAAAAGATAATAACAAGACTTTTCTAGTTTTTTTTAAATGAATTTTTTAAGTAGTCGAATATTTGAACAAGGAATAACTAGAAAAAAAATTATTTCGATATGATTGAACTCCTTAAAAACTCTGATGCAATCATAATACATTTACCTTGATTTTTGAAAATAAGTCAATTTTTACGTGAATGAATTTTTCAAAATTAATATTTTCAGTTGTTGAAAACGAACAAAAAAATCTGAAAAAAATTAATAGTGATATAATAGATTGTCACAACAATCTTTACTACCTTCAAAACTAACTTAAATTTTTTAAAGTCTGCCAATTTCTCTGAGTTATGAATTTTTGAAAATTAATGTTTTGAGTTTTCGAACAAGTGAACAAACAAAATCTTAAGAAAATAAATTCTTACATGATGGAATTACCTTTACCCTTTAACTTAAACTTTGATTTTTTAAAATGTGTCAATTCCTACGTGAGTTATAAAATTTTAAAAATGAATTTTTGAATTCGTCGAATATTTGACCAAAGAAAAACTAGAAAAAAAATATCGATTTGATTGAATTTTTTTAAAACACTGATGCAATTATAATGCATTTATTTATCTTAAAAATAGCTTCGATTTTTTTAAATGTGTCAATTCCTACGTGAGTTATAAAATTTTAAAAATGAATTTTTGAATTCGTCGAATATTTGACCAAAGAAAAACTAGAGAAAAAATATCGATTTGATTGAATTTTTTTAAAACACTGATGCAATTATAATGCATTTATTTATCTTAAAAATAGCTTTGATTTTTTTAAATGTGTCAATTCCTACGTGAGTTATAAAATTTTAAAAATGAATTTTTGAATTCGTCGAATATTTGACCAAAGAAAAACTAGAAAAAAAATATCGATTTGATTGAATTTTTTTAAAACACTGATGCAATTATAATGCATTTATTTATCTTAAAAATAGCTTCGATTTTTTTAAATGTGTCAATTCCTACGTGAGTTATAAAATTTTAAAAATGAATTTTTGAATTCGTCGAATATTTGACCAAAGAAAAACTAGAAAAAAAATATCGATTTGATTGAATTTTTTTAAAACACTGATGCAATTATAATGCATTTATTTATCTTAAAAATAGCTTCGATTTTTTTAAATGTGTCAATTCCTACGTGAGTTATAAAATTTTAAAAATGAATTTTTGAATTCGTCGAATATTTGACCAAAGAAAAACTAGAGAAAAAATATCGATTTGATTGAATTTTTTTAAAACACTGATGCAATTATAATGCATTTATTTACCTTAAAAATAGCTTTGATTTTTTTAAATGTTTCAATTCCTACGTGAGTTATAAAATTTTAAAAATGAATTTTTTAACTCGTCGAATATTTGACCAAAGAAAAAATAGAAAAAAATATCGATATCATTGAATTCTTTAAAAACACTGATGCAATTATAATGCATTTATTTACCTTAAAAATAGCTTTGAATTTTTAATTGAGTCAATTTCTGCGTGAGTTACGAATTTTTAAAAATTAAAATTTTAAGTTGATAAACAAAAATAGAAAGCAAAATTGAGTTTCACAAATATTTTATTAAATCGACAGAACGACTGACCCTGGATTTTTACATTTGAAAAAAAATGTTTTTGTTAATTATTATTGATGGGGAGCTTCTTAAGACCATAAATACCAAATTTGAACTCATTTGCTTAATTAGTATAGGAATTAATTAGTGAGGCTTTGTTGAAGTGACATCTAGCGATAAACAGCAAAAATATGAATTGTCATAGTAAGTAGAGACATGTAAATATTGCGGTGGCAATTGCCACCACCAGGGCCGAAAGGGTTAACATAAATTTACTGTAACTATTATCTTTTCATAATTATAAACCAAAAATTAAAAAAATAATAATTTTTTTTTTCTCAAATAACAATGATTTTATAAAAAACATTATCTTATAAAATAAGCTCATTTCTTTGTTGTCTTCAAAATTTGTTTAAATGTTTTTGTGATATTTTTCATATTTAACAAATTTTTTACAAAAAACAAAAAAACAGTTTCAGTTCTTCGGATTATCAAATAAGACGTATGTTCAAAGTTTCATATCAATTGCTCTATTAGTTTTTGACATACAACGCGCACAGACACACACACACATTTTTTTTCCAGAAATTGTTGAAATGGCATCTAGGCAGTGTTGCCAGGAGTAATTTTTAATTTTCCCCAAATATTTCATAAAAACCCCCTAGAATACCCCTCAATAAAAAATGCAGACCAGAAAAAAAAACAAAATTTTAACCAAATATTCGAAAATTTTGGTTTATTGGTCAAACACTCTAAAATTTGGAACAAAGAAATGAAAAACACAGACCAAACATCCGAAATATAAACAAACAATCAAATATCCTGATGTAAAAAATAAAAAATGCTAAAAAATTGAAACTTCATCCCAAAATAAATGGCTGAAACTCAAAACAAAACAAAAACAAGTAATTAAAAAAGTTCGCTCATAAAAACAATAACTTAGGTTAAAAAAATCTCAAATGAAGGACAAACAATCAAAAACTTAGTACAAAGAACTCGAAAATACCCTCAAAACAAACAAAAATCGCACATAAAAATTAACAAGTGTGTAGACCAATCAAAAATTCGCTCATTAAAATGAATAATTAAGATAAAAAAACTAAAAAAAATAGAAAAATGAAAAATGTGCAAAATTTCAACAAACTATTAAAAAATTTTTGACCAAAATGAAAAACTCCAAAAGTTAGAACAAATAAAGCAATAAAAAATGTAGACCAAACATCTAAACTATAAGCAAAAATAAAAATAAAATTTCTGGCCTGAAAAAATGAAAATATGAAAAATAATTTGCCATTTTCAGTCCCAAAAATAACTCTGGCTCAAAATAAATTGCCAACCAGAAACGCGAAAATGTTTAAAAAAATATAAAGGACAAAAAATCCAAAACTCGAAAATACCGGCAAAAATCACGCATAAAAGTGAATATTTCAGGTTGAAATATTGGGCAGAAAATAAAAAATTCGGGCCTAAAAAGAAACAAATGCCGGCCAAAAAATCTAAAATTTTAACAAACAAATCGAAAATTTAAACCAAAATGAAGAAACATTATTCAGTTATACAGAAACTGCAGGAAATGAAAAATTCGGGTTTGAAAAGAAAAAAATCGAAAATTTTAACAAACAAAACGAAAATGAAGAAAAATGATTCAGTTATACAGAAACTACAGGTCAAAAATCTAAATCCAGGCCTAACGATAAAAAATGCAAACCTAAAGATTGAATATTTAATGTAATAATAATTATTTATTTACGGGCAACGAGTGTTGGCAGTAGCAATTTTTAATTTCCCAAATATTTAATAAAACTCCCCCAAAATTACGCCACTGTCCCTCTCCAAAATAATAAATTTTGAAAATAAAACGTAAATTCAGTGGAAAATATACAAAATTAAAGCATTATAATTATAAAATTTATTATTCATCTTCATCCTCAATATTTTCATCTTCTTTTCGGCACACATACATATTTTTTCATTAAAAGTGGGGGTAACAAAATTACGAAAACGGCAATAACAGAATTCCTATGACAACTTCCATAAATGATATTACAGGTTTTTCCTCATTGCTGAGGAAAATGACTGACTTCTGTGTGGTAATGATGATTTCTATATTTGGCGCACCGAATCGGTGGTATCATGGGTTTGCGTGATTTTCGCGTGATGTTCGCTGATTGCTCAGCGCTAACGCATGTGAAGCGTGTGTCACGCAGCCGAAATTTTTAATCACGACCGTTGTATGCCATGTGTTCTCGGTTTTCTGTCTTATTTCAATGTAGTGATTACGTTCTATCCTTAAATCAGCCTTTTTCAATTACAATTAATTCGGAAGTGGTAAATACCTAGTTAGTATTTGTGGGTTAAAGTAGAAAGATTTATTTCCGGCACAGAACTAAAATGTGGCAAGGCTGTGTGAATCAGGCTTTTTATATCGTCTCGACGAACATCACGAGGACGCGGGGTGAACGCAACGTGATCATACCACCAAGTCGGCGCGCCGAGTATATCAAATGTAATAACATGTTCATGAATTTCCCCAAAAATACCCCTCGTATAAAATACCCACCGCAAAAAATACTCCACTGATTGAAGTTCCCCAAAATACACCCCAAGACAATAATTTATCCCCCATTTTGGGGAAAAACCCCCCAATCTGGCAAGACTGCATCTAGGGATCCCAAAACGAATATTTGAAAAAAAATCACGATCGCAATACTTTCTCGTACTTTTCGAGCTTTTTTCAATTAATTGCGAAGATGTTATGATTTTGAGCGAAAAAAATGATATGACACAATTACTTACCCAAATAACGTGTAGAACAAAAATTCGATATTCTATTTCCATTTAAATTTCCAATGAATTTCTTGGGTATTGATTATTCTCTTCGAAACTTCCGTCGTGTCCGATCGCGTTTCGTGTGGTTTCAAGTAATAAACAGTGTGGTTTTATAATGAATCCATTGGGTCAGCAAAGATTAACAATTAAGCAGATGGATTAGACAAAACACCTGGTTCCTCCACTGCTTTTCATCTGCCCGACCGTGCCGTTGATAGCGGTGGTTAATTTGCCTGTGATTCACACCCCACAGGGTATCAGTCGGATACTTATTGACTTATACCACCCTGGGGTGACTTGCAATACCCATTTACACTAATCCGTTTGTAATATATATTGACTTTCCCGACACATTTACCACATAATAATATCTTCATGTTTTGCGTCCGCGCCGAGATAAATTATCACCAGGATTTCGTCCTAAATTATATTCAGATCAATAATAATTATTAACAACAAGTAAACTTAATATAAAATCAAATTTTCGGACAATATTAAGTCTAAGAAAAATCAACAATCATTATAATCCGTAGTGTAATTGTATGTATATACAGTTACTACTTTATTTGTCTCCGATTTATTAAAGGTTTTTGTACAAGAAGAATTAGCGTGTGTTCACATGTAATATTTTTCTCGTCTAGTTGTTTATTTTCCTCTCTATAGTAACCAAACGTCACGGCTATCCGTGATCCTCATTTTCGTTTTCGTTTTCCACAAATCTATAAATTACCACAGTAAAGTTCATTGTATACGAATATAAAACACACCTCAATAATACAACAGTATATTACATAACTAGAGTTGTAAGTAGCAGATTACGCGCAAGTGAAGTAAGTAAGTGAGTAACGTAATTTCACGCGTGCGTTATTGCGTTACAACTCTCGTTACGTACTATACTTTACCTATTTACATGCGGGCGATAGTCTGAATTGGATTTCCTTTCCGCATTTACTGTTTAATCAAGACAATCGGTTTTCGGGGGCGAGAAGATCGGGATTACCAGTTTACGACTTTCGATTACCTTTACGACGTCTCTAACCCCCCCGTGGACGTAAAATATCGGGATAGTTTTAACCTTCCCTCTTTTTATACATTTTTTTCTTTTCGTTCGTGGGGTGGTCTCTTCCCTAATGGAGAGTTATAACCATTTTTTTAAAGGCGTTAGAAATTCCATTTCGGCACCGCCGCGACCCCGGATAATCTAATGGGGCTCATCTTATCAGGGGGTCGGGATGTGTGATAAGGCAGTTAATTATCGTGTAATGAATTTAGTGGCGGGGTGATTTCGTGTAGATTTAGATGATAATGAAATGGGGTGGGGGTGTGAGGTGCTGAATATATGTTCATGCGGTATTACAACAATAAACTTTTGTTTATTTATTAATTGGTGATTTCGGCTGGTACTAAGAATTTGTTAATAGAATCTTCTTGCGAACAATAAAATTTATTAAAAATTGTTTATTTACTTATTTTACTTTTCATTATCTCCTCCGTCTCGAGTGAAAGCGCGACGGCAATAAATCTGAAAGTATGCATGAAATTTCAAATATGTCTGAACAGAATGTAATATACGGCTGTATTAAACAGAAATTTTACTGCAGCAATTTCATCCCCCTTGCACGATGTTGTTTACAAATACACAGTGGTGAGAGACTGTAACAAGTTGGAAATAGTTTCATCTTCTTTGTAATATTTTTTTAAATCAACTTTATTAGAACGTGTATAAATTCAAAAATGTTAACTGCTCTTCGTTTGGGATTTACACGAAATCAGGCATAGGATTTACGTTAATTTTGCATAAAAATTAAGCAGAATTAATTTTTTATAAATTTAAAAAAATTTAACTTGCAGTTATTGTTTTTATATTTTTTTAAATCAACTTTATTAGAACATGTATAAATTCAAAAATGTTAACTGCTCTTCGTTTGGGATTTACACGAAATCCAGGCATGGGATTTACGTGAATGTTGCTTAAAAATTAATCAGAATTAATTTTTCACGAATTTAAAAAAAATTGAACTTGCATAATAAACATTGTTAGAATATGTATAAATTCAAAAATGTTAACTGCTCTTCGTTTGGGATTTACACGAAATCCAGGCATGGAATTTACGTGAATGTTGCTTAAAAATTAATCAGAATTAATTTTTCACAAATTTAAAAAATATTTAAACTTGCATATTTTTTTAAAGCAACATTGTTAGAATATGTATTAATTCAAAAATGTTAACTGCTCTTCGTTTGCGATTTACACGAAATCCAGGCATGGGATTTACGTGAATTTTGCTTAAAAATTAAGCAGAATAAATTTTTCATAAATTCAAAAAATTTTAAACTTGCAGCTATTGTTTTTATATTTGTTTAAATCAACTTTGTTAGAAAATGTATAAATTCAAAAATGTTAACTGCTTTTCGTTTGGGATTTACACAAAATCCAGGCATGGGATTTACGTGATTTTTGCATAAAAATCAAGCAGAATTAATTTTTTATAAATTTAAAATTTTTTGAACTTGCAGCTATTGTTTTTATATTTTTTTAAATCAACTTTGTTAGAACATGTATAAATTCAAAAATGTTAACTGCTCTTCGTTTGGGATTTACACGAATTCCAGGCAAGGGATTTACGTGAATTTTGCATAAAAATTTAGCAGAAAGAATTTTTCATAAATTTAGAAAATTTTGAACTTGCAGCTATTGTTTTTATATTTTTTAAAATCAACTTTGTTAGAACATGTATAAATTCAAAAATGTTAACTGCTCTTCGTTTGGGATTTACACGAACTCCAGGCAAGGGATTTACGTGAATTTTGCATAAAAATTAAGCAGAATTAATTTTTCATAAATTTAAAAAATTTTGAACTTGCAGCTATTGTTTTTATATATTTTTAAATCAACTTTGTTAGAACATGTATAAATTCAAAAATGTTAACTACTTCGTTTGGGATTTACACGAAATCCAGGCATGGGATTTACTTAACTTTTACATAAAAATTAAGCAGAATTAATTTTTCATAAATTTAGAAAAATTTGAACTTGCAGCTATTGTTTTTATATTTTTTTAAATCAACTTTGTCAGAACATGTATAAATTCAAAAATGTTAAGTGCTCTTTGTTTGGGATTTACACGAAATCCAAGCAAGGGATTTACGTGAATTTTGCATAAAAATTAAGCAGAATTAATTTTTCATAAATTTAAAAAATTTTGAACTTGCAGCTATTGTTTTTATATTTTTTTAAATCAACTTTGTCAGAACATGTATAAATTCAAAAATGTTAACTGCTCTTCGTTTGGGATTTACACGAAATCCAAGCATGGGATTTGCGTGAATTTTGCTTAAAAATTAAACAGAATTAATTTTTCATAAATTTAGAAAAATTTGAACTTGAAACTATTGTTTTTGTTTTTTGTTTTAAATCAACTTTGTTAGAACATGTATAAATTCAAAAATGTTAACTGCTCTTCGTTTGGGATTTACACGAACTCCAGGCAAGGGATTTACGTGAATTTTGCATAAAAATTAAGCAGAATTAATTTTTCATAAATTTAAAAAAAATTTGAACTTGCTGCTATTGTTTTTATATTTTTTTAAATCAACTTTGTTAGAACATGTATAAATTCAAAAATGTTGACTGCTCTTCGTTTGGGATTTACACGAAATCCAGGCATGGGATTTACGTGATTTTTGCATAAAAATTAAGCAGAATTAATTTTTCATAAATTTAAAAAAATTTGAACTTGCAGCTATTGTTTTTATATTTTTTTAAATCAACTTTGTCAGAACATGTATAAATTCAAAAATGTTAAGTGCTCTTTGTTTGGGATTTACACGAAATCCAAGCAAGGGATTTACGTGAATTTTGCATAAAAATTAAGCAGAATTAATTTTTCATAAATTTAAAAAAATTTGAACTTGCAGCTATTGTTTTTATATTTTGTTTAAATCAACTTTGTTAGAACATGTATAAATTCAAAAATGTTAACTGCTCTTCGTTTGGGATTTACACGAAATCCAAGCATGGGATTTACGTGAATTTTGCTTAAAAATTAAACAATTAATTTTTCATAAATTTAGAAAAATTTGAACTTGAAACTATTGTTTTTGTTTTTTGTTTTAAATCAACTTTGTTAGAACATGTATAAATTCAAAAATGTTAACTGCTCTTCGTTTGGGATTTACACGAAATCCAGGCATGAGATTTACGTGAATTTTGCATAAAAATTAAGCAGAATTAATTTTTCATAAATTCAAAAAAATTTAAACTTGCAGCTATTGTTTTTATATTTTTTTAAATCAACTTTGTTAGAAAATGTATAAATTCAAAAATGTTAACAGCTCTTCGTTTGCGATTTACACGAAATCCAGGCATGGGATTTACGTGAATTTTGCTTAAAAATTAAGCAGAATTAATTTTTCATAAATTCAAAAAATTTTAAACTTGCAGCTATTGTTTTTATATTTGTTTAAATCAACTTTGTTAGAAAATGTATAAATTCAAAAATGTTAACTGCTTTTCGTTTGGGATTTACACAAAATCCAGGCATGATTTTTACGTGATTTTTGCATAAAAATCAAGCAGAATTAATTTTTCATAAATTTAAAATTTTTTGAACTTGCAGCTATTGTTTTTATATTTTTTTAAATCAACTTTGTTAGAACATGTATAAATTCAAAAATGTTAAATGCTCTTCGTTTGGGATTTACACGAACTCCAGGCAAGGAATTTACGTGAATTTTGCATAAAAATTAAGCAGAATTAATTTTTCATAAATTTAAAAAATTTTGAACTTGCAGCTATTGTTTTTATATATTTTTAAATCAACTTTGTTAGAACATGTATAAATTCAAAAATGTTAACTGCTCTTCGTTTGGGATTTACACGAACTCCAGGCAAGGGATTTACGTGAATTTTGCATAAAAATTAAGCAGGATTAATTTTTCATAAATTTAAAAAATTTTGAACTTGCAGCTATTGTTTTTATATATTTTTAAATCAACTTTGTTAGAACATGTATAAATTCAAAAATGTTAACTACTTCGTTTGGGATTTACACGAAATCCAGGCAAGGGATTTACGTGAATTTTGCATAAAAATTTAGCAGAAAGAATTTTTCATAAATTTAAAAAATTTTGAACTTGCAGCTTTTGTTTTTATATTTTTTAAAATCAACTTTGTTAGAACATGTATACATTCAAAAATGTTAACTGCTCTTCGTTTGGGATTTACACGAACTCCAGGCAAGGGATTTACGTGAATTTTGCATAAAAATTAAGCAGAATTAATTTTTCATAAATTTAAAAAATTTTGAACTTGCAGCTATTGTTTTTATATATTTTTAAATCAACTTTGTTAGAACATGTATAAATTCAAAAAATGTTAACTACTTCGTTTGGGATTTACACGAAATCCAGGCATGGGATTTACTTAACTTTTACATAAAAATTAAGCAGAATTAATTTTTCATAAATTTAAAAAATTTTGAACTTGCAGCTATTGTTTTTATATATTTTTAAATCAACTTTGTTAGAACATGTATAAATTCAAAAATGTTAACTACTTCGTTTGGGATTTACACGAAATCCAGGCATGGGATTTACTTAAATTTTACATAAAAATTAAGCAGAATTAATTTTTCATAAATTTAGAAAAATTTGAACTTGCAGCTATTGTTTTTATATTTTTTTAAATCAACTTTGTCAGAACATGTATAAATTCAAAAATGTTAACTGCTCTTCGTTTGGGATTTACATGAAATCCAAGCAAGGGATTTACGTGAATTTTGCATAAAAATTAAGCAGAATTAATTTTTCATAAATTTAAAAAATTTTGAACTTGCAGCTATTGTTTTTATATATTTTTAAATCAACTTTGTTAGAACATGTATAAATTCAAAAATGTTAACTACTTCGTTTGGGATTTACACGAAATCCAGGCATGGGATTTACTTAAATTTTACATAAAAATTAAGCAGAATTAATTTTTCATAAATTTAGAAAAATTTGAACTTGCAGCTATTGTTTTTATATTTTTTTAAATCAACTTTGTCAGAACATGTATAAATTCAAAAATGTTAACTGCTCTTCGTTTGGGATTTACATGAAATCCAAGCAAGGGATTTACGTGAATTTTGCATAAAAATTAAGCAGAATTAATTTTTCATAAATTTAAAAAATTTTGAACTTGCAGCTATTGTTTTTATATATTTTTAAATCAACTTTGTTAGAACATGTATAAATTCAAAAATGTTAACTACTTCGTTTGGGATTTACACGAAATCCAGGCATGGGATTTACTTAAATTTTACATAAAAATTAAGCAGAATTAATTTTTCATAAATTTAGAAAAATTTGAACTTGCAGCTATTGTTTTTATATTTTTTTAAATCAACTTTGTTAGAACATGTATAAATTCAAAAATGTTAAATGCTCTTCGTTTGGGATTTACACGAACTCCAGGCAAGGAATTTACGTGAATTTTGCATAAAAATTAAGCAGAATTAATTTTTCATAAATTTAAAAAATTTTGAACTTGCAGCTATTGTTTTTATATATTTTTAAATCAACTTTGTTAGAACATGTATAAATTCAAAAATGTTAACTACTTCGTTTGGGATTTACACGAAATCCAGGCAAGGGATTTACGTGAATTTTGCATAAAAATTTAGCAGAAAGAATTTTTCATAAATTTAAAAAATTTTGAACTTGCAGCTTTTGTTTTTATATTTTTTAAAATCAACTTTGTTAGAACATGTATACATTCAAAAATGTTAACTGCTCTTCGTTTGGGATTTACACGAACTCCAGGCAAGGGATTTACGTGAATTTTGCATAAAAATTAAGCAGAATTAATTTTTCATAAATTTAAAAAATTTTGAACTTGCAGCTATTGTTTTTATATATTTTTAAATCAACTTTGTTAGAACATGTATAAATTCAAAAATGTTAACTACTTCGTTTGGGATTTACACGAAATCCAGGCATGGGATTTACTTAACTTTTACATAAAAATTAAGCAGAATTAATTTTTCATAAATTTAAAAAATTTTGAACTTGCAGCTATTGTTTTTATATATTTTTAAATCAACTTTGTTAGAACATGTATAAATTCAAAAATGTTAACTACTTCGTTTGGGATTTACACGAAATCCAGGCATGGGATTTACTTAAATTTTACATAAAAATTAAGCAGAATTAATTTTTCATAAATTTAGAAAAATTTGAACTTGCAGCTATTGTTTTTATATTTTTTTAAATCAACTTTGTCAGAACATGTATAAATTCAAAAATGTTAACTGCTCTTCGTTTGGGATTTACACGAAATCCAAGCATGGGATTTGCGTGAATTTTGCTTAAAAATTAAACAGAATTAATTTTTCATAAATTTAGAAAAATTTGAACTTGAAACTATTGTTTTTGTTTTTTGTTTTAAATCAACTTTGTTAGAACATGTATAAATTCAAAAATGTTAACTGCTCTTCGTTTGGGATTTACACGAAATCCAGGCATGAGATTTACGTGAATTTTGCATAAAAATTAAGCAGAATTAATTTTTCATAAATTCAAAAAAATTTAAACTTGCAGCTATTGTTTTTATATTTTTTTAAATCAACTTTGTTAGAAAATGTATAAATTCAAAAATGTTAACAGCTCTTCGTTTGCGATTTACACGAAATCCAGGCATGGGATTTACGTGAATTTTGCTTAAAAATTAAGCAGAATTAATTTTTCATAAATTTAAAAAAAATTTGAACTTGCTGCTATTGTTTTTATATTTTTTTAAATCAACTTTGTTAGAACATGTATAAATTCAAAAATGTTGACTGCTCTTCGTTTGGGATTTACACGAAATCCAGGCATGGGATTTACGTGATTTTTGCATAAAAATTAAGCAGAATTAATTTTTCATAAATTTAAAAAAATTTGAACTTGCAGCTATTGTTTTTATATTTTTTTAAATCAACTTTGTCAGAACATGTATAAATTCAAAAATGTTAAGTGCTCTTTGTTTGGGATTTACACGAAATCCAAGCAAGGGATTTACGTGAATTTTGCATAAAAATTAAGCAGAATTAATTTTTCATAAATTTAAAAAAATTTGAACTTGCAGCTATTGTTTTTATATTTTTTAAAATCAACTTTGTTAGAACATGTATAAATTTAAAAATGTTGACTGCTCTTCGTTTGGATTTACAGGAAATCCAGGCATGGGATTTACGTGAATTTTGCATAAAAATTAAGCAGAATTAATTTTTTATAAATTTTAAAAAAATTGAACTTGCAGCTATTGTTTTTATATTTTTTTTAAATCAACTTTGTTAGAACATGTATAAATTCAAAAATGTTAACTGCTCTTCGTTTGGGATTTACACGAAATCCAAGCATGGGATTTACGTGAATTTTGCTTAAAAATTAAACAATTAATTTTTCATAAATTTAGAAAAATTTGAACTTGAAACTATTGTTTTTGTTTTTTGTTTTAAATCAACTTTGTTAGAACATGTATAAATTCAAAAATGTTAACTGCTCTTCGTTTGGGATTTACACGAAATCCAGGCATGAGATTTACGTGAATTTTGCATAAAAATTAAGCAGAATTAATTTTTTATAAATTCAAAAAAATTTAAACTTGCAGCTATTGTTTTTATATTTTTTTAAATCAACTTTGTTAGAAAATGTATAAATTCAAAAATGTTAACAGCTCTTCGTTTGCGATTTACACGAAATCCAGGCATGGGATTTACGTGAATTTTGCTTAAAAATTAAGCAGAATTAATTTTTCATAAATTTAAAAAAATTTGAACTTGCAGCTATTGTTTTTATATTTTTTTAAATCAACTTTGTTAGAACATGTATAAATTCAAAAATGTTGACTGCTCTTCGTTTGGGATTTACACGAAATCCAGGCATGGGATTTACGTGATTTTTGCATAAAAATTAAGCAGAATTAATTTTTCATAAATTTAAAAAAATTTGAACTTGCAGCTATTGTTTTTATATTTTTTTAAATCAACTTTGTCAGAACATGTATAAATTCAAAAATGTTAAGTGCTCTTTGTTTGGGATTTACACGAAATCCAAGCAAGGGATTTACGTGAATTTTGCATAAAAATTAAGCAGAATTAATTTTTCATAAATTTAAAAAAATTTGAACTTGCAGCTATTGTTTTTATATTTTTTAAAATCAACTTTGTTAGAACATGTATAAATTTAAAAATGTTGACTGCTCTTCGTTTGGATTTACAGGAAATCCAGGCATGGGATTTACGTGAATTTTGCATAAAAATTAAGCAGAATTAATTTTTTATAAATTTTAAAAAAATTGAACTTGCAGCTATTGTTTTTATATTTTTTTTAAATCAACTTTGATGGAACATGTGCAGCTATTGTTTTTTAATTTTTAAAAATGTAAAGTTTGCACTTAGGTTAGATTTTATTAATTTTAATAAATTTCAATAAAATTTTCGGAATATTTTCCAGACATATGTAGCTATGAAACAAAAGAAAAATCCGGAAATGGGTTATGATTAGTTTTGCAGGAATTTTCCAATCAAATTGCTACTTTGTTAAATTGGCATTTGCGGCTCTAGATTTCCTTAAATTTCCTGAAAATTCCTCGTTGAATTTTAATAAAATTTTCAGAATATGTTCCAGACATATGTAGCTATTAAACAAATGAAAAATCCGGAAATGGGTTATCATTAGTTTTTCAGGATTTTTCCATTAAAATCGCTACTTTGTTAAATTGGCATTTGCGGCTCTAGATTTCCTTAAATTTCCTGAAAATTCCTCGTTGAATTCTAATAAAATTTTCAGGATACGTTCCAGACATACGAGGCTATGAAACAAAAGAAAAATCCGAAAATGGGTTATCATACGTTTTTCAGGAATTATCAATTCAAATCGCTACTTTGTTAAATTTGCATTTGCGGCTCTAGATTTCCTTAAATTTCCTGAAAATCCCTAGTTGAATTCTAATAAAATTTTCAGGATATGTTCCAGACATATGTAGCTATGAAATAAAAGGAAAATCCGAAATTGGGTTATCATTCGTTTTTCAGGAATTTTCCTTTAAAATCGCAACTTTATTAAATTGGCATTTGAGGCTCTAGATTTCCTTAAATTTCCTGAAAATTCCTCGTTGAATTTTAATAAAATTTTCAGGATATGTTCCAGACATATGTAGCTATGAAACAAAAGAAAAATCCGGAAATGGGTTATCATTAGTTATTCAGGAATTTTCCATTAAAATCGCTACTTTGTTAAATTGGCATTTGCGGCTCTAGATTTCCTTAAATTTCCTGAAAATCCCTTCTTGAATTCTAATGAAATTTTCAGGATATGTTCCAAACCTTTGATAACTACAAACCAAAGGGAAAATTACTGATCGATTCATATTTTTTTTTATACTTAAAACTTTCTCGCACTTAATATTAGTGAAGACAAAACCTTCAAATAATTTTATTAAAGTTACATAAGAAGTTTTGGGAACGTGCGCCATTGCCGCGAGTTTTATTATTTGAAGGTGGAGAAGAGATCAACTGAAATTCAATTTTACGTCCCTCCCGGCTTCATCTTTATGCAGGAATTCCTGCTAAATCGTCGGAAAATTCAGGAGGCGGCATTCGATAATATCGCGAGGGAAAGGGGCGCCGCGACGCATGCGTCCCCCTCCGTCTTCTTCTCCATCCGCCGCCTCCGTAAACCGATGTAACATGGCGTCGTTAAACTACAATTTCTCCAATTCAAAAGTTACAAAATATTTATTTAATTATTTATTTATTTTAATTATCACTTCTTACTTTTAGTAACTATTTAGTGCATGATTTTTCCAAAATTAAATTTTAATCAAGGATAGTGATTAAAATACTTATTTATTTTACTAAATAAGAACCAAATTTATATTTTGAAAATATATGTTTAAAATTCTCGGTTTTTTAAGAGAAATTTTTTAATCATTGATATTGTTATCATATAATCAATTTCCTTGAATTATTAACATTTTTAGACTAAAAGCTTATATTTTTGATTAAATTTTAAACACGTAACTTTGTTAATTAGTAGCAAATTAAGCTCGTTATTCGCAGACTAAAAGTCTATGTTTTTTACTTTTTCTGTATTTATTTATATAGGGATGGCCATTAAATACAAACTTATTAAAATAAGTGTAAATAAAATAAAATTAGAAAAAATACAATACAAAATTCAAGCCAGTTGTGAACATCTGGGAACTAATATTATTTCCGAAAGGAAATAATAGAAAGTTTATTTACATATCTTCTTGAAATTTCTTTGCTAGTAATGTGAATATTATTTATCATAATCAAATTGAAAATTGAAAAATTCAACGCGCAGAAAATTTGTTGAATAAGAGAAATCGTCAAAAAGGCACGTTAAAAATAAAAAGATGTAAAATTACATAAATTTGTAAATTACGATTTTTTTAACATTATTTTTAAAGTGGGCTTAAAATACGAACAATTTCGTTTTTACGAAACAAGTTTGAAAGATTCGATTTAGGAAGTGTATAGGACGACTTCACATCTTCCTGTGGAATTTTGAACTTTATAAACGCGCCCTTCTGTCCTGCTTGCGGTAGGTTTTTCCTCCTCGGGTCTTACGTTGCGTGGAACCAGTTTACGAAAAAGGTTGTCGGCATTATTTTTATTGGAGGGTTTTGTAATTTTTTATGTTGAACAAATAGGATCCAGTCTTGAGGTTAAGTTTAAGTAATGTTTGTTTTTAATTAGGATAAATCGCGTGTCCTATATTGAATATTAAAACCGAATTTGAAGTAAGTTTTCAATTTTCTTCAAACGTTACGGGATATCTGCAAAAATAAGTGATCCAAAAACTGTTTTATTACGTAATCGGCTGAGAATTCAAATTTAATTATTGATAACCGACCGTTTCCGGTTAAATCTTATATCAATAGTGTAGCGCCGACCCACGTGCGTTAGCGCGCCAGAACTAATGCGACGGGTCCTGGGTTCGAATCCCGGCGAGGGCATGGATGTTTGTGGTTGTCCATTTTCATTTATATATGAATAATATCTACAAATAATCGGTTGTGGCTGAATGACCTACGCTATCTAAGCCAATGTCCCATATCATTCATAATTCCCCAACCCGAAATTTCCATCAATCATCCTTCCTTAAAAAAAAATAGTGTAGCTGTCGATGAAAGTTTTTTATCCTGAATGTTTTGTCTTAACAATTAAAGGGCTATCATTAAACTATCTTATCTGTAAGAAACGCATCAACGGTGCGAATTCAAATTTGATTAATGACAACCGACTTTCTGGTCAACAATTAACTAAATTTTAATTTTTTGGACAATAATTATTGAACAACAAAAGTTACGAAAAATGTGCTGTTGGGGGACTCTTCAGAAGTAGAATCCCCCTCCCGCCCAACGTTAAATCCGCCACTGCTTCTACCATTAAAATAGTTATTTAACCATTTTGTAACGGCTCTGCCATTGAGAGGTGCACCGTCTTGCTGAAAGGCCATCTGTTGAACATTAAATACCAACGTAAAAAAAAAAAATTGGTGCTTTCATTGAGATTAAACACACACACAGACACACACACATACACACACACAGACACAAAAAAATTTTTTCCAGAAATTGTTGAAATGGCATCTAGGGACCCCAAAACGTATATTTCCGTAAAAAAAATTTGAAAAAAAATCACGATCACAATACTTTCTCATACTTCGTAACGGAGAAAGTAAAAATTAATGAAATGTTTTAACATATTGCTTGACGTTACTGTTATCAAAATATGCACAATTGTAATGAATAAATAAAATAAATTTATTGCCAAAACATAAACCCGACAATACCTCTAAAATTGAAAGCACACTAAAACAATACTTAATATTTTAATCCGGAACACGCGTAAAATTAAGTTCACACCGGAAATAACAGTACCTTCCGGATTTTACGGATCGTATTGTTTATGGAGGAGCGTTTAAATTGTCGTTCGGGATAACGGGGTGCGGGCCATATTCGCGGGGGTGCAACATTATAAATAAATTCGGTTTTACGATCCGAACGTAATGAAGGCCGAGGATGAAGGGGGCGAATATTGCTATTCTAACAAATGGTTAATATGTTAACGTTATTGCCGCGGTAAGCCTGCAGGGAGTTAATTTCGGTGGTGTTGGCATCATTAATCCCTAATGGGGCGCGGTTGATGTATGATCAGTGGTTACCAACCCTCTGGCTCGCTCTCCCCTAGACGCAAACATTCAAGCCCGTATACGCGCGTGTGTTAGTGTATGTTTAGATTACATTCATTGCATTTAATATGTAATCTTATTACCATTTTAACTAATGTTACTAATTGGATATTAATACATATTTTTTAAATCTAGTATTTGTTATGCTACTGATTTTGTTTTTTGAATTCTGTTTCTGCACTATAATTTAAGATGTCATTATGATGTAAAGTTAAGTTTGTTACGGAAGTAACATGGATTTTGATTATTGTTAATCTTATCAATAGACTGCAAAATTTTATTGACTGTCGAAGTTTTGGCGAGTAAAGACGGCTTGGAGAGTAAGGGGTTTTAAACAAAAAATTATATGAGAGACCTCCCTTATTTTTTGCTGAAAAAACACGCTTTAAAATCTTTCGCATCAATTTGGAAACACCCTATATAGTTGATTGGTTGGGTATTTAAACTTGGGTTTTTTTAATTTCTTCAAATATTTTTAAGATAACGCCAAAGTGGCGGAATCTAATGCCTGAATGCTGTACTGAACCAAATCCGGGTGGTTTTAACACCGACAAGATATGGACATTGCCAGCGGCGGCAAATATAATAATAATAATGTAAACATTAAATATTGTCCCCCGCCCATGGTTCAGTACAGCATTCAGGCCATAGATTCCGCCACTTTGGCGTTTCTACCTTTGACGGTGTTTGGAATACTTATATTCCAATAGTAATCTCCGTTTCCCCATCAGCAACTAACTACTCTGCTGAGACCTGAAAGGTCGAAACCGGTCTCTAGGTGTTCTGATGGGGAACAATATTTAATGTATACAGGATATAATTGAAAATTTGATATTTCGATTGATTGAGGTGTTTTTTAAGCATGCAGAAAAGTGTCCTGTGCATAAACATCTATTTATCAGTTTGCTAAAGGGTTCAGCAATTAAAGTTGAAATTTTCTTTAGAACTTTTGCTGTAATGCTATCTATTCCGGTACTCTTATTGGAATTTAAATTATTAATTGCAAAGATAATATCACATTCCACAATGTGACTAAAAAAGACTGAACTTAGAAGAGATGGGTCTTATAATTTTAAATATTTTAAATATTCAATAGTAATATTTAGTAAAAAACAAATCGTCAATGTAAACATTTACTTGTTGACGAATCTTCATGTATAATCTGTCCGAGCTACCATGGTATCTGAGGTGCTTAACGAAGTGTAGGAAGGGCCGCCCTCATCAGAAGTGATTGGATATTTTTATACTTGACACTTACAGGTGTTTACACTTTACTTGCCAGCTATTGGTGCACTATTTGCTTTTATTTATAAATCAATGGTTCTTAAAAGGTTAGACTTACATATGCATGCAACCTTATTGAGAACCACAGGTTCATAAAGCACCCGCCCAATAAGGTCCAAGTTAATCACCTCAGATGCCGTCGTAGGGCGAACAGACTATATGCTTGCAAATCATACAAAATGCGGCTGAAATAACAAAACTTTAAATTCAATAAAACGAAATATAGCCTGAATATATGAATATTCAACCTGTTCGTAACTCTGCAAACAAAATTAAGTCTTACTAAGAATATAAACAAATAATTTATTGAAACAACTACTTCCCTGGCTAGTGCCACGTCGGATATTGAATGATACAAAAGAAATTTACATGTTATTACTATTACATGTTTTATTGAATTTATTTAATGCTTTCTGCAACAAGTAAGGTTGTTTCTAATTTATTAACAAAAGTTTGTTTTTGTATCAAGAATTTGAACATGAAGACCATTTCCTGTGTCTTCAACATCTGTAACTTTCAAGTTTTTCAGTTCTTGCTTCTTGGAGGCTCCACTAATGCCGAATGCAATTTTTCTTTTTTTCTTCTTAGTTCAAGTTTTGCGTTTCCAGTTTCCAGTTTCCAGTTGTGATATGACAATTATTTTAAAGGGATGTCAATAATATATTAATTTTGAATGGATTTTGAAAGATGTTTTTTTTGCAATTTTTCTAATCGCTTAATTTAATTTTAATTTTTACAGTTTAAGTCTTATGTGTATGCCAGCTGTGATATGTCAACTGATTTAAAAACATTCCAAAATTAGGTTAATTCTGCAAGGATATTAAAATTTTAAAGTTAATTCTAGCGAAAATGTTTTTTTTCAGTTGTGATATATCACTTGTTTTAAGGGGACGTCAAAAATAGGTTCATTCTGAATGGATATTGAAATTGAGAAGCTAATTCTGGTAGACATATTTTATTTTTACGTTTCTAATCGCCAAATGGAATTTTCTTTTCTGTAGTTTAAGTTTTGAGTGTTGCCATTTTGTTTTTAGTTGTGATATCACATGTTTTAAAGGGATGTCAAAAATAGGTTTATTCTGAACGGATATTGAAATTGAAAAGCTAATTCTGGTGGAGATTATTTTTTTACAACTTTTCTAATCGCCAAATGGAATTTTCTTTTCTGTGGCTTAAGTTTTGCATGTTGCCACTTTGTTTTCAGTTGTGATATATCACATCTTTTAAGAAGGCGTCAAAAATAGTTTCATTCTGGATAGATTTTGACGTTTTGAAGCTAATTCTATTAGAGATATTTTTTTACAACTTTTCTAATCGCCAAATGCAATTTTTTTTTCTGTAGCTTAAGTTTTGCGTGCTGCCATTTTGTTTTCAGTTGTGATATATCACATCTCTTAAAAGGACGTTGAAATAGGTTTATTCTGGATGGAGATTGAAATTGAGAAGCTAATTCTGGTAGACATAATTTTTTTACTCCGTTTCTAATCGCCAAATGGAATTTTCTGTAGTTTAAGTTTTGGGTGTTGCCATTTTGTTTTTAGTTGTGATGTATCACATGTTTTAAAGGGATGCTAAAAATAGGTTCATTCTGGATGTATTTTGAAATTTTGAAGCTAATTCCTGCAGAGATGATTTATTTACAACTTTCTGAATCGCCAAATGCAATTTTCTTTTCTGTAGTGATGTTTTGAATGTTGCCATTTTGTTTACAATTGGGATGTATCACATATTTTAAAGGTATGTCAAAAATAGATTCATTCTGGATTAATTTTAAAGCCAATTCTTGTAAAGATAATTTTTTCTAACTTTTCAATTTTCTTCTCTGTAGTTTAAGTTTTGAGTGTTGCCATTTTGTTTTTAGTTGTGATATATCACATGTTTTAAAGGGACGTCAAAAATAGATTCATTCTGGACGGATTTTGAAATTTTGAAGCTAATTCCAGCCGAGATAATTTTTTTACAACTTTTCTAATCGCCAAATACAATTTTTTTTTCTGTAGTTTAACTTTTGAGTGTTGCCATTTTGTTTCCAGCTCTGATATTTCAATTGTTTTAGTGTGCTCTCAAAAATAGATCCTATCTAGATGTACTTTGCAAATTTTAAACTAATTTCAGTGCAGACGTAATTTTTAATTTTTGAAATTGCAAATCCAATTTTCTATTCTTTAGTTTCGTTTTAAGTGTTGCCATTTTGTTCCAGCTGTGATACGTCAAATGATGTAGTGACATGTTAAAAATCGATTTAGGGCCAGTATTATAAAGGTCATTTAAATTTAATCGACGATTAAATTTTAACTGACATTTATGCTACATGTATTTTGCATATAACCAAACTTCTTTTAAATTTTAATCTTCAGTTAAATTTAACTGATCTTTATAATACCGGCCCTTAAACTGCCGAAAAATATATTAAATTATTTTCTCCAAATATAATAATAAATGAAAAACTAAAAATAAATTTACAAAATTCGGAAAAAATAATTAAAATACAAAATTAATTACAAATTAACCGAAACCAGAATGTAACAAAAAAAATCACAAAATTAGCAAAAAAGTCTCAATTCCAATTAAAATTCTTAAGCTAATATGATGTAATCAAAGAATTAAACAAATTGTCTCATTTAATTTTTTTTAACGGAAAGTACGAAGATCTACATAGAATAGAATGGAATAGAATAGAATAGAGTATATTTGTGTAAAAAAAAGTTGAACATAGAGAATAATATAGAAATAAATATATATATATATATATATATATATTGTAATTAAATGAGTTCCTTTGAAATATAACACTTTAACACAGTATTTTTTAGTATATCAAAATATTCAGTTACATTCATTTGTTCGTACAAATTTATTTCCAGTAATGGGCCTAATTTTTGGTGCTTGTGCCGGTTGCACCGCGGCCGTGTGGGTTCGATTCCCAGCCCTGACGAAATACTTTTCGGTTTCGAGAAGTATTCGTTCGGGCCCGTGGTTATTTGTATACGTCTTTCATTATTCATTTGTTCGTTTATTCATTTAATTTATAACTTAAACATATATAATATAGATGATGGCTAATGGTCATAGCACCAAAGCAAGGCGTAACGCCGAAAAAAAAAATCCAGTAATGAAAAACTTCTAAATAGAATGGATTAGATGGAAAAATTAGGGTGGAACAATTTAAAAAATATTTTTATTTTAAATATCCTACAGTCCAAAAATGTTCAATTTGGGTTAAATTCAAATCTAAAAAAAATGCGAACAAAATTGGCTTGACTGACGTCGCCATTCAGAGAAGTGACTTGCACAACGTGTAATACATATTTTGACTAATTTTTTTTTCAATGTAGCTCAAAAAAAAACGTCGAGAGCCAAGGTATCTTCTTTTTATTTTTATTTTTTCGAAAGTTTGGTTTTTCTTTTAGTGATTATTTGTTAAAGTAGCCGAGAATCCAAATCGAAACCAAATCTGAATATCTTGCTAAATAATGTTTTGTATGTCCGTTTGTAAGCTTCTTTGCGAAGTAAGTACACGTTTTTCTTGTATTTTTAGTGAAGTTTATAAAGCCTGGAATAAAGGTATTTAAAAATTACGTATAATTTTTTTTTTCACAGAAAAAAGTTCATAATTTGTATTGCTTGGCAAAAAGAAATCACTTTCCTAAAAGATGTTATACTTTTATATTTCGATTGTTTTCATACTGTGCAAGATGTTTTTCCTTTATTTTGTTAGTGCCATTATGTTTTTCGCAGTGTTTAGCACCTTCTCAAACCCCAGGTCACCAACATAAAAAAATACCTCAAAATTCCTAAATACAAATGTTGATACCTAATCCTTATGCCCCCACGGTTGATATCCTTCTGGGCAGCGTTTCTAAGCCATGCTAATCGTGTTTTTGCACTGTAAGGACGTTTTATAGCACCAAGATTTATTAATTAATTTACAACCAATAGTTGATATAATTTCATCGTTGTATTAGAAATTATATTTAAATTATTGTATTGTATGCAAATTTGAAAATGTCAATATTACATTCCCTAGTTATGCGACCAGCAAGAAAAAAATTAAAACAATAATCGTGTCTAAACATCAAATATAATCAACTTGATTAAACAGAAATAAATTAACATCAACTGCATTGGAGATATATTGGCACTATGTTCCCATGTAATTTGATGTGCGAATTCCTCTTAAATAAAATTTGAACCAAGGATGGCAGGGTCATATCTTACAATTCAACGAGTTAAAAATAAGCAATTTATAATTTGTAATCATTTTAAATTCAATATTTACACACCTGAAACCGTTTAGTCTTGTTCTCTTATTAGGAATATGTCTGGGATCTACCCAACACACTTTGTCTTAATTTTAACTTATAGTATAAACACAGTTTTCTAGTGATTTTTATTTAATATTATAATAATGTACAAAGAAATACTAAAGGGTGGTCCAACCAAAACGCACGATGTTAATTGTGAATAAAACATAAAGTTTTCAGAGAATTATCTTAATGTTTTTAATTATGATAGAAGGATCTATGACAATTATGTGTGAAACAAAATATCGGCCAAATGCTCGCCACAGCTTTGGTGGCATACCTCTATCCGATGGTCAATATTTTTAATGACTTCTTGGTTTATTGACGTACACTTTTTCTTTTAAATGTCCTCAAAGAAAGAAGTCCAATGGTGTCAAATCACATAATCGTGACGGCCAATTAACATCGCCACGACGCGACGTAAGATAACACGGCCATTGAATTTCTCGCGCAAAAGAGCCATTGTTTCGTTGGCTGTGTGGCAAGTGGCACCATCCTGTTGGAACCACATATTGTCCAGGTCCATATCCTCAATTTCTGGCCACAAGAAGTCGGTTATCATCTCGCGATAGCGAACATCATTCACAGTAACTGCTTAACCGACCTCATTTTCGAAGAAGTACGGCCCGATGACGCTGCCAGCCCATAAACCTCACCAAACTCTTTGTGGATGCATCGTCTTTTCAACTATCACTCGTGGATTCTCATTTGCCCAAATTCGGCAATTCTGCTTGTTAACGAATCCACTGAGGTGAAAGTGTGCCTCGTCGCTGAAGATGATTTTCTTTGTAAAGTCGCCATTCACTTCTGTCTATTCAACCAACCATTCGGCGTATTGATCTAGGCTTCAGCTCTTGAGGTAATGGAACTTTGTAAGCGTGTAAATTAAAATCTTTTTTCAAAATTCGCATCAGTGATGTTCGTGATATGTCCAATTGTTGGGCTCGACGACGAGTCGAGGTTGACGGCTCTTCTGCCACACTATCGCGAACAACAGCAATGTTTTCCGCAGAACGAACTGGGTGAGCATACACAGATGTTTTCACATTTCCTACAGATCCGGTTTACTGAAACGTTTGGTCGATTATGCTGACCAAAAAAATCACGAAGTGCACGAAATGCATTTTGATTTGAACGCCCATTTTCGTAAAAGGCTTCAACAATCATAACGCGCTGCTCAATTGTGTACCTCTCCATGGTTGAATTTGTCAAACACTGAAACAAAGAAATGTCAAATTAAGTTGGGCAAAAAACTTGACGTTAAGGTGTGACTCACAATTAACATCGTGCATTATGGTTGGACCACCCTTTATTAACGAAACTAGTGAACAGTAAGTTAGGTAAAATGTAAACAAAGGGCGATGGGTGGACCATACAACTACATTACCACAAGCAAGTGATTGTACACAGTAACCAAATTTCAAGACAACATGTTCAATTTTCAGGCACCCCCCAGAAGAATAGTGTCGTAATTTCCAAATCAAAATTGATATTTTCAAGTACTGTTGTACGTTACATATGACAGTATTTTACAAAGTTTAGTGACATCGTAATGTCTATTTTAACAGAATGCTTTGTTAGATGCAGTTTCAGGTGAAAATAGAACAAAAAAACAATGAACAATGATGTGATTCTTCTAGGGGTGCAATATACACACCTTTTTCTGGTTACTGATGGTTGTAGAATTGTGCCCACCCACCTTCTATCGTTCTAATTTTACCGCACCGTGAATACTGATTTCTTGTGATTTTGATTATATTTTTTTGATTCGTTGAATTGATTGAATCTAAAAAAAATCATTGAAATCTTGCAAATCGCGTCAATACGCACATCAAATGAACCAATTTAAAGGTAAATCATTCGTTATCGTTTTATTTCCTTATTAGATCGTAGGATTGCGCCCTTCCACCACCCTTAGTTTTAATTTTTTTACAGAAACGTTGTTTAGTCTTCCTTATCAGCGACGAGATAAACGGTTATTTTCCAGAAACGGTTTTAACAGTTACTATTACTACAAAATAACTAGTTATTTAAACGGTTATTTAGGAACCGTTATTTAAAGCAAGTTACTGTTACCACAGAATATTTTTAAATAGTGAATGTTTTAATTCTTGTGATTTTGATTATTTTCTAAATGCATTTAACACAATAAATCATTCTTTATCGTTTTATTTCCTTATTAGATCATAGGATTGCGCCCTTCCACCACCCTTAGTTTCAATTTTAACTCAAACTAAAAATAGTGTTTAGAAATTATTTTTATATATTTCCACAATAAAAGATTAAATACATGCATTCGACCAAAACAGTAGTCTTTAGCTTGAGAAAAATACAAACAACGGGTGGTTTTACAATCCAACCAGTAGATCAAAACAAATGATTTCACATATGACAAATGAAATATTTACATAATAATTACTTGTTAATTAACAACAGAAGCGTTAGTCATTAGGTAAAAGATAACGGAAGAAATTATCGGCTCTTCCGTCATTCAATTGGGTATATAAAAGTTTTCTTTTTTGAAGCTTTTTTAATATTGTCATTTGTATTTTTTAAGGAAGGCAAAGATTAAGCAAAGAAATAAATAAATAAAACAATTCTTTAGAAGACCATTGTTATACGATTGCGTTATTTTATCCAGTGGATCGTGCAGAAAACGTGACATATGATGGAACAAGTTTATGAACTTTATGACTTTTGACCTAGAAGGAACAGATTTTAGCACTTTGGCGGTGCGTATGAAGGGGGAGGGCTTCGATGTCATCCGGCATTCCCGGGGGAAGGCTTGACAGTGGTTATCCATCGGCGGGAGATGTATCGCTGTTAAATAATCCAACACCATTAGCAACCCCTGCACATGATGCACCGCCACTGTCCGCAGAGATTTACCCTCTCGCGCCTCGCGACACACTCATGACAGAACAACAACCAGTCACAAAATCTAATACTGTTACATACAGTGTGAAAAGTAAGTCTGAAAACCCGGTAATATTTTTGAAATGATGTTTATCTTTAAAGAAATCCATAAAAGTACAACAAGACCTATCAAATGGGGTTCTACAAGTATAATAATATAGGTATCTATAAACATCTTCACAAAACGTAATATCAGGGTAAAGCAATAAAATTTTCGCATTAAAAGGGAAGAAAACAAAATACATCACTGGCATAATATTGTATCTAGTGAGAAATGATTTCAGTCAAATTTAAGATAAGTGTTTAGCATTATTTTTGAGTTGAATGAGCAGAATTCTAATTAAAAAAAAAAATATTTTGAAAATCAAAATAAATTTACATATCATATTGTATCGAATTACAGGTTTGGAAAGTTCACCACGTATTAAACGAGAACCAAATTCAACAAATATTAAGACAAGTAATTTGAAACCAAATTGATAAACCAACAAATAAGTTTTTTTTTATTCTTGCAATCTGCCTGATGTTGCTAGCAGATTTCAATAAGCATATCTCTTATTTTTTTTGTTGATTTAAATGAAAATTTTAAACAATAAATATACCATGAAATAAATGTTTACAGTATTAAAAACTAAAATATTTAATATGATTAATTAATTGGTGAAACATTTATTTTAAACCAAGTGTTTTAATCAATCAGAATAAAATATTCAATATCAACTACTATTTTAATTATAGTAATAATTAGTGTAATGTTATGTCAATCATTTTGGATTTTCAAAAACTCAAACTTCTGCAGTAAACCAAAATTCTATGATAAATTCAGTTATGATTACAATTCTAAATTAATAATAGGTAAACTTATATCTATAATGGGTAATAGATAAGACATCAGGAATAAAGTTCAGGCAGTTGAATCAATTGAGTGCTCATAAAGTGAATCGCGGAGAGAGCAGGAGCCGAAGCCGGGACGCCGTTGGGCGCTTTGGGGATTGGGGGGTTGCCTGGGGGACGACGGGGGCGATCCGCCCACCCGCCACCTATGCAGAGGGCGAGGTCGCTCGATAATGTAACCTTTGTATTATACCTGAAACGCAGAATCGGATCCCCCAAACCTAATTATTTACAATTACACCCGAAACACGCGTTATTAATTACACCGATGTTTCAGGTGAAAGTTCCAAAATACAAATGTTAATTTTAACGAATTAAACAGTATATTCCGTAATTGACAATCGCGCGATAAAAATTATAATGAGTGTTGATCGGGTCAAAAATTAAACAGGAGATTGAATCATTGGCAATCTAAACTTATAAATTGTAATTGAAACAGATGTTACACGTTATACTAAAGTCAAAAAAATTGACCATTCTACGCAAATTTGAGAAGTTTTAAGTCAATGGAATTTTTTTTCATGTTTTTTTCAGGTACATTTTTTCAAAACTTAACTCTCTGTTCACACTAAATTATTTCAAAATTTTTGATTGAAGTGTTAGTGGTTTTTACAGACACTGAATGTGACATTCCTTCTAAGCAAATTTAAGAAGTTTCAAGTCGATGGCCATTGTTTTTATATTTTTACCAAGTCTCTAAAATTATTACATTTTTCTCTAAACTTAGAGCTATGCTCACATAAAATTATTCCAAAATTTAGGAATTAAGAGTTAATAGTTTTTACAGAAAGGTAATTCAGAATTCCTTCTAAGCAAATTTGAGAAGTTTCAAGTCGGTGGCAAGTGTTTTTATATGTTTTTCAAGTTTCTGAAGTTATTACATTTTTTCAAAACTAAACGCTCTGTTCACACTAAATTATTTCAAAATTTTGGATTGAAGTGTTAATGGTTTTTACAGACACTTAATCTGACATTCCTTCTAAACAAATTTGAGAAGTTTCATGTCGATGGCCATTGTTTTTATATTTTTACAAAGTCTCTGAAATTCTTACATTTTTTTTAAACTTTACGCTCTGATCACATTAAATTATCCCAAAATTAAGGGATGAAGTGTTAATAGTTTTGACAGAAACGTAATTCGGCATTCATTATAAGCAAATTTGCGAAGTTTGAAGTCGATGGCAATTGTTTTTATATTTTTTCCAAGTCACTGAAATTATTACATTTTTTTCAAAATTTAACGCTCTGTTCTCATTAAATTATCCCAAAATTAAGGGATGAAGTGTTAATAGTTTTGACAGAAACGTAATTCGGCGTTCATTATAAGCAAATTTGAGAAGTTTCAAGTCGATGGCAATTGTTTTTATATTTTTTTCAAGTCACTAAAATTATCGCATATTTTCAAAACTTTTTTTTATTAAATTATTTCAAAATTTTGGATCGAAGTGTTAATGGTTTTAACAGATACTTAATCTGACATTCCTTATAAGCAAAATTAAGAAGTTTCAAGTCGATGGCCATTGTTTTTATATTTTTACCAAGTCTCTAAAATTATTGCATTTTTTTCTAAACTTAAAGCTCTGTTCACATAAAATTATTCCAAAATTTAGGAATGAAGAGTTAATAGTTTTTATATTTTTTCAAGTCACTGAAATTATTACAATTTTTCAAAACTTAACGTTCTGTTCACATTAAAATATTCAAAAATTTAGGGATGAAGTGTTAATGGTTATCACAGAAACGTAATTTCGCATTAATTCGAAACAAATTGGAGAAGCTTTAAGTCGATGGCAATTGTTTTTATATTTTTTCCATGTCTCTAAAGTTATTACATTTTCTCAAAACTTAACGCTCTGTTCACACTAAATTATTTCAAAATTTTGGATTGAAGTGTTAATCGTTCTTACAAATACTGAATGTGACATTCCTTCTTAGCAAATTTGAGAAGTTTCAAGTCGATGGCCAATATTTTTATATTTTTACCTAGTCTCTTAAATTATTACATTTTTTTCTAAAGTTAAAGCTCTGTTCACTTAAAATTATTCAAAAATTTAGGAATGAAGAGTTAATAGTTTTTAGAGAAACGTAATTTGGACTTCCTTCTAAGCAAATTTGAGAAGTTTCAAGTCGGAGGCAATTGTTTTTATATTTTTTCCATGTCTCTAAAGTTATTACGTTTTTTTCAAAACTTAACGCTCTGTTCACATTAAATTATTTCAAAATTTTGGATTAAACTGTTATTGGTTTTTACAGACACCTAATCTGACATTCCTTCTAAGTAAATTTGAGAAGTTTCAAGTCGATAGCCATTATTTTTATATTTTTACCAAGTCTCTGAAATTATTACATTTTTTTCTAAACTTAACGCTCTGTTCACATAAAATTATTCCAAAATTTAGGAACGAAGAATTAATAGTTTTTAGAGAAACGTAATTTGGACTTACTTCTAAGCAAATTTGAGAAGTTTCAAGTCGGTGGCAATTGTTTTTAAATTTTTTTCAAGTCACTGAAATGATTACATTTTTTTCAAAACTTAACGCTCTGTTCACATTAAATTATTTCAAAATTTTGGATTAAACTGTTATTGGTTTTTACAGACACCTAATCTGACATTCCTTCTAAGCAAATTTGAGAAGTTTCAAGTCGGTGGCAATTGTTTTTAAATTTTTTGAAATTATTATGTTTTTTCAAAACTTAACGTCCTGTTCACATTAAATTATTCCAAACTTTAGGAATGAAGAGTTAATAATTTTTAGAGAAACGTAATTTGGACTTCCTTCTAAGCAAATTTAACAAGTTTCAAGTTGGTGGCAATTGTTTTTATATTTTTACCAAGTCGCTGAAATTATTATATTTTTTCTAAACTTAACGCTCTGTTCACATAAAATTATTTCAAAATTTAGGAATAAAGAGTTATTGGTTTTTAGAGAGACGTAATTTGGACTTCCTTCTGAGCAAATTTAACAAGTTTCAAGTCGGTGGCAATTGATTTTATATTTTTTTCAAGTCACTGAAATTTATTACAATTTTTCAAAATTTAACGTTCTGTTCACTTTAAATAATTCCAAAATTTAGGGACAAAGTGTTATTAGTTTTTACATAAACGTAATTTGTCGTTAATTCTTAGAAAATTTGAGAAGTTTCAAGTGGATGGAAATTGTTTTAATATTTTTTCCAAGTCTCTAAAATTATCGCATATTCTCAAAACTTAACGCTCTATTCACATTAAATTATTCCAAAATTTAGGGATGAAGTGTTGATAGTTTTCACAGAAGCGTTATTTAGCATTTCTTATAAACAAATTTGAGAAGTTTCATGTCGATGGCAATTGTTTTTATATTTTTTTCAAGTCACTGAAATGATTACATTTTTTTCAAAACTTAACGCTTTGTTCCCGTTAAATTGTTCCAAAATTTAGGGATGCAGTGTTGATAGTTTTTACAGAAACATAATTTGGCATTCATTCTTAGCAAATTTGAGAAGTTTCATGTCGATGGCAATTGTTTTTATATTTTTTTAAGTCACTGAAATTATTATTTTTTTTTCAAAACTTAATGCTTTGTTCCCGTTGAATTATTCCAAAATTTAGGGATGCAGTGTTGATAGTTTTTACAGAAACATAATTTGCCATTTTTTTCTTAGCAAATTTGAGAAGTTTCAAGTCGATGGCAATTGTTTTTATATTTTTTTCAAGTCATTGAAAGTATTACATTTTTTTCAAAACTTAACGCTTTGTTCCCGTTAAATTATTCCAAAATTTAGTGATACAGTGTTGATAGTTTTTACAAAAACATAATTTGCCATTAATTCTTAGCAAATTTGAGAAGTTTCAAGTCGATGGCAATTGTTTTTATATTTTTTTAAGTCACTGAAATTATTACATTTTTTTCAAAACTTAACGCATTGTTCCCGTTAAATTATTCCAAAATTTAGGGATGAAGTGTTGATAGTTTTTACAAAAACATAATTTGGCATTCATTCTTAGCAAATTTGAAAAGTTTCAAGTCGATGGCAATTGTTTTTATATTTTTTCCAAGTCATTAAATTCATTATATTTTTACTTTCTCCGTTACGAAGTACGAGAAAGTATTGTGATCGTGATTTTTTTTTCAAAAATTTTTTTTACGGAAATATCCGTTTTGGGGTCCCTAGATGCCATTTCAACAATTTCTAATAGAGCAATTGATATGAAACTTTAAACATACGTCTTATTTGATAATCCGAAGAACTGAAAAGCTTTTGGTAAAATTTCATACACTGGAAGTGGGCGTTTACCTTAACTGTTTTTTAAATATTTTCTTAAATATGAAAAATATCACAAAAACATTTAAATAAATATTGAAGATAATAGAGAAATGAGATTATTTTGTTTGAAAATATTTTTAATAAAATTATTGTTATTCGAGAAAAAAATGTATTATTTTTTTTTCATTTTTGTTTTATAATTATGAAACGATAATAGTTACAGCAAATTTATGTTAATAATAATTGTAGAGAATGCCAAAATGAACAACTTATAAGGAATAAGTTTTTTCTAAATCCCTTTAGTTTTTGAGTAAACTGAGTTTTTGAATTTGAAGTATAATTTTTCCATCTTTTATAATTTTGACGTTTTAAACGTCAGTTTCATCCGAGTCTACAAAACGTTCGTTAAATATGATTTAAATTGAAAATAAATCACGAAAGCATAAATATAAATGATACCATCAAATCGGAGAAAGAAACATGATGGCCACATCACCATTTTTTTTTTTGAAAACTCAACGCTCTGTTCACATTAAATTATTCCAAAATGAAGGGATGAATAGTTTTCATTTAATTTTTTTTCTGTGAATTGGTTGCTATCGATAGGGCAAATAAATAAATTATAACAATATGCTTTACAGGTTTGGTTTCAAAACAGGAGAGCGAAATGGAAGAAGAGGAAGAAGACCACGAACGTGTTTCGCACGCCCGGAGCCCTCCTGCCCTCTCACGGTCTTCCTCCTTTCGGGGCAATGGGCGACGGACTCTGCGGGTCCAGCATGTTCAGCACCACGGAGTCCAGGTGGGGCGTAGCAGGTATGGCCACAGGTTGGTATTATTTCTTCAAATATTTACACCATCAGACGGCGCCGCTGCCATTGCCGCCAATTTAGTTAATCGTCCAAGTGAAACGGCGTTTGTGTGTAATCCTGCGGAATTGCCGAGGACCGCGGAAATCATAAATAATTCAGGTTTAACTGCGGCAAGTAATATTAATGTCTTCGTTTTAGGGTTAGGTCAGTTAAGTCAGGGCGGTGTCTCGATGGGAGGATTCGGACAGTCGTTAGGACAACTAAATCAAAGTTCCGGATTAAGCCCTGCATTACCAATTAGTACGGCTGCGGCGAGCACCGTTTACCAAGCCCATTATGGACTAAACTCGTTAGGTAAGTTCTTCAACAATCAAATTTATGTTTCATTTATAGGCAATTAGCTATTTATTTATTTTCGGTTATTCCAGATAATAAACGCTTAAATACCTATTTATATTACGCGAAGGCTATTTTTAAAGAATGACCAAGTTGACCGAAAACCAAGGTTGCCGCTTTTTTCCTGTACACATGTATTCCAGCAGGAGTAAACAGGATTAAGTACATATTGACTTAATAACCTGACTGGAATAGACTACATTATATCGAACGGTATTTGCTCAATTCGTTAGTGCCTCTGGTAAGAATTGGCAATAAATATAGCTACAGGGAAATGTGGAGTAGCTGGTGGATACGTGTTAATGGTGGTGCATGTGTGTGCATGCAATTAGAGCCGCTGGCGCGTATTTCGGTAGCGGATAACGAGGCTGCCTCTAATTACTGCTAATTACGCGCGGGGACCGACGCCCCTCGCCTCCGCCACTGGAATACCTCACAGACTTGTTACTTTCGACTCGGAGGTGTCAAAAGTAAACGCACCATTGGCTCCGGCGTGTGCATATACCTTCTCGTGTCATGTTTGAGTTTGTTTTACAACGGAGACACTCAGACGGGTAAAGGTTACAATTCTGCTTTTATTACTTGTTTCGTTTAGAAAGCGTCTAAAACAACAATACATAATAGATGCTGCACTGATTTTAACTATTTATAAAATTTAATATCTTACAGCAGTTTTCAAAATACCTCGTCCTTTACTGGGTACAGTATCGACGAAGATGAATTTATTATTTCGATGTACCACGAACTAAATGCCTCCAATGAAACATCGAATTTGTATTTTTTGTCTCACTAGATCATAAATTTCTGAAATTTATATATTCTTGTTTTTTTTCCACTTTGTATAACTTTTGTAGATGAGATTACCCTAAGAATCTTCATCGTTTAAATTTTATAAAGAACTCGTAGTCACTGAATGGCAGATGCCTAGGGTTGCCACCCGTCCCTGTTTCATCCAGTTCATCCCGAACTTAGGTGCTCCATCATTTCACCCAGAATCGCCTTTTGTAATGATAGAAGCCATACCGAATCCCAAAACACGATTCACAACCAAACTTTTTTTTCCAAATTCATATTTTTTATCTGAGAAAGACGATCTAGCAGTCCAAATATTATTCTAGAAACTTTTAAAGACGATGATAAAAAGTAATTGCCTTTATCTATGCTGTCCCAGACAACAATTTTAACTTTACAAATAAATTCATTATATAATTCCAGTAAGAGCCAAGAATGAACACAAATTCTTCGGTAGCTATGCGAATAAATTATTTAAAACCCTAAAACGTCATAAAAAGGCTTAATTTGAAACACAAGCCCTAGATTTGTTGATTAGTGCCATTGCCAACTTTGAAGAATCGGATTATCAATATTTTGATTTTCCAAAATTAAGAGAAGAATTTACTTTTAAAGAGTTTGAAAAGCTCACAAACGTTTTGAAGATTGAGGAGGAAATAGATACCGATAAAATTAAGTTCAAAATTCAATAACGTTGGGAAATATTTCTAATAAAAATCACTAGTTTTTCTGAAATTTTCTATCAAAATTGTTGCTTTGCAAAATGCAAATTTTCTTTATTTGCTCGAAAACCCCGCGGCGAATTTTAATAAAATTTTCAAGAAATATTGTAGATATTTGTAGCTTTTAAACAAAAGATAATGTCAAATAATGTCCATCACTAGTTATCCTGAAATTTCCCATTAAAATTGATCCTTTGCAAAATGCAAATTTTCTTTGTTTGCTCGACAACCCCGCAGCGAATCTTAATAAAATTATCAAGAAATATTATTGATATTTGTAGCTTTTAAACAAAAGATAATATCAAACAATGTTCATCACTAGTTTTTCTGAAATTTTCTATCAAAATTGTTGCTTTGCAAAATGCAAATTTTCTTTATTTGCTCGAAAACCCCGCGGCGAATCTTAATAAAATTGTCAAGAAATATTGTAGATATTTGTAGCTTTTAAACGAAAGATAATGTCAAACAATGTTCATCACTAGTGTTCCTGAAATTTCCCATCAAAATTGTTCCTTTGCAAAATGCAAATTTTCTTTATTTGCTCGAAAACCCCGCGGCGAATCTTAATAAAATTAACAAGAAATATTGTTGATATTTGTAGCTTTTAAACAAAAGATAATATCAAACAATGTTCATCACTAGTTTTCCTGAAATTTCCCATCAAAATTGTTCTTTTGCAAAATGCAAATTTTCTTTATTTGCTCGAAAACCCCTCGGCGAATCTTAATTAAATTGTCAAGAAATATTGTAGATATTTGTAGCTTTTAAACAAAAGATAATGTCAAACAATGTTCATCACTAGTTTTCCTGAAATTTCGCATTAAAATTGTTCCTTTACAAAATGCAAATTTTCTTTATTTGCTCGAAAACCCCGCGGCGAATCTTAATAAAATTATCAAGAAATATTGTTGATATTTGTAGCTTTTAAACGAAAGATAATGTCAAACAATGTTCGTCACTAGTTTTCCTGAAATTTCCCATCAAAATTGTTCTTTTACAAAATGCAAATTTTCTTTATTTGCTCGAAAACCCCTCGGCGAATCTTAATAAAATTGTCAAGAAATATTGTAGATATTTGTAGCTTTTAAACGAAAGATAATGTCAATGTTCGCCACTAGTTTTTCTGAAATTTTCCATCAAAATGCAAACTTTCCAATAAATTTCTTTATTTTCTTGAAACCCCCGTTATGAATCTGAATGAAATTTTCAAATAATATTTTAATATAACAGTAGCTCTTAAACAAATGATAATTTCCAAAAAAAATATATCACTAGTTTTCCTGAAATTTTCCATCAAAATAACTGTTTTGCAAAATCAAACCTTTCCAATAGAATTCTTTAATTTGCTCGAAGGCCGCAACGTTGAATCTTAATAAAATTGTCAAGAATTATTTTAGACATTTGTAGCTTTAAAAAAAAGATCATTTCAAAAACTATTCATCACTAGTTTTCCATGAAAATCGTAGCTTTTCTAAATGTAACTAATAGATTTCTTTATTTTTCTCGAAAACCCCGTGATGATTCTCAATAAAATTTTCTAGTACTATTTCAGACAGTAATTACTCAATTTTCAAAATATTAAAAAAAATTTAAAAACAATTACTACAGACTTGAAATTTTCCAAATTTATTCAAAATCGATTCTACTTTATGTTACTGTAAAAACCTTAAAACACCCCATCACTAGATTTGGAGATAATCTCACAAAAACAGAGAATATAGTCTTTCTCATGGAACAAAATTTACAAAATATTAAAAAAAAATTTCAAAACAAACACTACAGGCTTGAAATTCTCCAAATTTATTCAAAATCGATTCTACTTTATGTTACTGTAAAAACCTTAAAACACCCCATCACTAGATTTCGAGATAATCTCACAAAAACAGAGAATATGGTATTTCTCATGTTACAAAATTTTAAAAATATTTAAAAAAAATTAAAAACAAACACTACAAACTTGAAATTCACTAAATATATTCAAAATCGATTCCACTTTATGTTACTGTAAAAAACTTAAAACCCCATCACTAGATTTTGAGTTAATCTCACAATAACAAATTATTTAGTCTTTCTCATGTTACAAAATTTTCAAAATATTAAAAACAAACACTACAGACTTGAAATTTTCCAAATTTATTCAAAAATGATGCTACTTTATGTTACTATAAAAAACTTAAAACAACCCATCACTAGATTTCGATATAATCTCACAAAAACAGAGTATTTAGTCTTTCTCATGTTATACAATTTTCAAAATAATAAAAAAAAAATAAAAACAAACACTACAAACTTGAAATTTTCTAAATTTATTCAAAATCGATTCTACTTTATGTTACTGTAAAAAACTAAAAACACCCCATCACTAGATTTAGAGATAATCTCACAATACCAGATAATATAGTCTTTCTCATGTTACACAATTTTCAAAATATTAAAAAAAAATTCAAAACAAACACTACAGACTTGAAATTGTCCAAATTTATTCAAAATCTATTCTACTTTATGTTACTGTAAAAACCTTAAAACACCCCATCACTAGATTTCGAGATAATCTCACAAAAACAGAGAATATAGTATTTCTCATGTTACAAAATTTTCAAAATATTAAAAAAAAATTAAAAACAAACACTACAAACTTGAAATTCTCTAAATTTATTCAAAATCCATTCTACTTTATGTTATTGCAAAAAAACTTAAAATACCCCATCACTAGATTTAGAGATAATCTCACAATAACAGAGAATATAGTCTTTCTCATGTTACACAATTTTCAAAATATTAAACAAAAAATAATTTCAAAAATTGTTCATCACTGGTTTTCCTGAAATTTTCCATCACAATTGCTGTTCAGAAAGTTCGGAATTTCGATTAGATGTCTTGAATTTTCCCGAAACCCCTTCAATTAAATAAGAAATAATAAACTTTTAGGAAACATTCGAGATATGTTGTTTCAAAACCAACGAAAAATCCAACAAAGTTTGTAAACAGTTCTTCTGGATTTTTTTATTTTCTCCGTTACGAAGTACGAGAAAGTATTGTGATCGTGATTTTCTTTTTCAAAATTTTTTTTACGGAAATATCCGTTTTGAGGCCCCTAGATACGATTTCAAGAATTTCTGAAAAAAAAATTGTGTCTCTGTGTGTGTGTGTATTTTTTAAAAGACCTTTCTTCGAGCATTCTTTTTCAGGTCTTTTTAAGAATTTTTGACTTATTTTTAGGACTTTTTCTTTCAGCACCTTTATTTTCAGGCTTTCTTTTCAAAATTTTATTAACAGGATTCTTTTTCAGGAATTTTTTCTCGGTACGTCTTCGGGACTTTCTTAAGAACCCTTTGTGGGGGCTTATTTTCGGGATTTTTTTCAGAACAATATTTTCAGAATGTTCTTCATGACTTTTTTTGCATGACCTTTTTTGAACCTTTCATCAGGACTTTTTCAGATATTTTTAGCATTTTTTTTTTCGAGACTATTTTCAAAACTTTTTATTTCAGGAATTTTATTAAGGACTTATTTTAGGCCTTTTTGCAAGACTTTTCTTCAATACTCTTTTTGGGATTTCTTTTTCAGGATAATTTCTTCAAATCTTGTTAAGTACCTTTTTAAGGACTTTTTACAATGCTTTTTTTCAGATTTTTTTTACAGGACATTTTTTTATGATATTTCATCAGGACTCTTTTTCTGATCTTCCTTCAGGACTTATTTTAGGACCTTCTTTCAGGACTTGTTATGACTTTTTTGGGACATTTATTTCTGGAATTTTGTTAGAAGACTATTTTAAGGACGTTTTCAGGACTTTCTTTCACGGCTTAGGACTCTTTTTCGGGACATTTATTTCTGGTATTTTGCATGAAGACTGTTTTCAGGACTTTATCAGGACTCTTCTTTCAATACTTTATTTCCAGGATTGTTCCTCCAGGACATTTTTCCGGACTTTTTCGAGACTTTCTTAAGAACAGCTTGTTCAGGACTTCTTTTCAGGATTCTTTTCAGAATTTTCTTCATTACATTTTTTCAGAATTATTTTTTGGGGAATTTTTTTCAAGCCTTCTTCTGAACTTTTTTTTAAGACTCTTTTTGGGATTTCTTCAGAACTTCTTCTGGTCTTTTTAATGATCTTTTTTAGGTTTCCTTACGATGTTATTTCCATAACTTTTTTTCAAGACTGTTAAGGACATTTTCACAGGATATTTTATCAGGACTCTTTTTCGGGACTTTTTTCAGGACTATTATACCATCAAATCGGAGAGAGTAACATGATGGACACATCACCATTTTTTAATAATCGTCGTAGACCATTGAAGTACACCTTCTTTTTCATCAGAAGAAATTGATTGGCGTTAAAAAATTTCAGCAATCTTCGATAGTAAAAAAAATAGCGTGTCACCATGAAAAAAAAAATCGATTTTTCAGACTTTGATCGGCCGTAGCGGCTAAACGAAAACTCCAAATTGAACGCGGTTTTCAAATCTGTGCTCCTCGTGTGCAAATTAGTCAGATTCAATTAAAATTGGCGATTTAAAATTTTTGACGAAAACCTGAGAAAATACCCAAGGTGTCAACTTTTAGAATAACGTAACAAGAAATCGACCCGCTACTGAAATTTTTTAACCCTTTCTTTCCTGCAGATGTCACATGGCGTCATATATTTTATCAGCTCCCCGCAATCTGTGTTTTCATTTTCATTTTTGTACCTTTTCCGAAGGACTCCATTTGGAGTCATGAATTTATTTTCTGGAAAAATGGAGAGATATGTCTTTATTTAATTTTCTTTAAGCACTAAGAGAGCCGACTTCAAAAATTAATGCCCGCATGGAAGACAAACCCGCACCAACAGAACCCGGAATTCAACATGCCACCGCGGCCATGATATTTTTTTTAACAAAAACAATGTAAACAAGTTTAAACATTTAATTATAACCGAGAACACTGCACAACAATTAAACATAAAAGCCGAAAAGTAAATTAGGAGAACCCGCCACATGACTTCATACACTTAACATGTTAACAGTACCAATTATCGAAATAAAAAAATAAACAAACAATCTATTACGAAACACGCTTTTCGCGGGTAGATAAGACAATGGTCCTAATTATTTTAGCTCTTGAAGAAAGATCGTGATTACACTATCTCCGGCAAGATCCACTTTTTGGGAGCGAGCTGGTTCAATTAACACATTTTAGAAAATACCACTGTTTGCTCTATCTCCCTCTCTATTTCGGTTCTGAACTAATGTGTTTGTACGGGGCCACTATTTGTTGAACAAAGTCAAAATGTTTTCAATTTCCTTTTTTTTACAATCTCCTAATGCGTCTCGTGCATTCGTTTTGTTGTTTTAAAGCCAACCTCCAGACTGGCGTTTAATTTTATTCATTTGCCTACTGGTGTAGACAATTTTTATCGTCGCCAATGTGTGCTCTGGATGAGTCAGTGTGTGTGTAAAAGAAATCGTGAAAAAGTTATTGTATTGTATACATTGAATTGAGATTTAGGATTTTTTTCAAAATGACCTTACTTTTTTGGATTCAAATGAACTCTAAGCAAAGTTATAAAATGAAAGCTTTTAAAGCTTAAAAGCCATTTAAATTAATTTATTTGAATAATTTGCATGTTTTAAGATTTCCCCTAGATGCTGTTGCCAGTTCATTTTTCTTCTAGAAATATTATTCATAATAATTTTTTTTTAAATAATTGTTTTAATATCTACGTATTGGTAGATCATTACCAATGGTACAGTAAAATGAAATAAAGATTGATTGTACCAAATAAAATCTGAATGTTTAAAATTCTCGAATAGTTTGAGCATCATACTTGTTTCTTATTGATCACTTGGTGAAATGTTATGTTAATATTTAAAATTAAAATTCTTGAAAATGGCACTGAGCCCAAACTAGTTGAAAATAAATCAATTTAATCGTGAAACAAAGTGAATTTTAATTTTAAACCTATATGGTTTGAGAATGTTCATGAGAATTTTAAATTCTGAAAACCCTTTATTAGTTACAGATAAATAGGATGTTTTAAAGGTTTGACTTGACATTAGACTAACAGTAAATCGATGCCAACTGCAAAAAAAAACATTGGAAGCAAAAACGCCATAAGAAATAAACCCAAACTTTTACCACCTTAAGCTTTAGCCTTTAAGGTGAATCCCTGAACACAATTATTTCTAAATCAAAATAGTAGAATGATTTTTGACACTATCTAGCCGTTCCTAGTGTCAAACACATGTAGGAATGACTAGATGGCGTCCAAAATCGTTGTGAAAGAAAGTGCCCGTAGACTTTAGCAGGTTTACCACCTCGATGAGATTGCGGACCTGAAAACAAAGCTAGAAGAACTCCAAAACACCAAATTGTCACGACAGGCTCATTAAATCAATGAAAAAATGCAACAACTACAACTATACTCGGCGTCAAAAAAAAGCGAAAAATGGCGAAAAACTCGATTTTTCAAACCGTCGTAACTTGGTTCAATTTGGTCAAAAACCGATGAATCTTTCAGTTTGGGAAAGATTAAGTTTTATCTTTAAGAATGTGTAGTTGATTTTGACCCCAAGTCCAACCCACCCCCTGTAACAACGCGATGGAACAAAAAAGTTTTTTATGTCAAAAATTGTCCAACTTTGACAAGCTGTACCGTGCGCAAAAAAAATCGGCGGGAAATTTCACTACAATGGCAGAAAAATTTAATCAATTTCCTTCAAATGCGTTCAAAATTCGAGTCGTTGCGATGATTTGGAGCAAAGTTATGAATTTTTGAAAAAAAAATGTTATCTCTCGTGATCTGACTAAGAAATTGTTTTGATGAAACACTGTTTCCTAGGTTAGGTTTAAGTGGAAGCGAAGGGCGGTGGGTAGGCCCTGTCCCACCCTAAACATTAGAACACAAACGAGGGTTTTGTAAATGTACGTTAACTTATAAGAAATTAATCCAACGGTTTTTTTGGTTCTAACAAACGTTGATATTTAAAGAAACTATGGAGAGTTTTCTAAGAATTGGTGGGTGAAGTAAAGACCAACCACCAACCTTAAAATTTTTTCCACAAACGTTCTTTTTTATGTTTTTGAAACTAGTAAATCTCTCGTGATTTCACTAAAAGAAATGGTTCATGAAACAGTGTTTTCTGGATTTGGTTTTAGGTGGAAACGAAGGGTGGTGGGTGTTTCCTATCACACCCTCCAATCCTTAGAACACAAACGAGGGTTTTGCAAGTGTAAATTAATTTATAAAAAAATAATCTAACGGTTTTTTGGACCTTTGCCAAAAGTTATTATGTAAAGAAACTGTGAGGGTGTTTTAAAGGTTTGAGGCTAGGATAGGACCCACCCACCTCCATCTGTTTCATTTAAATTTTTCCACAAACAGTCTTTATTTATGGTAATGAAATTATTACATCTCTCGTGATCAGACGAAGAAATTGGTTTAATCAAACAATATTTTGTAGGTTAGGTTGGGAACGAAGGGCGGTGGGTGGTTTCTATCCGACGCTCCAATCCTTAGAACACAAACGAAAGTTTTGCAAGTGTAAATTAATTTATAAGAAATTAATCTGTTTTTTGGAACTTTGACAAACGGTATTATCTAAGGAAAGTGTGGGAGGCGTTCTGAGGGTTAGAGGGTAGGATAGGGTCTTCCCCCATCCTCTGTTTCATTTAAATGTTTCCTACAAACGGTCTTTTTTTCTGCGCTTAAAACTATTACATCTCTTGTGATCTGATAAAGAAATTGGTTTGATTAAACAATGTTTTATAGCTTAGGTTTGAGTGGAAATAAAGGGCGGTGGGTGGCTCCATCTTCCAACTCTTAGAACACAAACAAGGGTTTTGCAAGTGTTAATTAATTTATAAGAAATTAATCTAACGGTTTTTTGGATCTTTGACAAACGTTAGTATTTAAAGAAACTGTGGGGAGTGTCTTAAGGGTTGAAGGCCTACCCTTTTTATTCCACACAAATGCTCTTTTTGTATGCATTTTAAACTATTACATCTCTCGTGATTCGACTTAAAAATTGGTTTCATCAAACAATGTTTTCTGGATTAGGTTTAAGTGCAAACTAAAAGCGGTGGGTGGGCCCTATCCCACCCTCCAATCCTTAGAACACAAGCAAGGGTTTTGCAAGTGTAATTTAATTTAATTGATTAACTATTTCTTGGAGCTTTGACAAACGTTATGATTTAAAGAAACTGTGGAACGTGCTCTAAGGGTTAAAGGGTAGAATAGGGCCCACCCACCACCCTCTCATTAATTTTTTTCCCACAGACGCTTTTCCTGTATGCTTTTTATATTATTATAAAATTACGAGAGATCGTGATCCGACTAAAAAAATGGTTTGATGAAACAATGTTTTCTGGGTTAGGTGTACGTGGAAACGAAGGGCGGCGGGTGAGCCCTATCCTACCCTCCAATCCTTAGAACACAAACAAGAGTTTGCAAGTGTAATTTAATTGATAAGAAATAGATCTAACAATTTGTTAGACCTTTAACAAACGTTATTTTAAGAAACTGTGGGGAGTGTTGTAAGTTTTGAAGGGTGGTTTAGGGATTGGAGGGTGGAATAAGTTTATATAAATTTGATGTTACTATTATCATTTCATAATCACAAATCGAAAAAGTCAACATTTTCTTTTTGTATTGTTTTCTCGACATTAAAAAAAAATGGAAGACATTTCTTAGCAAAAGATCTGCAGTACTTCGTTGTCTTTAAGATTTCCATGTTTAAAAAGAAAAAAACCCAGATCCGGTATTCAAAATATCACTAAAAGCTTTTCAGTTCTTCCGATTGTCTTATAAAGCTTAAATTTGAAGTTTTATTTTTAAATCTTTGTCAGTTTTTTATAAACAGCGCTCACAGCGATTCTACCGTTGGTACTTTTAAGTTTAAGAAATACCATGAAACATGATATGCTGTGGATATTGTACAATTTTAAGGATGCCTAAACAACACTTTGAAAGAATCAACGATTCAATTCCTTTGTTATCTTTTAAGGATTATAAAACGTGGGCCATCTAACGTTTGGAATTTGAATCGGCTATAAAAAAACTAATTAATATTTTTTTCAAAATTATGAGTTTATTAGAAAGATTTGACATTTTCATTTAAGAATGAAAGACAACTGGCTGGCTTGATGGTACCCCATCCGATCAACCCAATTTTTCAGTACATTTACGATTGTTTGGGCTCTAATCACATGAATGGCAACTTCGATTTCGTGTTGCAAGGCATCAATCGTTCACGTAACACTTATCCTTAAGGGCTCGCCACAAAAAGAATCCAACGGGGTCAAATCACAGCTCCCAGGGGGGGCAATTGACATCAGCATTTCGGCTGATTATTCGATTTCCAAAAATAGTGAGCAAAAGATCGATGGTTACGTTGGCTGTGTGACAAGTGGCCCCGTCCTGTTAAAACCAAATGTCGTCCATGTCATACTCTTCAATTTTTGGAAACGAAAATTCGTCTAGCATGGCACGGTAACGTTCGCTATTGACGCTAAGGGCGGCTCCAATTAGACACCACAACAAACAGTTACTCGTTGTGGATGCATAGGCTGCTCAATAGTCACGTGTGGATTCTTTGATCCCAAAATGCGACAATTTTGCTTATTGACTTAGCCTCCGAGATGGAAATGAGCTTCATCGGAAAACACGATTTTTCGATAAAAATACACATCTTTGGCCAAACGATCTTTAGCCCTTTGGGCGAACTGAAAACGCATCGGATGGTCACGAGGTTTTATTTCTTGGAGTAATTGAACTTTGTGGGCCTTCAAAACGAGGTCTTTATGCAAAATTCTCCTCAGAGAAGCGCGAGAAATGTTCAGTTCCTGAGAATGATGACGAGTTGATGTTGATGCATGTCCACGCACACTCTGAGCAACAGCATCAATATTTTCGGCTGAGGACGTGAACGTGTTGTTTTATCCTCTAACGGTCCAGTTTCGCTAACTCCCTTCAAAAATTGGTCCACAAACCGCGTTGAAGGCACTTATTTTCTATAGAATTTGTTTCGTAAATTTCTTGCCGTTTGAGTGGAAGACTCATCACTTTGGAAGTAAGTTTTCAATAGTTCCCAACTTGTCAAACATAAAAATAAATTTCTGTCAACTCATAAATGTCATTATACCTTTTAAAATCAAAAGAAACGGTACTTCAAATTCCAAACGTTAGATGGCCAACCCTTTATTACAAAACTAAAATTATTTTTCCAATCCTCTAAGTATACACCACCTCGAGGCAGTAATCAAAAAGTTCCTTTACTTGATATGCCAAAATTTATTTACTTCTCAGGTTACACATTGAGTGGATATGAACCTGTGTTAACGGTAAAGCACTTACAAGATTTGAATTAAACGATCTTTATTTTGAAATTTATAGCTGTAAACTCTTGTTTGCAATGTAAATTTAAGTAAGAAGTAATAATAAGCTGTGTCACGTGATTCTTTTGCAATCAGTTTATTATATAAATATGATAAATTAGAGCTTGCTTGTATAAACGATCGAATTAATGTAACGATTCGTGATTGCCGGATTCTAAAAAGTGAAGACTCGCCACCACCACCACCACCGCCGCTGCATGGTGTCTGGTGCGGTTGGTCAATATCAGGGCTGGTCTCACCTAATCTACACAAAACCGCAACTCTCCCCCTTGCATCCCCCCGCACACACCGCCCCTTAATACCGGACGGAGTGACCGCTCCACCTGCCCAACTGCAACATCCCCGTCCCCAACCCATACATATTATATTACTTAAAATGGTGTTTTAGCGGTTAACTTTTATTACATCCTCCTGTATAATTAACACTTTTCAACGAAAAACAAACAAAGATCAGTACGTTATACCACCGGAGTATTCCACAACAATGAAATATCGTATTATCTTAAATTAAATAAAATCAAATCGAATATTTGAAATTAAAGACTTTCTACTTTAGACATTGTTATATGAAAAATAGTAAATCAATGAGATTTTACTATTTTTGGTGGAATTTTAGTCGTTGCAATTGGCAGCACTTAAACGTGACAGGTATCGTCATCAAAACGTGAAATTGCCGTTAATTCATAGGATAACTGGAACCCTCCAATGCATTACATACTGAAAATTTTCGATAATGGATATCGGGAAGTTCGCCACCAGTACCTGTAAGGTTAAAAAAACGGAGGCGTAACATTGTTGAATTTTTTGCGGCGCGGAAAACGTAGGAACTCGCTGCACGAGCCGTGATCCAACCCCTCTCGTGCCTTATTAAACTTGTATCGTATGTAAGTGTGCCATGATTTTTTATTTTTAAAAATTTAAGTTGGCACACATGTTAGGAATTGACATACAAAACGTCCGATCTTTCTAAAAGTCACAATTATTCGCAATGATTTACAGCAACCAGTAAAAAACGTTTCTAGTTGAAAGTTATTTTTTTCTTAATTTCCTACGACTTCTCTGCGTCACTTGTCACATCAAATGAATTTATCGGTAGGAACATGCCACAAGTAATAATATGTGTTACCAACTTAAATTTAAAAAAATAAAAAATCATAGCGCACTTGAGGTTTTTTTTTAATGAAAATACTTTATAATAATATTGTTTTATATTTTTAATAACACTTATGAATGTGTATTTTGTATGGTGAATAAAAATAATTTATTTTTCCAGGTGATACAATGATGACCTACTGCAATAACAGCAGTGCCGGCGCCGGTGGGGGAGCGGGCGGCACTGGCAGCTCGCCGCCCCCGCAAATCCCGTGCTCGGGGGCGCCGACACCCCCGGGAGCGACCGGTGGTTCCCCCAACGATCAGGAGGAGGACGTCTGGCGGGGCCACAGCATAGCCGCCCTCAGGCGGAGGGCCTCCGAACTAAACGCCGCCATCCCTTCCTACTTGCAAATCAACTACGACACACACAACAATGCTTCAGTCTATTAGTTTCGACCACTTTGGTTCATTATCCCACAATGAGAATTATTAAATAATTGTAATGTGATAGTTGGCTATGAACAAATGAGATACAAAAATACACGAAAGCTGATGGGTAATTGGTCGTCGCGATGACGAGGTTCGACTGTACTTTACAATTATTAGTGCCGTATGTCTAAATACATTTTAGCAACTTTGGATAAATGCAAAATGGGTCTATCAGTTTATTTAAGAGACATTCAAGCATTCATGTTTTATTATAGTATATCAATTCATGAAGATAATGGTTGCGAATATTACAGCTCTACGAAAATTATTCGGTGAGGATACTTTCTCACTCTGCTTACTGAATTGAAATTTAAGTTGTCACTGCGCCGTGCCGCGAAATTTTGGTAGGGCTATACCTCGTGATTAATAATAATGAAACTGAATTGAAAATTTACAAATTACTTGTGGTTAAAACGTTTTTTTTTCAAAAATTCAATACTAATTACAAAATTGCTTTAGAAACTAAAACAAATTATTTTTCGTAAGAATAACAATCGAAGAATTATTCCTAGTGTTGAAAGTTTTAAAAAATATGCTTTTACTATTTTTAATAATTTTCTTAAATTCAGACGTTGTTTCAAAATAAAATACAATTTTTCAAAAAATCAATACTCATTACAAAATTGCTTTAGAAACTAAAGCTAAATATTTTTCGTAAGAATAACAATCGAAGAATTATTCCTAGTGTTGAAAGTCTTACAAAATTTGCATTAACTATTTTTTATAATTTTCTTAATTTCAGACGTCCAATTTTTCAAAAATTCAATATTAATTATAAAATTGCTTTAGAAACTAAAACTAAATATTTTTCGTAAGAATAACAATTGAAGAATTATTCCCAGTGTTGAAAGTTTTAAAAAATTTGCATTTACTATTTTTTGTAATTTTCTTTATTTCAGACTTTTTTTCAAAACTTCAATACTAATTATAAAATTGCTTTAGACACTAAAACAAAATATTTTTCGTAAGAATAACAATCGAAGAATTATTCCTCGTGTTGAAAGTTTTAAAAATTTTGCATTTACTATTTTTTATAATTTTCTTAAACTCAGACTTGGTTTTAAAATGAAATGCAATTTTTAAAAAATTCAATACTAATTACAAAATTGCTTTAGAAACTAAAACAAAATATTTTTCGTAAGAATAACAATCGAAGAATTATTCCTAGTGTTGAAAGTGTCAAAAATTTGCATTTACTATTTTTATAATTTTCTTAAACTCAGACTTGGTTTTAAAATGAAATGCAATTTTTCCAAAATTCAATACTGATTACAAAATAGCTTTAGAAACTAAAACAAAATATTTTTCGTAAGAATAACAATCTAAGAATTATTCCTAGTGTTGAAAGTGTAAAAAAAATTGGCATTTACTATTTTTTATAATTTTCTTAAACTCAGACTTGGTTTTAAAATGAAATGCAATTTTTCAAAAATTCAATACTAATTACAAAATTGCTTTAGAAACTAAAACAAAATATGTTTCTTAAGAATAACAATCGGAGAATGATTCCAAGTGTTGAAAGTTTCAAAAAATTTGCAATTACTATTTTTTATAATTTTCTTAAACTCAGACTTGGTTTTAAAATGAAATGCAATTTTTCAAAAATTCAATACTAATTACAAAATTGCTTTAGAAACTAAAACAAAATATTTTTCGTAAGAATAACAATCGGAGAATTATTCCTAGTGTTGAAAGTGTCAAAAAATTTGCATTAACTATTTTTTATAATTTTCTTAAACTCAGACTTGGTTTTAAAATAAAATGCAATTTTTCAAAAATTCAATACTAATTACAAAATAGCTTTAGAAACTAAAACAAAATATTTTTCGTAAGAATAACAATCGAAGAATTATTCCCAGTGTTGAAAGTTTTAAAAAATTTGCATTTACTATTTTTTATAATTTTCTTAAATTCAGACGTGCAATTTTTCAAAAATTCAATACTAATTACAAAATTGCTTTAGAAACTAAAACAAAACATTTTTCGTAAGAATAACAATCGAAGAATTATTCCTAGTGTTGAAAGTTTTAAAAAATTTGCATTTACTATTTTTTTGTAATTTTCTTAAATTCAGACGTGCCATTTTTCAAAAATTCAATAACAATTACAAAATTGTTTTAGAAACTAAAACAAAATATTTTTCGTAAGAATAACAATCGAAGAATTATTTGTAGTGTTGAAAGTTTTAAAAAATTTGCATTAACTATTTTTTTATAATTTTCTTAAATTCAGACGTGCACTTTTTCAAAAATTCAATACTAATTACAAAATTGCTTTAGAAACTAAAACAAAATATTTTTCGTAAGAATAACAATCGAAGAATTATTCCTAGTATTGAAAGTTTAAAAAAAATTGCATTTACTATTTTTTATAATTTTCTTAAATTCAGACGTGCACTTTTTCAAAAATTCAATACTAATTACTAAATTGCTTTAGAAACTAAAACAAAATATTTTTCGTAAGAATAACAATCGAAGAATTATTCCTAGTGTTGGAAGTTTTAAAAAATTTGAATTTACTATTTTTTTATAATTTTCTTAAATTCATACGTGCAATTTTTCAAAAATTCAATACTAATTACAAAATTGCTTTAGAAACTAAAATAAAATATTTTTCGTAAGAATAATAATTGAAGAATTATTCCCAGTGTTGAAATTTTAAAAAATTTGCATTTACTATTTTTTATAATTTTCTTAAATTCAGACGTGCACTTTTTCAAAAATTCAATACTAATTACTAAATTGCTTTAAAAACTAAAACAAAATATTATTCGTAAGAATAACAATCGAAGAATTATTCCTAGTCTTGAAAGTTTTAAAAAATTTGCATTTACTATTTTTTATAATTTTCTTAAATTCAGACGTGCAATTTTTCAAAAATTCAATACTAATTACAAAATTGCGTTAGAAACTAAAACAAAATATTTTTCGTAAGAATAACAATCGAAGAATTATTCCTAGTCTTGAAAGTTTTAAAAAAATTGCATTTACTATTTTTTACAATTTTCTTAAATTCAGACGTGCAATTTTTCAAAAATTCAATATTAATTACAAAATTGCTTTAGAAACAAAAACAAAATATTTTTCGTAATAACAATCGAAAAATTATTCCTAGTGTTAAAAGTTTTAAAAAAATTGCATTTACTATTTTTTATAATTTTCCTAAATTCAGACGTGCATTTTTTCAAAAATTCAATACTAATTACAAAATTGCTTTAGAAACTAATATAAAATATATATTTTAAATATTATATATCTCCTGATGATGTTTGGCGCCCTGGTACGCCTCGAAGGTTGCCAACTTAAGAGGATAATGTATAAATTAATAAAATTATATTTTGACAACAAAAACTCGAGTTTTGGCAAAATATTCTAAAAACTTTAAGAAATGATGTTTGGAAGACGATCAAAGAAGACATCACATATTTTATCCGAAGGTAACTGATGAGAAATTTATTTAGACATACTGTATTTATCATATTTACCAAAACAACATAAAAACACTTTTTCATTTAACAAAAAGCTTTATGTTCGACTATTATAACCATGCCATGCAATACTTATTTTACGTCAAAATAAAATATTGAACAAACACTAAAAAATGGCCAAATTAGACTCCTATTAATATAAAAAACATCTCCTGTATTATTAATAATAATAAAAATAATAAATTGTCTTTATTCCATAGTTCACCATGCTACACAACTACAAAATATTTTAAATAAAAATACATAAGCAACAGTAAAACACGAGATTCAAACTTAGAATAACGTCAAAGTTAAACTAAAACTTAAATTTTGCATCTTGAGAAATTAATTATTATTATATCGTGTGAGCCAAAAAAATTTGTTTCAGAGTTGGCTGTGAGATAAATGAGGTATGTCGCCTCTTATTACGTCATAAGACTAAATTAGTTCAATTGAATTAGATTTTAAAAAAATAATTAATCTCAGACATGACTGCTATGTTTCTCTCTCTCAGGCATGGCCAACTCAGCAACAAAATTCTGTGGCTCACACCTTACAATCAATAAAAAATGTTTCGCAAAACGTAACACCATCCGTTCTAGTATCCCTTTCATGACCCTTAATTAAAATTCTTAAAAAAATCAAATCTTTCATAACAAATAAATTTGAGACAACCTCACTTCCTGTAGAAGCATTAAATAAATTTAATCAAAATTTCTTTCATAATAGTCGCACATAAAGCTTTGTAAGCAACTCGTACACACGGGCTTGTCTTATTTATCAGCCGCGAGCGCTTCCCTCGCTTGGCCGCATAAAGCCCTACAAAACTTATTAAAACATATTATTTACTCATTCAATCAAAACATGAAAAATAACCTTCAATTCCAACACACCCGTGCAATAAATTAATTATTTTAATAATATTAATAATAATAAACAAACGCACTGATTTAAGAGTATCTTGTAAAACTAGACTGTGTTTTTAATTCCTCACAAGAAACCATTGGAAAAAAGACGAGGACGAAAGGGTGAATCTCTACATCATAAATATTTTAAGATATCTACTATTTTAACTGTGGCGTCTGTATACGATGTAAAATAATTTATTGTACAAAGTATGAAAATTTAAAAAAAAACAACACACGTGGAAATAAGAATCGTATGCTGATTGAACTTAAATTGTAATAAGATTAGTGTGATGTGTTAAATAATTGTATAATTAGCGTATAGAAATTTATATTATTTATCTGAGACGATAAGGACGGAAGGCGAAAAAAAAATAACAAAGTATACGTTGTTCGGTATTATTTTTTGATTTTTTTTTTGTTTTGTAAAAAGTAAGATTTTAGGGTTGTACGATGTTTCTATCAAAAATAAGCGACAGAGTAAACGTATACGATGATTAGGTGTTAAGGTATGGAGTTTTTGAATTTTTAAAATTATATTATCGTAGGTATGCTGTACATTTTTTGCATTGTTTACAATGTCATTTATTTTTGTAAGAAGGTGTGTACCTAGATTTTTTTAAAAACGAAGATTACGGTTACGTTGTATATTGTACCATTATGTGTAATTAAAGGAGCGGTCAATGTATTTTTGCTTTCTATTTCATTAACCAATTTCCACCTTCGACAGTAATTTACAGATAAAAATTGTGATGTGGCCATCATGTTACTTTCTTCGACTTGATGGTATCATAGCTATTTATATTTACATTTTCATGGTTTATTTTCAATTGAAATCATATTTTAAATGTACATCGAGCGTTGTGTAAACTCGGATGAAACTGACGTTTTAAACGTCAAAATCATGAAAGCTGGAAAAATTATACTTCAAATTCAAAAACTCAGTTTTCTCAAAAACTAAAGGGATTTCGAAAAAAACTTATTCTTTATAAGTTGTTCATCTTAGCATTCTCTATAATTATTACTAACATAAATTTGCTGTAACTATTATCGTTTAATAATTATAAACCAAAAATTAAAAAAATAATAAATTTCTTTCTCGAAAAAAAATAATTTTATGAAAAATGTTTTCAAGCAAAAGGTATTCATTTCTTTGTTGTCTTCAAAGTTTGTTTAAATGGTTTTGTGATATTTTTCATATTTAAGAAAATATTGGCAAAAAAACAAAAAACGGTTAAGGTCAACGCACACTTCCTGTGTACGAAAGTTTACCAAAAGTTTTTCAGTTCTTCAGATTATTAAATAAGACGTATGTTCAAAGTTTCGTATCAATTGCTCTATTAGTTTTTGAGATGCAGCGCGCACAGACAGACACACACACAGACACAAATATTTTTTTTTCCAGAAATTGTTGAAATGGCATCTAGGGACCCCAAAACGGATATTTCCGTATAAAAAAATTTTGAAAATAAAATCACGATCACAATACTTTCTCGTACTTCGTAACAGAGAAAGTAAAGAACAGATGCGACTTCGGTTTGAAACAAAAATATCACATTTCTCAAAAACCTCGTTTTTACGAATTTAAAATTTTTGAAGAATTTTTTTCTTAATCGTTTTTTTTTGGGGGGGTTTCCAGTCGATTTAAGCACTTTTTACGACAAAAGTAATTTTGCGGATATTCGTTCCTAGAAGTCCGACTTTTTTTAAGATAACTAGTGTTCAGAATGAGCTCTTAGACTTGGACAAATTTTTGAAGAATTTTTTTTAAATCTTTTTTTGGCATTTCGTGTTGATTTAAGTACTTTTTACGACAAAAGCCATTTTGCATTTCTCCGTTCCTGGAACTCCAACAATTTTTTTATAGATAAATAGTGTTCAGAATGACCTCTTAGACTTGAAAAAAAATTTGAAGAATTTTTTTAAATCGTTTTTTTGGCGTTTTCAGTTGATTTAAGACAAACGTCATTTTACGTATCTCCGTTCCTGGAAGTCACACTATTTTTTTTATAGATAAAGTGTTCAGAATGAGCTCTTATAGTTGAAAAAATATTTGAAGAAATTTTTTTTAATCGTCTTTTTGGCGTTTCCAGTCCATTTGAGCAACATTTACGATAAAAAAACATTTGGTGAATCTCCGTTTCTGAAAGTCCCACAAAACATTTTTATAGACAACTAGTGTTCAGAGTGAGCTCTTAGACTTGAAAAAAAAGTAGAAAAAAATGTTTGAATAATTTTTTTTATCGTTTTTTTTTGGCGTTTTCAGTCGATTTAAGCTCTTTTTACTATAAAAGTCATTTTACGTATCTCCGTTCCTGAAAGTTCCCAAAACAAAATTTTTTTAAGAAACTTTTTTTAATCCTTTTATTTTTTGGCGTTTCCAGCCGATTTAAGTACTTTTTACGACAAAAGTCATTTTGTGTATATTTGTTCTTAGAAGTCCCACAATTTTTTTACAGATAAATAGTGTTCAGAATTAGCTCTTAGACTTAGACTTGGACTAAAAATTTTGTGAAGAATTTTTTTCTTAATCGTTTTTTTGGCGTTTTCCGTTGATTTAAGCACTTTTTACGACAAAAGTAATTTTATGTATCTCCGTTCCTGGAAGTATCACTTTTTTTTTATAGATCAAGTGTTTAGAATGAGCTCTTATAGTTGAAAAACTATTTGAAGAATTTTTTTTTTAATCGTCTTTTTAGCGTTTCCAGTCCATTTGAGCAGCATTTACGATAAAAGTCATTTGGTGAATCTCCGTTCCTGAAAGTCCCACAAAACATTTTTATAGACAACTAGTGTTCAGAATGAGCTCTTAGACTTGAAAAAAAAATATATAAAAAAATGTTTGAATCATTTTTTTTATCGTTTTTTTGGCGTTTTCAGTCGATTTAAGCTCTTTTTACTATAAAAGTCATTTTGCGTATCTCCGCCGTTTCTGAAAGTTCGCAAAACAAAATTTTTTGACGAAACTTTTTTGAATCCTTTTCTTTTTTGGCGTTTCCAGCCGATTTAAGTACTTTTTACAACAAAAGTCATTTTGCCTATATCCGTTCCTGAAAGTCCCACATTCTTTTTTTGTAGATAAACAGTGTTCACAATGAGCTCTTAGACTTGAAACAAAAAATTAAATTAAATTTTTGAAGAATTTTTTTAATAGTTTTTTTTTGGCGTTTCCACTCGATTTAAGTACTTTTTACGACAAAAGTAATTTTTCGTATCTCCGTTCCAGGAAGTCCCGCAATTTTTCTCTATAGATAAATAGTGTTCAGAATGAATTCTTAGACTTGAAAATGTTTTGAAGAAATTTTTTTGGATCGTTTTTTTGGCGTTTCCAGTCGATTTAAACACTTTTTACGACAAAAATCATTTTGCGTATCTCCGTTCCTAGAAGTCCCACAATTTTTTTATAGATAAATAGTGTTCAGTATGAATTCTTAGATTTGAAAAATTTTTTGAAGAAATTTTTTTAAATCGGTTTTCTGGCGTTCCAGCAGATTTAAGCACTATTTAGGACAAACGTTATTTTGCGTATCTCCGTTCTTGGAAGTGCCACAATTTTTTTTATAGACTTGAAATTTTTTTTGAAGAAATTTTTTTTTGGCGTTTTTCCAGTCGATTTAAGCTACTTTTACGATAGAAGTCATTTTGGGTGTCTCCGTTCCTGAAAGTCAACTAATGTTCACAATGAGCTCTTACACTTGAAAAAAGAAACAGAAACAAATTTTTGAAGAAATTTCTTTAATATCTCCGTTCCTGGAAGTCCCACAAAATATTTTTATAAATAAATAGTGTTAAGAATGAGCTCTAAGAATTTAAGAAATTTTTTCTTTGATCGCCTTTTTGGCGTTACCAGTCGATTTGAGTAACAATTACGATAAGTCATTTTGTGTATCTCTGTTCCTGAAAGTCCCACAAAACATTTTATAGACAACTAGTGTTCATAATGAGCTCTTGGACTTGAAAAAAAAATAAAAAAATGTTAGAAGATTTTTTTTATCGTTTTTTTGGCGTTTCCAGTCGACTTTTTACGATAAAAGTCATTTTGCGTATCTTCGTTCCTGAAAGTCCGCAAAACATTTTTATAGATAACTAGTGTTAAGAATGAACTCGTAGACTTGAAGAAAAAAAAAATTGAAGAATTTTTTTTATCCTTTTTTCAAGACTTTTTTCAATACTCTTTTTGGGATTTCTTTTTCAGGATGATTTCTTCAAATCTTTTTAAGTACCTTTTTAAGGACTTTTTGCAATGCTATTTTTTCAGGAATCTTTTTTATGATATTTCATCAGGACTCTTTTTCTGAATTTTAAGACCTTCTTTCAGGACTTGTTAGGACTTTTTTGAGACATTTATTTCTGGAATTTTGTTAGGAGACTATTTTAAGGACTTTTTCAGGACTTTCTTTCACGGCTTATGACTCTTTTTCGGGACATTTATTTCTGGTATTTTGCATGAAGACTGTTTTCAGGACTTTATCAGGACTCTTCTTTCAATACTTTATTTCCAGGACTTTTTTCTGGACTATTTCGAGAGTTTCTTAAGAACCTCTTGTTCAGGACTTCTTTTCAGGATTCTTTTTAGAATTTTCTTAATTACATTTTTTCAGAATTATTTTTTGGGGAATTTTTTTCAAGCCTTTTCTGAACTTTTTTTCAAGACTCTTTTTGGGATTTCTTCAGAACTTATTCAGGTCTTTTTAATGATCTTTTTTTAGGACCTCTTACGATGTTATTTCCATAACTTTTTTTCAAGACTGTTAAGGACATTTTTACAGGATATTTTATTAGGACTCGTTTTCGGGACTTTTTTCAGGACTATTATACCATCAAATCGAAGAAAGTAACATGATGGCCACATCACCTTTTTTTGCAATCTTGAGCTTTCTAAGCAAATTCCTCGAGTGATTAATTTTTCACAATTTTTCTAACCTTTGAATGCATTTTTCGTTTTTTTCAGTTCAAATTCTGATTGTTGCCATTTTGTTTCCAACTAGGATATAGCAATTGTTTTTATGGGAAATCATAAATCTATTCTTCTTTTATGAATCTTGAGCTTTTTAGCAAATTCCTCAAGTGATTCATTTTTCACAATTTTTCTAACCTTTGAATGCATTCTTCGTTTTCCCGGTTCAAATTCCGATTGTTGCCATTTTGTTTCCAGCTAGGATATAGCAATTGTTTTTATGGGAAATCATAAATCTATTCTTTTTTTATTAATCTTGAGCTTTTTATGCAAATTCCTCGAGAGATTAATTTTTCACAATTTTTCTAACCTTTGAATGCATTCTTCGTTTTCCCGGTTCAAATTCCGATTGTTGCCATTTTGTTTCCAGCTAGGATATAGCAATTGTTTTTATGGGAAATCATAAATCTATTCTTTTTTTATTAATCTTGAGCTTTTTATGCAAATTCCTCGAGAGATTAATTTTTCACAATTTTTCTAAGCTTTGAATGCATTCTTCCTTTTCACGGTTCAAATTCTGATTGTTGCCATTTTGTTTCCAGCTAGGATATAGGAATTGTTTTTATGGGAAATCATAAATCTATTCTTTTTTTATGAATCTTGAGCTTTTTAAGCAAATTCCTCGAGTGATTAATTTTTCACAATTTTTCTAACATTTTTCATTATCTCGGTTCAAATTCCGATTGTAGCCATTTTGTTTCCAGCTAGGATATAGCAATTGTTTTTATGGGAAATCATAAATCTATTCTTTTTTTATGAATCTTGAGCTTTTTATGCAAATTCCTCGATTGATTAATTTTTCACAATTTTTCTAACCTTTGAATGCATTTTTCGTTTTTTTCAGTTCAAATTCTGATTGTTGCCATTTTGTTTCCAACTAGGATATAGCAATTGTTTTTATGGGAAATCATAAATCTATTCTTCTTTTATGAATCTTGAGCTTTTTAGCAAATTCCTCAAGTGATTCATTTTTCACAATTTTTCTAACCTTTGAATGCATTCTTCGTTTTCCCGGTTCAAATTCCGATTGTTGCCATTTTGTTTCCAGCTAGGATATAGCAATTGTTTTTATGGGAAATCATAAATCTATTCTTTTTTTATTAATCTTGAGCTTTTTATGCAAATTCCTCGAGAGATTAATTTTTCACAATTTTTCTAACCTTTGAATGCATTCTTCGTTTTCCCGGTTCAAATTCCGATTGTTGCCATTTTGTTTCCAGCTAGGATATAGCAATTGTTTTTATGGGAAATCATAAATCTATTCTTTTTTTATTAATCTTGAGCTTTTTATGCAAATTCCTCGAGAGATTAATTTTTCACAATTTTTCTAAGCTTTGAATGCATTCTTCATTTTCTCGGTTCAAATTCCGATTGTTGCCATGTTGTTTCCAGCTTGGATACAGCAATTGTTTTTATGGGAAATCATAAATCTATTCTTCTTTTATGAATCTTGAGCTTTCTAAGCAAATTCCTTGAGTGATTAATTTTTCACAATTTTTCTAACCTTTGAATGCATTCTTCGTTTTCCCAGTTCAAATTCTGATTGTTGCCATTTTGTTTCCAGCTAGGATATAGCAATTGTTTTTATGGGAAATCATAAATCTATTCTTTTTTTATGAATTTTGAGCTTTTTAAGCAAATTCCTCGAGTGATTAATTTTTCACAATTTTTCTAACCTTTGAATGCATTCTTCGTTTTCCCGGTTCAAATTCCGATTGTTGCCATTTTGTTTCCAGCTAGGATATAGCAATTGTTTTTATGGGAAATCATAAATATATTCTTTTTTTATTAATCTTGAGCTTTCGAAGCAAATTCCTTGAGTGATTAATTTTTCACAATTTTTCTAACCTTTGAATGCATTTTTCGTTTTCCCAGTTTAAATTCAGATTGTTGCTATTTGAAACATATTGTAATATGTAGCAATTATTATAATAATAATAATAAATCTCTTGATTTGCTACACAAAATTGAATTCTACTTGTTTCAAATGAATTAAATCATTGCATTCTTTGAAAATAATTAGATAGTTAATTTTTTTTTTTTAACAAACTAATTCCATTTGATTATTACTTTTATATAACAGAAAAGTAGTTTCGATTTTAATAATTTATTTTTTTAGTTTAGCAAGAATCTTAATTTATAGTTTTTACGGATATTTTTCTTACAAATGCCCTAAATTCGAAATTAAAATATTAATGTGTGATGAGAAAGCAAGCAAGTTTCTACAAAATGGTCCAAAAAAATATTTATAAGTGAAAATGAATACATATTTAACTAGACCATAAGAAAATGGGCCATTAACAATAATTAACAATTGTACTTTCACGAATTTCAATAAAAATGATAATTAGTAAAACGAATATGTTATAATTAACATTTACATATTCAAGCTAAAATGTTCGTTCGAGGTTTTGATGGTATGCAACTTAGTACACTTTGGAATAAAACCTTTTTTAAATGAGTTAACTTACATTTTGAAGGTATGAGTCCATTTAACCAGATTTGATACAAGACAAATATGCAATGTAAATGATTACCATGGACGAACAATTTCTCAATAATGAGAACGTAATATTTGCAGCACGGTATTGACGTCTGTAGGCAGGGTACCTGTTGGTTGCATATAGTGAGAGTCTGCAGATTGGTAATATTTCTAATAGTAAATTACTTTTCCTCGCTGTATCTCGTTAATATATTAATAGTTGAATGTCCTTGGATCATTATTAATGTAGAAGCGAATTGCACATGTTATTTGATGTATAATTTAAATTGCGTTACCAACAATGGGTACGTAATATATGCAGCACAGTATTCACATCTGCAGGCAGAAACCAGTTTGTTGCATACAGCACGAGCCTGTGGATTGTTATTATTTGTAATGGCAAATTACTTTTCCTCACAGTTTCTCGGAAACCCTTTGCACTCGTATTTATTGGTGACAAAACGTATTTTGGAGACTATAAGTCGAGTGCAAAGGGTTAATATATTAGATAATTGAAAGTCCTAATTATTAATATACAAACAAGTTCTACGCGTAAGACTTATAATTTGCCCAATTTGTGTAACGGTAAATCAATAAGTCGGTGAAGGAGAGAATGATTATAACTTAACTTTGAACCGTGCACATCATTTGCTTTTACAAAAAAATTTGATACTAGCGAAATAAACTAGAATCAATTATTTTGAATTAAAAAGAAAGGTTTGCCATGATATCATAATGGCGGATGTTTCAGTAAAGAATTAAATTACTTCCTGTGCCAAATTTAATTTAAAACGAGGTTGCAAACATGACAAAATAATTACAAGAATTAATAACATGAATTCTACCGTAATTTACTGAAAAATCTTATAATCCATAAGCCGTACAAAAATTTCAATAGCATTTTCGAAATCCCCGCACAAAAATACTCAACACTGTGAAAACGCGGGTTGGATCCGTCTTTCAATAAGCGAGCTGTAACCAAAAATTCCGTTTGACCTACTGACGGAGGGAACTCCGCGTCTGGAATGCGGGATTATGTAAGTGTTACGCGACTGGGTCACGGGGATACCCCAAGGTCGGCACATTCCAGACCGGCGGCCATCATGGATGAAGACGGATCAGTTGCGCGTGCGCGCAAACCAAGAATCTTGCGATCTAACGCGGCCGACCGTAAAGGGTTGAATTAATACGTGAAAGGGTTAATCGATAAAGAAATTACACCGTGTGATCGATTCACCATCGAACATTGCGAGTTAACATGGGAAAATTGTTTTTTTTTTAGATCGCTGCTCCCCTCACTCTAACCTAAAAGGAATCCAATACCACCGTTGGATAGATTATTTTAATGCGCTTCATATGGTACCACACAATTATATATTAATGTTGTTTTACCATCTGTAAAGGTGCTTATTGTGGACAGTTCATGAACATCTACAAGCCCTGTTTGCGATTAGCTCGCAAACAAATCCCGAACACCGTGCGTTCAGTACGTGAGCAGTTACACGAACACTTCTAGATGAAATTAATTTTCGTTGGACGTTGTTCGCCAAGAAGTTCGCTTAGTGTTCCAGTTTTCCACCGTCAGTATGTTTTCATCCGTCCACTCCATAATTTTTCGATTTAAAATTGATACAAACAGTTTCACCGTCTACACCTGACTGAGGTTCGGCGAACATACCCTTTAAAATTACCGACAACTGGCAGGACTTTTGGCGAACTCGAGATGAACAGGGTAAAATCCGTTAATTTTACACGACAACATTGGGCGAACAGGCTATCGGGTGATCGCGAGCGCCGGTGGATGTGCACATTAAGAAGCCTTAAAAGTAAATAAATTTATTCAAAATAATCATGTTAACTTCGCTTTATTCATGTACGTTATTAAAATCTCGTTCATCTGTTTGACACTTATTTCGATGTCAATTTATTTGCAATGAATAATAATTATTCTAACGGAGAAAGGGTTTTTATGATGAAAACCTGACGTTCGATGAGTGACGATTTTTGTTTTTTTGTGCTCTCATCGCCGCCGCCACCGTAACAATTTTATTTGGTTATTATCTGTAACCTGGCAACGATTTCATATCCGTACACCTAATCGAAAAATAGCTTACATCCATACAGTTTATTTTTAGGGAATTAATCAATATACCGTAAGGAGTAGAAACAATAATTATTAATTCACAATTGTGTGAAATCGTATAAAGCACAATAAATTAATCTATCCAACGGTGGCACTGGATTCCTTTTATTTTAAATAGGGGAGCAGCAATTTAGAAAAAACAGTTTTCCCATGTTAATTTGCTATGTGTCATAGTAAATGGATCACACGGTAAATATAGGTTTAAAGTGATTGAAAATGGTATTTTACTTCGTGAATATATGAACTGCATTTTCTGGTCAATTCCACCAATTAAACAACTAGGTGATTTAATTAATTAATGATAACAATTTGTGACAACTAACCCAAGTGTTACTTTCCGATTTGAATGAAATTTGGTGGTCTTTATCCTGGCGAGGATGACAGAGAGTGATGGAAGGGAAAGGGAGTGTGTTTGCGGTATTTCTGGACTTGAAAGCGGTGTATGATTCGGTATCGAGGGGGTATATGGTAGAGTGTTTGAGAAGAAAGGGGGTGAGTGACGGAGTGATAGATTGGATAATAGGCGTGTATGAGGAAACACGGGTGGAAGCATAGGTGGGAGAGGAGGTCTCAGAGAGGTTTAGGACTTTGAAAGGATTGAGACAGGGGTGTCCTCTGAGCCCGGTGCTGTTAAATCTATATATTAGTGAGTTAGAGGAGGTGTTGAGGAAAGGACAGGAGGGGGGTTGGTGATTGGGAAGTGCGTATGCGGATGATATAGTGTTGATGGCGAGAGATTGGGGGGGAATTAAAGGCATGTTGAAAAGGGTGGAGAGATGTATGCACAAGAGAGGACTGTGTGAGAATGTGGAGAAAAAGAAATGGATGAGGTTCAGGAATAAAGGGTGAGAGGGGAGAGTGAAAGAGCTAGAGTGGTTGAGAGGGTGATTAGGAGTTATTTGGGTTTAAAACAACTCCGTAAGTAAATGTTAATTTCCCAACAACAACAAATCCTATTTTATTGTTTATTGTTAAACCATTAATACCTCTGTAAATTACAATGTGAATCATTAAAATCAATTTAAGCATTAAAAAATTGCTGCAGCAATATATATTATTGCAGGATTTTTATAGCACTTTTATTTCAAAAGATTAAAGGATTATATGTTTATCGGTGATTTAATGCTTAAATTATCAAAATCATCGCTTAGAATTGCTATTTAGAAGCTTTTAAACGTTTTACATTCGGATTTCCGCCCGTCGTCGCCATCTATTAGACGGTGGCTGAACTGCTAAGTGATGTTTTTGAACAGCGCCAAAATGCTCGAACTTTATACTTATTGTCAAAGTGTTAATATTTAGCAATGGGCTGTGCACGAAACGGTAGACGATTTAATTCTGAATCGAATAGTCTATAAAATAGCTGAGGAAATTTAGCGGTTTTCCTGTAATTTGCGAATGAAAATTAAGCACGACACACTTACCGACATTTACAGTTCACTGTAACATAAAAATTCAATAAAGAAGAATTTGCTATATTCTTCAATCAAATACGGGTTCCAATACTTATTCCTAATTAATCATTCAATTATTTATATTGTTAATGCGTTACAATAAGAGAAATATACGAGAAATCATAGTCTACGTAGAGGGCTCTACCTGTTATCGTGGGGATAAACTACTTAATATTTTGTGGATGTAATAATTGTTGTAATAATAAAAGAATGTTTAAAAACTTAAAAAGACTGTTGTCTCATGATTAAATAAATTCACTTGTGGATATTTACGTACTTAAATTGCAGAAACAATATTTTATAATATACACGCCTAATCCCAAGCAACCCGATATACGCATAAGTCGAATGAATTTATTGTTAAAAACTTCTAATTTTATACGTAACAAGGACAAAACCATAAGTGTAATCCTGAGTAAAGCTTCAAAAATAGTGAGCAAATTTAAGTATTTAAATTGCAGAAACAATGGTATGATATAAACGCCCAGTAGTAAGCAACCCAATATACGCTAACTAATATTATTTTTTATTAAAAACTTCTAATTTTAAATATAATAGGGACACAAGCATGAGTGTAATCCTTAGCAATGCTTTAAAAATATTACACTTATGGTTTTGTCCCTGTTACGATTAAAATTTGAAGTTTTAAATAATAAATTATTATTAGCCATACGTGTATTAGGTTGCCTGTAAGCAGGCGTTTATTTAATATAATTATTTCTGCAATTTAAATACTTTAATATTCACATTATTTTGTAAGCTTTACGGAGGATAACACTTATGGTTTTGTCCCTGTCACGTTTAAAATTGGAAATTTTTAGTAATAAATTAATATTATGTATGCGTGTATTACATTGTCTGTAAGTAGGCGTTTATGTAATATAATTATTTCTGCAATTTTAATACTTAAATATTCGCACTATTTTTGAAGCTTTACTGAGGATTACAGTTATGGTTTTGTCACCTTTAAAATTGGAAGTTTTTTATAGTAGTTATGCGTTTATCGGGTTGCCTGTAATTAGACGGATATATTATATTGTATTGTTTCTGCAATTTATATACGAAAATATCTACAAGTAAATTTATTTTATTATAAGATATCAGTCTTCTTAAGTGTTTGAATATTCTTTCATTAATATAACAATTATTAAATCCACAAATGAAAACGTAGTTTATCTCCACGATAACAGAGGGTGCCCTCTATGAAGATTAGGATTCCTTATATATTTCTCTTATTGTAATGCATTAATCATATAAAAAGTTAATTGAATAATCAGTAATAAGTATTGGGACCCGTATTTCATTGAAGTATATAGCAAATTGTTGTGCATTTAGGTTTTAAGTTACAGTGAACTGTAAATGTCGGTAAGTGTGTCGTGCTTAATTTTCATTCGCGAATTACAAGAAAACCGCTAAATTGCCTCAGCTATTTTATACACCATTCGATTCGGAATTAAGTAGTCTATCGTTTCGTGTACAGCGCATTGCTGAATATTAATACTTTGATTATAAGGATAAAGTTCGAGCATTTTGGCGCTGTTCAAAAACATCACTTAGTAGTTCGGCCATCGTCGAATAGATGGCGACAAGACGCGGGAATGCGAACGTAAAATGTTTAAAAGCTTTTAAATAGTAATTCTGAGGGATGATTTTGATAATTTGAACGTTAAATCACCGCCAAACTTGCAATCCTTTAATCTTTTCAAATAAACGTAGGCGTTTATATTGCCAGTCCTTTGATTCGCGCCCAAAAACCGACTAAACAGGGAGCAGTGGGCATGACGAGGAGCGTGAAGTGTGGCATGACGAGTAATATTGCTACACTACGTCTCTGCCTCCTTTCCTCGCTACTTCTCATGCCACTCGACGAGTGTGTGCACAGATTACACAGGTTAGTCTGTGAGTGTGTGGCAGGGGTATAAGGCCTATATATAGGGAGTGGAAGCATGGGGGACATGAGTGTATGGTGCGGGAGCAGTTATGGTTCTTGAGACGGATGTTGGGGATAAGAGAAGTCGACACCTGGATACATTGTACTGCGGGAGATGAACAGGAAGAGATTGACATGTGAGGCTATAGAGAGAGTGGTGAAGTACGAAATGAGGCTGTGTGAGTTAGGGGACGAGAGTTTGGCGAAGGCGGTGTGGGAGACGTGTGTGAATGTAGAAGGAGGGAAATGGAGAGAAGAGAGAAAGAGGGTAGGACTGGCTGAGGTAGGCTTGCCAGACGTACCCCTTTTAGGGGTACAATACCCTTTTCCCTGTATGGAATTTTAGAAATACCCTTTTTGAAAAAATCTGAAAGGGGTACCAAAAATACCCCATTCCATCAAAGCGTTCAAGAAGCGTGTATAAAAAAAACAATTTTTAAACGTCCTACTACGATAAGTATGAAATTGAGGATTAAACAAGCTATGCGTGCCTTTAGGCTTTATGCGTCACGCGTTACCCCGCTGAAAAACCGTTGAAAAACCGCCCTCGATGAGCTCCAGCTAGCTCATAGAGTCGGGGTCGCTATGAAACAGCACAAGAACCACAGAAACAAGGAAGCGGAAATGATATAAAAAACAATATTACAAAAAAAAAATTAAAATTCCTTTTATGGAACATGTTTCGCTCCTAAATAAGTTATACAAAAATTTTCAGCTTTCTCACGCTCCTTTTTTGAAAAAAAAGTCGCCTGCGGCGCTGTGAGGACCTGTACATTTTCATTTTCTTTATTTGTTCGTCGAAAAACGATATTACGAAAATATATACCCCTTTTTCGAAATTTATATCTGGCAAGCCTAGGCTGAGGTGAAGGTGAAAGAGTGGTTTGGTAGGGGTTTGAAGGTGGCGGCATGGGTGAAAGAGAAGGTGAAGGAAGTGGAAACTCGGGAGAGGCAGGGGCGGATATTTATTTATTTTATTTATTCATTCTTCACTTTGGCCACCATATTACAACATAAGGTACTTAAAGTTACATTGTGGCGGATGTGAGCGTCAGATTAATATATAAAAATATAGAAACATAAATACAGTTGACGTATTAAAAGTAGGTAAAATATTAAATTATTATAATAAATACATTAAAAGCTTAGATTAAAATTAAAAGTAAAAGTACAGGAATATTAGTTTCGCGTTATTCAGGTCGTTTCGAAGTCCATTATAATTCTGTAGTTTTGTAAAAACAATTTTGTACGAGAAAGTGTTTAACATTTTTTTAAATACGTTGATGTTGTTTAATTCTTTGATATCTGCAGGCAGTTTATTATAAATTAGGATACTGCAGTATCGTTTTGTTTTCTCGTACATTGTTGTGTTATGTTTAGCAGTTCTAATTTCTGGACCATGGCGTGTATTGTACGTGTGTGTGCTATTATTTGTGTCGAATTTCTGCTTATTTTTGTGGACATATATTGCACATTTATACATATAAATACTGGGAACTGTTAGGATATCGTTTTGTTTGAAAATGTTCCGACATGTCTCCGTTCTTCCGAGGTTAAATATAAGCCTAAGTATCCGCTTCTGACCAGAAAACATTCGTATGTCTGATTTTCCCCACATTAAAATACCATAAGATATATGAGAATAAGCAATTGCGTAATATATGTCCAGAAGTGTTTTTCGATCAAACTTTGGTTTTAGTTTTAAAATTGCTATTTAATTTGGAGAGCACATGTTCAGTCTGCATTTCCCAGGCTAAATTCTCTTTAATAAAATTCTCAAGATATTTAACATAAGTGTTTGTATTTGTAATTCGATTTGCTGGGGGTTTTCTATTATAAAACTGTACCGTAGTTGTTTTATTCACATTTAATATAATGCTATTTTTCCTGCACCATTCATACACAGCATCGTTTGTTTGTTTAATTTTATCTGATAGGTCATTCTGGGTGTTAGATGATACAACAATTCCCGTGTCGTCCGCAAAATTGATCACATCTCCCATATTAATTTAATCACTTAGGTCATTTATAAACAATAGGAATAGAAGAGGCCCTAGAGTTGACCCCTGAACTACGCCAGTAGACACGTTACGCACTTCCGATTCATATTCACTATTTTTGACGTATAATTTGCGATTACTCAGGAATGATTTCACTAGATCCAATATCTTGCCACGTATACCCAGACAGTTCATTTTTTCACAAAGAAATTTGACGTTACCGGTGTCAAAAGCACACGAAAAATCATAAAATAGTCCCGCTACACAGTTTACAGAATCGATATTTTTCGCGATTTTGTCTACTAAATCAACACTCGTGGTTTCTGTCGAATGGTTTAAATTTAAATGCTGCGTCTCACTTAGTAGTTGAAGCTTATGTAGGTAGTTGTTTATTTTAACCACTATCACCCCTTAAAATATTTTAGATATTGTGCTGAGAAGTGCCACAGGTCGGTAGTTGTTTATGTCCTCTTCAGATCCCTGTTTATGGAGCGGTATGATTTTTGCTGTCTTCAGCGGTGTTGGGAAGACTCCTGTCTCGAACGACAGATTTATCAGGTAGTTTAATGGGTCCATAATTTCCATTGCAACACTTTTAATTACCTTAGCACAGATTTCGTCTTGTCCCGCACTTGATATTTTAAATTTATTGATGACATCATATATTTCAGTTTCTGTTGCTGGCGAGAGAAACATTAATTGTAGCTTTGGTTGTGGTGTCGTGCATTGCGTTGATATGTTGTCTTCAAAGTGGTCATGGATCATCTTTTGGGGTATAGTTGCAAAATGTTCTGCAAACGTTTGAGCTACTTCCGTCATATTTGTTGTTATGTTTCCAGCTGGGTGCTTGATGCTTATAGGTTTCCTTTCTTTCTTTTCCCCTCGTAGTTCCTCTTGTACCAAGTTCCATACTTTTTTGGATTTACATGAGCTGTTTTATATCAGCCTATCATTCTTTTTTGTGTTTTGTACGAGTTTCTTAAGTATTTTTTTTTCAGTTCTGTACCTTGTCACATGGGGTGTCTGTTAGCAAACTGTAGGTATTTTTTAGATTTTGACTCGATACTTTTATCTCATTGTTGATCCATTTGTGCTCTGCTTTTTTAAGTCTTTTCATTTTTACTGGACAGGATATATGGAAGTAATAAAGGAGATGGTTATAAATAGTTCAAAGGCGGTATCAATGTCCCCTGTCTTAATAAATTGCCAGTTTGTTTCTTTCAAGTATTGCTTTAACTCACTTATATTGCTCTCATTTATGTCTCTAAATGATTTTGTTTTATTTTCCGTATTAGTTTCTTTTTGTTTAATGCCATGAAGTGTTATGTCCATTATTTGTGCGTGGTGATCGGATAAATGTAGATTTTCGTTTACGCATGTCCAATTTATGCAAGGAATATTCGATACCATGTAATCGAGAGCATGTAGCGAAGAGCAAATATAATGATATGTTTAGGAGGTGGCAAGTGTATGGGAGGTTACCGAGATACCAGAGTGAGGGTGGGTGGAGCAGGGAGCAAAGGGTGATAATGGCGAGGGCTAGGTGTGAGTCTGGAGAGAGGGGGAGAAATAAATAGATGGGGGAGGAGTATATGAGATGTGGATTATGTCAGTGGAGGAAGGATACATGGAGGCATCTAGCGGAAGAGTGTGAGGGTGCGAATGAGGAATGCGTGGAAGTGAAAGGGAACAGAAGGGTTACAGAATGGATGAAAGAGGATGGGGCTGGGGTAAGGACGCTGGAGAAAGTGGGACGTGAAAAGAAGGACAGGAGGTGAGGGGAAAGGAGAGGCGAGGAGGAACGATTGTATTAGTTGTGTATAGATTTCTAGAATGGAGAAATTAAGTTTATGCCAATAAAGGTTATTTTTTCATTTGTTGCAAAGTAGTTTGAAAGAATTGCGTGCAAGGAAATAAAACATAATAAGATTTTGAGCGGCATCTCTGTCTCGGCCTCTTCTACAAAGATCCACGAGCCGCCTCTGATATATACTTATAAACATATTACATTTTACAGTGAATATACGTGTTAAATATGTTCAGTTTTATTTACAGCATTAATTTCGTCCGAATCAAAATCAGTTACGATCTCAACCAGTGGAGCCTTAACCATCACATTTTACACTGGCTATATTTTTAACTTAAATTAATTTAGTACGAGTACTTTTCTAAAAGAACCCAGATTTTATTAATACTTGCAAAAATTAAATACAAGTTTCCACCCCGCACCAAGTAATGCATCAAAACTAATCGCTTCATTCTATCTCTTTTTATACAACCTCTTCGACTATTAAGTTAATATTTAAAACTTCTGCTTTTAACTCTAACAGCGATGAAACAATAACTACAATTGAGCTAACACGGACATTAATCAATAAACGTTTAGGAGTTATTTGGGTTTAAAATAACTCCGTAAGTAAATGTTAATTTCACAACAACAACAAATCCTATTTTATTGTTTATTGTTAAACCATTAATACCTCTGTAAATTACAATGTGAATCATTAAAATCAATTTAAGCATTAAAAAATTGCTGCAGCAATATATATTATTGCAGGATTTTTATAGCACTTTTATTTCAAAAGATTAAAGGATTATATGTTTATCGGTGATTTAATGCTTAAATTATCAAAATCATCGCTTAGAATTGCTATTTAGAAGCTTTTAAACGTTTTACATTCGGATTTCCGCCCGTCGTCGCCATCTATTAGACGGTGGCTGAACTGCTAAGTGATGTTTTTGAACAGCGCCAAAATGCTCGAACTTTATACTTATTGTCAAAGTGTTAATATTTAGCAATGGGCTGTGCACGAAACGGTAGACGATTTAATTCTGAATCGAATAGTCTATAAAATAGCTGAGGAAATTTAGCGGTTTTCCTGTAATTTGCGAATGAAAATTAAGCACGACACACTTACCGACATTTACAGTTCACTGTAACATAAAAATTCAATAAAGAAGAATTTGCTATATTCTTCAATCAAATACGGGTTCCAATACTTATTCCTGATTAATCATTAAACTATTTATATTATTATTGCATTACAATAAGAGAAATATACGAGAAATCATAATCTAAGTAGAGGGCTCTACCTGTTATCGTGGGGATAAACTACTTAATAATTTGTGGATGTAATAATTGTTGTAATAATAAAAGAATATTTAAAAACTTAAAAATAATGTTGTCTCATGATTAAATAAATTCACTTGTAGTTATTTACGTACTTAAATTACAGTAACAATATTTTATAATATTCACGCCTAATCCCAAGCAACCCAATATACGCATAACTCGAAATAATTTATTATTAAAAACTTCTGATTTTATACGTAACAGGGACAAAACCATAAGTGTAATCCTGAGTAAAGCTTCAAAAATAATAAGCAAATTTAAGTATTTAAATTGCGGAAACAATGGTATTAATTAAACGCCTACTTGTCGGCAACCCAATATACTATAACTAATATTATTTTTTATTAAAAACTTCTAAAATTTCAAATATAATAGGGACACAAGCATAAGTGTAATCCTTAGCAACGCTTTCAAAATATTACACTTGTGGTTTTGTTCCTGTTACAATTAAAATTTGAAGTTTTAAATAATAAATCATTATTAGTTACACGTATATTAGGTTGCCTATAAACAGGCGTTTATTTAATATAATTATTTCTGCAATTTAAATACTTTAATATTCACATTATTTTTTAAGCTTTACACTTAGGTTTTGTCCCTGTCACGTTTAAAATTAGAAATTTTTAGTAATAAATTAATATTATGTATGCGTGTATTACATTGTCTGTAAGTAGGCGTTTATGTAATATAATTATTTCTGCAATTTTAATACTTAAATATTCGCACTATTTTTGAAGCTTTACAGAGGATTACACTTATGGTTTTGTCACTGTCACCTTTAAAATTGGAAGTTTTTTATAGTAGTTTTGCGTTTATCGGGTTGCCTGTGATTAGGCGGATATATTATAATGTATTGTTTCTGCAATTTAAATACGAAAATATCCACAAGTAAATTTATTTTATTATAAGATAACAGTCTTTTTAAGTTTTTAAATATTCTTTGATTATTAAAACAATTATTAAATCCACAAATGAAGACGTAGTTTATCCCCACGATAACAGAGGGTACCCTCTATGAAGATTAGGATTCCTCATATATTTCTCTTATTGTAATGAATTAATAATATAAAAAGTTAATTGAATAATCGGTAATAAGTATTGGGACCCGTATTTCATTGAAGAATATAGCAAATTGTTGTGCATTAAGCTTTTAAGTTACAGTGAACTGTAAATGTCGGTAAGTGTGTCGTGCTTAATTTTCATTCGCAAATTACAAGAAAACCGCTAAATTGCCTCAGCTATTTTATACACCATTCGATTAGGAATTAAGTAGTCTATCGTTTCGTGTACAGCGCATTGCTGAATATTAACACTTTGATTATAAGGATAAAGTTCGAGCATTTTGGCGCTGTTCAAAAACATCACTTAGTAGTTCAGCCACCGTCTAATAGATGGCGACGACGGGTGGAAATCCGAAGTAAAATGTTAAAAAGCTTTTAAATAGTAATTCTGAGGCATGATTTTGATAATTTGAATGTTAAATCATCTTAAAACTTGTAACCCTTTATTATTTTCAAATAAACGTGCCGTAAAAATTCCGAAATTATAAGTCATGTCGTCGAAATTCTACATTCATTTTAATGATGTAAACCCATAACTTGGTGCCAAATCGTCGTAGGAACTTCGTTCTTTAAGTCCTGCATAGGGAATTGACCAAATTTTAATGCCTTTATGGTGGATCGAGTCGACAAATTTTTTCCAACTCCGTACACATCGTCAAAGTTGGGCATAGTTTACTGAATTTTTTTTTTCACAGGGTTGCTAGAGGGGGGCGGAAGGGTTTACGCTTAAGTTCGCATGCATGACTTTAAAGAAGACACTTCAAAGTTTTCCGCCCTCAAAGATTCATCACAATCGATTGAAAATATGCCGAGTTATTGCTGTTTGAAAATGGTAGAAATTTCACGAATTTCAAGTATTTCATTTTTTTCCTTCAGTATATGAAGGAAAAAAAATTTTTTTCTCAAAATTGATTCTGCTTTAAGATTTAATTCAAATCTGCAAACATTCCTTCACTAGATTTCAAAATAATCGCAAGAGAACGAAAGTTTTTATGAATTAAAAATTGCAAATTTCTCGAGTGTTAAAAAAATATACAAAAACAATTGCTAAATACTTGAAACTTTGCAAATATTTTCTTAAAATTGAGTCTGCTTTAAGATTTAGTTCAAATCTGCAAACATTCCTTCACTAGATTTCAAAATAATCGCAAGAGAACTAAAGTTTTCATGAATTAAAAATTGCGAATTTCCCGAGCGTTAAAAAAAAATCAAAACAATTGCTAAACGCTTGAAACTTTGCAATTTTTTTCAAAATTGTGTCTGCTTTAATTTTTAGTTCAAATCTGCAAACATTCCTTCACTAGATTTTAAAATAATTGCAGGAGAACGAAAGTTTTTAAGAAATAAAAATTGCGAATTTCTCGAGCGTTAAAAGAAATACAAAACAATTGCTGAAGACTTGAAACTTTGCATTTTTTTTTTAATTGAGTCTGTTTTAAGGTTTAGTTCAAATTTTCGAATATTCCTTCACTAGATTTCAAAATAATCGCAAGAGAACTAAAGTTATTATAAATCAAAAATTGCGAATTTCCCGAGCGTTAAAAAGTATACAAAACAATTGCTGAGCACTTGAAACTTTGCAAATTTTCTCAAAATTGAGTCTGCTTTAATATTCAGTTCAAATCTGTAAACATTCCTTCACTAGATTTTAAAATAATCGCAAGAGAACGAAAGTTTTTAGAATTAAAAATTGCGAATTTCTCGAGCGTTAAAAAAAATATATGAAAACAATTGTTAAACACTTAAAACTTTGCAAATTTTCTCAAAATTGATTCTGCTTTAGGATTTAGATGGAATCTGCAAACATTCCTTCACTAGATTTCGAAATAATCGCAAGAGAACGAAAGTTTTTATAAATTAAAAAATGCGATTTTTTCGAGCGTTAAAAAAATATACTTTAAACTAAACGAAAATAAAAATATAATCTATTATACCATCAAACATGATGGCCACATCACCATTTTATTTACGTATTCACGATCTTGCATTATTTATATTTCAATTATTAAGTTTATTTATTAAGATTTATGGAAACATTGTTGATACAGTGAATAATTTAATCTAGAAGAGGGCGGTTCTTAACTTTGATTAAAAACACATAAGGATGTAATGCATTTTAAATTTATTACATCGACAAATATCGTGAGTCGTGGCTTTTGTGAAGCATAGGAATACAATTGAATCAAAACTATTACAAAATATTTTGTAGAACCCACGATTACAACAATATTGATTGGAAACGTTTGTGTTTGATTTTTGAACTTTACACCTTATTCAAGACAAAGCCAACAAAGAAGGAAAATTATTTTTTAAACAACGTACATTAGAAAATATTTTCATTACAATTGAATTGTTTTCATATTTTATGAAGAATGAAATAGATGCTAATACTACCAAATGAAACGACGAGTTTAGAGTTTAATTAATAATATTACGGAGTAATTAAAAATTGAAAAAATTAAAGCAATGAATACATTTATAATAATTATGCAATTTATTGAAAGTGCATTCAAAAATTGTTATTATTGGAGCTGCATTTTGATACATAATTTGCCTACTGCAAAAATGAATCTACAATCATTTCTAAACATCCTGCGTTACATACAAAGCTCAGTTTTCCTTCCAACATATTCGCACGAAACCAAAAATCCAACAAAATTGGAATTATTTATGGCAATCCCAGGAACAGCCGTTTGCGGATTAGTAATCTACTGTAATTACGCAACTTTAAAACCGGCACATAATATGGTCGCAATTTTTGAAAACGCGAACAAATTTTTCGATGCCTTAATGCCTATATTCCTCTACGTCAACAATTTTTGCATAGAAGCGAAAATCGTAAAATTATTACAGAAAATCGTACGGAAAAATAAGCTTATGAAATTTACGATAATATTATCTGTAATTATAACAATCACCATAAACTTGATCATGTTGGTAAATTTAGGATTGGAAGATGATAGATGGATTAAGATAGGAATGGAAATTCCGAATGTAATCCTTAATGTGGTGATTAATAAATGGTTTGTTTATATTTGCGTGATGGCACAAATTTTTTTTGGTTTATTAGAAGAATTTAAGAAGAACAGAATTAATGAGGATTTGCAGTCTAGATTAGCTTCTGTTAATACAAAGGAAACATTATTTGGTTCTTCAGGGAATTATAAAGAAAATTATTTGGGTACAATCACTTGCATTAATAAAAATAGAAAAACTGAATTACTTGGTTCTTCAAGGAATTATAAAGAAAATTGTTTGGGAACAATAAGGAATACAATCATTCAAAATTTATCTGCGTGTACTGATGGTGCTAACATGAATAAAAAGAGAAAAACTGGCAGACATGAACAATTTCCTATTTTTAATGATAATAAAGAGGATTCTTTGAAGGCGAGGCAAACACTTTTTTCTCAATCTAAATTTTTGCCACAGGCCAGACAAAACAGGAACACAAATACATTAACAACGTTCAGAAATTTGTACGATCATCAATTTTTCTTATCCAAGGAATTAATGGAATGCTTTAACGGTTTCCTTCTGGTAACAGTTGTTTATATCTACGTTAAAATTTTATGGACAGTTTTCCAGTTTGTTCTCTTCATAGACAACACAACATTTGCAGCGGTCGTCAACGTGTTCGTACACGTGGTTCAAATTTTTGTAATTGCTTTTCCTTGCAATGTTTTGAAGAACGTTGCGACACTAATTGCTAGTGAAATATCTACGATGTATCGAGGGAATTGTGCTATTGATGATGAGGTAAATTTAATTAGTATTAACACTTTATTGATGTCCAAACAGATTTAAAAAAGATATTCAGCCACAAATTTTATTTTAGATAATAAATAAAATAGCAAAAGAAAGCTGAAACATTAGGACAGTAATTTCTTTAGGTCATGTATACATCATAAATCATTAAATGCGCACAGAATTGGGTGACCAAAGCAACACTTAATAATTATTTCATGATAATGATAAATAATTTTACTCTAGAATAAAACACTTTTTATTTCGTTTGTATCGTGCGAGCCTCAAAATTTTGTTTCACAGTTGGCTGTGAGATAAATGAGGTGTGTCGCATATTATTACATCATGAGATTTAAAAAAATGAATTAATCTCAGACATGACTACTATGTTTCACTCGCTCAGTCATAGCCAACGCAGAAGCAAAATTCTGTATAACTCTTGAATTTATTTGTAAAGACTTTAGTTTTGATAATGGCAAGCTGAGTTGGCGAAACTGCAGTCAAACAAATAAATCAGTGTTATACAAACAAAGTAAAAAGTGTTTCCTACATAACAAATATTAATTTTAATCTATTTTTAGGTAATTTTATTTTCGTTACAGTTAATTGAACAATCATTGATTGTTCGACCTTTTGGGGCCTTTACCATAAATGGGAAATTAATTATTGGGGTTGGTATTATCGAATGTTAAAGAGTATTATTTTTAATTTGTGTTCATTTTCAGATGTTTGGCAGTGTGATTGTTTATCTAATACTCCTTATACAACTGTCCTAATTGCATTTCTGATTTCCTGCAAGACGATATAAAAAACGCACCCGAGCGGCGCCGCTACGGCGCCCTGGCGGTTTGATGCGTCCACTGGAGCGGCGCTGCTACGGCGCCCGGCAGGTGTGATGCACCCTAACGTCACATAACCCAACCTTACCCAACCCTACCTAACCTAACCCAATGATTTTCAACGACCTGTAACTCGTCTCGGGCGAACCAGCTGCTGGTTCGATCAAGCGAAAAATACGTGGCAAGAATTTTAATATGTATAATATATATTTTTTTAAATTATAGAACGTGTATTAAAGTGTATCGTATACGTCCAATTATTTTATAAGCGAACAATTATTGTAAATTCGATGATTTCCCGAATAACGGAGTATTACCATAATTAAATAAATAATAAACGAAGATTCTCCGTATATAGCTGATCTGGAGGTTGCAGGTTCGATCCTTGTCGGAAGCATGTTCACACGTTTGATTCAGCTATATACGGAGAATCTTCGTTTATTATTTATTTAATTATTGTAAATTCTAGATTGTATTTAATTTTGGACATGTTGACGTTCACATCCACTATATGTAAATTATTTTGTAAAACTGTATGTACAGCATTTTATGTACCAAAGTGGCAATCAGTGAATAAATTTGAATTGAAAATTGAATTGAATTAAATAAAACATAATACCCTAATCATTTCCTACCTAAATATTTGTGACCCAATATAATAATTGCAAATGCATCCAAGAATTGCACGAAGATTGACAGGATAAGAAGAAGCAAGAGGTATTTGTGACCGTCACGAGAAACCGGCTCCCTAGAGAAGGTACTCGACCCCAGCAACAGCTTCTGGAGATATGACAACGGCAATTTTTGGCCGCCCCACCACCAAAAACAACGGCCCTTTTAAGGGCCATAAAAACTAACTAATTCTAAGGTTCTTCTTTGTCGATGAATGAATGCATGTATGAATGAAAGACCAAAGTCGTCTCATAATAAAATAATGAAAAATTTTAGCCAAGATTATCAGAAGACTAGGAACGAAAAGAGTTATTTTCACTTCAAAAATCGATCGAAAATTTGCGGTTCAGAATGTGTACCCTAAATTCTTTTCGAAAAATTTTCATGATTTGTAACAGGAGACTAGGAACGCAAAGAGGTATTTTACTCTTCAAAAATCGATCGAAAATTTTGCGGTTCAGAATGTGTACCCTAATTCAATTTCGAAAAATTTTCATGATTTGTAACAGGAGACTAGGAACGCAAAGAGGTATTCTACCCTTCAAAAATCGATCGAAAATTTTGCGGTTCAGAATGTGTACCCTAATTCAATTTCGAAAAATTTTCATAATTTGTAACAAGAGACTAGGAACGCAAAAGGGTATTTTACTCTTCAAAAATCGATCGAAAATTTTGCGGTTCAGAATGTGTACCCTAATTCAATTTTGAAAAATTTTCATGATTTGTAACAGGAGACTAGGAACGCAAAGAGGTATTTTACTCTTCAAAAATCGATCGAAAATTTTGCATTTCAGAATGTGTAACCTAATTCAATTTCGAAAAATTTTCATGATTTGTAACAGGAGACTAGGAATGTAAAGAGGTATTTTACTCTTCAAAAATCGATCGAAAATTTTGCAGTTCAGAATGTGTACCATAAATTAATTTCGAAAAATTTTCCTGATTTGTAATAGGAGACTAGGAACGCAAAGAGGTATTTTACTCTTCAAAAATCGATCGAAAATTTTACGGTTCAGAATGTGTACCATAATTCAATTTCGAAAAATTTTCATGATTTGTAACAGGAGACTAGGAACGCAAAGAGGTATTTTACTCTTCAAAAATCGATCGAAAATTTTACGGTTCAGAATGTGTTTCCCAAATTAATTTCGAAAAATTTTCATGATTTGTAACAGAAGACTAGGAACGCAAAGAGGTATTTTACTCTTCAAAAATCGATCGAAAATTTTGTGGTTCAGAATGTGTACCATAATTCAATTTCGAAAAATTTTCATGATTTGTAACAGGAGACTAGGAACGCAAAAAGGTATTTTACTCTTCAAAAATCGATCGAAAATTTTGCGGTTCAGAATGTGTACCCTAAATTAATTTCGAAAAATTTTCATGATTTGTAACTGGAGACTAGGAACGCAAAGAGGTATTTTACTCTTCAAAAATCGATCGAAAATTTTGCATTTCAGAATGTGTAACCTAATTCAATTTCGAAAAATTTTCATGATTTGTAACTGGAGACTAGGAACGCAAAAAGGTATTTTACTCTTCAAAAATCGATCGAAAATTTTGCGGTTCAGAATGTGTACCCTAAATTAATTTCGAAAAATTTTCATGATTTGTAACTGGAGACTAGGAACGCAAAGAGGTATTTTACTCTTCAAAAATCGATCGAAAATTTTGCGGTTCAGAATGTGTACTCTAAATTAATTTCGAAAAATTTTCATGATTTGTAACAGGAGACTAGGAACGCAAAAAGGTATTTTACTCTTCCAAAATCGATCGAAAATTTGCGGTTCAGAATGTGTACCCTAAATTAATTTTGAAAAATTTTCAAGATTTGTAACAGGAGACTAGGAACGCAAAGAGGTATTTTACTCTTCAAAAATCGATCGAAAATTTTGCGGTTCAGAATGTGTACCCTAATTCAATTTCGAAAAATTTTCATGATTTGTAACAGGAGACTAGGAACGCAAAGAGGTATTTTACCCTTCAAAAATCGATCGAAAATTTTGCGGTTCAGAATGTGTACCCTAATTCAATTTCGAAAAATTTTCATAATTTGTAACAGGAGACTAGGAACGCAAAAGGGTATTTTACTCTTCAAAAATCGATCGAAAATTTTGCATTTCAGAATGTGTAACCTAATTCAATTTCGAAAAATTTTCATGATTTGTAACTGGAGACTAGGAACGCAAAAAGGTATTTTACTCTTCAAAAATCGATCGAAAATTTTGCGGTTCAGAATGTGTACCCTAAATTAATTTCGAAAAATGTTCATGATTTGTAACTGGAGACTAGGAACGCAAAAAGGTATTTTACTCTTCAAAAATCGATCGAAAATTTTGCGGTTCAGAATGTGTACCCTAAATTAATTTCGAAAAATGTTCATGATTTGTAACTGGAGACTAGGAACGCAAAAAGGTATTTTACTCTTCAAAAATCGATCGAAAATTTTGCGGTTCAGAATGTGTACCCTAAATTAATTTCGAAAAATTTTCATGATTTGTAACTGGAGACTAGGAACGCAAAAAGGTATTTTACTCTTCAAAAATCGATCGAAAATTTTGCGGTTCAGAATGTGTACCCTAAATTAATTTCGAAAAATTTTCATGATTTGTAACTGGAGACTAGGAACGCAAAGAGGTATTTTACTCTTCAAAAATCGATCGAAAATTTTACGGTTCAGAATGTGTACCATAATTCAATTTCGAAAAATTTTCATGATTTGTAACAGGAGACTAGGAATATAAAGAGGTATTTTACTCTTCAAAAATCGATCGAAAATTTTGCATTTCAGAATGTGTAACCTAATTCAATTTCGAAAAATTTTCATGATTTGTAACAGGAGACTAGGAACGCAAAGAGGTATTTTACTCTTCAAAAATCGATCGAAAATTTTACGGTTCAGAATGTGTACCCTAAATTAATTTCGAAAAATTTTCATGATTTGTAACTGGAGACTAGGAACGCAAAAAGGTATTTTACTCTTCAAAAATCGATCGAAAATTTTGCGGTTCAGAATGTGTACCCTAAATTAATTTCGAAAAATTTTCATGATTTGTAACTGGAGACTAGGAACGCAAAAAGGTATTTTACTCTTCCAAAATCGATCGAAAATTTGCGGTTCAGAATGTGTACCATAATTCAATTTCGAAAAATTTTCATGATTTGTAACAGGAGACTAGGAACGCAAAGAGGTATTTTACCCTTCAAAAATCGATCGAAAATTTTGCGGTTCAGAATGTGTACCCTAATTCAATTTCGAAAAATTTTCATAATTTGTAACAGGAGACTAGGAACGCAAAAGGGTATTTTACTCTTCAAAAATCGATCGAAAATTTTGCATTTCAGAATGTGTAACCTAATTCAATTTCGAAAAATTTTCATGATTTGTAACTGGAGACTAGGAACGCAAAAAGGTATTTTACTCTTCAAAAATCGATCGAAAATTTTGCGGTTCAGAATGTGTACCATAATTCAATTTCGAAAAATTTTCATGATTTGTAACAGGAGACTAGGAACGCAAAAAGGTATTTTACTCTTCAAAAATCGATCGAAAATTTTGCGGTTCAGAATGTGTACCCTAAATTAATTTCGAAAAATTTTCATGATTTGTAACTGGAGACTAGGAACGCAAAAAGGTATTTTACTCTTCAAAAATCGATCGAAAATTTTGCGGTTCAGAATGTGTACCCTAAATTAATTTCGAAAAATTTTCATGATTTGTAACTGGAGACTAGGAACGCAAAGAGGTATTTTACTCTTCAAAAATCGATCGAAAATTTTGCGGTTCAGAATGTGTACTCTAAATTAATTTCGAAAAATTTTCATGATTTGTAACAGGAGACTAGGAACGCAAAAAGGTATTTTACTCTTCCAAAATCGATCGAAAATTTGCGGTTCAGAATGTGTACCCTAAATTAATTTTGAAAAATTTTCAAGATTTGTAACAGGAGACTAGGAACGCAAAGAGGTATTTTACTCTTCAAAAATCGATCGAAAATTTTGCGGTTCAGAACGTGTACTCTAATTCAATTTCGAAAAATTTTCATGATTTGTAACAGGAGACTAGGAATGTAAAGAGGTATTTTACTCTTCAAAAATCGATCGAAAATTTTGCAGTTCAGAATGTGTACCCTAAATTAATTTCGAAAAATTTTCATGATTTGTAACTGGAGACTAGGAACGCAAAGAGGTATTTTACTCTTCAAAAATCGATCGAAAATTTTGCGGTTCAGAATGTGTACTCTAAATTAATTTCGAAAAATTTTCATGATTTGTAACAGGAGACTAGGAACGCAAAAAGGTATTTTACTCTTCCAAAATCGATCGAAAATTTGCGGTTCAGAATGTGTACCCTAAATTAATTTTGAAAAATTTTCAAGATTTGTAACAGGAGACTAGGAACGCAAAGAGGTATTTTACTCTTCAAAAATCGATCGAAAATTTTGCGGTTCAGAACGTGTACTCTAATTCAATTTCGAAAAATTTTCATGATTTGTAACAGGAGACTAGGAATGTAAAGAGGTATTTTACTCTTCAAAAATCGATCGAAAATTTTGCGGTTCAGAATGTGTACTCTAAATTAATTTCGAAAAATTTTCATGATTTGTAACAGGAGACTAGGAACGCAAAAAGGTATTTTACTCTTCCAAAATCGATCGAAAATTTGCGGTTCAGAATGTGTACCCTAAATTAATTTTGAAAAATTTTCAAGATTTGTAACAGGAGACTAGGAACGCAAAGAGGTATTTTACTCTTCAAAAATCGATCGAAAATTTTGCGGTTCAGAATGTGTACTCTAAATTAATTTCGAAAAATTTTCATGATTTGTAACAGGAGACTAGGAACGCAAAAAGGTATTTTACTCTTCCAAAATCGATCGAAAATTTGCGGTTCAGAATGTGTACCCTAAATTAATTTTGAAAAATTTTCAAGATTTGTAACAGGAGACTAGGAACGCAAAGAGGTATTTTACTCTTCAAAAATCGATCGAAAATTTTGCGGTTCAGAATGTGTACCCTAAATTAATTTCGAAAAATTTTCATGATTTGTAACTGGAGACTAGGAACGCAAAGAGGTATTTTACTCTTCAAAAATCGATCGAAAATTTTGCGGTTCAGAATGTGTACTCTAAATTAATTTCGAAAAATTTTCATGATTTGTAACAGGAGACTAGGAACGCAAAAAGGTATTTTACTCTTCCAAAATCGATCGAAAATTTGCGGTTCAGAATGTGTACCCTAAATTAATTTTGAAAAATTTTCAAGATTTGTAACAGGAGACTAGGAACGCAAAGAGGTATTTTACTCTTCAAAAATCGATCGAAAATTTTGCGGTTCAGAACGTGTACTCTAATTCAATTTCGAAAAATTTTCATGATTTGTAACAGGAGACTAGGAATGTAAAGAGGTATTTTACTCTTCAAAAATCGATCGAAAATTTTGCAGTTCAGAATGTGTACCCTAAATTAATTTCGAAAAATTTTCATGATTTGTAACTGGAGACTAGGAACGCAAAGAGGTATTTTACTCTTCAAAAATCGATCGAAAATTTTGTGGTTCAGAATGTGTACCATAATTCAATTTCGAAAAATTTTCATGATTTGTAACAGGAGACTAGGAACGCAAAAAGGTATTTTACTCTTCAAAAATCGATCGAAAATTTTGCGGTTCAGAATGTGTACCCTAAATTAATTTCGAAAAATTTTCATGATTTGTAACTGGAGACTAGGAACGCAAAGAGGTATTTTACTCTTCAAAAATCGATCGAAAATTTTGCATTTCAGAATGTGTAACCTAATTCAATTTCGAAAAATTTTCATGATTTGTAACAGGAGACTAGGAACGCAAAAAGGTATTTTACTCTTCAAAAATCGATCGAAAATTTTGCGGTTCAGAATGTGTACCCTAAATTAATTTCGAAAAATTTTCATGATTTGTAACTGGAGACTAGGAACGCAAAGAGGTATTTTACTCTTCAAAAATCGATCGAAAATTTTACGGTTCAGAATGAGTACCATAATTCAATTTCGAAAAATTTTCATGATTTGTAACTGGAGACTAGGAACGCAAAAAGGTATTTTACTCTTCAAAAATCGATCGAAAATTTTGCGGTTCAGAATGTGTACCCTAAATTAATTTCGAAAAATTTTCATGATTTGTAACTGGAGACTAGGAACGCAAAAAGGTATTTTACTCTTCCAAAATCGATCGAAAATTTGCGGTTCAGAATGTGTACCATAATTCAATTTCGAAAAATTTTCATGATTTGTAACAGGAGACTAGGAACGCAAAAAGGTATTTTACTCTTCAAAAATCGATCGAAAATTTTGCGGTTCAGAATGTGTACCATAATTCAATTTCGAAAAATTTTCATGATTTGTAACAGGAGACTAGGAACGCAAAAAGGTATTTTACTCTTCAAAAATCGATCGAAAATTTTGCGGTTCAGAATGTGTACCCTAAATTAATTTCGAAAAATTTTCATGATTTGTAACTGGAGACTAGGAACGCAAAAAGGTATTTTACTCTTCAAAAATCGATCGAAAATTTTGCGGTTCAGAATGTGTACCCTAAATTAATTTCGAAAAATGTTCATGATTTGTAACTGGAGACTAGGAACGCAAAAAGGTATTTTACTCTTCAAAAATCGATCGAAAATTTTGCGGTTCAGAATGTGTACCCTAAATTAATTTCGAAAAATTTTCATGATTTGTAACTGGAGACTAGGAACGCAAAGAGGTATTTTACTCTTCAAAAATCGATCGAAAATTTTGCGGTTCAGAATGTGTACTCTAAATTAATTTCGAAAAATTTTCATGATTTGTAACAGGAGACTAGGAACGCAAAAAGGTATTTTACTCTTCCAAAATCGATCGAAAATTTGCGGTTCAGAATGTGTACCCTAAATTAATTTTGAAAAATTTTCAAGATTTGTAACAGGAGACTAGGAACGCAAAGAGGTATTTTACTCTTCAAAAATCGATCGAAAATTTTGCGGTTCAGAACGTGTACTCTAATTCAATTTCGAAAAATTTTCATGATTTGTAACAGGAGACTAGGAATGTAAAGAGGTATTTTACTCTTCAAAAATCGATCGAAAATTTTGCAGTTCAGAATGTGTACCATAAATTAATTTCGAAAAATTTTCCTGATTTGTAATAGGAGACTAGGAACGCAAAGAGGTATTTTACTCTTCAAAAATCGATCGAAAATTTTACGGTTCAGAATGTGTACCATAATTCAATTTCGAAAAATTTTCATGATTTGTAACAGGAGACTAGGAATATAAAGAGGTATTTTACTCTTCAAAAATCGATCGAAAATTTTGCATTTCAGAATGTGTAACCTAATTCAATTTCGAAAAATTTTCATGATTTGTAACAGGAGACTAGGAACGCAAAGAGGTATTTTACTCTTCAAAAATCGATCGAAAATTTTACGGTTCAGAATGTGTTTCCCAAATTAATTTCGAAAAATTTTCATGATTTGTAACAGAAGACTAGGAACGCAAAGAGGTATTTTACTCTTCAAAAATCGATCGAAAATTTTGCGGTTCAGAATGTGTACCCTAAATTAATTTCGAAAAATTTTCATGATTTGTAACAGGAGACTAGGAACGCAAAAAGGTATTTTACTCTTCAAAAATCGATCGAAAATTTTGCGGTTCAGAATGTGTACCCTAAATTAATTTCGAAAAATTTTCATGATTTGTAACAGGAGACTAGGAACGCAAAGAGGTATTTTACTCTTCAAAAATCGATCGAAAATTTTACGGTTCAGAATGTGTACCCTAAATTAATTTCGAAAAATTTTCATGATTTGTAACTGGAGACTAGGAACGCAAAAAGGTATTTTACTCTTCCAAAATCGATCGAAAATTTGCGGTTCAGAATGTGTACCATAATTCAATTTCGAAAAATTTTCATGATTTGTAACAGGAGACTAGGAACGCAAAGAGGTATTTTACCCTTCAAAAATCGATCGAAAATTTTGCGGTTCAGAATGTGTACCCTAATTCAATTTCGAAAAATTTTCATAATTTGTAACAGGAGACTAGGAACGCAAAAGGGTATTTTACTCTTCAAAAATCGATCGAAAATTTTGCATTTCAGAATGTGTAACCTAATTCAATTTCGAAAAATTTTCATGATTTGTAACTGGAGACTAGGAACGCAAAAAGGTATTTTACTCTTCCAAAATCGATCGAAAATTTGCGGTTCAGAATGTGTACCATAATTCAATTTCGAAAAATTTTCATGATTTGTAACAGGAGACTAGGAACGCAAAGAGGTATTTTACCCTTCAAAAATCGATCGAAAATTTTGCGGTTCAGAATGTGTACCCTAATTCAATTTCGAAAAATTTTCATAATTTGTAACAGGAGACTAGGAACGCAAAAGGGTATTTTACTCTTCAAAAATCGATCGAAAATTTTGCATTTCAGAATGTGTAACCTAATTCAATTTCGAAAAATTTTCATGATTTGTAACTGGAGACTAGGAACGCAAAAAGGTATTTTACTCTTCAAAAATCGATCGAAAATTTTGCGGTTCAGAATGTGTACCATAATTCAATTTCGAAAAATTTTCATGATTTGTAACAGGAGACTAGGAACGCAAAAAGGTATTTTACTCTTCAAAAATCGATCGAAAATTTTGCGGTTCAGAATGTGTACCCTAAATTAATTTCGAAAAATTTTCATGATTTGTAACTGGAGACTAGGAACGCAAAAAGGTATTTTACTCTTCAAAAATCGATCGAAAATTTTGCGGTTCAGAATGTGTACCCTAAATTAATTTCGAAAAATTTTCATGATTTGTAACTGGAGACTAGGAACGCAAAGAGGTATTTTACTCTTCAAAAATCGATCGAAAATTTTGCGGTTCAGAATGTGTACTCTAAATTAATTTCGAAAAATTTTCATGATTTGTAACAGGAGACTAGGAACGCAAAAAGGTATTTTACTCTTCCAAAATCGATCGAAAATTTGCGGTTCAGAATGTGTACCCTAAATTAATTTTGAAAAATTTTCAAGATTTGTAACAGGAGACTAGGAACGCAAAGAGGTATTTTACTCTTCAAAAATCGATCGAAAATTTTGCGGTTCAGAACGTGTACTCTAATTCAATTTCGAAAAATTTTCATGATTTGTAACAGGAGACTAGGAATGTAAAGAGGTATTTTACTCTTCAAAAATCGATCGAAAATTTTGCAGTTCAGAATGTGTACCCTAAATTAATTTCGAAAAATTTTCATGATTTGTAACTGGAGACTAGGAACGCAAAGAGGTATTTTACTCTTCAAAAATCGATCGAAAATTTTGCGGTTCAGAATGTGTACTCTAAATTAATTTCGAAAAATTTTCATGATTTGTAACAGGAGACTAGGAACGCAAAAAGGTATTTTACTCTTCCAAAATCGATCGAAAATTTGCGGTTCAGAATGTGTACCCTAAATTAATTTTGAAAAATTTTCAAGATTTGTAACAGGAGACTAGGAACGCAAAGAGGTATTTTACTCTTCAAAAATCGATCGAAAATTTTGCGGTTCAGAACGTGTACTCTAATTCAATTTCGAAAAATTTTCATGATTTGTAACAGGAGACTAGGAATGTAAAGAGGTATTTTACTCTTCAAAAATCGATCGAAAATTTTGCGGTTCAGAATGTGTACTCTAAATTAATTTCGAAAAATTTTCATGATTTGTAACAGGAGACTAGGAACGCAAAAAGGTATTTTACTCTTCCAAAATCGATCGAAAATTTGCGGTTCAGAATGTGTACCCTAAATTAATTTTGAAAAATTTTCAAGATTTGTAACAGGAGACTAGGAACGCAAAGAGGTATTTTACTCTTCAAAAATCGATCGAAAATTTTGCGGTTCAGAATGTGTACTCTAAATTAATTTCGAAAAATTTTCATGATTTGTAACAGGAGACTAGGAACGCAAAAAGGTATTTTACTCTTCCAAAATCGATCGAAAATTTGCGGTTCAGAATGTGTACCCTAAATTAATTTTGAAAAATTTTCAAGATTTGTAACAGGAGACTAGGAACGCAAAGAGGTATTTTACTCTTCAAAAATCGATCGAAAATTTTGCGGTTCAGAATGTGTACCCTAAATTAATTTCGAAAAATTTTCATGATTTGTAACTGGAGACTAGGAACGCAAAGAGGTATTTTACTCTTCAAAAATCGATCGAAAATTTTGCGGTTCAGAATGTGTACTCTAAATTAATTTCGAAAAATTTTCATGATTTGTAACAGGAGACTAGGAACGCAAAAAGGTATTTTACTCTTCCAAAATCGATCGAAAATTTGCGGTTCAGAATGTGTACCCTAAATTAATTTTGAAAAATTTTCAAGATTTGTAACAGGAGACTAGGAACGCAAAGAGGTATTTTACTCTTCAAAAATCGATCGAAAATTTTGCGGTTCAGAACGTGTACTCTAATTCAATTTCGAAAAATTTTCATGATTTGTAACAGGAGACTAGGAATGTAAAGAGGTATTTTACTCTTCAAAAATCGATCGAAAATTTTGCAGTTCAGAATGTGTACCCTAAATTAATTTCGAAAAATTTTCATGATTTGTAACTGGAGACTAGGAACGCAAAGAGGTATTTTACTCTTCAAAAATCGATCGAAAATTTTGTGGTTCAGAATGTGTACCATAATTCAATTTCGAAAAATTTTCATGATTTGTAACAGGAGACTAGGAACGCAAAAAGGTATTTTACTCTTCAAAAATCGATCGAAAATTTTGCGGTTCAGAATGTGTACCCTAAATTAATTTCGAAAAATTTTCATGATTTGTAACTGGAGACTAGGAACGCAAAGAGGTATTTTACTCTTCAAAAATCGATCGAAAATTTTGCATTTCAGAATGTGTAACCTAATTCAATTTCGAAAAATTTTCATGATTTGTAACAGGAGACTAGGAACGCAAAAAGGTATTTTACTCTTCAAAAATCGATCGAAAATTTTGCGGTTCAGAATGTGTACCCTAAATTAATTTCGAAAAATTTTCATGATTTGTAACTGGAGACTAGGAACGCAAAGAGGTATTTTACTCTTCAAAAATCGATCGAAAATTTTACGGTTCAGAATGTGTACCATAATTCAATTTCGAAAAATTTTCATGATTTGTAACTGGAGACTAGGAACGCAAAAAGGTATTTTACTCTTCAAAAATCGATCGAAAATTTTGCGGTTCAGAATGTGTACCCTAAATTAATTTCGAAAAATTTTCATGATTTGTAACTGGAGACTAGGAACGCAAAAAGGTATTTTACTCTTCCAAAATCGATCGAAAATTTGCGGTTCAGAATGTGTACCATAATTCAATTTCGAAAAATTTTCATGATTTGTAACAGGAGACTAGGAACGCAAAAAGGTATTTTACTCTTCAAAAATCGATCGAAAATTTTGCGGTTCAGAATGTGTACCATAATTCAATTTCGAAAAATTTTCATGATTTGTAACAGGAGACTAGGAACGCAAAAAGGTATTTTACTCTTCAAAAATCGATCGAAAATTTTGCGGTTCAGAATGTGTACCCTAAATTAATTTCGAAAAATTTTCATGATTTGTAACTGGAGACTAGGAACGCAAAAAGGTATTTTACTCTTCAAAAATCGATCGAAAATTTTGCGGTTCAGAATGTGTACCCTAAATTAATTTCGAAAAATTTTCATGATTTGTAACTGGAGACTAGGAACGCAAAAAGGTATTTTACTCTTCAAAAATCGATCGAAAATTTTGCGGTTCAGAATGTGTACCCTAAATTAATTTCGAAAAATTTTCATGATTTGTAACTGGAGACTAGGAACGCAAAGAGGTATTTTACTCTTCAAAAATCGATCAAAAATTTTGCGGTTCAGAATGTGTACTCTAAATTAATTTCGAAAAATTTTCATGATTTGTAACAGGAGACCAGGAACGCAAAGAGGTATTTTACTCTTCAAAAATCGATCGAAAATTTTGCGGTTCAGAATGTGTACCATAATTCAATTTCGAAAAATTTTCATGATTTGTAACAGGAGACTAGGAACGCAAAAAGGTATTTTACTCTTCAAAAATCGATCAAAAATTTTGCGGTTCAGAATGTGTACCATAATTCAATTTCGAAAAATTTTCATGATTTGTAACAGGAGACTGGGAACGCAAAAAGGTATTTTACTCTTCAAAAATCGACGGAAAATTTTGCGGTTCAGAATGTGTACCATAATTCAATTTCGAAAAATTTTCATGATTTGTAACAGGAGACCAGGAACGAAAAGAGGTATATTTCTCTTCAAAAATCGATCGAAAATTTTGCCGTTCAGAATGTGTACCCTAATTAAATTTCGAAAAATTTTCATGATTTGTAACAGGAGACTAGGAACGCAAATAGGTATTTTACTCTTCCAAAATCGATCGAAAATTTTGCAGTTCAGAATGTGTAATCTAATTCAATTTCGAAAAATTTTCATGATTTGTAACAGGAGACTAGGAACGCAAATAGGTATTTTACTCTTCCAAAATCGATCGAAAATTTTGCAGTTCAGAATGTGTAATCTAATTCAATTTCGAAAAATTTTCATGATTTGTAACAGGAGACTAGGAACGCAAAGAGGTATTTTACTCTACAAAAATCGATCGAAAATTTTGCGGTTCAGAATGTGTGCCATAATTCAATTTCGAAAAATTTTCATGATTTGTAACAGGAGACCAGGAACGCAAAGAGGTATTTTACTCTTCCAAAATCGATCGAAAATGTTGCAGTTCAGAATGTGTAATCTAATTTAATTTCGAAAAATTTTCATGATATGTAACAGGAGACTAGGAACGCAAAGAGGTATTTTACTCTTCAAAAATCGATCGAAAATTTTGCAGTTCAGAATGTGTACCATAAATTAATTTCGAAAAATTTTCATGATTCGTAACAGGAGACCACTTCGGTTTTTCATTCATACAAGCAATTATTCATTGACAAAGAAGAATCTTAGAATTAGTTAATTTTTATGGCCCTTAAAAGGGCCGTTGTGTTCAGGAGTGGGGCGCCCAAAATTTGCCGTTGTCATATCTCTAGAAGATGTTGGTGGGGTCGACTACCTTCTCCATGGAGCCGGTTTCTCGTGACGTTCACAAAAATCTCTTGCTTCTTCTTATTCTGTCAATCTTCGTGCAATTCTTGGATGTGTTTACAATTATTTTATTGGGTAACAAATATTTAGGTAGGAAATAATTAGGTGTGGGGGCTGCGTTGCGTAGTTCGTTGGATCCAAGATGATTCAATGTGGTCGTAACAGTTTATTTACAGAATACGAATATGTACGGGTACAGATAATTAAGGTTAGCGCGGTGTCGGTATCGCGACGCGGACTGTAAATCGGAGTGGGTCCTGTGGGTGCACGGTCCTCCGGTCTACAGGACCTCGGTCAGGTTCAGTCGTCGTGGTGTCCTATACGTGGGGGTCCTCGTCGGCGATGGTGGCAGCGGTGACACGGGCCTCGGGATGGCATGCGTCCTTGCTGGTGCTCGGGTTCGCTCTGGGCCTCGCCTCCGTGGTGTCGATGGGATAGCCTCGGGTGGTCCACGCAGTAGCGTCGTACTCTTCTACTGACGTGGCGTCGACTCCGGCGTGATGTGCTCCGGGTCTGATGCTGGCGGACCGGAAGGCGTAGCATCGGATACCGTGGGGAGCTTGTCGTAAAGTGCCTTGGTGAGCTTCTTTGATTCACGTGCCTTGGTGAGCTCGTGTTTAGATACGTGCCTAGGTGAGCTCGTGTTGCGTGCCTAGGTGAGCTCGCTTGTCAGACTGTACTGATTGTTCGATTGCAGATATTGTATTTAGAGGCTTGTATTAAGTATACATATAACCAAAACGATTCGTGTACGCCAAATTTTGAAGCAATCGAAGGAAACATATTTTGCTATAACATACATAATAACTACTCTAATTTATTTGACCAAATAACCACACATTCTATACTTGGAAAGGCATATGTTAGTAAACACAATAACTGAATCATGTTTATTCGTAAAATAACTATCAATGTATAATATGTTATAACTAAAATCTAAAAATCATCTATTCTAATGGTAAAATCCTCATGAAACGTGTCCACTCTAGCTCTGTTAAATTCGCAGCATCTTCCGCAGTCATCCTGGGCACTTCATCAAGTCTCTGAATGGGATACTCCCATGTATATTCAATTTGGGACACCCAACACTTAAATAATATATTATCCTGTTTATCGGAGAGCTCTCTCGCCTTTTTGAGCAGGTTTTTGGCCTGAGCGTGGTTTTCCTTAATCTTCAGATACCACGCTTTGTAAATGAGAAACGACGTGCGATATATCCTAAACTGACTTTTGGTTTGAACATCGAGTAACTCCAAATAACTTTTGATCGTCATTTCATCCTCTTCTACCGGAAGGCTGTATCGCAATCCCCGCAAAAACAAGAAAATCCTAGCCTCCGTGGTGAAGAGAAGGGTTTTCAGGACAAGATCCCTGTTGATGTTGATTTTATTAAACGAGCATTGATACTGCCAATCCTTCGCCAGCTGGTACTTCTCCCTGCTCATATAGTAGGTCCAAATAACCGAGCAAAATAAGTTGTCCATCCAAGTGCTGCTTTCTTTCGTCTTATTTCCGTGATATTTTCTCGCATACGCCATTATATTGTCGACACTTTCAAAATAAAATCCCGTCCGTAGGATATACACCAACGCAATAATGTAATAAAGTGACATCTTTCTTCCTGGTGGAATGTTGTTTTTTAACAAGGAGCTAACGATTAGGGAATCGTGCAGTCTAAAATTGTGAGCCAGTAAAGTAACCAGCCACAAGTGAATACTGGTACAAGGACATTTCGAAAATAACTGTAAACTGATATCAACTATTCTATAGCCCAAACGAATTGAACCGTTTATATCACCGGAAATGCACCGCATGTGAAACATATTGCACATTAATTCTGTTAAAGTGTATAAGTCCTGCGTGTTATTGTTTGCGTAATTAGCTTGCAAGTCTTTTTTCACGTATTTTAATAGTCTTTCGCAGGTGTGACCTTGATCACAGTTTTTGTAAATATTCATAGCGTTACAGTAAACTTCGTAGAGTACAGGTATCTCAGGGTTTATCATTTTCAGGATGAACAAACTATGCGCACTAGCCATTTTTGCGAGGGTCCACTTGCCTTCAAGATAGAAAATTTTTCCGCATAAAGATAAACACGAAGCTAAATCATTCTTCGCTAGTGTATTGAATTTTAAGGGTTTCTTTACTTTAGAGTTCATCAGGTACGACCTCGACAGAAATACATTGAATGGCTGGTATATCAACGCGACGCTTGGGATGTTGTATTGCCTTAATGCCACAGCCAAATAATTCTTCGCAGTTTGCAGCTGCTGAAGGTCAGTGAAAGCCTTCGCCAGTCCAAAATTGATTTTTCCCATATGCAGCCGCCTGAACGTATCGGTTATTTGCGCGGAATGCATTTTTGCATCGACCATGCAGAGTTCACGGGCTTCCACTAAAACGTTAATGGCTCCAATGTAATCATCCAAACAAATCAGACTCTGTCCGTATTTCATGGTGAAGAAAATGCGCTTCCCGAGATGACCAGCGCTCGTGCTGTGGTAAATCAAGTTCCTGTAGGTCCTTGAGAGAATCTCCAGACAGTTGCACTTATCAGAAAAATATGACTTGGGATCAACACCGACGCGTTCAAGGTGGTAAAAACTCAAGTCATCCAGTTTTCCAGATACTCCCAATCGAATAGTCGCTCGCACTTCTTCAAAGCTTGATTCTTCGGCGGGAACTTGAACTCGAGTTTGGGTCAAATTATTGCAATAGGAAAGGATCTCCTTGAACCTTCCGAAGTTCGCAAACGCGTTCGCCGGTTCGCGAATGCATTTGGGGCAATAATGCGTCATACATTCCAAAACGTCCGTGCACAAGAGATGTAACTCCTTCTTTTGATTATCGGGAAGTAGATCGTAAGCCACTTTTCTGATACTCCTGTTCTTGAAATGTAATATTTTACAGTATCCATACTTGGGAATCGCTTGCCTCTTTTCGTTAAAGAAATCGGGTTCGAAATAGCAAACGCAGCATATTTGCTTGGTGTTTATACCACCGGAATTTATGTATCTGGAGCCACAATCGAATATTTCGTCCTCGAATAATGTTTGAATTGATTTAGCAAGTACGTACTCCGAGGGGTATTTTAGGGCTACGACCAGTAACGTTCTTATGAAGAGCTCACCTAAAACTGAAGCTGTTTTTATAACTAACTGACGGAAAGGTGGTAGCGAGTCGTAGAGGTCTGATGAAATTGCAGCGATGGTTAAAACCTTGTATCTCTTTTTTTGATAACCTTCAGAAAATACCGCTATTGTCAATATGTTATCGGATTGTCTGACTGTGAGTAAATCCGGATAAACGAAGTCCGACTCGTTCTTTTCAAAAGTGGTGATCAGGCTGAACAGCAAGCTGCCTTCATTGATAAGACGCAGCAGGCAAGTCTGTATATAACCAGGATTACCTTTACAAGTCGCCGCCAGTAGATCTGCAAGATATCTGGGGATTCCATGTACTTTTAAAATCTGGCATGCAACTGCAGCCGCATACCTGTTATCTATGGGGACCATTTGGACAAGTTTTATAGTATCGTTGAGGGATAGTTTGAACTTCAAATTGAAGTTATGAGCTTCAAAATGAGATGTGGCGACCAAACGAAACAAATCCTCCGATGAAACCAACTCGATTATCTCCCAACTTTGCTGGTCGATATTTTCCAGATTATCAATGAAGAATATAGCGGGGTTCGGCGAGGATAAAATCAAATCCCTAAAGCACTTCAAAATCTGGTACTTTCTAACGGCAACGTCATCGCTGGAGTAATGAGCGTTATCGTGTTGGTCTCTTAGTACCCTTGGAATGTTAAGTATCACCGGCACATCGTAATTATTCAACCTCGTTCTATTGTCATAGAGTTGCCTGTATAATCTAGACACGCAAAAGTAAGGAATATTCGAATCGGCGGATAATTTCACAGAAGCCAAATTAAACGAGTTTGCGTCTCTTAGCATATCCAAAGAATGGTTCAGGATCGCCGTCTTTCCATCACCTTCAGATCCGTAAAAACAGACACCGCGGACCCCGTGAAAATAACTATCGCCGTAAATAATAGCACGTATTAGATTGTACTCCTGGTTTCGTCCGTAAGTAGGCGCGGCTGATCGAAGAGGCTCTCCCACATCCTCACTGTCCTCATTGTACTCGAAAACTTGGTCGACCTCATCGGAGTCTCTTGTTTTGTACGAGGTTATCAGAAAGAAGTAAAACGAGGAGATTCTCGATAATTTAAAGGTCTTCTTATCACAAGACACCATATTGACGTGGACACCCGTCATCTTCATCGCTCTTTTAAACGCGGAACCGATAATCGCGTATTCTCTTCTGAACGGATGTCCGATCACGCCGCAATAAATAAAGCCCGAGGTCACAGCAATTGATACACCAATGATTCCGGATATTTCCAACAATGCCTTCTTGATCTTGAAAGCTGACCGTAGAGCATTCTGACCCTCCAATTCGTGCCTGATGCTCTTCAAACCGAATATAACCAAAAACATTATATCCTTGTCGAATAGAACCACTTTACAGATTACGCCTAGTAGTACGCCGGACATGCTGGAGATGAGTTTGTACGCTTCCTGTAATGTTACTATAATAACGGATTCGGCTAGTGAACTAGGTATGATTTTGATGCACTGCACTGTTACTTCTCGCATATCCGTTAAATATTCCACCTGCTGGCTTTCATCGACTTGATCCTGAACTGGTTTAATGATAAACGGGCGCAAATCGCTGACCTTCCAATATGTGGCCGCTTGCTTTATTTCCGCCCTAGATGGCAGTGACTGTACGAAGTTTTCAATCATTTTGGTCATTGTTAGACTATACTCGAATTTATTTCGCGAATGCAGCATTTCCCGAAGAGCAATATGCTTGTCGATCAATTTAACCACCTCAATTAGTTTATCCTCGAAATGCGTTTTCATGGACGCTTCGTTGGGTTTGTAGTACACCTGCCAAACTTTTACAAAACCATTTTCCACCGGTGTTGTCTCGTAGCGTTCATGCAGTATATGCGCCCATGCTCCAGGTCCGATAGTCGTGTCTCCATTATTAGACATATTCACCCCTTCTTTAGCTTCGTTAATAGCCTCTCCGATGATGAAATAATTTTTCGCGTGAGAATCACCTATTACGGTAAAACTTAAATTCCCACAAGTGATACCGAGTTTCAGTTGAAGAGTTACTTTGATTTCCGTTTCGAAGTTCCCCAAAATCTGCTGAAGAGCCAGCGCGCAAACGATCGCCTCGTGTAGAATTTCGTAAATCGAAGAATCGGATTTAACCTTCCATAACGATAACATAATTTCTCCGCTGAATTTAAGAACGTCAGCTCCGTAGGCGTAGAATGTTTCTATTAGGGCACCGATGTATGCATTCATCGTGGCTGTTAATCGGTATATTCCACCTTTTCCGACCTTGTTGTACTTCTCAGATAGGCTGGTGAAGCCGCAAATTTGGGCCATCATTACAACTCCCACGTAACGATGCATCTGCATGATTTCTCTCTCGCTCAGTCGTAGAATCTCGTCCGGGACGAAGGTCGCCATCGTATCGATCTGCTTCTTTATTTGGGCGAGCTCTATCTTCTTCATCAGTATTTGTTCTTGGGTCAGCAAATCGCTGAGGACAGCGTTGAATTTTATTTTCATCTTTGCACTTCTATATAACTTTGTATAATGTCGTCAGTATATATTTGACATTGATAATCAATATAAATGTTGCTTGATTATGACGAGTAATTAGCAAGAGTGATTTTCTCATTGAAAAAAAAATGGTGATGTAGCCATCATATTACTTTCTCCGATTTGATACTTATATTTGTAGATTCATGATTTATTTTCAATTTAAATAATATTTTAAATCGAGCGTTTCACATGATCGAATGATTGCAACGTCATAATTATAAAAGCTACAAATGACAAATTATGTTTCAAATTCAAAAAATCTTTACCGTAAGTTTACTGAAAAACTAAAAATAATGCTAAAAAAAGTCTTGAAATGGATTTCTAAAAATAGTCCTGCTTAATTAAAAAGTCGTAAAAGCCTAATTAAAGTCCTGAACAAGAAAGTCTTGAGAAAAGTCCCGATAAAAAAGTCTTTCAAAAAGACCAGAAATAAAGTCCTGATAAAAAATGTATTGAAAAAAGTTTTGGAGGAACAGTTTTGGAAATAAAGTCTTGAAAAAAGAGTCCTGATAAAAGCCGTGAAAAAATTCCTGAAAAATAGTCTTCATACAAAATACTAGAAATAAATGTCCCGAAAAAGAGCCCAAAAAAGTCCTGAAGAAAGTTCAGAAAAAAGGCCCCGATGAATTATCATTAAAAAATTGTCCTGTAAAAACAGTCTTGAAAAATTGCGTCGAAATAACATCTTTGAAAAATAAACAAAAAAGATTCTGAAAAAAAGCATTGTAAAAAGATCTGAAGAAATTATCCTGAAAAAGAAATCCCAAAAAGAGTCTTGAAAAAAATCCCGAAAAAAGTCCTGCAAAAAGGTCTTCATAAACACCAGAAATAAATGTCAGAAAATCCCGAAAGAAAAAGAGTCCTAAAAAGTCCCAAAGGAAAGTCCTAAAAAAAGTCCTGAAGAAAGTCCCGAAAAAGAGTCCTGATAAAATATCCTTAAAAATTGTCCTGTAATAAAAATCTTGAAAAGGCGTTATGAAAATAAAAACTGAAAATTTCCTTTAAAATATCATTCAAATAGTCTTAAAAAAGTTCTGAAAAAATTCCAAAAACAGTCTTGAAAGCCCCGAACAAAAAATCCTGAAAATGTATCCAATAAAAAATGTCCTGAAATATAATACTGAAAAAAATCCTGTAAAGAGGGCTTGAAAAAAAATTCCCGAAAAAATAATTCTGAAAAAATGTAACGAAGAAAATTCTGAAAATAATCTTGAAAAGAAGTCTTTAACAAGAGGTCTCGAAAAAAGTCCCAAAGGAACAGTTCTGGAGATCTTGAAAAACGAGTCCTGATAAAAGCCGTGAAAAAAAAAATCCTGAAAAATGGTCTTCATACAAAATACTAGAAATAAGAGCCCAAAAAAGTCCTGAAGAAAGTTCCGAAAAAGGGTCCTGATGAATTATCATAAAAAAATTGTCCTGTAAAAACAGTCTTGAAAAATTGCCCCGAAATGACATCTTTGAAAAATAAACAAAAAAGAATCTGAAAAAAAAACATTGTAAAAAGATCTCAAGAAATTTTCCTGAAAAAGAAATCCCAAAAAGAGTCTTGAAAAAAATCCCGAAAAAAGTCCTGCAAAAAGGCCTAAAATAAGTCCTTAACAAAATTCCTGAAATAATAAGTTTTGAAAATAGTCTTGAAAAAAATACTAAATATATCTTAAAAATGTCCAAAAAAAGGTCATTAAAAAAAAATTCTAAAAATTGTCATGTAGAAAATTCTGAAAAAAAAATCCCGAAAATAAGTCTTCAAAAAAGGATTCTTGAGAGAGTCCCGAAAATGTCCCTAGAAAAAAATATCCTGTTAATAAAATTTTGGAACGAAATCCTAAAAAGAAAAAGTCCTAAAAATAAGTCTTAAAAAGTCCCGAAAAAGAATCCTCGACGAAACGTCTTTTAAAAATGCCTTTAAAACAGACCTGATAAAAGTTCTGAAAACATTGCCTTAAAGTCCCAAAAAGGCGAAAAGGGCAAAAAACTGTTCAAAGTTTTGTGGTCATTTCTGTATTAGTTTTTGAGATACAGCGCGCACTTTACACACAGACATACTGTTATATATCATGTTACTTTCTCCGACTTTATATTTACGTTTTCATGGGTTTATTTTTAATGAAATCCTATTTTAAATGTACATCGAGCGTTGTGTAAACTGACGTTTAAAACGTCAAAATTATGAAATATGGAAAAAATCTACTTCTAATTTAAAAACTCAGTTTACTCAAAAACTAAAGGGATTTCGAAAAAAACTTATTCTTTGTAATTTGTTTATTTTAGCATTCGCTACAATTATTATTAACATAAATTTGCTATATCTATTATCGTTTCATAATTATAAACCAGAAATGAAAAAAAAATTAATACATTTTTTTCTCGAATAACAATGATTTTATGAAAAATATTTTCAAACAAAAGATGTTCATTTATTTGTTGTCTTCAATATTTGTTCAAATGTTTTTGTGATATTTTTTTGTATTTAAGAAGATATTGGCAAAAAACAAAAAACGGTTAAGGTAAACACCCACTTCCGGTGTACGAAATTTTACCAAAAGCTTTTCAGTTCTTCGGATTATCAAATAAGACTTATGTTCAAAGTTTCATATCAATTGCTCTATTAGTTTTTGAAATACAGCGCGCACAGACACACACACACACTCACACACACACACACACACACACACACACACACACACACACACACACACACACACAGACACAAAATTTTTTTTTCCAGAAATTGTTGAAATGGCATCTAAGGACCCCAAAACGGATATTTGCGTAAAAAAAAAATTGAAAAAAAAATCACGATCACAATACTTTCTCGTACTTCGTAACGGAGAAAGTAAAAAAATGGTGATGTGGCCATCATGTTACTTTCTCCGATTTGATGGTATAATAGTAATTTATATTTATAGATTCATTCATTATTTTCAATTTAAATCATATTTTAAATCGAACGTTTCACATGATCGAGTGGTAATGGCGTTAAGAACGACAAAATTATGAAATGAAAAAATAACAAATTATGTTTCAAATTCTAATAATCTTCACGGTAAGTTTATTGAAAAACTAAAAAAAAATTCTAAAAAGGGGTCCTGAACAAAATTTCTAAAAATAGCCCTGATTAAAAAGTCCCGAAAAAACTAATAAAAGCCCTGAACAAGAAAGTACTGAAAAAGACTTCTAAAAATAGTCCTAATTAAAAAGTCCCTAAAAATCTAATAAAAGTCCTGAACACGAAAGTCTTGAAAAAAGTCCCGATAAAAAAGTCCTGATAAAAACTCCTGAAAAAGAGTCCTAACAAAAAAAATTCTTTTAAAACATTCCTTCAAAATGACCAGAAATAAAGTCTTGAAAAAGAATTCTGTCAAAAAAGGTCCTGGAGAAACAGTTTTAAGAGTAAAGTCTTGAAAAAAGAGTCCTGTTAAAAAGTTGGAAAAAAGAGTAGTAAAAAAAGTCCAGAAAAAAAGTACTGCAAGAAGAGTTCTGAGAAATTTAGTCTTCATATAAAACACCAGAAATAAATGTCCTGGAAGAAGTCCGAAAAAGTGTCTCGAAAAAAAGTCCGGAACAAGAAGTCCTGAAAATTAATCCTATAAAAAATGTCCTGAAATATAGTACCGAAAAAAGTCCGGTAAAGAAGGCTTAAAAAAATTCCCGAAAAATGTAATTAAGAAAATTCAGAAAAGAATCCTGAAAAGAAGTCCTCTACAAGAGGTTCTTAAGAAATTCTCGAAAAAGTCCCCGTTCTTAAAATAAAGCCTTGAAAACAGAATCCTGATAAAAGCCGCGAAGAAAAGTCCTGAAAAATAGTCTCAATACAAAATACCAGAAATAAATGTCTCGAAAAAAGCCCCAAAAATTCTGAAAGAAAGCTAAAATAAGTCCTGAAGAAAGTTCAGAAAAAGAGAAAAAGTTCAAAAAAATTGTCCTTGAAAAAATGCCCTGAAAATAACATGTTTAAAAAATAAACAAAAAAATTTCTGGAAGAAAATATTGTAAAATGGTCCTTAAAAAGATCTGAAGAAATTATCCAGAAAAAGAAATCCCAAAGTGTCTTGAAAAAAAATCCTGCAAAATGGCTTAAAATAAAAAATTCCTGAAATAAAAAGTTTTGAAGATAAAAAGATGGAAAAAAGGTCATGAAAAGGAGAAGTTTAAAAAATGTCATGAAGAAAATTCTGAAAAAAATTTCTGAAAAAATTCCGAAATATCATAAAAAAATTGTCCTGTAAAACATGAAAAATAACATGTTTAAAAAATAAACAAATATTTTTTTGAAAAAAAGCGTTGTAAAAAATCCTTTAAATGGTCCTTAAAACGATCTAAAGAAATTGCCTTGACAAAGAAAAGAAAGAAAGTCTTGAAAAAAAGTCCCGCAAAAAGGCCTGAAATAAGTCCTTAATAAAATTCCTGAAATAAAAAAAAAGTCCTTAAAAAGGTCCAAAAAAGGTCATGAAAAGTAAAAATTCTAAAAAATATCATGAAGAGAATTTCGAAAAAAATCCAGAAATATCATAAAAAAAATTCCCTGAAAATAACTGAAAATTTCTGAAAAAAAAAGCATTGTAAAAAGCCCTTTCGAAAAGATCCGAAGAAATTGTCCTAAAAAGAGATTCCAAAGAGTTTTGAAAAAATGTCCTGCAAAAAGGCCTAAAATAAGTCCTTAACAAAATTCCTCAAACAAAAAGTTTTTTAAAATAAAGCTAAAAATATCTGAAAAAGTTCTTAAAAAGGTCCAAAAAAGGTCATGAAAAGAGAAATTCCAAGAAATGTCAAGAAGAAAATTCTGAATTTTTTTTCTAAATAAAATCCCGAAAAGAAGTCCTCAACGGAAAGTCCAGAAAAAAAATCCCGGTTTTGAAAAGAAATCTTGAAAATAAAGGTCCTGAACGAAAAAGTTTTGAATCCTGGAAGGAAGGTCTTTTAAAAATGCCCTTAAAAAAAATCTGAAAACATTGTCCTGAAGTACCAAAAAGGTTAAAAGAAAAAAACCTGTAAAGGTAAATATTCGGAAATACGAAATTTTACTATTTATTTATATTTTACAATATAAAAAGACGTTTTGCTTGCCCTTATATACAAATCAAGTTACCGTAGGATAGAAAAAAGACTAGGGCGACATCTATCGCCGATATGTGTAAATAATTTCAAACCGTTGTAAATTTTCGCCGATAGATGTCGCCCTAGTCTTTTTTCTATCTTAAGGTAACTTGATTTGTATATAAGGGCAAGCGGAACGTTATTTGATATTGTATTAAATACGCTATTGACCCATTTATATTAACATTATATTTTATATATACATGGTATATTATTAATACATCGTTCATCCTATTGAATGTACTTATCATTTGCACTGGAAATAAACTATACTACTACTATTATTGGTTCCCAAACATGAAATTTTACGATTTTTGCCAGTTTTAGATTTCTTGCTCTTCGTTTTAGAATTTTTAAGTTGAATTATTATTTTTATGGACAAATGCCGGCAAAATCGGGTTCAAAAATGTAACAATTCAAAAATTAAATATTTAGCCCAAAAAATTCGGACCTAAAAATTAAAAATGCGGGCAAAAAATTGAAAACTTTAACAAAACAATCGAAAATTTAAATTAAAAAAATCGCCAAAATTAAATGCTTGAGTGCATCAGCTGAAAAATCTCAGAATAATTTCCTGAAAATCCTATTTTTGTATTGCTAAAAGTGTGTTAGTGAATCTTTACTGGGAATAAGATGGCGGCAGTTTTAACTTGAATTTTTGTATAAATTCAGAATTCGGTGATTAAAAAAATCGCCAAAATTAAATGCTTGAGTGCATCAGCTGAAAAATCTCAGCTTTCGATGCAAGCAGAACTTTGATTGATTTTCTGAAATTTCTACTGTGGCGCATGATTAACTAAATCAACGCATTTTTTTCAAAAGTCTCCATTTTCAGGAAGCTTTAGATGCAAGCAGAGTTTAGTTTAATTTTCTGAAATTTCTTCAAACGTGACGACTTGGTTATTGCCTAGGAAATCACATTGAAAAGTTTGGCTTTTTGGATCTATAATTATAAAGTATAATTTCTTTTCGAAGTCCCGATAGGTTTTTAACAAAAAAAAAAACATCAGAATGGGAAAATTACATGATGGTCACATCAACATTATTTTCAATAAGAAAATCACTTGCTAATAATTCGTCATTATCAAGCAACATTCATAGCGATTGTCAATGTCAAACATATACTGACGATATACAAAGTTATATAGAAGCGCAAGCATGAGAATAAAATTCAACTCGATAATCAGCGATCTGCTGACCCAAGAACAAATACTGATGAAGAAGATAGAGCTCGCCCAAATAAAGAAGCAAATCGATATGATCGCGACCTTCCTCCCGGACGAGATACTACGACTGAGCGAAAGAGAAATCATGCAGATGCATCGTTACGTGGGAGTCCTGATGATAACCCAAATTTGCGGCTTCACCGCCCTGACGGAGAAGTACAACAAGATTGGAAAAGGTGGGATTTATCGATTAACAGCGACGATGAATGCATACATCGGTGCTCTAATCGAAACGTTCTACGCGTACGGAGCGGATGTTCTTAAATTTGGCGGAGAGATTATGTTAACGTTGTGGAAGGTTAAACCCGATTCTTCGATTTACGAAATTCTACACGAGGCGATCGTTTGCGCGCTGGCTCTTCAGCAGATTTTGGGGAACTTCGAAACGGAAATCAAAGTGAATCTTCAACTGAAACTCGGGATTACTTGTGGGAATTTAAGTTTTACCGTAATAGGTGATTCTAACACGAAAAATTATTTCATCATCGGAGAGGCTATTACCGAAGCTAAGGAAGGGGTGAACATGTCTAATAATGGAGACACTATTATTGGGCCAGGAGCATGGGCGCATATACTGCACGAACGCTACGAGACAACACCGGTGGAAAATGGTTTTGTTAAAGTTTGGAAGGTGTACTACAAACCTAACGAAACATCCAAGAAGAAGCATTTCGAGGAAAAACTAATTGAGGTAATTAAATTAATCGATAAGCACATTGCTCTTCGGGAAATGCTGCATTCGCGTAATAAATTCGAGTCCAGTCTGACGATGACCAAAATTATTGAAAACTTTGTTCAGTCACTACCGTCAAGAACGGAAATGAAACAAGCGGCTAGATACTGGAGGGTGAATGATTTGCGCCCGTTCATCATTAAACCAATTCAGGATCAAGTGGATGAAAGCCAACCGGTGGAATATTTAACGGATATGCGCGAAGTAACGGTGCAATGCACCAAAATTATACTTCACACACTAAACGAATCCGCTTTAGTGGACACATTACAGGAAGCGTACGAGGTCATCTATCGCATATCCAGCGTGTTATTAGGCGTAATCAGTAAAGTGATTCTGCTCGATAAAGACATCATGATTTTGGTTATATTCGGTTTGAAGAGTGTCAGGCACGAATTGGAAAATCAGAACGCTTTACGGTCCGCTTTCAAGATCAAGAAGTCATTGCTGGACATCATGGGAATTGTCGATGTATCAGTTGCTGTGACCTCGGGTTTTATTTATTGTGGAGTGATTGGACATCCTTTCAGGAGAGAATACGCCGTTATAGGTTCTGCGTTTAATCGAGCGATGAAGATGGCGAATATGTATATCAATCTGGTGTCTTGTGATAAGAAGACGTTTAAGTTATCGAGAATGTCCTCGTTTTACTTCTATCTGATATCCTCGCGGAAAACGAGAGATTCCGATGAGGTCGGGCAAGTTTTCGAGTACAATGAGGATAGTGAGGATATCGGGACGATGTTTCAAAGTACCATTCCTATATACGGACGGGGTCAGGAGTTCAATTTGGTGCGTGCTATTGTTTACGGTGATGTTTATTTTAAAGGAGTTCACGGTGTCTGTTTTTACGGGTCTGCCGGTATAGGAAAGACGGCGATCCTAAACAATTGTTTGGGCGTGTTAAGAGAGGCGCAGTCGTTTAATTTTGCTTCCGTTAGTTTATCCAGCAGTTCGAATATTCCTTATTTCTGCGTGTCTAGATTATACAGGCAACTCTATGATAATAGAACGAGGTTGAATAATTACGATGTGCCGGTGATACTTAATATTCCGAGGGCGTTAAGGGACCAACACGATAACGCTCATTATTCGGATGATGACGTTGCTGTTAGAAAGTACCAGATTTTAAAGTGCTTCAGGGATTTAATTCTGTCCTCGCCGAACCCGGCTATAATCTTTATTGATAATCTGGAAAATATCGACCATCAAAGTTGGGAGATACTCGAGATTGTTTCTTCGGAGAATTTGTTTCGGTTGGTCGCCACTTCCCATTTCGAATCCGGTAACTTTAACTTGAAGTTTAAACTGTCTCTCAATGATTCCATAAAACTTGTCGAAGTGCCCCCTATAGATAAGAAATATATAGCCTCGGTTACATGTCAGATTTTAAAAGTGCATGGAATACCTAGGTATCTTGCAGATCTATTAGCGGCAACTTGTGAAGGTAAACCTGGTTACATGCAGAATTGCCTGCTGCGTCTCATCAATGAAAATAGCTTGGAGTTCAAGCTGATTAACGTTTTTGAAAAGAACGAGACGCAATTTATTTACCCGAACGTGCAAAAGGGCACCGAAAACATATTGACAATAGCAACGTTTTCCGACAGTTATGAGAGGAGTAAACATGAGGTTTTAACGATCTCCGCAATTTCGTTGGATCTCTACGATTCACTACCAGCTTACCATCAGTTAGTTATAAAAACAGCTTCGGTTTTAGGAGAGCTCTTCATAAGAACGTTGCTGGTTGTGGCCCTGAAGTACCCGGCGGAGTACGCACTTGCTAAAGTAATCCAAACATTATTCGAGGATGAAATATTCGATTGTGGCTCTAGATACATAAATTCCGACGGTATAAACACCTCGCAAATATGCTGCGTTTGCTATTTCGAGCCCGATTTCTTTCACGAGCACAGGAGAGAGATTCCCAAGTATGGATACTGTAAAATAATACACTTCAAGAACAGGAGTATCAGACAAGTGGCTTATGATCTGCTTCCCGATAATCAAAAGAAGGAATTGCATTTAATGTGCACGGACGTTTTGGAATGTATGGCGCACCATTGCCCCATATGCATTCGCGATCCCACCAACGCTTTTGTGAACTTTGGAAGGTTCAAGGAGATTCTTTCATATTGCAATAATTTAACCCAAACTCAAGTTCAAGTGATACCCGAAGATTCGAATATCGAGGAATTGAAGACCTGTATAAGATTGGGAGTGTACGGGAGGCAACTGGAAGATTTGAGGAACTACAGCCTGGAACGTGTCGGTGTTGATCCCAAATCAAATTTTTCTGATAAGTGCAACTGTTTGGAGATTCTCTCGAGGACGTACAGAAGCTTGATTTATCACAGCACGAGCGCCGGTCATCTTGGGAAGCGCATTTTCTTCACCATGAAATACGGACAGAGTCTGATCCGTTTGGATGATTACATCGGAGCCATTGAAATTTTAGTGGAAGCTCGTGAGCTCTGCATGGTTGATGCGAAATTGGACTCTGCGCAAATAACAGATGCGTTTAGGCGGTTGCATATGGGAAAAATCAATTTTGGATTGGCGAAGGCTTTCACTGATCTTCGCCAGCTGCGCACCGCGAAGAATTATCTGGCTATAGCTTTAAGGCAATACAACGTCCCAAGCGTCTCGATAATCTACCAGCCTTTCAATATGTTCCTGTCTAGATCGTACCTGATGAATTCCAAGCTGAGTAAACCGTTAAGATTTAATACACTGGCGAGGAATGATTTAGCTTCATGTTTATCTTTAAGCGGAAAAATTTTCTACCTCGAAGGCAAGTGGACCTTAGCAAAAATGGCTAGTGCGTACAGTATGTTCATCCTTAAAATGATAAACCCTGAGATACCTGTACTCTACGAAGTTTATTGTAACGCTTTGGACGTATACAGACACTGCGATCAAATTCACACCTGCGAAAAACTCTTAAAATACGTAAAAAGAGACTTGCAGGTAAATTACGCAAATAACAACACGGAGGACTTATACTCCCTAACGGAATTAATGTGTAATATGTTTCACATACGGAGCGTTTCTGGTGATATTATTGGCGCGATTCGTTTAGGCTATAGAATACTTGACATCAGTTTGCAGTTATTTTCGAAGAGTCCTTGTGAAAGCATTAACATCTGGCTGGTCACACTTCTGACTTTCAATTTCAGACTACACGATTCGCTAATCGTTAGCTCCTTGCTGAAAAACAATCTTCCATCAGGATCAAAAATGTCGATGTATTATATTATGGCGTTGATTTACATGCTGCGGACGGGGTTTTATTTTGAAACAGCCGACAGTATTATAGCGTATGCTAAATCGCACCACTTAAACAAGACGAAAGAAACCAGCACCTGGATGGACTACTTGTTTTGCTCGGTCGTTTGGGCCTACTATATGGACAAGGAGAAGTACCAGCTGGCGAAGGAATGGCAATTCCAAGGCTCGTTTAATAAAACGAACACCAACAGGGAAGTCGTCTTGGTGACTCTCATCTTCACGACGGAAGCCAGGATATTCTTGTTTTTGCGAGCATTGCGGTACAGCCTTCCCGTGGACGACGATGAAACTCTAATCAAAAAGTATTTGGAAATACTCGATGATCGCACTCAAAGTCAGTTCAAGATATACCGCGCGACGTTTCTCATTTATAAGGCGTGGTTTATGAAGATGAAGGGAAAGCACAAGCAGGCCAAGAATCTTCTCAGGAAGGCTAGAGAGGTCTCCGAAAAACAGGGCAACATCCTATTCAATTGCTGGGCGACCCAAATCGAACATGCGTGGCAGTATCCCGTTCCTAAGTTTGACCGCGTGCCCAAGATCACAATTGAAATTGCTGTGAATTTAACATTGTCGGAATGGACGCGATTAATGAGATCTTTGCCGATAGAATAGGGGATTTTCATATTTTTTGTTGTGACGTATTATTTATTAATCATTATTTTACGAATAAACATGATTCAGACTGGATTTGCCTCTACATATTTTTTCGGTAAAATAAATTTGTTTATGGGGCCGCGGTGGCGTAGTGAGTAGAGCTCCTGCTCACGGGCCTCGTGGTCGTGGGTTCGAAGCGGTCACTTTTTCGGAACGAAGAAGTGGCCGTGCGGGTCCATGGATGTCCAGTGTATGTCCCCTCCCCCATCATTATATTATATATGAATGATTATATATACACTCGGCGTCAAAAAAAGCGCAAAAAAACTCGATTTTTCAAACCGTCGTAACTTGGTTCAGTTTGGTCGAAAATCGATTAATCTTTCAGTTTGGGAAAGATTCACGTTTTATCTTTAAGAATGTGTAGTTGATTTTGACCCCAAGTCCAACCCACCCCCCTCCCCCCCGTAACAACGCGATGAAAAAAAATGTTTTTTATGTAAAAAATTGTCCAACGTTGACGAGCTGTACCGTGCGCAAAAAAAAATCGGCGGGAAATTTCACTATAATGGCAGAAAAATGTAATCAATTTCCTTCAAATGCTTTAAAAATTCGAGTGGTTTCGATGTTTTAGAGCAAAGTTATGAATTTTTGAAAAAAAAAATGACATTTTTCACTTTTTTACCATAAATTGAGTAATTTTGCACCAAAATCGATGAACTTTTGCTGTCTGAATAGTTTCAAATTTTCTCTTCAACGTCATGTGAATTGTTTTGTTGCTAAAACGATTCCACCCCCTGCCACCCCCTAAAGGAAAAAAAAAGTTTGAAAAAAAAAATACATTTTGCGCCTTTTTGGCCATAACTATGGAATTTTGCGACCTAAGTTTTCGACTTTCGTGACCCCCTGAAACCCCCTACAAAAAGTGTTTTGGATTGACAAAAAATGTTAAATTGTTAACTTGTTTACATTTTCAATGTCATTTTTTTTTAAATATTCATAACTTTGCTCCATATCATCGAAACCACTCGAATTTGTAAGATGTTTGAAGGAAATTGATTATATTTTTCTTCCATTGTAGTGAAATTTCCCGCCGATTTTTTTTGCGCACGGTACAGCTTGTCAAAATTGGACAATTATTTACATAAAAAACATTTTTTTTTCCATCGCGTTGTTACGGGGGGTGGGTTGGACTTGGGGTCAAAATTTACTACACATTCTTAAAGATAAAACTTGAATCTTTTCCAAACTGAAAGATTCATCGATTTTCGACCAAATTGAACCAGGTTACGACGGTTTGAAAAATCGAGTTTTTTCGCGATTTTTTTTGACGTCGAGTGTATAATAAATGTTCAGAAATCAATATACACAGTTAATTGAAACTCTGGTGGAATGGACTAGTTTCCTATGCAAAAAAATAAAAATAAAAAAAATAAATAAATTTTTTTAATGTGACATGAATTTAATAGCGCCCTACTCTGCTACGGGTGGTGGTGGTGGTAATATTTTAAATCATTTTCAAAAATTTGAAGATTGTGGCAACTGTTTCTAACTTTTTTTTACCAATTTAGAAAATTTTGAACTTGAAAATTAGAACCAATTGTGTTCGTGCGTAATTATTTATAAATTTAGACTATAAATATTTGTATATTATTATAAATCCATAAAGCAGAATCCATGTATAATGAATTTTGGAAATTTAAATATTGTGGCAACCGTTTTTATATTTTTTTGCCAATTTAAAAAATATGGAACTTTAAAATTGGAAACAATTGTGTTCAAATGCAATTATTCAGACATTTTGATGATAGATGTTTGTAGATTATTATAAATCAATAAAGCAGAATCTATTTTCAATAAATTTTGAAAATTTTAAGATCGTGGCAACTTTTTCTAATATTGTTTACCAATTTAGAAAATTTGGAACTTGAAAATTGGAGCCAATTATGTTCAAATGTAATTATTTAGATGTTTGTAGATTATTATGAATCAATAAAGCAGAATCTATTTTTAATAAATTTTGAAAATTTGAAGATTGTGGCAACTGTTTTTATAATTTTTTGCCAATATGGAAAATATGGAACTTGAAAATTCTAACCAATTGTGTTCAAATGCAATTATTTAGAAATTTGGACTATAGATGTTTATAGATTATTATGAATCAATAAAGCAGAATCTATTTTCAATAAATTTTGAAAATTTTAAGATTGTGGCAACTGTTTTTATATTTTTTTACCAATTTAGAAAATTTTGAACTTAAAAATTGTGTTCGTGCGTGATTATTTATCAATTCAGGCTATAAATATTTGTGGATTATTATAAATTAATAAAGTAGAATCTATTTTAAATAATTTTCAAAAATTTGAAGATTGTGGCAACTGTTTCTAATTTTTTTACCAATTTAGAAAATTTTGAACTTGAAAATTGGAACTCATTTTGTTCGTGCGTGATTATTCAGACTATAAATATTTGTGGATTATTACAAATCCATAAAGCAGAATCCATGATTAATGAATTTTGGAAATTTAAGGATTGTGGCGACCGTTTTTATATTTTTTTGCCAATTTAGAAAATATGAAACTTGAAAATTGGAACCAATTGTGTTCGTGCGTGATTATTTATAAATTCAGACAATGGATATTTGTAGATTATTATAAATCCAAAAACTAGAATATATTTTAAACAATTTTCAAAAATTTGACGATGGTGGCAACTGTTTTTATATTTTTTTGCCAATTTAGAAAATTTTAAACTTGAAAATTGGAACCAATTGTGTTTGTGCGTGATTATTTATAAATTTAGACTATGGATGTTTGTAGATTATTATAAATACGCAAAGTAGAATCTATTTTAAACAATTTTCAAAAATTTGACGATGGTGGCAACTGTTTTTATATTTTTTTGCCAATTTAGAAAATTTTAAACTTGAAAATTGGAACCAATTGTGTTTGTGCGTGATTATTTATAAATTTAGACTATGGATGTTTGTAGATTATTATAAATCCATAAAGTAGAATCTATTTTAAATAATTTTTGAAAATTTGAAGATTGTGGCAACCGTTTTTATATGTTTTTACCAATTTAGAAAATACGGAACTTGAAAATTGGAACCAATTTTGTTCAAATGTAATTATTTAGAAATTTGAACGACAGATGTTTGTAGATAATTATGAATCAATAAAGCAGAATCCATTTTCAATAAAGTTTGAAAATTTTAAGATTGTGGCAACTATTTCTAATTTTTTTACCAATTTAGAAAATTTGAACTTGAAAATTGGAACCAATTGTATTCGTGGACAATTATTTATAAATTTAGGCTATGAATATTTGTGGATTATTATAAATCCATAAACTAGAATCTATTTTAAATAATTTTCGAAAATTTTAAGGTGGTGGCAACCGTTTTTATTTTTTTTACCAATTTAGAAAATACGGAACTTGAAAATTGGAACCAATTTTGTTCAAATGTAATTATTTAGAAATTTGGACGATAGATGTTTGTAGATTATTATGAATCAATAAAGCAGAATCTATTTTCAATTAATTTTGAAAAATTTAAGATTGTGGCAACTGTTTTTATATTTTTTTACCAATTTAAAAAATTTTGAACTTGAAAATTGGAACTAATTCTGTTCGTGCTTGATTATTTATAAATTTAGGCTATAAATATTTGTGGATTATTATAAATCCATAAACTAGAATCTACCTTAAATAATTTTCGAAAATTTGAAGGTGGTGGCAACCGTTTTTATATTTTTTTGCCAATTTAGAAAATACGGAACTTGAAAATTGGAACCAATTTTGTTCAAATGTAATTATTTAGAAATTTGAACGACAGATGTTTGTACATTATTATGAATCAATAAAGCAGAATCCATTTTCAATAAAGTTTGAAAATTTTATGATTGTGGCAACTATTTCTAATTTCTTTTACCAATTTAGAAAATTTTGAACTTGAAAATTGGAACCAATTGTTTTCGTGAGTAATTATTTATAAATTTAGGCTATGAATATTTGTGGATTATTATAAATCCATAAACTAGAATCTATTTTAAATAATTTTCGAAAATTTAAAGGTGGTGGCAACCGTTTTTATATTTTTTTACCAATTTAGAAAATACGGAACTTGAAAATTGGAACCAATTGTGTTCAAATGTAATTATTTAGAAATTTGAACGACAGATGTTTGAAGATTATTATGAATCAATAAAGCAGAATCCATTTTCAATAAATTTTGAAAATTTCAAGATAGTGGCAACTATTCTTAATTTTTTTTACCAATTTAGAAAATTTTGAACTTGAAAATTGGAACTAATTGTGTTTGTGCGTGATTATTTATAAATTTAGGCTATAAATATTTGTGGATTATTATAAATCCATAAACTAGAATCTATTTTAAATAATTTTCGAAAATTTGAAGGTGGTGGCAACCGTTTTTATATTTTTTCACCAATTTAGAAAATACGGAACTTGAAAATTGGAACCAATTATGTTCAAATGTAATTATTTAGAAATTTGGACGATAGATGTTTGTAGATTATTATGAATCAATAAAACAGAATCTATTTTCAATAAATTTTGAACATTTTAAGATTATGGCAACTATTTCTAATTTTTTTTTACCAATTTAGAAAATTTTGAACTTGAAAATTGGAACCAATTGTGTTCGTATGAGATTATTTATAAATTCAGGCTATAAAAATTTGTAGATTATTATAAATCCACAGAGTAGAATCTATTATAAATAATTTTCAAAAATTTGAAGATTGTGGCAACTGCTTTTATATTTTTTTGCCAAATTAGAAAATATGCATTTTTAAAATTGAAACTCAATGTAATCGTAAACACATGTGATAGTATAGTATACTATATATAGTTATAGTATATTGGGTTGCCTACAAGTAGGCGTTTATATAATACCATTGTTTCCACAATTTAAATACTTAAATATTCCCACTATTTTTGAAGCTTTACTCAGGATTACACTTATGGTTTTGTCCCTGTTACGTATAAAATTAGAAGTTTTGAATAATAAATTAATTAGAGTTATGCGTATATCGGGTTGCTCGGGATTAGGCGTGTATATTATAAAATATTGTTTCTACAATTTAAGTACGTAAATATCCACAAGTGAATTTATTTAATCATGAGACAACATTCTTTTTAAGTTTTTAAATATTATTTTATTATTACAACAATTATTACATCCACAAATTATAAAGTAGTTTATCCCCACGATAACAGGTAGAGCCCTCTACTTAGATTATGATTTCTCGTATATTTCTCTTATTGTAATGCATTAACAATATAAATAGTTGAATGATTAATCAGGAATAAGTATTGTTACCCGTATTTGATTGAAGAATATAGCAAATTCTTCTTTATTGAATTTTTATGTTACAGTGAACTGTAAATGTCGGTAAGTGTGTCGTGCTTAATTTTCATTCGCAAATTACAGGAGAACCACTAAATTTCCTCAGCTATTTTATACACCATTCGATTCAGAATTAAATCGTCTACTGTTTCATGCACAGCCCATTGCTGAATATTAACACTTTGATAATAAGTATAAAGTTCGAGCATTTTGGCGCTGTTCAAAAACATCACTTAGCAGTTCAGCCACCGTCTAATAGATGGCGACGACGGGCGGAAATCCGAATGTAAAATGTTTAAAAGCTTCTAAATAGCAATTCTAAGCGATGATTTTGATAATTTAAGCAATAAATCAAACATATAATCCTTTAATCTTTTGAAATAAAAGTGCTATAAAAATCCTGCAATAATAAATAATGCCGCAGCAATTTTTTAATGGTTAAATTGATTTTAATGATTCAAATTGCAATTTACAGAGGTATTAATGGTTTAATAATAAACAATAATAGTATATTGTACAACGAGCATATAATGATTTGCTCCACTCGCCTACGGCTCGTTCCGCAAACCTCGTTCTCGTGATTAATAGCCATTACATGCGAGTTGTACACTATACTTTGTTCACGAAAATTAAAATCAAGATCAAAATTTAATTTAAAATTTCTTTCAGCCCGTATTTGTTTCATTTTGTTCGTTGTTTGGATTTTTGCAATTTCGATTAGGTAAGCGGATGTTAAGGCACTTTGAATAAATGCCGGTTCTACTTACAACAATTAATATGTTAGGTAACTAAAAGTAATGGCAAAATAAAGTGAGCAATAGTTTATAAAACTTTATTACATAAATGGTAGCGTAATAAGTACACATTGCATGTTATTAAAAATATATTGCTTATTTAGATGACCAGATGAAGAGTTGAAATGATCTTTCTTTGATTATTTCCTACTGTGAATGCCGTTTCATATGTTGGATCAAGCTGTAGCTTTGTCGGCATGCGTAAGGACACTGATTGCATTTGAATGGTTTTTCACCTACAAAAATAAGTTCAACTTGATGTACTAAAATAATGTGTAGATATCGTGTGGATAAGGTGTGTACACTTTCCATCTTCATTAAGCAAACTAGGACTCTCACTAATCCTCAATACATAACATAGTTATCATGCAGCAATATTACTGTCTGTACTAAATGTTTTTTCTCTATTTTTTAATTTTATTACTGTCTCATTTTATATCTATGTTTATTTTTAAATATGTATGCTGACATGTGTAAACTTACTGGTACCAACACAAATAAACATTAAAAAAAAACGAGAATTGGCTTGAAGAGCCTTAATAAATTAAAGTTAATGAATAAATGGTGCATATTGCAATTTAAATAAAGATAATTTTGTAACTAACATATTTCAAATAAGGGTAATTTTGTATTAAATACCGAAATGATAATTAAAATTAATATTGTTATTTTTGGAATTTCGCATGCAAATGCTATTAAGAGATAATTGTACCTAAATGTATCTTAATGTGCGATTTCAAGCATGAGTTTTGTTTAAAACCACGACCGCAGATTCCGCACTGAAAAGGTCGATCGTCCTTGTGTGTCTTCTCGTGATCAACCAGATGACTTCGCTGGATAAAAGACTGGCCGCATTCCGTACAAATGAAGGGCTTTTCACCTGTCAATAAATAAATGGTATAGTATAGTACAGAGCGCATTTTGTAAGTGGGCGATGGGCGGCGACCCTGTGTTAGAGTTACATGATACCAGTCACGTCATCTATATTGCCTCCATTCTTGTAATTACGTAAATCATGAGGACCCTTAAAAGGATAAATCTTTTGGATGCTCCGCAGCTTAATTTGCACAGAACAATCTTTAAACAAGGTTTTGGGAAAAATCAATTAAATCATAGCCACAGAATTTTGTTTAAAAGTTGGCCATGCCTGAGAGAGAGAAACATGGCAGTCATGTCTGAGATTAATTAATTTTTTTTAAATCTAATTCAAGTCTCATGACGTAATAATATTTGACAACATTCCTCATTTATCTCACAGCCAACACTGAAACAAAATTTTGTGGCTCACACGATATAAGGTGTTGGAATATTATCGTATGTTCATTAAAAAAGTGTGCCAAGATTTTTTATTTTTAAAAATTTAAGTAGGTAACACAAGTTAGGAATTGACATACAAAATGTCAGATCGTTCTAAGTCACAATTATTCCGTGGACACAATGGTTTACAGCAACCGGCAAAAACATTTCTAGTCGAAAGTTATTTCCAAAATGGGACTAAAGTGGATGGAAATTGGGTGTATTCATTCGACGCACCTATGGCAGAGTTTCGGGAAGAATTTCCTAACGTTCTCATTATTTATGATGAATTTAAAAATACCTTATCACGATGTGTTGTATTATTTCATGAAACGGGTGGTATTCTCCGTAAACCAGGAAGTGGTAGACCAGTCAAACGTACTTAGGATGCTATTAACACAGCCCAAGGAATTTTGGAAGGTGAACCTACGTCTTCTTTGTGTGATCACAGCAAATTAATTTATCGGTAGGTAAGCCGCAAGTAACATAACCTTAATATGTGTTACCAACTTAAATTATTAAAAATAAAATATAATGGCACTCTGGAGGTTTTTTTAATGAACATACTTTATCATTTGTTTAGTTACCTGTGTGTTTCCTCATGTGCAGTTTCAACTCCGTAGCCCTGCAAAATCGCTTATCGCATAGCATACAGACTTCTGGACGTCCTGTATGTTGGCGCATGTGAGTATTTAATACACTGGATTGAGCAAAACCCTGCAATTATACAAACTAAACTTTAAAATAAACAAGGAATATAGCCAGAATTTATGATTATTCAACCTACAAAAATTAAGTCTTTGACGTAAGAAGTTTGGCTGTTATATGATGATCAAACAATAATGTGGTGTTTATTTTTGGTCGCATTGGTTGGCGATGATTGAGATTTTTGCGGAAGAGATGACTGGTGTAAGAAATTTGGCTGTTATATGCAGATCGAACAATAGTGCGGAGTTTATTTTTGGCTTCCCGTAAGAAACACGAATCTTCTGGATGGCAAATTCACATCGGTTTCTTGACCGTGGAAGACACGATTCAGAACACGTTGCGCATTTGAAGGTAGTTGGGGAATGATTACAATGGCAGTGACGAGAGTTTGGGATGTATGGTCAACATTAATTTGAAGGGTTGAAAAGAACGAAAAAAACAAGATAAAACCACCGTTGGCGGAGACAGTCTCGTTCCATTTACTCGTCCATCTCTTAACCTGTGATATTTTGTGGATTCAGTTCTAGAAAAATGTCCATATCTGTGCAATGTGTTAAGCCGGGCCCACACGATGCTACGAACGCTTGCCTCAAATGTTTGCTTCCAAGTGATGAGTCAAACGTTGGACGAACGTCTTGACACATGCGCTCCCACACGATAGACAAACGTTGGATCCAAATGCAGTTGGTTCCAACGTTTGTCTAAAGGAGGTTCACCCCCTTATTAGTTCTCAGAGTCACCGCTAGGGTGACAGTACATATAGTAGAGGTTATTATTCATTTATGTTATGATAGTTACTTAATTGTTTTTACATTTTTTAATCATTTAATTAAGTATTAAACCCTTAAGTTCAGTTAATTTTATATTTATTTTTTATAATTGTCATTACCTATTATTTATATTTATAAGCACGTAAAATAAATATTAAAAAGACCGTTACTTATGATACACGGTTGTCATTCGTACAAATGTTTGTGCATGTCGTGTGGGAATGTATCCAATGCCACCAAGTATGCCAACCAATGACAGAGAAAACCCTTTGAAGCAGACTAAAAGAGCGACAGCCAGCCGAACACCTTCCAACACGAACGTTTGACGCTGGAAGCTGGCCACTCGTAGTTCGTGGATCTCCCACATGATGCGCCCAACCATCCAGCGTCCAACGTTGGAAGGTGTTCGTAGCATCGTGTGGGCCTGGCTTTAGGTCGTAACAATAAATTATTCTCTTGGGGACATTAACAGATCCACGTGGTTAAAAAAAATATTGCATTGCATTTCTGTTACAGTTATAAGCATGAGTGTATCATCCCTCGGATTTTATTATTGTCAATAGTTTCATTATCGGAAACAATTATTTATAATGGTGGAACTTTTTCAAAACATCCATCTATTCTCGAGACAAGTAAATATTTCTTGTAATTTATGTTACTAAAACAATTTCAAAGATCTGTTTAGTAATTTTCGAAATAATCGCTCGAGAACTGTGCTTACATCATTCTGAAGTCACGCGATTTTCCGAGCGTTAAAAAAAATATAAAAACAACTGCTATTAACCGGTAAACTTCCATAAACACTCAAAACAAATTGTAGCTTATGTTACTGACTTTTTTTAAACATCCCTTCATCAGTTTTTAAAATAACTGGACAAAAATTGCTCATAGTCATTTTAAAGTCGCGTGATTCACCGAGCATTTATAAAAATAAATATTTACAAAACTATTAAAAACTGATTCTAGTTTTAAATACTAAAAAAATGAGATTGCATGCTCGATAACTGACATTTTCGACTTCTACCAAAAATGTGGTAAAAGATGCGTTTTTCTTAAATGATTCCACTATAAATTGTGCGTATTTTTTTGCCGGTCAGTTGTGTGGTCGCATTTAATTGATTTAATTTTATTACACCCAAAACTAGAGAACGGCTTTTTTCCAGATTTTTTACGGGCCATGGAACTCCAAAAACTTGGTGTAAACAGCAGAAAACGTAGAAAAAAAATAGTTTTTAAAGAAAAATTTATTTTTTGAAAGCTTTCTTGTGCGCTTACAAAAAGGGGCCAAACAGCATAAGTAGCCATATTAATGACCTTTATTATCCCCTTAACCGCGTGTTAATATCTTTACTTGTTAAAAGCTAAAGGATTATCAGTAGCGGCCTTAGAAAAGGCAGAGCAGGAAAATTTTGTTTTATTTTTAATTTCCTGTGGAGTATTTTTGATTCGGTCCCTTTGCGCTCCATCCACCATAGGACACCCCGATACAAACCACCACAATTGGCAAAGCTACTTAAGGCCGTTATAATATTGTAATAAATAAATAAAATGTACTCGTACTTACTTTCCCGCATACATGACAAACGTGTGGTTTTTCTCTGGTATGCGTTCTTTCGTGAACGACTAAATGACTTCTAGTTGACATACGTTTCTCACAGTAAGTACACTTGTAGGGTGTAAAACCAAAGTGTATACGCAAATGGATTTTTAGTTTGGAGTTTGTCCTGGAAATTGAAAACAGAATTACAGTCAATAAATCTCGACTTGAAGAGTTTTAATGAATAATAGTAGATTATATATCAAGGGAGAGAAGTGCACTAAGGCTTTCGCCCTCAGGATACAACGCACCGAGGAAAAAATAGCATTGTCTCCGGAAGTATACAGGGTGCCCGGATTTCGTATGGACAACATGGGCAACTTCTGCATTTGAAGAGATAGAGTGATGGTCAAATTAGCAAAAAGGTGCAGGTTCGAGAGCTCATTAAGAATCTACCCCCAAATCCTACTTGTCATGGCCCACTTGTTCGAAATAAAAATAAAAACAAAATCTCATTTTTTTAATTTGCCATAACTCCTCTGCTACCCAAGATGCCGAGATGCGGCTTGAACCAATTTGCAAGACAATTTAAAATTCTCCATTGCACATTATTTCCCGTACTTTTAACAAACTGTCACACGAATGTGATATATTTTATGACTCTTTAAATTCAATTTGTTCTCAACTTGAGGAACAGTCATAAGATATTTTGTAGAGAACGTTATCTTAGTATTGTATTGTATTATTTTGTATATTGTTTGTATGATTGTATGTGGTCTTGTAATTGGGACATGTTTCCTGTTGGGCAATAAACGTCTATTATTATTATTACTATTATTATAAACACTTTCATTGGCACTTCATAAAACCAATGTTATCTGTGCAAATTTTAAGTAATCTAACAGAAGTTGCCCATGTTGTCCCTACGAAATCCGGGCACCCTGTATATACAATTTTTTTTTCACAAACGGAATATTTTAAGAGTAAAACGTTCGTTCCTAAAACCCAACCTAAAAAACAAATTCTGTCAGATGTGACAGTTAAAATAAATAATGGAGCTTCGCAGGGAGAGAAATGTTATTTTTTCACAAACGAGAGAGAAAGTCGATTTCCCAGCCTTCGGAATCGCGAGAGAAGTAAAATTTCTCTCCCTAGGGAGAGAATCGATCACGTGCGGTTACATTATTTATTTTAACTGTCACGTCTGACAGATTTTTTTCTACGTTGGATTTTAGGAACGAAAAATAAAGTGCTTTAAAGTTTTAAACGTCTGACACGATTTGATTTTATTAACGGGGCACCATTTTTATTTTTTATTATTTTTTTAAACCAAAAATACATGGACATATTCATTCTTTAAAGTGATTGTTGCGGGTTCGATTTATTACTTACTTGAATTGTTTTCCACACACGGAACATAGAGCAGGATCTTGTTTTGCGTCATATTTTAACCTAAAAAAAAATGTAAAAACTTTATTACAAGCATTTTTTTGTAAATTCTATTCTTCTATTCCCCTATTCAAAATCTTATATCAATGACTTATTAATAAAACATCTATTACGAATTCTAGCTGATATTTACAATCTCATAATCGTGTTATACAATATTTACAATTGCAAAAACAATGATTTTTATACTACTGTGGATAAAAAAAATGACACCGCTAATTTTATTAATGTAAATATGACTTTTCATTTGACAAACCGGCAAATGTCAATCTTGTCAGATATGTTGGATATGTGTTAATCATATAGATATATGGACATAAATTGAATATACCACACTTTAGTAACACACAGAAAGCACAAATTGCTATGCAGGTCAAATGTGGCAAATATATCAATGATATAGCAGCTGAATTTATTGTAAGTAGACGTACAGTACAAAGAATTTCAAAAATGTGGAGGAATGAAAGGCGGTTGGAGCGGATTAAAGGTTCGGGCCGCCCAAAAGTTATAAACTATTTAATAGAAAATCCATTTGAAAATGCTACAAATGCCGCATTCATAACAAATTTTCCTGGAAGTTCCCGAACAGCTTGCAGACGTATAAAGTTAAGTGCGTTATCTAGTCATGCCCCAGCCAGAAAATCTCTATTGACTCAAATTATTAAGGACAGCAGAATTGGTTATGCACTGGAGTATCTTCCGAGGCAAAAAGACTTTTAGAGTAAAGTGATATTTTCAGATGAAAAACGTTTCAATCATTCTAATGGAAGAACGAAAGTAAATCTGAACACAGTATAGATTTACTCTATTGCTAATTATTACTGTCACTGTCAAATATTAAGGTTACATAAGTCAAATTCACAATACTAAAAAATAAGAAATAATAGACACATGACAAATTAGGGGAGTCATTTTTTTTGTCCACGGTGGTAGACTATTCAAATTTATTAAAAACAAGTTAGAATTAGATCCTTTTGTCACATATAACTTTAATTTTTCTTGTATTAGAATTATAATTCTTTATTGGGTGTTAACATACGATAATATTTACACATGTCAAAATAACTATTGATAAAAGACATATATGATACCAAAACTAAAACTCGTGATTTCATCATGTGACCACAATTTGTAAGATTTAAAATTTTATTTCATTAAATAATCCAAAGACCATACCTTTTACATCCATTTTCTTCCAATTTTGCATTTTCATGTGTGTGTCTCAACAGCGATATTTTCGTGGCAAATGTTAGCTTGCAAATGTCACATTTATGCGATCGTTGATCTAAATTAAAAAAAAAATTATTTATCACTTGAAATAAAGAGACATCGAATTCGTATACCTGAATGGCAGTAAAGGTGTTCAACGAGGTGAGTCTTCTTTTTGAAAACTTTTTCGCAAAAGACACATTTAATGTCGTTAAGGTGCACCTTTTTATGTTCCATCAAATGGTCCACTTCCAAATTGCATTGTTGACACCACCGATTCATGATGTCTCTAAAATATATGAAAGCCATCTTCGATTAAACTGAGCTATAGAAGACAGGAGGTGAAACGCATGACCCTGTGTCTGGTGGATGCGCCGGGCAACATATGGTTGTTTTAATAACTATTCAGAAGTAACAATAATGATTGTAATTATAAAATATGTATTGTCAACAAATTGTTTTTCACAGCCTCCTTCGATTTTTATTCATTAAAATGACTATTGAAATTTTTGATAAAACGAGTTTAATATGTTAGGAATTATGATAGGATTGTAATTAGGAAAAATATTTCTTTTTTTACTGACATACAAATATACAGGGGCTCCAATTAAAAATAATAAAAATAAAGTGTTTTAAACTTTAAAGAATTTGACACTGAATTTTGGCCACCCTGTACAATTCATATCAATCAAACTAGGTTAACAGGACTATCAGAGCTTATCTAATAAGTAACTTATATAATTTTATTAACGAGGTACTACTTTTATTTTTTTTATTAATTTTTGAAACCGATGGTGCAAAAGTGATTTTTTTCTAATTTTTTTTTTTTTTAAGCGGACACCACTGAACCAATTTCAATAAAATTTTAGGGACATCTAGGTAACAATAAAAGGTACCCAAATAAGCAATAAAATATACAGCATCTAATCTAAAAAGATATATCATCTTGACGTCGCATGTAAAATCAAAAACACCCAAGGATACAAGTAAAGTCTGCAAAATATCAAAACCATAACTTAATTAGAAAATTGACTATATCTCAGAAACAGTTGTGTTGCAAATCCATGTGGGATAATACTTTTTTGTTTACTTCCATCAGTACTATAATAACACCCAGTATATCTAAGATAATACTTTTCCTTGTTAATTTGACAAGGAATGACTGTCAATGGTAATTTTGACTGATTGATAGATATATTAAATATAAATTATAGTTTACAAAAAAACTTTAATTGTGAAACAAAAAAAAAATGAATTAATTTGTAAAACCGTTTAACTGAATCTGATCAATTCGGTTATACACGTTTTCCTCTCTTTCGTGAAAAATTTTATGGGATAATTAGAGATCAAAAATACGTCGAAGAATTGTATTTTCAAATTTTTGTGGGAATCAAACATTCAAATTTAGTGCTAGCCTATGTAATTATCCTCTGTGGTAGAAGCCTTTGAACCGTGGTATACCGGTTTGTGTTTCAAGCCGCCTTGATATACCCCTTGGCGTGAAGAGTGTCCTTGTACATCCTAATGTTAATATTATTTAAGGTGCTGATAAATTATATCATCGTTAGTGGCTGAATGGTCAAACCTATGCCAAAAAAAAAAAACTAGTCAAAAATTAAATTTTACCCATGCAAGTGTTTCATGTGTTCCAATAAAGACCTAATTCGCGATGTAATGAGTCCGCACTTAATGCATTGTACATCTTGACCAGTTTTTTTCCTTAATGCATCAACTGCAGATAAAACCTGTTCATGTGGGAATTTGGTGATTTTCCTCCTCATTTGAGTATTTTCCTTATTTAACAATGATTCGTCAGTAACTCCATTATCATCAATATTTTTGTTGCTAGATGACATTTCACTAACATCAGCATCATCTTTGTTAAGTACGTTTGAAGAATCACAGTCACTGTTTTCACTGGAATTTACGTCATTATCAAGTGTACAACTTTCATTTCCAACAACGTCACCATCACCACCGAAACTTTCTACACTGCTGTTATTTATAGCATTATCTTCAACATAATTACTTTTTCTTTGTTTATCAAAACATTTTTCTGTGTTAACATCTTGATTATTGTTAGCTGTAATAAATTCCGCATTACTAATGTTTTGTTCTATAATAAATTCTTCATTATTGACTGGAGTGAAAGACTGTTGAAGTGCCTAAAACCGAAAATTATTTATTACATTATTTACATTCACAATTTTATCACCATACCAATGGTAAAGTATGTTCATTAAAAAACAATCTCAAGTGTGCCATGATTTTTTATGTTTAAAAATTTAAGTTGGTAACACATATTGAGGTTATGTTACTTGCGGCATGTTCTTACCGATAAATTAATTTGCTGTGATAAACGACGCAGAGAAGACCTTCCAAAATTCCTTGGGCTGTGTTAATAGCATCCTAAGTACGTTTGACTGGTCTACCACTTCCTGGTTTACGGAGAATATTACACGTTTCATAAAATAATACAACACATCGTGATAAGGTATTTTTAAATTCATCATAAATAATGAGAACGTTTGGAAATTCTTCCTGAAACTCTGCCAAAGGTGCGTCGAATGAACACACCCAATCTCCGTCCACTTTAGTCCCATTTCGGAAATAACTTCCAACTAGAAACGCTTCTGCTGTTTGCTGTAAACCATTGTGACCACGGAATAATTGTGACTTTTAAAACAATCTGACGTTTTGTATGTCAATTCCTAATATGTGTGCCAACTTAAATTTGATTTTTTATTTAAAATTGTGACTTTTAGAACGATCTGACGTTTTGTACGCCAATTCCTAATGTGTGCCAACTTAAATTTTTTTAAATAAAAAATCATGGCACACTTGAGGTTTTTTTTTAATGAAGATACAATAGTAAGAACATGAATTCTACAGAGTGGCTAGAAAACCCCCGGCCACTTGTCTTGCGGCGGTCGCGAGATGGCGCTTTAGTAAAAAAAATTAAAGCAGCACGTTATTTGAGATTTGTATTCATTTCTGCTCTGACGTTACTTAGATAGCAAAACTTAATTGTTAAATGAACAGAGGAAAGTAGCGTAGCCAATTTGAATTTAAAAACCAGACCAGCGACACCTGTGGTTAATAGTTGGTAAAGTGGCCGGCATTTTCCTAGCCACATTGTAATTCTAAGGTGTGAACCACAGAATTTTGGCCATGCCTGAGAAAGAGAGAAACGTAGCAGTCATGTCTAAGATTAATTCATTTTTTTAAATCTAATTCAATTAAACTATTCGAGTCTCATGACGTAATAATATGCGACATACCTCATTTATCTCACAGCCTACTCTGAGACAAAATTTTGTGGCTCACACGATATAAAAACTGATAAGAAATGACAAACGAGTGTTTAACTTACGTATTTATGAATGTGCTGTTGAATGATTTCGTGATTTTGCTTCCAGACACCAATGAATTCTTGTATAGACTCCAATCTTGTCCCACAGCTCTCGCAGATTTTATACAGGTTATCATACATATTGAGCTAAAAAGTTGTTTATAGTTAATTTTTTAAGTCTACACAGTGGCAGATTATCGCACAGGCACAAGCCTCAACCCAACCCCTTTAAAGGTGACTTTGCCTGCACGTGTTGATTTCTACCATGGAGGACTGGAGGGAACATTGGCGTGCTGGCGGTGTAATTTTTATAATCGGAAGTGCTTTATTGGAAACAGCCTTTAAAGCCAGCCGCACACTGGCAACTTTAGTCAAGCAACTTTTTAATCACAAAAATAAAACACATTGTTTTTATGAGAACCCGCACACAGGCGATTATTTAGTTGTGGCAACTAAAAACTTCCAACACGTTTGATTTTCTAGGCGACTCAATTGTTGCGGGCAGAAAAGAACGCAGATGTTTATACCTGCCTCCGCCCATCTGCGATTAAAAAGTTGCTCCAAAATTGTCTGCTGCTGTTTCTCTCTCTCAGACATGGCCAACGCAGAAACAAAATTCTGTGGCTCACACTTTACTAATAAACTCTAGAGAACGTAAGTTGAAAGTGGTTGAAAATGGATGGATGGTAATTTGCTTCGTGCAATAAGGTCAATCATTCTGGTAAATTCCACCATGGTAGGCATTAAATAAACGACTGGGTGATTTAATTAATTAATGATAAGCAATTTGTGAAATTAATTGTTAGTTGATTTGGCCAAGTATCGCAAATTTCATTTTTTTTTAAACTAATTACTTACCTGTAAGCCGGTCAAATGTGTAAAAAAATGCAAAAGTGAACCATTTTCACAAAGATTTTTCATGATTTTGTTAGGACCAAGGCAAATTCTGCACGTGGTGTGTATATTTAGATCAGCTTCCATTGCTAGAAAAGTGATTTCATTTTACGAGTTGTGTGTGGTTCCCCAACTACAAGCACGTTAGGTTGCCTACGTTTATTATTAAATATGTGCAATTATTAGCTCCCCTATTCGTTTTAGAGAAAAATCGTGGAGGAATATTTTTTATAGAATTAAAAATTGTAAATGTATCATCCATTTAATTTAAGTTTGTACCAGAATACACCTCAGAAATAATAAAAATAAGTTGAACAATGTACCATTTAATAAAAACCCTTGCCATGAGTTTGACAAATGTCATGTCATAGTGAAAATAATTTTGCTAGTCAGATATCAATTCACGCATTGTAATTACTATGAACAATAACGTTGGGCTCGTTGTTAAGTGTGAACTAAAATTCATCTGCAAAAAGTTTCAGTCTGTATTTGATCAATCCTGCATTATTTCACAGAATACATGCCTAGTTTCTTCATCCACTAGCAGTATCTCCTCATGGCATTGATGCTTGTAGGAATGATAAACATGCTTCTTCGGAATTTTCTGTACAGATAATTTAGACACGTTGCACTCAAGCTAGTTGTTGGTTCAGCATTTATCAAACCCAAAACTGTTTCTTTCAATTCATCGTTGTTTCTTCTGTTCCGTTTGCAAGTAATGTCACGAACTCTGAGTAAACTGACACCACTGCAAAATGTTTTGATAATAAATACGCTCTCTTTATTGGTATAACTCAATTATTGTTCATGGTAATTAAAATGCGTGAATTGATATTTGAATAGCAAAATTATTCTCACCATAACATGACATTTGTCAAACTCATGGCAAGGGTTTTTACTAAATGGTAAATGGTTAAACTTATTTTTATTATTTCTGAGGTGGATTCTAGTACAAACGTAAATTAAATGGATGATACGTTTACAATTTTTAATTCTCTAAAAAATATTCCTTTACCATTTTTCTCTAAAATGAATAGAGGAGCTAATAATTTTACATGTTAAATCCCTATGTTCGCCCCTTATTCCAGACACTCGGTATATTATAAATTGTTAACTAAATCAAACAACTAGAATACTACAATTTCACAGATTATCATTATTGAAATGTTGCAATAGTGTGTACAGCTAATCTTTAAAAATAATACCTCTTTACATAACCATTATCTTGTACACCGAGATAATTGTACTATATTTAATCTATAAAGTCTAGTTTTATAGCCTTCAACTAATTACTTCACATTGTACTCAAGCAACAAGTACAACAAACATCATGGGCTTTAGTGACACCTAGTGGCAATGGTATTTACTTTAGATAACGATACAAACTCTTCTTTATTAACGACAGAACAATATTTAGCAGTAATTCTATTCAGTTTTTCCAAATTGATTTTTAACAGGTACAGTGAGTGTACACGGAAAATTTCTTCATAAAAGTTCTTATTTTTAGAAAATGAATTTCAATTAATAATCTGTTATTATAGTGAATGTAATACATAATATATTTCTCGTCAATATTGTAACAAAAAGAATTTTAAACTTTGAAACATCGTCTTTATATTCAACAATAATGAAAACTTATATTAATTCACTGCACAGAAAATATTCGTACAGTTGATAAATTAAGCTTCCAAAACCGCTTACACACGTGTTTATATAAAGCTCTTTTGTTTATAATTGGAATATGTGTTCCCCTTCTCAGTGTAGTCCTTGAAATACATTCAATACAATCAGTCTTATTGCGTTATTTAAACAAAATGGGTCGCAAAGGAAAGAAGTTAAACAAAGATGAGCGAAAAATTACATAATCAGTACAAATCTCTCCAGGAAATTGCTTAGTTCATTGGTAGACCTCGATCAACAGTCCAATCAAAAATGAATAGGAAAAACAGTTAAAAATAAACCAAGGAACGACTGACCACAAGCCTTCATTGAAACCAACAAATGTTTCATTAGCTGTCAAATAAAACCGGATCCAAAAATGAGTGATCCGAAGATTGTAGATGAACTAAAAAATCACAGTGTCGATGTTTCCGCTATCATTGTTCAAAATGTGATGAAAAAGAATGGATATCATGTTGCCAGGAAAAAGTTCTGGGTAAATGCGACCAATCGCAGTAAACGATTGGAATTTGCGAAACAACACCTCAATAAAACGGATGAATAGTGGAACACGGTTATTTTCTCAGACAAAGCAAATATAATATTTTTGGATCCGATGACAGACACATGGTGTGATGGAAAAGAAATATGGAGCTGCACCCAAAAAATCTTATACCGAGTTAAACACAGTAGCGTTTCTGTACTTGTTTGGTGTATGAGCACTACAGAAATGGGTAATTTACATTTATTGATGGTATAATGGATAACAAAGTGTACATAGAGATTTTAAAGAAAAATCTCCATACCAGTGCAAAGAAATTGGGAATTGCTGACAAACATATTTTTCAACAGGACAATGATCCTGAGCATACAGTATATAACACGAAGCAGTGGCTTTTATATAACGTTCCCAAACAATTACATACACCTCCTCAATCACCGAACGTTAATTCTATTGAGCATTTATGGAAAACTCTTGCAAATGCTATTAAGGAACGACTAAAAATGGCTCTTCAAGAAGAATGGAACTCCATATATCATCAACAGTTACGCAAAAGTTGGTGCAATCGATGAACTGAAGACTACGAAATGTGATCATCAACAGCGCACCGTTTTTGTTTAATTTCATGGCAACTATTATTTTCGTGAAAATATCATTTTTATTTTATCATTTTTTAGGGTTTTTATGAATGCTAAAAAATAAATAATAGCATGATTGCATGCAGAAATTTTTACTCTACAAAACATTTATTTACATGTTTCTTCTAAAATGATCAGGGAAGATAATATTCCAGTATAAAGAAATTAACATTGAAAATCCTATGTTCCGTTTTGTTCCACTACACCCTGTATGTAGGTGGCCTTGACAAAAACATCAACTTCGTATTTAATTATGACAGCGCTTTTCATATAACATTCGTGTGTGTGTTTGCTTTTTAAACATAAAAAACAGCTGCAGAAAAATATTCTACGTAACTCGTTCCAAAAGTGATTTTACGGGACTCGAAACTTCCTACTCATCCTGTAAAATATCTTGTTACATAAATTACTATTATGGAAATGTCAAGCATTTCAGATATTTTCCAGCAAGTTATTTATATTATTTTTCCCACGATCATAATATTGCTGGATATATTCTTTATTCATTTAATTTTCAACACCACTTAAAGAATCTCTCCTAATGGTGGTATTACTATTACAGTTATGGGATGTGAAGGGGAGTGATTTTACGTTAGCTGGTGTGCGTTTGTTATGCGATGAATCTGCCAATTTAGCAGGATTCTAGATAATTTGTCTTCAAAGAAGGAACAGGATTTTCAACAGGATCTTTGTTTGTTATAGAGCCATCATCGACTGTGTCGGACTACAGTCTATGACATTTTAACGATATCGATCACTTTAATCACTTATGAACACAGTCTGAGTTTTTCTTTTTCAACTTCTGAAACTCATCGATTGTATACAACTTGTGTTAGATAATCAATTTATCTGGGGATTAATACTGCTACCACAAAAAAAAACACAGTACCGTTCTCTTGAACAGACAATTTACTGCGAGATCTGTTACAGCCGTACTAATACCCACAATATTAAGGGGCTAAGAGAAAAACCGTACAAAAAAATTGCTGTAGTTAAGAAAAGTCTAATTATCTAACCTTACAAATTGAACGTGGAACAGGCGAATTTGATATCCTATTTTTACACAACACTTTATTTTATAAATGGAATGATTAGTTACTTTTCTGAAATAAAATCACTGGTTGTGGATTTTTAAATGTTTTGTTTATTATGTATAGGTTATAATTATATTTGCTCTTTGATAAGAGATCAAGCGACATCTATGTTATGAGGAATAAAGTGTCAATTCAATCATGGACAACCGTATAGACTGCAGGTTTCTCAGTGAAAGTTGTTAGAATACTGAACATGCGTAAGATGGCGCTAGTGCAGTTAAAATCGTACGTAAATGTAGCTGAAAACTAAAATATGAAGAAAATAGAGATTTATATTAATTCGGATTTGAATATAGGGTAATACCTAAATATTTCAAATCCTTTTTTCAACGAAAATATCCGTAGAGAAAGACCTCTGGTCGACAGCCAGTTAATAGCTATATACAGGGTGTTTCAGAGCTCTGGGAACAATCACGTGCTTATTTTTCAAAATTTCGAAAAATGTTTTATACAAAAGTTGTGTATAATGGTGAGCTGCACGCCCTAAAAATATTTAAATTTTAACAAAGTTACAGACCAAACTTATGTTTTTTTTTTAAACGGAACACTCTGTATTTTTTTGTAATTTTTGAATTATATGGAGCAAATAAAGGTGAGTTACTTCAATACTCTCTATACCTATTGTTAGCCGTTTTCGAAATATTTGAAGATTTGTTGAAATGCATGGTCTGGGAGAAATGTTATTTTTGCCCCAGTGATTGACGTTGAACGATTAAAATCATTTTAATTATTTGCTTGAAGGTTTCAACCATAGAGCCAACCATGATTTCATACAAAAAATTATACAGGATGATAAAAAATGCGGTAGAAAAACCGAACTTTACCACCAGCGCTTTAGATAAAGCCATTAATATATTCCGCTTGAAGAAAAAATAGTATATATCAAGACATCTATTGAAATATTGTAAACAAGGACTCATGGAATATTTATGGCCAAAAATATCGAACCTAAACTACGCCTAACGATACCTTTTGATTTTTTGAAAATTGACGAAATTTCGTAAGTGTCTGAGTAAATAATTATTTAAACAAAAATGAAGAATATGTGTCATTTTTTCAAGCCTAAATATTGTAAACAAGGACCCATGGAACATTTATGGCTGAAAATATCGAACCCAAACTACGCTTAACGACGACTTTTGATTTTTTGAAAATTGACGAAATTTCGTAAAAGTGTTTAGGTAAATAATTATTTAAACAAAAATGAAGAATATGTGTCATTTTTTTAAGCCTAAATATTGTAAACAAAGGCCCATGGAACATTTGTGGCCAAAAATATCGAACCTAAACTGCGCCTAACGATGACTTTTGATTTTTTGAAAATTGACGAAATTTCGTAAAAGTGTCTGGGTAAATAATTATTTAAACAAAAATTAAGAATATGTGTCATTTTTTTAAACTTAAATATTGTAGACAAAGCCCTATAGAACATTTGTGGCCGAAAATATCGAACCTAAAGTACGCCTAACGATGACTTTTGATTTTTTGAAAATTGACGAAATTTTGTAAAAGTGTTTAGGTAAATAATTATTTAAACAAAAATGAAGAATATGTGTCATTATTTTAAGCCTAAATATTGTAAACAAGGACCCATGGAACATTTATGGCCGAAAATATCGAACCTAAAGTACGCCTAACGATGACTTTTGATTTTTTGAAAATTGACGAAATTTCGTAAAAGTGTTTAGGTAAATAATTATTTAAACAAAAATGAAGAATATGTGTCATTTTTTGAGGCCTAAATATTGTAAACAAAGACGAATGGAACATTTATGGCCGAAAATATCGAACCTAAACTATGCCTAACGATGACTTGATTTTTTGAAAATTTATGAAATTTCGTAAAATTGTCTGGGTAAATAATTATTTAAACAAAAATGAAGAATATGTGTCATTCTTTTAAGCCTAAATATTGTAAACAAAGGCCCATGGAACATTTGTGTCCAAAAATATCGAACCTAAACTACGCCTAACGATGACTTTTCATTTTTTGAAAATTGACCATGTTTCGATAGATGTCTTATCGAAAAATCGGGGTAAATCCTAAGTTAAAAGCTTATTGTTATTACTATGGCACTACAGCAAGTTGATTAATTATGAATTTTAATCTATTTTCTGTAAATTAGGAGAGAAAACTTGGTGTGCCACGATTTTAACACAATTTTTGGCGGAGGCGCCGGATTCGTGGCTGAAATTTATGGCTAACTTCCAGTCGGTTATATCACTCGGTATTGAAGTGATCTTGTCATGTTTTCATTTCTGTTTTTAGTGTTATAACTCAAGTGTGGGTAACATTATGGAAATGGGAAATACACAAAAAAAAATAATTCAAGAGCCCAGTACACCTAAAACGATATATTTTTTCGTGACTGCAATGATTAACTCTACTACAGGATTCTGTTTATTTAATTGGATACCAAATATTGTTGTACTTGTAGTATCCATTGCTTTTGCACTGCATTTAATACGATACTTACCACTGGCGGTTGGTGGTGTAACTCATGGTACGGGCATGATAGTACAGGTGGCAATAAAGATTAACTCAGTGAGTTGAATTCTATCAGTACGGTAGAGGTGCGTCATCCACATCAATCTCTTTTCCGCTGCCGCCAACCGCCACTGATACTTATTAATAGATTTCACTCACACAAAATATTTTAACAACCACCGCCAAACGGTGGCAGCATTGCGGTTGCGCAGTTTATAGAATTGGCATTTTTCTTTTTGCTTGCGGAAAGGTTAGAAAGTTGTGTTTGTAATCATTGATGCGACCCTTGACCCCCTCGAGCTTCTTTTCAATATTCAACCTAGAAATATGCCAGAATGCAAGTTTTTTAGAAACTAGTTTGTCGCCCTCTAACCGCCCCTGTCTGTAATACCGATTGCAGATCGCTATAATGCCGGTATCGTGCGTGTGCGTGCTGCGCGCATTGCCAGCGAGTTAACCGAGATTTATCTGCTGCTCCAAGCACCGGATAAGATTTATCTATTTATTTAAGCGAATTATCTGCTTTAACTAGGCATTGTAAAAGCGTATTTTCACATTTAATCCAGAGATAGTGTTAACCTTAATTTAACCGACTATTGTAAAAGCGGCCCTTAATTAGTTACCATTGAATTCTTGTATGTAGTTTAATTACCGAAAACTTTTATTCAAACAGAATTTTTCAACAACAAAGACAACCACCGCCAAACTAATTCCAATAATATAAGCAAAAAATACAGCCCATAAATGTGAAATTTTGATAACGCTTAACGTAGTTTCCTTAACCAATTTCGCATTACGAAACGGTTCAGGCTTTGAAAATGATTTGTAAAGTCCAGTTTCATGAAACCTGATGACATATTCGGTAATCCTTCGCGCGAAAGGAGAATGCTTCGTGAAGAACGCAACGCCCAAACCAAACTGCGATCATTCAAGAATATAACAATTGGTGATGTTGTATTCTCTGAAAATACCGCCAGCTGATACATCACCGATGAAAATCACACCTTCGCCCTTAATGAAGCGTTCCATTACGCGAGAGTCCAAACTGACGTGGTCTTCAGCTTTGGATGCGATCAACTTAAAATCCGGATTGTTTATGTAACGCAGCGCGTAATTTACCGCAGCAAGACTCATAACGGGCAGATTTGAATCTGCAAGTTCTTCGATGTTGCTTATTTGTTTCGCAGTTGCTGGTAGGAACACGTAGGAGATTAGCAAGGATTGGTAACTGCTTATTATTATAAACACAAAAAAGATCCATATTAGATAGAAACACCTAAACATTGCGGAATTTGGTTTCCAGGAAACTGAGGAAATGAATGTTCCAATTAATAAAAAAATGCTATCTTGAAATCGCGCAATATCCTCTCGTCTAGTCATGTGATACCACACTGGAGTGATTAGGAGGAAAGTAACGCCTATTGAAACCCAAACTGTCGGTTGAAAAATTTTTATGACGTTCTTCCAAGTTTTTATTGGTCGAGCTAAAGGCACGTAGAATCTAAGTTGCGTAAAGTACATCGGATAAGTGATGTCAAAGTCCGTAATAGGATTTCTACCAAACGTGTACAAAAGCATATCAATTTCACCGTTAAACAATTTACCATAAAGAGCTAAATACGTTCCATCTGGTTGTTTCTGTATCATGCTCACCAATTTACCATCCATTGGAAGTAAAGTTGACTTATAGTTATGATCCACACCAACTATATCCAACTTTAATATCTCGGCGATTCCCTTCATCGCCAAGATACCAAAACCCTGGTTTTCATAAAAGGGTTGGTCCTTAACGAACCCTGTTAAAGGTATGGCACACGTTCGTATTTTGCAATTGTTGAATGTATCAACGTTTACATCACTGATGTACGGTTTTGGATGTTCTTCGCAATTGTATAATAACTTGGGATGGAACTCATTGCAAGCATCTTCGGAAATTGGATAGTACCCGTACACGTTTGAGTTTTCAATGATTAACACGTCGATGATGTGTTTCTTCCAAAGCGTCTTCAACACTTGTTCCAAATTTGCTGCGTCTGAAAACACCAGAAGGGTAGGGATTTTTGGATTGTAGGTTACCTCAGAGAAAAATGTTTTTAAGATCGTTGCGAAGTTTGAGTACGATGTTTCAATGATGTAAAAGTCGGGTATGCTGGTGGTGATGAATTTAATAAATTCTCCATTGGTGTTGTAGAAACTGGTTGATAACTCATCGTTAAGGATTAATGAGGTTTGTTTGTAAATATGTATTAGTTGTTTGGTTTTAGTGAATTTTAATATTTTCTTCACGCATTTTGTCAACGAATGAAATTCTTTATGATCATGAGTCAAAATCAAATCTTCTTTTTTATTTCCAACCATATTTTTCAGTTTACGATATTTTGAATCGATGTTGTTATTTTGTACGTATTTTTTTGATTGCGATTGTAGACTCAAAACTTTTGAATCAGTATGAATTTCTTCAGCATTGTATTTTCTTCGGAATTCACCATTACCAATGTAAGTGTCGATCGGATAATTGATAACTTTATAATCAGTTTCTTCTTGTATACCATTTGTGCCGATGCTGAATTTAATAGTACAAAGAGTTAGAAGTATCATCATAACAAGAGTCGTAAAACTACAAAATGTATGCATCTTAGATTTAAGTGTTAATAAAGAGTAATAATCTTTACCGTTGATAAATAAATTTTATAGGATTTTTTTATAGATCACACAGTTTTAAAATACTTTAACACGTTCGCTGTTAGTGCGTCCGACTTTATATTTGCGTAAATGCAATCCCAATTCCGGCGGCAGCGAACGTGTTAAATAAATAATGTACGAATTGACTAACAACCGATTATATACCAAATTATTTTGTTTGTATTATAGTTTTTGGAATAAATATAACAAACAAAACATTAACATAAAAAAAAACATTGTTTGAAGCATATAACGATCAGCAAGTAAATTAGACGTATATATTTATTTTTTCTTTCATTTAAGTACACTCTAATTGAAATTCCCTGTTATGGTATTAAATCAATATTTGATAATAATAGGTATTTTAAAAGGATAAGTAATTCTTCGAAACAATTTTTAAACCAAAATCTACATTATTAACAATTTTGCCCGTTAGCAGGTTGCAATAATACCTAAAAAAATGGTGATGTGGCCATCATGTTACTTCCTCCGATTTGATGGTTTAATAGTTATTTATATTTATAGGTTCATTCATAATTTTAAATTTCAATCATATTTTAAATCGAGCGTTTTACATGATCGAATGGTGCTGACGTTTGAACCGTCAAAATTATGAAAGGTAAAAATGACAAATTATGTTACAAATTCTAATAATTTTTACCGTAAGTTTACTGAAAAACTAAAAAAATGTCCTGAAAAAGATTTCTAAAAATGGTCTCGATTTAAAAGTCCTAAAAAAAATCTCTTAAAAGTTCTGAACCACAAAGTCTCGAAAAGGATTTTTAAAAATAGTCTTAAAAAACCTAATAAAAGCCCCGAATAAGAAAATCCTGAAAAAGATTTCTTAAAATAGTGCTGATTTAAAAGTCCTAAAAAACGAATAAAAGCCCTGAACAAGAAAGTCCTGTAAAAGATTTCTAAAAATAGATCTAATTAAAAAGTACTAAAAAACCCAATAAAAGTCCTGAACAAGAAAGTCTTGAAAAAAGAGTCCTGACAAAAATTGTCTTAAAAAACAGGTCCTTCAAAAAGACCAGAAATAAAGTCCTGAAAAAATTCTTACAACAAAAAGTCCTGAAAAAACAGTTTTGGAAATAAAGTCTCGAAAAAAGATTCCCGTTAAAAAGTTGTGAAAAAGAGCCATGAGAAAAGTCCTGAAACAAGTACTGCAAAAAAACCCTGAAAAATTAAGTCTTCGTATAAATCACCAGAAATAAATGTCGTTTAAGAAATTCTGCAAGACGTCCGAAAAAGAGTTCTAAAAAAGTCCCGAAGGATAATTCTAAAATAAGTCATGCCAAAGTTCTGAAGAATGTCTTGAAAAAGTTCAAAAATGAGTCCTCATAAAATATCCAGAAAAAATGTCCTGTAATAACAGTTTTGAAAAAGAGTTAAGGAGATAACATCCTAAAAGAATCCTAAAAAAACATTTCTGAAAAACCCTGTAGAAAGATTATTAAAAAAGATCTGAAAAAGTTCTGAAGAGATCCCAAAAAGAGTCTTGAAAAAAAAACAAGAAGTCCTGAAAATTAATATCATAAAAAATGTCCTGAATTATAGTACTGAAAAAAGTCCTGTAAAGAAGGTTTGAAAAAAAATTCCCGAAAAAATAATACTGAAAAAATGTAATGAAGAAAATTTTGAAACGAAGTCCCGAACAAGAGGTTCTTAAGAAAGACCTGGAGGAACAGTCCTGATAAAAGCCGTGAAAAAAACTTCCGAAAAATAGTCTTCATACAAAATACCAGAAATAAATGTCCCGAAAAAGGGACCTAAAAAGTCCTAAAACAGATCCTGAACATGGTTCAGAAAAAGAGCCCTGATGAAATATCATAAAAAAATTGTCCTGTAAAAATAGTCCCTGAAAAATTGCCCCGAAAATAACATCTTTAAAAAATAAACAAAAAAAAATCTGAAAAGAAAGCATTGTAAAAAGTCCTTAAAATGGTCCTTAAAAGGATCTGAAGAAATTGTCCTGAAAAAATCCCTGAGTCCTGCAAAAAGGCCTAAAATAAGTCCTTAACAAAATTCCTGAAATAAAAAGTTTAGAAAGTAGTCTTAAAAAAATCCCAGGAATATCTAAAAAAATTCTTACAAAGGTCCAAAAATGATTATGAAAAGAAAAATTCTAAAAAATGTTCTGGAAATTTTTTTCTGAAAAAAATTCCGTAAATAAGTCCTCAACAAAGAGTTCTTAAGAAAGTCCCAAAAATTTCTGAAAAAGAAAATCCTGTTAATAAAATTTTGAAAAGAAATCCTGAAAATAAAGGTCCTAGAAAATAAGTCTTGAAAAAAATTTCTTAACATATTCTGAAAAAGAATCCTCGAGGAAAGGTCTTTTAAAAGTGTCCTTAAAAAGGTCTGAAAACTGAAAAGTCCCAAAAAGGCTAAAAGAACAAAAAAAACTGTTAAGGTAAATATTCGGAAATACGAAATTTTACCAAAAGCTTTACAGTTTTTCGGATTCTCAAATAACACATCCTTTAACTACATTTCGAGAAAATTCCTCGAAAAGCAAATTTGTAATTATCAAAGTTCCACTTTTTCTCGAGCGCTTAAAAAAATATTAAAACAATTGCAGACACTTCAAATTTTCTAGAGCAATTGAAACAACATATTACTCCACGATACTGTAAAAATCTACAAACATCCCTTAACTACATTCCTAGATAATTCCTCGAGAACAAAATTTGTAATTATCTAAAGTTGCACTTTTTTCGAGCGCTTAGAAAAATCTAAAAACAATTGCGAGACTCTTGAAATTTTACAAAGCTACTAAAAATTACCTATTTTTGGCAATAGTTCAATGAAAATAATTTTTAAAGTATTTATGGAATTGTCACTATTATCTAAATCTATTTCCAAACTTACAAAATATATTTGACAAAAGATTCGCACAGAGCCACAACTACTTTTTCTCGTTTCAAATTTGAATGTAATGGAATTGCACGTGTATAATTGTAGGCAACCATTAAACATTTTTAATTGATATTTAATTTTCCGCGTTCGGAGAAAAAAATCAATGTTCACGTTGGCACTAAACTTATTAATAATTTAATAGTTTTGTGGCTGACAATTGTTGATAAATTTATTATATTTAAAAGTGTTATCGTGCAATAATTTATTTCTACATAATCATTTGTGTAATTTCGATTATATTTGTATATAAACGAATCAAGTAACCGTTAGGATAGAAAAATAATTAGGGCCACATCTATCGCCAATATATGTAAATAATTTCAGAATGTTGTAAATTTTTGCCGATAGATGTCGCCCTAGTATTTTTTCTATCCTAAGGTAACTTGATTGGTATATAAGGGCAAGCAGAACGTTATTTGATATTGTATTAAATATGTTATTGACCTGTTTATACTTACATTATATTTTATATTTACATGGTATATTAATACATCGTTCATCCTATTGAATGTACTTATCATTTGCACTGGAAATAAACTATACTACTACTTTTATTGATTGATGATGTGTAAAAAAAATATTAGGAAATATTTATGTCCAATCAATGAAAATTGCTTAAAAAAAATAAATTTTAAGAGATGAAAATGACAAATTACACAAATTCTAATCTCGAAGAGAAAACGTTCCCAAACACAAAATTTTACGAAAAGCTTTTCATTTCTTCGGATTGTCAAGTAATACCCATGTTTAAAAAATATAAAAACAATTGCTAGACACCTGAAATTTTCTACAGCTACTGAAACAACATATTATTGCACGATACTGTAAAAATTTGCAAACATCCCTTAACTACATTTCGAGAAAATTCCTCGAGAAGCAAATTTGTAATTATCAAAGTTCCACTTTTTCTCGAGCGCTTAAAAAATATAAAAACAATTGCTAGACATCTGAAATTTTCAACAGTTACTGAAACAACATATTACTCAACAATACTGTAAAAATCTGCAAACATCCCTTAACTACATTTCGAGAAAATTCCTCGAAAAGCAAATTTGTAATTATCAAAGTTCTACTTTTTCTCGAGCGCTTAAAAAAATATAAAAACAATTGCCAGACACTTGAAATTTTCTACAGCTACTGAAACAACATATAACTCAACGATACTGTAAAAATCTGCAAACATCCCTTAACTACATTTCGAGAAAATTCCTCGAAAAGCAAATTTGTAATTATCAAAGTTCCACTTTTTCTCGAGCGCTTAAAAAATTAAAAAACAATTGCCAGACACTTGAAATTTTCAACAGCTACTGAAACAACATATTACTCGACGATACTGTAAAAATCTGCAAACATCCCTTAACTACATTTCGAGAAAATTCCTCGAAAAGCAAATTTGTAATTATCAAAGTTCCACTTTTTCTCGAGCGCTTAAAAAACAATTGCCAGACACTTGAAATTTTCAACAGCTACTGAAACAACATATTACTCGACGATACTGTAAAAATCTGCAAACATCCCTTAACTACATTTCGAGAAAATTCCTCGAAAAGCAAATTTGTAATTATCAAAGTTCCACTTTTTCTCGAGCGCTTAAAAAAATATAAAAACAATTGCCAGACACTTGAAATTGTCTACAGCTACTAAAACAACATATTACTCGACGATACTATAAAAATATGCAAACATCCCTTAACTACATTTCGAGAAAATTCCTCGAAAAGCAAATTTGTAATTATCAAAGTTCCACTTTTTCTCGAGCGCTTAAAAAATATAAAAACAATTGCTAGACACCTGAAGTTTTCAACAGCTACTGAGACAACATATTACTCGACGATACTGTAAAAATCTGCAAACATCCCTTCACTACATTTCGAGAAAATTCCTCGAAAAGCAAATTTGTAATTATCAAAGTTCCACTTTTTCTCGAGCGCTTAAAAAATATAAAAACAATTGCCAGACACTTGAAATTGTCTACAGCTACTAAAACAACATATTACTCGACGATACTGTAAAAATTTGCAAACATCCCTTAACTACATTTCGAGAAAATTCCTCGAAAAGCAAATTTGTAATTATCAAAGTTCCACTTTTTCTCGAGCGCTTAAAAAAATATAAAAACAATTGCTAGACACCTGAAATTTTCAACAGCTACTGAGACAACATATTACTCGACGATACTGTAAAAATCAGCAAACATCCCTTCACTACATTTCGAGAAAATTCCTCGAAAAGCAAATTTGTAATTATCAAAGTTCCACTTTTTCTCGAGCGCTTAAAAAATATAAAAACAATTGCCAGACACTTGAAATTGTCTACAGCTACTAAAACAACATATTACTCGACGATGCTGTAGAAATCTGCAAACATCCCTTAATTACATTTCGAGAAAATTCCTCGAAAAGCAAATTTGTAATTATCAAAGTTCCACTTTTTCACGAGCGCTTAAAAAATGAAAAAAACAATTGCCAGACACTTGAAATTTTCAACAGCTACTGAAACAACATATTACTCGACGATACTGTAAAAATCTGCAAACATCCCTTAACTACATTTCGCGAAAATTCCTCGAAAAGCAAATTTGTAATTATCAAAGTTACACTTTTTCTCGAGCGCTTAAAAATATAAAAACAATTGCCAGACACTTGAAATTGTCTACAGCTACTAAAACAACATATTACTCGACGATACTGTAGAAATCTGCAAACATCCCTTAATTACATTTCGAGAAAATTCCTCGAAAAGCAAATTTGTAATTATCAAAGTTCCACTTTTTCTCGAGCGCTTAAAAAATATAAAAACAATTGCCAGACACTTGAAATTGTCTACAGCTACTAAAACAACATATTACTCGACGATACTGTAAAAATCTGCAAACATCCCTTAACTACATTTCGAGATAATTCCTCGAGAACAAAATGTGTAATTATCTAAAGTTGCACTTTTTCTCAAGCGCTAAAAAAAAATATAAAAACAATTGCGAGACACTTGAAATTTTACAAAGCTACTATTACCTAGTTTTGGCAATAGTTCAATGAAAATAGTTTTTAAAGTATTTATGGAATTGCCACTATTATCTAAATCTATTTCTAAACTTACAAAATATATTTGACAAAAGATTCGCACAGAGCCACAACTACTTTTTTTCGTTTCAAATTTGAATGTAATGGCATTGCACGTGTATAATTGTAAGCAACCATTAAACATTTTTAATTGATATTTAATTTCCTGCGTTCGGAGAAAAAAATCAATGTTCACGTTGGCACTAAACTTATTAATAATTTAATAGTTTTGTGGCTGACAATTGTTGATAAATTCACCATATTTAAAAGTGTTATCGTGCAATAATTTATTTCTACATAATCGTTTGTGTTATTTCGATTATATTTGTATATAAACGAATCAAGTAACCGTTAGGAAAGAAAAATAATTAGGGCCACATCTATCGCCAATATATGTAAATAATTTGAGAATGTTGTAAATTTTTGCCGATAGATGTCGCCCTAGTATTTTTTCTATCCTAAGGTAACTTGATTGGTATATAAGGGCAAGCAGAACGTCATTTGATATTGTATTAAATATGTTATTGACCTGTTTATACTTACATTATATTTTATATTTACATGGTATATTAATACATCGTTCATCCTATTGAATGTACTTATCATTTGCACTGGAAATAAACTATACCACTACTTTTATTGATTGATAATGTGTAAAAAAAAATATTAGGAAATATTCATGTCCAATCAATGAAAATTGCTAAAAAAAAAAAATAAATTGTAAAAGTTGAAAATGACAAATTACACTTCAAATTCTAATCTCGAAAAAAAAAACATTCCCAAACACGAAATTTTACGAAAAGCTTTTCATTTCTTCGGATTGTCAAATAATACCCATGTTCAAAGTTTCCTGGCGATTCCTGTATTAGTTTTGATTGAGATATAGCGCGACTTTTTTTTTGTTTTCAAATTGTATTCAGTAATTTTAATTTGTTATTATTGTTAGCGATGTAACGGATCGGAAAATGTAATTATTTTTTTTTAACGGTAGCTCGAGGTGGTCTTTTACCGGCGCGGAAGCACGCCGCTGTAGCTCTTACGAGGGTGAAGTATCAACTCTTGGTAATCGTAATTCTAACTCGAAACGGTAGTTGTTGCCTGTAAGGAGTTAGGTATATATAGTGTTTCCGGATGTTTGACATGATCAGGGGAATCTTCGCCTGAATGTCGGGGAAGAATTTCTCGAGTCCGCCTTGAATTTCAAAACACCTTTGCAGTAATTTCCGATGCGAGCGCATGCATAACTGTAATAAGAAAGGTGTTGAGTGTTCAAATGTTGAAATTTATGTTGCGTGATATTCTGAATTTCCTCACGAGACCTGTTTGAACACGTTTCGCTGTCATCAACACCGCATCCTTTTCGGCCGTTCGCGCTTTGCAGATAAAGCATCGCCGAAGCGACTTATGGTTGTTATGGTGATTGTGATATTGATGACTATTAGAATTTGAAGGGTAATTTGTTGTTTTCATATTTCATAATTTTGACTTTTAAACGTCACTTTCATTCGGTGTATAAAAAACACATTGGTTCTGGTTTAAATTGTTTTTGTTGATTATTGAATGCTCTTTGTGGTGTTATTTATTATGTTGCCCTCATAAAAGGAATGTAGTCTTCGTTGGTTTTGCTGGAATGAATTATTCAGTCTTGCGTTTCGCGAAAATTATTCAACGATGTTGAATAGTTAAAAGTTGAAAAAATAAATTGTAAAAGATGGAAATGACAAATTACACTTCAAATTCTAATCTCGAAAAAAAAACGTTCCCAAACACAAAATTTTACGAAAAGCTTTTCATTTCTTGAAAATGTTGAAAGTTTCCTGGCGATTCCTGTATTAGTTTTGATTGAGATATAGCGCGACTTTTTTTTTGTTTTCAAATTGTATTCAGTAATTTTAATTTGTTATTATTGTTAGCGATGTAACGGATCGGAAAATGTAATTATTTTTTTTTTTATGGGCAGCTCGAGGTGATCTTTTACCGGCGCGGAAGCACGCCGCTGTAGCTCTTACGAGGGTGAAGTATCAACTCTTGGTAATCGTAATTCTAGCTCGAAACGGTAGTTGTTGCCTGTAAGGAGTTAGGTATATATAGTGTTTCCGGATGTTTGACATGATCAGGGGAATCTTCGCCTGAATGTCGGGGAAGAATTTCTCGAGTCCGCCTTGAATTTCAAAACACCTTTGCAGTAATTTCCGATGCGAGCGCATGCATAACTGTAATAAGAAAGGTGTTGAGTGTTCAAATATTGAAATTTATGTTGCGCGATATCCTGAATTTCCTCACGAGACCTGTTTGAACACGTTTCGCTCTCATCAAAATCGCATCCTTTTCGGCCGTTCGCGCTTTGCAGATGAAACATCGCCGAAGCGACTTACGGTATGTTTTGGAGAGTGTTATATTGATGACCATTAGAATTTGAAGTGTAATTTGTCGTTTTCATATTTCACAATTTTGACTTTCATTCGGTGTATAAAAAAACACATTGGTTCTGGTTTAAATTGTTTTTGTTGATTATTGAATGCTCTTTGTGGTGTTATTTATTATGTTGCCCCCATAAAAGGAATGTATTCTTTATTGGTTTTGCTGGAATGAATTATTCGGTCTTGCGTTTCGCGAAAATTATTCAACGATGGTCAACGTTTAGGTTTTGGTTTTATTTTTGCTTCAATGATTAAATGTTGTGCAGTAATTTAAACTTGATATTATTATTTGTGAGGTGACGGATCGGATCGTAATTTTGGTAATTACAGAGGTGTTTTATGAACGGCAACTATTTTACCTGCACGAAACAGTCACTGTAACTCTTACGAGGGTTAAGTATCGACTCTTGGTGATCGTAATTCTAGTTTGAAAGGGTAGTTGTTGCCTATAAGGAGTTAGGTATATCCAGTGTTTCATGAATGCTAGTATTAAAAAGAACGCCTGAATTTAACACCTCTGCAGTAATTAATTTTAAATTTCCGGCGTCTACGCATAAAGTCTTTTGGTCATCTCCATATAAATTCTCGTATCGTAACCAGTCCATCGAGGAGAGTTTTTAGTTGGTATACTCCGCGCCCTTCAGGGGGAGGAGTCCAACACCACCCCACTACAGGGGAGTCTATAAAAGAGTTTCTCTCCTCGCATCAAAAAAACAAAAAACAAAAAAAATACGTATTCAGCATCGATCAAACGAGCAATCTTTGGCATTTAAATTTGCGTCGAAATCAAATGAGAACCTGGTGATGTAACGAAAATTTTCAAAAGATTTTCAAAAAATTTTCAAAAATCGTCGTAGGAATTTCGTTTTTTGAGTTCTGCACAAGTCCTGCACCCCCTTAAAGTAGAGCCAAAATGGGATTTTTCTCGAAAGAATCATCGGATTTGGTTGAAAAGTCGCTGAGTTTGAGAAAAACCTCAAAATGCACTTTTGTCAAACACCCATAGCGTAGGAACTTCGTTCTTTGAGTCCTGCATAGGACATTGATCAAATTTTAATGCCTTTATGGTGGATCAAATCGACAGAATTTACTCCGTACCCATCGTCAAAGTTGGACATGGTTTCCTGAAAAAAACATTTTTTTTTCACAGGGGTGCTAGAGGGGGGCGGAAGGGGTTACGCTTAATTTAGCGTGCATGACTTTAAAGAAGACACTTTAAAGTTTTTCGCTTTCAAAGATTCATCACAGTTGTGGCGGTTTGAAAATGGTCAAAATTTCACGAATTTTTTCTTTCTTTTTTTGACAGGCATGGGCCATTCAGTCACGACCTGGTTATAGTATTCAATTTTGGAATGAGTAAATGAACCAATGAACAAATGAATATTGTCAGAAGTATACAACAACCATGGACCCGAGCGAATACTTCTCGATCCCCGAAAAATCTTTCGGCCGGGCTGGGATTCAAACCCACACGGCACGCGGTGCAACCGGCACAAGCACTCGCCTGTACCCACAACACCAACGGGCCGCCCTTTCACGAATTTCAGGTGTTTTTTTTCACCAGTATACTTTGATGTTATTATACCATTCAATCAGAGAAATAATCATTTTTTTCCCAATAAAAAAAACATTAGTGTTCTAATTTTTTATTTCTACTAGATACATAATAGTATTAAGTCTTGGGTACCGTATTCTGTCCCATAATCGCAAAACATGTTTTATAGCCACTTTTACTTAAAAGGAATTCGTTACATTTTAGAGTTGATGAACATTGATTTATTCTTTGCTGCGTTCTCCCACAATTTCCTACAAATTCAACATAAATATGACATAACATTGTTAATAACTACTATCATTCGTTACCTAAACTATAGGATCCTTTTCATTTAATTGGTTACCAATTAGAATTCTTGTATGTAGTAAAATTACCGAAAACTTTTACTCAAACAGAATTTTTCAACAACAAAGACAATCAGCGCCAAAACAATTCCAATAAAATACACAAAAAATACAGCTCTTAAATGCGCAATTTTGATAACGCTTAACTTAGTTTCCTTCATTAATTTTTGATTACGAAACGGATCAGACATTAAATATGACTTGTACATCCCTGTTTCATGAATCCTGATAACATATTCACTAATCCTCCGCACAAACGGAGAATGCTTCGTGAAGAATGCAACACCCCAAACCGACTGCGTCCAATTAAGAATGTAACAATTGGTGATGTTGTTCTTCCTGAAATGACTACCCGCGGTTACTTCACCCATGAAAATAGCACCTTCGCCCTTAACGAAGCGCGCCATTACATCAGAAGTAAAAACGTCGTGGTTTTCAGCTCTGGATGCGATCAATTTAAATTGCGTAGTGTTAACGCTGCGTAGGGCATAGTTTATTGTTTTGATGCCCAAAATGGGTAGGTTTGAGTCTGCTAGTTCTTGGAGGTTGGATATTTGTTTGGTCGTTCCTGGTAGGAATACGTAAGAGATTAGTTTGGATTGGTAGATGCTTATTATTGTAAATACGTAAAAGATCCATACGAGATAAAAACACCTGAAGAGTACGGAGTTTGGTTTCCACAAAATTGTGGTTATAAATGTTCCAAATAATAAAAAAATACTATCTTGAAAGCCCGCAATATCTTCTCGCCGAGTCATCCGATACCACACTGGTGCCATTAACAGAAAAGTGGCGGCTATTAAAGTCCAAACTTTCGGCGCGAATATTTTGATAATGTTCTTCCAAGTTTTCATCGGTTTAGCTAGAGGCACGAAGAACTTAAGTTGGTCGAAATGCATCGGATACGCGATTTCAAAGTCGGCAACGGAATTTTGACCGAATGTGTATATCAGCAAATCAACTTCACCATTGAACAATTTGTCGAATAAAGCTAAATACTTTCCATCTGCTTGTTTCTCCAGCATGCTTACCAATCTATCATGCATTGGTATTACACCGGACTTATAGGTGTGATCTATACCGATTATATTCAAATTTAATAACTCGGCGATTCCCTTCATCGATAAAATGCCAAAACCGTCGTTTTCGTAAAAGGGTTTGTCCTTGACGAATTCAACCAAAGGTATGGCGTACGTTCGCAGTTTGCAATTGTTGAACTTCTCAACGTTCAGATCACTGATGTAGGGCTTTGGATAGTCTTCGCAATTGTATAGTAGCTTGTGGTGAAAGTTACCGCAAGCATCTTCAGAAATTGGATAGTAGCTGTACACGTTTGAATTTTCCACGATCAACACGTTAATGATGTACTTTTTCCAAAGCTTCTTCAATACCTGTTGAAAATTTATGGTCAAAAATCAGGAGGGTCGGTATTTTTGGATTGTAGGGTATATCAGCGAAAAAAATTTTCAACATCGTTGCAAAATTTGCGTATGATGTTTCAATGATGTAATGGTCGGGTATGCTGGTGGAAATGAATTTTGTATAATCACCATCAATGTTGTAGAAACTGGTGGATAACTCATCGTTGCGGATTAGCGAGGATTTTTTGTAGATGTGTATCAGTTTTTTGGATTTGGAGAATTTTAATATCTTTCTGACGCATTTTGCTAAGGAATTAAATTCCTCTTCATCAGCGTTTCTTGAATGGATAAAACTAATAAAGTTTTTGTAATCGATCGTTTCATCCATATTTTTCAAATCAGTGTTGATTGCATTCTTTTCAAATTCAGAAGCTTTTGTATTAGCTATATATTTCGAATGAGAAGTTTTCGAATCAGTAGTGATTACATTTTTTTGATTTTCATCACCATTTTGATTCCTTTGAATTTTACGATGTCCTTCATCTGTATCTCTCAAGTACGTTTCTTGTTTCATATCATTTGCGCCGATGCTAAATTTAACGGTACAGAGAGTTTGAAGTATTATCGTTACAAAAGTGATAAAACTACAATATGTACGCATTTTTAATTTTATATCAAACTCTCTATTGTTAATAAACAATTATTTCTGGGTCGTTCACTTTTAAAACACCTCTAATCAATGATGTACTTTTAATTTGTTTGTTGTAATGAAATAACACGACCTAAACGCATTATTATAAAATGGAAATTGTGTAAGTTTGCACAGCAAATGAAAAATATATAATATATAATATAATAATATAGTATATAAAATATGTATTAATATTTATTTTCCGAAATACACGACTGCAACCGTCATGAAACGTTTATTGCACGCACACCCACACGCGCACTTGCATAAGCCTTATTAAAACTTTTGCCTAATGATGACTAAAGCTGGTAATTGTTAAAAATTAAGTACGTAGCTATTACCGTTAAAAATTAAAACGCTTAACACTTGGTTGTTTCACATACACAATATTTAAAATTCCAACGTGTTTCGCTCACGCAATCATCATCAAGTTTTAAATCAATAATATACTTGAGTCGCTTATTATTTAAAGGAACTGTCACTTTAATAAAAACTTCAAAGTTTTTGAAGGTTATGTTTTACATTTTTTCCTTAGGGAATTATTGGGCCAATCACATCGAGCACGTGCTCAACTCGTGGCGAGCCGCTTGGGCCAATCAAATCGAGTACGAGCTCAACTCCTGGCGCAGCGCTTGCGTCAGCAGTGCAGCATAATGAATGCATTTTCTTGCGAAACAGAATTTTTTGAAGTCCATATCGGACTGGTTTCTGCTGCTGCTGCATTCGGACGTAAGTAAAGTAGGCCAAAGGGTTAATAATTATGGTATCAGCGGCATAGCCATCCTGGCTCCATAATTGCGCGAGTTTCACTCGCGATGTTTCTTGGGCCGTGTTTATTACAAACGTATGTGTGTGTATTGTTGGGTTTGTGATGTGTTTGTTACGCGTGGAGTGATGGTGTTTGTTTGTGTGGTACATGGTTTGCTTCGTACCTGGTTTGCGGATCCTGCTTCCGTCTCCGTGTTCGTGTTGGTGTTCGTTTCTTTCGTCCCGACTTTTTTCTTGGGTCGGCCTCGTTCTTGTTTTTGTGTGACAAATTCATCGTCTTCGGATGATGTTTCCATCATCGTTGTTAATTAAACTTGATGTTTACTAAAACGCTGAAGTCGACTGGTAGACGTGCGAACCCGACGGTGTCTAGCTAGCGAGTGTAATTAATTTTATTTTAAAAGGTATTAAGAAATATTCACAATGAGTTAACGAACACTGCCAAAATCCTTCAAATTTAAAGGCAACAAATTCGTGTTTTCGATTTTTAAAAATTCCGAGGCGTTAAAAGCATTTCTTGATTAATATAGAGTGTTTTAAGAAAGTATAAAAAAATATTCATGCCAAAATACGAAAATTATCAAAATCTAAATAAATCAATTTAATCGTGAAACAAATCAAGTGAATTAATAAAACCTATATAGAGAACTACAGCATGTCTTTAAAAATCTAATTAGAGACGTTTAACTCCAGTTGTTTAGTAATCTGATTTTAATTTTCGTATTTGTTAGATAATAAACCCCTTAATGTTTTATTAAGAATTCTACTAAAATTACAACAATTGCCAATAGTACTCCAACAACATATATCACGAAAATTGCCAACAGGTGTTCAACTCGAATCGCTAAAAAATCGGCTTCGGTATTGAGATTCGTACCGTGAACGATATTCGCGTATCCAAACTTTCTAAACAGGCCACCTTCATGGTACCTTATGATGAATTGATTATTTCTTCTGGTGAACGGAGAATTCTTGTTGAGAAACATTAAGCCCCAAGATATATAGCTCCAATCAATAATGAAGCAATTCAGGATGGAGCGATTTTGAAGAATATCTCGACTTAGCTCCGTATCCATGAAAATCGCGGTCTCGCCTCTGTTGAATATTTCGAAATTTTTCTCGCTTAAAGATTGGTCTTTTACTGGACGCATCGCTACGGTGCTCTGGGGTTGGTTTTTGTACGTGAGAAGACTGTTGATTCCAGCCGGTGAAGAAACGAGTGTAAGATTGGAAGCTGCTAATTCTGCCACGGTTGATATTTGTTCGGTGGCTCCCGGCAGAAACATGTATGCTGTTAGTAGGGATTGGTAGCTGCTAATCATGATAAATACGAAGAGGATCCATAGTAAATAAAAACACCGCATTCGGGTAGTGTTTGGTTGCCAAGGACTTACTGATATGAACGTAGCTAGTACGGTCAAAACAGCTCCAGCTAAAGATACATTATTTTCTTTCTGCATGAAGGTGTGCCAAACTGGGATGACTAGAATGGAAGCGAGTAAGAGTAAAATCCAGACGTTTTTGTTAAAAACCTTAAAGACGTTCTTCCAAACTGCGAATGGTCTAGCCCGAGGAACATAGAATTTGGCCTCAATAAAAATAATAGGATATGATAGGTCAAAATCGACGCCGTCACTCATGGCTAATGCTGTTAGTACAATCTCAGCATTTCCTTTATATAATTCATCAATTGCACCTAAATATCCTCCATTAGGTTGTTTAACCATCATGCTTTTTTTAACAGTTCCATTAACCACCATCATCACTGAAGAGTAGTTATGGTCTATCCCACTAATTTCCAAATTCAGATGTTTACCAATTTCCTTCGTTGTTGTTACACCTAACCCTTTGTTCACATTAAACGGTCTATTTTTAACAAAGTCATGCAATGGTATACCGTACACTCGCAATTTGCAATTGTTAAAATACATAACATTCATATCACTAACCAATGGTTGCGGATCTCCTTCCAAACAGTTATACAACAGTTCCGGATTAAAAATTTTACATCCACCACGTGATATTGGATGATACGTGTACAGAATAAAATCTTGAATGATGATTATGTTAATCAAACGTTTATTCCAAAATTTACTTAAAATATCCGAAAAATCCCCATTTTCAAGTAACACTAAAATAATCGTTTTGCGGGTGTCATAAACGATGTTACTACAGAACTTCAATCAAATTTCTTCAAAATTTGAGTGTGTCGCTTCAATTATGTAATAATCCGCCCTCTTTTGGGAAACAAAATTTTTAAAATCTTTATCGGTGTTGTATGAAACCTGCGCCAAATTCTGGTTTTGGTAGTGTTGGTGTTTTTTGTATACGTGAAGTACATTCGTTACGTTTCCATGTTCAAAAATTGTATCGATGCATTTACGAAGATTAATGCTGAATTCAATATCTTCTGTTGATGTAATCATTTCTTCTGTGGAATAGCTTGTTATGGTTAACAGGGTAAACATTTTTATCATTGATTTAGAATTGATTATATCCATTTGCAAGTTTTATTGTTGTTAATAATATTATTCAAATGACTACACCAATAACACTATTGAATATTGTAATGTTGCAGACTACATTGCGTGTTGATTCGCTGAATTAAATATGTATTTCAACGTTTTTGTGTGAAATTTATAATTCATGAAATGGATAATGTATTCAATACAGTTCGCCACGTGTCGTGCTCTTGATGATTTCTAATTTATGATTAGGTTCCTAAATATGTATTATATTTGCTGTGTTATGTGTCATTTTTTTAAGCTTAAATGTTGCAAACAAAGCCCTATGGATCATTTGTAGCCGAAAATGTCGAACCTAAACTACGCTTAACGGTGACTTTTGATTTTTTTTAAATAGACGAAATTTCGTTAAAGTGTCTGGGTAAATAATTATTTAAACAAAAATGAAGAATATTTGTCATTTTCTTAAGCCTAAATATTGTAAATAAAGCCCCATGAAACTTTTGTGGTCGAAAATATCGAACCTAAACTAGGCTTAACGGTGACTTTTGGATTTTTTGAAAATTGATTATGTTTCGATAGATGTCTTATCGAAAAATCGGGGTTAGTTTCAAGTTAAAAGCTTATTGTTATTACTATGGCACTACAGCAATTTGATAAATTATGAATTTTATTCTATTTTCTGTAAATTAGTAGAGATAACTTGGAAATTTACTTCAGGCAAAAATGGTGGAAGCGCCGGAATCGTGGCTGAAATTTATGGCTAACTTCCAGTCGGTACGATTCCATAATTATTTTTAGTGCAAACGTTAAAGTCATCTATTCAGCGATAAAATATTAAACTTTGCCGTCTGTTTGAAGAAAATTTTATTTTTTTGCCTTATGGCATTTTTGCCATTTTGATCATTTTCGTCGACTTGACATTAAAAACTGCAAATACGCCATGCATGGATTTTAAGATAGATAATTGCGAACGAAGCAAAACTTCTTGAAAATTAGTAATATTTTCACCGACGCAAAAAAATACAAAAACAATTGCCATCGACTTGAAACTTTCCAAATTTACTCAAAATACATTCAGGAGTATAATTCCATTAAAAACTGCAAATACGCCATGCATGGATTTTAAGATAAATCCTTGCGAACGAAGCAAAACTTCTTGAAAATTTGTAATATTTTCACCGACGCAAAAAAAATACAAAAACAATTGCCATCGACTTGAAACTTTCCAAATTTACTCAAAATACACTCAGAAGTATAATTCCATTAAAAACTGCAAATACGCCATGCATGGATTTTAAAATAAATATTTGCGAACGGAGCAAAATTTCTTGAAAATTTGTAATAATTTCGCCGACGCAAAAAAAAATATATAAAAATACCTGTAAACGACTTGAAACTTTCTAAATTTATTCAAAATTGATCCAGGAGTATAATTCCATTAAAAACTGCAAATACGCAATGCATGGATTTTAAGATAAATCCTTGCGAACGGAGCAAAATTTCTTGAAAATTTGTAATAATTTCGTCGACGCAAAAAAATTACAAAAACAATTGCCAACGACTTGAAACTTTCCAAATTTACTCAAAATACATTCAGGAGTATAATTCCATTAAAAACTGCAAATACGCCATGCATGGATTTTAAGATAAATCCTTGCGAACGAAGCAAAACTTCTTGAAAATTTGTAATATTTTCACCGACGCAAAAAAAATACAAAAACAATTGCCATCGACTTGAAACTTTCCAAATTTACTCAAAATACACTCAGAAGTATAATTCCATTAAAAACTGCAAATACGCCATGCATGGATTTTAAAATAAATATTTGCGAACGGAGCAAAATTTCTTGAAAATTTGTAATAATTTCGCCGACGCAAAAAAAAATATATAAAAATACCTGTAAACGACTTGAAACTTTCTAAATTTATTCAAAATTGATCCAGGAGTATAATTCCATTAAAAACTGCAAATACGCAATGCATGGATTTTAAGATAAATCCTTGCGAACGGAGCAAAATTTCTTCAAAATTTGTAATAATTTCACCGACGTAAAAAAAATACAAAAACAATTGCCATCGACTTGAAACTTTCCAAATTTACTCAAAATTCATCCAGGAGTATAATTCCATTAAAAACTGCAAATAGGCAATGCATGGATTTTAAGATAAATCCTTGCGAACGGAGCAAAATTTCTTGAAAATTTATAATAATTTCACCGACGCAAAAAAAATACAAAAACAATTGCCATCGACTTGAAACTTTCCAAATTTACTCAAAATTCATCCAGGAGTATAATTCCATTAAAAACTGCAAATACGCCATGCATGGATTTTAAGATAAAACCTTGTAAACGGAGCAAAATTTCTTGAAAATTTATAATAATTTCACCGACGCAAAAAAAATACAAAAACAATTGCCATCGACTTGAAACTTTCCAAATTTACTCAAAATTCATCCAGGAGTATAATTCCATTAAAACCTGCAAATACGCCATGCATGGATTTCAAGATAAATCCTTGCGAACGGAGCAAAATTTCTTGAAAATTTGTAATAATTCACCGATGCAAAAAAAAATATAAAAACAATTGCATCGACTCTTATTTATGTACAATTTTTGAATTTTGGTTTATTTGTATTTTATGTGCAGGTTATGAAAATAAAGGCCTATTAAAAAATTCAAATTCTGCAGGTCTCGAAGAAAAACAGAATTTAAAAAAATAAATAAAAAGGTTGAGAAACACTGGTCTAGAGCATTCGAAAAAAATAAATTACTTAGCAATTTTTTAATGAACATAATTACTGCAAGTGAAATTCCATTTGATTACACAACAAAAATGGCCGAAAGATGTGAAATCTTAATTTTTACTAAAATTACAATTAACGATATTCTGTCATCGTTACTAATTCTATGGTAAATGCAATGGCTGCAAGTGAAATTCCAAACAAATAAACAACAAAAATTGCCATTAGATGATCAATCCGTATTTGTAAAAAATCCGCCGCCTGGCTTGACTTATCATTCACGAAATCTTTGGGCTTCCCGAATTTTTCGTACAATCCACTCTCGTGAAACTGCATAATCCTCTCGTTGAATCGCGCCGTGAATGGCGAGTCATTTGAAAGGAAAATAGTTCCAGTTGCCGTGTACGCCGAGTCTATAATGAAGCATCTCGTGATATTATTCGATCCCAGCAAGATCGATGCCATTGATTGATCGAAGAAAAAACCCACATCTCCCTTGAGAAAATTATCGGAACGATAGTTTCCGAAGACTTTCTTAACTTTCGTAGCGATGGCTTGTGCGTGTTTGTTTTCACTATTACTTAAAACGTGATGCCCCGCGGGGTTGGTCATAATGGAAATATTTGATTGCGCCAACTCTTCTAGAGTGGATACCTGTTTCATGGTTCCTGGTAGGAACATGTAGGATATTAGTACGGATTGGTAGCTGCTTACAATGATGAATGTGAAGAATATCCATAATAAATATGCGCACTGTAGGAGAAGATCACTTGGTTTCCAAGGATGTGATGATACAAATGTTCCGATCATGAAGAAAATGCAGTCTTGTAAGGTGATCCGCTCTCTGCTTCTCCACAGGAGGTACCACGCTGGTGTTAACATCAAAATTGTTATTACTAGAAGGATCCAAAGCTTCACGCTAAAAATTTTGATTACATTCTTCCATACCGCGAAGGGTGTGGCTAGTGGGAGGAAAAATTTAACTCGAATGAAGAATAGTGGGTATGTTAAATCGAAACCTGCTTCGTAATTTATGTTCGCAACTGTGATTATAGCGTCAACATCTCGCCGATGAAGTGACTCGAATTTCCCCAGAAAGCGTCCGTTGTGTTTTCTGTCTATCATAGGTACGACTTTACCATCGATCATAACTATATTGCTAATTACAATTTGGCTTTTATCAACAGCTCGAAGCTTCAATAGCCGCATAATTTCTTTAATGGCCACCACGGCGAATCCACCGTTGGTTTCGAAAGATTCTTTGGGATGTACATACATCGCCCATTCTATAGCATGCAAGTTAAGAGGGCAATTATTGAAGTACTTAACGTTAACATCACTCGCGAATGTTCGTAAGTTTCCGGTAAAACAATCAAACAACAGCTTAGGTTGAAAAACAGTGCAACCACCTTCTGATATTGGGTAATACGTGTAGATCTTCAAGTTGTAAAAAATGATTACATTTATAACATGATGTGCCCAAAGCTTTGCCATTGCTTCAGCAAGATCTCCCGCATCCAATAAGATCAACAAAATCCTCGTCTGTGACGTGTAGTCCGTATTTAAGCGAAGCTTATTTAACGTTTTGTTAAGATTTGAATGAGTCGCTTCGATTACGTAATAATCTGGTTTAACCGATGAAAATACGCTGGTGAATTTTTTATCGACATCGTATAGAATCGTACCTAATGTATGGTTAATATAATGCGGGGTATTGTTGTAGATGTGAAATATGTTTCGTACAATTTCACCTTCTAATATCTCATCCACGCATGCTTGGTTTTCTTTTAAATCGTTTGGAGATGTGTTGGTGAAAATTAATGCAAATGAAAATAAGTTTACAACTCTCTTCATCTTGCTTCAAGTGTTATGTTGCAACTAACGTATTGGAGTTTATTACAAACAAAACGAAACCACTCATTTTGATTAATAATTACTGGGCGCAACGGATAATAGATAATATTAATAATCTCTCATAAATCGATGTCGTAGTCATCATAAAGTAAAAGTGCCTTCGATATAATTGCTGTAATTATGTTTTATCGGTGAACTTTAAATTAATTTCGAATTCGTTGAGTAGAAAAATATACATTTGATTCAAGTTTTTTGAAGGTTTGGTTCACTGTACTGGGGAATGTACCAACATTTTCTTTAATCAATTGAGTTAAAAAATAACCATTGGTGTACAACAATGAAGGAAAAGGAGGCAACAAATAATAATGGATAATTTAAAAAAAAATGAATTTGTCAAAGTAATTGAGACCTTTTAATATTAATGTTTGTTCATTAAAAAGTGTTACTAGCGATATATAATATACAATTTTATGACATGCATGAGTAGAAGGTCGACAAATTTGAACATTAATAAAATATTTCATAATTATTCAATACTGCACGCAACATTACATAAATATTTATTGCCACGTGTTATTCGCAGCTTAATAACAAAAAGAAAGAGGTCGAACAAAAAAAATTGAGAAAAGGGAAAAGTGGACATAAAATCCGGACAAATAAAGCAATAGAACATGTGTTAAAAAAGGTCGGTCAACTTAGCATCTCATGTTGTTTATTTTATGTAGAATAGAAAAGACGTATACCATAAAAATTATAGCTAGAATTGCGATAGAATTGTAATAAGGAAAAATGTTTGTTTTTTTAATCCCACATGGAATTCCTTAAAAATATACAGGAGCTTCAATTCAAAGGGTGATGTGGCCATCATGTTACTTTCTCCGACTTGATAGTATCATCGTAATTTATATTTACAGCGACATAAATAAAGAAAAATTAAGGAAGTACTAATATCTCATACATACAAATTTATATTTACGTTTTCATGGTTTATTTTCAATTGAAATCATATTTTAAATGTACATCGAGCCTTGTGTAAACTCGGATGAAACTGACGTTTAAAACGTCAAAATTATGAAAGATGGAAAAATTATAATTCAAATTCAAAAACTCAGTTTACTCAAAAACTAAAGGGATTTCGAAAAAAACTTATTCTTTATAAGTTGTTTATTTTATCATTCTCTACAATTATTATTAACATAAATTTGCTGTAACTATTATCGTTTTATAATTATAAATCAAAAATTAAAAAATGGTGATGTGGCCATCATGTTACTTTCTTCGATTTTATAGTTTAAGTTATTTATATTTATAGATTCATTCATTATCTTCAATTTAAATCATATTTTAAATCGAGCGTTTCACATGATCCAACGGTGATGACGTTTGAAACGTCAAAATTATGAAAGGTAAAAATGACAAATTATGTTACAAATTCTAATAATCTTTACCGTTAGAAAAACTAGAAAAAATGCTGAAAAAAGTCCTGAAAAAGATTTCCAACAATAGTCCCGATTAAAAAAATCCCAAAAAAATCTCATAAAATTCCTGAACAAGAAAGTCTCGAAAAGGATTTCTAAAAATAGTCCTAAAAAACCTAATAAAAACCCTGTAAAAGTCCTGAAAAAGATTTTTTTAAAACAGTCCTGATTAAAAAGTCATAAAAAACCGAATAAAAGCCCTGAACAAGAAAGTCCTGCAAAAGATTTCTAAAAATAGCTAGTCGTTTTGAAAGTTCAGCTCTAAATAAAAAGTCCTAAAAACCCAATAAAAGTCCTGAAGAAGAAATTCTTAAAAAAAAAGTCCTAAAAAAAGAGTCCGGACAAAAAATATCTTGAAAAACAGGTCCTTCAAAAAGACCAGAAATAAAGTCCTAAAAGAAAGTCCTAAAAAAAGAGATCTGACAAAAAAATGTTCTGAAAAAAGTCCTGGAGAAATAAAGTCTTAAAAAAAGAGTCCTGATAAAAGCCGTGAAAAAACACAGTTTTAAAACTGTTAAGAAGTTGTGAAAAAAAGTCGTGAAAAAAGTCCTTAAAAGTACTGCTAAAATATTCCTAAAAAATTAAGTCTTCTTATAAAACACCAGAAATAAATCCTGAAAGACGTCCGAAAAAGAGTCCTAAAAAAGTCCCGAAGGAGAGTCCTAAAATAAAAAACTCCTGAAGAATATCTTGAAAAAGTCCCAAAAATGAGTCCTAATAAAATATCCAGAAAAAATGTCCTGTAATAACAGTTTAGAAAAAGTTTTATGAAAATAACATCGTAAAAGAATCCTAAAAAACCTTTTTGAAATAAAACCTGCAAAATGATCATTAAAAAGGACCTGAAAAAGTTCTAAAGAAATCCCAAAAAGAGTCTTGAAAAAAAGTCCTAAATTATAGTACTGAAAAAAGTCCTGTAAAGAAGGCTTGAAAAAAAAATTTCCGAAAAAATAATACTGAAAAAATGTAATGAAGAAAATTTTGAAAAGAATCCTAAAAAGAAGTCCCGAACGAGAGGTTCTTAAGAAAGTCTCGAAAAAGTCCTGGAGGAACAGTCCGGGAAATAAAGTCTTGAAAAAGAGTCCTTATAAAAGCCGTGAAAAAAACTCCTGAAAAATAGTCTTCATACAAAATGCCAGAAATAAATGTCCCGAAAAAGAGTCCTAAAAAGTCCTGAAAAAAGTCCTACAATAAATCCTGAAGAAAGTTCTGAAAAAGAGCCCTCATGAAATATCATTAAAAAGTTGTCCTGTAAAAACAGTCCCTGAAAAATTGCCCTAAAAATAACATCTTCAAAAAATAAACAAAAAAAAATCTAAAAAGAAAGCATTGTAAAAAGTCCTTAAAATGGTCCTTAAAAGAATCTAAAGAAATTGTCCTGAAAAAGAAATCCCAAAGAGTCCTGCAAAAATGCCTTAAATAAGTCAAAAAGTTTAGAAAATAGTCTTAAAAAAATGCTTAAAATACCTGAAAAAGTCCTTAAAAAGGTCCAAAAATGGTTATGAAAAGAGGAATTCTAAAAAATTCGGAAAATTTTTTCCTGAAAAAAATCCCGAAAATAAATCCTCAACAAAGAGTTCTTAAGAAAGTCCCAAAAACGTCCCGAGAAAAAATCCTGTCATTAAAATTTTAAAAAGAAATCCTGAAAATAAAGGTCCTGAAAGAAAAGCCCTACAAACTAAGTCGAACATGCAATTCAAGTGAACGAAAGCGGCCTTACTCTCGGTGCTGTATTTGGTTTCGTTCGATACTTCCCTTCAGACAGAAAGTCTGTAACTTTGTATTCAAAATTTTAAATAATAGTTATTTATTATACGAATGTGGAATTTACGTAATTAGTCCCGCAAGAAAAAAATAATTTTCTAATGAGGAATTCCACATGAGTGGAATTTAAAATTTTATCCAAAATCGTCTGTAATTGCATTAAATATTGAAATAATGATTATAAAATTTTGACAAGAAATTTTGACGTACATGGTGTTAATTTGAAATATTTCAAAAATCCTATGAGGGATCTATACATTCCATGAGAGAAACTTATTCTCTCATCAGGGGGTAATGAGCAACATTACATGGCTCAAATGATCACTGTAATTCGATTATTACACCCGATTTTGGATAAAAATAATTCACACGTTCAGAGATTTGTTACCATGCAAACACACAAACAAAATAAACAAAGTTCTGTAATGTCAATAAAGCGGTTACGCGTAAATTGTGGAAATTGTGAAAATGGATGATGATGAATTATATGTACATGAGGATGTTCCTGATAATGTCCTAGAAGTCGCAAATGCTGCAAGGTACCAAATGTTGCATATGAAATCAAAATCACGTTATCAAAGAGAATTGGAAAAATTTACAAAATGACAGATCATTATGCGAGCATGAAAATCAGTGAGTGAAAGACAGTGAGCGAAAGTAAAATAAGTGAAAAAGGAACTTTCACTCACGGGTAACTATGGATACAGACTCACTTTTCTGGCGAGGTATCAAACAAAGGTCTTTTAAAAATATCCTTAAAAAAGTTCTGAAAACTTTGTCCTGAAGTTCCAAAAAGGCTAAAAACTGTTCAGGTAAATATTCGGAAATAGGAAATTTTAGCGAAAGCTTTTCAGTTTTTCGGATTCTCAAATAACACTTATGTTCAAGTTTCATGGTCTTTTCTAAGTTGTTTTTTTTCTAAGTTGTTTATTTTAGCATTCTCTACTTAATTATTACTAATATAAATTGGCAGTAACTATTATCGTTTTATAATTATAAACCAAATATTAAAAAAAAATAATAATTTTTTTTCTCGAATAGCAATGATTTTATGAAAAATATTTTCAAGCAAAAGATGTTCATTTCTTTGTTGTCTTTGATGTTTGTTTAAATGTGTTTGTGATATTTTGCATATTTAAGAAAATATTTTCAAAAAACAAAAAACAGTTAAGGTAAACACCCACTTCCGGTGTACGAAATTTTACCAAAAGCTTTTCAGTTCTTTGAATTATCAAATAAGACGTATGTTCAAAGTTTCATATCAATTGCTCTATTAGTTTTTGAGATACAGCGCACACAGACAGACACACACACACAGGCACAATTTTTTTTTTTACAGAAATCGTTGAAATGGCATCTAGGGACCCCAAAACGGATATTTCTGTAAAAAAAAATTTTTGAAAAAAAAATCACGATCACAATACTTTCTCGTACTTCGTAACGGAGAAAGTAAAAATTAATGTAGAGTTTGACACTAAATTTTGTACACATTGTATAATTCATATCAATCAAACTTGGTTAGCGGGATTGTCAGACCTTATTTAATAAATACCTTGCATGATTTAATTAACGAAGTACTATTTTTATTTTTTATCAATGTTTGAAACCAAAACTGATTTAACTAATATTTTTTTATGCGGGTATCACTAAACCGATTTCAATAAAATTTTAGGAGCTCCTTTGTTTTTTTTTATTAATTTCACAGGTACATATATCTAGTATGTTTCCTAAAAATTTTAATCAAACACACAGGGGTTTTCATGAAAATAAAAAAAATCTAGTAGAAAGAGTACATTTTGCAAGGCCACGAAATTTCACATAAAATTTCAAAAAAAGCTAGTGATAACACAATTTTGGATTTTTCATTTATTTCATAGGTCTAGAATGTTTCCTGAAAATTTTAATAAAATTCATTAAGGAGTTTTCATGTAAATTGAAAAAATCTCGTAGAAATGTACATTTTGTAAACCCATGATTTTTTACGTAAAATTCCGCAAAAACTAGTTATAACCCAATCTTGGGTTTTTCGTTTATTTCATACGTCCAAAATGTTGCCTAAATATTCTGATCAAATTCCTTGAGAGGTTTTTAAAAAGATAGAAGAAACATTTGTAGAAAGTTTGCATTTTGCTAAGTCACGAATTTTTACGTAAAATTCCGAAAAAACTAGTGATAACCCAAGTTTGAGTTTTTCATTAATTTCATAGGTATATCTAGAATATTTCCTGAAAATTTCAATAAAATGCATTGAGGGGTTTTCATAAAAATTCAAAACCTGGTAGAAAGGGTGCGTTTTAAAAAGCCACGAATTTTCACATAAAATTAAAAAAAAATAGTGATAACCCAATTTTTGATTTTTCATTTATTTCAAATTGAAAAAATCTCGTAGAAAGTGTGCATTTTTGCAAAGCCATGAATTTTCACATAAGATTCCAAAAAGACTAGTGATAAAACGATTTTTGATTTTTCATTTATTTTAAATTGAAAAAATCTCCTAGAAAGTGCACATTTTGCAGTTCTATTTTCCCGTTCTAGTTTATTTTATTAGTATATTTTCTGGAAATTTGTATAAAATACAATAAGGAGTTTTCAGAAAAATTGAAAAAATCTCGTAAAAAGTGTGCATTATTTATTTTATTTATTTATTTATTATTAACGAGGAAACAAAACCGATTTATAAAATCCAAACTATGTCTGCATCACATAATATTTAAACTACAGTAAGTAATAAAAGAAAGGGACAAAAAAAAGTACAAAAAAATATAATCGAAAGCAAAACTTAGGATATAATTAAAAACTAATACTATTAAGAGCAATGACTAAATTAATATCGATTATGAATATTAAAATGTAAATTAAATTAAAATTAATCGGATTAAATTAAATTGAAACAAATTAAATTAAGTTGAACTAAATCAAATTAAATCAAATTGAACTAAAATGAAGGACTCTTTAATTTTTGTTTTGAATACCCTTAGATTATCAAAAAATATGTCACAATTTCTGTCCAATTTATTGAATGAATTTATTTTTTATTTTATGAATTAATCCAATTACGAATTTTCACTTAAAATTCCAAAAAAGTAGCGTTAACCTAATTTTGGGTTATTCGTTTATTTCATAGATAGATGTGTCTAGAAGGTTTCCTAAATTCTTTAATAAAATTCATTAGGAGTTTTCACGAAAATTAAAAAAAGTGTGGATTTTGCAAAGCGACGAATTTTTACGTAAAATTCCTAAAAAGCTAGTGACTAGGTTTTCATGGGTACAAATGAGAATGTTTCCTGAAATTTTAAATAAAATTCATTGAGGGGTTTTCATGAAAATTGAAAAAAAATCGTAGAAAGTGTCCACGAATTTTCATGTAAAATTCTGGAAAATTAGTGATAACCCAATTTTATTTGTTTCCTTTGTTTCAGGTATATATGCCTGAAATTTTTAATAAAATTCATTTTATTAACAAAAAGTGCGGTTCTCTGCTATGTTCAATATTTATATAAAGGTTTTTGTAAGTTTTTTCGTAATTACGAAAACAGCCGTTATATGGTATTGTCGATGTTAAGGATGTTAAATAAATAAAACTATTTAATAATGACGGATCCATTCTTGTATTATAAAAAAGTATCATTTAAATCAATAAAAAAAGTAGATCTGGCCGGAAATCCATCACAAATTATATTTGCTAACACTTACATACTTATAAACAAAAAGTACATTAGTAATGCAAATAAATGGGGGTTTAGTACAATAACAAGTAACACATCAAACATACTGTATTGGCCCATGAAAATATCAACCAAACACACGAATCAATCACATATAAGATTCAGTATTGAGTAACGATTCTAATTGTAACTAATTGTAATTTAAACAAAAAAACAAATGATAATGATAATGCGCTTATTAATTTATAATCCTTCTTGCAAATGTATACAATAAGGCTAGTAGAAAAGAAATACAGTTGCTGAACAGATTCAGGTAAGTGAATTTCATTCCTTTGATAATAATAATTGTAAAATTTACGCTAAAAGCGAATATACTGATAAAACATAAATCTCGAAACGTGTATACACCAGTGACGGTTCACGGGTTTTTTTCTGGTACGGCCGAGGTAACAAGGGTGGCAATACAGATAGGTAGGATCAGTTGCAGAGACGGCTGGCTGCGTGACCGCACCTATCTGTATTACCACCTCTTGTTCCTCGGCCGTACCAGAGAAAACCCCGAGAATCGTCACTGACTTAATAGTTTTATATTTATTGTTCTTGTACTTCCCCAATATTTTTAAAATCTATATTGCGATCGATTTCGGCTTACGTTGCCTTCGGGCAAAATTTGTTAGCAAATAAATCTAAAAATGAAATTTAATCAAACATCAAAATTAATCAAGTGAATTACCATCATGCCATGTTTTAACCAGAACTAATAAATAATAAATAACTAATAAGTATTCACGACACGAGTTTCCACATGTTATTTTCATTATCAAGTAAATCTGTTTACTGCGATCGGCCACCGCGGCCCCGTTCCTCTATGTATTTACTATAATTCAATTCAAGGTCAACTAAAATCAAAAGTCCTTTGATAGAATCAATTGATAAATACCACAGAAACTAATATTAAAGATAAAATCGAATTAATAAATGCCATTTTTTAGCAAGGAGATATAACAATGGCAAATTTCGAGAACATGCTCAACATTATAATCCTAAAATACTTCCAAGTATTCTCCTGCATCCACTACATAAACGACAGGAACGACGTGGAGCTGAATATACGTCATCCTTGCCTAACCCAAATCAATATGTCCAAAACGCAAATTTACCTCGATTTATTCAAATGCGATGGTTTTGTAATCTTATCTGAAAACGTAAGTAAATACGTGGTAACCATCGAAGAACATCTGAGGTACTCGACAACTTTTAGGTAGGTAAATACAAATTGGTACAATAAATATTGTCTTCTAAGGAAACTGGAGAATGTTAAACACTCAGAATCTAAACTGAGTTTTTATTTGAAATAAAACATATTTTACTTTGTATAACACTTGATTTATTCGTTTGCCTGCAGTTTTTGGCAATTACGCTTGCCATTATCAAAACTATAGGTAGTCTAAACGAATAAATCAAATTACTATCACTATTACTATATACTACTAAACGCAAGACAAAAACTATTAATTACGAGAAAACGAAGAAACGTAGAAAGGTGCAATTTTCAACAGACTGACTGTTGCGGCTAGAGTTTATAAAATTTCGGAATTTTTTTTATGCAAAACTGTGCCTCTACAATTTACGCAACTATTCATATTTATCCGGTCTTCTCACCCCACCCCCATCCCCACAGGGGAACCTATTTAACAATTTTTTCCCGTCAAATGCTATCTTCTTTTAGGGTTTTCGAGTTAGACGATTGGTTTGTATCTCAAAATACTCACAAACTATCCCTCCATAGATTTTAGTTCCAGATTTTTGAGTTTTAGCCCTGTTCTCGAGATATGATTTTTTCACTCCCTGGGTGCAAGCAAAATTTATTGTAACGAAACAATTCAAGCCGCCATAGCGCATTCAGTTTTAAAAATATCGCAAAATTGTATGAATGTTTATTGTAGGAAATTCTTTCCTCTAAGATTATCTATTACCGCTGTTTTCATAACTGTTACCTTTACGGAGTTATTAGGGAGAGAACACCCCATTTCTTACATTTTAAGCTCTACAACGTCAGCCGTTATCTCTAGGTGAAATTATTGCTATGAAAATTTGAAAAATAACATATTGGGAATAAATTTGGTAACCAGTATTTTATATGTACGGCAAACTGTTTATAATGTATGACCGTTTTTCAATGACCTTGCAGATTTTTCTATTTCACAACCCCTAAATCACTGAAAAAGTCAAGCGTCAAACGTCAAACGTGACATGTACTGCCAAATTCGGGATTTCAGGTTATGAATGCTTGCCACCATCAATCATTTCAGACAATTCATAAACGTCAGAATTAAGGATTCTCGGTTAGGAGTGCATGTAACGTGGATCAATCTTGACTTTTCCCGTCATCTTTCGTTGACATTTTTACGAAATCTTTCGCGTTGGCTTCTCTCTGGCAAGTTTTGAAATCGGATGAGTACTTTCAGAGTAATGCTTTATTAATAATGAGTCGATTTCGAATCAATTTTCATTGACTGCATTTAAATCTTCATTTAATTCAACTGTGGTGGTGGATTATTACTCTTCTGTTCTCCGCTATGAGAAAACGTGTAAACATTTACCAAACGCATAACTATTTATCGAGATGTGCTTTATTAAAGTTTAGGTGTAAATCAAAACTTGCCCTTAAAAGTCAATGTTTGGCGAGTACTAGAGCCCCCAAACTATCGCTTGAATTTGTACAACCTCTTTAAAGCTTTCCCTGTCTCGGATATTCCTCAGGTAAAATTCCGTTCCAAAAGTCTGCAAATTATTCCAAATGTTCATAAACGACCAAAATCAACGAAAGAGAAAGCGTCTCTTTCCGTTAACATTCCTATTTTTCGAAATAAGTCTTAAAGGACCAGAAATAATTAAAGAAAGTAAGCTTCTTCCTGTTAACCTCCGAGTGCTTTCCAAACAGCAAATTAAGAAATGCATTGATATTGCAGTGTCATCTTTGACAGATTATGTCAGATTCAAAAACTAGGGTTACCAGATTACATTCCTAAAGTTGAGCAAAACGATTTAAAATAATGTTTTGCTTTTTTCACCCCTTTCTGGACTGATGAGAGAGGTGACGCTTTTGGTCAATGTGGTGTCTATGATCCTCCCTGTGGCCGTTAAGGCTTTCTCAAGAAATTATAGAAAAAAATTCGCACAGCCTTCCGGGCACATCCTGGACAATTTAAAACTATTCTATCCTCTTCACAAAAGACCCCTCTATAACATTTATTTATGATTTTTCAAATGTTTTTAATCGTTCGCGAGTTATGATTTTTTTTATGTGACAAGGCACTATATTCTTAATTTTTCGTGAGTAAAAAACCACCGGAAATTTCAATGAAAATCGGCTGAAATTTTAACCAAAGATACCTTTTACCATAAAAGGTATTACGCGACAAGTGTTTTATCTCTGGCGGGCCCTGTGTCACGGTGGCCCCCGACCTTAAAAGTGAGCGGTTCATGAGGATCTCTCGGGAGTCTTCATGCGTTCAGTTTTGACTTTGAAGAGTCTGTCAAAGCTCCAGTATATTCACAAAGCATTCCCCTACAATATTTGATGTTCTTAAAAAAATGATCAAATCATTTCTACCTGTTTTCGTGATTGTTTATTTTTTTATTCTATCTAAATCGAAGAGCTGAAATTTTTGGGATTACTAAAGGGTACAACAAGCTTTCATCTGTATTTTTTTCAAATTTTTTGGAACGCCCCCTGCGGTTCTAATGCGCTTTATTTGGCAACGGTTGTAAGACATTGCGGTTTCACCCCCTTTTTACTTTCTCCGTTACGAAGTACGAGAAAGTATTGTGATCGTGATTTTTTTTTCAAAAATTTTTTTTGCGGAAATATCCGTTTTGGGGTCCCTAGATGCCATTTCAACAATTTCTGGAAAAAAAAATTGTGTCTGTGTGTGTGTCTGTGTGTGTGTGTGTGTGTCTGTCTGTGTGCGCTGTATCTCGAAAACGAATAGAGCAATTGATATGAAACTTTGAACATACGTCTTATTTGATAATCCGAAGAACTGAAAAGCTTTTGATAAAATTTAATACACCGGAAGTGGTAACTTTTTTTTGTTTTTTGCCAATATTTTCTTAAATATAAAAAATATTACAAAAACATTTTTACCAACATTAAAGACAATAAAGAAATGAACATCTTTTGCTTGAAAATATTTTTCATAAAATCATTGCTATTCGAGAAAAAAAATTATTAATTTTTTTTTAATTTTTGGTTTATAATTATGAAACGATAATAGTTACAGCAAATTTATGCGAATAATAATTGTAGAGAATGCCAAAATTAACAACTTCTAAAGAATAAGTTTTCTTCGAAATCTCGTTAGTTTTTGAGTAAACCGAGTTTATGAATTTGAAGTACAATTTTTCCATCTTTCATAATTTTGACGTTTTAAACGTCAGTTTCATTAGAGTTTACGCAACGCTCGATGTACATTTAAAATATGATTTAAATTGAAAATAAACCATAGAAGCGTAAATATAAATGATACCATCTAGTTGGAGAAAGTAACATGATGGCCACATCACCATTTTTCTGATTTAAATTATCGTAAAAGTCATCTAATCTGTTCCTAAAGAACATCTCGGCAAGATTTGTAAGGGCATATTTCTTGATTTGGTGGCGCGTTTTCGAGGAATGATTTTTCAAATTTGTCACAAATTCTCCACTCCTTTAAGAACGAATTAAAGGAAAAAAACGCTTCTTCGTTCTATTTGTAAAATTTTTTGGTGGGTCAGCCAGATACAGGATCGTCTTTTCCACGCTTATTGGTGATCCGTTATTTTTTAACTCGACATTTCCGTAGCTACCAACCGGGGGTGCAAAATGGAAACAAATGTAATTCAGATAGCTATTTTTTAAATAACCAAGAATAAAGTCGAAAACGAATACAAAACGTTAAAAAAATACATAAAGTTCGGTAACCCCCACAGCCGCAACGGAATGCCAAAGACTGATACAACCCCTATCTGTTGCGCCTAAAATTTTAATAAAATCAAGAAACTTTCTAATTTAAAACTGAAAACACAAGATACCTTGCTTCATATTGATGGGCTATACAGGAACGATGGCGCAGCGCAGCGGAGCCGTCGTCCACCACCAATTACTATATTTTATTTTTTCTGCAGCAGTCCCGAAAATAAAACTTTCTGTATGATTTATTAAATCGAAAGTACCACTTTACATAAATCGTACCGAAAATAGTTATTTTCGGGATGATTTTGTTTCACTTTCGGAATGATTTCTATACTTTCGGGACGCTTTTTGTTACTTTCGGGACGATTTTGCGTATATATGTAGGCGGCCTTGATAAAAACAACAACTTCTTTTTTAATTATGACAGCGCTTATCATAACATACGTGTGTGTTTTTTGTTTTTTTAACGTACAAAAAAACATCTGCAGAAAATATATTGTACGTAACTGGTTCCAAAAATGATTTTACGGAACTCGCAGGATTCTTCCTACGCATCCCGCAAAATATCACTTTCGGAACAGTTGTTTTTCTTAACACAATTTCACATACATCAACTTAAGCTTGAAAAACTAGTTATAAAAACTAACAAAGTAAAATATTTTATTCCATATAAAAGCATGTATAACGAAGAAGCTTCCTACATAACGAGTTCTAATATTTTGGTGTTAATATCTAATCTATATTACCATTCTAATTAATTATTCATTATCATTTACTTTCAGGTACACAAACCGTAGGTATTTGTTGGTATCTAGAAGGCAGATAGATGTGAAGAGTTTCTTTGGTTTGAATAATTTTAAATTCATAAAGGATGTAGCATTGGTTTTACCTGGAAAAGTTTGCAACGATATGACTATTTTGGACAAAAATTTTGATTGGAATCAGTGCGAAGGATTTAATTTTTGGACGCACCGTTATGTGACCAATAATTCCAGTACGCCAATATTGTTGTACACGTGGTACATGAACTCAAGTTTTCTATTGGAAGATCTTTTTTCTGATAAAATAACGGATCAAATGAAGAAGGATTTAGTTGTATCAGCAGTTAACTACAAGCCTTATGCAAATACTGGTAATCTATTGATTTATTTAATTTTTTGTAGATCATCAACGTATTTGACTATTGTATTGGTTGTTTTCCAATTCAACCCTTAATTTCCCCAAAAAGTTAGTTTATTTTAAGGCAAAAAATTATAAAAAAATAAACATGATTTTTTGACCGCGCAACATAGGAAATATGCATGGGGAACCGATTCTTTCAATTCTAAGTACAAGAAATCAGAAAAGCAAAAGTAACACCATAATTTTAAATAAATGTAATTATAATTAAATAAATAAGGCACGAAGATTCTCCACATATAGCTAAATCAAAAGTGACAGGGATCGAACCTGCAACCTCCAGATGATCACACTTTTGATTCAGCTATACAGGGTGCCCGGATTTCGCAGGGACAACATGAGCAACTTCTGTTAGAATACTAAAAATTTGCACAAATCAAATTGGTTTTATGAAGTGGCAATGAAAGTTGCAAATTGGTTCAAGTCGCATCTCGGTATCTTGGATACCAGGGAAGTTACGGCAAATGAAAGAATTGGGAGATTTTTTTTAAATTTTGAACAAGTGGACCATGACAAGTGAGATTTGGGGGTGTATTCTTAATGAGCTTTTAAACCTGCACCTTTTTGCTAATTTGACCGTTTCTCTATCTCTTCAAATGCAGAAGTTGCCCATGTTGTCCATACGAAATCCGGGCACCCTGTATACGGAAAATCTTCGTCCCTTTTTAATTGTATTAATGCTCCGTAATTCGGGAAATCAACGGATATAAATTGAATTATGTTTAAGGGGGTCACTTTCTCAGCCGCGATTTTTAGGTACACTTTTCGATAAAACTACTGGACCGATTTCTCTGATATTTTGCTCACATGTTCTTATCTCCAAAATAAGCATTTAAGGAGGAGGAATTAAACAAATATTATTTGGATTCAGAATTATGACATGAAGAAAAAAACATGAAAATTATTCGAGGTCTTTTTATTAAAAAAAAATAATCAGCCAATCAACATAAGGATATAATCTCAGCCATACTGGTAGGTGTTGATACCACCTTTAAAACAAAAAAAAATCGTGCTGATAGCTTTTATAGTGTTAAAGAAGTGTTTCTGAACTTAAAAGAGTAAATTTTTCAGGAGAGTCAAAAAACTTAAAAATAGTCCCTCACTTTGCTTCCAAATTTCGATCAATTGTATAAATTGGAAAAACGTAAAATGACATTTTTTATACACAGAATTGAGTGCCGAATCAGAATCGACGATAAAAAAAAAACCGATAATTTTGTGAGCCCTACAAGAAAATTGGAAAAAAATCTATTTTTTGAAACTAGACTTATTTATGAACAAAGTAATATTATTCGCACATTTTATTCGCACTATAAGGGGTCGAGACCCTTCCCCAAAAAGAACTATGTCCGGGTAGAACTGTTATAGGTAATTCCATTAGTTTTCACCGATGCAAAAAAATCGAGGTCCTTGGTTTTTTTTCAAAATTTGGGAGATGGATCGTAGTATCGAAAAACCAAGTTTTCTCAGATTTCAGCATCCCAGATATTAAACTTACAATTTGAGGTATAAATTACGATTTTTAAAGGATCAACATTTTCACGAAATCTTATAATTTCCAATTTTTAAACCTACGTAACTTTTTTCGTTCTAAAGATTTTGAGTTGAAATTTTGAGAGTGTACTTCGGAAATATTTTTAAAGATTCTCTGGGAGTTTGATGTTGAAAAATTTGGACGTAAGAAAAATACATCGGTTCAAAGTTCGTTATTTTCGGGAAAATTGGCGAAATACAAATTTTTAAACTTACATAACTTTTTCTTGAATAAATATTTTATACATTCTATTCTCTATTAATGTTTTTGAAAAACTTCTGAAAGTTTGGTGCCAAAAAATTGAGAGACACCCGAAAAAGAATGGTTCAAATATACGTATTTTATCGAAAATCGGTAAAACTGACATGTTCAAAACCACGTAACTTTTTTCTATCTGAATATTTTGAACTCAAATTAAGAGAAACTACTCTTGAAATGTTCCGAAAGAACCCCTGAAATTTTTGTGCCAGGGAATTAAGGGATACCGGAGATACAGTGGTTCAAAGATTAGTAATTTGCCAAAAACGATCATTGCTAAAAGTTACTAAAATTTCCATGCCTACGCAACATTTTTCTATCTGAATGTTTTGTTAGAGGATATATTCCTCTAGTGTTCCCGAGGAATCCCTGAAAGTTTGGTACCAGGGGTTTATTTATATTATGTAGATGAAAATAATTGTCGTGTTTGCTCTGGAAAAAAGGAATACGTTACAATTGTTGAATCTTTTGGGAAGAAAATATGTGTTCAAAAAAAGTTACTACTTTATACTGTTCATGATCTCTACATTAATTTTACTGAGGATTGCCATCATCGTTTCGATATTCTACCATAATTTTCTTACTTTTAGATCTTATGAATGTATTGTAGTTGGAGAAAATGCTGATCTTTCAAATACCTCAAATTGTAAGTTTAATATCAGGGAAGCTGAAATTTGAGAAAACTTAGGTTTTCGATACTACAATTCATCTCCCAAAGTTTTTCGGTTTATTAGACCATCATCAGGCGAAATTGTCGTTTTGGGTCGTGCATATTATGTGTGTCGTATATTCCACATGTGATTTTCAGTATTTGTAATGTTTTGTAGTAATTTGTTTATATTTTAATGTATATGTTGGGTTGTGTGTTTCTCGTGTTTGTCTGCAAAGTGATATTTATTGTTGATTTTTTTTTTAAATTTTGTCCGTGGCGACCTTAAGATCATCCGGTGATAAGCAAGAATTTCAAACTGTAACGTAAATCAAGTTTTGGCCTTACAAAACTCGTCAGGATAGGCTCGATTTTACAAACTTCTATAAAATCAGTTTAAAAAAGTAACAATAATAAAATCATCACCAGTTCTATTCTAAATAACCCTACAAAATTTCAAGTCAATCGGATGAACGGTTTCAGTGAAAAAGGAACATGAAAATGATTTTCAATGTAAAACAACCGGTGTAGTAACCCCGTTAAAGCTTTATACAGATGGTAAATCAGCGTTAAATAATAATTGTATGGTACCATGGGAAGCGCAGTAAATGAATTTATCCAACGGTGGTACAAGATTACTTTAAGGTTAAACATGGAATCAGCAATTAACACGTTCGCTGCCACTACAATTGGGATTGCACATACGCAAGTATAAAGTTGTTAAAGAAAACCGTTTTTCCATGTTAAATCCCTATGTTGCGTGGTAATTCAATCGCACGGTATAAAAATAACACAATTTAAATTGTTGCCTGTTATCCCTAATCTTAAAATCACTTCAAACCCGGTGTTAGTTGTGGTGAATGCGCCGGGTTCAAACAATTCAGAACGAAACATTATCAACTTTTTTTTTGTAGAAACACAAAAGGGAGTCGAGTTGCTTATGATACGATCGTTTATAGAATACTACAACTTTTCTGGTGTGTACATTGCAGAAGAAAGTTTATGGGGCCGTATATCGGAAAACTATACGGGTTCGGGAAGTAAATTCAAGACTGCTGCTGGTATCACAGATATTTCATTAGGTGAGGATTTTAATGAAATTTTTTCTAAAATAACATAAATCCTTAAAAAAGTGAACCATAGATGACACTAAAATCCAAAATAAAATCAAAAGCAGTAACTTTGTTAATATTTATAATTTTGAAATGTTATTATATATGTCGCTATGTTTGATAACTTTTCGCCGTTATTAGATCTATGTATCTGTTGGGAAATAAGTCATTTGCAGTTATTTGATAAATTTGTAAATGCGTATTTTTAATTTTTATTTTAAGGAGGATTTTATCTTTTATTGGAGAGATACACCAATTTCGAAGTTTCCGTACAAACCGTAAAAAATGCACATGGATTTTTAGTTCCTGGACCTGTGTAAGTAAAATATATAAATACAAATTCTCTGCATTAACTTTTAAACTTATTCTAGCGAAGAAATGGGATTCGATACTCCACTTAGGCCCTTTACGAAATTGTCGTGGGTTTTACTAGGTGTAGCTTTTGTTATTGTTGTTGGATTGTATTTATTGTTGATACATCTATATAAGAGGTAATATGTTACATCGATGACGTAGCGCACAATTTTTGTAAGTGCAAAATGTACTATTTTGCATAAATCAAAAAAGTAAGTTGTCAATTGTGTGAAAATTAAAACAAAATATATTTTAATAATTTAATTTTTATTTTTGGTATATTGTGCTATAATGAATTAATTTCTACATCTATTTCTATTACAAACTTAAAAGAAAATGTGGATATTTTAATAAATGTCACTAACAACACTTACAACATTTGTGCGCTACACCAGCGACATATTCCATCGCCAATAGGAAATGTTACATTTTTAGATGATTGGGTTTGTTTAAGTAATTAAATGCTATTTTTATGAAGTAATATGTAAAGTAAACATTAAATATTGTTCCCCCATCAGAACACCTACAGACCGGTTTCGACCTTTCAGGTCTCATCAGTGTGGTTGGTTGCTGATGTGGAAACGGAGATTACTATTGGAATATAAGTATTCCAAACACCGTTAAAGATAGAAAGGCCAAGGGGGCGGAATCTCTTGACTGAATTTTGTACTGAACCCAATCCGAGTGGCCTAACCACCGACATTATTATTGTTATATTTCCTATGTCTGCCGGTGGTTAGGGCACTCGGATTGGGTTCAGTACAAAATTCAGTCAAGAGATTCCGCCACTTTGGAGTTTCTACCTTTAATATGTAAATATTGTTTTTTAATGGAACACCCAGTTAAATACTTAGTTTACTAGGTTTATGAATAATATTTTGAAAGTAGGTTATTCTCTTACAGATTTGGTTTAAAACATAATTGCGAAGTAAATCCGGTTTTCCTGTTATACGCCATACTACTACAACAATCGCGACCTCAACATCTTCGCGTTTTCGGCGCATTTCTTTTGATAAATGGAGTTCTCTTTGCTGCGTTCTACTCAAGTGGATTGGCTAGCAGAATGGCAAAACCAACGTACGTGGCTAAAATAATTATTTTTGGTACAATAAAACGCTACTAATGTTTTATTTATTTTAGATATAAGAAGGAATTAAAAACTTTAGAAGATCTTGAACAATCTTCCATCCCTATAGTGGGGATTAGCGTTTCCGATTTTTCGAACGCAAAACATGATGTAAGATACTTTTTCTACTTTAAATAAATTCAATAAAACGAAATATAGCCTGAATATATGAATATTCAACCTGTTCGTAACTCTGCAAGCAAAATTAAGTCTTACTAACAATAAGACTATAAACAAATAACTTATTGAAACAACTACTTCCCTGGCTAGTGCCACGTCGGATATTGAATGATACAAAATAAATTTGTATGTTATTACTAGTACTAAGTACTAAGTGAAATAACATTGGTTTAAGATCGTTTATTTCTACCCACAGGACTACTCTACTTTAGTTTACTAATAGATTTATTGTTACATGAAGTGCAGTTTAACAGAACAACTGAAGATTTCGAATAATCACTAAACTCCAATTTAGTTTTAGTACAAGACTACTAAATTTTAAATTGATATCGCAAATAAAAAAAACTGTATGTTTGCGCGTGTGTATGTTTTATGTATAATAATTATTTATTTATTTCAGAAAAGATATCAATCGATTGTTAAAAGATTTATTGGAACGGCAAGTTTTGAGTTGAAAGAAGTATTGCAGAAGACAAAGCAAGTTGCAATTAGTTTGGAACATTTAGCTGCTGGTAAGCAATGAGCACAATCCAATAACGTTTTTAATTCTATGGAACATAAATTTACCTACAGTTTGTAATGCTTATTTACTGAACAAGTGGGCAAAGTAAGGTTTTGCCCACGAAAATAAAATTTAGGCCAATTTTCTGGAGTAGGCGTACCTACCGATGTGAAGATAGCCACGGATTTTCCAGCCACGGATTTCCCGGCACATCCACCTCTGAATACAAATTTCTTTAATTTTAATGATTTATAATAAATCAAACGCTGAGAATGTAATTAACATTAGCCTATAGATGTACAGTCAATCCACAATTTAAATTATTTTTTCTCGAGTCCATGGGAAATCTCTTTTTAAAATGACAAGAATTCAAAGTCCAATATGGCACTGTTTGACACGTTTTAAATTTAATTTTTTAACAGAAACGTGTAGATAAGAGTCTACTTAAACGATTTAACGCATTAAATTTTGGGTAAAATTGTTTATAACTTTTTTATGAATTTTTTTTTCGGGTCCACCCAAACTGTACATATAATTTAGCAAACTTTCAAAGTCCAATATGGCACTGTTTGACGCGTTTTAAATTTAATTTTTTAACAACAACATGTAGATGAGAGTAGATAAGAGTCTACTTAAGAGTCAGCTACATCCAGTAATGACTCATCGACTAACTATTCCCTTGTAAATGATTTCAAACTGATGACTTCTAAAGAAGACATCTTTAACCATATTCTTGGCATTAAACCCAATGCAAGTGCTGGATCTGATGGTCTTGCTGACTGCTTCTTGTTGAATTGTATCTATTCAATATGTCGTCCATTATATGATATATTTTCTAAATCATTAATATGTGGTGTTTTTCCAGTAATCTGGAAAATAAGTTAAGTACATCCAATTTTCAAGTCAGGCAATCGTCACGTGGTTCCAAATTATAGAGGAGTATGTCTGCAGTCTTTAATTCCCAAGATGTTAGATAGTATAGTTGTGAAATAAATTTATTGGATGTCTAAATCAATTATATCAATTAAGCAACATGGATTTGTACCAAAACGTTCAACAGTTTCCAATCTTTTATGTTAGACTCAATTTTTATCAAATGCCTTGGACAATAATAATCAAGTTGATTCTATATATTTAGATTTTTCAAAGGCCTTCGATAAAGTTAATCATACTATTTTAATAGATAAGATCCGATTACTCCGATTCAATGAGTCAACAGTTCGTTGGGTCTCTGCATTTCTTCGAGATAGGTATCAAATGGTGAAAATGAATCATTTCGTTTCTGACCCAATTTATGTTAGTTCGGTGGTTCCACAGGGAACACATTGTGGCCCTATATTGTTTGTATTATTTGTTAATGACATAGACAATTGCCCTCATTTACTTACTAACCAATGAAATCGAATAATGTTGATGATATGTAACAGACCACGCTGCATGTTATGCATGGCAATTCACCCTGGGTGGCATCTAATCAGATAATCCATCATGTTGGTTTTGCCTAGCAAATTTATATTGTATATATAGTTCGGATGGACTCGAGAAAAAAAAATGGTGATGTGGCCATCATGTTACTTTCTCCGACTTGATGGTATCATTTATATTTACGCTTCCATGGTTTATTTTCAATTTAAATCATATTTTAAGTGTGCATCGAACGTTTCGTAGACTCGGATAAAACTGACGTTTAAAACGTCAAAATTATGAAAGATGGAAAAATGTACTTCAAATTAAAAACTCAGCTTACTCAAAAACTAAAGAGATTTCGAAAAAAACTTATTCTTCATAAATTGTTCATTTTGACATTCTCTACAATTATTATTAACTTAAATATGCTGTAACTATTAGCGTTTCATAATTGTAAACCAAAAATGAAAAAAAAAATAATAATTTTTTTTCTCGAATAACAATGATTTTATGAAAAATGTTTTCAAACAAAATAATTGAATTTCTTTATTGTCTTCAATATTTGTTAAAATATTTTTGTGATATTTTTCATATTTAAGAAAATATTGGCAAAAAACAAAAAACAGTTAAGGTAAACACCCACTTCCGGTGTACGAAATTTTACCAAAAGCTTTTCAGTTCTTCGGATTATCAAATAAAACTTATGTTCAAAGTTTCATTTCAATTGGTCTATTAGTTTTTGAGATACAGCGCGCACAGACACACACACACAGCACACACGCACACACACACACACATACACACACACACAGACTCAAAATTTTTTTTTCCAGAAATTGTTGAAATGGCATCTAGGGACCCCAAAACGGATATTTCCGTAAAAAAAAATTTTGAAAAAAAATCACGATCACAATACTTTCTCGTACTTCGTAACGGAGAAAGTAAAAATTCATAAAAAAGTTATGAACAATTTTACCCAAAATGTAATGCGTTAAATCGTTTAAGTACTCTTATCTACAAGTTGTTGTTAAAAAATTAAATTTAAAACGCGTCAAAAAGTGCCCTATTGGACTTTGAAATCTTGCTATATTGTATATATAGTTCGGGTGGACCCGAGAAAAAAAATTAATAAAAAAGTTATAAACAATTTTACCCAAAATTTAATGTGTTAAATCATTTAAGTAGACTCTTATCTACAAATTGTTCTTAAAAAATTAAATTTAAAACGCGTCATACAGTGCCATATTGGACTTTAAAATCTTGCTATATTGTATATATAGTTCGGGTGGACCCGAGAAAAAAAATTAATAAAAAAGTTATAAACAATTTTAACCAAAATTTAATGTGTTAAATCATTTAAGTAGACTCTTATCTACAAATTGTTGTTAAAAAATTAAATTTAAAACGCGTTAAACAGTGCCCTATTGGACTTTGAAATCTTGCTATATTGTATATATAGTTCGGGTGGACTCGAGAAAAAAAATTCATAAAAAAGTTATAAACAATTTTACGTAAAATTTAATGTGTTAAATCATTTAAGTAGACTCTTATCTACAAATTGTTAAATTTAAAACGCGTCAAACAGTGCCATATTGGACTTTGAAATCTTGCTATATTGTATATATAGTTCGGGTGGACCCGAGAAAAAAAATTAATAAAAAAGTTATAAACAATTTTACCCAAAATTTAATGTGTTAAATCGTTTAAGTAGACTCTTATCTACAAGTTGTTGTTAAAAAATTAAATTTAAAACGCGTCGAACAGTGCCCTATTGGACTTTGAAATCTTGCTATATTGTATATATAGTTCGGGTGGACCCGAGAAAAAAAATTAATAAAAAAGTTATAAACAATTTTACCCAAAATTTAATGTGTTAAATCATTTAAGTAGACTCTTATCTACAAATTGTTGTTAAAAAATGAAATTTAAAACGCGTTAAACAGTGCCCTATTGGACTTTGAAATCTTGCTATATTGTATATATAGTTCGGGTGGACTCGAGAAAAGAAATTCATAAAAAAGTTATAAACAATTTTACCCAAAATTTACTGCGTTAAATCGTTTAAGTATACTCTTATCTACAAAAACTACTAAAAAATAACGAAATGTTTAAACTTTCAAATCAGAATACCCTTGAAAACACTTTCTCGATATACAGGGTCCTGCATTTCACCTCCCGTCTTCTATAGCTCATTTACTAATCAAGTTGGAATTTTGATATTTTGCAGAATAAATTTGCATCCTAGAATGCATTTCAGGAAAATATTTTTATTATACAGGGTGTCCCAAAAAAGCGTGACGTCATGATGATATATATTTTTTGATTACATGCTATGTATTTTATTGCTTATTTGGGTACTTTTTATGGTTGCCTACATACTCCTATAATTTTATTCGAATCGATTCAGGGATACCAGCAAAAACAAATTAAAACTAAAAAAAAATCAGTTTTGCACAATTGGTTTAAAAAATGAATAAAAAATAAAAATAGTGCCGTGTTAATAAAATCATACAAGGTGCTTATTAAACAAGGTCTGATAGTCCCGTTAACGAAGTTTGATCGATACAAATTATACAGGGTGTCCAAAATTTAGTGTCAAACATTTCAAACTTTAAAGCACTTTATTTTTCCTATTTTAAATTGAAGCCCCTGTATATTTTTATGTCATTCAATGCAGAATTAAAAAAACAAACATTTTTCCTAATAACAACCCTGTCCCAATTCCTAACGCATTAAAAGTTATTTGCAAAAAACTCGTTTTATCAACCATTTCAATAGCCATTTTACTAAATAAAAATCGAAGGTGGCTTTGAAAAACAATTTATTGACATTAAAATTTAACAAGGTGACAAGAGACTGTTTTGACTTTAGTAATGTAAAAGTTTAAAGCATTGTTAACTTAAGCTCTTTGTACTCAAGAATGATTTTTCCATTCTCAATTCATTCTCGAAAGTGTCGATTCAATGGCTCGTGCAAACAAATAAAATTTATACGGCCAAATTTAACCTCTTGTGGTATTACCCCCGAGAAAGTTTATATTTTCCAAGGTCAAAGTGTTTATCCGATACCTCTTAATAAAAGTTTCGTTGCTAATGCGATTTTAGACTGGGAAAGTTCCTATTAGCCAACTTCGAAGTGTTTAAGAAATATTCAAAAAGTCCAACTAGATAAAACTTATCGTGCCCCATTTTAACTGCAGTGTGCGTCAAAATGAGGCATTCCCAATTTTTAATTTCTAATTCTGGCATTACATGTCGAGAAACGGTTTTCAAGGGGATCCTGATTTAAAACTTTAAACGTTTCGTTACTTTTTCAGTAGTTCCTTACTATGTTTGCTTATGCAGGGTGTATCAGAGGCGTTTTTCAAAATTTTGAAAACTGTTTTATGTAAAAGTGTAAGCTGTAAGTATAATATTGATATTAATACAGGGTACGTTATAACAAAGTATCAAACTTATGTTTTTATTTTTTAATGGACCATTTTTCTAGATTCCTTATTACCTGGGGTTTAAAATGACCTAAGTTGTGGGGATGAAAACTGTGCCGTTTTGTGTTATTCAATTGCTTATACAAAAATTTGAACATTATTCTGCACAACTTTTGTATAAAACATTTTTTGACATTTCCCAGAGCTCTGAAACGCCCTGTATAAGAGGCATTGGATAAAACGCTATATTGCACGGGAAAATTCTCCAACCTTTTCTTTGCGCATTAGTACAGTAAATAAATATTCTATTCTAATTTAAACCATTTATATTACTTTTATATTGAATGAAATACCACCCCAATGTAAACAATGGTTTTAAATACATAAATATATCTTCTTAGCAAAAATGCATATACCGGGTGTTGAATTAGTTTGTTGTACAAAGGAATTTAACATTGATATATTTTTTTGGAAGAAAAAGTACTTCAAATCCGTCTGTAAAATTACAAGTTTCAGTTGTTTCAAATGTCATGGCTACTGCTATTTTTGCAAGTATTTAACACCATTTAACTTTTAGTGTTCTCCTCTCTTGCAGAACATCTATAGTAAATGTAAGTGGAATTTGGTAGATTTTTAAATTATGATTTTTTTTTACTCCAATACTTTTTCTCTAAAATAATCGGGAAAGCTATTTAACACTCTTTACTTTCATATTTTATCTTCTCTGGAGGAATATCGATAGTAGATGTAAATGAATTTGGCAAATATTTAGATTGTAAACATTTCTTTCTCTTGTATTTTCTTTCAAAAATAATCAAGGAAGCAGAATAAATGCTTAAATGTGATTTTACATGGTAAATTCCCATGTATACTAAACCAATTCAACACCAGGTGATAATTCTAAAACCAAAGCGATTTTTCGGCTCATGGTTTAAATACTTATTAGATGAAGTATGTTTGTTTTTCAGGATATACCTTGGGTGGTTATGAGAATTCCATATATGTGGAAGACATCGAAGATTTTCGCGTTTTAAAGGAAGATCTAACGTATGACCTGTGTGCTATATTGGGTTACAGACACTCTGTAATTTTTCCTGCTCTTGATCAACACTTATTGCTTATCAAGCAGTCAGGTTTGGATTATTATTGGATGTCTGATGTAAGATCTTTCATTATATTCTTCTTTTTTTTTCAAAATTGTATATATCTGCAGGGTGGTTTATTTTTGGGAAACTTAAACAGTGTATTAAACTCATTAAGAGAAAAAAAGGTTTCTATAAACATGTATCTTTAAATGCTTCCTAACAAAGATGTCGCATAGTAAAGTTTTAAAGCTGAAAGTCCAACTAACAGAATTTATAATACACAGTGGGCAAAAAAAACGGCACAAGTAGTTTTGTACTGTTATACCTTCGTCAGTTATTAGTATTTCTAAATAATTACTATAACAATGAAACGTCCAATTTTTATAGATAAGATACTTTTGCTCCAAAGAAATAGTGCTTAAACTTGTGCATGAACTTCTATCCTTTCAAAATTTTTTATACCAAAAACTAAATAAAATCAAAACAAATAATGGCCCGCTAATTTTAGTACCTACAAATGCAACGCGGCGGTGCAGAGCCTTCATTAATGTGAAATATCCTCGATAAAAAAAAAACTTAAAAAAAATGCAAATAATCATTTTTATATACTACAGAGTGTAAACATTTTGTTTTTCAAATCAACTTTTAATGCGTTAATTATTATAACAAATATGAATATTTGCAATTCGTGCGGTTTTGTTGGCCCACTGTGTATTATTTAATTTAGTGTTAATATTTTAATTGACATAATTCACAATTTCATTTGTGACCCTTCTTTTTGCCTTCTAGATTACCCGCGATTTTATTTCACGAGTTTCTTACAAATGACTTGGAAGATTTACTTGCGGACGTGCCTCTTTACTTTAGAAACTCGATGGGGCTCCGGCATATTTTGGATTAATAGTTTATTAAGAGATTATCCACAGCATTGGATTGGTCGTAGAGGACCAGTGATCCAGCCTCCAAGATCGCCCGATCGTAATTAATTGGATTTTCATGTTTAAGGAACTAAAATATATAGTATATGAGACGCCAGTTGATACAAGAGACCAATTAATTTTAAAGATTGAATGGGCATGCAATGAGATGATTGACAAAATCGGATAGAAATATCAAGCGCAATTGATGCATTGACTAGGCGTTGCAAAAATGTATTGATGTCGGCGGATTTCAATTCAAACATTTGCTAAAATAGTTTTTCTTAATTTAATTGGTAATTAATTTGCTAACTCTTGTGATGACAATAGGGTAATACTAACGGGTGATTTTGTAAGCGTTTGGAATCACAGCTGCCGTGTAAAAAAATGAACACTGAAAAAACAAATAGCAAAAAAATCACCCGTTATAAATTCTGTTAGTTAGACTTTCAGTATTAAAACTTTACTATGTTACTTACTTCGTTAGGAAGCATTTGAAGATACATGTTTACAAGAATTTGTCTTTTCCTTTAGATTATATTAATACACTGTTTAAGTTTTCCAAAAACAATCTGAACCACCCTATACATGTGTATGTGTTTGTATATTTTCATGTTCATCACCGAACTATTTTACTATATTAATTCAGTTCACTTTGTTTTGTTTGTAGAGTTTTCGTGATATGAACTACACTTTTCGTTTATACTTCGAGTACGAGTTCACTCAAAATACAGTGAAATTAGATTGGAACAGTGTCAAAGGAACATTCCTGCTGTGGGCATGCGGAATTTGCATAGCCACGGTTCAGTTTGGTTTTGAGATATTTCGAAATTATGTCAATATTCCGATATTTCGGAAAATTGACATCCTCGAAAAATCAAGAAGACGGATCTATAAAGTTTCTATACATAAATGATTTAATTTTGCGTAACATTTACTTAGAAAGTTAATCTGATAAATGCACTTACTTAAATTGGAAATATATTCCATTAATGGATGATGAAAAAGGTTTCTGGTAAATGATGCATACGCCGGTATAATCTTTTGAATGAGTGCATTTATGATAATCTCGACTTACATAGGTTTGATAACTAAGTTTTGAGATACTTAGGTATTATCAAAATTTAAAACGGCATCTTCATGCAAATGCGTAGACATTACGATACACTTTATATACATAAACTGTTTTAGTTTACATTTGTAGAATTATTCAATCGGAAATGAGCATAAACTATTTTTTAGTGATTATATTTTATCCAATTTTGACGTTTTAAACTGACATTATTTAATTCTTAGTAAGTGAGTTAATAGTTATTTAAGGCGCAAGTGTAAAAAGTGATTCTCCTGGCTTTAAAAACACTCGCTTGCGTTTTTAAACGCCAGTTCGTGCAATAAATAAACTTTATACACGAGTGCCTTACAAAATTTTATCTTCGATCATGCAGCAATTTTCAAAGAAGTTGTTCATATGAGTAATATTTTGTAAATGTCATTTTAACTGCTCCTTATTATTCAATGAATAAATAATTAATAACGTTTTGTCCAGAGTGCATTGACGAAAACGTTACTTAGCAACCAGTAAATAAACTGCAAAAATGTCAGTCGCTATTATAATTTGTAGAAAAAAGTTATCTGTAAGTGTTATCCTGTTATAAATTGCAGAAAAAAAATGTGTGATAGTGATAGTAGTGATATTCAAATTTTCATTACTGTTGATTAAGTTGATTCTGCATGATAACTCGCGTCCTTTGGTTTAAAAAATGTTTAAAAAATATAAAAAATTAAAGTAAAATTCTACAAAAATTATTTTGCATTTCTACATCATTTTACTAACGTTATAAATTTTGTTTAAGCAACATTTTTTGTTATTGTAAGAGTTAATGAATTTTTTAAGTTGGTTCTGCATGATAACTCGCGTCCGTTGGCTTCAAAAATGTGTAAAAAATATAAAAAATTAAAGTGAAATTCTACAAAAATTATTTTGCATTTCTACATCGCTTCACTAACGTTATAAATTTTGTTTACGCGAAAATTTTTGTTATTGTAAAAGTTATGAATTTTTTAAGTTGGTTCTGCACGATAACTCGCGTCGGTTGGCTTCAAAAATGTGTAAAAAATATAAAAAATTAAAGTAAAATTCTACAAAAATTATTTTGCATTTTCACATCATTTTACTAACGTTATAAATTTTGTTTACGCAAAAAATTTCGTTACTGTAAAAGTTATGATTTTTTAAAGTTGGTTCTGCATGATTACTCATGTCCTTTGGTTTCAAAAATGTGTAAAAAATATAAAAAATTAAAGTAAAATCCTACAAAAATTATTTTGCATTTCTACATCATTTTACTAACGTTATAAATTTTGTTTACGCAACATTTTTTATTACTATAAAAGTTATGAATTTTCTAAGTTGGTTCTGCACGAATACGCGCGTCCGTTGTATTTAAAAATGTGTAAAAAATATAAAAAATTAAAGTAAAATTCTACAAAAATTATTTTGCATTTCTACATCGTTTTAATAACGTTATAAATTTTGTTTACGCAAAAATTTTTGTTATTGTAAAAGTTATGAATTTTTTAAGTTGGTTCTGCATGATAACTAGCGTCGGTTGGCTTTAAAAATGTGTAAAAAATATAAAAAATTAAAGTAAAATTCTACAAAAATTATTTTGCATTTCTACATCGTTTTACTAACGTTATAAATTTTGTTTAAGCAAAAATTTTCGTTACTGTAACAGTTATGATTTTTTTAAGTTGGTTCTGCATGATTACGCGCGTCCGTTGGTTTCTATATTGTGTAAAAAATATAAAAAATGAAAGTAAAATTCTACAAAAATTATTTTGCATTTCTACATCATTTTACTAACGTTATAAATGTTGTTTAAGCAAAAATTTTCGTTACTGTAACAGTTATGATTTTTTTAAGTTGGTTCTGCATGATTACGCGCGTCCGTTGGTTTCTATATTGTGTAAAAAATATAAAAAATTAAAGTAAAATTCTACAAAAATTATTTTGCATTTCTACATCATTTTACTAACGTTATAAATTTTGTTTAAGCAAAAATTTTTGTTACTGTAACAGTTATGATTTTTTTAAGTTGGTTCTGCATGATAACTCGCGTCGGTTGGCTTCAAAAATGTGTAAAAAATATAAAAAATTCAAGTAAAATTCTACAAAAATCATTTTGCATTTCAACAACGCGTTACCAACGTTAAAAATGTTATTTACGCAAAAATTTTCATTACTGTAAAAGTTGTGATTTTTTAAAGTTGGTTCTGCATGATTACTCATGTCTTTTGGTTTCATAAATGTGTAAAAATATAAAAAAATAAAGTAAAATTCTACAAAAATTATTTTGCATTTCTACACCGTTTTACTAACGTTATAAATTTTGTTTACGCAAAAATTTTCGTTACTGTAAAAATTATGAATTTTTTAAGTTGGTTTTGCATGATTACGCGCGTCCGTTGGCTTGAAAAATGTGTAAAAAATATAAAAAATTAAAGTAAAATTCTACAAAAATTATTTTGCATTTCTACATTGTTTTACTAACGTTATAAATTTTGTTTACGGAAAAATTTTCGTTACTGTAAAAGTTATGATTTTTTTAAGTTGGTTCTGCATGATTACGCGCGTCCGTTGGTTTCTATATTGTGTAAAAAATATAAAAAATTAAAGTAAAATTCTACAAAAATTATTTTGCATTTCTACATCGTTTTACTAACGTTATAAATTTTTTTTACGCAAAAATTTTTATTACTGTAAAAGTTATTAATTTTTTAAGTTGGTTCTGCATGATTACGCGCGTCCGTTGTCTTCAAAAATGTGTAAAAAATATAAAAAAATTAAAGTAAAATTCTACAAAAATTATTTTGCATTTCCACATCGTTTTACTAACGTTATAAATTTTATTTACGCAAACATTTTTGTTATTGTAAAAGTTATGACTTTTAAGTTGGTTCTGCATGATTATGTGCGTCCGTTGTCTTCAAAAATGTGTAAAAAATATAAAAAATTAAAGTAAAATTCTACAAAAATTATTTTGCATTTCTACATCGCTTTACTTACGTTATAAATTTTATTTACGCAAAAATTTTTGTTATTGTAAAAGTTATGACTTTTAAGTTGGTTCTGCATGATTATGTGCGTCCGTTGTCTTCAAAAATGTGTAAAAAATATAAAAAATTAAAGTAAAATTCTACAAAAATTATTTTGCATTTCCCCATCATTTTACTAACGTTATAAATTTTGTTTACGCAAAAATTTTCGTTACTGTAAAAGTTATGAATTTTTTAAGTTGGTTCTGCATGATAACTCGCGTCCGGTTGTCTTCAAAAATGTGTAAAAAATATAAAAAATTAAAGTAAAATTCTACAAAAATTATTTTGCATTTCTACAACGTTTTACTAACGTTATAAATTTTATTTACGCAAAAATTTTTGTTATTGTAAAAGTTATGACTTTTAAGTTGGTTCTGCATGATTATGTGCGTCCGTTGTCTTCAAAAATGTGTAAAAAATATAAAAAAATTAAAGTAAAATTCTACAAAAATTATTTTGCATTTCCACATCGTTTTACTAACGTTATAAATTTTATTTACGCAAAAATTTTTGTTATTGTAAAAGTTATGACTTTTAAGTTGGTTCTGCATGATTATGTGCGTCCGTTGTCTTCAAAAATGTGTAAAAAATATAAAAAATTAAAGTAAAATTCTACAAAAATTATTTTGCATTTCCCCATCATTTTACTAACGTTATAAATTTTGTTTACGCAAAAATTTTCGTTACTGTAAAAGTTATGAATTTTTTAAGTTGGTTCTGCATGATAACTCGCGTCCGGTTGTCTTCAAAAATGTGTAAAAAATATAAAAAATTAAAGTAAAATTCTACAAAAATTATTTTGCATTTCTACAACGTTTTACTAACGTTATAAATTTTGCTTACGCAAAAATTTTTGTTATTGTAAAAGTTGTGATCTTTTAAAGTTGGTTCTGCATGATGACTCGCGTCCTTTGGTTTAAAAAATGTGTAAAAAAATATAAAAAATTAAAGTAAAATTCTACAAAAATTATTTTGCATTTCTACATCGCTTTACTTACGTTATAAATTTTGTTTACGGAAAATTTTTCGTTACTGTAAAAGTTATGAATTTTTTAAGTTGGTTCTGCATGATAACTCGCGTCCTTTGGTTTAAAAAATGTGTAAAAAATATAAAAAATTAAAGTAAAATTCTACAAAAATTATTTTGCATTTCTACATCGTTTTACTAACATTATAAATTTTGTTTACGCAAAAATTTTCATTACTGTAAAAGTTGTGATTTTTTAAAGTTGGTTCTGCATGATTACTCATGTCCTTTGGTTTCAAAAATGTGTAAAAAATATAAAAAATTAAAGTAAAATTCTACAAAAATTATTTTGCATTTCTACAACGTTTTACTAACGTTATAAATTTTGCTTACGCAAAAATTTTTGTTATTGTAAAAGTTGTGATCTTTTAAAGTTGGTTCTGCATGATGACTCGCGTCCTTTGGTTTAAAAAATGTGTAAAAAAATATAAAAAATTAAAGTAAAATTCTACAAAAATTATTTTGCATTTCTACATCGCTTTACTTACGTTATAAATTTTGTTTACGGAAAATTTTTCGTTACTGTAAAAGTTATGAATTTTTTAAGTTTGTTCTGCATGATAACTCGCGTCCTTTGGTTTAAAAAATGTGTAAAAAATATAAAAAATTAAAGTAAAATTCTACAAAAATTATTTTGCATTTCTACATCGTTTTACTAACATTATAAATTTTGTTTACGCAAAAATTTTCATTACTGTAAAAGTTGTGATTTTTTAAAGTTGGTTCTGCATGATTACTCATGTCCTTTGGTTTCAAAAATGTGTAAAAAATATAAAAAATTAAAGTAAAATTCTACAAAAATTATTTTGCATTTCTACATCATTTTACTAATGTTATAAATTTTTTTTACGCAAAACTTTTTGTTATTGTAAAAGTTATGAATTTTTTAAGTTGGTTCTGCATGATTACGCGCGTCCGTTGTCTTCAAAAATGTGTAAAAAATATAAAAAATAAAGTAAAATTCTACAAAAATTATTTTGCATTTCTACAACGTTTTACTAACGTTATAAATTTTGTTTACGGAAAATTTTTCGTTACTGTAAAAGTTATTAATTTTTTAAGTTGGTTCTGCATGATCACGCGCGTTCGTTGTCTTGAAAAATGTGTAAAAAATATAAAAAATTAAAGTAAAATTCTACAAAAATTATTTTGCATTTCTACATCGTTTTACTAACGTTATAAATTTTGTTTACGCAAAAATTTTTGTTATTGTAAAAGTTATGATTTTTTTAAGTTGGTTCTGCATGATAACTCGCGTCGGTTGGCTTTAAAAATCGTGTGACGAGCATGTTTTTCAAATTTTTAGTACAAAAAACGAATGGTTTACCGTAGACAACTTGTGTATCGTTATTTTACAATTTTTAGATTATTATTTATGAAGATTTAACTCATGTGTAATGGTTATCAACAATAAATTAAATTCGATCCTTTGTCTTGATAAATGGTGGGTGCGCCGGGGCAAAACCTGCATTTATAATAATCTGAAATGATTATAATTATTAAATTCGATTTCCAATTATTTACCTGAGAATCAACCAAAAAAAAACTTCAAAACGGCAATAAATCATTAATAATGTAAAGGGTGTTGATTTCAGAAATAATTGTTGTTTATGAAAACAAAATTATTATCAACATTAAATATTCAACAAATACTTTGTGGTCGAATTTTTTTCTCTATAATTACCCATATTCCACTATAATTACACACTTCCTTAATAAATAAATAATTATTTTCATATTTATAGAAAATCCATTAACTTCATAAACAAGTGCTAGAAGTGTCATTTTTCTGAATATTTGTATTCGATTCAGCAGACATTCTTGGAATCGTTCCACTGAAACAATTTGATATAATATATAGGGGAACACAATGTTGTTAAAAAAATATCATTGACGATTTTAATCAATTTTAGAAAATTATAATTAAACATGATAGTCACCAATTTTACCAACTTACTAAATATACTTGTATTGGAATACTTCACAACATTTCCGTGCACAACATCACATTGTTGTTAAAAAATGAATTTAACTAATTTCACAAAATTATAACCAAACATGATATTCACCAATTTCACCAACTTACTAAACATACTTGTATTGGAATACTTTCAAACATTCCCGTGCATACATTACATCCACGAAACCAACGATATCCAGCTTAAAGTCTCAATACCGATGATTTCATTAAACAATTCGAATATTCAAAACACTTTAAACACCTTCAAATGTGAAGGTTTCGTAATTATAGGAAAGGACGTGAAGCAAGCGTTCGTTTCCTTGGAGAAGCAGTTGAGGTATGTTAAAGGATTTCGGTACACCGACAGGTGATATTTGCTGATTTCTCGAAATGTGATCGACGTGGAAAAGTTTTTCAAAGATTATTACTGCAAGCACGTCATTGATCTAACTTTGGTGGTACAAGATTACGGTCAAGGTATGGTGTTTGAAAAATTTGATCTGGACGGTGGTGGTTGCTACACATTTTGGTCACATAAATATGTCGGAATGGATAGTGATGCATCGGTGTTGTTAAATCGGTGGTGTTGTAATGAAACTTTTAGAAATTGGAACTTGTACAAGAATAAGGTGAAGGATTTTAAGGGGAAGAGATTAGTGCTTTCTACTTTTAATTTGAAGCCTTTCTTAAATTTTGGTAAGTACTATTATGAGGTGTCATGTTCACTGTAAGCATTTAAGCGCGTGCAAGTTACACAAAATAATTGATAAAGTCTGGCCGCGCTATGAAGGCATCTGAAGAGCTATCTGTAACTTTTTAAAAACCACTGATGTATAAATAGAAGTGGATAGTGCACCAATAGCTAGCAAGTAGAGTGTAAACATCTGTGAATGTAAAGTAACAAAATATCCAATGAGGATTTCCCTTCCGACCCTTTGTTCACCTCAGACGCCTTCATAGCGCGGCGAGAGTATAGCTTTGTATATTACATGTAAATAATTTCTGCCTTCATAGGGGTGATGCAATCAATAAATATATTAAGCATCTTTTACATATGAACAAATTATTTGTAAAGAACTATAAACGTAACACTATCGGTGGATTTCATATATTTTTATTCGAGCCAGGTTTTTCGTATGCTGGTATTATATTTTCAGCTGTGTAAACGTTCTTTAAGCGCCCTTGACTTTCACTGTCAGTCACCGAATACATTTTTGCATCGTTACTGTTTAAATCGGAAATTGAGCCTCGGGAGAGCATTTAAGGTAAAAAATACATCGAAATATAAAATAACGTGCTAATAAATATTTTGAGTAAAGAGTAAAATATGTGTAATTAAGGGGGACAATTTCGAAGCCAATTTATTGTAAAAAAAGTAGAGAAGATTTCGCTACGAAATTTTTTTATGTTATTGTAGATCAATTGAATTTCACTCATGATTTTTTTTACATGTCAGTGTTGACTTCGAAGACCTGGAGATGGCATTGGCAGCGCCCCTGTCAGAAGTGAAGGGTCAAACGATGTACAGGATTGGGTCAGCCCTAGTGATCTGAAATATTATTTTCAACAAAACTTTTAATTGTTGTTATGTCAGCAAGGTCCGGATCGTTCACTTTTTCAAAATTCCGATTTGTCGCAAAATTCCAAAAAAGTCATTTTTACCATGTTTTTTGTCCTTCTTGAAGCTCTCAAAAATCAGCAAAATTGAATTTTCCAAAAATGAACGATCGGGACCTTGCCACGTGTTGACTGTAGATAATAAAAAAAATTATCGCGATACGTTCAGTTGTTCTCCCGTAATCGTGTACACCAGTTTGAAAATGCAACTTTTGGGAAAACCCGTCCGAAGTTTTAGAACATTATAACGTGCAAATGACGGGACTTGCGATTAATCTGCAATGCCAGGTCCATACAGGTAGCCTTCCTAATGAAGACGAACTCCACGATGGGTCACCTGCTCTTCTCTTTATTGAATTATTGCTCGTTTAGCCGCGTCGCTCACCTTTCGCTCGGAGCGGTCGATTCGCAACGCGTTTAGTTTAGTGGCGCACGCCTTCAGTTGCAGCCCCAATGTGATCCACGAGGTGTCCATTACTTTCAATATTCCCTTCTGTCCTTCGTTGAAAGTTATAACAGCCAAATGAGTTATGATTTCAACCACACTCTTCACGGAATGCAAATGTTTAGGCGCGATCAACCAAATGCAACTATTCAAAGACTCATTGCTGTTTCCAAAATACCGACCTAGCAAATGATCTGACGATGTGCTTATGATTTTCACAGGATTGGGAAAAATTAGACTTTACCATCGAATCGAGAACTTTCCTACTAAAATATCCAATGAAAAAAAACTCCAAACGATGAAAAACGTACCGTACCCTTTTTCTTGTAAAAAAAAAATGGTGATGTGGCCATCATGTTACTTTCTCCGATTTGGTGGTATCATTTATATTTACGCGTGCATTGTTTATTTTTAATTTAAATCATGTTTTAAATGTACATACAGCGTTTTGTAGAATCGGATGAAACTGACGTTTAAAACGTCAAATTTATGAAAGCTAGAATTGACAAATTATACTTTAAATTCTAATAGTCAGTTTACTTAAAAACCAAAGAGATTTCGAAAAATACTTATTCTTTATAAGTTGTTCATTTTGGCATTCTCCGCAATTATTATTAATATAAATTTGCTGTAACTATTATCGTTTCATAATTATACACAAAAAATTACAACAACAAAATTAATAACTATTATTTTAAAAAAAACCAGACATTTTACGAAAAATATTTTCAAACAAAAGATGTTAATTTACTTGTTGTCTTCAAGTTTTGTTCAAGTGCTTTTATAGTATTTTTCATATTTAAAAAAAATATCGAAGGAAATCAAAAAACGGTTAAGGTAAATACCCACTTCCGGTGTACGAAATTTTACCAAAAGCTTTTCAGTTCTTTGGATTATCAAATAAGGCTTATGTTCAAAGTTTGATGTTAATTGATATAGTAGTTTTTGCGCATATTAATTTATATGGCACGTAAGTTCAGTTAGTCAGTTTACTCAGAAACCAAAGAGATTTCGAAAAAACTTGTTCCATATAAGTTGTTCTAATTGGCATTATTTACAATTATTAATTATGTAAATTTGCTGTAACTATTATCGTTTCATAATTATAAACCAAAAATGAAAAAAAAGTAATACATTTTTTTCTCCAATAAAAATGATTTTATGAAAAATATTTTCAAACAAAACATATTAATTTTTTCGTTGTCTTCAAAATTTATTTGAATGTTTTCGTAAAATTTTCCATATTTAAAAAAATATTGGAAAAAACCAAAAACGGTTAAGGTAAACACCCACTTCCGGCGTACAGAATTTTACCAAAAGCTTTTCAGTTCTTCGAATTGTCAAATAAAGCTTATGTTCAAAGTTTACACACAGCACACAGACACACACAGACACCATTTTTTTTTTTCAGAAATTGTTGAAATGGCATCGAGGGACCCCAAAACGGATATTTCCGTAAAAAAAAAATTTGAAAAAAATCACGATCACAATACTTTCTCGTACTTCGTAACGGAGAAAGTAAAAATGATGTTACTATGACACACTTTGCAAACAACGAATTGAGAGATTGCAGCTAAAACTGAGATAACTCTAGGATGCACGAATTCAGGTGTTATTGGGGCTTCTAGTAGATGCCTGTTCTTGAGCTTCTGCGTTGATGTGCTGACGTACGTCTTCTTCTTCAACAATTTTTGGATTCGACGGATTATGTTATTTTGGGGCGAAACACTCGGTAATTACGTTCACGTGACCATTTACGGCCCATTTCACAATAAAAAACTCAGGAGCGTGCGAATCGGCCATGCGCCGTCATGTTTAACTAGCTATAATTCTCAAACTAGAGAGAAATCTAACAAACCCTTTACAGGCTCATTTATAAGACCTTTTAGTTTCGAAAAATGAAGAAAAAAATTAATTTTTTTAAACTGACAAGATGTAAGTCTCCTTTAATCGCAAAACCGAACATTAAATTATATATTTGAAAGATTGCTCACACAGCCGAAAATATAATACTTGTGATATGCCAATTTAAGCCAGAGATATATTTATTACCACCTTTGTAAAATCCAGTATAATACAAAAAATCGTTACATTAGGTGTGCAGAATTTTTTGTTATGCGATTTTTGTTTTTAAGATAACAATAGTGGAATTGAGCTATTGATGGTTCGATCATTTGCTGAAATTCACAACTTTTCATTAGAGTACATTCTAGAGAAAGATTTATGGGGAAAGGTAACAGAAAACTTCACAGGGAATGGGTGCCAGTTTAGGAGTGCTATAGGAGAATCAGATATTTCAGCAGGTAAGTAAATTCAAAACTTCAACAAAATGTATTACCTTTTAACTGGGTTAGTTAGATGTTTTAATTGGATATTAAATTTTAGGAGGATTTTATGCAAAAGAAGAACGTTATTTGGTCAATCAATTCTCCATACCCACCGTAAAAAGTGGATTGTCTTGTTTAGTTCCAGCGCCTAGGTAAGAAAACGATAAAAATAAAAAATAATTATATAGTGTAATGTTTTCAAAATTCACCAATTGTTCTTCAATAAAACTGGAGAACACAACGTTTGGTGATTGAGATAAGTTTTCTCGGTATATTTTGGAGTCAGAAAGTCTTAAAATGGCAATAGTTTTTGTCCATTATATCTAATTCTCACGATCTGACATAATTTCAAGAAGCCTAAAAACACGAAAAACACTGGAGAACACAACTTTTGGTGACTGAGAAGAGTTTTTTCGGTGTATTTTGGGATCAGACAGTCTTAAAATGGCATTAGTTTTTGTCCATTAGATCTAAGTCTTACAACGAACAACAGGACACAAGTTTTTGTGATAAACTACAATGCGATGTTTAGCCATTCGCTTTGGAAGTTTCAACAATAAGTAAAAAGTATTGTTTGAAGAATAGAATAGAATCCGCACACTATCCTTAAATTTAGTTGCAAATAAAAGTACATACTGTAGGCAGATAACTTAAATTTAGCGCCAATAACTAGGTTGGTAGTGATGATTATGCGAAAAGAGAATTATGTTCGACGAAGGAGAGTGAAGTTGTTTACGATTAGAGTTTTACGGGTTACGATTACTGTTACGCATTATTATTGTATGAAGAATTAATAAAAACCAGAAAATACGAGCTCCGCCACAATTATTTGGCCCGCAACCTTACGACAATACCAAGTCTTCTGGCAAAGAAAATTTGTTAACACACTTTACTAAAAAAACAAAGCAATCAAAGAGTGTGTACCTTAAGTATAGATTTAATGGGAAGGTGGGTGGGCCCCACCCTAACCTCCAATGTGATTTTTCTTTATTTATTTTTTTAAATTTCAGCCACGAAAGAAAATTCACATCACCTTTAGGGCCATTTTCTATGGTTGGCTGGCTTTTGATCGCTATATTCATTCTGGTAATCCTAGGATTTCATCATATTTTGCTTCATGTGTATTCCAGGTAAGATTCAAATCTGAATTTTCAAACTTTCCTCACTGATACGATTTCACGTTTTAATAAAAAAAAAAAATAAATAGGTATTCATAATCCGCGTAATAGTATTTTCTGAATAAAAATAATCCCATTATGTATACAGTCTGTTTGATTTATTGTGACACATCACATATGTCCGTTATTAGTACAGATAGAAAAAAAAGTTAAAGACAATAGTTTTAGTATTTTTCATGGTCTATTCAGTAGCATTGTCAGAAAAACAATTGAAAATCAAATAAACACGTGAAAGCTATTAGCTTCATTTTCTTTAATGGAACACCCTGTATATTTTGTTTATTTCAAATAGATAATAACCTTAGCTTTATAATGATACCACATAAGTACCCCTTTATTATACAAATAACGCGACAATTGCAAATAAATGAAATTTATCAGTTGACATGAATAACAATTGACATAAAACAATTTGTTAACGCTTTAATGTCAAAGTGGTGTAGTAACTTCCCGTCTTGCGTGTTGTTGATTCAAATCTTTAGAGATGGGTGATAATTACTATTCTAATGATGAAAAAATGGATATGCTAAAGGTCTTCGTTAGATGCAACGATAATTCTAGAGAAGCTAGTATCACTTATGGAAACATGTATCCAGAAAGAAGACAACCACATTATCGCACTTTTGCAAGACTTGAACAAAATTTACGGAGAAATGGGTGTTTTAATAATAAATTACGAAGGAGAAGACAAGAAAGAGAAGATAATAATGAAGTGTTGATATTGGCCTATTTTAGAGCACATCCACGTAATTCAATACGCGAAGCAGTGGCTGACTTAGGAATAAGTATGCATACAATATTTTCTATTCTGAGAAAACATAAAATGAGACCATATAAAATTAAGTTAGTACAAGGTTTAAGAGATGGTGATTCTGACAGGAGGATAGTATTCTGTAATTGGCTTAGCAACAATCAACATTTATTAAATTTAATTCTTTGGAGTGATGAATCAAATTTCAACAACAACGGAATCTCCAACCGAAAAAACGACCATTACTGGGATACTGAGAATCCACGTCAAATTCGAGAATGCAGATTCCAACAAAGATTTGCAGTTAATGTGTGGCTTGGTGTATTGGGTGATACCATAATAGGACCATTTTTTTATCAAGGAACGTTGAATGCGGAGCGATATGCCAACTTTCTTACGATAGAATTTGAAGATTATTTAGATGATATCCCCCTAGAAATACGTCGAGATATGTGGTTCCAACAAGATGGAGCTCCTCCCCATAACGCAAGAAATGTCAAAGATATTTTGGAAAGAAAGTTTGGTTTGAAATTGATTGCAAATGGTGGCCCCATAAACTGGCCAGCAAGATCGCCAGATCTGTCTATTTTAGATTTTTTTATTTGGGGATTTTTAAAGCAAAAAGTTTATGTTACTCGTCCAGAAAATCTAGACGATCTGAAAAATCGTATTCGTATGGCATGTGGCCAAATAACACCACGGATGTTGCAAAAAGCACGACGAAATTTAATGAAGAGATGTGAAGAATGTATTGCAAACAACGGACGTCACTTTGAACAGACACTTTAAATAGTTATTCATGTCAACTGATAAATTTATTGGCAATTGTCGTGTTATTTCTATAATAAAGGGGTACTTATGTGGTATCATTATAAGGCTAATATTAATGCCTATTTGAAATAAACAAAATATCCAGGGTGTTCCATTAAAGAAAATGAAACTAATAGCTTTCACGTGTTTATTTGATTTTCGACTGTTTTTGTGATATTACGATTGAATAGATCATAAAAAATACTAAAACTGTTGTATTTAACTTTTTTTTCTATCTGTACTAATAACGAACATATGTGCTGTGTTACAATAAATCAAACAGACTGTATAGGTAAATCCACAAAAAATTTACAGGATACCCATTTTCTTTTTCGCAAAAAAAAACTGCCCGTGCCGGCCTTGGACCCGATGAAAATTGAAGTTTGGACGTTCAGGAACGTCAGAAAAATGAGGAACAAGAAAAAATGGGAGGCGTTTTTGAGATTTTTCAAACTTTTCATAATCTCTTGAGAAAAATTGATTTTTGGGTTTAATCGCCTGGTTTACATGTAATGAGGGGGAAAAAATGAGTATCCTGTAATTTTTTTGTGGATTTACCTATATGTTTTGACTTGGCTTATTTTATCATTTTAAATGTGTTGTATAACAGTTAAAATTTGAAAACTTGTTCTCGTTCTATTGGAGAACTTGTGCCAGAATATTTTAATAATTACTATTTTATAACTTGTTATGCAATATACTGTTAAATTTACATTACATTTTATCTATTTTCGCGAAGCCAGTTATTTATGAAACCGTACCGATTCATATTTTTACAGACTGAACATAGACAACGATTTCAATTACGATGATGAGCCTCTCTTCAATATATGTAAAATAATTTTACAGCAGAAGGTGGACATCAAATTCAGGATGTTTGGATCATTCACACTACTCTTTGGACTTATTTTCATTACTTTCTATTCGAGTGGGTTAGCTAGCAGCATGACCACGCCGAAGTAAGTTAGATACATAAAATCCAGGGCGTAACTAAAACTGTTTTGATTTATACTTCTCAATTCTCATTTCATAAGTCGCTTTAACGAATTAATGCTTTAGAACACTCACTGGTTCAAAAATTTGTACTTGTACTATAAAATTTTCTTTATCGAACTTTAATTAATAATAATAATATATTTATTTGCAACCAAAATATACCGGGTGTGGCACTTAAGACGCCTCGGACCATAGCTCCTTTACGATAAAAGCTATCGAAAAAAATCTAAGAACAAAGTGGTGCATAGTTACCGTCGCTATGTTTTAAAAATATTTCTAATGATCAGTGGCGTGCCGTACTCCAGTGGCGTACCAAACTTATGTTTTTTTAAATGGAATGCCCTATTTTTTATTGCAGATTTGGAAAGTGCTCGACGAGTACTTATTTTTTTATCTAACATGTTATACCCTTCACTTTAGCGGTTTCGCTGTTATAACCCCTTCTTTCAAAATTGCGCCCCATTTTTGAGATTTTTTTGTAGAGAAACTAATTGACGCCGGCGCCTAAATTTTGAATTGAGGTACAGGTTAAGACCTCGTATACCTTCACATAATTTTTTTTCGGGTAATTTATGGCAAAAAAATAATTTTTGATTGATCTTAGCATGTTGTCATTTTTTCCGAAAATTTCAAATGGCACCCCCCTAAAAAAATTACGGCGTTGTACAGCCAAAACTCTACATTTTTCATTGGTGTAAAAAAAATTACACATTGCATAACACAATTTCGGAGAAAAAAGGAATTTCATCGCAAATGTCGGGAAACGTTTTCCGTTCCCAAGTGTGCCATGAGAAAACAAAATATTGGTAATTGTCAAAGTAAATTATTAGACGTCAGTAGCAGCCATACGTCATTTTTGATAAACGTTCTAAAAATGTTCCGAACTCAAGAGGAAATGGTTGACATGATATTTATTCTTGGAGAATGTAACAAGAATTGTTTCTTGGAATCACGAGTGTACGCTGCGAGATATCCGCACAGGGCACATCCAAATGAACGTGCGTTTCAAAAAGTGTTGGAGAGATTTACTACTACGGGAAGTGTGAAACGGCCAAGCAGAGTTAGAAAGAAGGCAGTTATTACCGAAAATAATGAACTGCGGTATATCACCAGAAGTTGCGGTTATGCCTCCAGCAGGAAGGTCGTCATTTCGAACATTTAGTTTAAGTTGTTAAATTTGCTTTATCTGCATTTTTCATATCATGTTGAATAAATAGGTACATACTATTATGTTGACCGTATTTGTGTATTTGTTTTGGTACTTTGACAATTACCAATCTTTTGTTTTCTCATGGCACACTTGGGAACGGAAAACGTTTCCCGACATTTGCAATGAAATTCCTTTTTTCTCCGAAATTTTGTTATGCAATGTGTAATTTTTTTTACACCAATGAAAAATTTAGAGTTTTGGCTGTACAACGCCGTAATTTTTTTAGGGGGGTGCCATTTGAAATTTTCGGAAAAAATGACAACATACGAAGATCAATCAAAAATTATTTTTTTTCCATAAATTACCCGAAAAAAAATTATGTGAAGGTATATGAGGTCTTAACCTGTGCCTCAATTCAAAATTTAGGCGCCGGCGTCAATTAGTTTCTCTACAAAAAAATCTCAAAAATGGGGCGCAATTTTGAAAGAAGGGGTTATAACAGCGAAACCGCTAAAGTGAAGGGTATAGCATGTTAGATAAAAAAATAAGTACTCGTCGAGCACTTTCCAAATCTGCAATAAAAAATAGGGCATTCCATTTAAAAAAAACATAAGTTTGGTACGCCACTGGAGTACGGCACGCCCTGATGATTAGAAATATTTTTAAAATATAGCGACGGTAACTATGCACCACTTTGTTCTTAGATTTTTTTCGATAGCTTTTATCGTAAAGGAGCTATGGTCCGAGGCGTCTTAAGTGCCACACCCGGTATGATATCTACAAATTAATAGAAAAAGAAAATAGAGAAAAGTACAGAAAATTTAACATTACATTTAGGTACGCTCTCGCGTTATATATTTAATAAGGATTTATTTTAGGTACCAGAATCAAATCAAAACGGGAATTGATTTGGATAAAACGGAATTCGATATTGTTGCATATATATCGACGTATATCTTAAATCTTGTGGGTGATGTACGTGTGAATATATAAATATTTTAAAATTTGAATATACGCAAAAGACTGTTATATTAATAAATGCCTTCAATGCAACATTTCAGAAGAGGTATCTATCCATAGTCGAAAGATTTGTCGTCATGGACGAACATGAATTGCAGTCATACATGAAAGTTCCGAGGAAATTTGCTTTAATGATAGATCATTTGGATCTAGGTATGTACATTACTAGTTTAAATATGTAAGTTAAGCCAATTAAAGTCATACAGAAACATTTTAAGAACGCTACAACAATTGCATTTTGTGTCAATGTTTATTGACACAGAATACATAGCAATAAGTTTACATACTAAATTTTAATAAATTTAATAAAACGAAATATAGCCTGAATATGTAAATTGTCAACCTGTTCGTAACTTTGCAATGCAAAATTAAGTCTTACTAAGACTATAAACAAATAACTTATTGAAACAACTACTTCCCTGGCTAGTGCCACCCGGCACGGATATTGAATGGTGCAAAAGAAATTTGCATGTTATTACTAGTACTACTAGCTAAATAACATTTTGAAAATTAAACTGAATTGGATTTAAAAACTTTAAACTATAAAACTGAATCCTAAAATATGTAAAAATTACGTAAATAACCGCAGACGCGTTTCGAGATGTGTCTCTCATCAGTGCAGCTTCGCATTTGAATTGAATGTTAAAGAATAAAATACACTTACGTGAACGTTTACTTGAACGTAAAGAAATACGTGGACGATTTAATTTACGCTGTACCTGTCACACAGGTTCAAAACACGTTGGATATTTTCAATTCATTCCATATTAATCTACAATTTACTGTTGTAACGGAGACCGATGGAAATGTACCTTTCTTAGATACCTTAGTGTGTAGATCATCAGATAACACTATTAAATTAGACTGGTACATTAAACCTACCAGTTCGGGCAGGTACATTCCTTTCGACTCTTATCATCCGCGTAAATACAAGTACAACACAGTTGTGACACTTAAGTCCAGAATCCTTCTTTCCATGCACCTAACATTAGTGAATTATTCCAGATCCTTAAAAACAACCTTTATCCGCCGGAGCTGTTGAAGAGATTGCTGTTTCGCACCCCTAGTCGTGCCGTTGAAGCGCGTGTAGTTAATATTTCGTCCAACGATGTGATAGGCTCAGACCAAATTGCTTATCGTAAACTGCCCTATGTTGATGGGTTATCCCAACAACTCACATTTTCCGTTCAGTTGCCTCTAACTTAATGATCGCCCACAGTAATGTCAACACCCTCAACCTCCTATTTTTCTCCCGTCTTAAAGATCTTATTCCCTTTGGTTACAAACACGACGTTGTTTATGCTATTAAATTCCAACATTGCGACCTTGTTTACACCGGCCAAACTGGCCAAAAACTTAGTAAAGGCTAAGCTCTCCACAAGAGCGACGTCAGGCATAAACAACGATCTACTGATCTCAGCGTTCATTGCAATGACACTGATCACATACCAGACTGTAAAAATGCCAAAATTCTGTACACAGAATAGATTCCTTCAAAAGGAACTTCCTTGAAATGTGTTACATACAAGCGCAAGAAAAACCAATGAATTTCAAGAAGGACATCGAGGGCCTTTGCATAATTTATAGTAACCTTTTGTCCCTGTCTTCCCTGTCCCTCTAGTCCCATTTAACCTTATATTTGCAGTCCAGTCCTACTTGCCTTATTTCCCATTTCTTTTGTGTTTGACACGCCCGTGAGAGATCATTGTGTAATTTGTAATTCCGACCCCAATGACATAAATTTTAAATATTTGATTCATATAGTTTTCCAACCATTATTTTGCCTTCAGTATTTCAAATTGAGCTGTGCTCATTTTCGTTCCCGTACAACCCATAGTTCCCAATTAGTATTCTCACAATTTTTTCCCCTACTTTTTGTTTTCTTTTTCGGATGGCACATCGACATAATGTGACGCATCGACATAATTTCGCACTGGGTCAGTGCCTGTGTACCGTTGGACGATTGCAACTACATTACCTCTTGGTACACGAGTCAGAGGTTGTTCTCCTTCTTTCATCTAGACCGATGTCGGTTTTATTCGACGGTTTGGATGGAGAAAGGAAAACAATCTTTGTTGCGCTTTTTCGTACACTATTTTACACTATTTCCCACCAACATCCGGCCTCGATGGTTGCCCCTTCCATCTCCTTTTCCCACCGCGAAATTCCACCGGATCGAACCACAACAGTGTTGTACTTGTTGAACGCCATTTTGCACTGTCAATTTTTACACCTACCGACTGTGTTTTTAATCTGTGCATCCACTGGGTATTTTCTGGTTTAAGTGGTTTATTGCGCCCCTATCACGTTACGCGCACATGTTATTTGCGATGTGCTTATGTATTTTTAAATTTTAACGCCTCTTCAACTCAAAACTTTCATGTTGAACTTTTTAACCTAATCACCATGCGGTCGTCTCTAGCACCGCAGGACGTCATTATTTTAATACCCTACCGTGTATGGAGACGTCCTTGAGGCCACTTCTCAGTGCAGTCGCCTAATTCTCCAATAAAATTAAATTATTTTACCTTCTTAAGGCCAGAACTACGCAGTCACTGAAACAATGAAGTTTGAAAGGCATCTGGAGAAAATCCCAAAGGCTGTTTCCTCTCTATGTGTGAACGAGGGTTCGGTAGAAGAAATCCTCAAAGAAATTTCGTAGGCTTTTTACTTGGCGATTTCCAGTACGTGTATACGTGTATCAGGCTACCTTAAAGGGTCCTGGGGATTGGCTGAGCAGTCTAGACCTTGAGGACAGACCCACCTTATGTGGAAGAGGCTTCTAGTGAATCTATGGACTCTGCAATGGGTCCGGGACAAAGTGCCGAATCGGTATTTGGCCCAAAATGCCGAATTTCATTCTACCCACCATGCCCAAAGTGCCGAAAGTCGCCAAGCGACGTCGCATCGTTCATCACTAAGCCATCGGACACAAATACGAATCGGCAATTCGGCACTTTGTCCTCGCGCCGACCTCTCAGTAAGACCCAAACTGCTGAATGCACACCGATTCGGCACGTTGGCCCTCGCATGCACCTACCTGTAAGGCCCAAAATGCCGAATATTTATGTTATAATACGTTTAAAAACGTTTAAAACAAAAATACAATTTGTCTTATTTTAAATAAAAAAAAAACATTCTCCAAGCCTGAAACCATCTACCTTGCATTAATAAGCTTGTATTATCAAAAATTATTTTCACGCATTACGAACATACATGAGGGTGCATTCGGCATTTTGGACCTACTCGTAGGTGCGTGCGAAGATGTTCCGGACGGTGATCCGAATTTATTTTTTTTATAAGTTAGCATGGTTAATGTGGAAACTGTGTGCTTATATTTTTTATGCCGATTCGCATTCTGCTCCGACGCCTTGTTTACGAACGATGCGACGTCGCTTGGCATCGTTCGGCACTTTGGGCATGGTCGGTAGTATGAAATTCGGCACTTTGGGCAAAATACCGATTCGGCACTTTGTGCAATCACCGGAACCCCGAACAAAATACAATACTTTTTGCGCCTTGAGGCCGGAACTGCGCAGCAGATGTACCAAACAAATCATCATCCATTAATGCCATGATGAAACTTATTCGCGATAATAACCAACACCACCATCAAAACACTAAAACTTGAAAAACCTTCTATTCCCAAATAACTGAAATCGTTAAGGAAATCTTCTCCATGTATGGGGCTCGGTAGAAGAAATTTCCAATGAAATCCAGAAGGTGGATTCCCTATATGTGTATGGCTATCTTAAGAGAAGAACAAGCAACTTTGTGAGTTTTCTATCAAAAATTAAGTGTAGGTATTGAAGAGATGGTAAAGAAACATTCTTTGGAAGTTTATTCCACATAATACATTGTAACTGCAGATCAATTGGCTGTATGTGTAATGATTTTAATTTAATTATTCGGTATATTCATAATTAACCAAATAATGTATCTTGTTACGCTACTGCTCAAAAAAAATACCAAGAATAGTCATATTGTCAGAGGATTGAACACTGAAACAATAGATTAATCATGATTTAATATTCCTCACCGAATCTTGGTTGAACCAAGGCAGACTTGATAAAATTGCTTGCGGTGAGAAATGTTTTTTTCTTCTGATGAAGTTGCCAGCGCCATTGGAAGCAGTTGGAGTCGAATTAGTTGTTCAATCTAGAACAAGCTTGATGATGTTTCTTTATATTCCCAAATACAGCCTCGATATTTAAAGTTTATTTTTTGAAGCTCCTTCCACTACGACAACGTATTACTTTTGGGTGGTTTTAATACTCCTACCTTCCAGCTCTGTAACCAAACACTCTCCTCATCAAAAGTTTACAACAGCCGCCATAAAAATTTGTGGGATCCATTGCCAAAATGTTTTGTTTCTCCATAAATTAGAACACTACTTACTCTGAATCTCGGAAACACATCATTGTTATGTCTGTGAAGTTGGCAATAAAATTTTCTAGCAATAAATTAATGTTTTACATAAAATCAATCATAACTACATAAATGGTAACAATAGACCTATAGAATAAACTAGCTATAGTCACTGTAAAAGTCAAAATTATTAATTTAGAATCAGTTTAAAATAAACTAGTCTTGGTTTTGATAGAAGTGAAAATTTGCACTGGCGCGATATTCAAGTTGCATAATTACCGCTAAATAGTAGGCTAATTAGTTCAAACTTAAAAAAATTGACAACCGTATTGGTTTGAATGTCACGTGCTATATTCAATGAAATTAGTATCATCAATTGCAAAATAAGAATGGATGTGCACTGGAAACCCACGGGGCGAGGAGAGGATGCAAAAAACACACTTGAATATAATTTGAAGGGTAGTTGATAAGTGGGAAATTAGTTTTTGCAAAAGATCGAATTACGACAACGGATTTTCTTCGTTGAAAATAATTTGAAGTTGATTTTTGTGTTTCTATACAGGGTGTTGAATTGCAAAGCGGGCCATAGGGATTTACATGTAAAATATAAAATTTGCTAATATTGGCTCCCCTAATTATTTGAAATTATTTGCCTTCTTACGTTATTTTAAAAGCTTTTTAAGCTCAATACCTTACTCAATAATTTCTGTAGAGTATTTACCGAGATGTTTGCAAAAAACTTTGCAATAATTTTGAATTAAAAACAAAGGTTTGCCATGAAATCATAATGGCCGATATTTCATTTTGTTTCAAAAAGTGACGTTTGCTGTCGCATTACGATTAACAATCGGCCGTGTATTCTACACAAGAAAAAGTATTTATGATTATTAATGAACGCGATTTGGCTAGTGTTAAATTTTTGGACAAGGCAATACCCAGCAAGTAGAAGTAGTATTCAACGAGTTTTAAAAATAATGTAAGTAAACCTATAATTAAGGGAGCCAATTTCAAATTTAGAAAGTAAAGCAGTAATTATTATTTAAATAGTACTTTTGCTGGATATTCCCTACGCCGGAGATTCACGCAAAGTTTCACGTAAAACCATTTATAAATACTTTTTCTTGTATAGAATACACGGCCGGTTGTAAATCGTAATGCGACAGCAAACGTCACTTTTTAGAACAAAATAACATATCCGCCATTATGATTTCATGGCAAACCTTTGTTTTTATTTGAAAATAATTGTAAAGTTCTTTGCAAATATCTCGGTAAATACTGTACAGAAACTAATTAGTAGGGTACCGAATCATTCAGCTTAATAAGATTTAAAAATTAGGTAATTAGACCGATACTGTCAAATAATTAGGGGAGCCAATATTAATACATTTAAAATTTTACATGTAAATCCCTATGGCCCGCTTAGCAATTCAACACCCTGTAGATTTCCTTAATCGTTATTTATTATACGAATGTGGAATGTGCGTAATTAGTCCCGCAAGGAAAAGTTTACGGGTAATTTTCTTAAGGGACTAATGAGGAATTCCACATGAGTATAATATAAAATTTTATCCAAAATCGAGTGTAATTGCATTAAATATTGAAATAATGTTTATAAAATTTTGGCAAGAAATTTTGACGTACGTGGTGTCAATTTGAAATATTTCAAAAATCCTATGAAGGATCTACGCATTCCGTGAGAGAAACTTATTCTCTCACTAGCGGGTAATGAAGAACATTATATGGCTCAAATGACCACCATAATTCGATTATTACACCCAATTTTGGATAAAATAACAGACTTATTGTTTAAAGTTTTTCACAGGTTGCTTCATTATTTTTACATTATTTACTTTGCAGGTTACACATTGGGTGGATATGAACCGGTGTTAACAGTAAAGCACTTACAAGATTTTCGTTTATTGCAAGAAGACCTAGCTTATGTAGACTGTGTGTTTTTGGGATATAAGCATTCTGTTTTATTTCCATTGCTTAATGAGCATCTATATCGGATTAAAGAAGCTGGATTGGATACCTACTGGTTATCTAAAGTAATTATATTATTTTCAACTTAAATATTAGTTATATTTTGTCATTATTTTTATTAATTTATGTCTTAGTATTACTTAATTGTGCCATTATTACTAGGAATAAAGGTACGTTCAGTACCCTAGGGCCATAAAACGGCGAAAAGGCCCGCTAATTACGTCACAACTATACATTCTCAATTAGAAAACATGAATCACGTTGATGCAAATAATTGTTTTTGAACAGCCCTAGTTCTTTATTGTTATTACTATTACATAGAAAACATTCTATGAAAAACAAAATTTAATATTTATTTGTATTTCAGTCCTTTCGAGATATGGATTCTAAGATACAAATGTATTTGATGTCAGGTCCTGAAAAACAACCAGTAGAAAAGTTAAATTGGAGGCACGTAGAAGGTACTTTTGGCTTCTGGGGCATCGGATTACTAATCGCAATTTTGGAATTTCTTTACGAGTTATATAAAGTACGTACGAGTTCAAAATTGATTTTAAATCAGTTTATAATCTAAAAGTGAGTATTTGCAAGAAGAAAACTGAAAAATTTTGGAAATTCTGTGAAATATTATACTCCTATTTTATAATGACACAATAAAATAAAGAGGTTCGAAATATTTTTTGTAAATTTTTATATTTTAAAACTGTACCAAATAAAAATTTATGTTCATATAATGTTTCTTCCTTTGGCACCAAATTATAAAATATAAAAATTTCTTAAGACTCTAAAACAAATTATTAATAAATTATATTTATTCAGACACTAATGTATCCTTAAATTACCATGTATACAATATGAAGTTATAGGGGTTAGTCTGTCCGGGCTATCAACCTGAGGTATTTCTGCCCCTCATTTTATTACTTCCGTTACGAAGTACGAGAAAGTATTGTGATCGTGATTTTTTTTCAAATTTTTTTTTTACGGAAATATCCGTTTTGGGGTCCAATTTCTGGAAAAAAAAAATTGTGTTTGTGTGTGTGTGTGTCTGTGTACTGTTACCTTAACTGTTTTTTTTTGTTTTTTGCCAATATTTTCTTAAATATGAAAAATATCACAAAAACATTTAAACAAACTTTGAAGACAACAAAGAAATGAACATCTTTTGCTTGAAAACATTTTTCATAAAATCATTTTTATTCGAGAAAAAAATGTATTATTCTTTTTAAAATTTTTGGTTTATAATTATAAAACGATAATAGTTACAGCAAATTATTATTAATAATAATTGTAGAGAATGCTAAAATGAACAACTTATAACGAATAAGTTTTTTTCGAAATCCCTTTAGTTTTTGAGTAAACTGAGTTTTTGAATTTGAAGTATAATTTTTCCATCTTTCATAATTTTGACGTTTTAAACGTCAGTTTCATCCGAGTTTACACAACGCTCGATGTACATTTAAAATATGATTTCAATTGAAAATAAACCATGAAAACGTTAATATAAATGGCTATGATACCATCAAGTCTGAGAAAGTAACATGATGGCCACATCACAATTTCTTTATGATCAATTTCGAATTTCTGCAATTCCAAGAAAACTATTGAACCATTTTACTACTAATTAAACCTATACAGTTTTCAATAAGTGCCACGTCATTTATCATATAAAATTGTACCTTTAAATTGTAGAAAACCATGCATTAGTTCAAGAAAGGAAATAATAGAGTGCTTTGCTTTTCACATTTGGAGGAACCTACCCCTTTCAGTAATCTACTCCACAGATATCTACTATTGCAACCCCAGAAAAGTGGTTGGGAATGTAGTTAACTGTAGCGAAAGCTAAAAAGTATTGATTATCCACCCACGCCGCACGCTTTCAGCCCAAAGCTCGGAAACACCCACCCCTCGGCAACCAGATGTCGTGGGCGAGCCTTCGATCCGAGCACCGGAATAAGAGTATTGAACCATATATAGTATTTCACCGCCATAGTCAATTACTACAGAGCACACGCGTTGCGATGAACTCTTAACACGAGCGATACATTGCATAACTAACAGCTAAACAAACACTCAGGCAAAACTGTCAATTACTAAAATTAAGAACCATCCGCGCAAAAATCTCGACGTTTTTCATACAGGAAAGCCCTACGTTTCGGCATGCAACAGTTGATGAAGCAATGAATAATAACTAGTGTAATTAGTGTGGTATATGATGTGTAATGTGGTAAGTGGTTTAGCGGTCCCGGGGGTGGAATGTGTGTGAATGGTGGGCCTATAGGGCCGCCTGGAGGATTATAGCGCGCGACATGGGGCCGACCAGCACCGCCGCCGCCGTGGGGCTACTTGCCCTTCTGGTCGTGGTTTCTTCCAACACCGAGCTCGAGGATGCCAAAAACCAGTTCGAGGCTGCTTTTCAAGGTAAGATTTTATGCCATGAATAGTAATAATACATCAATTATTATAATTTAGATTCACCGGCAATCAAAATCTTTAAATATTATAGAAATACCCATGGGTAGTAACACAACAATTACTGCTGGAGAAAAAAAATACAAAAATATTACTATTTAAATAATATAAGACCTTCAAAATCTTTCAATATTACAGAAATACCTATGAGTGCCAATACACGAATTGTTGCTAGAGAAAAGAAATTATAAAAATATTACAATTTAGATAATGTAGGATCTTCAAAATCAATAAAAATTACAAAAAATACCCATGGGAACTAATACAACAATTGCTGCTAGAAAATATGAAAAGATTACAATTTGGATAATATGAGACCTTTAAATATTACAGAAATGCCCATGGGTAGTAATACAACAATTACTGCTGGGGAAAAAAATACTAATACACAAATTGCTGCTAGAGAGAAAAATTATAAAAATATTACAATTTAGATAATGTAAGATCTTCAAAATCAATAATAATTACAAAAAATACCCATGGGTACTAATACAACAATTACTGCTAGAGAAAAAAATATGAAAAGATTACAATTTGGATGATATAAGACCTTTAAAATCTTTAAATATTACAGAAATACCCATGAGTACCAATACACGAATTGCTGCTAGAGAAAAAAATTATAAAAATATTACAATGTAGATAATGTAAGATCTTCAAAATCAATAAAAATTACAAAAAATACCCATGGATGCTAATACAAAAATTGCCGCTAGAGAAAAAAAATATGAAAAGATTACAATTTGGATGATATAAGACCTTTAAAATCTTTAAATATTACATAAATACCCATGGGTACTAATACACCAATTGCTGCTAGAGAAAAAAAAATATAAAAATATTACAATTTAGATAATGTAAGATCTTCAAAATCAATAAAAATTAAAAAAAATACCCATGGGAACTAATACACCAATTGCTGCTAGAGAAAAAAAAATATAAAAAGAACAATAGAAGACCTTCAAAATCTTTAAATGTCACGGATATGTTAAATGAACCATTATGTTTTAAGTAAAATTATTGTTGCCTAAATTAAGAAAATTCACTTGAAATCATATTTGAGGAATCCCTTAAGTTGAATCAGAAGTACTTTTAGATGTTGCATATATGAAAAATTAAGCATTTCGTTTTAAATTATTTTTGTTGTCTAACGATTTTAAGCTCTAAAATTCCTTACTTAACAAGAAAACCTTTGAGTATTTCGGCAATCAAAATCTCTAAATGTTGCAGATTTGTTAAATTACCCATCATGTTTCAATTAAAATTGTTGTAGCCTAAATTAAGAAAATTCACTTGAAATCATATTTAAGGAATGCCTTAATTTGAATCAGAAGTACTTTTAGATGTTACATATATGAAAAATTAAGCATTTCATTTTAAACTATTTTTGTGAGCTCCAAAATTCCTTTCTTAACAAGAAATCCTTTGAGTGCTTCAGGCATATATATTTAAGTATCAGTTGTACACCTTTTAATTAATGATTTAGGCCTTTTAGTTGGCTAACAAATATTGTTGGGATTAATCCGTTAATTACTGCTAGAAAAAATATTTACCAAAAAAAAGTTATTTTTGCTGCCTAATGATTTCGAGTTTCAAAATTCCTTACTTAATAAGAATTCCTTCGAGAGCTACAGGCATATAAATTTAAGTACCAGCTGTACACCGTTTAATTATTGATTTAGGCCTTTTAGTTGACTAACAAATACCCTTGGAATGAATCCATTAATTACTGCTAGAAAAAATAATTACAAAAAAAAAGTTATGTTTGCTGCTTAATGATTTTGAGCTCCAAAATTCCTTACTTAATAGGAATACCCTTGAGTATTTGGGCAATCAAAATTTTTAGATGTTATAGATTTGATAAATTAACCATAATGTTTTAAGAAAGATTGTTGTTGCTAAAATTAAGAAAATTTACTTGAAATGGAATGCCTTAAATTTAACCAGAAGTACTTTCAGTATGAAACATTAAGCATTTCGTTTTAAATTCTTTTTGTTGCCTAACGATTACGAGCTCCAAAATTCCTTACTTAACAAGAATTCCTTGAGTGCTACAGGCATATAAATTTAAGTACCAGTTGTACACCTTTTAATTGATGATTTAGGCCTTTTAGTTTACTAATAAATACCCTTGGGATTAATCTGTTAATTACTGCTAAAAAAAAAAATTACCAAAAAAAAGTTAATGATTTTGAGCTCCAAAATTCCTTACTTAACAAGAATACCCTTGAGTATTTTGGCAATCAAAATTTTTAAATGTTATAGATTTGATAAATTAACCATAATGTTTTAAGAAAGATTGTTGTTGCTAAAATTAAGAAAATTTACTTGAAATGGAATGCCTTAAATTTAACCAGAAGTACTTTCAGTATGAAACATTAAGCATTTCGTTTTAAATTATTTTTGTTGCCTAACGATTTCGAGCTCCAAAATTCCTTACTTAATAAGAATTCCTTTGAGTGCTACAGGCATATAAATTTAAGTACCAGCTGTACACCGTTTAATTAATGATTTAGGCCTTTTAGTTGACTAATAAATACCCTTGGAATTAATCCGTTAATTACTGCTAGAAAAAATAATTACCAAAAAAAAGTTATTTTACTGCCTAATGATTTTAAACTCCAAAATTCCTTACTTAATAAGAATACCCTTGAGTAAATTGACTATCCAAATTTTTAAATTTTATAGATTTGAACCATAATTGTTGTTGCTTGAATTAAGAAGATGTACTTGAAATGGAATGCCTTCAATTTAACCACAAGTACTTTCAGTATGAAACATTAAGTATTTCATTCAAAATGCTTTTTGTTGTCTAACGATTTTGAGCTCCAAAATTTCTTACTTAACAAGAATTCCTTTGACTACTACATGCATATAAATTTAAGTACCAGCTGTACACCTTTTAATGAATGATTTAGGCCTTTTAGTTTACTAACAAATACCCTTGGATTAATCTGTTAATTACTGCTAGAAAAAATAATAAGTTATTTTTGCTGCCTAATGATTTCGAGCTCTAAAATTCCTTACTTAATAAGAATTCTTTCCAGAGCTAGAGGCATATAAATTTAAGTACCAGTTATATTTACCTTTTAATAAATGATTTATATTTATTATGCCAAAAATCAATTAAAGGCCAAGCCCTTTAGTTTACTAACAAATACCCAAGGGAATAATCCGTTAATTACTGCTAGAAAAAATTCCTTACTTAACAAGAAATCCCTCGAGTATTTTAGTAATCAAAATCTCCAAATGTTACAGATTTGGTAAATCAACAATTATGATTTAAGTAAAATTGTTATTGATGAAATTAAGAACAATAACTAGAAATAATATTTAAGAAATGCCGTAATTTTAACCAGAATAACTTTTAGATAGTAATAATAATAATTATATTTATTGACCACTCAAATTTACAATAACAAAACTTACAGATTACAAAAAAAAACGAGCGTTACAGTAAGAGGGGGTCAAAAGGAAAAAGTTCAGATGAAATCCGAAGATTTCTCTGGTTTACCACAGATTCCCATCAAATTAAAAATAAAGTGACTATACATAAATTAATACACTTAAAATTACGTTCGATTTAATCGCCGCAGCGCAAGGTTGAAAAATAGAAATTAAATTAAAATTATTGGATGGTGCTATATGATGTTTCGATACATTTTACGAAAATTGTTAGTTTTAATCTTTAAAAACCTGTTTGGGAAAGTCCTAATCAGTCGCGAAATGATGATTTTTATTTTTTTTTATTTTATTTTATTTATTTACAAACGGGAAACCCCTATTTCACAAAAAAAAAATACAAAAAAACATTGTCAAGTTCATGTGACTTAATACTAAATTAAATAATAGAAAATAATGTATGAATTGAAATAAAATAATATCTACTAATTGATACATTTATGATATATACATTTTAAGGCAATTTTGAAAATTAACATATGATGTATTAAATAAATCGAACCAGGATTGCTTATTAAAGTTGTTAGCTGAGCGCATCATCCGACTTAGCGGGTTGTTTGCGCAAATATTCGTGTTGAAGGTCTTCAAAAGGAACAATTGCAATTCTCTTAATCGACGATTACTTGGTGAAAAATAAAAATCTAGCTGTAAAATAATTTCTGGACATTCACTCAATCCATTGATGAGTTTATAGAGAAAATAATGTTTGGACATTCAATCAATCCATTGATGAGTTTATCGAGATTGCACAAGTCGTTTATTTGGTGACGATCAGCTAGAGTCTTCATGTTGAATTCCACCATTATATCCCTTATATCCACATAGCTTTCCCCATGATGATGCGTATTTGAAAAATGAAGCATTTTGTTTTGAATTATCTTTGCTGAGTAACGATTTTGAGCTCCAAAATTCCTTACTTAACAAGAATACCTACTAGTACTATAGGCACATACCAATTTCATATCTTCTAATGAATGATTTATATTCATTATGCCAAAATTTGGTTCAAGGCGAAGCCTTTTACTTACCTAACAAATACCCATGAGACTAAACCGTTAATTACCGCAAGAAAAAATAATTACCATTTTAGATAAAGTAAGAACGAATAACTTTAAATGGTACAGATATGTGAAAGTAACCATTATGATTTAAGTAAAATTGTTGTTGCTTATACACTGGTGGAAAAAAAATTAAACACTTGAAATTCGTGAAATTTTGACTATTGCCATAACTCGGCGTATTTTCAATCGATTTTGATGAATCTTTGAGGGCGAAAAACTTTGAAGTGTATTTTTTAAAGTCATGCCTGCGAACTTACGCGTAACCCCTTCCACCCCCTCTAGCGCCACAGTAAAAAAAAAGTTTTTTTCTGGAAACCATGTCCAACTTTCACGATGTCTACGGAGTTGGAAAAATTTTGTTGACTCTATCCACCATAAAGGCATTAAAATTTGATAAATTCCCTATCAAGGAGTCAAAGAACGAAGTTCCTACGACTGGCACCAAGTTGTGGCTGTTTGAAAAAAAGTGCATTTTGAAGTTTTTCGCACATAACTCAGTGGCTTTTCAACCAAATATGATGATTCTTTCGGGAAAAAATCCCATTTTGGCTCTAATTTAAGGGAGTAAACTCAGATTGGAATGATCCTTTTTCGAACCCTCCAACCCGTCTAACTTTGACAACGTGTACCGAGTTGGAAAAAATGTTTTCAATTACTTGCGCGGGGCTCAAATAACGAAGTTCCTACGTCAATTTGACACCAAGTTATGGGCTCCGTCTACTTAGCCCCCGACGGACTTTTTTGAAAAAACCTATTGCGCCAGAAGGGCCTTAGCTAGCGCCACCTAGCGCCACAAAACTTAGAGCTAACGCCCATAAGGCGAGAAGATTACGGGGGTTTGAAATTACTTGAAACTTTAATTTTTTAAGTTTGATTCTGATTCGCCAGAGCTAGCGCAACCTAGCGCCACCTAGTGCCACCAATTTAAAAGCTAGCGCCACCCTCACAATCCTAGAAAATAAAAAAAAAACATTTTTGACCCCAGCCCCCCGAAATCGGATTTTTTTACTGAAATTGGGTGGAAATAATAGCTTAGAGCTAGCGCCGACCGAATATGAAAAAAAATTCTTTCAATAAAATCTGGTGAAGAATTATTCACATCCAAATTTTGATAGAAGAGCTTTCAGATCCCGTATGCCTATGCTGAATTTCTACGAATATTATTCGAAAAATTCAATGTAAATAATGGAAAACAAATATGTGTGCATACTCTTTTGGCATTGCAATTACTAAATTATTATTCAATAATAGTAATCATCACGTGGGTCGCTTAAGAGGGAGCATAATAGGGGACTAATTTTAAAGCCAACGGTGCATTTTGGTACATAAGCAAAACAACAAACGATGTCAAAAAAACTTCCTGCGTTATAACAATGTCATCAGTGTTACACGATCAAATATAATAAAGACAGTGGCGTAACCAGCTTTACATTGTTCCCCTGTTAATTTTAAAATTGTTTTAACTTGATAAATAAAACTGCGATTTAAAAAATCTTTTACCATTGTAAAGCATTTAATAGTACTAATTGTCATAACTGGAAAGCTATCGCTATTAAGACAGTGGCGTAACTGGCGATTTATTTTTCCACCCTCTAATAATTACTATTGTTATAACTTGACAAATAAACCTCTGGTTTCAAAAAACTTTGTGGCGTTGTAAAGGCCTGCATACTGCTCATTGTTATGAGCAATTAAAAAGCTAGCGCCAGTAAGGCAGAGGCGTACCTAGCGATTGATTTTTTACCCTCGAATAATTTAAATTGTTCTAACTTGACAAATTAGCCTCTGATTTCAAAAAACTTTATGGCGTTGTAAAGGCCTTCATACTGCTCATTATTATGACCAACAAGAAAGCTAGCGCCAGTAAGGCAGAGGCTTACCTAGTGATTGATTTTTTACCCCCGAAGAATTTAAATTGTTCTAACTTTACAAATAACACTCCTATTTCAAAAACTTTGTAGCGTTATAAAGGCCTTCATACTGTTCATTATTATGACCAATTAAAAAGCTAGCGCCAGTAAGGCAGAGGCGTACCTAGCGATTGATTTTTTACCCTCGAATAATTAAAATTGTTCTGAATTGAAAAATAAAACCCCGATTTTAGAAAACCCTGTGTCATTGTTTTTGAGGTCCTCTGCTGTTTATTATTTTTATAAATGACCTGGTAACCGATATTTCCTCTAGTGTCTAGATGTGTGCAGATGATCTAAAATTATTTTGGAACATCGAAAGTATAAATGACTGTATAACTTTACAAAATGATCTTATTCGAGTTGGTAATTGGTTTGGTATCGGGATAATTTTCTTATCTTGAATATAAAAATGTAAGTGTGTCTTTCACACGAAAATTACAAATAAGTACAACCTGAAATATAAGTTAATTGTGAATTGTTTGTATGTATTTAGTTTTTTTTGTAAACACTTTTCAATGAAACTAATAAATACAAATACAAAATACAAAATGCATCCCACTTGTAAGGTATTATTAAAGATCTTGGAGTCACATTCGATAGCGAGCTAACATTTTCTCATTAGTTGTAACGATTGGCAGTGTGAAAGCTTTCACAATGCTGCAGGGTTTTTTAAAATCGGAGAATTATTTGTTAAGTAAGAAACATTTTAACTATTCGAGGGTATATTTTTTTCATAACTTTGTGCCAAATCGTCGTAGACACTTCGTTCTTTGAGTCCTGTATAGGGAATTGATCAAATTTTATGGTGGATCGAGTCGACAAAATTTTTCCAACTCCGTAGACATCGTCAAAGTTGGACATGGTTTCCACAAAAACTTTCTTTTTTCACAGGGACGCTGGAGGGGGGCGGAAGGGGTTACGCTTAATTTTGCATCCATGACTTCAAAGAAGACACTTCATAGTTTTTCGCCCTCAAAGATTCATCAAAATCGATTGAAAATACGCCGAGTTATGGCGGTTTAAAAATGGTCGAAATCTCACGAATTTCAAGTGTTTAATTTATTTTCCTTCATATTTTTTTTTTAAATAAAAATGCGAACACACAAAGCGGCAATTCTCGAGGGGCACGGTTTAGATACGTCTTTGTTTTCCCAGCCACGAGCTTTAAAACTTTCAGCAAAATTAACACACCAATAATGCACAAGACAGCCAGAAATGTCACATGTGAACTGTTCCTTATTGTATTCCCAACATGCAGAGCAGGAAAACAGACTTCAGACAAATTAAATTTCCAAACTGCAGAATTATAACGCGCAATATTACAGAATATTTGAATATAAAAATGTGAAATAGACAAAGCTCGCGGTAACCCAGGAAATCTAATAATTAACGATCAAGTTGACCTAATGTTTACCCATATACAGGGTCTTTTTTTAACTCGGAACATATGATTGTTAATGTCTATGTTCTATATTATAATAATCACATGAACGCATATTATTATTCTAATTAGTCCTATTTATTATTTTACACGTATGTGTTAATTATGTTTATTTATATGTTATTTTTTATTTATGAATATTTAAATTGTTCAGTTTGCATGTTAACTGTATTTATTACCAATTTACTTCTTCTATTTTTTGTATATTTTCTTTCACTATCTACATGACGTTTGTAAACCATTGGGTATTAACAATAATAAACTACTTACTTACTTACTTACCTACTTACTATAATAATAAAAAAAAATGCGGGTTCGTTCAAGGTCGAAAATAAGCAAAGAACACTTTGTATTTTTAGTAGGTGGCAATGCTAATGGTACACAAAAATTAAAGCTGTTGGTGATAGGGAAGGCAAAAAATCTAAGGGGATGACTACAGCAATTTTTTTAGACTGGTTTCATTCTTAATTTATTCGTCAAGTTACAAGTCATTTAAGAAGTCTTAATTTGCCTTAATAAATCATCGATAACGCCTCTAGCCATGGAAATATAGAAGACCTGACTTGTTAGGTTGTACAATTTACAACATTATTTCTTCCTATGGATCAAAATGCTATCGGACTGACGAAATTATTCTATCGGAAAAGTCTTTTAGCCCATATTTTGTCCAATAACAAAGAGAACTTTCTTAAGTAATTAAAATCAATGATTTGAAGAACGCAGTGCATCCACTATGTAATGATTGGAAAAAAGTCTCCCCCGAAGTCTTACAGAAGTGCTGGCACACAATTATGGCTCCTGTGGCAAATTGTGATCCAGGCACTGAAGATCTAATTACTCTCAGTCAATTTTGGCGCAATCTGAAGAGATGGCATGTAAACAACGTGCATTTGCTAAGCGCAAAATTTTTCGTTTTAATCCAAAAATATTCAACGGTGGCACAAAATTATGGATCATGTGACAAATTCTGACCCAGGCACTGAACATGATGCCGAAGATCTAATTCCTAATGAATAATGGATGTCATAATCGCTTACATAATAATAAAGGGTTATACAACAATAAAATCACGTTTGGCTTTCAATAAATACGTTTGTACAATAATTTTAAGGACTGACAGAACTCGGGGACGTCGAATGTCCCTTTTTATTAATTATTGTATAATTTTTCTTTGATACAAAAGTTTACTTACAATAATAGAAATGTTAAATTATTAATACAAAGCCAGTTGAAACAATATTAAAAAAACAGTTTAAAATATTTTTTCCCACGCTCTCGCAGTTATTACGAAAAATTATTCCCGTCGAGAAAGTAAATCCAAGAAAAACTGAAATTAACTTCTACGCCGTGCTCCGAAATAATCTTTCCCAATGGCAATTATGATAAACTTCCTGAGACGGAAGAAAAGCTAATGGCGATGCAAATTCCCGAAATTAGTTATTTAGATTTAGGGGGGTCGAGTTGGGGGGATGTTATGAATCTTATAAACAATTCCCATGGGGATTGAGAATGCCCTCGGATTAAGCGATCTGGATGGGGACATTTAGATTAGGGCGACTTTCATAATTCCCGCGGATATTAGGCGTTATTGCAAATGAGGGGCAATCTTGATTTTGGGGGCGATGTTCTTACTTTATTAACAGAATTTACTTTTACAATTATCTATTTGGTTAGTTAGTGGTGTTTTTTTTTCTTAATCTGAATTTAAAGTATTTTTTAAAATCTGGCTTTGACTATTATAGCTGTTAATATAACGAGCATATTATGCGTTTCATAATAATCGAGGACGTTAACGGTTTTTTTAATCTAATTCTGAATGGATACTTATTTTTGTTTATTGTTTAAAAAATTCAATTTTAACATGATGCTGTGTGTTACGTTTAATGGCCTCGATTTAATATTAGTTGTTGCTGAATTTGCAATTGTAATAATTATTGCACTGTCAGCTCGAATTTCGTTTCGTATTCATTTGTTATTCCGTTGTATGATCGGCAATTCCGAACATTATCAATCAATTTTAATTTAATTTCAACCTGCACACATAACTAGTTTTCAAATATACTGGGTGCTGTAAAAATGGCGGATCATCTCAATGGTACGTTGTCAAGGATGACTTCGAGAGTATGGAAAAAATAATTTAAAAAATTGGTATTGTGTTTTTTCCAAGATCTTTTTTTAAACATTTTCGCGTTTATAGTTGGCAATTTATTTTGAGCTGGAACTGAAAATGGCAAATTATTTTTCTATTGCTTGATTTTTCAATTTTTTGGTCTGCATATTTTAATTTTTTAGACCAGGAATTTTATTTTTATTTTTGCTTATATTTCAGATGATGATTAAACTTTTATAATTTTTGGCCAAAATATTTTTATTTTCGTCAAAATTTTTTAATAGTTTTCTACATTTTTAATTTTTCAATTTTTTCAGTTTTTTTTTATCTTAATTATTAATTTTAACGAACGAATTTTTGATTGGTCTACACTCTTGTTGATTATTATGGGCGATTTTTTTTTGTTTTGAGGGTATTTTCGAACTTTTTGTACTAAGTTTTTGATTGTTTGCCCTTTATTTTAGATTTTTTTAACCTGAGTTATTGTTTTTATGGGCGATTTTTTTAATTACTTTTGGGTTTAGAGTTTCGGCAATTTATTTTGGGATAAAGTTTCAATTTTTTAGTCTGCATTTTTTATTTTTTACATCAGGATATTTGATTGTTTGTCTATATTTTAGATGTTTGGTCTGTGTTTTTCATTTCTTTGTTCCAAATTTTAGAATTTTTGGCCTATAAACCAAAATTTTCGAATATTTAGTTAATTTTTTTAATTTTTTTTATGGAAAAAAGGATGATTGATGGAAATTTGGGTTGGGGAATTATGGATGATATGGGACATTGGCTTAGGCAGCCACAACCAATTATTTATATAATATATTAATCATATTAAATGAGAATAGACATCCACAAACACCCATGCCCTCGTCGGGACTCGAACCCAGGACCCTCCGCATTAGTTCTGGCGCGCTAACGCACGCGGCTAGTGGGCCGGCAATATTTAGTTAAAATTTTGTTTTTTTTTTCTGGTCTGCATTTTTTATTTTTTCCTAGAGTTTACGATTTTTGGTCTAAATATTCGATTTTTTGCCTATATTCTTAGTTTTTTTTTACCTTAATTATAAATTTTAACGAGAGAATTTTTGATTGGTCTATACTTTAGATTTTTAACCTGAATTGTTAATTTTTGGCCGGCATTTTCGAATTTTTTAACCAAATTTTGGATGTTTTAACCTGATTTATTGTTTTTATTGACGAATTTTTAAAATTATTATTGAGTTTAGAGTTTCGGCAATTTAATTTGAGGTAAAGAGTTTTGGGGCTGAAAATGACTAATTATTTTCCTTTTGCTTGAAGTTTCAATTTTTAGCCTGCATTCTTATTTTTCATTTTTTTTTTGCCTATATTTTAGATGTTTTTGGCACCTAAAGCAAAATTTTCGATTTAGTTGAAATTTTCTTGACTGCATTTTTATTTTTCCCAAGAGTTTTCAATTTTTTACCAATATTTTTAGTTCTGTTACTCTAATTATTAATTTTAATGTTGTTTAATTGTTGATTTTAATGAGCGAATTTTTGGTCGATATTTTCGGTGCAAGTTTTTGATTTTTTTGTCCTATAATTTAGAATTTACAGACTGAATTTTTGATATTTTTGGCCTGTTCTTGGTTTTTGTATTAATTTTAGGTTATTTATTTAACACATTGGCTGCCAACAAGTTTTTTTTTTATAACTTTCAAAAAAAGTTTTATTTGTTTTTAAGTTTTATTTTATAAAATGAGAAGGGATATGCTTATTTAATTTAACTCGTGACTGACAGCGCTAAATAGTAAGTTTAAAGTAGGTATTAACTGTCAGTCACCGGTGACTGAAGTGGCCCCATTGGAATACTTCGGCATCAATCACCTGTGACTGACAAAGCAGTCAACGTGTTAATTTGAATTTTTTTGTTTTAGTGGTTGTTTTAAGATAAAACGAATGTACTTTGATATTTAGATAGAAGATACAGACTGCGCGATTTGTGTTTAAGGAATTACTTAATTTTCAAATATTTCGATTCGATTTTTGATTTTTTTTCGAAAAATTTTAAATCAAAAAAATAATTTTTGCAGTCAATTTAGTCTTTTTTGGTAATTGTTAAAAATAATACTTTGGCCCGGAATGAAACTGATCACCCGGTTTAACTGGAACTGTTTGGAAATTAGGAAAAAAAATGCGAACAATTTTAAGTAGTTAATTAGCGATGCTTTCCGAAAAATTAAAGAATTATTTTAATTATTTGGAGGATACTACAGCGCGATTAAATATTTTTCTAATTTTTTAAATGTCCTTTTTGTACTATCTACATATTTTCGGAAAAACGGAGTTATAAAACTTTTTTTGTGCAAATTCTGAAATCTTATCAGCACGCCTTCTCTAATCCCAGTGTTGCCAGATTGGGGAGATTTTCTCCAAAAGCTTTTGGTGTGTATTTTGTCGAAAACAAACAATCTGGAAAATGGTAAATGCTGAACTAGGAAGAAAATCAAATATAAGACAGGACATCCAGGTAAACAATAATGGTACCTTACTTAACAACCCAATAGAAGTTGCCCAAGTATTTGGTGAATATTTCGCAAGCGTAACAGAACTTCAATCGATGGGGTATTTTTTGGGCTGGGTATTTTATGCGAAGGGTATTCTGGGGTTTTTTTGTGAAATATTTGGGGAAAATTAAAAATTCCTCCTGGCAACACTGCAAGTGAGGTTGCCTCTAATTTATTTCTTTTATATACAAAATATTTAGATATAAAAGGCAGATCGTTAACGTGTGTATCTATAAAAGAAATTTATTAGAGATAGAATATTAATATCTATTCCTATCCAAGGAAAGGATGAAAGAAGGAAAAAAGTCAGCGATTGAAAATGTCGCGCCATTGCTTCTATTGCCTTTTGTGTATTAACAAAAACCTCAGTAAAAATACATAAATCGATATGCCGCCCCTTTCACGCAAATCCGTCCTTCCACACTCCACACTCCACAATATCCAAAGAGCCGAAAGGTCAGCCCTTAGAACCCTCACCAAACTTTAGACATCCGAATAACCCACTTCATAATCTATCCTTTACGAGACATCTCGACGCCCTTAGTAAAAAAATTTGCAGAGCATCCTGATAAGCAAACCCTTTTAAATAAATTTTGTATCGTACGAAACCTAAATACGCGATTAATTCTTAAATTAATTTTATACTTTATACAGGGTTAGCATAAAGTCCCGGCACGATTTGTGTGAAATGTGTCCATAACATTCTCATTGTCTTTTCACTTCTGGCTGGAACGTTGCTGTTTCGTTTCCGGTAAAGATATGGAAACTGTTTTAATAGAAAAATTAAAATTCACTGTTGATGTTATTCATTTGAACAGTGTGCGTTTTCGGCCATTTTTTTTTTCTTAGGCGAAACATCTACACAAAGGGATCCCTTTGCCAAATAAAGATTTCTTTGTTTTTAAGTTTCATTTTATAAAATCAGTAAGAATATGCTTATTTAATATAACTCGTGACTGACAGCGCTAAATAGTAAGTTTAAAGTAGGTACTCATTGTCAGTCATCGGTGACTGACGTGGCCCCATTGGAATACTTCAGTGTCAGTCACCGGTGACTGACAAAGCTGTCAACGTGTTAAAGAAATGTATACCATAATTTGGGACAGAGGAAGTACTATCTTATTACTAAAATAAAGGATACGTTTTCATTAAAATTCAACTAATCTTTGATAAAGAAAATCGATTAATATGACAAATATCAGAAAAAGCCCTTTGTTTTGGCCAATGCGCACAGAAACTGCCTTCTTACACCTAAGCCTAGAGTCCACCCTATTTGATCGAACAATTTTTTCCCCATCTGTTTACCCTAATTCGGACAATGATTGAATTCTTGATACAACAAATAAAATTTATTGGATACGTAAGTTCATCGAGTTTTGGTCCCAACTGCAGTAATCCGAAAATTCGATGCTGGTAATTGTTATTGCTTCCTGGGGAGAGATTCCGGCCAGAAGAGACGCCAAAAATGATTAGAGTAGAGAAGGAGGAGGGGAATGGGGAATCGATTCGGGACGCTCCGAAAACAAGTTCAAAAATTCTTTTAGCCGGGGTCCGGCTTTAATGGGCGCATGGAGATCCTGGCGAGGGTGTTATTTCCCCAAACTTTCCGGCCCCTCCGCGCAGACTTTCGACATCTTTATGGACCCCTCCTTGATTTAGGGATTTCTGGGCCCCCGGTGCAGTTATCCGATGTTGTTTGTAATTTTGATTGGGCCTCAACTCAAATGGCGTGTAAGTGATTGAGGGGGGTGTTTAAAAACATATCTCTCAAGGGGTATTGAATGGTTAGTTCGTACAGGCTGTCGAATATCGAATATTTATTTATAATATTAAATAATTTAAGAAGGACACGTATTTTTAATTTTTGATTAAATAATTTTTTACCTTAACAGGAGTTTGAAATATGGACAATTTTCAAAAAATCAAAAGTCATTATCAAGCGTAGTTTAAGGTCAATGTTTTTGGCTTCAAATGTTCTAACGGGCTTTATTTATAATATTAAATAATTTAAGAAGGACACGAATTTTTAATTTTTGATTAAATATTTTTTTACCTTCGCAGGAGTTTGAAATATGGACAATTTTCAAAAAATCAAAAGTCATTATCAAGCGTAGTTTAAGGTCAATGTTTTTGGCATCAAATGCTCCAACGGGCTTTATTTATAATTTATAATATTAAATAATTTAAGAAGGACACGTATTTTTAATTTTTGATTAAATATTTTTTTACCTTAACAGGAGTTTGAAATATGGACAATTTTCAAAAAATCAAAAGTCGTTATCAAGCGTAGTTTAAGATTACTATTTTTTGCTTCAAATGTTCTAACGAGCTTTATTTATAATATTAAATAATTTAAGAAGGACACGTATTTTTTATTTTTGATTAAATATTTTTTTACATTAACAGGAGTTTGAAACATGGACAATTTTCAAAAAATCAAAAGTCGTTATTAAGCGTAGTTTAAGATCAATGTCTTTGGTTCCAAATGTTCTATCGGGCTTTATTTGTAACATTAAATAATTTAAGAAGGACACGTATTTTTTATTTTTGATTAAATATTTTTTTACATTAACTGGAGTTTGACAAATGGACTGTTTTCAAAAAATTAAAAGTCATTATCAAGCGTAGTTTGAGGTCAATGTTTTTGGCTCCAAATGCTCTAACGGGCTTTATTTATAATATTAAATAATTTAAGAAGGACACGTATTTTTAATTTTTGATTAAATATTTTTTTACATTAACTGGAGTTTGAAAAATGGACAATTTTCAAAAAATCAAAAGTCGTTATTAAGCGTAGTTTAAGATCAATGTTTTTAGTTCCAAATGTTCTAACGGGCTTTATTTGTAATATTAAATAATTTAAGAAGGACACGTATTTTTTATTTTTGATTAAATATTTTTTTACATTAACTGGAGTTTGAAAAATGGACAATTTTCAAAAAATCAAAAGTCGTTATCAAGCGTAGTTTAAGATTAATATTTTTTGCTTCAAATGTTCTAACGAGCTTTATTTATAATATTAAATAATTTAAGAAGGACACGTATTTTTTATTTTTGATTAAATATTTTTTTACATTAACAGGAGTTTGAAACATGGACAATTTTCAAAAAATCAAAAGTCGTTATTAAGCGTAGTTTAAGATCAATGTCTTTGGTTCCAAATGTTCTATCGGGCTTTATTTGTAACATTAAATAATTTAAGAAGGACACGTATTTTTAATTTTTGATTAAATATTTTTACTTTCTCCGTTACGAAGTACGAGAAAGTATTGTGATCGTGATTTTTTTTCCAAAAATTTTTTTTACGGAAATATCCGTTTTGGGGTCCCTAGATGCCATTTCAACAATTTCTGGAAAAAAAAAAATTGTGTCTGTGTGTGTGTCTGTCTGTGTGTGTGTGTGTGTGTGTGTGTGTGTGTGTGTGTGTGTGTATGTGTGTGTCTGTCTGTGTGCGCTGTATCTCCAAAACTAATAGAGCAATTGATATGAAACTTTTAACATACGTCTTATTTGATAATCTGAAGAACTGAAAAGCTTTTGGTAAAATTTTGTACACCGGAAGTGGGTTGAACTGTTTTTTGTTTTTTGCCAATATTTTCTTAAATATGAAAAATATCACAAAAATATTTAAACTAATATTGAAGACAACAAAGAAATGAACAACTTTTGCTTGAAAATATTTTTCATAAAATCATTGCTATTCGAGAAAAAAAATTATTATTTTTTTTTCAATTTTTGGTTTATAATTATGAAACGATAATAGTTACAGCAAATTTGTGTGAATAATAATTGTAGAGAATACCAAAATGAACAACTTCTAAAGAATAAGTTTTTTTCGAAATCTCGTTAGTTTTTGAGTAAACCGAGTTTTTGAATTTGAAGTATAATTTTTCCATCTTTCATAATTTTGACGTTTTAAACGTCAGTTTCATCCGAGTTTACGCAACGCTCGATGTACATTTAAAATATGATTTAAATTGAAAATAAACCATGATAGCGTAAATATAAATGATACCATCAAGTCGGAGAAAGTAACATGATGGCCACATCACCATTTTTTTACATTAACTGGAGTTTGAAAAATGGACAATTTTCAAAAAATCAAAAGTCGTTATTAAGCGTAGTTTAAGATCAATGTCTTTGGTTCCAAATGTTCTATCGGGCTTTATTTGTAATATTAAATAATTTAAGAAGGACACGTATTTTTTATTTTTTATTAAATATTTTTTTACATTAACTCGAGTTTGAAAAATGGACAATTTTCAAAAAATTAAAAGTCATTATCAAGCGTAGTTTGAGGTCAATGTTTTTGGCTCCAAATGCTCTATCGGGCTTTATTTGTAACATTAAATAATTTAAGAAGGACACGTATTTTTTATTTTTGATTAAATATTTTTTTACCTTAACAGGAGTTTGAAATATGGACAATTTTCAAAAAATCAAAAGTCGTTATCAAGCGTAGCTTAAGATCAATTTTTTTGGCTCCAAATGTTCTAACGGGCTTTATTTATAATATTAAATAATTTAAGGACACGTATTTTTAATTTTTGATTAAATATTTTTTTACATTAACTGGAGTTTGAAAAATGGACAATTTTCAAAAAATCAAAAGTCGTTATTAAGCGTAGTTTAAGATCAATGTCTTAGGTTCCAAATGTTCTATCGGGCTTTATTTGTAATATTAAATAATTTAAGAAGGACACGTATTTTTTATTTTTTATTAAATATTTTTTTACATTAACAGGAGTTTGAAACATGGACAATTTTCAAAAAATCAAAAGTCGTTATTAAGCGTAGTTTAAGATCAATGTCTTTGGTTCCAAATGTTCTATCGGGCTTTATTTGTAACATTAAATAATTTAAGAAGGACACGTATTTTTTATTTTTGATTAAATATTTTTTTACATTAACTGGAGTTTGAAAAATGGACAATTTTCAAAAAATCAAAAGTCGTTATTAAGCGTAGTTTAAGATCAATGTCTTTGGTTCCAAATGTTCTATCGGGCTTTATTTGTAATATTAAATAATTTAAGAAGGACACGTATTTTTAATTTTTGATTAAATATTTTTTTACCTTAACAGGAGTTAGAAATATGGACAATTTTCAAAAAATCAAAAGTCGTTATCAAGCGTAGCTTAAGATCAATTTTTTTGGCTCCAAATGTTCTAACGGGCTTTATTTATAATATTAAATAATTTAAGGACACGTATTTTTAATTTTTGATTAAATAATTTTTTACGGGCCGAAAGACATTATATGTCGATAGCCCATGAGACAGAATAATTCTAAATTGTAAATACAGATGATGTATAAATGTAATACTCTGTCAATAAAGATAATGTATATATATAATTTTTTACCTTAACAGGAGTTAGAAATATGGACAATTTTCAAAAAATTAAAAGTCATTATCAAGCGTAGTATAAGATCCATTTTTTTGACTCCAAATGTTCTAACGGGCGTTATTTATAAATTAAATAATTTAAGAAGGACACGTATTTTTAATTTTTGATTAAATATTTTTTTAATTTAATAGGAGTTTCAAATAGGGACATTTTTCAAAAAATCGAAAGTTATTATCAAGCGTAGTTTACGATCCATTTTTTTGACTCCAAATGTTCTAACGGGCGTTATTTATAAATTAAATAATTTAAGAAGGACACGTATTTTTAATTTTTGATTAAATATTTTTTTAATTTAATAGGAGTTTCAAATAGGGACATTTTTCAAAAAATCGAAAGTTATTATCAAGCGTAGTTTAAGATCCATTTTTTTGGCTCCAAATGTTCTAACGAGCTTTATTTATAATATTATATAATTTAAGGTCATTATTAGGCAAAACTCAGATCAATATTTTTGGCTACAAATTTTCTTACGGGCTTTGTTTACAATATTAAGCAATTAAAATAGGACACATATGTTTCATTATACACAGTGGGCCGAAAAAAACGGTACAAGCGGTCTTGGATTCTCATATATCTTCGTGAGGTATTAATATTTTTAAATAAGATAAGAAAACTTTTCAAAAATGCAATTGCATTTTTGCAATCTACAAAGTGTAAATATTTTGATTTTCGCAATATTTAATGCGAAAATATGAATATTTCAAATTTGTACCGGTTTTTTTAGCCCTCTGTGTATAATATTTCCAGGCGGGATTATAATTTTTTTAAACGTTAATATTAATAAAGAAATAATCGAAAAGCGGATGATAATACTTTTGTCAGTTTTATTTTGTATAGGTTAATATACAGCGTGTCCCCGTCAAACCGTAAATAAGAGTTTCCATGTTCAATTCGTAATTTGTAATTTATAAAAAAGAAAATCATTTATCTAGATAAAAACTACACTTACATCTGTTTCCTTTCTGTGTACCGAAAAGTTGATATATATCCATTAGAATTCCATTTTCCGATAGTGTACGTGTGTTCACGTTGACGGTTATATTTTATATACGTCTGAGGATAAAATGATTGATTAAAGTGACAACGCCGACAGTAAAGAGATTTCTCCTACTCGAGGTGCACTCGAGAAACGTTGACGCCCTTCAGGCCCTTCACGCGACACGTTCCTTCTTTATTTTCCTTCACATAAGTTCCGCCGGATGTTTTATAAAGGCTTTAAATATATCAAACCGAACAGAAGTGTATTAAAAGTGAAATGTTAAAAAAGTTAAAAGTTTGTAAATATAACAATAATAATTATTTTTAAATTTATTATACAAAATTTTCGTAAAATATTGATTGAATTAATAAATAAATAAAATAAAACTTGTCACGTCACTCTTAAAAATATGTCAATAATGAAGATGCGTACGCACATGACGGTAGAGATTGTATATATGCAACCCTACTTACACATGTATTTACGATTTTTGCAAGCGATAAATAATCTTAAAGATTTTACGATAGAAAAATCTTAAACTATGCTTGATAATGACTTTTGATTTTTTGAAAATTGTCCGTATTTCAAACTCCTGTTAAGGTAAAACATTATTTGTCCAGAAATTAAAAATACGTGTCCTTCTTAAATTATTTAATATTATAAATAAAGCCCGTTAGAACATTTGGAGCGAAAAAAATTGACCTTAAACTACGCTTGATAACGACTTTTGATTTTTTGAAAATTGTCCATATTTCAAACTCCTGTTAAGGTAAAAAAATATTTGATCAAAAATTAAAAATACGTGTCCTTCTTAAATTATTTAATATTATAAATAAAGCCTGTTAGAGCATTTGGAGCCAAAAACATTGACCTTAAACTACGCTTGATAATGACTTTTGATTTTTTTTAAATTGTCCTTATTTCAAACTCCTGTTAAGGTAAAACATTATTTGATCAGAAATTAAAAATACGTGTCCTTCTTAAATTATTTAATATTATAACTAAAGCCCGTTAGAACATTTGGAGCCAAAAAAATTGACCTTAAACTACGCTTAAAAACGACTTTTGATTTTTTGAAAATTATCCATATTTCAAACTCCTGTTAAGGTAAAAAAATATTTAATCAAAAATTAAAAATACGTGTCCTTCTTAAATTATTTATTATTATAAATAAATCCCGTTAGAACATTTGGAGCCAAAAAAATTGACCTTAAACTACGCTTGATAACGACTTTTGATTTTTTGAAAATTGTCCATATTTCAAACTCCTGTTAAGGTAAAAAATGATTTAATCAAAAATTAAAAATACGTGTTCTTCTTAAATTATTGAATTTTATAAATAAAGCCCGTTGGAACATTTGGAGCCAAGAAAATTGACCTTAAACTACGGTTGATAATGACTTTTGATTTTTTGAAAATTGTCCATATTTCAAACTTTTGTTAAGGTAAAAAATTATTTAATCAAAAATTAAAAATACGTGTCCTTCTTAAATTATTGAATTTTATAAATAAAGCCCGTTGGAACATTTGACCTTAAACTACGGTTGATAATGACTTTTGATTTTTTGAAAATTGTCCATATTTCAAACTTCTGTTAAGGTAAAAAATTATTTAATCAAAAATTAAAAATACGTGTCCTTCTTAAATTATTGAATTTTATAAATAAAGCCCGTTAGAAAATTTGGAGCCAAAAAAATTGACCTTAAACTAAGCTTGATAATGAATTTTGATTTTTTGAAAATTGTCCATATTTCAAACTCCTGTTAAGGTAAAAAATTATTTTATCAAAAATTAAAAATACGTGTCCTTCTTAAATTATTTATTATTATAAATAAAGCCCGTTAGAACATTTTGAGCCAAAATCATTGATCTTAAACTACGCTTAATAATGACTTTTGATTTTTTGAAAATTGTCCATGTTTCCTGTTAAGGTAAAAAATTATTTGATCAAAAATTAAAAATACGTGTCCTTCTTAAATTATTTAATATTATAAATAAAGCCCGTTAGAATACTTGGAGCCAAAAACATTGACCTTAACTACGCTTAATAACGACTTTTGATTTTTTGAAAATTGTCCATGTTTCCTGTTAAGGTAAAAAATAATTTGATCAAAAATTAAAAATACGTGTCCTTCTTAAATTATTTATTATTATAAATAAAGCCCGTTAGAGCATTTGGAGCCAAAAACAGTGACCTTGAACTAGGCTTGATAATGATTTTTGATTTTTTGAAAATTGTCCATGTTTCAAACTCCTGTTAAGGTAAAAAAATATTTAATCAAAAATTAAAAATATGTGTCTTTTTAAATTATTTAATATTATAAATAAAGCCCGTTAGAACATTTGGAGCCAAAAAATTGACCTTAAACTACGCTTGATAACAACTTTTGATTTTTTTTAAATTGTCCATGTTTCAAACTCCTATTAAGGTGAAAAATTATTTGATCAAAAATTAAAAATACGTGTCCTTCTTAAATTATTTAATATTATAAATAAAGCCTGTTAGAACATTTGGAGCCAAAAAATTGATCTTAAACTACGCTTGATAATGATTTTTGATTTTTTTGAAAATTATTTATTTTTCAAACTCCTGTTAAGGTAAAAAAATATTTGATCAAAAATTAAAAATACGTGTCCTTCTTAAATTATTTATTATTATAAATAAAGCCCGTCAGAACATTTGGAGCCAAAAAATCGACCTTAAACTACGCTTGATAATGAATTTTGATTTTTTGAAAATTGTCCATGTTTCAAACTCCTGTTAAGGTAAAAAAATATTTCATCAAAAATTAAAAATACGTGTCCTTCTTAAATTATTTAATATTATAAATAAAGCCCGTTAGAACAATTGAAGCCAAAAAATTGACCGTAAACTACGCTTGATAACAACTTTTGATTTTTTTTAAATTGTCCATGTTTCAAACTCCTGTTAACGTGAAAAATTATTTGATCAAAAATTAAAAATACGTGTCCTTCTTAAATTATTTAATATTATAAATAAAGCCTGTTAGAACATTTGGAGCCAAAAAATTGATCTTAAACTACGCTTGATAATGATTTTTGATTTTTTTGAAAATTATTTATTTTTCAAACTCCTGTTAAGGTAAAAAAATATTTGATCAAAAATTAAAAATACGTGTCCTTCTTAAATTATTTATTATTATAAATAAAGCCCGTCAGAACATTTGGAGCCAAAAAATCGACCTTAAACTACGCTTGATAATGAATTTTGATTTTTTGAAAATTGTCCATGTTTCAAACTCCTGTTAAGGTAAAAAAATATTTCATCAAAAATTAAAAATACGTGTCCTTCTTAAATTATTTAATATTATAAATAAAGCCCGTTAGAACAATTGAAGCCAAAAAATTGACCGTAAACTACGCTTGATAACAACTTTTGATTTTTTTTAAATTGTCCATGTTTCAAACTCCTGTTAACGTGAAAAATTATTTGATAAAAATTAAAAATACGTGTCCTTCTTAAATTATTTAATATTATAAATAAAGCCCGTTAGAACATTTGGAGCCAAAAAAATTGACCGTAAACTACGCTTGATAACAACTTTTGATTTTTTTCAAATTGTCCATGTTTCAAACTCCTGTTAACGTGAAAAATTATTTGATCAAAAATTAAAAATACGTGTCCTTTTTAAATTATTTAATATTATAAATAAAGCCCGTTAGAGCATTTGGAGCCAAAAAAAAAGATCTTAAACATCGTTGATAATTTTCACCACAAATTTAATAGAAAGCTATGAATTTAAACAAAAATATTTGAGCAGGTTAATGTTTGACAGTTAATACAAAAATAACAGAGCAACCTGCCAGTTGCCGTCAGGTACACCAAGTAAAATTTATGTCATTACTAAAGGAACGATACGTTCTTGCCATTATGTCAGGATCATTTCTAATTTCCTCAGCAGCGTTTATTGTCCGCTCTTGTAATTGCCCCTTCGTATTTATTGGAACGCTATAAACTTTTTATTTCATGTGTCCATGGGTGTTATATCTGGAGATCGTGGTGGCCAGGAAAAATATCGTCCAGGAAATCAGGAAATTGAATGTTTAGACAATTTCTGATATTTCTTGCATAATGGGAAGGTGCTCCATCTTGTTGGAATCACATCCTAAGTCGTTGTGCAAGCGGCAAATCATCTAAAATTGCTTCAGGTCATTTTGAAGAAAATTGAGGTGGTCATTTTTTATCGAAAAATCGTTAAGATCATTTTTCTCGCTAACGGTAAGAAATCGGACATTTGTTTATTTGAACTTTTCTGTACAGAATAACATAATCCACTTCCTGTTTTCGTTACGAGAAACCCTGTATAAATGAAAGGAACACTAAATAAATGATACATAACCTAGAAACCCGTGAAATGAACGTATCGATCGGCCATCTTGAGTGGGGATAATTGAGTTTTTTTTTTTTGGGGGCCCACGGTAAAGCATGTCGCTACGGCGGTAAAAGTCGGTGAATTATGTATAATGTCATTTTAATATGCCGTGAAAGTTTCGGCAATATATTGAAATTTTAGGAGGCGGGATGAATGTGTAATTTTTGGTTGGCACGACGATAAATTACAAGCTCCGAACTTCCCCCGTTCTCCTCTTTTCTCGTTACATTTTTCCCCTGTCCTCCTCTCTCGGCTTATATTAAAATATAGGTTTACACTTGTTCCGCGTCGTAACCATGAATGACAGAATTATGGAACGACGGACAGGTTATTAAAGGGGATTTTGCGCTCGCAGTTTGTACAACAAATATGTACTTTTTGGATGTTTCAATGCAAACAATCCTTTTGCTTGTTTAATTTAATGTATCGGTGTGAATGGTCTAGATTTCTAATGTTATTTAATTGTTTATATTTTCAAGAGTAGTTAACAATACATGTATAGAGAGAGAAATGTCAGGATGAAATGTAAATTTGATTCAAAATACGTCTCGAAATAAGATATAGTTATTTGCCGATCAAGTGTGGAAAGTGCTTGTTTTCCACACGATGTACAGATACGTGGGGAAAACGCACTTTTACACGAGGCACAGTGTGTTATTTCGAGCTTGCGAGGTCCACTGACTATTTTGTTAGTTTAAGCTCTTTATACTCAAGAATTATATTTTGTAATGGAAAAAAGTAATAGTAAATAATGATTATAATTGACTGCATAATTTTCTCATGATATAATCCAATTCTGCCATTGAATGCTTTCATGTAAATATCATCATATTTTTGTAGTAAACACAAATAAAATCACCGCGGATTTATTTTTACAAGCGAAAACGGTGTATTTACTTCGAACAGATAAAAAAAAATTACAGCAGTTTTCATTTCGATCACGCATCAATGTATCCCCTATCACTTTATTACACATAAAAGAATAATCTGTCGATGAATAACAATGCTATGATGAATCGAACGATGCGTAAATAAATTGACGAATTAAACAACAGGTAGTTAAAGTCAACCGTTTGTTTAACATTAAAAAAAATTGCAAAAAGATAAAACTGCACGGCCGTCATTAAATCCCCTTTATACATTGCATTGTGCCTCGTATGGTTATAAATTCATCCTGTTGTCAAATGGAGAATTCATTAACGAATACGCTGATTGTATCCTTTTGTGCGGTACGGAAGGACGTTACTTCCGAATTTTAAATTCGATGTACCGGGGGATGAATGACGCGTTTAATCTATGGTCTTTGTTTGGATGGTGAATTAATAATTTTATTTTGTTAGTTGTGGATATCTTGTAAACAAATCTCGTATTTTTTTAATGATTTATAATAAATTGCAATTAATTCTATTTTTTAAATACGCAGATAAAAAAAATGTCACTATATTTAAGGCAAGGGATTTAAATAAATTTCGCATGACCCGGCGCATTCACCATAACTGCCAGAAATTTTCAGTGGAAAAAATATTAATTTAAATATCAGTATTTCAGTTCACAAGGCTGTTATAATTCTAAACATGGCTGGAAATTGAATATACACCGTGGGCCAAGAAAAGCAGTACAATTATTTTTGGACTTATATATCTTCGCGAGTTATTAATATTTTAAAATAATTGATGTAACCCTGAAAAGTCCAATTTTTATAGATAAGACGAAGTATTTTGCTCTAAACAAATAGTACTTAAATTTGTGCCCGAGCCATCTTCTTGCATGAACTTATTCTATCCTTTCAGGATCAAACTATACTATAATTGTTGGCGATTATTGTTACCGTAAGTTCTTAGTTTAATTATTAATCACTGAATTACTGAACTTAAAAAAAATGCAATCAATTATTTTTGCAATCCAGAAAATGTAACTATTTTGTTTTTCAAAGTTTTGATGCAATATTATATGTAAATAATATAATAAGAAAATGCACAAGTAGTAGAAGTTTTGCGTTACCCATAAAGCCCACATGTTTCTATACCATTATTTAGCCTCTAACAGTTTAATAAATTTGTATAATATTTTAAATTTATAGTTATTAAAGATAAACTCTGAAAACGTTGAATTTTCGTTAATATAATCCACCGGCGGGATTCGAACCTGCAAGAAGCAAGTTCCATATTTGCGCCCCATTTCAAATCTGAATTTTCTAAAGCACAGCAAAAATCTCTTACAAATTTAACGCAAACTGTTCACATATTCAAAAACTATTAAATAAATAGTTTCTACTACATTTCGTTTTATTGAATTTATTTAATGCTTTCTGCAACAAATAAGGTTGTTTCTAATTTGTTCAAAAACTATCATTGATTCAGATTTGCCTGCATTCTTCAATTTTAAAGTCTCTCCAAAAATTATATCTAAAATATTGTCAGCGCCTACTATCAGTTTTTTTCTTCGAGTAAGTACGTTTAGTGACCATTCATTGACATTCGACAGAAGAACTAAAAATGATATTTCTGGGTTTCTCTGTTTTTTTTTGGATCTTAATTACTTGAATTGGATAAACATATTATTTACTATTATTTTATTTAATTCACAGGAAAATTTATTTTAGACCATCAAAAAATAGCCAAAAACTTACTCTAACCGAAAATATGGAGTATACAGGGTGTTTCAAATTTGCCTCTCCATGAAGATCTTGCTTATTTTAGGAGATTTTGCAGAATATTATGCAAATGAATAATCCGTTAAAAAAATTCAATAAAATGGTTTTGTTTTTGAAGTCCAAAAAAAACGGAAAAGCTCCTCTCTGTATAACTTCGTTATGTGAGACAATAAGACCTTTTTATAGCGCTTTCTTTATTATCTAAATGGTAACATAATTAATTTCTTTATAACATGTTACATTGTTTTCCAAACATCATCAAACTTCTTATTTCCTATTTTATTCCATATTTATTTTACATCTCAATTTATTAAAACCAGTGGCGGGGTTAATTTTTTTTTGGGTTTACATTATTCATGTGTTTCATAATAATCATAGAAACATTCAGTTATGTAGCCTGTTTTAATGCAAACAAGTAATTTAAAATCTATTGATGGAATCTTTTTTTTAATAGAAGAAGAGAGAAAAAAAATTCATAAAAAAGTTATAAACAATTTTACCCAAAATTTAATGAGTTAAATCGTTCAAGTAGACTCCTATCTACACGTTGTTGTTAAAAAATTAAATTTGAAACGCGTCAAACAGTGCCATATTGGACTTTGAAAGTTTGCTATATTATCTATATAGTTTGGGTGGACCCGAGAAAAAAAATTCATAAAACAGTTATAAACAATTTTACCCAAAATTTAATGCGTTATATCATTCAAGTAAACTCTTATCTACACGTTGTTGTTAAAAATTTCAATTTGAAACGCGTCAAACAGTGCCATATTGGACTTTGAAAGTTTGCAATATTATCTATATAGTTTGGGTAGACCTGAGAAAAAAAATCATAAAACAGTTATAAACAATTTTACCCAAAATTTAATGCGTTATATCGATCAAGTAAACTCTTATCTACACGTTGTTGTTAAAAAATTAAATTTGAAACGCGTCAAAAAGTGCCATATTGGACTTTGAAATTTTGCTATATTATCTATATAGTTTGGGTGGACCCGAGAAAAAAAAATCATAAAACAGTTATAAACAATTTTACCCAAAATTTAATGCGTTAAATCGTCCAAGTAGACTCCTATCTACACGTTGTTGTTAAGAAATTAAATTTGAAACGCGTCAAACAGTGCCATATTGGACTTTGAAATTTTGCTATATTATCTATATAGTTTGGGTGGACCCGAGAAAAAAAAATCATAAAACAGTTATAAACAATTTTACCCAAAATTTAATGCATTAAATCGTCCAAGTAGACTCCTATCTACATGTTGTTGTTAAGAAATTAAATTTGAAACGCGTCAAACAATGCCATATTGGACTTTGAAAGTTTGCAATATTATCTATATAGTTTGGGTAGACCTGAGAAAAAAAATCATAAAACAGTTATAAACAATTTTACCCAACATTGAATGCGTTAAATCGATCAAGTAGACTCTTATCTACACGTTGTTGTTAAAAAATTAAATTTGATACACGTTAAACAGTGGACTTTGAAAGTTTGCTATATTATCTAAATAATTTGGGTGGACTCGAGAAAAAAAAATCATAAAACAGTTATAAACAATTTTACCCAAAATTTCATGCGTTAAATTGTTTAAGTAGATTCTTATCTACACGTTATTGTTAAAAAATTGAATTTGAAACGCGTCAAACAGTGCCATATTGGACTTTGAATTCTTGTCATTTTAAAAAGAGAGTTCCCGTGGACTCGAGAAAAAATAATTGAAATTATGGATTGACTGTACATCTATAGGCTAATGTTAATTACATTCTCAGCGTTTGATTTATTACAAATCATTACAATTAAAGAAATTAATTTTTGAGGTAAAGGCGCCGGGAAATCCGTGGCTATCTTCACATCTGTAAAATATATCTGTGTAACTTGTGACTTGTGTAATTACAAATTAGCACTAATGAAATTATTATTAAGACATAAAAAATAGGATCGCATCAGGAAGCACTGGAAACATGCAGAAGGCTCTGCTCGGAATAGTACTCAAACATGAAAGCGTCTTTTCAAGGAAACCGGGATTGACGCATTTATACGAATACCAAATTAAACTATCAGACGAAATGACGTTCGTGAGAAGATCATATCCAATCCCACACTAACTGCGAGGCGAGGTGGAAAAAGAAATTGAAGAGATGCTGAAAATGAAAATAATAAAACGAGGACCATCACAATTTTCAAGCCCAATCACTGTAACTAAAAAAAAGGATGGAGGGGTAAGAGTATGCCTGGATGCGCGAATACTAAATTCCAAAATGATTAATGACTGCGAAACGTCCGAACCTGCCGAATTACTCCTCCGCAGATTTCAAGATGCCAAATGGCTCACCAACATCGATTTGACAAAATAATTTTGGCAGATTCCCCTAGCTGAAGAAAGTCAAAAATATACCTGATTTTTATACAGGGGTCCCATTTGAATCTGATGAGGCGAATATCTCGAGACACGTGCGTCCAGTTGAAAAACTTTCCGGATAAAAGTTGGATGATTCGGAGGGGGACATCCGATGCTGTAACAAATTTCACCCCCTTCCCCCCCAACCTCTAGGGGGGGAAATTATTATTATTATTATCTATTATCTCAACGGGTGTTATTATTTCTTGCTATGTATTATGTAATATTGCACGATGTGCCAATGAGTATATGTGGTTGCTTACAATACGCTGGAGTGGCAGCTCTAATTACCGTGAACTAATTATGTGTACATAATTCGATCGTATCAACCATTCGGTGCTAGTCTATAACGAAGGCGATGTCACAAAGAATAATTATTGAAAGTTTCAGCCCTGTAGATTTAGTGGCTTTCTCGTGATGCTTGCACAAATGAAATAGACAAGGAACTTTTGTTTGCTATAGATTACTATTTTTGATTGATTGTAGAATATTGATTCAATCCTTAACTAACGTCTGCTAGGGTACAAAGAATTATGAAAAATTTCAGCCTTACAGATTTAGTGGGTTTCTCGTGATGCGTGCACAAATTAAACAGACAAGTAAAGGGTATAGCCGAATAAGATGGTCAAAAGTGTCCCCAAAGCAAATTAATAATCGTGATGACTGGATGAAATATAATTAAAAATGCCGTTGATTGCTCGAAATTTCAGCCTCCTGAAGCAATTCGTTGTCGATATATGACTGAAAACGTGAATTTTACTTTCAATTTTTTTCTCGTCTTCTATGGCACGAATCAAGCTGAAACCACATCTACCCAAAACAAAAAAAAAATACTTCTCGCAGTATTTGTTTTCAATTTTTTTGGCGCCAAATTCAAATAGAAAAATGAAGTAAAAGTTTTCAAAATTCATTTTTGCAGTGAAGGCATTCGAGGACTGTCTCAGTTTTTTTTTCTGTAAATGTGTTTTACCAAATTCAATAACATACATTTTTTCAGAATTTTAAACACTGTGGAAGATAGTTAAAATAATTAAAAACCACTTTTACCACCTTAAAAATTTGAATTTCGCGCCAAAATTGTGATAAAAAAGTTATTTTGTGAAATGATTATCTTTTTTTTTAATTAGAGAGATACACTTCACAAAAATAACTTTTTTATCCCAATTTTGGCGCGAAATTCAAATATTTAAGGTGGTAAAAGTGGTTTTTAATTATTTTAACTATCTTCCACACTGTTTAAAATTCTGAAAAAATGTATGTTATAGAATTTGGTAAAACACATTTACAGAAAAAAAAACTGAGACAGTCCTCGAATACCTTCATTGCAAAAATGAATTTTGATGACTTTAACTTCATTTTTCTATTTGAATTTGGCGCCAAAAAAATTGAAAAAAATACTGCCAGATGTGTTTTTTTTTGTTTTGGGTAGACGTGGTTTTAGCTTGATTCGTGCCATAGAAAAGGAGAAAAAAAATAAAACGTAAAATTCACGTTTTCGGTCATATCTCGACAACAAATTGCTTCAGGAGGCTGAAATTTCGAGCAATCAACGGCATTTTTAATTATCTTTCATCCGTTCATCGCGATTATTGATTTGCTTTGGGGGCACTTTTGACCATCTTATTTGGCTATACCCTTTCATTTCCAGTAGATTACTTTTTTGATTGATTGCCGAATATTGATTGTGATAATTACACAAATGAAATAAAGAGGCAAGAAAATTTTATTTTCTATAGATTACTATTTTTGATTGATTGCAGAATATTGATTCAATCCTTAACTAACTGAATGCCAAGTATTCAAATGAAGGCAATCTATTAATAGGGATGTTGCATCAGTCCGAAATCGATGGAGACTACTCCCAGAGTTGAGTAGTTTAATCCCAGTCAATGGTTACTTAATCCCGGATACATAGTTTGCTGTAAAATCATGGAAGGGAAATGTTGCGGACGCATAATGCCAGCTGTGGCGTGCTGCCGCCCCCATCTGCATTAACGTCAACGCTTGGGGTGGTTTTATTCCACTCATGCTCCGTGTATTGACGTATTTTGGTGAAACATTACCATTAATGTTGTTTTTCTTTTAAGTTTCTGACGTCCATAGCTTTTTTTATGACGGGTGTGAAGTTAGCAATAGTTTTTAAAAATTCATATCTCGGAGAAAAGAAAAACAATTCGAAAAAAAAGTTAACCATACCATTAAGGAAGGTCTAAATTAATAACACAAAAAGAATCAACCGTTAATGTTAACCCTTTATATTTTTTCACTCCTTTCAAAAAAGTTTTTGTTTTTTTTTCAAGTTTTCAATTTGCCATAAATAAATAAAAATGGTTATTCTTATCAATAATACATGTACTTTAATAATCAAGAGTCAAAAAAACGTTACGGACACTCCTTTAACAAAAACTAAAATCTCGGTAAGTCGCAGAAATCCACATTTCGCGATATTAATCTTCATTTTTGACAAAGTTTGCAATCAGCCATAACTAAATAGAAATTCTTATTCTTATCACTAATAAAGTTATTTACATAATCAAAAGTCAGAAAAAAGTTACGGGCACTCCTTCAACCCAGAAAAAAATAATTTCTCCGCAAGTCGCAAAAATCCACATTTCGCGATATTAATCTCCATTTTTGATAAAGTTTGCAATCAGCCATAACTAAATAAAAATTCTCATCCTTATCACTTATAAAGGTACTTTCAGAATCAAAAGTCAAAAAAAAGTTACGGGCACTCCTTCAACCCAGAAAAAATAATTTCTGCGCAAGTCGCAGAAATCCACATTTCTCGACATTAATCTCCATTTTTTACAAAGTTTGCAATCACCTATAACTAAATAAAAATTCTTATTCTTATCACTAATAAAGGTACTTTCATAATAAAAAGTCAAAAAAACGTTACGGGCACTCCTTCAACCCAGAAAAAAATAATTTCTCCGCAAGTCGCAGAAATCCACATTTCGCGATATTAATCTCCATTTTTGACAGAGTTTGCAATCAGCCATAACTAAATAAAAATTCTTATTATAATCACTAATAAAGGTACTTTCATAATCAAAAGTCAAAAAAACATTACGGGCACTCCTTCAACCCAGAAAGAAATTATTTCTCCGCAAGTCGCTAACATCCACATTTCGCGATATTAATCTCCATTTTTGACAAAGTTTGCAATCCGCCATAACTAAATAAAAACTCTTATTCTTATCACTAATAAAGGTACTTTCATAATCAAAAGTCAAAAAAATGTTATGGGCACTCCTTCAATCCAGAAAAAATAATTTCTCGACAAGTCGCAAAAATCCACATTTCGCGATATTAATCTCCATTTTTGACAGAGTTTGCAATCAGCCATAACTAAATAAAAATTCTTATTATAATCACTAATAAAGGTACTTTCATAATCAAAAGTCAAAAAAACATTACGGGCACTCTTTCAACTAGAAAAAAAAATTCTCCGTAAGTTGCAGAAATCCACACCTCGCGATTTAAATCTCGATTTTTGACAAAGTTTCCAATCAGCCATAACTAAATAAAAATTCTTGTTTTATCACTAATAAAGGTACTTTCATAATCAAAAGTCAAAAAAACGTTACGGGCACTCTTTCAGCCCAAAAAAAAATAATTTCTCCGCAAGTCGCAAAAATCTACATTTCGCGATATTAATCTCCATTTTTGACAAAGTTTGCAATCAGCTATAACTAAATAAAATTCCTATTCTTATCATTAATACAAGTACTTTAATAATCAAGAGTCAAAAAAACGTTACGGGCACTCTTTCAACTAAAAAAATAATTCTCCGTAAGTTGCAGAAATCCACACCTCGCGATTTAAATCTCGATTTTTAACAAAGTTTCAAATCAGCCATTACTAAATAAAAATTCTTATTCTTATCACGAATAAAGGTACTTTCATAATCTAAAGTCAAAAAAACGTTACGGGCACTCTTTCAGCCCAGAAAAAAAAAATTCTCCGCAAGTCGCAGAAATCCACATTTCGCGATATTAATCTCCATTTTTGACAAAGTTGGCAATCAGCTATAACTAAATAAAAAATTCTTATTATTATCACTAATAAAGGTACTTTCATAATCAAAAGAAAAAAAAAAGTTACCGGCTCGGCTTCAACCCAGAAAAAAATAATTTCTTTGCAGCGTCACGCAAATTATTTTTTGTTCTCGAAAAAATTGGGGGGGGGAGGGTGTGCCTGCGGTTTTCTTATGATTATGATTCTAGGGTGTCTACAGAATACAGCTGTATTTTTTGTTTTCATATTGAAATTTGTCTTCTTGTTATAAAAGCGGAAGTTATTTTTGAGAGGAAGTGGGGGTGGTTTCAAACGAGGATAATTAGGGGTTATTTTAGTTTGGGTCTACATTGTTCATGTGTTTCATAATAATCATAGAAACATTTAGTTATGAAGCCTGTTTTAATGGAAAAACGTAATTTAAAATCTATTGCTAACTTCACACGCGTTATTTTGACAACTTTATCAAAAAAATATTTATTACATCATCCCAAGGCTGTCCAGAAAATCATCACATAAACAACGATGCACTTGTTGGCAGAAATAATTTCTCCACTTATAACAAGAAAGAAAAGAAAAATGATTTACCTCCTTTCATCTTATCGGCCGTTCCATTATGTAGCATTCAGAAAACAAATTTATGGCCTAGGCCCCACAAAGGAAAGTATCCCCGCTGAAAATTCATGAGATTTCCCCTCCAGATAATTATCGATTGTTTTGCGAGTATTCGGAAATGCGCCACTCCCGAAACTATTTAAAACCGATGCCGTTAATGAGGACTGCTGAAAAGTTTTTTTTTTTTTGCTTTGTTTGTGTTGTGCCGAGGAAGCTTTTAAACTTTCGAGCCCCATCGAGATAAATCATAATAAAGAGGGAGTTTTTTCTTTCTCATTTCGCTCGTTAGAGAAAGAGTGGATTAATCTCGAAGGAAATGGAAGTTCACCTCTTGCACGTTTAATAGGTTGTTAGAAATGAACGGGAAAAAGTTGAAACGGAAAGATGTTTATGGTTATACTCGAAACTTCGTACTCATGAATTAATGTTTTGCATACGCTTGTGATTCTTTGTGTAAATAAGGTAAGATTCCTTTAAATTTTAAATAAGTCAGGATATTTGAAAGTTAGTTATCACTATCACCCAGAGGTGGTCCGGGAGGCCAAAGTAGACCACTGCGGTTTCGAGAAATCTATGGTGAGAAATAGAGATTTACATTTTTTTGGCTTAAATTTCAAAAGAAAAATTTGTATTTGGGGAAAATAGGAATTAAATTGAATACCTTTTCCTCTATGCTTTTTGTCATCATTTAAAGAGCCATGACTGCAGATTCATCTGCAGACACGCTAACTCTCGATGTTATAAGGATAAGGATTTATTATAAATTATTAAAACTATTGAATATATTTCCGCCTTATAACGGACGAATTATTGAGATGAATTCAAAAGTTTGCTTATTTGATATGTTCGACATTTTAATTTTCGAAAAACCGAAAATTGGTGTTTTTTTTTAAGTGCGAAACCGTTACTTTAAGTAATTTCAATTCTCAGTGTCCTTTTTTTTGACTTATGTAATACTTTAGTTCTGGCATGAATAAATTATTATTATTATTATTATTATTAAACGTTATTTAGTACCGCAGATGGAATTATTATAGTACTATTATGGTCGCAATAATTATCAACAAATGTTTAGCATAAAATATAATACGATAAATACAATTTTATATCATTAATTTAATTCGGCGAGAAATGTAGAGCCAACAAATTTCACTCTCCTGGACGAAAGACATTTATTTACGGCCGTGGAAGAAGGGCCGCACCATCAATATTATTCCCATTAAGGACCCTTCGTACATTTATAAAATTACAGGGCACTTTCCCGGATGGCCCGGACGTCTCGGGAGGGCCAAGGTAATAATATCGCGTGTTTATTTCGCATTTTTTTTCTGGGAATTCGGACAGCGGAGAACGTTGAACCAAGGAAAATCGGTGAAATGGGATATTGATTTTTTTTTTCAATTTCGTCAATACAGTAATTAATAGTTGGTTTCAATTTAAATCAGAGATTTTTAATTTTTGACGAAAACATGAAAATATACACAAGTAAACCCCTTGGAAATTTCTCAAAAAATGCAACTTTTTTTAATAATCAACGTAGACCATTGAAGTATACCTTCTTTTTCATCAAAAAACGAGAGAAATTGATTGCCGTTAAAAAAATTTAGCCATCTGCAATAGCAAAAAAAATAGCTAGTCACCATGAACATTTTAGAAAATTTAAAAAAATAATTGATTTTTCAGACTTTGAACGGCCGTAGCGGCAATTGAAACTGGAGATTTTTAATTTTTGACGAAAACATGAAAAAATTTACAAGTCATCGTAAATATCGATTATGATTATCGATCAAAAATATCGAATCTAAACTACGCCTAACGATGACTTTTGATTTTTTGAAAATTGACGAAATTTCGTAAAAGTGTCTGGGTAAATAATTATTTAAACAAAAATGAAGAATATCTGTCATTTTTTTAAACTTAAATATTGTAAACAAAGCCCTATAGAACATTTGTGGCCGAAAATATCGAACCTAAACTATGCCTAACGATGACTTTTGATTTTTTCAAAATTGACGAAATTTCGTAAAAGTGTCAGGGTAAATAATTATTTTAAAAAAATTAAGAATATGTGTCATTTTTCTAAACCTAAATATTGTAGACAAAGCCCTATAGAACATTTGTGGCCGAAAATATCGAACCTAAACTACGCCTAACGTTGACTTTTGATTTTTTGAAAATTGACGAAATTTCGTAAAAGTGTCTGGGTAAATAATTATTTAAACAAAAATGAAGAATATGTGTCATTCTTTTAAACTCAAATATTGTAAACACAGCCCTATGGAACATTTGTGGACGAAAATATCGAACCTAAACTACGCATAACGATGACTTTTGATTTTTTGAAAATTGACGAAATTTCGTAAAAGTGTCTGGGTAAATAATTATTTAAACAAAAATGAAGAATATGTGTCATTCTTTTAAACTAAAATATTGTAAACAAAGCCCTATAGAATATTTGTGGCCGAAAATATCGAACCTAAACTACGCCTAACGATGACTTTTGATTTTTTGAAAATTGACGAAATTTCGTAAAAGTGTCTGGGTAAATAATTATTTAAACAAAAATGAAGAATAGGTGTCATTTTTTTAAACTTAAATATTGCAGACAAAGCCCTATAGAACATTTGTGGCCGAAAATATCGAACCTAAATTACGCCTAACGATGACTTTTGATTTTTTGAAAATTGACGAAATTTCGTGAAAGTGTCTGGGTAAATAATTATTTAAACAAAAATGAAGAATATGTGTCATTATTTTAAACTTAAATATTGTAAACACAACCCTATGGAACATTTGTGGCCAAAAATATCGAACCTAAACTACGCCTAACGATGACTTTTGATTTTTTGAAAATTGACGAAATTTCGTAAAAGTGTCTGGGTAAATAATTATTTAAACAAAAATGAAGAATAGGTGTCATTCTTTTAAACTTAAATATTTTAAATAAAGCCCTATAGAACATTTGTGGCCGAAAATATCGAACCTAAACTACGCCTAACGATGACTTTTGATTTTTTGAAAATTGACGAAATTTCGTAAAAGTGTCTGGGTAAATAATTATTTAAACAAAAATGAAGAATTTGTGTCATTCTTTTAAACTCAAATATTGTAAACACAACCCTATGGAACATTTGTGGACGAAAATATCGAACCTAAACTACGCCTAACGATGACTTTTGATTTTTTTGAAAATTGACGAAATTTGGTAAAAGTGTCTGGGTAAATAATTATTTAAACAAAAATGAAGAATTTGTGTCATTCTTTTAAACTCAAATATTGTAAACAAAGCCCTATAGAACATTTGTGGCCAAAAATATCGAACCTAAACTACGCCTAACGATGACTTTTGATTTTTTGAAAATTGACGAAATTTCGTAAAAGTGTCTGGGTAAATAATTATTTAAACAAAAATGAAGAATATGTGTCATTTTTTTAAACTTAAATATTGTAAACAAAGCCCTATAGAACATTTGTGGCCGAAAATATCGAACCTAAACTATGCCTAACGATGACTTTTGATTTTTTCAAAATTGACGAAATTTCGTAAAAGTGTCAGGGTAAATAATTATTTTAAAAAAATTAAGAATATGTGTCATTTTTCTAAACCTAAATATTGTAGACAAAGCCCTATAGAACATTTGTGGCCGAAAATATCGAACCTAAACTACGCCTAACGTTGACTTTTGATTTTTTGAAAATTGACGAAATTTCGTAAAAGTGTCTGGGTAAATAATTATTTAAACAAAAATGAAGAATATGTGTCATTTTTTTAAACTTAAATATTGTAAACAAAGCCCTATAGAACATTTGTGGCCAAAAATATCGAACCTAAACTACGCTTAACGATGACTTTTGATTTTTTGAAAATTGACGAAATTTCGTAAAAGTGTCTGGGTAAATAATTATTTTAACAAAAATGAAGAATATGTGTCATTCTTTTAAACTAAAATATTGTAGACAATGCCCTATAGAACATTTGTGGCCGAAAATATCGAACCTAAACTACGTCTAACGATGACTTTTGATTTTTTGAAAATTGACGAAATTTCGTAAAAGTGTCTGGGTAAATAATTATTTAAACAAAAATGAAGAATAGGTGTCATTCTTTTAAACTTAAATATTGTAAACAAAGCCCTATAGAACATTTGTGGATGAAAATATCGAACCTAAACTACGCCTAACGATGACTTTTGATTTTTTGAAAATTGACGAAATTTCGTAAAAGTATCTGGGTAAATAATTATTTAATCAAAAATGAAGAATATGTGTCATTATTTCTAGCTTAAAAATTGTAAACACAACCCTATGGAACATTTGTGGACGAAAATATCGAACCTAAACTACGCCTAACGATTACTTTTGATTTTTTTTAAATTGACCATGTTTAGATAGATGTCTTATCGAAAAACCGGGGTAAATCCTAAGTTAAAAGCTTATTGTTATGGCACTACAGCAATTTGATTAATTATGACGTTTAATCTATTTTCTGTAAATTAGGAGAGAAAACTTGGAAATGGGTGGAGGCGCCGGATTCGTGGCTGAAATTTATGGCTAACTTCCAGTCGGTGAGAAATTGATTGCCGTTAAAAAATTTCAGCCATCTGCAATAGCAAAAAAAATAGCTAGTTACTATGAACATGTAAGAAAGTGAAACCGAAAGTTTTAATTCGATTTATTCGACACCTTGATAATCACTGTGTATATTGTACATTATAAATTAAAACACGCTGTATATGTATTGTTGTCACAAAACATTATACGAGTCTGTTTATTTTTGTTAACGTTATGTTTCTACGTTACATCCCAGTATATTTAATTTTGCAATAAATTATGTGCAGTGACGGTTCGCGGGGTTTTTTTCTGGTACGGCCGAGGAACAAGAGCTGGTTTCTGCAACTGACCCTACCTATCTGTATTACCACCTCTTGTTCCTCGGCCATGCCAGAAAAAACCCCGCGAACCGTCAATGATTATGTGTGTATGTGCTTGTGCGTGTTTCACTTCACATTATTGTAGAGATGATTACCGTATGCATTACTACATTGTAATTAAATGTACTTACATCTTGTATTTCTGTGCGTGCGTAAGTTGCATCCCCTATTTTCCCATTTTTGCTTGCGGCCGGCGAACTCGAACGGCAGCAAAATCATCCTCCGAAATGTCTTCGTTTCACAGTGCACCGACAGCTACACTTCTTCTGCAGTGTTCCTTGTCCGTGTTTACACCACATGTTTACCCAATACACACACTGATTGCATTAAAATATACCCGAAATTAATTAAAAATGACACCGAAAGTACATAGCCCCGCCGACCCCGCCAATGCGATCATGTTCGAGTGAAATGGAATGCGCGGCGTGTCGCGGAGTAAGACGGAGGGAGACGATGACTTCCTGGAAGTTAAAAACATTCGCTATCTCTCCAAACAAACCACCGGCGTGCTCGATTCGGCAACACCGGGCCTCGCGTTGGTTTGCATGTTTGTTTCTCGGTAGAATTAAGTTTGGATGTATTAATTATTGTCCAGTTCAAATAACGTAAACATCGACGTTTAGAGGAATGTTCGTGAGTACTGTGTAGTGTTACAATAAACGTGTTGGTGCTGTGGATACAAGATTCGCCGTTGGAGGCTGCTCAAGGTTAGTAATGTGTTTCACTAGGCTTTTCCGTTTTCTCCATACAAACTATGCGAAAGTATGGTGGATTTTACAGCTTTGCATGTAATATTTTCTACGTTACATCCAAGTTATAGTAAAAACCTTGTTTAAGCGTGCGCGTGTGCATAAGCGTATTTTACGTCTTTACATTATTGCAGAGATGATTAAGGGCGTTTCCAGCCAACTAGTCTAGGGAGGGTAATTAAAAAAAAGATAAATAAACTGGTGCTTCCGATCTCATACACCTGTTCCGTGAAATCTACCTATCCTTTTCCAACGTTTTAAAGCGTTGGAACAATTTACCAGTTATATTATTTGTTTGGAATATGGAATATCGGTAATTTTTAACAAATAAAATTGATAAGCGAAAAATTCTTAGGGGGGTAATTACCCGATTACCCCCCCTTTGAAACCGCCACTGTTATTATTAAATATGCAGTCAGTGGCGTAACTTCATACTTGGAGCCCTAAAGCGAACCAATATTTTGGGGCCCCTTTCATAAAGTGTGAGCCACAGAATTTTGTTTCAGAGTTGGCCATGCCCGAGAGAGAGAGAAACATGGCAGTTATGTCTGAGATTAATTATTTTTTTTTAAATCTAATTTTAAGTCTCATGATGTAATAATATGCGACATACCTCATTTATCTCACAGCCAACTCTGAAACAAAATTTTGTGGCTCGCACGATGTATTTTTATTTTACTTTTGCACGCGCCTCAAAATACACTGCAGATTTTTAAATCACACTTTAAACTTTGGGTTTCTAAAAACGAATAAAATTGGAAATGAGTTTTTACTGTTACAATTTGATATTGAATATTACCATTTTTCATACATGTTAAAAGTAATGAAAAACTGAATAAATCTAGAATTGCACAATTTTGTAATTTTCGCCACATAATTATAAAATTTACATTAACAATATAAAGAATTCTAAAATGAACAACTTATAAAGAACAAATACAAATACAAATACAATTTGTTTATAAAGAACAAGTTTATTATATCTGCATCTTGCGACAAATTTGCCCATTTTTCTCTGACAAAAAATTAAAACGAAAATCTTCAAAAATCTTTATCTGTATTGAAAATTGTTGAATTTGCAAAAACCAAATTAATTTTTAAATTAGAGATACTTCGGCTATTGGAGATGATTTTTTAAGGAATTTTTCCGGTATGTTTTATATTTTTTTCTGCTATGTTTTTGTTCAGGTGCTCGAAAAATTAAATTAAAATTTTTCAAAAATCCATATCTTTATTAAAAATTGTTGGATTTACAAAAACCAAATTTATTTTTGATTAGCGATACTTTGGCCATTGAGGATGATTTTTTATGGGATTTTTCCTGAATGTTTTATATTTTTTTCTGATATGCTTTTGTTCAGGTGTTCAAAAAAATTAATACAATTTTTTTAAAAAATCCATATCTCTATTGAAAATTGCTGAATTTGCAAAAACCAAATTGATTTTTAATAAGCGATACTTCAACCATTGAGGATCATTTTTTTTGGAATTTTGCCTGCACGTTTTATATTTTTTTCTGCGATGTTTTTGTTCAAGTGCTCAAGTGATGTTTTGTTTAAGTGCTCAAAAAATTAAAGCGAAAATTTTCAAAAATCCATATATCTATCAAAAATTGTTGAATTTACAAAAACCAAATAGATTTTGAATTAGCGATACTATGGCCATTGAGGATGATTTTTTTAAGAATTTTTCCTGCATGTTTTATATTTTTTTCTGCTATGTTTTTGTTCAGGTGCTCAAAAAATTAAAACAAAAATTTGAAAATTGTTGAATATACAAAAATCAAACTGATTTTAAGTTAGAGATACTTTGGCCATTAAGGATGATTTTTTTATGGGATTTTTCCTGCATTTTTTATATTTTTTTCTGTGATGTTTTGTTTAAGTGCTTAAAAAATTAAAGCGAAAATTTTCAAAAATCCATATCTCTATTGAAAATTGTTGGATTTTCAAAAACCAAATTGATTTTTAATCAGCGATACTTCGGCCATTGAAGATGATTTTTTAAAGAATTTTTTCTGCCTGTTTTATATTTTTTCTGCTATGTTTTTGTTCAGGTGCTCAAAAAATCAAAACAAAATTTTTCAAAAATCCATATATCTATTGAAAATTGTTGAATTTACAAAAACCAAATTGATTTTAAACAAGCGATACTTGGGCCATTGAGAACGATTTTTTATGGAATTTTTTCTGCTTGTTTCATATTTTTTTCGGCGATATTTTTGTTCAAGTGCACAAAAAATTAGAACGAAAATTTTCAAAAATCTGTATCTCTGTTGAAAATTGTTGAATTTACAAAAAGCGAATTAATTTTGAATTAACGATACTTCGGCTATTGGAGATGATTTTTTAAGGAATTTTTCCTGCTTGTTTTATATTTTTTTCTGCGATGTTTTTGTTCAAGTGCTCAAAGAATTAAAACGAAAATCTTTAAAAATCCTTATCTGTATTGCAAATTGTTGAATATACAAAAATCTAATTGATTTTGAGTTAGAGATGCTTTGGCCATTAAGGATGATTTTTTATGGGATTTTTCCTGCATTTTTTATATTTTTTTCTGTGATGTTTTGTTTAAGTGCTCAAAAAATTAAAACAAAAATTTTGAAAAATCCATATCTCTATTAAAAATTGTTGAATTTACAAAAACCAAATTTACTTTGAATAACCGATACTTCGGCCATTGGAGATGATTTTTTAAGGAATTTTTCCGGTATGTTTTATATTTTTTTGTGATATGTTTTTGTTCAGACGCTCACAATATTAAAACAATTTTTTTTAATTCCATATTTCTATTGAAAATTGTCGAATTTAGAAGAACCAAATTGATTTTGAATAAGAGATACTTTAGCCATTAAGAATATTTTTTTATGGAATTTTGCCTGCACATTTTATATTTTTTTCTGCAATGTTTTTGTTCAGGTGCTCAAAAAAATAAAACAAAAATTTTCAAAAATCCAAATCTCTATTAAAAATTGTTAAATTTACAAAACCTAAATTGACTTTGAATTAGCGATACTTCGGCCATTTAGGATGACTTTTTAAGGAATTTTTCCTGCATGTTTTATATTTTTTTGCGATGTTTTTATTCAAGTGCTCAAAGAATTAAAACAAAAATTTTCAAAAATCCATATCTTTATTAATAATTGTTGAATTTTCAAAAACAAAATTGACTTTGAATGATCGATACTTCGGCCATTGAGGATGATTTTTTAAGGATTTTTTCCTGTATGTTTTATATTTTTTTCTGATATGTTTTTGTTCAGGTGCTCAAAAAATTAAAATTAAATTTTTCAAAATTCCAAATCGCTATTGAAAATTGTTGAATTTACAAAAACGAAATTGATTTTTTATGGGATTTTTCCTGCATTTTTTATACTTTTTTCTGCGATGTTTTTGTTCAAGTTCTTAAAAATTAAAACAAAAATTTTCAAAACTTCATATCTCTATTAAAAATTGTTGAATTTACAAAAAACAAAATTGATTTTGAATTAGCGATACTTCAGCCATTGAGGATAATTTTTTATGGAATCTTGCATGCACGTTTTAATATTTTTCTGCGATGTTTTTGTTCAAGTGCTCAAAAAATTAATACGAAAATTTGAAAATTGTTCCAAATTGATTTTGAACAAGCGATACTTGGGCCATTGAGAACGATTTTTTATGGAATTTTGTCTGCTTGTTTTATATTTTCTTCGGCGATATTTTTGTTCGAGTGCTCAAAAAATTAAAACGAAAATTTTCAAAAATCATATATCTATTGAAAATTATTGGATTTTCAAAAACCAAATTGATTTTGAATAAGCGATACTTCAGCCATTGAGGATCATTTTTTTATGGAATTTTGCCTGCACGTTTTATATTTTTTTCTGCGATGTTTTTGTTTAAGTGCTCAAAAAATGAAAACGAAAATTTTCAAAAATATTTATTTTTTGATATTTTTAACAGCTTGAAAATTTTCCCCCAGAATAGATAAGCGTTTGTTTCAAGTGGAATTATTTGAAAATCTAGTAGTACGTTGTTTCCAGATTTTTATGAAACGACGAAGAATATTAAATTTTGAGTAAATTTGGAAACATTTTTCTTTATTGCAATTATTTTTCTATTTTCTTTTACAACTTGAAATTGTTTCGGTCCAAAATTGTCACACGTTCGGTTCAAGTGTAATTTTGTTTTGTTGAATAATTATGACTCTTGGGCGAATTATGAGAGTTGAAATCAAATTGTTATGTCGACGTCATAAAATCGAAAAATGTGTAAGCAATAATGACCGATTTTTGAAACTTTGTAAACTGATTTTAGAAAGTTCAGGCTAAGTAGTAAATTTTGGTTTTTGGTTAATAACGATTTTTGAGCGACCAGTAAATTCGGAAAAATTTTGTTTTATTGCAATTGTTGTTTTATTTTTTTTTACAACTTGAGATTTTTTTGGTCCAAAATTGTCACACGTTCGGTTTAAGTGTAATTTTGTTTTATTTATTTATCTATATATTTCATTGCCTTATAGGCCTAAGCCTAATTACAAGGAAAACTACAATATTAAACAGTGAATGATCGTTACAGACAAAAGTACAAGTACAAGTAATAAATTAATACTAACAATATTAGAAATAAAGACTATTATTATTAGTCTTTATTTTTCTCCTAAATTATAATTCAAAATATACGTGTACGAAATGATGAAATGTGGAATGTTGGAATTTCAAGAACAAACTATTTTATCAATGATTAAAAATACGTGTATTACGTCTTAGTCTGCCTCATTTGTGAATTGAAATAATTGGAATTGGAATTCGAGCTGCGTTAATGTATTTATAGATAAGCACTATAACAGGTGAAGGAAAAAACGTGTTGCAACCTGTACGTCGTCGGGCGATAATTGGCTCCGGTGCAGAGGTCAGAGATTAGGCTGACCGCACCTGCCGTTAATTTCCAGTTTCATCGGTGTGTTCGGTGTGATCAGTGTGCGTAGTGTTGTTTTTGAGTGTCCGTTTTTGGGTTTTGTGAAGTTAAATTTGATGAATGGACGAGGGGCATTTGTCGTCGTTTGGATAGTATTATTTGACGAAGGTACGTGTAACTGTGGATATTTAACATTAGCACGTTAACACTACACGGCACTGGGTAGACACGTTTCTATACGGCGATTGAAAAAGAGGGATCCAAAATTTTTAGAACAAAATGAAATATCCGCCATTATGATTTCATGGCAAACCTTTGTTTTTAATTCAAAATAATTGTAAAGTTTTTTGCAAATATCTCGGTAAATAATTTAAAAAGCTTTAAAAGTAATATAAGAAGACAAATAATGTCAAATAATTAGGGGAGCCAATATTAGCACATTTAAAATTTTACATGTAAATCCCTATGGCCCTCTTTGCAATTCCACACCCTGCATAGATGGTTAAGTTATGAAGTTGCAAATAATAATGCACTGATCAATAAAGAGGTGAATTGCATTTCAAAAGGTTTCAGTAATTATCGCGGCGTAACCAAATTTCAGGAAACTATTATTGGATATTGGATTGGCGGAATGAAAACTCGAATGGACATGATGAATGTTCATCCGGGAAAATGGATATTTGATGTATTCTTTTTTTTATTAGCTAGATCGGGTGTTTTCCGTTGTTATGGTCAAATAAGTTAAAATTTAAAAAATTCGCCAGCACCGGAAACGAATGTAACCTTTACATGTTTAATACATCAGTGCGTATAATACCGGAATGGACAAATTAACAACTAATGGATGTGTGGTCATTAGAAATATAGTCAAATATAGCTGGAAAAATAGACAAAGTCCACTCAGACCGATTTTGGGAAAAACGAAAATATAAGTTTACTTAATAATAAAACGCTAAATTCAAAGAAAAATAAAAATTGTATTAATTAAAATCAGCTTTTCTTACAAAATGAACAAGGAAGAAATAAAACAATGATTTAAGTGACTTGTGTCATTCTTACAATGACCGATGTGAAGATAGCCACTGATTTCCCGGCGCATCACCACGTAATAAAAATTTCTTCAATATTAATGATTTATGATTAATCAAACGCTAAGAATGTAATAAAAATAAACATAAGCCTATAGATGTACAATCAATCCACAACTTCAATTATTTTTTTTCGAGTCCACGCGAACTCCCTTTTTAAAATGACAAGAATTCAAAATCCAATTTGGCAATGTTTGGACGCGTTTCAAATTAAATTTTTGAATAACAACGTGTAGATAAGAGTCTACTTATAATTTTACTTCATTCCTAAATTTTGGAATAACTTACCGAGAACAGATCGTGAAGTTTTGAAAAAATGTAATAATTTTAGAGACTTGGAAAAAATATAAAAACAATTGCTATCGACTTGAAACTTCTCAAATTTATTTATAATAAATGAAAAATTACATTCTAGTGATAACTATTAGCACTTCATTCCTAAATTTTGGAATAATTTAACGAGAACAGAGCGTGAAGTTTTGAAAAAATGTAATAATTTTAGAGACTTGGAAAAAATATAAAAACCATTGCAATAAACTTGAAACTTCCTAAATTTACATACAATGAATGCGAAATTACGTTTCTGTGAAAACTACTAACACTTCATCTTCAAATTTTTGAATAATTTACTGTGAACAGAGCGTTATTTTGAAAAATTGTAATAATTTTTAGAGAATTGAAAAAAATATAAAAACAACTGTCATTAACTTAAAACTTCCCAATATTGCTTATGAGGAGCGCTAAATAACATTTCTATAAAATTCTAAAATAATTTATTCAGAACAGAGGGTGAATTTTTGAAAAAATATTATAATTTTAGAGACTTGGCAAAAATATAAAAAAAAATTGCCATTGAATTGAAACTTCTCAAATTTATTTATAAGGAATGCCAAATTGCTTTTCTCCAAAAATTATTAACACTTCATCCCTAAATTCTGAAATAATTGAATGAGAACACAGTGTTAGGTTTTGAAAAATGATAATAAATTTAGAGACTTGGAAAAAATATAAAAACAATTGGCATCGACTTGAAACTTCTTAAATTTATTTATAATGAATGCAAAATTACATTCTAGTGAAAACTGTTAGCACTTCATTCCTAAATTTTGGAATAATTTAACGAGAACAGAGCGTGAAGTTTTGAAAACATGCAATAATTTTAGAGAATATAAAAACAATTGCCATCGACTTGAAACTTCTCAAATTTGCTTCTAATGAATGCCAAATTACGTTTATGTAAAAACTACAGGCACTTCATTCCTAAATTTTGGAATAATTTAACGAGAACAGAGCGTGAAGTTTTGAAAAAATGTGATAATTTCTGTGACTTGGAAAAAATATAAAAACAATTGGCATCGATTTGAAACTTCTCAAATTTACTTCTAATGAATGCCAAATTACGTTCATGTAAAAACTATAGGCACTTCATTCCTAAATTTTGGAATAATTTACCGAGAACAGAGCGTGAAGTTTTGAAAAATGCAATAATTTTGGAGACTTGAAAAAAATATTAAAACAATTGGCATCGACTTGAAACTTCTCAAATTTATTTATAATGAATGCAAAATTATATTGCAGTGAAAACTATTAGCACTTCATTCCTAAATTTTTGAATAATTTTACGAGAACAGAGCGTGAAGTTTTGAAAAAATGTAATAATTTTAGAGACTTGGGAAAAATATAAAAACAATTGGCATCGACTTGAAACTTCTCAAATTTACTTCTAATGAATGCCAAATTACGTTCATGTAAAAACTATAAGCACTTCATTCCTAAATTTTAGAATAATTTAACGAGAACAGAGCGTGAAGTTTTGAAAAAATGTAATAATTTTAGAGACTTGGAATAAATATAAAAATGATTGCCATCGACTTGAAACTTCTCAAATTTCTTTATAAGGAATGATTAATAACGGTTCTGTAAAAACTATTGACACTTTGACCTTAAATTTATTTTGAAATAAGGTAATGAGAACAAAGCGTAAAGAGTCGTTTTTGATCTTGAACGAAAAAATTAAATTTCTTTTTGTTCTTGTAAATATTTCGGTTAATTTCGTTATTTCGTTTTTTTATTTTTTTATTTTCGTTTCGTTATAAGTCCCTGGAAATGGCATATCTTTAATTCGTATTGATTTTAATTGTAAAAATCCATAAAAATTAATAAAATACTTATATCACACTCACACTTTAATAAAATACATATGTCTGACAGACCTCCGGTCGATAGCCAATTAAGAATTGCGGAAAAATATAAATTATTATATGTATGTTATATTTAATTGTAACAATTCTTTAATAAAGATGTTTGTATATATATATATAAAATAAACATTCAAAAACACTCCGAATTGAAGTCCACAGTAATTAAATAGTAATCGCAAAACGCAATTTTTACTTTCTTCGTTAGGAAGTACGAAAAAGTATTGTGATCGTGATTTTTTTTCAATTTTTTTTTTACGAAAGTATTCGTTTTTCGGTCCCTAGATGCCATTTCAACAATTTCTGGAAACAAAAAAATGTGTCTGTGTGTGTGTGTATCACAAAAACATTTAAACAAACATTGAAGACAACAAGTAAATGAACATCTTTTACTTGAAAACATTTTTCATAAAATAATTTTTATTCGAGAAAAAAATTATAACTTTTTTCAATTTTTGGTTAATAATTATAAAACGATAATAGTTACAGCAAATTTATGTTAATAATAATTGTAGAGAACGCTAGAATGAACAACTTATGAGGAATAAGTTTTTTTTGTAATCCCTTTAGTTAGTATAATTTTTCCATCTTTTATAATTTTGACGTTTTAAACGTCAGTTTCATCCGAGTTTACACAACACTCGATGTACATTTAAAATATGATTTCAATTGAAAATAAACCACGAAAACGTAAATATAAATGGCTATGATACCATCAAGTCGGAGAAAGTAACATGATGGCCGCATCACCATTTTTTATGAGTATAGCTATAATCCATGGGCATGTAACACGCACCCATAAAAAAACTTACACAACTTGATCTTGTAGTAATAACAAAAATCCCAGAGTTTTACTGCAAGTTTGTAATAATATAAAAATTAGAGCAAATCTTAAGTTTTAACGCTTTTAAAAAATCCACCCATAAAAAGAAAATGAAAGCAGTAGAGCCGACGGTGCACCGCTTCGAATTAATTTTCAACTTTCAACGTAAATTGTAAACTAGTGTTATGAATTTAAATTAAGAACCGCCTTAAGCCGGCGAAAATTCAGAAAGTGCACACACAACTTGAATAATCTGAAAATGTACATTTCACTTACACACCCACTTGCATAACAATTCCAAATCTAAAACTACGATTATTATTCAGTTACGGTTTTGCGGACTGGCAGACTTTTCGCCGCTAATTTTCATCTTATTCGCGAAGTTTTATAATTAAATCACACCATAACTTCAAACTTAAATCTCATCCTTGTTAAAAATTAATTATGCGCACTACATCTTAATTTTTAGGGAATTGTGGCAATTACATCGTGAATTATGATGTTTTGTCATGATGATGAATTGTGGCAATTATTCATATTACTAGTTATAAAAAAAAATTAAACAAATATTTTGATATTATTATGAAATTATAATAGTTACGGGAAATTGAAGAATTAGCGAAAGAAGTAATTCTCGAAGAATTAGCATTTGAAAAATTAGTGAGCATGCAATTATTTATTTTGTTATTTTTACTTTTTTTCTCTACGGGAAAGTATTGTGATCGTAAAAATTGTTAATTTTTAATTAATTGGCCGCCATAAGTAAAAGAACACCGAGAATTCGTCCCTCAATTTTTATGAAAATTAAATTTGAATTTATGTTTGGAATGACTTGTTCGGCTTTTAACCGCGTGGGGCGCTCTTTTCCCGCCGTATTTTAAATTTAATCAATCGCAATTATCACACAAATTACTATATTTCAAGCCTCGCATATTAGTTAACTGCAGTAACCTTTTCCGGAAGAAATCCGCAAACCATACATATAATTTCCCGGCATTCACGGCGAAAACGCCTGCATAGGCATTCCGCCGTCGCCATGGTAACTCCGCTGCTAATTGCCCCCGACCCGACACCTTATTATAACACACGCAGCGGTTTTCGAGTTTCGATTTATGTCAGCGGAATTTCATAATTTCACGAGGGGCGTTCTATTATGTTGGCATTTACACGTGTTTTATGAAAATGGCCGGCGATTAAATCGGTAATTTATTTTTAGAGAGGGGCACGAGGAGGAGATTTATCTGCCCGCGGATAAAGACTTAAGAGGGTTGAGGGGTTGCGCTTGAAAAAGAAACTCGGGTGCCAAGTGTCCAATTAGGGATGGCGCATATTTGTCGCTCTAGTCGGATGATGCGATACAAACGCTATTTTTGTTTCAGCGGGTCATGAAGGGTGTGTAATTAGAACTAGTCGATTTATATTAAAATAGAATTATCCTAGTCCTATAAAATGGTAAAAATATCCAAAAACAAACAAACAACAAAAAAATATCTCCACTGAACTAACATAAACCAATAATAATGTTAAAGATTAAAAAACAAAATTGCAGTAGTTCCATTAATGTTGCTAAAAACACGTTGTAACTATTTCCAGAAATATCATTTAAATAAGAGCTATAATTTTTCTTCGAAGATTTCCACTTTCGAAGTTTCGAAGATTCATAGAAAATCTTCGAATATTGCAGATTCAAAGTTTCGAAGTATCGAAGTTTTGAAGATTTGAAGCTTGTATTCAACTAGGCCTAGAACAACATTTTCTTCTCGTCTTGTTAGCTGTATCTCCAATTTATACTCACCCTGTATATGAATCAAAATTTTGTTTAATTACATTCGTGCGTGGAGTGTAGTACAAATTTTGGTTTCTACTACTTCTATTGCCCTGTAGAGGGGTAATTCAAGAGAAATATTTTTTTAGAACTTTTGCAGAACCTTTTATTGCAGGATTTTTTTTTCAGAACTTGTTTTCCGAGATTTTTTTGGTACTTTTTATCCGGCCTTTTATTTCAGGACCTTTTTCGGAATTTTTTTAGTGACTTAAAGCACTTTTGTCAGGACTATTTTCAGGACTCTTTTCTCGGCACAATTTTTCGGGACATTTTCGGGACTTTTTTTGTCCTAAATTTTGAAGACTGCAATTTTTGTTGTTGTCCCGAAAAAAAAGTCCTCTTTGTAAAATGTTGGTTTGTCGTTTTTTTTAAGATATGCCACATTGCACGCTGTCGGTTTTGTGAAATGCTAATATAAATTTCATCATTTTTCCTTCTGTTTTCAATTAATAATTTGTTAATTTCAAATTGAAATCTTTAAAGAATTCGACAGACAAAATTAAGACCAAAATTCCTCTTTTCGTTTCTGTGATCCTGATACCAAATCGTAAAATTTGATGAACATTTTTAAAGAATTCGGCAGACAAAATTAAGACCGAAATTCCCCGCTTTGTTTAAAAAACACCTAAACCCTATAGTCAGTTTGCATTATGCCAAATATGGCTGAAGTTTGTTGCAATAATGGAAACTGATTACAACTGTCGATTTTTAAAGTTCAAGTTAAACTTTACAACGGGTAATAATTGTAGATTTTCAAAATTCAAACCTTCAAATATTGATTCCAAAAATTCCCTAACTCGATAGGCAGTTTCGATTATTTCAATGCCAAATTATAGCCAAATTTACTAAAATTGGTAGATTCATAATAATATTATTATTATTATTATTTACTATAGAATTTCGCAGTTCAGACCTTACAAAAATGAAAATTGTTAAAAACTGTTGATTTTCGAATTGTAAAGGAAACAACAAAGGAAACTGGTAAAAATTGTAGATCTTCAAAACGTAAATTTTAAAATCCATTCTTTGCTTTGTTTCAATAATTCACAACGGGGAAACCCGATGATCAATTTAAAAAAATATATATTTGCAGCTTAAATTCATAACTTTTCATTTAAGTAGTTCCAATAAAATAATTAACATGGTTGGTGTCACTGTTGTTGGATACTTTTCATAAAAGTGTTGCGTAAATATTTAGTTTATTCGCCTGATTTTAATTCCTCAAAAATCCAGTTTTTTTTTGGAATATTTAGGACTTTTTTTTCCGAACAATTTTTCAGAACTATCTGGGGACTTTTTTCTGTTCTAACAAAGAGAGTCTTGGAAAGTCTTGGAAAAAGACCATACATTTTTTTTTGAGGACTTTGTTGTCCTGAAAATAAAATATTTTCGTACGTTTTTTTTAAGACAAGAAAGTCCCGACAAAACATGTTCAGATCTTTTCAGGACTTTTTTTCCAGTATTTTTGGAAGACTTTTTTTTAGAATATGATTTTTTATTCAGGATTTTTTTGCATTTTTTTAGAACTGAGTCCAGGAATTTTTTTCTGCAATTTTTCAGTTTACGGAAAAAAATCCCGAATGAGTCCAGAAAACAGTCCTGAAAAAAAATCTTGGAAAAAGACTAGAAATTTTTTTTGAGGACTTTGTTGTCCTGAAAATAAAATATTTTCGTACGTTTTTTTTTTCAAGACAAGAAAATCCCGACAAAACATGTTCAGATCTTTTCAGGACTTTTTTTCAGTATTTTTGGAGGACTTTTTTTTAGGATATGATTTGCGACATTTTTCGGACTGATTCAGGAATTTTTTTGCATTTTTTTCAAGGCCCTTTTTAGAACTCAATTCAGGAATTTTTTTCTGCAATTTTTCAGTTTGCGGAAAAAATTCCCGAATGAGTAAAGAAAAAGTCCTGAAAAAAAAAGTCTTGGAAAAAGACCAGAAAAAACTTTTAAGTACTTTGTTGTCCTGAAAATCAAATATTTTCGTACGTTTTTTTCACGACAAGAAAATCCCGACGAAACATGTTCAGATCTTTTCAGGACTTTTTTCCAGTATTTTTGGAGGACTTTTTTTTAGAATAAGATTTTTTATTCAGGATTTTTTTTGCATTTTTTTCAAGGCCCTTTTTAGAACTAATTTCAGGACTTTTTTAAGAATTTTTTTCTGAAATTTTTCAGTTTGCGGAAAGAATTCCCGAATGAGTTCAGAAAAAAGTCCTGAAGAAAAAGTCTTGGAAAAAGACCAGACATTTTTTTTGAGGACTTTGTTGTCCTGAGAATAAAATATTTTCGTACGTTTTTTTCAAGTCAAGAAAATCCCGACAAAACATGTTCAGATTTTTTCAGGACTTTTTTTTCCAGTATTTTTGGAGGACTTTTTTTAGGATATGATTTGCGACATGTTTCGGACACATTTAGGATTTTTTTTGCATTTTTTTCAAAGTACTTTTTAGGACTTATTTTTCCGGACTTTTTTAAGAATTTTTTTCTGCAATTTTTCAGTTTGCGGAAAAAATTCCTGAATGAATTCAGCAAAAAGTCCTGAAAATAAAATATTTTTGTACGTTTTTTTTTCAAGACAAGAAAGTCCCGTCAAAACATGTTTAGATTTTTTCAGGGTTTTTTTTTCAATATTTTTGAAGGACTTTTTTTTAGAATATGATTTGCTACATGTTTCAGACACATTCAGGATTTTTTTTGTGTTTTTTTCAATGCCCTTTTTAGAAATAATTTCAGGACTTTTTTAAGAATTTTTTCTGCAATTTTCAGTTTGCGGAAAAAATTCCCGAATGAGTTCAGAAAAAAGTCTTGGAAAAAGACCAGAAAAAACTTTTAAGTACTTGTCCTGAAAATAAAATATTTTCGTACGTTTTTTTCAAGACAAGAAAATTCCGACAAAACATGTTCAGATCTTTTCAGGACTTTTTTCCAGTATTTTGGAGGACTTTTTTTTTAGAATATGATTTGCGAGATTTTTCGGACTCGTTCAGGATTTTTTTGCATTTTTTTCAAGGCCCTTTTTAGAACTAATTTCAGGACTTTTTTAAGATTTTTTTTCTGCAATTTTTCAGGACTTCCTTTTCAAGAGTTTTATTGAAGAAAATAAGTTTAGAACTTATTTCAGAACTCTTTCAGGCCTTTTTCAAGACTGTCATTATATGATTTATTTATTCATAAAATGTGTACGTATGCTCCAGCTACGAACAGACAAAAATACTCTTTATGTTTTCATTGCATTTTGACTTTTTATCTTGTTGTCGATGAGACAGTGAATGTATCCCGAGAAAGACGCACGTGTTTTATTTGAAGTCATCCAAAATATTAAAAGTAATATATTTTTTTTTCCAAAATTGCTCAAAATCACGAGGAGGTTAGGTTGGGTGATGAGGTTAAAGAATTAGTAATTAAGGCAGAAATAATTCGTGTGTGGCTCAAATGTCTAATCGACCTTGAATATACCTAGTTGACCTTGAATCTTGAATTAGTGTTTTAGGTTTTTTAAAGCGACAATTAAAATAAACGAACGCATTCTTTTAAATTACTTTCTTTCCTGGTAAGAGTCACTCGTTTTATATTCATAAGCTTCGCGATTTATACTTCCTAATCTCGAACATTTCGAGATCCTATCGCTCCGGAGAGAAACTGAACCGATGCAGCCGTTTCTTTCGTTCTTTATTCCTTTTCACTTATGTTGATTTCCTTCCCGATATTCACCCTCCGACTTTCCACCTTAAGTGTGCGTATTAGGTCTCGAGTTTATTACCTTGGCTTCAAATTGTGGTCATAAAATTCCCAGCGAAAATAACTTTCACATAAGGGTAGGGACAATATATTTCATGATTCAGAGGGAAGTGTTTACAATACAATTAATTCATTTTTCAGTGTTTAAACTTAGGAATACATTTTCAGCCATGTAATCCCCGGCGCATCCACCAAAGGCGTTACGATGTTTAGATTTTATTTATGCAGTCTTTGTCTTCATAAATATAAACTGTCAACAAGCCGTAATATTAAATGTTAATAAAAAAATATCGAGCAGCTCAATGATCCGATTTAAAAAAAATCGTAACTCAAAAAGGGCGCTACAGATAAATTACTTTATTTTTGCAATGCCTTCCCACAAGTAAATTTAACAATTACAAACTGTCAAAATACCGTGACCGATATTACTTATATTTTTTTTAACATTGAACAGAATTCCGTGGCTGGCACATTAGTCAAAAAAGGCATTGCATTTTTTTTTGTTTTTTTTTTATTTTCTTAAATTAATTCAATTCTAGCTAAGAAAAATCATAAAGCACATATATGGATGTTCGATGACTTATCGAGAAATTATTATTAATTAATCTTCTCTACTTATTTTGTTCTATCATCAAAATTGCAATTAAACACAATCCACATCTTGAATTTCAATTGAACCGCACGTAATTAATTATTAGTTATACCTTTGGAATCGTTAACCTCATGTTATTACCTGCCCGAAACCAATTAAATTAGCAGTCGATCAATGGAACCCTATATTGAATCAATAGAAACTCAACACTGCCAATAATCTATATTCACGTAATATTACCACCTCAAAATAGCCACGGCTACACAATGCAGGTTTAATTAACATTATAAATCAAATAGCCCGTGCAGTATATAAAAATAAAACACACTCGAAATCAATAACGTGTGCAGATATAAATATAAATCAAGTTTGCTGAAGATGACAAATGATTCCCGTCACTTCAGGAATCGATTACAACCCCGGCACGGGTCGTAAATCATCCGCTTATTATTTCTAAGGTGGAACGGTGTGCAGTTAATTATGCAGACTAATCCATTACTGAAAATTTTCAGTAAGTAATGAAAAATGTCTTGGAGTGAAATGTCGGAAGTAGAAGGAAAAAACTAAAGGAGGAATGTGCTGGAATTTGAGGGAAGGGACTTTTAATGCAAATATTATTCACCGTCGAGTATTAAGATAATATGAATTCCAATATTTTAAAGCTCCCACATTCGAATGCCCACGTGAAGTGGGTTGGTACTGGATTTCGTAGCGGAGGGGTAATAAATTATGCATTGAATTTCAGATTCTCGGGTATTAGATGGAATACTTTCTGCTTTGTTATTTACCCCTCTTTCGCGCATCGGGGTTTATTTAGTAGACAATTTATCGTAAATTTAGGAATCCCTAACATGCATGTGAAATTGTGTTCTTTATGTGAAAAGGTGAAATAATTAATTAAGAAAGGTTACTGGTGACGAACGACGGCTCCGCTGCGCTGCGTTGTCGTCGGTGTATAGCCTATTAAATTTGAGCAAAGTAACTGGTGACGAACGACGGCTCCGCTGCGCTGCGCCGTCGTCCGTGTGTAGCCTATTAAATTTTAGCAAAGTTACCGTTGCCGAACGACGGCGCAGCGCAGCGGAGCCGCCGTCCGTGCGTCGTCTATTAAAATTAAGCAGTTAAACTGACCACGGACGACTGCGCAGCGCAGCGGAGAGATAAAAAATCTTCCAATACAAATATTATAAGGCAATGCTTTGTAAATATACTGGAGCTTTAACAGGCTCTTCAATGTCAAAGCTAAAGGCAGCAAGACTCTCGAGAGAAATTACAACACTTCCGGTAAGAGGCATCTTTGGTGAAAATTTCTACCAGATTCATGTCATGCGATTTTCACTCAAATTTCCGAAAAATATAGTGCCCTGACACATAAAAAAATTCATAACTCGCGTGCGATTAGAAAAATCGAAAAAATTTAAAGAATAAATGTTATAGAGCTGTCTCTCATGGAGAGGATAAAAAAGGTTTAAATCGTCCAGGATATACTGGGAAGGCTGTGCGATTTTTTTTCTTCTAATTTTTAAGAAAGCCCTCAAGACCAGAGGGAGGATCATCGGGACGATCAAATTTGCTCAATGCGTACCCCGTCATAGCCGCCACATTGCCTAAACAGGACATCTCGATAGCTATTACAAAATCTGACATTTCAATTTAATTCAATTTTTCCCTTCTATACCCCCGCTGAGGAATTTTGGAAATGTCGAGTTAAAAAATAACGTAAATCACCGTAAATCGTAGAGTAGACGGTCCTGCATATGACAGTTTTTATTTTATATTTTTCATTTTTCATTTTTTATTTTTCATTTTTCATTTTTTGGGCGGTGTAGTGGGTAGAGGCGAGCGCTTGGACCGGTTGCACCGCGTGCCGTGTGGGTTCGAATCCCAGCCTGGCTGAAAGATTTTTCTGGGATCGAGAAGTATTTTTAAGTTATTTTATTTTAGTTTATTTTATCTAATTGTTAGTTGACGTAAGCTACTTTTTATTTTGACGTGTCTCATATTGTTACTACAATGCACAAGACTAATAAACTCTTATCTTATCTTATCTTATTCGGTCGGGTCCATGGTTGTTGTTGGTTGTTGTCTATACATCTGACATTATTCATTTATTCATTTGTTCATCCCAAAATTAAAAAAATACAAAATTACATATTCGATGTAACTGAATGGCACATGCCTAAGTCAAAAAAAAATTCATTTTGAATTTTTTATTTTTTATTTTATTTTGAATTTTTTGATTTTTTTTTAAAGCCAGTTGTATCCTATGCGATTCCTAAAAGTTTGGAGTTTTCCGACTTGAAAAGAAAAAAAGCGTCCTTAAAAAAACACGAACCCTAGGGGTGCAAATGGAGCGTACGGATGGTTCCACAATTTTTTTAATTATTATTATTTTTTTTAAATTTGTTATAAGTCAGTTGTATCCTATGCGATCCCTAAAAGTTTTGAGTTTTTTGACTTGTGAAGAAATAAAACGTCCTTAAAAAAACACGAACCCTACAGGTAAAAATTGAGCGTGCGGATGGTTCCACAATTATTTAAATTTTTAATTTTATTTTTTTAATTTTTTTTAAACTAGTTGCATCCTATGCGATACCTAAAAGTTTTGAGTTTTCCGACTTGTGAAGAAAAAAAAACGTCTTTAAAAAAACACGAACCCTAGGGGTGCAAATGGAGCGTACGGATGGTTCCAGAAATTTTTAAATTTTTAATTTTTTTAAAAGTTTTGAGTTTTTCGACTTGAAAAGGAAACATAAATGTCCTTAAAAAAACACGAACTCTAGGGGTGCAAATGGAGCGTAGGGATGGTTCCACAAATTTTTTAATTTTTAATTTTTTTTAAGCCAGTTGTATCCTATGCGATCCCTAAAAGTTTTGAGTTTTCGACTTGTAAAGAAAAAAAAAGTCCTTAAAAAAACACGAACCCTAGAGGTGAAAATGGAGCGTGCGGATGGTTCCACAATTTTTTAAATTTTAAATTTTATTTTTTAAATTTTTTTTAAACCAGTTGTATCCTATGCGATCCCTAAAAGTTTTGAGTTTTCCGACTTGAAAAGAAAAAATAAACATCCTTAAAAAAACACGAACCCTAGGGGTGCAAATGGAGCGTACGGATGGTTCCACAATTTTTTTAATTATTTATTTTATTTTTTTTATTTTTTTTAAGTCAGTTGTATCCTATGCGATCCCTAAAAGTTTTGAGTTTTTCGACTTGAAAAGAAAAAAAAAGTCCTTTAAAAAAAACACGAACCCTAGGGGTGCAAATGGAGCGTACGGATGGTTCCACTGATTTTTTAATTTTTAATTTTTTTCATTTTTTTTTAAGCCAGTTGTATCCTATGCGATCCCTAAAAGTTTTGAGTTTTCCGACTTGAAAAGAAAAAAAAAAGTCCTTAAAAAAACACGAACCCTAGGGCTGCAAATGGAGCGTACGGATGGTTCCACAAATTTTGAAAAAAAAAATCTTAAGCCATCCCTGAAATATTCAACTTTTCGACTTTAAGAGAAAAAAATACGTTTTTAAAAGAATAAAAACGAAGCCAAGTGGTGCAAATGGAGCGTAAGGGTAGTTCCAAACATTAAAAAAAAAATCTTCTGCGATTCCTGAAAGTTTCAGCTTTTCGACTTGAAAAGAAAAAAAAAGGGTGATGTGGCCATCATGTTACTTTCTTCGACTATGATGGTATCATAGCCATTTATATTTACGTTTTCATGGTTTATTTTCAATTGAAATCATATTTTAAATGTACATCGAGCGTTTTGTAAACTCGGATGAAACTGACGTTTAAAACGTCAAAATTATGAAAGATGGAAAAATTATACTTCAAATTCAAAAACTCAGTTTACTCAAAAAATAAAGGGATTTCGAAAAAAACTTATTCTTTGTAAGTTGTTCATTATCTACAATTATTATTAACATACATTTGCTGTAACTATTATCGTTTTATAATTATACACCAAAAATTACAAAAATAATAATACATTTTTTTCTCGAATAAAAATGATTTTATAAAAAAAAAATTCAAGCAAAAGATGTTCATTTCTTTGTTGTCTTCAAAGTTTGTTTAAATGTTTTTGTGATATTTTTCATATTTAAGAAAATATTGGCAAAAAACAAAAAACAGTTGAGGTAAACGCCCACTTCCGGTGCACGAAATTTTACCAAAAGCTTTTGAGATCTTCAGATTATGAAATAAGACGGATGTTCAAAGTTTAATATCAATTGCTCTATCAGTTTTTGAGATACAGCGCGCACAGACAGACACACACACAGACACACACACACATCGAGAAAGACACACACACACAGACACATACACACAGACACACACACACACACATCGAGAGAGACACATACACACACAGACACACACACACATCGAGAGAGACACACACACACAGACACACACACAGCAACAATTTTTTTTTTCCAGAAATTATTGAAATGGCATCTAGGGACCCCAAAAACGGATATTTCCCTAAAAAAAATTTTTGACAAAAAAATCACGATCACAATACTTTCTCGTACTTCGTAACGGAGAAAGTAAAAAATACGCCTTGGGAACGCCTCCTTACATATGCACAGCCCGTTAAACAAGAACGTCAGAGTATTAAAATGAATAACTTATTATTCAAATTTCGGATACAGTTTCGAAAATATGAAAAAATATTATTTGATTAATAAATTTTAAATAAATTACCCCAGAGTACGGCGGATTTTTTTTTCTAAATTACAGAAGTATTAGTATTCAAATTGTTTATAAACATTATTATAAAAAAAATAAATCCGTGCTACTCTTTAGAATATATTTACAGAGGTGAATTCAAAATTTCACTTTTAAGTCTTTATCCGTTTGTGAATATTGTTTTAAATGAATTTAGAAGTACGCTCCGGGAGCCTTAAAGAAGAGAAACGAACCCTGGGGCCAGGCCAAATGACGCGCTCTAGAAGGCTAGGGGGTGTTTTAAAATTTTTGAAAAAAATACCAATGAAGGCTCGTCATATTTTCCATCAATTTAAATAGAAAAAATACGTCCTCGAAAGAAGTAAAACGAACCCTGGGAATCTGTCGTTAGATTCCTGATTTAAAAAGAAAAGAAAAATTATTTAATAACGATCAAAATTATTTACCGGCAAAAAACGTTTTTTTAGTGCACACGGATTTATATAAAATATAAAAAAAAAATCGAAAAACTTTATAGGGATCTTTGCTACGGATTAAATATGTCGGCGTCGGATTTTTAATTTTCGAAAAAAAAATCGAAAAATTCTTCAAAAAAATCCCGGAAATCAATCAAAAATTGGCTGTAGGTCGTAAACGGTGCGCCCTACGACAAATATAGCCGCTACCTTTTCGTCGCAAAATGCAATTCCAAATAGCATGCCGTTTAATTTTTTTACGTCTGATTAAAAATGGCCGCTGTAGAATTTTTTTATTGAAATCGGGGGTGGTTTTCTTTGAATAACTCCTCGAGAGTTGGAGATATCGAAAATCCGTAAGAGACATAAAATATAGAGGGGAGGTAGTTCTACAAAACTCAATGAAAATGTAATCGTGAATAATACATAATCCAATTACTAAATCATAACAGCTGATAAATCAATAAAATGTTTATGTATACAAAGGTAGTTGCCGTAAATAAACTTTATTATTATTATTAGATTAGACTAATTAAGCTCACAATAGGAACATGAAGAGCGTAGTCCAGGGACAACCACCTCTCGTAAAAAAAGACTTATTAATTAAAAATATAAATACCGACTTGAGAATTTCATTAAAAATGTAATATCGAGTCCGACAACAAAAAAAAATGAAAATATGCCCGCCCTCGATTTTTTTTCCTATTTTCCGTTTAGAATTTTTGCGCGAAATTGCGACTTGTCATAAAAGAATGTCCGGCTCACGAACGCCATCAAAAGTTGTAAACTATTTTAATTTCACTTTGCGCCCCCGTGAACTTTTAATGATTCTCAAATTACGGCCACAACTTTTTAATTGTGCTCTCGCCGCTCGAAAAAAAAAAATAATTGGAGGACTGCAGAAAATTTCTCCGGTCCTTTGTCCTACATCACGCGTAATTATTGTGTAATTAAATGCCGAAGTTTGAATGGATAGTTTTTAGTCGAAACAATACATTTAAATGGAACATAACCTGGAAGCAAAGATTGTCAGCCGTGACAGTTAAAATAAATAATGGAATTGAATTCAATTTTTCCGTTCTACACCCCCGCTGAGGAATTTTGGGAAGGTCGAGTTAAAAAATGGTGATGTGGCCATCATGTTACTCTCTCCGACTTGATGGTATCATTTATATTTACGGTTTTATGGTTTATTTTCAGTTAAAATCATATTTTAAATGTACATCGAGCGTTTTGTAGAATCGAAGAAACTGACGTTTAAAACGTCAAAATTATTAAAGATGAAAATGGTCAGTTTACTCAAAAACCAAAGAGATTTCGAAAGAAACTTATTCTTTATAAGTTGTTCATTTTGGTATGCTCTACAATTATTATTAACATAAATTTGCTATAACTGTTACCGTTTCATAATTATAAACCAAAAATGAAAAAAAACAAATTTCTCGAATAGCAATGATTTTACGAAAAATATTTTCAAACAAGACTTGTTCATTTTTTTGTTGTGTTCAATATTTGTTTGAATGTTTTTGTGATATTTTTCATATTTAAAAAAATATTGGAAGAAAACAAAAAGCCCATTTCCGAAATTTTACCGAAAGCTTTTTAGTTCTTCGGATTATCAAATAAGACTTATGTTCAAAGTCTCATATGAATTGCTCAATTTGGCCAGTTTTTTCCAAAGTAATTCAAGGTAATACAGACCGACCATAATGAAAATAAAATCCAAAAGTTTTTTAATTGGTTTTATAAACATTATTTTTGTACTGACGAAGGAGTGGTTGAAAAATTCTGAAAAAATTTATAAAAATAGTCTACCCAATTAACCATTTGACCAATTTTTCCAAGGTCTTTCAAGGTTATTTCGACACTGAAAAAATTTGAAAGATTTTAAACATAACTTTTTAAATCTATTTTTTAATCATTATTTTTATACTGACAAACAAGTGGATGAAAAGTTCTGAAAAAATTCATGAAAATAGTCCACCCAATTAACCATTTGACCAATTTTTTCCAAGGTCATTCAACATAACTTTTTAAATCGATTTTTAATCATTATTTTTATAGTGGCCAACGAGTGGATGAAAAATTCTGAAAAAATTATGAAAATAGTCCACCCAATTACCCATTAGACCAATTTTTCCCAAAGTCATTCAAGGTCGTTTAGTTACTGGAAAAAATCCAAAAGTTTGTAAATCGATTTTTTGAAAATTATTTTTTTACTGACGAACGAGTGGATGAAAAATTCTGAAAAAAATCATGAAAATAGTCCACCCAATTACCCATTTGACCAATTTTTTTCAAGGTCATTCTAGGCCATTTAGACACTAAAATATTCTAAAAGTTTTTGAAATCGATTTTTTAAACATTATTTTTTTACTGACGAACCATTGGATGAAAAATTCTGAAAAAAATCATGAAAATAGTCCATGCAATTACATATTTGATTTTTTTTTCTAAGGTCATTTAAACCCTAAAAAAATCCAAAAGTTTTTTAATCGACTTTTTTTACACTGACGAACAAGTTGATGAAAAATTCTGAAAAATTTCATGAAAATAGTCCACCCAATTACCGATTTGAATGCTTATGAAGTTCCTTTGTTTAAATATTTATTTACTTTTATTACTTTATTTATTTATAAAAAAATACGATTTTTTGTTTTGATTTAAAAAAAAATGAGATTTTGGCAATTTGCGTTGATTTAAGATGGAAATTTTACAATGATTTTTCAAAACATATTAAGTTTGCTACATTTTCACGATTAAATCATCAAAATCTAACAACGCGTTCAACAGTTATACATTTTTTTTAAATACGATTTCTTGTTTTGATTTAAAAATTTACGATTTTGGCAATTTGCATTGATTTAAGGGGGAAATTTTCCAAAACCTTTTCAAAAAGTGATAAATTCGCTAGAATTTCAAATTTAAAAAATCAAAATCCAACAACGCGTTCAACAGTTATATGATTTAAAAAAAATACGATGTTTTAGTTTTGATTTTTGACAATTTACATTGATTTAAGATGAACATTTTACAATGATTTTTTAAAATGTGTTAATTTCGCTACATTTTGACGTTTAAATAATCAAAATCTCACAATGCGTTTAGCAATTACCTAATTAAAAAAAAATGTTTTGACTTAAAAAATTGCGTTTTTGACAATTTGCGTTGATTTAACATGAAAATGTTTCAATGATTTTTCAAAAAGTGTTAAATCATCAAAATCTAATGACGCGTTCGACAGTTACCTAATTTATAAAAAATACGATTTTTTGTTTTTATTAAAAAATTGGGATTTTGGCAATTACGTTGATTTAAGGTAGAAATTTTCCATTGATTTTTCAAAAAGAAAAATTTGTTATGTAAGATGGCAATATTTTTATACTGACAGTTCGACAATGAAAAGATCTCTCAAAATCAAGAACAAAAATAGGGGGTTCTCATTTAAAAACAAAATGGATGGCGTCATTACTCAAAAACAAATGACGACTGAAAATCGATTTTTATGCAAAAATGTGTACTTTCAAAAAGCAAAATCGACGTGTTCGAGAATTTTTTCCAAAAATCTTTTATTTCGATTTTACTGAATATATTCCATACTTTAGGCGCGCACTGTATAATCTTAATAAATAATAGGGAAAATATGAGGTGAATGTATTTCCCAATATTAAAAAGTCCGAGTCGTGAATTGATGATGTTCTCGTTAATTGGGTGTACATTTCCGAGGATGTTTTCAACTGAATTTTCCCCACTTTTTTTTTTATTAATAGTTATCGGATTCTTCTGCTCCATATTTTCTGTTTGCCGAGTTGATCTGGATATTAATCCTTAAAAGAGTTCCCGCTTTTCTTTTTATCATCGCCTCGCTATTGTTGTAAACGTCAGCAGTTTTTCTTTTGTGGTATTCGTTTGGATCCTCTTATCGGTAATGATTTATTTGAAAGAAATATTTTTATAATAGTTCTTCTACTTAAGAGTCCGCCGAGACTTTATTATTTATGGTCGTTAAAAATAATGAGAGAGGGAAAACATTTATTATAGAAATACTGCAATTGCAATTTCCAGACTTATTCTCTAATAAAATAAAAATACTTGCAGATAAAATAAGCGTAAAATAATAAACAAATATTATTTTTTTCATAATCATCTACAGGATGTCCCACAGAAACTTCACATTTAAAAATTCTGTACTGAAATTTCTACCATTTACGTGATTGAGTGTGGTCTTTTCAATTAAAATATTTTCAAGATCTTACGACTTTCGGTTATACCGGAAGTCAAGACCAACTTCCTTATTTTAAATGCAGTACTATATTTTTATTTCAAATTTGGATTCTACATAAAATTCTGTAAAAAAACTTCATTTTTTTAAATTTAGTGCTTTTTCATAGTTCATTTTAAAAATACGTATTTTCGAGCAAAAGAATCGAAGGTTTGTGAAAAGCCAATTTCCTGAATGTATCCAGTGGTAATTTATTTTCGGATCTATAAAATACGGAGCGTTTAAAATTTCATACCACATTTATGCAATCTCGACCTTTTTAAATAAAACACCCTGATATTTTTACATATTCTGACGCTAATTTAATCTGCATTAATTTCCCTTTATCTTCTTTAGTTTTCAAGATATTAACATATTTGTCAAAATACGTCCATACAAACAAAAGGAATGTAATTTAGAAAACACTTTTTGAGGTCGAACATAATCTGCAAGAAATATGGTTTTAACATGATGGCGCACCAGCTCACTTCACCTTATATACTTTCTACTTCACGAGTATACAACTCGACAAACCACACTTTTCTACAGAATTAAATTATCCTACAGAACTCCAGAATAATACAAACATATTCAACTGCCTCGTAGTTTTAAACACAGTTCTCGCAGAACCACACTATTTTAAAGAGATTGAATTATCCTACAGAATACTAAAATAACACAAACATATTCAACATGTAAGACTGCCTTGTAGTTTTATACGCAGTCGTCGTAAAATATTGAAATCCCGTTCATTTCTGTTTTGCTTTCGGAATCGTTTGAATGTGCGCTTTCATCCACTGAAATAGTGAGCGTTTATCAGATGAAAGAATAGAACCCTTTTTTTATAATTCAAGAAATGCGCGTCATTTCAAAGGGATAGGCGAGGCAGTAACAGATCGGCAAAAGGCTCGCCCCGAAACATTTTCAGTGGCGGAGGACGTCCCCGAGGGCTTCAACATGGCTTTTATTATTTTTAAGTAGGGCAACGGAGCGATTCGCAGATGCAGCATAAAAGCTGATTAGTTTCTGCATATGGAAAATGTTCGCGTTTACAAGAAAAAAAAAACTTAAGTGCATAAAAAAAAGTGAATGAAATGTGAATTTACACAATTAATATATGATTGGTTTTGTTTTTTTTTTCACTTTATATGATCTATTTTTTAATTTACATCAGAATACATCAAGAGCTTGGTTATGTGAACTAATAGAAACCGGAAATAAAATTGTTCATATAATAGAAATTTTTTTTCAAGTTACATTTTATTAACCCTTATGTAATGAATGTTCGCCATATTCACAATAATAAAAAAAAATGTACCGCAAGATCGAAAGCCATGGTTATACAAAATTAAAATATTTTCATAAGATCGAAAGCCACAGTATTTGCGACAATAAAAATATTCTGGTAAGATTGAATTTGAAGTTCCCGGCGCATCCACCAGTTCTAGATAAGTTCATTTGATTTGTTTATAAATAGATCGTAAAGGGTGACTTATAAACTAGTTCTTTAGCGAAGGGTTAAAATACTGCGTCATACGTGGCTGTACTTTCTTCGGCATCATGTTAAAAATAAATTTTTCCAGCGCCAACCCCGAAAATGACATTTTCATCACTCAATTTAAAAAGGAAAAAGACATTTTTTTCACTCAATGTACAGAGGAAAGTAAACGTTTAATTGCGAAGATTTTTTGTAGTGAATTTCAAGATTGCGCATTTTTTATTGAGAGGTGCACATCGCATTCACTCAACTTCAAGTGCTGCCGTCCTGTTTTCTCAAAAGGTGTATCAATTATTTTCTGTTAAATCAAAAATATGCTATTTTCATGTGAATTTGGAAAATTTGTAGGTAATTCCGCGGATGATATGTAATATTTCATAAATTTTAACTTTAAACCGACGCCATTTTGTCTCCACTGGTGATTTTTCATGATTCTTGTAAAATATCGCAGAATGGTCATTTCTTAAGCGATTTTGACAGTTGCAGACAGCTGTATTGACAGTTGCATTTTTTTTGTCTGGAAAACCGATTTTTTCCAATTTTTATGATAAATTTTAACTTTAAACCGTCGCCATTTTGTCTCGACTGGAGACTTTTTATGATTCTTAAAAAATATTACAGACAGATCATTTCTTAAATTATTTTGTCAGCTACAGACAGCTGCAATGTCTGGTACATTTTTTACGTCCGCAAAACCAATTTTGTGCAATTTTAAATCAAAAATTTTAATTTTCAGTGCTTTTTTTATAATTTTTGCAAAATATTACTGTCTCATCATTACTTACGCGATTTCGACAGCCACAGACAGCTGCAATGAGAGATATATTTTTTTACGTCCGCAAAACCAATTTTTTGCAATTTTAAACCAAAAATTTTAACTTTCAACCGACGCCATTTTGTCACCATCGGAGACTTTTTTATGATTTTTGCAAAATATTACTGTCTGATCATTACTTACGCGATTTTGACAGTTGCAATGACAGATATAAGTTTTTACGTTCGCAAAACCAATTTTTTGCAATTTTGAACCAAGAATTTTAACTTTTAACCGACGGTATTTTGTTTCCATCGGAGATTTTTGTATGATTTTTGCAAAATATTACTGTCTGATCATTACTTTTGCGATTTTGACAGCCACAGACAGCTGCAATGACATATATAATTTTTTACGTCCGCAAAACCAATTTTTTGCAATTTTAGAGCAAACATTTTAACTTTTAACCGACGCCAATTTGTCTCCATCAGAGATTTTTGTATGATTTTTGCAAAATATTACTCTCTCATCATTACTTACGCGATTTTGACAGCTGCAATGACAGATTTAATTTTTTATGTCGGCAAAACCAATTTTTTTTTAACTAAAAATTTTAACTTTGAACCGACGCCATTTTGTCTCCATCGGAGATTTTAGTGTGAATTTTGCAAAATATTGATGTCTGATCATTATTTACGCGTTTTGGACAGCCACAGACAGCTGCAATGACAGATATAATAGTTTACGTCGGCAAAACCAATTTTTTGCAATTTTGAATCAAAAATTTCAACTTTCAACCGACGCCATTTTGTCTCCATCGGAGATTTTTGTGTGATTTTTGCAAAATATTACTTTCTGATTATTACTTACGAGATTTTGACAGCCACAGACAGCTGCATTGACAGATATAATTTTTTACGTCCGCAAAACCAATTTTTTGCAATTTTAAACCAAACATTTTAACTTTCAACCGACGCCATTTTGTCTCCATCGGAGATTTTTGCAAAATATTACTGTCTGATCATTACCTACACGATTTTGACAGCCACAGACAGCTGCAATGACAGATATAATTTTTTACGGTGGCAAAACCAATTTTTTGCAATTTTGAACCAAAAATTTTAACTTTCAACCGATGCCATTTTGCCTGCATCGAAGATTTTTGTATGATTTTTGCACAATATTATTGTCTGATCATTACTTACGCGATTTAGACAGCCACAGACAGTTACATTGACAGATATAATTTTTTACGTCCGCAAAACCAATTTTTTGCAATTTTAAACCAAACATTTTAACTTTCAACTGACGCCATTTTGTCTCCATCGGAGATTTTTGCAAAATATTACTGTCTGATCATTACCTACATGATTTTGACAGCCACAGACAGCTGCAATGACAGATATATTTTTTTACGGTGGCAAAACCAATTTTTTGCAATGTTGAACCAAAAATTTTATTTTTAAACCGACGCCATTTTGTCTCCATCGGAGATTTTTGTATGATTTTTGCAAAATATTACTGTCTGATCATTACTTATGCGATTTTGACAGTCACAGACAGCTGCAATGACAGATATATTTTTTTACGTCAGCAACACTAATTTTGTGCAATTTTGAACCAAAAATTTTAACTTTTAACTGACGCCATTTTGTCTCCATCAGAGATTTTTGTATGATTTTTGCAAAATATTACTGTCTGATCATTACTTACGCGATTTTGACAGTTGCAATGACAGATATAATTTTTTACGTCCGCAAAAACATTTTTTTACAATTTTAAACCAAAAATTTTAATTTATAACCGAAGCCACTTTGTCTCCATCGGAGATTTTTGTATGATTTTTGCAAAATATTACTGTCTGATCATTACTTACGCAATTTTGACAGTCGCAGACAGCTGCAATGACAGATAGAATTTTGTACGTCCGCAAAACCAATTTTTTGCAATTTTGAACCAAAAATTTTAACTTTCAACCGACGCCATTTTGTCTCCATCAGAGATTTTTGTATGATTTTTGAAAAATATTGCTGTCTGATCATTACTTACGTGGTTTTGACAGCCACAGACAGCTGCAATGACAGATATAATTTGTTACGTTCGCAAAACCAATTTTTTGCAATTTAAAACCAAAAATTTTAACTTTCAACCGACGCCATTTTGTCTCCATCAGAGATTTTTGTGCAATTTTTGCAAAATATTAGTCTGATCATTACTTACGCATTTTTGACAGCCACAGACAGCTGCAATGACAGATAAATTTTTTTACGTCCGCAAAACCCACTTTGTGCAATTTTAAACCAAAAATTTTAATTTTCAACCGACGCCATTTTGTCTCCATCGGAGATTTTTGTGTGATTTTTGCAAAATATTACTGTCTGATCATTACTTACCCGATTTTGACAGCCACAGACAGCTGCAATGACAGATATAATTTTTTACGTCCGCAAAACCAATTTTTTGCAATTTTGAACCAAAAATTTAAACTTTCAACCGACGCCATTTTGTCTCCATCGGAGATTTTTGTATGATTTTTGCAAAATATTACTGTCTGATTATTACTTACGCGATTTTGACAGCCGCAGACAGCTGCAATGACAGATATATTTTTTTACGTCCGCAAAACCAATTTCTTGCAATTTTAAACCAAACATTTTAGCTCTCAACCGACGCCATTTTGTCTCCATCGGAGATTTTTGTATGATTTTTGCAAAATATCACCATCTGATTATTACTTACGCGATTTTGACAGCCACAGACAGCTGCAGTGACAGATATATTTGTTTACATCCGCAAAACCAATTTTTTGCAATTTTAGACCAAAAATTTTAACTTTCAACCGACGCCATTTTGTCTCCTTCGGATATTTTTGTATGATTTTTGCAAAATATTACTGTCTGATCACTACTTACGCGATTTTGACAGCCACAGACAGCTGTATTGACAGATATATTTTTTTACGTCAGCAAAACCAATGTTTTGCAATTTTGAACCAAAAATTTTTTGTTTCCTGACGGGGTTCTAAAGCTGTACTGATCATTAGCAAATAACTGGATTAGTACTTGGATATTTTAATTTTAATTTGGGAAACCTGTACGATTAATAAATTTATTTATTATTTCCTAAGCAGAATTACAAAATTCGTGTTTATTTCTTTTAATTATTTATTATTAAGAAATAAACAAATCAAAATCTTTAACGGGTTTCAATTAACTGAAATTGTAAAACATTAGTTTTGCGCATCGATCCAAAATTCCCGTTCGTTTTATTTCACCCCAAACACCAATAATTCTCCGCCCCCTCTCTATTTTCTCTTCCACGGGGATATCTCTCAACTACCACAGGTAACATTCTTTCGCGCAGAAAAGTAGACATCGAAAGGGTGCTGTAAGCCCCGAATTCGGGGGCGCCGAACACCGTATGTTTTCGAGGCAATCAATGTCTTCGCGATGGCAGGTGTGTGGGTATGTTTGGTGGCGTTTCCACGGCAACAGACACTCACCCTCCTCGATATTATCGCCGTCAATGTTATTAAATTAACTTTCCGCTCTGATATCGAATACACTGCTAGTAAATATCGTTGCCTGTAAACTTTCCTGGAATCGTATTCGATTACTGACAATAATGTGAATATTAAATTGGTTTATGATTGATTGTAATTGTGTAAATGGTTTCGTCAATAATAATATATTCGTGATCTACATCATCAGAATTATACTAAATTATAAAATATACTTACTAGAATCGAAACGTCTTTAGAGGCTGATGTCATGACGAATGTTAAATTATATTCAGAGTAAAACGAAAATTGATTTAATTCTGCTTTACCATTTCGAGATAATGATTTCCAATTAATTTCGGTTTCTGGTCGTCTGAAAATTTAGGTTCGCTTTCGGTTCAGGTTCAGGTTCAGGTTCAGGTTCAGGTCAATTTTCTTTTAGTTAAAATTGTTTGATGGGTATAGATGGGAGTGAATATTTAAAAATAATATTTTTTTACGTATATTTCTATCAATAAATTTATTTTAAAATTCTTTACAAAATGCCATAATAAAGTCGAAGATTTTAAAGATTCAGAAACTAAACTGAGTTTTTATTTAATTAAATTAATTACTGTTTCTTATTACTATCCTTGATCTTCAATATATTATTATGAAAATTATCAAAAATAAACTCTTCGTTATTTAAGTTTGTTAATGGTGAAAACCTTAAAACCAGTTAGTAATTATGTCTTATAATTTAACGACGTAATTAAGTAAACTATTCATTATTTACATTTAATTTAACTGGGGCAAGTTTTCAAAGATGCTTTTAATAAATTGTTTGGTAGTCTAAGAAAACAAACGCGGACGGCTACTGAAGCCAAGGAAAAAGTTTGAATTCCCAGAGGGTAACAAGTTCCGTCTCGAAAACTTCCTCATTATTTTAACGTGATTGTTAATGCACGTTGCAATTTTAATTAAGCTGGTAATAGAGTTTGTCTTATTATGTACAAATTTAATTAACATCTGATTTTAAATAAAACAAAATTTTAAAGAAAATGTAATTATGATATAGTAAACATTAGAACAAGTTTTAGTCTGAATTTCAAATAATGTAAAAAATTGAAATCGTCGCGTTATTGTTTTGCAAATTTTAACAAATACTTTTACATCTATAAGCTAATAAAGAAAGTTTATTTCTTTTAAAAATTCCGACTGAAACAAAAGTTATGAATTTTCAAAATTGTACCTGCAGTAGTAACAGAAAATTTAGTCAGAATTTCAAAAAATTGTAAAAAATTGAAATCGTCGCGTTATTGTTTTGCAAATTTTAACAAATACTTTAACATATATATGCTAATAAAAAAGTTTATTTCTTTTAAAAATTCGGACTGAAATAAAAGTTCTGAATTTTCAAAATTGTACCTGCAGTAGTAACACAGAAAATTTAGTCAGAATTTCAAAAAATTGTAAAAAATTTTAATCTTTGCGTTATTGTTTTGCAAATTTTAACAAATACTTTTACATCTATATGCTAATAAAAAAAGTTTATTTCTTTTAAAAATACCGACTAAAATAAAAGTTATGAATTTTCAAAATTGTACCTGCAGTAGTAACACAGAAAATTTAGTCAGAATTTCAAAAAATTGTAAAAGATTGAAATCTTTGCGTCATTGTTTTGCAAATTTTAACAGATACTTTTACATCTATATGCTAATAAAAGAAGTTTATTTCTTTTAAAAATTCCGACTGAAATAAAAGTTATGAATTTTCAACATTGTACCTGCTGTAGTAACACAGAAAATTTAGTCAGAATTTCAAAAAATTGTAAAAAATTGAAATCGTTGCGTTATTGTTTTGCAAATTTTAACAGATACTTTTACATCTATATGCTAATAAAAAAAGTTTATTTCTTTTAAAAATTCCGACTGAAATAAAAGTTATGAATTTTCAACATTGTACCTGCAGTAGTAACACAGAAAATTTAGTCAGAATTTCAAAAAATTGTAAAAAATTGAAATCGTTGCGTTATTGTTTTGCAAATTTTAACAGATACTTTTACATCTGTATGCTAATAAAAAAAGTTTATTTCTTTTAAAAATTCCGACTGAAATAAAAGTTATAAATTTTCAAATTGTACCTGCAGTAGTAACACAGAAAATTTAGTCAGAATTTCAAAAAATTGCAAAAAATTGAAATCGTTGCGTTATTGTTTTGCAACTTTTAACACATACTTTTACATCTATATGCTAATAAAAAAAGTTTGTTTCTTTTAAAAATTCCGACTGAAATAAAAGTTATGAATTTTCAAAATTGTACCTGCAGTAGTAACACAGAAAATTTAGTCAGAATTTGAAAAAAAAGTAAAAAATTAAAATCGTTGCGTCAGTGTTTTACAAATTTTAACACATACTTTTACATCTATATGCTAATAAAAAAAGTTTATTTCTTTTAAAAATTCTGACTGAAATAAAAGTTATGAATTTTCAAAATTGTACCTGCAGTAGTAACACAGAAAATTTAGTCAGAATTTCAAAAAATTGTAAAAAATTGAAATCTTTGCGTCTTTGTTTTGCAAATTTTGACATATATTTTTGTATCTATTTTCTTATTAAAACAGTTGATTTCTTAAAAAAATCCGACTGGAAATAAAAGTTTTTAATTTTTAAAACTGTTTTTTGCAACAGTAAGATAGAAAATTTAGACTGAATAAAAAAAAAATAAAAAAAATTAATCGTTGCTTTGTCTTGTTTGCACATTTTGACAAATACTTTTGCATATAATTTCTGAATAAGACAGAAATTAAGTCTGAAATCAGAAAACAAATACTTTTCTGACTAATGCTAATTTTACAGAGTTATAAATATTAATATATTCAGGCTACTTTTTGCTTTCATTAAATTTAATTATAAATTATACAGTTTCAATTTTAAACCAATAAAAGGAAAAAAAAATTAAGTCCATTCATGAAAGTCAATTTAAGATTTCCTATTTGAAAATTTCGTAACTGAATATAAATTACGAATTCAATTACGATAATCGATTCGAAGCAAGGGCGATCGCTCGAGTTCGCGAGGTAACGCTAACTTTCCGAGGGAGGCGAAGGGGAGCCGAAGAAAAAAAAAGAAAAACAGTGCCGATGGACGCGAAACTTTCGCACAATATAATTTCCGCGGGTATAAATTATAGATATAAGATTGGTCGAACTTTCGTGAAACTTTTTCCATACGAATCCTGCGACGTTTAAAATTTAAATTGCTGCCCTCATCTCCATTACTGCTGTAACGCGCACTCCTTCCTTCCGGCTAACAGGCCCCGGGAAATTCAATTTCGAAAATAACGGACTGAGCGAAATGCTGCAGGGGCTACGCAAATTGGTTTTGTGTTATTGAGTTTTTTCTTTTTTTCTTTTTTGAGATCTTATTAATTTGAAAGTATTGTATTATTTCGGGTAAATTAAATTTTACTCGGTAATAATATCGTGGGGATAGAATTGCATACGTGTACTCTTATTACCTTTTTATCTAAAAGCTTGTTCAGCTACTAATAATGGACAACTAGTTGAATAAATAAATGTATCTAGAAAGAATTGCATGTATTATTATTTTAATTAATGATATTATTATTAGTTTTAAAATTTAACTTTATTATAAATCATGGTAAAAACGATGTCAATAGTAATACTATTTATAACATGCAAATGTTTTTGAATAATTCAATATTAATTCACTAACTTTTTATTTTTTTAATTCGAATATAATGTAGTTCAAAACAAAATGGAAGAAGAAAGGTCTTATAATTATTGTTTAGTTTTGTTAATAAAACCATGAAGAATGTTTATGGCCTTTCAAATCATTTCTAAATGAGGTCAAACATTAACTTTTGATTTTTTAAAATTTATAATGTCTTCGAATATTATGCACTAAATGGTAGAAAAATAACCCTTCAATTGTTATTTAATTATGTTAAAGGGTCTTGAAGAATATATGTGGCTATTTAAATAATTTATAAATGGGATCAAACACTTACTTTTGATATTTTCAAATTTACCATGTCTTCGGATAATCAGTTTTTTTTTTCTTAAACAAAATGAAAAGAAATGGTCCTCTAATTGTTATTCATATTGTTAATAAGACTGCGAGGAGCATTTCTGGCCATTAAAATAATTTTTAAATGGGGTCAAACACTAACTTTTGATTTTTTTAATTCGCCACGTCTTCGAATATTACGCAGATCAGGAAAAAATATTTAAACAAAATGGAAAAAAAGGTCCTCTAAATGTTATTTAATATTGTTAATAAGACTGCGAGGAACATTTGTGGCCATTAAAATATATTCAAAATGAGGTCAAACACTAACTTTTGATTTTTTTAATTCGTCACGTCTTTGAATATTATGCAGATCACGAAAAAAATATTTAAACAAAATGGAAGAAAAAGGGTCCTCTAATTGTTATTTAATATTGTTAATAAGACTGTGAGGAACATTTGTAGCCATTAAAATATATTCTTAATGAGGTCAAACACCACCTTTTGATTTTTTTAATTCGCCACGTCTTCGAATATTATGCAGATCAGGAAAAAAATATTTAAACAAAATGGAAGAAAAAGGGTCCTCTAATTGTTATTTAATATTGTTAATAAGACTGTGAGGAACATTTGTAGCCATTAAAATAATTTCTTAATGAGGTCAAACACCACCTTTTGATTTTTTTAATTCGCCACGTCTTCGAATATTATGCAGATCAGGAAAAAAATATTTAAACAAAATGGAAGAAAAAGGGTCCTCTAATTGTTATTTAATATTGTTAATAAGACTGTGAGGAACATTTGTGGCCATTCAAATAATTTCTAAATGAGGTCAATCACTAACTTTTGATTTTTTTAATTCGCCACGTCTTCGAATATTGTGCAGATCAGGAAAAAAATATTTAAACAAAATTGAAGAAAAAGGGTGCTCTAATTGTTATTTAATATTGTTAATAAGACTGTGAGGAACATTTGTGGCCATTAAAACAATTTCTAGATGAGGTAAAACACTAACTTTTGATTTTTTTAAGTCGACCATGTCTTCGAATATTGTGCAGATCAGGAAAAAAATATTTAAACAAAATTGAAGACAAAGGGTGCTCTAATTGTTATTTAATATTGTTAATAAGACTGTGAGGAACATTTGTGGCCATTAAAATAATTTCTAAATGAGGTCAAAGACTAACTTTTGATTTTTTTAATTCGTCACGTCTTCGAATATTATGCAGATCAGGAAAAAAATATTTAAACAAAATTGAAGAAAAAGGATCCTTTAATAGTTATTTAATATTGTTAATAAGACTGCGAGGAATATTTGTGGCCGTTCAAACAATTTCTAAATGAGGTCAAACACTAACTTTTGATTTTTTTTAAATTTACCATGTCTTCTAATAATAATAATTTTTTTTCTTAAACAAAATTGAAGAAAAATGGTCTTCTTATTGTTATTTAATATTATTGTTATTAAAACTACGAAGAACGTTTGTGACTATTGAAACCATTTCTAGATGAGGTCAAACACTAACTTTTGATTTTTTTAAGTCGACCATGTCTTCGAATATTATGCATTTAAGGAAAAACTTATTTAAACAAAATGGAAGAAAAGCGATTCTCTGGTTATTGTTCAATGTAGGTAATAAGACTGCGAGGAATTTTTGCGACAATTAATATCATTTCTAAACGAGATCAAACACTAACTTTAATTTTTTCTTAAGTTGTCCATGTGTTCGGATTTTTGTTTCAGGAAAAAAAAAATATTATACAAAAACAGAGATAGCAACTAAATCTTGCGGGGTTATGTCCAAAAAGAAGTTTGACTAAAATTTTATTGAATTTGGTAATCTTTGGGTGATGGGAAAACCGTGCCAGGAAATTCGTGGCTAACTTCTCATCAGTTTTTTTAATTTCTCCGTTACGAAGTACGAGAAAGTATTGTGATCGTGATTTTTTTTTCAAATTTTTTTTTTACGGAAATATCTCTCTAGATGCCATTTGAACAATTTCTGGAAAAGAAAAATTTTGTCCGTGTGTGTGTCTGTCTGTGCGCGCTATATCTCAAAAACTAATAGAGCAATTGTTATGAAACTTTGAACATAAGTCTTATTTGATAATCCGAAGAACTGAAAAGCTTTTTGTAAAATGAAATAAACATCTTTTGCTTGAAAATATTTTTCATAAAATCATTGCTATTCGAAAAAAAAAAATATTAATTTTTGTTTAATTTTTGGTTTATAATTATAAAACGATAATAGTTACAGCAAATTTATGTGAATAATAATTGTAGAGAATGCCAAAATGAACAACTTCTAAAGAATAAGTTTTTATCGAAATCTCGTTAGTTTTTTAGTAAACCGAGTTTTTGAATTTGAAGTATAATTTTTTAATCTTTCATAATTTTGACGTTTTAAATGTCAGTTTCATCCGAGTTCACACAACGCTCGATGTACATTTACAATATGATTTTAATTGAAAATAAACCATGATAACGTAAATATAAATCGATATGATACCATCCAGTCGGAGAAAGTAACATGATGGCCACATCACAATTTTTGAGTAAACCGATGGTAAAGATTATTATTAAAGATATTTTTTTTTCTTTTTCTTTATATTCTTTCTTGACCTGTGTAAGATTGTATCTGTTGTTAGCACCAATAAATATATTATTCTTATTATTAGAATTTGAATCTTTCATTTCCATCTTTCATAATTTTGACGTTTCAAACTTCAAAATCATCCAATACTGCAACACGTTCGATGTACATTTAAAATATGTTTTCAATTGAAAAAATACCATGAAAGTATAACTCAAAATTTTACAATCTTTTTTCACGATTGATTTTCAGATCTTTTTTGTAAGACCTTAGTTTCAGAATTTTTTCATTTCTTCTTTCGGGTCTTTTTCAAGAACATTTTTCCAGAACTTATTTTGCAGGCCTTTTCTTCAAGACGATATTTGCAGGACTCTTCTTTAACGATGTTTTTTCAGGACTTTTCTTTTTAAATTTTTTTTCGATGACTCTTTTCAAGACTTTATTTTAAAAACGTTATGTTTAGGACCTTTTTCACGACTTTTTCAATGGCTTTTTCAGGTCTTTTCTAAGGCTTTTTGGAAGACTCCTTTTGGGTTTTTTTTGCAGGACAATTTTTTTAAAACTTTTGTTAAGAGTTTTTTCAGAACTTCTTTCAAGACTTTATTTTCAGGACTCTTTCTTAACGACGTTTTTTTCAGGACTTTTCTTTTGCAGAATTTTTTTCCAGGACTGTTCTTTCAAAACTCTATTTTAAAAAGTTTTTGTTTGGCGCCTTTTTCTTGGGACTTTTTTTTCAGGATTTTTAATCTGGATTATTTCTATGGAATTTTTTCAGGTCTTTTCTTAGGCGTTTTGCAAAACTCTTTTTGGGATATTTTTGCAGGAAAATTTTTTTCACAAATTTTTCCAAGACTTTATTTTCAGAACTCTTTTCTGAGGATTTTTGTTTCAGAAGCTGTCTTTTTCGAATTTTTTTTCAGGGCTCTTTTTTTCAAGACTATTTAAAAACTATTATGTTCAGGACTTTTTTATCAAGGTTATTTTAAGATTTTTTACTGTCTCTTCTAAGGCTTTTTCAGGACTATTTTATATAATTTTGTCAGGTCTTTTTAGGACCTTCTTAAGGATAGAATTTTCTCAGGTCTTTTTAGGACCTTCTTAAGGACTCTTTGCAGGAGCTTTTTCAGAAATCTCGTTCAGGACTTTATTTTTCAGTACTCTTTTTTAGGACTTTCTTCAAGACTTTTTTTTTTCGGGACTATTTCACAGGCTTCATTCAGGACTTTTTAAGGTTTTTATTCTGACTTTTTTGTAGGATTTTTCAGTTCTTTTCTTCTGGCCTTTTTATCTGGACTTTTTCTAGAACCTCATTTTCAAGAATTTTTGATCAGGATTATTTTTTCAAGACGATTTTTTCAAGATTTTTTTAATGTCTTTTATCAGGTCTTTTTTAAGGCTGAATGACTTCTGTTCTGGACTATTTTGTCAACTTTTTTCGGGTCTTTTTTAGGACTTTTGTAAGGACTCTTTGCGGGCCTTTTTTAAGACTCTTTTCCTAGACTATTTTCCAGGACTTTATAAGGCCTTCTTTTGAAACCTATTTTCAGTACTTTTCTATTGGCTTTTTTATCAGGTCTTTTTCTAGGATCCTTTTTCTCAGTTTTTTTTGTGACGACTCTGTTTTCGGGACTATTTTCAGGTCTTTTGCAAGGACTGGCATTTTTTTGACATTTCTTTGTTAGAGCACTTTTTTCCGGACTCTTCTTCTAGACTTTTTACCACGACTTTTTTATCAGGTTTTTTAAAGACTTTTTTCGGGTGTTCTCTTTAGAATTTTATAACCAGGACTCTTTCAAGGCTTTTTCAGAAATCTTTTTCTTTTTTCAGGATTTATCAAGACTTATTTTTAGGACTTTTTTCAAGAATTTTTTTTAGTTTTCGAATAAACTTATTTAAGATTATACTTGGAAGTATAATTTGTTATTTATAACTTTGACATTTTAAACGTCAGTATCACTAATCTAAAATGAAAATAAACCATCGTAGTATAAATATAAATAACTATTTACAATCAATATCGGAGAAAGTTAGTAACATCAACATTATTTTAATTTCTAAGCTGCACTTAGCACTTTAATTTTAAATTGAAATAAAAACAGCGCCACTTTCTATACGATTATCAATTATTTTAAATCACAAAAATCAAGAAATAATATTATTAATATTGTGTTGAAATACAGACTTCTATCAAGAGTGCACGCCTGGCAAGAGACAGTTAATTAAAATTAACTGCTTGTGCAATGTAGCATGATGTATATAATCAGAATGCTGAGGATGGTGTATATATTGGGGTTAAATGCTGTTATTGTCTCCGATGTAATTTTATCTAAATCTTCCGCCACAATAGACTTAATGTTCAAGTAAATTGATCAATCTATAATTTAGGGGGTGTAGCACAAAATTTAATAATGTTAACTATTGTGGTGTGTTAATTGAAGTTGGAAACCCCAATAAACATCAAATGTAAATTAATGCTAATGAAAAGTTTTCCATTTATTCAATTAGGCCTCCCTTTCCCAAATTAATTTTTGGAAATGAAAAGAAATATTTTTTTTTGAAATTCTTGATTTAATACTCTATTCTAAATAAATTAAATTGAATTAAAAAATGTCACCCCATTTTTCTAGAAAGAAAAAATCATGACACCATATGGAGTCCTTGAGAAAATGATATCAAAAAAATGAAAGATTGCGGGGATCTGATGAAAGATATGACTCCATATGACATCTGCGGGAAAGAGAGGGTTGCTTCATTTATTAAAATATGTTAAATTTATTATCTTTTTTGATATTATTAACACAAACAAAATCTTTATTTCAACGAACCCATACCATCTATGTAGAATTTAAGGAATGGGAAAAGCAATGTTTATTTAATTGTGCGGTATTTATCAATTTCTTATAGTGTCGTAATAAGAAAAGATAAATAGTGCAAAATTAAAGAAATATTGCTTTTCTACATAGATGGCGTAGGTTTGTCTTAATAAAGATTTTGTAGCCATAAAAATTCCAGCCATAGATTTCCCGGCGCATCCCACATTTCGGAGCGATTTTTAATTTTTATTTGTGTAGTGCCTTTCTGTGGGTGTATTTATCAACTACAAACTGTCAAACGGCCATGAAAATTAAAGCGAAAAAACAAAAATTATCTTACAATTTATTAATTCACGGGCGGCGTTTAAAAAAATCGTAACTTAAAAAGAGCATTGCAAAAAAAATTATTTTATTTTCGCTATGCCTTTCTGCAAGTACAGTTAACAATTACAAATCGTCAAAAAACCGCGATGAATTTTTCTTATATTTTTTATTTAACATTAACAGAAAATCGTGGCCGGCCCATAAAACAACAAGGGCATTGCAAAATATAAGAAAAAATCATCATGGTTTTTTGACGATTTGTAATTGTTAACTGTACTTGCAGAAAGGCATTGCGAAAATAAAATCATTTTTTTTGCAATGCCCTTTTTGAGTTACGATTTTTTTAAACGCCACCCGTGAATTAATGAGCTGTTAGATAAATTTTGTTTTTTCGTTTTAATTTATATGGCCTTTTGACAGTTTGTAGTTGATAAATACACCCACAGAAAGGCACTACACAAATAGAAATTAAACATCGCACCGAAATGGTGGACGCGCCGGGAAATCTATGGCTGGATTTTTATGGCTAACTTCTGGTCGGTAGATTTTGTTTGTGTTTGGAAAACTACTTTATGATAATTGATAATGGGAACCGCCACTTGTTGGAGACGCATAATATAAGTTTAATAAAAACGAAATTTATCCTAAAAACAAGAATATTCGACCATGTTCGTAAATTTACATAATTACGTCTTTAAAATACCAAAAAAAAAATGGTGATGTGGCCATCATGTTACTTTCTCCGACTTTACATTTACGTTTTCATGGGTTTATTTTCAATTGAAATCATATTTTAAATGTAAATCGAGCGTTGCGTAAACTCGGATGAAACTGACGTTTAAAACGTCAAAATCATGAAAGATGGAAAAATTTTACTTCAAATTCAAAACTGGGTTTACTCGAAAACTAACGAGATTTCGAAAAAAACTTATTCTTTATAAGTTGTTCATTTTGGCATTCTCTACAATTATTATTAATCTAAATTTGCTGTAACTATTATCGTTTCATAATTATAAACCAAAAATAAAAAAAAATAATAATTTTTTTTCTCGAATAGCAATGATTTTATGAAAAATATTTTCAAGCAAAAGCTATTCATTTCTTTGCTGTCTTCGATGTTTGTTTAAATGTTTTTGTAATATTTTTTATATTTAAGAAAATATTGGCAAAAAACAAAAAACAGTTAAGGTAAACACCCACTTCCGGTGTACGAAATTTTACCAAAAGCTTTTCAGTTCTTCGGATTATCAAATAAGACGTATGTTCAAAGTTTCATATCAATTGCTCTATTGGTTTTTGAGATACAGCGCACAAAGACAGACACACACCCACACACACACACACACACATACGCACACACACACGCACACACACACGCGCACACACACACACACAGACACGCACACACACACACACACACACACAGACACACACAGACACAAAAAAAAAATTCCAGAAATTGTTGAAATAGCATCTACTTCTAGAATAGAATTACTTTCTATCATATGATTTACTAGATAGCGCACAAAATGGGTTCATCAAAAATAAATCCACAAATACAGCTGTATTCGATTTTATAACAGAAATTATGAATGCTTTTGAGAAGTCAGAGATGCCTTTAGGAATTTTTCTTGACTTATCGAAGGCATTCGATACAGTAAGTCATACAATTCTACTTCAAAAACTTGAACACTATGGAGTAAGAGGTATAGGTCATAAACTTATTCACTCATACTTAACAAATAGAAAGCATGGAACAAAAATTGACTCTAACATATCAGAGTTAAAAACAATTAACATAGGGATACCTCAGGGTAGCATCTTAGGTCCTTTTCTATTTGTTATATACGTTAATGATTTACCCAAAACCATCAAACAGCAAAATACTTTTATCACAACATATGCTGATGATACTAGCCTCCTAATATCTGGTAAAACTAACATTGAAACAATGCAAAAAACTAATTATATTTTTAACGTTACGCAAGAATGGATGGAAATGAATAAATTATTAGTTAATAAATCCAAAACTAATCTTGTAATATTTAAAACAAAAAATACACAAAATATTCCAGAAAATATAGACTTGAATAATGAGACTTTTGAAATTAAAAATAAATCTAATTTTTTGGGAATGGTAATTGATGGTAATTTAAATTGGTATTCGCATTGCGATCAATTGCTATCAAGATTAAATTCTACCTGCTATGCTTTGAGGGTTTTAAGACAGGTTTTAGATACTTCTGCGATAATAACGGTTTACCTAGCAAATTTTGAGAGCTTATTACGATATGGGATAATTCACTACGGATGTTCTCCGCACGCAAAGCACTTATTTATCATTCAAAAACGTGCCTTAAGAATCATATTCAATCTTAAATTTAATGAAAGCTGCAAAGGAGTGTTTAAGAAAGCCGGTGTCCTTACATTTTATAGCCTGTACATCTATGAAATATTGCTTTTTAATTTTAAATACAAAGGAAAATTTAACTCTTACAAAACAAAACATGAATATGATACACGTAATATAGAAAAATATGCATTTCCACCTCATAGACTCACCCTTTTTGAAACATCACCTTTGTATGCCGCATTGAGGATGTTTAATGGGCTGCCAAAACGTCTGCAAACTATTGGAAGCGAACGACTATTCAAAAATGAATTAAAAACCTATCTGGTCGAAAAAGAATATTACTCCATATCGGAATATACTAATTGTAATTAATTTAAACCTATTATGTATTTTTTCTTTGTGACATGTTCAACTAGCGTTGTTGTGATTTGATTGTTTATGTATCATCATGTACTTCTTCTATTTTGAATAAAATATTAAATTGTAAATTGTAATTGTAGGGACTCCAAAACGGATATTTCCGTAAAAAAAAATTTTGAAAAAAAAATCACGATCACAATACTTTCTCGTACTTCGTAACGGAGAAAGTAAAAAAACAATCAGGCTATATTTATTTATTTGTTTCAATTTTTAATCGAAGGGGTTAGGGTATATTTATTTTCAATACATGCTAATGTTATACTCGTACGAGTGTTCATTTCCGTTGAAATAAGAAAATTGGTGTTCAATAAATCCGAAATATATCACAAACCGTGATTGGATTCCTTATTTCGCTTGGCTCAATAAATTTATTATTTCTCGATTCAGACCACGATTGATCATCGAAAGGAAACAACATAATTCAGGAAAAGTACGACATATAAGGCCTATATATCATATACAGGTGTATATATATATATATATATATATATATATAATTTCACCCTCAATTTATCACATTACAGTTACGCACTTCGACGTCGTAATTCGTTACTTCCCCTCCACTGAACATCAGATTGGTTCGTTAACCGATATACATATACAGGGTGTATCAGTTTATCTTTTATGTAGGAAGCTTCTACTTCGCTATAGATGTTTTTATATGGAATAAAACACTTTTTACTTTATTTGTATAACACTTTGAGTGTTACAAACAAAGCAAAAATTAATTTTCACCTTAGTAATATTTTGCTTATACAAGTGAATTTAAGAAACTATTTAAAATAAAATAAAATGCGAAATATTTCCCAGTATGTTTTATTTTAATTTATCTACAAACAAGTAAGGGAACTTTACAATAATTGATTCACCACTTACTTCCTACCAAGAAAAATATTGAATAATGTAATTTATAGTTAAATAAGTTAAATAATCACATTATTACATTTTTGATAATAATTCTGGAAATTTCCACCTATAAATTTTCCTTTCGCAAAAAAAATCAATTTGGCCACTAACGATCAGCGATTTAATTCCCCTCCTCTTCTCGCATCTGCATATTTATGGACTCAATATTTACTGCTGGATATCGGAGATGGAGAATTCCGAGGTCTTAGTTCAATTAGAAATGTATATTTTGCTAATTAAATTCGTGGAAAATTAATGGTCGACCGATTGTTTTAGTATTTGGCGGCTCGGAGTTTCTTCCTTGAAATGAATTGTGGCATCATTAGACCGTTTTGTGTTCGCTCCCATTGTTTCCAGAGCTTTCGTATAAAACACTCCGTTTGCCACGTCACGGTGACGCAATGCGAACCCCTGTGGGATACACTGGGATGTTTTGCATTCGAAATTAAAATTCATACAGTATTCTTATTCTATTTTGCCCCCTCTTCAGGGACAGAAGCACATGTTTGTACGTTTCAAAAAGTTCCGCATTCGTTCTAAATATATATTCGCAGATTTTTTCGTTTTAAATTATTTTATATTATACTTAAAATGATCGCGTATTTTCGAGTACAAATAAATTATTCTACCTACAATATATTTAGGAACAATACTTGATAAAAGGCTATCGAACGTGAGTCTTTCCGCCCTAAAATGACATCTAATAATCAGGTGTTTCCCGGCGCATTCACCAAAGCTACTGCAAAGGGTTCTGCGCTCTCCCGTCTTCTATAGCCCAGTTAATAATCAAGAAAAATTTTGCAGAATTTACTTGTATCATAGACCCCATTTCCGAAAAATATTTTTGATTCTACAGGGTGTCCCCAAAAAGTGTGACGTCATGATGCTATATCTTTTTAGATTACATGCTATATATTTTATTGCTTGTTTGAGTGACTTTTATAGCTACCTACATGCCCCTAAAATTTTATTGAAATCGGTTCAGTGATATCCGCATTAAAAAAAATGAAATTAGAAAAAATCAGTTTTCACCATTGATTTAAAAAATTATTAAAAAATTAAAATAATGCCTCGTTAATAAAATTACAAAGGATTATTATTAAAAAAAAAAGGTATGACATCTTGTTAACCATCTTTGATTGTTATGAATTATACAGGGTGTCCAAAATTTAAAGCACTTAATTTGTCTTATTTATACTTTTTCATTCTATGCGGGATTAAAAAAAACAAACATTTTTCCTAATTGCAACCCTACCGCAACACATTAAAAGTTATTTGCAGAAAACTCATTTCATCAATTATTCCTACAGCCAGGGGCGGCTCGTGATATAGAGCCAAGGAGCCATGGCACTACTTCTAATTTCAAACTCAGCAAGAATTTTTAATTAATTCTTATAAACACTTTTTCGCCAGTTACTTTGGTCTAGGAAGATGAATCGTCCTTTCTTTCTTTCTTCAAAGGGGGGATGGGGGTATATTGTATAGGTGGCTCTACCATTAACATGTTCCACAAGCCGCCACTGAAATTAAGTACAGTTTTTAAAAATCCGCCGATTATTTCGTGAGTTGTGAATTTTTGAAAATTTTAGTTTTCGAATTTGGTAATATTCGAGCAAAACAATAAAAAGAAAATATATAAAACGTGTCGACGAATTTCTACAAAACTTAAATTAGATTTGCAAATCATCGTTTTATCAAACTAAATGGAGCTTTGGAAAAGACACCAATTATTTCGCGAATTGTGAATTTTGGAAAATTTTAGATCTCGAATTATGTAATACTTAGTTAAAAATGTAAAAAAAAATATATAATATAGAACGTGTCTACTAAATTCTACAAAAATTAAATTAGATTTGCAAATCATCTTCTTATCAAACTAAATGCAGTTTTTGAAAATCCACCAATTATTTCGCGAGTTGTGAATTTTAAAAAATTTTAATTTTACAATTGTGTGATCCTCCAGCAAAAAAATAAAAAATATATATAAAGCGTGTCGACTAACTTCTACAAAAAATAAATTAGATTTACAAATTATGGTTTTATCAGATGCAATGCAATTTTTGGAAATCCACCGATTATTTCGTGAGTTGTGAATTTTTGAAAATTTTAATTTTCGAATTGTGTAATACTCGAGAGAAAAAATAAAATAAAATATGAAATGTATCGATTAAATTCTACAAAAAATAAATTAGATTTGCAAATCATCGTTTCATCAAACTAAATAGAATTTTTGAAAATCCACCGATTATTTCGAAAGTTGTGAATTTTTGAAAATTTTAGTTTTCGAATTGTGTAATACTCGGGTGAAAAATTGAAAAAAATATATAAAACATGTTTACAAAATTCAACATTAGATTTGCAAATCATCGTTTTATCAAAATAAGTGCAGTTTTTGAAAATCCACCAATTATTTCATGAGTTGTGATTTTTTTAAATTGTAGTTTTCAAATTGTGAAATACTCGAGTGAAAAATTGAAAATATATAAAATAAAACGTGTTGACGAAATTCTACAAAAATTAAATTAGATTTAAAAATTATGGTTTTATCAGATGCAATGGAGTTTTTGAAAATCCACCGATTATTTCGCGAGTTGTGAATTTTTTAAAAATTTTAATTCTCGAATTGTGTAATACTCGAGAGAAAAAATAAAATAAAATATGAAATGTATCGATTCAATTCTACAAAAATTAAATTAGATTTACAAATCATCGTTTCATCAAACCAAATAGAATTTTTGAAAATCCACCGATTATTTCGAAAGTTGTGAATTTTTGAAAATTTCAGTTTTCGAATTGTGTAATACTCGAGTGAAAAATTGAAAAAAATATATATAAAACATGTTTACAAAATTCAACATTAGATTTGAAAATCATCGTTTTATCAAAATGAATGGAGTTTTTGAAAATCCACCAATTATTTCGCGAGTTGTGAATTTTTAAAAATGTTTGTTTTCCAATTGTGTGATCCTCCAGCAAAAAAATAAAAAATATATAAAGTGTGTCGACTAAATTCTACAAAAATTAAATTAGATTTACAAAAATCATGGTTTTATCAGATGCAATGGAGTTACTAAAAATCCACCCATTATTTCGCGAGTTGTGAATTTTTGAAAATTTTAATTTTTGAATTGTGTAATACTCGAGAGAAAAAATAAAATAAAATATGAAATGTATCGATTAAATTCTACAAAAAATAAATTAGATTTGCAAATCATCGTTCCATCAAACTAAATAGAATTTTTGAAAATCCACCAATTATTTCGCTAGTTCTGAGTTTTTGAAAATGTTAGTTTTCGAATTGTGTATTACTCGAGCGAAAAATTGAAAAAAATAAATAAAACATGTTTACAAAATTCAACATTAGATTTGCAAATCATCGTTTTATCAAACTAAATGGAATTTTTGAAAATCCACCAATTATTTCGCGAGTTGTGAATTTTTGAAAATTTTAATTTTTGAATTGTGTAATACTCGAGTAAAAAAATAAAATAAAATATGAATCGTATCGACCAAATTCTACAAAAATTAAATTAGATTTGCAAATCATCGTTTTATCAAACTAAATAGAATTTTTGAAAATCCACCGATTATTTCGAAAGTTGTGAATTTTTGAATTTTTTTGTTTTCGAATTGTGTAATACTCGAGTGAAAAATTGAAAAAAAATATATAAAACATATTTACAAAATTCCACATTAGATTTGCAAATCATCGTTTTATCAAACTAAATGTAGTTTTTGAAAATCCACCAATTATTTCGCGAGTTGTGAATTTTTAAAAATTTTAATTTTCGAATTGTGTAATCCTCCAGCAAAAAAAATTAAAAAATATTCAAAGTGTGTCGACTAAATTCTACAAAAATTAAATTAGAATTACAAATTATGGTTTTATCAGATGCAATGGAGCTTTTGGAAATCCACCGATTATTTCGCGAGTTGTGAATTTTTGAAAAATTTTAATTTTCGAATTGTGTAATACTCGAGAGAAAAAATAAAATAAAATATGAAATGTATCGATTCAATTCTACAAAAAATAAATTAGATTTGCAAATCATCGTTTCATCAAAGTAGACTAATTTAATAATATTGTACCATTACCATGTTTATTTAAGATAATAAAATAATTTCAAAATTTTACCAATTTAGTCGTAAAAGTATAGTACGGAATTTGTGTTTTAAAGTTCGTTAATAATTAACTCATGACTAAAGTGCCGTTTATAACACTAGTTGCATAACAAACTATTATCGCACGCGTGCGATTAAACTAGTATTTTAATGTAAACACTCTTTTGGGTGATTGAATAGCTTAATTACAGCCACAAAACCGAAAATATAATTATCGATCACCAAAGATGAAAGAACAAAATTTCATTATATTACACACAATTAGTTAAATGAAGCCATAAAGTTGAGTATTTACCGCTTTATTCCTCTTATTTTCCGCGTTGTGATTCCCTGGCGGTTAAATTTGCATATTTCCGACAATGAATAAATTCTTTAATGTTTCGCTGCCTTTTGCGGCGCCTTAATTAAAATACTTGATCAACCGAAAACGTTGGAGGGCCAACTTTTCGCGGTGTACACAAAAAAATAATAATTAAGTTTGCCCAATAACGTTACGAACTTCTTTGAAATATTTGACAGCATTAGAATTGCACAAACACGAAAAGAAAAACTTTGTTCCTTTGAAGGAGGATTTTATTTTTAATGTTTTAAATACACAAATACATTTATTTACTAAAAATGAAATAAACGTATTAGTTTTAAATATCTGTTATAAGGCTATTACCACGAACAAAATGGCATTGTTAAAGCTCATCACTTTAATAGTTTTGGTAAAAAATTGAAGCAATAAACAGGTTATATATTTTGAATACAATTAAATTCTGGAATTATATACAGGGTCCGTCTTCTATAGCTCATTTACTAATTAAGTTGGAATTTTGATATTTTGCAAAATAAATGTGTATCCTAGAATGCGTAACAGGAAAATATTTTTGATTATACAGGGTGTCCCAAAAAAGCGTGACGTCATGATGATATATTTTTTTAAACTACATGCTATGTTTATGATTGCTTATTTGGGTACCTTTTATGGTTGCCTACATACTCCTATAATTTTATTGGAATCTATTCAGTGATATCAGCAAAAAAAAATTAAAACTAAAAAAAATCAGTTTTGCACTATTGTTTTGAAAAATGAATAAAAAGTAAAAATAAATTTACAAAAAATTTTTCACGTGAGAATTACATATTTCCTTCGACAGATGCTTGAAATTTTGACAGACCAATTTTAAATGGTGTTTCCAAAAAATAATCACAAGTTTACCACAACAAAAATGGTTGCACTGGAAAAGCATATTTTGATAACAAATAAAGCGGATTTTTTAGAAATCTACATGGCAGTTCTACATTTATTGCTACAGATGGTTGAAATTTTGACATATTAATTCGGAATAATGTGTCTTTACAAATTTACAAAGAAAATTATCGCAAGTTTACCACAACAAAAATGGTTTCACTTAAAGGCAAATTTTGATCACCAAAAAGGCAAATTTTTCAGAAATTCACTTGAGAATTACATATTTCCTTCGACGGATGCTTGAAATTTTGACAGACCAATTTTAAATAATGTCCTCAAAAAATAATCACAAATTTACCACAACAAAAATGGTTGCACTGGAAAAGCAAATTTTAACAACAAAAAAAGCGGATTTTTTAGAAATTCACATGGCAGTTCTACATTTATTGCTACAGATAGTTGAAATTTTGACAAATTAATTCTAAATAATGTGTCTTTACAAATTTACAAAGAAAATTATCGCAAGTTTACCACAACAAAAATGGTTTCACTAAAAGGCAAATTTTGATCACCAAAAAGGGAATTTTTTCAGAAATTCACTTGAGAATTACATATTTCCTTCGACAGATGCTTGAAATTTTGACAGACCAATTTTAAATAATGTCCCCATACAAATAATCACAAGTTTACCACAACAAAAATGGTTGCACTAAAAAGCAAATTTTGATGACCAATAAGGCGCATTTTTCAGAAATTTGCATGGGAATTCCACATTTATTGCAACAGACGGTTGATATTTTGTCAGACTAATTTTGAATGATGTGTCTTTACAAATTTCTAAAGAAAATTATTTTCATCTAAATTTTCGAATTTTTGGCCCGCAATTTTGATTTTGAGGATGGAATTTTTGGTCAAAGTTTTTAATTTTTTATCCTATATTTTAGATTTTTTAACCTACATAATTGCTTTTTATATGCAACTTTTTTATTTTTTGCCAAAATTTTAAGTACAGTTTCTGATTTCTTGCCCTTCATTTTAGATTTTCTAACTTGAATTATTATTTTTTATGGGCGAATTTTTGTGCCTTTTGGTTACTTTTTGACTGCCGTTTTCGAGTTTCTGGTCGGCAACTAATTTTGAGCTAAAGAGTTATTTTAGGAGCTGAAAATTGCAAATTAATTTAATTTTTTGGTTTGCATTTTTTATTTTAAGACCAGCATTTTTTATTTTTTTGGCCTATATTGTAGATATTAGATCTGTATTTTTCATTTCTTCGTTCCAAATTTTAGAATTTTTGCCCGAAATATTCTTTATTTTGGTTAAACTTTTTGATTTTTTGTTGTTGAAATTTTCAGATTTTTGGTCTGCATTTTTCTAACTGCGAATTTTTGGTATTTGTCTAAATTTTCGATTTTTGTGCTTATATTTTAGTTTTTTACCTTAATTAAGAGCTAATTCTGCAAGTGATTACACTACCCAACAGCCATTTTGTCCTTGGGACTAGACCGAAATTTTTCGATTGCTTGGGTGTAACAAAGTACCGAAATCGCGATGAAACCCCCGAGACTTTGGTTTTGAGGTTAGGATTCGCAAAAAACCTCTTTTTCCTTTTTTCAATATAACTTTGGAACAACGCAAGTTAATTTGAATCTGAAAATACTGCTTAAAAGCTTATAAACAGGGCTACATTTTGTATATAAATGACCTTGGTAGCGCAATCAAAACCCTAATAATAATAAAAATCCGTAAAAAACCGCAAAAATCGCGTATTTTTAAACATTTTTGCGATTTCAATCGACTATAAAAAAAAAACGACGCTAGATATCTCAGATCAGTTTGGCTGACCTGAAAGCTTATTAAATGGGCTACAATTTCTGTACGGCACACCTCTATGACTTAATGGGAAGTCTTCGAAATAATTGGTTTTGTTTGAAAAAATCGCGAAATTTACAAAACAGCGCGAATTTGAATCTTCTCATCGGGACAATAAAAACATGAGAATGAACAGTTTATGACGAAAACTACAAATTCTTTAATATTTTTTAGACTGATTTCTAAATGTTATGTAAATGTTATTCAAACATATTGATGAATAATGAAAAATAAATTCGAAAAAATGCAGTTTTCGTGATTTTTTTCAAACACAAATTAATGTTTACAAAACTACTGTTCACGTAACAGAGGTGTGCCATGTAGAAACTGTAGCCCTTTTAATAGGCATTCAAATGCATATGACAGATTTTAAATGCGTTGTGGAATTTTATATTTGAAGGGGAAAAAGGCCGAAAAAATTGCAAATTTCGCGATTTTTTTAAACAAAACCCATTATTTGGAAGACTTCTCATTATGTCACAGAGGTGTGCCATACAGAAATTATACCCCATTTAATAAGCTTTCAGGTCAGCGATCTGATCTGAGATATCTAGCATCGTTTTTTTTTTATAATCGATTGAAATCGCAAAAATGTTTCAAAATACGCGATTTTTGCGGTTTTTTTTACGATTTTTTTTTTATTAAGGTTTTGATTAAGCTCCCAAAATCATTTATATACCAAATGTAGCCCTTTTTATAGGCTTTCAAGCAGTATTTTCAGATTCAAATTATCTAGCGTTGTTCCAAAGTTATAGTGAAAAAAGTAAAAACACAGGTTTTTTGCTAATCCTAACCTCAAGACCAAAGTCTCAGGGGTTTCATCGCGATTTCGGTACTTTGTTACACCCAAGCAATCGAAAAATTCCGGTCTAGTCCCAAGGACAGAGAAAAAGTCCAATTTTGTTGGCTAGTGTTATTTTTTTACGATTTTTCAAAACATTGAGTGCAATTTCCGTTCCCTCCAGTGCAGCTTTGAGTCAATTCCTGTTGTTTTCAGTAGCAATATTGCAATTATTTTTACAAGTAATGAAAAGTACACTCTTTCTGCATAGTTTTAGTAATTTTGGAGCTAGTTCTACAAGTGAGTAATTTTTGACAATTTTTAAAAACATTGAGTGCAAATAATTTCCTTCACTACAGAGCAAATTTTGAGTTTATTCCCTTGTTTTCTGCAGGAGCATGTCGCTGTTTTTAGGAAATTAAAAGTAAGACTATTTTTGAATAATTGAAGTTTATTTCCAGCGAAACCTTCAAGTAATAATTTTTTTAAATTTCCTTTGCTACAGAGCAACTTGTAAGTTTTTTCACATGTTTTCTGGGGCTAATCACCCCGAGTGCTGAAAATGGCAATTTTCGTACTTGAATTTTCAATCTTCTTGTTTTCATTTTTTATCGTTAAGCCCGGATTTTGATATTTTGGTCTAAATCCTTTTAGCCTTATTTTTTTTCTAAATTTTCGATTTGTTTGTTAAAATTTTTTGGTCCGCAATTTTGATTTCTAGGATCGAAGTTTTGGTCGAAGTTGTGAATTTTTTATTCTATATTTTACATTTTTTTTAACCTTTTTTGCCGATATTTTCAAGTTTTTTGATGGTTTTTGATATCTTGCCCTTGATTTTAGATTTTTTAACTTGAATTATTATTTTTTATGGACGATTTTTATTACTTTTTGGTTACTTTTTGACTAAAATTGATTAAATTTAATTTTTTTTCAAGACTAAGACCATTCTGAACACTATTGAATAATAATAATAATCTTTTTTTATTTGTTAACTCAAACTCAAATACAATGCAACAAAATAATAAACGTTAAATTAAAAAGAATTAACAAAAACGAATCTAGATCAGCTTAGATATCAGAAAAAAAAATCTGATATAGCTGTTACTTCCCCTAGATCGTAATAACCCAAAGGTATAGTGCGGTATGCACTCAAGTTACTTAAATAATAATAACATATCTAAATAAGCTATACAAGTAAGATATAAAAAAATTAAATAATATTCAACGTTACAATGTTAAATGTTAAATAGAAAATACCATGCTCGTAATAGAAATTAATTAAATTCATTTTGCTCTATTAATAACTAGTTCTTTAAATATTGTTTGAAGGAATACAATGTAGAATGTGCAAAGTTAAATTTATTATAGTACAATGCAACTGTGTAACTGAAGCCTCTTTTAAATAACTCCGTTCTGTGAGAAGGTATAGTTAGAGTATCTTTACGACGAATATTTGTCCATAAAATTTTGTTGTAGGACTTCCAGGAACTGAGATTTTCGAGTTTCTAGTCGGCAACTTATTTTGAGCTAAAGAGTTATTTTGGGAGCTGAAAATGGCGAATTATTTTCGTTTTCCTTGATTTTTCAATTTTTTCTTAATTTTCTTTCATTATCTTATTTCAAAATTATCCAATTTTATTTTCCAGAAAAATTGAGGAAAATGTTACAGAATACCAAAGCAAACCGTTATCACAATAAGCATAAATTTCTCTTTCCTTGCACGTCCGGCATATTTTATTAATACAATTAAGTATTTTGTATAACACACAGTATTCAATGCCGAGTTATACGACTAACCCACCCTTTAGCTATAATTAATAACACAAGGCTTTTGTGCACTTTATGAATTACGCCGAACATTACAAACCCTCATGGCTGTTTCCCAACTAGATGCATGCAATTGTGCATTTGCGTTTTGAATTCATTCGCTTATTAATCCACGTTTCAGCCAGAATGTCACCGCCATTGTGGGATTCCCTTTATGCATTTCATGCATAAGTAATTTTTCTCGCAACACTTAAAATTTAATTTCCACGCAGAATTGCGTGGCGTTGTTAATTAATTTAATCGAATTTCGACGTTAAAGGTAACGACGGTGAAAAAAACTAATAGCACGACTATTAAAACTAGCGGTGTTAAACGGGTTTGGAAAATTATATTACAGCATCAAAGCACATTACAAAAGTTGTACGCTGGGCGCTTTTTAATGCGATTCCCATTAGTCCTGTCCGTGGAGGCATTAACATTTTTGAGCACATTAGCTCCGTATCAGCGGTATGTGATCAGTATTCACGTTGCTTGCTTTCGAGCGGTGGATTCATAAAATGGGGAGAAACCGCTTCAAACGCACCCCTTCGTAGGGTGGAATACACGTATGTACATATACGCGCGTGTGTGGTGGTTTGAGTGTATGCAGATTATTCCGGATTATTCACCATCTACCCGAGCTTTATGCATCAAGAGACCTAAAGCTTGGAGTGAGATAGGTCCGAGGAGAGAGGTCATCTGCGAATTAACACTCCATATTTTGAATTAGGGGGGGCTGGCGGAAGGGCTTACGTATGTAGAAAATTCGTGTGTTGCGTGTTAGCTAATGGCGTGATCGATAGTGATTACTTTGGCTGAAAGGAAATTGGTGTATATTTTGGGGTGGTTGTATTATTAAGTATTTATGTTAAAATATACACCAGCAGGAATTTCTTTTTCCCGAAGCTTTAGACTGAATAATTTCCGAGGTATGGTCGTGCGCCGACATTATCAGTACTAGTTTATACCGTGTGGTTGGTCATACATCTGAAGATAGGAAAATAACATGGGAAATCACGTTTTTGGAAATTGCTGCTCACCAAATTTATGTATGAGCATAAATGTGGTATCAATCAAAAGATCCTATTTGTGGGAATTTGTTGATGGCAAATACTTGCACGTTGATGCCTTTTTACTTTCTCCGTTATGAAGTACGAGAAAGTATTGTGATCGTGATTTTTTTTCAAATTTTTTTTTTTTGAAATAAATATCCGGAAATATCCGTTTTGGGGTCCCTAGATGCCATTTCAACAATTTCTGGAAAACATTTTTTTGTGTGTCTGTGTGCGCTGTATCTCAAAAACTAAAAAAGCAATTGATATGAAACTTTGAACATACGTCTTATTTGATAATCCGAAGAACTAAAAAGCTTTTGGTAAAATTTCGTAGAGCAAATTTATGTAAATAATAATTGTAGAAAATGCTAAAATGAACAACTTATAAAGAATAAGTTTTTTTCGAAATCCCTTTAGTTTTTGAGTAAACTGAGCTTTTGAATTTGAAGTATAATTTTTCCGTCTTTCATAATTTTGACGTTTTAAACATCAGTTTCATCCGAGTTTACACAACGCTCGATATACATTTAAAATATGAGTTCAAGTGAAAATAAACCATGAAAGTGTAAATATAAATGATGATACCATCGGAGAAAGTAACATGATGTCCACATCACCATTTTTTTTTAATGAGAAAAGTATTTTAACTTGAATACTTGAAGTCAAAATTGGATGACAAAGAAATGGACTTTCACCAAAATTTACTCCGTTAATTCGACATTTTTCTGACAAACACTTGACGTGTTGACAGAATAATCTTGAATAGCTTGTTTTTCAAATTAGTTAGTTAAAGAACATTTTCCGAACACAAATGGCTGCGGTACACAGTGGTCGTGATTCAACATCTAGGGGACCAAAATCATCCGATCCTGCAAAATGCTCGATGCACATTTAAAATATCAGTCAAATTAAAAATAAACCACGAACAACATAAATTTAATAAAACGAAAAATAGCCTGAATTCAGGCAATATTTCGTTTTATTAAATTTATTTAATAAAACAACAAGTGAGGTTGCCTCTAATTTATGAATCAAATTTGGAAAAGAAAGCAAATTTTGATGGCCAAAAATTCAGTTTCTCCAGAAATTGCTCTATAAATGTCACATTTATTTAGACAAATATATGAAATTTAGCCAGATTAGTCTTGAATGCCGTTATTTTCAAATTGACTATAGAACATTATCCAAAAGTTGTAGTAACAACAATGGCTGCGCCAGAATTCAAATTTTGATAGCTAAAAATGCACTTTCTCCAGAAATTGCTCTATAAATTTCACATTTCTTTAGACAAATGTTTGACATTTAGCCAGATTTTTCCTGAATGACGTTATTTTATAAATTTGCTAAAGAAAATTATCCGAACTTTGTAGTTACAACAATGCCTGCGCTAAAATGCAAATTTTGATAGCCAAAAATGTACTTTCTCCTGAAATTGCTCTATAAATTTCATAGTTTTTTAGACAAATTCTTAAAATTTAGCCATATTAGTCTTGAGCGACGTTATTTTCAAATTAGACAAAGAAAATGATCTAACTTTCGTAGTAACAACAATGGCTGCCCTATAATGCAATTTTTTTTTACTAAAAATGCATTTTTAGCAGATATTGCTTTGGAAATTCCACATTGATTTAGACTAATGTTTAAAATTTGTACAGACTACTATTCATTCACGCGATTTTCAAATTGCCTTAAGAAATTATCCAAAATTTCCCATAACAAAAATGTAATTCAAAATTTAATGACAAAAAATGCACTTTCACTGAAATTTACTCTGTAAATTCCACATTTTTCCGACAAATGCGTGACGTTTTAACAGAATAATCTTGAATAACTTGTTTTTCAAATTAGTTAAAGAAAATATCTACTACTCTTGGTAACAAAAAATTGTCATTAGAGTTTTCTTTCTTTCAGTAAAACACGGAACTAATAAAATTATGTAAAACGAAATAAATAAAAATTCAAAAACGAAGAGGCAAAGAAATGAAAGTTCCGTGAGTTCCGAGGACATATTCTTGATTTAATTAATGAGTTCAGTTGTTCTTTTATATAAACAAATTCAATAATATTACGATTAATAGGATTTGTATAATAAAGTTGTTCATTCTAAATACATAATCAATTTAATTTCGAAAATATCGGTTTTCTGTCATTTAACCGCAGTTTGTTCTTGAACTCAAAATCAAATCAGAATTCATAGAAGATAAGTTTAAAAAGAAAATCCAAAATGCAAAAAAAGTTAAGAGTTCTGTGAGTCCTGAGCACATTTTCTGGATCTAATCATTAAGTTCAGTAATTCTTATATTTAGACAAATTCGTTAAAAACACGATTTATAATATTTTTATAATAAAATTCTTAATTCAGAATAGACAATTAAATTTTGAAAATATCGATTTCTAGTCATTTAATCGCAATTGGTTATTAGAATTTACTATAGAACTTTTTCAGTAAACGCTCATAAATTTCCATAAAACAAATATTAAAAAAAAAAAATGTAAACCCGAAAAGACAAAAAAATAAGAGTTCCGAGTACACATTCCGGATTTATTTAATAAGTTCAGTATTTTTTACTTTCTCCGTTACGAAGTACGAGATAGTATTGTGATCGTGATTTTTTTTCAAATTTGTTTTTTGCGGAAATATCCGTTTTGGGGTCCCCAGATGCAATTTCAACAAGTCTGTGTGTGTGTGTGTGTGTGTGTGTGTGTGTGTGCGCGCGCTGTATCTCAAAAACTAATAGAGCAATTGATATGAAACTTTGAACATACGTCTTATTTGATAATCCGAAGAACTGAAAAGCTTTTGGTAAAATTTCGTAAACCGGAAGTAGGTGTTCACCTTAACAAAAATATTTAAGTAAATATTGAAGATAACAAAGAAATGAGCATCTTTTATTTGAAAATATTTTTCATACAATCATTGTTATTCGAGAAAAAAAAAATTACTTTTTCCTTTTTTAGGTTTTTAATTATGAAACGATAATAGTTACACTAAATTTATGTGAAAAATAATTGTGACAAATACCAACGTGAACAACTTATAAAGAATAAGTTTTTTCGAAATCCCTTTAGTTTTTGAGTAAACTGAGTTTTTGAATTTGAAGTATAATTTTTCCATCTTTCATAATTTTGACGTTTTAAACGTCAGTTTCATCCGAGTCTACAAAACGCTGGATGTACATTTCAAATATGATTTAAATTAAAAATAAACCGTGAAAGCGTAAATATAAATGACTATGATACCATCAAGTCGGAGAAAGTAACACGATGGCCACATCACAATTTTTTCTCTACATAACTGTCTGTCCGTGCTGTATCTCAAAAACTAATACAGAAATGACCATGAAACTTTAAACGTAAGTGTTATTTTAGAATCCGAAGAACTGGAAAGCTTTTGCTAAAATTTCGTATTTCCGAATATTTACCTTAACAGCTTTTTGTTCTTTTAGCCTTTTTGGGACTTCGGGATAATGTTTTTAGAACTTCTTTTAGGTCTTTTTGAAGGACTTTTTTTTCATTGAGGATTCTTTTTCAGGACTTTTTAAGAAATTTTTTCAAGACTTATTTTTAGGACTTTTTAAGAAATTTTTTTCAAGACTTATTTTTAGGATTTTTTTTTTCTTTCAGGAACTTTATTTTCAGGATTTCTTTTCAAAATTTTATTAACAGGATTTCTTTCTTCAGACGTTTTCGGGACTTTCTTAAGAACTTTTCAAGGGATTTTTTTCAGAAAATTTTTTTCTAAATTTTCTTCATGACATTTTTTATTTTATTTTTAGCATTTTTTTTCAAGAGTATTTTCAAAACTTTTGGTTCAGGATTTTTGTTAAGAAATTATTTTAGGCCTTTTTGCAGGACTTTTTTCAACACTCTGGGATTTCTTTTTTAGAACAATTTCTTCAAAGTACCATTTTGAAGACTTTTTACAATGCCTTTCTCAGAATTTTTTTTGTTCATTTTGTTTATTTCAGGGTAATTTTTTAAGACTGTTTTACATGACAATTTTTTGTGATATTTCATCAGGACTCTTTGTCTGAACTTTCTTCAGGACTTTTTAAGACTCTTTTTCGGAACATTTTTTTTTTTTAAAGGAAGGAAGGTTGATGGAATTTTGGGTTAAGGAGAGTGAATGATATTAGGGAAATTGGCATAAGCTACTTGGCTTTTCTGCCACAACCGATTTTTTGTAATTAATTCATATATTGATATGAAAGGACAACCACTAAACATCCATGGTCCCGTACGGCCATTTTTCATTCAGAAAAAGTGACCGCACGGATGGGATTCGAACCCACGACCACGAGGTCCAGAAGCAGGAGCGCTACCCACTAGGCCACCGCGGCCCCATTTTCGGAACATTCATTTCTGGTATTTTGTTTGAAGACTTTTTATCACAGCTTTTGTCAATACGCTTTCTCACGATTTTATTTCCAGGACTGTTCCTCCAGGACATTTTTTCGGAACTTTTTCGAGACTTTCTTAGGAATTCCTTGTTCGGGACTTCTTTTCAGGATTCTTTTCAGAATTTTCTTCATTGCTTTTTTCAGAATTATTTTTTCTTTCCTTCTTTTCTTACTTTTTTCAGTACTATATTTCAGGACATTTTTGAAAGTAATAATATTTTTAAGGACAATTTCTTCAGAAGTTTTTTAGGTTAAGGCCTAATGTTCCTTTTACAGGGTTTTTTTCAGAAATGTTTTTTTTAGGATTTTTTTTACGATTTCAAAACTGTTATTACTGGATATTTTATCAGCACTCTCTTTCGGGGCTTTTTTCAAGACTTTATTCAGGACTTATTTTAGGACTCTCCTTTGGGACTCTTTTTCGGACTTCATTCGGGATTTATTTCTGGTGTTTTATATGAAGACTTGATTTTTCATTTCTTTTTGTAGTATTTTTTTCAGGACTTTTTTCACAACTCCTTTTCACAACTTTTTAACAGTACTCTTTTTCAATACTTTATTTCCAAAACTTTTTAAGAGTACTGTTTTTCAAGACTTTATTTCCAAAATTGTTTCTCCATGACTTTTTCTCAGGACCTTTTTGTGCCAGAACTATTTTTTCAGGTCTTTCTTTAGGACTTTATTTCTGGTCTTTTTGAAGGACCTGTTTTTCAATACATTTTTTTTTTCAGGACTCTTTTTTCAGGACTTTTTATCAGGCCTTTTTTATCGAGAGTTTTTTCAAGACTTGTTCAGGACTTTTATTAGGTTTTTTATGACTTTTAGGACTATAAATCAGCACTATTTTTATACATTTTTTCAGGACTTTTTTTAGTTTTTCAGTAAACTTACGGTGGAGATTATTATAATTTGAAAAATTTCACCTTAATTTTTATTATTATTACCATTCGATCATGTGAAACTCTCGATTTAAAATATGATTGAAATTTAAAATAATGAATTAATCTATAGATATAAATAATTATTATACCGGAGGCTTCTACTTCATTATACATTTGTTTATGCTTATGCTATTATTATACCATCAAATAATCGGAGAAAGTAACATGATAGCCACATCACCTTTTTTTGAGGAGAAAATAGTATTTAAGTTGCCTACATTTATTTTTACGAGTACAAATTTTGCCCCATGCTATTTCCCTATATTCATATGTATTACCAACCACACGGTATGTATATACTAAAAGAGTAAGGCCAAAATCGTGTGTTAAAATTTCAACCCTCTAGTACACCCCTTTAAAAAAAGGTTTGCCAACCCCTAAAAAGAATAAAAAAACGATAAATTTTATTTTTTTCAACTCCCACTAGACTCGTGGGTGAATTTTTGAAAATCGATTTTTCGCGATGCAGAGGTTCGCGCCAAACCTATCTCCTCTCAGAATTTTTGAGTTGGAGGACTTAAATATGGTTTAAAAAATCCCCAATGCATCGAGACATAACATTTGCCGTCGCACGTTCCCGTAAAAAATTCCGTTGCAAACCCCTTTTTTCTAAAAAATCACATTTCGGACGCTTCCTGAAAATAGGGCGCGCTTCCCCTTACGGTCACGACTCCGAATTTCATAGAGTTTTGTAGAACTAACTCCCCTCTACATTTTACATCTCTTACAAATTTTTGATATATCCAACCCCTCAGGAGGAATTCAAAGAAAACCACCCCCGATTTTAATAAAAACATTCTACAGACGGCCATTTTTTATCTCATGCAAGAAATTTAAACGGTATGCCATTCGGAATTGCATTTTGCGGCGAAAAGGTCAGGACTATATTTTTCGTAGGGCGCACCGTTTACGATCCACGGCCGATTTTTAATTGTTTTGCGGGATCTTTTCGGAGAATTTTGCGGTTTTCTTTTTTTCGAAAATTAAAAATCTGACGACGGTATATCAGTCACCGATTTAATCCGTATCAAAGATCTTCATAAAGTTTTTAGATCCGATTTGTGGTTTTCGAGATAGGCCGTTGTATATGGAAGGGGGAAGTGAAATTTAGCAGCGGTGCACAATTTTTTTTTCTCTGCTCGGAAATCTGAAAAGCCCTTCTCAAGCCCAACAGAAAATCCAAATAAAATTTCTCGATCCGACCCTTCTTTCTAATTTCAAAAATTCATTAAACTTTCATTTATTTTGCCGGTAAATATTTTCGATCGTTTTAAAATGAATTTTTCTATTCCTTTTTAAATCAGGAATTATCATTGCGGTATTGTATGCACGTAAAACAAACTTTGAATTTTTAAAATCGCCCGGTTATTAACCGAGATATGGATATTTCAATTATTGTTGTTTTTGAACGTTAAAAATGTTTCCCCTGAAAATCAATTTCGAAAAAAAAATATTTCCGGGAGGGTTAGAACAGTGAAACTTTGGGAAATCATTAAGCGTTCCATTTGAAGCAGACCACCAAAGTTTGGTAACATTTCGGCCCGTCAGCTCCACCAGCCGCAACGGGGTGCCAAAGACAAAAACAACCCCTATCAGTACCGGCCTAAATTTTGTTCGTATGTTGGTTCGTAATATGTATGCGCTTCTCAGGCACTCACCAAATAATTTTTAGAGGCCCAAAGTTAATGAAAAAAAATAAGCTTTCCTGTTAACGTCCGAGTGCTTTCCAAACAGCAAATTAAGAAATGCATTGATAGCGCATTGCCATATTTGACAGATGTCAGATTCAGAAACTGGGATTACCACCAGATTACATTTCCGAAGTTCCTCGACGAGTGTGGTTTGTGAAAGTTCATTTTTATTTTTTTTTCCCTTAAATTCGTTCATCACCTCATCAATTTTAATAGGCTGCGCACAGTTTATTTGCTTAATTTTAATAGGTCACGCACTAACGACGGTGCAGCGCTGCGGAGCCGTCGTTCGTCACCGGTTTTTTCGCTCAATTTTGATAGACTACGCACGGACGATATCGCAGTGCAGCCAAGATGGCCACATCACCATTTTAGTAACGATGATAGTATTGAAAAATTTAAAAGCATTATTTATTCGATTTATGTATTTTGCCGGTCACCAGTGACTTCTAGGGCGCTACTAACAATTTCGGTGCCGGTGACCAGTGACATGCCATGGGGGTCATCGTGTTAACTCACATAATTTATAAAAGTTTACTATATACTACGATTAGCCGTTTAGCCGATATATATCGGTATTAATAGACAATATATTGAATGAAAACTAGGTCATTGCGATATAGCAATGATCAACATGTATTTGATACGCAACCGGAATCAAATAATTAATCATGCTGATATGCAGCATTTCAATCAATATGTCAATCATTTGTGAAGGCACACAAAATTGAACAATTAATTTTCACTTCGGGTACGGTGGAAACTGTTTTTGTTATTGGATTCGATAACAATTTACGTCTTTCAAATTCAATTTTTTAACAACAACGCGCAGTTAAGAGTCTACTTAAATGATTTAAACGATGAAATTTTTGGTAAAATTGTTTATACCTTTTTATGAATTTTTTTTCGCGGTCCACCCAAATCATATATATAATATGGCAAACTTTTAAAGGCCAAAATGGCACTGTTTAACGCATTTCAAATTCCATTTTATAACAACAACGTGTAGATAAGAGCCCACTTAAACGATTTAAACCATGAAATTTTTGGTAAAATTGTTTTCAACTTTTTTATGAATTTTTTTCGCGGGTCCACCCAAACCATATACACTCGGCGTCAAAAAAACAGCGCCACTCGAAAAATCGCGAAAAAACTCGATTTTTCAAACCGTCGTAACTTGTTCAATTTGGTCGAAAATCGATGAATCTTTCAGTTTAGGAAAGATTTAAGTTTTATCTTTAAGAACGTGTAATTGATTTTGACTCCAAGTCCAACCCACACCCCGTAACAACGCGATGGAAAAAAAATGTTTTTTTATGTAAAAAATTGTCCAACTTTGACAAGCTGTACCGTGCCCAAAAAAAATCGGCGGGAAATTTCACCACAATGGCAGAAAAATTTATTCAATTTCTTTCAAATGCCTTAAAAATTCGAGTGGTTTCGATGATTTGGAGCAAAGTTATGAATTTTTGAAAAACCCAAAATTTCATCGTTTAAATCGTTTAAACGTTCTCATTAATTTATTTCAAAATTTAGGGATGAAGTGGTAATAGTTTTTACATAGACGTTATTTAGCATTCTTTGTAAGCAAGTTTAAGAAGTTTCAAGTCGACGGCAATTGTTTTTATATTTTTCCCAAGTCTCTAAAATTGTTACAATTTTTCAAAACTTAACGCTCTGTTCTCATTAATTTATTCCAAAATTTAGGGACAAAAAGTGTTAATAGTTTTCACAGAAACGTAATTTATCATTGATTATAAGTAAATTTAAGAAGTTTCAATTCGATTGCAATTGTTTTTATATTTTTTTCAAGCGCCTTAAATTATTACAATTTTTCAAAACTTAACGCCCTGTTCTCATTAAATTATTTCAGAATTTAGGGATGAAGTGTTAATAGTTTTTACAAAAATATTATTTGGCATGTCTTATGAACAACTTTAAGAAGTTTTAAGTCGACAGAAATTGTTTTTTTATATTTTTCCCAAGCCTCTAAAATTATGAAAAATTTTCAACACTTAACGCTTTGTCCTCATTAAATTATTTCAGAATTTAGGGATTAAGTGTTAATAGCTTTCACAAAAATATTATTTAGCATTCTTTATGAACAGCTCTGAGAAGTTTTAAGTTCATGGAAATGGTTTTTGTATTTTTTCCAAGTCTCTAAAATTATTACAATTTTTTAAAACTTAACGTCCTGTTCTTATTAAATTATTACAAAATTTAGGAATAAAGTTTTAATTGCTTTCACAGAAACGTTATTTTGCATTGCTTATAAGCAAAACTAAGAAGTTTCAAGTTGATGCCAATTGTTTTTATAATTTTTTCCAAGTCTCTAAAATTATTATAATTTTTCAAAACTCTGCGCCCTGTTCTCATTAATTTATTCCAAAATTTAGGGACAAAAAGTATTATTATTTTTACAGAAACGTAATTTAGCATTCATTATAAGCAAATCTAAGAAGTTTTAAGTTGATGCCAATTGTTTTTATATTTTTTTCAAGCGTCTTAAAATATTACAATTTTTCAAAACTTGACGCCCTGTTCTCATTAATTTATTCCAAAATTTAGGGACAAAAAGTGTTAATATTTTTACAGAAACGTAATTTAGTATTAATTATAAGTAAATTTAAGAAGTTTCAATTCGATGGCAATTGTTTTTATATTTTTTTCAAGCGTCTTAAATTATTACAATTTTTCAAAACTTAACGCTCTGTTTTCATTAATTTATTCCAAAATTTAGGGACAAAAAGTGTTAATAGTTTTCACAGAAACGTAATTTAGCATTCATTATAAGCAAATCTAAGAAGTTTTAAGTTGATGCCAATTGTTTTTATATTTTTTTCAAGCGTCTTAAATTATTACAATTTTTCAAAACTTGACGCCCTGTTCTCATTAATTTATTCCAAAATTTAGGGACAAAAAGTGTTAATATTTTTACAGAAACGTAATTTAGTATTAATTATAAGTAAATTTAAGAAGTTTCAATTCGATGGCAATTGTTTTTATATTTTTTTCAAGCGTCTTAAATTATTACAATTTTTCAAAACTTAACGCTCTGTTTTCATTAATTTATTCCAAAATTTAGGGACAAAAAGTGTTAATAGTTTTCACAGAAATGTAATTTAGCATTTATTATAAGCAAATCTAAGAAGTTTTAAGTTGATGCCAATTGTTTTTATATTTTTTTCAAGCGTCTTAAATTATTACATTTTTTCAAAACTTGACGCCCTGTTCTCATTAATTTATTCCAAAATTTAGGGACAAAAAGTGTTAATATTTTTACAGAAACGTAATTTAGCATTCATTATAAGTGAATTTAAGAAGTTTCAATTCGATGGCAATTGTTTTTATATTTTTTTCTAGCGTCTTAAATTATTACAATTTTTCAAAACTTAATGATCTGTTCTCATTAATTTATTCCAAAATTTAGGGACAAAACGTGTTAATATTTTCACAGAAACGTAATTTAGCATTCATTATAAGTATATTTAAGAAGTTTCAATCCGATGGCAATATTTTTTATATTTTTTCAAGCGTCTTAAATTATTACAATTTTTCAAAACTTAACGCCCTGTTGTTATTAAATTATTTCAGAAATTAGGGATGAAGTGTTAACTGTTTTTACAAAAATATTATTCAGCATGTCTTATTAACAACTTTGAGAAGTTTCAAGTCGATGGCAATAGTTTTTGTATTTTTTCCAAGTCTATAAAATTATTACAATTTTTCAAAATTTACCGTTCTGTTCACATTAAATTATTCCAAAATTCTGGGATAAAATGCTAATAGTTTTTATAGAAATGTAGTTTAGCTTTCCTTATAAGCAAATTTAACAAGTTTTTAAAATTATTACTTAGAGCTCTGTTCACATTAAATTACTCTAAAATTTAGGGATGAAGTGGTAATGATTTTCATATAAACTTAATTTGGCTTTTAGTATGAGCAAATTTAAGAAGTTTCAAGTAGATGGTAATTGTTTTTATATTTTTCCCAAATCATTAAAATTATAACATTTTTTCAAAATTTAACGCTCTGTTTACATTAAATTATTCGAAAATTTAGGCATGAAGTGTTAATAGTTTTCACAGAAACTTTATAAAGCATTCATTATAAACAAAGGTAAGAAGTTTTTAGTGGGTGGCAATTGTTTCTATATTTTTTCTAAATCACTTAAAAAAATATTTGCAGCTAAATTTAACTCCTGGTGCTATTTGTATCATTCTAATTGATCACATGTCTCCACTGTGAATACAACAAACACACACACACTGTTTTCGAAATATAAAACATATAAGGCCATCATTCATCCTCGAGTCGACCCAGCGGACATAAAAATGATATATTGGAGGCGGCAGACCTTGAAGGAGAAACGGTGGGAGGGCGGCGGAGCCTTCCCTCCGCAGCCCTTTCGCAGGCAGCCCTTCAGAATCAAAGACGTTGATGAGTGCACCGTGTATGTCTGCATAATTCAGTGCAACGGTTTGTCGTGCTTCCGTTTGCAAAACATTCGGCTAATTTAACAGGGCTCCTCCGGGTTAACGCCGTAAACGCCTGTTCTGTATTGATTTCCGTAGGTAACCATTTTATTATCCCTCTCTCGCCCCTAAATGTTTAATACCACAAAGGGCAGACATCAATGTTATTTAGGGCCACATGTGGTTATTGATTGGTGTGCTGTAGTAGATAATAATAGCGTTTGTGGCATTGCGTTTAATTTATTTAGGGGAAATAGAAGAAGTAGTCTTAACAGTTTTATAGTATATTTTGCGCAGAAAGACCCATGGTCGATGGCCCAGACAGAGACGTACTAACACATTGTATGTAAATGAAAAATCTATTTTCTATTACCTATGACTTCTATATAATTTAAACAACGTATCAAACTCACTCGCTGCATTAACTAAAAATGGAAAATTCACTTTAAATAAAAACACTAAATGAGAATTAGTTTTAGCATTGCGACCAGAATGAACCATTACAAGTGCAACTAATCACCGAATATAATTATTCAAGTTGTTAGTGAAATTCGAGTGAGCGCGATCGCAGGAGAGGCCATAAATTTCATTAACATTGATATGCTGATTGAATTGCTTCATCTGGCTAAATACTGAATGTCAATCTGAATGGGTTCGAATGCATTATTTATCGGGACAATTAATTAACACCACATCAAATTGATTGTCGGCTTGTCACCCTTAAAACTGACATTTATTGACTTGAATCAGTGTATCAGTCGACCTTTAAATATATTTAAAAAATATTAAGATCGTACAAAAAATATCCCATCATGGTGTCATATATACATGAACTTTATTCCAACATACATACAAAATATACATACCGGGTGACCCAGGGTTCTGTAAAAGCCCCATAACGTATTTGCTATTTGAGATATCGACTTTTAGTTTTCTTGAACTGGTACCCACACTTATTCTTCATATTTTAAAAATATGTATGTTTTTGTACAGGGTGTCCCAATATACATAACAGACCAAAGTTATGTTTTTTTAAATGGAACACCCTATATATTATACTTTATTTTTAACCCTCTTAATAAGCTAATAAAAATAGTATAAGATAGTATAGGTCTATTATGGACGATTGGTTAGTTATGGGCAAATTTGTGGCAAAAACAAGGACACATTGCAAAAATTGCAGAAGTGCTCCTAGCAAAGCTATCGTCATTTTTTATACACTGAAGAATTTTCCACATCATGAAGAATAATACAAATCGGCTTTGGTTCTTTTTTGTTGATACTGCTATACAGGGTGTCAACATACGCAAAATATTGAATAACTATTTTTTTTTCAAATGGAACACCCTATATATCTTGCCACCAGTGCATGGAATTTTTAATAAGCTTTCCAATGATGTACAATTTGTATAATGAAATATTAAGGATTCTTGAGATTTATCCATAAAAACATTTTTCTTTTGCCGCCTCCTGCTCATTTTTGGATTTTCAGCCAAAACTATGCATTTTCTGAAAAAATAATAGGAGACCAAAGTTGTAGAGCGGAAAATTTTCGATCGACATAGGTCTTTCGACTTTTCCAATAATGCGTGCATTGCCCGCCAGAGTGCCCAAAATCGTGACCGTATATGCATTTTAGCGTTTTTCTCAAATTTTTTGTTAATTAATTGCACTATACTTTATTTTCCACGTCCTCTAGCAGAAAACTGGGTAATTATAGAATTATTCAAATGACCTACATCGATTGAAAAAATTCCGCTCTACAACTCTTAAAAGAAGCAATTTTTGCCCAAAATGCATCGTTTTCGCTAAAAATACAAAAAACCATTGAAAAACGCAAAAATTGATACATACATTTTCAATTTGCATTTTAGGGAAAACTATGTATTTTTGGCAAAAATTGCTTCTATTAAGAGTTGTAGAGCGGAACATTTTCAATCGATATGGGCCATTTTAATTTCCCTATAATTTCCCATTTTTCCGCTAGAGGGTGCGGAAAATATAGTATAGTGCAATTTATTAATAAAAAAATTGAAAAGAGAACGCTAAAATGCATATACGGTCACGATTTTGCGCGCTCTGGCGGGTAATGCAGGCATTATCTTAAAAGTTGAAAGAACCACATCGATCGGAAATTTTTCGCTCTACAACTTTGGTCTCTTATAATTTTTCATGAAAATGTATAGTTTTGTCTGAAAATCCAAAAATCAGCGGAAGGTGGCAAAAGAAATATGTTTTTATTGATAAATCTCAAGAATCCTTAATATTTTGTTATACAAACTGTATATCATTGGAAATCTTATTAAAAATGCCATAGAATGGTGGCAACTTATATAGGGTGTTCCATTTGAAAAAAAATAGTTATCCATTGTTTTGCCTATGTTGACACCCTGTATATCACTATGATTAAAAGAGAACCAAGGCCGATGTGTATTATTCTTTATGATGTGGGAAATGTTCTAGTGTATAAATAATGATGCTATCTTTGCTAGGAACGCTTCTGCAATGTTTTTAATGTGTACATGTTTTTGCCACAAGTTTGCCCATAACTAGCCAATCGTCCATAATAGACCCATATTATCTTATACTATTTTTATCAGCTTCTGAAGAGGGTTGAAAATAAAGTATAAAATATAGGGTGTTCCATTTAAAAAAACATAACTTTGTTCCGTTATGTATATTGGGACACCCTGTACAAAAACATACATATTTTTAAAATATGTAGAATAAGTGTGGGTACCATTTCAAGAAAACTAGAAGTCGATATCTCAAATAGCAAACAAGTTACAGGGCTTTTACAGATCCCTGGGTCACCCGGTATGTTAGAAAGTGCCATCGACCTAGTCCTTCAGCCCTCATGGTGTCATTTATACGATTTTTTTTTTGTGGTTAATTTACATTTTAATATCACTTTTATCTTATTCGGTATTTATACTAGAAATACGCTGTTTTAGTAAGTACATAAACTCAGAAATAATTTACTTGCATTTTTAGACTAATAATAAACCGATTTTAATTTTTTTTTTATATTTTTATTCCGTCTCAAATTTTAACTTTACTGTTAGGACGATAAAGTTCAAGAATTTGTATTAATTGCTTATAACTCAAAAATGATGCAGTTTATAAAAAAAAATATTTACACAAAAATTCCTAGAATTAAAGATTGTAAAACTAAACAGGGTGTCCCTTTTTAAATTGCCACCCCAAATATCTCGAAAACTAAGCAACATGGCAAAAAAAATTTCAGATGAAAGTTGTAGGGTTCAGAGGGGGGCATATGCTGGTGACCATGAAAATTACCTTGGGGTCAATTTTCGAGGTCAAGCGAAGGTCAACTATCATCTCACAGCCTGGATTCATCTGGGATTTCAAATAACATGACGGACAAAATTCTTGAAAAAATAGTGATGTGGCCATCATGTTACTTTCTCCGTTATTTATGTTTACATTTTATGGTTTATTTTGAATTTAAATAATATTTTAAATGTACATCGAGCGTTTTGCATAAACCGATTATACATACTGACGGCAAAATTATGAAGAATTAAAATGACAAATTATTATAAATCATGAAAAATTTAAAAAAGTCTTGAAAAAAGCCCTGAAAAAGTTCCGAAAAAGAGTCTAGAAAAAAACTCCTGATTCAAAAGTCCTAAAAAAATCTCAAAACAGTCAGATCAGAAGAAAAATCCTGAAATTACAGTCCTAGAAATAAAATTCTAGAAAAAGTCTTGAGAATAAATTCTCCAAATAAACCTGAAAAAATTCCTTAAAAGACCTGAATAAGTGTAAAAAGAAGTCTTGAGAGTAAATTCTCGAAATAAACCTGAAAAAGTGTAAAAAGGTGTCTCGAAAAAAATCCTGAAAACATTCTGAAAAACCGGCTTGAAAAAAGTTCTGAAAATAGGCCTAAAAATGTTCTGCAAAAAGGTATTTTAAAAGTCTTTAACAATGTACCAAAAATATTCTCAAAAAAGTCCTGAAAACATCCTAAAAGAAGTCACAAAATTCCTGAAAAAAGTTCTGAAAATAACGTCTTATAAAGTCTTGAAAAAAAAGTCCTCAGAAAAAGTCCTGGAAAAAATCCTGTATAAGCATTCTTTAACAGTGTGCCGAAAATATTCCTTAGAAAATCCTGAAAAAAGTTATTAAAAAAGTCACGAAAAAAATCCTGAAAGAAAGTTTTAAACAAAGTACGGAAAAAGGAGTTCTAGAAAAATCCCGAAAAAAGTCTTGGAAAAAATTACATAAATAGAAAAACTTAAAAAAGGCTCCAAAACAGTCCTGAAAAAGATTATCCGCAAATAAATCCCAAATAGAGTTTTGAAGAAAAGTCCTGTAGAAAAAGTACTGAAAAAGTGCCGAAAAAACGGCCTAAACAAAAAGTCCCCCAAAAAAATCGCGAATAAAAGTCCAGAAGAAAGAAGTTCTGTAAAAATGTCCTGCAAAAAGGCCCAAAAGTGTCCAAAAAAATGCCCTGACAAAAATCTTAAAAAAAAAATCCCAAAAAATAGTCTCAAGAAGAAAAGTCCTGAAAATCAAGCCTTGAAACAAAGTCCTGCAAAAATTCTGAAACATGATCTCGGAGAAGTACTGAAAAAATATTCTAAAATAAAAAAATAAAAAAATTCTATATATCTAATATTCGTTTGAATTTTTGTAACATTTTTCATTTTTCTTTTCTTTTGTGAACTCCGGAACAAAGAGTCCTAGAAAAATCCCGAAAAAATGTCCCAAGAAAGTTTTCCTGAAGAAAAGTCCTGAAAATCAAGCCTTGAAACAAAGTCCTGCAAAACTTCTGAAAAATAGCCTTGGAAAAGTCCTGAAACAATATTTTTAAATAAAAAAAAATAAATTTCTATGTCTCTAATATTCGTTTGAATTTTTGTAATATTTTTCATATTTCTTTTCTTTCGCCAACTCCGAAAAAGGAGTCCTAGAAAAATCCCGAAAAAATGTCCCAAGAAAGTTTTCCTGAAGAAAAGTCCTGAAAATCAAGCCTTGAAACAAAGTCCTGCAAAACTTCTGAAAAATAGCCCTGGAAAAGACCTGAAACGATATTTTTAAATAAAAAAAAATTAATTTCTATGTCTCTAATATTCGTTTGAATTTTTGTAATATTTTTCATATTTCTTTTCTTTCGCCAACTCCGGAAAAAGGAGTCCTAGAAAAATCCCGAGAAAAGTCATGGAAAAAAAATCCGTAAAAAAAAACTCAAAAAGGCTCCAAAACTGCCTGAAAAAATTCCTCGAAAGATTATCCAGAAAAAAACCCAAAGTATTGAAGTAAAGTCCTGTATGAAAAGTAATGAAAAAATGGTGATGTGGCCATTATGTTACTATCTCCGACTTGATGGTATCATTTATATTTACGCTTTCGTGATTTATTTTCAATTTAAATCATATTTAAATGTACATCGAACATTTGCAGACTCGGATGAATCTGACGTTTAAAACGTCAAAATGATGAAACATGGAAAAATTATACTGGAAATTTAAAAGCTGAGTTTACTCGAAAACTAAAGAGATTTCGAAAAAAACGTATTCTTTATAAATTGTTCTTTTTGCCATTCCCTACAATTATTATTAACATAAATTTGCTGTAACTATTATCGTTTCATTATCGTTTATAAACCAACAATTAAAAAGAATAAATACATTTTTTTGTCGAATACCAATGATTTTATAAAAAATATTTTCAAACCAAAGATGTTCATTTCTTTGTTGTCTTCAATATTTATTTAAATTATTTTTTGATATTTTTCATATTTACAAAAATATTGGAAAAAAAACAAAAAACAGTTAAGGTAAACACCCACTTCCGGTGTACGAATTTTTACCAAAAGCTTTTCAGTTCTTAAGATTATCAAATAAGACGGATGTTCAAAGTTTCATATCAATTGCTCTATTAGTTTTTGAGATACAGCGCGCACAGACAGACACACACACACACACACACAGACACACACACAGACACAATTTTTTTTTCCAGAAATTGTTGAAATGGCATCTAGGGACCCCAAAACGGATATTTCCGTCAAAAAAAAAATTTGAAAAAAAAAATCACGATCGCAATACTTTCTCGTACTTCGTAACGGAGAAAGTAAAAAGCATTAAAAAATCGTTTTTTTACAAAAAGTTTGTATTTTTTCCCGTGGAATACAATCCCACAATAAAAAATAGGGGGTTCCCCTAGAAAAATGAAAGTTGACCTTCGTTTGACCTTGAAAATTAACGCTAAGGTCATTTTCAAGGTCATTAGAATATGTAACCCTCCGAACCCTACAACTTTTATCTAAAACATTTTTTGCCATGTTGCTCAGGTTTCGAGATATTTGGGGTGGCAATTTAAAATGCGACACCCTGTACAGGGTGTTCTATTTGAAAAAAGAATGTGAAAAATGAACAGCCTGTGTATTAAAAAATTATATTTAAACGATAGCTTGTTTAAATGTAAGAAACTTTAGTTTAAATTTTTTTACGGTTGGAGTATTATTTAGGCATTTCGGTAATTTTGGCTAACCCTGTATACTTCGTGATGGATTTCGTACAATTTAAAAATATAAGTAAATTTCTTAACATTTTACTTTTTACTGAAACGATTAATAGTACACTCATAATTGAATTGTGTAATAGTAACAATTAAAATAAGCGAATTATAAATTGAACAAAATTATTTGAACACCACGAATCAATACGATCGTCTATATATGGTAATAAAATTAGCTAATCCAATCTCCATCTTAATTTCCTCCTCAAGCACAAGCAATCAGTGTGGCACACCTATAGCCCGGCGCATCCACCAGAAGTTACATCATTGCATTAACGTTGTAATACAAATAGGGGGGAAATTGTGCCACGCTGGATATAGGGAGAATTTGGACTATAACGTTATTCCGCATAGAATGCAGGTTAAACAGTGGAGTTTTGGAGGAGTCAGCCATCAGCCGGGCTCCCACTTTGATGGCGGAATTAAATCCGCAAGCACGCGCTTTGTTTTCAAACTACTGGCACTGACAAATCTGCACTGACAGTGACATAGCAGCTACTGGTAATGATACATTGTAATTAATATAAATAAATATATGTATGCATATGTGGTGTGGTGAAGTTGGTGAAGTTGACTTGCCCTAATTATGTTTAGTTATGTTATTATTTCCCTGAATAAAACACTTACTAATTTTTTTACCACAAAATGATAAATTGTGGTAAAAAACATAGTAAGTGTTTTATTCAGTGTTTCTATAATGAATTACCACGTAGTAACGGTCGCAACCATCACCATGGTTATTATTTCCACTTATTAATATAAGGGTGATGAAAAAGTATAATTAGTAGTAATACTTTATGTACAATCTAAACAAAATATGGCCACCACCTTCTTGCAATACAACTCAATTACTTAGCAACCCTTCAATTCCATGCATGCCGCAAAATGCATCGGAAGTCTAAGGGTGAATTTTTTTTCTATTTTCATTCTATTTTATCGGAAGACGAATGCGATCTCCAGAGGGACGTAATTAAAATCAGTTCCTTTCGTTATAAATAAAGTAGTTCCGGGTGACAAATTCCAAGGAAACGGGACTCCGAGTATCCGGAATGACGAACCATCCATCTTCTTGATAAGATAAAAACAACATTTTGGACGGGAAACTTTTCTTCGTCGTTTTGTATTAAAAAACTTGGGACGCACACACACACCCCCTGCGGGCATGCACGCGCGTGTTGTAAAACAAACAAAGAACTTTTTTAATAACTTGATTTATTATTATTATTATATTTCCATCAGAGGAATAATGCTGCGTATTAAGTCATTTGTAATAATGTTAAATAAACATCTCGTCTTAGCCCTGGAGGCTTGAGGTTAATGTTTTAATCCTTTAGCTGTCACACAAACAACTAGTCTTAGTAATTGTTAAGCAATTTGCGTAATTGGCGAGATCCTTCAGCCGTGTAGATTTGTGTATTTGCGCCTTGTCCGCCGGCACTCCGGAGCACCATCAATTATATCTTCATGGCGCATGGTACCGGCCACCAATCCAAATCAGACCAGGACCTATATTTTATAGTATGCTGGAGGTTTGTATAAAAGTGGCTTCAATTATTATTGTTTTAATAACTATAATAATAATAATAAAATTATTAACTAGGCAGACACAAAGACGCACAAATATTTTTCAAAAATTTTCGAAATCGTCCTCAAATTGTACAGAGAAAGTAATAATGCATTTAATAAATAGATCTTAATTTATTGATATTTAAAAAGCATAATTTTGAATGAACATGTACAAGAAAATTTATTTTAATTGCTATTGTTTTACAAAAAAAGGTCTCAAGAATATGATTAGTTTTAATCTTTTAGCATTTTAACTGTCAAAATTCCTCAACGCATTTCGAAGTTATCGCTGATTGTTTCCTGTGCCAGTGAAAATGCTAATTTTAAAAATCTTGTTCCTCAAAAAAAAAACGATCTGTAGACTTTTTAAGGGCCCTTCGTTTGTACATATTTTGGCATTTGAATTCTTTAAATTTGTCAACGCGTTTCGAAGTTATCCCGTCTGAAAATCAAAATTGAGTCTTGAAGACCCATGTCCAAAATATAGGAAATGCATTTTTGGCCGCTTCCTGTTAGGAATGCGAATTTTTTCATCTATTCAATTGTAAACATTTATGAAGTTTATTAGATTTATTGAATTTTTTTAGAGTGAATTTTAATTTTTTTTATTAATTTTTTTTTTAATATTTTTAAAGTTTGTCATGTGAAATTTTACTTCTCCCAGTTTAAAACGTTGTAAATCGTTTCAAAATTAATTTACAGTAAAATTTCTTAAATATCCTTGAATTCTAAACATTTGTAGATAGTATAGATAGTATAGTAATTTTATTATTATTTTTTTTACATCGACCCGAGGTCTTTCAGGCTGCCTATGGTACTTTGTCCTAGTCTTTTCGACGTACTGAAATGATTATGAATGATCATGAAAAGACGAGATGAATTGATAGATGTTTTTTTCGGGGTGAAATTTGATATTTTTTTCTTTTTTTTAAGTTTATTAGGAAATTTTAAAAAATCCAAAAATTTCCAAATCTAAAAAAAATCAAGTCGCTTCTAAATTAATTTAGAGTAAAATATCTTGAATATCCTTAAATGTTCTAAACATTTGTGTAGATATTGATTTTATTGATTATTTTTAAAGTTTATTATGTGAAATTTTACGTTTGCAAAACAGAGAAAGTGCTCATTTTAATAATAATAATAATAATAGTTTATTGATGCTTGTAACTAGCTTTTATCTACGTCAAAGTGTGTAAATAATCTTATTCTGTATTATTTACACACTTTGACAATAAATAAAAATATTAAAATAAAATTTAGACATCTTATAAGTGATTTACAAAAATTTCTGTGTGAAGATTTTCTAAAGGCGTTTGTACATATTGGCATTTGAATTTTTAAAATTTGTCAACGCACCTTGCAGTAATCCGCTTACGAAAATCAAAATTAAGTCTTGATTTCTCCACCTTTGTCACAGGAATGCATTTTTTACTTGCTGTTTTTTGCTGCTTTAAGAATACGATTTTTTTTTCATCTTTTGCTGTTTCAACTGGCGAAACTTCTTAACGCGCTTTGAAGTTAAAGCAAAAATTAAAATCTCGTCAGTATCCAAAATAGTGAATAACGAGCCGCCCATGCTTCGACAGCAAAATATACTACTTTCGACAGCTGAAAAATACAATTTTTGACATTTCATAATGTCGAAAAAAACTATTTTAATTAGCTAAAAAATACTGTTTTTGGCATATTTGGTAGCTGAAGAATACCATTTTGTACAACTGTAAAATACAACTTGAGACAGCTGAAAAATACTATTTTCAACAGCTGGGGATTATCATTCTTGACAGTCGAAAAACACCATTCCCGACAGCTGAAACATGCCGTTTGGCCGCTGAAAAATATCATTTTTGACAACTGAAAAATATCATTTGTAACAGATGAAAAATATCAATTCTGACCGCTGAAAAATATTATTTTTGACATATGAAAAATATCATTTTTGACAGCTGAAAAATGTCATTTTTGACAGCAGAAAAATATCATTTTTGACAGATGAAAAATATCATTTTTGACAGCTGAAAAATATCATTTTCGACATCTGAAAAATATCATTTTTGACAGCTGAAAAATATCATTTTTGACAGTTGAATAATAAACTTCTTAACAGCTGAAATATTGCATTTTTAACAGCTGAACATATTATTCTTGACAACTGCAACAAACCATTATTGACAACTGTAACATACCATTATTATCAGCTAAAAAACAAAATTTTGACAATTAAGGAAAATGTCGAAAAATGCTGCTTTTGATAGCTGAAAAATACCATTTTTATAGGTAAGAAATACCGTTTTTAACAACTGAAAAATAACATTTTTGACAACTGAAAAATATATCATTTTCGACAGTTGAATAATACCATTCTTGACAACTACAACAAACCATTATTGACAACTGTAACATACCATTATTGTCAGCTAGAAAATACAATTTTCGACAACATAAAAAATACAATTTTTGACAGCTGAAAAATGACATTTTTGACAATTAAAAAATGTCAAAAAATGCTACTTTTAATAGCTGAACAATACCATTTTTATAAGTAATAAATTCCTTTTTGACAGCTGAATACATCAGAATACATGAATGAATACATCATATACCCCATTTGTGATGGGGTATATGATGTACTTCCAATTAAAGAAAATATTAGATTTTATTTCCGGACTAGTTTCGATTCATCTGATGAATCATCATCGGCTGAAAACGTCAGTTTCAGATTGTAGATTTATTTATTTCCATTTTATGTTGACCAAGTTTTGAGGTAAATGAGGATTCCTTTACCTAACAGTTCAAAAAACTTGGACAACATAAAATGGAAATAAATAAATCTACAATCTGAAACTGACGTTTTCCGCCGATGATGATTCATCAGATGAATCGAAACTATTTTAGGTCATCGTCATTTGTCTTTATGTATAATTTTTTTTAACGAATATCATTATTACAGGAAATACAAGCCATCAATATCAATCATTCTTTTTACAGTCCCAAAGTAGTCAATAGTCAATACACACATTTTTTACACCAGTGGATAGGCTATCAAGATTTGTTCAGTAGTTATAGCCAAAAGACAAAAATATGGCTGATTTTCGAGGAGCGAGTTCACAAAAAAATACTTTTGTGGGGGTCGATGGATATTTCGAAAAATTATATAGGAGTCGATGATCAAAAAAGTTTGGCGACCCCTGGGCTACATAGATTTGTTGTCGCGTTCTCTCCGAATACTTTCACACTTTGCACAAACTTAATCCCCAGGTTTCACGACATTTTTCCACTCACATTAATTACCAATACTCGACGACAAATTGCATCATTAGCTCAATAGCAAATTTGAGATCTCCTGGTTAATGACACCAGAACGAGATTGATAAAATATGCAAATGAGTTCGAATCAGAACTCACACATATACCGTACGCATAATAGAAACTATCTATCATGCAAAACGGCACCTCCCCTTTAAAGCCATTATATGCAAATTCCGGTGATCTTCACTCTTCGCAACCCCTCCGTTTATAACCACTCAGTCACACTCAAGTGGTACAGCCTCCACTACTCGATAAAGATCCACGAAACATGCAAATTAGTCAGGCGTCTTGATTTCTGGGCTTTCAGGCACAATAAAAATTGTATATTATTAAAATGTTAGTAGTACATTTTTTTTTTAAGAGTTTAGAAGTAAAACGGTGCACTTTTTATGGTTTTGATTTAATCGACTTTGATGTTCTTAGAATATTATTTAGAAATATCCTTTGATAATGAAAATTTTTGATTATGGTTGGAAATGATATTTTGCGACAGTTGTTGCACTTAAAGCCATAAAAATATTCTAGAGATATCTTTTAGGTTCAGCATACCGTACTTAATTCATTTTTTGAAAAAGTGCACTTGAACCCTTTTACTCTCAGGCCCCTCAATTATTATATTTCATCCTTATAACCTTATTTGTATTAACAAATTAATCACAATCGCTCATCCAGAAATGAAAATTTAATGAACACCACAAGAATAAATTACGCTTTAGGAATATAAATGACCCTCATAACCATAATCAACGGAAAACACTTTCCTCCATTCATAATCACCCCCTCATTTCGTACTTTTCAAACATTAATCCAGCGTTAATCCGACCGTACCATAGTGGCTGCGCTTTATTATGAAAAATACCATCACATTTGCTAGTCTAGCTGAAAAATTCCACCGAGACCGGAAATAGTGCAAACGGCGTCCGGAAAACTCGGAAAATCGAAGCAATGTCTGCCTCGTGATTCTAATTAATCTGTATTATTTTTTTTTCGTTCAGATTTGCAACGTTAATTAGTGTGCACTTTGCTTGGAAACCAGACTGTGCGGTTGCTGAGTTTTTATTTCGGTTTAGCTTCGATTCATCAACATTTTCTATGTCAGGTTGAATAAAATATAAAGTTTTATGAATAAAATATGTTGCAATGCAAATTTTTAGTTCGTCTGAAAAATTATACAATGCACATAAAATTATTTCCATCATATTGGGATGAATGGAATACAAATTTGAAAGAAAATAATGTCAGCTAAATCAAATGCTGTGGACAGAAAGACCTATGGTCTATAGCCCATTCACAGAAATGTTTTCATTGGTGATGCAAATTTGACTTTGATCAATGGTGACGCCAGTCTCACGCACCGGGACTTTCAACTGAAGATTTTTTGAAACGTGTTACTAATAGTTCTTTTTTTTTAATGCTCTTTGACAATAAAACAATGATATTTAATCAATTAAAGCTTTGCAATGCGGCAACTACTCGAAATAACAACAAAAAACAATAACGAAGAATAAAGTTATTCGATTTTTTTAACACATTCGGTCTCACAGACCAGCAGGGTCACCATTGGCGGGTTAATATGTTGTATTGTAATGTGTAAAATCCATTTTTCTAAATTAAGTTTATCATTATCAAGTGCTGTTTCCAAATTCGTGTTTAGAAAGATCTAATTCATCAAATGAGAGAAACTTTTTAGTTAGCACTTTGCAGATCTTCTTCTTATTTTTTTTTCTTGGCCACTTTAGCCAGTTCCAGTTGACACTTAGCAGATCAAAATTTTCTTGGAGTTCGACTCGAATACAGTTGAGTTCTACAGTTTCTACCGAAGCTCTGCTAACTATTTGCAAATAAGTAATTTGTATTTATTTGTTACAGGACGATGTAATCACGGAAGCCCGTGCATGCAGCTCTGTTACGATCTGCACGATGGAATGTACGAGTGTGACTGCCGAACGGGTTTCGTCCTGCACGACGACGGATACAGTTGTTACGGTAAGTCAATACCGGAAGCTGCGCCGCTCTCCTCACCTACTTCCGCCTTCGGGAATTTACAGGAATTTAATAAAGTGACATTAATATCTAGTTCGCACACGCACACGTCTGACATGCGGGTGCATGATGTCAGGGGGCGTTCTAGACATGCATGTCAAAGGGTGTATCCCGCGCTGAATACTCAAGTGGGATTAGAGACTGTGGGCTCTACAAGATGGGATGTAATGGCTCTCCTCGGGACTCGAGTATGTCCTCAATTTGTCTATAATCTTCGCCAGCCGTCTGGCCTGAAATTTATAGATTAATACCTTGAATTCCGTAACATGTTTCAGTTTGCAGTTTGCCAGATGTGAGTGAATTATTATTTTTGAGGGCTATTTACGGATGTGAAGTTAGCAATAGATTTTAATATAAGTTATTTCCTCTAAATTTATTTAAGAGAATTTAAAAAACCTCAAATGGCAACTAAAGCACTATCACATTAATTAGTTGTCACAACCCCATAATTATTTGGTGCACATCTAATAACATGTAACTATTTTCAAAGTTCGCATATCGCCATAAAAATATAAGCACATAGTAAGTTTCCGCATTAACCATAATAACTTATAAAAAAATAAAATTTGGATCACCGCCCCCCGAACATTACAAAAATAATTAATTTCCTCCCGCGCGCCACGAATACGCACAGAGTCCCAACAATTGGAAAATTTCTATAAGTTCGCATATCGCCTTAAAAAATATAAGCACATGAATAGTTTGCACATTAACCATACTAACTTATAAAAAAATTAAATTCGGATCACCGCCCCCCGAACATTATAAAAATAATTAATTTCCTCCCTCGCGCCACGAATTCGCACAGAGTCCCAACAATTGGAAAATTTCTATAAGTTCGCATATCGCCATAAAAAATATAAGCACATGAATAGCTTGCACATTAACCATGCTAACATATAAAAAAATAAAATTCGAATGACCGCCCCCGAACATTATGAAAATAATTAATTTCCACCCTCGCGCCATGAATTCGCACAGAGTCCCAACAAATGGAAAATTTCTATAAGTTCGCATGTCGCCATAAAAAATATAAGTACATAAATAGTTTGCACATTAACCATACTAACTTATAAAAAAATAAAATTCGGATCACCGCTCCCGGAACATTATGAAAATAATTAATTTCCACCCTCGCGCCATGAATTCGCACAGAGTCCCAACAAATGGAAAATTTCTATAAGTTCGCATGTCGCCATAAAAAATATAAGTACATGAATAGTTTGCACATTAACCATACTAACTTATAAAAAAATAAAATTCGGATCACCGCTCCCGGAACATTATGAAAATAATTAATTTCCACCCTCGCGCCATGAATTCGCGCAGAGTCCCAACAAATGGAAAATTTCTATAAGTTCGCATGTCGCCATAAAAAATATAAGCACATTAACCATACTAACTTATAAAAAAATAAAATTCGGATCACCGCCCCCCGAACATTATGAAAATAATTAATTTCCACCCTCGCGCCATGAATTCGCGCAGAGTCCCAACAAATGGAAAATTTTTATAAGTTCGCATGTTGCCATAAAAAATATAAGCACATGAATAGTTTGCACATTAACCATACTAACTTATAAAAAAATAAAATTCGGATCACCGCCCCCCGAACATTATGAAAATAATTAATTTCCACCCTCGCGCCATGAATTCGCCCAGAGTCCCAACAAATGGAAAATTTCTATAAGTTCGCATGTCGCCATAAAAAATATAAGTACATGAATAGTTTGCACATTAACCATACTAACTTATAAAAAAATTAAATTCGGATCACCGCCCCCCGAACATTATGAAAATAATTAGTTTCCACCCAAGCGCCACGAATTCGCGCAGAGTCCCAACAAATGGAAAATTTCTATAAGTTCGCATGTCGCCATAAAAAATATAAGCACATGAATAGTTTGCACATTAACCATGCTAACTTATAAAAAATAAAATTTGGATCACCACCCCCAAACATTATAAAAATAATTAATTTCCTCCCTCGCGCCACGAATTCGCGCAGAGTCCCACCAAATGGAAAATTTTTATAAGTTCGCATGTTGCCATAAAAAATATAAGCACATGAATAGTTTCCGCATTAACCATACTAACTTAAAAAAAAAATAAAATTCGGATCACCGCCCCCGAACATTATGAAAATAATTAATTTCCACCCTCGCGCCACGAATTCGCGCAGAGTCTTAACGAATGGAAAATTTCTATAAATTCGTATGTCGCCATAAAAAATATAAGCACATGAATAATTTCCGCATTAACCATACTAACTTATAAAAAAATAAAATTCGGATCACCATCCCCTGAACATTATAAACATAATTAATTTATACCCTCGCGCCACGAATTCGCACAGAGTCCCAATAAATGGAAAATTTTTATTTACAAATAATTTAAACACTATTATAAAATATGTTGTAACTACAATTATTATCATCATTATTTATTATTATACCCATGTGTTGCCCGGCGCCTCCACCATTATGTATAATCTAGGAACTGAAAACGGAACGAAATTAACTAAATATTTACAAGTACAAAGACGTAAACGAACGCGGAATTTATGTTTTATTTCAAGATCGAAAATCATAATTACCCATTAATTGAAAATTAAAGTGAGCAATTGTTGGCAGCTCGCGTTATAATATGGTATACATTAATAGTTAATTAGATAAACTACAGTGTCCTCCATGAATTTATTAATCTTTTAAAATGGTTATTAATAAAATTATTCGTTACTTGCATTAATAATGGCAATCGATAAAATTAATTGGTATTGTTAATAAATATTACGGATATATTTTCATGTAATGGATTGTTCTGTATAAATTACATTTCGGTTACTGCAGATAAAAGCAATATAAATAAAATGTGATTTAATACAAATTGTAGACACATAAAATATGTTGATTTTATTTTTCACCTATTGTATTTTTTTTCCAGATAATAATAATAATAATAATAATAATGATAATGATAATGATAATAATATTAATAATAATAATCTGATTTCACATTAATATAAATAGATGTTTATAAAAAAACGACAAAAAAAAAAATTAAAACATTAAACGCGAATCAGTAGGTGGAATTCAGTTGAGTTTGACCTCTAACTGGTCTTGAATCCAAACCTACAATATCAGAAAATCAATTTTGAATTATAAAATAAAAACTAAAACTAAAACACTTTATACTAAAACAACAAAATAATCAAACGCAGATATTTATTACAAAACGAAAATTAAAAAAGATTTAACTTACTTCCACTTTGTATTCGATAAATTACGAACTGTTTTCACCAATCGTAAATGACCCATTGCGAATACATAGAGCACATAGAAATGTAAAATGTGACACATACTCAGTGCCCACTTTAAGTATGGAATATATTCAGTAAAACCGAAATAATTTTTTTTTAATCCTCCAACAAGTCGATTTTTTTTATAAAAATACACATTTTTGCATGAAAGTCGATTTTCAGTCGTCATTTGTTTTCGAGTAATGACGTCAGCCATTTTGTTTTTAAATGACAACCCCCTATTTTTGTTCTTGATTTTGAGAGATCTTTTCACTGTCGAACCGGCAGTATAAAAATGTTGCTATCTAACATAACAATTTTTTCGAGTAAATGGCAATTGAAGGTGAGAACCCGATAATTAGAGTTTTTACAAAATGACCTTGTTCCGGCGCTTTGTTTTTTCAAACAAAAATTATCTTCAACTTCCATATAATACAATATGGTTTCAGCAAGACGGCGCATCTCTGCACTAAACGCGTGTTTTTGTTTTTTTTTTATTTCGAACATGCAGAAATTCTTCTTGAACATTTTCAATAAATCAGTCAATCAATCAATTAAAATTTATTGGTGCTACTACAATCGTTTACACAAGTCACAGAGAGTAATGTAATAATAATATAATAATAATAATAATATATTTATTGGTATCAGTAACTATAGTTTTACACAAGTCGAGAAATATGCTAGTGACAGTAAATCACAGTAAAAATAGAAAAATAAAAGTACAATAATTATGCTTTAGTTGACAATACAAGTACAATTTAAAATGACGCAAATATTAATAAAAAAAAATAATGTTATAAAATAAATCTTAGTGTAATACAGTTAAAAATCTTAAGTTTAAAATTACCGTGACAAACAAACATATTAAAATAATAAATATATTAAAAATAATAAAATGACAATATAAAGACGTTGAAACGTATTAAAATCATAAATATATTAAAAATAATAAAATGACAATTCAAGACGTTCAAACGTATTAAAATAATAAATGTGTAAAAACACAATAAAATGACAGTAAGGTTTATGAACAAATTTAAAAAGAGGTACAATCAATAAAAACTCATCCACACTATAAAAAGCTTTTGCTAATAATTTTGAATATTATCCAGGCATTCATCACTCTCGCGGGCTATTCTATCGGTCCTCGCCTGCCAATCCACCTCTTCGTAAAACAATTGTCAAAAAACGCGCATTGTGCGGGGTGCGCCGTCTTGCTGAAACCATATTGTATTCTATGTAAGGTCAAGATCATTTTTGTTTGGAAAAAAGCGCTGGAACAAGGTCATTTTGCAAAAAATTCTAAATATCAAGTTCACACTTTTAATTGTCATTTACTCGAAAAATTTCTTATGTAATAATAATAATAATAATAATTTCTTTATTTCCAGTAGAGAATAGCATTCATCGATTTGTCAATACCCATTTTATGAATTCAATGCGTTTCAAAGATTCATATATTAATAATTCAATGTCCTAAAACATAGAAATTAAAACTTACATTTACAAACAAATTAAAATATAGGTCTAAATTATAAAATATCTAAAACTTATATATTACATACAAATTTAATAAGTCAAATAAGTGAAATATGTAAAATAAGTAAAATCGATGGCCATACATAGGTGTGGGAGTTTAAATGGCAACATTTTTAAACTGGCAGTTTGACAATGAAAAAATCTCTCAAAATCAAAAACGAAAATAGGGGGTTGCCATTTAAAAACAAAATGGATGACGTCATTATTTTTATAAAAGAAAATCGACCTGTTCGAGGATTTTTCCAAAAATATTTATTTTGGGCTTCACTGCATATATTCCATACTTTAGGCGCGCACTGTATAATATACTGAGTGGAAGCTTTAACTGGAACAAATTCGATATTTATGAAATGAGGAATTCCGGAAAAAAAAATCCTCGGACACGTCGATTTTTTTTTTTTTTTATTGCGCACTTTTTAGCGTATTTAAAAATAGCATAGACATTTTTTTTTTAATGGAAACCATTTTTTTATTTTACTAAATTTGTAGCCCTTTTTATTCTCTTTACGAATGTGTAAAAATATATTGTTTTTTTTTTCAGAAATTGATTTTTTTTTTTTTAACTTATTTAATGTATCAAATGTTCAAATTCCACCAGAAATGTTTCAAAATGTGAGGAACGGGTTTTATCACCGATTGGTGATAGAGAGGAATGGTGCTCATTTTGAACATTTGATACATTAAATAAGTTATTAAAAAAATATATTTTTTTCAATTTCTAAATAAAAGAACAAAAAAAAAAACAAAACATTTTTACACAGTCGTAGAGATAATTAAAAGGGCTACAAAAAAATGGTTTCCACTAAAAAAAGTCTATGACGTCATACGTGAAAGACTAGTGATGTCATACTATTTTTAAAGTGCGCAATAAAAAAAAACTAAAATCGACGTGTCCGAGGATTTTTTTCTGGGACTTCTCATTTCATAAATACCTCATTTGTTCCAGTTAAAGTTTCCACCCTGTATAATATATGCTTATTGGTCAATTATAATTAACGACAGCTTAATTCATCTGTTCGCCTTTAAATATGAAAAGCGGCACTGACTGAAATTTCAGATTACAAAATATTGGTTATAACACTAACCGACACAATAACACCTCGCCATGCCCTATCGGAACCCCAGCTTTTTTCTCAATAGTATCTTAGTAGATCAATACCTCAGAACGAGTATAACAATGGGTATCCGTAAAGTTGTTCAATCAATGTGTTGGACAATAAATTTTTCGACGGAAATTTGTTGGAAAGGTAGTTCGTTTGTTTAGTTACTAATCGTCCCATATTGCCATTACCGGGTAATTTCATACAAATCCCCAAATTGCCATTTCCGGTTAATTTTTGGTGTTAAATATCGCAATATTTCAATATAACATGTTATTAAATCTTCGCTGCGATTTTTCAAGGACAATCGCTAGATTACTATTAAATGTTCAATTACTTGCAGCAAATTAAATGTGAATTGTTTATGCCGGAGGCTTCTACTTCGTTATACATTTTAAATATTATATATAAAAGTGTTTTATTATAATATTTAAAATGCGGAAAGTCAAAATCATTCTCTTCGCGGTTATTTTGAAAATTTTAATCTACTCTGATCGTGGATTAAAGTTTTAAAGTAAAAATAAAAATTAGTTGCAGCAGTGGAAATTTGTAGATTTTCAAAAATTCGTAAAAAATATTTATGAAGCGGAAAGTCAAAATATTTTTTCGGGATTATAAAGATTAACTCTCTTCACGATTATTTTGAAAATTTTAATCAGCTCTGATCGTGGATTAAAGTTTTAAAGTAAAAATAAAAAGTAGTTGCAGCAGTGGAAATTTGTAGATTTTCAAAAATTCGTAAAAAATATTTATGAAGCGGAAAGTCAAAATATTTTTTCGGGATTATAAAGATTAACTCTCTTCACGGTTATTTTGAAAATTTTAATCAGCTCTGATCGTGGATTAAAGTTTTAAAGTAAAAATAAAAAGTAGTTGCAGCAGTGGAAATTTGTAGATTTTCAAAAATTCGTAAAAAATATTTATGGAGCGGAAAGTCAAAATATTTTTTCGGGATTATAAAGATTAACTCTCTTCACGGTTATTTTGAAAATTTTAATCAGCTCTGATCGTGGATTAAAGTTTTAAAGTAAAAATAAAAATTAGTTGCAGCAGTAGAAATTTGTAGATTTTCAAAAATTCGTAAAAAATATTTATGAAGCGGAAAGTCAAAATATTTTTTCGGGATTATAAAGATTAACTCTCTTCACGATTATTTTGAAAATTTTAATCAGCTCTGATCGTGGATTAAAGTTTTAAAGTAAAAATAAAAAGTAGTTGCAGCAGTGGAAATTTGTAGATTTTCAAAAATTCGTAAAAAATATTTATGAAGCGGAAAGTCAAAATATTTTTTCGGGATTATAAAGATTAACTCTCTTCACGGTTATTTTGAAAATTTTAATCAGCTCTGATCGTGGATTAAAGTTTTAAAGTAAAAATAAAAAGTAGTTGCAGCAGTGGAAATTTGTAGATTTTCAAAAATTCGTAAAAAATATTTATGGAGCGGAAAGTCAAAATATTTTTTCGGGATTATAAAGATTGACTCTTTACACGATTATTTTGAAAATTTTAATTTGCTCTGATGGTGGATAAAGGTTTTAAAGTAAAAATGAAGAAATTTTATATATCGGAAAACTTTCAGAGTCAAATTACTGTTTGTCTAGCGAGCCGTGGCTGATTGCGCAGTGGTCATCTTAAATTTTAGGAGAGGGTGCATTATAAACTAATAATTATTCGGCGAGCACTCCGCAGCCCTTTGCCTCCGTGACCGAGGGCGAATTTTTCTATGTGTGCCAAATCTATTGTGGCCTTTAACTGTAAGGTTAGAAAAACAAATATCATCGTAAAAAAATGACAGGATTTTCACCCGTTTTTATTTGTCGATGTTGATAATTGCTCACTTCTATTCCTATGGATTCGTATTCTATGCTTTGACTAAGCAGAAACTCATCTATTGCACTGCTCTTACTTGCAACAACTTCTTCTTTAACATTTTTTTAAGCTCAGCGAATTTTTTTTAAAGAAATATAAAACGTTATTTGATTGATATTACAGATTCGAGAAAATATTCTTTTACAATCCAAACCCCCGCACGTCGGGTTGGATAAATTAAGTGTTAATTACACTTGTTAATTGTTTGGATTGTAGGATACACAAATTATAATAATAAATGTGAATTGCTGCCTCTTGCTAACATGAATAGACTACACTAATTAAGGATAGCCTTGAAAATTCAAACGTCACCCTGACAAGATTCAGTTTTATTATGTCTTTAGTTTAAGCGAATAAATGCTAGGTCACCAATTAAAAAAATCTAAATTTTTTTAAAGGTATTTAAAAAAATAAAAAAAATAAAAAAAATATTTAAAAGAAATTTAAAAAAAATTTAAAAAAATTTCAAATAAATTTTTATTTTTTTTTTAATTTTAATTAAAGAAGACAGTTTTACCTAAAAGTAGCTTTAGCTTGAAAAACTAGTTTCAATTCTATTTTCTTTAGCAAGAATTAAAGCTCAATTATTTTCACGTTTAAATAGTTCCTGGAAGATCAATAACGAGCAATTACACCGCATGTACCGAAAATCATTATCGGAAGCTACTATTTATCTTCACCGGAGCACTGGAAAATACATGCTTCAAAAAGACCTCACAACCCGTATTTACTCGGCGGTAATTATAACACAATTTACAGCAAACGAGCAGCAAATTGCGCATCCCGAAAGTAATTCAGAAGCAATTCGAACTACCTGTTCGTTGTCAACTGGGCCGAATACGGAATTAATTCATACACACTAACTGGAAACTAGTATTTCAATTAGTTTGATACAAAAAAATTAATGAATTTCAGTTTTTCAATTGAGAAACGGTTCACTTTACAAATGGAAAGAGGCCAAGGGCGCGCAAACACAGCAAACTTTCCGGGCAGTGCCAATTTTCTGTGGGGATGAAGGCGCCACAAGGGTCAAAGATGATTTTGAAAATTGTTTCTGTTATGGAGTATGTTCAAATAAATTTATTATTTTAGTCGCTAGAATTGAGGGATATTTGCGTAGATAGCGTAGACGAGTGGCTCTCAACATGGGCGATTACGCCCCCCCCCCCTTGTTACTGTCTTATTAACACATTACTGTCCGGAGACATAAATTTATTTTTTCTGTACTGCTGTTAAACTGCCGGAGACATATAAATATATTCACACGGCATCTCGGAATAACGGTAATAGTAATTTTTCTGCAGCCGTACCGAAATTAAAACTTTCGGGATGATTTATTAAATCGTAAGTACCACTTTACATAAATCGTACCGAAAGTAGTTATTTTTGGGGCGATTTTGTTTCACTTTCGGGTCGATTTTTGGTACTTTCGGGACGATTTTGCGTATATATGTAGGCGGCCTTGACAAAAACATGAACATCGTATTTAATTATGACAGCGCTTGTCATATTACATTCGTATGTGTTTTTCTCCTCGTGTAGTCCAACGATTTCCCGAATCATTTTTTATTGCCAAAATATAACATTTTTTAATAATTTATTAACGTAAATGGAAAAACGGACACCGCCACGTTAATTTTATGACATTTACGAGGGTCTTGTTTTCGACATCAAATATGAAAATGCCTCTACATTCTGCTGAATTTTAAACAAATAACAACTTCATGAATAAAATACCTCGAATTCCGTCTTTATTAATTTTTAAGGGTAGTTGCGTTGTTTATTTACTTTACACAATTGTGGATAGTTTAAAGTATGTGAACACATGAAGGTAAACACGACGCAGCGTAAAGTTTAAACCTCTGCCAACAACTTCCGGCCACTCATTCACTGAACTTTAAGGCTTTAACAGAGGCATTGTAGTATATATTGACAATTCACTACACTCACCTCGAACTTTCTACAAATGTGGCCAAACAAAAATCGTGATTTGTCATAAAAATGTAAAAAATTATGTAAAAATCTACCCTTTTTTGTATCAGTTACCAATTATAATAATTCATATATATACTAAAAGATCACAAAAACTCAAATAATGGTGGACGCGTCGGGAGAATGATTCAATTTGCTACGTTTATAAATAATACATTGAAAATTATTATCATTATTTATAAACCTAGCAAACCCGTATTTTTTAAGGCAAGAAAGAGGACTATTCTGTGTGTTCCATTTTCAAAGAAAGGTATCTTTACATTCAGCGAAGATATTCTTACTTAATAAAAATAGCATTTAATTATTTAACCTTCCAGGCGGGGCGCCCTAAATCTTGACACCGTAACGGGCGCTGGGTCTGAGAGACCAAAGCAAAAAAAAAACAATATCCTACATGAAATTTGACTAAATTTTATTTTTTTTTTATTTCAAATAACTCAAATATCATGCAAACTCTTCGCTTTCCAAACGTGAACTGAAGAAGAAATTATTAAGGTACTCAGCTAGAGATCTCGAAAAAACAGTTTGCTGAAAGTTGACGAACGTTTATTCGCGCACCGGGTCTCACAGAATTTGTCGCCAGAACCGGAAGGTTAAACAAACCTAACCATCTGAAAATGTAACATTTCTAATGTTATAAAACGCTACGATAATAAATAACAATAAAAGTTATTGTTAGTTCAAGTAGTATTAAAAAATATACCTAGTGTTTCTAGTTTGTGTTAGCTCTCCGTCTTTATACAAAAAAATATTTTCCGTTTGTAGAGTCGATAATTATTTACAACTTTTATGTAAATCATATTTTTTTATCTTAAATATTTAAGGCCGAACAGTTACTTTGACTCTTCAGCGAGATAGCCGGTATGGTGAATGCGCCGGACGAAAGATAATCAGCACAGCCACTGTGTATAACATAGCTCTAACAACAAAAAATTACAGACAAGTGCCACCTTAATAATAACGTTATAAATGTGCCCCGAAATAGTTTTACACTGAAACATAATAAATCTATTTAATGTATTTAAATTTAATTTGGAAATCAGCATTTGCAGCTAACGAGAAATTAGCCACGTATCATCACCTAAAATATTACCAATCTTAATAAAATGTTATTTGATCTTCTGTTTGGCTCTAACAGAAGAAGATTTAATTGTAATTTTTTTTGCAACATTGCTTTTTTTTCAAAAACTGCTTTACATATTAAAAGTAAGATGACTGGCGCTAATTTTAGAATAACAGCCATTTCTGCTTAACTGCGCACCATTCCCTCACTTTCCCTTAACATTCGAAAAAACAGCTAAATTAAAAAAATCAAAAATTGCTGTAGCGGCCAAACGAAAGCTCCAAATTGAACGCGGTTTTCAAATCTGTGCTCCTTGTGTGTTAATTAGTCGGATTCAATTAAATAAGGTGATTTAAAATTTTTGACGAAAACCTGAAAAACTCCCCCTTATTACTTTTGCTCAAAAGTTGGCTTTAAAATAATTTCCTGAAGAAACCACCAGTTCGATTTGGAGTCTCTACATGTCATTGAAAAGATCCCTTCAAGACGCGTCGGAAAATGTACTTTCGCAAGAACAAATGTCCATTTGAAGCCCGTGACGCGTCAGCAAAAAAAACTCGAAAAAAATCAACTCTTTTAACAACACCGCGTTTGCTATCACGCCATCTATGTGGGGAGCGGTAAACGCGAGACTAAGTGAGACACCGCGTCGATGTCTCGCCGGTGTTAATAATAACAGGATTAGATAAAAATCTTATTGAAACAATAATATTTTTGGTGGTCATTTTTTAAATCCTATATTTTATCGAATAATATCCACTTTAATAACATCTCCAGTTTATCTTGTTTACAACTTATCTAGAATTTATTATACACACAACTCGGATTACAAAGAGATCCCTGTATGTTTGCACAATGCATCATAATTATTGAACATAAGTGCAGCAAATAGGATTTTCCCTGGGTATCGTAGCAAACTCGTGTTGCTTTATAAAGTATTAGTGCACTGTAGATACGATAGCGCTCTTTTGATTGCAAAGAAACCGCCCCTAGGAGCATCCAGGAAATATAAATACTATAACCCGCTGCTCGTAAACCTCAGTATAGTGCAAATGCGTACATAAATTTCATCCAAACCACACCATGACCACATAAAGTAGTTGTTAAACTTCCTAAGTGGCGCAGGTTGATGGTAATAATTTTATAAATTGAACATAAAAAGGTTTGAATTTAATCGATGTATGTTGAGCAAGTAGAATTAAACAGGTTACGCTGTGGCATGTGATTAGTGTGTCAAAAGCTAAAGTATGCTCATAATTAGAATTTCAGTATAGATGTATCCAAATTCAAAACTAGAAAATTAATCAATTATCCGAAAATTCATTAGGTGTCATATACAGGAGCGTAGATAGAAATTATTTTCGGGAGGGGTTATGACTTTGAGCTTTCTTACTTTAAAATATTTTTTTTTTTTGGAAATAAATTAAATATTATTCTTCAATAATTCTGGTAATATTTACAATGAAAAAAAACAAATACAAAACTAGAAAATAAATTAGTTTTTTATATATTTGTTCGAAAATTCAATAACTAGAATACTTATCAAGTATAATTTATATACAAAATCTTCATTGACAAAGGTTACAAATTATTATAAATACATAAACAATTAAATACATGGAGTTTTGATGTCAATTGGCTATCGACCGAAGGTCTTTCTGCCAGGTATTTAGTGATCAATGAGTAGTAGCGAATGATAGGGCAAGTATAATATTAAATGTCATAATTCAAAATTTAAAAAAATACTAGATGTATTATTTAATTGTCTGAAAAATTCAATAACAAGAATGATTAGTACCTGGAAATTCAGTAGGTATAATATTTAATGTCACAGTGAAGAAAACCCAAATTAAAAACAAAAGAATTAATTAGTTAAATTATTCAATTATCCGAAAATTCAATAACACTCATTAAATATTGTTCCCCCATCAGAACACCTACAGACCGGTTTCGACCTTTCAGGTCTCATCAGTGTAGTTAGTTGCTGATGAGGAAACGGAGACTACCATTGGAATATAAGTATTCCAAACACCGTTAAAGGTAGAAACGCCAAAGTGGCGGAATCTATTGCCTGAATGCTGTACTGAACCAAATCCGGGTGGCTTTAACACCGACAAGATATGGACATTGCCAGCGGCGGCAAATATAACAATATTAATGTGAACATTAAATCAGAACACCTACAGACCTGTTTCGACCTTTCGGTAGGTCTGTAGGTGTTCTGATGGGAGGTTGAAAATTCAATAATTAGAACACTCGTTAGCTAGAATGTTCATTAGGTTATTTATACGTGTACTAGATAAATTATTCAGTTGTCCGAAAATTCAAATAACTAGAATTCTCATTACTTAGAATATTTATTAGGTATAATTTATAATCTCCAAATGAAAATAGCTTAATTCAAAAGTAAAAAAATTACTTGACATATTATTTAATTGTCCGAAAATTTAATAACAAGAATACTCGTTACCCAGAATATTCATTAAAAAACAAATTATTCAATTGTCCGAAAATTCAATAACTACAATAATATCAGTGTCACAATAAAAGGAATCAAAGCCAAAAGTATAAAATGTACTTAAAACATTATTCAATTATCCGAAAATTCAATAACTAGAATACTGGTTCATTATTCACAAAATTTTATAAAAATAGAACAATTTTTTTAGACAATCATCATCGTTGTTGATTTAATTAAAATTGCGTTACCACAGTTACCGTTCTTTTGCAAATCAATGCAGAAATAACGTGTCTATAATTTTTGCAATCCGGACAGTATTTTATAAAAAGGTCATCAGAATCTATACTCATTTTGCAGATGTGTGCAGAGTGTACGAGACCACCATCGCCGTTTTATTATTCCATATATCGTTGCCATAGCAACCGGTTTTTTTAATTCTATATATCGTTGCCATTGCAACCATTTTTTTTATTCTAACGTAACAGCTGCAGAATGTGGCTATAATTTACATAATTCATGTAAAGGATTTGGTGAAAATAATAATTTCAACCAGCAGGGGCGGCTCGTTATATAGAACCACGGAGCCATGGCACTAACTGTAGTTTCAAGCTCAAAAATGTTTTGCAATTGAAAAATTGGAAAATTATTTTGAGCAATAGTAATTTTTCAGACTAATTTACAATTTTCTTCCTAAAATATTCTGCATTTTTTTATTATTAAGCATGTATTTTCGATTTTTTTAGTCTAAATTTTTGATTATTTGGCCTAAATATTCTTTATTTTGACCTACATTTTCGACTTAATTGTTAAAATCTTCGACGTTTTGGACCGCATTTTTTATTTTTCCAGCCGTATTTAAAATTTGTAGATTTTTGACCTGTATTTTCAATTTTTCGATCTTTTGCCCCGACTATTCTTTATTTTGACTTAAATTTTCGAATTAATTATTAATTTTTTTTATGTTTTGGCCCGCCTTTTTGATTTTGCGGGCCGAATTTTTAATTCTAGTTCCAAATTTTTTAATTGATTTTGGTTAAAATATCTATAATGTGAATTATTAATTTATATGCGAAATTTTTTTTCCGGTATTTTCGAGTTTTGTTTGTTGAAATTTTCGATTTTTTAGTCTGCATTTATTATCTTTAGGCCCGAGTTTTTGATGTTTTGTCCAAATTTTTAACTTTTTGGACAACATTGAAGATTTATATTTTTTATCTTCTGCTCTAAAATAATTGTTTTTTATTTGTCAGAATTTTAGATTTTTAGTCTATTTTTTTATCCTAAATTTTAGATTTTTAAACTTATTATTGATTTCATTTCGTGATATTTTAATTTTTTTGGGTATTATTTTCGAACTTCTTATTTTTGGCGGTTGAAAGTGGCCAATAATTTTGCTTCTACCTAAATTTTCGATTTTTTTGTCTGCGTTTTTTGCGATTCTCCGTTTCCTATTTTAGATTTCTGTATTTTCGATTTTTCTTTATTTTGACCAAAATATTCGATTGGTTTGTGGAAATTTTCGATTTTTTTGTTTGCAATTTTTATCTTTACGCCCGTTATCGATGTTTTGTTAAATTTTCACCTTTTTAGGCCCTATTGTAGATTTTTACTTTTTGGCCTATATTTTGTATTTTCAATTATTTTGGTTTCAATTTTTGGTCTTTTGGCCGAAATTTTTTTTATTTCATTTAATTGTTCCATTTTTCTCTACTAATTTAATTTTAATTTATTTAATTTATATGTTTCTACACATTTACATTATAATTTAAGTTATTAATTAATCAATTATTATAATTTAAATCTCATTCCTGTAATTAATGTATATATTGTAAAAAAAGGGGTTACCAGTGAATAAACGTTTATTTATTATTCTTATTTCAACTTTCGATTTGTTTGTTAAGGAAAAATATTTTTTGGTCCACGAATTTTAGATTTTTGGTCTTAATTTTTTTATTTTTTTGTCCCATATTTTAGATTTTCTTAACCTGAATTATTGATTTTATTGTGCGATCTTTCAAAAAATGTTTGCTGTTATTTTCGAATTTTTTGTCGGAACTTATTTTAAGGTTAAAAGAGTTATTTTTGGGGTTGAAAGTGGCAAATTATTTTTCTTTTGCTTGTGTTTTCAATTTTTTGGTCTGCATTTTTATTTTTAGATCAGGGTTTTTTTTAAATTTTTTGCCGATATTTTAGATTTGTTCCAATTTTTTTTTGGCCAAAATATTCGATTCGTTTGTTGAAATTTTGGATTTCTCGGTCTGCATTTTTTATTTTTAGACCTGAGTTTTTGACCTTTTGTCCTAAATTTAGACAAAATAAAAATAAACATAAAAAATGCAGACCAAAAAATCGAACATTTTAACAAATAAAAGAAAATACCGGAAAAAAAATCTCGCATATAAATCAATAATTCTTTATTTTGGCCTACATTTTTTATTGGTTTATTCGGAAAATATAGTCTGCGGGATTTATGTTAGAGAATTATTTAATTTTCAAATATTTGCAGGAATTTTGGATTTTTTGCACAAACAATGAAATGTATAATCTAGTTTTTCTTTATCTGATCTAAACTTATTTGCTAAGTACAATACTAGACTTTAATTATCATTCGTTCAAGGCAGCAGCGGCTCGTGGATCTTCGTAGAGGAGGCTCATGATGCACTACTTACTCTTATAGAGAAAGCAAATATTCCTCTGCTGGTACTACCATAGTTTCAAGCTCAGCAAGAATTTTTAATTAATTCTTAATATCGTTCTTTGTTTTTTCAAAAAGTGAGGGGGGGGTGTATTGAAGAAGTGGCTCTACCATCAACATATTCCACGAGCCGCCACTGTCAACCAGTACTAAAATTTTTGTGGAATCTGTATAGATCGTTTACATTTTAAAATAAAATCGCGTTGCCATGGTTACCGTTCTTTATATAAATTCCTAAATTCTCGATGAAAATTATGTTCTATCTGGTTTCTGTTTGGATTGTAGACTAACTTTCTGGCTAACGCCACGACGAATATTGATTTTCTATACACACATTTATTTCTGTTTTATTATTAAATCTAATGGACGTCTCATATCCACTAAAAATATAAACTATTTCTAGCTGTATCCGGGCAATAACTGACACTTAGAGAGGGCCGAGGGCGTTCTGCCAATGACATTTAAAATGAATCGAGTTAATGGCGCCTTTTCCGACTCGAACAAGTGTAAAGTTCCATGTACCACTGGAACAAATAACCAATAATGAGTTCTGCTTTCGCATCTACGAACTTCCTGCAAAAAAGTGTAATTTAGAAAAGTGGAGCTGTTATCCGACTTCTCCCAAGAATAATTGACGTACATTATTACGCCCACTCTGCTTGTTCTACAAAGGGAATAAAAAAGTTATTTCGCTTTTCCGCTGGGAAATAACTAGAGTAAATAATTTATCACGCCGATAGAACTGATAATTGTGTATGAAATTAGTCCGCAAGAATTGGTATGCAAATAATTTTCGAGAAAAAACATTCATTAAAAAATTCCAGGTACTGAGCATATTAAAAATATTGTGAGTGGCGATGGGAGTTAATTTGATCAGGGTAGCATTCCTGAAAAATTATAATACACGCGAGATCCAATAGGAAAAGTATTGGGGGGAGAAATTCGCCCTCGTAAAATGAAATATTATTTTTCATAGCCGTTTGCCCTGGGGTCGAGAAGGGGCTACAATACATGTGTTTTTGAAACTAATGAAACCTGAACATTTAAGGGTGTAACGTTACTAAATGTTTAAATTGTAAGGTGAAAGAAATTAATATAATGTTGATAAAATGATGTTAGCTATACACTTCCCGGCGCATTCACCAAAAGCGCAATATGCAATTTTTAATTTTATTTATGAAAAATATATTTAGCAAATACAAACTGTCAGGAAATCGTGAAAATTAATAACAAAAATTTATCGAGCAGCTGTTAATGGAACTTAAAAAGAATCGTTACTCAAAATGGGCATAATAAAAAAATAATTTTATTTTAACCATGCCTTTATGCAAGTATATTTAACATTTACGAATTGTTGAAAAACCGTGACCGGAATTATTTTTTTTTAACATTGAACAGAAATCCGTGGCTGGCGCATAATTTAAAAATATCATAACAAAAAAATTACTTTTCCTTTTCATACATAGGCGTTACGGATACATATTAAATATATTTTTTCCGTTGCGGAGTAAACGGTGTTTTTTAACGTTGTCCTTTCCGACTAAACAAATTTTATAAATTGGAGCATTTTTAAGCAACGAACTGCAGACGTGTTATATACTCTTGGCAACAAGTTTTATAAATAGGAAAAATTCTATGCATCGAATTTTATAAATATTAAATTTTTGATGCAACAAATTTTATAAATAAAAAATGTCTACTCATTTTTCGCAAATTACTTTGTTGACGCAATGCATTTTTATAAATATTACATTATCGCCGAACAAATGATATTATTTGATGTATTTTCTTGTAGCGAATTTTATGAATATTAAATTTCCTACGAAAGCGAATTTTATAATATATCGAATTTCAAAGGTATTTAATTTTTGACGCAACGAGTATTATAAATGGGAAGCATTCAATGCAACAAATTTTCTAAATCGTAAATTTCCGACTGAACTAATTTTATAAACAGGGACAAAGCATTTCAAAATTGATGAATATTCGACGCAACACCTTTCATAAATGGGAGAAATTCTATGCAACAAATTTTACATTTTCAGCTAAACAAATTTTATATACTGGAACATTTTTTTAACAACGCACTTCAACGTTCAGAGGTGTTAAATATTCGAGAGAACAAAAAAATGCTATGCAACGAATTTAATAAATATTTAATTTTCGAACAAACAAATTTTATGAACGGGAGTTTTTTTAAGAAACAAACTTCAGAGGGATTAAATATTGGAGGCAACAAGTTTTATAAATGAAAAAAATTCTATGCAACGAATTTCATAAATATTAAATTTTCAACGCAACAAATTTTATAAATAAAACTATTTCTACGCCACGAATTTGAGAAAAATTATATTCTTGACGCAGTATATTTTATAACTGGCAGCATTTTTATATTACATTGTCGCCGAACAAATTATTCCTGGCAAAGAATTTTATGAATATAAAATTTTCTCCGAAAGCGAATTTTATAATCAGCGGAAAAATATGAGCATTTTCATAAATGGAAAGTATTCTATGCAACAACTTTTATAAATCGTAAATTTTCGACTAAACAAATTCTATAAACAGGGACAAAGAATTTCAAAAATAATTATAAATAACTAACATTCTATGCAACGAATTTTAGGAATATTACATTTTCAGTTAAACCAATTTTATAAACTGGAGCATTTATGAACAACGTACTTCAACATTTAAAGGTGTTAAATATTCGAGGCACAAGTTTTATAAATGAGAAAAAATTCTATGCAACGAATTTAATAAATAATAAGTTTTCGACTAAATAAATTTTATAAATTGAAGCATTTTTAAGCAACGAATTTCAGAGGTGTTAAATATTCCAGGCAATATATTTTTATCACATTGTTGCCGAACTAATTATATCATTTTATGAATTTCCTGGCAGCGAATTTTATATATATTAATTAATTATTTATATTAAATTTCCTACAAACACGAATTTTAAAATAAGTAGAAAAATATGTGCATTTTAATATAACGAATTTAACGTGTTTAATTTTCGACGCAACGAATTTTATAAATGGGAAGCATTTTATGCAACAAATTTTATAAATCGTAAATTTTTGACTAAACAAATTTAAAAAAAAATATTAAATTATTAAATATTCAACCCTGCGACTTTTATAAATGGGAAAAATTCTCTGCAGCGAATTTTATGAATATTACATCTTCGGCTAAGCCAATTGTGTAAGCTGGAGCATTTTTAAATAACGTACTTCAACGTTTAGAGGTGTTAAATATTTGAGGCAACAAGTTTTATAAATAAAAGAAATTTTATACTACGAATTTAATAAATATTAAGTTTTCGACTAAATAAATTATATAAATTGAAGCATTTTTAAGCAACGAACTTCAGAGGTGTAACATATTCCAGGCTATACGAAAAATAAGAACAATTCTATGCAACGAATTTTATAAATAAAACATTTTCTACGCCATGAATTTGACAAAAAAATACATACTCGACGCAGTGCATTTTATAAATGGCAACATTTTTATATTACATTGTTGCCGAACTAATTATATCATTTTATGAATTTCCTGGCAGGGAATTTTATGAATATTAAATTTCCCACGAAAACAAATTTTATAATGAGCAGAAAAATATGTGCATTTTCATGCAACGAATTTAATTTTCGACGCAACGAATTTTATAAATGGGAAGCATTCTATGCAAAAAAAATTATAAATATTAAATTTTTAACGCAAGAAATTTTATAAACAAAACAGTTTTACAAAAAATACATTCTCGACGCAGTGCATTTTATAATTGGCAACATTTATATATTACATTGTCGCCGAACAAATTATATCATTTTATGGATTTCTTGGTTGCGAATTTTATGAATGTTAAAGTTCCAACGAAAACGAATTTTATAATAAGCAGAAAAATATGAGCATTTTCATGCAACAAATTTAACATATTTAATTTTCGACACAACGAGATTTATGAATGAGAAGCATTCTCTGCAATGAATTTTATAAATAGTAAATTTTTGAGTAAACAAATTTTATAAACAGGGGCATGCAAAGAATTTCAAAATTATTAGATATTCGACACGACGACTTTTATAAATGGAAAGAATTCGACACAGCGACTTTTAAAAATGGGAAAAATTCTATGCAACGATTTTTATGAATATTACATTTTCGGCTAAAACAATTTTATAAACTGGAGCATTTTTAAACAACGTACTTCAACGTTTAGGCAACAAGTTTTATATACATTAAATTTTCGACTAATTAAATTTGATAAATTGCATCATTCTTAAGCAACGAACTTCAGAGGTGTTAAATATTTCAGGCCATATGAAAAAAAAATGTATGAAACGAATTTTATAAATAATAAATTTTCGGCGCAATAAATTTTATAAATAAAAAAATTTCTACGCCGTGAATTTGACGAAAATTTGAATGTATTTTATTATTGGCAGAATTTTTATAACTATTACATTCTCGCCAAACAAACGGTTTCATTTGATGAATTTCCGTGCAGCAAATTTTATAACTATTAAATTTCCAACGAAAGCGAATTTAATAATTTTCATGCAACGAATTTCAAAGATATTCAATATTCGAAGCAACGAGTTTTATAAAAAGGTAGCATTCTATGCAACAAATTGTATTAACTGCCAAAAAACCGTGACCGGTATTACTTATATTTTTATTTGACATTGAGCAGAAATTCGAAATTCGAAAATTAAAAAATGGCACAACAAAAAAAATATTTCTGCAATGCCTTTCTGTACGTATATTTAACGATTAAAAGCTGTAAAAAAACCGGTATTATTTATATTCATTTTTTTAACATTGAACATAAATTCGTGGCTGGCGCATAATTCAAAAATGGCATAACAAAAAATTAATTTTATTTTTGCAATGCCTTTCTGCGAGTATATTTAACAATCAAAAACCGTTAAAAACCCGTGACAGGTATTACTTATATTTTTGTTTGACATTGAGCAGAAATCCGAAATCCGTGGCTGGCGCATAATTAAAAAATTGTATTACAAAAAAAATAATGTTATTTTTGCAATGCCTTCCTGCATTCACACTTAACAATTACAAACTGTCAAAAAAACCGTGACCGGTTTTTTTTTATGTATTTTTTTTAACATTGAACAGAAATTCGTGGCTGGTGCATAATTCAAAAATAGCATAACAAAAAATTATTTTATTTTTGCAATGCCTTTCTGCAAGTATATTCAAGAAATAAAAGCTATCAAAAAGCCGTGACCGGTATGATTTATATATATATATTTTTTAACATTGAACGTAAATTCGTGGCTGGCGCATAATTCAAAAATGGCATAATAAAAAAATATTTGATTTTTGCAATGCCTTCCTGCATTCATATTTAACAATTTCAAACTGTCAAAAAACCGTGACCGGTATTACTTAAATTTTTATTTGACATTGAGCAGAAATTCGTGGCAGGCGCATGATTCATGCCTTCCTGCAAGTATATTTAACAATTAGAAACTGTCGAAAAACCGCGGTCGGTATTACTGATGTGAATGTTTAATTTTAACTTAACACATATCGACGTTTCGTTGTTACCTTGTAGCAGTTCCTTGAACAATTCCGTGATAGGCCAAGCAGCCTTGAACTGTTTCGTGCCACGGCGGTATATTTCCTCGGGCCATTAATTTTATTATGACCATCAGTGGAACTTGGCAGTAACTAGGCAGCTATCTTTGAAAAAATAAAGATCGATAGGAACTCACCTGCCCCGAGGAAAATTCCCAGAGCAATTTTTCTCTCGTCGTCGCCGATTATATCTGAAGGTTGTCGTTATATCCAATTGCCTCGTTTTATATTTTACCGAGCGTGCGAGTGGAAATTTTAGTGGTTCCCACATTTGTAACTTTGAATTGCTTTCGTAAGAAAAACAATCAATCATATAACAAAATATTGGTACTTAAGATATAAATTTACTGGCACTTACTAATTAAACTAAAATTTTAACATACAAACTCGAGATGTATATCAAACCGATATTAATAGTAGCGTTATGTAAGGCAAATATTCAGCATGCAATTTTAGGTTTCCCAGGTTTTCCATTATAAAGCCATTAATTCCGAATATACACTGTTAATATCGCAAGCATGCATGGAATCAGCAGAACTTTAATGGTAACCCTCGTATTTACATAATTATAGTTCCACGTTCTCCCCTTAATGAAGCCAAGCAATTTTTCATACGGCTCGTAAATTACGGGCGAATTTTCCAAGGGATTGCATGTTCGCACTTTCCCGCGCTCCCTTTGTAAAAGCCACCGCAAGTTTTCTCTCCGGATTTCCGAGTCACTTTGAAATTAAGTTCGTCGCGACATTTCTAGAATAAGTTTCTGCTTTGTCTTTATCAATTTATCCCTTAAATTATTGATAATAAATTAATAAGTCAATAAAACAATCTACACTGCAATAACTAAAATTCAGCCACGGATCCATATTAAAAAAAAAACATAGTGCTTTACATTTGGCTGGTTATATTTGTATAAATTAACTTTTAGAAAAGCAATGCATAAATAAAATTAAAAATTCCTGGCGCTCTTTTGGTGGATGCGCCGGGAAAATTAATATATTTTTAATGCCAATCACTGATCAATAATCTATTCGATTAAAACATATTTCTTAAGGCAGTTCGTATTTTTCCTTCAAAAGATATTTTCTATTTTTTTCATGTCTAAGAGCTCATTCTAAACACTATTTGTCTATAAATAAATGTTTGTGGTACTTCCAGGAACGGAGATACGCAAAATAACTTGTGTCGTAAATAGTGCTTAAATTGATTGGAAACGCCTAAAAACCGATAAACAATTCTTTTTCTATTTCTATGTCTAAGAGCTCATTCTGAACTCTATTGATCTGTTACGACGATTACTATAAATCTCAAAAATTACCACGTGTTCAGACGTGCTTGTCACCTTCAGATTAATCATTTTACTACTTATAAATAAATAGCGTACCAGGAACATCTCAAATTCGCAAACCGGCAGTCGATTACTAGGGTTAACGAAATAAAATGATTACAAAAGTAAAAACTACGATTGCCTCTATAACCGGTTCGATTCCTTCGGTTCGGATTTTTTTTAAAGTTAAAGACTTAAAATATAAATATAAACATTTCATAAAATTGTGATTTTAAGAAGTGTTTCACAGCCCATGGCAAACCACTTTTGGGTCGTGAGCCTTAGGTTGGGAAGCACTAATCGATAATATGATTAATTATTGTAGGCAACCCAATGTACAGTCGTTTTTATGCATTGGTAATAAAATTCGATCGTATGAGGGATTGTTACATTCATTGGAGTTTCTGAGGAGAGTCGCGGATTGAGGCGAAGTAGAGAAAGGGCTGACCCGTTTGCAATTTAGAACGACCAATACAAATAGGTTTATTATCACCCGAAGCCATAAAAAATAAAAATAGAAAAAGGGCACAGCTACGTTTGATTTCGTTATACATGTTCATGTAAAAATACGCAATGGAAGTGAGATTTCGAAAATATATTCGTTTTGGATGTATTTTAAAATTTTGAAGTTGATTCCAGCTGAGATAAATTTTTGACAATTTTTCTAATTGCGGAACCCAATTTTTTCGTTTTTGTTATTTAAGTTTTGAATATTTTGAATTCATTTCCAGCAGTAATATGTCAATTGTCTTAGCGGTATGTCAAAAATATGTTCGTTTTAGATGAATCTTGAAATTTTGAAGCTAATTCCAGCAGAGATGATTTTTTGACAATTTTTCTAATTGCCGAATGCAATTTTCTTCTCTGTTATTTAACTTTTGAGTATTGTTAATTTATTTCCAGCTGTAATATGTCAATTGTCTTAGCGCTATGTCAAAAATATGTTCGTTTTAGATGAATCTTGAAATTTTGAAGCTAATTCCAGTAGAGATGACTTTTTGACAATTTTTCTAATTGCCGAACGCAATTTTTTTCTCTGTTATTTAAGTTTTGAGGATTGTCAATTTATTTCCAGCTGTAATATGTCAATTGTCTTAGCGCTATGTCAAAAATATGTTCGTTTTAGATGAATCTTGAAATTTTGAAGCTAATTCCAGCAGAGATGAATTTTTTATAATTTTTCTAATTGCCGAATGCAATTTTCTTCTCTGTTATTTAAGTTTTGAGGATTGTCAATTTATTCCCAGCTGTAATATGTGAATTGTCTTAGTGGTATGTCAAAAATATGTTCGTTTTAGATGAATCTTGAAATTTTGAAGCTAATTCCAGCAGAGATGATTTTTTGACAATTTTTCTAATTGCCGAATGTAATTTTCTTCTCTGTTATTCAAGTTTTGAGTATTGTCAATTTATCCCCAGCTGTAATATGTCAATTGGCTTAGCGGTATGTCAAAAATATGTTCGTTTTAGATGAATCTTGAAATTTTGAAGCTAATTCCAGCAGAGATGAATTTTTGCCAATTTTTCTAATTGCTGAATGCAATTTTCTTCTCTGTTATTTAAGTTTTGAGTATTGTCAATTTATTCCCAGCTGTAATATGCCAATTGTCTTTTGAAGCTAATTCTAGTAGAGATATTTTTTTCTAACTTCTCCAGTTTCTGCAGTTTAAGTTTTGAGTGTTGCCATTTTGTTTCCAGCTCTGCTATTTCGATTGTTTTAGTGTTATGTCAAATATAAAAACTTTCTGGATAGATTTTGAAATTGTTAAAATAATTTCTGCGCTGAAGATGTATTATTTCATTTTTGAAATTGCCGAATGCAATTTTCTATTCTTTAGTTTGGTTTTAAGTGATGCCATTTTGTTTCCAGCTATGATATGTCAATTGCATATCAAAAATCGATTCGAACTGTTACAAAATATAATTCATTATTTTCTCCAAGTATAGAAATGATTGTAATTAAATGAGTTTATTTTGAATTTGGAATTTAACACATTAACCCAGTATTTTTCGGTATTTAAAAATACTTAGTTACATTCAATGTTCCAGTAATGAAAATATTATAACTTCTAAATCGAATGTATATCCTTTTGCACCCTCTATAACAAAATAAATGTTGCTATCCTTCTGGGTGGAGTTTCTAAGCCACGCTAATCGTGTTCTCAGTCGCGGCACTGTATGAACGTTTTGTAGCGCTAAGATTTAATAATTAATTTGCAACGAATACTTAACATAATTCCATCGTTGTATTAAAAATTATTGTGTTGTATGAAAAATTGATTTTTTTTATCTTAAGTTCCCTAGTTATGTGACCAGTTAGAATAAAATCAAAACAATAATCGTTTCTAAACATTATATATAATCGATTTCATTAGAGAGAAATAAATTTAAATCAAACACATTGGAGATATCTTGGCACTACGTTACTATATAATTTCATATGATGTATTTGATGTGTAATTCCTTCTTAAATGTGATTATGGTTAATTTGATTGATGTAATCCTCATTAATTAAGTATTTCTCTTAATGTAACGATAATTACAAAAACTATAAAGCAATAAAATTAACTAAAATCACCTATAAGACTTTTTTATTGGTTTTGATTAGTTTGATTGATTTACAGTTTTTGTAATTGCCACTGAAATAAAATTATATTTTAACTTTAAACGCTGAATAATAATAATTATTATTATAACTTTAATAACTTTATTACCCAACGGAAGATCCAATACAGGGAAACAAATAAACTAGATAATTAAAAATTCTAAATTACACAACTTACATAACTAATAAAATAACTTAACCTATATTTGTTAATTCAAACAAAAACCAGTACAAATTTTATAATAAAAAGTAAAAATACTTATATGAACAGGTGAACACAACAAAATGAATATATTCAAAATAGTGAAAATATGAAAGAAGGGTTAAGAATGAGACACGTAGATTACAGGTGATCATTAATGAATATATCGTTAAAATAAGTATTAGCATTGCGACTCATGTGGTATGTTGGTGCTTTGCGCAAGATCTTCTTGGCGTGGGCGTAAAAAATGTATTGCAATGTTGATTATTATGGGATTTTGTCATAAAACTCCTGTAGCCCGTCCACTCATAATTTATTTATTTAAAACTGTTTTATAAATAATTCTTGGGTAGAGATTCTGTTGTATATCTTTTCATAAAATCCAACATTAACAGGAGTTTAATTTTAAATCAGATAACGGCGATAGCTTTCAAACTTTGAGCATCAAAGAAAATCTCTACATGGAAACAAATCTGCATAAGAAAATCCTGATGTCTTCATTAAAATGATTATTGTTAATCTTTTGTAATTGAAATGTTATATTAAATTTAATAGGATTAATTATCTTTAAGTATACATTTACTTGGGGGTTGGAGAGGGTGGCGTGGAACATATGAAGTATTTCATTTGCGGACGTATAAATTCCGCAGGGGTCGCATTAGTTTCGGGTCATGTATTTCTAGCACCGGAAACTATAAACCGTTCCGGTGTCTACCTTCAATATGACCACTAGATGGAATGCGTTTCTCGGCTCTATAAATTATTAAAGTGTTTATTTATTTTTTTTTCTAAAATAAACAGATGTGATGATTTTTTGCAGACAAATTTAATTACTGCATCAATAAATAAATGATAAAATCGGCCATTTATTTTAAATCGAAATTCTGTCTGTCCGTTTATATATTTTCACGGAAAAATATCATGTTACTTTCTCCGACTTAATGGTAGCATTTATATTTACGCTTTCATGGTTTATTTTCGATTGAAATAATATTTTAAATGTACATCGAGAGGATTAAACTGACGTTTAAAACGTCAAAATTATGAAAGATGGAAAAATTATACTTCAAATTCAAAAACTCAGTTCACTCAAAAACTAAAGGGATTAAAAAAAAACTTATTCTTTATAAGTTGTTCATTTTAGCATTCTCTACAATTATTGTTAACATAAATTTGCTGTAACTATTATCGTTTTATAATTATAAACCCAAAATTTAAAAAAATAATAATAAATTTTCTTTTGAAAAAAAAATGATTTTATGAAAAATATTTTCAAACCAAAGATGTTCATTTCTTTGTTGTCTTCAATATTTATTTAAATGCTTTTGTGATATTTTTCATATTTACAAAAATATTGGAGAAAAACAAAAAACAGTTAAGATAAACACCCACTTCCGGTGTACGAAATTTTACCAAAAGCTTTTCAGTTCTTTAGATTATCAAATAAGACGGATGTCCAAAGTTTCATATAAATTGCTCTATTAGTTTTTGAGATACAGCGCGTAAAACAAAAATGAAAAAAAAAATCACGAGCACAATATTTTCTCGTACTTCGTAACGGAGAAAGTAAAAATATTGGAAAAACACAAAACAGTTAAGGTAGACATCCACTTTCGGTGTACGAAATTTTACCAAAAGCTTTTCAGTTCTTCGGATTATCAAATAAGACATATTAAAAGTTTTATATCAATTGCTCATTAGTTTTTGAGATACAGTGCGTACAGCAGACACACAGCCACACGCACACACACAATTTTGTTTTTCATAAATTTTCGAAACGGCATCTAGGGACCCCAAAACGGATATTTCCGCAAAAAAATTTTGAAAAAATTTTCACGATCACAATACTTGCTCGTACTTCATAACGGAGAAAGTAAAAATACAGGGCCGTAAACCTACATATTTATTCTATGGGCGCATTTTAGGCTACTCTTATTTTGTATTCTCCATTAGGGCTGGATTTTTTTTTCGAAGATTTCCCATTTCGAAAGTTCGAATCTTTGAAGATTCGTAGATTCAAAGATTCATAGAAAATCTTCGAAGATTAAAGTTTAGAAGTTTCGAAGATTCTAAGTTTCGAAGTTTCGAAAATTCAAAGCTTCGAATATTCGATGTATCGAAATCTAATTTTGCGAATATTGACTAATGAAAAAGTTAATTTACATCAAATTATTTAAAAACTAATAAAAACGATTCATTTTGCAAGACACGTTACTGTTTTTTACTTTGAGAATACATTAGTTTGATGTTAATTTATTATTACAGCATCTTAATTTTCGCAACTTCGAATCTTCGAAAATTTTGAAAACTTCGACATTCGAAATTTTCTTCGAAACTTCGAAAGAACAATTAGGACCCCTATTCTTTATTGTCCTCTCAATTATATTTAAAAATGCCTTTGTATGTTATTGGCCGGCGTCTTTTGATTTTATTGTATCAGTTTTTTTCTAGAGTTCGATCTGATCTTAATTATGATTAAAATCGCATTAGATGCTAATATAATTGGTAATTTTTTTTAACCATAAAATTTTTAATGAAAAATAAATGAAACCCGTCCTTCATATTTTTCAATAAAAAAATAAAACAAAATAGACAAACCGTAATAACGCAGGTAAAGCACAAGCCCTTACGCGAATGAAACCGGAAAATTCCATAACCGCAGCATTCCCGGCAGAATTAATATTTATTCCTTGTCGTGTCGGTTATTCCGTTCCCTTGATGAGATTTTCGTCCCCGCTGAGGCCAACTACGATCAACGGAAGTGGATCTATCCGCAATAGGACAAACAAAAGATAGAAAAACCATAATAACCTACGCCCTTTCTATTCCCTTTCGCGTACGTACGTCTGGAATCCGAAGCCCTCTAAATAGTATCTGGGAGAGAAACGGGCGTACACGTAAGGGCTTACCGATGTTCACTGCTATTGCGGACGTGAATTTTTAATGGTTGGCCCTAATCTCAAGGTTTAGGTATTACCGGGAGAAGATTTATTCCCCTTCTTTGCGATGAAATATTCAGGAATGTTGATGCGATGCTGTGTATGGTGATTGAGGGTAAATTGGACGAGCTTTAACAATTGACGAAACTGAATTGAAGGATTAGATCCTTGCAATTCTGTCAGAAAAATAAAAAAAAAACAATTGCCACAAACTCAAAACTCTCAATTCTCTCAAAATTAATTTGACTTTATGATTCTCCACAAATCTATAAAAATGGTGATGTGGCCATCATGTTACTTTCGCCGACGTGATGGTATCATAGCCATTTATATTTACGTTTTCATGGTTTATTTTCAATTGAAACCAAATTTTAAATGTACATCGAGCGTTGTGTAAACTCGGATGAAACGTTTAAAACGTCAAAATTGGAAAAAATATACTTCAAATTCAAAAACTCGGTTTACTCAAAAACTAAAGGGATTTCGAAAAAGTTTAAGTCTTTAAGTCTTTGACACTTGTCGACTTTAAGCCAAATTTCTACATTCAGTTGTCAAAAAGTCGTTTAACTGTAATTAAATTTGACATTTTTTTCTAGAGGGTTAAAGATTTAAGTCAAAATAAGTCTTTTTCTGTTAACGCTCCACGATTTTAAGTAAAATTTCGACATTACTTTGTTATAAAGTCTTTTAAAGTTAATTTAATTTGACATATTTTCTAGAGGCTTAACGGATTTAAGCCATAATTGGACTTTTTTCTTAACACTTGTCGACTTTAAGTCAAATTTCTACATTCAGTTCTCATAAAGTCTTTGAACTTTAAATCAATTTGCCATTTTTTCCAGAGGTTTAACGAGTTTAAGTCAAAATTTAAAAAAAGTCCATCTTTTGACGCTTATCATAAAGTCTATTAAATTGAATTAAATTTGTCACTTTTTTTAGAGACTGAATGGCAAAATTAGTATTTTTTCTTAACGTTGTCAGATGTCGACATTAATTTCTCATAAAGTCTTTTTAACTTGAATTAAATTTGACATTGTTTCTAGAAACTACTTTAAGTCAAAATTAGTCGTTTTTCTTGAAGTATATTGACTTTAAGTCAAAATGAGTCGTTTTTCTTGGGGTTTGTTGACAAATGTTGTCAAATATCGACACAAATTTGCACATAAAGTCTCTTAACTCTTCCCAAATTTGACATTTTTTCTAGAGGCTTAACGTCTTTAAGTTAAAATTAGTCTTTTTTACCTTCGCAAATTTTAATTCTGCGCAAATTTGACATTTTTTCTAGAGGCTTAACGTCTAAGTTAAAATTTGTCTTTTTTTTCTTGACGTTTTTAGACTTTAAGTAAAATTTTGACATTAATTTGGACATAAAGTCTCTTAACTCTACGCAAATTTGACATTTCTTCTAGAGGCTTAACGTCTAAGTTAAAATTAGTCTTTTTTTTCTTGACGTTTTTCAACTTTAAGTCAAATTTCGACATTAATTTGGACATAAAGTCTCTTAACTCTACGCAAATTTGACATTTTTTCTAGAGGCTTATCGTCTTTAAGTTAAAATTAGTCTTTTTTACTTGAAGTTTTTCGACTGTAAGTCAAATTTTGACATTAATTTGGACATAAAGTCTCTTAACTCTACGCAAATTTGACATTTCTTCAAGAGGCTTAACGTCTAAGTTAAAATTAGTCTTTTTTACTTGACGTTTTTAGACTTTAAGTCAAATTTCGACATTAATTTGGACATTAAGTCTCTTAACTCTACGCAAATTTGACATTTCTTCTAGAGGCTTAACGTCTTTAAGTTAAAATTAGTCTTTTTTTTCTTGAAGTTTTTCAACTTTAAGTCAAATTTCGACATTATTTTGGACATAAAGTCTCTTAACTCTACGCAAATTTGACATTTTTTCTAGAGGCTTAACGTCTAAGTTAAAATTAGTCTTTTTTACTCGACGTTTTTAGACTTTAAGTCAAATGTTGACATTAATTTGGACATAAAGTCTCTTAACTCTACGTAAATTTGACGATTTTTCTAGAGGATTAACGTCAAAGTTAAAATTAGTCTTTTTTTTCTTGACGTTTTTCAACTTTAAGTCAAATTTCGACATTAATTTGGACATAAAGTTTCTTAACTCTACGCAAATTTGACGATTTTTCTAGAGGCTTAACGTCTAAGTTAAAATTAGTCTTTTTTTTCTTGACGTTTTTCAACTTTAAGTCAAATTTCGACATTAATTTGGACATAAAGTTTCTTAACTCTACGCAAATTTGACGATTTTTCTAGAGGCTTAACGTCTAAGTTAAAATTAGTCTTTTTTTTCTTGACGTTTTTCAACTTTAAGTCAAATTTCGACATTAATTTGGACATAAAGTTTCTTAACTCTACGCAAATTTGACATTTTTTCTAGAGGCTTAACGTCTAAGTTAAAATTAGTCTTTTTTACTCGACGTTTTTAGACTTTAAGTCAAATGTTGACATTAATTTGGACATAAAGTCTCTTAACTCTACGCAAATTTGACGATTTTTCTAGAGGCTTAACGTCCAAGTTAAAATTAGTCTTTTTTTTCTTGACGTTTTTCAACTTTAAGTCAAATTTCGACATTAATTTGGACATAAAGTTTCTTAACTCTACGCAAATTTGACATTTTCAGTTCTTCAGATTATCAAATGAGATGGAAGATTAATATCAGTTGCTCTATTCGTTTTTGAGATACAGCGCGCACACACACACCCTCACACTCACACACAGACACACAGCAGACACACACACACAGCCACACACACACAGCCAAAAAAAACCAGAAATTGTTGATAAGGCATCTAGGGACCCCAAAACGGATATTTCCGTAAAAAAAAAATTTGAAAAAAAATCACGATCACAATACTTTCTCGTACTTCGTAACGGAGAAAGTAATTACTCTTCCTGGAATTTAAAAATAATCACACACTGTGCGTCATTTTCAGTTTGCGCATTTCCTTGAAAAAGAAAATAGAAGAACAGCTGCCACAAACTTAAAACTTTCAAAATTCTGTCTTAATATTTACAAATCAATAATTACTTTTTCCACAGTCTCTCTGCGATTCTGTATGTCTATCTGTCTGTCTCTCTGTGTGTCAGTCTATTTGTTTCTCTGTGTGTCTGCATGTCTGCTTCTCTATGTCTGTCTCTCTGTGTCTGTATGTCTGTCTCTCTGTGTCTGTATGTCTGTCTGTCTCTCTGTGAGTCTGTATATCTCTCTGTTTGTCTCTCTGTGTGTCTGCATGTTTGCCTGACTGTCTCTCTGTGTATCTGTCCGTCTGCCTCTCTGTGCTTTAATATTTTATTGTCATCAAGATCTTTATATCACATCACAAATTTATAGATGGATTTTGAAGGGTGATTTTTGAGCAAAAATTAAGGGAAGACTTTCATATATTTTATTGATTAAATCGTTTTCCTCTTCAAGTTACAGCCCTCTAAAGTTAAGGGAAAGAAATTGTTTTTATTCCATATATTCACTATGGCAGAATTTAGAAGAAAACTGTTCCTAATAAAATAGCACTTTTTGGTGATTTTTGTAACCCTGAAAAGTTAGTAACAAATAATAAGCAATCTGTGAATTTATGTTTAATGGGTGTGAGCATTATTTTATTTTTTTGTGATCAAACTAACGATTTTAGGAGAAAATGTCAAGAGACAAAAAAGTTGCAGATTTAATCCCATCATTTAAATCAAGTTTTTAAATAGAAAAATGTAGAAGCAAAAGGTTGATTTTTCATCCCTTTGTAATGACATTTTAGGGTTACAAAAATCGCCAAAAATTGCCATGTTATCTGCCAAATTTCATTATTCTGAAATCTTCGACAGTGGATATATGAAATAAAAAAATGTTTTCCCTTAATTTTAGAAGGCTGTCACTTGGAGAGGAAAGGGTTTTAGACAAAAAATTATATGAAAGACCTCCTTTAATTTTTTTCTGAAAAATCACCTTTTAAAATCCTTCGTATCAATTTAGAAGCACCCTGTATATTTCGATTTAAATTATCTTATTACATAATTAAATGAATTAAGTGAGGTTTTAAATCGAAATATACAGGGTGTTTCTAAATTGATACGAAGGATTTTAAAGGGTGATTTTTCAGAAAGAAATTAAAGGAGGTCTTTCATATAATTTTTTGTCTAAAACGCTTTCCTCATTTATTTCATTGAAAAGTTCATACATTGTTACAATTATTTATTGTGTATTAGAACTCATATATATCAATAAACAGTAATACGGTTACATTATTCAAAGCAAACGAATTAATTATATAATCGAATAATGCCGTAAACTTAACATTCAAGGTGTGCGCATCAAACGATCGGATCTGCACTTACTTAGTGCGATGTAATAGTTCAGGAGTCAGCGAGTCCATAAAGTCAAGTGGCAGAATAACAAATAGATCTGATATTAGTCACAGATAATGGCGCTCGGGCTTTATCGGATGGCGGAGAGTTCGCTAATCTTCAGACGTATAGATTCTGGCCCGGAATACCGGGAGAGGAAACGTACGGGGCCATAGATTACCAGATAGATATAGATACGGCCGTGCTCAGATATTCCGGTTCAAATTTAATACGATTTCACTTGGGGATTGTATATTTTATTGATGATAGTTGTAAGGAGCTCCGGTTACTTTATTGATGTAAATAATCTTGCAAAAACTCAAATATTAGAGAGGAGAAAACAGATTACTTGATTAATGTAAATACTCCTGCAGAAATTAAATTTAAAAAAATGTTGTTTAGTTTTGTACATTACTTTTCACTCACAGTGTATGAATTCATATTAACCCACATTTACCTAATATTGAAAAAAATTAAGATTTGCCTAAATCAAGTGATTAAGGTCTAAACAAAAATTCGTTCTTCTTTCAAATATCAGTGAATAATCACCAAATGTACTTATTTTATTAAGAAAAAGTATTCTACATATAGGACAGTAGGCAAATCTGGATAAAAAAATCCTTATTCTCTAAATCTTGTAAAACTTTCTATTGAATCTGGAAACACTGCGTTATTGCAGGCGTATAAAATAAGTATGAACTGGACAATCACGTCATCCTTTAAGCCATCCGCTCTTAACATCAGCTTATCCTTCCAGATTTAAAGTTTCAATTCTGAATTTGCCAATACTCACGAATTAACTGGCATTATCTAAAAATTGAGCTTGTGGAAATGATTAATCTCGTTGAATAGTTTAAAAACCCATTGATCAGTACCTTCCTATACCTGGGCAATATAATACCCGATGATAAATAAAGCAATGTAATGCATGTGTCTTTCGTGATCAATAGGGGTCCACCTCTCCTCTCGACAGGAGTAAGGGATAGGGGATAAGGTCCCTGGATAGATGTGAAACCAATATCCGCTATCAAAAGTGGGACTCCGAGACGTCGACGGCCATCTATATTGCTGTCTGGAAGCGGCTGCGTACCTCTCTAAATTATCTGGAAAATATTAGACGGGAACCATGTGCTCTTAAGTAGAATTCGATGTTTGGTAAGCCCTGGCTATATTATATTGAAACGTACACTCGCCGATATTACGTTCGACTCCAAAAACTTTCGGGACCATATTGTGCTATGATTGTATATTTGATTTACAAAATATATTATCTAGAAGATTTTCCCTTATGTAATATAATCACCTAGCATCGTTTATGAATTGATCTACTGGTAGATCCGCCGGGTACTCACAATTGCCTTTCGATCTCACGAGAATATATTTATTGTCGCGAATACGGCGTATGAAAATATGTTTCGTTATTTATTTTTTTAAATTAATATAACATATTGCTTTGGAGATTAAAAATTAAAGTTCTGGGAGCATGTTTAATACAATCTGATGTTTCGTGCAATTTTTCATCCTCAAAGCGTAGCGTGAAATATAATGATCTGGTGTGTTTGTTAAAAGTTGTTCGCATTGCGAGGCGTCTAGGTAATTTGAAAAGTTGATAAATGGAGCTGCTGCATGCATATTTTTATATAGAAAAATAAACAAGGCAAACTGGATATCGTGCAAAATGTATTATACTAAATCGTAATCAAAACAGTATCTAAATAAAATAACATCAGTAACAGAATATGAACGAAATTATTACAAAAACACGTGACCTTGGGCGTTTTGAAAATTGTATTCCTAATAATAAGTAATTCATCATCATCATATTTATTTTCACGTAAGCCACCATTTACATACCGGGTGACTCAGCGATCTGTAAAAGCCCCATAACTTGTTTGCCATTTGAGATATCGACTTCTAGTTATCTTGAACTGGTACCCACACTTATTCTACATATCTTAAAAATATGTATGTTTGTATACAGGGTGTCCCAGTATATATAACAGATCAAAGTTTTGTTTTTTCCAATGGAACACCCCATATTTTATACTTTATTTTTAATCCCCTTAAGAAGCTGATGAAAATAGTGTAAGATACTATGGGTCTATTATGGACGGTTGGTTAGTTATGGGTAAATTTATGGCAAAAACATGTACACATTGAAAACATTGCAGAAGCGTTCCTAGCAAAGATAGCATAATTTTTTATACACTAGAAAATTTTCCAAGTCATGAAGAATAATACACATCGGTTTTGGTCCTTTTTTGTTCATACTGCTATACAGGGTGTTAACATACGCAAAACAATGGATAACTATTTTTTTTTCAAATGGAACACCCTTTACGTCTTGCCACCAATGTATGGCATTTTTGATAAGCTTTCCAATGATACACAATTTGTATAATGAAATATTAAGAATTCTTAAGATTTATCCATAATAGCATTTTTATTTTGTCACCTCCTGCTCATTTTTGGATTTTCAGTCAAAACTATCCATTTTCTGTAGACCAAAGTTGTAGAGCGGAAAATTTTCGATCGATGTAGGTGTTTCGACTTTTCCAATAATACATGCATTGCCCGCCAGAGTGCGCAAAATAGTGACCGTATATGCATTTTAGCGTTTTTTTTTTCAAATTTTTAATTACTTGCACTATACTTCATTTTCCATGCCCTCTAGCGAAAAAACGGGTAATTGTAGAATAATTCAAATGACCTGCATCGATTGAAAATGTTCCGCTCTACAATTCTTAATAGAAGCAATTTTTGCCCAAAATGCATAGTTTTTGCTAAAAATGCAAATTGAAAATGTTTATATCAATTTTCGAGTTTTTGAATGGTTTTTTTGAATTTTCAGCGTAAATTGCTTCTATTAAGAATTGTAGAGCGGAACATTTTCAATGGATGTAGGTCATTTGAATTATTCTACAATTACCCGTTTTTCCATGAGATAAAATAAACAAAATAATTATGTTAATGGTTATGTTTATAGTACTTTGACAATTATGATATCCAAGGCTAAATGTTTTATTCAAAACTGTGTTCATTCTGCAAGAGGTGTAAGAATGTGTACGTTCTATGATCAAAATTGATTTCAGAATACTTAAATTCTAGTGGTCGTGGAGAAAAGTAGTTTCTTTAACAGTACGTTATTAAGATACGGTTTTACGTGCTGTTACTGCGTTATTAATAATGTTAAAGTCAGTAAATGCGATATTTTCTGTTAGCTCCTTGAAAAAGTCAATATTAAATATAATTATCCCATCCCCAATTTATTTTTTTAATCCAATCCCTTTACTCCGCCTAATTCGGCCCATTTTTACAGCGATTTTCGGGCTAATGCATACATCCAGCGGGGATTTCGGTGAAATTTATCTACATAAGGGATTAGTCCCTCCGAGAGGACTCGTTTTTTTCACACGCGTCTACATCACCACTTTTATTTTTAAATATTTATAATGGACCCTTTTTTGTTGCCTTTTGTTTGCGGACACAATTTATGTGACACATGTCGAACTAAAATAACATTTTGCGGCAACGTAGGGGGATTGAAAATATAAAATTCTCCGCGGGAAACACTCTTCGATATTATTTAAAATGGTAATTATTACGTTTGAGAAAATAAAGTATTTTATCGCCACTCTATTGTTACACCACGTTCATATTCTTTTTTTATTTTATATTTTATTTATTATATATTTTTTTAATTTTTATATTTATACCATATGTATAAAAATTATTTAGATAAGGCATGACCATGATAAACAAAATCACGGTCTTAGATTAGTTCAGCACGCTGTTGTTATGTCAATTAATTACTTTGAACAACTGGTGGCGAGGACGTGATGCGACGTATCAAACCTCCAACGTACGTTCCGAAATACAAAGCCACCCTTTATCTAAATATTTTTTATACATATGGTATTATCTGTTGAGAAAAAAAAAATATTGGTACACAACATTTACCCTCTCCACCCAAATCCACCCGCTTACTCTAAATATTTATTTATTTATTTTATTTAAACCCAACAGACAAAATACATTACAAAAAAACAATACACGCAGATATACTAAAAAGTACTTTTGCCCATTTAGATACGGTGGACGCGCCGGGATAATTACAATATTCGTTCTTCATGGAAAGGGCACACTTTGCTGATTCCAATTTCCAACATATTTACATTTTTATCGATTATTGTCGAAAATATCGAAAAAAATATTAAAACACTTTTATAATTCCAAAGCGCAAAACATTCATACACAGCCCAGCAAAAAAATTATCTGCCAAATTTCTTTAACCGAGAAACCATTCAAACTTCACTCCCCAATTTTTATACCCCCGTATACAATACACGACTCAATTGTCTATGCAAAATGAAATACATTCGTTTTGGCAGCGTTCCAATGATATATAATAAAAGCGTGCTCTGCTTAAAATGGGAGAATATAAATGCCACTATTAAGGGTTATTCGGTTAGATCAGGGTTCAGGGTCCTTTTTCGTTTTAAAACAACACGCCCTGAAAATATAATCCGCCCTTGTGTAGTGTGGTCTTTTTTTTTGCTGAACGCTTCTTTCCAGGGATGAATTAAAATGATTAATTCGAGGATGTTTGGTAAATTGCCTTGGAAATTCGTCGGCATTAAAGCAATCGCGGTTTCTTTTGTGTTCGATATATTTGGAGCGGAAAAAATTACTGTATTATTTGCGCGAAATGTATACTATGAAGATCGTTGATATCGTTTTTATGTTTATAAAGAAATTGTGGTGCATACAGGATGTAGAATTGGTGAAAACAACAAAGAAATAAACATCTTTTGCTTGAAAACATTTTTTATAAAATCATTGTTATTCGAGAAAGAAATTATTATTATTTTTTCATTTTTGGTTTATAATTATGAAACGATAATAGTTACAGCAAATTTATGTTAATAATAATTGTAGAGAATGCTAAAATGAACAACTTATAAAGAGTACGTTTTTTTCGAAATCCCTTTAGTTTTTGAGTAAACTGTGTTTTTGAATTTGAAGTATAATTTTTCCATCTTTCATAATTTTGACGTAGTAAACGTCAGTTTAATCCGAGTCTACAAAACGCTCGATGTATATTTCAATTGAAAATAAACCATGAAAACGTAAATATAAATGATACCATCAAGTCAGAGAAAGTAACATAATGGCCACATCACCATTTTTCAGTCAAACATTGGAACATCGGAGAAAAATTAAAAAAATTTTTTTCGCAGAATTATAAAACATTCAAAACCCGTAGACAGGACATTACTCTTTCCAAATAAATTTTGATTTTGGAAGTTTGCCAGTTTTCAAGCAAATTATGATTTTTTTTTTAATTTTGTCAAACATTTCGATCATCGGAGAAAAATTTAAAAAAATATATTTTCCGCAGAAATAAAATTATAAAACATCAAAAACGGCTAAACAGAACATTGCTTTTTCCAAATGATTTTTTTTTATTAACAAAATAATGGGTCGGAGAAGAATTAGAAAAAAATGTTTTCGCAGGATTAAATTTACAAAATAATCAAAACAGCTAGGAAAAAACATTGCTCTTACCAAGTAAATTTGGATTTTGAAATTCGCTAATTTTCTAGCAAATTATGATTTTTTTTTAGACTTTTATTCGAACATTTTTATTGCCGGAGAAAATTTAAAAAAAAATTGCTTTTGCAGGATTAAAATTATAAAACAATCAAAACAGCTCTCTTTCTCTTTCTAAATCAATTTGGTCGTTAAAAATGCGCCGATTTTTAAGCAAATCATATATTTTTTTTATTTTTTAGCCGAACATTGGAACATCGGAGAAAAATTAACAACATTTTTTTTCGCGGAATTATAAAACATTCAAAACCCGTAGACAGAACATTGCTCTTTTTAAATAAATTTTGATTTTGAAAATTCGACAGTTTTCAAGCAAATTATGATTTTTTTTAAATTTTTTGCTCAAACATCATCGGAGAAAAATGTTAAAACAAGTATTTTTCGCAGAAATAAAATTATTAAATATCCAATACGGCTTAACAGAACATTGCTTTTTCCAAATGAATTTTTTTAACCCATTACCACCTAGTGCGCCATATAAGGAACACAAAATAATAATGTTATTTTGGATTTTATTATTTTATATTTATCTGGCATTCCATCTATGACACATTCAATATTTCGTATTAAAAATGATATCAATAAAGTTCTGCCTTTGTAATGAATTTATAAATTAATGTAATTAAAAAATACAAAGAAAAATGGAATTCAATCAAAAATAAACTCGGGCGTTAATGGGTTAATAGCAAAATAATAGGTCGGAGAAAAATTTTAAAAAAAATTGTTTTCGCGGAATTAAAATTATAAAACAATCAAAACAGCTGGAAGAAAACATTGCTCTTACTAAATAAATGTATATTTTGAAAATTCGCAAATTTTCGAGCAAATTATGACTTTTTTTAGTTTTTTATTCGAACATTTTTATCGCCGGAGAAAAATTAAAAGGTCGGAGAAAAATGAAAAAAAAAAATTGTTTTCGCAGGATTAAAATTATAAAACAATCAAAACAGCTCTCTTTCTCTATCTAAATCAATTTGGTTGTTAAATTTTCAAGCAAATTATATTTTTTTAAATTTTTTAGCCAAACATTGGAATATCGGAGAAAAATTAAAATCATTTTAATTAAAACCATGAAAACGTAAATATAAATGACATCAAGTCGGAGAAAGTAACATGATGGCCACATCACCATTTTTTTCATTTTTGGAATATTATTATGAAACACCAATAGTTACATCAAATTTTCGTAAATAATAATTGTAGAGAATGCCAAAATGAACAATTTATGAAGAATAAGTTTTTGTCGAAATCTCTTTAGTTTTTGAGTAAACTGAGTTCTTGAATTTGAAGTATAATTTTTCCATCTTTCATAATTTTGACGTTTTAAACGTCAGTTTCATCCGAGTCTACAAAACGTTCGATGTACATTAAAAATATGATTTAAATTGAAAATAAACCATGAAAGCGTAAATATAAATGATACCACCAAGTCGGAGAAAGTAACATGATGGCCACATCACCATTTTTTAGTAAAATCATCGAATAACGTAGTTTCAAAATTCGTAAATTTGATTTTTGAAATTGCGCAATTGAATGTGCTGTTACATTGTGATGTGATCTAAAAGTTAAAATATGGCCTGTTTTGTTTTATTCACAAACGTATAATAGTTATTTATGCAACAAGTGAGTAAAGTAATACTTTTTTTCACGAGTAGGAAAGATTGCCGCATGAGCCGAAGGCGAGTGCGGCAATTCCTACAAGTGAAAAAAAGTTGCTTTACTCTCGAGTTTCATACAAAATTTTTTCTACGTCCGTAACTTTAAATAAATTTATAAATTTGATAAAACCTTAATCAATTTTTATAAGTAATAATACTTGTTTTAAATAAAGAAAATAATAATAATCATCAAGTTGTCTTAATCGGAAACGAATGTTTGATATTTATCGGCGGAACTCGCGGCGTGTTGCGAAGCGTTCATGACACACTTTGCGGAAACAATTTTTTAGTTGCGTTGATAAATGAACCGCTACGTCACTGTTTTTCACGCAAAAGTGTGAAAAAATGAACCGTTATGGCACTTTTTTCACGCTACTTGAAGGGTTCAGGAATCACATATTTTATGAACGCAGATTAATGAAAAAACTGTAAATTTTATAACGGACGTAGAAAAAATAAATTGTTTTAAAATTGCAATTCCACGAAAATCACGAAATGTAAATGTATTAACCGATTTTGTTTCAAACACGAACTAAATTGAATAATACCGTCCTATGATTTTTTTCCTTTCTTTTTAAGAATTTTCTTGCAAAATTTTAATTTTTTCGGTCCCTTTTGACTTATTTGATTATTTCAAAATTTCAGGAAAAGATTTATACAGTGTTGGATTGAATTATAAAGTAGAATCGATTCTAAGTATATTTTGAAAGTTTGAAATTTTGTCGCAGTTGTATTTAACTTAAAAAATGTGCAACCTCTAAATGTTAAAATGCGACTATTTTAAAATCTCGACAGGGGGTGATTACAGATTTGTATAGGATCACATAGTAAAATCAATTATGAGAAAATTATAAAAGAGGATTTTTTTTTGAAAAAAAAAAATGTGACATGGTGTATTCAAATATGATTATTTCAAAATATCGTGCAGGAATTATTAAAAATTTGTATAGAATTATAAAGCCCAATCAACTATAAGTTAATTTTGAAAGTTTGAAGCTTGTGGCAGTTTTATTAACATTTGAAAAATGGACAACGTTCAAATGCAATTATTGTAAAATTTCAGAAGAAAATAATTACAATTGTGTATTAAATCATATAGTAGAAGCAATTTTAAGTATATTTTAAACATTTTAAGTTTTCCGTTTAATTTTTTCGACCAATTAAAAAAATATATAATATTAATATGTAACGAAAGATAATTACAGTTTTTTTTTATAGGAACATAAAGTAGAATTAATCCTGTGCAAGTTTGTGGCAGTTGTTTTTCATTTTGTTCGATTAAATTTAAAATTAATTATTGATAATTCTGCACCCAACGTGTATTTCACATCTAAGAAAAGTCAAAAATTACAATTCGCCTGAATATGGCCCCGCTCTTAAGATACAATGGGAATTGAGAAATAAAATCGTGTTTTTGAAATAATTAAATTAGATATTTCCATAAAATTTAAGTCAAAATTTTTAGTTCAAAAAAATTTAAAAACAATGCCACAATCTAAAATTTTTCCAAATTCACACAAAATTAATTTATGCCTCAGACAAAATCCCTCAACAATTCTTCCTATTTGTTTAACGAATCGCATAAGAACTGTGCTTACGTTATCTGAAATAACAAAATTCGCCGAGCGTTAAAAAAAATATAAAAACAATTGCCGCAACCTGGAAAATCGCCAAATTGACTCAAAATTAATTCTAGTTTATGCCTCAGATAAAATGAAAAATTTTCGGATTCACTCGAAATTAATTCTAGTTTATACCTCAGATAAAATCACACAAAAAATGTTAATCATTTTTTAACCAATCTGAAAGCACAGATAAGATCTCAAAACAATTCTTCCTACTATCCAATAAATGTGAGTTCCCGCTTACTGTTGTAGCAATCAAGGCCATTGTACCATCTTCGTTAATCGTGCCGAAGAAGGCAAGAGTTTACGGTCCGAGAATTAGTTAAAATACGCCTAAATTTGTGATTAAAAGATTAACGTGACAGCTAACCTTCAACGGTTTATTGTTTCAGAAATTCCAAGGCACCACCTATTTTTGCTAAAATAGTAATTTTAATTTCCTCAATTTCCCCTTTCTATGGGAAGCAAAAAAATAAGTAAGGAGACGGTTGTATAGAGTATTTTTTCCTCTATAAGAAACATATTTACACTTTTTCTCTAAAATAAATTGGGGAGCCAATATTTGAACATTAAGAATTTAACATGGAAATCCCTATGGTGCGTAAATTAATTCTACACCCTGTATAATAGTAGTGCTGTAACAATAGAGATTGTCTGTACGTTTTTACTCAAATCGTGAATTTTGAATTGATTGGTAAGAATCGCGAATATATTCTTTCAATTTTTCTTTATTTAATTTATCTAATGCTTCTGCAACAATTGCGGGTTTTTGAAATAAAATGCACCCCATAATAATACAATTAGGTTTCATAAAATAAAAACATATTTAATAGATTTTCATACCATGAAATAATATACAGGGTGTTTCATTAAAAAAAAATGAAAATGGTGTAGTTAATCATTACCCTGTATTATTTTATTAACGAGGCACTATTTTTATTTTTATAATAAAAAACAAAAATAAAATAATTATACAGGATACTTAATAAATAAGGTCTGACAGTCTCATTAACCAAGTTTGATATGAATTATACAAAGTGTCCAAAATTTAGAGTCATATTTTTCTTATTATTAATTGGAGCCCCTGCATATTTTTATGTCATTCCATTCGGAATTAAAAGCAAACATTTTTCCTTATTCCAATCCTATCGCAATTTCTAATATATTAAAAGTTTTACCACTTATTCCAAGAGCCATTTTAATAAATAAAATCGAAGGCGGCTTTGAAAAATAATTTATTTCCAAAATGTATTTTGTAATTACAATTATTATTATATTTGTTATTGAGTTGTGTCCTTGTTCTATCTTAACCACCTTGAGCGGGATGGACTTATGTTCAAGGCCTCAGAAAAATCTCCCCCCCCCCCCAAAAAAAAACCAAACGAATTAAATTTTTCAACAGGGGTAGGATATTGCTGCGGCGAGGTTAGCGAATACATAAATAAATGATAGGGTTTGATTACAACAAAATGGGATTGGATTTTATACTTTTATTACGTTCCATATTATTAAAGCAATTGTGTATTTATTGTGGCAAACTATTGGCCGCGGAAATCGATACCGTGGTCGGGAAATTATATTGAAACTATAGCTACGTGCGGCCACAACAAAGGAGGCTATTGTTTAACTTCCGCTATTGTGCACGTAGGAATACGCAAACAAAAATTGTTATGCGGATGCGGCATTTATCCAGAAATATTAGAGAAACGAAGATTCGGAAAAAACTAGTGTGTCAAGTTGGCACCCCAATGAAGAGTTCTGAATAGAGTTCTCAATTCCTTTTGATGTATCTAGAAGTACTATCAACTTTTAAAAAAGAGTTCTGTAAAATTGGGCTGTCAGGAATTTTTTGAAAAATGGGGTGCCAACTTGGCAAAAACCAGAAAACATTTTGTCAAGGACACACATTTTAATAATAACATTTACAGTTTAAAGTTTCACATTTCATTTTAGAATAATTTTCAAAGTTAGTCTTGTATGTAGAAATAAACGATCTTAAACCAATGTTATTATCCAGTAGTACTAGTAATAACATGCAAATTTCTTTTGTATCATTCAATATCCGTGCCGGGTGGCACTAGCCAGGGAAGTAGTTGTTTCAATAAGTTATTTGTTTATAGTCTTAGTAAGACTTAATTTTTGCTTGCAGATTAACGAACAGGTTGAATATTCATATATTCGGGCTACATTTCGTTTTCTTGTATTTATCTTATGCTTTCTGCAACAAGTATAGTTGTTTCTAATTTGTTTCTTTTCAAGACTGTTATTACCGGACATTTTTTCAGGATATTTTATTAGGACTCTCTTTCGGGGCTTTTTTCAAAGCTTTCTTCAGGAGATTTTTCTGGACTTATTTTAGGACTTTCCTTCGGGACTTTTTTGGGACTCTTTTTCGGACTTCTTTTGGGATTTTTTAAGGACATTTATTTCTGGTGTTTTACATGAATACTTAATTTTTCAGGACTTTCTTGTTCAGGGCTTTTATTAGTTGTTTTAGGACTTATTAATCAGGACTATTTTTAGAAATCTTTTCCGGGACTTTTTTAGCATTTTTTTTAGTTTTTCAGTAAACTTACGGTAAAGATTTAAAAAAAAATGTCATTTTTACCTTTCATAATTTTGACGTTTCAAACGTCATTACCATTCGATCATGTGAAACTCTCGATTTAAAATATGATTTAAATTGAAAATAATGAATTAATCTGTAAATATAAATAACTATTATACCATCAAACAATCGGAGAAAGTAACATGATGGCCACATCACCATTTTTAATACGCATTCCTGTTAAAATGTATGCCTGTTTGCTTGTGCGCGCTGTATCTAAAAAACTACTACTTAAATTGACATCAAACTTTGAACATAAGCCTTATTTTATAATCCGAAGAACTGAAAAGCTTTTGGTAAAATTTCGTACACCGGAAGTAGGTGTTTACCTTAACCGTTTTTTGTTTTTCTCCGATAATTTTTGAAATATGAAAAGTACTATAAAAGCACTCAAACAAATCTTGAAGAAAGCAAAGAAATGAACATATTTTGCTTGAAAATATTTTTCGTGAAACGTATGGTTTTTGAAAAATAATAGCAATTAATTTTTTTTTTGTAATTTTTGGTTTAAAATTATGAAACGGTAATACTTACAGCAAATGTATTTTAATAATAATTGTAGAGAATGCCAAAATGAACAACTTATATGGAATAAATATTTTTCGAAATCTTATTGGTTTTTGAGTTAGAATTTAAAGTATAATTTGTCATTTTCATCTTTCATAATTTTCACGTTTTAAACGTTAGTTTCATCCGATTTTACTAAACGCTCTTTGCACATTTAAAATGTGATTTCAATTAAAAATAAACCACGAAAGTGTAAACATAAAGTACAGTACCATCAAATCGGAAAAAATTAACACCATTTTTTTATTTTTTTTGCCATTATTTTAGAGTTTCGGATCGTATCTTAATTTGAGCTTGTTATTTTTGGGGCAAATTATTTCGAGACCAGAATTTTTGTGCTATTTTTTGCCTGTTTCTTCGACATTTTTCCTTTAAATTCTTTTTTTTTTCATAAATATTCTTTATGTTGGTCCCAATTATAAAATGATCTGTTGAAATTTTTGACTTTTTTGGTCAGTATTTTGATTTTTAAGCTCGTGCTTTCGATTTTTGGTCTTAATTTTCGATTTTTTGCCACAATTGTTGAATTTTGATTTGTATTTTGGATTTTTGATGTCCTAAGATTTCTTTATTTGGCCAAAATTTTTGATTTGTTTATGAAGATTTTCGATTTTTTTTACTTTTTGGTCTGCATTTTTTTGATTTTAGGCCCGTGTTTTCGATCTTTTGGCCACAATTGTTAAATTTTGACCTGTTTTTTCGATTTTTTGGTCCAAATTTCTTCATTTGGCTGAAATTTTCTATTTGTTTATTAAGATTTTCAATTTTTTAATCTGTATTTTTTATTTTTAGCCCCAAATTTTCGGTATTCGGTCTAAATTTTGTTTTTTTTTGTCCTATATTATAAATTTTTCAATTTTCAATTTTAATTTCTGTTCGGAAACTTACTTTGAGCTACAGGGTTATTTTGAGGGTGAAAATGGCAAACTATTTTTTCTTTGCTTGTATTTTTTTTATCTGCATATTTAGATCTCTGGCCTGTAATTTCTTTTTTTTTCAAAGTTTTTATTTTAGGCCTAAATATTCTTTATTTTGGCCTGCTTTTTTTAATTTTTTGTCCCAAATTTTTTGTTTTCTTGGCCCATATTTTGGATTTTTTTATTTTCAATTTGAGTTTCTGTTCAGAAACTTACTCTGAGCTACAGGGTCATTTTGAAGGTGAAAACGGCAAACTATTTTTTCTTTACTTGAATTTTTTATCTGGATTTTTGGATCTCTGGCCTGTAACTTCGTTTTCTAATCCAAATTTTTGATTTTTACCTAAATATTCTTTATTTTGGCGTGAAAATTTAGGTTGAGTGTTAAAAGTTTCGATTTTTTGGTCCGCAATTTTGATATTTAGGTCCTAATTGTTGGTTTAAGTTTTAGATTTTTTGTGTTATACTCGTATTTTAAATTTTCTAATCTGAATTATTGATTTTTATGGGCGATTTTTTTGCCGGTATTTTCGAGTTATTTGGTCGGTTTTTGATTTTTGCCCTTTACTTTGGATTTTTAACCTGAATTATTGTTTTTTGCATTATTTTCGAGTTTCTTGTCGGAAACTTATTTTGAGCCAAACAATTATTTTAGGGGCTAGCTAAATATTTTTTCTTTTACTTGAATTTACAATATTTTGGTCTGCATTTTTTTGGTCCATATTTTAGATCTTTACCTAGTTTTCGCCTCAATTTATTCAAATTTTTTAATTTTTTTGCCTAAATAATCTTTATTTTGAACAACATTTTCGATGTGTTTGTTGAAATTTTCGATGTTTTAGTTTGCGTTTCTTTTATGTTTAGGCCATAGTTTTCGATATTTGGATTTTTTTGGGCCTGTGTTTTAGTTTTATTGTTTAATTATTGATTTCTATCAGCGAATTTTTGATTGGCGAATATTTTAGATTTTTAACCTGAAGCAGCGATTTTCTAATGTTTTGCCAGTATTTTCAAATCGGAGAAAGTAACATGATGGCCACATCACCATTTTTTTCTCTTTTCAAAATGTTGATTTTTTTTAATAGTTCTGGGAGTTCTGATTTAACTTATAGGTTGTACTCAGGGAGTTCTAACGAAAACTCTTATGGCAAATTGCGATTAAATGACAGGAAATGGGTATTTTCAATTATCGAATTTTAAATTTATTTAAAAATGCCATAAATCGCGATTGTATAGAATTTGTTTATAAGAAAGAATTATTGTACTCAATAAGTAGAAATAGAAAATTTACTCAGAACTTCTGAAACTCTCAATTTTTTTTTGCTTTGCGACTTTTTTCAAAAAAGTATTTTTGAAAGTTCCGGATAGTTCTTTGTGAGTTTTATCCATAGTTGTTATGAAATATTTAGAGTCGACCAATATTAAGTGAGTAATATGAATTTGAATATTTCGAATTTCCAACTTTGAAAATTCAACAGAACTCTTTTTTAAAAGTATCGGGAACTATAGTACTAACCCAAACACATCTTAAAACTAGTTTAGAACTATTCGATAACAATGTTGGGGTGCGGTGCCAATTTTTCAAAAAATTCCTGACAGCCCAATTTTACAGAACTCTTTTTTAAAAGTTGATAGTACTTCTGGATACATGAAAAGGAATTGAGAACTCTATTCAGAACTATCAGAACTCTTCATTGGGGTGCCAACTTGACACACTCGAGAAAAACATGTTTTATGCCATTGCAATATTTTCAAATATAAGTCGGTTCTCCAGGTCATTTCAAGGTCATCGTTTTTAAATGGAAGACCTACAATTTTGTTTCTGTTGAGATAAATGAATGTTACATTTTGCAGAAAAAAAATTAAACCGGTTTAATTAATAACAAATTTGGTGCTACTTCTGGTGGAATCGGTGATAGAAAGCTGAAATTATTTCACATGAGGATAACTGATTCAACCGTGTGACGAGGATTTTTAGTACAACTTTTAACGAACGGTTTAACAACAACAATATTGTTTCGTGTTTTTATAAGTTAAAATTGGCTACATTGGTGACACGAACGCCTACAAGAAGCTTTAGTTCTAATGAGCCGCAACATAAGCTCAATTGTAGTACTTAAGTTCGCAGAATTGAATTAACATGCCAATAGCTGGTCTTCGGGGAACTAATTGCACGCATGATAATCCGTGATCTAAGTAATTTAATTAATGATGCTATCGGCTGATTAATTAGTATACAAGCTTCATTAATGTTATTAGCATACATTAGTTGGTCCCACGCGTTCTCCTATAATTTCTCACACCGTTATAACTAATGTTTCTTATTTGAATTGATACATTTTACACGCATTCTTGATCAAATATGGATGCATCAGGTTATTCAAAAGGAAATTACATTTTGAAATGGATCCAATATTTTTAAAAATTAACGTTTTCATAAAATAATAACATAAAGATGTGGGGTATATTGGTTCCAACTTAAATGCTAAATAAGTCCGCCATTTTGTTCTTCAACAAGCAACAATCGCTGCTCTATATTTTGAGAGCATTTTATAATAATTTCATAATTTTTTCCAAATTGCATCTTTTAGTTCGTTAGTAGTTACGAGATTAGTTAAAAAAATCGTTCTGTTAAATAACAGCCAAATATCGAAATTGATATCGAAACACTGTTTTAGTATTTGGTATTTATCTAACATAAGACAACAATGATTTTATAAATAAACGAAGGCTTTTGTTTCCTTATTTTCTTTACATTGGTCTAAAGATCGGTATTGTTCAACACATTAGATTGTAGGATCATCAAAACAACTAAAGAATATAAAGATATCTCTTAAATAAAATAATAATATTATAAGACGAGAAAACGCAAATTAAGGTAACTCGAGGAAACAATTAAAGAACAAAGATATTACATTCAGCCCGTGGAAGACCAATGATGAAAAGTCACCAACAGAAATGAAGAGTGAAAATATCATCGAAGAAAGAGATGATGCCAAAGCAGAATATTGCAGATTAAAGTAATATCGAAAACAAATTAAAGAATAAAGATGGCACCAAGGATAAATCGAATCATCTATGAAGGTGTATTGAAGCACCTATTTCAAACATATCGAAGAAAGTAATTTAAAACGATTCAAGAATGAAGGAGCAACGTAAATATATCAAAGCGGTTAAAATAGCAGAAGGCGAAACAAATATTGACGTGAAGAATGAAGATAACCCATCAATACCAATAAGAAATAAAGACAAACAATCGATAAATAATCAATTGGAGAAGATGATGCTTCTTTAAGGCAATTGAAGAACATAGATGCCACAGCAAGAACCCGAAGATCGGGATAATATCGAAGACAAATTAAAGAATGAAGATAATAATAATAATAATTGAAGAATTTTGAGTACCTATTTTAAGCATAAAGAATAAAGGAGCGAAGATGCATCATTCAAACTGAACACTTCAAAGCGGCTGAAGAGTGAAGATAAAATAACAGAAGGCAAAACGAATATTGACGTTGACGGTTCAAGTCGGCTGAAGAATGAAGATAAATCATCAAGACCAATAAGATCATATCTCCGATAAACAATTAATTGGCAAAGATACTGCTTCAAGACAAGGACAGAGATGCCATAGCTGGACATTCACGGCTCGAAGAAGACGAAATATTGGATATGAAGAACGAAGATTTCACTTCGGTAAAATTCAAGATTGAAAATGATATGTTATGCGCACGATTTTTTTTAAGTTTTAATTCTCCTAGACTTCTAAAAAGAGACGAAATATTGGATATAAAGAACGAAGATTTCACTTCGGGAAAATTAAAAATTGAAGATGATATGTTACGCGCACGATATTTTTTAATGTTTTAATTCTCCTAGACTTCCAAAAAGAGACGAAATATTGGATATGAAGAACGAAGATTTCGCTTCGGGAAAAAGATGATATGTTATGCGCACGATTTTTTAAATGTTTTAATTCTCCTAGACTTCTAAAAAGAGACGAAATATTGGATATAAAGAACGAATATTTCGCTTCGGGAAAATTAAAGATTGAAAATGATATGTTACGCGCACGATTTTTTTTATGTTTTAATTCTCCTAGACTTCTAAAAAGAGGCGAAATATTGGATATGAAGAACGAAGATATCACTTCGGGAAAATTAAAGATTGAAGATGATGTGTTACGCGCACGATTTTTTTTATGTTTTAATTCTCCTAGACTTCCAAAAAGAGACGAAATATTGGATATGAAGAACGAAGATTTCGCTTCGGGAAAATTAAAGATTGAAGATGATATGTTATGCGCACGATTTTTTTTATGTTTTAATACTCCTAGACTTCCAAAAAGAGACGAAATATTGGATATGAAGAACGAAGATTTCGCTTCGGGAAAATTATAGATTGAAGATAATATGTTACGCGCACGATTTTTTTTAATGTTTTAATTCTCCTAGACTTCTAAAAAGAGACGAAATATTGGATATGAAGAACGAAGATTTCACTTCGGGAAAATTAAAGATTGAAGATGATATGTTATGCGCACGATTTTTTTATGTTTTAATTTTCCTAGACTTCTAAAAAGAGACGAAATATTGGATATGAAGAACGCAGATTTCGCTTCGGGAAAATTATAGATTGAAGATAATATGTTACGCGCACGATTTTTTTTAATGTTTTAATTCTCCTAGACTTCTAAAAAGAGACGAAATATTGGATATGAAGAACGAAGATTTCACTTCGGGAAAATTAAAGATTGAAGATGATATGTTATGCGCACGATTTTTTTATGTTTTAATTTTCCTAGACTTCTAAAAAGAGACGAAATATTGGATATGAAGAACGCAGATTTCGCTTCGGGAAAATTAAAGATTGAAGATGATATGTTATGCGCACGATTTTTTTATGTTTTAATTTTCCTAGACTTCTAAAAAGAGACGAAATATTGGATATGAAGAACGCAGATTTCGCTTCGGGAAAATTAAAGATTGAAGATGATATGTTATGCGCACGATTTTTTTTTATGTTTTAATTCTCCTAAACTTCTAAAAAGAGACGAAATATTGGATATGAAGAACGAAGATTTCGCTTCGGGAAAATTAAAGATTAAAGATGATGTGTTACGCGCACGATTTTTTTTAATGTTTTAATTCTCCTAGACTTCTAAAAAGAGACGAAATATTGGATATGAAGAACGAAGATTTCACTTCGGGAAAATTAAAGATTGAAGATGATATGTTATGCGCACGATTTTTTTATGTTTTAATTTTCCTAGACTTCTAAAAAGAGACGAAATATTGGATATGAAGAACGCAGATTTCGCTTCGGGAAAATTAAAGATTGAAGATGATATATTATGCGCACGATTTTTTTATGTTTTAATTTTCCTAGACTTCTAAAAAGAGACGAAATATTGGATATGAAGAACGCAGATTTCGCTTCGGGAAAATTAAAGATTGAAGATGATATGTTATGCGCACGATTTTTTTATGTTTTAATTTTCCTAGACTTCTAAAAAGAGACGAAATATTGGATATGAAGAACGCAGATTTCGCTTCGGGAAAATTAAAGATTGAAGATGATATGTTATGCGCACGATTTTTTTTTATGTTTTAATTCTCCTAAACTTCTAAAAAGAGACGAAATATTGGATATGAAGAACGAAGATTTCGCTTCGGGAAAATTAAAGATTAAAGATGATGTGTTACGCGCACGATTTTTTTTAATGTTTTAATTCTCCTAGACTTCTAAAAAGAGACGAAATATTGGATATGAAGAACGAAGATTTCACTTCGGGAAAATTAAAGATTGAAGATGATATGTTATGCGCACGATTTTTTTATGTTTTAATTTTCCTAGACTTCTAAAAAGAGACGAAATATTGGATATGAAGAACGCAGATTTCGCTTCGGGAAAATTAAAGATTGAAGATGATATATTATGCGCACGATTTTTTTATGTTTTAATTTTCCTAGACTTCTAAAAAGAGACGAAATATTGGATATGAAGAACGCAGATTTCGCTTCGGGAAAATTATAGATTGAAGATAATATGTTACGCGCACGATTTTTTTTAATGTTTTAATTCTCCTAGACTTCTAAAAAGAGACGAAATATTGGATATGAAGAACGAAGATTTCACTTCGGGAAAATTAAAGATTGAAGATGATATGTTATGCGCACGATTTTTTTATGTTTTAATTTTCCTAGACTTCTAAAAAGAGACGAAATATTGGATATGAAGAACGAAGATATCACTTCGGGAAAATTAAAGAATGCAGATGATATGTTACTGAGGCCTGCATAGTCCGGGCCATATTTTTCAAACTCCGGGCCGGGCCGGGCTTGGATAAATTTAATTTTATTATATTTTGGAAAGCAACAACTAAGTGAATTGAAAAAAAAATTATTTTAAGAATTTTAAGGAATACATGGGTCCAGTAATTTTATTTATTTAATTCAATATTTTTCGGGGACGGGCCGGGCTTTGAATATTTAGCTCCGGGCCGGGCCGGGTTTTAAATTTTCACAGTCGGGCCGGGCCGCGCCGGGCTTTAAAAAACCCGCTTCTGCAGGGCTCTGATATGTTATGCGCACGATTTTTTAATGTTTTGATTCATCTAAACTTCTAAGGAGAGACGAAATATTGGATTTGAAGAACAAAGATATGACTTCGGGAAAATTAATTATTGAATTAATTCTTTGTTTTATTAATTTTTTGCAATTTTTCAAATCGTAAGATATTATTTTTCAATAGTTATCCCCTTAACGTTACTGGAAAAATTGTGCCAAATATATTTATTATCAGCTACTTCTTTAAAAAAAAATATATTTTCAACTATTTCGACTATCAAAACTACTTTTCACTTATACTATATTATAATATATTTATTATCAACTCTAAAACATAGTTTTACCGTTTTCTCAAATAAAAACCGTGCGTTAAAGGCTTATATAATATTTTTAGAATAATTAGATTAGCCTTGGATATCATAATTGTCAAAGTACTATAAACATAACCATTAACATAATTATTTTATTTGTTTATTTTTTCTCATGGTCGTGGAGAAAGTATAGTCTGCTACTCGGTTAGAATGGAAATTCTGATGATGACTTTTGTGAGAAAAGTAAATCCCTTTGTGGAGTAATATATTTTCTCCGCGACCACTGTAGAATTTAAGCATTCCGTATCAATTTCGATCATAGAACCCACTCATTCTCACTCTTGTTATGGAACAAAATATTATGCGCTTGTGTTTTACTTGTTTGTAATTTATTCCATAACAAGTTATGGAATGAATATTCTCACACCGTTCCGAATGAAACAATTAGCCTTGGATATCAAAAATTTCTAAATACTATAATGATAACCACAAATATGTAATAATAAAACGTTAGTCTGTGTTCATTATTTTAATAGTTTATTTTATCTGGTCGTGAAGAAAGTATAGTCTGCTACTCGGTAATAGTGCTTCCCGGCATCGAATTTCCATTCTAAGAAAGTATAATCTGCTACTCGGTAAGAGTGATTCTTCCTCGCATCGAATTTCCATTCTAACTTTGTTACAGAATGTACTGTTCTTTCCTCACAAGTGAGGATTATTATAAAATTACAATTGCTACCTCTAAATCAAATTATTTGTTACAGAATTAAACTCAACAGCAATCCCTCCCGAAAACGAAGTAGTCAATAGCGAGGACGTGTTCTACCAAAAGGACGTCGAACTGGACGCGGAACTAAGCACTCCGGATAACGTCACCGAAATATTTCGGTACGTACTGTACAACGTAACGGACGGCACGACCCAGGGACCGAGGCTGGACCAAAAACTGACGGACGCGTCGTCGGTGGTCCCCCGGGTCACCTTTCCCATATCGACGGAACGGCCCTGTCCCTTGGAGTGCGGCCCCGGAGGCGGTTGCGTCATCAGGGACCTGGAGGATCCGACGTGCCTGTGCCCGCTCGGCAGGGGCGGGGACCGCTGCGAGAAAGGTCAGTGGTCCTAATTTAATTATTGCCCGCTAATACCTTACGGAAACTTATCGCGTAAATCTGCACTTTATGATCATTAGCTAAAAAGCTTTGTCGTAACTTCCGGGGGCCGTTTCGTTAATTTACGGTCCTGTCAAATTAAAGTCGAATCACGGTTCCTCCATTAATACTTATAATAAATGCGTCGGGTAATTTATTAATAGCAACGTTTATACTTTTTCATTTTCGAAAATGACATTTTCATCAATCAATTTAGAGAGGAAAGTAAATGCATCCCTTCAGAAATTTTTAACACTTGCTAGCGCTCATGTTTAAAATGTTTCTCTCGTTGAACAATGAAACAATGCAGAAGTTTCATAACATGTTGTGTAATATACTATTCTTTCCAAGTATTAAAGTAGAGAACAGCCGATTCTGGGCCTGGAAGTGTTTCCGGAAACCTGGAAGTAAAAATCGCAACACTGCACGCGCAAAATGTCCACCAAACTTGAAAAACTTAGTGGCGGGAAATTCAAATCTAGGGGAATTTAGGGGGCGGGAAATTCAAATCTGAGAAATATTCAATTCGAAAAAAACATATATTAGTAACGTTTATATTTTTTCATCTTCGAAAAATGACATTTTCGTCACTTAATTTAGAGAGGAAAGTAGACGTTTACATCACTCCAGAAATTTTTAACACTTGCTAGCGCTCATGTTTCAAATGTTTCTCTCGTTGAACCATTGAACAATGCCGAACTTTCATAACATGTTGCGTAATATACTATTCTTTCCAAGTATTAAAGTAGAGAACAGCCTGGAAGTCTTCCCGGAAACCTGGAAGTAAAAATCGCAATACTGCACGAGCAAAATGTCCGCCAAACTTGAAAAATTTAGTGGCGGGAAATTCAAATCTACGGGAATTTAGGGGGCGGGAAATTCAAATCTGAGGAATCTTCAATTCAAAATAGCATATATTAGTAACGTTTATATTTTTTCATCTTCGAAAATGACGTTCTTGTCACTCAATATAGAGAAGAAAATAGACTTTTGCATTACTCCAGAAATTTTTAACACTTGCTAGCGCTCGTTTTTAAAATGTTTCTCTCGTTAAACAATTAAACAATGGAGCTCTTTCACAACACGTTGTGTAATATACTATTCTTTCCAAGTATTAAAGTGGAGAACACCCTGGAAGTCTTCCCGGAAACCTGGAAGTAAAAATCGCAACACTGCACGCGCAAAATGTTCGCCAAACTTGAAAAGTTTAGTGGCGGGAAATTCAAATCTAGAGGAATTTGGGGGCGGGAAATTCAAATCTGAGAAATATTCAATGCGAGAAAAGCATATATTAGTAACGTTTATATTTTTTCATTTTAGAAACTGACATTTTCGTCACTTAATTTAGTGAGGAAAGTGGACGTTTGCGTCACTTCAGAAATTTTTAACACTTGCTAGCGCTCATGTTTAAAATGTTTCTCTGGTTAAACAAAATAAACAATGGAGCTCTTTCACAACACGTTGTGTAATATATATATACTATTCTTTCTAAGCATTAAAATAGAGAGAACAGCTCATTCTGAGCCTGGATGTCTTCCCAGAAACGTGGAAGTAAAAATCGCAACACTACACGCGCAAAATGTCCGCCAAACTTGAAAAATTTAGTAGCGGGAAATTCAAATCTACTGGAATTTGGGGGGCGGGAAATTAAAATCTGAAGAATCTTCAATTCGAAAAAGCATATATTAGTAACGTTTATATTTTTTCATCTTCGAAAATGACACTTTCATCACTTAATTTAGAGAGGAAAATAGACGTTTGCATCACTACAGAAATTTTTAACACCTGCTAGCGCTCATGTTTAAAATATTTCTCTCGTTGAACAATGGAACAATGCAGAACTTTCATAACATGTTGTGTACTATACTATTCTTTCCAAGTATTAAAGTAGAGAACAGCTGAATCTGAGCCTGGAACTCTTCCTGGAAACCTAGAAGTAAAAATCGCAACACTGTACGCGCAAAATGTCCGCTAAACTTGAAAAATTTAGTGGTGGGAAATTCAAATTACGAGAATTTGGGGGGCGGGAAATTCAAATCTGAGGAATTTTTTATTTGAAATAGCATATATTAGTAACTTTAATTTAGTGAGGAAAGTGGAGGTTTTCAACACTCCAGACATTTTTAACACTTGCTAGCGCTCATGTTTGAAATGTTTCTCTCGTTGAAAAATTGAACAATAGAGCGCTTTCATAACATATTGAGTAATATACTATTTTTTCCAAGGTTTAAAGTAGATGAGAACAGCCGATTTTGAGACAGAAAGAAAGTCTTTCCAGAAAACCGGAGGTAAAAATTACAACACTGCACGCGCAAAATGTCTGCCAAGCTGGATAAATCTGCCGAAATTTAGTGGCGGGAAATTCAAATCTTGAATAATTTGAGGACAGGAAATTTTCAACTCAAAATAGCCAGAGACTGTTTAAATTTTGGGGAATTTCGTGGCGGGAAATTTATATCTCGAGGAATGAAATGGCAACAGCGAAGCTTCAAGTTCCACAGTATTGCCGAAAAGTCGTCCTATTTCCGGGAATTACATCCGACTTCATCCCAAAACGGCAACGCTGTCGAACTTTAAGTTTTGCCACCCTACGAATTAATATCTAAAGGTCAAGTTACACGCGGGAAATTCAAAAATAGCGGTTGAAGTATCTCAAAGATCGATCAATCGGTGATCGGTGATCAGATGATGTATCGAGCCGCTCGACCTTTTGCTCGATCTGCTCGAGCGGCTTGTGAAGATCGAACGGCTCGTAAAGATCGAACAGCTTTGATCGATCGAAAGATCGGGTAAGAAGATCGAGCCGCGTTGATCGATCAAAATACAGAGCGGCTTGAAAAGATCGACCGGCGGCATAAGAAGGTCGAGCAACGTTGATCGATCAAAAGATCGAGCGGCTTAAAAAGATCGACCAGCGGCATAAGAAGATCGAGCAACGTTGATTGATCAAAAGATCGAGCGGCTTGAAAAGATCGAGCGGCTCGATCATTTGCAAAAATCGAGTACTCGATCTTTTTTAACCGATCTTACCCATCACTAGTTTTAAGTGTTGCCAAATAGGCATCCAATTGCCTGGAGTTACATCCGGCTTCATCCCAAAACGGCAATGCTATCGAGCTTAAAGTTTTACGGGCGTAAATTATAGGCGGGAAATTCAAATAAGGCGGCAAAATTGGAAGGTACATTTTTACGAGTGTACGAACTGTTGCGGAAGCCTACATTATGGGTGCAAAAGTCAAATTTAACCCTAAGCACTCGCTGCCTTTTCAGACCTTACATAAAAAAGTGCACCCTGTAAGCCTTATTTTATATAGTATAGCTTTAGAACTATGTAAGGTATTGTAAGGTATTGCAAAAAAATCAAAATTATTGTTTTATAATTTTCTACAATGTGATAAATTTTGAAGCAATTGCCAATATGCATTACAGACTTATTTATAATAATACGTTGTCTGACGTATTCCATCTGCTGTTTTCCCGTCAGAACAAGCAATACAAACCAATTTTCTCCCTCCCACATTGACAATATGTAGTTTATTTTCAACACTTGCGCTCATGTTTAAAATGTTTCTTTCGTTGATCAATTGAACAATGGAGCACTTTTATAACATGTTGTGTAATATACTATTCTTTCCCGTTAAAGTAGAGGAGAATAACCAATTCTAAGCCAGGAAGTCTTTCCCGACGTAGTCCCGGAAAAACAAAACTAAAATGGCAACACTGTACGCGCAAAATGTCTGCCAACCTGGAAAAATCTGAGACAATTAGTGGCGGGAAATTCAAATCTAGAGGAGTTTGGGGGCAGGAAATTCAAATCTAGAGGAATTTGGGGGCAGGAAATTTAAAACTAGATGAATTTTGGGGCAGGAAATTCAAATCTGAGGAATTTTCAACTCAAAATAGCCAGCAACTGTTTAAATTTTGGGGAATTTAGTGGCGGAAGATTTAAAGCTTGGGAATTAAAATAGCAACAGCGAAGCTTTAAGTTTTATATTGTTGCCAAAAAGGCATCCGATCTCCGAGAATTACAATAGGTTTCATCCCAAAATATCAACGCTGTCGAGCTATAAATTGTACGGACGTACCAACTAACATCTAAAGCTCAATTAAAAAAGGCGAGCAAATTTAAGGAATTTAGTGGCGGGAAATTTAGATCTGTAGAATATAAATAGTAACAGTCGAGCTTTAAGTGTTTAGGCAGAAGGATCCCTGGCAAGGCGGTCGCGGCAACGTACCTAATCGATTAGCACCCAGAGGATCGATTAAACAGTTTCTCAATTGTTGTGCTTGAGCCTTAGTATCATGTCAAAGCATTGGACACTAACTGGGGTCAACCGGCGGATAACAATATCCGGCGGAGGGGTCTGTAACTAGGGTCAACTTACGGATAAAGTTAAGATAGAACCAAATCTAATGTTTACGCCACAAAATCATATACAGGGTGGTTCAAAAGTCTGGAAACGGCAAATTTATTTCGCGCACGGGTAGAAAATCCAAATTCTGATACTGGGATCCTTAGTAATTTTGCCCGGGGAATCTAATGGGCCCATCAGATTTTGGGCCCGATGGGGCCTAATAAGAGATATGAGGTCCAACTTTGAAATTTCAAATGCAAACCTATATTTTTTATTGCGGATTCGGATTTAGCGGACAATTTTACATCCAAATTGGTTGCCAAATTGGCTAAAACCCGAAAAAATTTGGTCCATTTTTGGGCTCTATAGTGCGTTTTTTGTTCAAAAGTCTGGTTCTTTCAACCCAGGCGAAAAAAATCGAAAAACAGATCTTGGAGTCTCTAGGACACGGGTAAACCTTTTGAGTCTCTAGGGCCATATGACAGGTACAGGGCCCAGCCTGGGAACTTTAAATGACAATCTAAATTTTATTGCGGATTTGTCATTAGGAAGCACTGAATTTTTTCTCTCGCACAAACATGAAAATACAAAATAATTTGCGCGGACAAAAGTCGTAACTATTGTGGAACATTGTATTGAGCGTATTGATTTTAATATTGGATTTGATACATACATCTAATAACACACAGAAAAATATTTCCCGTGTTATGTATGGGTGAGTATGCGTCGAGTCTTATTGTATTTATCTTGCTTAGTGAGTGCGAGAGAAAACATCGCTTTGAGGCTTCCTAAGCCCAATCAGTCAAAAGTAGTAATTGGCGGGAAATTTAAATGTTAGTCTGGCATGGAAGTCCCATAAGACCTGATAGAACCCAAAATCTGATGGGCCCGTTTCATTCTCCAAGCAAAGTCCTCTACGATCAGTTTTTTGATTTTTTTCGACTGGAATGAACCAGACGTCTCCAGACTTTTGAGCAAAAAACGCACAAAAATTGACCAAAAAAATGTTGGGTTTTAGCCAATTTTGATGTAAAACTTTTCGCTGAATCCGAATCCGCATTAAAAAATATAGGTTTACATTTGAAATTTCAGAGTTAGGCCGCATATCTCTTATAAGGCCCCATCGGGCCCATTCGATTCCTCGGGAAAAATTACTAAAGCCCCCAGTATCAGAATTCCGATTTTTCACCCGTGCGCGAAATAAATTCGCCGTTTCCAAATTTTTGAACCACCCTGTATAACACTGGAGTACTAAGTGTTCGTTCCAGGGTTATATATCACATCTAACGGAAAATAATCGTTAAACGAATAATTTTAATTATTCTAAATCAAAAAATTCGAAGCAATTCAAAATAAATAATAGATGAGACAAATTTGAAACGATAAATATACCGGGAGCGCAGAAAGTCCGGCAAGGGGGCAATATTTCCCCGGCGGTTGGTTTAAAAAAAAAGTTTGGTACAAGAGCTGCTTGGTTACGAGTTACGAATTCTTTGGATACTAAACCATCCCTCACCCTCTCACACCTTCGCGAGGGGTGGGGGTGACTTTAATATTTTAAATAGCAACGCCCATTTTTCTCGACGGATTCATATTTTTGGGTAAAAATATCAATCTTTCGTCTGAATTTTTTTTTTATCCGAAACCTCCCTCACCCTACAGATTTAAAAATCGGTTTCCTGACCTTTTATTAACGATTTCATGCCTCGATGACGATCTAAACTTTTTCCGAGAACAAGTTTGAGACAAATTATGCTTAGTTATTAGTTTGAAGTCGTTTGTAAGAAAAATATTCTCGGATAAGAGAAAATTTACTTACCGACCTTAGTAAGAAAGTAGCTATTACGTGCCAAATAACTGATGATGCTGGATCTATATTTTGTCCTTTAATCTAATCATATTCCTTACAAAATGTCTTTTATATCAGTACCTTAAGATAACAATATTATCTAAAGTACTTTTATAAAACAGAAATTTTTGGCGGGAAATTCGAATTTTGACAATATAAAATATCACTAAATAGCGATTATTTTATAGATGTTAAAATGTGCACCTCTAGAAAAAATATATAATATAAAATATATAAAGGTTAAAATTAGTAAAAAATGCGGTTTTTAATTATTTTGACCATGTACTACCACTCGGAAAATTCAGAAAAAATCACACATATTAAAAAACAATAGACACCTATTATATATTTTTTCTAGAGGTGCACCTTAACGTCTCTGAAATAATCGCTATTTAGTGATATTTTACATTGTCAAAGTTCTAATTTCCCGCCAAAAATTCCCGTTTTATAAAAATACATTAGATAATATTGTTATCTTAAGGTACTGATACCTACCGAAAGTTAAAAGTTAGTTGGATGCAGAGGAAAAATTATTTTTAACCTCCCAGCTCATTTCGTTTGGGGGCACTTTTGATTATCTTATTCCGCTATACCCTTTGAAAGAAGGTGTTTTAACTTGTTGATTTAATTGCACGTTGGCAATAATTTCGTCCGTCCTGATAATCGGATCAACGAGTTTGGAGAGAACAGCAGCGCAGATTGTTGGACGTAAAGCAATTTGAGCTCATATTTAGGGCCCATAACGAAAGGTTTAATGACGTGTATGAATACGTAATGTAATAGACCGTGGAGATGATTTAATTCGCCAATTGGGATCGGTCACGCTCGCCACGAACTACGCCACCCTGTATAATTGAAACACGTTCCCTTTTGCAATAATTGGTGAACCTTAAATTATTGCTCCAGTTTTTTTGCAATAATTTTGCTAGCATATTAATAATATTTCTGGATCAGAATATAAAAGGTGAGCCACAGAATTTTGTTTTTGAGTTGGCCATGCATGAGAGAGCAGTCATGTCTGAGATAAATTCATTTTTTTTAAATTTAATTCATTTGAGCTAAGTCTCATGACTTAATAATATGCGACATACCTCATTTATCTCACAGCCAACTCTGAAACAAAATTTTGTGGCTCACACGATACTACAATAAATATAATAATAATAATAATAATGATAATATAAACAGAGTCTGTATTTGGCCAGTATGTATAAATTTAATAATTTATTTAATGCATCTGCAGCAAGTGAGGTTGTCTCGAGTTTAATTATTCGAACGAAAGTTCAATTTTCGAATTTCGTTTCTATCCTTTTACTTAGGCAATACAGCTGGATGTTTACATCTAAAGCATTTTTAATTTAACAAAATTAAATGGAACAAATAACTTATTGAAACTTATTGCAGGGTTACGAACAGTTTTAATATTAATGTTTCGGCTGAAATACCTCTGGTCGATAGCCATTTTCTCAATGAATCTAAAAAATGTATAAATTATTATTAATAAAGAAATTTGTATATTTATTATTAATGTATTCAGACTACTTTTCATCCGGATTTCATTTACCTAGAAGGAAAATAAGAATTACGAGTAGTCACGTTTTTACCAAAATGAATATAATCCAGGATTAAAATTACGCTTTTAGCATTTATCATTTTGCGTCGGATTGTTTTTACAAAATTGACATTTACATATTTAATTTCACCCGGACTCGAGATAAATGGCCGAGCGGCGTTCTCATTTTAATACTCCTTTTAAATGACATTTTCCATTTTTTTTTTTGTAATCTCGGGAATAAATAACTTTCAAGCTAAGCGAATTCAGGGGAGAATGAGAAAGTGCGTTCTATATAGCTGGGGATAATAAAACGAAATTTCAAATTTAATTATGGATTACCATGTTGTAATGATCGCAACCATCCTTTTCAGTAAGATTACAATTATATTAAACATTAAATAAAAATAGCATAAAAAGTACTACAACTTGTTGTTTAACAATAACGCCTATTGTTAAACTCCTTTTGATATCGACTATTACACCAAAAACCGTAATTTATTCTATCTCTCTAAACTCTTGAGCGATAAGAAAATTAAGACCCGAAAATAACCGTCGTCGTCTCGGATTGAAATAACCACTGAAACGGAATAATGAGGCGGCCCTGGAAGGTGGTTAACCCTCCACTTGTGCGAGTAATGGCATTTTCGTGAATGTTTAGATTGTCCCGAAGTGTATATTTTCCACATGAAATGTCAGATATAATATTCCGGTGCAACTTTTATAACACCTTTCATGCCGGAGGTCAATTTGTTTTATCGCGATCAAACCGCGCTCATTTGCATCCCTCAGAAGTCTTATTTAACGGATATGAATAATCTCATTTATGTTATAAATAAATGGGAAACGTACGTCAGTTGAAATTAGTATTTTTATTTTTATTGGTAAAAATCTGTTTCTGAAGTATTGAAATTATTATATTGTAATTAAGTAAATAATTCAAGTAAATTGCCACCCCAAATATCTCGAAACCTGGGCAACATGGCAAAAAATGTTTCAGATGAAAGTTGTAGTGTCCGGAGAGGGACTTATGCTGGTGACCTTTAAAATGACCTTGGGATCAATTTTCAAGGTCAAACAAAGATCAACTTTGACTTTTCAAATAGAACCCCCCATTTTTTATTGCGGGATCGTATTCTACCTGAAAAAAATACAAACTTTTTGTTGGAAACGTTTTTTTTATGTTTTTTAAAGAGTTTTTTCACAAATTTTGTTCGTCATATTGTTTGAAATCTCTGATGAATCCAGGCTGTGAGTCATGCATTATCCTCGGCATTAGCGTCACCCAGTGTTGCCATACGTACGGTAATTACCGTACTTGTACGGTATTCTGAGCGAAAGTACGGTATACGGTCCAAATGGTAAAACCGTACACAAATGTACGGTAATTTTCACCCTGTATAAAAGAAAAATTTTAAAATCTTTAAAACTGACTTAATTTTTTTTTAATTTGCCAATTTCTTATGAATTTTTGGAAAGTAATATTTTAAGTTGTCGAACAATTGAACTAATAAAAATAAATACTTATATGATTGAATTACCTTAATATAAACTTGTATTTTTGAAAATGTGTCAATAAATTCGAGTCATAAATTTTTAAAAACTAATTTTTAAGTGGTCGAAGATTTAAACGATGAAAAGCTAGAAAAAAAAATCATATCCCCATGATTGAATTTTATAGAAAAAAAACTCTGATGCAATTTACCTTTAAAATTAACCTTGATTTTTAAAATTGAGTCGATTTTTGCGCGAGTTATGAATTTTTGAAAATTAATATTTTGGCTAAAAAATAAATACTGATTTAATATTAATTCCTCAAAAATTTTGATATCTTCACAAAACATTTACCTTTAAAACTAACTAACTCCGAATTTTTGAAAATTGGTCGAAATATTTGAACAAAAAAAAATAGAAAAATAAAATAATATCGATATGATTGAATTCTTTAAAAAGTCCGATGCTATCATAACACATTTAGGTACCTTAAAACTTTTTTTTTAATTTTTGAAAATATATTCATTTTTTGGGGTTTAAATTGTCGTTTTTGGCAGTTGAAATTGTCATTTTTGCCAGTTAAAAATGGGCGTTGCCGACACTTGAAAATTGGCCTTTTTAGCAGTTGAAAATTGTCATTTTTGGCAACTTAAATGGTCGTTTCTGACACTTGAAATTTGGCCTTTTTGGCAGTTAAAAATTGTCATTTTTGCCAGTTAAAAATGGTCGTTGCCGACACTTGAAAATTGGCCTTTTTTTGCAGTTGAAAATTGTCATTTTTTGGCAGCTGAAATGGTCCTTTTCGACACTTGAAATTTAGCCTTTTTGGCAGTTAAAAATCGTCATTTTTTCCAGTTAAAAATGGTCGTTGCCGACACTTGAAAATTGGCCTTTTTTGCAGTTGAAAATTGTCATTTTTGGCAGCTGAAATGGTCCTTTTCAACACTTGAAATTTAGCCTTTTTGGCAGTTAAAAATTGTCATTTTTGGGCAGTTGAAAATTGTCGTTTTTGACAGTTGAAAATTGTCATTTTTTTGCAGTTAAAAATTTTCACTTTTGGCAGTTAAGAATGGTCGTTTCCGACACTTGAAAATTGGCCTTTTTGGCAGTTGAAAATTGTCATTTTTGGCAGTTGAAAATTGTCATTTTTTGGCAGTTAAAAATTGTCATTTTTGGCAGTTAAAAATGGTCGTTTCAGACACTTGAAAATTGGTCTTTTTGGCAGTTAAAAATTGTCGTTTTTGGCAGTTAAAAATAGTCATTTCCGACACCTGATATATTACATGATATGCTAGAATTTATCAAATATACAAAAAAAATTGTACATTCACAAAACATCTGAATTATCTTCAATTTTTGAAGATGAGTGAGTTATAAATGTTTAAAAATGATTTGTCGAATATTTGAACAAAGAAAAAATAGAAAAAAAAATACTGATATGATTGAATTCCTTAAAACCTTCAATACAATCATAATATATTTACCTTTAAAATTAAGTTTGAGTTTTGAAAATTAATATTTAAAGTTGAATAAAAAATCGATTTTTTTAATACACTCACAAAACATCTGTAATTTTTAGAAATGCGTCACTTTTTCCGTAAGTTATGAATTTTTGAAAATTAACGTTTTAAGTTGCCGAACAAAAAAAGATCAGAATTTCTTAAAAATATACCGGGTGACCCAGGGATCTGTAAAAGCCCCATAACTTATTTGCTATTTAAGATATCGACTTCCAGTTTTCTTGAACTGGTACCCACACTTATTCTACATATTTTAAAAATATGTATGTTTTTGTACAGGGTGTCCCAATATACATAACAGACCAAAGTTATGTTTTTTTAAATGGAACACCCTATATTTTATACTTAATTTTCAACCCTCCTGAGAAGCTGATAAAAATAGTATAGGATAGTATGGGTCTATTATGGACGGTTGGTTAGTTATGGGCAAATTTGTGGCAAAAACATGTACACATTGAAAACATTGCAGAAGCAATAACAATAACAATTTTTGCAAAATCCATATCTCTATTGAAAATTATTGAATTTACAAAAACCAAATTGATTTCGAATAAGCGATACTTCGGCCATTGGGGATGATTTTTTATGAAATTTTTCCTGCGTTTTTTATATTGTTTTCAGCGATGTTTTTGTTCAGGTGCTCAAAAAATTAAAATAACAATTTTCAAAAATCCATATCTCTGTTGAAAATTATTGAATTTACAAAAAACAAATTGATTTTGAATAAGCGATACTTTGGTCATTGAGGATGATTTTTTATGGAATTGTTCCTGCGTTTTTTATATATTTTTCTGCGATGTTTTTGTTCAGGTGCTCATAAAATTAAAACAAACATTTTCAAAAATCTATATCTCTATTGAAAATAATTGAATTTACAAAAACCAAATTTATTTTGAATAAGCGATACTTCGGCCATTGAGGATGATTTTTTATGGATTTTTTTTGCGTTTTTTATATTTTTTTCTGCGATGTTTTTGTGATCATAGTCACAGTTTAAAATCACTGATATTAAAAAGTAGCAATCACAGGTAGCAACGTGATTCAAAAGTAGCAGTTTTGTCCATCTCTAGTAATTTATTAATAACTACGGTAATCCAGAGTACGCGGGTACGGTAATTCGTTTTCGAACGTGTGGCAACACTGGCGTCACCAGATGTGCATCACTTGGAGGTTGCCGATGGGATTTTGCACATCATTGGCCCTGAAAATGGCCGATGTTTTCAGTGGCTGGAGGTTCGGTCTGGTTCTTAGATCAAATGCTCATCTGATCGCTTGATCATCAAGTGTCAATTCTCGTCAATGCACTTCTGTACCCGCTGGCGAAAGTTTACTTGAACATTCGAAGGGTTTGTATGGAAATTGCTCGAAATGCAGCCCTTATCCTCTCCTTCATGTTCTGCACTGTTGTCGGAGCTTCAGCAAATAGTTTCTCCCCAGAGGAAAAAGTCAAGGGGAGTTAGATCCGGGGATCTTTGATGCTAATACCGAGGGTAATGCATGAATTACAGCCTGGATTAATCTGAGATTTTAAACAACATGACGGACAAAATTCGTGAAGAAACTCTTAAAAAAGGCATTTAGAAAAAAACGTTTCCTACAAAAAGTTTGTATTTTTTCCTGTAGAATACGATCCCGCAATAAAAAATAGGGGGTTTTATTTGAAAAATCAAAGTTGACCTTTGTTTGACCTTGAAAATCACCTTCAAGGTCATTTTTAAGGTCACCAGCTTATGTCCCCCTCTGAACGCTACAACTTTTATCTGAAACATTTTTTGCCATGTTGCTCAGGTTTCGAGATATTTGGGCTGGCAATTTAACCCTAACACCCTGTATAATTATTATATTGTAATTAAATACATAATTTAGGTATATAAATATTATATTGTAATTTAATACATAATTTAGGTATATAAATATTATATTGTAATTAAATACATAAAAGTTTATTATTATCATCAATATTTGTTTAACAAATTGGAATGAGGATTAAGTAAAATGCCGAAGCAAACAAAGTGAAAAACAGATTAGAAATCTAACTTATAAAATCAACAATGTTTACCAGTTTGATTGATAAGTGTTCATTTTCTAACCAGAAATTGTATCGAAATATTGGCCTTAAAATTATTACAACTGAACGAGTTAAAAAATAATACGAAAGTTATCAAGAATTTTAAACATTAAGACTTCAAGCTGAGTTTTTATTTGGTAGAATTAATATTTATGTCATATTATATTTAAGAAATCTTTATTATCAGTAATTACATAGGTGTAATAAATATTTATTCTTACACTTAGAATTTTAATTTTGTTTGTTTTACTTTCCTGATAAGGTCTATCGACGTTAGGTCTTTCCGCTTATTTCATATTATTATCCTTAAAATGAGAAATGTATGAATTAATGTAATGGTGGATGCGCCGGGAACCTAAAATTTCGATCATACTGGAACATTTTTGTTGTCGCAAACATAGCGACATTAGTTAGATAAGTGTTAATATTCAACCAGGTTAACTACCAATTTATACAAAACAGCGTGAATTTGCCTAAAGATCATAGCACATAAACAACTAAACACACTATGAAGCCAGTTTACGTCCATATACACACACACCCATGCACACCCTTTGTATACTTAAATATATTGAATCGTAAAACGCGACTTGGAGTACTAAACCTTGCGTCCTGGGCGTTTATGCCCTTCTTGCTTTCGCAATAAAAGCCCGGGTGCCGGGGATATTAACTTAAACTGTCATAATTGTAATGAAACTGACACTAAATTGAAACTACACTTCCGCTGCAATTGTTATCGGAATTTCGTAAGCGACAAAGATCGGGGTGGGATTTTTGGCGTCGTGCTCGGCAGACCGTGGCAAATTTATATTGGCACACAGAGGCCTGGATTTTCATGTGAGTGGGCCGATAAGATGACCACTGCTAAATGTAATCAAATTGGCCATCGATCAACTTTAATCGTTCGATTGGAAGTTGTGATTTTTCACGGAGGCCAACGGCTCGGAAGTAACTATTCTGCACTCGGTGCGAAAATCGTAATCGTGCTTTTGCAGGATGTAACAGATAAATTTGAAGTTTTCAAAGTTAAGCACAATCCGGACTCATCAAAGACCAGACCTAATATCCCCCCCCCCCTGTCCAATGCTCTGTAAAAATATATAAATGTACGATCGTAATATTAATATTCATAGTTTGAAAATGACAAGCTAAAATTGTCAAAACTATAGTTACTCCAAGTGTATAAAGTGATACCAACAAAGTTATTCGTTTTTATTTGAATTATTAAAAATGTATCAGAAAGTGAAAGCCTCCACAATTACTTATACAGATAAATTTGGTTGATTTTAATTTTACAATTAAATTCGATAAAGACGAAAGTAGCCTGAATATATGAATATTCAACCTGTTCGTAACTCTGCAAGCAAAATTAAGTCTTACTAAGACGATAAACAAATAACTTATTGAAACAACTACTTCACTGGCAATCTTACAATTTTTGAAAAAAAGTTTTTTTGACGTTAACTGTCTGAATCAACTACGAATTTTTAATTAGTTTAGTTTATTTATCTTTGTTAGCATTGCTTACAAAATAAGTTTAAAATAATTTACAAATACATGTAAATTCATATACAAACAATTTAGATCGCAATCCTAACGGGCGAAGTTCACTCTTCAGAATGGTCTTCCACTCGGACCCAATCTTCATTGGCAGGGATTAATTTCTTTTTTGAAACACATTGTATATACGATTGAAATTCAAATGAAAAATATACCCTCTATAAGCTAATATTCCATAATTAATCCTTCCCTAAAAAGAAAGACTTTGAGGACAAATTAATTTCTATCAAAAAATTTTTTGTCGAATGATATTAGTAAAATTCCCTTCCAATAAAAAAATGAGCATAACAGCTTACAAAAGGGACCTATTTAATTAAGCTCTTTTTTCATTTACGGATGCGAACCGGAAAGAATGTAAATTTCATTTCATTTACGACTCCGGGGTGCAATCCAAACATCTGCACGGAATTGTGTGGTGTGTTATGAAATGTTCCGGTTGAATGGTACAAAGTCAATAGGGATTTTAATTAAAACACCGACGGATTAATCGAAAAGGAAAAAATCAAATGAAACAGAATCGAATTCGAAAGCTGTGTCTCCACATAGCGTAAAATAAATATGAAATTTATTTTACTTATTTACTACTAAATAAATCTGAAATTTATTTTACTCCAGCAACACCATGACAGAAGTAAGTTAAAGGTATAAACGCCAAAGTGGCGGATCTATTGCCACTCAGTTTGGGATTAGTACATCAATTAGGCAATAGATTTCGCTACTTTGTTGCTTCTACCTTTAACGGTGCTTCGAATATTTATATTCCAATTATAATTTCCGTTTCTCCATCAGATTTTAACTGTGTTGATGAGACCGGTTCGTAGATGAAGTCAATTACATGCATCATAATGTATAGTAGTCTCTTATACTGATAATACTAATTTTCTTAATTTTATTTATTCATGTCACATATTACCCTGCAGCGCTGACTTAAAAAAATCATAAATTGTTTATAGGAAATGGTTACCCTAATTTTTCGAATTGTATTTGTTCTTAATGTTATATACTACTCAATTCTTGTAAAAAAAGTCAAGCATGGAATCCCAAATAGAAGTTATGATTTTTTTAAATAATTCTTGTATCTTGTCGGCGGCCAAGCGTGCAGAGCTAACTTAAAAAATCATAAATTATTTATAGGAAATGGTTACGCTAATTTTTTGAATTATATTTATGCATAATGTTATAGACTACTCAATTGTTTCAAAAAAATCAAGCATGGAATCCCAAATGGAAGTTATGATGTTTTTAAATAATTTTTCCATCTTGTCTGTGGCCGAACGTGCAGCGTTAACTTAAAAAATGGTGATGTGGCTATCATATTACTTTCTCCGACTTGATAGTATCAGTAAATATAGCTTTCATAGTTTATTTTCAATTGAAATCATATTTTAAATGTACATCGAACGTTTTGTAAACTCGGATGAAACTGACGTTTAAAACGTCAAAATTATGAAACATGGAAAAATTATGCTTCAAATTGAAAAACTCGGTTTACTCAAAAACTAACGAGATTTTGAAAAAAACTTATTCTTTAGAAGTTGTTCATTTTGGCATTCTCTATAATTATTATTCACATAAATTTGCTGTAACTATTATTGTTTCATAATTATAAACCAAAAATTTAAAAGAAATTAATAAATTTTTTTCTCGAATAGAAATGATTTTATGAAAAATATTTTCAAGCAAAAGATGTTCATTTCTTTGTTGTCTTCAAAGTTTGTTTAAATGTTTTTGTGATATTTTTCATATTTAACAAAATATTGGAAAAAAAACAAAAAACAGTTAAGGTAAACACCCACTTCCGGTGTACGAAATTTTACCAAAAGCTTTTCAGTTCTTCAGATTATCAAATAAGACGTATGTTCAAAGATTCATATCAATTGCTCTATTAGTTTTTGAGATATAGCGCGCACAGACACACACACACACACACACACAGACACAATTTTTTTTTCCAGAAATTGTTGAAATGTCACCAAAACTGATATTTCCGTAAAAAAAATTTTGAAAAAAAAAATCACGATCACAATACTTTCTCGTACTTCGTAACGGAGAAAGACAAAATAGAGACGTTATGGATATGCAGCTATAAATAAACGTTTGATCGAAGTTTCAGGTTTTTATAGAAAAAAACAAAACTTTCCAAATGTAGCTTAGCTATTATTACACCAGTTCTTGATAAGGACGAAGAGGATGATTGCGACCGTTACTACGTGGTAATACATATTTAAACTGAATTGAATAATTTTCTGTATTTTAAACACACCTTTTTTGTAAATTTTGAAATAATTTTCCAACCGGAAAAATTTTTTTAAACAAAATTTCTTAGAAGTAAGTATGCTATCGTTTAAAAATATTTATAACATACAAGGTGTTCATTTTATTTTCGTAACCTTTCCTTTTTCAAATAGAACACCCTGTAAAAATACATTTAGAATTAAAAAAAAAAATTCTGGAAATATTTCTTTTTTTGTAAAATGCATCATTTTTGAGTTATACACAATTAATACAGATTCCTGAACTTCAGCAACTTCATCCCTACAGCAAGATTAAAATTCAAGACGAAATAAAATTATACCAAAAAAAGTAAAAGCTTTAAAAAGCAAATTACGGTTATGAAAATTGAAAAATATTCTTTTTGCGTCTTTTAACTAACTAAAACAGATTATTTCTCGCAGAAATACTGATTAAAATAAAAGTTATAAATTTTCAAAAGTACAAATTAAAAAAATTGAAAAAAAAAAGTTTTGTAGTTTTGTAAATGCTAATAAATACTTTTTTTTGATATGTAGGAAGCTTCTACTTCGTTATACATGCTTTTTATATAGAATAAAACACTTTTTTACTTTGTTTGTATAACACTTATTTGTTTATTTTGTTTGACTGCAGTCACTCAGCTTGCCATTATCAAAACTTTAGTTTAAATAAACAAATAAGTGTTATACAAACAAAGCTAATAAATACGTTTGCATCTACTGACTGAAGCAGTTAAAAATTCTTACGAAGACAAAAGTTATAAATTTATAAAATTGTCCCTGCAGTTTGGTTAAAACTTTATCCAGAACAAAAAAAAATGTAAAAAATGGTGATGTGGCCATCATGTTACTTTCAGCGACTTTATATTTACGTCTTCATGGGTTTATTTTCAATTGAAATCATATTTTAAATGTACATCGAGCGTTGCGTAAACTCGGATGAAACTGACGTTTAAAACGTCAAAATCATGAAAGATGGAAAAAATATACATTAAATTCAAAAACTCGGTTTACTCAAAAACTAACGAGATTTCGAAAAAACTTATTCTTTAAAAGTTGTTCATTTTGGCATTCTCTACAATTATTATTCATATAAATTTGCTGTAACTATTATCGTTTCATAATTATAAACCAAAAATAAAAAAAATAAAATTTTTTTTTTCTCGAATAGCAAAAATATTTTCAAGCAAAAGATGTTAATTTCTTTGTTGTCTTCGATGTTTGTTTAAATGTTTTTGTGATATTTTTTATATTTAAGAAAATATTGGCAAAAAAACAAAAAACACCCACGTCCGGTGTACGAAATTTTACCAAAAGCTTTTCAGTTGTTCAGATTATCAAATAAGACATATGTTCAAAGTTTCATATTAATTGCTCTATTAGTTTGAGATACAGCGCACACAGGCAGACACACACACACAGACACACACACACAGACACACACACAGGCACAATATTTTTTTTTTCCAGAAATTGTTGAAATGGCATCTAGGGACTCCAAAACGGATATTTCCGTAAAAAATTTTTTGAAAAAAAAATCACGATCACAATACTTTCTCGTACTTCGTAACGGAGAAAGTAAAAATCATAAATTATTTATAGGAAATGGTTACCCTAGTTTTTTGAATTTTATTTATTCAATTGTTGGAAAAAAAGTCGAGCATGGATTTTTTACTTTCTCCGTTACGAAGTTCGAGAAAGTGTTATGATCGTGATTTTTTTTTGAAAATTTTTTTTTACGGAAATTTCCGTTATGGGGTCCCTAGATGTCATTTCAACAATTTCTGGAATTTTTTTTAAGCTGTGTGTGTGTGTGTGTGTGTGTATGGCTGTGTGTGTCTGGCTGTGTGCGCTGTATCTCAAAAACTAATAGAGCAATTGATATGAAACTTTGAACGTCTTATTTGATAATCCGAAGAACTGAAAAGCTTTTAGTAAAATTTCGTACACCAAAAGTGGGTGTTTACCTTAACTGTTTTTTGTTTTTTGCCAATATATTCTTAAATATGAAAAATATCACAAAAATATTTAAGCAAACATTAAAGACAACAAAGATATGAACATCTTTTGCTTAAAAACATTTTTCATCAAATCATTGTTATTCAAGAAAAAAATTTATTATTTTTTTCAAATTTTTGGTTTATAATTATAAAACGATAATAGTTACAGCAAATTTATGTTAATAATAATTGTAGAGAATGTTAAAATGAACAACTTATAAAGAATAAGTTTTTTTCGAAATCCCTTTAGTTTTTGAGTTTTTGAATTTGAAGTATAATTTTTCCGTCTTTCCTAATTTTGACGTTTTAAACGTCAGTTTCATCCGAGATTACACAACGCTCGATGTACATTTAAAATATGATTTTAATTGAAAATAAACCATGAAAACGTAACATGATGGCCACATCACCATTTTTTTTTAAATATTTTTTCTATCTTGTCTGTGGCCCAACATGCAGCGCTAACTTAATTGTTTATAGGAAATGGTTACCCTAATTTTTCGAATTTTATTTATTTTTAATGTTATAGACTACTCAATTGTTGCAAAAAAAGTCGAGCATGTAACCCCAAATGGAAGTTATGATTTTTTTAAATAATTCTTCTATCTTGTCGGCGGCCTAGCGAGTAGCGCTAGTAAAAAAAAATTATAAATTGTTTAGAGATTATGTTATTAAATTGGTAAGGGCCAAGCAGAAGGTTAATCAACATTTTATTGAGATTGGTAATATTTACGGTAGTGGTGGATGCTCCGGAAAACCGTGGTTGGAAATTCGTGGCTAACTTCTCGTCGATAGTCTACTGCAGTATTTGCAAAACAAATTTAGTTTGAGTGTATTATCTTCTTCCCAGAGAAAACCAGGGTAGGAAAGTGAAAACTCTGAAACATTAAATTAAATTAAATTTTTAAAAATATATCAAGTAAAACGAAAATAATCAGCAGTTTATTCAGGGTTGGGTTTTACATCTGTTCTTGCGGGATTTCAGTTTCCACAAAGCCATGTCGCACTTTGTTATTTCTCTAACGAAACATTGAGAATCATTAATTGTTTTAATGTTTACGTATTGCCAGTTCGTATTATTAAAAATAGTAATATGAAATAGATATCAATTCTTCAAAATAAAAATAATCGCAATGGATAGTTTCGCTTTATTCGGGCATTTTCGAGAAAATTATTTTTAAATTTTCTGAATTAAGAATTGCAATTTTGTAATAGTGGTCCCATAATGAATTTTACATGAAAAGACCTAAGGTTTTGCCGGTATCTTCAGCAACATATTCGTCGATAATTTATCTACACATTTGAGTGAGGATGATTTGCCACAACGTGATAATGAAATTGGTTTCAGTGACCAGGATTTTTTTTTTCATACTTCACAATTTTTCGCACGCTAGATATGCGAGTTAAGTTCATGGTGTTATCTGCAGATAGTGTGCTAAGTTATTAGCTTATTGTTATTACTAAAGCATCACTGCTATTTCATTATTTATATTTTTTTATCAATTTCCAGAAAATTAGTAGAGATAACTTCGAAATTTAGTATATGCAAATATGGTGGATGCGCCGGATTCATGCCTTACTTCCAATCTCTGTCGTGAGTTTGGCTATCAGACTCTGATAGTCGACGACAAAAGGTATAACAGTACGTGTATCTTAATAAGGTACGGTTTTGTAGTGCTTAAAGTTGTGTTTTACCGTTTACGATCATTTGATGCATTTGAACTTTTAATTTAAAAAAAATTGCTATATTGCTATGCTTACTATGTGTGTATTTAGTCACGTTCGAATGGCTTTCCCGGACTAATTTCGGTTGCTAGGAAACTCACAAAATAACAAGCCTGTTCTGAATCATGATAGTCCTAGTACCGTTATAGGCTAGTTAAAAGAGCAGGGATTTTTAATTATAAAAGTTGTTTTGAACTATTTTTATAACTATTTAAATCGATAGCGCAAAAAAAACTATACAACACTCGGTTAGTTAAGTGCATTCAAACAGATTTTAATTAAAAATTTTCTCGACCTGTTAGAGAGCACTTACCGAACTTGTGTCGTAATATACTATATTATAAAGGCTAAGTAAAGAAAACAAGCATTTTTTTAATCTAAAGAAACAAGAACACCTACCTGTTATTTCATGTTCTACCACCAACGTATTTGTTACTTTATTGGCTTTAATACTTTCATTTATCACATTCGCAGACAAATAATTGCATTACTCAATAAAAAAAAAAAACTAATGCATTTTGTATGTTTTTTTTGTTCGATACCTTCGGGACCACTGAGATTGATTTGGTTTTCCGCGGAATCATCGCGCGTCGGGCGGACGTGAAACATCGGCAGGGTTGTTAATTTCAGCGGGGTGGTTTCGCAGGCGGCACTGCACTGATTAAATTCCTGTTTTATTTGCCTGCCGCCACGTTAATTGTTGTAATAAATATGCAATGGTGCAATAAAACAAATAGTAAACGTAGTTTAATTTCGGAAAATATAACGTTTTGTTTGTTTTAATTAGGGTGTATGTTTATACTTTAATAAAAAGCGTACAGTGGCTGTGTCCCTATATTAAAATTAAAATCAAAATGTTATATAGCAAATGCGTGTTATTTTATGTGATAATTTAACTAATTTATTAATACTAAACACAAATGAGAGTCATTAAAATGAAAAAAACGTGTTGTAGCTATTATGTAATTTTGTTCGATTTGATGGTATCAACTAGAAAAATTTCAGTAACGAAGCTTTTTTACAAGTTGTAAATATACATATAACCGACGCGACGTTGAAGGTGTTAATATTAAAATAATAGTATATTAAAAAACGAGTTCCATAAGCTCCATTTTTCGCACGCGTCCAAGTTTAAAAAACGACGAGCGCACGAGGAGTTTTCCAATGACAAGTGCGAAAAAACGCCTTATGAACGAGTTTTTTACAATATTTTTACTATTTTGCCCCTTATTATTCCATTTCTAAATTAAAAAATCGCCCAAACATATTTAGAAAATTGTATGGTGGTTGGTAATACTAATAATAGACATTTCAATTTGAAATTAGATTTCCACACATCAAAAATATCTCGCCTAAAATTTAACACAGCTAGACAGCTCCGAATTTCTGCGGTGCCAACCTTGAAAAATTAAATTATTAAAGCACTCGGCGCGTCATTAACGAACCCATATGAGTCCGTTAATGACTCCGTTTTAGACGCAAAATAGAAAACATTATTTATACCACCAACCAAGTGAGCTATGATTCAATTGTTAAGAAATGCATGGTTCAAATTATCACAAATATATGTCGAAAGCAATGTTTGTTTTGTCGTTTTCTTAATTTATAGATCTGCTGCATAGCACTAATATCTCTGACCCATATGTCTATAAATAGAATACGTTTCCCCCATTGTAATAGTGTTTTATTCATAAATAATTATGAATATTAAAATAAAATAGTTGCGATTGCTTTTTAATGATTCGTTTTTGAATGAACAGATTGCCACGTGCGAGTTCATTTTAGGTTTTGCTAATGTCACGCTAATAGATACTAGAGATGGCTAAAACTGCTACTTTTTAAGATTTTAAACTGTGACTATGATCACGGTTAGCAATCATCGTAATACCTTCTGAAACTATTGATGGTTTCGTAAAAATATTTGCAAGTGATTCTTGTTATGACTGCTAATATTCGTCTAGCTGAACTTGTAAATAGTGCTCCTTTTGATATTATACCTGTAACCGAAGATATTTTGGATATATTATTTCCTATCGCATATAAACTTACATCTGACGTTGATTCAGAATGAACCGAGAAACATTTAGAGATTTTTGCAGAATATTATAACAGAATAACTGTTCTATAAATTAAAAAAAAATCAGATTTCTGACAGTTAATTTTATTTTTTTTCGGCACGTGAAATTCGTAATTTTTAAATTAGCAGTAATTGTTGTTCTCATGCGATTATTTTAAAATCTGTTAAAGGGATGTTTACAGATTCTCATTAACTCTTAAAGCAGAATGCATTTAAGTATTTTTGGAAAATTTTCACCAATTTTTTTTAAAAATATTTTTTATCATTTCATGAAAGTAGCAATTTTATAATTGTCTAAATGCGGTTCTTGTGTAATAATTTCAAAAATTATAATAAGAATTATTTCACAGTCTTTATGAATATTAAATTCGTGTGGTTTAGGTTTGTGGCAATTTTTAATGCATCGCATCCCAAATGTGTGCAATTTTAAATGCTACAACAATTTTGTTTTTGTGCAATTAATTAGAACTCTAAAGTTCGTCGATTCTTATTTGATCTTATTACAATATACTTTAAATAAGTTACGAAAGTTTCAGAATTTTTTTTGTATTTTATAGTTATAAAATTTGTAATTTTAAAATTAGTTCTTGTACGATTATTAAAAAAACTACAGTAGAGGTTTTTTTTTTAATTCTGAATAAATCTTGAAGTAGAATGTCTTTTTAGTAAGTTTGAAAAGTTTCAAGTATGTGGCAAATGCTTTTCTATTCTCGACTTGCCTCTCGAATTTTTGTAGAATCCTGAAGTAGAATACATTTTGAGTAAATTTTAAAAGTTTCAAGAATGCGACGATTGTTTCTGCATTGTTGTTTTGCTTCCGAAAAAGCGCATTGTTTCGCGGATGATTATTTCAAAATTGGTGAAGAAGCATTTTTAGATTTTTGCAGAATCGTTAATTGCAATGTATTTTGAATAAATAAAAGTTTTCATTGTTATGGCAAATATTTTTCTACGTCTGTTTTGCTTCTGAAAAAACTCATCTTCAGAATAACGATTTGGGAGTTATTTTAAAATTTAGTCGAAGAGCATTGCAGATTTTTTCAGAATCGTAAACGGGAATAAATTTTGAGTCATTTAGAAAGGTTTTAAGTACGCGATAATTGTTTATCAATTTTTATTTTGCCTCTGAAAAAAACGCTACTTTAGAATGGCGATTTTCTCTATTCTTGGGAAATTATTTTAAAATCTGATCAAGAAGCATTTGGAATTTTTTGTAGAATTCTAAAGTAGAGTATATTTTGAGTAAAATTTGAAAGTTTCAAGTATGTGACAATTGTTTATCCATTGTTGTTTTGCTTCCGTAAAAGGCGTGCTTTTTCTAGGGTGATTATTTCAAAATAGGTGAAGAAGCATTTCTTCATTTTTGCACAATCGTAAATTGAAATGTATTTTTAATAAATTTAAAAGTTTTCAAGGTTATGGCAAATGTTTTTCTACGCCTGCTTTGCCTCTGAAAAAGCTCATCTTCATAATAACGGTTTGGATTGTTCTCGGGGAGTTATTTCAAAATCTGGTCGAGGAGCATTGAAGATTTTTGCTAAATCATAAACTGGAATCAATTTTGAGTCATTTTGGAAGGTTTCAAGAACGTGATAATTGTTTTTCTATTTTTCTTTTGCCTCTAAAAAAACGCATCTGTAGAATGATGATTTTCTCTATTCTTAGGAGATAATTAATCTGGTTAAGAAGTATTTGGAAATTTTTGTAGAATCCTAAAGTAAAGTATATTTTGAGTAAATTTTGAAAGTTTCAAGTATGTGACAATTGTTTCTCCACTGTTGTTTTGCTTCCGAAAAGGTGCATTTTATCTCCGGTGATTATTTCAAAATTGGCAAAGAAGCATTTCTAGATTTTTGCAGAATCGTAAATTTAAATGTATTTTGAATAAATTTAAAATTTTTCAAGGATATGGCAAATGTTTTTCTGTGCTTACTTTGCCTCTGAAAAAGCTCATCTTCAGAATAACGATTTGGAATGTTCTCGATGAGTTATTTTAAAATCTAGTCGAGGAGCATAGAATCGTAAAGTGGAATACATTTTAAGACATTCTGGAAGGTTTCAAGAACGTGATAACAGTTTTTCTATTTTTGTTTTGCCTCTAAAAAAGCGCATCTTTAGAATGATGATTTGCTCTGTTCTCGAAGGATTATTTTCAAATGAAATAATTAACGTCGAGTAGCATTTGGAGATTTTTTCAAAATGGTAAATTTAGAAAGTTGCAGATTTGTAGCAATTGTGCACTCTCTTCAATTTTTAAAAAAACTTCAAATTACTTTAATTAATATAATATATAATTCTATGGCAAATGTGACACATCATTAGTTTTGGGTGGTGAAAATACACTCAAAAATTACATAAAAAATCCATGTTTAAAAAAAATATCTAAATAACCAAACGTCGTATTTAAAACATAAAATTATTTTCAAGAAGAGCTTATAAAAGTGTCTTTTGGTTTTTTTAAAATAATCAGTAATCAAGTCGTAAAAAAATAAAAACCAAAATTGTTTGTTTGTTTTCGGTTATTATCGATTATCTCCAGAAGTAGTGAAAATATTTCAAATTACAGTAAATTATTCAGCATTAAAATGCGAGACTTTATTTTCATTTAGCCAACTCTTTATCTCTCATATTTATCAAGATAGCAATGCTAATGCTTGGAATTTGTGTCACCCTTTATACAAAAATCACGTCTCGAGTTATCGTTGCAAATTTGTGAAATCTAGCGGAACTTTTTCATCCCTGTATAATTAAATATTAGATTGAAATGGTCAAAAGTGTCAAATGAAGATAAAATCAAAAATTTTATTTCGATTAAGTTATAATATGTTCTACTTTTATGTTAACTTTTAATATGTTCTTATTTTGACAATTGTAATACATGCCTTATTATAAATGTAGATCTACTAAAAAAGGAGTGAATTTTCAAGACTTTTTATTTTTACGTTGAAAATTTGTTTTCTGGTTTTCCTTTTGTCAAAAACTTCCAAGTTTTTTTTTATTTCCGCATGAAATTTAATTAAAAATAAGAAAAGTAAAGTGCTTTAAAGTTTAAAAAGTTTGACACTAAATTTAGTACACCCTTTATAATTCATATCAATCAAACTTGATTAACGGGACTCTCTGACCCTATTTATATTTAATAAGTATCTTGTCTAATTTTACCATGGATTTTTATTTTTTATAAATTTTTTAAACTAATGGTGTAAAACTGATTTTTTGCAGTTTTTATTTTTTTATGCGGATATCACCAAACCAATTTGCAAAAAATTTTAGGGGCATATAGGCAATAATAAAAGACACCCAAATAAGTATTAAAATATACAGCATGTAATCTAAGAAGCTATACCATTATGACTTCACCCATTTTTAGGACACCCTGTATAATCACAAATATTTTTTTTTAAATGCGTCCTAGGATACAATTAAAGTTTGCAAAATATCAAAATCCTAATTTAATTTGTAACTGAGCTATAGAAGAAAGAAGGTGAAATACAAGAGCAATACTTCTGGTGGATGCGCCGGGTAATACATGGTTATTTTAATAACTATTCAGAACTATAACAATAAATAACTTTTTTTTTATAACTAACTCCCTGTAAAATTTTACAAAACTGATATACACGATTGTGCAAACTTTAAAACCAACATGTACATTATTTACAGCCGAGGGGACATTTTTCAAGACTCTTGCCGGGCGAGCCGCCATAAATCTGCGGGATAAAATAAAATGTATAAAATTAATACAGCTCACCGGTGCCGAAGAAATATCGCGTGAAATTGTTGACTTGCGCCAAATTAATTGTAAATTTGCAAGAGACGGCGGGAAAATAACTAACGGAGTAAACAACCCGGCGAATTAATGAGCGGCCCAACTAACGAGATTTACTGCACGGTAATTTTGCGGACACATGTCCGCCATTTCAGCAAATGCGCGAAGGTCCACCGCGAAGGGCTCAGGTTTTGCGATGTTTAATTGTGCTCTTAATTATTTTAAATGTAATTGTGCAAAGCGAAAAAATGTTTGGTGTAATTTTCATGCGCACTCTCGACAAATTGTCTCCGTTTTATCATATACAAGGTGGCACAAAAGTAATGTCATAATTTGAATTGTCCGCCATTTTTGCAGATGGCGCCAAATGTCACTGTGCTTTGATATTTGCGATGTAGATATACAGGGTGCCTGTTTTTCGAGCGGCACCATGGCACTCTACAAATATAATACATTTAAAATTTTGGCTCAAATGTAAAATTAAAACATAATGTGTGATATATCATCGTAAACAGAAAATCTTGCATTAGAAAATGTTAAAATCCAATATGGCGCCCATAAGAAAAACAAAAGTTGTCTATTGTTTCTCCGCCATCTTGAAAGCTACAATAAATCTAAGATATTTAGATCTTCCATTAAAAAGTGCTACAATAATGTCTTAGTGCAAAATGCGTAATAGTAACAGTTTTCGAATAAAAAATTAAAAATGAAAATAGAATTGTTTTTATTTTTTCGCGATTTTTTTTAAAACAAAAAAAGATAACTCAAATTTCTTAACAGATTATTAATCAACGTTATAATACACAACTTTGCCCAGATTTAACCAACCTCGTATCTCTTAAGATAACTGAAATCCCCATGATGCCGCTCGAAAAACGGGCACCCTGTATAGTGAATTAGTTGTCAACAAGCGATGGAGCGATACACACCTCAAGAATGTGGATTTATTGTTACTGCTTATTTGACAAATTTTATGTCTCTTGTTTTAACGTAACGTGAATTTCGTCGTCGTTTTCGCAGTCGTCGTGTTCCATGGGCTCGAACAATTAAGCGTTTGACTGAGCGCCTCGTACACACTGGGTCGACTACAGATGTCGCAAGAAGTGGCCGACCTCGTAGTGCTTGTTCGAACGAGAACATCGCTGCTGTTGCCGACGACGTCAGAGAGAATCCACAAACATCAACGAGACGACGATGCACACAATTAGGTATCAGCCAGTGACGGTTCGCGGGTTTTTTTCTGGTACGGCCGAGGAACAAGAGATGGTAATACATATAGGTAGGGTCAGTTGCAGAGACGGCTGGCTGCGTGAGCGCACCTATCTGTATTACCACCTCTTGTTCCTCGGCCGTACCAGAAAAAAATCTGCGAACCGTCACTGGTATCAGCACACGTTCCTTGCAACGGATTTTGGTAAAAGATTTGAAATTGTTCACGAATTGCTGCCTGCTGACCATCGGACAAGGTTAACTTACTGCCAAACTCTGTGGAACTTGGTGCAAAAAGAGGATGATTTCGTATCAAAAAGCACAATGAGCTATAAAGCCCATTTCCACTTAAATGGTGTTGACAAACAGAATTTGCGTTTCTGGGGCACAGAAAATCCATTGCATCCCCTCAAAGTAACTGTCTGGTGCGGCATTTGCAGTGAAAAAATAGTTGGTCCTCATTTTTTTGGAGACACCGTAACTGTAAAGCGAGCGTTACAGGCATATGCCAAACGAGTTTTTTTTGCCGCAAGTTGCTGCATTGGGTCTCGAACATTGTCGGTTATAACAGGACGGAGCAACCGCTCACACAGCTCGGGAAACTATGGAGATTTTGAGACACCAATTTCCAGGTGCAGTGATCTCCCGTTTTGGAGATTTGAACTGGCCGTCCAGATCGCCAGATCTAACAGCACTGGACTTCTTCCTTTGGGGCTTTTTAAAATCTCGGGTTTACCACAACAAACCATGAACCTTGGAAGTCCTGAAAGCTAACATTGAAGAATAAATCGCCAATTTGGAGCCAGATGTTTTGCGAGCAACAATTTAAAATGCCGTAAAACGAGCGCAATTATGCATCAACTCGGGAGGTGGTCATTTGACCGATATAATTTTTTCCAAGTAATGTCACCAGCTCTTTTTTACTTTCTCCGTTACGAAGTACGATAAAGTATTGTAATCGTGATTTTTTTTTCTTCAATTTTGTGTGTGTGTGTGTGTGTGTATCTCAAAAACTGATAGACCAATTGATATGAAACTTTGAACATAAGTTTTATTTGATAATCCGAAGAACTGAAAAGCTTTTGGTAAAATTTCGTACACCGGAAGTGGGTGTTTACCTTAACTGTTTTTCCAAATTTTCTTAAATATGAAAAATATTACAAAAATATTTAAGCAAATATTGAAGACAACAAAGAGATGAACATCTTTGGTGTGAAAATATTTTTCACAAAATCATTGTTATTCTAGAAAAAAATTTATTATTTTTTTTTTATGAAACGCTAATAGTTACAGCAAATTTATGTTAATAATAATTGTAGAGAATGCCAAAATGAACAATTTATAAAGAATAAGTTTTTTTCGAAATCTCTTTAGTTTTTGAGTAAACTGAGTTTTTGAATTTGAAGTACATTTTTCCATCTTTCATAATTTTGACGTTTTGAACGTCAGTTTAAATATAAATGATAACATTAAGTCGGAGAAAGTAACATGATGGCCAAATCACCATTTTTTTCATTTATAACAAAATGGCAGAAAATTCAAATTATGACATTACTTTTGCGCCACCTTGTACAAATTCCTTTAACTTTTGAAAATTACTAAATAATACCCCCCAGAGAGTTAATTGTATATCAAGGTCTTTCTAAAGTCCTCCCTATGTAACTGATACATAATTATTAACCCTTATTTCACGAATAACGCTAAGAAAAAATGTTCCTGCAATATCGAATGCTAATGTAAGTTTTGAAAGTACTGCTGTAATGAAAAAATAATTTTGGGTTTTTGACCATAACCATCCTCATTCTGACATTATTCTATACATCGCTTAAAATACATTCTAATATTATTTGTAAAATTGTAAATAGTTGAAGTTACAAAATTTTCGACCCGCTCGCAAAATGAAGCGTTTTTGGATGTAATAATATTTTACACAGGGTTACATAGAGGATGAATATTCTCTGAAACAAAATAGGACGATTTAACTAAATTTATCTCCATCCAAAAGTGGTTCCTAAGCCATCTACGAGGCCTCAAAGATATTATTTTTTTTCATTATTTTTCAAATATTTTTATTTTGGACTTTTGGAAAACCAAATTTGGCACATTTAATTACATTGATACCATGCACTTTTTGCGATATGGATCTTCATCTATCCGTTCTAAAATCTCTTCTTCAACATCCACAGTTCGTACAGTGCGTCTTCTACCACAATCCCTCGCAGAGTATTCTAAGCGGCCAGTTTCTCGAAGTCGCCTTTCTTCGGAAGCAAATGTTTGATGGTTTGGTATTCGGCGATTTGGAAATCTTTCACTGTAGAGTGTACACATTTGCGGCCATTACCTTCACAAAACCCAAAAACTATAACAATATCAGTTAATTCATTAATTGAGTACATGACTGACGTTGTCACAAAATCACCGATAACTGAATTTTACAGGTGTCTCAATTTCTATATTTGTAAATAAAGAATCAGTTTTTTTTTAGAATTTTATTTCTTTGTTGTTTTGACAAATAAAAATATTTTTTTGTGGGGAAAATAGCAAAATTTTATAAGAGACAAAAAATACGTAAAATTGAATGATCTTGCAGAAAAAAAGTATTCCTTATGATTTGACCTGTTGAATAAAAATATTCAGGTATCTTAAGAAGTCGATGGTCCTAGTTTGACCACTTACTTTAAACGTAGGATAAAGAAATATATCGCAAAAAGTGCATGGTATCAATGTAATTAAATGTGCCAAATTAGGTTTTCTTACCTAATTCCAAAATAAAAATATTTGAAAAATAATGAAAAAAAATAATATCTTTGAGGCCTCGTAGATGGCTTAGGAACCACTTTTGGATAGAGATAAGTTTAGTTAAATCGTCTTATTTTGTTTCAGAGAATATGTGGCAGAGCGTTGTACAGGCCATTCGGGGACACCCTGTATTTTTTATACGCATAATTTAATGTTTAAAAATAGGTATTTTCAACATTAAATAAAATTTAAATAAACGCTGTAAATCAAAAATGTTTTACTATAGAGGCACGGATTGATTCTGTAATAAGAAAATCTGTTAAGCCAAATTAGTTTTACATGATAAATAAGTACACAATTACGTACCGGGTCCATTATAAAAGTAATACGCATTTTCTGGGAAAAATATATTTATTGATCGTACCGGTACAAATATTTAAAATTCTTCAAAATACTCTCCTTCGGGCCGCGGTGGCCTAATGAGTACAGCTCCTGCTTACGAGCCTCGAGGTCGTGGGTTCGAATCCCATCCGTGCGGTCACTTTTTCGGAACGAAGTAGTGGCCGTGCGGGTTCATGGATGTCTAGTGTATGTCCTATTCATTATTAAAATGAAATATCAAAAACTGAATTATCGTTAGTGGCCGAATAGCTAGATTCTTACGCCAATTCCCAAATCATACGCAGTTCCTCAACCCGAATTCCCGTCAACCATCCTTCCTTTAAAATAAAAAAAATACTCTCCTTCAGCATCAATACACTTGCGGAAATGTGTCTGCCATGCCTAGAAGGCAGCCTAGAACTCTTCGATGGGAATGTCTTTTGGGAACGTTGCAGCATTGCTTTTGGATGTTTTCTTCCATGCTTTCCTTTCAGCTCTCTCTTCAGTCGGGAAAACAAAAAAAAAGTCGGTAGTGTAAAAGAGCTGGAGGATCACCAGGCCTGAAAATTGGTAACGATGAAGGCCGTGTTGCTTGGGGCATTGTCATGGTGCAGCCTGACTATGTCTTTGATGTCGGACTTCACGCGCGCGACCCGGCGTTTCAATCTCTTGAGCACTGCAGGTAAAAGGCTGAGTTGACAGTTGGGAGTCCGTGGAAAACATCCAAAAGCAAGTTACGACCTTCCTAAAGACGTTTTAGGGTGCCTTCCTGGCATGGCAGACACGTCTCCGCAAGTGTATTGATGCCGAGGGAGATTATTTTGAAGAGTTTTAAGCATTTGTACCGGTACGATCAATAAATATATTTTCCCAGAAAATGCGCATTACTTTTATAATGACCCAGACCCTTCCGCGAGATATTTTAGTTGGCGTAAAGTGAAGCCATCTGCAGAAAATAGTCATATTTACAAAACCTAATTTCAGTCGATTTTTTAGGACATTAAGCGTTTTTAAAGTTTATTGTCTTACCACAGCCTCGCATTATTCATAGATAGACGAACTGCCTTAAATAGATGAAATTACGTTTTAAAATGGGCGGCCCGTTGGTGTAGTGGGTATAGGCGAGCGCTTGTGCCGGTTGCACCGCGTGCCGTGTGAGTTCGAATCCCAGCCCGGGCGAAAGATTTTTCGGGGATCGAGAAGTATTCGCTCAGGTCCATGGTTGTTGTATACGTCTGACATTACTCATTTGTTCATTTACTTATCCCAAATTGAATACATAAAAATAACAACCTGGTCGTGACTGAATGGCTCATGCTTAAGTCAAAAAAACAAAAATAAAATGAAAGGATAATTTGTATGATGTAAAATTAGGTAAAGTAATCACCCTTAAATTTTTCTAAAAACTCTTAACTACCCAAATGCATGTTACTTCCAGCCATGAATATAAAAACACGCAACTAAGTCTTCAATTTTCATCAAATAAACAAAGTTTCGGTGCATACCACCGCCCACCGCCCAGAAACGCAAATGTACACGAATCAACCCTTAATTGCAGTGTTCGATGCATAATGCATAACCAAAGTTTGACCCAGTTAGATAGTGGCCCAAAAGCAAAATAGAGAATTCGAGAAGTAGAAAATTAAATTCCGGCCGGAACACCACAGTTTAAACCCGGAGGCCGTGCCCTTTTAATGTCCATAAAAAAAAAGTTTTTACGACGCTCCCAGTTTCCCCCAGATGTAATCTTAAAAATCCGATAAATGAAGGGCAGGTGAGACAGAGGGCGAAGAAAAGAAACACCTTCTTGGACTGCATTACGCATGCCGCGCACACTTTTTCTTTCCCTTGGATGTTATTCAAGAAAATATCTCTCGGGGGTGTTCCTTGGGTTATCGATTTAGGCATCCTTTTTCTGCGCGCTTTTAAATGAAATGTAAATTGTTATAGTCACTCGATTTTTGGTCGTCGAAAAGTTGCCGAGGCAATAAGGTTTTTTTGTGCGAATTGTGTAAACTATCTTGTATTTGCATTTTGGAAATATGCCATTGTTGGGGATGTTCCGGTCAATTTATTTGAATACAAATGTTATGATATTGGCTCACTCGTCTTAAAAATAAATTCAAATTTCTAGTAGTTATGTAATTTTAAATAAACTGGCAAGGATTTTTTCCCATTTTAATAGCGTGTAAATATTTCACCCTATTAACCGAATGTAATTTTGTGTATAGTCGTAACCGCGAGAGCTGTCCTATGAATGATTCTACAAATATTTATTACGCACAAATAAATGCAAACTATTCCGTTAAAATTTCTACATGAAAAAAAAGAGAAGACTGGAAAATACTCTCTATCTTTTATAATTACCGAGATAGCACAGCGAATGCATCAAATTTGTAACGCCCTGTATATTTATATAACCACGTTATATAAAATGTATTTTTACTCATAATCAATTTAGTTTAATTGGACTTGGTTTTGCTTTTGTAAACCAGCCCCGCTGAATATCATTTTTGACCATCCTGTATTAAACCAGCCTGCACTATTCTCCTGCATGTAATTGTTTAGTTAACTTTTAATGGCCGTTAATGCATTATTGATCCCACTAACTCTAAACGCTAACGCAATCTGAAATATGAACCACCTTACCCATAAAATTATTTTCAACCCCCTGAAACTAAATTACCGAAACGGGATATCCTTATAATCATAAACTTAATAAGTCCACAATATCGGGAAGGCATAATCTATAGCAATAACTTGCAATTTATTACATTGACCCATTTATATATAAGATCAATATTATACTAATCCATTAATGATATTCCCATTATAACAACAGTAGAAGGGCATTTAATCATGTGGGTTTGATTACTTTAATAAAATTACAATTCAGATTTTCTAAGAGTATTAGTTTTAGTTACTGGAATGTAAATTATATAATTATCTTATTTCTAATTATAAAATTATTCGTTTGTAATGTAATGTAATGTAATGTAGTTTATTCGTGTTCATACTTGTAATAAGTTTACACTCGTCAGTTACAAATGAATCTACATATAGTAATATATTATAAAATTGACAATTATTTGGGTATATCCTTTATAGTATTTGCTTAAGGCTTTTTTTTTATTTATTAAATGTGGCTATAATTGCATTAGTAGTGTAAACTGTTAAGGTATTTTTATATTTACTATGTTAACAAAAATTAGTTGAACTTATAGATACGAATAAGTGTAATCAATATACAACTATATCAATCATAAAATTTTGTTTTCCAACTGTTATAATTTTGTTGTTGAATTGGATTAATTTTAAAATTACTGTTTACAGCAGATTATTTTTTCATTTACATTTGAAATTGATTACTGTTTTCATGAAATTACCTGAATAAGTCGAACCATTTTATGATTAGAATAAATAGTTATTTAAGCAACAAGGAACGTAAGGACATATTAACATTTGAGGTAAGCGAATAATTTCGTCGCCTGCCGAAAATGTTAATTGTCTTTAAGATATTGCTAAAACATTCAAAATGTAGAAATACTTAAAAATTCAAATCTATAATCTCTATTCAACAAAAAAACCGGTCCGGCCCTTCAAAGAAACTTTAATACAACAAAAGTTATAAAGTTGTAACATTTAAGCCAGATTTGAGATATTGTAAAAAAATGTGGCCATCATGTTACTTTCTCCGACTTGATGGTATCATTTATATTTACGCTTTCATGGTTTATTCTAAATTTAAATTATATTTTAAATGTACATCGAGCGTTTTGTAGAGTCGGATGAAACTGACGTCAAAATTATGAAAGATGGAAAAATTATACTTCAAATTCAAAAACTCAGTTTACTCAAAAACTAAAGGGATTTCGAAAAAAGCTTGTTCTCTAAAAGTTGTTCATTTTAGCATTCTCTACAATTATTATTAACATAAATTTGCTGTAACTATCATCGTGTTATAATTATAAACCAAAAATTCAAAAAAAATAATAAATTTTTTTCTCGAATAAAAATGATTTTATGAAAAATGTTTTTAAGCAAAAGATGTTCATTCCTTTGTTGTCTTAAAAGTTTGTTTAAATGTTTCTGTGATATTTTTTATATTTAAGAAAATATTGGCAAAAAACGAAAAACAGTTAAGGTAAACGCCCACTTCCGGTGTACGAAATTTTACCAAAAGCTTTTCAGTTCTTCAGATTAACAAATAAGACTGATGTTCAAAGTTTCATATCAATTGCTCTATTAGTTTTTGAGATACAGCGCGCACAGGCAGACACACACACAGACACACTCACAGACACAATTTTTTTTTTCCAGAAATTGTTAAAATGGCATCTAGGGACCCCAAAACGGATATTTCCTTAAAAAAAATTTGAAAAAAAAATCACGATCACAATACTTAGTCGTACTTCGTAACGGAGAAAGTAAAAACGTTATACATTTGTTCAAAATTGTCCCTGCAATAAGGTTTACATTTTACCCAGAATCCAGATATTATCAAGCCACTCAGGGATGGACATTTACTTTAACTATTTAACAGTTTTGTTATTTGTTTTGAATTTTGTTATTTTTTTATCCGTTTGGTTAAAATAAATGTGTATGTATGTCGAAAAATATTCAGAAAAGTTCAGGAATCTGTATGAATTGCTTATAACTAAAAAAATTATGCGTTTTATAAAAAAAATGATTTCGACAAAAAAAAAATTGCAATTAATCTTTGAATTAAAAAAAATGTAAAAGTAAACAGGGTGTATTTGAAAAAGGAAAGTTTACCAAATTTCCATAACAAAATGAGCACCCTGTATTTTAAAAATATAGGTTGTTTACATCTTAGAAACCTTACTTTGAATTTTTTTTAAATTCTTTACGGTAGGTGTTCCGGTCATTTTGGCTAACCAAATGAGTTTATATAAAATCATGACTCAACTTTGGTCGTGTCAACACAATTATCACCTGATTTTTAGGTGTAGTTAAAGTGGAGTTAATTTTTCAATTCAGATTAATTGTCAATCTGACGTAAAAAAATGGTGTTGTGGCAATCATGTAACTTTCTCCGATTTGATGGTATAGAAGGATATTTTGCATGTTTATCCATATTGTTCATAAACTGTCATTATTTCATAAACGTAGACAAAAAAGTGAGGAACCTTTTCTCGAAAATCGAAAAGTTTATGAAATACATTTATTAACAATTTTTTATTTTTTTTCCAATTTTTTTTTAAATATGAAAAATATTACGAAAATATTCAAATATATTTTTAAGAGAACTAGGAAATGAACATCTTTTTATTAACATTAATTTTTTTCGAGAAAAAAACTATTTTTTTTTAATTTTTGGTTTATAATAATGAAGCGATAATAATTACAGCAAATTTATGTGAATAATAATAGTAGACAATTCCAAAATGAACAACTTATTAAGAATAAGTTTTTTTTGAAATCTCTTTAGTTTTTGAGTAAACTGAAGTATAATTTGTCATTTCCATTTTTGATAATTTTGACATTTTAAACGTCAGTATCATCCGATCCTCCAACACACTCGATGTACATTTTGAATATGATTTCAATTTAAAAATAAAAAAAATCAAATCGAAGAACATAACATTATGGCCACGTCACCATTTTTTACCTGTGTTTCCACAAAAATAAAAAAAAATAAAATAAAAAAATTAGGGCAGAAAGACCCATGGTCGATAGCCCTGACAGAGACGTACTAACATATTATATAATTGTAAACAAAGTAAACCTGCTTGTAATTCAATGTATGTGTCTGTAATAAAGATGATGTATATATAAAAAAAATTAAACATTGGAAATTGGAGTACCTATTTTCAAAAATCAAATTACAAAAGAATAAACACAAATCAGTTGTCTTTGATTTTTGTACAATTTTATTTCTTTGTTTAATTTTTTTTTTCGATTCGAACAAAAAAAGTAAATTCTATTAAACATTTTTAACTCACCTAAAAAATCGGAATATTATCAAAAACCAAAATGATTACGAAATACTAAAACCTGCTCAGTTGTTTAAAAAGTTTGCGTAATTTCATTTCTACATTTAATGTTTATATACAAACATCTTTATTCAAGAATCGTTACAATTAAAAAATATAACATACATATAAAAAATTATATTTTTCTGCAATTCTTAATTGGCTTGACTGGAGGTCTTTCAGCCATTTAATGTTTATTTTTCAACGTTTTTCACTCTACGCTACCACAACACAAATTGAAATTTTAAACATTCACAACTCATTTATTTAAAAAAAATCAAGTTGATTTCTGAAAAATAAAACCTTATCAGTCAGTTTTTAATTTTTGTACAATTTAATTTGGTTGTTTCATATTTTTATCGATTTTTTCACTAACCAAAAAAATCAATTTTTCTAAAACATTTTTAACAGGCCTGAAAATTGGAATATCTCCAAAAACCAAAATGATTTTGAAATAATAAAACCTTCTCGGTTGTTCAAAGTATTTGCATAATTTTATTTCGGCGTGTAATGTTTATTTTTCGTACGCTCCCAAAACTCAAATCAAACTGTTTTAAACATTAATAATTTCTGTTGGGAATAAATAAATAAATAAATTCAATTATAAAAAGATGTATCTCCAAGGCCGAAAACAGATTTTTAAAGAATATGGCCTTATTAGTTTGTTGATTTTTGCTTCATTTCATTTAATTTTTTTTTTAGATTTCTTCACACAAATTAAAATGTTTTAAAGTTTCATAACTCACATAACTTCAAAAATTGAAAGATCTGCAAAATCCAAATTTATTAAAAATTTTTAAGAAAAGAAAACCTTTATTTGGCATAACCTCGTACAACAACTCAAAAAAATTATTAAAATTAAAAAAACAAAATTTCACACAAATTAACATGTTTTTTCATGACTCACTTAAAAATTGATGGATCTTCAAAATCCAAATTTATTTTAAAATATGGCCTTCTTAGTTGTTAATTTGTGTTTTATTTTTTTTTCGATATTTTTTCACCTCAACTTCAACAAGTTAAAAATCGGAGTATTTTTGAAAATCAAGTTGATTTAAAAAAAATGAAACCTTATCGTTTGTTTTTTTTTTAATTTTTTGTACAATTTTATTTCGTCGTTTAATTTTTTTCAGTAAACGCTTCCACAAAATCAGATTTTTTAAAATATTTTTAACTTGCGTACAAATGGAATATTTTCAAATATCATTTTTTTCAGATTTTGAAATAATAAGGCCTTCTAGTTTGTTTAAAATGTTTGCAATTTTATTTCGGCGTTTAATGTTTATTTTTCGATGTTTTCAATGAAGCCCCCAAAACTCAAATCAAAATGTCTTAAATGTTTATAATTTCTGTTGGGAATAAATAAATAAATAAATTTAATTAAAAAAGATGTATTTTCAAAGCCAAAAATGATTTTTAAAGAAAGTTTGTTAATTTTTGCATCATTTAATTTCATGTTTTTTTTTAGATTTTCTTTCGCACAAATTAAAATTTTTGAAAATTCACTTAAAAATTGATAAAAATCCGAAAAGGTTTTTAAAGAAAAAATGGCCTTGTTAGTTGTTACTTTTTGCGAAAATTAATTTCATATTAAAAAAAATTCAAACAAATCATTAATAACTTAATTAAAAATTGGAGTATCTTAAAAGACCAAATTGTTTCCTAAAGGATGGAACATTCTCAGTTTAATTTTAAATTTTTGCTAATTTTATTTCGCAATTTCATATTCTTTTAGATTTTTTCATCCACAACTCAAATTATTTTTTTTAAACATTCATAACTCAATTCAAATTTGTTATATCTTTAAAACCCAAACTTCAACTAAGCCATTCTTAGTACTTTTTATTGTTTTTGCATAGTTTTATTTTGGGATTTTATATTTTTCACTTTAAGCTTCCACGATACAAATATTTTTTTTAAACATTCATTGCTTATTCAGTTTTTTTTTTAGTTTTTTTCACCTCAACTTTCACAATACTCAACTCAAAATGTAAATATTCATAACCCATGTATCTTCAAAACTAAAATAGAAATTTTTAAAGAATATGGCCTTCTAAGTTGGTATAATTTAATTTCATATTTAAGAAATATTTAAGAAAAAAATTCAAACAAATCATAAATAATTCAAAAATTGGAGTATCTCAAAAACCAAATTGTTTACTAAAGAATGGAACATTCTCAGTTTAATTTTTAATTTTTGCTAATTTTATTTCGCCATTTTTCTTCCACAATTCTAATCAATTTTTTTTTAAACATTCATAACTCAATCATATCTTCAAAACCCAAACTGATTTTGAAACTCTAAGACATTCTTAGTAATTTTTATTGTTTTTGCATAATTTTAATTTGGTGTTTCATATTTTTTCACTCTAAACTTCCACGACACAATTTTTTTTAAACATTTATCGCTTATTAAAAGTGTATTTTTAAAAATAAACATGAATACAACCTTCTGAGTTATTTCAAATTTTTGCATTTTCTTTTAAATTTATAACTCTTATAAAAATGACTTCACCTCTTCAAAATGTATTTTTACTTTTTTCGTACGAATTATGTGAAACATCGATAAGTACGAAGAATATAAAAAAATCGTTTTTATACCGTTACATGATGGCCACATCAAGATTTTTTTATAACATGAAATACATTTTTCTTAAAAATATAACTTCGGTCGATGGCCTGTTTTATGTCTGTGTATTCTAACGATTCAAGTATTGTAACAAACCAAAACACCCTTAATTGATAATAATTTTTAATTCAAAATTACCTTAACAATACAGCCAACTCAAAATAATGGACTCGCGAAGTGGAATTCGAGGGAACAATACAAGTTTATAAGTATTGTTGAAAATAATCTGTATTTGCTCAGTACTCGAGGACGTGTGCATCTTCAATGGCATCTATATCCTTACGGCTTATGTAAACTTCGAGAGAATCTTAAAGTTCATTTATCTTAAACAAGCAAAGTATGTAACGTCTAGTAAATAAAGGGATTTCTCTCCCAAGAACTAAATTATTTAAAGTTTATGCAAACGACGACGGCTCAAATAATAGGCCCTGAATAAATACCGAATCGAGGGCACTTATGTGCATAAAATGATAAGTAAGGCACATTGCGAGTGTTTATTTATATGGTTTTTGTTTGCGTAATAAAAGTTAAAATATTAGTGAAAAATTTAATTTAATATACTTTAGGATACCAATATAATAAGCAGCACATTCAACTCGTGCTACGCACTCGTTTTTGACTTTGAAATATCTTGGTAATATTTTAGTAGTCATTTTCTTTTCAGTTTCATATAAATATGTTACCCCATTTTTGCCCAAATATGACCTTGAAACCCTCGAAAAATAAGATTTGATTTTTTTAATCACTAAAAAGTGTTATAATAATCTGAAAAATTCACATGTATTTTTTACCCAAATAAAAGTTTATTTAGGGTATTATTTTTTTTTTGTTTAACCATTTTTTTTCGCCCTTTCTAACCTTGAAAAAATTTACTTAATTTGGTATTTAGGATAAAAATATTTATGATTTTTTTTAGATTTTTATAGTAGTTAAAAACAAAATTCCATTTTTCGAGGGTTTCCTGGTCATATCTTGACAAAAAATTGGGTTGTTTATATGAACCTGATAAAATATTAATACTGAAATACTAATAATAATTTTACATAAAACTGTTGATAAATATACAAAAAATGTCGTAAAAATATTAGTTATTCGAATTTTTGAAGTTGTCGCACCAAACTTTGGAAGATGAAAAAAGTCACATAGATGGTATTTATTGATAGCAATCATATGACGAAATAAAATTTTAAATTACACTTTTTCAAGACTTTTAAGCATTTTTTTCGGGCCCATTTTTTTAGTACTCTTAAAACTCTTTGGCATTTTTTCCAAGACAATTTTTTTCAGTACTCTTTTTGGCATTTTGTTCAGGACAATTTTTTCCAGTACTCTTTTTAGCATTTTTTTTAGTTCACTTTTTCAAGACTTTTTAGCATTTTTTGGGACATTTTTTTTATTACTCTTAAGACTCTTTGGTATTTTTTCCAAGACAATTTTTTCCAGAACTCTTTTTGGCATTTTATTCGGGACAATTTTTTCCAGTATTCTCTTTGGCATTTTATTCAGGATAATTTTTTCCAGTACTCTTTTTGGCATTTTATTCAGGACTATTTTTTCCAGTACTCTTTTTGGCATTTTTTCAGTTCACTTTTTCAAGACTTTTTAGCATTTTTTGGGACATTTTTTTTATTACTCTTAAGACTCTTTGGTATTTTTTCCAAGACAATTTTTTCCAGTACTCTTTTTGGCATTTTATTCAGGACAATTTTTTCCAGTACTCTTTTTGGCATTTTATTCAGGATAATTTTTTCCAGTACTCTTTTTGGCATTTTATTCAGGACAATTTTTTCCAGTACTCTTTTTGGCATTTTTTCAGTTCACTTTTTCAGAACTTTTTGGCATATTTTTGGGACAATTTTTTTTTGGACTCTTGAGACTCTTTGGCATTTTTTTCAAGACATTTTTTTCCAGTACTTTTTTTGGAATTTACTCTTGTTGGCATTTTATTCAGGACAATTTTTTCCAGTACTCTTTTTAGCATTTTTTCAGTTCACTTTTTCAGGACTTTTTGGCATTTTTTTGGGACAATTTTTTTTGGACTCTTGAGACTCTTTGGCATTTTTTCCAAGACAATTTTTTCCAGTACTTTTTTTGGAATGTACTCTTGTTGGCATTTTATTCAGGACAATTTTTTCCAGTACTCTTTTTAGCATTTTTTCAGTTCACTTTTTCAGGATTTTTTGGCATTTTTTTGGGACAATTTTTTTGGACTCTTGAGACTCTTTGGCATTTTTTCCAATACAATTTTTTCTAGTACTTTTTTTGGAATTTTATTCAGGACAATTTTTTCCTGTACTCTTTTTAACATTTTATTCAGGACAATTTTTCCAGTACTCTTGTTGGCATTTTATTCAGGACAATTTTTTCCAGTACTCTTTTTAGCATTTTTTCAGTTCACTTTTTCAGGATTTTTTGGCATTTTTTTGGGACAATTTTTTCTGGACTCTTGAGACTCTTTGGCATTTTTTCCAAGACAATTTTTTCTAGTACTTTTTTTGGAATTTTATTCAGGACAATTTTTTCCTGTACTCTTTTTAACATTTTATTCAGGACAATTTTTCCAGTACTCTTTTTAGCATTTTTTCAGTTCACTTTTTCAGGACTTTTTGGCATTTTTTTGGGACAATTTTTTTTTGGACTCTTGAGACTCTTTGGCATTTTTTCCAAGACAATTTTTTCCAGTACTTTTTTTGGAATTTACTCTTGTTGGCATTTTATTCAGGACAATTTTTTCCAGTACTCTTTTTAGCATTTTTTCAGTTCACTTTTTCAGGATTTTTTGGCATTTTTTGGGACAATTTTTTTTGGACTCTTGAGACTCTTTGGCATTTTTTCCAATACAATTTTTTCTAGTACTTTTTTTGGAATTTTATTCAGGACAATTTTTTCCTGTACTCTTTTTAACATTTTATTCAGGACAATTTTTCCAGTACTCTTGTTGGCATTTTATTCAGGACAATTTTTTCCAGTACTCTTTTTAGCATTTTTTCAGTTCACTTTTTCAGGATTTTTTGGCATTTTTTTGGGACAATTTTTTCTGGACTCTTGAGACTCTTTGGCATTTTTTCCAAGACAATTTTTTCTAGTACTTTTTTTGGAATTTTATTCAGGACAATTTTTTCCTGTACTCTTTTTAACATTTTATTCAGGACAATTTTTCCAGTACTCTTTTTAGCATTTTTTCAGTTCACTTTTTCAGGACTTTTTGGCATTTTTTTGGGACAATTTTTTTTTGGACTCTTGAGACTCTTTGGCATTTTTTCCAAGACAATTTTTTCCAGTACTTTTTTTGGAATTTACTCTTGTTGGCATTTTATTCAGGACAATTTTTTCCAGTACTCTTTTTAGCATTTTTTCAGTTCACTTTTTCAGGATTTTTTGGCATTTTTTGGGACAATTTTTTTTGGACTCTTGAGACTCTTTGGCATTTTTTCCAATACAATTTTTTCTAGTACTTTTTTTGGAATTTTATTCAGGACAATTTTTTCCTGTACTCTTTTTAACATTTTATTCAGGACAATTTTTCCAGTACTCTTGTTGGCATTTTATTCAGGACAATTTTTTCCAGTACTCTTTTTAGCATTTTTTCAGTTCACTTTTTCAGGATTTTTTGGCATTTTTTTGGGACAATTTTTTCTGGACTCTTGAGACTCTTTGGCATTTTTTCCAAGACAATTTTTCCAGTACTCTTGTTGGCATTTTATTCAGGACAATTTTTTCCAGTACTCTTTTTAGCATTTTTTCAGTTCACTTTTTCAGGATTTTTTGGCATTTTTTTGGGACAATTTTTTCTGGACTCTTGAGACTCTTTGGCATTTTTTCCAAGACAATTTTTTCTAGTACTTTTTTTGGAATTTTATTCAGGACAATTTTTTCCTGTACTCTTTTTAACATTTTATTCAGGACAATTTTTCCAGTACTCTTTTTAGCATTTTTTCAGTTCACTTTTTCAGGACTTTTTGGCATTTTTTTGGGACAATTTTTTTTTGGACTCTTGAGACTCTTTGGCATTTTTTCCAAGACAATTTTTTCCAGTACTTTTTTTGGAATTTACTCTTGTTGGCATTTTATTCAGGACAATTTTTTCCAGTACTCTTTTTAGCATTTTTTCAGTTCACTTTTTCAGGATTTTTTGGCATTTTTTGGGACAATTTTTTTTGGACTCTTGAGACTCTTTGGCATTTTTTCCAATACAATTTTTTCTAGTACTTTTTTTGGAATTTTATTCAGGACAATTTTTTCCTGTACTCTTTTTAACATTTTATTCAGGACAATTTTTCCAGTACTCTTGTTGGCATTTTATTCAGGACAATTTTTTCCAGTACTCTTTTTAGCATTTTTTCAGTTCACTTTTTCAGGATTTTTTGGCATTTTTTTGGGACAATTTTTTTTGGACTCTTGAGACTCTTTGGCATTTTTTCCAAGACATTTTTTTCCAGTACTTTTTTTGGAATTTTATTCAGGACAATTTTTTCCAGTACTTTTTTTGGAATTTTATTCAGGACAATTTTTTCCAGTACTCTTTTTAGCATTTTATTCAGGACAATTTTTTCCAGTACTCTTTTTGGCATTTTTTTTAGTTCACTTTTTCAAGACTTTTTAGCATTTTTTGGGACAATTTTTTTTTTAGACTCTTGAGACTCTTTGGCATTTTTTCCAAGACAATTTTTTCCAGTACTCTTTTTGGCATTTTAATCAGGACAATTTTTTCCAGTACTCTTTTTAGCATTTTATTCAGGACAATTTTTTCCAGTACTCTTTTTGGCATTTTATTCAGGACAATTGTTTCCAGTATTCTTTTTGGCATTTTTTCAGTTCACTTTTTTAAGACTTTTGAGCATTTTTTTGGGACAATTTTTTTTGGACTCTTGAGACTCTTTGGCATTTTTTCCAAGACAATTTTTTCCAGTACTCTCTTTGGCATTTTGTTCAGGATAATTTTTTCCAGTACTCTTTTTGGCTTTTTTTTCAAGACAATTTTTTTCAGTACTCTTTTTGGCATTTTTTTAAACAAATTTTTTCAGTGCTCAATTGGCATTTTTTCAGGACCATTTTTCAGTACTCTTTTTCAAGATTATGGCATTTTTTTTCAAGACAATTTTCTTTAGTATTCTTTTCCAAAACTCTTTTTGGAGTTTTTTTTAAGACAATCTTTTTAGGACTCTTTCTCAAGACAAAATCGTTACTTCTACAGCAGGATTTCTATAGCATAACATAATTAAAAAATTATATAATTACGTAACACCAAGAATAAGAGTCTCTTTTAACCAAGTTATTTTAAGTTGTTTCGCGAATACATGTCTGAATTTAACTTTATGTATTTTATACCTGACGTGTCCAATATTGTAAAGGCAATATAATGATCTAATAAAATTGTATTTTCTTCTATTCTATTCTTAAGACTCTTTTAGGCATTTTTTTTAGACAACTTTTTTCGGTACTCTTTTTGGCATTTATTTTCAGTACTCTTTCAAGACTACTTTTGGCACTTTTTTGTACTCTGTACAATTTTTTAGTACTCTTTTCGGTATTTTTTTTAGACAATGTTTTCCAGTACTCTTTTTGGCATTTTCTTTTCTGGACAATTTTTTTCAGTACTCTTTTTCAAGACTACTTTTGGCATTTTTTTTCAAGACAAGTTTTTCCAGGCATTTTTTTCGGGACAATTTTTTTCAGTACTCTTTTTCAAGACTACTTTTAGCATTTTTATGGGCAAATTTTCTGTTTTTATTTTCAAACATTTTTTTAATATTGTAAATAACGTTCAATGACCTTGAGAAAATTCACCTAATTTGGTATTTGGGTCAATAATATATGTGATTTTTTCAGATTTTTAAAATATTTTTTTAGTGGTTAAAAAAATTATATTTGAAAGAATCTTGTTTTGGGGCTTCCTGGGTCATGTAGGGGTTTTCTTGATATACGGCTACTTTGGTTTAAGGGCACAACTAATGATATTTTCATATTTATTTAAAAATCTGTGTCGGGTGGCATTTTGACCATCTTATATCGAGATATCCTTTTATTACCTCATAAATGGATTTTAAGCAGGAACGGGATTCGACCGAACTAAGCACCGACATGCGGCAGCATCGAGTTTCGCATTTGTATTTTCTCTGACTGTACATCGCATCCCCAAAAGTGGCCGTATTTGTGGATGCCATACGCAAGCCAAAAAGTTCCGCCATCAAACAGAGAAGTCACGCACAAAGAAAAACACGCAAAGGAAAATCCCGGCGATTCTCCTTTCTCCACGGCGGCATCGTGTACAAACACAACCCATTTGTATCGAACGGCACGTCATGTTTAAACACATAAAGCAATACATAAAGGTCAGACGGAAAATCGAAAATCAATGGGCCCCCAATTTATTATTTACTCGAAGCGCGCACGAAAATTATTAATCGCCCCTTTCTTTCCACGGGGGGGGGCGGGTGTAATTATTAATCGTCTCAATTACTCCGAAAACCAAAAACCAAACACGAGACTTTTGATTGATGGTCGCCATATTTAATATTCATGGAGGACGCGACGGGGGCCGTAAATATTTGTGGTTATTTCTGGTTCAGGTTGAGGGATGATTTATCGCCCAACAAGTAATGCCACTACATATATACTGATAAATTTACTCCATCATTTCTCATGAAAATAAAAACGTTTCAGCTATCCTTCATAGAAATAATAAAAGAGCTGTTGTGTGTTCCCCGGTTATCCTCGTGTAAATATTTAAATTGGAGATAATGGCGAAAACATTTTTTTTTTGTATACGTTTAAAATCTGTTTCCGGGATTTTAAGCGTATTCCACCATTTTCGTAACTTCTGAAATTCAGTGTGTATTTAAGCTTCGTCCTGAATTCATTAATTTAAGGTGAGGATATTCACCTGCTTTCGATATATCTTGATGGATTGCAATTGTTATCATTAAACCTATTTTTTGAGTAAAGTAAAGTTACAATGGCAGAATATTAAAAAAAACGTACAGTTACCCTTGAAGTTTTTCTTGGTGATGTAAAGAATGAATGATATCGCGTCCGCCACAAAATTTTGTTTCATAGTTGGCTGTGAGATAAATGAAGTATGTCGCATATTATTACGTCATGAGACTAGATTAGTTCATTTAAAAAATAAATTATTCTCAGACATGACTGCTATATTTCTCTCTCTCTCTCTCTCCTCGGGCATGGCCAACTCGGCAACAAAATTTTGTGGCTCACGCCTTGTATTTAGTGATTTATTGGTTGTGAATTTTACTTAACGCTTTAAAATTATGCGGAAATAATCATATACTTTAAATATCTGAAAGTTTTAACGAGAAAATGTTTTATTCAGGAATACCGTATGGCTAAATTGCTTGACTTTCATGAACTTGTGTGTGGCAAAATGAAGTTTTAAACTTTTAATGTACACACGAACTGACAATTGCTCCGCCACCGACAATGATGAAATACCATGTCACGAATATAACTTTGGGGCTGCACGCAATCCGCAAATATAGTTTGATAAAAATACATTTTCCGTCTATCACGTAAATGGAAGATATCAGTTGCTATTAGGGTGAATAAATAAGATATGGGATAAATTAGATATTTGTAAGTAGAATAAATACTTTCAAGAAATTCACGTGAACTAATAACGAAGCAAACCATCCTCAGAAATTGCTTATTAAAAAAAATGGTGATGTGGCCATCATGTTACTTTCTCCTACTTCATGGTATCATTTATATTTACGCTTTCGTGGTTTATTTTCAATTTAATACATATTTTAAATATACGTCGAGCGCTTTGTAGACTCGGATGAAACTGACGTTTAAAACGTCAAAATTATAAATGTCGGAAAAATTATACTTCAAATTCAAAAATTCAGTTTACTCAAAAACTAAAGGGATTTCGTTGTTCATTTTCACATTCTCTACAATTATTATTAACATAAATTTGCTGTAACTATTATTGTTTCATAATTATAAACTACAAATCTAAAAAAATTAATAATTTTTTTTCTCGAATAAAAATGATTTTATGAAAAATATTTTCTAATAAAAGATGTTCATTTATTTGTTGTCTTCAATATTTGTTTAAATATTTTTGTGATATTTTTCATATTTAAGAAAATATTGGCAAAAAATAAAAAAAACAGTTAAGGTAAACACCCACTTCCGGTGTTCGAAATTTTACCAAAAGCTTTTCTGTTTTTCGGATTATCAAATAAAACGTACCGGGTGACCCAGGGATCTGTAAAAGCCCGATAACTTATTTGCTATTTGAGATATCGACTTCTAGTTTTCTTGAACTGGTACCCACACTTATTCTACATATTTTAAAAATATGTATGTTTTTCTACAGGGTGTCCCAATATACATAACAGAACAAAGTTATGTTTTTTTTAAATGGAACACCCTATATTTTATACTTTGTTTTCAACCCTCTTGAGAAGCTGATAAAAATAGTATCAGATAGTATGGGTCTATTATGGACGGTTGGTTAGTTATGGGCAAATTTGTGGCAAAAACATGTACACCTTGAAAACATTGCAGAAGCGTTCCTAGCAAAGATTGCATCATTATTTATACACTAGAAAATTTCCCATATCATAAAGAATAATATACATTGGCTTTGGTTCTCTTTTATTCATAGTGCTATACAGGGTGTCAACATACGCAAAACAATGGATAACTATTTTTTTTCAAATAGAACACCCTATGTAAGTTGCCACAAATCTATGGAATTTTTAATAAGCTTTCCAATGATATACAGTTTGTATAACAAAATATTAAGGATTCTTGAGATTTATCAATAAAAACATATTTGTTTTGTCACCTTCTGCTGATTTTTGGATTTTCAGCCAAAACTATGCATTTTCAGGAAAAATTATAAGAGACCAGAGTTGTAGAGCGAAAAAAAGACCGATCGACATAGGTCTTTCAACTTTTAAGATAATGCGTGCATTGCCCGCCAGAGCGCGCAAAATCGTGACCGTATATACATTTTAGCGTTTTTCTCAAATTTTTTATTAATAAATTGCACTATACTTTATTTTCCGCACCCTCTAGCGGAAAAAACGGGAAATTATAGGGAAATTAAAATGGGCCATATCGATTGAAAATGTTCCGCTCTACAACTCTTAATAGAAGCAATTTTTGCCGAAAATTCATAGTTTTCCCTAAAAATGTAAATTGAAAATGTATATATCAATTTTTGCGTTTTTCAATGATTTTTTGCATTTTTAGCGAAAACGATGCATTTTGGGCAAAAATTGCTTCTTTTAAGAGTTGTAGAGCGGAATATTTTCAATCGATGTAGGTCATTTGAATAATTCTATAATTACCCGTTTTTCTGCTAGGGGACGTGAAATATAAAGTATAGTGCAATTAATTAACAAAAAATTTGAGAAAACGCTAAAATGCATATACGGTCACGATTTTGCGCACTCTGGCGGGCAATGCACGCATTATTGGAAAAGTCGAAAGACCTATATCGATCGAAAATTTTCCGCTCTACAACTTTGGTCTTTTAATATTTTTTCAGAAAATGCATAGTTTTGGCTGAAAATCCAAAAATGAGCAGGAGGTGAAAAAGAAAAATGTTTTTATGGATAAATCTCAAGAATCCATAATATTTCATTATACAAATTGTACATCATTGGGCAGCTTATTAAAAATTCCATGCATTGGTGGCAAGATATATAGGGTGTTCCATTTGAAAAAAAAATAGTTATCCATTATTTTGCGTATGTTGACACCCTGTATAGCAGTATGAACAAAAAAGAACCAAAGCCGAATTGTACTATTCTTCATGATGTGGAAAATTCTTTAGTGTATAAAAAACGACGCTAGAATTGCTGGGAGCGCTTCTGTAACTGTTTCTATGTGTCCTTGTTTTTGCCACAAATTTGCCCATAACTAACCAATCGTCCATAATAGACCTATAGTATCTTATACTATTTTTATCAGCTTCTCAAGACGGTTGAAAATAAAGTATAAAATATAGGGTGTTCCATTTAAAAAAAAAAACATAACTTTGTTCTGTTATGTATATTGGAACACCCTGTACAAAAACATACATATTTTTAAAACATGTAGAATAAGTGTCGATACCAGTTCAAGAAAACTAGAAGTCGATATCTCAAATAGCAAATAAGTTACCGGGCTTTTACAGATCCCTGGGTCACCCGGTATGTTCAAAGTTTCATATCAATTGCTCTGTTAGTTTTTGAAATACAGCGCGCACAGACACACAAGCACACCCACACACACACACACACACACACAAAATGTTTTTTTAGAAATTGTTGAAATGGCATCTAGGGACCCTAAAACGGATATTTCGGTAAAAAAATTTTTGAAAAAAAAGTCACGATCACAATACTTTCTCGTACTTCGTAACGAATAAAGTAAAAATAGAGTCCATGCAATATTAAGATTTTAGTGTTTTTAAAGATACAGCTTTCAGAATATTTTAGTTTATATAAAATTCTTAAAATTTTCTTTTGATTTGTCGAGCTTACCCATAGAGTACTTCCGTATCTTAGATGTGATTCGATGTTGGTGTAATAGAGAACTGATTCGAAAAGTACTTTTAATAACAAACAAAACGGCACTTAAAGTACTTTTAATGTCATTTTTTTTAGTAGTCAGTAGTTCAGTTTACCTTAGAATGCAGCCTATTTCAAAAATGAAGATTTTGCCATTATACAACATTACCAACTGTACAGTTACATCAACTGTGAAAATTGTTCCTTTTTAGTTCGTTTAATGGATTAATGTTAATTTTCTTAAAGTGCCCTTTTGTTGAGAAAATATATCAATTTTACAACGAATATCAGTTGTCCAATTACATTTCTGAAACTTGGAACGTTTTCCTACGCATATACGATCTAGGGGAAGTAACAGCTATATCAGATTTTTTTTCTGATATCTAAGCTGATCTAGATGCGTTTTTGTTAATTCTTTTTAATGTAACGTTTATTATTTTGCTGCATTGTATTTGAGTTTGAGTTAAAAAATAAAAAAATATTATTATTATTATTATATCTGCTGTCGATTCTGCTAATTATACGCTCTGGGTGAAGATCAACTGAAGGAGTAAAAGTTTGTACCAATTCCCATTTAACTTCCTGCAATATTCTTTATTTTGATGATCGATTTTTTTTATGAAAATATTCATTTGTGGGTAAATTTCAATCTACAAAAAAATGCTGATGTGGCCATCATGTTACTTTCTCCGACTTGATGGTATCATTTATATTTACGCTTCCATGGTTTATTTTCAATTTAAATCATATTTTAAATGTACATCGAGCGTTGCGTAAACTCGGATGAAACTGACGTTTGAAACGTCAAAATTATGAAAGATGGAAAAATTATACTTCAAATTCAAAAATTCAGTTTACTCAAAAACTAAAGAGATTTCGAAAAAAACTTATTCTATATAAGTTGTTCATTTTGGCATTCTCTAATTATCATCAATATAAATTTATTGTAACTATTATCGTTTCATAATTATAAACCAAAAATGAAAACAAAATTAATAATTTTTTTTCTCGAATACAAATGATTTTATCAAAAATGTTTTCAAACAAGATTAACTCATTTCTTTGTTTTCTTCTTTATTTGTTTAAATATTTTTGTGATATTTTTCATATATAAGAAAATATTGGCAAAAAACAAAAAACAGTTAAGGTAAACACCCACTTCCGGTGTACAAAATTTTACCAAAAGCTTTTCAGTTCTTCGGATTATCAAATAAGACGTATGTTTAAAGTTTCATATTAATTGCTCTATTAGTTTTTGAGATACAGCGTGCGCGCACACACACACACACACACACACACACACACACACAGACACATTTTTTTTTTCAGAAATTGTTGAAATGGCATCTAGGGACACCAAAACGGATATTTCCGTAAAAAAAAATTTTGAAAAAAAAAATCACGATCACAATACTTTCTCGTACTTCGTAACGAAGAAAGTAAAAATAGGGGGATAATTGGGTTCCTGCTTACCTTTCATCGTTTGTCACTGCGCTGTCTGTACTCTATCAGTGCTTTCTTCAGATGCTCCCTCAATTCTTGCGAATTTTCTGAAAAAGCAAAAGTCTCAATTCCCTCACTTTGCTCTACTTCTCTGCTTTATTAATCCTCAGAGCATCGGAGAAAATATTTGTACCATTGTTCTGGATTTTGTAGCTTGGTTTAATAAGTTCTGTTATTCAGGCAGGATTTTATCAACGTGTGAACAACGCTATAATGGTAAAGTTTAGAAATAGTACCGAATGATCGATTGCGTCAATCATGTGTTTTTTTTGACGAAATTTTCATTCATAGGTAAAATGAAATTGTAAAGTTTAGAGAGTAGTGCCCTGTTTTTTCTTTTTATGAATTTTATGTTCATTTGTAGGTAAATTAGAATCAACATAGAAAAAATAGATAAATAATTGGGATCCTGTTACATTTTATTGTTTGTTACGCACCTTTGACTTTTTAATTGCTATTATACCTAATTTGTGCTCCACCAGATGCCGCTTTCAGCCCACACTTACATGCCTTCGATTTTTTGCGAATTTTCTGAAAAACCCAAAGTGAGTTCCAATTCCAGCACTCTGCTCTATTTCTCTGCCTTATTAATCCTTAGAGCATCAGAGAAACCACTTGTACCATTGTTTGGATTTTGTAGCTTGGTTTAGTGAGTTCTGTAATTCATGTAGGATTTAATCAACTTGTGAACAACTCCCATAATAAAGTAAAGTTTATAGAATAGTATTGATTGTAACAAACGCTTTTGATAAATTTAAGATTTACTCAGTATAACATTTCAATTAATACGCTGGTTGCGTTTCATATAGTTGTATTCAGTTTCCTAATACGATACATATCATTCTAAATATTCTGTTGAAGCAGTTAGAACACAGAAAGTTTCCTTTGATAGTTAAATATATTTTTCGCCTGCCTCTACCGAAACCATTTATTTCGGCCATAAAAATCGGGCGTATCTAGGGCCGAAAAAATAATATGCATAATCTAGACAACCTTCCGCGGAATATGAGTAGGCTATGCAAAAATCTGACAGTGACAGTTCAATGGTGCGCGATATAAAATTTCCTGAAAAACTGTTTTGACTTAAGGCAGGCGAAAAATATCGAGTGTAACTCATGCCGAAATGTTTTAGCAACCCTTGACTTTGCGGCCTGTTGCTAAAGCCTATTTTCGGCCCTTGATAAACTATATACTATTACAGTCTTGTTACTATCACCTCCTGAAATATTTACAATTTCTCCTTAATTATCTCTTAAATTCCGATCGTAAGTATTTTATCCTAAACTGTAAAACTTCACAGCACAACCGTTTTATATTGTCATACTATTTTTGTAATAAATTAGCATAGCAAGTGCGTACTTAAAGGGTAATGACAATTTCCTTTGCGCTGCACCCGGCGCATCCGCCATTATGATGCACAATTATAACTCTTAATAGCTGCTTTAAAACGAGTTTGGCTTCATTACCGCACAATCATAATATTACTAAAAGGTTAGTTATATGCAGGAATATGCTTTATTATATGATTATGTGGTAAAATTAATGTTTCTTGTGAAACCAAAATAAGTACAAATAATAAATGAAGTTTAAAACTTTTTCTGCATGATTTGAGCCGTTTATTTTGAAAGTGGGGCAAGTCCATTTTTGAAAAAAATGGAGATAATGATAATTATATAGAAAACTTAGTGTAATCTTCTTATCTGTAAACAATTTATGGTAATAAGAAATGAGATTCCCTAATATTTGTGAGGTGGAAGTTTTAGATGTTAACACTATTGTAAATATGTTTATTTTGAAAGTGGTGCAAGTCCATCTAAGGTTAAAATTATTTGTAACCGAATATATTACGGCAGAATTTAGAATAATAATAAGTATTTCATAATTTTAGTGTTTCGATAATATGTTTACTTGCAATACTGGCAAATTTTAGTCATATTGGCAACACTGCGAAAAACTGTAAATTGTTTAATATTCGGCATAGTGCTGTTTCAACTCAGGTGCACCAAACAGTTTCACTCTTATTTTAAAAATCAATAACGAATTGTGGTATATTTTATAAAAACTAAAATGGCTCAGAACGATTTCAACTTTGATGCATCAGTGAATTTGGTAGGTAAAAAAATGAAATGAAAATACGTTTCTAAGTTATAACGGCACTCCAATAAAATCCTCATTTGCAAGTAATTTCATTATTTTTATTATGTTTGGAAAAATAAAATCCGTGAGAATCGGTAATAAAAGAAGAATCTTCTAAACAGGATCTGAATATGAAGACAATTCATTCCAAAATGTTAAAAAAATCCAGAAAAAGAAGAAGAATAGTTGAAATATTAAGTTCGTCATCAGATGAGAATGATGCTACAGAGGAACACTACGAAGAAAACAAGGTTACTTATGACTAAAAAATAAGAAAAGTCCATCGAAATAGAGGAAAAATATTATAGAATCTGACAAAATGACATGAAATTCATACAATAAATGCCGAACTGGCTAGAAAATCTTTGCAATTGAAATTACCTTCTGTATATAAAGAAAAGTAAATTTATTACATCTGACAGATATAAGGACATGATGAATTTATTACCACATATACCTCCGTTCATCATGAATATTTAAAAATGTTAAATCCTAAGTAAAATTCAATATAAATATACGTATAAAGTAAATGATTTACAAATATGTATAATTTCATTGAGTTCTTAATAAAAATGAATTGATTTTTATTATGTTATATCTTCTACTGTAATATTTAAAAACGCTGATACACTGAAATATTATCACTTTAATTAACGATTACAATAATTCATTAATTTTGAGAGTGAGGCAAGTCCATTTAGGTATAATTACACCTTTATTATTTTAGCCAACACTATAAACACTATTGGATAATAAACTTACATTATCTAATACCACAAAATACAAAAAATATATCTATTAGTGCTTACCAATATTTTTAGATTGATTAAAATGCAAACCTTTAAATACCTCGCAATAACAAAAAATGGACTTGCCCCACTTTCAAAATAAACGGCTCATTTGTTTTGAAATATCTCCGTGTTAAAAAACTGTTGAACAAAATAATATTATAATTTTAATATATCTAATATATATTTCATGTTATTGAGTCGTTTAAGGTAACGTAAGAAATTTTAAACAAATATGCGGATATATAATTTTACACAGAATAAAGGACATAAACAGTAGTAGCCCTTATTTTAAATGAAAACTCAGATTTACTACAGATTTACAAGAAATGCCTATTTCGTTATAATTCTGTTTTGGTTGGCAGTAAATAAATAGCATCTAATTTACATCTCGCAGGCAAAACTTAGAGACCTGCGCAAAACCTCTTAAACTCAAGCACATGATAAAAAATAATTTGACAGATTTGTATCAATATTGTTGTCATATGGCAATAATCACTCGAGCACTTCATGCTCTCGTGATTATTGCCTGGTAACAAGCTTCGAAAAATCTGTCAAATTATTTTCAATTTATTCTCACCCTCTTGTTATATTACTACTGAAAATACCACTGACAAGACATCGTTTTCACTTTTTCCGCCTTCCCTGTCATTTCTCTTGTGCCCAAGTTGTGGATGTCGTAAGACATTCACCGTCTCTAGAATGCACGGTAATTACACATTAAATATGAAGTATATAATTTTTTATGGTTCTCACAATCTTTTAGAGTAGTATACAATTTTTGGCTCGTCATTTTTGAACGATAATTTCGGCGACTTTTTGCCATTGTTATTGAGTATGCATCCTTTACAGGTCCAAAATCCATAGTGATAGTTCTTAAAAAACTGCCTGAAGAATTTGTATGATAGCCTTTTTTCATCACCAAGAACTGCAAGAAGAAAATATGTTCTTTTTTGTGCAAACATATTGTATATTGTTTTTAGGTTTAGATTTGCTCTAAGATAGTCTTCGTTTTTTCCTGTGTAATGTTCTTCCTAGGTAAGCTTTTAATATGAGCTCTCAGTTCTTATTGACCCAGGAATAGCATTGCCTGAAGTTTTATCTGTGGGATATTTTTTTTTTTAGGAAACTCTGTAGCATCTCTTTGATGAACAGCCATAGGTTTGAATAAAAGCTTTTTTAAGATCAGATGTTTGACTCACCGATTTCATCCCTCTTTGGCACACGCGTAGGTCATGACTAGGAGAGTAACAGGTGCAAGTAATAGGGCGCACTATTCAGCCGTTTTCGAGAAAAAATGGTTTTTTAATTTGTTATTCATTCGTATGTTTATATACCTTTTGCGCTAACAAACACATACCGACCTTTTGGCGCATCGATAAAACCTCCGATTCGTAGTCGGAAGGTCGAAGGATCGAACCCCATTGTTGAAGTCGGGTTCTTTCATTTTCTTTTTATAGTTTTTATAAATCCGTGTGTGTTTAAATATCTTAATTTTAGAATCAATCAATTTTTTTCTCGAAAACTGCTGAATAGTGCGCCCTATTACTCGCACCTATTACACTCCTAGTCATGACCTACACGTGTGCCAAAGATGGATCAAATCGGTGAGTCACACATCTGATCCTCTCCTTGTTAGTTCTTCCATCGTAAAGAATGTTGAAAGCCCTTCCTTTTGCCGAATTAATAACTAAAAAAATTGCTAATTTTTAATAGAATACACAGAAGCGTATTTGTTATTCAATATTAACATACCACGTGACATGTATTCCGTTTGCAACCGTTACAACAAGAGGGCAATCAGCAAATAGCATCACGCGATACATAATAAATACAACACCCACTATTTCAATGGAGTGCACCCTCATAAATTACAAACCAGTAAATATTATATTGATGCACGTGTAAAATATTCATGTGGAAAAGCGAGCCGCTGGGAAATTAATATTGGATGCGAAATCGACTGTACTTTGGATCAGATTGATCTGTTCTGAAATAGATTGAATAGTAAATAACAACAATTTGAATATTGCTGCACCGATACATGCACAGCATTAAATCAAAAGCGTAAAAAAATTTATGTATTTATATTTACTGATTTGTAATTGTATCCAAAACTAGCGACAATAATCATGTTTTAATAATCACCTCACAAATGGTCATCGACCGAAGTCTTTCAGCCTTTTAATAATAAATAAAATATGCGATTAACACTATTTCTGCTAAAGGTGTCAAAAGACACCTTTTAGAATTTTAACCTCAATAAGGCCAACCGTTTCAGTACTGTAAATTAATAGCTATGCTGTATTGTTGTGAAATAAAGTGAAATCATTGAAAATTATGTAATTATTTACGTTTAAATCGTCTGCAAAAACTGAGCAGAAGGGTGTCTAATTAAAATTCACCGCGTTCTTTCATGCTTGCGAAAAGAGCACGAGACACTCGGATTTAACGATTATTTTTTCGTACAAAGGGGCGCACATTCCGGGAGAAGAAAAAATCCGGCCGGCAATCGTGTCCGTCAATTTCTCCGACCAACTCCGCACGAGCACGGAACATGAATCCGGAAGACGTGCCCGGAATTATAAACAGTAGGAGATCCATCAGTTTCCGGGAGGGATAAGACATTTTCGGTCAGGTGGACATAATTCATAATTTTACGACACATCGACGATTACTTCTACCTCCGGAGACAAAATGGTCACCGGTATATCATCATTGTCGTTATGTTTTTTTTTATAAATTTAGTTACAAAATTAATATTTGTGGCATTGGGAGGTTTCGAAAACTTAACAACGTTAAGTGATGTGTTGAGTGAGTGAGAAAAAAGAATGAAATGTTAGGATGGAATTCCTCAAATGTTACATACAATTAACACATCATAGACATTATAACCAGGGGCGGCTCGTTATATAGAGCCAAGGAGCCATGGCACTGCCTGTAGTTTCAAGCTCAATAAGAATTTTTAATTAATTCTTAAAACACTTTTTCGCCAGTTCTTTTTTTCTTCAGAAAAGGAGGGGGGTGGTATACTGTCTAAGTGGCCCTACCATCAACATATTCCACGAGTCGCCACTGAAATTAAGTACAGTTTTTGAAAATCCACGAGTTGTGAAAATTTAAAAATTTGAGTTTTCGAATTGTGTAATACTCGAGCAAAAAATTTAAAAAAAATATATAAAACGTGTCGACTAAATTCTACAAAAATTAAATTGGATTTGGAAATTATCGTTTTATCAAACTACATGGAGTATTTGAAAATCCACCGATTATTTCGAGAGTTGTGAAATTTTAAAAATTTTAGTTTTCGAATTGTGTAATACTCGTGCAAAATTTTTTTTAAAAATATAAAACGTGCCGGCTAAATTCTACAAAAATTAAATTGGATTTGGAAATTATCGTTTTATCAAACTACATGGAGTATTTGAAAATCCACCGATTATTTCGAGAGTTGTGAATTTTTGAACATTTTAGTTTTCGAATTGTGTAATACTCGAGCAAAAAATTATGAAAAAATATAAAACGTGTCGACTAAATTCTACAAAAATTAAATTGGATTTGCAAATCATCGTTTTATCAAACTAAATAGAGTTTTTGAAAATCCGACAATTATTTCGCTTGTTGTGAATTTTTAAAAATTTTAGTTTTCGAATTGAGTAATACTCGAGCAAAAAATTAAAAAAATATATAAAACGTGTCAACTAAATTCTACAAAAATTAAATTGGATTTGCAAATAATCGTTTTATCAAACTAAATAGAGTTTTTAAAATTCGGCCAATTATTTCGCTAGTTGTGAATTTTTTTTAAATTTAAGTTTTCGAATTGTTTAATACTTCAGCAAAAAATTTAAAAAAATATAAAACGTGTCAACTAAATTCTGCAAAAATTAAACTAGTTGGGCAAATCCTTGTTTTATCAAATTAAGTGCAGTTTTTGAAAATACACTAATTATTTCGCGAGTTGTGAATTTTTTAAAATTTTAGTTTTCGAATTGTGTAATACTCGAGCAAAAAAATAAAAAAATATATAAAACGTGTCAACTAAATTCTACAAAAATTAAATTGAATTTGCAAATCATCGTTTTAGCAAACTAAATAGAGTTTTAAAAAATTTGCCAATTATTTCGAGAGTTGTGAATTTTTGAAAATTTTAGTTTTCGAATTGTGTAATACTCGAACAAAAAATTTAAAAAATATATAAAACGTGTCGACGAAATTCTACAAAAATTAATCTAGATGGGCAAAACATTGTTTTATCAAATTAAGTGCAGTTTTTGAAAATACACTAATTATTTCGCGAGTTGTGAATGTTTGAAAATTTTAGTTTTCGAATTGTGTAATACTCGAGCAAAAAATTTAAAAAAATATAAAACGCGTCGACTAAATTCTACAAAAATTAATCTAGATGGGCAAAACATTGTTTTATCAAATTAAGTGCAGTTTTTGAAAATCCGCCAATTATTTTGCGAGTGGTGAATTTTTGAAAATTTTAGTTTTCGAATTGTGTAATATTGGAGCAAAAAATTAGAAAAATATATAAAACACGTCGACTTAATTCTACAAAAATTAAACTAGATGGGCAAATGATTGTTTTATCAAATTAAGTGCAGTTTTTAAAAATACTCTAATTATTTCGCGAGTTGTGAATTTTTTAAAATTTTAGTTTTCGAATTGTGTAATACTTAAGCAAAAAATTTAAAAAAATATAAAACGTGTCAACTAAATTCTACAAAAATTAAATTGGATTTGCAAATCATCGTTTTATTAAATTAAATAGAGTTTTTGAAAATCCGCCAATTATTTCGCGAGTTGTGAATTTTTGAAAATTTTAGTTTTCGAATTGTGTAATACTCGAGCAAACAATTGAAAAAAAATAAAACGTTTCGGTTAAATTCTATAAAAATTAAATTAGCTTTGCAAATCATCGTTTTATTAAACTAAATAGAGTTTTTGAAAATCCGCCAATAATTTCGCGAGTTGTGAATTTTTGAAAAATTAAGTTTTCGAATTGTGTAATACTCGAGCAAAAAATTTAAAAAAATAATAAAACGCGTCGACTAAATTCTACAAAAATTAAACTAGATGAGCAAATCATTGTTTTATCAAATTAGGTGCAGTTTTTGAAAATACACTAATTATTTCGTGAGTTGTGAATTTTTGAAAATTTTAGTTTTCGAATTGTGTAATAGTCGAGCAAAAAATTTTAAAAAAATATAAAACGTGTCACCTAAATTCTACAAAAATTAAATTGGATTTGCAAATCATTGTTTTATCAAACTAAATAGAGTTTTAAAAAATCCGCCAATTATTTCGCGAGGTGTGAATTTTTGAAAAATTCGAATCGAATTGTGTAATACTTAAGCAAAAAATTTAAAAAAAAATATAAAACGCGTCGACTAAATTCTACAAAAATTAAATTAGATTTGCAAATCATCGTTTTATTAAATTAAATAGAGTTTTTGAAAATCCGATAATTATTTCGCGAGTTATGAATTTTTGAAAATTTTAGTTTTCGAATTATGTAATACTCGAGCAAAAAATTAAAAAAATATACAAAACGTGTCGACGAAATTCTATAAAAATTAAATTAAATTTGCAAATCATCGTTTTATCAAATTAAGCAGGGACAGCTCGTTATATACAACCAAGCAGCCATGGCACTACCTGTAGTTTCAAGCTCAGCAAGAATTTTTAAAACACTTTCGCCAGTTACCTCGTTCTTTCTTTCTTCAAAAAAAGGGGTGGGGGGGTTGTATAAGTTGCACTACCATCAACTTATTCCACGAGCTGCCAATTAATTATACTTTAGTTGACTAACCCCCATAAAACTGTTACACAGCGTCATATAAACAAGTGACTAATTTATTAAGGAGACCCAGATTTAATGCTAAAAAAATCCCATGCGTTAAGTATCTATTTAATGTTTTTCATCACACTATCTAACTTATTGAAAGCATTAAAACTTTAGGCATTTGTAGATGATACATTTCTATCCACCCCCAGCTTTGGCAAACCCACTTACCTGAAGCCCAATAAAACCTCCTCACGTTTAATACACTTTCAATTTGCGAAATCCGCAGCGATAAATCAGAAGATCGCCGCGATAAATTACTCGAAAAATTGATCACCGCAGCTCGGTTTTTCGTTTTTTTTTTGTTTTAAACAAAATTATGAATATTTATATTCAACTTTTATTTTGCAAATCACCGATTTTATCGCGTTGGCGGCTGACAGGTGAATGATTTATGTTCACACTTGGAGGATGTAAATACTTTAGAGTTGGAAGGGTGGTAAACGCAAATGCGCTCATTATGTGGGGCAGAGATTTCATATTACGCCCCGGTTAATTTATGGCGCCAATTAATTTCGCCTGTGTGTATTGTTTTTGCGCGATGAAAAACTGTGGATAAATCATTAGGGGAAGACACCGCGGTTGTTTAATACAGATCCGCCATACTGTGTTTTTAATGGAGTGCTTAACCCTTCGCTTTTGTTGGGAATTGACTTTGTTCTAATATTTCACTTCGTGGATTCGTTCGTTGGAACGAAGCGAATTTGACTCGGTGTGTATTTTTTTTGTGCTTCATTAATCACCTTTATTTCTTTTCGAATAAACAATGTATACGGAGATGTAAAATGGACAGTTTGAGAACATATAATAATGGTGCTAGGTAGTGATGGGACGATTCGGATGAAAAAAATCGCCGAATCCGATTATTAAAGTAATCGGTGACTCCGATTATCAAACAAATCGTTGAACCCGAATGTGGTAATAATCGATTATTTCTGAATATTTTAATATCATCCGATGCAAGTTACCAGTTTTAAGAAACAAATTTCGTATTTTGGTGCTCAAATTTTGTAAAACCTGAAGTTTGGATTTCAGATCCGAAGGAATGGATGTCCAAAATAGTTTTATAGTTATTCTGAAAAAGTAAATTTGATGCAAATTTCAAGTAAAAGTTTATGACAAATTTTGGGATTATAGGACCTAAATTCGAGATTTCAAGTCAAAATTTCATAGGAAAATAGTGATTATTTGATTGGTTAAATTTTTGATTTTTAAGTGTTCAAGTTTGGTCTAAATTTTGGAATATAAAGTTGAAATTTCGGATTTTACGATCCAAATATTGGATTTTAGGTAATTTTTTTAATCAATATGAACCTTATCTTAGATTTTAAGTTTAAATTTTCTATGGTTAAGACTTTTTTTTGTCTAAATATTAGCTTTTGGGCTGGAAGTTCATGATTTTAAGGTTTAAATTTTGGAAAATAAGGTATTCATTTCAGATGTTAGAATCCGTACAATAAATTTTAAATAATTTTTTCAAATTTCCTATGGTTAGGACTCAAATTTTGGATTCCAATTTTCGGATTTTAACGCACCGGTGGGCCCATTAACCGGTGCAATTTTAAGAAATGTAGAATGTAAGTTTTCCAAGTTTTACGGAAAAAATTTCGGATTTTAGTGCTTAAATTTTGTAGAACCTAAATTTTGGATTTTAGATCGAACAAAATGGATGTCAAAATATTTTTTTATTATAAAAAATAATTTTGTAGCAACTTTTAAGTCAAAATTAATGACAATTTTTCGGAATTATACGACCTAAATTCCAGATTTTATTTTCAAATTTCCCAGGATAAGAGTGATTTTTTTATTAGTCAAATTTTAGGTTTGAAGGGTCTAGGTTTGGTCTACATTTTGGAAATAAATATATAATGGTTTTTAGGGTCTTTTTTGGATTACAGATTTTAAATCAAAATTTCTCATTACAAGACCCCAAAATTTGGAAAATTAGGTCTAAATTTCGGATTTTCGGATCCATACATTGAATTTAAATAACTTTTTTAATCAACCTTAATCCTAGATGTTAAGTTCAAATTTCCTATGGTTAGTACTCAAATTTTGGATTCTAATTTTTGGATTTTAACGCTCAAATTTTGAGTCTAAATACGTCTAATTTTTCGAAATGTAGAACGTAAATTTTGGATTTTAGACCCAGATTTCAAGTTTAAGGAATAAATTTCGGATTTTAGTGCATACATTTTCTAGAACCTAAATTTGGATTTTTGATCCAAGAAACCGAATTATGAAATTCTGATTCCGAGTCGGATGCATATTGATTGATGGTAGATGATGGTACAGTTGAAGGAAGGAGCTTTTTTTCTTCGCTTGGCAATGCTCCAAACTTGAACTAGAAAACGAAAATTGCATTCTAAGATTTGAAAAATTATAGAAAAATAATCGCCAAGGAATGTTTCTCAAAGGTTTAAAATGCATTAAAACCTTACACATTTCTGATTTCTCATTAAAATAATTGCCATATACCGAGTGGAAACAAAACAGCAACGCTCAGCTCAAAACTGTAACTAGGAAAATTGTATTCTACGATTTGGGAAATTATAAAAAAATAATCAATCAAGTTTACCCAAAAGCTCAAGATCTACAAAACAACAAAAAGTATAGATAAAATAATCAGTTAAGGAATTTACTTCAAAAATTCAAGATCCATAAAAAATAGCACATGAACTGGGAAAAGAAAACTTGCATCCTACGATATCAAAAATTGTACAAAAATAAACAGTCAATGAATTTTCTGCATGCAATTTGTTTGTAGCTGAACCGCATCAATTGTTTCCGAACGGATTTTGAAATTTATTTAGAGATTAAGTTTCTGCATTTTGCAAATGCAATTTTCATGTCTACAGTTCAAGTTTTGAGTATTGTCATTTGGTGTCCAACTAAGATGCATCAATTTTTTTAGTGGGATGTCAAAAATAGTTTTGTTCTGGATGGATTTTACAATTTTGAAGCTAATTCCAGCAGAGATTAATTTTGTATAATTTCTCTAATCGCCGAGTGCAATTTTCTATTCTACACTTCTAGTTTCGAGTGTTGTATTTTTTTGCAGCCAAGATGTGGCAGTTGTTTTTGTAGAATGTCAAAAACGATTAAATGTAATAGGATTTTGAGCTTTTAAAGCAAATTCCTTGAACGATTATTTTTGTACAATTTCTCAAATCGAAGAATGCAATTTTAGTTTTCCTAGTATATGTTTGAAGCTCTGCTGTTTTATTTCCACTTAGGATACGGCAATTCTTTTTATTAAAAATCAGAAAAACAATACATTTCTGATTTTTCATAAAAACAATTGCCATATGGAAACAGTAACGCTTGAACTGTGAAAACGAAAATTGCATTCGACGATTTGGAAAATTGTAAAAAAATAATCAGACAAGGAATTTGCGTCAAAAAATGAATTAAAAATGAATGCATTAATGAGATTTTCCATAAAAAAACAATTACCATGTCCCAGATGCAAACAAAACAGCAACACTCCAAACATGAACGAAAATTGCATTCCAGGATATCAAAAATTGTGGAAAAATAATCAGTCGAGGAATTTACCCCGAGAGGTCAGGATGCATAAGAAACCAACATATTTTTGATTTACTTTAAAAACAGCTACCATATTCTAAGTGGAAACAAAACCGCAACGCTCCAAACTTGACTGGCAAAACGAAAATTGCTTTCTACGGTTGAAAAAACTGAACAGAAATAATCAGTAATGGAATTTTTTTAAGTTCTAGATCCATAGAAAAGCAACACATTTCCGATTTCCCATAAAAACAACTACCACATCCTAAGTGGAAACAAAACAAAGACGCGCCAAATTTGAACTGTAAAACGAAAATTGCATTTTGTGGTTTGAAAAATTGTAGGAAAATTATCAGTCAAAGAATTTGCTTGAAAAGCTCAAGATCCATTAAAATTCAAAATGTATATGATTTCCTATAAAACGATTGCCAAATCTTAAATAAAAACAAAACCGCAACGCTGCAACTTGAATTGGAAAAACCAAAATTTCAAACTACGATTTGAAAAATTGTGATAAAATAATAAATCGAGGAATTTGCTTCAATAGTTTAAGATCCATAAAAAACAGTACATATCTGATTTCCCTTAAAAACAAATGCCTTATCCTAAGTGGAAACAAAACAGCGACGCTCCTAACTTGTGGAAACGAAAACTGCATTCTATTAAAAAAAATGGTGATGTGGCCATCATGTTACTTTCTCCGACTTGATGGTATCATAGCCATTTATATTTACGTTTTCATTGTTTATTTTCAATTGAAATCATATTTTAATTGTACATTGAGCGTTGCATAAACTCGGATGAAACTGACGTTTAAAACGTCAAAATTATGAAAGATGGAAAAATTATACTTCAAATTTAAAAACTCAGTTTACTCAAAAACTGAAGGGATTTAGAAAAAAACTTATTCTTTGTAAGTTGTTCATTTTAGCATTCTCTACAATCATTATTAACATAAATTTGCTGTAACTATTATCGTTTTATAATTATAAACCAAAAATTAAAAAAATAATAATACATTTTTTTCTCGAATAAAAATGATTTTATGAAAAATGTTTTCAAGCAAAAGATGTTCATTTCTTTGTTGTGTTCAAAGTTTGTTTGAATGTTTTTGTGATATTTTTCATATTTAAGAAAATATTGGCAAAAAACGGTTAAGGTAAACGACCACTTTTGGTATACGAAATTTTACCAAAAGCTTTTCAGTTCTTCAGATTATTAAATAAGACGTATGTTAAAAGTTTCCTATTAATTGCTCTATTAGTTTTTGAGATACAGCGCACACAGACAGACACACACACACACAGACACACACACACACACACACACACGCACACACACACACAGACACAAAAAAAAAATTCCAGAAATTGTTGAAATGGCTTCTAGAGACCCCAAAACGGATATTTCCGTAAAAAAAATTTTTAGAAAAAAAATCACGATCACAATACTTTCTCGTACTTCGTAACGGAGAAAGTAAAAACTGTACAAAAGTAATGAGTTAAAGAATTTGGTTTAAAAGTTCAAGATCTATAGAAAAATAACGCATTTTTGATTTCCTATAAAAATAACTAACATATCCAAAGTGGAAATGAACGGGGGGGACGATCCAAACTTGAATAGTAAAAACGAAAACAAATATCAGTCACAGAATTTGTTTTAGGAGCTCAAGATCTATTAAACTACAACACGTAAATTATTCCTATAATAGTATATTATTAAACGAGTGAGAAAGTTGGCCATTGCCACGAGGGTGAAGTTTGCAACACGAGCCGCAGGCGAGTGTTACAATTCACCCGAGTGGCAATGGCCAACTTGTTCACGAGTTTAATACTATACTTTTTCTACGTCCGTTATAAAATGTACAGTTTTTTTCATTAATTTGGGTTCATAAAATATGTGATTCCTGAACCCTACAAACAGCGTGAAAAAAGGTGCCATAACGGTTCATTTTTTCACTCTTTTGCGTGAAAAAAAGTACCGTAGCGGTTCATTTTTTAACGCTACTATAAAATTGTTTGCGCAAAGTGTGTCATGAACGCTTCGCAATACGCCGCGAGTTCCGTCGATAAATATCAAACATTCGTTTCCGATCAAGAAAACTTGATGATTATTATTTTCTTCATTTAAAAAAAGTTTATTACTTATAAAAATTGATTAAGGTTTTATCGAATTCATTTAAAATTACGGACGTAGAAAAAATTTTGTATGAAATTCGAGAGTAAAGCAACTTTTTTTCACTTGTAGGAATTGCCGCACTCGCCTTCGGCTCGTGTGGCAATCTTTCCTACTTGTGAAAAAAAGTACTACTTTACTCACTTGTTGCATAAATAACTATTTTCGCATCATGTTAAATAATTACCTAAAGTTTTTTTTGTTTGTATTAAATTATAACGAATAATTTTTCTATTTAGAAATTGCGGCAGTTCGCTGACAAAAAACGAATCGATACCATAGTAACAACTATACTGTTGGGCAATGAAACCGCTATCATTTGATTGGACGTCACCTGTGGAGAAAATGATTCGGCCGAATAATGGACAACTTTCTCAATCAAAAACGATTTAACAACGTTTATATTATTTATTAAGATGCGAAAAAAACAATTGTCATATCCCTAGTAGAAACAAAGCAGCAACGCTGAAAACTTGAGCCGGAAAACTGTCAATCTACGGTTTGGGAAATTGTAGCAAAATAATCAGTAAAGGAATTTGCTTCAAAAGCTATAGATAAGAACTTTTGAAAGCGAGTAAAGCGAGGACCTTTTTTGCTTATCGATTTTATCACGCCAGGAGTTTTGCATTTATTCCGAATATATTCCGATTCTTCCGATTATATTTATAATATAATATTTTTCTTCGATTACTTTCCTCGATTCCGATTATTTTTCCGCCGCTCAACAGATATTCCGATTACGATTATCATCCGATAATTACCATCCGAATCGCAGTATTCCGATTATTAAAATCATCCGATTATCCCAACACTAGTGCTAGGGTGATTTTTATGTAATCTACAATCTACCTAGCCAAGAAAATAACAAGTAACGATCGCCATTTTTGCTGTCAACTTACTAACATTTATCGATTATCACATTACAAATCAAATTGCATTATTGGTGGAGGTTTAAGTATAATAATATGAGTGAAGTGAAGCTCGAACTAACATAGAAGTGTTTTATAATTCTCAATAAGAGGCAAACCGATCAAAAGTTGATGGTGCGCCGTTCTAATTTGCATTAAAATTGTAATCAAATTGTAATCAATGTCAATGAAGCGCAGAGTCAGAGTTGACCCAAGATGCAGAAGGTTTGTGATAGCACGAATCAAGGAAAACTAGAAAAGTTGAAGATCAAAGAATGAAGGTTTTAATAATTGCCAATGAAGTGGGTACATCAGAGGCAACAACCTTAAACATTTTGTATCAAGATTTAGACCTGAATAAAGTCTCTGCACATTGGGTTTCAAAATTACTCACTCCATTCAGGTTACTTAGGCCAAAAAATAAAAAAATAAGTAGTTGGTTAATAGTTTTAAAGTCCCCAATCAAGGGAATAAACCATAACATTTAATAGCAATGAAATGTAACATGAACATATAAATATTCAACTTGTTCAATCTACAAAATTGTCTTACTGATTTAAAAAAAAAACAAAAAAACTCATTTAAACCAAATCTAAAATTCTATGTTAAGTAACAAAATTGATTATAACTCTAATACCACCAAATTAATTCATTCAATAACTTTATTTTAGTCGCGAATTATAAAACGTTAATTTCGTAACGTGTTAAGCAAGAACGCGATCTAAGATATAATACATTAATACGGTCTTCGGGTAATTTATACATATTTACAACAAGGAAAATAGCGACTTAACTCCATACAGCGCTTTCCTTCCGCAATATCTCATGCAATTAAACTTTCCGGATTATAATTTCGTTGAACGCTGATGATGGTGATTAATTCTGCCCTTTTAATTAATTTATAGGCTAGTGTTTAGAGTTTCGCGAGGGGGTGCTTCTTTTATTATTTATTCCGCCCTAATGGTGCAGTTTAGTTGGAACAATCGCCAATTATGATTTTGATTAATTTTTGGGGCGCCCCGGATTTAATTACAAATCGTACATAGCGTATGATTCTGACAGGATAGAGATTTATAGTAAGGATAAATTTATTATTTTAATATACTTAATCGAATTCAATAATTAAAATTAGATTAACTTTTGAACATTTCTTCAAAGCAAATCAAACCTTTAACGGTGTTTGGAATATTTATATTCCAATAGTAATTTTCGTTTCCCCATCAACAACTAACTACACTGGTGAGACCTGAAAGGCCTAAACCGGTCTGTAGGTTACAATTTATGTTTTTATTTATGGCGACATTTGTGTGCTTTCAGTCAAAGTGTTAAAAATATAGTGGCAATTATCTCGGAATTTAATAATATTTCATATAACATTTCCAATTAATATCACTTGTTGTGAATGGGGTGGATCTAAATTGGCCATAATTCAACGGAGATATATCAATAGAAATTAAATTAAAGAGCGGATACACGACGAAAATTGAGCATTTCCTACCGACAGTTGACAATATATAATGCGCGGCCACAATTGACTTCATTATGTAACCCGATAATAAACCGGCTTTAGGGAAATGACAGAAGTTGAAACCCCATTATAATTTCTGGGGCGTTGCAAATATTGTTACCGACTTCGCGTTCCCATTCGAAAGGCAGATCCCCGGCAACGATATTGTATTTCAATAGCATAATTGAATCGAGATACAGTTTAAATCAATTTCTTATCCATTCACCTTTATATAAAAATAATGTTTTCCGGATGATTGGCTTCTGTTTCTAATGGCTGTCAGTTTATTTGATTCGGTGAAATGATTGAAGCTTTAAGTGGACATGTCTATAAAATGTTTGCTTGCTTTAATCCGCTACAAAAAAAAAAGAAAACCCTTAACATAGACACACTGCATAACAATGAGGTTTAAACATATGGAAAAAATATACAGGGTGCTCAGAAAATGTTAAGAACTTTCCAATTTACAGACGTATCATTGATATAACATAATTCATTTGTTTTTTTTAATCCTAATTTCTTCTTAAGAAAGTTGTGATTTCTTTTAAATTCAAGATGAAATTATACAAAAACTCGGGTGACATTTAAAAATGTGGAGAAAATATACAGGGTGCTTGGAAAATTCCGAAAGCTTCCCAATTTACAAATGTATCATTTATTTAACATAATTCATTTGTTTTTTTAATCCAAATTATTTTTTAAGAAAGTTGTGATTTTTTTGAAATTAAAGATGCAATAATGCAAAAACTCGGGTGAGGTTTAAACATATGGAAAACATATACAGGGTGCTCAGAAAATTTTAAGAGCTTTCCAATTTACAGATATATCATTGATTTAACATAATTCATTTGTTTTTTTAATCCGAATTACTTTTTAAGGAAGGTGTGATTTTTTTAAATTAAAGATGCAATAATGCATAAACTCGGATGAGGTTTAAACATATGGAGAAAATATACAGGGTGCTTAGAAAATTCCGAAAGCTTTCCAATTTAAATATATATCGTCCATTTAAGACAATTAATTGTTTTTTTAATCCGAGTCACTTTTTAAGAAAGTTGTGATTTTTTTTAAATCAGAGATACAATAATATAAAAACTCGGGTGAGGTTTAAACATATGGAAAAAATATACAGGATGCTCAGAAAATTCTGAGAACTTTCCAATTTACAAATGTATCATTGATTTAACTTAATTCATTTGTTTTTTTTAATCCTAATCACTTTTTAAGAAAGTTGTGATTTTTTTAAACTAAAGATGCAATAATGCAAAAACTCGGGTGAGGTTTCAACATATGAAAAAAATATACAGGGTGTTCAGAAAATTTTAAGAGCTTTCCAATTTACAGATATATCATTGATTTAACTTAATTCATTTGTTTTTTTAATCCGAATTACTTTTTAGGAAAGTTGTGTTTTTTTTTTTAAATAAAGATGCAATTATACAAAAACTTGGGTGAGATTTAGAAATGTGGAAAAAGGATACATGGTGCTTAGAAAATTTCGAAAGCTTCCCAATTTACAGATGTATCATTTATTTAACATAATTCATTTGTTTCTTAAATCCGAATCACTTTTTAAGAAAGTTGTGATTTTTTGAAATTAAAAATGCAGTAATACAAAAAATTGGGTTAGGTTTAAACATATATAAAAAAATATACAGGGTGCTCAGGAAATTTTAAGAACTTTCCAATTTACAGATATATAATTGATTTAACATAATTCATTTTTTTTAATCCTAATCACTTTTTAAGAAAGTTGTGATTTTTTTAAATTAAAGATGCAAAAATAATAAAACTTGGATGAAGTTTAAAAATGTGCAGAAAATATACAGGGTGCTCAGAAAATTCTGAGAAATTAATAATTTATAGATGTATCATTCATTTAACACAATTAATTTATTTTTTTAATCCGAAACACTTTTTAAGAAAGTTGTGATTTTTTTAAATGAAAGATGCAATAATGCAAAAACTCTGATGAGGTTTAAACATATGGAAAAATATACAGGGCCCTCAGAAAATTCTGAGAAATTAATAATTTATAGATGTATCATTCATTTAAGACAATTAATTTGTTTTTTTTTAATCCGAAACACTTTTTAAGAAAGTTGTGATTTTTTTAAATTAAAAATGCAACAATGCAAAAATTCGGGTTAGGTTTAAACATATGTAAAAAATATACAGGGTGCTCAGAAAATTTAAAGAACTTTCCAATTTACAAATAAATCATTGATTTAACATAATTCAATTGTTTTTTTAATCCGAATTACTTTTTAAGAAAGTTGTGATTTTTTAAAATTAAAGATGCAAAAGTAATAAAACTTGGATAAAGTTTAAAAATGTGCAAAAAATATACAGGGTGCTCAGAAAATTCTGAGAAATTAATAATTTACAGATATATCATTGATACACTTTTTAAGAAAGTTGTGATTTTTTTAAATTAAAAATGCAATAATACAGAAATTCGACTTAGGTTTAAACATATGTAAAAATATACAGGGTGCTCAGAAAATTTTAAGAACTTTCCAATTTACAGATATATCATTGTTTTAACATTATTCATTTATTTTTTTAATCCGAATCACTTTTTAAGAAAGCTGTGATTTTTTTAAATTAAAAATGCAATAATTCAAAAATTTGTGTAAGGTTTAAACATATATAAAAAATATACAGGGTGCTCAGAAAATTTTAAGAATTTTCCAATTTACAGATATATCATTGCATTAACATAATTCATTTGTTTTTTTAATCCGAATTACTTTTTAAGAAAGTTGTGATTTTTTTAAATTTAAAGATGCAAAAATAATAAAACTTGGATGAGATTTAAAAATGTGCAGAAAATATACAGGGTGCTGAGAAAATTCTGCGAAATGAATAATTTATAGATGTATCATTCATTTAAGACAATTTATTTATTTTTTTAATCCGAAACACTTTTTAAGAAAGTTGTGATTTTTTTAAATAAAAAATGCAATAATACAAAAATTCTGGTTAGGTTTAAACATATATAAAAAATATACAGGGTGCTCAGGAAATTTTAAGAATTTTCCAATTTACAGATATATCATTGATTTAACAAAATTCATTTGTTTTTTTAATCCGAATTACTTTTTAAGAAAGTTGTGATTTTTTTAAATTAAAGATGCAATAATGCAAAAACTCGGATGAGGTTTAAACATATGGAAAAATATACAGGGCGCTCAGAAAATTCTGAAAAATTAATAGTTTACTGATGTATCATTCATTTAAGACAATTAATTTATTTTTTTAATCCGAAACACTTTTTAAGAAAGTTGTGATTTTTTTAAATTAAAAATGCAATAATACAAAAATTCGGATTAGGTTTAAACATATATAAAAAATATACAGGGTGCTCAGAAAATTTTAAGAACTTTCCAATTTACAGATATATCATTGATTTAACAAAATTCATTTGTTTTTTAATCCGAATCACTTTTTAAGAAAGCTGTGATTTTTTAAAATGAAAGATGCAATAATGCAAAAACTCGGATGAGGTTTAAACATATGGAAAAATATACAGGGCGCTCAGAAAATTCTGCGAAATTAATAATTTATAGATGTATCATTCATTTAAGACAATTAATTTGTTTTTTCTTTAATCCGAAACACTTTTTAAGGAAGTTGTGATTTTTCAAAATTAGAAATACAAAAATATAATCCTGAAAATACTATAACCGTTAGTGGCTGAATGGTTTACAAGCCAAATCAAAAAAACAAAAACAAAAAACAAAAATATAAAACATTGGGCGAGGTTTAAAAATATACAGGGTGATTTAATACTTTCTGGGTGTATATTTAACAAATACTAACTGTCAAGAAACTATGGGAATATTGGGAAATATATATTTTTTTTAATAAGGTAAATATCATTGATCCATGGCAGGCATTAAAAATCTCAAAAGTCCAAAAGGGCGGTAAATTGTTTTTATTTTATTTATGCAGTTATCAAACAGATCATTGATCCGTGGCTGGCATAAAAAAAATCCAAAAGGGCACTAATTTTTTTAAATTGTATTTTTGCAGTGCTTTTCTGGACTTATATTTATAAAAAAAAAACATTTGCAAATATATTCTTACTTATTATAAAGGATGTGAATTCTTGACTGCTGAAAATTGGATTTTTTATGCTGTTTTATTTTCTTTCCTGCGCTAATTTTTAATTAATAATCTCGGGATCGCATTGAGTATATAATGAATATTTGGGCGCTACTGTTACCTGCGGCAGCGTGTGGGTGGAAAGACAACAACTTCCAGTAAACAGAAGCTGGCAGTTTACACACGAGTCATACGTCTAATGTTGTTTCTTTTTTTCTGCGTGTTCGAGAAGAAATATGTGTTCTCGAGGCGAAGAAGGATATTTACGCGGCAACTAATGATGCGCCTGAACACGCTAGTTCGACAGCTATTTAAAATATCAACAGAGGGAAAACGGTAGGTTATTCGTGAGGTTTCTTGGTGCAGAAGTATACTGACCTTAATTTTAATTTTTTTTTTAATGAGGTGAAAATTTTAGAAGTCGAAATTGGCCGAACGCGCGTGATTGGACAGCTATTCCTCGGCACCTGTGCAAAATATTAAAAATAACGGTAAACAGGAGGTTATTCGTGAGGTTTCTAGCTACAAAAGTATGGCGAACTGAATTAAGAAAAAAAAAACAGAAAAATTTTAGAGTACAAAATTGGCCGAACGCGCATTATTGGGCAGCGGTAAACAGGAGATTATTCTTAAGGTTTCTAACTACAAAAGTATGCCGAACTAAATTAAGAGAAAAAAAACAGAAAAATTGGTCGAACGCGCATTATTGGGCAGCTATCTCGGTACCTGTGCGAAAAATATAAAAAAGTAAAAAAAAAAACGAGAGGTTATTTGTGAAATATTTGGCCCAAAAAGTAAGCTCTGACATTATTCATTGGCGAGCAATTAAATATCTTCAACACCCAACTACATAAATAATGACAAATTAAAATCTCAAATGGCATGATAACCGTAGCATGCAGAAGAAAACCGATTTCAGATGTAAAATCAGCATTGCCAAGATACTGAGAATTGGTTGGAAAATCTCATGCAACAAGAAATATATTTTTTATTGCCCAGTGTAATAAATCATAAATAATGAAGAAAGTGAAATTTTGAAAAAAAAAATTGATCACTTAAAGTATTATTTAAATTGAATATAAATTTAAATAACCATTGTATCATCAAATCGGAGCCATGACACAATTTTTGATTTTAATAAAAAAAGCTGATCGATAGAAATTCGAGTTAGGGAATTATGATTAATTTGAAAAATGTGAACATTAAATATTGTTCCCCCATCAGAACACTTACAGACCGGTTTCGACCTTTCAGGTCTCATCAGTGTAGTTAGTTGCTGATGGGGAAACGGAGATTACTATTGGAATATAAGTATTCCAAACACCGTTAAAGGTAGAAACGCCAAAGTGGCGGAATCTATTGCCTGAATGCTGTACTTAATCAAATCCGGGTGGCTTTAACACCGATAAGATATGGACATTGCTAGCGGCGGCATATTTAATGTTCACATTAATATTGTTATATTTGCCGCCGCTGGCAATGTCCATATCTTGTCGGTGTTAAAGCCACCTGGATTTGGTTCAGTACCACTTTGGCGTTTCTACCTTTGAAACATTGGCTTTGACAACATAGATAATTCAGCCGCAATCAATTTGCATTCGAACTTTATAAATTATTCATTAATTCATAATTTTATACTTTACTTATCTTTAACAGATAAGTTGGTTTATAACATCATAACTATTTGTAGGAAATGTTTTTTAGATCAATCCACTGTAATGGTGAGCCCGAGGCTCCTTAATACGTATTTCCTCTATTTTCCTAACTTGAAACCTCCAAACTAGCCTAGATTTATGTCTGAATATAGAAACGTACGTAAATACTAAATCAACCAAAGCACATTTTCTAATTCCAATCGGATGACCCCGAAAACACTTTACGGCCCATGCAACTGTATATAGCGAGGCAATAAACCACTCGATTACGGCCTTAACCCTAAACACGTAAAAAAAAAAGTTTCCTTTTACGATAAGGCCACTGCCGAAAATTTATTGTGGCCCACGTATTTGTAGTTTACGATTGATAAATATTTACCCGGCGATTTATTCGCTCTTTCTCTTCTCGGTGTTCGTTTCCTTTATGTCCGCAGCAATTTTCCATTGATATTGGCCGAATAATGTATGGCCTCGATCTACAAATGAACCCATACCGAACCCGGGCACGTTCGCGCCACTGCCCCCACCTTAATAAGCTAAGCCTTCAGCCTAAAATCATCTCTCTCAGACTAAATTTATATTTTCATAAATCATTGCGGGGTTCGAGGCAATTTCTATATTGAGGGGATAAATAATGTCTGGCATCTGTTTCCTGTAAACATATTTCTTGTTCGGGAGTAAATGTTGATGGAATTTTTACGATTCTAAGGTATAGAAGAGATTTTGAAATTGCATGTAAAACTTTATTCGTTCATCAAATAGAGCTCACTAGAATAAATTCGTTGGGTAAACATTCTTACAATAATGCCAATATTTGCCAATTTTAAGTACGGCGATAAGAAAAAAATATTATTATTATTATTATTAATATACAAAAACTAAACCAGGACTGAAATTAACGTTCAGATTCAGAAGGAGTTTAATCCTAGATTAAAGAAACAACTTAGCTTAGATATTTATATACACTGATTGCATTAAATTACAAAAAAAGTGCCACTGAAAAAACTCCATTCCTTGAAATTTGTTACAAATATTTTTAATCTAGATTGAATGTAGTTATTATAGTTTCTGAAAATTATTGAGTTGAGTTATGATACATTCGAAGATAATACGTTTCTAATAAAATACCATTAGATATGAATGTGAATTTTCGAAATCGTATCGAGTCACTTCATTTCTTACATAGCCATCTGCTTTTGAGCCACGAAAAGTTTTTAATGTAACAAGTAATTAATATTATTTCCCTAATCGGTTTCGGATTCTTAGACCTCATCAGTGCAGTACAGTCGCTAATAGAGACACGAATTCTCTTTGTGGAATATAATTTATTCAATCACCGGAATATGTCGACGGAACGTTTAACCGCCATCGTTCGGCTAGTAAACGAGGTAAAACACTTAATTGAGCAATTTTATCATAAATATTAAGCTGTAGTCACACGATGCCTTTTTACTAGCCGCTGGATGCTGTTGGCTGACAGCGCTAGCAAAGTAGAACGGCCTCAACTTCATAAACCGCTGCTAAAATCAGTCACACCGTGCTGCTTAAACGGATGCTACAGCTAGCAGCGGCTAGCGGCTCATAAACTAGCGTCATGTGATCGTATAACCGCGGCTTTAGACTAGAGGAAATTTATAAAATGTAAACTTAAATAATTATCTTATCGACTTTTTCTTAAGATTACATATTGTTAATGCAACTAATCTGTGATAACTTTATTTAGGCTACAGGGATACAATTAATTTAGCTACCTACCATTACATATTATTCATGCTACAGACTACTTCTTAATAAATCTGTGATAACTTTATTTAGGACTACAGGGATACAATTAATGTAGCCATGGCATAAAAACGAAACTAATTAAATCCAAATTAATTGCACATCAATGTTCGAGGGTAGTAATTAAACAAGATAAAGTCGTTGAACATTTATAAACCCGACGAGCCATGTTTTAATTTAAAACCCCCATTACGCCCCTCTCGCCAGTGTGCGCCGATTCCGAAATCTGAATAATTGAAAGTGTCACCTGCCTCTCCCATTTATTTTTACCCTCCTCCGCCGCCCAGGAACACCCACCCCCCAGGAATCCATACCGTAGCGAAAGAGCGCAATTAAATCTCGGAAGATGATGAAACGTTTCAGTACGAAAATCAATCAATACCAGTTTATTTGTTCTTGCGCTCAACGGGGCGATCCTTGGTGGGTTTATTAATTGTACTGACTGATAAAATAAGGCTCTCTGAGCTTTTCAGGTAAATCCCTTGATTAATGAATTTTTTACAATTTTTCAAATCGTTGAATGCATTTTTCGTTTTTCCAGTGCAAGTTTAGCTTGTTGCTTTTCTGTTTCTACTTGCGATATAACAATTATTTTTACAGAAAATGATAAATGTAATATTTTTTCGTATATCTTGAGATTTTCAAGTAAATCCCTTGATTAATTAATTTTTTACAATTTTTTTAATCGTTGAGTGCATTTTTCGTTTTTCCAGTTCACGTTTAGCTTGTTGCTATTCTGTTTCTACTTGCGATATAACAATTATTATTACAGAAAATGATAAATGCAATATTTCTTAGTATATCTTAAGATTTTTAAGTAAATCCCTTGATTAATTAATTTTTTACAATTTTTCTAATCTTTGAGTGCATTTTTCGTTTTTCCAGTTCACGTTTAGCTTGTTGCTATTCTGTTTCTACTTGCGATTGAACAATTATTTTTACAGAAAATGTTAAATGCAATATTTTTTCGTATATCTTGAGTTTTTCAAGTAAATCCCTTGGTTAATTAATTTTTTACAATTTTTCTAATCGTTGAGTGCATTTTTCGTTTTCCCGGTTCAAGTTTAGCATGTTGCTATTCTGTTTCTACTTGCGATATAACAATTATTTTTACAGAAAATGATAAATGCAATATTTTTTCGTATATATTGAGATTTTCAAGTAAATCCCTTGATTAATTAATTTTTTACAATTTTTTTAATCGTTGAGTGCATTTTTCGTTTTTCCAGTTCACGTTTAGCTTGTTGCTATTCTGTTTCTACTTGCGATATAACAATTATTATTACAGAAAATGATAAATGCAATATTTCTTAGTATATCTTAAGATTTTTAAGTAAATCCCTTGATTAATTAATTTTTTACAATTTTTCTAATCTTTGAGTGCATTTTTCGTTTTTCCAGTTCAAGTTTAGCTTGTTGCTATTCTGTTTCTACTTGCGATATAACAATTATTTTTACAGAAAATGTTAAATGCAATATTTTTTCGTATATCTTAAGATTTTCAAGTAAATCCCTTGATTAATTAATGTTTTAAAATTTTTCTAATCGTTGAGTGCATTTTTCGTTTTTACAGTTCAAGTTTAGCTTGTTGCTATTCTGTTTCTACTTGCGATATAACAATTATTTTTACAGAAAATGATAAATGTAATATTTTTTCGTATATATTGAGATTTTCAAGTAAATCCCTTGATTAATTCATTTTTTACAATTTTTCTAATCGTTGAGTGCATTTTTCGTTTTTACAGTTCAAGTTTAGCTTGTTGCTATTCTGTTTCTACTTGCGATATAACAATTATTTTTACAGAAAATGATAAATGTAATATTTTTTCGTATATATTGAGATTTTCAAGTAAATCCCTTGATTAATTCATTTTTTACAATTTTTCTAATCGTTGAGTGCATTTTTCGTTTTTACAGTTCAAGTTTAGCTTGTTGCTATTCTGTTTCTACTTGCGATATAACAATTATTTTTACAGAAAATGATAAATGTAATATTTTTTCGTATATATTGAGATTTTCAAGTAAATCCCTTGATTAATTAATTTTTTACAATTTTTCTAATCGTTGAGTGCATTTTTCGTTTTTACAGTTCAAGTTTAGCTTGTTGCTATTCTGTTTCTACTTGCGATATAACAATTATTTTTACAGAAAATGTTAAATGCAATATTTTTTCCTATATCTTGAGATTTTCAAGTAAATCCCTTGATTAATTAATTTTTTACAATTTTTCTAATCGTTGAGTGCATTTTTCGATTCTCCAGTTCACGTTTAGCTTGTTGCTATTCTATTTCTACTTGCGATATAACAATTATTTTTACAGAAAATCATAAATGCAATATTTTTTCGTATATCTTGAGATTTTCAAGTAAATCCCTTGATTAATTAATTTTTTACAATTTTTCTAATCGTTGAGTGCATTTTTCGTTTTTCCAGTTCACGTTTAGCTTGTTGCTATTCTATTTCTACTTGCAATATAACAATTATTTTTACAGAAAATGTTAAATGCAATATTTTCTCGTATATCTCGACATTTTCAAGTAAATCCCTTGATTAATTAATTTTTTACAATTTTTCTAATCGTTGAGTGCATTTTTCGTTTTTACAGTTCAAGTTTAGCTTGTTGCTATTCTGTTTCTACTTGCGATATAATAATTATTTTTCAGAAAATGTTAAATGCAATATTTTTTCGTATATCTTGAGATTTTCAAGTAAATCCCTTGATTAATTAATTTTTTACAATTTTTCTAATCGTTGAGTGCATTTTTCGTTTTTCCAGTTCACGTTTAGCTTGTTGCTATTCTATTTCTACTTGCAATATAACAATTATTTTTACAGAAAATGTTAAATGCAATATTTTCTCGTATATCTCGAGATTTTCAAGTAAATCCCTTGATTAATTAATTTTTTACAATTTTTCTAATCGTTGAGTGCATTTTTCGTTTTTACAGTTCAAGTTTAGCTTGTTGCTATTCTGTTTCTACTTGCGATATAACAATTATTTTTCAGAAAATGTTAAATGCAATATTTTTTCGTATATCTTAAGATTTTCAAGTAAATCCCTTGATTAATTAATTTTTTACAATTTTTCTAATCGTTGAGTGCATTTTTCGTTTTTCCAGTTCAAGTTTAGCTTGTTGCTATTCTATTTCTACTTGCGATATAACAATTATTTTTACAGAAAATCATAAATGCAATATTTTTTCGTATATCTTGAGATTTTCAAGTAAATCCCTTGAATAATTAATTTTTTACAATTTTTCTAATCGTTGAGTGCATTTTTCGTTTTTACAGTTCAAGTTTAGCTTGTTGCTATTCTGTTTCTACTTGTGATATAACAATTATTTTTACAGGAAATGATAAGTGCAATATTTTTTTAATCTCTTGAGATTTTCAAGTAAATCCCTTGATTAATTAATTTTTTTACAATTTTTCTAATCGTTGAGTGCATTTTTCGTTTTTCCAGTTCAAGTTTAACTTGTTGGTATTCAATTTCTACTTAGGATATAGTAATTGCTTTTACAGGGAATGTTGAATGAAATGTGTATATTCTTTTTTTTTATTTTATTTGCAATCTCCAGTTTTCCTACGATTTTATTACCCGGCGCATTCGCCATTATTATAATTAATCTTTAATAGTGATTTAAAGTCAATACATTAAGTTGCAAAAGTCTATCTTACTATCTATTCTTTTGATAATATTAATTTTATATTTTAATAATTCCGCATAATTTCAGTCTCAGACTCATTGTCGTACCAACATTAATAAGAGTGGGGGAAGCTCTTGAATGTCTAATTATTTAAATCGTTATATCTTCTAATCGGCTTATCCGATTGTTTGAAAGAGAAATGTAAGTATCTTTAAATGTCATGTCAAGCACTACACGATAGTTCCGAATAAAATTGCCAGGGGGCGTTATATGCGATAACATTTTTTTTTTATTTTGCCACGAAAACTCGAATCTCATTATTATTCATTATATTATTTTTAATTGATGTCATATTAAATCTGATATTTTACAAATGAAGAAAATTGACGATATTTATTGACCAATTAACGCTGCGATAAATTATGATTAAAATTCCAATCAAATTATATTCAGTCCTAATTATATCACTCATATTTGTTAGAGTACAAAAGCGTGTGTGCGAATTGATCATAACGTTTCTCCCATTGATTTTGCAATTAAGGTGTGTTATCTGGCTATAACTCACGCGGAACCCGATAATGGTAATAAATGACGTAGGGATGCCCATTAATATTGAATATTTAATCTATTTTCGGCCCTTTTATTTTCGCAATTGTTTCCACTACTGTCTGGAAACGGCCAACGGCCAAACAATGAAAATTACGGTATCAATTTTTCAGACTATCGGTGGGATGATTACTGTTTCGTTTGTGTCATTATGCTACGATGCAATAATAAAGAAATGTAATAGTAATAATACTGTTTAATTTGTCTTATTATATTACAATGCAATAATAAAGTAACGTAACAGTAATAATACTGTTTTTCGCATCTTACTAAATAATATAAACGTTGTTAAATCGTTTTTGATTGAGAAAGCTGTCCATTATTCGGCGGAATCATTTTCTCCACAGGTGACGTCCAATAAAATGATAGCAATTTCATTGCCCAACAGGCGACGTCCAATCAAATGATAGCGGTTTCATTGCCCAACAGTTTAGTTGTTACCATGGTTACGATTCGTGTTTTGTCAGTGAACTGCCGCAATTTCCAAATAGAAAAATTATTCGTTATAATTTAATACAAACAGAAAAATCTTTTTAATTATTTAATATGATGCGAAAAAGTATAGTATTTAACTCGTGAACAAGTTGGCCATTGCCACGAGGGTGAAGTTTGCAACACGAGCCGTAGGCGAGTGTTGCAATTCGCCCGAGTGGCAATGGCCAACTTTTTCACTCGTTTAATAATATACTATTAATTTGTGTTGTTATATTACAATGCCATAATAAAGTAATGTAATAGTAATAATACTGTTTAATTTGTCTTATTATATTATAATGCAATAATAAAGTAACGTAACAGTAATAATACTATTTAATTTGTGTTATTATATTACAATGCTATAATAAAGTAATGTAATAGTATATTACAGTACAAGTAATGAAAGTATGAATTTCGCTCACGCGTGGACCTGTTTGCTCACGAGCAGCAGACTCAATAAGTGAGCGAAGTGCTGTGTAGCGTTTTGTTTAATGCTGCCCATAAAATGTGAAGTAACGTAAGAATATTTATTTCTAATATTACTCATAGAAGGCAGGCGTGTCATTACTATGCCTCAAATTAAAAATAACTGTCAATTACGTATTAAAATTTTAAAAAAATTGATGTTAATTAAATAAATGTGATTATTTAATTCTGTCCATAAAATATGCAAATAACACGATAAGAACACTTATTTTCAGGATGAGTGAAAGTGACATAAGAGTCTAAAGAACATTAGTCATCGCGGTATTCAACATTTTAGTTTGTGGGATAGTGCCCTTTGTATTAAATTTACTTTAAGTTACAAAACTATGTTCGTGTAATTAAATTTATTTGTAAGTTCATTGGTGATGTTGGTGGATTAATAATCACCAAACATAAGATATTGCTTACAATCGACAGATAAGTTTCTCATAAATTTATGATGGATTTAATCTGTACCAAGTAACAATATTACTAAGCTAAATAAAGCACGCAGTTTTTATAGAGGTAATTAAAGGTACAGTTGCTTTCATGTTGTCTCATATTTGTCCTGAAAACACATCTTCAAGCTTTAAGTTATTTTGATTTACATCTAGCTCCGATAAGAGATTTATTTAAATACACCAAATACTATTGATAAAATACAGAACACGTTATGTATATACACTGTGTGTATAAATTTGTATGTATGCCCGAGAAATGCAGCCAATTTTTCTTGCAGATAGAGGGAATTGGTGAAATATTGTTGACATCGGATTTTCTCTGCCTCTCCTACAGGAAAATATTATTTCAACCTATTTTCTCTGCGTTACGCGAGCGCTGTATGTTTCCACGCATTTATTTCGATTTACATGAAAAATAAAGTGCACGCCTGCATTAGAGAAGCAAACATTGCAAATCCGAGATTACAGTGTCGGCTTACTTGTCTGTACGGTTTAATCAATTATTTAAGTCCCCTACTTGATATTTCTTTTGTTGCTCAAGATATTTGTCGGATTTCCTGCTTAAAATGTATTCGTATTTGTAAGAAATAATTAGCCAAAGTGCATGTTTCAATACAAATAAATAGTTGTAATTTACATTTTAAAAGTTTGGTGCTAAATGTTATTTGCTTTCTAATGATGTTTTTAACGTTTTAACTTAATATGAGAATTTTCGGAGTAATCCTTAATTTTATGATTTACTCCATCAATTGCGCCCCCTTGCGGCGAAATGCGAAATGGATTTTCCCATGGCCATTTTTTTCCTTAAATTTCTATGTTTAGTAGTTTTCGAGATATAGCCGGTGGCCATCCTTAATCAAACACCCTGTATATCAGTGCCCGAAAAATGTTTTAATAATTCCATCCACGACCTTATTTATTTATTTCTACTATTTTCACTTTGATGCTATTGATCTGATCAATCAAGAACCCTCAAATAATTTCCAACCGGCTAAATTAGGTTCAGGGACTCAAAGTTCGGAAGTGGAGAATCCTTTTTCCCACGTGAAAATTAAATGCCAAGATGGAGAGGGGGGGACGGGGTGGCTCCTTTAGTGCCGAATTGAATTCGGGACGTTTAAGGGATTTTACGATTGTCTATTTTTATCGAACCAACTTCTAGAGTTTACCAGACGCCCCCCGTTGATATAATTTAATTAAGCCAAAGTTGATTGTTTAACGCAATTTCATTTCCGGCGCTTATTTTTGGTTTAATCGAGTCTCGATTATATGAATGCATTGTCAACACATCGAGTATTTATTGATTGCTTATAAATTTTATTTTAATAATAATAATAATAATAATAATATTTATTACAGTAAACACCTTTTACATGAAATTAACAATAATAATTAACTTAAATAAATGATATATATATATATATATATATATACAAAAACATAAAGTTGAAAAACATGCACGTATTGAAATTATATAAATTTATTCTTAAAATAAAGTGATTTTAAAACACAATCACGATTGAGTAAGCTTTTGTCAGTGTTTTTATTCGGTATGGATTTTTAATTGACGTCGATCGATGGCTTAAACGAGAAACAAGTGTAAACACAACTTAAGTTTCTCTAAATATTTAAGCAAGTACAGTCAGAGAAAATACAAATGCGAAACCCGCACGGCGAGGGAATGCTGCCGCATGTCGGTGCTTAGTTCAGTCGAAACCAGACTAAAATCCATTTATGAGGTAATAAAAGGATATCCCGATATAAGATGGTCAAAATGCCACCCGACACGGATTTTTAAATAAATATGAAAATATCATTAGTTATGACCTTAACCAAAATAGTCATAAGCCGTATATCAAAAAAACCCCGACATGACCCGGGAAGCCCCAAAATAAGATTTTTTCAAATATAATTTTTTAACCACTAAAAAAAATCTGAAAAAATCACATATATTATTGATCAAAATACCAAATTAGATAAATTTTTCAAGGTCATTTTATATTTTTATAAATTTATCAACAATTGAAATAAATTTAGGATAGATTGAAATATATAGGGTTATTCGCGCTATACGGCACGAAATATTGTGGCCAAAATACGTGACTTTCAAAAAGTTTGACTTTTAGGATATATAGAGGTCTATTATGGTTACTTTTTAAAATTAATTTCATATTATACAGGTGTTCCAAACGCCCTAAAATATTGTGTTGTGTTTTTTTTTTAATGGAACACCCTGTATTTTAATTAAACCTTTAATAAAACTATCGGATTAAAATACAAATCTTGGATTTTATTGCAAAAATTTTGTGTTTAAGGTCCAAAACCATGAATTCCATGGTCCAAATTTGAGATTTTACATGACATTCCTAGATTATAATCCAAGTTTTTTATTTTAGGACTAAAATTCTGCGTTTTAGAGTCAAAAACTTGGATTTTATGTTCCAAGTGCCAGATTTTAAATGTAATTGATCAATTGAATCCAAATATTGGATTTTGGGTCTCAAGTTCTGCGTTTAGGGACCAGAAACTTGGATTTAAAGTTTCAAATTAGCGATTTTACATATAATTATCAAATTAAAATCCAAACTTTGGATTTTTCAACACAAAGTTTGCGTTTAAAAACCATGGATTCTATGGTCCAAATTCGAGATGTTTATTGAAATTCTTGTATTAGAATCCAAATTTTGAATTTTAAGTCTCAAATTCTGCGTTTAGGGGCCAAAAACTTAGATTAAATATTTCAAATTTCGGATTTTAGATATAATTATCAAATTAAAATCCAAATCTTTAATTTTAGGTCACAAATTATGCGTTTAAGATCCAAAACCGTGGTTCAAATTGGAGAATTTTTATGAAATTCTTGGATTAGAATCCAGAACCAGTACAAAGTATTGTATTCAACAAATAGATTTTTTTTAGATTTTTGACCTGTATATTCGATTTTTTTTGTCTAAAATTTTGATTATTAGGCCCAAACATTATTTATTTTGGCCTAAATTTAATTGGTAAAATTTTCGACTGTTTGGTCCGCATTTTTTATTTTTCCAGACAAATTTTCAAATTTTTGACCTGTATTTTCGATATTTTTGGTTAAAATATTTTATCTTTGTATTTTTTAATTTTTTTAAATATTCTAAATATTCTTTATTTTGACCCAAATTTTCGATTTAATTGTTCAAATTTTTGATTCTTTGGTCCGCATTTTTTATTTTTCGGGCCGAAATTTTAATTCTAGTTCCAAATTTTTGATTTGATTTTGACTAAAATATCTATAACCTGAATTATTGATTTATATGCGAGATTTTTTTAATTTGTTCCGGTATTTTCGAGTTTTGTTTGTTGAAATTTTCGATTTTTTAGCCTGCATTTGTTATCTTTAGGGCCGAATTTTCTATGCAATGTCTAAATTTCGACTTTCTGGCCTACATTACAAATTTGTATTATTATTTTTTTAATCTTTTGACCTAAATTTTTCTTTACTAACTTCTTGATTTTATTGTCAAAATTTTCGATTTTTTTGGTCCGCATTTTTGATTTTTCGTTTAGTCTGCGTTTATTATCTTTAGGTCCGAGTTTTCGATGTTTTGTCTAAATTCTCGACTTTTTGGCCAACATTGTAGATTTTTATTTTCTTTTATCTTTTGCCCTAAAATTTTCTTTAATTGTCTGTTAAAATTTTTCTTTCCTTAGTCCACCATTTTTATTTTTATGCCAGAATTTTAGATTTTTGGTCTAAATTTTGTATCGAATATTTTAGATTTAAAGTGTGTTTTTTATCCAATATTTTAGATTTTTTAACTTGGATTATTGATTTCATTTCGTGATTTTTTTTATTTTTTGGCTATTATTTTCGAATTTCTGATCAGAAAATTATTTTTGGCAAATTATTTTGCTTCTACCTAAGTTTTTAATTTTTTGTCTGCGTTTTTTATTTTCAGATCAGGATTGTTGATTCTTTGGCCCATATTTTACATTTCTGTATTTTCGGTTTTTTTGTTCCAATTCTTTTTATTTTTCATTATTTTGACCAAAATATTCGATTGGTTTGTAGAAATTTTCGATTTTTTGTCTGCATACGCCCGAGTTTTCGATGTTTTGTCTAAATTTTCACCTTTTTAGGCCCTACTTTTTTGGCCTGTATTTTGTATTTTCGATTGTTTTGGTTTCAATTTTAGTCGACTTAAATTTTCGATTCGTTTGTTAAAAATCTTGATTTTTTGGTCTACCACTTTGATTTTTGGGTACGAATTTTAGATTTTAGGTCTTAATTTTTTATTTTTTTGTCCCATATTTTAGATTTTCTTAACTTGAATTATTGATTTTATTGTGCGATTTTTTTTAAAGTGTTAATTTTTGCTATTATTTTCGAATTTCTCGTTGCAACTTATTTTAAGCTAAAAAGAGTTATATTTGGGGCTGAAAATGGCAAATGATTTTTTTTTTTGCTTGTATTTTCAATTTTTTGGTCTGCATTTTTATTTTTAAACCAGGATTTTTTTATTTTTTCGGCCGATATTTTAGATCTTAGGCGGTTTTGTTCCAAATTTTTGATTTTTGGTCTAGGAAGATAAATGGTTCTCTGTTTCTTCAAAAAAAAGGGGGGAGGGGGTATTATATAAGTGGCTGTACCATCAACATATTCCACGAGCCGCCACTGGTAAAGATATAAGGTATTTGAAATAAAAAAAAGAATCTAAACTCAACATAAACATATTGTTACTCTATTATTAATTTGATAAAATTTTGCTGCTCAATTGTTGATAAATATATACAAAATATCGTAAAAAGATTAGTTATTCAAATTTTTCAAGATGACCCACCAAACATTGAAACAACATTAACTAAATAAAATTTTCTGTCACTTAGGTTAAACCTAATAAAAACATGAATACCCTAAATAACCTTTTATTTGGGTAAAAAATATATGTGAATTTTTCAGATTATTATAATAATTTTTAGTGGTTAAAAAAATAAGATCTTATTTTTCGAGGGTTTCAAGGTCATATCTTGGCAAAAATGGGATTATTTACACGAAACTGAAATAAAGTTATTAATACCAAAATATTACCAATAATTTTAAATAAAATTACTCGTTAATTGATAAATATATAAAAAATATCAATATAACGTAAAAATTTTAGTTATTCCAATTTTTCAAAAAGACGCACCAAAAATTGTAAGATGAAAAAAATCACAGATATGGAGTCCGTCACTCGATCAATTTTATTACCTCATAATTCTATTTTAAGGGGGTAAGTGCCTCGCGCCAGAGTTAGACCTGAGTGGTCAAATAGAAAATGATAATCGCCACAATCTTGGTCCTGAAATTTTACCGAGTACGTAAATTTGTTTGTACACGCCTCCAGGGTTGATACAAAATGTTTCATGCAGGTGGCGTTCATTGGAACGGCGAAAATGAAGCAAATTCGCGTTTGTAGAGGTGCAGCTCTTACGTTTTTGCGACTTTATTTGATAACTAATGACTATTTTATTACGTACATATTGTTTTCAAAGGTATACACTATGTTTCTGTAGCATTACATTTTTAGTTCTTTGCAGAGAAAAGCTTCAGATATCCATCCAATATTGGTCATTTTCAGGATAAATTATACAGTTTGTCTGATTATTTAAAAAAAATCAAACTCTATAGACGAATAGTTTAACCCTTTCTCTCTAAATGTGCAAAATATCATTTATTAATATTTGATATTAACTTCAGAATTATGTATATGCTGACCATCAAAAATGCATCGATTTTCGACGCGGCACTTACCCCCTTAAGCAGGGACCGACCGGTTTCGACCGAACTAAGCAAGTTTCGCATTTGTATTTTCTCTGACTGTTCGTGGCATACTATAAGCATAAATTGGTTTCAACTTACTTGGAAATAATTTATCGCATTCTCAGCAAGTTCCCATATTTCTAGAGGTGTGCATTTGTTATTCAAAATTGATTATGTTTTAAAATACAATAATACAAAATATGTGAAATATTAAATTCGTACAAAACTAAAACAAAATTCAGTGCTGCTACTTGTTGCTGATAAAACTCACTATGTTTAAGTACATTTTTCTTTTTTGGCCTAGAATACATGTCTACGTGACCAGCTCTAGGCTATTTGGAAAACTATATATTTGATTTTAAAAATAAACCCTTAGCTAAATCAAAAATAGAAAAAATTGCATATTATACTTGTGGGGCACTGATTTCTTGGAGCACTCGTGTTACAATGGACCCTCTTATTGAACTTCATTCAAGCAAGTTACATCGATTAAATAAACTTAAATTTACGATGTAGTTTATTCATGTTCATACTTATAATAAGTTTACACTCGTCAGTTACAAATGAATCTACAGACAGTAATATATTCACACAAGAACTACAAATTTGAAGTGATAATGATGAATGTGTCGACGTAAAACACAATCACTAAAAAAAACAACCCCTCCGCCGGGATTCAATTAGCCGCCTAACAAGATTGCGCCCGTCAAATTAAGACGTTAAGGGAAAAGCATAAGGGCGGCGAGCTCCATCACTTCAATCACGCGGATTATTTCCGACACCCACACACACACACCCCTCACATGCACAAGCCACCGACGACGACACAATGTACTTTATGTTTCCAATGAACTTAACATTTATCACTATCCTTTTATCTCACGACACACCTTAAGGGGTAGGAAAACATTTTGCTTGTTTTGGGATTAAGCTGACATTAGGAGATTATGCCCGTGCCGGAACTGATGGGCCCTGACAATTTCGTAATAAAATCACACGCCTCCGACTTTAGGGGTGTGCAATGAACTAGCGACGAATGTTAAGTTTTCCGGCTGGATTTTCTGTGCTCCAAGAGAGGGGTGTAATTTCCCTAGGTGAACGTATCAATAGAATGGGTCGTATAGATGTCTGAATATGTTTCTGGACATATATTCAATGTTATTATTGCCGGTAATATGTAGAGCCATCACAAAATGTCGTGAAGTTTAAGCAGAGTGGTGAAGTATTCCGAGAGAACGGGATGACAAATCTACGCGTGACCGCATCACCGAATTGAATCATGACTTCACGACCGATTCTGTGTCGTATTTTAAAAGTGGATTATAAAAATTGTGATGTGGCCATCAGTTACTTTCTCCGACTTGATGGTATCATAACCATTTATATTTACGTTTTCTTGGTTTATTTTCAATTGAAATCATATTTTAAATGTACATCGAGCGTTGTGTAAACTCGGATGGAACTGACGTTTAAAACGTCAAAATTATACTTCAAATTCAAAAACTCAGTTTACTCAAAAACTAAAGGGATTTCGAAAAAAACTTATTCTTTATAAGTTGTTCATTTTGGCATTCTCTAAAATTATTATTAACATAAATTTGCTGTAACTATTATAGTTTTATAATTATAAACCAAAAAAATTTGATTTTATGAAAAATGTTTTCAAGCAAAAGATGTTCATTTCTTTGTTGTCTTCAAAGTTTGTTTAAATGTTTTTGTGATATTTTTCATATTTAAGAAAATATTGGCAAAAAACAAAAAACAGTTAAGGTGAACGCCCACTTCCGATGTACAAAATTTTACGAAAAGCTTTTCAGTTCTTCAGATTATCAAATAAGACGGATGTTCAAAGTTTCATATCAATTGCTCTATTGGTTTTTGAGATACAGCGCGTAAATAATAATTGTAGAGAATGCCAAAATGAACAACTTATAAAGAATATTTTTTTTTCGAAATCCTTTTAGTTTTTGAGTAAACTGAATTTTTGAATTTGAAGTATTATTCTTCCATCTTTCATAATTTTGACGTTTTAAATATCAGTTTCATCCGAGTTTACACAACGCTCGATGTACATTTAAAATATGATTTAAATATAAATGATACCATCACGTCGGAGAAAGTAACATGATGGCCACATCACCATTTTTTTTTTTACATAACAGTCTGTCTGTGTGCGCTGTATCTCAAAAACTAATACAGAAATGACCATGAAACTTTGAACATAAGTGTTCAGCTTTTGCTGAAATTTCGTATTTCCGAGTATTTACCTTAACAGTGTTTTGTTCTTTTAGCCTTTTTTGGGACTTCAGGGCAATGTTTCCAGAACTTTTTTCAGGTCTTTTTTAAGGACTTTTTTTTTCTTTGAGGATTCTTTTAGATTAAGACTTATTTTTAGAACTTTTTCTTTCAAGACCTTTATTTTATTCCATTTCAAAATTTTACAACAGGATTTTTTTTCAGGAATTTTTCTTAAGAGCTCTTTATTCAGAATTAATTTTTGGGATTTTTTTCAGAATTTTTTTTTTGAAATTTTCTTCATGATATTTTTAAAAATTTTTATTTTCATGACCTTTTTTGGACCTTTCTAAGGACTTTTCCAGATGTTTTTAGCATTTTTTTGTTTCCACGACTGTTTTCAAAACTTTTTTTTTCGGGATTTTTGTTAAGGATTTATTTTAGGCCTTTTTACAGGACTTTTTTTAAGACTCAAACAATTTCTTTAGATCTTTTTAAGGACCATTTTAAGAACTTTTTACAATGATTTCTTTTTTCAGAATGTTTTTTGTTTATTTTGTTATTTTCAGGGCATTTTTTCAAAACAATTTTTTGAGATATTTCATCAGGACTCTTTGTGCGAGCTTTTTTCGGGACTTATTTTAGGACTTTTTTTTTATTTTTGGTATTTTGTATGAAGACTATTTTTCAAGAATTTTTTCACAAGTTTTGTCAATACTCTTTCTCACGACATTATTTCCAGGACAGTTCCTTCAGGACATTTTTACGGGACTTTTTCAAACAAGAATTCTTTTCAAGATTCTCTTCAAAAAAATTTTCATTGCCTTTTTCAGAATTATTTTTTCAGGAATTTGTTTTCCTTCGTTGCAGGTCTTTTTTTAGTACTATATTTTTGAAAGTAATAATTTTTTTCAGGGCAATTTCTTCAGAACTTTTTCAGGTCTTTACAGGCTTTTCTAGAAATGTTTTTTTAGGATATTTTAACGATGTTATTTTCATAACTTTTTCAAGACTGTTATTATTACAGGACTCTCTTTCGGGGCTATTTTCAAGACTTTCTTCAAGAGTTCTTTCAGGACTTTCCTTCGGACCTTTTTTGGGACTCTTTTTCGCACTTCTTTCAGGATTTTTTTATTGGACATTTATTTCTGGTGTTTTATATGAAGACTTACATTTTCAGGATTCTGTTTGCAGTACTTTTTTCAGGACTTTTTCAGAACTCTTTACCAGTACTCTTTTTCAAGACTTTATTTCCAAAACTTTTTTGTGTCGGAATTCTTTTTCGGGACATTTATTTTTGGTATTTTGTATGAAGACTATTTTTCAGGAATTTTTTCACAGGTTTTGTCAATATTCTTTCTCACGACATTATTTCCAGGACTGTTCCTTCAGGACATTTTTACGGGACTTTTTCGAACAAGAATTCTTTTCAAGATTCTCTTCAAAAAAATTTTCATTGCCTTTTTCAGAATTATTTTTTCAGGAATTTGTTTTCCTTCGTTGCAGGTCTTTTTTTAGTACTATATTTTTGAAAGTAATAATTTTTTTCAGGGCAATTTCTTCAGAACTTTTTCAGGTCTTTACAGGCTTTTCTAGAAATGTTTTTTTAGGATATTTTAACGATGTTATTTTCATAACTTTTTCTAGACTGTTATTATTACAGGACTCTCTTTCGGGGCTATTTTCAAGACTTTCTTCAAGAGTTCTTTCAGGACTTTCCTTCGGACCTTTTTTGGGACTCTTTTTCGCACTTCTTTCGGGATTTTTTTATTGGACATTTATTTCTGGTGTTTTATATGAAGACTTACATTTTCAGGATTCTGTTTGCAGTACTTTCTTCAGGACTTTTTCAGAACTCTTTACCAGTACTCTTTTTCAAGACTTTATTTCCAAAACTTTTTTGTGTCGGAACTCTTTTTCGGGACATTTATTTTTGGTATTTTGTATGAAGACTATTTTTCAGGAATTTTTTCACAGGTTTTGTCAATACTCTTTCTCACGACATTCCAGGACAGTTCCTTCAGGACATTTTTACGGGACTTTTTCGAACAAGAATTCTTTTCAAGATTCTCTTCAAAAAAAATTTTCATTGCCTTTTTCAGAATTATTTTTTCGGGAATTTGTTTTCCTTCGTTGTAGGTCTTTTTTTAGTACTACATTTTTTAAAGTAATAATTTTTTTCAGGACAATTTCTTCAGAACTTTTTCAGATCTTTACAGGTTTTTTTAGAAATGTTTTTTTTATGATATTTTAACGATGTTATTTTTATTTATTTATTTATTTATTTATTTATTTATTTAACATAAACGGGAAAAACCCAATACAAAAACGTAAAATAATGTAAATTATAAACCATAAATATAATACTTATAACTTCATAACTTTTTTCAAGACTCTCTTTCGGGGCTTTTTTCAAGACTTTCTTCAGGAGTTTTTTCAGGACTTTCCTTCGGGACTTTTTTGGGACTCTTTTTCGCACTTCTTTCGGGATTTTTTTATTGGACATTTATTTCTGGTGTTTTATATGAAGACTTACATTTTCAGGATTCTTTTTGCAGTACTTTTTTCAGGACTTTTTCAGAACTCTTTACCAGTACTCTTTTTCAAGACTTTATTTCCAAAACTTTTTTGTGTCAGAACTCTTTTTTCAGACTTTCTTTTAGGTCTTTATTTCTGGTCTTTTTGAAGGACCTGTTTTTCAAGACTTTTTTTGTCATGACTCTTTTTCGGGCCTTTTTATCAGGACTTTTTTCAAGAATTATTCATTTTTAAAAGTTGAAAAACCTTATTGAAAAATAATAAAATATAAGCATAATAAATATATACTTTCTTCGCTCTATTAAAAGCATATTTTCTTTCATAATATTTTCACATAAAATAATTGAAAATAAATTATTTTTGAAGTTTCATGTTAACATTTGCACATTTTCACATATGCCACGTACGATTTTATTTCAACAAACCGCGCGCACGAGTGCCCACTAAATTAATGTATAACTAATGTGAAATTAATATTCATAATTATTGCTATATCGCCCAAAGTTGTAAATTTATTTCCACTCGTACATTTCAAACGATTTAATAATTAATAATGCCCGGACCGGCGCTACATTTTGAAAATTGCATTTATCATTATAAAATCGCCCCGCGACTATCAATCACATTTGAATTATTCATTTTAACATTTACTATAAATTTTATAAAATTATAATATAGTCTGAAAATATCAAAATTGAATCTATTCATACATCTACAAAACTATTTCTTAGAAAGAAAATCGAGACAGACACACAGTCGGGAATTTTTCAAAAATAGTTTTAATCGTATATTGGTAATGAAAAAAACATTCAAAACTTTTTTTTAGTTAAAAGGAAGGATGTTTGACGGAATAGCGGGTTAAGGAGAGTCAATGATTAAGAGAATTGGTTTAAGCGTTTTGCTGTTCGGCCACTAACGTTGATTTTTATATTGTTGAAAATTCATTTTTATAATAAATGGGACAAATACTGAACAACCACGGACACGAGCGATAACTTTTCGTTAATAAAAACTACCGCCCGAGCGTAGGATTCGAACCCACGACCCCTCGCACCGAAAGCGGGAGCTAAACCGCTCCGCCACGGAAAAAAATGGGATCAAACAAGCGTCTTATTTGTAATCATATAAATTTATACTTATACTTATTTTTGCAGTTGAATATGGACTACCAATAATATAGAAAAAAAGTTACAATACTTGTATTTATTTTTGCAATTCAAAGTTATAGTTAGTTACCAAACATCATTAAAACTAAAAGTAAACGCATAATTGCTAAAATCCATTCATTTTCAGTCGACCTTATTGTTATAGTATTATCTAAATTATGTTTCTTTTTTAATAGTACTTTTATATACGCTCCAAGTAATAATATTACAAGTATATTCGTTGATGAATTCGGAGAAGTAAGCCTTACTTTACATTAACGAAGGCTTATTTACAAATCAAATTAAGAGCTCGTATAAATAGCCTTTTCACTTTTAATTAAGTATTACTTTATAAATCACTCAGTGGAACTTTCAAATCGTGCCATTTCCTCTTTACGTTCAAAGCTACGAAATTATTTTATATTCGCAGATATTTCATAATACAAAATATACATAAAATTCTTAAACACAAACTTAATTTAAGCAAAATATTTTTAAATAGTGTATTTATGTATTTATATTAATAGCTGTTAAAATAATATACATTGGTGGAAAAAAAATGAAACACTTGAAATTCGTGAAATTTCGACCATTTTCAAACCGCCATAACTCACTGTATTTACAATCGATTTTGATGAATCTTTGAGGGCGAAAAACTTTAAAGTGTCTTCTTTAAAGTAATGCATGCGAACTTAAGCGTAACTCCTTCCGCCCCCCTCTAGCGCCCCTGTGATAAAAACATGTTTTTTCAGGAAACCATGTCCAATTTTGATGATGTCTACGGAGTTGGAAATTTTTTTTCGACTCAATCCACCAGAAAGGTATTAAAATTCGATCAATTCCCTATGCGGGACTCAAAGAACGAAGTTCCTACGATGATTTGGCGCCAAGTTATGGGTGTTTGAAAAAAAAGTGCATTTTGAGGTTTTTCGCACATAACTCAGTGACTTTTCAATCAAATTGGATGATTCTTTCGAGAAAAAATCCCATTTTGAAAAGTCACTGAGTTATGTGCGAAAAACCTCAAAATGCACTTTTTTTCAAACACCCATTACTCTTAAACGAATGGGCAGATTTTGAAAATTCTCCTAACAAAGTATTGTTTCCATCGAACAGATGCAGATAAAAAAAAAATGAATTCGACCTGCGGTTGTTTGAAAGGACGGCCAGATTTTAAAAATCCAATCAGCAAAGTGTTCTTAAATCCGGCGTTCAATTGATATGTTTTGACTGATTTTGAAAATTCTTCCAGCAAAGTATTTCATTCACTGAATTGACATAAATAAGCTAAAACTTTAAATTCGCCGTTCAATTGTTTTATGGTTTTGAAAAAATAACTCTTGAACAAAATATCAAATTTTGAAAATTCTTCCATAAAAGTGTTGTAATTAAATAAATGTAGATAGAGCCAAAAAAATTATTGTTTTTTTTTAGATAACTTTTGAGCCAAATTTGGCAAATTCTTTTAGCAACATGTTGTAATCATCGAATAGATGCAGATAAGATGCAAAAAATTAATTTGTACTTTTTCTTTTGTTTTTCTTGAGGACAAACAGATTTTGAAATTTCTTCCAGCAAAGTATTGTACCTATTGGACAGATGTAGATAAAATGAAAAAATAAATTAGCCGTTCATTAGTTTCTATTATCGTTGAGGATAACTCTTAAATGTGTTTTCAAATTCTTTCAACAGTGGTATAGAAAATATGTAGGGTAAAAAAATAAATAAATTTCCGGTTTTTACTTTCTTCGTTACAAAGCATTAGAAAGTATTGTGATCGTGATTTTTTTTTTCAAATTTCTCTTAACGGAAATATCCGTTTTGAGGTCCCTAGAGACGATTTCAACAATTCCTAGAAAAAATGGTGATGTGGCCATCATGTTACTTTCTCCGACTTGATGGTATCATTTATATTTTCGCATTCATGGTTTATTTTCAATTGAAATCATGTTTTAAATGTACATCGAGCGTTGCGCAAACTCGGATGAAACTGACGTTTAAAACGTCAAAATTATGAAAGATGGGAAAATTTTACTTCAAATTCAAAAACTCGGTTTACTCAAAAACTAACGAGATTTTGAAAAAAGCTTATTGTTTAGAAGTTGTTCATTTTGGCATTCTCTACAATTATTATTCACATAAATTTCCTGTAACTATTATCGTTTCATAATTATAAACCAAAAATTAAAAAAATAATAATATTTTTTTTTTCCGAATAGCAATGATTTTATAAAAAATATTATTAAGCAAAAGATGTGCACTTCTTTGTTGTCTTCAATGTTTGTTTAAATATTTTTGTAATATTTTTCATATTTAAGAAAATATTGGCAAAAAACAAAAAACAGTTAAGGTAAACGCCCACTTCCGGTGTACGAATAATCTTCAGATTATCAAATAAGACGGATGTTCAAAATTTTATATCAATTGCTCTATTAGTTTTTGAGATACAGCGCGCATGGACACACACACACACACACACACACACACACACACACACACACACACACACACGCACACACACACACAGAGACACACACAGACACAATTTTTTTTTCCAGAAATTGTTGAAATGACATCTAGGGACCCCAAAACGGAAAATTTGAAAAAAAAATCACGATCACAATACTTTCTCGTACTTCGTAACGGAGAAAATAAAAATAAATTCGTTGGTCAATTGTTCTGTGGTTTTGAGAAGACAACTCTTGAACAAAATAGCCGATTTTAAAACCTCTTCCTCAAACTTGTACTTGTCAAATAAATATAGACAGGCCCAAAAAAATAATTTAATCTTCAATTGATTTTTGTTTTTTAACTTTTAAACGGTACAAAGAATAAGACAAATAATACATTTTTGGTTCAATTAATATCTGTTTTTTTTTAGGATAACCCTTTCAGTACGTAGATAAGATCAAAAATATATTCGCCGTTTTTTTTTAAACCAAAACAGAGTTTTCAAATTTTTTAAGATATGTAGATACGGTTACAAAATAAATATTTTTTTAACGTGAACGAAGAACGAACGGTATTATAGATTGAATGAATATTTGTTATTTTGTAGAATTACGAATTGCCTACAAATTTATACAGGGTGTTAAAAAAAGAGTGTAAACTATTTAAGGGGGTGGAAGTATGAACCAAAATAAACAAAAAAGTCTTTATAAACAACGGTTCCGAGAAATGGAATGTTGTTCTTTTTTACCTCCTTTTTTACTTTCTCCGTTACGAAGTACGAGAAAGTATTGTGATCGTGATTTTTTTTTCAAAAATTTTTTTTACGGAAATATCCGTTTTGGGGTCCCTAGATGCCATTTCAACAATTTCTGGAAAAAAAAAATTTGTGTCTGTGTGTGTGTGTGTGTGTGTGTGTGTGTGTGTGTCTGTGTGTGTGTGTGTGTGTGTGTGTGTGTGTGTGTCTGTCTGTGCGCGCTGTATCTCAAAAACTAATAGAGCAATTGATATGAAACTTTGAACATACGTCTTATTTGATAATCCGAAGAACTGAAAAGCTTTTGGTAAAATTTCGTACACCGGAAGTGGGTGTTTACCTTAACTCTTTTTTGTTTTTTGCCAATATTTTCTTAAATATAAAAAATATCACAAAAACATTTGAACAAATATTAAAGACAATAAAGAAATGAGATTATTTTGTTTGAAAACATTTCGCATAAAATCATTTTTATTCGAGAAAAAAATTTATTAATATTTTTTCGTTTTTGGTTTATAAATATGAAACTATAATAGTTACAGGAAATTTATATTAATAATAATTGTAGAGAATACCAAAATGAACAACTTATTAAGAATAAGTTTTTTTCGAAATCCCTTTGGTTTTTAAGTAAACTGAGTTTTTGAATTTGAAGTATAATTTTTCCATCTTTCATAATTTTGACGTTTTAAACGTCAGTTTTATCCGAGTCTACAAAACGCTCGATGTACATTTAAAATATGATTTAAAATGAAAATAAACCATGAAAGCATAAATATATATGATACTATTAAGTCGGAGAAAGTAACATGATGGCCACATCACCATTTTTTATTCTGCAAAAACTTACATTTTCTTATCATAGTTGACTGATGTTTTGTGAAATAAGCATGTCAGGTTTTTAGGTCCTGTTGTTTTACCAAACTGATTAGCAGGCGCTGCTTACCTAAACTTTTTGCATAACGCAATGTGTGATCTTTTGGACGACATTCCTCTGGCTCCAGCATGATGGTGCTAGAGCTCATTTTTCTATTGCTAATGGGGTTGTTTTAGAAAGAGTTGGAATATCCTTCAAACAAAGATGTCGTGCTTACCTGGAAATGGAAGCAGGGCACTTCGAACATCTTCTGTAACTCTGTTCTTTGTTTTTACTAGAAGCTCCCCTTGTTTATTTGCACATAATCAATAAATAATAAATAATTGCAAATAAATGTTTCAAACAAAAATAATCTTCCAAATCTCCGAAACCGTTACTTTGAAGACCCATGTTTATTAAGACTTTTTTGTTTATTTTGGTTCATAGTACTACTCCCTTAAATATGTTACACTCTTTTTTAACACCATGTATATGGCCACTTTTAGTCTTTATTTAATTCATTGAATGCTTCTGCAACAAGTAAAGATTTTCAATTTCAATGATCGTTTTTTTATTCTTCAAAAAGGAGACGGTGGGATATATTGTATGCTAAGTGGCTGTACCATCAAAATGTTTCACGAGCCGCCACTGCAATGTACTAAACAATGCTGCATAAGAAACGATAGTTAAGTTATTATAGTGCTACTATTTTTCAAACTATTATACGTTTGATAAAGTATCACATACTCGGACGATGCATTTCTAAAAGAGTGTGTACAATCGCGGAACCACGTGACCATTGCATTGATGGATCAATCCCAATCTAGAGAACCGTTATTTAAAAAAAAACACACACAAAATCTCTTGTAATCCATCCGCTGCCGCTGGACGAGGGGAGAAAGCGTGTATACCGGCATGTAATGAAATGGTGGATGCGCCGGGCCGGGCAGATTTTCCCTTTACAATGGGAGGGGGGGGGGAGTGATGTGTCCACAGGCCGTATTTTCCGAACCAGCGACGAGCAATTACCTAGTCGATTTGCATTCCGTGGTCCCGGAGCTTTTATCGCTGTTTACTAACGTTGATTCCGGCCAGGAATCTATTAACGTCCCGAATTGATTATCCCTTACATTTAAAACGCCTACTTTACCGAAAAGGTCTTACTACCCCATACGAAAAAATAATACACTGCAAATTGATTCTTTGTTACCAGAAAGGGAGAATTTGCATGTATAAATATCTAAATTCGCATTTTAAGGGATAAAATCGTATTTACATAAACAGCGCTTTGCGAATTGATAATAATAATAATAAACCTAAATAAATTTGATAACTGCCTGAATAAATGAATACCCGAGCTGTTCGTAAATTTACGAAATTAAGTCGTGCTAAGAGTAATAAACAAATAAGTTATTGAAACCACTACTTTCTCGGGATTTTAATTTATCTGCATAAAGTTTGGGTTTATTGTATTTATAAAACTAAGCCTATTGCTTATTTACTTACAGTAGTAATTGGCTTTTTAAATCCTATTCTTCCAATTATATCATCAACATCTTGATGAACAAAGTGAACCCCAATAATACACTTATTTCAAACTGAATTTAAAAAATCACTGAGTTTTAAAGGAACCGCGGTGGCCCAGTGAGTAGAGCTCCTGCTTGCGGGCCAAGTGGTCGTGGGTTCGAATCCCATCCGCGCGGTCACTTTTTGGGAACGAAAAATGGATGTTTAGTGTATGTCCCTTTCATCATTATAAATGATTATTATACAAGTTATCGGTTGTGGCAGAATTCCCTAGTTGGTTACGTCAATTCCCAAATCATCAGCGCTTCCTCAACCCGAAATCCTGTCAACCATCCTTCCTTAAAAAAAAAAAAAAATGTTTTAATCACAACTAATTTTTCAATTCAGTTTAATTATGAATTACCACGTAGTAACTGCAACAATCTCCTTCTTAAATAAATATGTTATTTAATAATTGATTGATTATTCTAACAACTTCTTAAATAAATAAGTTATGTAATAATTGATTGAACAATTTAATAAACAGTTCATTGTATTAAACATTCTAATAATAACAAACGAATTGTGTCAATAGTAATTCATCAAATTGAATTATTATACAATTAGATAACATTCCAACATTTCACGTTTATTGTTATTACTGTTAAACTAAACTAAACAAATTTATAATTGAAACCGTGTTGCTGGAAAATTGATAACATTCTGTTAAGCTTCCTCCCGCACAAAATGAGATAAACACCGATGGTTTTCATACCCCGTCCCAAGGTATATACTCTGAACGCAAAACAAACAATATTGCGGTAACTGCAGTTTACCCAACGGATTTTAAAACAAAACAAACGCCAAAGCACGAACAATATCATGAGAGTGTAAAAATTCAATGAATTTTGCCATCGATGCCTTCCACAAATTTAAAACAGTATTTACGGCTGACTATTGTTTAAAATATGACGTGTTAAAGGGTTTGTGTATAGCGCCAGTGCATGAATCACTTGTTAAAAATAAATTAGTTGGGCTGCAAAAACAAATGTGTTACATATTCAGGTGGATTTTATTACGAATAAATGGGAATTGCAGCTGCTCTGGATTAAATTTATTGAACGAAATATAGCTTGGGGGGCCGCGGTGGCCTAGTGGGTAGCGCTCCTGCTTCTGGGCCTCGTGGTCGTGGGTTCGAATCCCATCCGTGCGGTCACTTTTTCTGAATAAAAAATGGCCGTACGGGTCCATTAATGTCCAGTGGTTGTCCTTTCATATCAATATATGCATTTATTACAAATAATCGGTTGTGGCAGAATAGCCAAGTAGCTTACGCCAATTTCCCTAATATCATTCACTCTCCTTAACCCGAAATCCCATCAACCATCCTTCATTTAAAAAAAAATATATATATATATAGCTTGGGTGACAGCCATTTTTAATTTTTTTCATGATTTTTTTGAAAAAATTTTAAGTATGTCTGTCTCAACTCATTCCTAAGAGTTGAATCTTAGAAATGTAAATTTTCCGTTTTCTGTTTTCTTTAATAAATTAATTAATTTGTGAAACTCTGGGTTGTAATTCAACTTTTTGGATTGTAGAATACAGCCCACCTACCACCCTTAATTTTAAGTGTAGCAAAACCGGTAAACCTCTGATTTATTCAATATAAATTCTGTAAAAAAAAATTTTTTGGCCTCGGAGACAAGTCCATATTTCCAGCTCAAGATGGTGGGCTGTAAAAATTCATTTGTAATATTGGGAATGTTAACAAACATATTCAATGGATTTAAACAATTTACAACTTCCAATGTAGTTCCTCTTAGATTCATGTTTTAAAACACAAAAATGGCAGTTTTAATTAAAATGATCTTTTAGAAAAAAAAAACTGACTGAACATTAATTATGCATTCAACAGTATATTACAGCTTGAACATGCTCAACAAGCAAAATATGACCTGACATGTACCAAACGTTCCGAATTTGCTACGTATCTTTCTTGTGTGGCCTTCTAAAGGTCTGATTTTTTCCATTCGAATAATTGCAAAGGTGTTGTAATCTGATATTCGTGTGGCCTTTAATAATAATAATAATATTTATTTAATGACAATTGTATAGTGGTTCAAAAATGCCCTTTTGCATGAATTTAGAAATCTCTTTTCTTGTAATTTTTTTTTTATTCTAAAGTGCAAAATTGTAGAATTTCATTAATCGCTGTTCTCTTGCGATTTTCAGGAATTCTAATTAAGGGATATTTGCAGACTTTTACTGAATCGTGAAGTAGAATCTGCCGCGAGAAAATTTAACAAGTTGCAGATATCCAGCAATTGTTTTAGTATTTTTTTTTCATTCTGAAGTGCGAAATTGTAGAATTTCATTAATCGCTGTTCTATTGCGATTTTTATGAAATCCAGTTAAGGAATGTTTGAAGATGTTTACTGGATCGTAAAGTACAGTCTGTGGACAGTAAATTTAAAAAGTTGCAGATATCCTGCAGTTGTTTTAGTATTTTTTTTTTCATTCTGAAGTGCGAAATTGTAGAATTTCACTAATCGCTGTTCTCTTGCGATTTTTATGAAATCTAGTTTAGGGATGTTTGAAGATTTTTACTGAATTGTAAAGTACAATCTGTGGAGAGTAAATTTAAAAAGTTGCAGATATCCAGCAGTTGTTTTAGTATTTTTTTTTTCATTCTGAAGTGCGAAATTGTAGAATTTCACTAATCGCTGTTCTCTTGCGATTTTTATGAAATCTAGTTCAGGGATGTTTGCAGATTTTTATTAAATCGTGAAGTAGAACCTGTTGAGAGTAAATTTAAAAAGTTGCAGATATCCAGCAGTTGTTTTAGTATTTTTCTTTAATTCTGAAATGCGAAATTGTAGAATTTCATTAATCGCTGTTCTCTTGCGATTTTTATGAAATCTAGTTCAGGGATGTTTGCAGATTTTTACTGAATTGTAAAGTACAATCTGTGGAGAGTAAATTTAAAAAGTTGCAGATATCCAGCATTTGTTTTTGTATTTTTTTTTTCATTCCGAAATGCGAAATTGTAGAATTTCATTAATCGCTGTCCTCTTGCGATTTTTATAAAATCTTGTTAAGGGATGTTTGAAGATTTTTACTGAATCGTAAAGTACAATCTGTGGAGAGTAAATTTAAAAAGTTGCAGATATCCAGCAGTTGTTTTTGTATTTTTTTTTCATTCCGAAATGCGAAATTGTAGAATTTCATTAATCGCTGTCCTCTTGCGATTTTTATAAAATCTTGTTAAGGGATGTTTGAAGATTTTTACTGAATCGTAAAGTACAATCTGTGGAGAGTAAATTTAAAAAGTTGCAGATATCCAGCAGTTGTTTTAGTATTTTTTTTTCATTCTGAAGTGCGAAATTGTAGAATTTCACTAATCGCTGTTCTCTTGCGATTTTTATGAACTCTAGTTAAGGGATGTTTGAAGATTTTTACTGAATCGTAAAGTACAATCTGTGGAGAGTAAATTTAAAAAGTTGCAGATATCCAGCAGTTGTTTTAGTATTTTTTTTTTCATTCTGAAGTGCGAAATTGTAGAATTTCATTAATCGCTGTTCTCTTGCGATTTTTATGAACTCTAGTTAAGGGATGTTTGAAGATTTTTACTGAATTGTAAAGTACAATCTGTGGAGAGTAAATTTAAAAAGTTGCAGATATCCAGCAGTTGTTTTTGTATTTTTTTTTCATTCCGAAATGCGAAATTGTAGAATTTCATTAATCGCTGTCCTCTTGCGATTTTTATAAAATCTTGTTAAGGGATGTTTGAAGATTTTTACTGAATCGTAAAGTACAATCTGTGGAGAGTAAATTTAAAAAGTTGCAGATATCCAGCAGTTGTTTTAGTATTTTTTTTTTCATTCTGAAGTGCGAAATTGTAGAATTTCACTAATCGCTGTTCTCTTGCGATTTTTATAAAATCTTGTTAAGGGATGTTTGAAGATTTTTACTGAATCGTAAAGTACAATCTGTGGAGAGTAAATTTAAAAAGTTGCAGATATCCAGCAGTTGTTTTTGTATTTTTTTTTCATTCCGAAATGCGAAATTGTAGAATTTCATTAATCGCTGTCCTCTTGCGATTTTTATAAAATCTTGTTAAGGGATGTTTGAAGATTTTTACTGAATCGTAAAGTACAATCTGTGGAGAGTAAATTTAAAAAGTTGCAGATATCCAGCAGTTGTTTTAGTATTTTTTTTTCATTCTGAAGTGCGAAATTGTAGAATTTCACTAATCGCTGTTCTCTTGCGATTTTTATAAACTCTAGTTAAGGGATGTTTGAAGATTTTTACTGAATCGTAAAGTACAATCTGTGGAGAGTAAATTTAAAAAGTTGCAGATATCCAGCAGTTTTTTTTTTTTTTTTTTTTTTTTTGGCGTAGGCTTTTTGCCGTTCAGCCACTAACGAAAATTAAAAGGATGTTTCCACTTAATGGACCTAAGCGACCAATACGTAGACGATAGGATTAACAAGGGATACTCTTCACACCAAGGGGTAGTTCAAGGCGACTTTTAAACAAACAGGTATACCACGGTTAATGGGTTACATTACTGAGGTACATAAACAAAGGATAACAATTCTAAATTTTAATCTTAGACCTTATAAAGAAATTTACCAGGTAATTGAAAATATCTAAATTATTCAAACTAAGTAGATAGTTGGCGTTAATTGGGTATTCCAATTTAAAATATTTAAGGTCGTAGTTTAACTGATTAATATTTCCAAGATTTAGAGGACATTCAAATAAAATATGGTTTATATCTCCAAACCCACCACAAGTACATAGTGGATCTGAGTTTATCCGGATAAAATGTAGGTGACAAGGGGTTAGACAATGGGTAGTTTTCAGACGAAAGATGGTCGACGAGAGAAGTTTAGGTGAATATTTTTGAATGTACGCTATATTTTTAGGAAGGGTATTATGGATTCTTTTGTAGTTTGTTTTACCAGAACCATAACTTAACCATTGCTTCTCCCACTCCCTAAAGATGGATTTTTTAAATTCCGCAACAAAATCGGAATATGGTAATCGAACATGGAGTGGAATGTTTTTATCATCGATGCTAGCTTTTGCCAACGAGTCGGCATCTTCATTGCCTTTAATATTGCTATGGGCTTTTACCCATACTATTTTTACGACACAGTGGAGATTATTTAGCTTCTCCAATGAGATTATTATTTTATAAATAATTGAGTTGCAAACCTTACCTGGTCGATAATTTTTTATAGCTTTAAGAACAGAGAGACTGTCTGAGAATATAATAGCATCTTTAGTGTTCATAATGGCCCATTCAAGGGCTTCAAGAACGGCTAGTGCTTCCGCCGTAAATACTGTAGCTATTTCCGGCAAACGTTTACAAAAATGTAATTTATTGGCTGGAATGACACATGCATATGCTGCCCCCTGTCTAGTTTTTGAGCCATCAGTAAAAATGTGCGTGGCTGATGGGATTTGATCTACTACCCTCTCAAGTATTTGATTATTTTGTGAAGGAACCGTTGAATATTGTGGAATAATTATGTCCGGTACCATACTAAGGCACCCATATCCTAAATTTGAGGAGATACTGGTACTATCAGTAATCAAATTTACATGGGCCGTGTCTAGGAATGATTGGTATATTAATGGTGTTGTCTTATTTCTCCAATAGCTACTAGTTAATCCTGATACTGACGCTGTACATACTGTATTTAAAGAATACTGACAATTATTTGATCGCATCTTTAATACAAATTTATATGATATTACTCTTCTTCTCAACTCTAGAGGCAATTCCCCTACTTCAGCTAAAAGAGTTTCGCAAGGGGTGGAATTCATTGCACCCAAACAGATACGAAGTGACTTGTATTGAATCCTGTCTACACTCTTAAGGAGTGTTTTAGATGCTTGCCCATAGAACATACATCCATAATCAAGGATTGAACGGATATATGCCCGATAGAACAGAAGAGTACAACTGACGTCACTGCCCCATTTAATTTTAGTAACTGCTTTAATGATGTTTATGCCTTTTGCGCATTTATTTTGGATATGCAGGATATGCGGCTTCCAAAGTAGTTTCTTATCCAGAACGACACCCAAATATTTGTACGAGCTAACAATGGGGATGGAGCCGGGTACCGTATTAACACAATCAGGTAGCCGATCCCTGTGCCTACTAAAGATCATTACAGATGATTTACTTAGTGACAATTGAAAACCGTTCAATACAGACCAATCACTAACTTTATCTATTATCATTGCGCATCTATTCAGCGATTCACCAAGATTGTTACACGAAATGTGGAAACAAAAATCATCAGCGTATTGGATGCATTTGAGCCTATTATTAGTAATCTGGTGGAGATCATGGGTGTATATATTAAATAAAATAGGGGCTAAGACAGATCCTTGCATTAATCCCGAGGAAGTTTTCCGAGGTCCATGCAGCTTAAAGCCATCCCTTATGTATATATGCCTGTCCATGAAAATAGCAACAATATTGTTAGATACCTTTTGAGAAAGGCCAATCGCAACCAGTTTGTCTCTGAGAATTAACAAGTTGACCGAGTCATAGGCTTTGGTAAAATCGATAAAGATAGAAGCATGATATGCGTTACTCGAGAATGTGTTATGAATGTTAGCGATCAGGTCCGTTAAAGCGTCCGTAGTGCCCCTCCCGCTTCTAAAACCATAGACGCTGGGATTTAACTTAGAGATGTGTTCTAGAAACCAGTTCAAACGGGTTTTAATTAGGCGCTCGTATGTTTTCAGGATACAAGAAGCGAGTGATATCGGTCTGTATGAAGAGGCCAAGGAACAATCTTTACCAATCTTTCTCAGAAGGACTATAATAACTGGGTTTAATAAGTCCTCTCGCTTTGAAAGAACCCACCAATTATTAAATATGTTGAGTAAATACTCTACACCTTTAGCAGGCAGTTGCCTAAGCATATTATATGTTATTCCATCCAGACCGGGGGATGTATTTGTCGAGTGTTTGATGGCATTATTGAATTCAGTCAAGTTAAAAGGTTCATCCAGATTAAGTCCTGAAGATGGGCAAGGATCTGAATTGCGGAATGTGTCAGGGTCGATACTATTTGAAGGCGGAGCTAGGGTATTTTCGACTTCGGCTATCAATTCCGAGGAAAGCGGTTTGTTGTGTACGCCGCAATTAGTTATTTTATTAATAGACTTCCAGATATCGGACACAGGACACCCTGCGTTTATGTTTGAACAAAAAGTCATCCAAGATAATCTAGCCTTTTCCTTGAACCTACGTTTTGTGGAAGCCGCTATATTCTTATAATGTAAGAAGTTATTATATGTGGGATTAATTTTGTATTCTAGTAAACATTTTTGTCGGTTTTTAGTTAATTCATGACATTCGCTATCCCACCATACTGGAAGTCTCTTGCACCGATTGGACTTATCTTTGCGTTTCATGCATAAATCTGCAGCATTGGTTAGAGCTGCTATAAAGGAAATTAGATTTGGGTTTCCACAAGTGACTTCAAGTTCCTGATTTATTATTGCTTGGAATTCTGACCAATCGACGTTTGTTTCGTACCAACCTATCTTGTCCGTAGAATCATACCTTACAGGTTTACTGATAGCCCATTCAGTTATAACCGGGAAATGGTCAGAACCCAGGGTATCATCATAAACATTCCAAGTACATTTGGGAACTAAGTTACCGGGAACCAGAGTAAGATCCAAAATAGACGGACTATTACCATGAGAGATTCTAGTGGGATTGCCATCATTAATAGCGCAATAATTAAAATTGTCTATAGTGTCAACAAAATCTGAACTCTCACTATCGCAAAAACTAGAGCCCCACAATGGGTGGTGATAATTGAAATCACCACAGATAACTGAGTTACTAGGTATGTTGGAGAACAAAACATTCCACTCTGATTTATTAACTTTTACATTAGGCGGTCTATAGATATTGATCAGATTGATACCTGAGTTGTTTAATAGGAGCCTGACTCCTAAGGTCTCCAATTTATTATTTGGATTATATGACATATCTATCTCCTTAAAACTGTACATATTTGAGATAAGAATTAACACGCCTCCGTGTCCTTTCTCTCGATCTTTCCTAATACTAGTGAATCCTGGAATATCAAAGTTAAAACTAGGTTTTAACCATGTTTCAACGATTAATGCAACGTCGAATTGGTTATTCATTATGAAATGCAGAAAGCTTTGCTTATTAGCAATGAGAGAACGAGCATTCCACTGGACAACTTTAATGCTATTGTGATTCGCCATTTTTATTGCAGATTACAGAATTATTCTGATTAATGTTGGATTTCGAGTACTCCATATTAAGCTTTTCGGTAATAGATGTGATGAAGTTTCTGATCGGACCATCATACTCTTTAGAAGCGCCTGTAGGATTTTCTAACAATTTCTTAAATGAATTAATGTCTTCCATCACAGATTGTTTAAAGGCTATAAATTCATCCCTAAATGGGTTAGGGATTATAGGTTGAGCGGCAGGGCTTGAACCAGATGACCAATTAAATCTGATAAGTGGCTGAATGGGAGAGGAGGGTTTTCTCTTTTTGTTAGCACTAGCGTGAACTGCTATATTCCTTTTAGGGAAGTCCTTATTTATTTTTTTGGGATTTTTTTCAGCTAATAGCGGGAATTCATTCAGGTTTTCTAGGACTGAAAACCTGTTTGGATAATTGGTACTTGATTTAAGACTATTAGCAAAAGACGGATTGTTAAATATTTGTTCTGCCTCTTTAAATGCTACATTATGCTTGGCCATAATATCCTTAATTGACTTTTGCTTCTGATACATAGGGCACCCCCTGTAAGTAGAGTTATGCTCTGAAGATTTACAAAAGATGCACAAAATATTGCTAGTGCAGTCCCCCTCGTGACTATCTGCACATTGCCTACACCTACGCTTACCCTTACACTGTCTGCTAGTGTGACCATATAGTAAACAATTGAAGCATTGAAGAACAGGTTGAACAAAGGTGGAAACTTCAAACCTACAACTATATATGTATATGTGCGACGGTAACTTATTACCTTTAAATGTCACAACAACTGCCTCTCTTTTGATTAAATTAAAAGATCCGTCGTCGTTGTTTTTCTTGCGCATGATTCGTCTTAAATTTACAATAGGGATTTCGCTTACAAAGTCATCAACCAAAAGGTCAATATCCAGAGTGGTGTCTACTCCTTTTATCACGCCTTTTCTTTCTACCACATGCCGGGGCACATATGCGACCAACTTATTTGCCTTAATGATAGTATGATCGATTAATTCATTCGCCGCGGGATAATCTTTAAATTCTGCCTTAATTCTATTACGACCAATCGTATTCACTTTTAAAAGACTATCCTTAAATTTATTTACAGAATGCAATATTTTCCCCACTTTCATGGGATGCAATTTACTTATGTCTGTGGAAATACTTTCAATAAATATAATGAATGGGCCCTCATTTAAATTATTGTATTTTAAAGTGATGTCTATCGATTTTATTTCGCTGGAATCCTTCCGCAAAAACTTATCTACTGTATCGGACGACCCGGGCTCGGGCGCGGATACGTCCATAGCGTGATCTCCGTGGCGGCTCACGCCGCTGGAGAATAAATTTAACCAAGACCAATTCTAGTGTATTATACTAGGAGAAACAAACCCAAAAGAGTAGCAAGCCCTCAGAGACTGAGCCTACCTTAATTGAGTGATAAATAATAAGTTATAATTAGTTTAACGGGTACTTATCGATACAAAACTCGAGAGCTGCGACAACGATACACACTGTACGGCTGCTAGACTCGAACTGATCCAGCAGTTGTTTAAGTATTTTTTTTTTTTTTTTTTTTTTTTTTTTTTTTTTTTTTTTTTTTTCATTCTGAAGTGCGAAATTGTAGAATTTCATTAATCGCTGTTCTCTTGCGATTTTTATGAACTCTAGTTAAGGGATGTTTGAAGATTTTTACTGAATTGTAAAGTACAATCTGTGGAGAGTAAATTTAAAAAGTTGCAGATATCCAGCAGTTGTTTTTGTATTTTTTTTTCATTCCGAAATGCGAAATTGTAGAATTTCATTAATCGCTGTCCTCTTGCGATTTTTATAAAATCTTGTTAAGGGATGTTTGAAGATTTTTACTGAATCGTAAAGTACAATCTGTGGAGAGTAAATTTAAAAAGTTGCAGATATCCAGCAGTTGTTTTAGTATTTTTTTTTTCATTCTGAAGTGCGAAATTGTAGAATTTCACTAATCGCTGTTCTCTTGCGATTTTTATAAAATCTTGTTAAGGGATGTTTGAAGATTTTTACTGAATCGTAAAGTACAATCTGTGGAGAGTAAATTTAAAAAGTTGCAGATATCCAGCAGTTGTTTAAGTATTTTTTTTTTCATTCTGAAGTGCGAAATTGTAGAATTTCATTAATCGCTGTTCTCTTGCGATTTTTATGAACTCTAGTTAAGGGATGTTTGAAGATTTTTACTGAATCGTAAAGTACAATCTGTGGAGAGTAAATTTAAAAAGTTGCAGATATCCAGCAGTTGTTTTAGTATTTTTTTTTTTAATTCTGAAGTGCGTAATTGTAGAATTTCATTAATCGCTGTTCTATTGCGATTTTTATGAAATTCAGTTAAAGAATGTTTGAAGATGTTTACTGAATCGTAAAGTACAATCTGTGGAGAGTAAATTTAAAAAGTTGCAGATATCCAGCAGTTGTTTTAGTATTTTTTTTTTCATTCTGAAGTGCGAAATTGTAGAATTTCACTAATCGCTGTTCTCTTGCGATTTTTATGAACTCTAGTTAAGGGATGTTTGAAGATTTTTACTGAATCGTAAAGTACAATCTGTGGAGAGTAAATTTAAAAAGTTGCAGATATCCAGCAGTTGTTTTAGTATTTTTTTTTTAATTCTGAAGTGCGTAATTGTAGAATTTCATTAATCGCTGTTCTATTGCGATTTTTATGAAATTCAGTTAAAGAATGTTTGAAGATGTTTACTGAATCGTAAAGTACAATCTGTGGAGAGTAAATTTAAAAAGTTGCAGATATCCAGCAGTTGTTTTTGTATTTTTTTTTTTCATTCTGAAGTGCGAAATTGTAGAATTTCACTAATCGCTGTTCTCTTGCGATTTTTATGAACTCTAGTTAAGGGATGTTTGAAGATTTTTACTGAATCGTAAAGTACAATCTGTGGAGAGTAAATTTAAAAAGTTGCAGATATCCAGCAGTTGTTTTAGTATTTTTTTTTTAATTCTGAAGTGCGTAATTGTAGAATTTCATTAATCGCTGTTCTATTGCGATTTTTATGAAATTCAGTTAAAGAATGTTTGAAGATGTTTACTGAATCGTAAAGTACAATCTGTGGAGAGTAAATTTAAAAAGTTGCAGATATCCAGCAGTTGTTTTAGTATTTTTTTTTTCATTCTGAAGTGCGAAATTGTAGAATTTCATTAATCGCTGTTCTCTTGCGATTTTTATGAACTCTAGTTAAGGGATGTTTGAAGATTTTTACTGAATCGTAAAGTACAATATGTGGAGAATAAATTTAAAAAGTTGCAGATATCCAGCAGTAGTTTTAGTTTTTCTTTTTCATTCTGAAGTGTGAAATTGTAGAATTTCATTAATCGCTGTTCTCTTGCGGTTTTTATGAAATCCAGTTAAGGGATGTTTGAAGATTTTTACTGAATGGTAAAGTACAATCTGTGCAGAGTAAATTTAAAAAGTTGCCGATATCCAGCATATGTTTTAGTATTTTTTTTTTATTCTGAAGTGCGAAATTGTATAATTTCATTAATCGCTGTTCTCTTGCGATTTTCTTGAAATCTAGTTATGGGATGTTTGAAGATTTTTACTGAATCGTAAAGTACAATCTGTGGAGAGTAAATTTAAAAAGTTGCAGATATCCAGCCGTTGTTTTAGTATTTTTTTTTTCATTCCGAATTGCGAAATTGTAGAATTTCATTAATCGCTGTTCTCTTGCGATTTTTATGAAATCTAGTTAAGGGATGTTTGAAGATTTTTACTGAATCCTAAAGTACAATCTGTGGAGAGTAAATTTAAAAAGTTACCGATATCCAGCATATGTTTTAGTATTTTTTTTTTCATTCTAAAGTGCAAAATTGTAGAATTTCATTAATCGCTGTTTTCTTGCGATTTGTAAAAAAAACTAATGGAAGGATGGTTTAAAACATTATTTTTATTCTTATACTTGACAGCAGAGCCATCTAAAAAGAAATTCTCCTGTTCTTGAATTTTTATTTCAAAGCTTTTGCTGAAATAAAAGGACATTCACAATGTTATCCCCGAGGCACTGCAAGATATTAAGGAAGCTATAGTGCTGACCTTTGTTTTCTTCTCCAAAATAAACAACGAAAGGGTGAGAGTAGCCTGAACACAGTTCTTCGTCTTGGAAAACAAAATTATAATTTTCAGTCACCAACTACTGCCACTTCTTACTGAGACTTTTTTTTTTGTTGTTTTGGTTTGTTGCTTAGCAATCACAGAAAACTCTTTACAAATTCATCAGCAGTTTTTTGTAAAGTTTCCAGGTTACACCTGTAGGCAGAAATTCATTGGTGGAAGGTCATTTCAATCAAATTTTCGATCTTCAACGATTTTCTTTATTTCATAAATGCCAGGACAAGTAACATAACTTGAAAAGGAGCAATCAATGGAAGCAAGATTGCAATTAATTTTCAAAGGGCAGTCTTTACAGTTTTCTATTTTCCCATCTGTGACAGACCTCATCCTGGAGTATTCTATCTGTACATTGGTTTAAGAAATTAATAAAAAATAAAAACAGTGCCTTGGTAATAAAATTATACAGGGTCTGATAATCCCATTTGCCAAGTTTTATTGATATGAATTGTACAGGGTGTCCAAAATTTAGTGTCAAACTTTTACAAATTTTAAAGCACTTTATTTTTCTTATTTTAATTGGAGCCCCTGTCGTTTTAATAATATAAAGAAATAGTGAATAAGTATTGGTTTTAATTAGCTTGAGGCTTCTGGTAGAAATTCATGTTTTACACGTTCACTGCGTTCGAAGAGTTTGATCATGAGTTGTTAATTATGAATTAATATAATAATTTATAAACGGTTCAATGAATCCGTAAATTTCAGTTTGATTACAAAACAGGGCCCAGTAATGGGATTGTGATATGCCGCCTTCTTTATCTAATTTTCATAAGCGGATGAGCATTGTTGAAAGGCTCGGCGCTCCATTAAATCGCTAATTACATTATATTGAAGTCACTTCGTATGCGAGGGTGGTACATCCAACACCCTTTTTTATACAAGTCTACTTTGTATTGATCCACGACGAAAAAAAAAGTCATGGTAAACTGGAATTGTATGAAATCATACATACAAGGTATTTCAGAGCTCTGGGAACGGTCAATTACGTGCTTATTTTTCAAAATTTCGGAAAATGTTTTATACAAAAGTTGTGTATAATAGTGAGTTGCACGCCCTAAAAATATTTAAATTTATACAGGGTGTCTCATAACAAAGTTACAGACCAAACTTATGTTTTTTTTAATGGAACACCCTGTATTTTTTGTCATTTTTGAATTATATGGAGCAAATAAAAGTGAGTTACTTCAATACTCCCTATACATATTGTTCGCCGTTTTCGAAATATTTGAAGGTTTGTTGAAATGCAAGGTCTGGGTGAAATTTTATTTTTGCCCCAGTGATTGACGTTGAACGATTAAAATTATTTCTATTATTTGGTTGAAGGTTCGAACTATAGAGCCAACCATAATTTCATGCAAAAAATTATACAGGGTGATAAAAAAAATGCGGTAGAAAAACCGAACTTATTAAGTTAGATAACTTCGTTTTTTCAAATGGCACACCCTGTATTTAGTAACGTATTCCTAAGTAGAATCCAATTATCTTTCGGATTGTATAAGGGTTCCCTGTTCCTAATCTCAATAGTTTTCTTGTATTCGCCGATTATCATATCAGGAATAATTATTATTTTATTTTATTTCGAAAATACTACGACGTGGTAAGCTACGCGCACGATTGTCGGGATCGGACGGACGGCACGCATCGGCGAAAATTGCGTAACACAGTTGTAAACGAGTCAACGCACATTTATCAGTACGGCATGGAACGGACTCGTTTACAACTGTGTTAAGCAATTTTTGCCGATGCGTGCCGTCCGTCCGATTCCGACAAGTGTGCGCGTAGCTTTACCGCCATTGATAAAAACGTTTTAACTTGTGTATTTCTTTATAACTTCTCTATAAGAATCGCGTGTTTGTGCAATACATGAAAAGTTTACGCATCCTAGATATAGATAAATCAGCAAAATTTTGTCTTTAAATTTATGCAAATGGTTATACCGGAACAATATTCGGTACATCGTAAATAATTAACGATATAAATTGCCTCGCTAACGATCATACATTAAACTGCAAATTCCGGCCATTAGTGCGCTGAAACATTTCTGAAAACGCTGCATGTAAGTAATTAAAATCTACTGAATATATTCCAGCATAAACTGTAACGAATTATTTGGCCCATTTATCGGGAGGCTATCTGAATCGATTGGAGTTGGTTAAACTTTTAAATGGGGCTTTGATAGTTGATTCCCATTGAGCTATTACATTTTAATATAACCGGATTTACACAGTCGATACATGTGCGGTTTATATGTCGTCATAATTAAATAGATTTGTGATATTTCATTGGCATTTAACCAACATGTTTTCATTGATTATATAATGCAATTGGAGTATGAGTTATTACTTGTATTTCGGCTTTAAAAATACATAATAAAATAATTTTTGTATTAGGTAATATCAACAATATTTTATAATAGTGTATTATATCGTGTGAGCCACAAAATTTTGTTTCAGAGTTGGCTGTGAGATAAATGAGGTATGTCGCATATTATTACGTCATGAGACTATTGAATTAGATTTAAAGCAAATGAATTAGTCTCAGACATGACTGCAATGTTTATCTCTCTCTCTCTCTCTCAGGCATGGCCAACTCAGAAACAAAATTCTGTGGCTCACACCTTACAAGTTTATTAAAAAGGTCCATTGAAGCACTCTTGCTGTAAGTACAATACACTATTTTTTTTTTACTTCGGATTTAACTTTTAAAATTAGAAATTATTTTTACAATAAAATAAAAAGTTTAACATCTAGTTTTGATTGTAATATGTGTCAGCACTGAAAAATATGTTTCTTATTTTAAACAAACTACAATTACCGGCGAGAAGTTAGCCATAAATTTCCAGCCACAATTTATGAATTTTTCAAGTTGGCACGACACGCTAGGCACAGAGGCACCGGCTGGACAGAAGAATTATTTAAAAAATCATAACTTCCATTTCATAAATTGTTTATAGCTCAAGGTTACCCTAATTTTTCGAATTTTATTTATACATAATGTCATGTACTTCATAATTGTTGCAAAAAACTCCAAATGGAAGTTATGATTTTTTTTAAATAGTGTCTTACTTATGTGTAAACAATGCATATTCAGACATATCGAGTTTAAATTTTATTATTTAAATTAAATAGGACTATAGAGAAATGTGAATGAATCATTATTTAATAAAATTGTTTATTATTTTAAGTTTATTTCATAGAAATAAATAATTGAAAACTGCGATGGTGGAGGTGCCGGGCGAATTCGTGGCTGGAAATTTATGGCTAACTTCTCGCCGGTACTACAATTTGCCACTGGCCACTGTGTATATAAGACTATACACATGATTTAATTTAATTATTTATACAATGTTATACTGTTCACGATCGTAAATAATTACATCCGGCGGACACTTTTTTTTGCCATTGGAAACGTCGACTGCTAATAGAAAAGAGGGTGAAATACAGCGTTTCCTCGTGTATTTCATCCAGATAAGATCCAGTGGCAGTGCAAGTATTTTGATTAGAAACGGGGTAGATTATTAGAATTCTACGTCGGAAAACTCGAGACGCTCTGGAATAAATGGGCGACGGGGTGCTAGTTTCAATCACGCATGTAATACACATAAAGGGGATGGAAATTCGACACGGAGGGGGGGCGGGCATTTAGCCACCTGCAACCCCTATTTACGGCCTTCGTGCGCTCCCCCGTAACATTGCAACCGTTGGGGTCGTTCCAAGGTTTCGATCACACATTTTTTTATTACACGTTGGATTTATTGCTGCGTTCGAATTTAATTTATTTTAAATCGGGATTTAAATGGCATTGTTCGAATTAGTTTTTTCATGAGCGGGGAAAAACGAACAATGTCAATTTTTTTGTAGAAATAAGATACTAATGCCATCTTATGTCTTGTTTCCAAACGAATCGATTTTGGAAAGAAATATCATAGTTAACATTTGATAAGAAAGATTGATGAAGGTCCACGTGGTGACGAAGAAAACCGGTCAATGTCAAGGTTAAAACCCCTCTGCTCTCTCTACGTCATTTAACGCTTGTTTTTGTGTTGATGTTTTGCTCTGTAGTTTACTAAAATAAAACCTGACCCCTTAAACGAACGCCTATGATAAATAAAATTGATTAAAAAGTAGACTTTCTGATCATGACCTATCGATTTTATTCTTCGGCTAGCTAACTAGTTTTTATTTTCAATGATGCGCTCAATCTTTGTAAAAAGCTGTGAAATATGTTGCAAATATTTTTGTATACATGGTGGCCCATAATTCAAACTTTATTGGTAATTGAATATTTTTCTATCTTTTTTAATAATAGAATTCAGTCTGGAGATTTGTTTATTTATGAAAATTTTCTGCTTCGCGAAAGCGGCATTTTCAGCCTCTGCAGTGCTCTAATTTTTGCATGAATATTGTCCGTCAGTTGTTGGATTGTCCGACGCGTGTTTATTTTTCCGGTGTACGAAATTTTACCGAAAGCTTTTCAGTTCTTCGGATTATCAAATAAGACTTTTCATATCGATTGCTCAATTTGGCCAGTTTTTCCAAAGTAATTCAAGGTCATATAGACCGACCATAATGAAAAAAATCCAAAAGTTTTTAAATCGGTTTTATAAACATAATTTTTTTACTGACGAACGAGTGGATGAAAAATGCTGAAAAAATTTATGAAACTAGTCCACTCGATTACCCATTTTACCAATTTTTTCCAAGGTTATTTCGACACTGAAAAAAATTCAAGGTTTTAAATCGATCTTTGAAACATAACTTTTTAAATCGATTTTTTAATAATTATTTTTATAGCCAACAAGCGGATGAAAATTCATGAAAATAGTCCACTCAATTACTCATTTATCCAATTTTTCCCAAAGTCATTCAAGGCCATTTAGTTACCAGAAAAAATCCAAACGTTTTTAGATCGGTTTTTTAAAAATTATTTTTTTACTGACGAACGAGTTGATGAAAAATTCTGAAAAAAATCATGAAAATAGTCCATCCAATTACGCATCTGACCTATTTTTTCAAGGTCATCCTAGGCTATTTAGATACAAAAATATTCCAAAAGTTTTTAAAATCGATTTTTTTAAAATTATTTTTTTACTGACGAACCAGTCCACTCAATTACATATTTGACCCATTTTTCCAAGATCATTTAAATCCTAAATAAATTCCAAAAGTTTTTTAATAGATTTTTTAAATAGTTTTTTTTCTACTAACGATCGAGTTGATGAAAAATTCTGAAAAATTTCATGAAAACAGTCCACCCAATTACCGATTTGAACGCTTACGAAGTAATTTATAAAAAGATTTTTTGTTTTGATTTAAAAAAATTGAGATTTTGGCAATTTGCGTTGATTTAAGGTGGAAATTTTCCAATGATTTTTCAAGACGTATTAAATTCGCTACATTTTCACGTTTAAATAATCAAAATCTAACAACGCGTTCAACAGTTATATAATTTAAAAAAATACGATTTCTTGTTTTGATTTAGAAATTTGCGATTTTGGCAATTTGCATTGATTTAAGGGTGAAATTTTCCAATGATTTTTTAGAAAGTGTTAAATTTGCTATAGTTTCAAATAAAAACATCAAAATCCAACAGTAACATAATTTATAAACAAAATCGATTTTAGGTTTTGACTCGAAAATTTGCGATTTTGACAATTTTGCGTTGATTTAAGATGGAAATTTTACAATGATTTTTTTAAATGTGTTAAACTCCCTACATTTTCACGTTAAAATCGTCAAAATTTATATTTATCATTTATATTTACGCTTTCATGGTTTATTTTCTATTTAAATCATATTTTAAATGTACATCAAGCGTTTTGTAGACTCGCATGAAACTGACATTTAAGACGTCAAAATTATAAAAGATGGTAAAATTATACTTCAAATTCAAAAACTCAGTTTACTTAAAAACTAAAGAGATTTAGAAAAAAACTTATTGTTTATAAGTTGTTCATTTTAGCATTCTCTAATTATTATTAACATAAATTTGTTGTAACTATTATCGTTTCATAATTATATACCAAAAATTAAAAAAAATTAATTGTTTTCTCGAATAACAATGATTTTATGAAAAACGTGTTGAATCAAAATAAGCTCATTTCTTTGTTGTCTTCAATATTTGCTTAAATATTTTTGTGATATTTTTTATATTTAAGAAAATATTGGCAAAAAACAAAAAAAAACAGTTAAGGTAAACACCCACTTTCGGTGTACGACATTTTACCAAAAGCTTTTCAGTTCTTCGGATTATCAAATAAGTCGTATGCTTAAAGTTTCATATCAATTGCTCTATTAGTTTTTGAGATACAGCGCGCACAGACACACACACACACACACAGACACACACAAACACACACACACAGCCACACACACACAGACACAGACACACACACAGACGCACACACACACACAGACGCACACACACAGACGCACACACACAGACACACATACAGACACACATACAGACACACACACACACACACACAGCCACAAAAAAAAATCCAGAAATTGTTCAAATGGGATCTTGGGACCCCAAAACGGATATTTCCGTAAAAAAAAAATTGGAAAAAATAATCACGATCACAATATTTTCTCGTACTTAAAATGTATTAGCATTTCATACCCCTCTGTGACATAGGCCACCCTCCGGTAGACCATTTCTGCATTTAGTGCCCATAGGTCAACACATGCTGTTATTGACGGCGTGCGTAAATTGCACATTGTTGTTCTTCGCGGATTAAGAGCTTTTGCGATTTTTCCATTATTTTATAAAAACAGCATTGTAACCTACATTGTTCTACACAAAGCACATTAAACTTTTAGATAAATAATTTTAACGAGTTTTGGCCGCGTGACGCCGTTATCAGAGCACAATATTTTGCACATCAAAAAGAGCCATAATCGACACCCAAACGCAATTAAATACATGTAATTGCATGCATAAAACATGGGCCTCTATTTGTTGTATTTGCGGAACAATTTGGTTGGGGCGTAAAAAAAATGTTTGCGTTCTATATTTGCATAAATAAAATTATTCCAATTAACACCGAATATTTGTTCGATATTATTTACGCAATCTTAACTCGAAATTATTGGATTGGAACGTTCGTTGTGGTTATCGCTACAATTTGTTTAGTAGCGAACTGTAATTTAATAATTATCTTATAAAAAAGAATGTTTATCGTAGAAAATTGATAATGAATAAAGGCTGTTCGTCCCGCAATGAAAATGCCCTGAAAAATCGACTGAAATCTAGTTTCTAAACATGCTCTGCGAAAACTATTTTCTCCATATACACGCCAACGAAAATATCTCGCGGATGGGTCCAGGTCATACGTAATTGTATCCTTATTTTTCAAGTAAAAGTAATTTGGCTTAAAGTATTTTATTACTAAAGAATCAATCTGCGCCTCTATAGTAAAACATTTTAGATTTTTAGCGTTTATTTAAATTTTATTTCATGTTAAAAATATCTATTTTTAAACACTAAATTACGCATTATCCGAAATGATTAAAAAAAATATAATTCTTTAGAAACCAACATTAATTATTCATGTTACCCTTTGTAAAATATTCTTACATCATTTTTATCGATCACGCCATAATCAGTTTCGAGGCGAGTGCCAAAAACGCTTTATTTTCCGAACAGGCTGAACTAAAATTTATTCATAGAATAAAACACTTTGTGTAAAGTCAAAGTGTTTTATTCTATTTAAAAGCATGTATAACGTCCGCAGAAGTTTCCTACATAACAAATATAAAATTTATTCGAAACAAGTGTGAGAGAGTCTCAAACCCCTAAGAATCACGATCAATTACCTTTTTTTATTAAAGCTATTAAAATAAACCCATGTAAAATGCGGCAATTTTGTCGACACCATAAAGTATAATCTCATCGCCGTATATTGTAGTTAAAAAGGCAAGATGGAAATATAATCCATAGGAAATATATTGCGCATTCAACACCGAGGAAATTTGTGCAAAAGTTATTGAAAGTTTTCTCGCGAGAAAGGAGGTCAAAGTGTCGGCTCAAATACGAATGGAAATGCCGGAGATGGATTTATAAGGAATATTAAGTGCAGTTCTACTTCCCGATAATAAAAAAAAACATGCTATTAGAACTTGGGTACGAAAGAAATTCAAGTACGCTGAAATATTATCATTAATAATTCTCATGTCAGAACTAAGCTAACACACATTTCCATGTCCAATTTATTCAGTTTGAAAATGCATGATTTATTGTGTGTATTTCGGGGGGGAATTCCCCGACATGCTATGTGCACGGAATACCGTGAAATATAAACTTGCACATTCTTATCGATGCACGCAAAGATTACAAGAACGCCGAGGAATTTCCTCCGGACGGGGGAAAACTTTTCAAGGGGTTAAATTAGATGTTAAATTGGACTATTCATTTTATTCATGTGAATTTTTAACGTGCCTAATTAGGTTTTTTTAAGATTTCCTCAAAGGCCGTGTTAATTTAGGGTGCGCAGCTTGTGCGCCAGGCATTCAGATGATTAACTCACTTGTTAGTCAAAGGAAAGTTTTTTTAATGGAAGTTTTTTAATTAGTTTAAAACAATTAAGGTTCTTCGTAATAAGAAAAATATTTTTTTCAATCTTCTAACATTAAAGTGGTATTAATTCAGTTTGGATAAAATAGACTATTGTGCACCGTAATTGTGTCCTTCGAATTATTTCAAAATCCAACGTGTTTACGAAAAATACTTATGTATTTTAACATTAAAGTCAAATTAGATTAAATTAAATGCGGGCAGAAAATGAGGGAGAAAAGTATAAGTCAGTAATGTAACACTTCCCAACCTCTTTTGAGAGGTCAGTAATGTCAACATTACAAATATGGTTATGAATAAAATCAAATATGATTGGAGAGGGGGGCTGCAGGGGCTAGTGGCCTGGGCTTCGACTTGAAAATATAAGGTGTGATCCACAGAATTTTGTTGCTGAGTTGGCCATACCTGAGAGAGAGAAACATAACAGTTATGTCATTTTTTTTTAATCTAATTCGTCTCATGGCGTAATAATATGCGACATACCTCATTTATCTCACAGCCAACTCTGAAACAACATTTTGTGGCTCACACGATGTATTAGACTAAAACCATACGTAATATGCAGTGGCGGCTCGTGGAACATGTTGATGGTAGAGCCACTTATACAATATATTCCCCTCCCTCCCTTTTTTGAAAAAGAAAGAACGATTTATCTTCCTAGACTAACGTAACTGGCGAAAAAGTGTTTTAAGAATTAGTTAAAAATTCTTGCTGAGCTTGAAACCACATGTAGTGCCATGGCTCCTTGGCTCTATATAACGAGCCGCCCCTGCATTCAATACTCCAACTAGATTTTCAATTTTCGTGACGAATTTGTAAACATTTCCCGCTGTTAAAAAAATATAAAAACAATTTCCATCGACTTGAAACTCTTCAAATTCACTCAAAATTAATTCTAGATTATGATTATGTAAAAATCCATTTAATACTCCTACCGTACATTTTTAATTTTCGTAACGAACCGAGCGTTGAGTTAAGAAAATTTTCCGCTGTTGAAAAAAATATAAAAACATTTGCCATCGACTTGAAACTCTTCAAATTCACTCAAAACACGTTCTATATTATGATTATGTAAAAATTCATTTAATAATCAAACCGTACATTTTGAATTTTCGTAACGAACGGAGGGTAGAGTTAAGAAAATTTGTAAACATTTCCCGCTGTTGAAAAAAATATAAAAACAATTGCCATCGACTTAAAACTCTTCAAATTCACTCAAAACACATTCTAGATTATGATTATGTAAAAATCCATTTAATACTCCAACCGTACATTTTGAATTTTCGTAACGAACCGAGCGTAGAGTTAAGAAAATTTGTAAATTATTTCCCGCTGTTGAAAAAAATATAAAAACAATTGCCATCGACTTGAAACTCTTCATATTCACTCAAAACACATTCTAGATTATGATTATGTAAAAATTCATTTAATACTCCAACCGTACATTTTGAATTTTCGTAACGAACCGAGCGTAGAGTTAAGAAAATTTGTAAATTATTTCCCGCTGTTGAAAAAAATATAAAAACAATTGCCATCGACTTGAAACTCTTCAAATTCACTCAAAACACATTCTAGAATATGATTATGTAAAAATCCATTTAATACTCCAACCGTACATTTTGAATTTTCGTAACGAACCGAGCGTAGAGTTAAGAAAATTTGTAAATTATTTCCCGCTGTTGAAAAAAATATAAAAACAATTGCCATCGACTTGAAACTCTTCAAGTTCACTCAAAACACATTCTAGATTATGATTATGTAAAAATCCATTTAATACTCCAACCGTACATTTTGAATTTTCGTAACGAACCGAGCGTAGAGTTAAGAAAATTTGTAAATTATTTCCCGCTGTTGAAAAAAATATAAAAACAATTGCCATCGACTTGAAACTCTTCATATTCACTCAAAACACATTCTAGATTATGATTATGTAAAAATCCATTTAATACTCCAACCGTACATTTTGAATTTTCGTAACGAACCGAGCGTAGAGTTAAGAAAATTTGTAAAAATTTCCCGCTGTTGAAAAAAAAATAAAAACAATTGCCATGGACTTGAAACTCTTCAAATTCACTCAAAACACATTCTAGATCATGATTATGTAAAAATCCATTTAATACTCCAACCGTACATTTTGATTTTCGTAACGAACCGAGCGTAGAGTTAAGAAAATTTGTAAAAATTTCCCGCTGTTGAAAAAAATATAAAAACAATTGCCATCGACTTGAAACTCTTCATATTCACTCAAAACACATTCTAGATTATGATTATGTAAAAATCCATTTAATACTCCAATCGTACATTTTGAATTTTCGTAACGAACCGAGCGTAGAGTTAAGAAAATTTGTAAATTATTTCCCGCTGTTGAAAAAAATATAAAAACAATTGCCATCGACTTGAAACTCTTCATATTCACTCAAAACACATTCTAGATTATGATTATGTAAAAATCCATTTAATACTCCAACCGTACATTTTGAATTTTCGTAACGAACCGAGCGTAGAGTTAAGAAAATTTGTAAATTATTTCCCGCTGTTGAAAAAAATATAAAAACAATTGCCATCGACTTGAAACTCTTCAAGTTCACTCAAAACACATTCTAGATTATGATTATGTAAAAATCCATTTAATACTCCAACCGTACATTTTGAATTTTCGTAACGAACCGAGCGTAGAGTTAAGAAAATTTGTAAAAATTTCCCGCTGTTGAAAAAATATAAAAACAATTGCTATCGACTTGAAACTCTTCAAATTCACTCAAAACACATTCTAGATTATGATTATGTAAAAATCCATTTAATACTTCAACCGTACATTTTGAATTTTCGTAACGAACCGAGCGTAGAGTTAAGAAAATTTGTAAAAATTTCCCGCTGTTGAAAAAAATATAAAAACAATTGCCATCGACTTGAAACTCTTCAAGTTCACTCAAAACACATTCTAGATTATGATTATGTAAAAATCCATTTAATACTCCAACCGTACATTTTGAATTTTCGTAACGAACCGAGCGTAGAGTTAAGAAAATTTGTAAATTATTTCCCGCTGTTGAAAAAAATATAAAAACAATTGCCATCGACTTGAAACTCTTCAAGTTCACTCAAAACACATTCTAGATTATGATTATGTAAAAATCCATTTAATACTCCAACCGTACATTTTGAATTTTCGTAACGAACCGAGCGTAGAGTTAAGAAAATTTGTAAAAATTTCCCGCTGTTGAAAAAAATATAAAAACAATTGCTATCGACTTGAAACTCTTCAAATTCACTCAAAACACATTCTAGATTATGATTATGTAAAAATCCATTTAATACTCCAACCGTACATTTTGATTTTCGTAACGAACCGAGCGTAGAGTTAAGAAAATTTGTAAAAATTTCCCGCTGTTGAAAAAAATATAAAAACAATTGCCATCGACTTGAAACTCTTCAAGTTCACTCAAAACACATTCTAGATTATGATTATGTAAAAATCCATTTAATACTCCAACCGTACATTTTGAATTTTCGTAACGAACCGAGCGTAGAGTTAAGAAAATTTGTAAATTATTTCCCGCTGTTGAAAAAAATATAAAAACAATTGCCATCGACTTGAAACTCTTCAAGTTCACTCAAAACACATTCTAGATTATGATTATGTAAAAATCCATTTAATACTCCAACCGTACATTTTGAATTTTCGTAACGAACCGAGCGTAGAGTTAAGAAAATTTGTAAAAATTTCCCGCTGTTGAAAAAAATATAAAAACAATTGCTATCGACTTGAAACTCTTCAAATTCACTCAAAACACATTCTAGATTATGATTATGTAAAAATCCATTTAATACTCCAACCGTACATTTTGATTTTCGTAACGAACCGAGCGTAGAGTTAAGAAAATTTGTAAAAATTTCCCGCTGTTGAAAAAAATATAAAAACAATTGCCATCGACTTGAAACTCTTCAAGTTCACTCAAAACACATTCTAGATTATGATTATGTAAAAATCCATTTAATACTCCAACCGTACATTTTGAATTTTCGTAACGAACCGAGCGTAGAGTTAAGAAAATTTGTAAATTATTTCCCGCTGTTGAAAAAAATATAAAAACAATTGCCATCGACTTGAAACTCTTCATATTCACTCAAAACACATTCTAGATTATGATTATGTAAAAATTCATTTAATACTCCAACCGTACATTTTGAATTTTCGTAACGAACCGAGCGTAGAGTTAAGAAAATTTGTAAATTATTTCCCGCTGTTGAAAAAAATATAAAAACAATTGCCATCGACTTGAAACTCTTCAAGTTCACTCAAAACACATTCTAGATTATGATTATGTAAAAATCCATTTAATACTCCAACCGTACATTTTGAATTTTCGTAACGAACCGAGCGTAGAGTTAAGAAAATTTGTAAATTATTTCCCGCTGCTGAAAAAAATATAAAAACAATTGCCATCGACTTGAAACTCTTCAAGTTCACTCAAAACACATTCTAGATTATGATTATGTAAAAATTCATTTAATACTCCAACCGTACATTTTGAATTTTCGTAACGAACCGAGCGTAGAGTTAAGAAAATTTGTAAATTATTTCCCGCTGTTGAAAAAAATATAAAAACAATTGCCATCGACTTGAAACTCTTCATATTCACTCAAAACACATTCTAGATTATGATTATGTAAAAATTCATTTAATACTCCAACCGTACATTTTGAATTTTCGTAACGAACCGAGCGTAGAGTTAAGAAAATTTGTAAATTATTTCCCGCTGTTGAAAAAAATATAAAAACAATTGCCATCGACTTGAAACTCTTCATATTCACTCAAAACACATTCTAGATTATGATTATGTAAAAATCCATTTAATACTCCAACCGTACATTTTGAATTTTCGTAACGAACCGAGCGTAGAGTTAAGAAAATTTGTAAATTATTTCCCGCTGTTGAAAAAAATATAAAAACAATTGCCATCGACTTGAAACTCTTCATATTCACTCAAAACACATTCTAGATTATGATTATGTAAAAATTCATTTAATACTCCAACCGTACATTTTGAATTTTCGTAACGAACCGAGCGTAGAGTTAAGAAAATTTGTAAATTATTTCCCGCTGTTGAAAAAAATATAAAAACAATTGCCATCGACTTGAAACTCTTCAAGTTCACTCAAAACACATTCTAGATTATGATTATGTAAAAATCCATTTAATACTCCAACCGTACATTTTGAATTTTCGTAACGAACCGAGCGTAGAGTTAAAAAAATTTGTAAACATTTCCCGCTGTTGAAAAAAATATAAAAACAATTGCCATCAACTTGAAACTCTTCAAATTCACTCAAAACACATTCTAGATTATGATTATGTAAAAATTCATTTAATACTCCAACCGTACATTTTGAATTTTCGTAACGAACCGAGCGTAGAGTTAAAAAAATTTGTAAAAATTTCCCGCTGCTGAAAAAAAAAATAAAAACAATTGCCATCGACTTGAAACTCTTCAAGTTCACTCAAAACACATTCTAGATTATGATTATGTAAAAATCCATTTAATACTCCAACCGTACATTTTGAATTTTCGTAACGAACCGAGCGTAGAGTTAAAAAAATTTGTAAAAATTTCCCGCTGCTGAAAAAAAAAATAAAAACAATTGCCATCGACTTGAAACTGTTCAAATGCACTTAAAACACATTCCAGATTATGATTATGTAAAAATCCAGCTCGTGGAACATGTTTTTTTTTTTGAAGAAATAATTTATTTGTCTAGACCAAAGTAACTGGCGAAAAAGTTTTTTTAAGAATTAATTAAAAATTCTTGCTGAGCTTGAAACTACAGGTAGTGCCATGGCTTTTTGGCTCTATATAACGAGCCGCCCCTGGTAATATGAATAATATGTTAATATCATCAACCAATCTCAGCGTATTACTTCAGTCGGAAACAATAATGAATCCATTTAATTCCGCCCCGTTTCAATTTCCCCTGCTGTTTCCTCCTTCACTTTGATTTCGAAATTTTTCGTGTATTTCATTTCTTTCGTCCTCGTGCCGACTCTTTATTACGCTCAATTATTCAATCGGAAATGTCCGAACGGCAATCGATTCGTTTCATCCCATTTGAATTTCGTGACGCGAACTGATTTTCAGCATTACCATGTATTTGACGTCGCCCTTGGTCATACGTTATCCCTGTGTATGTAACGTGAAAACTATGTCGTTTGTGCAAAATGAAAAATTCCAGTGCATCTCTTTAGGTATTAGAGATGTATAGTTCTTCGGATTAAATGCGCATGAATCGCTACAAATTGTTGAAGATTTGATATATCTTCTGTTTATAATAAGTTAGAATTTGAGTATTTTTTACGAGCTCCTCATAAAATTCACGAAGGTATTTACTAAACTTTTATAATGAAATTTTGAATTTGAGTAATATTTTAGTGAGTTTTTATTTAATTTAAATTGATAAAAATGGTGATGTGGCCATCATGTTACTTTCTCCGACTTTATATTTACGTTTTCATGGGTTTATTTTCAATTTAAATCATATTTTAAGTGTGCATCGAACGTTTTGTAGACTCGGATAAAACTGACGTTTAAAACGTCAAAATTATGAAAGATGGAAAAATGTACTTAAACTCAGTTTACTCAAAAACTAAAGAGATTTCGAAAAAAACTTATTCTTCATAAATTGTTCATTTTGGCATTCTCTACAATTATTATTAACATAAATTTGTTGTAACTATTAGCGTTCCATAATTGTATACCAAAAATGAAAAAAAAAAAATACTTTCTCCGTTACGAAATACGAGAAATTATTGTGATTTCATACACCGGAAGTGGGCGTTTACCTTAACTGTTTTTTGTTTTTTGCCAATATTTTCTTAAATATGAAAAATATCTCAAAAATATTAAAGCAAATATTGAAGACAACAAAGAAATGAACATCTTTGGTTTGAAAATATTTTTCATAAAATCATTGTTATTCGAGAAAAAAATTTATTATTTTTTTTTTCATTTTTGGTATTTAATTATGAAACAATAACAGTTACAGCAAATTGATGTTAATAATAATTGTAGAGAATATAAAGAATAAGTTTTTTTCCGAAATCTCTTTAGTTTTTGAGTAAACTCAGCTTTTAAATTTGCAGTATAATTTTTACATCTTTCATAATTTGGACGTTTTAAACGTCAGTTTCATCTAAGTCTACAAAACACTCGATGTACATTTAAATTGAAAATAAACCATGAAAGCGTATATTTAAATGATACTATCAAGTCAGAGAAAGTAACATGATGCCCACATCACCATTTTTTCTCTACATAACAGTCTGTCTGTACGCGCGGTATCTCAAAAACTAATACAGAAATGACCATGAAACTTTGAACATAAGTCTTATTTGATAATCCGAGAAACTGAAAAGCTTTTGGTAAAATTTCGTATTTCCGAAAATGTACCTTAACAGTTTTTTGTTCTTTTAGACTTTTTGGGCTGGACGAAGATTTCAAAACTTTTTTCAGATCTGTTTAAAGGACATTTTTAAAAGACCTTTCTTCGAGGATTCTTTCTAGGAGTTTGTAAGAAATTTTTTTCAAGACTTATTTTTAGGACTTTTTCTTACGGGAGAAAAAATTTCAGAATTTTCTTCATGACATTTTTTAGAATTTTTGCTTTTCCTCACCTCTTTTGGACCTTTTTAAGGACTTTTCCAGATGTTTTTAGCTTTTTTTTTCAATACCATTTTCAAAACTTTTTATTTGAGGAATTTTGTCAAGGACTTATAAAAATTGTCCTGTAAAATCATTGCCCTGAAAATAATATCTTTCAAAACTAATCAAAGAAAAGCATTGTAAGTAAAAAGTCCTTAAAAAGATTTGAAGAAATCCCAAAGAGTCTTGAAAAAAGTGCTGCATAAAGATCTTTTTTCAAGACTCTTTGGGATTTATTTTTCAGGACAATTTCTTCAAATCTTTTTAAGGACCATTTTAAGGACTTTTTACTTACAATGCTTTTCTTTGTTTATTTTTTAAAGATGGTATTTTGAGGGCAATTTTTCAAGACTGTTTTTACAGGACATTTTTTTTGTGATATTTATCACAACTCTTTTTCTGCACTTACTTCAGGACTTATTTTATGACTTTCTTTACGGACTTTTTACGACTCTTTTTCGGGATATTTATTTCTGGTATTTTGTATGAAGATTATTTTTCAGGACTTTTTTCACGGGTTTTATCAATACTCTTTTTTCGCGACTTTATTTCCAGGACTGTTCCTCCAGAACTTTTTCGAGACATTGGTAAGAACCAATTCACGACTTCTTTTCAGAATTTTCTTCATTACATTTTTTTTTGAATTATTTTTTCGGGATTTTTTTTCAAGCCTTTTTTCAAGGACTTTGTTCAGTGCTATATTTGAGGCCTTTTTTTACAGGATTAATTTTCAGGACTTCTTGTTTCAAGCCTTTTTGGGATTATTTTCAGGACAATTTCCTCAGAACTTTCTACAGAGTTTTTTTTTCAGAAATGTTTTTTTTTTAATTTGTTTACGATGTTATTTTCATAACTCTTTTTAAAGACTGTTATTACAGGACATTTTTTCAGGATATTTTATCAGTACTCTTTTTCGGGACTTTTTCAAGACTTTCTTCAGGACTTATTGTGGGACTTTCCTTCGCGATTTTTAGGATTCTTTTTCGGACTCCTTTCAGGATTTTGTAAGAACATTTATTTCTTGTGTTTTATATGAAGACTACATTTTTCAGGACTCTTTTTACAGTACTTTTTTCAGGACTATTTTCACGTCACTTTCCAACAACTTTTTTTTCAAGACTTTATTTCCAAAACTGTTTCTCCAGGACTTCTTTTGTCAGAACTCTTTTTTTAGGACTTTATTTCTGGTATTTTTGAAGAACCTGCTGTTTTTGTCAGGACTTTTTTCAAGACTTCCATGTTCAGGACTTTTATTAGATTTTTAAGACTGTTTAATTACGACTATTCTTAGAAATCTTTTAGGGGACTTTATTTCTGATCTTTTTGAAGGGCTTGCTTTTTTTTTGGTTGGGACTTTTTTTCAAGACTTTCATGTTCAGGACTTTTATTAGTTTATGAGGACTTTTAAATCAGGACTATTTTTAGAAATTTTTTTAAAGACTTTCTTGTTCAGGATATTTATTAGATTTTTTAGGACTTTTCAATCAGGACTATTTTTAGAAATATTTTTCAGGACTTTTTTGGAATTTTTTTAAAAAATTTCAGTAAACTTACGGTAAAGATTATTAGAATTTGAAACATTATTTGTCATTTTTTCCTTTCATAATTTTGACCTTTCAAACGTCATTACCGATCATGTGAAACGCTTGATTTAAAATATGATTTAAATTGAAGACATTGAATGAAACTATAAATATAAATAACTATGATACCATCAAATAATCGGAGAATGTAATATGACCATTTTTTTCTCGAATAACAATGATTTTATGAAAAATATTTTCAAACCAAAGATGTTCATTTCTTTGTTGTCTTTAATATTTGCTTTAATATTTTTGTAATATTTTTCATATTTAAGAAAATATTGGCAAAAAACAAAAAACAGTTAAGGTAAACACTCACTTCCGGTGTACAAAATTTTACCAAAAGCTTTTTAGTTCTTCAGATTATCAAATAAGACGGATGTTCACAGTTTCATATCAATTGGTCTATTACTTTTTGAGATACAGCGCGCACAGACACACAGTACACAGAACACAGACACACAGACACACACATACACAATTTTTTTTTTCCAGAAATTGTTGAAATGGCATTTAGGGACTCCAAAACAGATATTTTCGTAAAAAAAAATTTTAAAAAAATCACAATACTTTCTCGTACTTCGTAACGGAGAAAGTAACAAATACGTTATCGGGGATTAAAATATTATTTGTGAAATTTCCGCTTCGTTCGTCTCGACGTCTCAAACAAAGGCTTTTTGTTGGATTTTTTCCTGATTGAAATCTACCCGAATAAAATCCACAGTTTTATGTTCTCGGGGCGCAAATGTTATATTGTGCAGAAAATCCTCGTTTCACAAAGCAATCCTCTTATGCCGGAAAAGTTATTAAATGAACAAGTTATGAAATAAAAATTGCGTATGGGGTAACGGGGGAAATTGCGTTTAATAAAATTATTTGCATATTTTAGTACGCCGCACTGTATCAAAAGAGAAAGTCAATTTAATTTTTTCATGCGATATTTTAGCCCTACTGTACAGGGAGTGCAAAATTTGATCTCGATAACTATAAGAGATAGAGAAAAACAGATGGCGCATCCTCGATCTCTTTTTTGAAGAAAAACTCAATGGTGAAAACTAAATTTATTTATCATCTTATCATATTACAATATATCGAAAATGAAAAAAAAAAACTTTTTGGCTGTAACTCGAAAACAAAAGAAAATACATAAAGAGGGTGGCGGGACAAGATAGGTGTGGCGGCCCCGGCACGATTTGAGTTGCAAATTTGGTAACCTTGTTTTAAATATTTAAAAAAATGAGATTTGCATACTCATTAACTGTCATATTCGACTTTTACCAAAAATGTGGTAAAAAAGTGCGTTTTTCTGAAGTTATTCCACTGTAAAATTGTGTGTATTTTTTCCGGTCAGTTGTGTGGCCGGATTTAATTGATTTAATTTTATTACACCCAAAACTAGAAAACGGCATTTTTTCCAGATTTTTTCGAAAAACGTGAAAAAAAAAATTGTTTTTCTGGAATAATTTTTTTTGACAGCTTTCTTGTACGCTTACAAAAAGGGGCCAAATAGCATAAGTAGCCATATTAATGACCTTCATTATCCCCTTAACCGCGTGTTAATATCTTCACTTATTCGGGCGAAAACTCAAATTAAGTAAATTTTGGTTTTCATAACTTGGTAATAAAAATATACTTACACGAGTAATTAGTAAAGTATAAGTCGTGTATAACATTTTTAGGATAAAATACATTATTATAGCATATACAAATGTTAGAATACATACAGGGTGTCCCATTTTAAATTGCCACCCCAAATATCTCGAAATCTGAGCAACATGGCAAAAAATGTTTCAGATAAAAGTTGTAGGGTTCGGAGGGGTACATATGCTGGTGACCTTGAAAATGGCCTTGGCGTTAATTTTCAAGGTCAAATGAAGGTCAACTTTAATTTTTCAAATGGAACCCCCTATTTCTTATTGCGGGGTCGTATTCTTTTTGTACGAAATGTTTCTTTTGAAAATGCACTTTAAGAGTTTTTTCATGTCATGTTATTTGCAATATCAGATGAATTCAGGCTGTGATTCATGCATTACCCGCGGCATTAGCATCAAAGATCCCCGGCTCTTACTGCCCTTGACTGTTTTCCTCTGGGGACTGGTCAACGAGAAAATATTTGCTGAAGCTCCGACAACAGTGCAGAACATGAAGGTGAGGATTAGGGCTGCATGTCGAGTAATTTTCATCCAAACACTTCGAAATGTTTAAGTTAACTTTCGCCAGCGGGTACAGAAGTGCATTGACGAGGATGGGCACTTGATCGAGCATTTGATCTAAGGTCGAGATCGAACCTCCAGCCACTGAAACCTTCGGCCCTTTTTAGGGCCAATGAAGTGCAACCTCCACGTGGTGCACATCGTGTGACGGTAATGCCGAGGCTAATGGATGAATCACAGCCTGAGATTTCAAACATGACGAACAAAATTCGTGAAAAAACGTTTCCTACAAAAAGTTTGTATTTTTTCTCGTAGAATACGATACGCAATAAAAAAATTATTGGGGGTTCCATTTGAAAAATCAAAGTTGATCTTCGTTTGACCTTGAAAATTGACCCCCCCCCCCCCCAGGTCATTTTCAAGGTCACCAGTATATATCCCCCTCCGAACCCTACAACTTTTATCTGAAACATTTTTTGTCATGTTGGTCAAGTTTCGAGATATTTGGGGTGGCAATTTAAAATGGGACGCCCTGTATGTATTCTAACATTTGTATATGCTATAATAATGTATTTTATCTTAAAAATGTTATATACGACTTATACTTTGTCAATTACTCATGTAAGTATATTTTTATTATCAAGTTATGAAAAACAAAATTTACTTAATTTGAGTTTTCGCGCGAACAAGAGAAGATATTAACACGCGGTTAAGCGGATAATAAAGTTCATTCATATGGCTACTAATGCTATTTGGCCCCTTTTTGTAAGCGCGCAAGAAAGCTGTAAAAAAAAATTATTATTCTTGAAAAACTAATTTTTTCACGTTTTTCTGTTTTTGGTGTAAACCAATTTTTTGACCCGTAAAAAATCTGGAAAAAATGCCGTTTTCTAGTTTTGGGTGTAATAAAATTAAATCAATTAAATCCGATCACACAACTGACCGGAAAAAAATACACACAATTTTACAGTGAAATAACTAAAAAAAAAAAAACGCGAGTTTTACCACATTTTTGGTACAAGTCAAATATGACATGCAAATCTCATTTTTTAATATTCAAAACAAGGTTTCTACACTTGCAACTCAAATCGTGCGGGGCCGCCACACCCATCTTATCCCGCTACTCCATTTTCACCATTTAGTTTTTCTCGAAAAAAAGAGATCGAGGATGCGCCATCCGTTTTTCTCTACCTATTATAGTTATCGAGATCCCCTATACAAACATCGAATTTTGCCCACCCTGTACATTTTAATGTCATTAATGAAAAGTAAAAAGAGAATAGGACCACTATGCGAGCCCTGTGGTATACCAGATGTCACCGTAATTTTACTAGAAATGAAATTATAAATCCTAATAAATTGTGAACGCTGGGAGAAAAAGCTTTACCTATAAATATCTTAATACTAATTTTCCAAAACCGATATTTTCCGATGTTTTATGGCAACCCCTATTAAATGCTTTCTAGAAATCTGTGTATATCACATCAACTTGAGTACCCTTCTCGAAAGCATTTAAAAATACATGATTGAAATATCATAACGATTGACCTCCCTTTACAAAATCCGTGCAAATAATTTGTTTGCAACTCCACATTAGTTGGTCAAATACAATTTTATCGAGAGACTTCGGAAATGTAATCTGGTGGTAACCCCATTTTCTGAATCTGACATCTGTCAAATATGACAATGTACTATCAATGCATTTCTTAATTGGCTGTTTGGAAAGCACTCGGACGTTAGCAGGAAGAAGCTTATTTTTTTTTCATTAACTTTGGGCCTCTAAAAATTATTTGGTGAGCGTCTGAGAAGCGTACACATATTACAAACCAGTATACAAACAAAATTTAGGCCGCTACTGATAGGGGTTGTTTTGGTCTTTGGCACCCCGTTGCGGCTGGTGGGGCTGACCGAAATGTTACCAAACTTTGGTGGTCTGCTTCAAATGGAACGCTTAATGATTTCCCAAAGTTTCACTGTTCTAATCCTCCCGGAATTTCTTCTTTTTTCGAAATTGATTTTCAGGGGAAAAATTTTCAACGTTCAAAAACGACAATAATTCAAATATCCATATCTCGGTTAATAACCGGGCGATTTTAAAAATTCAAAGTTTGTTTTACGTACACACAATACCGCAATGATAATCCGTCGTTAGATTCGTGATTTCAAAAGGAATAGAAAAATTGATTTTAAAACGATCGAAAATATTTACCGACAAAATAAATGAAAGTTTAATGAATTTTTAAAATTAGAAGGAAGTGTCGGATTGAGAAATTTTATTGGGATTTTCTTCTGGGCTTGAGAAGGGCTTTCCGATGGTGTAATTAGATTTCCGATCGGAGAAAAAAAAATGTGCCCTGCTGCTAAATTTCGCTTCCACCTTCCGCATACAACGTGAAAACCACAAATCGGATCGAAAAACTTTATGAGGATCTTTGATACGGATTAAATCGGTGACTGATATGTCGTCGTCAGATTTTTAATTTAAAAAAAAAATATGCCGTCTTCAGATTTTTAATTTTCGAAAAAAAAAATCGCAAAATTCTTCGAAAAACAATCAAAAATCGGCCGTAGATCGTAAACGGTGCGTCTCACGAAAAATATAGTTCTTACCTTTTCGACGCAGAATGCAATTCTGCATGCATGCCGCTTAAATTTCTCGCGTGAGATAAAAAATGGCCGCTGTAGGTTTTTTTTATTGAAATTGGGGGTGGTTTTCTTTGAATAACTCCTCGGGGGTTGGAGATATCAAAAATTTGTAAGAGACATAAAATGTAGAGGGAAGTTAGTTCTGCAAAACTCTATGGAATTAGGAGTCGTGACCGTAAGAGGAAGCGCGCCCTTTTTTCCGGAAGCGTCCGAAATGTGATTTTTTTATAAAAACGCTTGAGGGGTTGCAACGGAATTTTTTACGGGAACGTACGACAGCAAACGTTGGGTCCCGATGCATTGGGGATTTTTTGAGCCATATCTGAGTCCTCCAACTCAAAAATCCTGGGAGGAGATAGGTTTGGCATGAACCTCTGCATCGCGAAAAATCGATTTTCAAAAATTCACCCCCGAGTCTAGGGGTGAGTTGGAAAATCGCGGTTTTCATGGGCCCCTAGAGGACGTGTCCGGCTTTCGGGAAAAAATAAAATTTATCGTTTTTTTTTAGGGGTTGGTAACCCTTTTTCTAAAGGGGTGGTTCTAGAGGGTTGAAATTTTAATGGTATATTTCTTGAATTATTTGTGATTTTTCATGAAAATTTCAAATCGCCATCTATAAGCGTTTTGAAAATATTGTAAAAAAACGTGATTTTGGGGCTTACGTGTTTAGTATACAGGGTGTCCTAAATAGAGTAGGATTGCATGGGTATCTTTCTTATTCTTAAAGCTTTTTTTTTGTTTTAATAATAAAGTAATAGCGACTAATACACCTGTACAGTGGCCAGCCAGATCTGCAGACTTGACGCCTCTTGACTTTTATTTGTGGGGCACTTTAAAAAACAAAGTTTATGGAAGTAACTTCAATTATAACAATGTGGATGAACTTCGCGAAGCAGTAACAGAGGCAATAAACGGCATTAATCGCAACACATTGCGAAAAGTAACTGGCAGTGTTGTAAAACGCTGTCAATTGTGTTTGGCCAATAACGGTCAACATTTTGAGCATTTTTATAATTTACTGTTATTTTACTACTTGGTTGTATTACCTCTTTTTGTTTTGTTACATTTGCTTTAAAAATAATTTAAAAAATTAAAATTAAAATTTAAACAATTAATATTTCCATTATTTTTTATTTTGACATAGGCTGTTGTACATCGTTGAAAAGAGAAAAAAAAAGTCTATTTATGCGTGTAAAAATCAAATATGGCGGCTATTTGAAATAAGAAAGTTGGTATTAATATCTCGGAAATCACCATCTTAAATTTTATTTTGACTTGATTTTTATGTTTGCCTAATTAAACCAAGTAACTTTTATTTAAAACTTTTTTTCGCATCTTTAATAATTATTGAGATATTTGATTTTTTTGAAAATCGAAAATTTCAGTTTTTTTTTAAATATTTTCTAAACTGCTCGGAATTTTGAAAATTTCTCAACATAATCTGAATCAGCATAGAAAACTGCACAACATTGCCCATTTAACCAGATCTCTAGCTTTAAGAATAAGAAAGATACCCATGCAATCCTACTCTATTTAGGACACCCTGTATATTAACCCTTTCGGCCCTGGTGGTGGCAATTGCCACCGTAACATTTACATGTCTTTACTTACTATGACAATCCATATTTTTGCTGTTAATCACTAGATGTCATTTCAACAAAGCCTTAATAATTAATTCCTATACTCATTAATCAAATCAGTTCAAATTTGGTATTTATGGTCTTAAGAAGCTCCCCATCAAAAATAATTAACAAACATTTTTTTTTTCAAATTTAAAAATCCTGGGCTGAAAGGGTTAATAATCCAAGTAAAAAGGCTGAAAGACCTGTGGTCAATTGCCCAATAAGTTCATTTATAAAAGTGTCTCAATAAATGTATTATCTCTCTTTCTCTCTCTCTCTCTCTCTCAAAGTATAAACAAATCATGTGTTGAGATGCATTCTTTAATTATTGGGGAAAATGCGTGCGCTGGGGTTGCTGGGGTTCCTTTCGATCTGGATGATTTTTAACGATAGACAATGGCATCTCTCGGTCTGGCAGTCGAATTTAAATAATTCCCAGCTAAAGCCGGGCGCCCAATTTAACCGGAGCATTTGCATTCGGCGCTCGTAAATTACTTTTTTCCAAATTTCTCAAATTACGAGCGAGGGACGAAATCCCGGCGTCGGATACGTGCGGGAACGTCTCCTTTCTGAATCTGTAATTCCAAGGCAGGTTAATGGGTTATGTTGTTTTATCATCTGCATGCACCGGAAACGCGAATTTTGACTTCGAATTCGACTTCCCGCACGGTTCAAGTGTTTTTCCGGGGTCTGTAAACACCAGGGGCTCTAAGTGCTGGGGATAAACTGGTGTTACGATTATTTTTCTTATTTAACCCAACTCTAAATAAATACCTATCGGTGGATATCATCAGGAGTTTTCAACTCGACTTGATAATGCGAAAGTCTCACATTGAAAATTAAAGATGAGGAACTGTGGAATAATTACCATGACTTGATCTTTCTGAAGTGATTTTTTGCTACTGGGGTATGGTACACAATACTCTGTCACTGTTCATGATGGACTTCATTGCGATGCCAAACTTATCCAAACTGATTTAGTGCCATTTTTATGTTCAAAGATTTAACAATCTCACTACATATGAATAGTAATAATAATAATAATGATATAAGGCTTATTGCTATAAAATATAATCTCTTAAAAAAACAAAACGAGTTAAGTTGTAATTACTTCGCCCTGAAATCTCAACGTGCCTCCTTGGGTGTTGAGAAACGCTGTTTTAAAGTATTTCAAATGCGAAATTCATTGAAGCACGTCATATTAATATGTGCAACACTTGCAATATCCATCCCCCAACATGTAACATGCTATTTTTTCCGATGTTTTCTATTGCCTAATGGGGTGTATCGGAAAAGTGCTGTCGGTGCACCAGCCCATTTTTTTTCTCTCGTACTCATAGCCAACAAAGCGTGTCGAGACATTACGTTGCATTTGTTGGCAGTAAAAAAAAATTGTATACATAGTAGTTGTAATGTTTGTTGAGAAATTTACCTAACTGGCCATCGATCGCGAAAAATAAATGAAAAAATAAATATGCCCTCTTATCCAAAATCAGTTTTGTCTTAAATTATGTTTGTCACAATTGTCACGCTAATACAATAAATCAGCAATAATAGATAGGAGAGACAAATAAAAGCAGTGAAACAAAACCAAGTGTTTTAATTAATCAAATTATATAATTATGTTTTGGGTTAAGTGAGAAATCAATTAATCATAAAATAATAGATAGACATTATCACTGGAAAAATAAATCGTTTAGATATTGAAATTTTAATTGTGTATCCCAAATGGAAGCAATAAAATTCCTAATGCAATTTTGATTCAAGTTTGCCTGGTTTATAGTGTAATGTGTTTTCAATGTGTCGATAAACTCGTTAATGTGAAGCAATTTCATAGGTAATCTCTGGAACAATACACCAATAATTTATGGACCATAATCGAATCGAAAATCCTAAACATATCCAATAAAAGCAGTTACTGTAATTGCAGGATATACAAAATGTATATAGCCCGGGAACTTTAGTAAAACAAAAGTTGGAAATAGGATAGGGACCGCGTACTACCCTTCATATCCATTTTAACTCGAACTACAAACAGTGGTGTATTGGTAAAATAAGAAGTAAGGGAACGCATGGTGAGAGCAATAAAATAGTCCGCGACTTTCTACAAGCAGCTTGCTCAAAGTTTTTTGGAGATCATCTTATTTTAAGCAAACTATTGTTTTCCTTGTAAGCTTTTTTATTTTTTTTAATTCTTTCTATACAAAATATTAACAAACACAAACACGTTCCGTTTCTGAAAAAAGGTGCCGGAACGTCGGTCCTCCACGTTCCCCCTCCAATACACCACTGGCTACAAATCACTGTGTCTTGTGATTTTTCATAACAGGTAAATAAAGGAGTTTTATGTAAAACTTGATGCTAATTCTGGCAATCATTTTTTTTTTTTCGAATTTTTTAAATCGCAAAATGCAAATTTTATTTTTCTAAAAATCAAGTTTCGCGGTATTTGCAGTTTCTTTAAGTACAAATATAAAGGAATGGAGGTGATTCGACAAATCTGAACCATCAACAGAGCCTAGTCTTAAAAACAATATTTATGCTATTCATTTTGTTCATTCTAAGAATATTTAGAATACATTTAAAATGATTTATTCCAATTGTATTTATATTTTTATCAAGCTAACTTACTGTTAACATTTTGAAGCTAAAATTATTATTTTAAACATTTTCATATATCGTCGGCTTACAACCAAAACCTGATTTACAATTCTACAGTTTTGAGATATTTAGGTTTTAAAGTTTAACATTATTTGTCTATTTTGTACACATGCATATTTGAGTTTTCTGTTTATGGTACATATGGTTTTGCCAGTACTTATAATATAGTGAGTTTTGTGCCCAGAACTGCAATTATCTCAAAAATGACAAAATTGTAGAGATGGGCAAATCACAGGTCATTACTTATCGTTACTAATAGGCAAATTTCATTGCTACTTAAAATGACTGTTACTTAAAATCACTGCTACTTAAAATCACTGCTACTTAAAATCACTGTTACTTAAAATCACTGCTACCTAAAATCACTGTTACTTTAAATCACTGCTACTTTAAATCACTCCTACATTAAATCACTGCTACTTAAAATCGCTGCTATTTAAACTGTGACAAACTGTGACTGTTACTTAAAACATAATCGTAAAAAGACAGTACAAGGTGGCATTTCCAAATGTTATTTAATATTAATTATAGATTGGAATAAAACACTTTAACTTTTTTATACCACTATATTTAAAAAGTTAAAGTGTTTTATTCCAATCTACAATCAAGATGCACCACGAAGTAAACGCAGCCAACATTAAACATTTAATATTAATTACTTTATTCTCCCAGTTTTTGTAAGGTATTCGGTTGAATAAATATGTAATAAAAAAGACAAATATTTATGAAATGCCATAGCATACCATATAAAATACAACAAATTACAACTTATGTATTAACAATTATTAATTAATCAATTCAGATTTTATAAAAACGAAAAAATTATTTTGCATGGCATGGAATTGAACCACAAACTCGCTGTGATCGAAAGTGAGTCCGACGACTTAATGAACCCAAAATGACTCAAAATTTATTTTAATTGAAGATTCAGTGCAAATATCTAAACATACATTTTAAAATAATACCACGAAACTAATTTTAAAATTGCAAATTTCATGAACTGAAAAAAAAATAAAAACCAATTTAAGAAATTTACCAATCTGCTAAAATGTCCAAATGCTCCTTGTTCAGGTGCTCATCGTATTTTCTGATATGTTTTCATTCAATTGCTCAAAAAATTAAAATGAAAATTTTCAAAAATTCATATCTCTATTAAAAATTGTTGAATTTACAAAAACCTAATTGATTTTGAATTAGCAATACCTCGGCTATTGAGGATGATTTTTATGGAATTTTGTCTGCGCGTTTTATATTTTTTTCTGCGATGTTTTTGGCTAAGTGCTCAAAACATTAAAACGAAAATCTTCAAAAATCCATATCTCTATTGAAAATTGTTGAATTTATAAAAACCAAATTGATTTGGAATTAGCTATACTTCGGCCATTGAAGAAAATTTTTATGGAATTTTGTCTGCGCGTTTTATATTTTTTCTGCGATGTTTTCATTCAGGTGTTCAAAAAATAAAAATAAAATATTCAAAAATTCATATCTCCATTAAAAATCGTTGAATTTACAAAAAACAAATTGATTTTGAATAAGCGATACTTCGACCATTGAGGATATTTTTTATGGAATTTTATCTGCGCGTTTTATATTTTTTCTGCGAAGTTTTCTTTCAAGTGCTCAAAAAATTAAAACGAAAATCTTCAAAAATCCATATCTCTATTGAAAATGGTTGAATATACAAAAACCAAATTGATTTTGAATTAGCTATACTTCGGCCATTGAGGAAATTTTTTATGGAATTTTGTCTGCGCGTTTTATATTTTTTCTGCGATGCTTTCATTCAAGTGCTCAAAAAGATAAAACTAAAATTTTCAAAAATCCATATCTCTATTAAAAACTGTTGAATTTACAAAAACCAAATTGATTTTGAATAAGCGATACTTCGACCATTGAGGATATTGTTTTAAGGAATTTTTTCTACGCGTTTTATATTTTTTTCTGCGAAGTTTTCATTCAAGTGCTCAAAAAATTAAAACGAAAATCTTCAAAAATCGATATCTCTATTAAAAATTGTTGAATTTACAAAAACCAAATTGATTTTGAATAAGCGATACTTCAACCATAGAGGATATTGTTTTAAGTAATTTTTTCTACGCGTTTTATATTTTTTTCTGCGATGTTTACTTTCAAGTGCTCAAAAAAATAAAACTAAAATTTTCAAAATGTCATATCTCCTTTAAAAATTGTTGAATTTACAAAAAACAAATTGATTTTGAATAAGCGATACTTCGGCCATTGAGGATATAGTCTTAAGGATTTTTTTATGCGCATTTTATATTTTTTCTGCAATGTTTTCATCCAAGTGCTCAAAAAATTAAAACGAAAATTTTCAAAAATTCATTTCTCCATTAAATATTGTTGAATCAACAAAAACCAAATTGATTTTGAATTAGCTATACTTCGGCCATTAAGGATACTTTTTATGGAATTTTTTCTGAGCGTTTTATATTTTTTCTGCGATGTTTTCATTCAAGTGCTCAAAAAAATAAAACTAAAATTTTCAAAAATTCATATCTCCATTAAAAATTGTTGAATTTACAAAAACAAAATTGATTTTGAATAAGCGATACTTCAACCATAGAGGATATTGTTTTAAGTAATTTTTCTACGCGTTTTATATTTTTTTCTTCGATGTTTTCATTCAAGTGTTCAAAAAAATAAAACTAAAACTATCAAAATTCCATATCTCCATTAAAAATTGTTGAATTTACAAAAACCAAATTGATTTTGAATAAGCGATACTTCGACCATTGTGGATATTTTTTTATGGAATTTTGTCTGCCCGTTTTATTTTTTTTTTCTGTGACGTTTTCATTCAAGTGCTCAAAAAATTGAAACGAAAATCTTCAAAAATCCATATCTCTATTGAAAATTGTTGAATTTACAAAAACCGAATTGATTTTGAATTAGTGATACTTTGGCCATTGATGATACTTTTTTATGGAATTTTGCCTCTACGTTTTATATTTTTTTCTGCGATGTTTTTGGCCAAGTGCTCAAAAAAATAAAACAAAAATTTTTAAAAATCCATATCTCTATTGAAAATTGTTAAATTTACAAAAACCGAATTGATTTTGAATTAGAGATACTTCGGCCATTGAGAAAGATTTTTTATGGAATTTTGCCTGCACGTTTTATATTTTTTCTGCGATGTTTTTGGCCAAGTGCTCAAAAAATTACGAAAATTTTCAAAAATCCATATCTCTATTGGTTAATGATTTTATTTCAAAATAATCGAGAACAGAGCAAATAATCTTTCAAAAGATGCGTTTTTTTTAGAGGTAAAACCAAAATAAGAAAACTTTTGCCACATACCTAAAACTTTCCAACTTTTTAAATTTACTGGAATGTTTCTGTTTTTCTGTAAAAATCTCCTAATACTTCTCGAATTTTGAACTGAATCACGGATAGTCGTATATTTAATAATAATAATAATAATAATAATCATTTATTTCCCAACAGATTAGATATTAGATATTTATTTGGTATAGCAGATAATATAGCCAAAATATTCAATCACAGGTATAATATTAAAAGGAACACTATTTACGTGACCAGGTGGACAAATATTAGCAGAATCATATGAAAAACATTTTTGAGAAACCATTAATAATTTCAAGTGTTACTACGTTTACTAACCGTGATCATAGTCCCAGTTTTAAATCACTGATATTAGAATGTAGCAATCACTGGTGATTCAAAAGTAGCAGTTTTGCCCATCTCTACAAAATTGTACTTCTCTGATTTTCTTTGTTAGCCGATGATATACAGGGTGGAAACTTTAACTGTAACAAATTCGGTATTTATGAAATGAGAAGTTCCAGAAAAAAATCCTCGGACACGTCGATTTGATTTTTCATTGCGCACTTTTTAGCGCCTTTAAAAATAGTCACTAGTCTTTCACGTATGACGTCATAGACATTTTTTTTAATGGAAACATTTTTTTTTTATTTCACTAAATTTGTAGCCCTTTTTTGTTCTCTTTACGACTGTGTTTTATTTGTTTATTTATTTAAGAAATTGAAATTTTTTTTTTCTTTTAATAAACTTATTTAATGTATCAAATGTTCAAAATGAGCACCATGCCACGCCATCCATGCCAAAAGAAGCCAGTGAAGTAGTTTCTATAAGTTATTTGGTTTTAGTCTTTGTAAGAATTCAATTTGTAGAATTTATTTTTTTTAATGGTCATTCATGTTATCTAACTTCTTTTAATATGTGCTTTAAAATCATTGTAATAAAATATTAATTTAATCCAACACTGTTGCTTAAGTTAATGCAGTAAACATGTTGCGAAGTGTAATTGAGACAACGCATGAATCAAACCAAGAAAGACTGACCTGACACGATCCGCGCGATCAATCATAGTCAGTAATGGTCCAAGTTGGCAACAAACTCCCTAAAGGGCAATGAGAGCGGACACTCGCCCTCAAGATGAATTATGAAACAGCATTAACAACATTAGCGTCCTTTTAATTCCTCTCCCATCGTTCCGGGGCCCCGAAAGCATGATTTTCGCCCCTTTGAGGCATACCTCCCTTTGACACGGCCTTCCGGCGACCGAATTTGAATACTAAAACCGGGCCCTCTCGATTTTAATTCCAGACATGGAGATCCGCTCGCCGAGGTTCACGGGGTCAAGCTGGTTGGCATTCCCGGCATTGCGTGGCGCCTACAAGCACGTCCAGGTCACGCTGGAGCTGCGGCCCGAGGGCTACGACGGCATCTTCTTCCTGACGGGGGAGAGGGACGACATGGCCGGCGACTTCATGGCCCTCCTGCTGCACCAGGGGTTCGTCGAGTTTCGGTGAGTTTGTTAGTAGTAGTGGTGGTGGTAGTAGGGGGCGCACTTTGAATGCCGATGAGGCGCTGTTTGTTATCGCGCGGGGGCGCTCTCTGTGAAAAGTTTGTAATTAACACCACGGGAATAGTACATCTAATTATGCACTAAACTGTACGTTTTACGATCTAATTTTCCGTGCCGGAGATGGGGAAAATGGGGGGGCACGAACGCGTAAATCGCGAGCGAGGCCCCGCGCTCGGGGAGCCCGGTGGTCGTAGCTCAAGTTTATTTTCGAACTTGACACAGATTTCGAAGAAAATGTTTGATTCCACTAATTAACTTTTAGTTTTTTTATAAAGTCGTGCAAATAATTTTTAAAAATGGTGATGTGGCCATCATGTTACTTTGATGGTATAACAGTTATTTATATTTATAGATTCATTCATTATTTTCAATTTCAATCATATTTTAAATCGAGAGTTTCACATGATCGAATGGTAATTACTAGGGATGGACGATATTTCACGTATCTGAAATTTTTCACCAGTATTGAAAAATCACAGGTCGCTACTGTTACTGATAGGCGAATTTCACTGCTACTTAAAATGACTGCTACTTAAAATCACTGTTACCTAAAATCACTGCTATTTAAAATCACCGCTATTTAAAATCACTGTTGCTTAAAATCACTCCTATTTAAAATCACCGCTATTTAAACTGTGATTGCTCCTTAAAATCACAACTGTTACCTAAACAGTGATTGTTACTTAAACTTCGACTGTTACTTAAAACGTGATTGTAAGAAGACAATACAGAATAGCATTTCTATTCAATACTGCACATATACTCCCATTTACTCGTACGTTCATGTTCAAATTACGATTTTCATCAACTGAAAAACAAATATATAAAAACAATTGCTACGAATGGTAAGCCCAAAATGCCTCAATGCCCTCATTTAGTGCGAAGATACATTTTGAAATAATACCACGAAACCAATTTTGAAATTGCAAACTTCATGAACTGAAAAAAGAAATTAAATCAATTCACCAAACTGCGAAAATCTCCAAATGCTCCTTGTTCACGTGCTAAAATAAAACTAAAATCTTTTAAAACCTATATCTATTAAAAATTGTTGACTTTACAAAAAAACAAATTGGTTTTTAATAAGTCATATTTTTTTCTGCGATGTTTTTGTTCAGGTGCTCAAAAAATTAAAACAACAATTTTCAAAAATCCATATCTCTATTGAAAATGGTTGAATTTACAAAAACCAAACGAATCTTGAATAAGCGGTACTTCGGCCATTGAGGATATTTTTTATGGAATTTCTCCTACATGTTTTATATTTTCTTCCGCGATGTTTTCGTTAAAATGCTCAAAAAATTAAAACGAAAATTTTCAAAAATTCATATCTCTATTGAAAATTGTTGAATTTACAAAAAAACAAATTGGTTTTTAATAAGTCATATTTCGGCCATTGAGGATGATTTTATATGGATTTTTTGCTGCTCTTTTTATATTTTTTTGCGATGTTTTTGTTTAGATGTTCAAAAAATAAAAACAACAATTTTTAAAAATCCATATCTCTACCGAAAATGGTTGAATTTACTAAAACCAAATTTATTTTCAATAAGCGATACTTCGGCCATTGAGCATCATTTTTTATGGAATATTTCCTGCATGCTTTATATTTTTTTCTGCGATGTTTTTGTTCGGTGCTCAAAAAATTAATTTTTTTTTTTTTCAAAAATCCATACATATTGAAAATGGTTGGATTTACAAAAACCAAATTGATTCTGAATAAGCGTTACTTCGGCTATTGAGGATAATTTTTATGGAATTTTTCCTGCATGTTTTATATTTGTTTCTGCGATGTTTTTGTTCAGGTGCTCAAAAAATTAAAATACATATATTTTTTTTAATCCATATCTCTATTGAAAATGGTTGAATTTACAAAAACCAAACGAATCTTGAATAAGCGGTACTTCGGCCATAGAGGATATTTTTTATGGAATTTTTCCTACATGTTTTATATTTTCTTCCGCGATGTTTTCGTTAAATGCTCAAAAAATTAAAACGAAAATATTTTCAAAAATTCATATCTCTATTGAAAATTGTTGAATTTACAAAAAAACAAATTGGTTTTTAATAAGTCATATTTCGGCCATTGAGGATGATTTTTTATGAAATTTTTTCTACTCTTTTTATATTTATTTCTGCTATGTTTTTGTTTAGGTGTTCAAAAAATTAAAACAACAATTTTTAAAAATCCATATCTCTACTGAAAATGGTTGAATTTAACAAAACCAAATTTATTTTTAATAAGCGATACTTCGGCTATTGAGGATAATTTTTTATAGAATTTTGCCTGCATGTTTTATATTTTCTTCCGCGATGTTTTCGTTAAAATGCTCAAAAAATTAAAACGAACATTTTCGAAAATCTATATTTATTGAAAATTGTTGAATTTACAAAAAAAACAAATTGGTTTCTAATAAGTCATACTTCGGCCATTGAGGATGATTTTTTATGAAATTTTTTCTACTCTTTTTATATTTATTTCTGCTATGTTTTTGTTTAGGTGTTCAAAAAATTAAAACAACTATTTTTAAAAATCCATATCTCTACTGAAAATGGTTGAATTTAACAAAACCAAATTTATTTTCAATAAGCGATACTTCGGCTATTGAGGATAATTTTTTATAGAATTTTGCCTGCATGTTTTATATTTTCTTCCGCGATGTTTTCGTTAAAATGCTCAAAAAATTAAAACGAACATTTTCGAAAATCTATATTTATTGAAAATTGTTGAATTTACAAAAAAAACAAATTGGTTTCTAATAAGTCATACTTCGGCCATTGAGGATGATTTTTTATGAAATTTTTTCTACTCTTTTTATATTTATTTCTGCTATGTTTTTGTTTAGGTGTTAAAAATTAAAACAACAATTTTTAAAAATCCATATCTCTACTGAAAATGGTTGAATTTAACAAAACCAAATTTATTTTCAATAAGCGATACTTCGGCTATTGAGGATAATTTTTTATAGAATTTTGCCTGCATGTTTTATATTTTCTTCCGCGATGTTTTCGTTAAAATGCTCAAAAAATTAAAACGAACATTTTCGAAAATCTATATTTATTGAAAATTGTTGAATTTACAAAAAAAACAAATTGGTTTCTAATAAGTCATACTTCGGCCATTGAGGATGATTTTTTATGAAATTTTTTCTACTCTTTTTATATTTTTTTCTGCGATGATTTTGTTTAGGTGTTCAAAAAATTAAAACAACAATTTTTAAAAATCCATATCTCTACTGAAAATGGTTGAATTTACCAAAACCAAATTTATTTTCAATAAGCGATACTTCGGCTATTGAGGATAATTTTTTATAGAATTTTGCCTGCATGTTTTATATTTTCTTCCGCGATGTTTTCGTTAAAATGCTCAAAAAATTAAAACGAAAATATTTTCAAAAATTCATATCTTTATTGAAAATTGTTGAATTTACAAAAAAACAAATTGGTTTTTAATAAGTCATACTTCGGCCATTGAGGATGATTTTTTATGGAATTTTTCCTGCTCTTTTTATATTTTTTTCTGCGATGTTTTTGTTTAGGTGTTCAAAAAATTAAAACTACAATTTTTAAAAATCCATATCTCTACCGAAAATGGTTGAATTTACTAAAACCAAATTTATTTTCAATAAGCGATACTTCGGCCATTGAGGATAATTTATTATGGAATATTTCCTGCATGTTTTATATTTTTTTCCGCGACGTTTTTGTTCAGGTGCTCAAAAAATTAATTTTTTTTTTTTCAAAAATCCATATCTCTATTGAAAATGGTTGAATTTACAAAAACCACACGAATCTTAAATAAGCGGTACTTCGGCTATTGAGGATAAGTTTTTATAGAATTTTGCCTGCATGTTTTATATTTTCTTATGCGATGTTTTAGTTCAGGTGCTCAAAAAATTAAAACAACAATTTTCAAAAATCCATATCTCTATTGAAAATGGTTGAATTTACAAAAACCAAACGAATTTTGAATAAGCGGTACTTCGGCCATTGAGGATATTTTTTATGGAATTTTTCCTACATGTTTTATATTTTCTTCCGCGATGTTTTCGTTAAAATGCTCAAAAAATTAAAACGAAAATTTTCAAAAATTCATATCTCTATTGAAAATGATTGAATTTACAAAAATCAAACTAATTTTGAATAAGCGGTACTTCGGCCATCGAGGATAATATTTTATAGAATTTTTCCAGCGTTTTTTTTATATTTTTTTTCTGCGATGTGATCATAGTCACAGTTTAAAATCACTGATATTAGAAAGTAGCAATCGCAGGTAGCAACGTAATTCAAAAGTAGCAGTTTTGCCCATCTCTAGTAATTACGTTTGAAACGTCAAAATTATGACAGACAAAAAAATGTCTTAAAAAACAGGTCCTTCAAAAAGACCAGAAATAAAGCCCTAAAAGAAAGTACTGAAAACAAAATTCTGACACAAAAAGGTCCTGAGAAAAAGTTTTGGAGAAACAGTTTTGGAAATAAAAGAGTACTGTTAAAAAGTTGTGAAAAACGTCCTAAAAAAGTACTGTCAAAAGAATCCTGAAAAAATAAGTCTTCATATAAAACACCAGAAATAAATGTCCTTAAAAAAATCCCAAAAGAAGTCCGAAAAAGAGTCCCAAAAAAGTCCTAAAATAAGTCCTGAAAAAACTCCTGAAGAAAGTCTTGAAAAAAGCCCCGAATGAGAGTTCTAATAAAATATCCTGAAGAAATGTCCTGTAATAACAGTCTTGAAGAAAATAACATCGTAAAAAAATCCTAAAAAACATTTCTAAAAAAAAACAGTAAAGACCTGAAATAGTTCTGAAGAAATTGTCCTAAAAAAAATTATTACTTTCAAAAATGTCCAGAAATATAGTACTGAAAAGAAAAAAAATTCCCGAAAAACTAATTCTGAAAAAGGCAATGAAGAAAATTTTGAAAAGAATCCTGAAAAGGAGTCCTGAACAAAATTAGGAACCTCTTGTTATAAAGTAGTGAGAAAGAGTATTGACAAAAGCCGTGAAAAAAGTCCGGAAAAATAGTCTTCATACAAAATACCAGAAATAAATGTCCCGAAAAAGATTCCTAAAAAGTCCTGAAGAAAGCTCAGACAAAGAGTCCTGATGAAATATCTCAAAAAATTGTCCTGTAAAAAAAGTCTTGAAAAATTGCTCTGAAAATAAAATTTAAAAAAAATATGAAAAAAGCATTGTAAAAAGTCCTTAAAATGGTCCTTAAAAAGATCTGAAGAAATTGTTCTGAAAAAGAAATGCCAAAGAGTCTTTAAAAAAGTCATGCAAAAAGGCCTAAAATAAGTCCTTAACAAAAATCCTGAAATAAAAAGTTTTGAAAATAGTCTCGAAAAAAAAAATGCTAAAAATATTTGAAAAAGTCCTTGAAAAGGCCCAAAAAAGCTCATGAAAAGAAGAATTCTAAAAAATGTCATGAAGAAAATTTGGAAATTTTTTTTCTAAAAAAAAATCCCACAAATTAATCCTGAACAAAGAGTTCTTACGAAAGTCCCGAAAACGTCCGAAGAAAAAATTCCTGAAAAAAGACTCCTGTTGATAAAATTTTGAAAAGAAACCCTGAAAATAAATGTCCTGAAAGAAAAAGTCCTAAAAATAAGTCTTGAAAAAAATTTCTTAAAAAGTCATGAAAAATAATCCTCCAAGAAAAAAAAACCTAAAAAATATCTGAAAACATTATCATGAAGTCCCAAAAAGGCTAAAATAAATAAAAAATAAAAAACACTTATGTTCAAATTGCTCTGAAAATAACAAAATAAACAAAAAAATAATGAAAAAAGCATTGTAAAAAGTCCTTAAAATGGTCCTTAAAAAGATCTGAAAAAATTGTTCTGAAAAAGAAATCCCAAAGAGTCTTTAAAAAAAGTCATGTAAAAAGGCCTAAAATAAATCTTTAACAAAAATCCTGAAATAAAAAGTTTTGAAAATAGTCTTAAAAATATCTGAAAAAGTCCTTGAAAAGGTCCAAAAAAGCTCATGAAAAGAAAATTCTAAAAAATGTCATGAAGAAAATTTTGAAAATTTTTTTCTGAAAAAAAATCCCTGAACCTAGACCCGAAAACGTCCGGAGAAAAAATTCCTGAAAAAAAAATACTGTTGATAAAATTTTGAAAAGAAATCCTGTTAATAAAAGTCCTGAAAGAAAAAGTCCTAAAAATAAGTCATGAAAAGGAATCCTCCAAGAAAAAAAAGACCTAAAAAAGTTCTGAAAACATTATCCTGAAGTCCCAAGAAGGCTAAAATAAATTAAAAATAAAAAACACTTTTTTTCCAGATTTGTTGAAGTGGCATCTAGGGACCCGAAAACGGATATTTCCGTAAAAAAAAAATTTTGAAGAAAAAATCACGATCACAATACTTTCACGTACTTCGTAACGGAGAAAGTAAAAAAACGTTGCGTACACTTTGGTCAATATTTTTACACAAAAAATTCGTTTACAAAATTCGAATCGATAATGATGAATTGGGATAATATTTTTTTGAATTCAGGAAACCAGAATTTATAAAAATGGCCAAACGTAAGGTATCAAGTGCGCAAAATACGTGTTTGCCGTCCTATCGAAATCGGCAAACAGGCTTTGCGCTCGAAATTACATACAATATTTTATCCATCTTTAACTTTGCCTGGCCATATCTTAAAAATCACAAATAACAGAAGCTTTTATCATTAGTGTGATTTATTTAACACATTTTTGGAAATTTCTAGAATAATGATACAAAGCACCCATTGTATTACATCCCCAGAAAAGATCCATTAATCCCTTTTCCGATAACAACAACAAAGACAAACTTTATATTTGTCACCAACACCCGGCGACGATAATTCCGTGGGATTGACCCACGCTTCCATCTATCCGTTTTAGTATTACAAGTGCGAACCGGCAATTCCCTTTTTTTTTATAACTAGACAATAGATATCAAGCGGCCGTGTATCCACTTTACACGCGAGCTTTTTACGGTCGCCGCACGCCCGATCGATACGTCTTCCGTGAGTGGAAAACTGCCGAAAAATAATCGTCTCGGGGAGAAGGAAATTCGGAAGAGTCCTCTCCGATAGGGTTTGGTGAATTTGGGTCGGCGCTCGATTAGATTCCATCGGAGCGGAATAGTTTAAATACAGCTCGCAATTTGTGCGCACCGATGTCACTAAACGGGCGGATACTTTCGAGGAATCGGGGTTTTCGATTTTCAACTTTTGGCTAATGATTCGATCGATTAGAGGTTTTATTTGGGGAATCGAGGAGAAACCGCGGCGGCAATCGTCCTGCTTGGATATGCATCTTAATTTTGTGAATAGAATCTAAAGTATGTTCATTAAAAAAATCTCAAGTGTGTTGATTTTTTTATTTAAAAAAAATTTAAGTCGGTAACACATATTGAGGTTATGTTACTTGTATCACGTTCCTACCGATAAATTCATTTGCTGTGACAAATGATGCAGAGAAGTCATAGGAAATAAAAAAAATCACTTTCAACTAGAAACGTTTTTTGCTGGTTGCTGTACACCACTTTGAATAATTGTGACTTTTAGAAAGATCTGACATTTTGTATGTCAATTTCTAAAATGCGTGCCAACTTAAAGTTTTAAAAATAAAAGCTAATGGCACTCTTGAGGTTTTTTTTAATGAACATACGATATGAACTGCATATAGAGATAATGAGTCGTCTAGAGTCTACTTTTTTCTATAGCTCAAAAACGATTCCGCAAAATTTGAAATACTCTAATATGATTGGTTAAAATCCGGTAATTTTACAATGTATATTCTTTTTGTTTCTAGCGGTAATTGTATCTGATACATTGCAAACGTGTTACTAAAATCAAAATTTATGTTTTGAGAAAAACGGGACCTTAACAAAAAACAATTCAATTGAAATTAAAAATTCACTATGTTCTAACCACAACTAATTAGTTCCGCTTAAAACATAGCGAGTTTAATAGCAGATTTCCGCGTAACAACTTAGAGAGCGTATTCATTTTATTATAATTCTTCAAATCAACGAAATATAACTGGCGCAGTCGGTAGGATTCTGGAAGTAAAGTACATCCTGAGTGCGTATCAAAACGACCTCTCTTCTTTTGTTTCTACAATTCATCAAGATTTCGTAAGAAACTCAGCGTCGCAGCAGCACTGTTGCGTCGCATAATTTAGTTATCCTCTGTTTGCCCCATTTTCAAATCAAGTGATTTTATTTCAAAATATTATTTGATAACCATAACATTATTCTAATAAAAAAAAATGGTGATGTGGTCATCATGTTACTTTCTCCGATTACTTGATGGTATAATAATTATTTATATTTATAGATTCATTCGTTATTTTCAATTTAAATCATATTTTAAATCGAGAGTTTCACATGATCGAATAGTAATGACGTTTGAAACGTCAAAATTATGAAAAAAATGACAAATTATTTTTTAAATCTTTACGGTAAGTTTACTGAAAAACTTGCAAAAAAAAAGATATCTCAAAATAGTTCTGATTAAAAAGTCCTAAAAAATCGAATAAAAATCCTGATCAAGAAAGTCTTGAAAATGATTTCTAAAAATAGTCCTGATTAAAAAGTCATAAAAAACCTAATAAAAGTCCTGAACAAGTCAGGAAAAAAAAGTCCCGATAAAAAGTCCTAAAAAAAGAGTACTGACAAAAAAATGTCTTGAAAAACAGATCTTTCAAAAAGACCAGAAATAAAGTCCTAAAAGAAAGTCCTGAAAAAAGAGTTCTGACACAAAAAGGTCCTGAGAAACAGTTTTGGAAATAAAGTCTTGAAAAGAAGGAGTACTGTTAAAAAGTTGTGCAAAGAGTTGTGAGAAAAGTCCTGAAAAAAAGTACTGCAAAAAGAATCCTGAAAAATTAAGTCTTCTTATAAAACACCAGAAATAAATATCCTCAAAATATCCCGAAAGAAGTCCGAAAACCAGAAATTAATATCCTCAAAATATCCCGAAAGAAGTCCGAAAATGAGTCCCAAAAAAGTCCCAAAGGAAAGTCCTAAAATAAGTCCTGAAAAAAACTCCTGAAGAAAGTCTTGAAAAAAGCCCCGAAAGAGAGTCCTAATAAAATATCCTGAAAAATGACCTATAATAACAGTCTTGAAAAAAAGTTATGAAAATAATCCCCAAAAAACATTTCTAAAAAAAAACCTCTCAAGACCTGAAAAAGTTCTGAAGAAATTATTACTTTCAAAAATGTCCTGCGATATAGTACTGAAAAAAGTCATGTAACGAAGGAAAAAAATTCCCGAAAAAATAATTCTGAAAAAAGCAATGAAGGAAATTTTGAAAATAATCCTGAAAAGGAGTCCTGAACAAGATTAGGAACCCCTTGTTTCGAAAAAGTCCCGTAAAAATTGTCCTGGAGGAACCGTTCTGGAAATAAAGTTGTGAGAAAGAGTATTGACAAAAGCCGTGAAAAAAAGTCTTGAAAAATAGTCTTTATACAAAATACCAGAAATAAATATCCCGAAAAAGAGTCCTGAAATAAGTCCTGAAGAAAGCTCAGACAAAAAGTCCTGATGAAATATCTCAAAAAATTGTCGTGTAAGACAGTCTTGAAAAATTACCCTGAAATAAACAATATTAACAAAAAAAATCTGAAAAAAAGCATTGTAAAAAGTCCTTAAAATGGGCCTTAAAAAGATCTGAAAAAATTGTCCTGAAAAAGAAATCCCAAAGAGTGTTGAAAAAAGTCCTGCAAAGAGGCCTAAAATAAATCCTGAAATAAAAAGTTTTGAAAATAATACTAAAAATATCTGAAAAAGTCCTTAAAAAGGTCCAAAAAAGGTCACGAAAAGAAATATTCTCAAAAATGTCATGAACAAAATTTTGAAAATTTTTTTCTGAAATAAAAATCCCAAAAATGTATCCTGAACAAAGAATTCTTAAGATAGTCCCGAAAACGCTCGGAGAAAAAATTCCTGAAATAAATCCTGTTAATAAAATTTTGAAAAGAAATCCTGAAAATAAAGGTCCTGAAAGAAAAAGTCCTAAAAATAAGTCTTGAAAAAAATTTCTTAAAAAGTCCTGAAAAAGAATCCTGAAAGAAAAAAAAAGTGCTTAAAAAAGACGTGAAAAAAGTTCCCAAACATTGTCCTGAAGTCCCAAAAAGGCTAAAAGAACAAAAAACTGTTAAGGTAAATATTCGGAAATATGAAATTTTAGCAAAAGCTTTACAGTTCTTCGGATTCTGAAATAACACTTATGTTCAAAGTTTCATGGTCATTTCTGTAATGGTTTTTGAGATACAGCGCGTACAGACAGTTATGTAGAGAAAAAATGATGATGTGGCCATCATGTTACTTTTTCCGATTTGATGGTATCATTTATATTTACGCTTTCAATTGAAATCATATTTTAAATGTACATCGAGCGTTGTGTAAACTCGGATGAAACTGACGTTTAAAACGTCAAAATTATGAAAGATGGAACAATTATACTTCAAATTCAAAAACTCAGTTTACTCACAAACTGAAGGAATTTTGAAAAAAACTTATTCTTTATAAGTTGTTTATTTTAGCATTCTCTACAATTATTATTAACATAAATTTGCTGTAACTATTAGCGTTTCATAATTATAAACCAGAAATAAAAAAATAATAATAATTTTTTTTCTCGAATAAAAATGATTTTATGAAAAATGTTTTCAAGCAAAAGATGTTCATTTCTTTGTTGTCTTCAATGTTTGTTTAAATATTTTTGTGATATTTTTAATATTTAAGAAAATATTGGCAAAAAACAAAAAAACGGTTAAGGTAAACACCCACTTCCAGTGAACGAAATTTTACCAAAAGCTTTTCAGTTCTTCAGATTATCAAATAAGACATTTAAAATATGATTTCAATTGAAAATAAACCATGAAAGCGTAAATATAAATGACTACCATCAAGTCGGAGAAAGTAACATGATGGCCACATCACCATTTTTTAATAGGTTATGACTATTCATAGTTAAACATGCGTTCAAAATTAAGCATTTTCTAAAATAAATAAAAAACAGTAGAGATTGTTTGAAAATTCTGAAATAATTATATACAACTCCGAATTTATTATATTTAAAGAATATAATTAACTTCTTAAATTCCAATCATTTTTAATGTGTTATAACTGTTCGTTGGTAAACTTGAATTTTTTAAAATTAAGCATTTTCTAAATTAAATAAAAAATTGTAGAGATTGTTCGAAAATTCTGAAATAATTCTATATAACTCTCAAACTATTATATTTTAAGAATATAATCAACTTCTTAAATTCTAATAATTTTTTAATGAGCTATAACTGTTTTGCATTTTAAATTGAGCATTTTCTAAAATAAATAAAAAATAGTAGAAACTGTTTAAAAATTCTGAAATAATTCTCTACAACTCTCAAACTATTATATTTTAAGAATTTAATCAACTTCTTAAATTCCAGTAATTTTTTAATGGGTTATAACTGTTCGTTGTTAAACTAGCATTTTTTAGTTGTGTTCAAAATGAAACATTTTCTAAAATAAATAAAAAATGGTAGAAATTGTTTAAAAATTCTATACAACTCCAAAATAATTATATTTCAAGAATATAAACTTCCTACATTCATATATTTTTTTAATGGGTTATAACCAGGGGCGGCACTATCTGTAGTTTTAAGCTCAGTAAAAATATAATTAAATATATAATACATGACTGTGGCGTGTGCTTATTTTCAGTCTGTTATACCGTGGTCAGCCATGGAATGTCGTATCCATGGTAACGGGTCAATAAAAATTGTGCAAAGTGACGTTTAGATAGTTGTTGTGAATACTTTGCCGCGCGTTGCTATAGGCAACGCGCGGCAAAGTACTTTGTCGCTCGCTCCTCGGGAAACGTCTACTTTGCGTTGACTAACGCAAACGCAAACGCCTGCTTTTTATATCGGTCGTAGAAAAAAAAAAATATGTGTCTGTATTGTGACCGTGAAAATTTTGTCAAATTTGTTTTTAACGGAAATATCCGTTTTCAGGTCCATAGAGTCCATTTCAAATATTTCTGAAAAAAAATTGTGTGTGTGCCTGTATTGTCACTGTGAAAAATTTTTCAGATTTTTTTTTTAACGGAAATATCTGTTTTGATGTCCTAGAGTCCATTTCAAATATTTCTGGAAAAAAAATATGTGTGTCTGTATTGTGGCCATAAAACTTTTTCAGACATTTTTTAACGAAAATATCCGTTTTGAGGCCCCTAGAGTCCATTTCAAACATTTCTGGAAAAAAAAAATATGTGTGTCTGTATTGTGACCGTGAATTTTTTTTACGGAAATATCCGTTTTAAGGTCCCTAGAGTCTATTTCAAATATTTCTGGGGAAAAAAATGTATCTGTTTGTGTGTTTCTCTGTGTCTCTAATGTGATTGTGAAAATTTTTGCAAATTTTTTTTTGCGGAAATATTCGTTTTGAGGTCTCTATAGTTCATTTCAAATATTTCTGGAAAAGAAAAATTGTGTGTGTGCCTGTATTATGATCATGAAAATTTCTTTAAATTTTTTTTAACCCCTAGTCCTAGCCTCTTGAGTCCATTTTTCTGTATTGTGATCGTAAAAATGTTTTCAAACATTTTTTAACGGAAATATCCGTTTTCGGGTCTCTAGAGTCCATTTCAAATGTTTCTGCAAAAGAAAAATTGTATGTGTGTCTGTAAAAATTGTATGTGTGTCTGTATTGTTACCGTGGAATTTTTTCCAAACATTTTTTTAACGGAAATATTCGTTTTGAGTTCTCTGGAGTCCATTTCAAATATTTCTGGAAAAAAAATTGTGTGTGTGAGTGTCTCTATTGTGATTGTGAACATTTTTTCAAATTTTTTTTACGGAAATATCTGTTTTGAAGTCTCTAGAGTCTATTTCAAATATTTCTGGAAAAGAAAAATTTTGTGTTTGTATTGTGATCATGAAATTTTCTTCAAAAATTTTTTTAACGAAAATATCCGTTTTGATGTCTCTGAGTCCATTTCAAATATTTCTGGAAAAAAAATTATGTGTCTGTCTATACTGTGAAAATTTTGTCAAAAATTTTTTTAACGGAAATGTCCGTTTTGAGGTCCCTAGAGTCCATTTCAAATGTTTCTGGAAGAAATAATTGTGTGTGTATCTGCGTGTCTGCACGAAATTTTTGCAATTTTTTTTTAACGGGAATATCTGTTTTGAGGTCCCTGTAATACATTTCAAATATTTCTGGAAAAAAAATGTGGTGTGTATGCGTCTGTGTGTGTGTACATACTGTGAGCGTGAAAGTTTTTCCAAAAATTTTTTAAACGGAAATATGCGTTTTGAGGTCACTAGAATAGTCCATTTCAAATATTTCTAGAAAAAAAATTATGCGTGTCTGTATTGTAACCGTGAAAATTTTGACGAATTTTTTTTTAACGGAAGTATCCGTTTTGATGTCCCTAGAGTCCATTTCAAATATTTCTTGAAAAGAAAAATTATGTGTGTCTGTATTGTAATTGTGAAAAATTCTTCAATTTTTCTTAAGGGAAATATATGTTTTGAGGTCTCTATTCCATTTCAGATATTTCTGGAAAAAGAATTATGGGTGTTTTTGTATTGTGACCGTGAAAATTTTTTCAAAAATTTTTTAACGGAAATATCCGTTTTGCGGTCCCTAAAGTCCATTTTAAATATTTCTGGGAAAAAAAAATTGTGTGTGTGTGTCTCTATTGTGATTGTGAAAATTTTTTCAATTTTTTTTTACGGAAATATCCGTTTTGAAGTCTTTAGAGCAGGCATGTCAAACTCGTTTACCACCAAGAGCCACATCAAGTATTACACACAAGCCGCGGGCCGCATTACCAAAAAAACTACAATTGAAACCAAACAAAAAATAATTATTTTTACCTTGTATATATATTTTTTTTAAATATTTGATACCAACTTTGCCGGGCCGCAGACAACTTGTAAGCGGGCCGCGTGTTTGACATGCCTGGTATAAGCTCTACCATCAACATGTTTCCACGAGCCGCCACTACATTTCTTTATAGAATCGCAATGTATAACTAGTCCATAATAAATTTAACGTTCGTCAATTAGTTTTTAAATCAAATTGCCTTTTCCTCCAAGGTCTTTCGTCTTCTTTTTTTAAATTGCGAAGCCAGGTGCCTCTTCGTTTTTGTATGTGATCTATGCAATCTGTTTTGAGACCACCAAATTCTTGTAAGGATGTGACTATGATGCCTTTGAATATTTTTGAATCTCCATCCCAATAAAGTTTGAGTACACCACCTCATGTAATTTTTCGGGATGTTGTCGCAAGAAACAACTATTTTAAAACCTAAACCTATTTCACTTCCTAGCTGCATTCTTTGCACATATGAAAGTGCTGCAAAAACTGTAACAAAATTTAACAGACAGCTGAAAACATCATCGACTTCAATTTCTAGACTGCTTCAATTTTGTTGCGACTGCGCTTACATTTAAAACTTCATGATTTCTTGCGAAGCCTAACTCAAACTAATCCAAGCAAATTTAAAATACGCCTACATTCAACAAATTGGTGGTTCGGATGAGGAATAACGTTTAATCTGTATTTTGCCGAACAAAGGTTATAAATCTCGCGAAGTTTATTAATAATGGTTTCTAAGCAACTTTTAAGGAGCCGAGTGAATATATTGTAAATGTAGATACAGAATCGGTGATTCATCTTCAATTCGGCGATGTGGTCACGCGTAGATTTGTTATCGCGCAAATTTTACTCCCAGGTGTCACGACATTTTGGAACGACTCTACAGCAATATGTCTGTTTACATCCGGTGGCCAACATATTTTGTGTTTTATTACGATTTTAAAGAAGTCTCGAACGATTTATGTGTTTAATTCGAATCCACACAGTAGCCTGGTATTCCTTGATTATTAAAATCATCAGATGTTTTAAGTATAGTGTATTTATTAATGAATACGTATTGCAAACAATGTTGAAGTGTGTCGTTTGTGGACGATCTAAAAGGGCGAAATCAAAAGAAGTAAAGTGTTCTCTTCTCGGACTAATTTACTTAACATGTAGTAATAAAAAATGCATTGAATGCATCATATGTGATGTTTGTACCTCATTGTTTGTTGACTTATGCACCCAGTGTCGCGCGTAGTTAAAAGATTTTGCTATGCAGATTTCCTGTAAACGGAACGAGCTCTGCAAAATTTCTTTTGTTTGTTCGCAGCATACATAGAAATATATTTGCACCCCTATGACTTCTGTTGTTCAATTCTTATCTCCATTGTATTAGTCTGTTTTTTTTAGGCAATCGTAGAAAAATCGTATTTTCATAAATAATTTGTTGGAGGTGTAATAATGTACGATAACGATTTTCGAAATTTGCAACCGTAATATAAATTCCGGTGCACTAAAATCTAGCCATAAATTTGTCACTTGTAAATTAGAGTGTCGAGCGTTTACTAGAATCTATAAATCAATGGTAATTTATGATGATGCATAGCTTTAGCCTTATCTGCTTTTGCAAATCTAGGTGTACTGGATTTATTGGAAAAATCTGGACGAGTTTTATTATTAGTTGAAAATAAATCTGTGTATCAATTTTATTAATAGAAATTATTTTTTTACATAACTTCTAAAATAATCGTATGTAATTGGATTAAAACAAAATATTTTTATTAATAATAATAATCTTTCTTTTTTTACATCAAATTTATATTAATGAACTGATTGATGAGGTACCGTATTGAAAATCCATATTACATTAAAATTATACCGTATATTGATTTTCAAATTTTTATTTGGCTTCTGCTACAATTCCTTCGCCACGCTGTGGTTTGAAAGAAAAAAGAAAGCCCGAAGAAGTCACAGTGTGGTAAAACAATTGTAGCGAAAGCAAAATTGTTGTTGGCAACTTCAAAACATTTTTAAAGATACTGACGCGACACCAAACCGATTGATCATACAGTAAAGGGTTTTGGGATTGAAAAATTCGATAACTTCTAAAATTCACGACTTCCATTCATTGAAAAACTCTAAAACTGCGAATTTTCGCAATTTCGCAACTTCGATTCTTCGAAACGGTCATCTTCATTTCTTCGGATTCTTCTAAGCTAAGCTTCGTGACTTCGAAACATTTTTAACGATACTGACGCAACACCAAACCGAATGATCATACAGTAAAGGGTTTTGGGATTGAAAAATTCGAAAACTTCGAAAATTCACGACTTCCATTCATTGAAAAATTCAAAAACTACGATCTTCGCAATTTCGCAACTTCGATTCTTCGAAACAGTTACCTTCATTTCTTCGGATTTTTCGAAGCTTCGCGACTTCGAAACATTTTTATAGATACTGTCGCGACACCAAACTGATTGATCGTACAGTAAAAGGTTTTGGGATTGAAAAGTTTGAAAACTTCGAAAGTTCACGACTTCGGTTCATAGAAAAGTTCGAAAACTTCGGAACTTCACAACATAGCAACTTAGGATTTTTTGAAGTTTTGAAGTTACGAAGCTTCGAATTGTTAGTACCCCTGATAGGTATGTATCCCCCTTCCCGATCCCTTTATATAAGTTGACGCCTGTCTATACAGACACTTGAATGAAGTATACAGGGTGGAAACTTTAACTGGAACAAATTCGGTATTTATGAAATGAGAAGTTCCTGAAAAAAATCCTTGGACTCGATTTTTGTTTTTTATTGCGCACTTTTTAGCCTCTTTAAAAATAGTATGACGTCAGTAGTTTTTCATGTACGACGTCATAGACTTTTTTAATGGAAACCATTTTTTTATTTCACTAAATTTGTAGTCCATTTTATTCTCTTTACGACTGTGTAAAAATATTTTGTTTTTTTATTTCAGAAATTGATTTTAACTTATTTAATGTATCAAATGTTTAAATTCCAAATTTTTTTGGGCGATAAAAAATGAAGCTAGCATTGCCCACATTTCTTCTGAGCGTTAAAAAAATGAAGATAGCATTGTCAAAATTTCTTCTGAGCGACTGAAAATAAGGATAGTATTATCAGAATTTCTTCTTGGCGATAAGAAATGAAGATGGCGTTTTCTGCATTTCTTCTGGGTGATAGAAAATTAAGACAGCATTGCCCAAATTTCTTCCGAGCAGCAGAAAATGAAGATAGCACCATTTGAATTTCTTCTTGACGATAGAAAATGAAGCTGGCATTGTCTAACTTTCTTCTGGACGACAAAAACTGATGATAACATCATCTAAATTTCCTCTTGTCGATAAGAAATGAATTGGAATTGTCTGAATTTCTTCTGGACAATAAAATATGTAGATAATATCAGAATTTCTTCCTGGCGATAGGAAATGAAGATAGCCTAATCTGACAGATTTCATTATCTGATTTTCTTTCCTGGCGACAGAAAATGAAGATAGTATTTCCAAAATTTCTTCTAAGCGATGCAACATGAAGATAGCTTCACTCAAATTTCTTCCAAGCAACAGAAAATGAAGATAGCACTATTTGAATCTCTTCCTGGCGATAGAAAATGAAACTTACTTCCGAGCCACAAAAACCGAATATAGCATCATCTAAATTTCTTTTTGCGGATAGGAAACGAAGATGGCATTGTCTGAATTTCTTCTTAGCGTTAAGAAATGAATGTGACATTGTCTGAATTTCTTCAGGGCAACAAAATAGGAAGATAACATTGTCAAGATTTCTTCCTGGTGATAGGAAATGAAGATGGCTTTGTCTGAATTTTTTTCTGGAGGACAGAAAATGAAGATTTCATTATCTGATTTTTTTTCCTGGCGACAGAAAATGAAGATAGTATTTCCAAAATTTCTTCTAAGCGAAGCTTAGCCCAAATTTCTTTTGAGCAACAGAAAATGAAGATGGTACTATTTGAATTTCTTTGTAGCAATAGAAAACTAAGATGACATTGTCTAACTTTCTTCTGGGCGACAAAAATTGAAGATAACATCATCTAAATTTCTTCTTGCCGATAGGAAATGGGAATGCCATTGCCTGAATTGCTTTTTAGCGATAAGAAATTAATGTGACATCGTCTGAAATTCTTCTGGGCAACAAAATAGGAAGATAATATTATCAATATTTCTTCCTGGCGATAGGAAATGAAGATAGCTTTGTCTGAATTTTTTTCTGGAGGACAGAAAATGAAGATTTCATTATCTGATTTTTTTCCTGACTATAGAAAATGAAGATAGTATTTCCAAAATTTCTTCTGAGCGATGCAACATGAAGATAGCTTAGCCCAAATTTCTTTTGAGCAACAGAAAATGAAGATGGCACTATTTGAATTTCTTTGTAGCAATAGAAAACGAAGATGACATTGTCTAACTTTCTTCTGGGCGACAAAAATTGAAGATAACATCATCTAAATGTCTTCTTGCCGATAGGAAATGGGAATGGCATTGCCTGAATTTCTGTTTAGCGATAAGAAATTAATGTGACATCGTCTGAATTTCTTCTGGGCAACAAAATGTGAAGATAACATTATCAGGATTTCTTCCTGGCGATAGGAAATGAAGATAGCTTTGTCTGAATTTTTTCTGGATGACAGAAAATGAAGATATCATTACCTGATTTTTTCCTGACGACAGAAAATGAAGATAGAATTACCAAAATTTCTTCTGAACGATCCAAAATGAAGATAGCTTGGCCCAAATTTCTTCTGAGCACCGCAAAATGAAGATAGTATTATTTGATTTGCTCCCTGATGACAGAGAGTGTACAATTGTATTTTATTTGATATTTCTACTGCCATTATATGGTTCTGTTAATGGATTTTTATGTCTCTTGGCAAACAAATTTATAGGAAATGGAGATGAGATTATTAGAATTTCTTTTGGGCGACAGAAATTGAAGATGGCATCATCTAAATTTTTATCGCCGATTTGCTTATTGCCAAGAGAGGACCGGTGCTCATTTCTCATTTTGAACATTTGATACAATTGATAAGTTTATTAAAAAAAAAATTTTCAATTTCTTAAATAAAAAAAAACAAAAAAATAAAATATTTTTACACAGTCGCAAAGAGAATAAAAAGGGCTATAAATTTAGTGAAACAAAAAAAATGGTTTCCATTTAAAAAAAATATCTATGACGTCATACGTGAAAGACTGTAACGTCGTACTATTCTTAAAGAGGCTAAAAAGTGTGCAATAAAAAACAAAAATCGATGTGTCCGAGGATTTTTTCCTGGAACTTCTCATCTCATTATTACCGAATATGTCTCAGTTAAAGTTTCCACCCTGTATATATTTTTTGTATGTACTTGTAAAATGGTGAATCCGTTAATAACTAACTAAACTATAAATCTATTCATTTCCAAATGATAAATTACGCAAACAAATATTTTCCTCCCACAATAAATGCTTAAACAATTTCCATCACGTAACTCCTAAACAGTCATGAATAATTGCGGCGGCGACATTGTCACAGTATTAAAGTATCGGGGTCCGCCTCCTCCGCAATTCCCTTTGAAAGGGCCGACTTAATTAAAATGTAAATACGGAACACAATGTCCCCGCAGAAGAATGAAAAAACTCATTACCCACTTGTCCCGAAGAAAAGGGCCGTCCTCCTGTAATTGCCCGCCGCCTAATTTTCGGCAACAATGGGAGCCACTTAGTATGAAAAAGTGGCCCGGACTTAAAACTTAAAACAGACCTTAACTGGCCCTATTAACACCAACATTCGCGATATCTAGGAAAGAGATCTCCGGCGAAATAATGAGGCGAACGTATTTTCGCGGGCGGGCGCGCAGATTATATTACGCGAGGGTGTGGTGCCACAATTACGTATTATGAGCGATTGTCACTTTCTCGAAGAAGAGAAGTTTCTCGTTAATTGCGTTTTGTTTTGGGCGCGCGTGGAACTGGAAGTGAGATAATGACTTACTCCACTTCCGGGCTTCATTTATTTCAACATGTTCTGTCACATCTTCAGAGAGGGAGACAATATATTTGGCCGGAGGTCTTTTAGCCTTCATATCTTCATTTTTTTACTTTCTCCGTTACAAAGTACGAGAAAGTATTGTGATCGTGATTTTTTTGTCAAAAAATTTTTTTACGGAAATATCCGTTTTGGGGTCCCTAGATGCCATTTCAACAATTTCTGGAAAAAAAAAATGTGTCTGTGTGTGGCTGTGTGTCTGTGTGTCTGTGCGCGCTGTTTCTCAAAAACTAATTAAACAATTAACACGAAACTTTGAGCATAAGCTTTATTTGACAATTAGAAGAATTGAAAAACTTTTGGTAAAATTCTGTACGCCTGAAGTGGGTGTTTACCTCAACCGTTTTTTGTTTTTTACCAATATCTTTTTAAATATGGAAAATTTTACGAAAACATTCAAATAAATTTTGAAGACAACGAAAAAATAAACATGATTTTTCATAAAACCATTTTTATTGGAGAAAAAAATTTATTAATTTTTTTTTTCATTTTTGGTTTATAATTATGAAACGATAATAGTTACAGCAAATTTACATGATTAATAATTGTAAAGAATTCCAAATTAAACAACTTATAAAGAATAAGTTTTTTCGAAATCGCTTTGGTTTCTGAGTAAACTGACTATTCAAGTCAACTTACGTGCCACAATTTTATGTCGCAGACGAGCGATATAAATTAAAATGCGCAAAAACTACTACATCAATTGACATCAAACTTTGAACATAAGCCTTATTTGATAATCCAAAGAACTGAAAAGCTTTTGGTAAAATTTCGTACACCGGAAGTGGGTGTTTACCTTGACCGTTTTTTGCTTTTCTCCGATATTTTTTTAAATATGAAAAATACTATAAAAGAACTTAAACAAAACTTGAAGAACACAAAAAAATGAACATCTTTTGTTTGAAAATATTTGTCGTAAAATGTCTGGTTTTTGAAAAATAATAGTTATTATATATTTGTTTGTCATTTTTGGTTTATAATTATGAAAAAATAATAGTTACAGCAAATTTATTGTAATAATATTTGCAGAGAATGCCAAAATGAACAACTTATAAAGAATAAGTATTTTTCGAAATATCTTTGGTTTTTAAGTAAACTGACTATTAGAATTTAATTTAAATACTTACAAATTGTATTTTCTCTGTAAAAACGGGTTTCCCGTATTATTTTAAATTAAATAAAAAATAAAATAAAGTATAATTTGTCATTGTCATAAAATTGACATTTTAAAAGTCAATTTCATCCGATTCTACAAAACCCTGTATGTGAATTTAAAACATAATTTGAATTGAAAATAAACCATGAAAGCGTAAATATAAATGATGATACCATCGGAGAAAGTAATATGATGGCCACATCACCATTTTTTAATTATATAAATGTTGAACGCGTTGTTAAATTTTGATGATTTTAACGTGAAAATGCAGGGAATTTAACACATTTTAAAAAATCATTGTAAAATTTCCATCTTAAATCAACGCAAATTGTCAAAATCGCAAATTTTCGAGTCAAAACCTAAAATCGATTTTGTTTTTTGAATTATGTAACTGTTGAACGCGTTGTTGGATTTTGATGTTTTAATTTGAAAATCTAGCGTATTTAACACTTTTTGAAAAATCATTGGAAAATTTCACCCTTAAATCAATGCAAATTGCCAAAATCGCAAATTTTTAAATCAAAACAAGAAATCGTATTTTTTTAAATTATATAACTGTTGAACGTGTTGTTAGATTTTGATGATTTAAACGTGAAAATGTAGCGAATTTAATACGTTTTGAAAAATAAATCAAAAATTTTCATCTTAAATCAACGCAAATTGCCAAAAACCCAAATTTTAAAGTCAAAACAATTTTTCTTTTAATTACGTAACTGCTGCACGTGCTGTTAGATTTTGATGATTTAAACGTGAGCATGTAGCGAATTTAACACATTTTGAAAAATCATTGAAAAATGTCGACCTTAAATCAACGCAAATTGCCAAAATCTCAATTTTTTTAGATCAAAACAAAAAATCTTTTTATAAATTACGTAACTTCGTAAGCGTTCAAATCGGTAATTGGGTGGACTGTTTTCATGAAATTTTTCAGAATTTTTCACCAACTCGTTCGTTAGTAAAAAAATGTGTTTAAAAAATCGATTAAAAAACTTTTGGAATTTATTTAGGGTTTAAATGACCTTGGAAAAATGGGTCAAATATGTAATTGAGTGGACTCGTTCGTCAGTAAAAAATAATGTTTAAAAAATCGATTTTAAAAACTTTTGGAATATTTTAGTATCTAAATGGTCTTGAAAAATTGGTCAAATGCGTAATTGGGTGGACTATTTTCATGAATTTTTTCAGAATTTTTCATCCACTCGTTCGTCAGTATAAAAATAATGATTAAAAAATCGATTTAAAAAGTTATGTTTTAAAAATCGATTTAAAACCTTTTGAAATTTTTTCTGTGTCGAAATAATCTTTAATGACCTTGAAAAAAAATTGGTAAAATGGGTAATTGGGTGGACTATTTTCATGTTTTTTTTTAGAATTTTTCATCAACTCGTTCGTCAGTAAAAAAATAATTTTCAAAAAACCGATTTAAAAACGTTTGGAATTTTTCTGGTAACTAAATGACCTTGAATGACTTTGGGAAAAATTGGTCAAATGAGTCATTGAATGGACTATTTTCATTAATTTTTTCAGAATTTTTCATCCACTCGTTCGTCAGTATAAAAATAATGATTAAAAAATCGATTTAAAAAGTTATGTTTTAAAAATCGATTTAAAACCTTTTGAAATTTTTTCAGTGTCGAAATAATCTTGAATGACCTTGGAAAAAATTGGTCAAATGGGTAATTGGGTGGACTATTTTCATGAATTTTCTTTGAATTTTTCATCAACTCGTTCGTCAGTAAAAAAATAATTTTCAAAAAACCGATTTAAAAACGTTTGGAATTTTTCTGGTAACTAAATGACCTTGAATGACTTTGGGAAAAATTGGTCAAATGAGTCATTGAATGGGCTATTTTCATGAATTTTTCAGAATGTTTTATCTGCACATTGGCTACTATAAAAATAATGATTAAAAAATCGATTTAAAAAGTTATGTTTGAATAATTGATTTAAAACCTTTGAATTTTTTTTAGTATCGTAAGAACCTTGAATGACCTTGGAAAAATTACTTAAATGGTTAATTTGGTAGACTATTTTCATGAATTTTTTCAGAATTTTTCTTCCACTCGTTCGTCAGTATAAAAATAATGATTAAAAAATCGATTTAAAAAGTTATGTTTTAAAAACGATTTAAAACCTTTTGAAATTTTTTCAGTGTCGAAATAATCTTGAATGACCTTGCAAAAAAATTGGTCAAATGGGTAATTGGGTGGACTATTTTCATGTTTTTTTTTAGAATTTTTCATCAACTCGTTCGTCAGTAAAAAAATAATTTAAAAAAACCGATTTAAAAACGTTTGGAATTTTACTGGTAACTAAAAGACCTTGAATGACTTTGGGAAAAATTGGTCAAATGTGTAATTGAATGGACTATTTTCATGATTTTTTTCAGAATTTTTCATCTGCACATTGGCCAAATAATGATTAAAAAATCGATTTAAAAAGTTATGTTTTAAAAATCGATTTAAAACCTTTTGAAATTTTTTCAGTGTCGAAATAATCTTGAATGACCTTGGAAAAAATTGGTCAAATGGATAATTGGGTGGACTATTTTCATAATTTTTTTCAGCATTTTTCATCGACTCGTTCGTCAGTAAAAAATAATGTTTATAAAACCGATTTAAAAACTTTTGGATTTTTTTCATTATGGTCGGTCTATATGAGCTTGCATTACTTTGGAAGAACTGGCCAAATTGAGCAATTGATATGAAACTTTGAATATAAGTCTTATTTGATAATCCGAAGAACTGGAAAGCTTTCGATAAAATTTCCTACACCGGAAATGGGCTTTTTGTTTTCTTCCAATATTTTTTTAAATATTAAAAATATCACAAAAATATGTAAACAAATATTGAAGACAACAAAAAAGTGAACATGTTTTGTTTGAAAATATTTTTCGTAAAACCATTGCTATTCGAGATTTTTTTTTTTTCATTTTTGGTTTATAATTATGAAACGATAATAGTTACAGCAAATTAATGTTAATAATAATTGAAGAGCATACCAAAATAAACAACTTGTAAAGAATAAGTTTCTTTCGAAATCACTTTGGTTTCTGAGTAAACTGATCATTTTTCTTTAATAATTTTTACGTTTTAAACGTCAGTTTCTTCCGATTCTACACAACGCTCGTTGTACATTTAAAACATGATTTTAAGTTAATTGAAAGCGTAAATATAAATGACTATGATACCATCAAGTCGGAGAAAGTAACATCACCATTTTTTATTTTATAGTAATTAAGGTATCTAGGGCGTTATGAGTACAATAACGCCGTGTACAGTCCGACCGAGGGCGTTTTACTCATAACGCCCGTGGTGCCTTCAACGTTTTATGTCATACTTGTAGTTTAAATTTATCGAAGATTTTCTGACGATTGTCGCGTCGAAAGCCGCGCCGCGCAGATGTCTACGGCGTTCGCATGCTTGATTTGCGTTTGGTGAATTGTTAACAGTCGATTTGTTGATAATTACTATAAGCGGGCGTTATAGAAATAACGCCCTAGAGCGTTATTCGTCATTTAATATACGTTGATTCCATGCCATTATGATTGGAATAATAAACAAGTATGGCATAATTTTTGAGGCTAGTATATAGAACTTTCCGGTAATGGTAAGCTTCGTGATCATCAATTTAGTTTCACCTTCGTGTATAATTAACGAAGACGTAAGAGACCTTATTAGTCCCGTAAATAATTGCTCCTCGCCCGAAACTAGTTCAGACCGTAAAAGATTAGTCCCCGTGTCCCTAATCAAAGGTTGTGGATCGGTTTTCCTTGAAGAGCGCAGGAACTTGGGGCCCTCTCGAACAACTTTTCAGACGCGCCCCGCCAACTATCTACCGGCGAAATCCCCCAAAACTGATAACACTAAATAATCCGCCAAAAGGCAACTTTATAACTCATATAAATCTCTGGAACTGTTTAAGATTACAATGGCACGACAAAATTCCGCAATAAAATTCCACCATTATCTTGCCTCCGTATGTATTCCCGTCTGGTAGGTGGGATCAGCTCTGAAAATGCACGCAAGAAAAAATACTGCAATATTATTCTATTAACAGAAGAATAGTGGGTTTGATTTATTTTATATAAGTACTAGCTGACCCGACAGACGTTGTCCTGTCTTAACTATGAATATTGAATTCGAATTGGTATAATTCATAAAAAGAAAATATTCAAAAACATAGTGTTTATTATTGTAATGCTCTATGATACACAACATTCTTCGTTTTATTTTCTGCCAACGTATTAAAATCGATACCATAATCATGAATTGAGCAAAGTAACTACTGCGCTGCGCCGTCGTCCGTGCGTAGCCCTTTAAAATCAAGCAAGGTAACTGGTGACGAACGACGGCTCCGCTGCGCTGCGCTGTCGTCCGTGCATGGTCCATATATATTTATATATATTAAGGCAGATAACTGGTGACTGACGACGTCCGTGTGCGGCCCATTAAAATTAAGCAAATAAACTGGTGCGTAGACCTTAAAAATTAAGCAAGGTTGACGAACGACGGCTCCGCTACACTGCGCCGTCGACAGCGAATGGTCCATATATATTAAGGCAGATAACTGGTAACAGACGACGGCTCCGCTACGCTGCGCCGTCGTCCGTGCGTAGCCCTTAAAAATTAGGCAAGGTAACTGGTGACGAACGACGGCTCCGCTGTGAAGCGCCGTCGTCCGTGTGTGGCCCATTGAAATTAAGCAAATAAAGTGGTGACGATAATGGCCGAAAACGGTTTAGGCTCTAATTTTTGAAATTCACGATCGCTTTATCGTGCAATTATTGCTTCAAAAATTCATAACTTTTTTAATAATCAACGGATTTGAACTAAATAACAAAATCATTAAAGTTAAAGAATGTAAGAAGTGTATTGTTACTAATAAAAACATGTATCGGCAGTTGAAATATTTTTTTTACAATTTTTAAAATTCATGATCGCTTTAACGTGCAATTATTGCTTCAAAAATTCATAACTTTTTTAATAATGAACGGATTTGAACTAAATAACAAAATCATTAAAGTTAAAGAATGTAAGAAGTGTATTGTTACAATAAAAACATGTATCGCCAGTTGAAATATTTTTTTTTAGAATTTTTAAAATTCATGATCGCTTTAACGTGCAATTATTGCTTCAAAAATTCATAACTTTTTTAATAATCAACGGATTTGAACTAAATAACAAAATCATTAAAGTTAAAGAATGTAAGAAGTGTATTGTTACAATAAAAACATGTATCGCCAGTTGAAATATTTTTTTTAGAATTTTTAAAATTCATGATCGCTTTAACGTGCAATTATTGCTTCAAAAATTCATAACTTTTTTAATAATCAACGGATTTGAACTAAATAACAAAATCATTAAAGTTAAAGAATGTAAGAAGTGTATTGTTATTAATAAAAACATGTATCGCGAGTTGAAATATTTTTTTAGAATTTTTGAAATTCATAATCGCTTTAACGTGCAATTATTGCTTAAAAAATTCATAACTTTTTTAATAATCAACGGATTTGAACTAAATAACAAAATTATTAAAGCTAAAGAATGTAAGAAGTGTATTGTTACTAATAAAAACATGTATCGGCAGTTGAAATATTTTTTTTAGAATTTTTAAAATTCATGATCGCTTTAACGTGCAATTATTACTTTTTTAATAATCAACGGATTTGAACTAAATAACAAAATCATTAAAGTTACAGAATGTAAGAAGTGTATTGTTACTAATAAAAATATGTATCGCGAGTTGAAATATTTTTTTAGAATTTTTGAAATTCATATCTTTAAATTTATTGCTTTAACGTGCAATTATTGCTTCAAAAATTCATAACTTTTTTAATAATCAACGGATTTGAACTAAATAACAAAATTATTAAAGCTAAAGAATGTAAGAAGTGTATTGTTACTAATAAAAACATGTATCGCCAGTTGAAATTTTTTTTTTTTAATTTTTGAAATTCATGATCGCTCTAACATGCAATTATTGCTTCAAAAATTCATAATTTTTTTTAATAATCAACGAATTTGAGCTAAATGGCAAGATTATTAAAAAAATTCTCAACCGCGCACAGAATCTTCCGCAGAATATTTTAATTCGTAACACCACCGCGAGCGACATTCCAACCACCAAGAGATGGCGCGCGTATTATAAATCAATCGTTATCACCAATTTATGTATTTAAAGCCGACTTAATTGTTCATCGGATGCAAGTGTTGCAATTGAGCTCAGTGCAGCATTTGCTGTTAATATTTTGTTTATATTTTTTTTTTATAATTTCAGCTACTTATGTATTTACATTTATCGATACGAATCTACAGGGTAAGCCCATTAAAACCCATTAATAACCGTCGGCGCAAACAATGGAAAAGGAATAACTGATCGAGCGGTCGATCGCCGAGAGTAGAAAATTATTAAAGTACTAAAATCGCTATTAAAAAATAGGGGTTGGTGGTAGAAGGGTGAAAATTTAGGGTTATATGTATTTTTTAATGCCGAATCATAAAAAAATAAAAATAAAAAATTTTGTCTAAAAAATAAAAATAAAAAATTTGCGGTGGACCACCCCTATCATTTAGGGGTATTAAAAATAGTTTACGTCCTATTCTCAGACCTGCTCAATATACACACAAAATGTCATAAGAATCGGTCAAGCCGTTTCGAAGGAGTTTTGTTACAAACACTGTGACACGAAAATTTTATACCGGGTGACCCGGCGATCTGTAAAAGCCCCACAACTTATTTGCTATTTGAGACATCGACTTCTACTTTTCTTGAACTGGTACCCACATTTATTCTACATATTTTAAAAATATGTATGTTTTTGTTCAGGGTGTCCCAGTATAAATAACAGATCAAAGTTATATTTTTTTAAATGGAACACCCCATATTTTATACATTATTTTTAATCCCCTTAAGAAGCTGATAAAAATAGTATAAGATACTATGGGTCTATTATGAACGGCTGGTTAGTTATGGGCAAATTTATGGCAAAAACATGTACACATTGAAAACATTGCAGAAGCGTTCCTGGCAAAGATAACATCATTATTTATACACTAGAAAATTTCCCACATCATAAAGAATAATAAACATCGGCTTTGGTTCTCTTTTATTCATAGTGATATACAGGGTGTCAACATACGCAAAACAATGGATAACTATTTTTTTTCAAATGGAACACCCTATATAAGTTGCCACCAATATATGGCATTTTTAATAAGCTTTCTAATTATATACAGTTTGTATAACAAAATATTAAGGATTCTTGAGATTTATCAATAAAAACATATTTCTTTTGTCACCTTCTGATGATTTATGGATTTTCAGCCAAAACTATGCATTTTCTGGAAAATTTATAAGAGACCAAAATTGTAGAGCGGAAAAGTTCCGATCGATATAGGTTTTTCAACTTTTCAGATAATACGTACATTGCCCGCCAGAGCGCGTAAAATCGTGACCGTATATGCATTTAACGTTTTTTTTTACATTTTTTTATTAATAAATTGCACTACACTTTATTTTTCGCACCCTCTAGCAGAGAAAAACGGAAAATTATGGGAAAATTCAAATGACCAATATCGATTGAAAATTTTCCGCCCTACAACTCTTAATAGAAGCAATATTTGCCAAAAATGCATAGTTTTCGCTAAAAATGCAAACTGAAAATGTGTGTATCAATTTTCGCGTTTTTGAATGGTTTCTTGAATTTTCAGAGAAAACTATGCATTTAGAGCAAAAATTGCTTCTATTAAGAATTGTAGAGCGGAACATTTTCAATCGATGTAGGTCATTTGAATTATTCTACAATCACCCGTTTCTCCGCTAGAGGGCGTGGAAAATAAAGTATAGTGCAATTAATTAATAAACAATTTGAAAAAAAATGCTAAAATGCATATACGGTCACGATTTTGCGCACTCTGGCAGGCAATGCAGGCATTATTGGAAAAGTCGAAAGACCAATATCGATTGAAAATTTTCCGCTCTACAACTTTGGTCTCCTATTATTTTTTTCAGAAAATGGATAGTTTGGGCTGAAAATCCAAAAATGAGCAGGTGACACAAGAAAAATGTTTTTTATGGATAAATCTCAAGAATCCTTAATATTTCATTATACAAATTGTACATCATTGGAAAGCTTATCAAAAATGCCATACACTAGTGGCAAGATATATAGGGTGTTTAATTTGAAAAAAAATAGTTATCCATTGTTTTGCGTATGTTGACACCCTGTATAGCGGTATGAACAAAAAGGAACCAAAGCCAATTTGTATTATTCTTTATAACGTGGAAAATTTTTTAGTGGACAAAAAATGATGCTAGCTTTGCTTGGAGCGCTTCTGCAATTTTTTCAATGTGTCCTTGTTTTTGCCACAAATTTGCCCATAACTAACCAACCGTCTATAATAGAACCATGTTATCTTATACTATTTTTATCAGCTTCTCAAGAGGGTTGAAAATAAAGTATAAAATATAGGGTGTTCCATTTAAAAAACATAACTTTGTTCTGTCATGTATATTGGGACACCCTGTACAAAAACCTATATATTTTTAAAATATGTAGAATAAGTATGGGTACCTGTTCAAGAAAACTAGAAGTCGATATCTCAAAAAGCAAATAAGTTATGGGGCTTTTACAGATCGCTGGGTCACCCGGTATATTAGATAAGCCCCCAGCAAAAATAACTTACATGTCTTGTAGACGAATAAGAATTTAATTTCCTATAGAATATGCAGCTAGGGTAAACATAATATATACCTGTTGACTTTGACGTATTATTATTAATTCAGATACGTAGACTCGATCAATATGCCATGCAATATCTATAACAAGTAATAACAGTAATCAGTATCTTTAATATCATGTTCCGTTGTCATGTACTCATCTATGTAATCGGCTTGTCGTATACGCTGTGAGCATATTTCATCCGGAACGGGCGGAATTTATAACATAATGCCTCTAATCGGGCCTGACGAATTTCCTTTCATGCAGTTTACAGATAAAGTTGTGTGCTTCTGGTCTTAAAATAGAATAGTTCGGATTTGGTGAGCTGAAGAGAGAACGGAACGATGCACAAATCTGTTAATAATTGCAATAGGATGTTATAGGACTTGTATACATTTGTTTTAATAAAATAATTACAAATGATTATGTAATAGTGGGTAAGAGGGCGAGAATTTGCCTGCTGCATCACGAGTCGAGTTTGTTCGATTCCCCACCCTGGCGGAACATTTCTGACCAAGAAATATCCGCTCTGGTCTGTGGTCGTTATATTCGTCTTATATTATTCATTTCGAAGTTATTTAAATAAAATACCTAGAATTACGTTAATCGCCTACGCCAATAAAACAAGAAAAAAAAACGCTCGGCAACCATTTTTATTTTTCTAAAATTGTTCGCCTGCCGTAACCTATTAACGCCCGAGTTTGATTTTCATAGAATTCAGTTTTTCTTTGTATTGTTTTAATTACATTAATTTATAAATTCATTACAAAGGCAAACCTTTATTCATTCCACTTTTAGTGTACGAAATATTGAATGGATCGAATACTACACTTAAAATAATAAAATCCAAAATAACCTTACTATTTTGTGTTCCTTATATGCCTCAAAAGGTGGTGATGGGTTAAACTGTCTTGAAGATTCAAAGACTCGTAGAAAATCTCGGATAAAAATTACCTTCCTGTATAGCAAATATTTTTGAAATAACATAGGATAATGAATTTTTTTTGTTTTTGTAAAATTGTACATCATGTCTTTTTCAATTTTACGTGCAACGTTCTCTTAAAAATCAAAAAAAATATTTTATTATTTTATATTTTATATTTATATTTATTTTTTCTTAACTATTTGTTTAATTGGAACAAAACATTTATTTTAAGAAAACAATGACTAGAAATTTAACTTTTAAATTTTATAAATACAATAATTATATATTTCAACTAGTTAGTGACCACGCGGTCCATCAACATCGTGAAATAGATAATTAGTAGTGTTTATAACTTTCTACATCTTCCCTCGACCCCCGTGTTAAAACTCGATTAGTTTCTAATCTGCACAAGGTGGCCCGAGAAGATAATCAAAATATTAGTTTTTTTTGTCATGTTTCGGAACGAGCGATAAGAATTTAATCGCTAATCCGCGGCGTACCTGTTGAAATCAATTCAGTTTGCAGTTCGCGGTCGCAAGAACGTGTGCGTTCCGGTTCGGAATTTTTATTTTTCGAAAGTTTTAGTGCCCGTTGTGTTGTGATATATCTTCAGGTTTTATGTGTGTTGGTGCTTGTGTTTTTCCGCTCCAGTCCGCCGCATCAATTCAAGGGAAGCAAAGAAACATCATCTAGGTTGCATCTTAACCGCCAAGATGCCTTGAAAGGATTTTCCTTTTTTGTAAGTTTCAATTTTTTTTGCAAACTGTCTCTTTCACCGAGTAGCTTTAGAAAATTTCAAGTGTCTGGCAATTCTTTTTATATTTTTTTAAGTACAAATTTAGATAATTACAAATTTTGTTCACCTAGAATTAGCTCGAAATGTAGTGAAGGGATGGTTCCAGATTTTGAAAGTATCATATGTTGTTTGAGTAAATTTAGAAAATTTCAAGTGTCTAGCAATTGTTTTTATATTTTTTTAAGCGCTCGAGAAAAATAGCAACTTTAGATAATTACAAATTTTGTTCTCGTGGAATTAATTCGAAATGTAGTAAAGGGATGTGTGCAGATTCTGTCAGTACCATGAAGTAATATATTATTTGAGTATATTTAGAAAATTTCAAGTGCCCGTCAATTGTGTTTATATTTTTTTAAGCGCTCGAGAAAAAGTGCAACTTTACATAATTACAAATTTTGTTCTCGTGGAATTAATTCGAAATGTAGTAAAGGAATGTATGCAGATTTTGACAGTATCATGGAGTTATATGTTATTTGAGTATATTTAGAAAATTTCAAGTGCCCGGCAATTGTGTTTATATTTTTTTAAGCGCTCGAGAAAAAGTGCAACTTTACATAATTACAAATTTTGTTCTCGTGGGATTAGCTCGAAATGTAGTAAAGGAATGTGTGCAGATTTTGACAGTATCATGGAGTAATATGTTGTTTGAGTATATTTAGAAAATTTCAAGTGTCTGGCAATTGTTTTTATATTTTTTAAGAGCTCGAGAAAAAGTGCAAGTTTAGATAATTACAAATTTTGTTCTCGTGGAATTAATTCGAAATGTAGTAAAGGAATGTGTGTATATTTTGACAGTATCATGGAGTAATATGTTATTTGAGTATATTTAGAAAATTTTAAGTGTCTGATAATTGTTTTTATATTTTTTTAAGTGCTCGAGAAAAAGTGCAATTTTATATAATTACAAATTTTGTTCTCGTGGAATTAATTCGAAATGTAGTAAAGGAATGTATGCAGATTTTGACAGTATCATGGAGTTATATGTTATTTGAGTATATTTAGAAAATTTCAAGTGCCCGGCAATTGTGTTTATATTTTTTTAAGCGCTCGAGAAAAAGTGCAACTTTACATAATTACAAATTTTGTTCTCGTGGAATTAATTCGAAATGTAGTAAAGGAATGTATGCAGATTTTGACAGTATCATGGAGTTATATGTTATTTGAGTATATTTAGAAAATTTCAAGTGCCCGGCAATTGTGTTTATATTTTTTTAAGCGCTCGAGAAAAAGTGCAACTTTAGATAATTACAAATTTTGTTCTCGTGGGATTAGCTCGAAATGTAGTAAAGGAATGTGTGCAGATTTTGACAGTATCATGGAGTAATATGTTGTTTGAGTATATTTAGAAAATTTCAAGTGTCTGGCAATTGTTTTTATATTTTTTAAGAGCTCGAGAAAAAGTGCAAGTTTAGATAATTACAAATTTTGTTCTCGTGGAATTAATTCGAAATGTAGTGAAGGAATGTGTGTATATTTTGACAGTATCATGGAGTAATATGTTATTTGAGTATATTTAGAAAATTTTAAGTGTCTGATAATTGTTTTTATATTTTTTTAAGTGCTCGAGAAAAAGTGCAATTTTATATAATTACAAATTTTGTTCTCGTGGAATTAATTCGAAATGTAGTAAAGGAATGTTTGCAGATTTTGATAGTATCATGGAGTAATATGTTATTTGAGTATATTTAGAAAATTTCAAGTGCCCGGCAATTGTGTTTATATTTTTTTAAGCGCTCGAGAAAAAGTGCAACTTTACATAATTACAAATTTTGTTCTCGTGGAATTAATTCGAAATGTAGTAAAGGGATGTGTGCAGATTTTGAGAGTATCATGGAGTAATATGTTATTTGAGTATATTTAGAAAATTTCAAGTGTCTGGCAATTGTTTTTATATTTTTTTTAAGCGCTCGAGAAAAAGTGCAACTTTAGGTAATTACAAATTTTGTTCTCGTGGAATTACTTCGAAATTTACTAAGGGAATGTTTGCAAATTTTGACAGTATCGTGGAGTAATATGTCGTTTGAGTAAATTTAGAAAATTTCAAGTGTCTGGCCATTGTTTTTATATTTTTTTAAGCGCTCGAGAAAAAGTGCAACTTTAGGTAATTACAAATTTTGTTCTCGTGGAATTACTTCGAAATTTACTAAGGGAATGTTTGCAAATTTTGACAGTATCGTGGAGTAATATGTCGTTTGAGTAAATTTAGAAAATTTCAAGTGTCTGGCCATTGTTTTTATATTTTTTTAAGCGCTCGAGAAAAAGTGCAACTTTAGGTAATTACAAATTTTGTTCTCGTGGAATTACTTCGAAATTTACTAAGGGAATGTTTGCAAATTTTGACAGTATCGTGGAGTAATATGTCGTTTGAGTAAATTTAGAAAATTTCAAGTGTCTGGCCATTGTTTTTATATTTTTTTAAGCGCTCGAGAAAAAGTGCAACTTTACATAATTACAAATTTTGTTCTCGTGGAATTAATTCGAAATGTAGTAAAGGAATGTGTGCAGATTTTGATAGTATCATGGAATAATATGTTGTTTGAGTATATTTAGAAAATTTGAAGTGTCTGGCAATTGTTTTTATATTTTTTTAAGAGCTTGAGAAAAAGTGCAATTTTAGATAATTACAAATTTGGTTCTCGTGGAATTAGCTTGAAATGTAGTGAAGGGATGTTTGCATATTTTGACAGTATCGGTGAGTAATACGTTGTTTGAGTAAATTTTGAAAATTTTGATTGTCTGACAAAATTTTATAATATGAAAATATTATTTCTGAATTAGGTTTAACGTAACGGAAAAAGTAAAAAAATGGTTGTTAATAAGGAGCAGTCTTTATCAATTAGGGCGAAGCCAAAGCGTTTCCCCGTGAAAAGAAAATCGCCGCTCATTTCCAACAGCAGTCACTTAGCGGCACTTCTTGACCGTCGGTCATTGCGACCGCACTCTGGAAGTAAATAAAGCACATCCAGTGCACATAAAAGACTCTTACGGGCGCATAAAGCCCACTTTATTTCTCCTCTTTGTTGGCGGCGAGCTTTCCCCTCATTGCAGTCTTACAAAAACTCCAACACCATCATCGAATACTAATACCGGGCGAGTATTACAAACTTCCTTCCAGGGAAACATTTCCCATGGTAATTGCCGACGTCGGAGATACGGCCGTACGAGCGGGAAATTGCTCGTATCGATGATGATGGAAATTATCGGCTCGTTCGTAAATGGTTATATCAATCGTGAAATTCAAAATGGATTGGTAAACAAATTTATTCATTTATAATAAACAAAAATGTTATTACTTATTTCTATTATAACTTACAATTTGATAGTTTTGACACCTACACTGTGTACATAAAGTAAGGAATAAATTCTATTAAAATTCAGGGAATTTTCTTTCAGAAAAATGCATAACAATCATTATTTACTTAATGAAATGATTTTTCCTTATTAATTCCAATGTTTCGATGAAAACATGTTATCTTTTACCAGAAATAAAATAGTAGCAGTACTTTTTTAAACGCCATTTCTTCGAAAATAGTTGAATATCAACATGGGGTATGCTACATGAAAAATACTCAGAATTTTACGTAGAATCCATAAATACAACAAAAATGGGGGTTTCCATTTGAAAATTTTAACTCAGGGGTCGTATCTCAATTTTGGGACACCCTGTACATTTGAATTTTATCTCAAAAAATGCGCGTTCAAAAATAATAATACACGTGTCCGAGCATTTTTCAGAAAGAAAATGCCCTGAATTTTAATCGAATTTATTCCTCACTTTATGTACACAGTGTATAACATTAGCATTATCGAACGTACACTATTTAGTGTGTTTGTATCTGTTGCCTTCATTACCTGAAAGTCTACTTTTCAATCGTAAGGGATTCGCTCTGGTCGGATAGAAGCGAGCGTGTTGCGGACGCGAATCTCGACGCAACTATACGAACACTGCATAACTGTACCATCGATCGCAGAGCTTGGACGATTAGCAAGTGTAATAAAACTGACTAAAAATTTACTCTCTGTTCATTACATTTTTCTAAAAGGGCTAAATGATTTCTGCTTGAAACTATGGTTTAAATATTGCATTTATTAAGCTTAACCGAATGAGGGGTTTCGTGCTGCACTCTTTACTTAACCATACAGTTTTATCAATTAGCATGATTGGAATATAAAATTATATTTACACAACCTTGTCAATATTTGCGCTAGCGCCGGCGCCTTATTATTTATTAATAACTGCAGCGTTTTGGTGCAGTATCCATATTCGACAACTGCATGCCATAATGTTGTTTACTCTGGCAAATATTTATCCCTCTATGTGTTGACGGTTGTGGGAATTATCTGCACGTTGATTGATTTACTACACTCTCAAAATGTAATGGAGATAATGCACTACATGCCAAATACTAGACATTCCTCGGATAATTGGAATTTGTATTAGATCGGAACGTGGACAGATGTTTATTGCTAGAAATGATTAGAAAAAAATTAGTTTACAATTTCTTTAGAAATGGACGTCAAAATACTTCCTTTATCTCAAGCAAAGTTCTTTCTTTTCGTATATTGTAGTGGTATCTTATGAGATAAAAGATTTTTAAATCACAAAAACCATGACGACTTTTGCGCCAAAATTGGGCAGGATAGCAAACTGATTTGAAGTTAGATTACGAATGTTAGAGGATGCGGTATAATTAAAATTAGTAGACAAAATAAAAGTACCGACTGGAAGTTAGCCATAAATTTCAGCCACGAATCCGGCGCCGCCACCATTTTTGCCTTTAGTGAATTTCCAAGTTATCTCTACTAATTTACAGAAAATGGATTATAATTCATAATTAATCAAATTGCTGTAGTGCCATAGTAATAACAAAAGCTTTTAACTTAGGATTAACCCCGATTTTTCAATAAGACATCTATCGAAACATGTCAATTTTCAAACAATCTAAAGTCATCGTTAGGCGTAGTTTAGGTTCGATATGTTCGGCCAAAAATGATCCATGGGACTTTGTTTTGTTTACAATATTTAAGCTAAAAAAATGACACATATTCTTCATTTTTGTTTTTGTGGCCGAAAATATCGAACCTAAACTACGCCTAACGATAACTTTTGATTTTTTGAAAATAGACGAAATTTCGGTCCAGTCGGTAATAAAAGTGTGGATAATCCTTATTGATACTGACCACCGCAAAAAGATACAAGCTGAAAACAACATGCTAACAAAATTTAAGTTAGAGAAAAAAAGAAAAAAAAAACACTGATTCAGGTAAAATATCAATAGCACACAATTTATATTTCTGATCATCTAACGAAAGAAGCAAGAGAGGGATAAAAAGGGGGCGATTACAAAAAAATGCGTAACCGCAAGAATGTAAACAAAATTTGTGTTAAAAAAATAAAGAATGTTGGTTGTGGAATGCTTAGGGATACGAAAGTGGAAGGGGGAAGCAATAGCATCATGGTAGAGTAAGGCAAAGGAAAGATAGGGGAAATAAATTAAGAAGGAAAAAACCCGAAGAGTTAGAAGTTTCTGGAATGTGTAAGGGTTTATGAAGAAGCTGAGGAATTCAAAGGAGAAATCGAAACTCCAGAATTGAACAGAGAAAATAATTAGGTAGAATTAATATGGACGTGCATGAAAGAGATTAGAGAGATCAAATTAATATCAATGAAAAATCAGGGTGCAATGAAGAAAATGCGCAAGGGTAGAGCCCCCACTTGAGGGTCTTTTTTTTTAATGGAGCCAAAGCGTTCTTGCCGAGATGGCTCGAAAAAATAAAAATCCTGGAACTTACTTTTTCAGCAATTTTTGACTTATGACGTCATTGGCATTTTTTTTAAAGGAACTCGATTTTATAGAACTCTTAATTTTTTGCAAAAATACTTATCCTTTTTTTAAAGTTGAGAGACTTGGGTAGAAGAGATGCTATCAAATTAATGTCAATGACAAAACAGGTTGCAGTGAAAAAAATGTACAAGGGTAGATCAAGTAGAGGTGTACCAGCTGGAATTACATACAGGGTCTTTTTTTAATGGAACCAAAACGTTCTTGCCGAGATGGCTCGAAAAAGTAATAAATCCAAACAAATCGATTTCTGTTATTTATTCCGCATTTTCAACGTCAGTAATTCTTGACTTATGACGTCATTGACATTTTTTATGAAATTCGATTTTGTAGAACTCTTAATTCTCTTTACTATAATTTTTTTTTGCAAAAATACTTATCCTTTGCTTAAAAAAAGATGAGAAACTTGGGTGAAAGATATGGTGTCAAATTAATGTCAACGACAAAATCAGGTTGCATTGAAAAAAATTTACAAGGGTAGATCAAGTGGAGGTATACCAGCTGGAATTACATACAGGGTCTTTTATTAAATGGAACCAAAATGTTCTTGCCGAGATGGCTCGAAAAAATTATAAATCCAAACAAATCGATTGCTGTTATTTATTCCGCATTTTCTGACGTCAGTAATTTTTTACTTATGACGTCTTTGGCATTTTTTAAGTGGTACCAAAGCTTTCTTGCCGAAATAACTCGAAAAAATAAAAAATCCTCGGACAGGTTTGTTATTTATTCCGCATTTTCTGACGCAATTTTTGACTTATGGCGTAATTGGCGTTTTTTTAATGGATTTAGATTTTGTAGTAGTAATTCTCATTACAATCACATTTTTTTTGCAAAATCCTGTCCTTTAAAAAGTTTTGGAGGTTTTGATGTATTTTTTTTTTTGTTTTATTAATTTAAGTCAATCTATCAATTATTACAAATTTCAAATAAATTTTAATATACGAACACGGGTACCCGAAATAAACTAATTTAAAATGTTTACTATTTATTTAAATAAAGATGGCTACATTTTTTGTAGATGGTACAATTAATAAACATTTACTTTTAAAAATTGCACTTTTAAAGGAAAGTATTTTTGCAAGAAAAATTATGTTACTGTAAAGGGAATTAAGAGCTCTATAAAAGTTGTGAAACTCAAAAAAATCGAATTCTATTTAACCCTTTAACGCAAGTTTTTTTTTCGGAAAAACGCTAAAATAAAATCTTATTTTTCTTATTTTATAGTTGATAATAAATATATAAGTATATGTGAAAAATATTTTCAATACTCAAAATGGTTTTTTTTTTCGGAAAAACGTTTTTTTTATATATACAGGGTGGCGCAATGGGTACTGATGATTTTTAGAGTGTTATTATGGACATGCTAATGAAACGACTGGGGTCAAAGAAATACATTTTCATTACACATATAATGCAGTTTTGTAACGGAAATTATGTTTTAAAAATAGCATCATTTAAATGGCCACCACGCTCACACACAAATCGTAACTGAAAATTCTGATCTCTTGAGATATGTTGTCTTTCAAAGCTAGTAACGTTTGTGGCATATTTTTGGAAACCCTAGCCTTTAACTACAAAATTGTATTGCGCGAAGGAATCCGATTGGTGATACGCCTTAACGTGGATTCACAGGCCACGGATCCATATCTACTAAACTGCATAAAATACCGAATAATTTAAGCCATTCATTATACCACTTTAATCACATTCGAACAGTGGCGTTTCAAAAACCGTCAATACCAATTGTGCCACTCTGTAGTTGATAATAAATATATTTGTACAATGCCTTGAAATTCTTCTGTATTTATTCGTAACCAAACAATAGAATTTTTATATCTACTAAACTGCATAATATACAGAATAATTTAAGCCATTCATTATACCCTCCACTTTAATCACATTCGAACAGTGGCGTTTCAAAAACCGTCAATACCAATTGCGCCACCCTGTAGTTGATAATAAATATATTTGACACAATTTTGCCAATGTCCGAGTCGCGCTCAGGCGTGTGTGTTAAGGGGTTCAAAAAATTGCTGATGACGTCACAACGTCACATTACTTTTGAGCTCGCCAAATTATGAATTTTGTACTTTATCACCACTCTGTATACAATTATCCACATCCGAGAATATTTATATTTATTTTTAAGTGTCGTCGCAATGTTCAACCGCTTACTTCTTACAGTATAAATGAGCTTATATAATTTAAAAAGAATATATATCATTTAAAAAAAAAGTATTTCAAAATGATAAATAATTTCCGTATATAAACCCATTCAAAATTAAATTAGTAATTAGTGATTGTTGCGTACAGTCGTCTGCAAGCCATTTTCTCTTTTTTCTAACGATTTTCTACAGTTTTAGTCACAAGCGAAAATTTATGTACAGGGTGTTTCTAAATTGATGCGAAATATTTTAACGGGTGATTTTTCAGCAAGAATTAAGGACGGTCTTTTGTATAATTTTTTGTTCAAAACCCCTTTCTCTCCAAGTTACAACCCTCTAAATTTAAGAGATATTTTTTTATTTCATATATCCACTATGGAAGAATTTAGAAGAATGAAATTTGCAGATAACTGTTTCTATAAATAGGCACTTTTTGAATATTGTTGTAACCCTAAAATGTTATTATAAGGGGGTGAAAAAATCAACCCTTATAATAGTTTGCATCAGAACTTTTTAATGCGTCTACATTTTTACTTTCTACGTTACGAAGTACGAGAAAGTATTGTGATCGTGATTTTTTTTCAACAATTTCTGAAAAATAAATTTTGTGTCTGTGTCTGTGTCTGTGTCTGTGTCTGTGTCTGTGTCTGTGTCTGTGTCTGTGTCTGTGTCTGTGTCTGTGTCTGTGTCTGTGTCTGTGTCTGTGTCTGTGTCTGTGTCTGTGTCTGTGTCTGTGTCTGTGTCTGTGTCTGTGTCTGTGTCTGTGTCTGTGTCTGTGTCTGTGTCTGTGTCTGTGTCTGTGTCTGTGTCTGTGTCTGTGTCTGTGTCTGTGTCTGTGTCTGTGTCTGTGTCTGTGTCTGTGTCTGTGTCTGTGTCTGTGTCTGTGTCTGTGTCTGTGTCTGTGTCTGTGTCTGTGTCTGTGTCTGTGTCTGTGTCTGTGTCTGTGTCTGTGTCTGTGTCTGTGTCTGTGTCTGTGTCTGTGTCTGTGTCTGTGTCTGTGTCTGTGTCTGTGTCTGTGTCTGTGTCTGTGTCTGTGTCTGTGTCTGTGTCTGTGTCTGTGTCTGTGTCTGTGTCTGTGTCTGTGTCTGTGTCTGTGTCTGTGTCTGTGTCTGTGTCTGTGTCTGTGTCTGTCCTGTATCTGTGTTTGTGTCTGTGTCTGTGTCTGTCTGTGCGCGCTATACCTCAAAAACTAATAGAGCAATTGATATGAAACTTTCAACATCCGTCTTATTTGATAATCTAAGGAACTGAAAAGCTTTTGGTAAAATTTCGTACACCGGAAGTGGGCGTTTACCTTAACTGTTTTTTGTTTTTTGGCAATATTTTCTTAAATATGAAAAATATCACAAAAACATTTAAACAAACATTGAAGACAACAAAAAAAAACATCTTTTGCTTGAAATTTTTTTTCATAAAATCATTTTTATTCGCGGTGGCCTAGTGGATAGCGTTCCTGCTTCTGGGCCTCGTGGCCGTGGGTTCGAATCCCATCCGTGCGGTCACTTTTTCTGAATGAAAATTGGATGTATAAGTGGTTGTCCTTTCATATCTATATATGAATATTATTACAAACAATCGGTTGTGGCAGAATGCGCTATTACGGCAATTCCCAATTTTAGAAAAGATGTAGAATAATATTCGGTGAATAATGTAACACATTATTATGTTAAAACTAGAAGCAACACCCAATAACCTTGGCTTTAATATAGAGGATACGACGCAGTATTTTCGCAAGAAATATAAATCTTTTTACACTTACGAGTTGAGGGTCGCTCCGCCGAAATTTTCCACGACAATGATTATTGTAATATATAGTCCGCGGGGAATCCCCCTAAGTTCTTTAGGGACGAGACAAACGCTTTTCCGACGTTATTGGTTCGCGTAGGAGGACTTGGGGGACACGCTGTATAAATAATATACTTTACGTAAAACCTCTAGACGCGTTCCCCTCTCAACAGTTTTAAACCTAGACACAAGTATCTACACGGAAAAACTTAAAAGTTTCCTCGCAAAAAGCAAACGGGAATGATAAAGTTGAATATTACATCACGTAATTATTACTAATTTTTACATAAAAAAACAAATATTTAGAAGTCCTCGGGTCATGAAAAAATTACTACGTTATGTAATTTTGAACGATTATTTAGCAAATAACAAATACCCCCACAGAAAGAATTTAAATCTGTGTAATAAATAAATTTGAGACAACCTCACTTGTTGCAAAAGCATTAAATACATTCAATTGTGATGATGGTTGCGACCGTTACTACGTGGTAATTTATTATATAAACACTGAATAAAACACTGTAATAAATATGTAATATTTGTACATACAATAAATTGTGGTAAAAAACTTAGTAAGTGTTTGATTCAGTGTTTCCCAAATTCAATTGTAGTCCTAATAAGACTTAATTTTGCAGAGTTCGTCCTGTATCAATTTTTGACTAACTTAACACAAAACGTTTCGCAATAAATAATATTTAACAATGTCGAGCGAAACTAATCCCCAAAGAAAAGAATAAGCAATTCACACTCATGTCCTTGACAATGTGCACAATCCTGGCTTACGAGCTCGGATCTTCTCGGAGGCCCGCAATCATATCAATTTTAAGTAGGAAAAACCGACCATCTTTCACAACGGCAATGTACGTTAAGCTCCTAATGCTCTTAGCTGATCCGCCATTAACTAAATGCAGGGATGAAAGATATCCCGGCTGCAAATAAAAATACGAAAAATACTTCCTCGGCGAAGGGAATTAATGAGGACATCAACGTCATAAAAGGACTACTTACGGTTGCATTGAGAAAAGTACAAGACTGAAAATAATAGAAATATTTACTTGCGTTTGTTATACGAGTTTGCATAAATTTGTACAATGCATTGGAATTCTTCTGCATTTATTCGTAACCAAACAATAGAATTTTTATATCTGCCTGGATCTCTAATTCCTCCTCAGATATTCATGTAGAAAAGCTTAAAATCTTTATAACTAAATTAGTGTTTGTGAAAATGTTATGTTTTCTGTATATTTTTAATTCCAGTCAAAAGCGAACCTTTCATGATGATAGATAAATCTTTTTTTTGGCGTTACGCCTGGCCTTGGTTCTATGACCATTAGCCATCATCAATGTTATAGATATGTAAGTTATGGATTAAATGAATAATGAAAGACGTATACAACAACCACGGACCCGACCGAATACTTCTCGATCCCCGAAAAATCTTTCGGCCGGGCTGGGAATCGAACCCACACGGCCGCGGTGCAAGATAAATCTTGAAACGCGTATAAAGATTTCCAATTAAATTATTAAACCGAATTGAGAATTTCGCAACGTTACTACGTTGTAATTCATAATTAAACACTCGGCGTCAAAAAAAGCGCCACTCGAAAAATCGCGAAAAAACTCGATTTTTCAAACCGTCGCAGCTTGGTTCAATTTGGTCGAAAATCGATGAATCTTTCAGTTTGGGAAAGATTCAAGTTTTACCTATAAGAATGTGTAGTTTATTTTGACCCCGAGTCCAACCCGCCCACCGTAACAACGCGATGGAAAAAAATGTTTTTTTATGTAAAAAAATTGTCCAACTTTGACAAGCTGTACCGTGCCCAAAAAAAAACGGCAGGAAATTTCACCACAATGGCAGAAAAATTTAATCAATTTCCTTCAAATGCCTTAAAAATTCGAGTCGTTTCGATGATTCGGAGCAAAGTTATGAATGACATTTTTCAGTTTTTTGGCCATAACTTGAGTAATTTTGCACCAAAATCGATGAACTTTTGTAGTCTGAACAGTTTCAAATTTTCTCTTCAACGTCATGTGAATTGTTTTGTTGCTAAAACGATTCCACCCCCTGCCACCCCCTAAAGGAAAAAAAATGTTTTTGAAGTTTAAATGTGCAAATTTGGTTTCTTGTACCGTGTGCAAATAAGAATCGTGATCTCAATCGGTCAGCATGGCAATAAAGTTCAATAATTTTTCTCCAATTTCCTCCAAAATTCAAGTCGATGCAATGATTTGGCGCGAAGTTATGCAGTTTTGAAAAAAAAATACATTTTGCGCCTTTTTGGCCATAACTAGGCGAATTTTGCACGAAACTCGATGGAAGCGATTTAAGAAGTTTTCGACTTTCGTGACCCCCTGAAAACCCCTACAAAAAGTGTTTTGTATTGACAAAAAATGTTAAATTTTTACAACTTGTTTTCATTTTTCAAAAATTCATAAATTTGCTCCAAATCATCGAAACCACTCGAATTTTTAAGGCATTTGAAGGAAATTGATTAAATTTTTCTGCCATTGTGGTGAAATTTTCCGCCAATTTTTTTTGCGCACGGTACAGCTTCTCAAAGTTGAACAATTTTTTACATAAAAAACATTTTTTTCCATCGCGTTGGTTAGACTTGGGGTCAAAATAAACTACACATTCTTAAAGATAAAACTTGAATCTTTCCCAAACTGAAAGATTCATCGATTTTCGACCAAATTGAACCAAGTTATAACGGTTTGAAAAATCGAGTTTATTCGCGATTTTTCGAGTGCTGCTTTTTTTCTGACGACGAGTGTAATTGAAAAGGCTTTTATATGTCCAAAAATATTACAAAAAATCTTCGCTGTTTCTTCAAAAATTCGTAATAACAAAAACATCAACTAGATAGAATACTATCACGTACAGTATACATTAAAAAAAAATACTAGGAAATTCGTATATTTATTGTAAATACGTGACTATTTACATATTAAGAAAATATTATTATTATTATTATTGATTTCCGTGGTGAGGGATTTTTCTTTTTCTCCGACTGCTTCGATTTTCCTTTCCAAAATCAATGATTTCTCGATGATATCAAAATTGAGCATTTGATAAAATAAATTTTAATAAAATAATAGAAATTTAAAAATTCTGAAATAATTCTAAACAACTCTCAAACTATTATATTTTAAGAATATAATCAACTTCTTAAATTCCAATAATTTTTTAATGTGTTATAACTGTTCGATGTTAAACGTGCATTTTTAATTGTGTTCAAAATTGAGCATTTTCTAAAATAAATAAAAAATAGTAGAAATTGTTTAAAAATTCTGAAATAATTCTATACAACTCTCAAACTATTGTATTTTCAGAATATAAACGGTTTCTTACATTCCAATAATTTTTTAATATGTTATAACTGTTCGTTGTTAAACATACATTTTTTAATTGCGTTCAAAATTGAGCATTTTCTAAAATAAATAAAAAATAGTAGAAATTGTTTAAAAATTCTGAAATAAATCTATACAACTCTCAAACTATTGTATTTTCAGAATATAATCGGTTTCTTACATTCCAATAATTTTTTAATATGTTATAACTGTTCGTTGTTAAACTTGCATTTTTTAATTGCGTTCAAAATTGAGCATTTTCTAAAATAAATAAAAATAGTAGAAATTGTTTAAAAATTCTGAAATAATTCTATACAACTCTCAAACTATTGTATTTTCAGAATATAATCAGTTTCTTACATTCCAATAATGTTTTAATATGTTATAACTGTTCGTTGTTAAACATACATTTTTTAATTGCGTTCAAAATTGAGCATTTTCTAAAATAAATAAAAAATAGTAGAAATTGTTTAAAAATTCTGAAATAAATCTATACAACTCTCAAACTATTGTATTTTCAGAATATAATCGGTTTCTTACATTCCAATAATTTTTTAATATGTTATAACTGTTCATTGTTAAACAAGCATTTTTTCATTGCGATCAAAATTGAGCATTTTCTAATATAAATAAAAAAATAGTAGAAATTGTTTAAAAATTCTGAAATAATTCTATACAACTCTCAAACTATTATATTTTAAGAATATAATCAATTTCTTAAATTCCAATAATTTTTTAATGTGTTATAACTGTTCGTTGTTAAACGTGCATTTTTTAATTGCATTCAAAATTGCGCATTTTTCTAATATAAATAAAAAAATAGTAGAAATTGTTTAAAAATTCTGAAATATTTCTGTACAACTCTTAAACTTTTATATTTTCAGAATATAATCAACATCTTAAATTCCAACAATTTTTTAATGGGTAATAACTGTTCGTTGTTAAACATGCATTTTTTAATTGCGTTTAAAATTGAGCAAATTCTAAAATAAATAAAAAAATAGTAGAAATTGTTTAAAAATTCTGAAATAATTCTATACAACTCTCAAACTATTATATTTTTAGAATATAATCAGTTTCTCACATTCCAATAATTTTTTAATGAGCATTTTCTAAAATAAATAAAAAATAGTATAAATTCTTTAAAAATTCTGAAATAATTTTACACAACTCCCAAATTATTATATTTTAAGAATATGACCAATTTCTTAAGATCCTCGTGAAGTATATAATTAGCAATGTTTCTAACGTTCTACATCTTATCTCGACCTCCGCGTTAAAATTCGACCAGTTTTTAATCTGCCCCGGGCGATTGAAGATTATCAAAATATTCGTTTTTTTTTTCTCTAACCCGGAACGAAATTAAATTCTTATCACCAATCCGCGGCGGACCTGTTGATAACAATTCAGTCTGGAGTTCGCGGTCGCGAATGTGTGTTCTCGTTCGGAATATTTATTTTTCGAAAGTTTTAGTGCCCGTTGTGTTGTGATACATCTTCAGGATTTGTGTGTGTGTGTGTGTGTGTGTGTGTGTGTGTGTGTGTTGGTGTTTGTGTTCTTCCATCAATCCGAGGGAAGCAAAGAATCATCATCTAGATTACATCTTAACCGTCAAAACGCCTCGAAAGGATTTTCCTTTTTTGTAAGTTTTGATTTTCTTGCATTCCTTTCTTTCACCAAAAGTGAAATAAAATATTGAGCATTTCCTAAAACAATAAAAAAAATTCAAAAAAATAGTAGAAATTGCTTAAAAATTCTGAAATAATTCTATAGAACTCTCAAACTATTATATTTTCAGAATATAATCAGTTTCTTAAATTCCAATAAATTTTTACTAAGTTATAACTGTTCGTTGTTAAACTTGCATTTTTTAATTGCGTTCAAACTTGAGTATTTTCTAAAATAAATAAAAAATAGTAGAAATTGTTTAAAATTCTGAAATAATTTTATACAACTCTCAAACTATTATATTTTTGAGAATATAATCAACTTCTTAAATTCCAATAATTTTTTAATGGGTAATAACTGTTCCTTGTTAAACATGCATTTTTTAATTGCGATCAAAATTGAGCATTTTCTAAAATAAATAAAAAATAGTAGGAATTGTTTAAAAATTCTGAAATAATTCTACACAACTCCAAAATTGTTATATTTTAAGAATATAATCCTTTTTTAGACTTTATTTTTTTTGTTCACTTATTAATTGTTGGAAAAAAGGGCGCGTGAACCACAGGTTCGATTGTAGGAAAGGGCCTACCCACCACTTATGATTCCACTTTTATTTAACCTACAAAATCACGTTCCTTATTATTTCTAAATTTTACACCTCTCCAATACATTCCTGAAGAAATTTCTTAAACCAAACAGAGTTTTGTAGTTTAAAATAATGTAGATTCAAAGGATGGTGGGTGGTCCCTATCCTACAATTCGATCCCTTGTTCACGGGGCCAGATTTTTACTAATAAATACGTTAAACAAGTAAGAAAGACAGTGAAGACTTTTTTTTTATTCACTTATTAATTGTTGGAAAAAAGGGCGCGTGAGCCACAAGTTGGATTATAGGATAGGGCCTACCCACCGCCCCTGATTCCACTTTTATTTAACCTACAAAATCACGTTCCTTATTATTTCTAAATTTTACACCTCTCCATTACATTGTTGAAGAAATTTCTTAAACCAAACAGAGTTTTGTTGTTTAAAATAATGTGGATTTAAAGGGTGGTGGGTGGGCCCTATTCTACAATCCAACTCCTTGTTCACGCGTCCAGATTTTTACTAATAAATAAGTTAAATGAGTAAGAAAGACAGTGACTTATTTTTTTTTATTCACTTATTAATTGTTGGAAAAAAAGGTGCGTGGACCACAGGTTGGATTAAAGGATAGGACCCACCCACCACTAGTGATTCCACTTTTACTTAACCTACAAAATCACGTTCCTTATTACATGTACATTATAAAGGGGGAATCAAAAAAAATCAAAATATTATAATTAGCGAAAAAATCATACCTCGCCAGATATGCGTTTTACTAGCTTAGCTTGGTCTCGTGTAGCAGATTATCTTATTTCTATTCAGTTGAGATAATAATAAAGAAAATAATGTGTAAATAAAGCCAATTTTGTGTATCCACAGACAAATAAACACCCTGGAAAATCATGCGTATTTATGGTGGATGCACCGGGCGACAGAGCGTATTACATTAATTTAGTTGAAGGTTTAATGTTGGAAGAATTTACTTAATGGTACATTTTGTTTTTAATTTAAAAAAACAGCACGCTTTTATACCTTGATATACCACTATATGACAAAAGTTTTGACTATTCGCTATTTTCTAACATAAAGTGCAATTTAGTTTTTCGCATCTTATTAAATAATATAATAGTTATTTATGCAACAAGTGAGTAAAGTAATACTTTTTTCACGAGTAGGAAAGATTCCTACAAGTGAAAAAAAGTTGCTTTACTCTCGAGTTTCATACAAAAACTAATAATAACTTTAAATAAATTCGATAAAACCTTAATCAATTTTTATAAGTAATAATACTTCTTTTAAATAAAGAAAATAATAATAATCATCAAGTTTTCTTGATCGGAAACGAATGTTTGATATTTATCGGCGGAACTCGGGGCGTGTTACGAAGCGTTCATGACACACTTTTCGCAAACAATTTTTTAGTTGCGTTAAAAAATGGACCGCTACGGCACTTTTTTTCACGCAAGAGAGTGAAAAAATTAACCCTTATGGCACTTTTTTTCACGCTGCTTGAAGGGTCAGGAATCACATATTTTATGAACGCAGATTAATGAAAAAAACTGTACATTTTTTAACTGACTTAGAAAAATGTTGTTAAATCGTTTTTGATTGAGAAAGTTGATTATTCGACCGAATCATTTTCTCCACAGGTGACGTCCAATCAAATGATAGCGGTTTCATTGCCCAACAGGTTTCAGCCAATGACGTGACGACGATTTTATTTTCTTAACAGTTTAGTTCAGTGATGGCGTGTCAGTGCGAGCTCATTTTTGGTGACACGCAACAAATTTCATAATTCAAATATTTGTCTTTCAAAACGGCCAAAGTTGGTTATTAATAATAATATTATTACTTACTTTAATAATAATTAATAATTAACAAAATTGTAATTAATACAAAAATTATAAATATTTCTATTTTTTTAGCCTTACATTTGTGAACGATAATTGTGTTTCGGTTTTTCAAAATTTTGACACGCCGAACTCAAAAGGTTCGCCATCACTGGTTTAGTTGTTACTATGGTTACGATTGGTTTTTTGTCAGCAAATTGCCGCAAATTCCAAATAGAAAAATTATGTGTTATAATTTAACATAAACAGAAAAATCTTTAGGTAATTATTTAATATGATGCGAAAAAGTATAGTATTAACAAACCGCTGTAAACTAAAGTTGCTTATTATGCTAATACTATTAGCATTACAATCGTCCAGTGCAATGTTTAAATAAATTCTACATAAATAATATGAAATCACTAGCAGATAATTATTGCAAACAATGAAATTAAAATGATTGTAAATAATGAAATTTGTGTATAAATAAATTTATAATTAAATACAATAAACAAAGATCCTTACTCAATCGGCTAATACGTGATATTTCCAAAATTACATTTTTATTTTTTCGAAACTTTTCCAAGCAGTTAAATAATAATACAATATTATGAAAGTTGTCAATATTTTGTTTAAAACACAATGTGTTCATTAAGTTTCTAAAACACTCACTTCACATAATATTTACCATAACATATCAAGTGTGATACATCATTGAATTCACAAAAATATTAGTCTCAAAAAATATTAAAAACTAAAATTGCAAACGTAAGAAAAACAATCACTAGCCAAGGTCTCTCAAAACTAAATACACCATTGTATTTTTACTTTCTCCGTTACGAAGTACGAGAAAGTATTGTGATCGTGATTTTTTTTTCAAAATTTTTTTTTGCGGAAATATCCGTTTTGGGGTCCCTAGATGCCATTTCAACAATTTCTGGATTTTTTTTTGTGTCTGTGTGTGTGTGTGCGTGTGTGTCTGTCTGTATGCGCTGTATCTCAAAAACTAATTTAGCAATTGATATGAAACTTTCAACATACGTCTTATTTGATAATCTGAAGAACTGAAAAGCTTTTGGTAAAATTTCGTACACCGGAAGTGGGCGTTTACCTTAACTGTTTTTTGTTTTTTGCCAATATTTTCTTAAATATGAAAAATATCACAAAAACATTTAAACAAATATTGAAGATAACAAATAAATGAACATCTTTTGCTTGAAAATATTTTTGATAAAATGATTGCTATTCGAGAAAAAAATTATTAATTTTTTTTCAATGTTTGGTTTATAATTATGAAACGATGATAGTTACAGCAAATTTGTGTGAATAATTGTAGAGAATACTAAAATGAACAACTTCTAAAGAATAAGTTTTTTTCGAAATCCCTTTAGTTTTTGAGTAAACTGAGTTTTTGAACTTGAAGTATAATTTTTCTCCACGACCACCATAGAATTTAAGCATTCTGAAATCAATTTTGATTATAGAACGTACACATTCTCACTCTTGTTATGGAACAAAACACAATGCGCTTATGCGTTTTGCATGTAATTCATTCCATAACAAGGGATAGAATGAATATTCTCACATCGTTTCGAATAAAACAATTAGCCTTGGATACCACAATTGTCAAAATACTATAAACATAACCACAAACGTGATAATAAAACGTAAGTTCTTTGTGTTCATTATTTTATTAGTCTATTTTCTCTGGTCGAGGAGAAAGTATAGTCTGATACTCGGTAAGAATGGAAATTCAGATGCTCGTGGTTCCTCGCGCTCGCCTCACGGCTCGCGCTCGAAATATTCCACTCGCATCGAATTTCCATTCTAACCTTGTTACAGAATATACTATTCCATCTTTCATAATTTTGACGTTTTAAACGTCAGTTTCATCCGAGTTCACACAACGCTCGATGTACATTTAAAATATGATTTCAATTGAAAATAAACCATGAAAGGGCCATAAATGGCTATGATACCATAAAGTCGGAGAAAGTAACATGATAGCCACATCACCATTTTTCGTTAAAAAATGCGTTTACCATGTTTTAATTTTAAGCGTCTACTTTTTTTCATAAAAACGAACTTCCAAAAATTTCAATTTTCTCGAATACATCTCAAAACCCAAAAAGGTTACGTTAATTTTTATTGTTTCATTAAAATGCGCAATTTTACCGACTCTCCGTCTTTTCAAATACTCAAATTATGGCGAAATACGGACAACGGATTTAATTATATATTTTTATACGGATCATTATTTGACAAAACTTTTGGCTTTTAATGTACACACCTGTTCCTCATATCGAATTTTAATTATATTCAGTATTTAAATCCAACGTAACGCAACCACTAATGCAATATTATAAAACTATTAAAGCCGGCGCGAATTTAATTAAAACGTTAAAACTAAAAGTTTTATCATCCCAATACGGTGTGTTCGCACAGTTGGTAAGTAATAAAGGCGACCATTTTAAATGCATTATGCAAACTTTGAGTAACGCTGTGCATAATTCAAAAGGAAACCCCGTATAATTCCAGAGCGGGCGTAAAATAAAAACTACAGAATTTACATACAATAAAACTAAATATACGTGAAAAATTCCATCTGTGAGGGTTTCACTTTATTCCCACACGTTTAAAACGTAACGAAAGTTTGGCATGATCATCCTAATCAATATTATTTAAAAAGTGCACCTTCTTAAATAAAATAATAAATACAGTTTATTGAAACTCATAAGAGCTACAAATGGCCATCGACCGAAGTCTTTCAGCCTCTTCTTAAATAATATTGTGAATTACAAAAAATCATTAAAGTTGCTAAATCAAGTCCATAAATAATATTGTGAATTACAAAAATTCATAAATTTATTTCAATGTTGAGATCGTGAAATTGTCGTCTCATTTCGTGACAGTCAAGGTGAATATTTGTTTACGAACAACATTGCAGCCCTGAATTCAGGACCTTTCTAGAGGGTGCTCGAGGAAAGTATACATCATTTGGGCACAAAGGGGTGAAAAGTGAGGGATAAACTTGTGAACAATTTGCTCAGTGATAGTATAAGACGCACACTGTTTTCTATGGAAATACCTGTTTGACGGTACATAAACAGCTCCGAAGTTAATGCCATGAATCAAGCGCGAACATAAACTAAACCTGTACTCAATTATACATCGATAGAGTGGAGGATCATTTTACTGTTTAGGCTGTTAATATTGATCAGTTATATTTTAATAAGATTATGATTTTAATTAAGTATATTATTGCACAAGTTTAATAAGACGGTCTATTGTGATACGAGTGCTCCAATGAAACGAGTGACATAATTCCTCTTATTGAACGACATCGATCATGTGGATCATTTTACTGTTTAGGCTGTAGATATTGATCAATTGTGTTTTAGTATGATTATGATATTATTAATAATAATAGTATATTATTATATATAAGTTAGGCAAGAACGCCTATTATGACACGAGTGCTGCAATTAAACAAGTACCACAATTACTACTAATAAACAACTATAATATACTATGAAAATTGGCTTCAAAATTCTTGAAACAAATTTTCAAAAGGATAATGAACATATCATGATACAATTGACATAATACAGCAGGAAACAAAATAGCAACTTACCTGGCGTAAACGAACGATTTAGAAAAATTATAAGAAATTGTGGAATTTGTTTCAAAATTTACAAACCCCATCAGAAATAACATTAAAAAAATTACACACTACGGCAGGAAATAAAGTGTCAATGATTAAAACTTAATCGAGGAATACAAGAATTGTAAGATTGAAAAAATTATAAAATCGGTGGAATTTGCTTCGGAATTCTTGAAACAAATATTCAAAAGAAATTAACATTTTTTTTAAACCACCACTGATATTTTTTTGAAGTTCCTGATAGGTTAAAAAACTCTAAAATCTGTTTTCTATAAAAGAATAACATTTTTGGTTGTAGGTTACAGTCAATAGAGTGCGGTGAGTCCAGGGTACGGTTGGTCCAGTATACGGTGGCCCCCTATAATTTTTAAGTGAAAAAGGGGGTCGTGAAACCATAAAAATTTAAGAACCGCTGGTTTAAAGCGCTCCTTGCTGCTGCTGTTGCGACGAGGAGCTTGTTACGAATTCCTGCATTTATTTAAATAAAATTATATCAAACTTCTATCTGTCACTGCAGATATGTGTAACTGTCAAAATCACTTTGTTATTTAACATTCTTTAATTTCTTAAATAAAAGCTTTGAATACTTTCGCAGGAAATTAAACTGGAAGCATCAAAAGTTCATGTTTTAGTATTTAAATCGCAATTATTTAAATAAAATTCTGTCAGACATCTATCTGTCACTGCAGATATGTCAACTGTCAAAATCACTTTATTATTTAACATCCTTTAATTTCTTGAATAAAAACTTTCAATACTCCCGCAGGAAATTAAACTAGAAGCATCAAAAGTTCATGTTTTAGTATTAAAATCGCAATTATTTAAATAAAATTCTGTCAAACTTCTATCTGTCACTGCAGATATGTGCAACTGTCAAAATGTTTTTGTAATATAACATTCTTCAATTTCTCCAACAAAAACTTTAAATATTTTTGCAGGAAATTAAAGTGGAGGCATCAAAAGTTCACTTTTAATATAAAAATTGCAATTATTTAATTAAAATTCTGTAAAACTTCTATCTGTCACTGCAAATATGTGCAACTGTCAAAATCACTTTGTAATATAACATTCTTTAATTTCTTGGATAAAAACTTTAAATACTTCCACAGTAAATTAAACTGGAAGCATCAGAAGTTCATGTTTTAGTATTAAAAACGCAATTATTTAAATAAAATTCTGTCAGACTTCTATCTGTCACTGCAGATATGTGCAACTGTCAAAATCATTTTTTTATTTAACATTCTTTAATTTCTTGGATACGAACTTTGAATACTTCCGCAGGGAATTAAGCTGGAAGCATCAAAAGTTCATGTTTTAGTATAAAAATCGCAATTATTTAAATAAAATTCTGTCAAACCTTTATCTGTCACTGCAGATATGTGCAACTGTCAAAAATCACTTTATTATTTAACATTCTTTAATTTCTTGAATAAAAGCTTTGAATACTTCCGCAGGAAATTAAACTGGAAGCATCAAAATTTCATGTTTTAGTATTAAAATCTCAATTATTTAAATAAAATTCTGTCAGACATCTATCTGTCACTGCAGATATGTGCAACTGTAGAAATCACTTTATTATTTAACATTCTTTAATTTCTTGAATAAAAACTTTTAATATTTTCGCAGGAAATTAAACTGGAAGCATCAGAAGTTCATGTTTTAGTATTAAAATCTCAATTATTTAAATAAAATTCTGTCAGACATCTATCTGTCACTGCAGATATGTGCAACTGTAGAAATCACTTTGTAATGTAACATTATTTAATTTCTCGAATAAAAACTTCAAAGATTTCCTCAGGCAATTAAACTGGAAACATCAAAAGTTCAAGTTTTAGTTTGAAAATTGCATTTATTTAAATAAAATTCTGTCAAACTGTTATCTGTCACTGCAGATATGTGCAACTGTCAAAATCACTTTGTAATGTAACATTCTTTAATTTCTCGAATAAAAACTTCAAAGATTTCCTTAGGCAATTAAACTGGAAACATCAAAAGTTCAAGTTTTAGTTTGAAAATTGCATTTATTTAAATAAAATTGTGCCAAACTTCTATCTGTCACTGCGGATATGTGCAGCTGTCAAAATCACTTTGTAAATTAACATTCTTTAATTTCTTGAATAAAAACTTTGAATACTTCCGCAGGAAATTAAACTGGAAGTTTCAAAAGCTCATGTTTCAGTATAAAAATTGCATTTATTTAAATAAAATTCTGTCAAACTTCTATCTATAACTGCAGATATGTGCAACTGTCAAAATCACTTTATTATTTAACATTCTTTAATTTTTTGAATAAAAACTTTGAATATTTCCGCAGGAAATTAAACTGGAAGCTTCAAAAGCTCATGTTTCAGTATAAAAATTGCATTTATTTAAATAAAATTCTGTCAAACTTCTATCTATAACTGCAGATATGTGCAACTGTCAAAATCACTTTATTATTTAACATTCTTTAATTTTTTGAATAAAAACTTTGAATATTTCCGCAGGAAATTAAACTGGAAGCTTCAAAAGCTCATGTTTCAGTATAAAAATTGCATTTATTTAAATAAAATTCTGTCAAACTTCTATCTGTCACTGCAGATATGTGCAACTGTCAAAATCACTTTATTATTTAACATTCTTTAATTTCTTGAATAAAAACTTTGCATACTTCTGCAGGAAATTAAACTGGAAGTTTCAAAAGTTCATGTTTTAGTTAATAATTGCATTTATTTCAATAAAATTCTGTCAAACTTTTATCTATAATTGCAGATATGTGCAACTGTCAAAATCACTTTATTATTTAACATTCTTTAATTTCTTGAATAAAAACTTTGAATACTTCCGCTGGAAATTAAACTGGAAGCATCAAAATTTCATGTTTTAGTATTAAAATCTCAATTATTTAAATAAAATTCTGTCAGACATCTATCTGTCACTGCAGATATGTGCAACTGTAGAAATCACTTTATTATTTAACATTCTTTAATTTCTTGAATAAAAACTTTTAATATTTTCGCAGGAAATTAAACTGGAAGCATCAGAAGTTCATGTTTTAGTATTAAAATCTCAATTATTTAAATAAAATTCTGTCAGACATCTATCTGTCACTGCAGATATGTGCAACTGTAGAAATCACTTTGTAATGTAACATTATTTAATTTCTCGAATAAAAACTTTAAAGATTTCCTCAGGCAATTAAACTGGAAACATCAAAAGTTCAAGTTTTAGTTTGAAAATTGCATTTATTTAAATAAAATTCTGTCAAACTGTTATCTGTCACTGCACATATGTGCAACTGTCAAAATCACTTTGTAATGTAACATTCTTTAATTTCTCGAATAAAAACTTCAAAGATTTCCTTAGGCAATTAAACTGGAAACATCAAAAGTTCAAGTTTTAGTTTGAAAATTGCATTTATTTAAATAAAATTGTGCCAAACTTCTATCTGTCACTGCGGATATGTGCAGCTGTCAAAATCACTTTGTAAATTAACATTCTTTAATTTCTTGAATAAAAACTTTGAATACTTCCGCAGGAAATTAAACTGGAAGTTTCAAAAGCTCATGTTTCAGTATAAAAATTGCATTTATTTAAATAAAATTCTGTCAAACTTCTATCTGTCACTGCAGATATGTGCAACTGTCAAAATCACTTTGTAATGTAACATTATTTAATTTCTCGAATAAAAACTTCAAAGATTTCCTCAGGCAATTAAACTGGAAACATCAAAAGTTCAAGTTTTAGTTTGAAAATTGCATTTATTTAAATAAAATTCTGTCAAACTGTTATCTGTCACTGCAGATATGTGCAACTGTCAAAATCACTTTGTAATGTAACATTCTTTAATTTCTCGAATAAAAACTTTAAAGATTTCCTCAGGCAATTAAACTGGAAACATCAAAAGTTCAAGTTTGAGTTTGAAAATTGCATTTATTTAAATAAAATTCTGTCAAACTTCCATCTGTCACTGCAGATATGTGCAACTGTCAAAATCACTTTGTAATGTAACATTCTTTAATTTCTCGAATAAAAATTTCAAAGATTTCCTCAGGCAATTAAACTGGAAACATCAAAAGTTCAAGTTTGAGTTTGAAAATTGCATTTATTTAAATAAAATTCTGCCAAACTTCTATCTGTCATTGGAAATATGTGCAATTGTCAAAATCACTTTGTAATGTAACATTCTGTAATTTCTCGAATAAAAACTTCAAAGATTCCCTCAGGTAATTAACTGGAAACATCAAAAGTTCAAGGTTTAGTTTGAAAGTTGCATTTATTTAAATAAAATTCTGTCAAACTTTTATCTGTCACTGCAGATATGTGCAACTGTCAAAATCACTTTGTAATGTAACATTCTTAAATTTCTAGAATAAAAACTTCAAAGATTTCCTCAGACAATTAAACTAGAAACATCAAAAGTTCAAGTTTTAGTTTGAAAATTGCATTTATTTAAATAAAATTCTGTCAAACTTTTATCTGTTACTGCAGATATGTGCAACTGTCAAAATCACTTTGTAATGTAACATTCTTTAATTTCTCGAATAAAAACTTCAAATAATTCCGCTGAAAATGAAACTGGAAGCATTTAAATTTAGTTTTAGTATAAAAATTTCTGAGAATGAAATTCTGTCAAATTTCTAGATATCATTGCAGCTGTGTGCAACTGTCAAAATCACTTTGTTGTATATTATGAATTGCAAAAACAAAAGAAGATAGGTCGTTTTGATATCCCCCAAATGATGTCTTCATTGAAAATCCTACCAACTGCGCCAGTTATATTTTTTGCGGTGAACTTTTTTAATGGTTTTATTTATTTAACAACATGAATTACAATTTTAATATTTAGTTTAAATAAAAGTAATAAAAGATAGATATAATACAATGAATATAATTAACATAAAACAATTCAAGTCGTAAGTTTACTGTTTTCTTTTCATTACATAACTGTGTAATTATGTATTTACACAAAATGTAAACCGTTTGTAATTGACAAGTTACTAACACGAGAGCAGAAAGAATATTTTAATTTCGTCTCGAGCAGTGGAATATTTCAATATTCCAATTTTAATTCAAATTAATCTCGACGCGACACGAGACCCGCTTTACGTCCGGCTTTCAATTTTCGTTAGAATATCATTTTTAAATTAAAACATGTCGCCTCCATTATGGACCGTCGGTTCCCTTATGAAACCCGACTTCTATTACAAACCGCAAGAGTAATTCATATTAATCCGCCAAAAATAATAATAATATTTATGATAAAAACCTCCGCGACGCAACCATAATTTACGTTTCGCGTCAACATAAAATATATAAAAGTTTGTCCATTCATTTGAATTATATCCTCATTATAATGGATGCCGCACGTATCTAAAAAAAAAGAGGGACCATAATTTCGTATTAGTTGATAATGAGAATTTAATATTTGCGATTTGGTGAATTGGGGAAGTGCTAAGGTTTGTTTTCTCTTGGAGGGCTCAGACTGTTTTACAGTAGACTGATCGATCAGATGTAAATAACGTTTAGTTTAGTTTTGTTTAATTTTATTTCTGTAACAATCATTCTTTGTTTATTACAAAGACATAGACGTAGAAACGCCAAAGTGGCGGAATCTATTGCCTGAATGCTGTACTTAACCAAATCCGGGTGGCTTTAACACCGACAAGATATGGACATTGCCAGCGGCAGCAAATATAACAATATTAATGTGAACATTAAATAAAAATAAAGACATAGACATTACTTATTCTTAATATGACTCATAGCGCGCGCACGCGCGCTTGGAGCGTCCGGAGGTCATTGCAAAACAAAGCCTTCCTGATCCAATCCCTTGTTAGTATATTACTAAGCAAGAGCTCTTATATTGTTCGAAAGTCATTATTGGACACCGCGTTTAAACTCTAAGCATTTATTAACACAGTACACACTAGGGGTCCTAATAATTCGAAGCTCCGCAACTTCAAAAAATTGAAGAATTTAATGAAACGAATATCGAAGTTTTCAATTTTTCTAAGTATAGAAATTACGAAGTGTGGAAGCTTTCGAATGTAGGTTAGCATTTTGACAAATCAGAATTAAAAACTTCGAAATTTCGAAAATTGGAAAGTTAAAAATTCGAAGCTTTCAATCTTCAAATCTTCGAAGATTTTCTATTAATCTTCGAAGCGTACATTCTTCGAAATTGCAAATCTTCCAAGAAAAATTATATCCCGATTTTCGAAAACATTTCAGTTTGGTGTGTATGTAAGATACAAAAATTAAATTCGCGCTTCAGTTGTTTTTAATTGTTTGTTTTTCTCGGATAACCCTTGAACCAGCGGCGGCTCGTGGATGTTCAGCGAGGAGGCAACGGAAGGAAATTTGACCAAAACAGCAGCGACATATTTTCTTCCTTAGATCTATAAAGATCCACGAGCCGCCGCTGTCTTGAACGTATTATAATTGAAGTCTAATATTATATAAGTTTAGATGAGATAAAAAACCTAAACTAGACATTTAATTGTTTGATGCAAAAAATCCAAAATTCCTACAAATATTTGAAAATTAAATAATTCCTTAACATAAATCCCGAAGACTATATTTTCCAGATAAATATCAAAGTAATTTTATCTAAAAATAAATCCCATTTTTAAATTAAAACCCACAAAAATAAAAAATATAAAATAAATAACCTTAAATGAATACAAAACCCTTAAAAATACAGGTCAAAAAATTAAAAAATGTAGGTGGCAAAAGGACAAAAATTAAAAACTTTGACCCCAAAAAAATCTGCAAAAATCAAAAATTTCCGCGTAAAAACAAATAATTCAGGTTAAAAAATCTAAAATGAAGGACAAAAAATCAAAAATTTTGACCAAAACGGAAAACCGAAAATGATATTCTTGACTTAAATTGTGTTTTTTGTGCCTATTTCCAATTGTATTGATCATAAAATGATAAAATTTTCTTACCGACTATAATCGACACGTGTGCAAAATTTTAAAATAATCCCGCGCCAACTTTTTGAGATGTCCAATCGGAAATAATAAAAATTTCAAGTTAATATTTCTTGACTTAAATTGTGTTTTTTGTGCCCATTTCCAATTGTATTGATCAGAAAATGATAAAATTTTATTACTGCCTTGGCAAGACTATTACCGACATATGTGAAAAATTTTAAAATAATCCCGTGGCAACTTTTTGAGATGTCCAATCGGAAATAATAAAAATTTCACGTTGACATCTCTTGACTTAAATTGCGTTTTTTGTGCCTATTTTTAATTGTATTGATCAGAAAATGATAAAATTTTCTTACTGCCTAGGCAAGACTATAATCGACACGTGTGCAAAATTTTAAAATAATCCCGCGCCAACTTTTTTAGATGTCCAATCGGAAATAATAAAAATTTCAAGTTGATATTTCTTGACTTAAATTGTGTTTTTTGTGCCCATTTCCAATTGTATTGATCAGAAAATGATAAAATTTTATTACTGCCTTGGCAAGACTATTACCGACATATGTGAAAAATTTTAAAATAATCCCGTGGCAACTTTTTGAGATGTCCAATCGGAAATAATAAAAATTTCACGTTGATATCTCTTGACTTAAATTGCGTTTTTTGTGCCTATTTTTAATTGTATTGATCAGAAAATGATAAAATTTTCTTACTGCCTAGGCAAGACTATAATAGACACGTGTGCAAAATTTTAAAATAATCCCGCGCCAACTTTTTGAGATGTCCAATCGGAAATAATAAAAATTTCAAGTTGATATTTCTTGACTTAAATTGTGTTTTTAGTGCCCATTTCCAATTGTATTGATCAGAAAATGATAAAATTTTATTACTGCCTAGGCAAGACTATTACCGACATATGTGAAAAATTTTAAAATAATCCCGTGGCAACTTTTTGAGATGTCCAATCGGAAATAATAAAAATTTCACGTTGATATCTCTTGACTTAAATTGCGTTTTTTGTGCCTATTTTTAATTGTATTGATCAGAAAATGATAAAATTTTCTTACCGCCTAGGCAAGACTATAATCGACATGTGTGCAAAATTTGAAAATAATCCCGTGGCAACTTTTTGAGATGTCCAATCGAAAATGTCAACAAACCAATTCAAAACGTAGACCAAAATAAAGAATTATTGATTTATATGCGAGATTTTTTTCCGGTATTTTCGAGTTATGTTTGTCTGCATTTTTCATCTTAGGCCCGAGTTTTCGATATTTTGTCTAAATTTAGGACAAAAGGTAAAAACTCGGGTCTAAAAATAAAAAATGCAGACCAAGAAATTTGGCCAAAAAGTCAAAAATTTGGAACAAATCTAAAATATCGGCAAAAAAATAAAAAACCTAATCTAAAAATAAAAATGCAGACCAAAAAATTGAAAATACAAGCAAAAGAAAAATAATTAGCCACTTTCAGCCGCCAAAAATAAGTTTCAGACCAGAATAATAGCCAACAAATAAAAAAGAAAATGCGAAATTAAATCAATAATCCAAGTTAAAAAATCTAAAATCCAGGATAAAAAAATTGACCAAAAATCTAAAATATACGATGAAAAATTTAGACCAAAAATTTAAAATTCTGGCACAAAAATAAAAATGGTGGACCAAAAAAAGAAAAAAAACAGACAAATAAAAGAAAATTATAAATAAAACACTTTCTTTGTTAATATCACACGATTTAACAAAGAAAGTGTTTTATTTATAATTCAAAATGTATCACGAAGTAAACGCCTCCAGTGTCAATCAATTAAAAGAAAATTAATAAAAATTTAGGACAAAAGATAAAAAAAAAATCTACAATGTTGGCCAAAAATTTGAAAACATCGAAACTCGGGCCTAAAGATAATAAATGTAGACTAAACGAAAAATCAAAAATGCGGACCAAAAAATCGAATATTTTAATAATAAAATGGAAGTTAGGTCAAAATGAAGAAAAATTTAGGTCAATAAAAATCTGTCATGTTGGTCAAAAAGTCAGAAAATTTAGACAGTACATGAAAACTCTGGCCTAAAGATAATAAATGCAGACTAAAAAATCGAAAATTTCAACAAACAAAACTCGAAAATACCGGAAGAAATTTAAAAAAAATCTCGCACATAAATCAATAATTCAGGTTATAGATATTTTAACCTAAATCAATTCAAAAATTTGGAACTGGAATTAAAAATTTGGCCCGCAAAATCAAAAATGCGGACCAAAAAAATCAAACAAATTTAAGAATTAATTCGAAAATAATGAATAGGATCAAAAAATTTCAAATGCAAGTCGAAAATCTAAAAATTAAAAATTCGGTGGGAAAAATCAGAAATGCGAACCAAAATTTTAACAATTAAATCGAAAATTTAGGTCAAAATAAAGAATATTTAGGCCAAATGATCAATAATTGACCTCAAAAAAAAATCGAAAATACAGGCTTCATAATAAAAAAAAAAATGCAGAATATTTTAGTAAGAAAATTGTAAATTAGTCTCATCACTATATTGCTCAAAATCATTTTCCATTTTTACTTTCTCCGTTACGAAGTACGAGAAAGTATTGTGATCGTTATTTTATTTTTTTTTCAACAATTTCTGGATTTTTTTTTGTGTCTCTGTGTGTCTGTGTGTGTGTGTGTCTGTTCTGTGTGTGTCTGCCTGTGTGCGCTGTATCTCAAAAACTAATAGAGCAATTGATATGAAACTTTGAACATCCGTCTTATTTCGTAATCTGAAGAACTGAAAAGCTTTTGGTAAAATTTCGTACACCGGAAGTGGGTGTTTACCTTAACTGTTTTTTGTTTTTTGCCAATATTTTCTTAAATATGAAAAATATCACAAAAATATTTAAACAAGCATTAAAGTCAATAAAGAAATGAACATCTTTTGCTTGAAAATATTTTTCATAAAATCATTGCTATTCGAGAAAAAAATTTATTAATTTTTTTTTAATCTTTGGTACATAATTATGAAACGATAATAGTTACAGCAAATTTATGTTAATAGTAATTGTAGAGAATGCCAAAATGAACAACTTCTAAAGAATAAGTTTTTTTCAAAATCTCGTTAGTTTTTGAGTAAACCGAGTTTTTGGATTTGAAGTATAATGTTTCCATCTTTCATAATTTTGACGTTTTAAACGTCAGTTTCATCAGAGTTTACGCAACGCTCGATGTACATTTAAAATATGATTTCAATTAAAAGTTAACCACGAAAACGTAAATATAAATTTATGATACCATCAAGTCGGAGAAAGTAACATGATGGCCACATCACCATTTTTTTAATTGCAAAACATTTTTGAGTTTGAAACTACAGGTAGTGCCATGGCTCCGTGGCTCTATATAACGAGCCGCCCCTGATTGTAATAATAATTTTAGCCATTTCACTGAAGGATTATAATTTCCAAACGCGGCAATTATTCTAATGCGTGTTATTTCACATTTAAAATTACAACTGCAAATACCTCGTTGATGTTAAATCGCGTTAAAATTCCTGCATCAAAACTGTAAACACGAGGCATTATTTCATGAAACCTTAATCCCACTTTAATCCGTCCCGGTCAGAGAAGTAAAAGCCCCTCGGCTTTGATGTTACTCCACCTGGCGGCATTTAAAAAGAATGTTTGCTTTGTTCGCGGCTAAAATATTCAGAACCACGGCGAGCGGAAAAGACGGAAGGGGCGAGATGTAATCAGATAATGACTTAGTGTGAAATAACATTCTTCGGGGGGGCGGCACACTACTAAGGGTTTCTTAAATTGCACCACGTACCGTCGCGTGCTGTTACCTCGTTCCCAGACAATGATATTGATCGAATACCTGGGCAGGTGGCGGCGGCGGTAGGCGGCCATTGCGTACACCCCCGAACCACGGCTAATTGTTACGTGAAGTTATAACTAAACGTTGAGGGATGTTGGCGTAAATACAACATGAACTCTAATTGCCCGTGCATACCGACCGGTTACATGGGGGATGTAAAATGTATTATATATGAGGTGAGGAGGGTGGTTTCGCCAGGTTCGGCGATCGAAAACTCATTAATTTTGCTCGTAACTAAGAACCTCCGCATTCGTTTAGTAGTTTCAGTAAAAGCCATTGGCACGACAACGAAATCCGAAATCGCAACGCTGTTGAGAAAGTTTTAGCGAGATTTAATTTTGATTGTGTGCGGTGTTTCAAATGATGGTTTTTATAATGTTTCAGCAGATGATCTAATTTTATGAAATACATTAGAATCTACAAGAGAATTTTATACCAAAAAATACTCGACCAAATTGTGACGCAAAGCTTTTCATGGCAAAGCTGTTTTAGGAAGGTGGATCAACATATCTTCATTTAGTTGGAAAATTCGTTAAACATTTTCTAAAGTGGTGTAGAGCGGTTTCTCGAAGACTTTTGATATGTGAAAGATAATATTTTTCACTTTCACTTTCACTTTCACTTTCACTTTCGCGGACATTACTGCCCTCCCGCTACGCGGTAATGTCCGCTCACGCAGTAAAACAGTAGATTAAGCACTTATATTGTAAATATATATATTTCTCCCAAATTTGAAGACGCAGATGTCTTTACCTCCCGTGGAAGTTAAAAAAACGAAAATTCACATCGGAGGTAAAGCTATTTCCATAGAAACAATTATACACATACAATCCAAGCTATACTGATTATATTGAATTCTAGAAAACTGTATTTCAAGAAGCATTATTTATTCATAAAAAAAAATATCATGTCACTTTCTCCGATTTAATGAAATATTACCAAAAGATTTTCAGTTCTTCAAATTGCTAAATAAAGTTTATATTTAACACGCTCAATGCGTATTCAAATGTTAAACTTTTCTCTATTTTCTTTTTCTATTGATTTGTAGATATTATATATTTTGGTTGCAAATAAATATATCATTATTATTATTATTATTATTAAACATTCGTGCTGATAATATGTACCCGGGAGACGTGTTTAGCGCATTCAACGTGTTAAAGCTTCACTTGAAAATTATTCGTAGTTTTTAAAATACAGATGGTCGGATATTTCCGTTGAAATTTCGATTTCAATATTTTCTAGAATTTCGTGAGGAGAAAGTAAAAATCGTAAGAGTTGGCCAAAAAAATGGATTAAACGATTTTACCAAAAATCTAAAATATTGATTTAAGCTCTCCCAGCCAGGGCGGCTCGTTATATACAGCCAAGGAGCCATGGCACTACCAGTAGTTTCAAACTCAGCAAAAAAATTTAATTCATTCCTAAAACACTTTTTCGCCTGCCTGACAAAAAAATTGAGAAAAATCGCAATGCAGCTGATTCTCAACGCAACACCGCGGCGCGCCGTTAACAATGCCAGCTTCCATCTGAAAGTGAATTGTTTTATTTGAATTCTCTTTAAAATTAGTCACTATTTTGATCAATAAAAAAAAAAAATTAAATGTTTGACTGTTAAAAAAAATATTTTAAGCAATAGAGTAATTTTTGAGACTAATTTAAACAATTTTCTTACTAAAATATTCGGCATTTTTTATTTTCGATTCTTTTGGATCTAAATATTTTTCATTTTGCCCTAAATTTTTGATTTAATTGTTAAAATTTTCGACTTTTCAGTCCGCATTTTAAATTTTTCGGGCTGAATTATTAATTTTTCGATTTTTGACCTGTTTTTTTTTTCGATTTTTGGGTCTACATTCTTTATCTTTTGACCTAAACATCCTTTATTTTGACCTAAATTTTTGATTTTTCTGTCCACATTTTTGATTTTTCGGGCCGAATTTTTAATTTTTAGATGTTTTGCGTATATTTTCGTTTTTTTTAATCAAAATTTTTGATCATTTGGCCTAAATATTCTTTATTTTGACCTAATTTTTTTAGATTTATTTATTTGCAGTATGACGTGATGATCATGTATTACAAATGTCAGAACTAAAATTAGGACAAATAAAAAATACAAATTTTTTTACAAAATTTTCGATTTAATTGTTAAAATTTTCTACTTTTCAGTATTTCCGAATTTTTAATTTTAGTTACAAATTTCTGATTTCTTAAACATTTTAACATGAATTATTGATGCGAGAATTTTTTCGAGTTTTGTATGCTGAAATTTTCGATTTTTTGGTCACCATATATTATTATTATCATTAACTAATATAACTGCAAATTATTTAATTATTTTATCATTATAGTGTAGTATTAAATTATGCTACTACTAAACTGACGAACCCACCCACAATTTGCATGTATTATTATTATTATTATCATTAATATTATTATTATTAATAATAATAATATTGTTATTATTATTAATAATAATAATATTGTTATTATTATTATCATTAATATTATTATTATTAATAATAATAATATTGTTATTATTATTATGTATACATGTATTATACAATACATGTGGCTAAAGTGTAATAAATTGATTTGATTATATTTGATTTGTTTTGTTTGTTTGTTAATCTTTTTGTCCTCTTGGACCACCATTTTTACTTTTAGGCTCGAATTTTAGATTTTTGGTCTAAATTTTTTATTTTTTGTCCCATGTTTTAGATTTTTTTAACTTGAATTATTGATTTTATTGTGCGATTTTTTGGCTATTATTTTCAAATTTGTGATTAGAAACCCATTTTTGGGGGCTGAAAGTGGTAAATTATTTTGCTTCTACCTAAATTTTTGATTTTTTTGTCTGCGTTTTCATCCTTAGATCCGAATTCTTGATTCTTTGGCCAATATTTTAGATTACTATTATTGTTTTTTTTTTCTCGCGCTCATAACTATTTTATAATTTTTTTAATTTTAATTAATTTGTATTACTTTTTGTAATGTATTTTCTATATTGACCCTATAAGTGGACTCGCAGCCTCTTGGGTTTAAATGAAATAAATAAATAAATTACCGTATTTACCATTTCCTTAAATTTTTGGCCCATATATTCTTTATTTTGACCAAAATTTTCTATTTTTGTTGTCTGCATTTTTTATCTTTACGTCCGAGTTTCCGATGTTCTGTCTAAATTTGCACCTTTTTAGGCCATGTCGTAAATTTTTACTTTTTTGGCTTATATTTTGTATTTTCGATTTTTTCGGTTTACATTTTTGGTATTTTTGGCCAAAATTTTCTTTATTTTGACTTCAATTTTCGATTTGTTTGTTGAAACTTTCGATTTGTTTGTTAAAAATTTTAATTTTTTGGTCCGCCTAATTTTTGGGTACGAATTTTAGATTTTAGGTCTTAATTTTTTATTGTTTGTCGCATATTTTAGATTTTTTTAACTAGAATTAATGGTTTCGATAAAGACGAAAGTAGCCTGAATATATGAATAGTCAACCTGTTTGGTACTCTGCCAAATTAATAATAATAATAATAATAATATGCTCAATTTTCCGTACGACTTTGTTCAAGTGCTCAAAAAATGAAAACGAAAATCTTCAAAAATCCATATCTCTATTGAAAATTGGTAAATTTACAAAAATCTAATTTATTTCGAAAAAGCGATACTTCAGCCATTGACGATGATTTTTTTATGGAATTTTGGCCTGCATGTGCTCAAAAAATTAAAACGAAAATTTTCAAAAATCCATATTTCTATTGAAAATTGTTGAATTTTCAAAAACCAAATTTATTTTGAAGAAGCGATACTTTAGCTTTTGAGGATGATTTTTATGGAATTTTGTCTGCATGTTTTGTATTTTATTTTCTGTGATGTTTTTGTTCAACTGCTCAAAAATTAACAAAACTCCATATCTGTTTTGAAAATTGTTGCATTTACAAAAACCAAATTGATTTTGAATAAGCGATACTTCGGTAATTGAGGATAATTTTTTATGGAATTTTGCCTGCATGTTTTATATTTTTTTGCGATGTTTTTGTTTGAGTGCTCAAAAAATGAAAACGAAAATTTTCAAAAATTAATATCTCTATTGAAAATTGTTGTATTTACAAGAAATCAAATTGATTTTGAATTAGCGATACTTCGGCCATTGATGATGATTTTTTATGGAATTTTGCCTGCATGTTTTATATTTTTTTGCGATGTTTTTGTTTGAGTGCTCAAAAAATTAAAACGAAAATTTTCAAAAATCCATATCTCTATTGAAAATTGTTGAATTTTCAAAAACCAAATTGATTTCAAAGAAGCGATACTTGGGCCATTGAGGATGATTTTTTATGAAATTTTTCCTGCATGTTTTATATTTTTTTCTGTGATGTTTTCGTTCAAGTGCTTAAAAATTAAAACGAACATTTTCAAAACTCCATATCTCTATTGAAAATTGTTGCATTTACAAAAACTAAATTGATTATGAATAAGCGAAACTTCGGCAATTGAGGATGATTTTTTATGGAATTTTTCCTGCATTTTTTATATTTGTTTTTGCGATGTTTTTGTTCAAGTGCTCAAAAAAATAAAACGAAAATTTTCAAAAATCCATATCTCTATTAGTTAATGATTTGACTTAAAAATAATCCTTCGAGAAGAGCAAATCATCTTTCAAGCGATGCGTTTTTTGAGATGCAAAACAAAAATAGGAAAACACACCTAAAACTTCAAACTTTTCAAATTTTATAAGATTCTGCAAAAATCTCCAAACGCATTTCGAATTTTGAACTGAATCAAGAACAGTCATCTGTTTATTTGGTATTTGCTGCTTTTGAGATACAGCGCGCACACACACAATTTTTTTTTTCAAAAATTGTTGAAATCGCCTCTAAAGACCTCAAAGCGGATATTTCCGTAATTTTTTTTTATTGCCACGATCACAATACTTTCTCGTACTTCGTAACGGAGAAAGTAAAAAAAAAAATAGAACAAATCAGCTGCACCATTTTAAAAAAATTAATAAAAAATAAAAATAATGCCTCGTTAATAAACTTATACAGGGTAATTAAAGAAGGTCTTACAGACCCGTTAATTTAGTATGATTGATATGAATTATACAGGGTGACCAAATTTTAATGTCAAACTTTTTCAATTCGTCGTCAACCCGATTCGCCGGTACGAACCGCAATTTACGGCGATTTTCTGATGGTTGCTTTAATTTTTTAAGAATACTTTTTATTTTCTGTTATTCGATAAATTACTTCAATGCACTATATTTGTAGAACATTTATATTTATTTAAAATATGCAGTGTGAATAAAGTACATAAAAACTTAGTAAATTGATAATTGTAAGAGGAATATAAAGGTCGGTTCACTTTTAAGCACTGATGTATTACAGATGCAAGTGGCTTCATTTTAATCAGTGACGGTTCGCGGGGTTATTTCTGGTACGGCCGAGGCAACAAGGGTGGTAATACAGATGGGTAGGGTCAGTTGTAGAGACGGCTGGCTGCGTGACCGCACCTATCTGTGTTACCACCTCTTGTTCCTCGGCCGTACCAGAAAAAAACCCGCGAACCGTCACTGATTAAAATGAAGCCACTTGCATCTGTAATACATCAGTGCTTAAAAGTGAACCGACCTTTATATTCCTCTTACAATTATCAATTTACTAAGTTTTTATATATTTTATTCACACTGCATATTTTTAACAATCTCCAAAAAGTTGGGAAATTAGCGATTCCCTCTTGGTCGGCAAAAACATTTGTTGCGTATATTTCAAATAAAATGCAACAGTGTAAGATCTGATATTAGTTGGAATTGAGTTAATATCGTTGGAGAAATAAAAGGTCTCTACAATTCCTCTCCAATAAAATAAAATAATATAACGGTCTATATTAGAAACAAGAATGTACCAGCAAACGGGATAATTATTTTTCGGTCATAACCGTTACACACCGATGGCCCTTCCCTTCCTCGCGTCTAATTTAATTAAGTTCGCGTCAAATTGCTACAAGAAGACGCCATCTCGGCCGAGGAGGACCGGATGCTTCCAGAAGTATACTAATATATGGGAATTTATATTACGGTTTCCGCCCCCTAAACGGAATTAATTGTTAATTAACTGCGGTGAACACGAGCACACACCGATGTTGCATGCATTACAAGGGTCTCCCATCCCTTCCAGCAGTATGTCTCCATTCACCGGAGCAGATACGCTAATGACAGAAGTCATCTCCAAGACCTACAAGACGTACATATCAATCCGCTGCGAATTTAATTCCGGCTTTCGCATCGCCAAACTTCGCATCACTATCTATGATGCCTTTGCATAATATTTAATCAATACTGGCGTTCTCTGTTTCTCATATTTATGTAAATTTATAAACAGCGTTAATATAGGTATACATATACCGTGTGTAGGGAATTCCTATGTTAAAATTTTGAATTTCAGTTTGTAGCTTCGTTGTTGAATTTAAACGGTCAGAATAAAATTGGAATCATTTTCATTATTTCGAGATTGTATTTTTGTTTTCTCTTTGCGATGAATTGTTAGCGAACGTACAAATGTTCAAACATCTATATGTTGTTGCGATGAATTGTTAGCGAAAATTTGCGGACGATTAATTAACACGCGTTGAATTGCAGCCATACACGATCATTGAGGAAATATTTTAAACGAGGCATATTTGAGTGTGTAAAGTTGGCGAGTTCTAATAGTTCTGAATAGAGTTCTCAATTCCTTTTGATGTATCTAGAAGTACTATCAACTTTTAAAAAAGAGTTCTGTAAAATTGGGCTGTCTGGAATTTTTTGAAAAATGGGGTGCCAACTTAACACCGCACCCCAACATTGTTATCGAATAGTTTTAAGATGTGTTTGGGTTACTACTATAGTTCCTGATACTTTTAAAGTTCAAGTTCTGTTGAATTTCCAGAGATAAAAATTTTCGAAATATTCAAATTCATATTACTCACTTAATATTAGTTGAATCTAAATATTTCATAACAACTTCGGATAGAACTCACAAAGAACTACAGGAAACATTAATCAGAACTATCCGGAACAATCAAAAATATTTTTTTGAAAAAAGTCGCAAAGCAAAAAAAAAATTGAGAGTTCCAGGAGTTCTGAGTTAATTTTCTAATTCTACTCATTGAGTACAATAATTCTTTCTTATAAACAAATTCGATACAATCACGATTTATGGCATTTTTAAATAAATTTAAAATTCGATAATAGAAAATTAAATTTTGAAAATACCCATTTCCTGTCATTAATTCGCAATTTGCCATTAGAGTTTTCGTTAGAACTCCTTGAGTACAACTCATAAGTCAAATCATAACTCCCAGAACTGATTTTATTGAATTTTTCAGAGTGAAATTTAATATTTTTCACATTTTCCAAATTGTGAAAAAGTCATAATTCGTTTCAAACTTGATTCTTAATAGCCTTACATTCTAAATATTTGTGGAGTATATTGATTTTATTGCATTTCTTTAGATGAAATTTAATAATTTTTTTTCAAATTTTTTAAATTTATCATGTGAAATTTTAAGTTTTCAAATTTAAAAAAATCATAAATCGTTTCGAAATTAAATTAGAGTAAAAATGATTGAATATCCTTGAATTCTAAACATTTGTGGAGTATACTGGTTTTATTGGATTTTTCAGAGTGGATTTTAATAGTCTGATAATTGGCTAATACTTTCTGTTATGCAGATTAAGTTAAATCACTTAAAGTAATAACTGAAATCGAGCCGGTATAAATCAAACACAATTGCAAACTTTAGAAAATTGCAGCAATGTAGGGCAGGACGTTAAACCTCCCTCATCAATTAGAATCCCGTAAATTCTCACGTCTTTGAGTGTAAAACATAAAGAAGCATCGCATCGAACGGAAATAATCAGTTTAAGGTGATGTAAACTGATTACGGCTTGAATTACAGCGAGCAATCGGAGATGTAACTCTTCTCCAGAGAGAGAGAGAGAGAGAGAGGGAGACAGAAAAGTAATTAGTTGCAGTTACACAAAAGGCCAAATAGGATGGCAGGTTTAATTACTTCGAGTATCGATAACAGTCAACGGGTCTTATATATGTTCTCGGGGGCCTTTATTGGGTTGCCCATAAAACTTCCGGAGAAAAGAACCGCGAGGCTGGAAGTATGAAATGCTTTTATCGGATTCCGGAAAAAGTTGCAACACAATTATGTATTTCAAATGTATTTCGCCCTTTTTTCCTCTCCGCGAACGCGAGGAACCGTTTCACTTTTGCGGGATTGGGTTTACTTGTTACAGGAATTAGGTTTGTAGAATGGTGGTGTTTCCATAAACGTAGGACGGAACTTGTAAATCAGTAACGGCTAGCGGGATGACTCATGGTACGGCCGAGGTAGCAATACCGATCGGTTGCAGAGATCTGTATTACCACCTTTGCTACCTCGGCCGTACCATGAGTACTGCGATTCATATATTTTTAGAACGATTATTGATACTACCAACGCAATTATTATGGTACCATGGGAGTTATCCGAAAATATTTTATTCGCCGGTAAATTATTCGACTGTACCTTTACTCCATTTTGTATTGCATATTACAGCGTAATCATCCATTATTTGTCTATAATATGAAGGGGGAAACGTGTGCCGGCGTTATTAATAACACGACCCCTCAGATTTAATGGCACATTGTGATGGGATCCGCAATGGAGTTAATAATGGAATTTAAATGCGACCTCCCCAAAAAAAAATGTTGCGCGAGGGTGGATTTGATCGATATGAATGGCATCGGATTACGCATATTGTAGAAACGGCGACGTTGTTTAATTAAAGATTGTATTACGGTTTTCCGTGAATAATGGGACCGTGGAAAAATGGTAATGGCATATTGACGTGGGCTCGGAATGATTTATTGCTCTAAGCAGGAGGCAGAAACGATTGCATGTTAATAATAATTATACGGACTAATGACTTGTGATATTTAAGTATGTTTGGATTTTTATATTAATATATACCTCTTGAATAATTAAGCAAGACCGATTCATCACGCTACAATTAAGAATCTGCAAATCACCGCTGATAATTCGCCGCTAGCAAATAATGCGAATAATTTATCCCTAAAAAAGTAATCAAAGCAAGACATGGATATCTACCAATTTAACAGTATTTTACATGCTGTCTGTATCGTATGATTTCAATAAATAAATCAATCATCTTCAAAAAATTCATCGTAATGTCTGGATATCTAGAATTTTCTTAATTCAAACATAAGTTAATCGTTAAAAATTTGCTAATAAAACATCAATAATTAAGGTAAAAAAACTAAAATAAATTTTTTTTGACCAAAAATCTAAAACTCTGACCTGAACATAAAAACGCAAACCAAAAAAATCGAAAATTTCAACAAACAAATCGAAAATTTTGTCCAAAATAAAGATTAATAAAGGCCAAAAAATCATAAATTCTGAACAAATAAAGCGAAAATATGGGATGCCAAAAATTAAAATTCAAGTAAAAAAAAAATGATAATTTGCAATTGAACAGAAACTCCGATATAATAGCCAGAAAAATCACGAAATTAAATCCATAATTAAAAAAATCTAAAATTTAGGACGAAAAATCCAAAATTTAAACCAAAAATCAAAAATTCGGTGCTAAACATAAAAAATGCATATTAAAAAACTTAACAAACAAATCGAACATTTCGGCCAAAATAAAGAAATTTTAGATGGAAGATCAAACATTTAGACCAAAAATATCGGTACAGGTCAAAAATCTAAAATATAGGACAAAAAAATAAAAAAATAACAATCGTTGCCAAAAAATCGGAAATTTAAACCAAAAATCGAAAACGCGGGCCTATAAATAAAAAATGGGGACCAAAAAATTCGAAAACTAAAAGAAAATTGTGGCCGAAATAAAGATAATTTTGGCTAAAAAATCAACAATTTGAAGAAAACGAAAAACAGGCCTATTGGCCCCGGTCTAGAAATAAAATCTGCATACCAAAATACATTACAAATTATAAATATTAATAAACTTAATAAAATCGAGTTGCCTCATAAATATTTCAATTTTAAAAAATTAAAAAAATCTTACTCTAACTTAATTTTGAAACGGCTCATGGTATTTTTGATTTGGAAACGTAAAATTGCACATGACAAACTTAAAAATTAATTAAATTTAAATCTAAAAAACAATAAAATCAGTATACTCCATATGTACCGGGCGTCCCAACAGTTCCGGAACGGTTGAATATCTCGAAAACTAAGCGACGGATCGCAAAGTTACAAAGCACGTGTTTCTTTATTTGTTGGGAGGTATTTAACCGTGGCACTTAGAAACCACCCCCACCCCCATTAATGAAATTTTACTTTAAATTACTTTTGAAATTAATTATGACTTTTTCAATTTGGAAAAGTAATTTTGAAATGACTAATGACATTTTCAATCTGGAAAAGTAAGATTTCACATGATAAACTTTAAAAATATGAAAAAAATATAAAATTTCACTCTAAAAAAAATCGATAAAATCAATATGCTCCACAAATGTTTATAGTTTAAGGATAATTACGAAATTTATCTCAAACTTAATTCCGATACGATTTATGACTTTTTAAAATTTGGAAAAGTAAAATTTCACACGATAAACTTTAAAAATTTGAAAAAAAATATAAATTTCACTCTAAAAAAATTCAATAAAATAAGTATACTCCACAAATGTTTAGATTTTATGGACATTCAAGAAATTTGACTCTAACTTAATTTAGAAAGAAATTATGACATTTTCAATTTGGAAAAGTAAAATCTCACATTATAAACTTTAAAAATTTGAAAAAAATAAATAAATTACACTCTAAAAAAATTCAATAAAGTAAGTATACTCCATAAATGTTTAGAATTTAAGGAAATTGAAGAAATTTTACTCCAACTTAATTCTGAAACGACTTATAACATTTTCAATTTGGAAAAGTAAAATTTCACACGATAAACTTTAAAAATTTGAAAAAAATAATAAATTTCACTCTAAAAAAATTCAATAAAGTAAGTATACTCCACAAATGTTTAGAATTTAAGGGCATTTTAGAAATTTTACTCTAACTTAATTTTGAAAGAAATTATGACATTTTCAATTTGGAAAAGTAAAACTTCACATTATAAACTTTAAAAATTTGAAAAAAAAATAAATGTAACTCTAAAAAAAATTTCAATAAAGTCACTATACTCCACAAATGTTTAGAATTGAAGGACATTCAAAAAATTTTACTCCAACTTAATTCTGAAACGACTTATGACATTTTCAATTTGGAAAAGTAAAATTTTACAGGATAAACTTTAAAAATATTAAATTTTACTCTAAAAAAATTCAATAAAATCAGTATACTCCACAAATGTTTAGAATTTAAGGACATTCAAGAAACTTTAGTCTAACTTAATTTTGAAAGAAATTATGACATTTTCAATTTGTAAAAGTAAAATTTCACATGATAAACTTTAAAAATTTGAAAAAAATATTAAATTTCACTTTAAAAAAATTCAATAAAATCACTATACTCCACAAATGTTTAAAATTTAAGGACATTCAAGAAATTTTACTTCAACTTAATTCTGAAACGACTTATGACATTTTCAATTTGGAAAAGTAAAATTTCACACGATAAACTTTAAAAATTTGAAAAAAATAATAAATTTCACTCTAAAAAAATTCAATAAAGTAAGTATACTCCACAAATGTTTAGAATTTAAGGGCATTTTAGAAATTTTACTCTAACTTAATTTTGAAAGAAATTATGACATTTTCAATTTGGAAAAGTAAAACTTCACATTATAAACTTTAAAAATTTGAAAAAAAAATAAATGTAACTCTAAAAAAAATTTCAATAAAGTCACTATACTCCACAAATGTTTAGAATTGAAGGACATTCAAAAAATTTTACTCCAACTTAATTCTGAAACGACTTATGACATTTTCAATTTGGAAAAGTAAAATTTTACAAGATAAACTTTAAAAATATTAAATTTTACTCTAAAAAAATTCAATAAAATCAGTATACTCCACAAATGTTTAGAATTTAAGGACATTCAAGAAACTTTAGTCTAACTTAATTTTGAAAGAAATTATGACATTTTCAATTTGTAAAAGTAAAATTTCACATGATAAACTTTAAAAATTTGAAAAAAATATTAAATTTCACTTTAAAAAAATTCAATAAAATCACTATACTCCACAAATGTTTAAAATTTAAGGACATTCAAGAAATTTTACTTCAACTTAATTCTGAAACGACTTATGACATTGTCAATTTGGAAAAGTAAAATTTCACACGATAAACTTTAAAAATTTGAAAAAAATAATAAATTTCACTCTAAAAAAATTCAATAAAGTAAGTATACTCCACAAATGTTTAGAATTTAAGGGCATTTTAGAAATTTTACTCTAACTTAATTTTGAAAGAAATTATGACATTTTCAATTTGGAAAAGTAAAATTTCACATTATAAACTTCAAAAATTTGAAAAAAAAATAAATTTAACTCTAAAAAAAATTTAATAAAGTCAGTATACTCCACAAATGTTTAGAATTTAAGAGCATTTAAGAAATTTTTCTCTAACTTAATTTTGAAAGGAATTATGACATTTTCAATTGGGAAAAGTAAAATTTCACATCATAAACTTTAAAAATTTGAAAAAAATAATAAATTCCACACTAGAAAAATTCAATAAAGTCAGTATACTCCACAAATGTTTAGAATTCAAGGAAATTCAAGAAATTTTACTCCAACTTAATTCTGAAACGACTTATAACATTTTCAAATTGTAAAAGTAAAATTTCACACGATAAACTTTAAAAATTTGAAAAAAATATTAAATTTTACTCTAAAAAAAAATCAATAAAGTCAGTATACTCCACAAATGTTTAGAATTTAAGGGCATTTAGGAAATTTTACTCTAACTTAATTTTGAAAGGAATTATGACATTTTCAATTGGGAAAAGTAGAATTTCACATGATAAACTTTAAAAATTTGAAAAAAATAATAAATTTCACTCTAAAAAAATCAATAAAGTCAGTATACTCCATAAATGTTTAGAATTTAAGGACATTCAAGAAATTTCACTCAGACTTCATTTTGAAACGACTAATGACATTTTCAATTCGGAAAAGTAAAATTTCACACGATAAACTTAAATAAACTAAAAATTAAAAAAATAAATAAATTTCACTCTAAAAAAATTCAATAAAGTCAGTATACTCCACAAATGTTTTTAATATAAGGATAATCAAGAAATTTCACTCTAACCTAATTTTGAAACGACTTATGACAGTTTTAATTAGGAAAAGTAAAATTTCACATAATAAACTTTTAAAAAAAATTTAAAAAATATTAAATTTCACTTTAAAAAAATAATTAAAATCTGGATACTCCACAAATGTTTCAAATTTAATTTAGTTCTAGACATTTCATTCAAATTTAATATGGTCAAGATTTATGACTTTTTAAATTTGGAAACGTAAAATTTCAAAAGACAAAATTTAAAAAAATTAAATTTCATTTAAAAAAATTAAATAAAATGAGTATACTGCACAAATGTTTAGAATTGAAGGTCATTCAAGAAATTTTACTCTAAATATTAATTTTGAAATGAGTTATGACTTTTTCAATTTGGAAAAGTAAAATTTCCAATGATATACTATAAAAATTAAAAAAAATATTATTATTATTTCATTCTGAAAAAATTCAATAAAACCAGTATACTCCAAAAATGTTTATAATATAAGGTTAATCAAGAAATTTCACTCTTTTTATAACTTTTTTAAATTTGAAAACGTAAAATTTCCCATAATAAACTAAAAAAAATTGAAAAAATAATTAAATTTCACACTAAAAAATCAATAAAATCAGTATACTCTACAAATGTTTAGAATTTGAAGGCATTTAAAAAATTTCGAAAATTAAAACATTACATGATAAACTTTCAAAATTTAAAAAAATATTAAATTTTATGCTAAAAAAAATTCAAGAAAATAAGTATACCCCAAAAATATTTGGAATTTAAGGATACGCAAGAAATTTTGCACTTAATTTTGAAACGAATTATGTCTTTTTTTTAATTTGGGAAAGTAAAATATCTCATGATAAATAAATAAAAATTTGAAAAAAATATTAAATTTTATTTATTATTTTATTTAATTGTTCAAAATGTAAGGATAACTCAATTTTAAAATGACTTATGACGTTTTAAATTTGGAAATGCGAAAAAACGTTTAAATATGAAATTATTAAATTTGCTAGGCTTTAATGTAAATTATGAATAATTAACAGTAAATTTAATTATTCAAGTATTATTAAATACATGGACCAAACGAAGCGGTTTATATCAATAATTTCCAGTAACTATTAATAATAACCGAATTTATTACATGAACTGTAACATCCATATTTACATTATGTTCATTAAATAATGAGTTTTCGGCGTTGAAATTTAAGATGTTCACTGCGCAATGTGTCACGATATTTTAGGACGGCTGTACGTTTCATTGTGTTCCAAAGATTCTAGAACACAGTTTCTCAAACTAGCTACAGTCTGTTCGTTATACCGTGATAAATTTACGGTCAGATAGGCTGGGGTAGGGGGTGTAATATTTGACCGACCGACTCAGTGGCGTTCGTACCCAATCCAATTGCTGTTAAGGGGGTGGAGCCTGTTTTGTCACGACGCATAGCGAGTTTACGACAAATTTAACACAGTATAACAAACAGACTGTACACGTGGTGGCCAAAATATCTATAAATCTAATGAGTAATATGCACAATTCTTTGAAAGAAACAATTAATGGTGAGCATTTTATAATTTACAGAAGTAACACACAAAGTGTTTAGTGGGTTATTTTTATAAGTAATCCTAAAGATTTTGTTTTGCCACGGCGCATCGCGAGTTTACGACAAATTTATCACGGTATAACAAACAGACTGTATATGTGGTGGACCAAAATATCTATAAATCTAATAAGTAATATGCACAATACTTTTAAAGAAATAATTCATGGTGAGCATTTTGTAATTTACAGAAGTGACACACAAGTGTTAAGTGGGTTATTTCTATAAGTAATCCTAAAGATTTTATTTTGCCACGAAGCATCGCGAGTTTACGACAAATTTATCACGGTATAACAAACAGACTGTACATGTGGTGGACCAAAATATCTATAAATCTAATAAGTAATATGCACAATACTTTAAAAGAAACAATTCATGATGAGTATTTTGTAATTTACAGAAGTAACACACAAAGTGTTAAGTGGGTTATTTTTATAAGTAATCCTAAAGATTTTGTTTTGCCACGGCGCATCGCGAGTTTACGACAAATTTATCACGGTATAACAAACAGACTGTACATGTGGTGGACCAAAATATCTGTAAATCTAATAAGTAATATGCACAATTCTTTAAAAGAGACAATTCATGATGAGTATTTTGTAATTTACAGAAGTAACACACAAAGTGTTAAGTGGGTTATTTTTATAAGTAATCCTAAAGATTTTGTTTTGCCACGGCGCATGGCGAGTTTACGACAAATTTATCACGGTATAACAAACAGACTGTACATGTGGTGGACCAAAATATCTGTAAATCTAATAAGTAATATGCACAATTCTTTAAAAGAAATAATTCATGGTGAGCATTTTGTAATTTACAGAAGTGACACACAAGTGTTAAGTGGGTTATTTCTATAAGTAATCCTAAAGATTTTGTTTTGCCACGGCGCATCGCGAGTTTACGACAAATTTATCACGGTATAACAAACAGACTGTACATGTGGCAGACCAAAATATCTGTAAATCTAATAAGTAATATGCACAATTCTTTAAAAGAAATAATTCATGGTGAGTATTTTGTAATTTACAGAAGTGACACACAAGTGTTAAGTGGGTTATTTCTATAAGTAATCCTAAAGATTTTGTTTTGCCACGGCGCATCGCGAGTTTACGACAAATTAATCACGGTATAACAAACAGACTGTACATGTGGTGGACCAAAATATCTATAAATCTAATAAGTAATATGCACAATACTTTAAAAGAAACAATTCATGATGAGTATTTTGTAATTTACAGAAGTAACACACAAAGTGTTAAGTGGGTTATTTTTATAAGTAATCCTAAAGATTTTGTTTTGCCACGGCGCATCGCGAGTTTACGACAAATTTATCTCGGTATAACAAACAGACTGTACATGTGGTGGACCAAAATATCTATAAATCTAATAAGTAATATGCACAATTCTTTAAAAGAAATAATTCATGATGAGTATTTTGTAATTTACAGAAGTGACACACAAGTGTTAAGTGGGTTATTTCTATAAGTAATTCTAAAGATTTTGTTTTGCCACGGCGCATCGCGAGTTTACGACAAATTTATCACGGTATAACAAACAGACTGTACATGTGGTGAACCAAAATATTTATAAATCTAATAAGTAATACGCAAAATTCTTTAAAAGAAATAATTCATGGTGGACATTTTGTAATTTACAGAAGTAACACGCAAGTGTTAAGTGGGTTATTTCTATAAGTAATCCTAAAGATTTTGTTTTGCCACGGCGCATCGCGAGTTTACGACAAATTTGTCACGGTATAATAAACAGACTGTACATGTGGTGGATCAAAATATCTATAAATCTAATAAGTAATATGCACAATTCTTTAAAAGAAATAATTCATGATGAGTATTTTGTAATTTACAGAAGTGACACACAAGTGTTAAGTGGGTTATTTCTATAAGTAATCCTAAAGATTTTATTTAGTTTACGACAAATTTATCACGGTATAACAAACAGACTGTATATGTGGTGGACCAAAATATCTATAAATCTAATAAGTAATACGCACAATTCTTTAAAAGAAACAATTCATGGTGAGCATTTTGTAATTTACAGAAGTAACACACAGTGTTAAGTGTGTTATTTCTATAAGTAATCCTAAAGATTTTATTTAGTTTACGACAAATTTATCACGGTATAACAAATAGACTGTACATGTGGTGGACCAAAATATCTATAAATCTAATAAGTAATACGCACAATTCTTTAAAAGTAACAATTCATGATGAGCATTTTGTAATTTACAAAAGTAACACACAGTGTTAAGTGTGTTATTTCTATAAGTAATCCTAAAGATTTTATTTAGTTTACGACAAACTTATCACGGTATAACAAACAGACTGTACATGTGGTGAACCAAAATATCTATAAATCTGATAAGTAATATGCACAATTCTTTAAAAGAAATAATTCATGGTGAGTATTTTGTAATTTACAGAAGTGACACACAAGTGTTAAGTGGGTTATTTCTATAAGTAATCCTAAAGATTTTATTTTGCCACGGCGCATCGCGAGTTTACGACAAATTTATCACGGTATAACAAACAGACTGTACATGTGGTGGACCAAAATATCTATAAATCTAATAAGTAATATGCACAATACTTTAAAAGAAACAATTCATGATGAGTATTTTGTAATTTACAGAAGTAACACACAAAGTGTTAAGTGGGTTATTTTTATAACTAATCCTAAAGATTTTGTTTTGCCACGGCGCATCGCGAGTTTACGACAAATTTATCTCGGTATAACAAACAGACTGTACATGTGGTGGACCAAAATATCTATAAATCTAATAAGTAATATGCACAATTCTTTAAAAGAAATAATTCATGATGAGTATTTTGTAATTTACAGAAGTGACACACAAGTGTTAAGTGGGTTATTTCTATAAGTAATTCTAAAGATTTTGTTTTGCCACGGCGCATCGCGAGTTTACGACAAATTTATCACGGTATAACAAACAGACTGTACATGTGGTGAACCAAAATATTTATAAATCTAATAAGTAATACGCAAAATTCTTTAAAAGAAATAATTCATGGTGGACATTTTGTAATTTACAGAAGTAACACGCAAGTGTTAAGTGGGTTATTTCTATAAGTAATCCTAAAGATTTTGTTTTGCCACGGCGCATCGCGAGTTTACGACAAATTTGTCACGGTATAATAAACAGACTGTACATGTGGTGGATCAAAATATCTATAAATCTAATAAGTAATATGCACAATTCTTTAAAAGAAATAATTCATGATGAGTATTTTGTAATTTACAGAAGTGACACACAAGTGTTAAGTGGGTTATTTCTATAAGTAATCCTAAAGATTTTATTTAGTTTACGACAAATTTATCACGGTATAACAAACAGACTGTATATGTGGTGGACCAAAATATCTATAAATCTAATAAGTAATACGCACAATTCTTTAAAAGAAACAATTCATGGTGAGCATTTTGTAATTTACAGAAGTAACACACAGTGTTAAGTGTGTTATTTCTATAAGTAATCCTAAAGATTTTATTTAGTTTACGACAAATTTATCACGGTATAACAAATAGACTGTACATGTGGTGGACCAAAATATCTATAAATCTAATAAGTAATACGCACAATTCTTTAAAAGAAACAATTCATGGTGAGCATTTTGTAATTTACAGAAGTAACACACAGTGTTAAGTGTGTTATTTCTATAAGTAATCCTAAAGATTTTATTTAGTTTACGACAAATTTATCACGGTATAACAAATAGACTGTACATGTGGTGGACCAAAATATCTATAAATCTAATAAGTAATACGCACAATTCTTTAAAAGTAACAATTCATGATGAGCATTTTGTAATTTACAAAAGTAACACACAGTGTTAAGTGTGTTATTTCTATAAGTAATCCTAAAGATTTTATTTAGTTTACGACAAACTTATCACGGTATAACAAACAGACTGTACATGTGGTGAACCAAAATATCTATAAATCTGATAAGTAATATGCACAATTCTTTAAAAGAAATAATTCATGGTGAGTATTTTGTAATTTACAGAAGTGACACACAAGTGTTAAGTGGGTTATTTCTATAAGTAATCCTAAAGATTTTATTTTGCCACGGCGCATCGCGAGTTTACGACAAATTTATCACGGTATAACAAACAGACTGTACATGTGGTGGACCAAAATATCTATAAATCTAATAAGTAATATGCACAATACTTTAAAAGAAACAATTCATGATGAGTATTTTGTAATTTACAGAAGTAACACACAAAGTGTTAAGTGGGTTATTTTTATAACTAATCCTAAAGATTTTGTTTTGCCACGGCGCATCGCGAGTTTACGACAAATTTATCTCGGTATAACAAACAGACTGTACATGTGGTGGACCAAAATATCTATAAATCTAATAAGTAATATGCACAATTCTTTAAAAGAAATAATTCATGATGAGTATTTTGTAATTTACAGAAGTGACACACAAGTGTTAAGTGGGTTATTTCTATAAGTAATTCTAAAGATTTTGTTTTGCCACGGCGCATCGCGAGTTTACGACAAATTTATCACGGTATAACAAACAGACTGTACATGTGGTGAACCAAAATATTTATAAATCTAATAAGTAATACGCAAAATTCTTTAAAAGAAATAATTCATGGTGGACATTTTGTAATTTACAGAAGTAACACGCAAGTGTTAAGTGGGTTATTTCTATAAGTAATCCTAAAGATTTTGTTTTGCCACGGCGCATCGCGAGTTTACGACAAATTTGTCACGGTATAATAAACAGACTGTACATGTGGTGGATCAAAATATCTATAAATCTAATAAGTAATATGCACAATTCTTTAAAAGAAATAATTCATGATGAGTATTTTGTAATTTACAGAAGTGACACACAAGTGTTAAGTGGGTTATTTCTATAAGTAATCCTAAAGATTTTATTTAGTTTACGACAAATTTATCACGGTATAACAAACAGACTGTATATGTGGTGGACCAAAATATCTATAAATCTAATAAGTAATACGCACAATTCTTTAAAAGAAACAATTCATGGTGAGCATTTTGTAATTTACAGAAGTAACACACAGTGTTAAGTGTGTTATTTCTATAAGTAATCCTAAAGATTTTATTTAGTTTACGACAAATTTATCACGGTATAACAAATAGACTGTACATGTGGTGGACCAAAATATCTATAAATCTAATAAGTAATACGCACAATTCTTTAAAAGAAACAATTCATGGTGAGCATTTTGTAATTTACAGAAGTAACACACAGTGTTAAGTGTGTTATTTCTATAAGTAATCCTAAAGATTTTATTTAGTTTACGACAAATTTATCACGGTATAACAAATAGACTGTACATGTGGTGGACCAAAATATCTATAAATCTAATAAGTAATACGCACAATTCTTTAAAAGTAACAATTCATGATGAGCATTTTGTAATTTACAAAAGTAACACACAGTGTTAAGTGTGTTATTTCTATAAGTAATCCTAAAGATTTTATTTAGTTTACGACAAACTTATCACGGTATAACAAACAGACTGTACATGTGGTGAACCAAAATATCTATAAATCTGATAAGTAATATGCACAATTCTTTAAAAGAAATAATTCATGGTGAGTATTTTGTAATTTACAGAAGTGACACACAAGTGTTAAGTGGGTTATTTCTATAAGTAATCCTAAAGATTTTATTTTGCCACGGCGCATCGCGAGTTTACGACAAATTTATCACGGTATAACAAACAGACTGTACATGTGGTGGACCAAAATATCTATAAATCTAATAAGTAATATGCACAATACTTTAAAAGAAATAATTCATGGTGAGCATTTTGTAATTTACAGAAGTGACACAGAAGTGTTATGTGGGTTATTTCTATAAGTAATCCTAAAGATTTTGTTTTGCCACGGCGCATCGCGAGTTTACGACAAATTTATCACGGTATAACAAACAGACTGTACATGTGGTGGACCAAAATATCTATAAATCTAATAAGTAATATGCACAATTCTTTAAAAGAAATAATTCATGATGAGTATTTTGTAATTTACAGAAGTGACACACAAGTGTTAAGTGGGTTATTTCTATAAGTAATCCTAAAGATTTTATTTTGCCACGGCGCATCGCGAGTTTACGACAAATTTATCACGGTATAACAAACAGACTGTACATGTGGTGGACCAAAATATCTATAAATCTAATAAGTAATATGCACAATTCTTTAAAAGAAATAATTCATGGTGAGCATTTTGTAATTTACAGAAGTGACACACAAGTGTTAAGTGGGTTATTTCTATAAGTAATCCTAAAGATTTTGTTTTGCCACGGCGCATCGCGAGTTTACGACAAATTTATCACGGTATAACAAACAGACTGTACATGTGGTGGACCAAAATATCTGTAAATCTAATAAGTAATATGCACAATTCTTTAAAAGGAACATTTTTTTAATTTACAGAAGTAACACACAAGTGTTAAGTGTGTTATTTCTATAAGTAATCCTAAAGATTTCAAATATGTATTTCTCGTTATGCAAATAAGCAATAAATATAACTATGCAGCTCAGAATATGGAATTACAGCCATATATGTAATTTATTCTAGCAAGTGTCGCATTGCTCATAAAACTTATACTACATTAATGTGGAATATATTCCGCTGCTGCCACCTGCAAGGCCATAAAATCTTTCGCACGCCGCTTTCCGCCCTCGGAAATATCCGAGAAGTTACACACATTTTATTAATACAATTAATCCCGGCGGAATTTAATTAACCGAGCCGACGATTTCCGGTTTCAGGTTCGACTGCGGATCCGGCGTCGGCGTCGTCCGATCGGAGGAGACGGTCCTCCTGAACCAGTGGAACCACGTGACGCTGTACAGGCACAGATGGGACGCCTGGCTGCAGCTGAACGGCGGCAAACACGTCCAGGGCAGATCGAAGGGACTGTTCTCGAGGATAACTTTCAGGGAGCCCCTGTTCATAGGGGGCGCCGGCAACACGACCGGGCTCTCCGAGAAGTTGCCCGTTGCCGTCGGCCTCAAGGGATGCATACGACACCTGGAGGTTAATGATCACCTGTACAAATTTGCCCTGGAGCCGCACGGGGAGGCGTCGAAGGGATACGGCATAGGTAAACTATATAATAAATTCTTGGGATATTAAGTTTTAAGGGTGTGAATTTGGGGCGTTGAAATCTCTGCTTATAAACAAAGTCATCTAATTCTTGCGACACAACTGGTAAATCATATTATAAACAAAGTCATGCAATAAAGTTGATCTAATTCTCGTGACACCAGTGGCGGTTTCAAAGGGGGGGTAACCGGGTAATAACCCCCCCTAAGAATTTTTCGCTTATCAATTTTTATTGTTAAAAATTACCGGTATTCCATATTCCAAACAAATAATATAATATATTTTACATTATTTAACTTGGATTATTGATTTTATTTCGTGATTTTTTAATTTTTTGCTAATATTTTCGAATTTCTGGTCAGAAACTTATTTTTGGTGGCAAATTATTTTGCTTCTACCTTTCGATTTTTTGGTCTGCTTTTTTATTTTTAGATCAGGATTCTTGATTCCTTGGCCCATATTTGAGATTTCTGCATTTCCAACCTTTGTTTATTTTTCTTTATTTTGACCAAAATATTCGATTGGTTTGTAGAAATGTTCGATTTTTTTTGTCTGCAATTTTTATCTTTTCGCTCGTTTTCGATGTTTTGTTTAAATTTTCAAGCTATATTGTAGTTTTTTTTTTATTTTTTGGTCTAAATATTCTTTATTTTGACGAAAAAAATCGATTGGTTTGTAGAAATTTTGGATTTTTTGTCTGCATTTTTTATCTTCCCGCCCGAATTTTTGTTGTTTAGTCTAAATTTTCAACTTTTTAGGTTTTTACTTTTTTGGCCTATATTTAGTTTAAATTTTTGGTCTTTTGGCCCAAATTTTCTTTATTTCGACTTAAATTTTCGATTCGTTTGTTAAAATTTTTGATTTTTTAGTCTACAGCTTTGATTTTTAGGTACGAATTTTAGATTTTTGGTCTTAATTTTTTATTTTTTGTCCCATATTTTAGATTTTCTTGCGAATTTATTTTTTATTTTTATATATACAAACATCTTTATTCACAGAAATAACATCTAAATACATTATGTTAAAAACTTGAAATCCGCTTTCCGTTGGCTCTGAAAGGGCTATCGATTTTTATTTTTGCTATTATTTTCAAATTTCTCTTTGGAACTTATTTTAAGCTAAAAAGAGTTATTTTGGGGCTAAAAATGACAAATTATTTTTCTTTTGCTTGTATTTTCAATTTTTTGGTCTGCATTTTTATTTTTAAACCAGGTTTTTGATTTTTTGGCCGATAATTTAGATCTTCGGCTGTTTTGTTTTAAATTTTTGATTTTTTGGCCAAAATATTCGATTTTTCTAGCAAGACAAATAATAATAATAATAATATGTTTATTTCCCAACAGATCTTACATCTTATTACAGGGAAAAAATATATAAAAACTAAGTAGCTTAAAATAAAAGAGAAAATATAATGCAATTGAGAGTTTTTAACTTATAATTAAAGCAATCCTAAATAAATAAATGGTTCTTTGTTTCTTCAAAAAAGGAGGACGGATATTGTATAAGTGGCTCTACCATCAACATGTTCCACGAGCCGCCACTGATTTCATTTAGTAGAAAAGTGCCTTGTCTCAACTTTTAAAGCTAATTAAAGCGAAAATTAAAGAAAAATATTTTCCTATTAAAAAAAAATTGGAAAATGATTTTGAACAATAGAGTGATTTTTGAGACTAATTTAAACCCTTTTCTTAGAATATTCTGCATTTTTTATTATTAAGCCTGTATTTGTTTTCTGGCTAAATTTTTGATCATTTGGTCTGAATATTCTTTATTTTTACGTAAATTTTCGATTTCATTGTTAAAATGTTCGACTATTTGGTCCGCATTTTTTATTTCTCCTGACGAATTTTTTGTTTTTAAATTTTTGACCTGTATATTCGATATTTTTGGTCAAAATATTTTAACTTTTAGCTTAAATATCCCTTATTTAGACCTTTTGCGATTTCATTTTTTAAATTTTCGACTTTTTGGCCCAAATTTTTAGATTTTTTACCTGTATTTTCGATTATTTTTGGTCTAAAGTTTTGATCTGTTGACCTAAATATTCTTTATTGTGACATAAATTTTCGATTTAATTGTTAAAATTTTTGATTTTTTTGTCCGCATTTTTGATTTTTCGGGCCGATTTTTTAATTCTAGTTCCAAAGTTTTGAGTTAATTTTGGTTAAAATATCTATAACCTGAATTATTGATTTATTTTTGATATTGTTTTATTCTTTTCTGGTATTTTGGAGTTTTGTTTGTTGAAATTTTCGATTTTTTAGTCTGCAATTATTATCTTCAGGCCCGAGTTTTCGATATACTGTCTAAATTTTCGACTTTCTGGCCAACATTATAAATATTTATTATTTTTTAAAATCTTTTGACCTAATTTTTTCTTTTCGATTTTATTGTTAAAATTTTTCGGTTTGTTGGCTCCCATTTTTGGTTTTTCGTTTAGTCTGCATTTATTATGTTTAGGTCCGAATTTTCCATGTTTTGTCTAAATTTTCGACTTTTTGACCAACATTGTAGATTTTTTGTTAATCTTTTGCCCTAAATTTTTCTTTATTTATTTTTATTTGTCTGTTCAAATGTTTCTTTCCTTGGTCCACTATTTTTATTTTTTTTTAATTTTTGGTATATTTTGCAGTGGCGGTATCAAAGGGGGGATAATCGGGTAATTACCCCCCTAAGAATTTTTCTCTTATCAATTTTTATTGTTAAAAATTACCGGTATTCCATATTCCAAACAATATAACCGGTAAATTTTTTCAACGCTTTAAAACGTTGGAAAAGGATAGGGAGATTTCACGGAACAGGTGTGGTATATGAGAACGAAAGCACCAGTTTATTTATCTTTTTTTTAATTACCGCCCCCCCCCCCCCTATACCAGTTGGCTGGAAACGCCCTTGCGTGACACAACTGGTAAATTGTGCTTAACACGTTCGCTGCCACTGCAAATGAAGTCGGACGCACTAGCGAATGTGTTAATAACAATTATACAGTGCATCATAAGGATTTAAGACTGTTCGACCCGTTTGAAAAATGAAGCGTTTTCGGCACTCAGCTCATAACTGATTGTGGTGTAATCGATAAAAATTATGTAATAATATTCTACACAGGGTTACATAAAGGATAAAGGTTGGATTCTATAGAATTACATTTTTTATAAGTATTTCTGATAATGTGCAATTTAGCGTTAAAAAATAGGTATTTTCAACATTGAATAAAATTTAAATAAACGCTGAAAATCCAAAATGTTTTACTATAGAGGCACAGATTGATTCTGTAGCAACAAAATCCATTAAGCGAAATTAGTTTTACCTGAAAAATAAGAACGCAATTACGTATGAACTGGACCCTTCCGCGAGATATTTTAGTTGGCGTATGGTGACGCCATCTGCAGAAAATCGTTATTTTTTCTGCGATAGGATGTTTAAGAGATGCGTGAGTATATGTTTGGCAGAAGAAACCATTCGTTGCGGGACCAACAGCCTTTTTTCCATTGCGAATTTCAGCATTATTTTCGAAATACTTTAAGTTTCCACCTTCCTGAACAACTTCCAATAGTTTTTTATAATGAAAGATGTCGAAAATATTAAAGAAATTAACGTAATTAACTATGTTTCTATATACAGTTCAACTTCCAATAGTTTTATCATGAAAGAACTCAAAAATATTAAATCCAACATTTTGAGCATTTTTTATAATTTATTGTTATTTTACTACTTGGTTGTATTGCCTCTTTTTGTTTTGTTACATTTGCTTTAAAAATAATTAAAAAAATTTAAATTTAAATTTAAACAATTAATATTTCCATTATTTTTTATTTTGACATAGGTTGTTGTACATCGTTGAAAATAGAAAAAAAAGTCTATTTATGCGTGTAAAAATCAAATATGGCGGCTATTTGAAATAAGAAAGTTGGTATTAATATCTCGGAAACCGCCATCTTGAATTTTATTTTGACTTGATTTCTATGTTTGCCTGATTAAACCAAGTAACTTTTATTTAAAAAAATTTTTCGCATCTTTAATAATTATTGAGATATTTGATTTTTTTGAAAATCGCGATTTTCAGTTTTTTTTTTAATATTTTCTAAACTGCATGGAATTTTGAAAATTTCTCAACATAATCTGAATCAGCATAGAAAACTGCACAACATTGCCCATTTAACCAGATCTCTAGCTTTAAGAATAAGAAAGATACCCATGCAATCCTACTCTATTTAGGACATCCTGTATACAGTTCAACTTTTCAGGTCTTCTGTATGAGTTTTCTCTTGAAAATTGAGTTCAATCGATTACAAATATAGTCTTACGACTGCGATTTTAATTGCATAATGTTTTTGGAAGGAGGAATTTTCTTTTTATGAAAGCCTGTGTTTCTTTTTCTCCGTCTTCCCGTTTCGCGTTCCAATCTCATTACATCAATCCTAATAAAAAATTCATTAGAGTTGATGGCGTGACCTTATTAACTAGACTCGGCTTTAATTGGAACTTCAGGGCTAATTTCAATTTGCTGCCGGCTCTCGATTCAAATTTTATGATGCGCATTTTAAGTTCCAATTTGGTATTCATTTCTATTTTTGGAGCCCGAGCTAATAAGTCGTTTCGTGTCAAAAGTGCAGTGGAATTTTAAGGAAATTAATTCATGATTCTTAAAAATTCTTTGATCTTTAAAGTAATTTTAATATAAGGAAATTAGTTCGTAGTTTAACGCTGTTCTTAAGAATTCTTTAATCTTTAAGTAATATTAATATTTATTGTTTTCTTTATTTGACGTAGTGGCGTTGAAAAATTGAGACTTATAATCATGTAATTAAAAATAAAAAAAGATAAAAAATTATAAACTGAATCTTAAATTATACATTAAATTAGAGACGCAAGTTGTTGCAACCTTTATGTATTAATAGCATAAATTATAGAACCCTAGGCGGATAAAACTATGGCCGGTGGCCCTTATTTATATTTATAAGCAAAGGAAATTAAAATTTATCTTAAAATAAAAATTATCATAACATACTCTTGAAAAATATATTTTTTTCAAATGGAATAATTCACGTTGAATGTATGGGTGGAGAATTTGAATATATGATAATGCCACTGTCGGCGCACTTTATTAATATTAAAAAACTTCGTTTTTACGGAGCGGGCTTAAAGTTTCGAGCAAGTGAGAGGGAAAGTAAAGAAGACGATTAAGCTGAAAATGCAAGAGTTTTCGTATACTTGCGGCATTAGATGAGTATTTAAGTTTGAAATTATTCAATTACTTTCACTTCTGCGATTCGATTCAACTTTTTCGTTTCTTTGATTGTTATGTAAGTATTCAATATTTTTGTTTGAATTTCATAAAGGTAACTTTGTAACTTATTTCGTTTTTAAAGTTAAAGGGATTTTTGTCGTATTCGTTCTATAATAATAGATTTTTTCTGTACGAAGTGCGGAAAAGTATTGCTATCAAGAAAATTATCCATTTTTTTTTTAAATTGAAAGATTCCCACAATTTTTGAAGAAATGTGTGTGTGTGTGTGTTCTGTGGGCGGGAAAGTTTTGCGATCAGGAAAATTATCCAAATTTCTTTTTGACCGAAATATCTGGGGACTCCGTCAATTTTTGGAAAAAAAAATTGAGTCTGTTTGTGAGAGTTCTGTGGGCGAGAAAGTTATCCAAATTTTTTAATAGAAATATCGGAGGATTCCGACAATTTTTGGAAAAAAAATTCTAGTCTATTTGTGTATTTGTGTTCTGTGGGCGGGAAAGTTTTACACAGACTTGAATTTTTTTTCCAAAAATTGTCGGACTCTTCGGATATTTCCGAAATGTTTTGGATAATTTTCCCGATCGTAAAACTTTCCCGCCCACAGAACACACACACACAAATAGGGAAAATTATTAACATTTTTTTAACGGAAATATCCGAAGATTCCGACAATTTTTGGAAAAAAAATGGAGTCTTTTTGTGTGTGTTATATGGACGGGAAAGTTTGTGATTGACAAAATTATCCAAAAATTTTCTTAACGGAAAAATATATAGATTCCGACAATTTTTGGAAAAGAAAATTTCGAGTCTGTTTTTCTGTGTGTATGTGTGTGTTCTGTGGGCAGTAATTATCAACTTTTTTTTTAACGGAAATATCCAAGGATTCCGACAATTTTTGGAAAAAAAGAAATCTCGCGTCTGTGTGTTTGTTCTGTGGGCGGAAAAGTGTTGCGATCGGGTAAATTATCCAATTTTTTTTAACGGAAATATCCCTGGATTACAACAATTTTTGGAAAAAAAATCGAGTCTGTTTCTGTTCTGTGAGCGGGAAAGTATTGCGTTCGGGAAAATTATCCAACATTTTTTTTAAGGGAAATATCCGAAGATTCCGACAATAACAAAAAATTATTTCGAGTCTGTGTGTGTGTTCTGTGGGCGGAAAAGTATTGCGATTAAGAAAATTATCCAAAATTTTTTTTAACGGGAACATCCGAGAATTCCGACCATTTTTGGAAAAAAAAATTCGAGTCTGTTTGTATGTGTGTTTTGTCGGCGGGAACGTTTTTTGGTCGGGAAAATTATCCAAACATTTTTTAACGGAAATATCCGAGGATTCTAACAATTTTTAGAGAAAAAAATCGAGTCTGTGTGTGAGTGTTCTGTGGATGGAATACTTTGAAGTCGATAGCAATTGTTTTCATATTTATTTAAAGCCACCAAAATTGCAACATTTTTTAACGAGTTTTCACACTGATTACATGAAATGATGACAAAATCTGATAATGGTGTGTATGTACTTTTTCACGTAATAACAATCTCGAATAATTTTTGAGTAATTTTGGAAAATTTTAAGTCGACGACAATGGTTTTTATATTTTTTTGAGATCATTAAAATTATTCCAATTTTTTATAATTAAAATTAATCACAAAATTTCGTGTAGGTGAGTATGCAGGTTTTTCCGAAATCATAATCTCGAGTGAGTTTTGAGTAATTTTGGAAAGTTATAAGTCGATGGCAATTGTTTTCATATTTATTTCAAGACACCAAATTTATAACAATTTTTCACGATTTTTCGCAGTGATTATTACATGAAATTTTGACGAAATCTCACAATGGTGTGTATGTAATTTTTTACGTAACAATAACCTCGAATGTTTTTTGAGTAATTTTGGAAAGTTTTAAATTGATAGCAATTGTTTTTATATTTATTTTAAGCCATAAAATTTATAACAATTTTTCACGATTTTTCTCAGTGATTACATGAAATTTTGACAAGATCTGATGATGGCTTGTATATAATTTTGCACGTAATAACAATCTCGAATGATTTTTGAGTAATTTTGGAAAATTTTAAGTCGACGACAATTGTTTTTATATTTTTTTGAGATCATTAAAATTATTCCAATTTTTTTATAATTAAAATTAATCACAAAATTTCGTGTAGGTGAGTATGCAGATTTTTCCGAAATCATAATCTCGAGTAAGTTTTGAGTAATTTTGGAAAAATACAAGTCGATGGGAATTGTTTTCATATTTATTTCAAGACACCAAATTTATAACAATTTTTCACGATTTTTCGCAGTGCTTACATGAAATTTTGACGAAATCTGACGATGGTGTGTATGTATTTTTTCACGTAACAATAATCTCGAATGTTTTTTGAGTAATTTTGGAAACTTTTAAATTGATAGCTATTGTTTTTATATTTATTTCAAGCCATAAAATTTATAACAATTTTTCACGATTTTTCTCAGTGATTACATAAAATTTTGACGAAATCTGACGATGGTGTGTATGTATTTTTTCACGTAACAATAATCTCGAATGTTTTTTGAGTCATTTTGGAAAGTTTTAAATTGATAGCAATTGTTTTCATATTTATTTAAAGCCACCAAAATTGCAACAATTTTTCACGAGTTTTCGCACTGATTACATGAAATTATGACAAAATCTGATGATGGTGTGTATATACATTTTCACGTAATAATAATCTCGAATAATTTTTGAGTAATTTTGGAAAGTTTTAAGTCGACGACAATTATTTTTATATTTTTTTGAGATCATTAAAATTATTCCAATTTTTTTATAATTAAAATTAATCACAAAACTTCGTGTAGGTGAGTTTGCAGGTTTTTCCGAAATCATAATCTCGAGTGAGTTTTGAGTCATTTTGGAAAGTTACATGTCGATGGGAATTGTTTTCATATTTATTTCAAGACACCAAATTTATAACAATTTTTTCGCAGTGATTACATGAAATTATAACGAAATCTGATGATGGTGTGTATGTACTTTTTCACGTAATAATAACCTCGAATGTTTTTTGAGTAATTTTGGAAAGTTTTAAATCGATAGCAATTGTTTTCATATTTATTTAAAGCTACCAAAATTGCAACAATTTTTCACGAGTTTTCGCACTGATTACATGAAATTATGACAAAATCTGATGATGGTGTGTATGTACATTTTCACGTAATAACAATCTCGAATGATTTTTGAGAAATTTTGGAAAATTTTAAGTCGACGACAATTGTTTTTATATTTTTTTGAGATCATTAAAATTATTCCAATTTTTTTATAATTAAAATTAATCACAAAACTTCGTGTATGTGAGTATGCAGGTTTTTCCGAAATCATAATCTCGAGTGAGTTTTGAGTAATTTTGGAAAGTTACAAGTCGATGGCAATTGTTTTCATATTTATTTCAAGACACCAAATTTATAACAATTTTTTCGCAGTGATTACATGAAATTATAACGAAATCTGATGATGGTGTGTATGTAATTTTTCACGTAATAATAACCTCGAATGTTTTTTGTGTAATTTTGGAAAGTTTTAAATTGATGGCAATTGTTTTCATATTTATTTAAAGCCACCAAAATTGCAACAATAATTTTTCACGAGTTTTCGCACTGATTACATGAAATTATGACAAAATCTGATGATGGTGTGTATATAATTTTTCACGTAATAATAATCTCGAATGTTTTTTGAGTAATTTTGGAAAATTTTAAGTCGACTATAATTGTTTTTATATTTCTTTGAGATCATTAAAATTATTCCAATTTTTTTATAATTAAAATTAATCACAAAACTTCGTGTAGGTGAGTATGCAGGTTTTTCCGAAATCATAATCTCGAGTGAGTTTTGAGTAATTTTGGAAAGTTACAAGTCGATGGGAATTGTTTTCATATTTATTTCAAGACACCAAATTTATTTATAACAATTTTTCACGATTTTTCGCAGTGCTTATATGCAATTTTGACGAAATCTGACAAAGGTGTGTATGTATTTTTTCACGTAACAATAATCTCGAATGTTTTTTGAGTAATTTTAGAAAGTTTTAAATCGATAGCAATTGTTTTCATATTTATTTAAAGCCACCAAAATTGCAACATTTTTTTACGAGTTTTCGCTCTGATTACATGAAATTATGACAAAGTCTGATAATGATGTGTATGTATATTTTCACGTAATAACAATCTCGAATGATTTTTGAGTAATTTTGGAAAATTTTAAGTCGACGACAATTGTTTTTATATTTTTTTGAGATCATTAAAATTATTCCAATTTTTTTTATAATTAAAATTAATCACAAAATTTCGTGTAGGTGAGTATGAAGATTTTTCCGAAATCATAATCTCGAGTGAGTTTTGAGTAATTTTGGAAAGTTACAAGTCAATGGGAATTGTTTTCATATTTATTTCAAGACACCAAATTTATTTATAACAATTTTTCACGATTTTTCGCAGTGATTACATGAAATTTTGACGAAATCTGACAAAGGTATGTATGTAATTTTTTACGTAACAATAATCTCGAATGTTTTTTGAGTAATTTTGGAAAGTTTTAAATCGATAGCAATTGTTTTTATATTTATTTCAAGCCATAAAATTTATAAAAAAATTTCACGATTTTTCGCAGTGATTACATGAAATTATGACAAGATCTGATGATGGTATGTATGTAATTTTTCACGTAATAATAATCTCGAATGATTTTTGAGAAATTTTCGAAAATTTTAAGTCGACGACAATTGTTTTTATATTTTTTTGAGACCATTAAAATTATTTCAATTTTTTTATAATTAAAATTAATCACAACATTTCGTGTAGGTAACTATGCAGGTTTTTCCGAAATCATAATCTCGAGTGAGTTTTGAGTAATTTTGGAAAGTTACAAGTCGATGGCAATTGTTTTCATATTTATTTCAAGACACCAAATTTTTAACAAAGTTTCACGATTTTCGCAGTGATTACATGAAATTATAACAAAATCTGATGATGGTATGTATGTACTTTTTCACGTAATAATAACCTCGAATGTTTTTGAGTAATTTTGGAAAGTTTTAAATCGATAGCAATTGTTTTTATATTTATTTCAAGCCATAAAATTTATAACAATTTTTCACGATTTTTCTCAGTGATTACATGAATTTTTGACAAGATCTGATGATGGTGTGCATATAATTTTTCACGTAATAACAATCTCGAATGATTTTTGAGTAATTTTGGAAAATTTTAAGTCGACGACAATTGTTTTTATATTTTTTTGAGATCATTAAAATTATTCCAATTTTTTTATAATTAAAATTAATCACAAAACTTCGTGTAGGTGAGTTTGCAGGTTTTTCTGAAATCATAATCTCGAGTGAGTTTTGAGTAATTTTGGAAACTTACATGTCGATGGGAATTGTTTTCATATTTATTTCAAGACACCAAATTTATAACAATTTTTAACGATTTTTCGCAGTGATTACATGAAATTTTGACGAAATCTGATGATGGTGTGTATGTAATTTTTTACGTAACAATAATCTCGAATGTTTTTTTGAGTAATTTTGGAAAGTTTTAAATCGATAGCAATTATTTTCATATTTATTTAAAGCCACCAAAATTGCAACAATTTTTCACGAGTTTTCGCTCTGATTACATGAAATTATGACAAAATCTGATAATGATGTGTATGTATATTTTCAGGTAATAACAATCTCGAATGATTTTTGAGTAATTTTGGAAAATTTTATGTCGACGACAATTGTTTTTATATTTTTTTGAGGTCATTAAAATTATTCCAATTTTTTTATAATTAAAATTAATCACAAAACTTCGTGTAGGTGAGTTTGCAGGTTTTTCTGAAATCATAATCTCGAGTGAGTTTTGAGTAATTTTGGAAAGTTACAAGTCGATGGGAATTGTTTTCGTATTTATTTCAAGACACCAAATTTATAACAATTTTTCACGATTTTTCGCAGTGCTTACATGAAATTTTGACGAAATCTGACGATGGTGTGTATGTATTTTTTCACGTAACAATAATCTCGAATGTTTTTTGAGTAATTTTGGAAACTTTTAAATTGATAGCAATTGTTTTTATATTTATTTCAAGCCATAAAATTTATAACAATTTTTCACGATTTTTCGCAGTGATTACATGAAATTTTGACGAAATCTAACGTTAGTGTGTATGTAATTTTTTACGTGACAATAACCTCGAATGTTTTTTGAGTAATTTTGGAAAGTTTTAAATCGATAGCAATTGTTTTCATATTTATTTAAAGCCACCAAAATTGCAATAATTTTTCACGAGTTTTCGCACTGATTACATGAAATTATCACAAAATCTGATGATGGTGTGTATGTACTTTTTCACGTAATAACAATCTCGAATGATTTTTGAGTAATTTTGGAAAATTTTAAGTCGACTACAATTGTTTTTATATTTTTTTGAGATCATTAAAATTATTCCAATTTTTTATAATTAATATTAATCACAACATTTCGTGTAGGTGAGTTTGCAGGTTTTTCCGAAATCATAATCTCGAGTGAGTTTTGTTTTGTGAGTTTGAATTGTTTTCATATTTATTTCAAGACACCAAATTTATAACAATTTTTCACGATTTTCGCAGTGATTACATGAAATTTTGACGAAATCTGATGATGGTGTGTATGTAATTTTTACGTAACAATAATCTCGAATGTTTTTTAAGTAATTTTGGAAAGTTTTAAATCGATAGCAATTGTTTTTATATTTATTTCAAGCCACCAAAATTATAACTATAACAATTTTCCGCACTGATTACATGAAATTATAACAAGATCTGATGATGGTGTGTATGTAATTTTTCACGTAATAATAATCTCGAATGGTTTTTGAGAAATTTTGGAAAATTTTAAGTGGGCGACAATTGTTTTTGTATATTTTTGAGATCATTAAAATTATTCCAATTTTTCTATAACTAAAATTAATCACAAACTTGTGCGTTTGGGTCTACCCAAACCGGACATTAATTGCACTACCTTCAATTAGAAGCACATACTGCTCTTGAATGACGTTTATCAATAATCCACATAACATCTGTTTAGACGAAGGTAACGCGAAAAAAAAAATATTTTTTGGGCACCTCTGTATATATTTTCTTGGCGTACCTGTATGTGAAACATTAATAAATTTCTGTTTCTATTCGTATTTCAATTTCTATCACGTCTATTAATTGCTTGCAAAGCTCTTGAATACCACTGACAGCTGTTTTTTTTTTCCGCTTAGAAAACAAATCTATTCCATATTGAAATTGTGCAGCATTTGCTCTAGAAAAGATTGAAAGGGTCGCGTATTTCAAAGGAAACGAGAAACCGGTATTTGACTGGGAACTAATTAAAAAAAATATGTATTAAGTGGTTATAACTGAAACTTCAGATATAAGTTTCACAAACCGGAATTTATTATTCATTCGCGTGTAAAATGTTAATCAACAAGTTTGCAGCATCAGCAAACCACCCTTCATTAAGTCCGTGTATATATAGCATTTCCGCCACAAAAAAAGCGACGCATTCCTTTATATTTTCTAACAAAAGGGCGAAAAATAAACATTGTCCCCGCTTTAATTTAGATTTACGTCCCCCTTCAGTATATATCGGCCCCGAGAAAAACGCGCATTATTTCCCTTCCCTTCTCGTGTTCCCTTTTGTTCGTCTTGTTTTTTATGAAATTACGTTATGCGGGGGACGGCGAAGTTGGCGCCGCAAATTTAAAAGTTGCGACCGAAAGGATTCGCTCGAATTCTTTTCGGGAAAATTCGCGCGGCGGGGCGGGACGGAATTTATTAAAACTGCGTCGCCCCCGCAAATGGGACGCAATTTTCGCACGGGGGCGCATAAAGGGCCGCTTAAATTTCCGTCTGTATGTTTTTCCCTTATCTCGCTGTAAATTAAACAAGAGAAAGAGTGTGGAATATACACATGCGTACAGAGAGAGAAAAAGGGAAATTCGAGAGGGTGGAAGCAATATGCCGCGCTGACTGTAATAAGATTGATGAAGGGTGTTATTTGAAAAATATTCTGGAACGGCTTGTAGGTGTGGATCTTGTAAAATTCTTATATCTTTAAGGCTTAATATAGTTTTTACCATTTCCTAGCGGCGTTTTAAACAAAAACTTTCTTTAGGTTGATACAGAGCTATTTTTATTAAAACTTTAATAGCGCCTAAATTATCTTTGTTATTATTATGAATTTGTCAAAAATCTTCACGGTAAGCCTCAGATAATTTATTTATGGAGATATTGATGAAGACAATTTTTTTAAATATTAAATAGTTTTGGAGATATCGTAAAAATAATTTAATGGGTGTGGCGCAAACCAACCCACAAATATTTCAGTAGACAACTACAATAAAAAAGTGAGTTTTAAAGAAAATCTCTACAAATAAAGGTGCAAAATGGGAAATAAAATAAAAAAAATTATTTATCTTCAAGAAATCAGAGAATTTTTACTTTAATATATCTACACCCCTTGCGGTTATGTTTTTTTAAGACGTCTTTCAACGCCCTAGTATATGCCAGGGGCGACTCGTTATATAGAGCCAAGGACACTACCTGTAGTTTCAAGCTCAGCAAAAAATTTAAATAATTCTTAAAACACTTTTTCGCCAGTTACTTTGGTCTCTAGGCAGATAAATCGTTCTTTCTTTCTTCAAAAAAGGATTGTATAGGTGGCTTTACCAACATCATGTTCCACAAGCCACCACTTGTTATAACTGTTCGTTTTTAAATATGCATTTTTTAATTTCGTTCAAAATTGCCCATTTTCTAAAATAAATAAAAAATAGTAGAAATTGTTTAAAAATTCTGAAATACTTCCAAGCAACTCTCAAATTACTATATTTTGAGAATATAATCAACTTCGTAAATTCTAATAATTTTTTAATGGGTTAAAACTGTTCGTAATTAAACATGCATTTTTTAATTGCGTTCAAAATTTCTCATTTTCTATAATAAATAAAAAATAGTAGAAATTGTTTAAAAATTATGAAATAATTCCAAGCAACTCTAAAATTACTATATTTTGAGAATATAATCAACTTCCTAAATTCCAATAATTTTTTAATAGGTTAAAACTGTTCGTAGTTAAACATGCATTTTTTAATTGCGTTCAAAATTGCCCATTTTCTATAATGAATCAAAAATAGTAGAAATTGTTTAAAAATTCTGAAATAATTCCAAGCAACTCTCAAATAACTATATTTTGAGAATATAATCAACTTCTTAAATTTCAATAATTTTTTAATGGGTTATAACTGTTCGTAGTTAAACATGCATTTTTTTAATTGCGTTCAAAATTGCCCATTTTCTAAAATAAATAAAAAATAGTAGAAATTGTTTAAAAATGCTGAAATAATTCCCTACAACTCTCAAATTACTATATTTTGAGAATATAATCAACTTCCTAAATTCCAATATTTTTTTAATGGGTTAAAACTGTTCGTAGTTAAACATGCATTTTTTAATTGCGTTCAAAATTGCCCATTTTCTAAAATAAATACAAAATAGTAGAAATTGTTTAAAAATTCTGAAATAATTCCAAGCAACTCTAAAATTACTATATTTTTAGAATATAATCAACTTCTTAAATTTAAATAATTTTTTAATGGGTTATAACTGTTCGTGGTTAAACATGCATTTTTTAATTGCGTTCACCATTGACCATTTTCTAAAATAAATAAAAAATAGTAGAAATTGTTTAAAAATTCTGAAATAATTCCAAGCAACTCTCAAATTACTATATTTTCAGAATATAATCAACTTCTTAAATTTCAATAATTTTTTAATGGGTTAAAACTGTTCGTAGTTAAACATGCATTTTTTAATTGCGTTCACAATTGCCCATTTTCTAAAATAAATAAAAAATAGTATAAATTGTTTAAAAATTCTGAAATAATTCCAAGCAACTCTCAAATTACTATATTTTAGAATATAATCAACTTCTTAAATTTAAATAATTTTTTAATGGGTTATAACTGTTCGTGGTTAAACATGCATTTTTTAATTGCGTTCACAATTGCCCATTTTCTAAAATAAATAAAAAATAGTATAAATTGTTTAAAAATTCTGAAATAATTCCAAGCAACTCTCAAATTACTATATTTTAGAATATAATCAACTTCTTAAATTTAAATAATTTTTTAATGGGTTATAACTGTTCGTGGTTAAACATGCATTTTTTAATTGCGTTCAAAATTGCCCATTTTCTAAAATAAATAAAAAATAGTATAAATTGTTTAAAAATTCTGAAATAATTCCAAGCAACTCTCAAATTACTATATTTTAGAATATAATCAACTTCTTAAATTTAAATAATTTTTTAATGGGTTATAACTGTTCGTGGTTAAACATGCATTTTTTAATTGCGTTCAAAATTGCCCATTTTCTATAATAAATAAAAAATAGTAGAAATTGTTTAAAAATTCTGAAATAATTCCAAGCAACTCTCAAATTACTATATTTTCAGAATATAATCAACTTCTTAAATTTCAATAATTTTTTAATGGGTTAAAACTGTTCGTAGTTAAACATGCATTTTTTAATTGCGTTCACAATTGCCCATTTTCTAAAATAAATAAAAAATAGTACAAATTGTTTAAAAATTCTGAAATAATTCCAAGCAACTCTCAAATTACTGTATTTTCAGAATATAATCAACTTCTTAAATTTCAATCATTTTTAATGGGTTATAACTGTTCGTAGTTAAACATGCATTTTTTAATTGCGTTCACAATTGACCATTTTCTAAAATAAATACAAAACAGTAGAAATTGTTTAAAAATTCTGAAATAATTCCAAGCAACTCTCAAATTACTATATTTTCAGAATATAATCAACTTCTTAAATTTCAATAATTTTTTTAATGGGTTATAACTGTTCGTAGTTAAACGTGCATTTTTTAATTGCGTTCAAAATTGCCCATTTTCTAAAATAAATAAAAAATAGTAGAAATTGTTTAAAAATGCTGAAATAATTCCCTACAACTCTCAAATTACTATATTTTGAGAATATAATCAATTTCCTAAATTCCAATATTTTTTTAATGGGTTAAAACTGTTCGTAGTTAAACATGCATTTTTTAATTGCGTTCAAAATTGCCCATTTTCTAAAATAAATACAAAATAGTAGAAATTGTTTAAAAATTCTGAAATAATTCCAAGCAACTCTAAAATTACTATATTTTTAGAATATAATCAACTTCTTAAATTTAAATAATTTTTTAATGGGTTATAACTGTTCGTGGTTAAACATGCATTTTTTAATTGCGTTCAAAATTGCCCATTTTCTATAATAAATAAAAAATAGTAGAAATTGTTTAAAAATTCTGAAATAATTCCAAGCAACTCTCAAATTACTATATTTTCAGAATATAATCAACTTCTTAAATTTCAATAATTTTTTAATGGGTTATAACTGTTCGTAGTTAAACATGTATTTTTTAATTGCGTTCAAAATTGCCCATTTTCTATAATGAATAAAAAATAGTAGAAATTGTTTAAAAATTCTGAAATAATTCCAAGCAACTCTCAAATTATTATATTTTGAGAATATAATCAACTTCTTAAATTTCAATAATTTTTTAATGGGTTATAACTGTTCGTAGTTAAACATGTATTTTTTAATTGCGTTCAAAATTGACCATTTTCTAAAATAAATAAAAAATAGTGGAAATTGTTTAAAAATTCTGAAATAATTCCAAGCAACTCTTAAATTATTATATTTTGAGAATATAATCAACTTCCTAAATTCCAATAATTTTTTAATGGGTTAAAACTGTTCGTAGTTAAACATGCATTTTTTAATTGCGTTCAAAATTGCCCATTTTCTAAAATAAATAAAAAATAGTAGAAATTGTTTAAAAATTCTGAAATAATTCCCTACAACTCCTAAATTATTATATTTTGAGAATATAATTAACTTCAATAATCCAATAATTTTTTTATGGGTTATAACTAGGCATAGATTCAAGGAGCCAAGGCACTACCTGTAGAGTCAAGCTCAGCAAGAATTTTTAATTAATTCTTAAAACACTTTTTCGCCAGTTACTTTGATCTAGAAGATAAATCGTTCTTACTTTCTGTAAAAAAGGGGGGGGGGTATATTGTATAAGTGGCTCTACCATCAACATCTTCCACGAGCCGCCGCTGATATATGGTACACATCCTTAATCAAGGTGAATGCGATGTAAAGTGTACGTTCCCCAGCGACTGTTTACTAATTCACGAATTATTTTCTAGCAGCATTTTTAAACAAAAACCTTCGAATTTTTCGTTAGAATTATTAAAAGAATCTTCTTCAGTTATTTTTATTAGAACTTTAAAAGCGACTAAATTATCTTTGTTATTATTATGATTTTGTCAAAAATCTTCACGGTAAGCCTCAGATAATTTATTTATGGAGATATTAATGCAGACAATGTTTTTAAATATTAACCCTTTAGCTACTAAAAAGTTTTCAAGAAACTGGCTGCCTGAACGCAAAAAAACAAAGACTGAAAATTTGATAAATTTTATTCCATTTGAACCAACGTATCATGTTACTAGTGGTCGTCAATAAACGATTCACGGCATAAAAGAACGGCAAAAAATATGTGAATCGCTTATTGACGACAGCCGTAGTTACGGTAAAGTTTACCCGAGTCGCTTATTGACGACAGCCGCAGTTAAAGGGTTAAATAGTTTTGAAGATATCGTAAAAAATAATTTAATGGTTGTGGCGCAAATCAACCCACAAATATTTCAGTAGACAACTTCAATAAAAAAGTGAGTTTTAAAGAAAATCTACAAATAAAGGTGCAAAATGGGAAATAAAATTTTGATTTTTATTTATCTACAAGAAGTCAGAGAATGTTTCCTTTAATATATCTACACCCCTTGCGGTTATGTTTTTTTAAGACGTCTTTCAACGCCCTAGTATATGTTACACATCCTTAATCAAGGCAAATGCGATGTAAAGTGTACGTTCCCCAGCGACTGTTTACTAATTCACGAACGTTATTTACAGAGGAATGTACGGCGGATCGCTGCAGCCGAGTGCCCTGTCAGCACGGAGGCAAGTGCCTGACGAGCGAAGAGTCAGCCGTGTGTTTGTGTCCCCTGGGCTTCTCCGGCGATCTCTGCGAGATACGGGTCGACCTGCAAGTCCCGTCCTTCAACGGCTCCAGCCACCTGAGGTACAAGGGCCTCGCGGAGGAGGCGCTCACCTGGCTCGACCTGGAGGTGACGCTGAAGCCGACCGCCTCCGACGGCCTCCTCCTCTACAACGGACACCGCGCCGACGGCTTCGGGGATTTCATGGCGCTCTACCTGAACGAGGGTTTCGTGGAATTCGGGTACGACCTGGGTACGGGAGTGGGGATAGCGCGGAGCCAGCACAAGATCAGTCTGGGGGAATGGCATCAGATCCGGGTCTCGCGGACGGGGAGGTTGGGAATATTAGAGGTCGATAATCAATTACCGGCGGAAGTCCTATCACCTGGAGCCTTCACTCAACTGTCACTGCCGCAGAATTTGTACTTGGGCGGAGCGCCGAATTTCGGCTCGGTATCGCCGGAAGTCAGGGTCCGGTCCGCGTTCGTCGGTTGCGTCCAGAAACTGGTGATAAACGGACGGCAGGTGCCCATCCTGGCGGAGGCCCTAGGCGGGGCCAACGTGGACAACTGCCCGCATCCGTGCGTGGCCCGGCCTTGCGGCGAGGACGGGGAATGCATACCCGAACTCGACTACTTCACCTGCAAGTGCAGGCCGGGGTACAGGGACCAGCTGTGCAGCCGCGGGCCGCCCTCCTTCAGCGGGGCGGACAGCTACCTGCACTTCAACGATCCGTCGACGCTCACCACGTTGGTGACCGATCCGCTGGACATCAACGTCCGCTTCAAGGTGTCCAGTTCGGACGGGCTGCTCCTGTGGATGGACTCGGGTTCGGGGGACTTCCTCTCGCTGGGATTGGAGAGGGGCGCCCTGGTCCTGAGGTATACCGTCAGGGCGGAGGAGATCGTCGTCGTGCACAACAGTTCCACCGTCCATGATAATCTCTGGCACAGGGTCCGAGCTGTGAGGTAAACGATAACTCATATATTTTCATTAGTGCTACTGCGAACATGTTCACTTTCATTAGTTCCAACGGCCGCCGCGATATATCATAATCATAGCTTTAATCGATTCTTTTCCGACAAGTGTAACTTAACGTTATATAATGGTCGGTATTTAATTCATAAGTGTAGGAACGGACAGAGCTTATGTTACTGTATTGTAACATATATAGAGTGTCACGAAAAAGTTGCATTTTAAAATTGCTATAAAAAAAAGACGGGTGGATAGCCCCAACATTGCGGTTTAATAGTGGAAGACCATTTCATGCATATGGCTGCCCCGGCTGGCTTTGCAGTAGCCCATTCTGTCGACCCAATTTTTCATGACATTTTCGATGGTGTGGCCCTCAATGGCTGCAATGGCGACTTCAATCTCGTGCTTTAGGTCGTCAATCGTCTCTGGATGGTTGGCGTAGCACTTATCCTTGACGGCTCCCCACAAAAAATAGTCCAACGGGGTCAAACGGGGTTGACATCGCCGTTTCGGCTAATTATGCGATTTTCGAACGTACCGCGCAAAAGTTCAACTGTAACGTTGGCTGTGTGAACCAAATACCGCCGATATCTTCCTCTTCCATTCGGGGAAAGAAAACATTTTCCAACATGCCGCGATAGCGCTCACCATTGACGGTTACGGTGGCTGCTGCTTCGTTTACGAAGAAAAACTGACCAGTGATGCCGCCGGACCACATACCGCACCAAACAGTCACTCGTTGTGGGTGCAGTGACATTTCCATGATTACGTGTGGATTTTCTGAGCCCCAAATGCGCCAGTTTTCCTTATTGACGTAACCACCGAGGTGGAAATGAGCTTCATCTGATAAGATGATTTTTCGATAAAAATGCTCATCTTCCATCAAGCGTTCTTCGCGAACCGAAATCGCATCGGATGGTCGTGCGGCTTCAGCTCTTGCGCCAATTGAATTTTGTACGGCTTCAAACCGAGGTCTTTCGTCAAAATTCTTTGAAGGGACGTGCGAGAAATGTTCAATTCCTGCGAGTGGTGTCGAGTTGACATTGATAGATTGTCACTCCCACTTTCAGCAACAGCAGCAATATTTTCGATTGAGCGCACTGGACGAGCACGGGAACGCGTTGCTTTGTCCATTAACGAGCCATTTTCACGCGCACGCTTCACAAATTTATCCACAAACTGCCTGGAAGGCGCTTTATTTTTCCCGAATTTTGAGCGCATTTTTCTTGCAGTTTCGGTAGAAGACTCACCATTTTGGAAGTAAGTTTTCAATATTTCCCAATTTTTTTCGAGCGTAAACTTAACCATTTCGTAAACCGCAAACCTTTTACTAAATATTTGACACATTGGCAAAGTCATTCGAGCTGTCAAAGCCGAAATAATCGATAGTTCAAAAAGCAACCGATAGATGGGCCACCCTGTACTACTCGTGAATTTCAAAGCTATTTTCGATTATGCATAAAATCTACTTTATGGTTATAGCAATCCTGTAGAAGATGAGCTTTATCTAAGCTTCCTTGTTGTCTTAACTTCATACAGGCTGCACAAATTAGGCCATCACTACTCTCAAGTGACCGCTTGTTCAGTCTTTCTTCGTTTCGTTCTGGAACAACTATCCGCGAAACTTGATTTAGCTCGTCCTGCTGTTGATGCTGGATGAGGATTAAAAATAATTTCCTCATGCAACCACTTAAAATTTCTTCACAAAACTATTGCGCTTGTCTATGTACAGTCAGTGAAAATACAAATGCGAAACTCGATCGGTGGGGGAATGCTGCCGCATGTCGGTGCTTAGTTCGGTCGAAACCAGTCCCTGCTTAAAATCCATTTATGAGGTAATTGAAATTGAAATTGAAATTCTTTATTGGTCCTTTTGTGTCATACAAGAGTTGCCAGTAGTATAGGTCGGTAAGATTAATAGCTAAATAGCTAGACTACAAAATCATAAATGTATACATTGACATAATAACATATTAACATTAATATTACATTTACATGTTAAAATATACGTAAAGCTCAGCACAAGAATAAAAACAATTTGTTATTAACATCTCTTTGATTTCGATTTTAATTTTTTTTTAATTTAGGATTCTAGTGTTTTGTGGCAGGGTATTGAATAGTTTTAGAGATGTGTATATAAATGAAGTATGAAATGCTTATGTCCTATGTTTAGGTAATACATAATAATCTTTTTCTTTATGACGTGTCATGTGGTGTTCATTGATAAGAGATGTTAATAATAAAAGGGTATCCTTATATAAGATGGTCAAAATGCCACCCGATACGGATTTTTAAATAAATATGAAAATATCATTAGTTGTGACCTTAACCAAAATAGTCGTAAGGCGTATATCAAAAAAACCCCGACATGACCCGGGAAGCCCCAAAATACGATTTTTTCAAATATAATTTTTTTAACCACTAAAAAAAATCTGAAAAAATCACATATATTTTTGGTCCAAAATACCAAATTAGATGAACTTTTCAAGGTCATTATATATATATATATATATATATATATATATATACAGGGTCTTCATTTCAAAAGGAGCCACCCTGAATAACTTTGGATCTGAAGTAGTTACGGTTTTAAGAAAAAACACGTCAATTTTGTTTTCGAGGGGGAACTTAAAAAACACTGTTTTTAGAATTTTATCTTTCACCCCGTCACCCCCAGCCACCCCATCTTTATAATTTCAAATGGCACCCCCTATTGTGCGATACCTCATTTTAAGGGCCATAAAAAATGCTATCCAGCAAAGCAAAAATAATTGAAATCGGTTCATTTGTTTTAGAGAGAGAGGGTATTCATTTCAAAATAAACCACCCTGAATAACCCTGGTTCTGAAGTAGTCACGGTTACAGGAAAAAATATGTCAATTTTGTTTTTGAGGTGGAACTTGAAAACGCTGTTTTTAGAATTTTATCTTTCACCCCCTCACCCCCAGCCACCCCATCTTTATAATTTCAAATGGCACCCCCTATTGTGCGATACCTCATTTTAAAGGGCAGAAAAAATACTATCCAGCAAAGCAAAAATAATTGATATCAGTTCATTTGTTTTAGAGAGAGAGGGTATTAATTTCAAAATACTCACCCCCAGCCACCCCATCTTTATAATTTCAAATAGCATTCCCCATTGTGCGATACCTTATTTTAAAGAGCTTAAAAAATACTATCCAGAAATGCAAAAATTATTAGAATCAGTTCATTTGTTTTAGAGACGGTATTCAATTCAAAATGCGTCACCCTGAATAACTCTGGTTGTGAAGTAGTTACGGTTTCAAAAAAAAAAATGTCAATTTTGTTTTTGAGGGGGAACTTAAAAAACACTGTTCTTAGAATTCTATCTTTCACCCCCTCACCCCCAACCATCCCGACTTTCAAATTTCAAATGGCACTCCCTATTGTGCGATACCTCATTTTAAAGGCAATACAAAATATTATTCATCCAGCAAATAAAAAATATTTGTAATCAGTTCATTTGTTTTAGAAAGAGAGGGTATTTGTTTCAAAACAAGCCACCCTGAATAACTTTGGATCTGAAGTAGTTACGGTTTTAAGCAAAAATACGTCAATTTGATTTTAGAGGGTGGAACTTCAAAAACACTGTTTCTATAATTTTTTCTTTCATCCCCAGCCACACAATCTTTGGTGTGGCATATTTTGATATGAATATCTCTGAAACAAATGAACTGATTTAAATTAATGTTTATTTGCTGAACAGTATTTTGTATGCCCTTTAAAATGAGGTGTCTCACAAAAGGGGATGCCATTTGAAATTATAAAGATGGGGTGGCTGGGGGTGAGGGGGTGAAAGATAAAATTCTAAAAACAGTATTTTCAAGTTCCACCTCAAAAACAAAATTGACATGTTTTTTACTGTAACCGTGACTACTTCAGAACCAGGGTTATTCAGGGTGGTTTATTTTGAAATGAATACCCTCTCTCTCTCTAAAACAAATGAACAGATTTCAATTATTTTTGATTTGCTGGATAGCATTTTTAATGCCCTTTAAAATGAGGTATCGCACAATAGGGGGTGCCATTTGAAATTATAAAGATGGGGTGGCTGGGGGTGAGGGGGTGAAAGATAAAATTATAAAAACAGTGTTTTTTAAGTTCCCCCTCAAAAACAAAATTGACGTGTTTTTTCTTGAAACCGTAACTACTTTAGATCCAAAGTTATTCAGGGTGGCTCCTTTTGAAATGAAGACCCTGTATACATGAACTTTATTCCAACATACATACATACAAAATATACATATGTTAGAAAGGGCCATCGACCTAGTCCTTCAGCCCATCATTTTACATTTTTATAAATTTATCAACAATTGAAATAAATTTAGGATAGATTGAAATATATAGCGTTATTCACGCTATATTGTGGCCAAAATACGTGACTTTCAAAAAGTTTGACTTTTAGGATATATAGGGGTCTATTATGGTTACTTTTTAAAATTAATTTCATATTATACAGGGTGTTCCAAACGCCCTAAAATATCAAAGTTGTGTTTTTTTAATGGAACACCCTGTATTTTAAAAAAACCTTTAATAAAATTATCGGATTAAAATAAAAATCTTGGATTTTATTGCAAAAATTTTAGGTTTAAGGTTCAAAACCATGAATTCTATGGTCCAAATTTGAGATTTTACATGACATTCCTAGTTTATAATCTAAATTTTTGATTTTAGGACTCAAATTCTGCGTCAAAAACTTGGATTTTATGTTCCAAATGCCTGATTTTAAATGCAATTGATCAATTGAATCCAAATTTTGGATTTTGGGTCTCAAGTTCTGCGTTTAGGGACCAGAAACTTGGATTTAAAGTTTCAAATTAGAGATTTTACATATAATTATCAAATTAAAATACAAACTTTGGATTTTTCAACACAAAGTTTGCGTTTAAAAACAATGGATTCTATGGTCCAAATTCAAGATGTTTATTGAAATTCTTGTATTAGAATCCAAATTTTTAATTTTAAGTCTCAAATTCTGCGTTTAGGGGCCAAAAACTTCAAATTTCGGATTTTACATATAATTATCAAATTAAAATCCAAATTTATAATTTTTGGTCACAAATTATGCGTTTAAGATCCAAAACTGCGGTTAAAATTGGAGAATTTTCATGAAATTCTTGGATTAGAATCCAGAATCAGTACAAAGTATTGTACTCAGCAAATAGATTTTTTTAGGTTGTTGACCTGTATATTCGATTTTTTGTCTAAATTCTTTATTATTAGGCCCAAACATTATTTATTTTGGCCTAAATTTAATCGGTAAAATTTTCGACTGTTTGGTCCGCATTTTTTATTTTTCCAGACGAATTTTTAATTTTTAAATTTTTGACCCGTATTTTCGATATTTTTGGTCAAAATAATTTATCTTTGTATTTTTGATTTTTTTTAAATATTCTTTATTTTGACCTAAATTTTCGATTTAATTGTTCAAATTTTTTATTCTTTGGTCCCCATTTTTTATTTTTCGGGCCGAAATTTTAATTCTAGTTCCAAATTTTCGATTTGATTTTGATTAAAATATCTATAACCTGAATTATTGATTTATATGCGAGATTTCTTTTTATTATTCCCGGTATTTTCGAGTTTTGTTTGTTGAAATTTTCGATTTTTTAGCCTGCATTTGTTATCTTTAGGGCCGAATTTTCTATGCAATGTCTAAATTTTCGATTTTCTGGCCTACATTACAAATTTGTATTATTATTTTTTTAATCTTTTGACCTAAATTTTTCTTTACTAACTTCTGGATTTTATTGTCAAAATTTTCCGCATTTTTGATTTTTCGTTTAGTCTGCGTTTATTATCTTTAGGTCCGAGTTTTCGATGTTTTGTCTAAATTTTCGACTTTTCGGCCAACATTGTAGATTTTTATTTTCTTTTATCTTTTGCCCTAAAATTTTCTTTATTTGGGTGTTAAAATTTTTCTTTCCTTGGTCCACCATTTTTATTTTTATGCCAGAATTTTAGATATTTGGTCTTAATTTTGTATCGAATATTTTAGATTTAAAGTCTGTTTTTTATCCAATATTTTAGATTTTTTAACTTGGATTATTGATTTCATTTCGTGATTTTTTTTTATTTTTTGGCTATTATTTTCGAATCTCTGATCAGAAACTTATTTTTGGCAAATTATTTTGCTTCTACCTAAATTTTTAATTTTTTGTCTGCGTTTTTTATTTTTAGATCAGGATTCTTGATTCTTTGGCCCAAATTTTACATTTCTGTATTTTCGATTTTTTTGTTCCAATTCTTTTTATTTTTCATTATTTTGACCAAAATATTCGATTGGTTTGTAGAAATTATTGATTTTTTGGCTGCATACGCCCGAGTTTTCGATGTTTTGTCTACATTTTCACCTTATTGGGCCTTACTTTTTTGGCCTATATTTTGTATTTTCGATTGTTTCGGTTTCAATTTTAGTCGACTTAAATTTTCGATTCGTTTGTTAAAAATCTTGATTTTTTGGTCTACCACTTTGATTTTTGGGTACGAATTTTAGATTTTAGGTCTTAGTTTTTTATTTTTTTTGTCCCATATTTTAGATTTTCTTAACTTGAGTTATCGAGTTTATTGTGCGATTTTTTTAAACTTTAATTTTTGCTATTATTTTCGAATTTCTCGTTGGAACTTATTTTAAGCTAAAAAGAGTTATATTTGGTGCTGAAAATGGCAAATGATTTTTCTTTTGCTTGTATTTTCATTTTTTTGGTCTGCATTTTTATTTTTAAACCAGGATTTTTTATTTTTTCGGCCGATATTTTAGATCTTAGGCGGTTTTGTTCCAAATTTTTGATTGTTTGGCCAAAATATTCGATTGATCTTGGAAGATAAATGGTTCTTTGTTTCTTCAAAAAAAAAGGGGGGGGGGGGCTCTACTATCAACATGTTCCACGAGCCGCCACTGGTAAAGATATAAGGTATTTGAAATTTTAAAAAAAGTATCTAAACTCAACATAAACATACTGTTACTCTATTATTAATTTGATAAAATTTTGCTGCTCAATTGTTGATAAATATATACAAAATATCGTAAAAAGATTAGTTATTCAAATTTTTCAAGATGACGCACCAAGCATTGAAGGAACATTGACTAAATAAAATTTTCCGTCACTTGATCGGTTCGGGGCGAAAAAAATGGTTAAACCTAATAAAAACATGAATACCCTAAATAACTTTTTATTTAGGTAAAAAATATATGTGAATTTTTCAGATAATTATAATAATTTTTTGTGGTTAAAAAAATAAAATCTTATTTTTCGAGGGTTTCAAGGTCATATCTTGGCAAAAATGGGATTATTTACACGAAACTCAAATAAAATTATTAATACCAAAATATTACCAATAATTTTAAATAAAATTACTCTTCAATTGATATATCAATATATAAAAAATATCAATATAATATAAAAATTTTAGATATTCAAATTTTTGAAGATGCACCAAAAATTGGAAGATGAAAAAAATCACAGATATGGAGTCCGTCAGTAGATCACTTAGGGGCGAGAAGGGAACTAGGCTTGTAAATTTTATCACCTCATAATTGTATTTTAAGCAGGGATTGACTGGTTTCGACCGAACTAAGCACCGACATGCGGCAGCATTCCCTCGCTGAGCAATTTTCGCATTTGTATTTTCTCTGACTGTACCTGATAACAGAATTTAGGCACTTGTTTGATTTGCGACCGAGACAAGTCAGATGATGTTTTTTTTTTCAATGATGAAAAAGATGCTTCCTTTGAAGTTCTTGCCTTTTAGCTCTTACAGGACATTGCATAAGCTGCTTCTCGTGACTTTGTAATTCATGGCTGACTCATTATTCTATAAATTTAGAGTTTATGTTCTTTTTGCACATTTGAAAACGTTATTTTACTTTAGTATAACTCGAGTACAATCTTAAAGCAATAAAACACATATTACTTAATTATAATGCATATTTACATCGGTTACTCAAAATTGTAAAATTATGTCCACGTATCGTAGCTCACTATTGCCATCTCGGTTACTAGCAGACTTAGATGTTTTGTAGAATTTAATACTCGCAACAAATCTCACACACTTTTTTTTGGACACAAAAATATTTTCCTGGCAACAAATTTCACTCACTTTTTTCCGACACAAATATCAAAATCTCAACTTAATGAAATGCAGGAGCCTGTAAAAAGAACTACCCTTAACAGATTCGCACTCTTATTTTAAATTACGGCGCCGTCTCGCGATTGCGGATAACGCAGACACGGCCGGAAGTTAAATATGTGACACCCTCAATTATTCATGAGGGCGGATCATTTGATCCTCCGCGCAATTCACCACAATGCGAGGGATGAAACAGGAAATGCGGGATACACAACATGAAAAGGGTCATTGAAAATTTCCCGCGACCATCTTTTCCGAACTTTATAACCGAGCAAGTGTTGAGTTACTATCCGGATCTTTCACCTCGAGGGGACAATATCGTAAGAAATACAGTTTTCGCACTTAATTTCGCCTCGAATGACAAATATCTACTGTTTTTTTTACTGTAGTGTAATATTGTTTAGGTTGTGACAAACATCAAAATGTTGAAAAACTTCCACCATTCCTCCATAACCGTGTTACCCAATTATGAATATCTCAAGAACTACGAGACGAGACCAACGGAAATTTGCATAGGATGTGTGTGTGTCTGCGCAAGGAAACTAAATTACACCAATTCGCCCTAAAATACACATATCCAAAGTTGCAAACCGCGAAACAAAATATTTCCAGGAAATTGGATACTAAAAGTTCAACCCTGCCAGTCGTCAAACTTTACACAGTCATTAACGTGGATGGGATAATTTACACATTGTTTACAAATAGGTCACCTGACAATTACGCCGTCACTCCCTTTTTTACAAACCGCAAGCAAGTCATATCAATTAAACGCAATTAGTAATTGTAATTGGAAATGATAAATGCACGCACTAAAAGTGTTAGAGATATAATTGAAATCATGGAATTGATGTTGCTGTCAAGAGCGGCAAAATAAATTACGGCCCTCGGGCAAAAACTATGCCGCTCATTTACGAAACAATGCGGAAATTATCCCGTCACCGTCAACGTCTAAACTGCCAATGTTTACAGTTTATTGATCGCGGTTTGTCAAGTATTTCAAATAATTACACCCCACTTGCTAACTAGGTAAAACGTAATTTCACTGTCTGTCTTTGGTTTAACTCCCCTCACCGCATCATAATCACTACAAAGTTTCCAACACTTAATCCGTATGAGAAATTTAGGGAGTGATACGTTGTAATTTATCGCAGATCAGAGGATATTATTGGATTAAATGATATCCTTTCATTTAATTTATTTTTTAAATAAATATTACCGATATCAGGCTATTAGAGGAAAAAAAACGTGGACATCCCGGAAGTAATCCAGGAAGAGACGTTGAAACCTGACGTGTTTTTGAAGTGACCTTGAAAGGGGAAGTGACCTTAAAATCCGGAAGTGAAAATGGCAACACTGTACGCTTAAAAGTACTGCCAACCCATTTGTTATAATTTTATAATAAAACATTTCTAGCATCGGTCATCATCAAAAATATGTTTTCAGCGCAACCATTTACCATTGTAAATTTTTGACAATTTTATATTGGCAATTTATAAGTCAACGTTACTCAAAATTAAACTTTGAAAATTTTAAGGATCGCTCAAAAAATTGTGAAATGTACAGTGCAATTTCGGAGGAAGAACATGTTTTATCAGAAAATATATCTTTTAGCGTAGCTATCTTTACTAGTGCAAATTTTGGACAATTTTATTTTAGCTATTTATAAATCAACGTTACTCAAAATTAAGCTGCCAAAATTTCAAACATCGGTCGAATAAATTTTGAAATTTACACGGCGATTTTTGGAGAAAGTGCAATTGTCTTTTAGAGCAACAATTTTTTTTATTACACAGTTTAGATAAGTTTATTTTAGCTATTTATAATGTAATATTGATCAAAATTGATTTAACAAAATTTTAAGCATCGGTTGAATTTTTTTGAAATTTCTGACATTTTTTGTCTTTTAGCGCAGCTATTTTTGTTACTGCTAATTTTTGACAATTTTCTTATAACAATTTATAAAGACACGTTACTTAAAATTGATTCATTAAAATATCAAGCATCTATCTTAAAAATTCTGGAATTTACAGTAAAATTTCTGGAAATAGAGCGTTTTTATCTCTCTAAATTTAACTTTTAGCGCAGAAATATTTGTTATTTTTTTTTCGACAACTGTCTTTATACGATTACAAAGACATATTATTCAAGATTCATCTGTAAAAATTTCAACCATCTGTGGTAAGAATTGTGGAATTTACAGTGCAAAAAAATGCGGTTTAAATCATTAAATTGAAATTTTTTTAATAATAAACGACTGTTGCTAAGTTTCTCTAAATAATAACTATATAAGTGTGCGTGCTGTTTTTTTCTACAGTCTCAGAAGTGGAGAGATCACTTTTGTTACCCTTCAATTACTCTTGTTTAAAAAAATGTGGTCCTTTGGTCCGTAAATAATGATAATAGGGGTAATAAGGGTAAAAACAGGGGTATTTTAAGAGCAATAAGTGTAGTTTATGGGTATTAAGGGCATCTAGGAGGGTAATAAGGATAGAAACAGGGATATTTTAAGGGTAATAAGGATAAGAACACGAATATTTTAAGGTGAATAAGAGTAGTTTAAAGGTAATAAGGGTAGAAACAGGGGTATTTTAAGGGTAATAAAGATAAGAACAGGAATATTTTAAGGTAAGAAGAGTGGTTTAAAGGTAATAAGGGTAGAAACATGGGCATTTTAAAGGTAATAAGTGTAGTTTAAATTTTATAAGGACAACAAGAAGGATAATAATAATGTAATAACAGTAACAATAAGGGTAATAAGGTTGGCACCACTTTTGAACAGTCCATTGTTGATATTTTCACTTCCAGTTTTCAAGGTATTATTAATCCTTTGGACTCAGACTGTAAACAAGGATAATAAGGTAATAAGGGTAAAGAACAGGGGTATTTTAAAGGAAGTAAGGGCAAGATCAGGGTTATTTTAAGGTTAATAAGAGTAGTTTAAAGATAATAAGGGTAGAAACAGGGGTATTTTAAGGGTAATAAGGGCAACAAGAAGAGTAATAATAAGGTAATAACAGTAACAATAAGGGTAATAAGGATGGCAATACTTTTGAACAGTACATTGTCGATATTTTCACTTCCGGTTTTCAAGGTATTATTAATCCTTTGGACTCGGAGTGTAAACAAAGATAATAAGGTAATAAGGGTAAAAGAAAACAGGGGTACTTTAAGGGAAATAAGGGTAAGAACAGGGTTATTTTAAGGTTAATAAGAGTAGTTTAAAGGTAATCAAGGCAACAAGAATGGTAATAAAGGTGTAATAACAGTAGTAATAAGAATAATAAGGTTGGCAACATTTTTGAAGAGTACACTGTTGACATGTCCACTTCTGGTTTTCAAGGTATTATTAATCCGTTGAACAAAGCCTGTATAAGGATAATAATAGTAATAAAGGTAAAAACTGGGACATTTTCAGGGTAATCAGGGTAAACATAGGGGTATTTTAAGGGTAATAAGGGTAGTTTTACGGTACTAAAAGCAACAAGAAAGGTAATAAGAACGTAATAACAGTAACAATAAGGGTAATAAGGTTGGCAATACTTTTGATTAGTATATTGTTGATATTTGGTAATAAGGGTAAAAACTGCGAAATTTTAAGGGTAATAAGGGTAAAAACTGGGGTATTTTAAGGGTAATAAGGGTAAAAATAGGGGCATTTTAAAGGTAGCAGGATAAAAATATGGATATTTTAATAATTAAGCCTGTAAACAAGGATAATAATGGTAATAAGGGTAAAAATTGGGGTATTTTAAGGGTAATAAGGGTAAACACACGGGCATTTTAAGGGTAATTAGGGTAAAAATTTGGATATTTTAAGAGTAATAAAGGTAATAATGTCAAAGAGAAGGGTAAAAAGTGGGTAATAACAGTAAATATGGGTAATAAGGCTAGCAACACTTTTGAAGAATACATTGTTGACATTTTTTAAGGTATTATTAAACCTTTGGACTAACCCTGTAAACAAGGATGGATAATAATGGTAATAAGGGTAAAAACTGGGGTATTTTAAGGGTAATAAGAGTAAAAACAGTGACATTTTCAGGGTAATATGGATAAAAACAGGGGCATTTTAAGGGTAATCAGGGTAAAGGGTATTTTAAGGGCAATAAGGGTAGTTTTACGGTACTAAGAGCAACAAGAAAGGTAATAAGAACGTAACAACAGTAACAATAAGGGTAATAAGGTTGGCAATACTTTTTATTAGTATATTGTTGATATTTTTACTTCTGGTTTTTAAGGTATTATTAATCCTTTGAACTCAGACTGTGAACAAGGATAATAAGATTAACAAAACAGGGGTATTTTAAAGGAAAAAATGGTAAGAACAGGGTTATTTTAAGGTTAATAAGAGTAGTTTAAAGAAAATAAGAGTAGAAACAGGGCTATTTTGAGGGTAATAAGGGTAGTTTAAAGGTAATAAGGGCAACAAGAAGGGTAATAATAACGTAATAACAGTAACAATAAGGGTAATAAGGTTGGCAATACTTTTGAACAGTACATTGTTGATATTTTCACTTCCAGTTTTCAAGGTATTATTAATCCTTTGAACTGTCTGTAAACACGAACAATAGGGTAATAAGGGAAAAAATAGGGGTATATTAGGGGCAAATACTGGTATTTTAAGGGTAATAAGAATAATTTACAATTTACAATTTAATATTTTATTCAAAATAGAAGAAGTACATGATGATACATAAACAATCAAATCACAACAACGCTAGTTGAACATGTCACAAAGAGAAAATACATAATAGGTTTAAATTAATTACAATTAGTATATTCCGATATGGAGTAATATTCTTTTTCGACCAGATAGGTTTTTAATTCATTTTTGAATAGTCGTTCGCTTCCAATAGTTTGCAGACGTTTTGGCAGCCCATTAAACATCCTCAATGCGGCATACAAAGGTGATGTTTCAAAAAGGGTGAGTCTATGGGGTGGAAATGCATATTTTTCTATATTACGTGTATCATATTCATGTTTTGTTTTGTAAGAGTTAAATTTTCCTTTGTATTTAAAATTAAAAAGCAATATTTCATAGATGTACAGGCTATAAAATGTAAGGATACCGGCTTTCTTAAACACTCCTTTGCAGCTTTCATTAAATTTAAGATTGAATATGATTCTTAAGGCACGTTTTTGAATGATAAATAAGTGCTTAGCGTGCGGAGAACATCCGTAGTGAATTATCCCATATCGTAATAAGCTCTCAAAATTTGCTAGGTAAACCGTTATTATCGCAGAAGTATCTAAAACCTGTCTTAGAACCCTCAAAGCATAGCAGGTAGAATTTAATCTTGATAGCAATTGATCGCAATGCGAATACCAATTTAAATTACCATCAATTACCATCCCCAAAAAATTAGATTTATTTTTAATTTCAAAAGTCTCATTATTCAAGTCTATATTTTCTGGAATATTTTGTGTATTTTTTGTTTTAAATATTACAAGATTAGTTTTGGATTTATTAACTAATAATTTATTCATTTCCATCCATTCTTGCGTGACGTTAAAAATATAATTAGTTTTTTGCATTGTTTCAATGTTAGTTTTACCAGATATTAGGAGGCTAGTATCATCAGCATATGTTGTGATAAAAGTATTTTGTTGTTTGATGGTTTTGGGTAAATCATTAACGTATATAACAAATAGAAAAGGACCTAAGATGCTACCCTGAGGTATCCCTATGTTAATTGTTTTTAACTCTGATATGTTAGAGTCAATTTTTGTTCCATGCTTTCTATTTGTTAAGTATGAGTGAATAAGTTTATGACCTATACCTCTTACTCCATAGTGTTCAAGTTTTTGAAGTAGAATTGTATGACTTACTGTATCGAATGCCTTCGATAAGTCAAGAAAAATTCCTAAAGGCATCTCTGACTTCTCAAAAGCATTCATAATTTCTGTTATAAAATCGAATACAGCTGTATTTGTGGATTTATTTTTGATGAACCCATTTTGTGCGCTATCTAATAAATCATATGATAGAAAGTAATTCATCATTCGCTCTGCTATTGCCTTTTCAATAATCTTAGAAAAAACTGATAATAGTGTAATAGGTCTATAATTGCAAAAATCACTTTGGTCGCCTTTTTTAAATATTGGACTTATAATGCCTACCTTTAAGCATTCAGGAAATATACCTTTCTCCAGGCTAATATTAATTAAGTGGGTAAGAGGACCCACGAGTTCGTTTATAGCCGACTTGATTATTTTTGTGGGTATTTCATCATAACCATAAGATGTTTTATTTTTTAATGAAGAGATAATATTAAGAATTTCTGTTGTGCTTACAGGGTTAAAAAACATAGTATTTGTTCGCATATCTATTCCACATCGAAACGGACGATGCGGAATTTTCTCGGTTTCTTGGATAGCAATATTGTTGAAAAAGTTATTTAAATCATTCTCTTTACCTAGCAAGTAATGATTAGTCTTATTTTGATAATTATTTTTCCCTATCATGTTATTGACAATTGCCCAAGTTGTTTTAATTTTATTATCACTGCTTGAAATTTGTTCCGCAATTTGCTTCTTTTTATGTTCCCGCAAAAGCATATCATATTCCTTTTTTAATACAGCATACATTGTTTTAGCATCTGTATTAAAATGTTTAGCAATAGATAAGTAATCTAGTGTCTTTTTTATGCTTGTTATAGAGGGGTTAGTGTGACAGTTAGTTCTATTTCGTTTGGGTGGTTGGGTCACCTTGGGGCAGGTCGCATTTAATGCCGCATTGATGATGATCATGAAATCGTCCCATGCCTGATTAACATTATTATTCGCATATATCTTACTCCAATCGACAGATTTTAAAAAACATACAAAATTATTTATATTACTTTCAGTGAAGTTTCGTTTTTTTTTGCTACTAGGTTTAGAACTGCTGTTCATTTGCGACCATGATATTTTTTGTGCTAAATGATCGGAAAGATGCGTTTCAAATACACAAGTTTTGTAGTCATTATTCATATTTGTGACAATATTATCAATAATTGTATTAGTAGATTGAGTTATGCGTGTAGCACATGTAATAATTTAAAGGTAACAAGAGCAACAAGAATAATTTAAAGGTATGCTTTTGTTACCTTTAAATTATTACAAGAAGGGTAATAAGGGTGTAATAACAGTAGTAATAAGAATAATAAGGTTGGCAACATTTTTGAAGAGTACATTGTTGACATGTCCACTTCCGGTTTTCTAGGTATTTTTAATCCTTTGAACTAAGCCTGTAATAAGGATAATAATAGTAATAAGGGTAAAAACTGGCGTATTTTAAGGGTAATACGGGTAATAACGAGGGCATTTTAAGGATAATCAGGGTAATAATAGAGTTATTTAAAGGATAATAAGGGTGGTTTTACGTTATTAAGGGCAACAAGAAGGGTAATAAGAACGTAATAACAGTAACAATAAAGGTAATAAGGTTGGCAATACTTTTGAACAGTACATTGTTGATATTTTTACTTACCGGTTTTTAAGGTATTATTATCCTTTGGACTCAGACTGTAAACAAGGATAATAAGGTAAAAAAACAGGGGTAATTTAAGGGAAATAAGGGTAAGAACAGGATTATTTTAAGGTTAGTAAGAGTATTTTTGAAGTAATAGGGGTAGAAACAGGGGAATTTTAAGGGTAATAAGGGTAGTTTAAAGTTAATAAGGGCAACAAGAAGGGTAATAAGAACATAATAATAGTAACAATAAGGGTAATAAGGTTGGAAATACTTTTAAACAGTGTTGATATTTTGACTTTCGGTTTTCAAGGTATTATTAATGCTTTGGACGGACTGTAAACAAGGATAATAAGGGTAAAAAAACAGAGGTATTTTAAGGGTATAACATGGTTATTTTAGGGTAAATAAGAATAGTTTAAAGGTAATAAGGGTAGAAACAGGGGTATTTAAGGGTAATAAGGGTAGTTTAAAGGTAATAAGGGCAACAAGAAGGGTAATAAGAACGTAATAACAGTAGCCATAAGGGTAATAAGGTTATTAATACTTTTGAACAGTACATTGTTGATATTTCTTTTTCCGGTTTTTAAGGTATTATTAAACCTTTGGACTGTAAACAAGGATAATAAGGTAATAAGGGTAAAGAAACAGGGGTCTTTTAAAGGAAATAAGGGTAAGAACAAGGTTATTTTAAGGTTAATAAGAGTAGTTTAAAGGTAATCAAGGTAACAAGAATAGTAATAAGGGTGTAATAATACTAAAAAGTCACTTCTGGCTTCCAAGGTATTATTAATCTTTTGGACCAAGTCTGTAATTATGGATAATATAGGTAATAAGAGTAAAAAATGGGGTATTAAAGGGATAAGTAGGGTAATAACTGTGGTATTTCAAGGATAATAAGAGTAGTTTAAAGGTAATAAGAGTAACAAGAAGGGTAATAATAGTGTAAAAGCAGTAGTAATAAGAATAATAAGGTTGGCAACACTGTTGAAGAGTACAGTGTTGACATTTTTAAAGGTATTATTAATCCTTTGAATTAAGCCTGTAAACAAGGATAATAATGGTAAAAATTGGGGTATTTTAAGGGAAATATGGGTAAAAACAGGAGAATTTTAAGGGTAATTAGGGTAAAAATATGGATATTTTAAGGGTAATTTAAAGGTAATAACAGAAAACAGAAGGGTAATAAGAGAGTAATAACAGTACATATGGGTAATAAGGCTGGCAACACTTTTGAAGAGTACATTGTTGTCAACTTTGTTGTTTCCAAGGTATCATTAATCTTTTGGACTAAGTCTGTAATTACAGATAATATGAGTAATAAGGGTAAAAATAGGGGTATTATAGGGATAAATAGGGTAATAACAGTGGTATTTTAAGGGTAATAAAAGTAGTTGAAAGGTAATAAGAGTAACAAGAAGGGTAATAAGAGTGTAAAAACAGCCGTAATAAGAATAATACGGTTAGCAACATTTTTGAAGAGTACATTGTTGACATTTTTTTAAGGTAATATTAATCCTTTTGATTAAGCCTGTAAACAAGGATAATAATGGTAATAAGGGTAAAAACTGGGGTATTTTAAAGGTAATAATGGAAAAAGAAGGGTGAGTAATAATAGTAAAATAATAGTAAATATGAGTAATAAGGCTGGCAACACTTTTGAAGATATATCGCTTATATTTATTTATGATTATGATTATCGCTGCCATTTATTTATTTTATTTGGTTTGATCTACATTTTTCTATTTTTTTATTATATCAATATTATATTGACGTATGTAAGACATTTATGTCAAAACATTAATAAACTACTTACTACTACTGAAGAGTACATTGTTGACATTTTTTAAGGTATTATTATTCCTTTGGACTAACCCTGTAAACAAGGATAATAATGGTAATAAGGGTAAAAAGTGGGGTATTTTAAGGGTAATAAGGGCAACAAGAAGGGTAATAAATCAGTAATAACAGTAAATAGGGGTAATAAGGCTGACAACACTTTTGAAGAGTACATTATTGACATTTTTTTAAGGAATTTTTTATCCTTTGGACTAAGCCTGTAAACACAATTAATAAGGGAAAAACTGAGGTACTTTAGGGGTAATAAGGGTAACAACAGGGGTATTTTAAGGGTAATAAGAGTAGTTTAAAGGTAATAAGAGCAATAAGAAGGGTAATAAGTAAACAGTAACAATAAGAATAATAAGGTGGGCAACACTTTTGAAGAGTACACTGTTACCATTCCCACGTACGGTTTTCAAGGTCACTTCCGGTTTCAAGGTCAATATCACTTTCAGTGTTGGTATCAAGAGCAAGTTTACCCTTATTAGCCATAAACTGAATTGAAAAATTCACTATTTCGCCAGAACTAATTAACATGAGGAGAGAGATGTAAATCTAAAATAATTCACGACTCGAGTTTCGACGTATTACCGGCATTATCAATTTTTCAATTTTCAAGAATTTTAAGATTTCATCAAAAAACTAATCGAAATCAGTAGATGGAAGCGAAACAAGTCTCAGAATATAATTACTGAAACACTGAGTAAAGCTACGCGCACACTTGTCGGAATCGGACGGACGGCACGCATCGGCAAAAATTGCTTAACACAGTTGCAAACGAATCACCGCACATTTATCGGTGCGGCATGGAACGGATAACTCGTTTACAACTGTGTTAAGCAATTTTTGCCGATGCATGCCGTCCGTCCGATTCCGGCAAGTGTGCGCGCAGCTTAAGAGTACTAAACGAAAATGTGTATCAACTGAGGAAATTGAGAGACTTCTCGAAACAGGAAAAATGAAGGAATGGCAGGAAGATTATTTTTGTATAAGTCCTCAGAAACGCAAACGTGCTGTATTATCAGAGGCGTAACGAGCCACTCAGGAAGCGCACACATCTGCTTCTCCCGACTAATTTAATAATTAGATTGTATTAAATCGAACACCCCAGGGACTCGCAATTAAATCGACAATTACAATATCAAATTCCCGTAAATTCCGATCTAACAATGATAATGCTTTAATGAGGCGCACGAACACACGTTGGCGCCGGTCTCGCGTTTCAGCCAGAACTGAAGCATTGATAATAACCATTTGCTGGAATTGGTGCGAGGGCGAGTAAAGTTCCGAATATCTAACTACATCTTCCTCTTGTGGGATTTGTGTAATTCATTGGGGTCGGATGGTGTAAAAAAATATTCGTTCCTCCCACCAACTTAAATTACAGCACGCAGTCTAGGAGTTATTAATGGTAATTTTAGTAAATTATTTGGGCAGCGTGGGTAAATTAGGATTTATGGGAGATGTTATGAAGGTTAAATTCATTAATTAATTACTCCTGTAGAGTCGTTAACCTAGTGGAGATAAGTTGTTGTACTGGCTGACAATTTCATTAACGCGATCTCGATTAACTAATTTTAGCGAGTTCATTGAAGGAAGTAATTTTTTTGTGAAGAAATATATTTTTCCGTTAATGTACCTAAATGTATCAAAAATCGTTCATTAATGACCCCTATTAATGAACGATTTTTCATTTATGAATGATTTCTAGTTTAGCTTTATTCATGAGTAGTTAATTACTCATAATGTCTCGATCATTAATCGCTATCATTAATACACTCGTTGGTTAAATAAATATTAAAAATTAGTAAATTATTCCCCTTTCTGACCTCATCAGAGGCTACCCTGACATGATATATGTATGTACCAAACAAATATTTCTCCGTTAGGCCCGAAACTTGCTCAATGGGTTGTCTCCTACACTACATAGTGCATGCTTTTAGATCTTAGCCACACGCCATCAAATCTTACCCGAGCAATAGAAATAATAACACGCGCTCGAAAAAAGGGCACTTAGACCGTTTGATAATAAATCAGAGTCCGATGTATTTCCAAGTCGCTTTTATATAAGTCTTCAGAGTACCGCTAAGAGGCTGGACGTCGGGGCTGCTGAAGGTGGGTGTTTGATATTTAAACGAAAATTGACAAACGAGACAACGCGGAGGAGGTTGAAGGAATTGGAATTAAAATTTCTTTCATCTCCCCATTTCTGTTCAGAAAAAGCCCGCTTTATAAGAAACGTTTTGATTACAAATTATATAATGTAATTATTGCTCAGTCAATTAAAATGTCTGCACAAGTGACGACATGATATAAAATATAAATTTTCAATTCACATCGATCATATCGTAATATTTAATTATTTTCTGCGCGAATTAATATATAAAGGATGGTGAAATCTTTTGTACACAAAGAAGCAGTAAATGAAAATGCGGAGGCCTCAACTTTGTGATGCTTTTTGAATAAATTAAAGACCACAAATAAATTAGTTGGTAGCTTACACTTTATTGATTGCGAACTGTAGTCCAAGTAATATGAAATTCGATGTACAATTGTGGGCAAAAAATAGGTCTAGTGTGAATCAATCTCTATTTGAGTTTTAATAGTTGGCAGCTATGCCCATAGCGTGTATAAATTGTGTGTATAATATGAAAGCATGCAGGATGTTGCAAAATATGAATGGATCTGTTTTTATTCAGATTTCCCGGCGCATTCACCTCCGAATAAAAATTAATATCAATTTCTTCAATATATTCATAAGTGAAATAATAATTAATGCATTAATATTGCTTTGAAAAACAATCATTTTTTACAGCTGAAAAATATCATTTTTGACAGCTGAAAAATATCATTTTTGACAGCTGAAAAATATAATTTTTGACAGCTGAAAAATATAATTTTTGACAGCTGAAAAATATAATTTTTGACAGCTGAAAAATATCATTTTTGACAGCTGAAAAATATAATTTTTGACACCTGAAAAATATCATTTTTGACACCTGAAAAATATCATTTTTGACAGCTGAAAAATATCATTTTTGACAGCTGAAAAATATCATTTTTGACAGCTGAAAAATATCATTTTTGACAGCTGAAAAATATCATTTTTGACACCTGAAAAATATCATTTTTGACACCTGAAAAATATCATTTTTGACAGCTGAAAAATATCATTTTTGACAGTTGAAAAATATCATTTTTGACAGCTGAAAAATATCATTTTTGCCAGTTGAAAAATATCATTTTTGACAGCTGAAAATATCATTTTTGACAGCTGAAAAATATCATTTTTGACAGCTGAAAAATCATTTTTGACAGCTGAAAAATATTATTTTTGACAGCTAAAAAATGTCATTTTTGACATTTCATAATGTCGAAAAACTATTTTCATTAGCTAAAAATTATTGTTTTTGGCAGCTGAAACATAGCATATTTGGTAGCTGAAGAATACCATTTTCTACAACTATAAAATACATCTTGAGACAGCTGAAAAATACTGGGGATTACCATTCTTGACAGCCAAAAAACACCATTTCCGACAGCTGAAACCATGCCGCTAAAAAATACAATTTTTGACAACAAAAAAAACAATTTTTGACAACAAAATATACAAGTTTTGACACCTGAAAAATGCCATTTTTGACAGTTAAATAATGTCAAAAAAGCTGCTTTTGATAGCTGAAAAATACCATTCCCGACAGCTGAAACATGCCGTTATTAGCAACTAAAAAATACAATTTTTGACAACAAAAAAAATCAAATTTTGACAACAAAATATACAAGTTTTGACACCTGAAAAATGCCATTTTTGACAGTTTAAAAATGTCAAAAAATGTTGCTTTTGATAGCTGAAAAATACCATTCCCGACAGCTGAAACATGCCGTTATTGGCAACTAAAAAATACAATTTTTGACAACAAAAGAAATCAATTTTTGACAATAAAATATGTAAGTTTTGACAACTGAAAAATGCCATTTTTGACAGTTAAAAAATGTCAAAAAATGCTGCTTTTAATAGCTGAAAAATATCATTTATATAGGTGGGAAATGCCATTATTGTCAGCTGAAAAATACAATTTTTTAAAGCTGAAAAATGCTATTTTTAACAATAACAAAATGTCGAAGAATGCTGCTTTTGGTAGCTGAAACATACCGTTTTTATAGGTGAGAAATACCATTATTGACAGCTGAAAAATATCATTATTGACAGCTGAAAAATATAATTTTTGACAGCTAAAAAATATAATTTTTGACAGCTGAAAAATATAATTTTTGACAGCTGAAAAATATAATTTTTGACAGCTGAAAAATATCATTTTTGACAACTGAAAAATATCATTTTTGACTGTTGAAAAATATCATTTTTGACAGTTGAAAAATATCATTTTTAACAGCTGAAAAATACCATTCTTGACAACTGCAACAAACCATTATTGACAACAGTAATGTATCATTATTGCCTGCTAAAAAATACAATTTTTGACTACAAAAAGACAATTTTTGACTACAAAAAGACAATTTTTGACAGCTGAAAAATGCCATTTTTGACAATTAAAAAAATTGTCAAAAATTTATTTTCGTGCAAAAATACCTTTTTACCTTTATATGATCCAAATACACGATTTAATATTTTTCGATGCATTTGTAAAAAAATTATTTTCGCGCCAAAATACCTTCTTACGTGTATGTACGATTTAAAATTTTTCGATGCATTTTTGTCAAAAAATTATTTTTGTGCCAAAATACGATTTTACCTTCATATGATCCAAATACACGATTTAAAATTTTTCGATGCATTTTTGTCGAAAATTTAAATCAAGAAATTAAATTAATTTAATTAATTATTATTTAAGAAATGAGACAAATTCCACCAGAAATTTCAAAATGTAAGGGATGGGTTTTATCACCGATTGGCCAAGAGAAACACGGTGCGCATTTTAAACATTTGATGCATTAAATAAGTTTAAAAAAAAAAAATGTTTTTTCAATTTCTGAAAAAAAAAAAAAATATTTTTACACAGTCGTAGAGAATAAAAAATACTACAAATTTAGTCAAATAAAAAAAAATTGTTTCCATTTAAAAAAATGGCGATGACGTCATTACGCAAAGGGGTGGAGGTATGGAAAATTGACAACTATCAGAAAAGATGCGTGTTCAAAAAATAAGCTTGACTACAGATGTTTGGGGAATTTTTTATTTGAAACGTTCCACAGCCAACGTGCGCACTGTATTGTTTGGTTTCCAGACATTCCTATATTTGTTTATATTCACATCGTACTTTCTGCTGGTTTAGACTTTGTACTTGCATATTTCTGGTCTCTTTTCTGCGATCGTGTAATGCCGACTTTTTTTTAGCGGTGAAAAATCTTTCAATCATCTTAAGATCTTTAAAGTTTCAACGCACGCACCACCAACCATTGTCGAAGACTTGATCACACGTTCACATAAATCGATTTTAATTAAATTCACAGGCAAACCCCGAAATTCATAAATATGCATCATCCCAAAACCGTCAAGAATCTATCAATGGTATCCTAAACAAATATCGAACGTAATTTCGTATTTTGCGGCCGCAACAAAAGACACATTCGCCACCGGCCCCCGTCCCTTATTAATTCATTAATGGGTCCTTAAAAACTTTTCAAATTAACAGCGATTCCGTAAATATTTACCCCGAAATTAATAAAGCCGCGGCCGGTGGCATTAAGCCGAAACCATTTTAGTGCAAATGGTAATAACAATATCCGGTCTTCGATAAATTATTAAGTTCGGAACATTACCTCCCTCGAACTTGGCCGAAACGCTCCTCCGGAAACGTCATAAATGTAAATTGCGAAAAAGTCTTTAATGCGAATAGCTGGGCTGGGGGCGTTGATTTCACGAAAGTTGTTCGTTATGATGTTGTAAAGTTAATGTTCAAAAAAAAAGACGGAGTTAATTTATATTAACCCTTTGCACTCGTATTTATTAGTGACAACACGTATTTTGGCGACTATTAGTCGACATACGAGCGCAAAGGGTTAATATTAATGTATTGAGTAAAAATCAGTTTTACACCATTTGATTTAAATTACCCCGAGAAATCGTCAAAAGTTTCAATATGACGATTCGTCGGGGTAATTTAAACAAAATGGTGTAAAACTGATTTTTTTTTTATTTTTTTTTGCGGATATCACAGAACCGATTTCAATAAAATTTTAGGGGAATGTAGGTAACGATAAAAGGCATCCAAATAGGCAATAAAATGCACAGCTTGTAATCTAAAAAGATATATCATCATGACGTCACACTTTTTTGGGACACCCTGTAGAATCAAAAATATTTTCCTGAAATACGTCCTAGGATACAAGTGAATTCTTCAAAATATCAAAATCCTAACTGAATGAATAACTAAGTTATAGAAGTAAAACGCAGTACCCTTCATAGTAGTTATGGTGGCAGCGCCGGGCTACTCATCGTTATTTTAATAACTATTCATAAGTATAGTAATAAATAACAATTATAATTGTTATTGCAAAGTATGTTGTGTCAAAAAATTGTTTTTTCAAGCCACCTTCGATTATTATTCATTCAAATGATTATTCGGATAATTGATAAAACGAGTTTTCTGCAAACAACTTTTAATGTGTTAGGAATTGAGATAGGAAAAATGTTTGTTTTTTTTTAATTCCGCAAAGAATGCCATAAAAATATACAGGGGCTGCAATTAAAAACAAGACAATATGGAGTTATAATATGCAGGGGCGGCTCGTTATATAGAACCAAGGAGCCATGGCACTACCTGTAGGTTTAAGCTCACCAAGAATTTTCAATTAAGTGATTGTCCAAGAAATGGACCTTGATATTCATGTTGCACCCCAGTTAGCGGAAAAAAATGACATTTTTTAGCTGCCAAAAATTGTACTTTAGCTGCCAAAAATTGTACTTTTTGTTGTAAAAATTGAATTTTTAGCTAACAATAATGGTTTGTTGCAGTTGTCACGAATAATAGATTTACCTGTTAAGAATTGATTCAGCTGTCAAAAGCAGCATTTTTCGATTTTTTAATTGCCAAAAATGACATTTTTTAGCTACCAAAAATTGTACTTTTTGTTGTAAAAAAATGTATTTTTAGCTAACAATAATGGTTTGTTGCAGTTATAAAGAATAATAGTTTTACCTGTTAAAAATTGATTCAGCTGTCAAAAGCAGCATTTTTCGATTTTTTAATTGCCAAAAATGACATTTTTTAGCTACCAAAAATTGTACTTTTTGTTGTAAAAAAATGTATTTTTAGCTAACAATAATGGTTTGTTGCAGTTATAAAGAATAATAGTTTTACCTGTTAAAAATTGATTCAGCTGTCAAAAGCAGCATTTTTCGATTTTTTAATTGCCAAAAATGACATTTTTTAGCTACCAAAAATTGTACTTTTTGTTGTAAAAAAATGTATTTTTAGCTAACAATAATGGTTTGTTGCAGTTATAAAGAATAATAGTTTTACCTGTTAAAAATTGATTCAGCTATCAAAAGCAGCATTTTTCGATTTTTTAATTGCCAAAAATGACATTTTTTAGCTACCAAAAATTGTACTTTTTGTTGTAAAAAAATGTATTTTTAGCTAACAATAATGGTTTGTTGCAGTTATAAAGAATAATAGTTTTACCTGTTAAAAATTGATTCAGCTGTCAAAAGCAGCATTTTTCGATTTTTTAATTGCCAAAAATGATATTTTTTAGCTACCAAAAATTGTACTTTTTGTTGTAAAAAAATGTATTTTTAGCTAACAATAATGGTTTGTTGCAGTTATAAAGAATAATAGTTTTACCTGTTAAAAATTGATTCAGCTGTCAAAAGCAGCATTTTTCGATTTTTTAATTGCCAAAAATGACATTTTTTAGCTGCCAAAAATTGTACTTTTTGTTGTAAAAAATGTATTTTTAGCTAACAATAATGGTTTATTGTAGTTGTCAAGAATGGTATGTTTCAGCTATTAAAAATGGTAGTTTTCAGCTGTTAAGAAATGTATTATTCAACTGTCGAAAATTATATTTTTCAGTTATCGAAAAAAAGTTATTTTTCAGCTGTCAAAAAAGGCATTTCTCACCTAATAAAATGGTATTTTTCAGCTTTTCAAAAATGGCATTTTCAGGTCTCAAAAATTGTTTTTGTTGTCAAAAATTAAATTTTTTAGCTGACAATAATGGTTTGTTACAGTTGTCAATAATGGTTTGTTGTAATTGTCAAGAGTGGAATTTTTCAGTGTATTATTCAAATGTAAAAAATTATATTTTTCAGTTGTCGAAAATATTTTTTTAATGTCAAAAAAGGTATTTCTCTATCTTACCTATTAAAATGTTATTTTTCAGCTATCAAAAACAGCATTTTTGACATTTTTTTAATTGTCAAAAATGGCATTTTTCAGCTGTCAAAAATTGCCTTTTTGTAGTCAAAAATTGTATTTTTTAGCAGGCAATAATGATATGTTACAGTTGTCAATAATGGTTTGTTGCAGTTGTCAACAATGGTATTTTTCAGCTGTTGAAAATGGTTGTTTTCAGCTGTTGAAAATGGTTGTTTTCAGCTGTCAAAAATGCGATCTCCCACCTATAAAAATTTTATTTTTCAGCTATTAAACGCAGCATTTTTCTACATTTTCCTTAATTGACAAAAATGGCATTTCTTAGCTGTCAAAACTTGTATTTTTTGTGTTTTTAAAAATTGCTAACAATAATGGTTTTTTTCAGTTGTCAGTAATAATTTGTTACAGTTATCAAGAATAGTATTTTTCAGCTGTTGAGAAGAGTATTTTCAACTGTTCAAAATAATACTTTTTAGTTGTCAAAAATGGTACTATTCAGCTGTCAAAAAGGAATTTCTTACCTATAAAAATGGTATTATTCAGCTATTAAAAGTAGCATTTTTGACATTTTAATTTAATTGTCAAAAATGTCATTTTAGAGTTGTCAAAAATTGTATTTTTTGTGTTGTCGAAAATTGTATTTTCTAGCTGACAATAATGATATGTTACAGTTGTCAATAATGGTATTATTCAACTGTCGAAAATGATATATTTTTCAGTTGTCAAAAATGTTATTTTTCAGTTGTTAAAAAATGTATTTCTCACCTGTAAAAATGGTATTTTTCAACTATCAAAGGCAGCATTTTTCGACATTTTCCTTAATTGTCAAGGTTTTGTTTTTTTAGCTGATAATAATGGTATGTTACAGTTGTCAATAATGGTTTGTTGCAGTTGTCGAGAATAGTATGTTCAGCTGTTTAAAATGGCATTTTCAGCTATTAAGAAGTGTATTATTCAACTGTCAAAAATGATATTTGTCAGCTGTCAAAAATGATATTTTTCAGCTGTCAAAAATGATATTTTTCAGCGTTCAAAATTGATATTTTTCAGCTGTCAAAAATGACATTTTTCATGGTTTGTTGCAGTTTTAAGAATGGTATTTTTCAGCTGTTAAAAATGGTATTTTTCAGCTGTTGAGAAGAGTATTATTCAACTGTTCAAAATAATATTTTTTAGTTGTCAAAAATGGTACTATTCAGCTGTCAAAAATGATATTTTTCAGCTGTCAAAAATGATATTTTTCATGCGTCAAAAATGATATTTTTCAGCAGTCAAAAATGATATTTTTCAGCGGTCAAAATTTATATTTTTCAGCTGTCAAAAATGACATTTTTCATGGTTTGTTGCAGTTGTCAAGAATGGTATTTTTCAGCTGTTAAAAATGGTATTTTTCAGCGGTTGAGAAGAGTATTATTCAACTGTTCAAAATAATATTTTTTAGTTGTCAAAAATGGTACTATTCAGCTGTCAAAAAGGAATTTCTTACCTATAAAAATGGTATTATTCAACTATTAAAAGTAGCATTTTTTGACATTTTTTTATTGTCAAAAATGGCATTTTGGAACTGTCAAAAATTGTATTTTTTGTGATGTCGAAAGTTGTATTTTCTAGCTGGCAATAATAGTATGTTACAGTTGTCAATAATGGCATTATTCAACTGTCGAAAATGATATATTTTTCAGTTGTCAAAAATGTTATTTTTCAGTTGTTAAAAAAAGTATTTCTCACCTATAAAAATGGTATTTTTCAGCAATCAAAGGCAGCATTTTTTGACATTTTCTTTAATTGTCAAAATTTTGTTTTTTTAGCTGATAGTTGTTTATTGATGCTTGACAATAATGTCTTACATAAGTCACCATATACAATAATAATAATAATAAACTCATTTATTTAATTCAGAAAAAAAATTTAAACAAATCATAATACAGTTATGTAGCTTTCCCTAAATTAAACACGTCACAGTAGAACAAATTAACAAATATACAATTTGCAGTTCCTCAACAGTTACAATAACAATACAATAACAATGTAAACATGATAATAATGGTATGTTACAGTTGTCAATAATGGTTTGTTGCAGTTGTCAAGAATAGTATGTTTAGCTGTTAAAAATGGCATTTTCAGCTATTAAGAAGTGTATTATTCAACAGTCAAAAATGATATTTTTCAGCTGTCAAAAATGATATTTTTCAGCTGTCGATAATGGTATTTCTCACCTATAAAAATGGTATTTTTCAGCCATTAAAAGCATTATTTTTCGACATTTTTTAATTATCAAAAATGGCATTTTTCAGCTTTAAAAATTTGTATTTTTCAGCTGACAATAATGGTATGATACAGTTGTCAATAATAGTGTATTGCTGTTATCAAGCATGGTATTTTTCAGCTATTTAGAATTGTATTATTTAGCTGTCAAAAATTATATTATTTAGCTGTCAAAAATTATATTTTTCAGCTGTCAAAAATTATATTTTTCACCTGCCAAAAATGGCATTCACACCTTTATAAATGGTATTTTTCAGCTATCAAAAGCAGCATTTTTTGACATTTTTTAACTGTCAAAAATGGCATTTTTCAGCTGTCAAAACTTGTATATTTTGTTGTCAAAAATTGATTTTTTTTTTGTTGTCAAAAATTGTATTTTTTTTTTTGTTGTCAAAAATTGTATTTTTTAGTTGCCAATAACGGCATGTTTCAGCTGTCGGGAATGGTATTTTTCAGCCATCAAAAGCAGCATTTTTTGACATTTTTTAACTGTCAAAAATGGCATTTTACAGCTGTCAAAACTCAGCAAGAATTTTTAATTAACACTTTTTCGCCAGTTACTTTGGTCTAGGAAGATGAATCGTTCTCTCTTTCTTCAAAGTAGGAGTATATTGTATAAGTGGCTCTACCATCAACATGTTCCACGAGCCGCCACTGATAATACGTGAATTAATTCTTGTATTTTGTATTTATAATAACAAAAAATATATCATGATTATTTTTGCCCGTCAATCTTTTAAGTTAAATAATAATAAAAATATATTTCCTCTTCCAAACACAAATAATTAATTCTTGTATTTTATATTTACAATGCCAACAAAGTTATCGTCCGTGATTATTTTTCAATATTTTATTCATCAAGTTAAATACTAATCAAAATATATTTCCTCTTCCAAACGCAAGTTCCAAAGAACCGAACAACTAAAGTAGCATCCATGAATAATACATTATAAATCGTTTCGAGCTCATTCGGCCTCTTTAAGTGTTGATAGGCGACAGCCCTATTTATTCCCTACTTGCCAGCTACAGCTTTCCAATTATGTCCGGCGTCCATTATTTAAGCGCTTAATTTGTATTTGTGGAACAAGGAAAGTTCTGGCTGCCAGGTAAGAAGTTGCCTTTTCATAATTCATCCGCGGCGGGCTTAAAAGTTTCAAATTAATCGCCTTCTTTTGTAATATTTACACCGATATTAATACCTAATCCCCCAGCCCTGGCCGCGTTTTTCGCAAGTGGGTGCTTAATAATCGTATTAGATGATTAAAAGTTTCGATGTTTTAATTAATCATTAATTCATATTTCTGGGCGTATTTTTTTCTTACTATTAACTTTAGCACAAAATGAATTATGCATAGAAACTTTGGAATAAACTTAAGCTATTTTTCCTAAATCATTCATTTTCCCTTAAAAAGTATAACAGTATAACCTTTTTTTTAATTTTTACTTTCTTCATTACGAAGTACGAGAAAGTATTCTGATCGTGATTTTTTTTTTCAAAAAATTTTTTTACGGAATTATCCGTTTTGGGGTCCCTAGATGCCATTTCAACAATTTCTGAATTTATTTTTACTTTCTCCGTTACGAAGTACGAGAAAGTATTGTGATCGTGATTTTTTTTTTCAAAAATTTTTTTTACGGAAATATCCGTTTTGGGGTCGCTAGATGCCATTTCAACAATTTCTGATTTTTTTTTTACTTTCTCCGTTACGAAGTACGAGAAAGTATTGTGATCGTGATTTCTTTTCAATTTTTTTTTACGGAAATATCCGTTTTGGTGTCCCTAGATGCCATTTCAACAATTTCTGGAAAAAAAAAAAGTTTGTGTCTCTGCATGTGTCTGTCTGTGCGCGCTGTATCTCAAAAACTAATTAAGCAATTGATATGAAACTGAACATAAACGCAACTAAATCATTTTACTGCAAATTAAACATCTCCTTTATTTAAGATGTACGTGTGTTATCCCTTGCGAACTAAAAACATTAGCACCCCTGCGTTGTGTGCAGATTCCCGAATCCGGCCCTAAGCCGCTGCGTTAAGATCTAAGCTCCGTAAGAGCCAACTCTTCAGGTTAACCGAGAAGACCGCAGACCACGAAGACACGGCGCGCGATTTTCCGCACCCGTGGGAAAAAGAGGAAACTTTTATTGGATAACGCCCGAATGTGCACTTCAGCGGATATTCCTCAATGACGCATTCAGAACGGGGCGTGAAAAGGGACGAAAATGTTTGCCTTCATAGAAAGCTCAGTCGGCTCGCAATAATAAAAAAATCCCAACATCCAATAATGGATGGAATTGAAAATAAATATGGATAATCTGTGATTACTGTGGAGGGAACGAATACCTTCCTTTATTGCGAAAATTGTTGTTAATCCGTTAGTGTACGTAAAAATGTTATATAACGTTGTCTTCTTCCGAGCTTTTTTGTAGATTTATATAACTATTACGTTACAATACCGTGTTTATAATAAATATTAAAAAAAAATATTTGACAAAAATGAATCGAAAAATTTTAAATCGTATATCAAGTACACAGGAACGTAAAATGATATTTTAGTTGGAAAAAATGTTTTTGACTAAAAACCATCGAAAAATTTTAAATATATACAAAACTAGTAAACAAGTGAGAAATGATCATTCTTGGGATATCAATTTAGTTTTTGAAAATTGACCAATTTTAAAGAGAGTTACGAATTTTTGAATATTTTTGTTTTTGTGAAGGGGAAGACATGGTTGAAAAAAATAAAAAGAAAATATTTCTCGTGTGGATAAAATTATACAAAACTAGTAAACAAGTGAGAAATAATCATTATGTCAATACCAGTTTCCTTTTTCAAAAAGACACCAATTATAAAAACAAATTTGAATTTTTAATATTTTTGAAAAAAAAATGAATATTTCCATAATTTTTTTTCGTGATGGGGAAGACTTGATTGAAAAGAAAAATTAAAAAATATTTCTCTTATTGATAAAATTATACAAAATTAAAAAAAAAAAACAAGTGAAAAATGATCAATCTTTAGATTTTAGTTCAGATTTTGACAATGCACCAATTTTAAAGAGAGTTGCGCATTTTTTTAATATTTTTGTTTTAGTGATGGGGAAGACTTGATTGAAGAAATCTAAAAAAAAATATTTCACGTGTAGGTAAAGTTAAACAAAACTAGAAAACAAGTGAGAAATGATCATTCTTTCGATATCAGTTTGGTTTTTGAAAATGGACCAATTTTAAAGAGAGTTACGAATTTTTGAATATTTTTGTTTTCGTGAAGGGGAAGACATAGTTGTTAAAAATAAAAAGAAAATATTTCTCGTGTGGATAAAATTATACAAAACTAGTAAACAAGTGAGAAATAATCATTATTTCGATATCAGTTTGGTTTTTCAAAAAGACACCAATTATAAAAAAAAATGAATATTTCAATGATTTTTTTTCGTGATGGGGAAGACTTAATTGAAAAAAATCTAAAAAAAAAATTCTCGTGTAGATAAAATTAAACAAAACTAAAAAACAAGTGAGAAATGATCATTTTTGGGATATCAGTTTGGTTTCTGAAAATGGACCAATTTTAAAGAGAGTTACGAATTTTTGATTTTTTTTTCGCGATTGTGAAGACTTGATTGAGAAAAATCTAAAAAAATATTTCTCGTGTAGATGAAATTATACAAAACTAAAAAACAAGTGAGATATCGTTCGATATCAGTTTGGTTTTTGAAAATGCACCAATTTTAGAAAGTTACGATTTTTTTAATATTTTTGATTTTCATGGTGGGGAAGATTTGATTGAAAAACATCTAAAAAAAATATTTCTCGTGTAGATAAAATTATACAAAACTAAAAAAAAAGTGAGAAATGATCATTCTCCGGATATCAATTTGGTTTTTGAGAATGGACCAATTTTAAAGAGAGTTACGAATTTTTGAATTTTTTTTGCGCGATGGGGAAGACTTGATTGTAAAAAATCTAAAAATTATTTCTCGTGTAGATAAAATTATACAAAACTAAAAAAACAAGTGAGAAACGATAATTCTTTCGGTATCAATTTGGTTTTTGAAAATGCACCAATTTTAAAAAGAGTTACGAGTTTTTTAATATTTTTGATTTTCATGATGGGAAGATTTGATTGAAAAACATCTAAAAAAAATATTTCTCGTGTATACAAAATTATACAAAACTAAAAAACAAGTGGGAAATTATCATTCTTGGGATATCAGTTTGGTTTTTGAAAATGGACCAATTTTAAAGAGAGTTGCGAATTTTTTAATTTTTTTTTCGCGATGGGGAAGACTCGATTGAAAAAATCTAAAAAAAAATATTTCTCGTGTAGATAAAATTAAACAAAACTAAAAAAACAAGTATATGGTATTTTAGCTGGAAAAAATGTTTTTGACTAAAAAGCATCGAGCATTTTTAAATCCTGTATCAAGTGCACAGGAAGTAAAATGGTATTTTGGCCGGAATTTTTTTTTGTCAAAAATACATCGAAAAATTTAAAATCGTTTATCAAGTACATAGGAACGTAAGTAAAATGGTATTTTGGCTGGATTTTTCTTTTTTGACAAAAATACATGGAAGAATTTTAAATCGTGAATCAAGTGCACAGGAACGTAAAATGGTATTTAGGCTGGAATTTTTTTTTTTTGTCAAAAATACATCGAAAAATTTTAAATCGTGTATCAAGTACACAGGAACGTAAAATGGTATTTTGGCTGATTTTTTCTTTTTCACAAAAATACATCAAAACATTTTAAATCGTGTATCAAGTGCACAGGAAGTAAAATGGTATTTTGGCTGGAATTTTTTTTTTTGCAAAAATACTTCGAAAAATTTTAAATCATGTATCAAGTACACAGGAACGTAAAAAGGTATTTTGGCCGAATTTTTTTTTTTAGACAAAAATGCATCAAAAATTTTAAATCGTGTATCAAGTACACAGGAATGTAAAATGGTATTTTAGCTGGAAAAATGTTTTTGACTAAAAAGCATCGAAAAATTTTAAATCCTGTATCAAGTGCACAGGAAGTAAAATGGTAATTAGGTTGGATATTTTTTTTTTTACAAAATGGCATGGAAAATTTTTAAATCGTGTATCAAGTACACAGGGACATAAAATGGTATTTTGGCTGGATTTTTTTTTGACAAAAATGCATCGAAAAATTGATATTTTTGGCAAAAAAAACGGACTTTGTTAATAATATTGAGTAATAAAAAAAAGACACACAATTTTTCCTTTTCGTTCAAATAATTTTTGAACACCACATTTCTTAATAGTGCGAAGTTAAAAAAATATTTAAACGAAAATGAAAAATATGGGCAATTTTTTTATTACATAATATTATTTTCAAAGCCTGTTGTAACATTTTTGGCCAAAAATGTCAATTCTAAACCACAGCTAACAACGAGTTTTAAATATTTTTTTTTTATTTTTTGCTACAGTGTTCCACAATTGGAAAACTAAGATTTAAAAAAACCACAACTCTCAAAATAATAAGTCGATTTTTAAAAACTGTACTTTATTTGAATAAACGTTCATTTGTGAATTTACATTAATTTTTGTAGAATTGAATCAACACGTTTTATATTTTTCTTTTATTCTTGTGCTCCAGTGTTTCACAATTGGAAAACTAAAATTTTAAAATATTCACAGCTCTCAAAATAATTTGCCGATTTTTAAAAACTGTACTTTATTTGAATAAACGATCATTTGTGAATTTAAATTAATTTTTGTAGAATTTTATCAACACGTTTTATATTTTTCTTTTGTTCTTTTGTCCCAGTGTTCCACAATTGGAAAACTAAAATTTAAAAAAATTCACAACTCTCAAAATAATGAGTCGATTTTTAAAAACTGTACTTTATTTGAATAAACGATCATTTGTGAGTTTTCATTAATTTTTGTAGAATTTTATCAACACGTTTTATATTTTTCTTTTGTTCTTTTGCTCCAGTGTTCCACAATTGGAAAACTAAAATTTAGAAAAAAATCACAACTTTGCCTTATCGAAAAATCCGCACCATAACATCACTGCTATTTAATTTCTATCCATTTTCAATAAATTAGTAGAAATGTCTATATGTAGAAATGGTGGAGGCGCCGGATTCGTTTCTGAAATGTATTTAGTTGTGAATAAGATACACAATCTATTGATTAAAGCGTGTATTTTATTTTTATAGAAACGGAGGTTCTGGGATATTAGAGGTAGACAACGGGCCGACATTAACCCGGCAATGGGTGGACCTGCCGCAACCGAGGGCGGCGCAGGAGGGCTTGTTCGTAGGGGGCATCCCCGACGTGACGCTGAGCACCGGGGGGCGGTACGGTGCAGGGGTGCGGGGATGCGTGGCCGATCTCGTCCTCAACACGGATTACCGCCTCCAATTAGTCGGCCACAACGCAGCCAGCCGCAACATCGGCGAGTGCGAGCTATGAACGAGCAAAGGGATGGATATTGTGCAAGAAAGAGCAGAAAAGATAAACTAAAATATGTGTGATTTCAGAGAATTAACATAAGGCTGACTACTTCGAGCTAAACTAAAACCATTTAAAAACCAAAAAATACTAGTTAATTGTGTGTATAGCCCGTTAAATACGGGTGTCTATAAGGATTTGTGTTAGGGGTATATTTGTAGATAGACAGGTCTACTTTCTTTTTACAACAATTTACGCTTTTTTGTACTTGACTTATTTCACCGAGTTTTTCTTTTTAATTTTTTTCAAGGAAGAAAACAATTCAGATGTGTCTACTAAAATAAAAAACGAGAGTCAGGATCGCGCGGTCCTTAGCACAAGTACCTTACCCCACTCATATCATTTTAGTTTAGTAATGAAAAAAAAACGACACGTAAACTCTATCTCACATATTTGTACACACACCACACACGGTATATCCTTTTGCGGTATCCTGATTCTCCCCGTTTTCAATTTGCAATAAGAGTAGGTACTAATCGGTCCAGTGTAAAATTCATATTGTTATATATAAGTATGTATATGAATACCTAATTTGTACAGGTAGTCTAATTTGTGTGTTAAATAACAAATCGCTTTTGAATTACTTTGTTTTACTTCTTCGCCTTTCACCATTTCAGAACAACAAAGTGTTGTAATATCTCTGCTTACGTGCCTAACATTGCAAGTCACAAATAAGACTTGATGAAAGTACAAATTTCACTCACGCGTGGACCTATTTGTACACGAGCCGTAGTACACAAGTGAGCGAAATTCGTTTCATCACAAGTGTTACTATTTTTTTTTAATTAAATGTAAATGCAAACCCTTAATTAGCTACATGTAAAATTCAAAGTTACAAACTTTTACGACTTTAAAAAAACAACTACGTTCCTTGACGATGAATATTAAATCACAGAAAACAATATTTGCACGTTAGAAAAAGCATTACCATTGATTGATTGATGGAACCTATAACAGAATACACCTTGACATATTTAATATGCAACCGAATGTGCACCACGCATAGAGTAGTAATTATCAAGATGTACAACTTGATTGTGGCGCCACCTAGGTTTTGAGACGATCAATTTTCCATAGAAAGAATAAAAGAAGAGTAGTCATCAAATAATTACAAGATTAATCATTTGCCTGATGAAGCCACTGTGTAACGAAACATACGTCGCAGTGTTTCAACATTCAAAATTGTGAAATTCTCAACACACCTGTTTTATTAACCACATAAATTACACGATTGATGGTGACACCTAGATTTTCGGAACAAAAGTACTATTCATAGAAAGCAATTACAAGATCGTGTTCAAATTTGGTGTATATTTGGTTGTCTATAGTTCATATTTACAAAGCGTAAAGGTTAATTAATTTTGAATTTATGTCCTGTTACAAATAACATTTAAACTTACTCGCGGACAAATAATTGAATTAGAATACAGTGTAAGGAAACCACAAGTTGCATTAAGTATAAAATGTGTATAACCTGTAACCAACACAATTCATAATTTCTAACCTCAAATAAAACAATTTTAATATGCAAAACAATAACCAATCCGCATATCAAATTAAACTTTAATTACTCGTATTCCAACAACTGCAGTAAGATAAGAACATGGCAAACAGGACTGTAAAAGATGCCAAGTCGGTGCACGGAACGAATCCGCAATACCTAGTGGAGAAAATCATCAGAACACGCATCTACGACTCGAAATACTGGAAAGAAGAATGCTTCGCACTCACAGCCGAATTACTGGTGGACAAAGCGATGGAGCTGCGCTTCATCGGTGGAGTACACAGCGGCAACATCAAGCCCACCCCGTTTCTATGTTTAATCCTGAAGATGCTGCAGATCCAGCCCGAGAAGGACATTGTGGTCGAGTTCATAAAAAATGAGGAGTTCAAGTACGTGCGGGCACTAGGTGCATTTTATATGAGGCTAACTGGAACATCGTTAGATTGTTATAAATACCTGGAGCCGTTGTACAACGATAACAGAAAATTGAGAAGACAGAATAGAAGCGCTCAGTTTGAGATTGTTCATATGGATGAGTTTATCGATGAATTATTAAGGGAGGAAAGAGTAAGTAAAAATTAGTGATATTAGTGTTTTCATGCAAACGGTAATGCATGGTTCAACTAGAGCCTTACATACTGTAACCTCGTCGCCCCAATTTATCTGTATCCATATGGTAATACAGTATATCAAACTATCAATGAATAATTTGGAAGAGTTTAAATATTCATTGTTTTAATATATTTTTAGGTGTGTGACGTAATTCTACCTCGAGTCCAAAAACGCCACGTCCTGGAAGAAAACAACGAACTGGACGCGAAAATATCGGCGCTGGAAGACGATCTGGACGAAGAGATCGAGCTGGAGGAAGAGAAGTACAAGCTGGAAGAGCCTGCGCAGAAAGAGGAGAAGGAACGCTACAGAGAGAGGGAAAGGAAGAAAGAACGAAGCCGTTCGAGGGAGAGGGTCCGATCCAGAGACCGATCTGACAAACATAAGAACCGCGACAAGGATAAAAGGGATAGAAGGGAGAAGGAGAGGAAAAGGGACGATGATAGGAAGAGGGAGGATAGGAAGCGCGACAGGAGGGAGGACGACAGGGGCGAAAGGGATAGAAGGAGGGATGAGGATAGGGAGAGGAGGAGGGACGATGATAGGAAGAGGGAGCGATAGTTTTAATTTTGTATTGTAATAAAAGCATATGTAATTTTAAGTTCGATTGTCTTGATTATAAAATTGAGTCTATTATTTCGTATTTTTACTTGCACCCTACTAATCCAACACTAAATTTCTTTTTGGAATAACCAGGGCTAAAAAGAAAAAAAATTGAGAATATATTCCCGGAGAACTGAAATGAAAAGGCTAATTTCACACTTCAAAATTTTTAATCAAAAATTATTCATTTTTCTATTGATTAATAAAAATGCATCAAAAAATTTTAACAGGATCATAGGAACGCAAAGAGGTATTTTAGCGGGAAAATATTTTATTCCTTAATTAAATGCATACAAAATTTTACCAGGAATATTTTGGCGGAAAAATGAATTTCTATAAATGTCTGTTGTCTGGTTAAAACTGAGAAGTACTATTCTTCCTAACATTTGTGTTGCTGTAAGGGTATTCAGATTGTAGATTGTCTCACTTAACCTTGCATAATTATTGCGGTGCCCTTACACCGGTAGCGCCTATGTCATCATAGGAATGCCAAGATAAACAACTCTCGTTGAAGATTAACAATTACAAGATGAGTTCCGCGCGCAGTCACAGGGAGGCGCTGGTGTGGTCATAGAAAGGCGTACCAAGATAAACAACTCTTGTTGAAGATTAACAATTACAAGATGAGTTCCGCGCGCAATCACTGGGAGGCGCTGGTGTGGTCATAGAAAGGCATACCAAGATAAACAACTCTTGTTGAACATTAACAATTACGACATGACTTCCGCGCGCAATCACTAGGGGGCGCTGGTGTGGTCATTGAAAGGCATACCAAGATAAACAAGTCTAGTTGAAGGATAGCGATTACGTCAATACACGGGCAACGCCAGTATTATAATTGACAGGTAAACGAAGATGGACAACTCTTATCGTGTTGTTGGCATTTAGTTAAATGCAACTTATATTATTCTTTACGGCTAAAACTTCGGTCAACGTTTTTTAACCATTTTCAGGTGGATATTTTTGGAAGCCTTGGTGAATTATATAAATAAAACCTAATATCCTAATCATTTCCTACCTAAATTTTTGTGACCCTATAAAATAATTGAAAGCGTATCCTAAGATTGACAGGATAAGAAGAAGCAAGAGGTATTTGTGACTGTCACGAGAAACCGGCTCCCTAGAGAGGATACTCGACCCCACCAACATCTTCTGGAGATATGACAACGGCCAATTCTGGGCGCCCCACCCCCGAAAACAACGGCCCTTTTAAGGGCCATAAAAACTAACTAATTCTTTGTCAATTAATGAATGAATGAATGAATGCATGTATTTAATCAATGAAAGACCAAAGTGCTCTCATAGAATATTGAGATTAATGTGTACCCTAAATTAATTTCGAAAACTTTTCAAAATTTGTATCAGGAGACTAGGAACGTAAAGAGGTATTTTACTCTTCAAAAATCGTTCGAAAATTTTCCGGTTCAGAATGTATACCCTAATTTAATTTCGAAAAATTTCCAGGATTTGTAACAGGAGACTAGGAACGTAAAGAGGTATTTTACTCTTCAAAAATCGATCGAAAATTTTGCGGTTCAGAATGTGTACCCTAATTTAATTTCGAAAAATTTTCTGGATTTGTATCAGGAGTCTAGGAACGCAAAGAGGTATTTTACTCTCCAAAAATCGATCGAAAATTTTGCGGTTCAGAATGTGTACCCTAATTTAATTTCGAAAAATTTTCTGGATTTGTATCAGGAGTCTACGAACGCAAAGAGGTATTTTACTCTTCAAAAATCGATCGAAAATTTTGCGGTTCAGAATTTCGAAAAAATTTCTGGATTTGTATCAGGAGTATAGGAACGCAAAGAGGTATTTTACTCTCCAAAAATCGATCGATAATTTTGCGGTTCAGAATGTGTACCCTAATTTAATTTCGAAAAATTTTCAAGATTTGTAACAGGAGTATAGGAACGCAAAGAGGTATTTTACTCCTCAAAAATCGATCGAAAATTTTGCGGTTCAGAATTTCGAAAAATTTTCAAGATTTGTAACAGGAGTATAGGAACGCAAAGAGGTATTTTACTCTTCAAAAATCGATCGAAAATTTTGCGGTTCAGAATTTCGAAAAAATTTCTGGATTTGTATCAGGAGTATAGGAACGCAATGAGGTATTTTACTCTCCAAAAATCGATCAAAAATTTTGCGGTTCAGAATGTGTACCCTAATTTAATTTCGAAAAATTTTCAAGATTTGTAACAGGAGTATAGGAACGCAAAGAGGTATTTTACTCTCCAAAAATCAATCGAAAATTTTGCGGTTCAGAATTTCGAAAAATTTTCAAGATTTGTAACAGGAGTATAGGAACGCAAAGAGGTATTTTACTCTCCAAAAATCGAACGAAAATTTTGCGGTTCAGAATGTGTACCCTAATTTAATTTCGAAAAATTTTCAAGATTTGTAACAGGAGTATAGGAACGCAAAGAGGTATTTTACTCTCCAAAAATCAATCGAAAATTTTGCGGTTCAGAATTTCGAAAAATTTTCAAGATTTGTAACAGGAGTATAGGAACGCAAAGAGGTATTTTACTCTCCAAAAATCGATCGAAAATTTTGCGGTTCAGAATTTCGAAAAATTTCCAGGATTTGTAACAGGAGTATAGGAACGCAAAGAGGTATTTTACTCTCCAAAAATCGAACGAAAATTTTGCGGTTCAGAATTTCGAAAAATTTTCAAGATTTGTAACAGGAGTATAGGAACGCAAAGAGGTATTTTACTCTCCAAAAATCGATCGAAAATTTTGCGGTTCAGAATTTCGAAAAATTTCCAGGATTTGTAACAGGAGTATAGGAACGCAAAGAGGTATTTTACTCTCCAAAAATCGATCGATAATTTTGCGGTTCAGAATTTCGAAAAATTTTCAAGATTTGTAACAGGAGTATAGGAACGCAAAGAGGTATTTTACTCTCCAAAAATCGATCGATAATTTTGCGGTTCAGAATGTGTACCCTAATTTAATTTCGAAAAATTTTCAAGATTTGTAACAGGAGTATAGGAACGCAAAGAGGTATTTTACTCTCCAAAAATCAATCGAAAATTTTGCGGTTCAGAATTTCGAAAAATTTTCAAGATTTGTAACAGGAGTATAGGAACGCAAAGAGGTATTTTACTCTCCAAAAATCGATCGATAATTTTGCGGTTCAGAATGTGTACCCTAATTTAATTTCGAAAAATTTTCAAGATTTGTAACAGGAGTATAGGAACGCAAAGAGGTATTTTACTCTCCAAAAATCAATCGAAAATTTTGCGGTTCAGAATTTCGAAAAATTTTCAAGATTTGTAACAGGAGTATAGGAACGCAAAGAGGTATTTTACTCTCCAAAAATCGATCGAAAATTTTGCGGTTCAGAATTTCGAAAAATTTCCAGGATTTGTAACAGGAGTATAGGAACGCAAAGAGGTATTTTACTCTCCAAAAATCGAACGAAAATTTTGCGGTTCAGAATTTCGAAAAATTTCCAGGATTTGTAACAGGAGTATAGGAACGCAAAGAGGTATCTTACTCTCCAAAAATCGAACGAAAATTTTGCGGTTCAGAATTTCGAAAAATTTCCAGGATTCGTAACAGGAGTATAGGAACGCAAAGAGGTATTTTACTCTCCAAAAATCGATCGATAATTTTGCGGTTCAGAATGTGTACCCTAATTTAATTTCGAAAAATTTTCAAGATTTGTAACAGGAGTATAGGAACGCAAAGAGGTATTTTACTCTCCAAAAATCGATCGAAAATTTTGCGGTTCAGAATTTCGAAAAATTTCCAGGATTTGTAACAGGAGTATAGGAACGCAAAGAGGTATTTTACTCTCCAAAAATCGATCGATAATTTTGCGGTTCAGAATGTGTACCCTAATTTAATTTCGAAAAATTTTCAAGATTTGTAACAGGAGTATAGGAACGCAAAGAGGTATTTTACTCTCCAAAAATCGATCGAAAATTTTGCGGTTCAGAATTTCGAAAAATTTCCAGGATTTGTAACAGGAGTATAGGAACGCAAAGAGGTATTTTACTCTCCAAAAATCGATCGATAATTTTGCGGTTCAGAATGTGTACCCTAATTTAATTTCGAAAAATTTTCAAGATTTGTAACAGGAGTATACGAGCGCAAAGAGGTATTTTACTCTCCAAAAATCGATCGAAAATTTTGCGGTTCAGAATTTCGAAAAATTTCCAGGATTTGTAACAGGAGTATAGGAACGCAAAGAGGTATTTTACTCTCCAAAAATCGATCGATAATTTTGCGGTTCAGAATGTGTACCCTAATTTAATTTCGAAAAATTTTCAAGATTTGTAACAGGAGTATACGAGCGCAAAGAGGTATTTTACTCTCCAAAAATCGATCGAAAATTTTGCGGTTCAGAATTTCGAAAAATTTCCAGGATTTGTAACAGGAGTATAGGAACGCAAAGAGGTATTTTACTCTCCAAAAATCGAACGAAAATTTTGCGGTTCAGAATTTCGAAAAATTTTCAAGATTTGTAACAGGAGTATAGGAACGCAAAGAGGTATTTTACTCTCCAAAAATCGATCGAAAATTTTGCGGTTCAGAATTTCGAAAAATTTCCAGGATTTGTAACAGGAGTATAGGAACGCAAAGAGGTATTTTACTCTCCAAAAATCGAACGAAAATTTTGCGGTTCAGAATTTCGAAAAATTTCCAGGATTTGTAACAGGAGTATAGGAACGCAAAGAGGTATTTTACTCTCCAAAAATCGATCGATAATTTTGCGGTTCAGAATGTGTACCCTAATTTAATTTCGAAAAATTTTCAAGATTTGTAACAGGAGTATAGGAACGCAAAGAGGTATTTTACTCTCCAAAAATCGATCGAAAATTTTGCGGTTCAGAATTTCGAAAAATTTCCAGGATTTGTAACAGGAGTATAGGAACGCAAAGAGGTATTTTACTCTCCAAAAATCGATCGATAATTTTGCGGTTCAGAATGTGTACCCTAATTTAATTTCGAAAAATTTTCAAGATTTGTAACAGGAGTATACGAGCGCAAAGAGGTATTTTACTCTCCAAAAATCGATCGAAAATTTTGCGGTTCAGAATTTCGAAAAATTTCCAGGATTTGTAACAGGAGTATAGGAACGCAAAGAGGTATTTTACTCTCCAAAAATCGATCGATAATTTTGCGGTTCAGAATGTGTACCCTAATTTAATTTCGAAAAATTTTCAAGATTTGTAACAGGAGTATAGGAACGCAAAGAGGTATTTTACTCTCCAAAAATCGATCGAAAATTTTGCTGTTCAGAATTTCGAAAAATTTCCAGGATTTGTAACAGGAGTATAGGAACGCAAAGAGGTATTTTACTCTCCAAAAATCGAACGAAAATTTTGCGGTTCAGAATTTCGAAAAATTTCCAGGATTCGTAACAGGAGTATAGGAACGCAAAGAGGTATTTTACTCTCCAAAAATCGATCGATAATTTTGCGGTTCAGAATGTGTACCCTAATTTAATTTCGAAAAATTTTCAAGATTTGTAACAGGAGTATAGGAACGCAAAGAGGTATTTTACTCTCCAAAAATCGATCGAAAATTTTGCGGTTCAGAATTTCGAAAAATTTCCAGGATTTGTAACAGGAGTATAGGAACGCAAAGAGGTATTTTACTCTCCAAAAATCGATCGATAATTTTGCGGTTCAGAATGTGTACCCTAATTTAATTTCGAAAAATTTTCAAGATTTGTAACAGGAGTATACGAGCGCAAAGAGGTATTTTACTCTCCAAAAATCGATCGAAAATTTTGCGGTTCAGAATTTCGAAAAATTTCCAGGATTTGTAACAGGAGTATAGGAACGCAAAGAGGTATTTTACTCTCCAAAAATCGAACGAAAATTTTGCGGTTCAGAATTTCGAAAAATTTTCAAGATTTGTAACAGGAGTATAGGAACGCAAAGAGGTATTTTACTCTCCAAAAATCGATCGAAAATTTTGCGGTTCAGAATTTCGAAAAATTTCCAGGATTTGTAACAGGAGTATAGGAACGCAAAGAGGTATTTTACTCTCCAAAAATCGATCGATAATTTTGCGGTTCAGAATGTGTACCCTAATTTAATTTCGAAAAATTTTCAAGATTTGTAACAGGAGTATAGGAACGCAAAGAGGTATTTTACTCTCCAAAAATCGATCGATAATTTTGCGGTTCAGAATGTGTACCCTAATTTAATTTCGAAAAATTTTCAAGATTTGTAACAGGAGTATAGGAACGCAAAGAGGTATTTTACTCTCCAAAAATCGATCGAAAATTTTGCTGTTCAGAATTTCGAAAAATTTCCAGGATTTGTAACAGGAGTATAGGAACGCAAAGAGGTATTTTACTCTCCAAAAATCGAACGAAAATTTTGCGGTTCAGAATTTCGAAAAATTTCCAGGATTTGTAACAGGAGTATAGGAACGCAAAGAGGTATTTTACTCTCCAAAAATCGATCGAAAATTTTGCGGTTCAGAATTTCGAAAAATTTCCAGGATTTGTAACAGGAGTATAGGAACGCAAAGAGGTATTTTACTCTCCAAAAATCGATCGATAATTTTGCGGTTCAGAATGTGTACCCTAATTTAATTTCGAAAAATTTTCAAGATTTGTAACAGGAGTATAGGAACGCAAAGAGGTATTTTACTCTCCAAAAATCGATCGAAAATTTTGCTGTTCAGAATTTCGAAAAATTTCCAGGATTTGTAACAGGAGTATAGGAACGCAAAGAGGTATGTTACTCTCCAAAAATCGAACGAAAATTTTGCGGTTCAGAATTTCGAAAAATTTCCAGGATTTGTAACAGGAGTATAGGAACGCAAAGAGGTATTTTACTCTCCAAAAATCGATCGAAAATTTTGCGGTTCAGAATTTCGAAAAATTTCCAGGATTTGTAACAGGAGTATAGGAACGCAAAGAGGTATTTTACTCTCCAAAAATCGATCGATAATTTTGCGGTTCAGAATGTGTACCCTAATTTAATTTCGAAAAATTTTCAAGATTTGTAACAGGAGTATAGGAACGCAAAGAGGTATTTTACTCTCCAAAAATCGATCGAAAATTTTGCGGTTCAGAATTTCGAAAAATTTCCAGGATTTGTAACAGGAGTATAGGAACGCAAAGAGGTATTTTACTCTCCAAAAATCGATCGATAATTTTGCGGTTCAGAATGTGTACCCTAATTTAATTTCGAAAAATTTTCAAGATTTGTAACAGGAGTATACGAGCGCAAAGAGGTATTTTACTCTCCAAAAATCGATCGAAAATTTTGCGGTTCAGAATTTCGAAAAATTTCCAGGATTTGTAACAGGAGTATAGGAACGCAAAGAGGTATTTTACTCTCCAAAAATCGAACGAAAATTTTGCGGTTCAGAATTTCGAAAAATTTTCAAGATTTGTAACAGGAGTATAGGAACGCAAAGAGGTATTTTACTCTCCAAAAATCGATCGAAAATTTTGCGGTTCAGAATTTCGAAAAATTTCCAGGATTTGTAACAGGAGTATAGGAACGCAAAGAGGTATTTTACTCTCCAAAAATCGATCGATAATTTTGCGGTTCAGAATGTGTACCCTAATTTAATTTCGAAAAATTTTCAAGATTTGTAACAGGAGTATAGGAACGCAAAGAGGTATTTTACTCTCCAAAAATCGATCGATAATTTTGCGGTTCAGAATGTGTACCCTAATTTAATTTCGAAAAATTTTCAAGATTTGTAACAGGAGTATAGGAACGCAAAGAGGTATTTTACTCTCTAAAAATCGAACGAAAATTTTGCGGTTCAGAATTTCGAAAAATTTCCAGGATTTGTAACAGGAGTATAGGAACGCAAAGAGGTATTTTACTCTCCAAAAATCGATCGAAAATTTTCGGTTCAGAATTCCGAAAAATTTTCAAGATTTGTAACAGGAGTATAGGAACGCAAAGAGGTATTTTACTCTCCAAAAATCGATCGAAAATTTTGCGGTTCAGAATTTCGAAAAATTTCCAGGATTTGTAACAGGAGTATAGGAACGCAAAGAGGTATTTTACTCTCCAAAAATCGATCGAAAATTTTGCGGTTCAGAATTTCGAAAAATTTCCAGGATTTGTAACAGGAGTATAGGAACGCAAAGAGGTATTTTACTCTCCAAAAATCGAACGAAAATTTTGCGGTTCAGAATTCCGAAAAATTTTCAAGATTTGTAACAGGAGACTAGGAACGCAAAGAGGTATTTTACTCTCCAAAAATCGATCGAAAATTTTGCGGTTCAGAATTTCGAAAAATTTCCAGGATTTGTAACAGGAGTATAGGAACGCAAAGAGGTATTTTACTCTCCAAAAATCGATCGAAAATTTTGCGGTTCAGAATTTCGAAAAATTTCCAGGATTTGTAACAGGAGTATAGGAACGCAAAGAGGTATTTTACTCTCCAAAAATCGATCGAAAATTTTGCGGTTCAGAATTTCGAAAAATTTTCAAGATTTTTAACAGGAGTATAGGAACGCAAAGAGGTATTTTACTCTCCAAAAATCGATCGAAAATTTTGCGGTTCGGAATTTCGAAAAATTTCCAGGATTTGTAACAGGAGTATAGGAACGCAAAGAGGTATTTTACTCTCCAAAAATCGAACGAAAATTTTCGGTTCAGAATTCCGAAAAATTTTCAAGATTTGTAACAGGAGACTAGGAACGCAAAGAGGTATTTTACTCTCCAAAAATCGATCGAAAATTTTGCGGTTCGGAATTTCGAAAAATTTCCAGGATTTGTAACAGGAGTATAGGAACGCAAAGAGGTATTTTACTCTCCAAAAATCGAACGAAAATTTTGCGGTTCAGAATTCCGAAAAATTTTCAAGATTTGTAACAGGAGACTAGGAACGCAAAGAGGTATTTTACTCTCCAAAAATCGATCGAAAATTTTGCGGTTCGGAATTTCGAAAAATTTCCAGGATTTGTAACAGGAGTATAGGAACGCAAAGAGGTATTTTACTCTCCAAAAATCGAACGAAAATTTTGCGGTTCAGAATTTCGAAAAATTTCCAGGATTTGTAACAGGAGTATAGGAACGCAAAGAGGTATTTTACTCTCCAAAAATCGATCGAAAATTTTGCGGTTCAGAATTTCGAAAAATTTCCAGGATTTGTAACAGGAGTATAGGAACGCAAAGAGGTATTTTACTCTCCAAAAATCGAACGAAAATTTTGCGGTTCAGAATTCCGAAAAATTTTCAAGATTTGTAACAGGAGACTAGGAACGCAAAGAGGTATTTTACTCTCCAAAAATCGATCGAAAATTTTGCGGTTCAGAATTTCGAAAAATTTCCAGGATTTGTAACAGGAGTATAGGAACGCAAAGAGGTATTTTACTCTCCAAAAATCGAACGAAAATTTTGCGGTTCAGAATTTCGAAAAATTTCCAGGATTTGTAACAGGAGTATAGGAACGCAAAGAGGTATTTTACTCTCCAAAAATCGAACGAAAATTTTGCGGTTCAGAATTTCGAAAAATTTCCAGGATTTGTAACAGGAGTATAGGAACGCAAAGAGGTATTTTACTCTCCAAAAATCGATCGAAAATTTTGCGGTTCAGAATTTCGAAAAATTTCCAGGATTTGTAACAGGAGTATAGGAACGCAAAGAGGTATTTTACTCTCCAAAAATCGAACGAAAATTTTGCGGTTCAGAATTTCGAAAAATTTCCAGGATTTGTAACAGGAGTATAGGAACGCAAAGAGGTATTTTACTCTCCAAAAATCGATCGAAAATTTTGCGGTTCAGAATTTCGAAAAATTTCCAGGATTTGTAACAGGAGACTAGGAACGCAAAGAGGTATTTTACTCTCCAAAAATCGAACGAAAATTTTGCGGTTCAGAATGTGTACCCTAATTTAATTTCGAAAAATTTTCAAGATTTGTAACAGGAGACTAGGAACGCAAAGAGGTATTTTAGTCTCCAAAAATCGAACGAAAATTTTGCGGTTCAGAATGTGTACCCTAATTTAATTTCGAAAAATTTTCAAGATTTGTAACAGGAGACTAGGAACGCAAAGAGGTATTTTAGTCTCCAAAAATCGAACGAAAATTTTGCGGTTCAGAATGTGTACCCTAATTTAATTTCGAAAAATTTTCAAGATGTGTAACAGGAGACTAGGAACGCAAAGAGGTATTTTAGTCTCCAAAAATCGAACGAAAATTTTGCGGTTCAGAATGTGTACCCTAATTTAATTTCGAAAAATTTTCAAGATTTGTAACAGGAGACTAGGAACGCAAAGAGGTATTTTACTCTCCAAAAATCGATCGAAAATTTTGCGGTTCAGAATTTCGAAAAATTTCCAGGATTTGTAACAGGAGACTAGGAACGCAAAGAGGTATTTTACTCTCCAAAAATCGATCGAAAATTTTGCGGTTCAGAATTTCGAAAAATTTCCAGGATTTGTAACAGGAGACTAGGAACGCAAAGAGGTATTTTACTCTCCAAAAATCGAACGAAAATTTTGCGGTTCAGAATGTGTACCCTAATTTAATTTCGAAAAATTTTCAAGATTTGTAACAGGAGACTAGGAACGCAAAGAGGTATTTTAGTCTCCAAAAATCGAACGAAAATTTTGCGGTTCAGAATGTGTACCCTAATTTAATTTCGAAAAATTTTCAAGATTTGTAACAGGAGACTAGGAACGCAAAGAGGTATTTTACTCTCCAAAAATCGAACGAAAATTTTGCGGTTCAGAATTTCGAAAAATTTCCAGGATTTGTAACAGGAGACTAGGAACGCAAAGAGGTATTTTACTCTCCAAAAATCGAACGAAAATTTTGCGGTTCAGAATTTCGAAAAATTTCCAGGATTTGTAACAGGAGACTAGGAACGCAAAGAGGTATTTTACTCTCCAAAAATCGAACGAAAATTTTGCGGTTCAGAATGTGTACCCTAATTTAATTTCGAAAAATTTTCAAGATTTGTAACAGGAGACTAGGAACGCAAAGAGGTATTTTACTCTCCAAAAATCGAACGAAAATTTTGCGGTTCAGAATTTCGAAAAATTTCCAGGATTTGTAACAGGAGACTAGGAACGCAAAGAGGTATTTTAGTCTCCAAAAATCGAACGAAAATTTTGCGGTTCAGAATGTGTACCCTAATTTAATTTCGAAAAATTTTCAAGATTTGTAACAGGAGACTAGGAACGCAAAGAGGTATTTTACTCTCCAAAAATCGAACGAAAATTTTGCGGTTCAGAATTTCGAAAAATTTCCAGGATTTGTAACAGGAGACTAGGAACGCAAAGAGGTATTTTACTCTCCAAAAATCGAACGAAAATTTTGCGGTTCAGAATGTGTACCCTAATTTAATTTCGAAAAATTTTCAAGATTTGTAACAGGAGACTAGGAACGCAAAGAGGTATTTTACTCTCCAAAAATCGAACGAAAATTTTGCGGTTCAGAATGTGTACCCTAATTTAATTTCGAAAAATTTTCAAGATTTGTAACAGGAGACTAGGAACGCAAAGAGGTATTTTACTCTCCAAAAATCGATCGAAAATTTTGCGGTTCAGAATTTCGAAAAAATTTCCAGGATTTGTAACAGGAGACTAGGAACGCAAAGAGGTATTTTACTCTCCAAAAATCGATCGAAAATTTTGCGGTTCAGAATTTCGAAAAATTTTCAAGATTTGTAACAGGAGACTAGGAACGCAAAGAGGTATTTTACTCTTCAAAAATCGATCGAAAATTTTGCGGTTCAAAATTTCGAAAAATTTCCAGGATTTGTAACAGGAGACTAGGAACGCAAAGAGGTATTTTACTCTCCAAAAATCGAACGAAAATTTTGCGGTTCAGAATGTGTACCCTAATTTAATTTCGAAAAATTTTCAAGATTTGTAACAGGAGACTAGGAACGCAAAGAGGTATTTTACTCTCCAAAAATCGATCGAAAATTTTGCGGTTCAAAATTTCGAAAAATTTCCAGGATTTGTAACAGGAGACTAGGAACGCAAAGAGGTATTTTACTCTCCAAAAATCGATCGAAAATTTTGCGGTTCAGAATTTCGAAAAATTTCCAGGATTTGTAACAGGAGACTAGGAACGCAAAGAGGTATTTTACTCTTCAAAAATCGATCGAAAATTTTGCGGTTCAAAATTTCGAAATATTTTCAAGATTTGTAACAGGAGACTAGGAACGCAAAGAGGTATTTTACTCTTCAAAAATCGATCGAAAATTTTGCTGTTTAGAATTTCGAAAAATTTTCAAGATTTGTAACAGGAGACTAGGAACGCAAAGAGGTATTTTACTCTCCAAAAATCGATCGAAAATTTTGCGGTTCAAAATTTCGAAATATTTTCAAGATTTGTAACAGGAGACTAGGAACGCAAAGAGGTATTTTACTCTTCAAAAATCGATCGAAAATTTTGCTGTTTAGAATTTCGAAAAATTTTGAAGATTTGTAACAGGAGACTAGGAACGCAAAGAGGTATTTTACTCTCCAAAAATCGATCGAAAATTTTGCGGTTCAAAATTTCGAAATATTTTCAAGATTTGTAACAGGAGACTAGGAACGCAAAGAGGTATTTTACTCTTCAAAAATCGTTTGAAAATTTTGCGGTTCAGAATTTCGAAAAATTTTCAAGATTTGTAACAGGAGACTAGGAACGAAAAAAGGTATTTTACTCTCCAAAAAATCGATCGAAAATTTTACGGTTCAGAATGTGTACCCTAATTTAATTTCGAAAATGTTCAAGATTTGTAACAGGAGACTAGGAACGTAAAGAGGTATTTTACTCTTCAAAAATCGATCGAAAATTGTGCTGTTCAGAATGTGTACCCTAACTTAATTTCGAAAAATTTTCAAGATTTGTAAGAGGAGACTAGGAACGAAAAGAGATATTTTAAACTCCAAAAATCGATCGAAAAATTTCGAAAAGTAAATGTGTACCAGGATATCAGAAATGAAAACAACTTTTTTTGCATTTAATTTTGTATTTTATTGAAAATTTCATCTTACAGGATTGTGAAATTACATAAACATGTTAATACAATTCACAAAAATGCAGGAATCCGAACAAAATACTAATTTACGATACAAGTAACATTATGAAGGTAATGAATATCTCCATAGCAACGGGTTGGGTTAGATACATATAACAACACTAGTGTTGTTAAAGGTACCTTAACGTAACTCGTTGCTAAGGAGTTATTGGCATGATAACAGTACAGGATAAAATAAATAAGATTAACATAATTGTTTTACTTAAATAATGCTGAACTTCCCAATGCACATGCTAGTGTAATATACTTGATCACAGATGTCGGGCCTCTGATTCCTTATTGAACATTGGATGATGTACTCCTCGAGGGTGGTTTTGTTTTCCACTGCAAACTTATTACTAAACGCATCGATAACAGGATCTCCTATAAGTAAATAAAGAAGGCTTAATATTTCAAAACGGTACTCATTTTATAAATAATACTTTAATAATATCATAAATTGGTCAATTTTAGTAGGTAGTACTAGTACTGTTGGCTTTAAGATACAGTAAACAGACTTATTTATATTGCTTTAAGTGATGTAGTTAGTAGTACTTGAGCAGCTTTCGTTAAATCGTTACATTCATATGATCAATATCATTGATGTCCAATAGATTTAACAGTAACAACTGTGTTATTAACTTCATCTAATAGATAAAGTAGCTTTAACGATGGTAAGGCATTACCTTCATCAATTTTGTTGTATAGTTTTACTAATAATCAATTGATATGAGAAGTAAACGGACAATTTGAAATCATATTTTAAGGAAGATATTGTTTTGTAATCATATCATACCGTTATCCTCCACGAGCCCATGTTTAACGGCTAAGCACTTTTCGTAACACCTGAAATGTAGTTTTAGTATTTTAGAATTAATATTTTGAAATGTTTGAACATCACCTGAAATCGTGATTGTTCAAAAAATCCAATTCGTCTGCAGAAGCAAGTTCTTCCAAGTCGACATTGCTCTCTGCACTGCATTGCTCTTCTACAGTGGGAGGAGGAAGCAACTCTTCCACGGCGGGTTGCAACTCCTCCACGGCGGGTTGCAACTCTTCCGCGGGGGATTGCTCCACCTTAGGTCCGGACTGGAGTACACAAAAGTGTTAGCAAGTATTCTTAGAAATTTCACGAACTGCCACTGTTCAGTACTCACCATGGTCCCAAGGATTGCTACTAAAACAAGCAAACCAAGTAGTGGAGCCACCATTGCAAAAAACATGGCTTAATCAGTTGCAAGACTACAGATGTAATGTTGCTGGCTGTATGTAGAGTTTAATTTATATCGATGCACAATCTGAAATTTCCTGAATTGCTTTGAACACGAAGTAGTTGGAAAAAAGGTGTACATATATAACGACCATGGATGTGCTTGGTTAATTCCAGGCGCTTTAATTATTGCAATATGTTTTTGTTATAATCGTGTCGGTGGGAAATTATAAAAAAAAAACATTAAATATTAGTTGCGTGTTATGTGGTATCGGAATTACCTGCAGGATTTAGTATGTACAGGAAAACCACAGGAAATTTGATGAATTGAATAAATCAAAAATGGAATTTATTATCATCATGAAAAGGACGGTTCCGTTTGCCGTTTTTTTTTTTTACTCGAGACAAATAGTTTGCATCAGCGACCATTAATTTCTCATATTATTGATGTTGAATCTTTAAAATTAAATCGTCGTCCGAAGAATATTGTGTGAAATAAACTGCAGTTCTGTTTTCCTTTGCAGCCCAGGACTTTGTTTTTCCTGTATTTATAAAAATCAGTTGTTTTCAGAACGCACCAGTAAGCGACTTGTACGATAGTGGTTTATATTAGTTGTTTCGTTTTTTAATGAAATCATATATCAACAATCAAATTTAAATTTGAGCGTCTTCAAATGATATTTAAGTTATCACACACAACGTGGGCAGCGCCACTGTTCTCTTGAAATACTGCTCGATGGATTTTTACTTGATTGAACGCAACCTAGAGGACGCCATCAGACAAAATCGTAGCATTGAATTTTTTTAACGCGCCAAATGCGATACTCTACTTTAGTTTTTTTTTTATCGCGAAATGCATGTAATAATAACTGCCGGATTATTTTTTAATTTCCCCTTTTCAATCCGAATACATCATAAATAATAGCAGTTGAGATATTTATATACCTAAATTTACAAGAGACAGTCGTGCTTTAATGTCCTACCTGACTTCTATATTATTCACGTTTCCTCAGTCTGAATTCCCATCAACCAAAATTTTGGCAATCAAATTGAAATTTTCGATTAATAAAATTGAGCTCTTGAAATGCTTTATCGCTGTTTATTTAAGTTACTACACAGAACGTAAGCGGCTCCAGTTGGACACATTGTTCTCTTGAAATGCTATTCGATGGATTTTTAATTGGTTAAACGAAACCTAGAGAGCGTCACTGAACAAAACTTTAGCATTGGATTTTTTAAATATAATTTTAAAGCGCTAAGTAGAGTTAATTTCAACGGAGAAGAATATTATATAGTTTATGTAGCAATTAAATAATCGTGTAATTGCATATTAAAAAATACGCTTTGCAAAAATTTATTCACAAAAATATAAGCGGCTTCACTACAATCCGGGAACGTTCCCGCTACCGGAAATGAGTTATTAGTTGTGTATGTCAATATGTGAATCATATCATTTTACTTTTGGTTCCTGTTACCGTTCCCGGGCTGTTGTGAAGCGAGTTATAGAAATCATTAAAAATTATAGAGGTCTATAAAATTATAGAAATCTTGAAATGCTGCTCGATGGATTTTTAATTGGCTAAACGAAACCTAGAGGGCGCCGCTAGACAAAATTTTAGCAATGGATTTTTTAAATATAATTTTAACGCGCTAAGTAGAGTTAATTTCAACGGAGAAGAATATTATATAGTTTATGTAGCAATTAAATATTCGTGTAATTGCATATTAAAAAATACGCTTTGCAAAAATTTATTCACAAAAATATAAGCGGCTTCACTACAATCCGAGAACGTTCCCGCTGCCGGAAATTAGTTATTAGTTGTGTATGTCAATATGTGAATCATATCATTTTACTTTTGGTTCCTGTTACCGTTCCCGGGCTGTTGTGAAGCGAGTTATAGAAATCATTAAAAATTATAGAGGTTTATAAAATTATAGAAATCTTGAAATGCTGCTCGATGAATTTTTAATTGGTTAAACGAAACCTAGAAGGCGCCACTAGACAAAATTTTAGAATTGGATTTTTTAAATATAATTTTAACGCGCTAAGTAGAGTTCATTTCAAGGGAGAAGAATATTATATAGTTTATGTAGTAATTGAATATTCGTGTAATTCCATATTAAAAATACGATTTGCAAAAATGTATTCACAAAAATATAAGCGGCTTCACAACAATCCGGGAACGTTCCCGCTACCGGAAATTAGTTATTAGTTGTGTATCTCAATATGTGAATCATATCATTTTACTTTTGGTTCCTGTTACCGTTCCCGGGCTGTTGTGAAGCGAGTTATAGAAATCATTAAAAATTATAGGTCTATAAAATTATAGAAATCTTGAAATGCTGCTCGATGGATTTTTAATTGGCTAAACGAAACCTAGAGGGCGCCACTAGACACAATTTTAGCATTGTATTTTTTAAATATAATTTTAAAGCGCTAAGTAGAGTTCATTTCAACGGAGAAGAATATTATATAGTTTATATAGCAATTCAATATTCGTGTAATTGCATATTAAAAAATACGATTTGCAAAAATGTATTCACAAAAATATAAGCGGCTTCACTACAATCCGGGAACGTTCCCGCTACCGGAAATTGGTTATTAGTTGTGTATGTCAATATGTGAATCATATCATTTTATTTTTGGTTCCCGTTACCGTTCCCGGGCAGTTGTGAAGCGAGTTATAGAAATCATTAAAAAATATAGAGGTGTATAAAATTATAGAAATCTTTGAAATCATAGGAATTTATAAAATTGTAGAATTCTGTATAATTATAAAAATCTATACTAAATCCAGTTCCAAGCGGCAGCGCGTGTAAACACAATCACATGAACGGCGAGAACGCGCCCACAAATAAATTTCATTTTACCGCCCAAATAAAAACACTGCAGTGCATTGCAAAACTGAAGAAGTGGAAGACATTTCCAATAACTTTTAATTTTTAAACACTTTGCAAACACACTTTTTAAACGCACGGCAATCGACGACGGGCCCAGAATACAAACTGAATCCGGGCACGAGCACGCACCACGGAACGACCAATCGCAAGCGTCTATTGAAGTACGCACGTGGCTATCACGCAGCCGGGTTTGTTTATTTCCACTGTCACTTGGAAATGGAGAGAGTTTAGAAAATTACAGGAACTTATATGATTATAGAAACCTTAAAAATTACAGAAACTTATATGATTATAGAAACCTTAAAAATTACAGAAACCTATAAAATTATAGAATCCTTAGAAATTATAGAATCCTATAAAAGTTTTACTATTCTGTAAAATTATTTAAATTAAAAGAATTTTGTAATAATATCTATAAAGTGATTACAAAGTAATGAATTATCCAATTTTACTAAACATTTTTGTAAAATGCATTCGAACTTTAACCAAAAGGTTAGAGAATAATAGAGAGCTCAATTAATATCATTGAGGGATTACGTACAGCTCGGTTGAAGAATTTCTAACGACAGGAAATCAAGCTTGGTGCCTTTGTGGCAATTATGCAGTTGCTTAAGATCACCACGTAGGTGCGATTGCATACTCATAAGCTAAACATTACTAAAATTTTAGAATCACTTTGAAGCAGATCTTTGAAGAAGATCTTTGCACCATGCTTTGAAGCGCCGTCCAACCATTGGCGGATTTAAGTGGGTGCAATGGGGGCAATTACACACCACCACCTTGAGCCTAGATTTTTTTTTTTATCTGCCATAAACCGTACGGAAATATCAGTGATGGCATTTAAATAATAAATGGTTATTTCTTTGACTATATACTAATGGACTGCTATTCCCCTTCCATTTCCCATATGATCACTGCTCCAAAAGTTGTCCACGAGCTGGAGCCCGATATAAGTCCCGCCCCGGAGCCGAAAATGGAGCGTAATTTAAAAACCGGAAAGCAAAAAAAATATTTCTCGATGTATTATCAGCAACGTGGAAAATGCAAATGCGAGCATATTTCGGCAACTCGGGTCCACTTTCCTGCCTGTTCTTTACAAGCAAAGCATCAACCCATAATTTGCGAAGTTCCGGATTTAATGGAAACCTAATACAGAATTTTAGGTTATAAGTCAAAAGTCAACTGACGTGTACATCAGCTGACGAGTATTATAACCGCGTTGGCATATATACGTGGACATTTTGCAGCCTTTCGCATAGCAATATTTTGATATAGTGTGAATATGTGACAATATAAATGTTTATATATTCAAAGGTGTGAATAAATTACAGGGTATCACAATATGTAATGCGAGCTCATAGAGTCATATGTCATAGACACAAAATAACTACCAATTTAGTAACATACCGCAACCATTTAGGGTCCCGCCGCGCCACCGTTGCTTGGAGACACACATGAAGCGGCGCTAGCAGTCCAATAGTATATAGTCAAAGGGTTATTTAGTGTTTTCAATTTTACATTAAATTCTTCTGAATATATGTTTGAGTGCCCACCCAGGTATGTGTTCTGTGGCCCACCCTTACATCTAAATCCGCCGCTGGCACTAAGTGGACTTAAAAATTTTAAATAGTAAAGTTTCACAATAAATATGATAGTTACATCAAGCAATTTTTAGATGCTAGTAATAATGAATGGCTAACCAACACCAATCTCCTGAAATAACAAGCTGTTAAGTTACAACCAGAATAATGCATAGGACACCCTGTATATTTACAGAGTAATGACAATTGTTGTAATGAACTTTGTATTCTTAAAATTAAACGAATCACTGCTGGAAATAATTACATAATACTATAAATTAACCGTATAAACCGTTAATTCATTAACAAATACAAGTAAAAATGATATCCACCGCAAACAATAATCCAACCAGTTGAACGTAACCTCAAACTGTTTTTTTTCGTATAAGTGTCACTCGATCAAATTATCATTTGCACCGGGAAGTCCCAGCTTTCTTTTCAAAAATTAACACAATCCGCCTCTCTAATTAATTAATGCATCGTTTCGCCCCAATGATTTCACAAATAAATTAACCCGAAACGCTGGCTGCTAATTGTAACCTAAAAATTATAATGTAGTATTGTACACAATCAGTTTTTCGAATTTGGCGAAACATGTCGACGGCTTGTGAGGTGAATCCGGGCGCTTCCACCGAGAGCGTGCTCGTCACGACCGACTCGTGTGAGAACTTCGAACAGATGACTTCCAGCCTGGAGGAGATCAAGAACTCGAACGCAATCACGACCACGGAGGAGAACATAGAGAATTGCAATAACATAGACGGTTTGGACGATAACAGCAGCGGGAATGTTTCGATGCCGGAGGACGATTACGTCAGGAGCAGGGAGTGGATGGAGAAGCGGAAGCATATTTTCGTTTTGAGCTCAGCTGGGAAACCGATTTATTCGAGGTAATTTATTCATTAATGTAATCACTTTTTTTCTGATTGAAACAATATTGAGTAATATTACCTTAGTTACGATATGTCATAACACACTTATATTTCCCTAGGGAAATATGAAGTGCTCATATTTCCCTAGGGAAATATAGATGTCAAACAATTGTCATTAGGAGCTTCTCGCAAGAATTGTTTTAATTGCTCTCGGGACAACACCTCCGATTTCTTAGGAAGGTATCCTTTATGGATTTTACAGCTTTGGATTTTACGGGAACCAAACATTCACGGTCTTTCGTCGCTTGCGTTAACACATAGTTTGACATTTCACCAATTTATGAAATAACGCAACTACCAAAACAAGTCAACCATGATATTTACAAACAAGGCCCTTAGCAACGTTACCAATCCGATGAATTCAAAAATTTACAATCCAATATTTTCCCATTTACAGAACAATATTCTTTCAATCAGAAAAAAACTATTGATTACAACACAATATACAATATACTATTCATATTTCCCTAGTTGTAATAATAGCTATAAATATGTAACAGTTAAATATGATCTTTCCCTGGTAGTCGGAAATATTTTCTAAATATTGATTGTCACTATACACTTAATGAATTCAATTTTAGTGTTGGTTGCATATCTGGATTTTAAGAATCTAAGGAACGTTATTTTACATTCATAGATTGTTGTAGGTTGTCCCTTTAAAACTCCAGTTTACAATTTTGTGTTTTGTAGATATGGAAATGAGGATAAATTAGCTACAATGTTCGGCGTTCTGCAAGCTTTGGTTAGTTTTGTGCAAGACCAAGATGATCACATCCACAGTATATTTGCCGGGAGCACGAAGTACGTGTTTTTAATCAAGAGTCACTTGATCTTAGTCGCTATTTCCAAGACCAAGGAGAGTGTGTCGCAACTAGTTTCCCAGCTTAGGTAAGATTAACCTCTTCACGCCCAGGTTGCCAGGTTGCAAAAAAAATATATTTTACAAATTTAAAAAAATATACTGCTTTAGCGCCATCTATGGAATATTTTTTCATATATTTTTGCAAAATTGAGTTTATGACAGTGGAATAATATTTCGTAGAGAACCGTAATAACAACAAAAAAGTAATTTTTCAATAAACCCTGGATTATGCTATAACCCAAGCAAAGTAGCATGGGCGCGAAGTGTTTGAAGATCACTTTTTGATAATTTTGCAATTAAAAAATTACTTTAACAGTTTCATTGATTTCTTTAATAAACTTATAATTTTAATAGTGCAGTAATATTCTGCTAATTGTTTTTGTTCCAGTTATGTATTTAATCAAATTGCTAGCATATTGACTTTGACTCGCTTGAATAAGATATACGAGCAGAGGAGGAACTATGACCTGAGACGGCTGCTATCGGGAGTTGAAAGGCTCATCGATCACCTACTGGACTTTTACGAACGTGAACCCGCTTTTACTCTAGGAGCTGTACAATGTTTGTCGTTGGCACCTTCCATAAGGGACACGATCAGCTCGGCTATTACACAAGCTTGCAGTAAAATTAAGGTAAACCCAAGGTTTTATTTGTTGCATTTTTTAATGGGACTCTATAAAGTTTTCTTTATGAAACTTGTGTTTTGATATAATAATAATAATAATAATGCTTTATTCGTGCCATCACAGAGTTTACACATGTCAAATTAGAGAAAATAGATGCACAGCCGGTACAATCATTTGAATACAGTGTATGAATAAATTAGATAAGATAAAACAATGTATAAGGAAAAATTTATACCAAACAGTTAATAGATAAGAATCAATTAAATTAATGTACAATAAAAACAATAAAATCAATGCATAATAAAAGACAATAAAATCAGTGTATATCTAAAAATAATAAAATCAATGTACAATAAAAAAATGGTGATGTGGCCATCATGTTACTTTCTCCGACTTGGTGGTATCAT